>JAREIS010000014.1:0-2871580 GCA_030060385.1 Muscicapa striata striata | reverse complement strand
TCGACATCAAGGGAACAATGAATAAAACACCTTTTTGTTTTCCTTTCTTTTTTTTTTTTTTAATAGAAACTCAACTAAAGTAATTTGGTCTCCAATTAATTGTCTTTGGTAGAAAACTACCAATCTTAAATTCAGTAAAACTGCTAATGGGTTTTCAGATGCTTCCATTTAATCAAATTTTGGAGGTAATTTTTGTTGTCTCTAATCATAGATTTTGTTTCTGTATTTCCTTTTCTGCTGCTTATGGTAGGTGGAAGGAGATTTCTTTGTCCTACCCAGCAGACATGCTGCCTATTTGTTAGCATATACAGCAGTACAGTCATAGAAAATACAGATATGTATGGGAAATAGGAAGGGTTGCATCTAGGTTCTTTGTGTGTGCTACAGCTGGCAGATTAAACAGTTTTATGTAAGAAGATGGGAAGGTGGTGGAGGACAAACTTGGTCTGTTTTCCACAACAAAAGATTCCGTTTACAATTAATCCAAAGGAATGGGATGCTTATCTGCCAGTCTCACCCAAAAGCTTCTCAAGCTCTGGCTTGGGAAAGGAAGGTTTACCCACAAATGTGACTTTCAACACCCAGTGCTTACAGCTCCTGAGGAGCTCCCAGGCTGAATCTGTGTCGTAGATCTGTAATGAAAATGCACCAGGTGTTTAGCCAAGCAGGGGAAGCACCTGCCAGACCATTCCACAAGCTCATGGATATGAGTTAACCAGAGCAGGTTTCATCTTCTGGAGACCTCCAGGCTAAACCAATGCCAGGAAGAAACAGGAAGAAACAGAGAGTGTTATTACAGGAAATAGAGGAAAAGAGAGAGAACTGAGGTTAATTCATTTAGGAACATAAGGGAGGTGTTGAGTATATTTTGACAAGGTGGTATAGGCAGTTTGAAGGTAATGAAGTTTACTATAGTGAGGTTTGCAGTCTGATAATAATCCTGGGAAGTTCTTAATGCATTCTGATATATACTTGACTTGCACATCTTCTCCTGTGGGTTTCAAGACAGTAAAAACCTAAAAGATCTGACTGAGGAAGAGTTTAGATAAGGATCTGTTGAGGGAAATGCTGCAGCATGAGTTTGCCCTATGTTAGACATATGGGACCTAATTGAGGGAAACTTCCTGGATATCTCAGTTTTGGGAAAGACTCAGTCAGGCTGTGTGCCCTGTGAGGCTCTTGAGAACCTTCCTCTTTAGTCAGGATCCTTACCCAAGGACCCAAGTGAAAGATGTAGAGAAAGGTTCCACTGCATCTTTAGTATAGATTTGGTTTGAAAGGTGACCCGAAGACAGAAGCCCATGATTTAATTAGTCCTTGACCCCATGGAACTAGAGTTGTTTAGGCAGAGCTACACTGCAGGCAGAGAGCAGATTGGGATTATAATGTTTCTAAATGTCTCTAAAGCCATCAATGTCACTTGTGCACTTTCCAATCTAATGGAGGCAAAACCCCTGCCAATTCTTAGCCAACAGCTTTACAGCTACACGTAGCTATAGACACATACTGTCTATACATATGTCTTTACACATACTTTTTTTTTTACTCCTGTGTTACTCCAGGAGTTTATTCCTGTTCTTTGACCACCATATGGATACTACACAAACAATCAGAATAAATGTAGAAAACAATAGTTCACACACAGTAGTATGTTCCAGTGTTAATGGCTTCACTTATGGAAAAACACTTAGAAGAATCAAGAATTAGCAGTGATAAACAGTGACTTCTACCAGTTCTATCTTATTTGTACTAAATGTCAATTTCTGAATGCAATTGTCATAACATGTAAGTGCCCAGTCTTATGGAAATGATGTGCTAATGTCCAATACTGACTCATAAGTAAAATTCAGATTTGCAGTAATGTACAAGAGAACAAAATAGTCCTTTCTTCACCTACTGTGCTGTGTCCTTCCAGTAGAATCAAAAACACAAACCAATTTGATTCATCACAATGCTCTAGAAATTCATTATATCAATATTTTTTTCTGAAAAATTTATAACTTTTCATTAAAGCCTTCCAATGACTGCAGACCCAGTCTTCCCAATCTAGCAAGTGCTCCCAGTGTGCTCAGTTAACTTTATTATTAGAAAACATTTCAAGTAACTTTTATCTTTTGTGTATCAATTTAACTGCCTTTCTTTTCCTATTTGCAGATACAGATAAAAGTATTGTGTCGTTTTGTACCAGCAGGAACAGCTTAATAATCTTAAAATTTCTTGCCTAAACGTCGTTCTCTGACTTTCTTAGGCTTGATAGCACCCACTCTTCCAATCTTACTTCCTGTGGCTTCTACAACTTTTGATAACAGCATGTATCTTGTGGGATATATTTTTGTACTTTACACTATGAACAGATTATTTTTCTTTCCAAATGAATCTGACATTGTTGATTCAGACCCAATATGTGATCCACTATAGTATTAAGATCTTTGTAAAGAACTTGCTTTTTGATATTTACCATCATAATTAAGTTGTCTAACTGATGTTTTCTATACTATCTTGCCCTTTCTCTTAACCTTGACCCCATTCCTTTGCTACCTTGAGTTACATACTATGTTTGCAGTCCATGTCTTCAGACTTATTTTTACTGTTATCCTCTAATACATTTGAGGTCCTTTCTAGCACTGTGTCAAATACAAAACTAATGAGCATTTTGACTATTCCACCATCTGTTTTACTAATGAAAGTCTTGAACAGAAGCAGATCTAAGGCAGACCCCCCATAGAACCCTCAGCATAATTAGATTTTTATTAATTTCTCTATGGTGTGGTTATCTAACCAGTTTTGTGCCCACAGAGTAAGGACTATGTTTTTCTTACTTTGGGCATGACAATATCAACAGAGACTGAGTCAAACACTTTACTCAAGTAAAGGTACATGTGTTTTTCTGCTCCTCATCTGTCCACAAGACCTTTTCAATGACCTGGTCATTGAAAGAGTGAATTATTTTGGTCTGATTTATTTTTGCAAATATATGTTGGCTTTTGGTTCTCTCCCTGTTGTTTTCTAAGTTCTGAAAACTGCTCCTGACTTGTTCTGTGAAGTTAAACTGATTGATCTATTTCAGTCATCTTCTCCTTTTTTTTTTTTTTTTTTTTTTTTTTTTGGTACTCTTCAGATAAATAGGCACTAACTTTCTTCTACTTAATAAAAGTCACAATAGATAGATTTTAATGTCTTCACAGGCAGAGAAATATGCACTTAATATTAAAACTCAGAATCTATTACACTAGTATTTAAATTGTGGTAATGAAAAAACATTTGACTTCCTTTGGTTAACAAGGATGTACAATATCATTATTTCATCTTCTTTACACATTGAAAATGCTAATAGGAATAAAATCTTAAATGATATTTTGAAAGCTTGGGACATCATTTGTTTATGGCCATTCTAGAGTAGATATTTTGATTCTGGCCTTGGATTGGGGTGTCTCAATGCGTCTCAATATCTTAATCAGGGATATTGTACAGAAATGTTCTATGAATGTAAAGATTCCAAGATTTTGGGCATACATAATAAAAACTTTAAACCCCTGATTTTCAGCTTTATCTTTACAATAGGAACAGAAGATGAAATCCACACTGTCTAAGTTTGGCAATAGAAGAGTTAGTTGCCTGGACTACAGTTACTATGCAGGCTCTTCTTCTGGGCAGTGGAAACAAGCTGACAACTCCTTCCTAAAAGTGCTACAAAGCAGATGAGATCTCTTCTCCACTTTCTCTCATTGGCACTAGCATGCATAGTGCAGATAGATTTTGCCAGCTACTTGAGGGAAATGCTGAGGAAAGCAGGTGATGGGTCCCACTGTGAAAATTGGTGGAATTTCTGCTGTTATCTCAAGTGCGTGAATCTTCAAGTTACACTGATGTCCCTGCTGGATCAGCCTAGGATTCAGTAAACAGGCCAGTAAAATAAGAAATTTTCTTGCTCTTCATGGTAGCCTGACATGTCAGAGCTCAGGCACACTAATTAGTGAATTTCTGTTGCTCTGTTATATGTTAGTACAGTATATAAGTAAAGAAATTGAATTGTGAAGACTGTTTATTGGGATGGGTACAGTAATTCTGTCTTATTCCTTCTGCAGTGAAGAAGATGGTCTACTCCAGGAAAAAAGAAAAAGAACTTTAGAAAGGTGTTTACTGATACTGATCATAGAGACAAAATTTGTTCAGATCAGAAGGGATCCCAATCTCCTGCTCAAAGCAGGACGCTCTACAGTTAGTTGAAACCCTGAAGATTTAAAAGGGAAAGACACAAAGCAATGGGACAAATTCTTAATATTTCTGGAGATAATATTTAGAAAATAGCAGCTAAAAAAAGCTTTTTCTCTGGTCAGATAGCTCTGTACCTCTTATTTTAAGAATATTAATAAAAATGAGAAAAACAAATGAAATATCTACAAAATATGCATACAAAAATTACTTTGGAATGATTTTCAGATTTGATAAACAATTGAATGCGTGCTTATTCAAAAATAACTTTGTTTAATTGGTCTGGATTTTAATGCAACTAATTGTTTCAGAATTTCCTTTCCTTAAGATATAAATAAGCTGAAAACAATGCACAGCATTTAGTTTGGAGTTCCCTGAAATATTTCTGACAAATGCAAAATAAAAATTAGTTATACTTTGTTGGTTTTGTTTGTTGGCTTGTTTTGGTTTTGTTTGTTTGTTTGTTTTTTCCCACTTAAAATATTGCCTTAGCTTGCTCTGGCCTGAATTTTTAATCTTTTTAATCAAGCATGAACAAAAACTGCATTGATTAGTCAATTCCAACTAGTGTCATGAGCCAGTCAGAAAAAGGATCTTGGCCTAGATCAGCAATGAGATGTGTATAAATTAGGGTCCCAATCAAAGTGGTGTCAGCTTCTCATGGTATTTCAGACTTCCATTAACTCGCTGACTGTTTTCATTCCATTATTGGATCCATTACTTTTTAGGAGATTAGTCAATCAACCAAAATTAATCTTAAAGCAGCTTTCTACAGCAGAACCACCTTTTTTCTTGACACGTAGCATTGCCTGTTCACACAGAATTACAACACTAAGTAAAATGAAAATTAAGCTTTTTTTTCCAGAAATCAATGTGGTTTTTTTGCCAGACTTTTGCATCCTGATGCTGAGAGTCAGCCATGCATTAAATAAGCCCATTGAAAGTGTTTTGGTGACATCTGCATCATCAGTTCACTTTTCAGGTCTGTGTTGTGCAAGGTATTGTAAGCTGTTTCTAAACAATTCTCCTTCTAAATTGCAGATGTAAATATATATGTGTGTATATATATATGTATACACATAGATATATATACACTTGACATTTAAGCTACATTGCTTTGGACTAAATCTGCTGACAGGCCTTCTTAATGCTAGCAGCTTTAGCATGACTGCTTTACTGATTCATATCCAGTGAAATGGCATCTGTTAGTGGCACAAAGCATCTTCTGCCTTATAAGGTCAAACAGCTACTAAGAGAGAGGAGCTTCAGTACTACAGGAGATTGGACAAATTCTGTTTTCACCAATGTGAATGTAAATTTTACATGACTGAGTGAGAATTATTCAAGCTCTGCATTAAGTTACTACTAATGCTAGATCACTTTGTGATAGCACTGTGTGTAGCCCCTGGAGTAAAACAAAAGTGCTAATGCAATTGTCATCATAAGAAATAGAAAACTGCAAAATGTTTCTCTCTTTCATATTATCTACAGAAAATTAGGTAGGAGAAAGTCATAATGTTTTTTGCTTGCAAAACAACATAGAGGTAGAAGTCACGATTACTCTGGGTAAACAGAAGTCATATACTAGATTAATCCCACCATTATCCATGGTTCTCTTTTTCTTGGTTTGTATAACCTCACAGACAAATTTTGGACCACAAAAGAGAAAATATAATTGCTTTTTGTCGAGTCTGAAAATTTTTGATATTAATCTTTCACATTTCTAAGTGCAATTTTGTCATTTTCAATATCTGAAAATAACGGAAAGATATAAAATTTGCTAGGGAAACAAAATATCTCCTTTTTAAAAAAGGATTTTATTGTCTTTTCATGTTGGGTTCAGAATGAATGGAAAAGGACTCCCCATGCTCAAGGTAAGAGATGTGCCACTTCCAAGTACCTAAGGGAGACATCATGTTCTCTATATTTCATGTGCTGATAGCACTGTTCCAACATTGTTTCAACTACTAGACTTCATCTCGGGTGATGCTGCAGGTGACTAATTTTATGAAGAGCAATAAATTTAGTGATGCTACAATTTACATCAATTGGGCCATCCTGGCTTGAAATAAACCAGATTGTGCTGTGCTCCACATAGTTTGAAGGGGGCCTATTGTGTCATCCAAGTATTTTATTTCCAGAGCAGCAGAAAAAAATATTGTATAGAAATCAAATCAGTAGGAAAATGTCTCAGCTGAAATATATTCTGTCAGCAATCAGAAAAAGAGGGCAGAAGTCTTCTAAGGTAAGTGTGAATTATTTAAAAATCTGCAAGTTCTACAGCATTTTCTCATTAGTTATTCAATCATTAATAAAATTCACAGGTCTCTGCCAGCATCCAGTCTGAGACTGTAACTGCATTGAGCAGTCAGAAGCTTGATAATAAAGCAGTTCTATCTAAAGCTAGAAGCAGAAGTCCACCTTGAAGTAGGAAATCCATTAATTTGAAATCCTAATTCATCCCATTTTTGTAAAACATTACTGCTCACTGTTGATGGAATAGAGATCCTTACTTAGAAATTAATTTTTCCCACAACTCCAGGGATGACCCAACATGATTTCAGATGACTATATATTTGATTCATGGAAAAGAAAGAATCAGTCACAGAGGGCAGATTTTCCAGGCTGGGGCAGTACATCAAGATGTCATTGCAGGAGGGAGGACTGTGCTTCACTGAGATATCTGCCCTTCCTGACCTCTTGACTCCATTTGAATGAGTAGCTTAAGAAACTTTTTAAAAACAAGATTTGTGGTGGGTGAAGCTTTCAGAAAAGCAAAAACATTAAGGAAAACTTCATAGAAAAAAATCAAAAAACAAAAAGGTGGGCTCAGAATTCTAATTGTTTTTTTCTTATTATTGTTTCTCAGCTCTTATTCCTCCCCTTGTTATCATAAATCAACATGGAAGTTAGGTTTATTGTGATAACACAAACAGGTAGATAGTCAACACAAATGTGGAAATAAAGCAAAAATTATTTGTCAGATCCAAATGTATCTATGTTGTTTTAATTCTTTGTTGATTTTTCCTAAAAGTTTCAGATTATCAAGTCAATTGTGCAGACATGCTAGAGTATGAGACTAGGTGACACAAATTTCTGAAACATTGATAAATACAGATGAAGCAGAGAGGGATTAATGCCAAATCCAAGCAGATGTGTTGGGAATGAATGTTGATTGCTGAGGAATGGCACATTAGATGGAGTTCTATTGAGTCTGCAAGGGCACTGTGATATTTGTGACACACATAAAGCAGAGGAAAGTCCCAACACTAGATGTTTTCTTAATTTTGTTTAGTTCCTGAAAACATGTCAGTGGGCAAACAAACCAAACTGTGTCAGAGTGTCTTCTTCTCTAAAGCAGATATGTTAAAACTCTGCAATGGCCAAAAATGAGTCAAAAATGAGTGTA
This sequence comes from Muscicapa striata striata, assembly GCA_030060385.1. NCBI lineage: Eukaryota > Metazoa > Chordata > Aves > Passeriformes > Muscicapidae > Muscicapa > Muscicapa striata. The sequence goes on along the minus strand of JAREIS010000014.1, from coordinate 2,863,959 downwards.
ACTTCTGCAACAGCTTGCAGGTCTGACAAAACAGCAAATTGCATGTTGTTCTCATGATGGCTCCAGCTGATGGTATAAAACAGTGTCATAAGAATTTGTTTTACAGAAATTTCTGAATGTGATAAAGGAGAACAATATTTAATTTTCAGTGAGTTTTGATGTATTGTTTTCGTTCTGATCATTATATTCTTTTTAGCAGAAACAAAACCAAAAAACTGCACTGCAGTCCAGGACTGGTGGGTGCATGATCTGAAGACCTGGGCTGTAACAGCATTTTAAACCAAGAGCACTTTCAAACAGATGGAGAGGGTGGCATGTGTCTCCAGTCTTGTTTCTCTTGTTACAGTCTCTAAACAGCTCATTCCAGCATAAGTTTGTCCAGCCTCAGCACAGAGTAGCAATGTTATCTTGGGAAGATACAGCACTCAGAGTGGTGCCATGGAGAAGAAAAGGACAATCTTCATGGTCACTTAGTAGATCATACTGAATAAAATTTCAATTGATAAAATTTCAATTAATAAAATTTCTAGGCTGCCTTGCATGTGGTGCTCCAGGGCACTCTCTAGAGTCAACATGAGACTTTGGCATCTGCAGGTTCCTGAGGATCTAAACTGCCCATGAAATTTTGTCTCATAAGCAAGACAAACTATGGATACTTGCAAATGATGATTAGAATGAGATTTCAGGAGTAGCTCATTGCAAATCAACATGTCCACATATGGCAAAAAGAAAATCACGATCTTTTGCAGTTACAACCCACAGAGGTATAAATACATATTGATATGTATATGCAATATGCATTACATATAAATGCAATTTATACATATGAAAAAAAAGCTCATTCTATCTAGATATTCATATATCAAGTCCTTTTTCAAAGGAAATTGGAGGCCCAAATTGTATCTAAATTGCATGGACCTTCAGTGCAGGAAACAGGCACCTTACCTGGCACCAGGAGAACCTATAATTTCCAATTAGGAGAGAAGTACAAGTCCCATACAGAATTGTAGTAGCACAATTCCCTTCCTGCAGGCAGCCAAGCAAGCCTGGTGCCAAGGTCTCATCCTGATGTTGTCACTTCTCCTCTGCCCCTCTTGAGGCAGTAGCTGGAGGACAATTCCTGTTTCACATTAAGTGGAGAGACTACAATTCTGCCTATCCTTCACACAGACATCACAAAATTGTAAAGACATATAGGACCATGTGTTCTTGTCCAGGTGCTAGAAAGACTCAATCCACAAAGCAATTTCATTTTGCCTATTTACAACCCTTACATTAAAAAAAAAGAAGTTTCTAAAGTGCATATCAGAAAACAGTTTTATGGTGAATTTATGATAGGATAAGAAAGATCAAGAGAAGACATTTGCATTTGCAGAGGCAAACAGTTTGAATGCCTCTTAATTTTTAAGAAAAAATCCTCCTAGGATCACAGAAACTTTTGGGGTCATGGCAGAGCAAGAAACTGAATCCAGACTTTCTGCACCAGATGGGGAATATAATCAGTGGCCCTTCTCCCTCCATTGCCTGTTTTCAGAAGAGCACAACTAGTTTTCCAAGCCTGCCCCTGGTAGGGTTAAAAAGCAGCACCTGAGGACACAAGGCAATGTGAGCTTCCATCTAATTTTTCCTGTTTCTCATGATTATTTTCTTTCTCTTTCTTTTGATAAATGGACAAAATATGAACATGAGTTAGTTCTCTAGGTTTCTAAATTTAGAGCACATAGCTTTGATTACCCTCAAGGTGTCAGCACAGATATGGAACAAAGACCTTCAGCAGTCCATGAATTTGTTGTAGAAATTGATATTTTTTTTATTTTCTTAATGTTAAGTTTTGACAGCAAAGCACCAACAGTGTCATTCCCCAAAGCAGAACTACCAAAAGGAGGAAAATTGATTGAACTTTTCTCAGGATGTCTCTAATAATGCAAAATTTTCAGAAAAAAAAATGGGGAAATTTGCCTTCTACACAATGACACAAAAGTAATGTCTTGGATCCAACACTGGCATAGTTGAACTTTTAAATGTTATTTAATATAGTAAAATGAGGGTCGAGAAAGAGTGAACTTCAATTATTTTAATTTTTTTTTTTAAACTTAACACATATTAACAGCCTTTTGCCATAGAATTAAGGTGTGCACATTTGCATTGAGAATCCAATTTGCATGAAAATTGGCGTCACAATGGGCTGGTACTTTTAGGGGCCTTATATCTTTTTTATGAGGATATGTGCTACTTCATATAGATAAATCTAAGAGGGTTTTTCAGCTATAAAAATCCCTCCCACCTAAAACAAACAGGCCACAAAAGGTGTTGAGAAAAACTCTACTCAAAAAGATTGGTGCTGTCATGTCATTTATTTCTTTGTTGGTCTGAACAGATCATGACAATCTACATAGAATAAAACCAGTATCCTTTCTGGGATCCTTTTTGCAATAGACATTACCCCTTTTCTTGGAATCACTGATGCTCACTGCCTGTGTTGAGTCAAGCTTCTAAAGAAACAATGACTCTTAAAAACAAACTCTGCATCACCGATAAGAAAAATTCTGCTTCTATTTCATTAGTCATGTTGTCAGCTCCATCTTTGTTTTAGCCTAGACCCTGAAATTTACAGTGTTCAAGCCACAGAAGTGGAGGTCAAGGAAGAATACTGAGGAAAATGAATGGGCTGAGAGAGGAAAGGAAAATTATATTCCTGGAGAAGAGATAATTTTTAGTAGCAGATGTAGTGGTTTTTTCTCTGTTGGAAAGTTTATTGCTGTTGTGTCTTATGGTGCTTAAAATCTGGAAAGGTTCTTTTTGCCATTAGCAGTTCCCAAAGTGCAGGGATGTGTTTTTCAATCATGTGTAATGCAGTAGGAGAGAGTGCAAGTTGCCTACCTTTTAAGGACTTAACAATAGTTTTTCATTTAATAGGAATTGTTTTTCAGAGAGAGAAGGGGAGTTGTTTGACTTCAGCTTGAAATACAGTGCTGTACTTTAAAGGAGAGAGGTCTGGAAAGTTTGTTCATGGAGTGTAAAACACATGTTTGCATAAAACCTGTTCCTCCAAGAAATCCTCTCTGGTGGACTTTAACATCTGGAATCCCTACACTGGGCATGTATATGGAGCACATTGCCTGCTGATTTAGAAAATGAGGACAGCTACCTTTTGGTGTCTGCTTTCCAAGAAATCAGTTTATCCTGGTACATCAATCCGGCAAGTGAGATAAGCTGACAGACCCAACAAGTCACCACAAGTATTCCTTTCTTAAATTTGCTTTCTGCTATTACCAGGCAGAATCACAGTATCTTGAACTCCAGGATCAAGGTGCATACCTCATCCAGTTCTTCTCACTGGACAGAACACCTATCATGAGTATGCTTTTCTCCAGAGGGACAGGTTACAAAATATTTTTAAATATGTTTTTTTTTTAAACTGTCCTTTTATAGCCTTAAATCACTCATGGCAAAAAAATCATATAAAACAAACATTAAAAAAATGGAAAGCATTCTGTATTATACCAATGTGTCCTATCTTCAATGGTAATATCTGCCTCAATAATTTATGGAAAATATCCAAATTGTTTTGTTAAGTTTAGGGGACACTATCCAGTATATAGGTCAGCTTCTCCAGTGGCTCTTTTTCTATGACTTTTCAGGAGATGGCTAAGAGGTTTTATCCTTTCACTTTATACCTAAGAGCATCATGTTCTACAGATTCATATTCTGAAAGATGCAGTGATTCACAAATAAGTGGAAAAAATGAGAATAAAAAATTGCTCTGTGGGGTTCAAATATAAAAGCAAGAGCAAAAGCTGGCTTGTCTTTGTTTTCGAAACAAATTCCCTACCATAATAAAAAGGAAAAGAAATTATGTCTTAGCAGCAAACTTGACTACCACAATAAAAAAGAATAGAAATAATATTGGGATGTCAGGAGGATAAAGAGACTTTTATAGGACTTCAGGAAAATTAATTGTATCAATTTAGCAGTGTTGAATACCTAATAATGGTGAGCAGCTGAGAGTGACTCAGCATTGCATCAAGTATGCCTATTCTCTCAGGAAGTGTTTCAATTCAGCATGAGAAGCAGACAGTAACTTTTTTGTGATTGACAATGACTAAGAAGCATGTAAGATGCTGGAGGATTGAGTCATTCTCCTTGCATTTCTCAAAGTGATAGCAGAAAAAATAATTCAAGGAAATAAACTAGCCAGATTCTCAAACTGAAGCAAACCATTTTTAAGACATGAAGTGGTTTTCTAGGTTCCTACTCCCCTTTTGCTGCCCCTTTTTATGTCCAGAAGGCAATTAGTTGTTACTGGCATCCATCTCCAGAGCTTGTTCCACAGACCTGCAAGCTGTTGCTGGCTCTGGTGCCATCAGAAAAGCTTTGTCTGGTTCTGTGTTTCTCTGCACAAGGTGCCACAATTCCAGGAATGCTGCTGATTCCCCAGAGTTTATGCTTGACCTGATAGCTAATGTCACTTTTACAAAAATGGGTTTTAATTTTCTGTCAACATTTAAGCCTCTGCTGTAGCCAGATGCTGCAGACTCCTGATTACCAGGAATTGCTCTTTGTATATATCACTGAAAATCACAACAGAAGGAATAAAAAGCAAAAATGTTCTGGTGAGAAAAAAAAATGGCAAAAACAATCCTAGGAGACAGGAACAATTTCTGTTTACTCTGTGAGTTTAGATTGCACACACAGATGATCCTCCTGAAATGTCTTAGGGGACAATTCCACTCTGAGAAACACAGCAACAGATTTTTTTAAAATTCGCAATTAATTAAGGAAATATTCAAAAGTGCATGGCTGTGGTTCTGCAACCATTTTCAAATGCCATTTCATTCATATTTCTGCAAAGATCACAACGAGATGCAGGACACACCACTCACCACTATTTAATCTGAATCAATGGAGCTCTTGTTTGTGAAGAATGTAAAATCTATCTTAATATCATACATGCTGATAAGAGTTCTGAAAGCTGAATCCTCATGTAAAAATTTGGAGACAACATTTCAATACACTACATCATTTATTTTCTTTTCCAAAAAAAGCATCAACAGTCACTAAAGTAAGTTTAAGTGAAGAAATACATAACCACTTACATAAATGCACTATTACTGGATCCAGTCTTGTAGCCACATGAACTATGGCACTATACCATAGAGAAAAGTCAAATGCCAGTAAGAATACTTTAATACTCATAAACTCTTGAATCTCAAGGAAGAATTTGATTTAAAGTGACAACACAAGTGCAAACACCAGAACATTCAGTCAGAGTTTATCAGATGACAGTAAGAGAACATAAAACCACACAGAACTCTTAAATATTAGTACTTATTCCTGCTGCCTACATTGAATATTGCAACTCCTACCAATCCAGATGGCTTTAATAAGCATTTATAATTCCTTTAACCCTTAGGAATGTCTTGTTAATGTCTTTATATGGTGTTCCTAGGTGTGCATGCTCATGTCCTAACTTCAGCCTCAAAGTCACTGTTCAAATGCACATCTGTGTTATCAGTGGTCCCAGGTGCCTTGTTTACAGTCACACCTACCCACTGGGCAGATAGATGTGCAAAATAGAAAAGGTAGAAAACTCTCAAAAAGCTGTGTGAAAACAAATCTCAAAATGGAAGAATACAAGAATGCTAAAGATGCAAAAACAAAAGACAGTAAGGCTATGAGCTGTGTAGACATAGACCTTAGGAAAATGTTAAGAAAAATAGAAATATGTAAGTTTAATAAAGAACCTTTATCCATGGTTTTTAAGCTATTACAAGAAAGCACTCTTCAAAGCAAAATGTATGTGCACCTTTAATAATTGGTTTAATCAAACTCTTGTCAGCTTTTAACATTATCCTATTGGCTAGAAAGTTGTTAAAAAATCTTGTGATGAAAATTTTTGGCTGTTGTTGTTACGGCGAGGGCTGTCACCATCTCCCATGTCTCACTCTGTAAAATGAGGCTGATGACACTAATGGAATGAAAACTCTAAGACTGCTGAACCTCCATCTCTGTCCTGTTATTGCTGTACATATAATGCATATAATATCATAATAACAGATCCAACAGTAGACACTGCTCTAAGCTAGGCACTGGTGGTAAAGCAGCAATTCTTTCTTTGCTGCAAATTGCTCCATTACAAGGAATGCAACAAAACTTATTAAGACATGTAGAACTTACCTGAATATGTGTAGATCTCTTTCATGTCCCTCCAACCAATGAGTTTTCTTTTTTTACTGACGTTTCTCTCTGCTAGTTAATCTGCCTGCTAGTTCCCAATGTGCTGCAAAGAACAGGCCCTGTTTTTCTGAATCTAAGCTTTGGATTCATAACAACTGTGCTAGATACATAAAAGAACAATAAAATGGGTATTCTATGAATTTTTTTCCCTCTGCTTTTCTCTGTCTGGTTAGTCACATCTGTTCTGTGTCCTGGATGTTCACGTGATTATTTTCTTTTCAGCATCAATGCAGTCTGTCTGTCAGAGGCTCCCCAACTGTGTTTCCTCCACTCTTCCATCTTTTGAAGTCCAAGGACTTCCAGAGCACCTGGCTACAGAGATCTTACTAGAGGGAAACATAGGTTCCTGTAGCTCTAAAATAACCCAGTGAGGAAAAAAAGAAGCATGGCTGAAGGCCAACAAGAACTAGGTAATGTATGATTAACTGTCAGGAAGTTTTATGTTGTGTGACTGCTCTATCTCAACTTGGGGAGGTTGTCACACGCAGTCAGCACCAGCTGGTCTCCTGTTGGTGTTTCTGAGAGCAGCCTTTTGAAGATATTCCCCGTGAATGCTGAGACAGTGACATTTTCCCTCATGTGGTTGCATTCTCCTTTCTCACATTTTCACTTCTGAAGAGGTAAAACAAGGTAAGATTGGTATTCCATGGTGCAGCCATGCTGAACTGAAAACTGAAACAAGAATGAGTAACAATAAAGATTCTCCACTCCTGCTGCCATAAGCTTATTGGCAAACAATTCTGACCCTCTCCTAAGACAATTGTTATTTAGGTCACTTTTAGTCATTCCTGAGCTGCCCTGAATCATGAGTCACATCTCTGTTAGCACAGCTACTCTCTTAACTGGTAGTGGTGCCTGATCCTGGTGCTATGGCAAGCCACACACCACAGCTGATTTTCTATCTCTATACAGATCTTTCTAGTTGATTTTTCTATATCTCTAAACCACATACCTTGTTTTTCATGCAAAGCAAGCCTATTTTTGTATTCCACAGCAGCAGCTCCAAGCTAATGGGCATAGCAGGGTGCTGTTGTGTACATATACACTTGTTTATAGCATGTAAATGCAGGCAGCAGGCTCTGCAGTCAGGTCTCCAGTTCTTTTATCACATACTTGATTTCATCCAAATTTACCATCTTCAAAAGCCTTGATCTTTCCCAACCAGTGTCTTTGGTTTTTCTCAGTACTGCAAGCAGATCAGATTAATTCATTCTGTTCATCACTCTAGAGAATTGGTGTGCACACACCAGAAGTTCAGTGCAAGTTGTATTTTCCATGTGATTTATGATGATTGGAGATTTTTGAGAGGCAACTAATTTTTTGCACTGTTTGCTCTATTGCACTATTATTTGCTACTCTAAATTTATTCCAGGTCCTGAAGTGGACTGTGTTGTCTCTAGACCTCCAATAGTAGCTTGAAGTTGTCTGTCACTTCATTAATAAATCTTTCTTGGTATGTTCTATCTCACATGCATTGTACAATAATATCTGATATCTTTGAAAGGACACTAAATTTCTATTTATTTGTGCTTTTAAATATAAAAGGGAATCTTACCTAGTCTGATTTTCAGGTTTTGACTCATATGTTAAATTGCTTCCAGATTCATTCTTGTTTTCCTGAGGAAGAAAACTCTCCCAAACTTGTTGTTTCTAGATTCAGCACAGCAGGGTTTGAGCATATTTTGGCCCTATCAGTAAAGTCTTATTGAATGTCATTGTGATGCATACAGTGAAATCTATACATAGAAAATATTCACCATGCACAGCAATTCTGCTTTTACTAATGTTTTGCAACAAAATGTAAGGTCTGTTGTGATTGCAATATTAAAGGCATTCAGGCTCTGGAAGGTATTATTTAAAATGTTGCTTATTAGAGCTAACATTTCCAAGAGAGAATAGCATAGACAGTCCTAGAATCATTTCGTTTGAAAATGCCTCCAAGATCATCAGGTCTAAATATTATCCAGGCACTGCCAAGTCCATCACTAAACCATAAGCCTTAGCACCACAACTACATGTCTTTCAAATGCCTCCAGGGGTGGTGACTCAACCACTTTCCAGGACACCCTGTTCCAGCTGACACCTGTCTTCACCTTTTGGTTAAGAAATTTTCCCTACTACCTAATCTAAACTTCCCCTGCACAACTTGAAGCCATTTCCTCTCATCTTGTCATTTGTTTCCTGGAAAAGAACCAGCCCCACCTGGCTGCAGCCTCCTATCAGGTCATTGTAGAGTGGTAAGGTCTCTCCTGAGCCTCCTTTTCCCCAGGCTAAACCCCAGCCCCCTCAGTCATTCCACACCAGACTTGAATTCCAGACCCTTCACTAGTTCTGTTGTCCTTCTCTGGACACATTTCAGCACCTCAATGTTTTTCCTTAGTGAGGAGCCCAGAGCTGGACACAGCACTGAAGGCATGGCCTCACCAGCCCCAAGTAGGTTACAATCCCTTCCCAAGTCCTGCTGGCCACATTATTCTTCATACAAGCCAGGATGCCATTGGTGCTCTTGGCCACCTGGGCACACTGCTGGCTCACATCCAGCTGGCTGTCAACCAGCACCCCCAGGTTCCTTTTCCTCTGAGCAGCTTCCCAGCCACTTTTTCCCCAGCCTGGAGTGCTGCATGGGATTGTCATGACCCAAGTGCAGGACCCAGCACTTTGCCTTTTTGAACCTCATACAATTGTCCTTGGCCCATTGATCCAGCCTGTCCAGATCCCTCTGCAGAGCCTTTCTGCCTTCCATGTCCTTCCATCCTGCCAGCTTGGGACACCAAGCTTACTGCAAGCTTACTGAGGGTGCTTTTGATCCCTGCATCCATGTTGTCAATACAGGATATTACAGAGGTTTGACTCCAATACTTTGGGAACCTTGGGAGCACCCTTAGTGACCAGTCACCAGTGTTTAACTCCATTTACCACCACTCCCAGGGCTGAGACATCCAGCCAGTTTTTCACCCAGGGAAGACCATGCACATCCATGTCATGAGATATGTCATATCCATGTCATTTTTGCTTGAGAATTATGTGGGAGACAATGTCAAAGAGTACTAAAATCTAGGTAGACAGCATCCACAGTCTTCCCCTCATTCACTAAATGGGTCACCTTGTCACAGAAGGTGGTCAGATAGCTAAGAGGCACCTGCTTATATATACCTGTGCTGGCTAGGACAGTTCAGTCTTACATCCCTTTAGATAGGAACATTCTGATAAAAAGTAATCTAAAAAGACTGTTGGGTGATGCTCCTTCTTTCTTCACATGTGTTCATTTGCAAATGTTTGGAACATCCATAGGTCCCAGTTTCCACTGTTTGATCTCTTTTTTTTTTTTTTTTTTTGGGGGGGGGGGGGGGGGGAGGAGGGGGAAGGGGGAAAGCAATTTCATATCCTCAGATTCTGCAGTATTGACTAACAAAAAAAAAAAAAAATCAAATAACTTACTAAGGCTTTGGGAATTACTTCCTAAATTAAAAAGTTTTCATTTTCCTTTATTACAGACAATAATGTAATGAAGGACTTAAAAATTAGACAAGTATATAATATGTAATATCACATTTCACAATGTTGTCTCTTCTTCATAGGCTCCAAATCAATTACAATGCATAATTAAGTTGCCAGAGAAATGGGAAAATTATCTGCAGGTGGTGGTTAGAAGCTCAAACAAAGATGTTCTCATGGTGCTGATTCCAAATATGAGGCTGCAAATGTCAGCCCTAGGGCTTGTATAACCTCTGGACTGGAGTGAATTGATAGAGGTGTTGAGATTAGTCAGATAACAAGGACAGAATGTACATGGTTTGTGCAGCCACAACAAGTTGATGACGGGGAATAAAAACACATTTTAGGAAAAGATTGTGTCATTTCAGCAATGATGCAATACTCATAAACAGTGAAAAACCCATTCATACAAGTGAGAAAATATTCAGGAGGTGTTTAACACGAGCCATTACAACCATAAGCAAACTTGAGCCAGTAACAGAAGGAATGCACTGGGCAGTGCAGGAGTTAAAACATTCACATTGTGAAACAGTGAGTGCAACATTTGGTTAAGAACAAGGACACTAACAGGAAATGACAGACAAGGAGTACTTGCAAAAAAGTACTGAAATGTCTCAGCCTTGTCTGTTCTTACTGAAGATTGTATAGCATCATGGATTGTTATCTGCCCCCTTTTCAGTAAAAAAAAAAAAAAAGAAAAATAATAAATACAAATTTGCAATTAGTTCCAAGTAGCACTGCACAAGAGAGACAGCAGTTAAACAAAGCTCTGTTCCTGAGTCAGTGAGGGTGATGCTGGCACTCTAGAGAAAATACACAACTACATGACACCTGTGCAGCCCTTGGAGACGCTGCAGGAACTCAGTCAATGACTGCAAGAAACATTCACCATAAGCTGACAGAACATATTTTCAGAAACAAAATAGGGCCATGGGCCTTCTCAGAAGGCAAAGAAGCTGCCAAAGGATGGTGAGAAAAAAATGAGAGGCAACTAAAACATAGTAATGCCTTTTTGATCAGATATATCAGATATATCAGATATATCCTCCTTCACTGTCTTTCTCAGAATTCCCATGTACAGCACACCACACTTCTTTGCCCACATTCCTTATTTTTTCTCATACTGACCTCACTTCTTTCACTTTCTCTGGCAGGGATATTTTTTGTTCTACACTCTGTTACTGTACAGAAATGAAGTCCTGATATATATAGGTTGGATCCTGCTTTAAGAGAAGAGTTGTTGATGCCTCTCTTTGGGCATGCCCTGACAGAAAGCAGGTGGATTTAATATGACTCAAATCTTTTTTTCAGCAGCCCATGATGAAAGCACAGACCTGAATAATATTAGGGGAGAGGAAAAAAAACACCAAACCCCAAGAACTATTCTTTTTCAAAGTTTACAAATAGAGTTATGTTTGGACAAAAACCACTTCTGGATCAGATAAAAGTTTCTGAATGTTTTTATACATTAAAAGCTGGATATTAGAACATTAACATGATATAACCTCAGCCCTGTGACCATAATAAGCAATTCTGGCACCCAGAACAAGTCATCAACCTTTAACATCTGTAACTGTATGTACAAATAGATACGAATTTTTGTCTCTAATCCTTCTCTGTCCAGAGTCTTGATTGCTCATGAGAAATCTATCAGTCACTGTGTGTGCAGTATGTGAATAAGCAATTACCATGGCAGTTTGTCCATCAGACACACAAAGTGACACATCCTGTGCAATTACCAATATTATTCTGTGACCAACAGTCTCCCCTGACCTGGGGTGAGCACAGTGAGACAGTCATGGTGGAGAAGTTGTCTGACAGAGCCCCTCTGCCCCTGCATCCTGACAGCAGCCTCCTTTTCCATCCCTCATTCCCTCCTTCCAGCAGGCCTAGGAATAAGGAATATCATCCTCTGGTATAAGCACAGGTGGCATGGCAAAACCAACTGCAGGAAGAAGAGGGAGCCTGACAGTGTGTATTCATGTGAGTGCATCTGCACTCTGCATGGGGTTACTGCTGGCAGACAGCAGACCGTGGAGATCAGAGGGCACCACAAGATTTATCTTGCCTTTTTGCCAGTTTCTGCTGTGCTTTTGTCTGTTATCCCTGCCAACCATTAATTCCTCAGCCAAAGTGGAGCTGCAGACACCCCTGTAGTCCATGGTTGCTGGATAGCAGAGTACAGCCACTACTGAAATGTATTGAAAAGGAATAAGGAGAAGGAGACCATGATGGTCTCTGCGACAGCCCTGGTTCTGGTAAGCTGAGAGTACTTACTTGTGCCCATATTTACATTTTTCAAACAATATCATTAAATTTCTATTCGTTTTTTGGACTGGTGAGGGAAGAAGTCTCAAAAAAATTTTTTCCAATTCATTTTCTGTCTTCTGTCTTGTCTGATAAAAGGATATTCCACAAGGTTGCCACCTCCTTTTTCTTTCATTACAGAACGAATTGGTGGTAGCATTCAATTCAGTAAAAACACATTTAAGAGGCCTACTGAAGAGCATGATCAGCATTTGTGTGTTTTGGCTCACAGGACAGTTTTGCCCCAATTCACTTGTGTTCTAAGAACAAACCAGGGAGTTAAATTTATTATGCAATTCCTTTCTTCTCCTGCAAGTAATTCTTAAAGACTTCAATCACAAGCAATTACAGATCATTTCCCTGTGAATACTTTTTTCTTTATCCCTGATAAACTTTTTTTTTTTTTTTTTTTTTTTTGCATCAGCAGATTGTGCTTTTTATTATAAAGAGACACAGCAAAGCCTTGTCAGCCCCAGCCTGGCACACTGTGTGGTGTCAGGCAGGAGAACTGAAGAAGCCCAGTGAAGAGGCAGAAGCTCAATACCTCTCCATGGAAAATGTGCTAACCTGGTGTCTCCAGTGCCTTGAGAGACATGGCTTGTATAGAGTTAGGAGGGGAGAGTAGACAGGACAAGCCAAAAAATCCTCCTGAAAAATAAGAGCTGGACTTATTTCCAATATATGTAAAGGTAATTTTAAATGTCCCTATCACCAAAATATAGGTGATATACAGAATACAACAGAAATTTCAGACTTTCACTGTCAGTGATAGGCACAACAACCAGTCTTTTAAGCAGGCATTGCCACCCAATTTTCTGAATATGCAGCTTCCTTTCATATAATATGTGAAGCAGAAATTTAAACCAAGAAAATTCTATTAAAAAAAGATCCCATCCCATTTGTTCAAATGATCTGGTTTTCCTAAGGTCTGTTCAGTATATGTCTCATAGAAATTATAAAGTGCTGTCCAAAGATTGTCTTCTGAAAATCACAATCATTATATAAGAAAGTGTCTATTTGAAAAATAATTAGAGTTTTGAAAAAAAAAAGCCATAAGAGAGACACATATCTCCTACATGTCATCACTGATCAGGCTTAGGATGCCCATCCTCTCATATATCTTTTCAGAGATTTTTTTTTTTTTTTCCATTTTGCTGTTGATGTTAGCAATGTATTGTAAGAGGGAATGTTGTTACAAATCATACTGGAAAGTATTTTCTGCTACTTTTGGGAGGAAGGTGGCTGGTATTTCACATGCAGTTCTAAGTGAGTGTCAAGAACTCCTAACTTCACTTTATTTCACCCATCTCCGCATATAAAGAGACTTAATTCTGAGTAGGCCTGGATGAAGCAGCTGATGGAGATCACAGTGCTGCAGATAAAGGGGAGGTTGTTAGTGGAAATAAAGAGTCAAGGTGAAGCTAAATCCCTTTCTCTTTGCCAACTGAGGCATTTGTGATCTTCTTGGCTGCAGCTCGTGGTATGAAACACTAGAAAGAACCTTGTCTGCATTTTTTCCTCTCCTTTCTGTCTCTTTAATAAAAATCTTGCTGAAAGCTGTAAGAGACAAAGAGACATTCCATTTCAGGGATGGGGGTGGAATCTCCAGGGTTTGGGGTTTTTTTTGCATGTGAGCATGACAGATGGAAAATGCTTCCAAGGGAAGTCTGCACCAGTGGCGAAGTGCTCCATGTGTAAATGCACTTGGCAAACATAGCACCAAAAATACCTCGGCCTCCTGCTTGCAAACTGCCTTACTTTGTACCTCTCCAAGCACATGGCATATCTCCTTATTTGGATAATTTTTGTCTCATGGCAAGCCCAGGTCTCACAATTTGAACAGCACAGGGTGCACATGAGTCCCACAGGGAGCTGACTGCAGACCACACTGACTGCCAGAATTGATTCCCCAACTCCACACCCAGATCAGGAGACATATGGAAATATATTGAAGTTTGTATTATATAGAATAGATTTGGGGTTTTTTATTAATTTCCTGAAACATGGTTTAAAAGGGTTCAAGACCTTGGTATACATACTCTCTTATTTTTCATGAGGTCTGAAACATTAGTTCCAGTGCCACTGGTTTCCTTCTTAGTCATAACATAACCAGACACTGTGGTCTTGTTGACTTCTTGATAAGCTCAAAATCGTATTCACCATTGATCCATCAAATTTCAGCCAGGATAAAAAACTGTTCTGTTTAAAGCCACCTCACCAAAGAAAATGCAGCACCATAGTCTCACCTGAGACTCTGTTTGCATTGCTCAAGCATGAGGATTTTCTGTCTCTAAATACCAGTCATGGAGTAATTAGTGGTTTTCTTGTCATCTTCAAGTTGCCATTACAATGGCCAAGTCATCTTCTTCACACTTTATTTGTTCTCTTCCTCCTACTGTTTTTTTTCATGGAAGGGACCCTCCTATCTCATTCAAGAAGATAGAAAGATATCAGATAGGTTTCATCTCCAGCTTCTTAGTTTGCAATCTGACTTCAGAGTTGGATGCCTCATGTTTTCTGTTTTTCTTTCACTAAATAATGACAGGAAAAGTTTTAGAAAAATCTGAGTTTGTTACTGTGCACTAAAGTAATTCTTTAGTCTGTTTCTGAGCAGGAGGTCATTAAGCCAGTTTTAATTAGACAGACATATGGCTCTTCATAGAAGTATCCTTTAACTGTTATCTCTGGGATAGATGCATGAAAATGTTTTTAGCTATGTCTCATGTAAATTTTTTTTGTGATTCTTCCACTCAAAATAATTGCATTGGCACCTAGCAAATGCAAAAGAGGATATGCTGAAGAACTTGGATGGAACATGAGAAACCATTATTCTGCATCAAATTTCCCATAATAGCTCCAAGAGCAGGCTAAGGAATAATGCCCAAAAAGCCACTGTATCTTACAGAAAGTACAAAACATTTTGATAAGATGCCTATTTTAGTAACAAAATAGAACAGGAATATTTCTATTTAAAAATATATATCCCATGTAAAATTGCTTCAAGAAAAAATAATTTACTTAAATTTTCGATATTTTTTTGCAGGTTTGCATCCTTTCCCTGGTGAGTAATCCTAATGATAGCAAATTTCTTGTCAGTGCTTACAGTATACTACACAGAAAACTAAGCATGTACATTCTGGACAAAATAAAAAAATATGAATGTCCCAGGTATTGTTCTGACAGTGGTCAAGAGCAGATACTGAGGAAAAAAATTAAGAATAGAGGGAACATTCAGGAGTTTATCTTAAGAATATTCCCTCATTTTTTACCAGTTTATTACTCAAGGATTTCCTGAAAGAGAGGCTGTGTCTTTGTGTTTAACACCTTTCAGGTATTTTTATCCTATGAATGCATCCAGTTGCTTTTGAAATCCAGCAGTCAATTTTTGAACTCAAAATTACATCAAATCTGATTCAGGAGCAATATCAAAGCCCTGTTCATATACACAAAACTAAAAAAATGTATCAAAGAAAATACACCATATGGGCTTCTTCTACAAAATACATACATAAACTGAAATGAAAATACAAAAATTAGTATCAGAGATGCTGGAAGAGAAAATTATATAGGGCAGACAGTTCTAATGATCAGTATAATAGTTCCTTATCCAGCCTTGGATACTATTAGCAGACCATATTCTCCAAAAGAGACACTCTTTTGTAAGGTGCAATCACATAAGAGATGTGGTTTTAATTACCAAGAAACAAGAAGACCTCGATTTTACATCTTGTCTGAAAAACAGCACATAGAATAATTATGCTGAGATAATTATTCATTATGGTCTCAGCAATCTGACACCTACTGATTCACCCACATCATTTTTATTGTAGTGCCCACATTTTCCTTTGAGATGCCAATCTACAGGCTTGATTTCAATTTCATTAAGGCGATGGAAATGTTTAAGATAACTTTAAAGTAGTATGCAGCAGAATTTGCACTTCAATAACTTTTGGGGTTTAGTCAGAGAGTTCCCAAAATAAGTAAGAGTGGGAAATAAGCTCTACCTCAGTGTGTCTTTATTCCCTGGTACATAGTGATAGCAAAGTTCCAAGAAGAAAGACCCATGGGGGCGTGGTGGGGCTTCCAAAACTTTGCTTGGTTCTGTGTAATAGATTTGCTTGTCCACATCCTCAGTCCTGTTTATTTTGAAAGATGTGTCAAGATCAAAGCCCTGGGGGACGTGGCTGCAGATCTGGCAATGATCCCTGGAATAGGCACTGGTGCACAAGAGAAGGAAAACAGGGACTGGACAGGAAATTAGAGTTGTTTTTATTAGCACTTTATTCACCCCAATCCAGCAAGCAGTTTTTCTCACATGGATTTAATTACTAACTCAGAAATAATTGAGGGAAAGTGTTAGACTTTGATTCTTTAACACATATCTAGGAAACAACCAGATACCTCAGGAAAGTTATTTATTATTGGTGCATAGAGTTAGCAGAGTTTTTCTCATGTTCTAAAACACCAGATTCATGCAATTTTAAAGTGAATGCCTACAAGCATATTTACTATGCAGGGTTACAATAGCCCTCCTGCAAGCAGACTTGAAATTTACATTCAGCAAATGAAAAGTCTATGGAAAACTTATCCTGAAATTTAGTAAGCAAACAGACTGCCACTCCCATTGTATATTTGAACTTGTACTACTGAGTTTTATATATTTGTACAATTCAGTAAGAAATTCCCTGGGCTCCCTCTCAGCAGAATGAACAGGGAACAGCAAAACATGGTGTGGTTTAATTCATGCCAGGATGGAGACCTACACAGAGGACATTAGACTTGGACAGCTACACATGTGTTATCTCCACCAGTGATCAATGTGTAAATTGAAGTAATCTTCCTGTAAGTGCCTGCATTGAATAGCTCTTTCTATTCACATGCACTCCTGTATATCTAAAAATATGTTGTTATTATTAACTTGGATTTTGTTTTAAATAGCCTTGATGCAAAACACCTCTTCTAGTCCACACAGATTTTACTAGGCTACTTTTACAAATCCATTAAGTAGACAATACATATTTTTAAGGACCAGGAATGTTTTCCTTCCCAGATTATGGAACAAAAACAATGTTTTGCTGACCTTGGAGAACATAACATTCAAGGAAATCTTAATGTCTATATTGAAAAGGAAGAAAGAAATAACTCTGGAATTTAACTGTATTACTACAGAAAGGATACAACAACTCACAGACCAATACTTGGGAAACATAAACATCCTTGTACAGATGTATGAGAGGGTTAAACATAACTCATTGTATCTTGGCGACTTCGTTCCCAAAATACATTTCCTTTTCTCTGAGATAAGAACAACTTCTCTTCCTTCTGTTATTCTCTAACAGTAATATTTGTCAATACCCTGTGCCCTTGTGATTATCCATCATAAGAAGAAAAAAAAAGGTAGAACCAGAAAGTATAGTGTAGCACAACATTTTGGAGATTAATTTATTAAGGAGTACAGACACTCTCCAAAACAAATCACAATTCGTTTCTGCCATTATTATTACAAATTAATATTTACACTAGAACTTAATGGGCAATTATTTACACTGAGCATATTGGTCTAGACCAAGGTCTAGGCTGCAGTAGCTCCCAAATGTCACTCAGAGATTTGACAAGCATGCCATCCCATGTGTTGTAGAATGGCTCTGGTCACACTGCTACTCAACACTCTTCAAGCTCAGGTTCATCCACATGTTTTAAATTCCAAAAAAGTGAAAAAAGGGGGCATATAAAATAGATTTCATGTGTGGCAAGGGAATTGTGATGATTGAAACTAGTAACTCTGGTAGATTATTGGGAAAGGATGGAGCTGGAGATAAGGATGCCCAAGCTAAACAGATGTTTCTAACTAGGTTCATTTAACTAGTCTGTGAGATACTGAAAGAATATTGTATGCCTGCACAGAACAAATCAAGAGGTAAATTTAAAATTTGTTAGTACTAATTATTGAGATTCTTAACCAAGTCACGTCTTGAGCAATTCTATACTTGAAAACACTTATCTCAATAGAAACATGAAAAGGACACTTAGAAGGGATTTCTTCTTTGCTGTAATCTGTCTACATTTATTTTCTGTATTCCCAAGTCAGTTAATTTAAGAATGTTTATGAAGCCTATGTCCATTGTTTAAAACATTAGGAACTTGTTTTGAGTCCAAACAGTTCTACTGGCACATTATGATCAGAGTCATGATTTAATTAAATGTTAACTTTTCAAAAAGCAGACCCACTTTAGCAATATCGTTTTAGGAAGTTTGAAACTAAAACTTCTCTATATGCTTGTAAAAATATCTAGTTAATCAATTTAAGTAACAAATCAAGAATTTTTAAGGTAGTTGCTTTTTATAACAGTAAACAGACATAGGATTTATTACATTGTCTTTGCATGTCTATCATGTAGGCATGTTTATATGAACAATGGTTCCTGGGCTCCCCACAAGCTATAAAGACACTTCAGGGGTGACTCAGGTCATATTGCCTAAGATAAATCTAAAGACAAACTGTCTCACCTGCAGACATCACACTGTAGATCTCTAACGTTAATGACCCCACCACAAATCCCTTCATCCAGCCAGCACTGACAAAGTAAGCTGTGCACTTGTGTCCCTTATTTTAATTGTGTCTCTGAGGCAATGGTTCCAAATGTTTCCACCCTCTCATGAGGGGACTGCATCACTTAGGCTGCCTCTCAGAAACTGAGATAAGGGTCATGACAGACTCCTTTGTAACCTCCACTCATGACAAAGAAACTCAGAACAGCAAAGAATCCAGTCCATATATCATGCATAGAGTCAAAGCATATGTTTTATTTAATGCTGGTGAAAATAGGAATGTGTTTTTATCATTGTAATTGCTCAATAGATACATTAGAAGACTCTGAGTTTCTTCTAGAGATGTTTTTTGCCTACAGTATTAGTTAAATATTCATAATGGTCTTTAACTGAGTATTTTGCTCTTTCAATGACTTGCTAATGTAAATGAAAAATCTGAGCTTTTCTCTTAACCTCATTCCATTTTTTAGGGTTGCCTGCATTGCAGACTTCCAGCTTTCATTCAGGGTTTGTTAAAGCTGATGTTTACCTATCATACCAGAAAGTGAAGCACCAAAAAATTCAAACCACTTTGGAAACTATTTACCCTGACATTAGATTCAGCCTTTGCAAAAGATCAAGTCCTCAAATAATTTGGGAGAAGGATATAAAAATTAATTACATGGAAAAGTCATCCAAAGCTATTAATTCATCCCTTTTCTGGAAATATCCCAGATGCATAAAGACCACATCTCTGTAGCAATTCAGGAAAAAAAGACCAACAAGCCACCAAAGCAATATGCATAGAAATCAATGCATACAACCCATTTTCCTTGCACAGTGTGTTGCACTTTATAGAAACTGAGAACTACATCTTGTACCCAGTAGAAATGTCAAATACTTATCATAACCAGTTCATAAGACCTTTGAGATTCACAGTAGCTGGCTGTGGCCAGCTTGTTTCAGATTAGATTGGTCCAACCTAATTTTCTATTCATGTTATGTACAGTTATTTGATGTGGAAGGCTATCAGCTCAGGGCAGGCAAACAAGAGGCTGAGCTTCAGCCCTTGATCTTCAAAAGAGCATGTGCAACTTCTGTCCTTTCCCCCTTGTGTCATTGCTACATCCAACTTCTAAATATCACACTAAGTGACGTTAGTGAATGTGTAAACATGCGGTGACTTTGGGAATACTGAAGCAGCCCCAGCCCACCATCCCAGGGAAATCTGTGCATCTGTGACTAAATGGGTATTTATCATTTCCTGAGCTCCATGCTGGCAGCCAGCCAGCAGAGTGTGTACATTGAAATTAGAATAGATTGGGAGACAGGAGTTTGTTCCAAATTGATCTGGATGACGATAGCAATTTTGAAGGCAGCTCCACATTTTCAAAAGTTCAATGTGTGTACCTGTAAAGGAGATGGGAGAAACATTTGGGAAAATAACAAGAAGGACACCTGATGCCAGGATATATAAATTTTGTGTTATTTTCATTTTATTCTTTTACAGTATCATTTTATTATCATTAGCAGATGAGCTAGAGTTTGCTAGCATCACATAGAGAAATGCATGAAATGGCGATGGAGAAAATGCTATTTCTAGTAATCTGTTTAGTATTTTTTCCTATTGCAAGTGCTCTCACTGCAAAGACCAAAAGGTTTTATCAGTTGTATCAATTCTGGCATGGAAAAAAATAATACTTTTAATAGAAGTAATCCAGTTTTGACATGTGCTTGAGAGGTCTTCACTCATCGGTTTCCTCTTGAGTTTTACTCTACTCCTTGAAAATAGTAGGTGGACTTACAACCCCAGCTTAGTTTATTTTTTCCTGCAACATTCCATATCTACTGCATAAAGCAGGATATTTTAGCGAATGCATGTGCTATTTTTTGTTGCTCACACTCTTCTGCAAAATTATTTGTGAGTGGTAAGTCAAAATCAATAAAGATGTCAAGGATCAGCATTAATTTCACTAGCCTACCAGAAGCACTGATTTATTTTTTTTTTATTCTTTGAATAATTGCCAGAAGAAAGATAGGCCAGGCACACAGTTCACCATGCATAAGAGTATTCAGTGTGCAACTGCTTAAAAACAAAATCTGATACAATGGAAAGAACATAACTCATGAACTATACATACTTTTTAATAATTATATCAGGAACCGACCTTGTGACACTACTTTTAAATTCCTTTTGATTCAGTATGGAAGACGAGATAAAACTAAAGGGGATAATTTTCTTTTTACCAAGCAGCAGAATTCTGTACATAAACACCTCAATGTTGTTCCCAAACCACTGTCTTCTCCTCATCTGGGGAGCCATCTGACCCAGCCCCACATTGTAAGAGTTATGATGGTTAGAAAATGGCTGCTATTCTGAATGTTGAATATACAGATTTTCACCTCAGACTGCACCACCAATAAGAATACAGTACATGGTATATCTCAACCATACCCCAAGGGCATCTTGAGAACTAGATTGAACTTATGACTAGCTGACTTGAATATATGCTAGCCAAAAGCAACATAACCAGTTCACCTAGTGATATCTTTGGCCATCCTTTGAGAGGTGAGTTATATCTTTCTTCAAATGTAAATAAATCCTGTAGGCCTGGGTGTGTTTTAAAATACATTAAGTGTTTTTAGCATATAGCCTTCAGACGTATCATTTTTATGCAATCAAAGAAGAAGAAAATTTGCAGAAAGCTCTGTTCTCTTTATATCAACAACATTTCTGTTTGGTGCCAAAGCAAACAGCCATTTCTATAGCCTTCTGCTATTATTAGTGAGCACTTTAAAAATTTTCAGTCAAAAGGACTGAGTGCTCCACCTCCTTCTCCTTCAGAGCACCACAGAGCTGACCTCTCATATTTCAAGCCATCCAAGGCATCCTCTAAACCTTTGGAACAATAATGTCAGGACCTAAGCAATTCAAAGGAAATAGCTTCCTCAAAACTAGAATCCTCTTTAGC
Organism: Muscicapa striata striata; assembly: GCA_030060385.1. Classification (NCBI taxonomy): domain Eukaryota; kingdom Metazoa; phylum Chordata; class Aves; order Passeriformes; family Muscicapidae; genus Muscicapa; species Muscicapa striata. The sequence continues at coordinate 2,842,420 of JAREIS010000014.1, read as the reverse complement.
ATGGACAGCTGTGTCTCAGTGGAGTGCAGCTTGCCTTCCTCCTTGTAGCACACAAATGTTCATTGCCTTTGATCTGGCTCCCCTTGCAGCTGCTCAGCAGAAGGACTAGGGGCTCCAAAAGGATGTGATACAGCTCTGAGCTTTATTAATGCTTGGCCTGACTTGTCCCAGTTTCCAGAACTGATCTGGCTAGTCTGAAAGCAGCAATACAGCAGGACACAATATCCCCTTTCTCTGTCTTTCCTGTGTCCATGCTAAGCCATAAATCTCAGTGGACCTCTGACTCAGCTGAGATCCTTAGAAGAGGAATTTCTTACAGACTAGGCAGAAACATAAAATCCTGTTGAGGAGACATCACAGACTCTTCCGTGAGCAGATGGGGTTTGTGCACAAAAAAACCAAAAGCTTTCAAGACAACATTGTTTTAAATAGATGCTTTCTAAAGATTCCTATGGAATCAAGGAAGGCAGAATCAAACCGACTTGCTCTGAAGCTTTGTAGTGTTCCAGTTAGGGTATTTCAAAGCAGAGATTTGCAGGTAGGGAGCTAGTTACACATGACTGTGTGCCTGTTAGGCTGCTACAACACTTCTCACAGAGACAGAGTTTGCTGCCTACTGCAGATGGAGTCCCTTTTCTTCTATTCTGTGACTTTGGGCCATATTGGCTTCCTGTGTAACACCACAGATAGAGAAGGGAGAATAAAAAAGGCTTTAAATAGCAAATCTCTCATGAGCCACTGAGCTCCCTTTACAGCAAAATAGCTGAATGACATATACACATTTTCAGGAATCCATCCCATCTGTTTTCTAAAGTCCTTTGTAGGAGCCTGAACATGTATGGTGCCAAAATATTCACTGCATTCCACAGGGGCTTGGTGGGTGCCACACCATTCACTGTTCCCAGCAGTGAATGATAAGGAACTGATAATGACAAGTGTGTACCTCTCTTCCTTGTCTGGTAACAAGAAAACAGTGTTAACTTTAGTGGCTGTAAGTTAAATATGTCTCATTTACTTCTGGTAGAGGGAATATGCCGGAGACATACCACAGGACCACCAATAAGAATAAAATTCTTATTTATAGAACAACTTACTACTGGCAAGTTAGAGTTTAACAGTCATGCTGTCAGTACCTCCAACATAGCAGTCTTCTTTGTTGGGCTGGCCTGGCTTTCTTCTATTCTGTCTGGTTAAGACCATCAAGCACATTTTTATCTTTCTTTAAAACATAATTTGCATTCCAGAACCTGTAGCACTTTTAGTATGCATGCTTAACAACTCAGTCAAATTTTTACAAGTGGTCTCTGAAGTTTGGAGGGCATGATTTTGTTGCAGACACTAAGAAGAAACATAGGAAGGGAGTATTCCAAAGTATATTTTGTTTGTTTTCTGTTGCTGTCTGGTTGCTGAAATAATAAGGATTATATGATGATAATGTCTATCTGTTACTTCTTTTAATAATTTCTGAACCCACTGCTGGTTTTCTACCAACTTTGGTGTATGGCAAAATATCCCAAATGTAATAAATTCTCAGAAAGAAATTAAATGTTGAGAAACTCAATGACAACCTCACTGAGGACAAGGTTAAAATGAGATTTCATACTTTGTTTGTCATAACAGGTGCTTAATATGACATGAACTTTTACACAAAAATCCACAGGAAAACAGGTTTGAGTACTCCTGCTGCTTACCAACTTTGCCTCAGTGGTATAAGAGAAATCCTTATTTTTATGTACAAAATAGCTTCTGTAAGAAGGTGAGCATTGCCTCACATACCTCTGCATAAGCTTTTTGTGCTTGTTTGAATTAAGTGAACAGCAGAATAAAAACTCTGCTGTATTATGTAACTTCTACTTGACTTCAACTTTCACGAACAGAACTTCAAGCAGCCCTAAATCACTTTAGTAACTTATCAGCTACGTGATTTCTGAGTACTTATATGCATCTTAATTTGCTTTTACAGACTTTGAACAACAAAAGCAATAACCATTGGAAAAGCTGGAGTAAAATGCAAAATAAAGATGGCAGTCAATTAAACTTTGCAATCAACCCCTAGAAAACGATTCCTTAAATAAATATTATCTTTGTTTTCTGTACTCGAACTGTCCATTGGTTCACTGAAGTTTTCATTCAGAATTCAAAACTATTTTAAGTATCTTTTTTTAATAATCTGTGGCATAAAGTGATTTACTGTGGACATCAGATACCGAAAACTTAAACTGTATTGTAGTTTTATTGTATGGATGATACCCATCCTTGGCTACCTCCTTCTTCCCCCATGAGAATGATCTCATTATCACCTCCATTGTACCTGCTGGGTGCATATGTGTATTTCTTAGCATGTTTTCACATTTTTAGGGATTTTATTACATTGAAAATCTTTTTAATTTAAAATTTGATGGTCAAAAGTATCTCTCAACATTTTCTTGAAAACAAATGAGCTTGAAAGCAAGTGAATCTAAGACGTTTCATAAATATTGGCAGGAAACAAATTCCACACAATGTGCAAGGACAATAAAACAGTAGAAACTTTCACTTTGATAATATGGGAATATATATGGACTCTTTTACACTAACAAGGTCACATGACATGCTTAAACAACTTCTTTAAGCTCTTCTTCAAATCTAAAATTTAATATGGGAAAACATAATTTATTCAATCCCTTTTTCATCAACCACAAATCCTTTCGCTAACTCTCTGTTCCTCACCCCCTCCATAGCTTGTGCTGCTCTCCTTGCTGATGGCTTCCCTCAAATAATAACCTAGGTATCCTTTGATGCAAAATTACACAATGGCAGGAGACACAAAATCTGAAGTGTTACGTGAAGATATATATTAGTTTTTCATTATAAAGTTTCCTCCCTTTGAAGTTCTAAGGAAATTACAATTTCCCTTCTCCTGCTCTAAGATATATATATTCACACACAGTTAAATACATCTCCCATAACAATTCATTTCCCAGGCCTAACCAATACTTAGGTGCAGTTCAAAGAGTGCCTTTGATCTGCACGCAGTTCCTCAAAATATCTTTATTTTTCCATTGAGGTGATGAGGAATCCTACCAAGAAATGGCCTCCTGCATCTAATTAATTGAGGCCATGTTAACACTTTCAAGCAATGCCTTATTAACATTGGCATTTGAAAAGTCCATATCAGTAATTATTTGTATAAAGTAGAACACTGTGCTTGGTTAGATGGATAGAGGAGGGAGTTTTAAAATCATGAATTCAATACTGTACATCAAATAAAACCTTGTTTACTACTCTGTATCAGATTACACTCCACAACAGTAGTGACTACACTTGGGAGCCAGCCATTTACCATGTTAAAAACAAGGACTTTTGAGGCCAATGATGTACAGTAGCTCTATATAAAAAGTGATTGTATTTTTATGCCTTTGCTAAGTTTTGTGGTTAAGTGGCTCACCTCGTAAGCACTATCCAGTGTAAGCCACACAGAGTGAGTATTTATGCAAAGCATCCCACTGAATTTAGTGAGGCTATTCGTGTATGCTCTCAAAAATGAAAGTGTGGTTCACACAGCATAGCCCTCAGCATGTGTCTGAGGCTCACAGAGCTCAGAACGCAGTGGCCCTGCAATCTGCTGGCTGAGGCTTGCGGGGGAGACAAGCAGCCAGCAGTAAATTAGAGCAGCCACTCTGAGCTGTGCCATCATCACTTACAAGTACTTATAAATTGTTTATCCTCCCCCTTCATGCTGTAGCTATAGGCTTTCTTGTTCCTACATCTGCTAAATATGACTGCTCTGCTTACTTACCAATCTCCCAGGAAGGCAGCAAGGCTCACTTACAGCTTACATCACATGCAAAGGGGTGAAGCACCAGCTTTGTACTGAGTATTGTCATCTCTCCTACTTTCGATTGCTTTCCTTTTACTTGAATTTAATCAGATTACAGGCAAACATGGGTTTGAGGGCTAACCTACAAGGATGAATTTTTCCTTCTCTGCAGATGTGAGTATAACAAAATAGAAATGCAGGAGAGGCATAAGATGGTCTTAAATGGCTTGGGTTTCATTCACATACTCCTTTTGACTTCTCACCACAGCACCCTCCTTTGGCTTGCCACAAGACCCCCCTTTCCAGAAGCAGCTACACAGAACAATGGCAACTGAGAGTGGGACATGATAATTTACCGATAAGCCAGTCACTTGAAATGACATGTTTTGTTTTTCACGTAAATAAAGTGCTGGTCTTGTTTCAGACCATGTCACTCTGTCACTGTCACTGCAGTAACTGGCAGCAGTTGCTGCCCAGGGCCACTGCAGTGTGTTCACCTCCATGTGGAGGTGGGAGCCCAGGTCAGCTATGGATCAACATAATCCTACCACCTGGTTAACAAGAATAAATGGGGACAAAAAAACACAAGAACTTGTTCTTATAGACCCTTTTCATCTAATGAGCACACACAAAGTGCTTTTCAGTGCATGTTGTTCAGTGTCCCCATGGCAATTTGATCATCTGGGATGTAGAATGGATTGGCTGTCAGTCCAGCTAAAGGGCCTGTGGCAGAATTAGGATCTGTTACCTTCACTCACAGCCCTCTGCTTTGGCCACTAGATGATGTCAATGACTGGATACTTTGAGGTTATACGAAAGCTTGCTCAGACACATCTGTTTCCAGGCAATATCACGGAGGTATCTCCTTTCTTTAAAACTGACTGCAACTGAAAGCCTACAATAAACTCCATTTAATATATTGCCAAACTAACCTATAGCTTCAAATTCAGTTTGTGAAGTCTCATCTTTTTAAGAGCAGAAACCTTTCTGTCACTGAGAAAGACCTCAAAAGCTCCTGCAGTCTCATAGGGAGTATTAACCACTGATGAGGATCTGTCTTAATACATGAGAGAACAAGGGTCAGAGTAGTTCGACAAGAAGAGTGAGGGCTTAGCAGCAGGAAAAATCCTTCTAAAAGCCTAGGGTATAAACATGACCAGAAGGGAAATTTATAATTTTGCCCAGCAAATTTCAAGCAAGTCAGCCAAGCTGCATGAGGATTTTAATGACATTTTCTCTTGCTACCAAGAATGCTGTGCCAGAAGCCCTCAGACCTGCCTGCAGTCATATTACTATACTTGCAAACCATACTGCCCCAAAGACAGTGTAATCTATTTCTGTCACAGATTAAGTGACCTCTGCACTTCTTGCATCTAGCTGTGGAGAAAGCTGCAGGTGGAGGAATGTTCATCCCTTGGTTAAGCTAAACCTTTGTTTGCTGTGTTCACATGAATAACTTATAGGGCCTTGGCATCATGAAAGCAGCACTGACACAGTTGACATGACAGCACTATAGACTGAATCCCGATCTGCCCTCGGAGGAGAAGATGGGATGTTTGCTCGTTTCACATTTCACCAAGTCGGGCTGTTCAACTATTTATAAGATGAATAGAAATTTCCACTACTTCAGCTGACACACCTGCCTTTACCTAGCAACTGCTCAAAGGGAGCCAGCTGAGACAGAGGAGGCTTTCAGAGGCACAGTGCAGAGGGGAGCCTGCTGCTGCCACCCCTGCCAGCCCTCTCTGTGCCACCAGCTCTGGCCTCTTGGCAAGCCAGCAGCCCTTTCCACTCACCTCAAAGTCTATTTATACCCAGCACAGCTCTGGAGAGGAAGTGCCTTCCTGTGCAGCCTTCCCTGGGCAGTGAGCAGTGTGAGAGCTGCAGGGAGTTCTGCAGGGGCCTCGGGGCAGAGCATGGGGACACTGCCCTGCTAGCTTGGGGTGACCCCATGGTGACACGGAGCAACCTTCCTAACAGCATGGTGTGCCACCCACCCTGCTGCAATGCAGTCCTGGACACCCCTCATTTGCCACGTGGCCCCTTCAGGTGCCTGGGGGTCTCTGACAGTGCAGGGAGCCCACCTGGGACCAACACTGTACATTTTCATCCAGCTTCAGGCCCATGGGAATGTAACCACCACCTCCTAGTCTTCTGCTGGCTTTGACACAAACAGGCAGGATGAGGAACACCACTCAACCTGAGGCATTTGTCAAGAACTTGTTTTGCTAATGAATTTTCTCCTGGCCCATACATAGTGCCTGCAGTCACAAAGATTTCACATTTGAGTCACATATCTGTAGGGTCTCTCAAACAGCCTGTTTTCACCAGATTGCCAGTGGTAGAAATGACAAAGCCCTATGGCATTATCACATTTCTGTGCAGCATGTGTGGGGACTCCAGCCACCACAGGGTGATCTTCTAAAGAAGTCTCCTAGGGGCAACAAGCCATTTTAACAGGGATTAAAATATAGATAAACTAGTGCAGCCAGGGAATAATGCATGAAAAATGGCACTTTCCCACTTTAGTGCTATAACTGTGGAGAGAAACTGACAAAATTCTGTGGTAATGGGCCCAGAGCCGGACTAGTCAGAAGACCTGAAATACTTTTACAGAAACACTGAATCTTTATTCCTAGCCAGGAATAAAGTCCCATCATCCTGGTAACTTCAGACACAGAAAAACTGAGGAAGGAAGAGGCTATACATGGGATGCTGCAGCCCAGTTTAAGACAGGAACAGGCAAAGACATTGAACAGACAAAGAGGGGGTGGCAGCAAGAGGAACATGTGCCAGCACAGATTCATCATGCATGCTGTTGCCAGGCAAAGAAAAAAAAAAAAAAAAATGGTATCCCAAACCAAATTGCATTTGCTAGGTGTTCCTTCCTCAGCCTATTATCAGCAGAAGGGAGGGTCCAACAGCAGTGCCCCAAGCCAGCCAGGAACACAGGCTGGGCTATCTGGGGAGTTGGCTCCATCACAGCAGGGAGAGGGCTCTTGAAAGACAGTTTTCTTTACTCTGATACCTTAAATGTTTACTCACTAGCATTTGATGGTTTTGGAGAGGGAGGACTGTAACTAAATATAATATACTCTTGTTGTTCACAATATCGTAGTTGTGGCAGTTTTAAAAAAAGAATATTTGACTACATGGTTTTAATGCTGAGGATGAAAAGACCATAATTGCTACAGCAATGTGAATTGTGTTTGTGAAGGAAAGAGTTTACCAAACAGTAGGAAAAAAGATGAAGTAGGGTGAGTTTTATGGTTAAAATTAGATTGACCTGACTTGAGATTATAAATGTTAGAAAAAAAGTAAATGTGGTTTGAAAGAGAAGGGAAAGGTGTTTCCTGGAGACATGCTTAAGTTTCAAAATACCTTGTACTTTTTTGCAAAGAAACAGACTGTGACCAAAATATTCAACAGCTGCTCTCCCTTGTTCTTGACACATGCTCTCAAATGTAGAGCTGAGATCAGATGTGAGGGAGGGCGGGGTGGAGGTTCCCAACACCAAGCAAAGCTGAATGAACCAAGTCATCCTCTTGTATTTCAGAAATCTCAGATACTGATGGTAGTCCTCAGGATATTTCTTCCCTTCCCTTCCCTTCCCTTCCCTTCCCTTCCCTTCCCTTCCCTTCCCTTCCCTTCCCTTCCCTTCCCTTCCCTTCCCTTCCCTTCCCTTCCCTTCCCTTCCTTCCTTCCCTTCCCTTCCCTTCCTTCCCTTCCCTTCCCTTCCCTTCCCTTCCTTCCCTTCCCTTCCCTTCCTTCCCTTCCCTTCCTTCCCTTCCCTTCCCTTCCTTCCCTTCCCTTCCCTTCCCTTCCCTTCCCTTCCCTTCCCTTCCCTTCCCTTCCTTTCCCTTCCCTTCCCCAGCCCTAGTACTGCTGTTCATCATGGCAGTGATGCCTAGAGAGGCTGATCTGGAACAGAGACTAGGCAGTAAAATAATAAAATAGGTATTTATTGAAAGGCTTTTAAAGGATACACCTTGGGCAGTACGAGAGCCTGGCCAGGGCTACACCCAGAATGGATCCAAGATGGATCCCAGTCCCAAGTTTTTATACTTTTATAATTTTGGTCTATTTACATATTGGGGTTAATTGTCCAGTTACAGCTTCAGGTCATGAAGCCCCATCCTCCCTGTTTGCTCTCTTCAGTTCCCCATTGTTTATGCTTTTTGGGCCTGAAGCTTGTAACAGTTGTCCTTGGTCTCTGGAAAGCTGGAAAAGGATTGTTTTGTCTACCTACCCTGTGAAGAGAACTTACTAATACTTTCTATGAAGCTCAGAACTACGTACCTAGGCAGCACAGAATCTGAAAAATATGAAAGCTGAAACTTAAGGCTTCAGTAGCAAGCTCTTTGAGCTGTTAAAGCTGTTTGCTGGAGCTCTGGGTGCTTTCTTTAAAACTGAAAATCATCCTGTCATCATCCACCTTGCTTTAACACCCACCCACTTAGGAAATCTAAAAGCTGCGTATCTTGTCAGAGGCTGCTAATGCTCTTAATTCTCCTACCTTAACAGCCTATCCAGAATATGAAAGGAGATTTTCTGCAGATTCTTGGGCTATAGCACATTCTGCTGCATTTCCCATACACATTCCAGTGTCTGTTTCCCATGGTTAAAAATAAAAAGTCTGATTCAACACTCTCTCATTTCATTTGTACATAACTGAGATACCATTGGTTTTTACCTGCATAATATAAACGTTGCCCACTAAATCTTATTGTGAATCTTTCCCTGTTTCTTGGCAGGCTAAATTGCCCTCTCTAACTACAACCAGACCATTTCCTAAACCCAGACTAGCAGAGCTACAAATATCTTGGATCTCTGTAGCTTGCAATTGAGACATACCTGAGTGTGATGCACAACCACTGTTAGATATGCTAACAGGTGTTACATAACTGCCTACCTAAGCACTGTTAATGCTTTACCTATCAAATGAAGGTAATTGCTGAATTATCAAATGCTTTAATTGCACACCAGATTTAAACTAATTCCTACACTAGGAAAATAATCCTAAGGTGCCAAGTTGAGTACCTCCCAATATTATCAGCTGGAAGCAGAGACACACTGCTCTTAGAAGGTTTTCTCTCACAGCTTGATAATTCCTTCCACAAGTCACTGTCATCCCAAGAGTATATAGAAATGTATGTACTGAAGCTGATTTGCAGTTGCACAAGTGCCTTGCTGTTGAACCCTGGCTTCAAAAAGGGCCTTTTGTAAAAGCAAAAAAGAAGGGAACATCTGATTTCTATTCAAATAGAATCTGGGATGGCTGAAACTGCTTTCATAGAAATGAGTCTTAGATAAATTTAGCCCACTGTGTAGAGGATGGTGTGTCCAAGGGGAAAGAGGGTGCAGGCAAGGAGCCGGGGTTTGTTCTGCTGGTGACAGGCTGATCCCCAGATGGAACAGAACCACAGCATGACAGGTTGGAAGGGGACAGTGAAACAGACTGTGCTTCAGCACAGGAAAACTCAGAATCATATAGGAATATATGAAGCAGACAGGCTTTGGCACAGCTTCAGAAAAGCCTCAAAATGGCCTTACAAAACCAGTTGAGCCTATACATCTTCCCTGCCTGATCTCGATTCAAAGCAATGAATCTTGTCTAAGAACCAGAGCATGGGGCCAATAAAACATATTATGCAATCAAGGGCTGCACTACATTTACTGTGTAGAAAGAGATTAAAATAGTTCAAGGATTTGATGGAGACACCTTTAGCACCCCTCATATCTTCAGTACTAGGAAAACAGCACATTTGACTATATGGCAGAAGACATTGCATTGGAAGCCATGTGTGCTGCTCAAAACATGGCCAGTGACTGTACTAAGGCAAGAAAGGGGAGGAGAATTTGTTGTGGTGAATGGTCTTCATGATTGTTCTGATCCAGGGAAAATGTTGATCAAAGGCAGTAAAACATAAAATGACCAGATGAAACACAATAGCAAAGGAATAGTTTAATCTTTCCAAAAGGTTTAGTTAATTTAAAAGGTAATTAAGACTCAAGTGTCCCTTGGGAGCCTACACTGTAATACTCCATTCCATGCACTATGACTGAGACAAGATCTAAACAGGTCATGAGCAGCATAGGAAAGATCTTATTTTAAACCTTAGCCACTGGTGGAAATAAACCTCATTTTTCTTTGTGCAGTGTTAAAAAGTAGGTTAGATGTTTATTTGTTGAGGGCTTTTTATTTGTTTTACTTAATTTCCAGTAATACTGCCTCACTCTGTTGTAATAGCATGGACCATACTTTTCTTCCCTGGTGATTTCATTTAAGCAGAATTGTGCAGTTCAGAGTAGCTTTATGAATAGGTTTGATGTGGTGAATCTTCTTCATTTAAAAAGAGGAAGCTACTGCATACACGGTGCTGTGAGAAATGCACCAGACTGGGGAGGACCAGCCTTGCTCCATAAAAGTGCAGGTAACCAGAAGGGGCATGAATGGCTGGCAGAATAACAGCTGTTATTCTTCTACAACTGTTAACCCCCTTTCATTGTTTCTATCATGCCTAATATGCTGCAGCACAGTCCTAACCAAATTCACAGCAGTCCCATCACTATAAGGAAGACTTAAGAGTGTAATAAAAGGTCATTTAAATAGTCCGTGTTTTCTGGCATTCAGATCAGTCTTTTTTACTTTTGCACAGATAGCTGGGAGGGGCTTTTTTAAAGTTAGTGATATAAATGAGGAAATAATGAGGCACAGGTTTTCATACCTACAGATTTTAAAACCATCCAGAAAATCACTGCGAAGTGAACTGGAGCATTCAGAATATCAGCTGAAGACACACATGGCTGAGGAAACTAGAACAACTAGTTTGCTGCATAGTCTGTGTAACATAGGCATGAGACCTGAAAACTAAGGGAATTTCTACACTATAGTAGCGTGCCAGCCAAGCTGGATCTGCAACAGCCATGGTGGTACCCTGCCCTGACCCCATGAGGACTCCACAACCATGAAAAAATGGAAGCAACATGTCTTATAGCTGAGCATGAGAGCGACATTACCTGAAGGGAGATACTCACTCCTCCTACTTCCCACCCTCACTTGCCTCACTCGCCATCTGTTCTTGAATTTGCTGGAAGTGAGATGATCTCAGGAGGATATTATCTGCTTTCTACCCCAAGCTAGTTGCTGCTGACTGCACTGTACTAAGTGTGCACTAGTCCCAGACTGTCCTAGCTCATGGATCTCCTTGCTCTATCACAAGGTGTTACATACACCCTAATTACCCCTAAATTTGCACCATCCCTTTGATGCCAGCGGCGCTACACTCACAAATTTATCAAAGATTGTACACTGAGTCCATGAAAGAATAAATAATTCCAAGCCTGCAGTTAGCTCTACGACTGCATGAGTAATTTTCCTGTCCAAGATGAATTCTCTGCCTTGCTCACAGGGCTGCATGCTCACTGTGAAGTGCTGAGCAGCAGTGCCAGGGCTGAGAGGAGATACCTGTCAAATGTTATTATATGTGTTCTGAAATGCTGACAAATCAGAAATCCACACAATTATAATTTAAATATTTGGTCACTGACAGAAAAAAAAGCATGTATCCTGGCAAATATCACTCTGTTGTGAAAACAAACCCTTCAGCTAAGTCTCCTTCATGCCCCAGATCCCTACTTACTTTAATAGAGTGCTTTGGAGTACCGTGGTTCTCTCTGCTCCTAGCTAGAGCCAGGCTGTTGAGCCACAATGTACCCATTTTTCTAAATTAAAAGGCCTCTGATCATCATCATTGTACTCAGTCACTGCCTATTCCAGGAGATCTCTTTCCCTGTGGGATTATACACTGGTTTTTTGTTAAACTGGGATTCTTTTCTCCAGGGATTGAACAAACAAACCCACTCAAATGATAAGCACTATTATTTCCCCAGAGGAATCCTATCACAACATTATTTTTCTTTTCTGGAGAGAATCTACTGGTCCTCCAGGTTATCCTCTCCTCACCCTACCTACTTTTACAAGTATTTTACCAATTGTTTGGCTCCATGCATTTACCTCTAAAGCTGTCCAAGGACAGCTGCTTGAGCATAAAGGTAGTTTAACTTTACATGCAAGGACAAAAATGGAGGTGGAAATAAGATCAGCAAAAGCACTGCAGCTCTATTTTTCTAATGAAGCAGAACTCTCACACCAAGCTAGGCTTACACACTGTAATCAAGCACATTTCTCACAACACTGGGGTTATGGAGAGCCCTGTGAAGAGCAAGGTAATTATCAGCTGCCACAGTTCAGAAGGGCTCTTCCTCTTCATTTTGCTCAGTTGTCAGCTTATATTAAGGAAGAAAATGAAGAAAACCCACATTTTCAGAAGCATCTATAGCACAAAAAAAAAAAAAAAAAAGAGACATGCAGTACATATATATCCATTCCTTTCCAATCCCCACCCTCCCCCTCAAAAAAAAAAAAAAGTGGAGGAGAAAGTGGGATCAGAAGATTAAATAGTTATGCTGGTCATCTTTGTGAAACATGTCTTTGCAAGGATGAACCAAACCTAGTTTCCAATTCCATTTCGGAAGGACTGCATTGTGGAAATTAGTTCATACGTGATCAATAGCATTGACTAAATTAAAGTACTTTGAGAAGGGCCTCCCTGGTACTGAAAGGGACTGGTGACTGGTGACTAGAGGACAATGAAATTGCTGAGGAGATAAACTCAGGCAGAGTAAGATAAATCTCTGGCTTCCTCATATGAATAAATGTTAGTACAGGTACAGGGGTGTGATTTATTTAGGTACCAATAGTAATACAGGGTATTTTTTTCCTATCCAAATTTGCAGAAAGTTATTTGTGAAGAGTTTGGAAATGCTTGTGGGACTGCATTGCCTATGGCAGAGTAAAACTTTGATATCTCTATGTACACAAATGTCCGGGCACAGCATACCATAAAACCTAGCCAGGCAGCACACACAAGCAAAAAGAAATATCATTGAGAAGTCAGAAAATTTTACTGAGTAAGTAGTTCTAGAATAATGAGTTACGTTCAGCCCAAAAAAACACCAGAAAGCTTTATCAAAAATAATTCAAGTTTTATTTAAGAGCATAAACAGATGTGAAATAAAATCACTCAGCAAACTGTTCTCAGGATGTGACCTATGACAAAACAAATCATACCAGCTTGCAATGAAAAAGCAGACTATGAAAGCCTACAAAATGAAGGAAAAAAGTTAGAATCTTATAGGAGTGTGAGGGAGAATCTCAGAACCTCAGAATGGTTGAGTTTGGCAGGGGCATCTGAGGATTGCCCGATTCCAGCCTCTGCTCAAAACAGGGTGAAACACAGTGGGTTGCTCAGGTCTGTGTCCATTTAGGCCTTGAAGACCCTCAAGGATGGAGCCACCACAACCTGTCTGGGCAAACTGGTCCTGTTGTTCAATCACCCTTACAGTAAGAAGTGTTTTCTTATTTTAAATGTTTTGTGCCCACTGTCTCTTTTCCACTCACTGAACACCACTGAGAAGAGCCTCGTTCCATCTTCTTTATTTCCATCCTTCTGATCCCGGAGTTTTGTCTTCTCCAGGCAGAGCTGCTCTGACTCTCTCAGCTTTCCTCTCATGAAAGATGCTCCAATCCCACAGTCATCTTTGTGACCCTTCACTGAACCCAGGCCACTATTTCAAGGTTCCTGTTGATGTGGGGACCCAACAACCCAGCCATGTCTCATCAGGGCTGAGTGATGCAGGACATAATTAGTGAGCTAACTCAAAGAGAAAAAATCACTGGCAAAACATATGGTCATTTGATATTGGGGATAAACTACAAGATATCTGAGAGCAGAGTGCTACTTAAGCCAAGTATTCCAAAAGATATTTGAACTTGGTAGTGCCTGAAAGGATTCCAATGATACATTAAAGAGCCTGAGAGAAGAACTCAAGAACTTTGTGCTTGTACTTTAGTACATGACAAAAAATTATCAGCTTCTGAGCTTTGTGAATATGGTTACCTCAAAAAAGTGGTAAAGAATGGTGAAGTCATTATAAAATCAAGATTTTGCTGCTTCTAATTGGGTAAAAAATTGTCACTGAACATTTCTTCAGGACATCTGGCTAGCTAGAACATGTGTATGCATATGTGGGAAAATATATGAAAACACACAAAAAATTAAGCTTCTCCATGAGTTTCTCAGTGATCTGGAAATAATATTTTTAAGGTAAAAGCAGCGCTGTCAAAGTTTACTGTATCTTTGGCCAGGGAAGGTGGGCAAGTGAAATTTTCATTAAACTGAACCATGATGCACCTTATGGTCAGAGAACTACCCTCACAAACACACCAACACATGTCTCCCAAACCATTGGCATCAGAGGATATACACAAGTTGTGACCTGAGAGGACTGCAGGATATTAACATAATATGTAATTGGCTGCATGTGGAAAATCAATTGCCTCCATAAAAAAAGACATTTGTTAATCATGGTCCAAATGCTAAGACGTAAATTTTTGTATCTGAAAAACGAGGAAAATTGGAGGGACTAGATGAGAACTGATACTCTTTACCTACGACTCCCTCTTTTAAGAGGTTAGCTGGAGTTGTGCAATTACACCAAAGTTTTGTACTACACTCATTACCCTACAGTACATGTATTCACAGTCCAAAGATGTCAGTTGTTTCTAGTGCTCTTGACCTCACATGTACTTTCATAGCAGCCTGATTTACAGACATATCTTCGAAATTTCCTTTCCCTGGAAATTAATGTAGCTCAGTTTTTGCTTGAGAAAAGAATGTTCCAAAGTTTTTTAAAAAATAATAAAGCCTGGAGACTCTCATGCCAGGAATGAGAATTTGGTGATGAGCAAAGGAAATGAGTAGAGGTCTGTGTACACAGGATATTGGAGACTGGAGGAAGGAATCCTGCAGGGAAGAATTTCACTCTACTTTGGTTTGAAAGTCAAATACAGCTCCAGATCTGAATCACAATTAGACTCCTGCTGAAAGTTTAACTCCTAATTTCTGAATTAGGCAGTAGTGGGTAGTGAATGCAACCAAATATGAATAATGATGTCTCAACACATCCTTTATCAAAAGCAGCAGTAACTAGCCAACAGTGCTCAAGACCTAAATATTTAAGTGGACTAAAATAAATGTCCTCAGAACTTGACCTGTCTCATCTGGGCAGGTAGCATCAAGGCTATAACACCCTGTATGTTCTTTGATCATCTTGGAAGAAATTATTCTCCAGATGTTTATGTTGGTAAGAAAAACGATTGGTATTATATTTTTATAGAAAGCAATTTATGGAAGAAGTCCAACAATATGAATTTAAATTTTGGGTATCTGCCAAAGAGTGGTTTGGTAAACATTCAATCTTTGTTTCAAGTTTCCAAGAAGCAGTTGTATATAATTCAATGGTTCCCACTGTTGCAATAAAATGGTAATAAGAATAAACAGACTAAGCTGAGTGGGGAGAAGCCTAAGCTAAGAAACTTTACTTGAGGAGCTGAGTTGGTGGAATCAGACTGAGAAAGAGCTAGCAACAGGCCAGGAAAATGGCAGAAGAGAAGAAATTGGTTTCAAGGAGGCAGAAACACATTACTTATGGGCAGCAGGGCACCCAAAAACTGGAAGAGAAAGGAGATAAAAGCAGAAAGCACAGCAAGGAGAAAGAGTAGGGAAGGTGTGAGGAGACAGAAAAAGGAAGACAGTGGCAGTCACACCCAGCTACAGAAAATAAGAGAATTGCTCATACAGGTAACACTGAGATTGTAATATTAATTTTAAAGCTTTAGAGATTAAATAATAGTAATAATTTTAAGTAAAATATACGTTTCCTAAGCATCTCCTCAGTCTTTAAATTGAGAGAAAATCAAAAAGATAGCCTACTGTTAAATGAGTGAAGAATTGCAGTAGCAGTGGAGGGGGGTAAATATCAATCCAGCAAAATGCAACAAGTGGCTATAAGGAGCAGCCTGGGAATGTTTCTGTAGTGAAAGTCAAATGCAGGTATCTCTTCCTGATGGACCATTGACCATTAAGTCTACCCAATAATGACTCCCATCTAGTTGTTTCTCTATTTTATTTTTGTACTTCCTCATAACAACCTGCATTGTTTCTGTTAATGTATAGGTTATCATGTTGAAGCATATGGAATCAAAGCTTTGTGGATTGGGAGAAGTGGTATTTTGCTATGATAATAACCCCATTTCTGCATAACTAGTCACTGACCTTTGTTCTTCTCATCAGCAAATAGACCATCTTTGTAACAGAAGTAAAGCTGAGGGATTTGAAAATGTCAAAATAGCAAGCAACAAAGAGCTCTTGGCCCATACAAATATTTACATTTGAAATATCAATTTGCTGAACAGAATATTTCAGCTGTTGAGGGCAGGCTGAATCTCATTACATCAGCTCCACAGGCCTATTGGTGCTCTTGCTTTGAAGACAAGAACAGCACATTTATTGTGAGATATGCACATTCCAAGCACCCAGCACACTTACAAAGTGGGTTGTATTCCAGCAATGCCATGTCTCTGTTATTCAATTTTTCTGATAGCTTCCAGACTCCACAGCTGTGTTGCTTTCTAATATTGAATACAGATCCCTCACAAGACAGCTGTCTTGGAGGGATTTTTGGTTTTTGGTTTCTGGGTTGTTTTTTTTTTTTTTGTTTTTTTTTTTTTAATTAAGAAGGAGAAAAAAAGCCCAAACTTCTAAAATCAGCCTCAGCAATGTCTTGCCTAGCAGAAAATCCATTTTAATTCACTAATTATTCTGATCTGGAGCTCCAGTGAGTAGAATACTGTCCAATACTTGTAATTCAGGAAGATTAAGGCACGCAGCCCTTTGTCTGGATGCAGTCAGCTCAGCCCCCACTTGAGCCAGTCTTTCTCTTGATTGACACACAGACAAGCCCCTCTGTGTACAGACCTGGTCCTGCACCCTGCTAGAGACTCCTCATGCCTCTGTGACCTAGTGAGGGACAAGGTCTCTGGGATAAGATTAGAGGAGAAGAGGGAACAATAGGAAGGTGTCTTCCTGCTTTTGGCCTTGCTTTGCAAAGGAAATCCATGCAAAAGGTATCTCTGCTCCTTTCTGGGAATGTCTCTACAAGTGCACTGTAGGGACATCTGCCAGGTCAATAGTCCTTGCAACCACCTTCTGATTCACTTTTGCCTCCCAAGAAAAGGCTGGTGGCCAAATGTAGCACAGCCAAATGCTCTCCAGGAGTCATCAGGCCCCCTCCATAGGTGTTGCCACCCTTGCCCCTTCCACTGGAGGCAGTGTGGCCCAGGATATAAAGCAGGAGAAGTCCAAGAGAGGGATGCAGATGCTTTTATTTATCCATTGTGGGTGCTTACAGAAAGAAATCCAAACTGGAATTTTTCATGTAATGCTGTGTGGTTGCTCTATAGTTCTTTCTCCCAACTTCAGTGTGTATTTAGCATTGAATACTCCCAACTGTACGAATATTTACCATTCCAACTCGTTTGGAAGTGTTTTATATAGGCTGCTTTGTTACTTCTGTACATCTCAATATGCCAAATAGATAGCTGAAATGTTGCTGTGGGCCCCTTTTTAGGAGCTGCTTGTCTGTTTCCATACGCATGCTAAGTATCACTATAAAGTGCTGTTTTCACTTCAGAAAAAGCCCTAAACCAAGCTTTACTGTCTGAGTAACTTGATTCCTCATAAATCCTGCACTTTCAATTCTTTCTAATATATTTTTCCCAATTCTTCCTGACTATCCTGGTAAAAGGTGGAGCTAAAGAAGTTTCCCAGTCTTCAGATTTAGATTCCATTTTTCTTGATGTCATGTTACTTTCCAGCATTTCTATGACCAATAAAGATTTCTTCTCCTATTAATATTTTATAAACTAACAACCAGCTGTGTAATGGATCAAATCCAAGTTTAGTGAGTCTATAAATGGTAAACTGGCACTATATGTAAATCCTGGCCCAACCACGATATTTCTATATTTTCCTAAAGTTCTTTATAACCAACATTATCACCGAATACACCTCAAGGGAATTCTGTGATAACATAATGGTCCTCAGAGTTTTGTGGTGCAACGATGTGCCAGAACACAGAGTACGTTTACAACGAAAGCATCACTCTGGCTCAGTGTGTGTAACTATTAATGCTTTTCAAGTCTGCCCTGCCTGGGATGTAATGTGCTGCAAATAATTACCTAGTGTGCTTCAGCTTTCTGCAGGTTCTGTGAAAATACTCCTTTCCTTTAACTGAGGTAATTTTTTCTCATTAACTAGGGATTTTTCTTCTCATTACTAGGGAATTTTTTCTCATCACTAACTGATTAGAAGGAAACATACACTCTCCAGTGGAAAAATTGGAGATAATAATGCTGTGATAAACACTAAAAAATGATCTACAACTCACTATAGTCACCAATGGATGACATTCATAATAAGGTTTGTCACTGTTTCCAACTACTTTTCTATTAAGCCATTACTTTATCAAAATTCAAGCACAGAAAATTTCCTTTGTTGTGGCAATTAGGTAAGTTTTATTACTTATACCAAGTGCATTGGGTATGAGAGCTAAAGAGCTGGCATTAACAGTACAGGGTACTGTTGGTAAGTGTTGTAAATAATTTTTGGACAAATAAAGGAGCAAGCATTTAAACGCACATATCCACATGTACATTGGCACACATGGGGCTCCTTATGCACTTTGACACAGAGAACAATTTTGCTGCTCAAAGTCTAACATTTTGAATCTACAAGCAGCTGTTTGAGGTGTGTGTCAGGTCTGTAGAGCCAAACAGCTGCTCACTGCTCACACCTTTGAGAAGCCCAGCACGGGGATGTGTATATTCATTTACACACAGTTACAATCCCTGGTGTTTAGGTCCAGTGCAGCCCAAGGTGGAATTGCAGGTTATAAAGTGCATTGCAGCAACAAACACAGTTTCATGAAACAGAGGCCAAAGCTTTTACACCTCCTTGCCATTAACAGCCTGGGTTATGTTGTTCTTGACCCTTCTCTGCTGGGAGGTGCTCGGGGCACAGTGAGCTTTTTGTCTTACCCCTTCAGATGCTTTCTCTGGGCAGACAGGGACTTCCTTGCAGTGGTGGATCAGGAGTCCTGCCACCTCCCAGCTTTCAGGTGAGCAACCACAATGAGTAGTATGTCTTCCAGCCTTCCTATGGGCCCACAGCAAGCTGCCACAGCAGCATCTCAAAGCCTGTGCTTCCTTAGAATGGGGTTAGTCATGGAGGAAATGAGACACCACAGGAGGGAAGCTACCTGCACAGCATCCTCAGCAGGAGCCTGGATTCAAGACATGGATTACCCTGCTCCTTCTTCTAGTACCAAGGCACCAAAAACATATTCAAGCCAGCCACTGCAGGATTTCCCCATGTATTGTCTGGAACCTTTCCCACACAATGACTGACCCAACCTCACTCTGATTAGTCTGAGCTATCTGGTGTCACATGTAAACATGAAAGGAATCTAGGCACTTATTAAATATGCATTTCCTTTCCTATTAACATAGTTCCATCAATATTTTAATGCCATGTTGCCTTTTAGATTGTTTTCCTACTGTAACATGAGGTCTCTGCTGGAGCAGACAGACACCACAGGAATGAATGTGTTTATGGATGACATTTATTTCAGTATGACAAATTGTCATCAGTGATGATTTTGTGCAAAAAATACTTATGTTTCATAATGAAATAACATCTCTGGTACCTTCTACCAATAAAGCCAATGGGGCAGCATGAAGTTGTACAAAGTAGGGCTGAAGGTACATTCAAGCAGTTAAAGACAACTTTACTGCCAAAGAGAGCTAACTTGTGATCAAACAATTGCATATATAAAAACTCAGTACAAATGTGTTGACTCTATTGGCATACATGAGCAGGAAATTTGATAATTGACTGGTTTGGGAGTGAAATTCATGTCTGTAGGAAGTTCAAGGGTTTTATTTCCTGTTTTTTACAATCCCTTTCTCATCCTGTCTAGTATTTTTGCTCTCCCCTGGTCATTTGCCTGAAAAACAATAGCTGGCAGTTATTGTGCTAAACAACCCATTTTGTTATCCCTGCCACAATCCATGGTGTTCTCAGTTTTTGCACTTGATAGGTGTCATTAAGGTTCTCATGCTGTTACTCACTTTCCTGATCTTTCATGTTTCTTCTACTCAGGAAGCAGCTTTCCCTAGAAACATTAAAAGAGAATAAAACCAGATTACATCCAGCACCTTGGGGTAATGGCATCTAATATCCAAATTTCCCACTTTTGTTTTTGTTTTTGTTTTGTTTTATTTTTTTAAACTGAGAACTGCAATTAAAAATTTGAAAGGCTGGATTATTCCCCTTGTGCTTGCACAAAGTCATTTTATAGATGTCTACAGAACTAGTTATGAGAAAAATATTGTTCAGTCAGTAATTTTTAGATGGCACATTCTAAGAGCCTGTAGGTCACTGTATTGCCATGAGCTGGGATGTGCTAATTTGACTGGCACAGACCTGCCCATCTCAAATACTGTGAGGTTACTGTGTGCCATCCATAAAAACTTTTTGGAGATGCTGTGGGTGTGTGAAGACTCAGACAGAGTTAAAGCTCTGTTTGAGGGATGGATGTGCAGCCACCATGTAGGGAAGGAGACCTTCCCATTTGCAGGGTGAAGCTCTTTGCTGTTGCTATCAAGGTCCCTGGCATGTCTCATGCAAAGCAAGAGAAAGCAGCAGAGAGGGTGCCAGAGGGTCAGTAGCACCCACACTCACGAAGAGTCACCAAGGTTCTGTGCATGTGCTGGAACACATGTGCTCATTGCTTCATCTTAATATCCAGAGTCCAACCTTGAAAACAGAGATTTGCTGAGTCAGCTCAAATGTAAATTGATTAGACCACTTAGAACCAGGCAGCCTTGGCTTTGGTGGGAAAGCAAGATGCAAAAAGAGATTTAGTTCCCCTAGCAGAAAAAAAGAAGTTTGAGGCCACAGGAAAGAAAAATCAGTCAGTTCATCAAACATCCTCTCTTCAGAAAGTGCCACAGGTTTTCAATATCCAAACAGGAAAAGCAGATTGTGGATTAATTTACATTGTCTCATCTCAAAATTTCATGTACAGTAAACTGGATCAAGTATAGCAAATGCTAAGGGCTCAAACTACCATTAATTTGCAATCCTAGCAGGAGCAATGTGTCTCTCTAGCATCCTAGAAAAATACAGATCAAGACTTTAGTTAAAGTGCAGGCAAAATAATGCAATTTTGAAAGAAAAATTCAAGACAGATGAGGTTATTTTTTACCTCATATATTTTATATGAATTTACAGGCCTTGGGACAATTTTACAGAAATGGCAAGTACATGGACTAACTTTCATCTTTCTTACAAAGCTGAGAGAACAGGCAGTTTTTATTTAGTAATGCAGTAATAAGATGTAACTTGTTTCATTTTTATTGCAGTTTATATTCCAAGCAACAGTGGGATATCAAGCACTGCATTAGCTTGCACCATAAAACAAGTATACATTTCCTATCTTCCTCTGCCATTAATGCTCAAAAAACTTTTCAAGTTATTGCTGGTTTTTTGTGCCCAGATTTCCTAGGAGGTTATATTTGAAGGAGAATGAGGGATAATCCATGCCATAATTTTTGAATTAGGAAAGATTCTCAGAGAAAAAAAAAAAAAAAAAACAACACAAAAACTCTCTGGGATGAGAAAGTATCCACTGTATCTTTCTCTTTCAGGCACAGATTCCTCCAGAAATGACATAGCTGTGAAACTAAAAGCTTAGCACAGAAACAGCTCCTGGACACCTCCTTCTTATGCATATATTTAGTAGGGACATACTCACGGGTAGCGATACATGAGCAGCAGAGTCACCATCAGCTGAACCAGTGATTTCAGAGAAGGTGAAATAGTCCAGAAGGATAGGATAATATTTTAAAGGGAGCATGCAGGCTTTCTGTTGGCCTTTTCACAAAAAAAAAAAAAAAAAAAAAAAAAAAAAAAAAAAAAACAAAAAAACCCATCTGGGAGGCTCAGCAGAACAGGAATACGCTTTATATTTCACCAGAAGGAGAGGGTGAGCAGTGTGGCTGTGGAAAAACCATAATCCTACAGGCTGGGAAATATTCTTTGAGCTCCACACTGGCTAAGCCTCTTTTTGATATAAGCATAAATCATCTTTTTGTTGGGGGGTTGAGAGAAAGGAAAATTTGTGCCCAGATTTCTCCTTGAGAATCCTCCAATGCATTTGCTGTTAGGAAGTGACTAAAATAAGCCTCTGCACATATGTCCTTAAAAACACTTTGACTGCATTCCCCTGTAATTATTAAGCTTCTTCAGAGTCTGTAAGCCAGTAAGAAAGGGATTAGAGGGGTTACTTTGTGCCTCTGTGCCCATAAAAATCCCTTGCCTAATGCAGCACACTGCTAGGAGCATCCTGAAAGCTTTCATATAATCCCTGCCTCCCAGCCAACACCACCATCACTGCATTCCCATTATTTTGACACATTCGATTTTCATGCAGTAACGTGGAAGCATTCCAACATGGAAACAAGATTCACATTATAAATCACATTTGAAAGCTAACCTGCCAGTTAGAGCAGAACAGCAACATAACTACATGCTAGACCCACCCTCTATTTTGTGCTGGAAGGACAACTAGGAGATGTAAATTGTTAGTTAGTGTCTCCTAACATTTCCTATTGTCCTGGCAGCTCAGGACAGGAATCATTGTCAATACCTGTCCTTGTAGGAGAGGTCAAAATAGAACACTGATCCTGAACTGGAGTTGCATCTGAGTATAAATACATGACAGCAATGGCAAAAGAGTGATATGGTCCCTGTGGCCATTCAGGGGACTTTCATGTCAAAAGAGAACTTGCAATTCTCACTGGTGTTGCACTGAAAACAAGTCATTGTATCATAGGCAGCAGTAACACAGGACTAGAAGCTAACTTCTGGGTCACACAGACTGTTTCTAGTGCCAGCACAGTATTATATAAAGCCTTTCATCTGTAAGAATCCTAATTTTTTTAAAGGCAACATTTCCTCACGATAAATTCAGGGAGGAATCCTGGACTGTGGAAAGGTTTGAACAAAGCACTGCTGTTAAACCCAAGAACAGCTGTAAACATCCAAAGAGAACAGCTTCCAGATCATGATGCTAAAGCAGAGAATCAACTGTCAAATGTGCATTAAAACAACATCTGCAAGACAGAATTGAAAAATCTCCTTTGTGAAGCCAACCATTTACAAATACTTCCTGGGTATACAGGAACCTTGCACCACTTGGCAGAAGTCAACTAAACCGTGCCTGAGGAGCTGGGGAGGAAGCAGCTTGTCATGCATGCCCTGCCTGTCTGCAAGCAGAGGGAAGCCCATCAGGTATTCAGTTTGCAGTGGGTGCAATGAAGAAGAGTGGTCACAGTCAGGGCAAACTGGTAACCCAGCTTCAGCTCTGGCTCGCTCCTGCCCTGCCCCCTCACATTTGCCTGTATCCCTTGGCACATCATGTCAGTTTATCCTGGTCACCATCTGTGAAGAGGGGATAATAACACCTCTTGCCTGCATGTCTATTTAGGTTGTAAATGCCTTCCAACAAAGTCTGTCTCTTACTGTGTTTACCAACAGTATGTAGTGCATGGGCTCAATCTTTTGTATAGATCCTGGTCATTAATACTCATTATTATAGTAACAATGATAAACACAGTAATCATTCAATATGCATCTAACAGTAATCAAGCAGATTTGGCTTTGTTTCTATCAGAATAGTTATCCCTAAATACATGAGGCCACTAGATTTAGGAACACAGTGCAGTTCTGCCTTTTGTGGAAGGGCTGCTGGTGATTTCTGGCTGCACACAGGATGCACCCTAAAGCACAAGCATGCAACAAACTCACAAGTGTTCAAACACTGATCACATTTGACTATTTTAAACTATCATCTTCTATGCCCTGTCCCTCTGCAGATTATCCTTCGTATGAAAGCTTCAAAAATAGAATCTCTGAAATACTACTTTATGACAATATCACATGGCAAATAAGCAAAGGACATGCATTACAAACAAAATAGTCCATTATCTTTTCCTGCTAAATTCACTCACCTCTTTCACTTTAAAAATAGTTAATGACGAGGAATACCAATTCTTCCTCATTCCAAATAAAGGATTTGATGAATCCATGGTGCAGAGCAGAAGTTAAAACAGTAGTTAAGAGCTGAAGTCTGATCCTAAAGCCCTTTGGTGTTTGAATAAACTCTGCTGACACTGCTTGGCTAATTTTAAAAGCTGCTATAGGTGATTTTTTAAATTTATGAGCTTCCAGAGTGACATATTTCAAACATAAAATCTTAATATGCTTTTCTAGTAAAATGTGTGCCATTGTTCATGGGCAAAGAGAAGGAAGTTCTGGGCTAATTTTTAAACCCAGGGGAATATCGACAGCCAGACATCTGCTAAGGCTTTCTGCTTGATCCCTTTGCAAATTCTCTTCAGCTATTCATGGCCAAAACATGTCATGTGCCAATCTAAAATCATGTTGGAGGAACTGGTGGAAGGGGTCTCCTTTTTCATACTCCCAGCAGGCTTATGTCAGAAGGCTGTGAGGGATAACCATTGCTATTTATAGATAATCCCCCTTTGAAAGGTCACCCTTCATTGTGTGCTCATTTTGCCCCATAGCTGTCCAAGAGTCATTCTCCTGCAGCTCATCCCTAATGAGTATTTTTTTAAGCAGATAAAAATGAAATAAATCATGCAATAAAGCAGAAGGTTTAGTGTTTGTTTTACAGCTGGCAACCCAAGCAACACATGCTGCATGCCACTCACATTATCTCCTGTGCTTTTAATTGCAATATAGGCAGGATTATTTTGTTTGAGTTTTTTTAACAACTTCACTATCTTAACCAGGAGCAGGCACTTACTTAACAGGTTGTACATTCTTGACTGTAATAGTACTTTTGGGCACTGAATCACTTCCTTTATCATGAACTGCTCAAGTGAAATCACAGAGCCACTTAAAAGCCCAACAAACTGCAGCTTGCAGCAAGTCAGGGAGAAGAATGGCACCTGCTCTGCAATTCTCAGCACTTCTGATTCTGAGAAAAAGAACAAAATAGCTCCCATATTATGAAACTAAGCTTTCATTCTTTCTATATATTTGAGTGGTCATCCTGAGCTAAAAGCTGACTGCTTTTCCTGCTTTCTGCTGAGACGCAAGTTGGAGGAAGCAAGTAAAGAGATGACAGCACTGAACACTAAAATAAGAGAAGCATTGAATAGCAGAAAGAAAAAAGTGTATTTTTATCCAAAGCAGTGCACAGCAGTACACCAACACAGTGATATTTTCTTTATTTCAACACCATCAAAGTTCAATTAATGGAAACGAGAAGACTGTCACTGTGTCAAGAGATCGATGCAGAGAAGAAGAAATATGGGTAGGTAAGGGAGATAAAACAGGGTGAGGTTTTGTGAAAGGAGAGGCCAATGTCACCTGAAAAGAAATGGGCAGGGGATTTTAGAAGATATGAATTAAAAGCACAGAGAAAAAGCATAACATTTCATTCAAAAAGCTTTCTTATGCTGCAATCCTTCTTAAAAGAGAGGTAAAGGTAATGAGTGAAGCCTTCTCATTACACTTCTGAGAGTGGGCAGAGAGGGATGTGAGTTGATTTTCCTCAGGATCGACAGCGCTGCCTTTTGCTGAGCTTTATCATCATGTCAAGCAAAATGGAGCACGATACAAGGAAAGAAAAACAGCTTCAGGTTATGAGGGGCTCTGCCAGAAGTTGCTCTTAGTGCTGTTATTGTGTCTTTTCTCCTGATTAAATATTGAGTATACATGGCAGGATTTGTTCCATGGAAAACAATGGCAAGACTGCTGAGATGGACAAGGGAATTTGTGATCTCATCACAATGAAGCTTATTCTCTAATATATATTGCAGCAGCTTTTTTCTTGCCATTCATTAAATAAGGCCTAGCTTAGAGGCAGTCTTTACATTTTTGAACTGTTTAAACAATTAGATCATTAGTCAAACCAACAGTTGCATTAACAATCAGAAAGCACTAATGTTCTTTCTCAAAAGAAATTAAAAGGATTAAAGAGATCATGTTTGCACAGGAAAAACAAGACTATACTTTTTGGGCTATTCATGTAAATTACACATCTGCAGGGGGAAAAAATAATAGAACAAATCAGCCTGTAAATATCTGTTTACTGGATGGTGATTTTTGTCAGCTTCCACTGGGTAGATTGGTAATTCCAAAATTTCTTTATGGACCTCTTCCATTGTATTTCAATAGGCATATGGGTTTAACTCAGCCATATTTATCATTTAAAGTACTACTCTGGATATTGTGTGGTTGGAATTTTAAGTTTAGATAGGGTTCACCTCACCTAACTGCAGGCTTGCAAAATTGAAGCCTCTAGTCTGAGACTGTTATATCTGTGTTATTTGAACAGACAGTGCAGAGAACATTGCTCCTCTGGAGGGTTCATCCCATCTCTATTCTACACATTTAATTTTTGATTATGGATTGAAAACAACCCTGAAGAAAAAGGCTCAGGGGTGTAGGTTGACAAAAAGCAAATCATGAGCCAGTAATGTGCACTGGCAGCACAGAAAACCAGCCATGTCTTGGGCTGCATCCAAAGTAGCATGGCCAGCAGATCACGGGAGATTATGGTCTCTGGTGAGATCTGTCTGGAGTGCTGCAGCCAGCTCTGAGTCCTCCACATAGGAAGGACATGGACTGAGTCCAAAGGAGGACAACAAACATAGGCAAAGGGCTGGAGCACCTCTCTTATGAAGACAGGCTGAGAAAGTTGGACTTGTTCAGTATGGAGAGATCAAGACTCCAGGGGTAAGAGCTAATAGTCCCGTCCATTAGGAAGCCTACAAGAGGTCTGGAGAAGAACCTTGTACAGTGTCATGTAGTGATAGGACAAGGTGAAATTGCTTTAAACTGAAAGAGTGTAGATTCATATTAGATATATTGAAGAAACTCTTTACAGTGAGGGTGGTGCTAACCTGAGAAAAAGCTGCTCGGAGAAGTTATGGATGTCCCATCCCTAGGAATGCACAAAGCCAGGTTGGATAGGGCTTTGAGAAATCTGGTCTAGCAAAAGGTGTCCCTGCCCATGGCAGGGGGGCTGGAACTAGATGGCCTTTAAAGGTCCCTTCCAGCACAAACTATTCTATGATCCAATGAATCATCCTTTGAAAACACATGCAACTCTTAGTTCAGGAATTATGTCTTCATCTTGAATTTCCCTATCAAGAGATCCTTGCAGACAAAAGAATCCCTACTAGACTCCCAGAATAAGTTTGTAAAGATAGCTAGAAACCTACTCTCCATGGTTTTGTCTATGTTTAAAAAGTCAGTAGATGTCTTCTTCCATTGGAGTAGTGGAATGACAGTATACAGGTGATGTTTCATACTCCAGGCAGATCTTAGTATACACTCCACTGTTTCTGTATCATCTTCCACTCAGTCTTTAATATCAGTGGGGTAGGAGACCTTTATTTTAGTATTTCTTCCAAATAGTTAGCAGCTGCTTTGTTTAGAATGAGGACGAATGATTGTAAGACTTCTGTTTGTCTTCATTTGATGGAAGAAAATTGCCTCAGAGACCTGTAAATGATGGTTGACTTTGAGTTGTTAAAGTGCCCAACAGGGAGTCCTTCTCATAAAGAATACAGATTTGGTTTCCTGGGGGTGTACAGCAAAGTTTGCCCTTACTCCAAAATGAAGCACATTTTCTCTCTTACCCTTAGAAATGGAGAGGAATATTTAACTGAGAACAGCATAATTTCTGGGTAACACATCAATATTTCAAATGATCCAGAGATTTCCATACAACTGTGCTTCTCAGTAGGCAAACAAAGCATCTCTCAGCCTTCTATTACTGTCAGGTAGACTGTACTCTCAGCTAGAATCACCAGTGCACTGTAGATTTTGGTATAAGTGGCACCAAAATATGCTGATAGTCACCTAATTGAGAAGGTACATTTAAAAACTCTGATGGTTTTTGGGGTTTTTTGGGGTTTTTTTTGTGCATCATTTTGTCTGTCACCACTTTTCCATCTCCAGTGAATCAAAGTCTCAAACATGGAGTTGTTTCTTAATTTATTCTTTGGAGTTAAGCTATGATTAAGCTCTTTATCCTTGAACAAGACATCAATATTTTACCAAATCTTTGGCCTTTTCAGTCCCTGCCCTGATACAGGCACTTCACATACCTTCTGTCATCACATGGGAGGATAACAGGACGTGATTTTATACCCATAAAATTCTACATGCACACTACACTTATGCTATGATACAGGTTGGCTTTGTATATCGATGTCACCAACAGGCTGCTAGAAAACTAGTCTTATGGTAATTGCAAATAATTTTCATTTTTTCATAAGATTTCTGTTAAAGGAAAGGTTTACCTTATTGTAAGCCCTGGACCACTTTAATTTCATGCATCTAGCTTCAAGCATTCACTCTGCTGTCCAGTGCTGAAAACAAGCAAAGAAAAAACCTCTGTCTTGCCTTGTTGTCATCCCAACCATTTTCTTTTGATCTTTCAGCAGGTGGGGTGTGGAGTGTGTGTGGGGCTTAACAGGTCTTTAACAAAAACAGAAAAATAATTTTTTTTTAAAATCATAATTTAACAATTTCTTATGGTCCACCTGATCTGTATTTCATACATGATATCTTATTTTACTTACTCTACTATTTCATCTTTCATTACATTACATCACATCTTAGTTATAGAATGGAAGGGTTGTCTAAAGTTCATCTCATCTATTCCCCACACACGCTATGACAGGTTCACCTGGAGCAAGTTGCACAGGATCATGCCCAGACAGCTTTAAATATCTCCAGAAGTGATACTACCTCTCTGGGCAGGCTGTTCTTGTGGTTTTTTCACTTTCAAGGCAAGGGAGTTTTTCCTCACGGAACGATTTGGGCCCATTGACCCTTGTCCTATTACATCACTGAAAAGAGTCTGGCCCCACCCTCTTGACTTCCTCTCTTAAGATTTTCATATGAATTGATACCATCCCTTCTCAGTCTTCTTTTCCAGGTTGAACAGGCCCAGCTCCCTCTGCCTTTCCTCATAAGAAAGATGCTCCTGTCCTTTAAACATCTTTGCAGACTTCTGTTGAATTCTGTACAGGAATTCCTTGTCTTTCTTGTCCTGAGGAGCCCAGAACTGGACACAGCACTCCAGATGTGCCTCTCCAGGGCTGAGCAGAGGGGCAGGATCACATCCCTTGACCTGATGGCAATGCTCTTCCTGATGCACCCCAGGATCCCACTGGCCTTCTTGGCCACCAGGACACACTGCTGGCTCATGGACAGCTTGTTGTCCACCAGGAGCCCCAGTCCTTTTTCACAGAGCAGCTTTCCAGCAGGCCAGCCCCAGCCTGTGCTGGTACACGGGGTTATTTCTCCCCAGGTGCAGGACCCTGCATCTGCCTTTGTTGAATTTCATGAGGCTCCTTCTCCTTAACTCTCCAGCCTGTCAGGGTCCCTTTGAATGGCAATAAAGCTTTATGGTCTATCAGTAGCTCCTCACAGTTTTGTACCATCAGAACACCTCATGAAGGTACATTCTGTCCCTTCATGCACATCCTCAATTAGTAAATTGAACACCTGCATCAATATTCTGCAGCAAGCCAGACAACTGAAATTTAAACCTTTGGGTTTTTCCATATTATGTCTCAGAATGTCTTTAAAGTGTTGGGAATGTACTGGCAATTTTTCTAAGCCTTAAGAGATTTTCTTGGAGTGCTTTAGAAAATATGTCAGAGTTTGAGGAATTCACAGATTTCTACTTTCTTTAGTATGTAACAAAATGTTACATATTAAACATGTATGTACATGTAAACATGCATGTGTATGTACAAAGCTGAACACTGACTTTTGTTGGTCCAATCTCTACAGCCATAGGCAGCATAAAACAAATTTGTGATATCCTGTCTTTCTATAAAGAATACTCTCCACCTTCCTATGAAACACTATGAAATAAAGAAAGGAAGAGAGAGAAAGTTCTTCACATTTTTGTGCTGGCAAGAGGTACAAGATCACAGAAGATGACTTTATACAGGCTTTAAGATTATGTGCAAGAGATATAACTAGTTTCCCAGTAGACTTGATTTTACCACCCATTGTGATTTTTTTTCCCCTCTGGATTGTTTGCATAACATTAAGCAGCTCTGTAATAAAGTTACATGACTACAAAACCATAGCTGCACTCTGTACACTGTGGTTGCCAGCCACCAGCTAAATGTGAACCCTTCATGTCATTCATAGCTCTGCATGTTTGGAAGGAGGACTGAGTTTAAGTTAAGACTGACATTATTAAGAATGACAGGTCCCATTTTTAACCATCCATCCATTTGATGATGTTATTTTTTTTCACTGTCCTATAGAACCAAGATTCTCTCCAGTGACAACATGCAGTACTGCTAAAATTCAGTTTTCCCAGTGGTATCATGGCCACAGCAAACCCCAAGGAATAAGGCAATCTTTGTGCAAATATGTGCAGGTCACACCACTCTGCCACTCTACTCTGCCACTCTACTCTGCTTCACTTTTGTGTGCAGGCAAGGTAATGAAGTATGTGAGACTTGAGAATATGACTCTTATTATGATATTGGCATTGTGTCTCTACTTAAAAGAACTGAATCGACAGGCAGAACCGAGGGTGGTATGACAAGCTCATATACATTCACAAACAAAAATACAGAACTGATAGATCTAATTTTAGGCTTACCAGCAATCTCTCTTTATAATAAGAGGAATAAAATTTATGTTCAGCTCACTAGTAAATGGAAATTTTGCTGCACCAATAATATTTCATTTTTAATAGTCATGGCTCTGGACCAAGACAAAGAAGGTGCTGTCTAATCTTATGAAACACATGAAAGAAACTGAGAGAATGAGTAAGTATGTAGCCCAGATCAAACACAGTCACCCTGACCCTCTGTGGGCTTACAGTCACAATAGCAACTGTCAGCTTCATTGGAAATATTTTAAAATCAGTGAATAACAAAATAAATTTCTATGGTGAGTAAGCCTCAATGAAGAGAAGCCATAACATCTAAAGTTACACATACACATGTGAGCTGAGGAAAGTGGTCATTTACATCCTTGCTTGTCAGTAGAGAGTAAAGGCAAATTCATTCATCATGCCTATATCAGATTTCTGATCTGAGAGGAGAGGAAGTGAGCTTAAGTCTCTCCATTAATTGTAGTTACCACCTGACATGTAACCTTCAGGGCTTTGAAAGCAGGAAAATTTCATTTTGTGCTTCAGGGGACAAGTCTCCAAAATATAATGTTTCTAGTCAAAAAGTACATTCTTCATCCCAACAACTCGAGCTGTGTAGCACAGAAGCAGCTGTGTCACAGCCATTGCTGAGGTACACCAGAGCTATTGCTTTTGCCTCCAACAGTATTTGGATTGCACAACACTGGTTTGCAGTAATGTGCTTCTGCTTAGGTATCTACAGCATGTCCTGTCAGATCTGTAACTAAAGCAGACACCAATCCACAGCAGGAAGAAAAAGAAAATTCTTGCAGGCAAGATGACACAAGTGAGTGTGAAGCATTCAAGACAGGTTTTTATCTACCTATCTTGTTACCTAATTTTACTAATGTGTTGGCTGTTTACAAGCTTTGAAGCAGACTTGTCACAAAAGAGTAATGTCATAAACTTGGTCCCTGAGCTGGAAAGCTTTTCAGCAATATTTTTTTGTTATCACTTCAGCAGCTCATAGCATTAACATGGAATTTAACTTTCTATAGCAAAAAAACAGATTAAAGAAATATTGCACCAAGAACTGAAACTCTACATGACTTTTTTCTTTATCGACAAATTACTGTGATGATAAGCACTGGCAGATATATCAGAAGGCATTCGGAGGAAGGAAAATATTTTATTTGCACAAATTTTCATCATTCAGTTTAGTCTCAGAAACCAAAGGAAAATCAGAGGTAATGGAAGTGAGTGTAGCTGTAGTGTTTATTTAGTCCCATGGGCAGTGCCATGACAGACACTCTTGTAAGCGCAGCTTTAGTACAGCATTTCACATTTCCCATTGAGCCTATCATTCCCAAACAGCCTTTTTGTCATTCAGCAATTTTCAGAATCAGATCCTTACCCATTTTCACATTCTGCATTATAATAATCCCCAGTTATAATATTTTTTAAACTCACAAATAAATTGAAATGTGGTCTGCTTCCTCTGTGAAGCACTTGGTTCATTCAATACAGTGAGTTCATACTAACTTATTCCTCTATCTGTATGTGGGTAGATGAATTCATGGACCACAATTACACAAAAATTGCTAGAAGCAGAAAGTTATAAGATATATAAACTTAAATCCATAAATGTGCACTGGAAAAGCTTGTAAGTAGTTTTGTTAATATTTGTAACTCAGGGTTTTGTTTTTCATCTGCACAACTCTAGCCATGATGACACCTTCAGTGGCATTGGCTTTAACCAAGTTCATCCCTTGCTAAGTGCCTCTATCAATTTTTTGTTAACCTTACAAAATGATGCAAGGAAAAAGAGTGGTCATTCTTGACAGCTGCTCACAGCCTGTTGTCAATTCTCTCTGGTGACTAATATCTTTGCACTAGATTGTAACTCTATTAAATGATGGGATGACTTAAACATCTGGTTTAGAGGAAGGTAAATTGCCAGCTAGACCTGCCTCCATTCTTTTGTCAGGGAGACCATCTGCCCAGTCTTTTGCATTACACTTAACTTTATCTAGGGTGAAGTTAAGATCACCCTTGTCTTTCACAAAACATTACTGAATTCATAAAATTCAAGTGCAGCACAGATCTATGCAAGATCAAATTTTATCTCAGGAGACTGAATGAAAACTATTCACCTATATTTTTGCAAGATGCTTTTGCTAGAGCTTTGGAAATATCTTGACAAAGAGCAAAAATCTTAATCACATTTCAACTTGCCTATGCCATTCTAAAAAGATAGATGCCTTGACACTCTCAAATAGTGGAATATTCTGTTTGGTCTTAGTCATGATTATGCATAACACACTGAAGAGGACCTTTGGTGCCCTGTACAAGGAGCCTACTGGAAGAAGCACAGTGCATGTCATTTACTGATGCAAAGCTTACATTTCTGACAGTCACAGTGTTAGTAGACTGATTTATCTATCCTTTGGGAAAACTCTGGGATGGGATTTGAAAGGTCGCTGATATCAGTGGATGTCTATGCCACATTCTGAAGTACAAAGAGCATGAGATTTTATGGAGGATTAGAAAGGAGTTACACAACAAAGATTTGGTGATCATATCTGTGGAAGCAGAAATGTTCTTGATCAACTCTTAATATGCTGTCTGTAGAGTTACAGTTTGTACAGAAAAAATATAAAAGCAAGAGGAAACAGGAGTAAATACTGCTTCAAGTCAGCACATCATCTCTTATTACCAGTACAGAGACTACTGAACTGAAGATTCACTGTATTCACAACCCTGAGGAGTTTTCTCTGTGCATTTCCAGCAGCATGGCTGCTTTAGGAGCTTGCTGGGAAGCACAAGAGGGCTCCTGGTGTCTCAGGCTCTCTTCATGAGGGGCTGGTATTCTGTGCCCTCCTGGGAGCCAGTCTGGACCAGTTAGGGCTGCAGGCTTTGTGGTGTCATCCACTGGTCCCACAGCAGCTCCCTCTCTATCCTTAAACATTGATGAAGCAATGCAGGAGGAAGGACTCATGAGAGGTTCCCCTCTTGTTTATCTGTGATTTGTTCCTGCTGGATTTGCAGGTAGGACAGATGGTGGTTGCAGGGTGACAGACACTTCAGGTGGCACCAGTCCCAACTTGAAACATCCCTCAGGAAAGAGGAAAAAAAGAGGCACCCATGCTGTTCACACTGCTAGGGAACATATACTGAATTAACTCCTATTGCTATTTGTGTAAGAATGATAACTTGGTTGTAAAAAAAACTATCAGGCAAATAAAATTTGTACAGGCAAATAAAACAGAAATATCTATGCTGAAAACAGTGGGTTTATAATATCAGCTTGATTATCAGGAAAACTCAGAGTCTACAGAAAATATGTGGTAAAAAATCTGCTTATGGAGGGTGATCTCAGAACAATGAGCTCTAATTCTAGGAAACAGGCAATAAACAACCTCAGCTTCTTTATGAAGTAAGGCACAAGGTTGAACACAAAGAGTGCTCTGAATATGCTCTAAGTTTGTTCTGTTGGTTTTAAGCAACGGTCCTACACTAAATATAAGTACATAGATAACTCAAAGCTCTTTGATTTCATCCAAAAGACAGTTGCTGTTTGAATAGAAATGAGAGAGCTGGGAAGCAAGTAGAGCAGAACACCTCTCAGCAGGTCCTCCACAGTTTGGCCCATCTGAGCTGTGGGGGGCTGTACCTATGGCAAATTATTCTAGTCACCAGACAGGGGAGAAGACAAATAATATGTCTTTTGTTTGATACAGGGAATAATTACTTTTGTGCCACTAGGAAGGGGGATTATTGGATTTTCCTGTCTTTTAGAATTTACAGGCCACTCTGAGATTTTATTGACTGAGATATACAGCAAGCAAATGTTCTACATGAATTAGAATTTTATGGGAGTTTTGATTAGTTATGCATTTTGAATGTTCTCGGGATTGAGTAGAAGTCTAATTTTCCTTCTCACCATTTCATCCTCTCTCTCTATATAGAGATATATAGACATGTATATATATGTATGTTTGTGTGTGTGTTTCTGCACAATTCTTCCCAAGATTCAGCAATGTCCTCTAAACTCTCCTTAGACATTTTTAAAAATGTTTCTCCAACACCATTATTAACGTAAAACTAAAGACAAGGGTTTCCACCATCTTTAGTTAATGGTAAAGCCCCCATCAAACAATGCCATTGTTTCCCATTAGACAATAATGGCCTAGTGGGGGAAAAGGACAGAGTCATAAAGGAATTGTGGAAAAGTATTCCTAAAGGACAAAGAAAGATTTCCTTTCCTAATGAGACCAAAGGAGCAAAGCAGCTGCTGAAATAGTATTGTACCCAATGGATTTGAGCTACATAGATAAATCCTGCACTTATGGAATACAATCTATGAAGCAACCCTGCAAATCTCTGACCAGTGTCAGCTACTTGAGCTTCAACATGAGGCCATGTGTCACAAGGTCTTAATCATCCAGCCTAGGTCAACAGATCTCTATAAATTTTACTTCTCTGATAGACTCTTACTGTATAAGTCATTGAGTTCTTCAGGTTCCTAAACAGGTTTTGACTTGTTTGCCCCTACATTAAATGCAAGATAATGTATCTGACTGTTTAAAGGTTTTATTGCAAGACATAAAACTTTTTACAAATTATTGTCTTTTATTTTCCAGGTTGTAAAGTGTTAGAATAAGCAAATATGATTTGATTTTACCTGATACTATTGCTCCATGACTAATTTACTTTTATTGTGTCATAAATGAACTCCATGACCATTTTACTCTTAGTTCTGAGTGCATTTTTTATGAAAGCAGTCTATACAGTTTTGTTTGTGGAGCAATAACACTGAACATGTTGGCATAAGTTTCAAAGCCCTAAGAGGTCTGGGACATGTTTTTTTCTTTGCTTTATCTTTTAAGCCATTGAGTTCACCTGGAGTGTTTCTGTTGTCAGTTCCAGTTCCAGTAATGGACAGGAAAATATTTGCCAGGAAAAATGCTCAGTTCTAGAACTTTTTTCCAGCTGGACTGTTAGTCCTGCTAGGCTTCAGGGCACAGAGCAAAACATTTTTGTGTTTCTTCATAAGAAAATCCACATACTTCTTATCTTAGGAGACTTAGTGGGGAAGTTGGTTAGACCTGAAATTTCTGGAGGGCTTTTGTGCTCTTGGATATTAATTAGCTTTGGGATTTTCTTTACTTCTGGAATAGTTGGTAATATGTTGTGAATTATTCAATAGATTTTTTAAAATGTGAGTCCAACCAGATCCTTGGGCAATGGTCACATGTTTTATAGATATCTATGTCAGTAAATAAATAAATAGCTGTGAATGCCTCTCACAGACGAGGTTCAGGAATTGTCAGAAGAAAAAAGGCAAAAACAGAGTGAATATTTTGACATTGAGAGTCTTTTTGGCTGATGTCATAGGTTTTCTTTTCCTCAATATCCTCTGAATTATTTTGTGGTATTTCCCAGTAAAGTAGGTCAGGACTGTAAGTAGCAGATGACATTTTCAGAAGAACATTGTATGGATTTTGCAAAGTGCTAAGAACATACTGATTACAAGGACACACCCTACAAAACCAACTTCCATTCAAAATATTTTGCCTTCAAAGTGCAGGTACAAGACCTTGAGCTTAAGAAAAGGAAATTTTATATAGCCTTCTGCTCTCTGTGCAAGTGATCCAAGAGCAAATATGGGTACTTTTACTCATCGTCTACAGCTGTCCAGCAAATACTCCCTGTGAATGTATTTCAGGCTACAGGTGGTTCATGAACTATTCAACTGTTTTTGAGTATATGCTCCTCTCAAGGCTCTGACTCACATTCACTAAGCAAACAGCTGTGGTGGCTAAGACCTTACTGCCTCTTCTCCCCCATCCCAGCTGTTTGTTACTGACCCTCTGCCAGAAATTCTTGTTTCTGTTCCAGAAACAGCAAAACCTGCTGCACCTCAGCTGCTCCAACTCATAATCTGGTGTCTTACTGCAAAACAACTTCTATTGCTCAGTTAAGCTCATGTACAGGACTGTAAAATGGAACAGCTGAGGTGCAGTAAAATGCTCTATTTTAATCTATCTTTAATTGGGAGCTATATCTTCTTGAAAGACATTCTGATTTAACTGGTTCAGCAAGACCTACCATGTTTGCTTGTCAGTGTTCTCCTGACCATGTATTGGCACTGCATTGCTTGTGGGTGTCTAAAAACATTATAAACAAAGTTAAGAAGTTTTGATGCATGTAATAGCACCAACTACAGTAACAGCACACCACTTGACAGTTTTTGCTTTAGCCTTTATATATGAGTATATTCACTTAAAAAATAGAAATTCTCTACACTGCAAATAAACACCTAAAACTTGTTGAACAGCAAAGATGTACAAACACATGAACGTGAGAAAAGTCAATCAGAATTTGCAAAACTATTCTCGCATGGTTTTGCTCACATCTATCTCAAGCTTAATTGAAATATAAACTATTTAAA
This sequence comes from Muscicapa striata striata, assembly GCA_030060385.1. Lineage (NCBI taxonomy): Eukaryota > Metazoa > Chordata > Aves > Passeriformes > Muscicapidae > Muscicapa > Muscicapa striata. Next base: position 2,805,485 of record JAREIS010000014.1, on the reverse strand, counting down.
ACTGGCTGGGGGAAAAATATCAAATGAAAAGAATACTGTGGAAAAAGAAAGGGCACAAATTTTAGGTATTCACTACGAGTAGAGTGAAACCATGAATGCATTCATATCATGTTTCTGAATATAAAATATTAAAGCAGACAGGAAAAAATCTTGGTGTTTTTTAATCTTCTCAGAGTAAGTGAAACATGCAAAGGATGTTTGTGTAAAAGTAGCTACTCTGACTTCGATGACTCTTAGGTACAGTAAATATTTTTAGGAATATCCCATTCAGGCCTGCCCAGTAAAAATTGGTGCACAAGGGAAGATCATACACAGCACATATCACTCTGTCCCTTAACTGGATTGCACAAGGAATACAGCAGCTAAAAATTTGGTCAGATATGTATGTTTCCACTGGAAGAAAATATCTTCTGCTCCAATTGAAGTCAATCTATTACTATACTACAAAAGGTGGAAAACAACCAGACAGAGAATTCCCAGGAAACGAATCAGTTGTTCCTTATAAATATGACAGTAAAACTGTACCACTGTTGAATTAACACTTGCCAGACAAACAGGTCAACCACTGAAACACAGCCCAGTTTGAATTGTTTCACCAACATAATGTGCTGTGAAGTGGATTAAAGCAGCTGTTGCTTAGAATCAAACTGAAGAGAAATTCAAATTATTTATACTGTTAGACTTTTCTGCATTAACAGCTGCTTCAGACCTTTTGCCTTGAGGGAAAGTACAAATGGATTTTGCAATACAGAAAGCACAAAACATTGGACTTCATTTATTAGAAAAGTTTTAAGCAGGGAAAGATTAATACCAATGATGATGCAGCTTAATAAGATTTTCATGAAAATAAGTTACTTTTACTAGCATGATCAGAGCTTGGGACATAGGCATGTTGGATATAAAATTACTCTAATTACAGGGAAAATTGAAGGAATTTTACTATAATTGCCCTTTAGGTAGTTGTCCTGAATATGAGAGTCACCACACCTATTTTTGCAACAGCAGATTTCCAAAGGGCAGAACAACACTGGTGACTCTCCATTCTGCTATATGGTTATTGATTTTGCTTTCAGCTAACAAGAATTAGTACTTTCTGAATGTAGCCCCTTCCTCCAGCATTTATTTCTTCTGATGCTATGCTGTTTACTCTGACTATGAAATCCAGGATGAGAGAAGGTGTACCCAAATTTATTATTTACCTTCAACAATTTTTCTTTGTGATGTTATTGCTTCACTTCACAGTTACGACAGCTTTCCATGCAAAAAAAATTATAAGGCAAAAGATTTTATTTGTTCCCAGAGCAAGCTGAAGCCTTTAAAGCAAAAAGTTTTTTAAAAGTGTACTTTATCATGCCTTAAACTTTCTTTTGGATCCTGAAATTACACATTCACAGAATTACAAAATGGTTGAGGTTGACAGAGACCTCTTGGAGATGACCTAGTCCGAATCCACAGCTAAAGCAACTGGCTCAGGACCATGACCAATAGAGTTCTGAATATCTGTAAGTGTGAAGACTCCACAACTCCTCTGGACAATCTCTTCCAGCTGTTTTTTGCACCACCTTCACGGTAAAAATATTTTTTCTTAGCCACACAAAGATTCATGAGAACACATCTTAATTATTACTGTGCTTCACACAGTAATCTTTCTATTGAGTTTCATTTTTCTTCTACATGCTTTATGGACTCAACAACTTGTCTTCTCCTGTTACCCTCTCCTATAACACCCAGTGGATCCATTTAATCCTATCTGAGACACTTTTCCACTTTACTCAGTGGAGGTGATATTTAGCACTAGGGGAATAAATCCTAGAGAAACTATTTTTGTTTTACATTATGTACAAATAAAATTTGTACAGCTCCTATCTAATCTAAAATACACCTCAATTATTTTGCAATTAGTATCAAAACGTGATATGATTTATGGAAAAAGCATGCAACAATTAGCAAATACACCTGACTACAGTGTATTAGAGGTCCTCCTGGGGAAAAAAAAAAAAAAAAAAAAAAGACATAATTAATATATTTCTGTAAGGAATCATCTGATTTCCTAGTTAAGTTTTCAAGTTACTGGAATGGTCCCATAAGGAAATTCTGACCATTACAGTAGCTTTGCTTTCTCTGCAGCTTTCATAGCATCAATCTAGACAGTAAAACAAAATCAGACTGATAGAAATGCCAAAAATCTTATCTCAGCTATACTATACTTCCATTGACATAAAAGAATTTGGACTCCCAAATAAATTTTCCATCATGTAACACATATCGCTCAAAACAGCAGGAGAATCACAGGTTAGGACAGGCCTGTGAAATCTTTCTGTGAGCTCAGAATATCTGTCATCACTGTGGTTCTAACTGTTAGAAGGAGGAGCTGGAATTATGCATACTCTCACATCTTTTTTGAGCCAAGACTTACTCTCATCAATTCCAGTTTGGGATATAAAGTCTGCCATCAGAAAAAGCTGGATTGTTCTGATTAGAACAACTGGTGTTGATTTATTTATTTATGAAGAATCTGAAATGAGATTCATCTGACACTGAAGCTTATCAATGTACCTCCATGGTCTTTCATGGAAGAAGTATAAGATCTCAAAAAAACACGTGATGAACGAGAAAGTTTTCAAATACAAACAAACAAACAAACAACAACAACAAAAAAACAAAACAGGAACACCTTGACACAGCTATGGCTTGCTGTTTCAAATTGTGTTGCATGCCCAATCATCAGAGGGAGGAACCCACTGATCCAAATGATCCCCTTCTTCTCTAACTTCTAGGACAGGGCTGTTGTCATACAGTGCCATGGATTTACACATCTGTATATACAACTTGTGGTTGGGTGTGCTTAGAGTCACTTAAAGAGGTGCATACAGAGGGAGAGAAGACAAGGTGGCTCTTGATATTTGCTAGTTTACGGTCACTCAGGGACCCAAGAAATAATATTCTCCAAAAGAAAGGCAAACATGTGAGAAAGGTCCATATTTATACAGCAAGCACAGTTAGGGAAGCCAACTGGCAGCTCTACCTGCATGAGTGCTCCCTGGGAGAGGATCACCAGCCAGGCAGCTGCAGAAGCCTGGCAGGCTTACACACACTCTGTCAACGTCATTCACACAGGAAAAGAGAGGAAAGGAAGACAAACTGAATCTAGATCTCCACTGAGATGTCCCCTGAGCAAAGTGATGATACCTCTCTGCCTCCTCCCAATTCATTTCTTCTCCCTAGAGCAGCTTTTCTAGGTCAGTAACAGACTGTGCCATCTGCCCTGGTTGGAAACCCCAGAAGAACAGACATATCCTGGTTGGGGGAAAACACTGCTAAAAAGCAAAATGCTTGGAGTGAGTTCTGATTTGTGTCACGAGCCAAAAGACAAGGCAGAGCAGCACAAATGTTATTAAGGTGCCCAATGAGAAGTGGACAAAATTCCCTTTTTGGTGCCACTGCACAATAGCACAGCTGGCCAGTACCTGCAGGCCAACTTCAAGGCAATGATGCTTTTACCTTTTACAAATCCTGCAAAGTGCCTTCTCTGAGCATTTTCATCCTAATGCTCTCAAGGTATTCATGCTACTGCTGCTCAGAGGCAATGCACTTTCACACTTGTGCTCCTTTCCTTTCACCTTCCACCTCACCACCTCCTCTGAGTCCTTAAGGGCTATAATTTGTTTAGTGGATGAGTTTAGCTGTTCTAAAGAGACAAGAAAGTACACCTGAGCTTTTAGCAGCATGACTCACTTGAAAGCAACTTTTCCCCAGCACAATAGGTGAAGCCAGGATCCATTTTGCATGTGTTGTAAGAGGGTTCAGAGCTGCCTTGTTGTAGGAGGATGTAAGGGAGCAGGCAATTACAGCCCACAGGTACCAGTATCCTCCTACCCTCCTACAGGCTCCTGCAGAAGTTTTTCTGTGATTTTTTGCTCATGCATATGGGAATGACTGGATTTATAGCAGATCTTGGGAGAGGCAGGGACTTAAGGATTTGGAGACATAAGGGCAAATTCTTCTCTTGAACCCACATGGTGGATGGAAGAGGAGAAATTAGCTGTACGAAATAAAGCCAGGTACTGTGACTCTTTCTCGTAGGTAAATATTTCTTTAATTTTTTGGTATATCCAGCTGCGGCCTGTAGCAGAAAGGAATATCTCATAATGAGCTCTGTTATAAATGGCTCTGAAACACAGAGTGTTGGAATGCCACTAAAAATATTTTGTCTGTGGCTTTTGCTAAGGCTCAGCTCCTCAGGAAATACTTTCATTGTTTAATGCTGTCATTTTGTACATATCCAATATTTTCTTAATCTGTCGCTGGGAATAGTTTATTTATAACATATAACAAGCTTATTCCAATTGCATGTTGTAAATATGTCTTAATAGTCTTGCCAAAAAAACTAACTATTCACTATAGCTGTTCAGTTATAGACATTTAATCACTTTATTAGCTTTTAAAAATACCAGAAGTATGTGTCAAATCCTCCCTTACCCCCCTTTTTTTTCCACTGAAATAGTGGATGTACAAGTTTGGGTCAGGATTTAGCCCTGAATTTGTCATTCACATCTCTCCAGAAGTAATACCAAGGGGCAGAGGAACTGAAAGACACCTACCTCTTGCTTGCTCCTTTAAAATTTGCCACTAGCCCATGATAAAAACAACTTATGGAGCTAGAAAACAAGAAATCCTTCTGGTCTTGCTGGGGCATATATGGGGAGATTTCTGTGCCATCATAAGCTGTGTCTTGTCCCCTGGAACATATGAAGGGAGGAAAAAAGACCCTTTCTTCATTAGGTCTTAGGATTGTTATATAGGTTGCCTGCTGAATTTTACAGCTGGCAACCTGTAAAATATAAAACTTCTAAAATGTGTTTCATAAGCAGTACAACATAGCATGTATTCTGCCACAAATCCTGTTTGCTTGGAGGAGCTAAGTGATCAAAGAGTTTTGTACTCTAAATGTTACTAAGTCTATACACATGTGCCTGTGTGTGTGTCTATGTAGAGGATAAAAATGAAGCTATGTGGAGTACAGAGATCTTGCTGAAGCATTCATACATATGCCAGCAAGTCTGCTGACAGTTTAGGGTTTTTTAATATATTTACACAGCTGTAATATATATACTTTTATGGGGAACATTTTCCATCATTAGCTTTCCAACAGGTTAAGAAGGTTATTCATAGATATATCTACACACAATGAGCCAAACTCTGGTCTCAGCTGTAACAGTAAATACAGAGTCTCTCATTAAAATTGATTGCTTTTCCTTTTTTTTTTTTTTTTTTTTTTTTCCATTTAACTTGTACCTGGTAACAAAAAGGAATTTGTCCTCCCTGTATTCCAAGATCCCAGCAAGACTGCTGACCTTCTGTACTCAAGCAGATAATCTGATGGTCATTTCTGTGTCATAGCAGTGGAAACTGCCTGCCAGCTCTTAGTGTGTTCTGCAGTCATATGCTTTGGCTGATAAGATGATAGGAATCAATCTTGCTGTAAGGAATTTCCAGAGGCTCTCTTTAGGACTGTTTTTAATTCACAAGCACTCTTTCCACCTCACTGGTGTTTAAAAAATAGTCTAGCATTTCCTGAGATATATACTGCTTCTGACTAAAATCCATACATACATTGTAGCCACACCTAGAGCAACTTTTCATTAGACCATTATTAAAATGTGGCCCAAAGCTGATATTGCTTCTGCAAGTGGAAATCTTTAGTAAATGTACTTCAGTGCTTAAAAAGTAATTCCAGATTTCTGCTGCCATCATAGAGATTGGAGTTTGTTGAGTCACTCTTTTTAACTGATATGGTTAGACAAGGTTTTAGAGCAAACATTCCTTTTCAGCTGTGTCAGGAGATTCTTAAAAGCAGCCTTGTCAACTGTCTTAAGGTGGCAGCTGTAGGGACACTGTCTCAGCAGTGCCTACACTGCTGCTGCTTTCCACTGCAAGAAACTCAATGGAGGAAAAGGTGCTGGGAAGTATGTCAAACCAGAAATACAGGAATCTCCACAGAGAGAAAACTGCACTGTTTTCAGGACCACACTAATTTGAGCATGAGGACATAATCAAAGTCATCTGAGAAACTTGGGATGCACTCCTGTGGTACATTAGCAAGGTAAGCAGGCTGTAAGGCCAGGGCTGGATGTTGGCAAAACTTGGATGTTACCTAAACTGAATGATCTTTCTATCAAAGCAGTCTTTTTTTTTTTTTTTTTTTTTTTTTTTTTTTTTTTTTTTTGCAAAAGCTAGTTACAAAACAGTGAATTCCCACACAGTGTGGCATTCCATCTCATTGCAGGACAAGTTGCAAGACAAACACAGAAATCACTCAAGTGAATTAGACTGGAAACTATCTTCCACAGGGGCCAAATCTTTTCACATATTTCAACTCTTCCAGACGGAACTAAGCCCTGACCTCATAATTTAACTCTCTCAGGAGAGCTGGAGTGAGTCCCAAATAGGTTCTAGGTTCCCAATTTAATATGGGACTTCCTTTCAGTATAAGGATAGAGGATAAAACATGGGATTGCTACTTATTTCTATATTTGTTATACTTTTCCAATAAAAGCCACTAAACTTAGGTTGAAGCAGTTGTCCAGCCTTCTACACCCTGCTCTGCCCAGTCCTCCCACTGCTACCTCCAGCCACCCCTAACTGGCAACAGGGACAGGAAGGGGACACAAACAGTGAGACAGACACTGGGGACACAAAACTGGCCCTGGGTGCTTAGTGCAGTACCCGTGTGGCAGCAGCTGAGCAAGGAGTGGGCGAGAGGGGTCCTCATTTAGATATGGTCTGAGTGGTCTCAATGCCACTCAGTGCCACTCTGCATGCCAGGCTACAGAGCTGGAGCTACCTGCAAATCCCAGCTGCCTTCAAAGTCTGTTTTAGTTTGCCTGAGCAAAGGCAACCCCAAGGTCTGGTTACACATTGCTTTCTGTCACATACAAAGGAAGAGGGAGGATTTTTCAAGGAAAGGTTATTAAAGTCTGTGATAAGATGCTGAGAAACCCAAACGTAAACTCCCTCAAAAATAATAGTAACTGTGTGAGAAATTCTTCGTTTCAAGTGTTTGTACAGTGTAGCCCTATATAATGTTACAAGCTGTAGTACTGAGTGTCGCAATCCTAACTATACACCAGCATGTGTTTTTAAATGTAACGCGTTTTGATGTCCTGTTTGCATTGGACTCACTACTGTGGGTCTCTGCAGGACATTGTTTACAAAAGAGATTACCAAAAATAAAAATTACAAAACAAAGTGGTGTAAGTTTCAGAAATGAGAGTAGGAATGACTCCCTCCGGAAGTTTTTGCCACAAGTCCATATATAAACAAGGCCAAAGGGACTCATTATAAATCAAGTTATTTTCCTATTACCTCAGTAAGATGGGGGGATCAGCAGCTATCCTGGTCTTATTTTGCAGGCTGAAACCTGGAACTAGTTTAAATCTACTTTAATCTAGCTCATAGTTCATGAAACAGCTGTATTGAAATGGAAATATTCTGTGTTGAGTTCTGTGCCTTCTAGACGGGAAAAAAAAAAAAAAAAAAAAAAAAACCATGAAATGTAGTTTTTGTTTATGAATCATTTATCTCTCTAGAAGCATAACAAGAAAAAGTACCCTTGGTAAAGTTAGCCCTTTTCTATGCCACCAAAATGGACTCAGCTCTGGCTCTTGCACTGGCTTACAATTATACATGTTAGCAGGGAGGAGAACATGAAATTTTTCTCTCTGTCACTCTCTTTCCTACTCCACCCCCCAATTTCCAATTTATTGCACTAAAAATTTACAGTTCAATATGAGCTGGTCTTGCTTTCTTTTTCTTTCTTTCTTTCTTTCTTTCTTTCTTTCTTTCTTTCTTTCTTTCTTTCTTTCTTTCTTTCTTTCTTTCTTTCTTTCTTTCTTTCTTTCTTTCTTTCTTTCTTTCTTTCTTTCCCTCTTTTACTACTCCAAACTTTAACCCTCTTGGACCATGAAGATATCATATTTGTCATCCAGAGCACAACTGAACAATTACTGATGTTCAGCTTACCCCTGATGTAATTTGGTCACCACTGGATGATGTCCTTAGTTTCTGTTATAGGAATATATAGAAGTTCTATTCATCATCAAGATCCCTTTAGCCTAAATACTGTTTAATTATATATTACGTAGCTACATGGCACAGCAGAGTGTGAAGAACTGGGAGACAACATAATTTTGTCAATGTGCTATTTGCCTGAATCAATTAACTTTCACAAATTTAATGGTCAAACAGCATGCTGGTGTTACTACAGTGGTTCTGGTTTAGCGATGTGTACAGAGCTGGTGAGGACTGGTGCACTATGTCACTCTACACATCAATAGAAACAATTCCTGTTCTGAAATCCTTATAGCCTGAATAGGTAACACAGACAAGAGGGTGAGAGAACAAAGGTGCAGAAAGGAGAATATCTGTGGCCACAGCCACTGGCCTGTTCCTGAGAGTGAGCCTATGCACTCACTACCTACTCTTGCTGTCCCAGCAGCAGAGGCAGTCTTAAGCACATAAGACTGTGAAACTTAACTCAGGCAAGGTGACATCCTTCCTAATTACATTGTGCAAATACACTCATGAATGAAGAGTGTTCACATCAACACTTGAAGGAAACAAATATAAGCCCTGCTTGTTTCAACAGCTCCTGGCTAAAAGTCTAGATAGCTTTGTACAAGATCAGATCTAAGTTGTACACATGGTCCCCTGCACTGCCACTCTGCTACAGAGCCTGACTACAGGAAAGCAATTGCCTGAGCAAGGATTTACCACTCCAGGCAAGTGATACACTCTGGTTTATAAGTATAAATTTCCACAGATAGGAGAAGTATTTTGTTCCTTGGCCACAATAGATGCTGATTCGTGCCTTAGCTGGGATCCACTGTGCTCCTTGCTGATGGCTGTAAGGTGGCACAGTAAATGGATCCTGTGCTGGCTGACAATATCGCAGTGACAGATGAGTATTATGATAATCACAAGGTACTGGATAATCACCTCTGTTACTTGCCTTGCTGCCTGAGAATTAGCTCTCCTCTTTAAAATAAGGAGCAATTGTACTGCAGTCAAACTCCCTGATGTTGTGCTGCTCCAGACTGTGCTGACCTGAAACTGGCCCTATATATTTTTCTCAAAGATTCGGAATAACGTAAATATTTGAAGGTTATGCTTCATTCTAGATATATTGGCCATTGAATGTAGGTGTTCAGTTCCTCTTCAGGAAATGTGAACCACAGATCACCCAAGGTAATGGGTCTCATTTATAATTCTGTAATAATTGCTACTCTGTAACATGAGCAACTGCATCACTGAGCTTTTTCACTGTGACCAAAAAATTTTTGTGAAGGCCCAGTCAACAGTTATGTACCATCATATATATCAATTTAAAAAATAATCTGAGAAAGTATAATACTAATTCTTTTTTGGAGAAAACCACTCCATTGACGTTTTATGCAGCAACAGAAGAAACAAGGGCTGTTTACCACTGCACATATCTCACAAAAGCTGCTGGTATTCAGCTGAGTGTCTGATTTCTCTTTTTGAAAGAACAGTCCTCTGGGTGCAGTTAAAATGCAAAGTAGAATATAAAAAAGTGGAATCCTGTGTGGGTGAATAAGCAGTTTCTTTAAAGCTCAAATCTGACACATATTTCAGAGCTCAACAGAAGCAAAAATCAATTCTCAGATTGCTCTTCTTTCTAGCTTTGGATGAACTTGAAAGGAGAACTGACACCAGCATGTACAGACATGTCCACAACCATTTCTGAGCCCTTTGCATTTCCAGGAACAGGTAAAAACAACCAACATGAGGAAATAGCTTGGCAAATAGAGCGAGAGCATTGTCTCCATTTTTTTACTACTCTTACCTTCTTTGGCTGACTCACCCTGGAAGACCTGGGGTTTCTGCTCCCTAAAGCTCCCAGGGGAATATTTGTCCCCTGAGGAATGTTAGCTACAGATTCTTAATGAGAACAGAGACAATGTGGCTCTGCCTTCTGCATCAGCAGCTCCAAGGTCAGACAAGTACAGAGAGGTGTGTTATTCCTCCTCTCCTCACCTTAACTTCAGCCAACAAACCTCCCGTCTGAACTTGATGAGTAGAGGAAAAAGAAGGAGATTGAGAGGGAAAAATGAAAGAAGAGCAATTTTTTTTGTTCACCAGAGAAATTCCCCAGAAGATTAAGGCTACTGGATCACCTGTCTAGCAAAACCTGGGGCTGATATCTGGAGATGTCAAACGACATGGTCAGCTTTCCGGGTGGAGCCTGGGGCTCTGACGCCTGAGATGCTGATGCCCTGAGAACCTGCATGGGATGGGAACTAGCACATTGCTCCACAAATAACAGTGTAATCCACAGTCAAGGGCTCAGCCTCATCTACCCTTGCCATGAGATACTGATGGCAGGCTCCTATCCTTACCCATCTGTCCAGGAACACCTACCCTTCAAACTCAACCCCTTACAGAAAGCATGAATGTGGCTTAAGGCCTTTGAAAACCATAGGGTGGCAATTTTCTATACAAAATGCCATGCTCAGTAGTGGCAAATATTTTGTAGGAAGTTTATTCACAATTTTTCCTGTACGACTGAAATAGAAATGTATAGTGTATTATTTTGATTATCTAAGTACTGCTGCTGCACTAGGAAGAGTGATTCGCCAGCAGCAGGGGGTTCACAGGCTCTTCCCACCACTTTACATTCTACTTTGAGCAATATCCAACTCAATTTAACATTTATATCCTCTTTCTAGTGCTGTTATGAGGTAATGGTTCTCTTAATCTAAATCTTATCTGCCCAGTTGCAGTTTTTATATTTTCCTCTGACTGTGTTAGTCACATAAGATCGAAGAACATGAGCATTTAGTAAATCTTTCAGAGCATAAGATTATAAAGGGTAGAATTTGTTTCATCAGTTTACTTTATTAATGCTCTGCAGTCTGACCTGGATTTGAAATTTAAGTGAGCAGCATTCACTAACAAAAGAAATAAAATACACCATGAGAAACATTTGGTCTATTAATGTCTGACACTTTTCACTTACAGTAACGGAAATGGGGACAACATGTACAACAAAGAGTGAAGAAAAATAAAGTCTTTCTCTTTATTTCCCTCCTTCTCTGTCATTGCTCAAATAAGATATTTAGGTAAACATTGTCATGAAAAAATTGGTTTATGCTCTTTATTCAAGCAATACTCCAATAAAGGCAGAGAAATAAAGTTTTTTCTGAGTATAAATTGAATATCATTGACCTGTATATAGATCTACCGCCTTTCAGATGGCATCAGCTGTGGAGTTTAGTATATTTTAGACATGAACTCTATCTTTACAGCACAGATAGCAGGGAGGCCTGGATTGTGGCTGGTGTTTCTGTGTGGCATGTAAATGAAGGTGTGCATGGATGTTTATGGACATGCAAGTGTCCTTCTCTAAAACATCTTGCAGAACCTTTTCTAAGGATTAGCAGCTGACTAACTGCAAACCTGTCATCATTCATCCTATCTCTCTCACTGTCTTCCAAAGGGAAATTTTCTCCCCAGAATAAGGAGCACTAATTGCTTGCCCAGAAAGGAAATTAATGACTCAAGAATTATGACCAACAGAATGCATTTTGAAGATAGCCAGTTCTGAGAAATGTCATCTTTGTCAGACTAATTTCTATTCTCTAATTTTTTAATTTGGGTTGTTTTTAAGTGGTGGAAGCTGAGGTAACACGCCATGTGGCTGTAGAGCTCTGTCACAGGGTAGATCACTGCCCTTCCTGGTGGTGTGAGTGTACTGGAAAAGAGACACAACTGGCAACTGCTGTTCCAGCCCTGCCTCTGTACCATGTCAAATCCACATCAGCACAGTTTAGAAGCCAGAGCACAATTTCTGTGCTATGTCAGAGCTCCATTTTGAAAAATGTCCTTATCAATCAGAACAGCTCTGCCTTGATAATATGCATAATTTCAGGGAGACATCAGGCAAGGAAGCACAAGGGGGTTTTTTGTTGGTTTTTTTTTGGTTTTTTTTTTTTTTTTCTGTGTGCTGCATCAGTGAGAATATAAAAAGGAAATAGGGTTAATTTCTAACCTTCTTGGAGGTGGGGAAAGGCAAAATGGCTGTTACCCTTCATACAGAAAATATGAGTCATTAAACATGAAGGCATGTTTATTGCAGAGTTTTTATGTCATATTTAAATGACCCATCATTCAGGGCTTAGGTATAGTCACAAGTCACAATATTCTTCCTCTTCTCATAAAAGTGAGGTAACTAACCTGTGACATATTTATTCTATACAGGCAATTTTCTATCAAAGACATTTTTATATTTGACCAGTACATATCCCAAACTCATAGTGTTTATAGCATCAAAAGAATCTTCAGCCTGGAGTTGTGATGAAGAGGAGTGTGTAGCCTTTTACATGGGTGACCCTTTCAGTCAAGAACAGTTCATCAGTACACCTGTATTTTCCAAGAAAACCAATTGCCAAAAGCCAAATAGAGACAAAAGATCCTTCTCTGATTTTGTGCAATCGAGAAGGAAGACCACATAACATGTAGATGTGATAAATTGGATTAAATCTCTGCAATGAAAAGAGAACTGTGATGTCTCTTTAGGATAAGATAAGAAGGCTACAAACATTTCTGTGCAACTTCTGGTGAAACCAGAGTAGCATCTTCATTAAAGGCTTTTATGACCCTATCCAGTCTGCTTGTCTCTTGCTCTTATTATTATTGTATGTATTAGAGGAGAACCAGCAAATGAATTTAGTGCAACAAGAGAGAAGAGAGCAAGGAAGAACCAGAAACAGAGCCAGAACAAGTACTGGCAGCTATTCTTCAGAAATGCTTGAAAAGACATTTATGGGATGAGTGCTCCCAGAGGAGAGTTTAGAAGTATCACCAAAAGAGTGGTTTGTTAACAAGTTTCTGCTGTGTGAGGGGAAATGGGACTTTGCATATTCCTTTTAAACAAACAGTTTGGCAACAAAGATGATCAGTTCCACTCACTCCATCAGTGAACTAAAATTTATTTTCCTTTTTGAACTTAGCCAAAGCTATTTTGTTCCATGGAAAGATTACAATTGATTTCAGCTCCAGTGGATGCTGTCCTTTGGCCCCAAACAGAGGCTTCCTGTTGCACCCCTCTTAATGCAGGGCTTGCAGAGGAAGACTCAGCCTGGCCTTCATCTGTTCCACACCAGATTTGATTTGCACTTAACAACTAGCTCCCTAGAGTACAGCAGGGAAAAAACATCACTTCTTATCTGTCTTTGGCCCATGGAGATGAGCCTTGTTCAAGAATTATTTTCTATACAGGTCACAAAGTATTCTAAGACAGGGATTTTGAAATCAGTACATCTTTCTGTATCAGTAACCATTATTTCCTATTAGCAGCTCTACAGAGATGCCAGAAAGCAAAGTACATAAGTATATTTTCAAGGTGAATGGCAATTCTCTTGAATTAAGCACACAGGCAAGGGTTTTACTGGCTGGCTTCTCTAGGTAGAGTACATAAACAAATGAAGTCTATTAAAAACAAATAATGAAAATATTCAAAATAATTTGGTATCAGACTCAGAACTAAGCAAATTTAGAAATACATTAGAAAAATAATTTCTGGGTTTGGCTGACCTTTTCCTGTGGATTCAAATCCTGGGGGCGCACAATTAGTGATTTAAAACAAGAAATGTGTCTAATTTAGGGAAATATATCAGATGAGAGGAAAATAACAGGGAGAGAATGGTGTTCAGGAAGAAAGGGTAACACGGCAGATTATTTTGAATTTTTTTGTTCATGTTTATTTTTACACTTAAAGCCAGATCCCATAAGTAGCAGAGACCTCTATTATCTCTCTGCCTAGCAATGCACTGAGCAGCTGCAGGGGCAGAGCCGTGCTCGTGGTGCTTTGTGTACGTCATGAGATGAGAGCCAGCAGCACAGAGTGTGTGCAGCAGGCACAGCACCAGCCTCAGAGCCTCTCAAAGATCCAAAGGAGCAGCTACATCCCTCACACCTGTGAGCTATGATGTATTCACACAGTGGGCCCTCACAGTTCCAAGGGATACCTAATTTAAAACTCTGATCATTTAAATTCTCATATACATATATTTACTGAAGGGGCTGTGAGCCATTAAAAGGAAATGACTGAGAATAAACAAAATACTGTTTTGAGGAGGTGGCTCTGTGTCCCATATAGCTTTTTTTCAAAATACAAAGGCAGACTTGTGAGTCTCTGCTACTCAACTGGCAAGAGGTGGGAAATTCAAAGTCAAGGCTGCTACTCTGTCCTAGGCTGACCTTTAGGTGCCCTGCAATTTCAAGAGCTTCACCTCCATGTGTATAATCTTGTTTATAAAATGTGTCACAGTACTTATTAAGAGGGGTGCAAATTCTGCCTGCCTGCAATGCTGTTGCTTTATCCAGTGTGCATCCAGGAGGAAATTGGCCCAAGGCAAAAGCAAATGCTGCCATCCTGCCCTTGGTTTTGCAGGATTGCCCCCTCCATCAATATCCCTTGTTTATTGCAAGTGGTCTGCACGGACTGATTTGAACCATCTTTCATCATGTGACAAGAGAGACAGAAATTATCAAGGAAACCATTAAAGCAAGTGCTTATGAAGATGTCTGCTGCATTTGACCTACATTTCACCCATCTGTTACAATGGAAAAACTGAAATTATTATACTTCCTGAAAACTTAAACGCTTTTTACTTGGCCTAATTTTGCTGAGTCACATCCTTTTTTTGGTACCTATCTGTCTTCTTACTAAGCCAAGATACTTACATATAAGACATAGAATGATAATGTTCCTAAGCCCCAGCTGATTATTTTCTCTAATGTCAGACATGGGAGATGCATAAGAGCATAAGAGAAGTCAAGATAAGGAAATGGTGGAGCAGCACCAAGTAGGAGAAATTACAGTCTTTGCTGTTTGAGTGTCAGCTAGGAGCCTCAGCAGATCAGCAATCTGAGTGATTATTTATGCAGAGCAGATTTGCAGGGAACCACACGTCTTTGTGCTGATTTCAGCGTCAGAGACATACAATGCTCTGTCACGTTAGGAAAAGGAGGGGAATGAGCAAAAGTGCTACAGAAAGGATCTGGGAAATGAAGCTTTAATAAATTCTGCTGCAGTATACCATCTGTTCCAATGGGAAATCTATGCTGTCATAAATATGAGTGTTGTGGCTAGAAAAACGAAGGGCATGCAACCCAAATTTGTAGATGCTGTGTCATGAAAACTGCAGAATAGAGCTGAGGCATTAACATGATGAAGTTGGATTCTTTCCTGGTTGGGAATACTTCCTGATAATCCTTTGGCCTTTTATTTAATTCACTACATAAGCTCTGTAGGTGACAAGGTTTGTAACAAAAAACTAACATAAATATTGACAAAAAGTTGACCGTGTTCATTTACTGTGAGTAATTACTGAGTATAACAATGTGTTTTCTACCCTTTTTGGTGGGCATAATTTTTAAAAGGGGAGGGTTCTGAAGAAATCACCAGACCCTGTACTCTTAGGGAAAAGTCAGGTGGGAATCTGACGATAAGAAGGATTAACATATTTGAGCAAAATCTGAATCTTCTCTCTCTGTGTCTTTTAATTCCTACCTGACTGAACAAAAGGTAGCAAGAGCAAGATGCAATATAATTAATTATTTTTAAATTAAATTTCCTATTACCCACAAACCACATTCATGAAAAAGAACTCCTTAAAGGTTGCAAAAAGAGACCAAAAATTAGTCTCAGTTCAAAAAAATACTTAATATAATTTCTTTATTTCTATTTTTAATTATTCACAGGTGCACAATATACCTGCTAATGTTGCTTAAAACAGAGATTATAACATCACAGGCAGGCTAATATGTGTGTGCTGTGACAGACCTCTTTTGAAAGGCATTTCTCTCTTTCTTCCATGACTACCAATGACCAATGCCTTCTTCAATGTAATACAAATTAGTTCTAGCATAAATACCAATGGACTCCCTGCTTAACATTTGCTTTTTGTCAGTACTGTTCACATACAGCTCAGTCACAGAAATGCAATGGAAAATTCTGATATCCATGCAGGATTTTAGAAGAAAAAGGTAACTTATTTTTGCAGAACTGCCACTATTCAGAAAATGTTGTCGCCCATTTAGAACTGGGACAGGAGCTAATGAATACCAAGCACACAGTATGCAAAAGCATATTTTTGTGTTGGGCATGCAAAGTCTTACAAGCTCACTTTAAAACTGGTCTTTCTTTACCTATCAGTTTCCACTGTTGCCTCAGAACCACAGTTTTAAAAATCCTTTATTCAGCCACAGAAAAACAATTTTTTCTGCTTCATATATATTCACATCTATTTGTTGGTACAGTAAATAGAATCAATAAGCTTATTAAAAATCAGGGTCTATATCTAAGCAAGAAAGACTTGAATAAAAATGTGCAGACCAATAGTAACATCAAAGTTTAGTCATAGCTAGTGACATGAAATAATAATGTAATTTATGCATCTTTTGAAGTACAGGCAGTTGTGTGCAAATATACACTGAAGTCCACTAGTTTGTTCATACAGGACAATTTCAAAACTAGGAATTTTGAATGAACTGGAGGGCTAAGTCAGGTTCTTCACACTGATGCTAGCAAGTTTTTCAGCATATCTTACTGCTTACAAAATCTATATCTTTTCCAGATGATCCTTATGACTACATATAAGATGCACAGCATAGGACAACTGGTCAGAAGGGCTTGACTCAGTGGTTCTGTTGGATCAAATTCTTGGACAGTTTTTCTATTCAGTGCCCACTTCTTTTGCAATTATTTAGCTCAGGAACAGGAACTCACTGCAACCAGGTTTTACTTGCTACCACACCCCTGGGACAAAGACGTCCTTTCTGTGAGATGGTTCCAGGAACTGGCTACTTACAGAAATATGGATGCTAAAGATTGCATGTCCAGTTGTGCTGGGATTTATATGCACTGTGAAACTGTGATTTGCTCATGCCTCTGAATGCTGAAACTGCCTTATCAAAAGTATTGCTAGAAATAAAAATGTGTTGACATTCACAAGACGTAGACAATGTATATATTGTTCAAAACAGGTATAAGATGAACTTTCTCTTTTTACCCTCCCCACACCTTTGGTCCTCAAGCAGAAGAATGGGGAGGACATGGTGAGAGGTGAGAATAGAAGACAAGAAACTTCAGTAGTACTCAGAAAAAGGAAGATTGCTGCACCAGAGAAATGCTTGGGAAAATATTTTGGGCTGCTCTGTTGCTATAACAATCTGAGTTTAGTAGGTACTTTGAGATGCACTTGCAAATTAAACAGCCTGCAACAGCCCCAGGAAATAGGTAAGACATAGCAAGCTGAAAATAGCAACTTATCTTTTGCTTGGAATCATACTAGGATGGCTTTGGCAAGCACACAGGGAGCTATAACAGAGATGGTTTAAGATTTTCCTGCATTCTGCAGGACTCATGACCACAAAGAAAAGGCTTGCCTTGCTGAAGCCCAAGGTAGGAACAGATACACTTACTGAGATTCTCAGTATGAATCAATGACTAAAAACACAGTAGAATCACAGTAGTATACAATACCTGACAACATTCATCCAGATATTTCATCTAAAGAGCTGAGGAAAATTGAAGACATGAAAAAAAGTGTCTTCTGGAAACTTTGTGGTAGGTTTTCACTCTTAAAAGATAGACCTTCTCAAAGATTTAAATAACTGCACCCATGCTGTTTTAAAATCCAAACTTGGAGAAGATGATAGCCACTGAGGAGATTATGGTTTGATTTATCATTTATATTGTGTAGGACACAAAAGAAACAAAAAAAAAAAAGAATAAAGAAAACCGCCTGTTTTTTCCCATAAGTGTAGGCACCTTCGTCTGGGCACTACTTGAATGAATGAAAGCTTTTTTCTGCCACATTGACTCAGGCACCAAAGATCTAAAGTGCTGTCAGACACCTAAGTCTTTGTCCTTAATAGGAAAACTACTTTATATCTCAATTATAACAGGTCACTATGTAGGAAACCTAACTATTACCAGAAACAAAACTCTGCACTTTGTCTGCCCGGCTGGTGCCTTGCAGGGCAACAAAATCCTTTGTTGGATCTTCACTATTCCAGTGTCCAGTGGACATGACAGGTACCACAGGAAATTGAATTCAGGTGTCCCAAATCCTAAATTAATAATACCTAAAATTTCTGTTTTTCATAACAGAACCTTAGTGCCAATCACACAGAAAAGACAGAGTGTTTGGTTTTCATTGGATTATTCTGAACCATCATCGTTCTTGAACAGCAGGCTTAGATTCACATTTTGAGGTGATCATCTGAATTATGGGCACCATTTGAAAGAAAATTACCTCATTCTGTCAAAAACTGGAGCTGCCTGGGATTTGTTGAAGAGACAGGACAGTGAATGTCCATGGTATATCTAAGCAATTGTTTTGATCCTCAAGCTGGAAACACAAATGGAGACTAAGAGATTTCCACTCTATTCCAATGGTTGGAAACACTCTGCTTACTGTCTTATTTCTATTATAGAATAGAACTCGTGGAAAAAAAAAGAGGATAAATATCAAGTTTGTTGAGAGTCATTATGACAGGCTGACATGAGAATAGTCATCCATCAAGCTGTCTCTTTGGTCTATATAAAGATTATCAAATACATGGTATTTCAAAGTGCTAATCTCTGCCTAAGTAATGCTTTAGCAGTTGCACTGTTTTCCTAGGACAGGATCCTTATTTCCCAAGAGCTCAGGAAGCATCCCAATCGTGTGGGATGTTGCCATATCCCTATGCTGCCACTGGACTCTTTTTCTCTTACTTCTGTTGAATCCATAGTCAAAGTGGAAAGTCTGTGCATGTTCACTCTTAACAACTTGTATAGGATTTTGTCTACAACACCTACAGAGAAGGTCAAAGGGAGATTGTTACATCTGACTCAGGAAGGAAAGACTGAATCAGCTATGCAAACAAAATAAATCTGTATTATGGGGTAAAAAGATTGACCTTTAGACATAGCAATGATAGCAGAATGGAACAGTCATAAAGCTGTTAACCAAATGATTTGGTCTGACAATCTTGAATGAAACTGAAGGAATCTTTTTTAAATTTTTCATTTCTGCAATTCATTGTTGCAGCATTGTCTTTTGTGAATAATTTTTAATTTGGTATTTAAAAAATGAAAAATCACACATTTGTTGCATAACAAGTCCAGAGCTGGTTTAGGGATGGCCATCTCCTGGACTTTATTTCTTAAATATAAAAATTAATAGAAGTTCTCATAATTAAAGATTTATAATCCTGGGCATTGTGATAAATTATTACAGGCTTGAAAATATGAACTTAGCTAAAATGAAAATATATATACATCTATACACATCAAAAAAAGAACACTCAGGGTTATTCGCAAAGTAGGACCTTAAAAGCCAAATTTATAACTCTTTAGATTTTTACAAAGTACCAGTGATAAGTGGACTGGAGTGCATTTTCAGTGCAGACACACCTGAATTTGTTCCATAGCACTAAAAGCACTGTGCAGTTTACCCTTGAACCTGATCCATAAGAGTCACTTTAGATCTGGAAACATCATGACAACGAACACGGAGTAAATATTAGCCATTGCCCAGACACTTACTAGGAAATGTGTCTTGCTGTAGGGAGTCTGCTATACAAATAAACGAGATAGGGAATGACAGGAGGAGATAAGACCGAGGAAGTGATTTGTCTAACAGAACAATGGTTGACTGCAGTATAGCATCAGGCTCCCCACCCTCCATTGGTTCAAGTCACAAGTGTTTTGCCCATTTCACAGACATGTTACTTGTCCAAACACAATTCTGATACTTATTTTAGAAGCAATATCAAAACATAGTGTTATTCGCTTCCCAATGAGATTAAAGCACCTTTAAATATCTTATGTAATTTCATGTACCTAGTGAGAAAACTGCACTGTTTACAGACTCTTGTGCTCCAAACATCAGTGGACTGTCTTTTTTCTCCCTCCTAATGAGTGATTAAATGATCACTGTAAAGAGACATGTATCTTGTCACCTGGGAAACTTATGTTCTTAAAAGATTGTTCATTTGGACACTATTAGTCAGAGTACCATGGGACATGGAAACACTTGTGCTTCCCAGAATAAAAACAGAGGGCAGCCAGAACATTGATCTAAGGCAGTTTGTGAACTCTTTCTACCAAGGTACAATGCAGGATGCTTTCAGGAAGGATGCCAATCCTCCCATAATGGATAATTATTTTAGACTATATTGTCATCTACCAGTGCTGAATCTAATCTTAATGGCCGCTTGAGATATGTGGTCTGCTACATAATAGGACATTATCAGAGATGTTCATTCCTCTTTTTACATTCCCAGTTGGCTTTGGGGAATAACAGATGCAGACAACTGACAGGAAAACATTTTTACTTCCTTTGCCCTTCCTCCCCTCCCAAAAGAGCTGCTAGGAAGATGCCCATTTTCTCAGTCTGTGAGATAGAGAGGAAACACAAGGGTAACCCAGCAGTCTGAAGCATAAGCTGTCCTTACTCTGGCTGACTACTTGGTAGAGATGAGGAGCTATCTGAGAGGGATGTGCATGATATCTCAGTGCCACAAACTCACCAATCACTGCCACCTCTCCAGGGCAGTGCACGCTGGAAAGCTGCTTCTAGTGATTGAACTGGTAAATCTAGTGCAATGGGACTAGTTTGGAATTACTGGCTCAAATCCAGGACAACGTCCTGGATTTATCCTGAACCTGTCTCCTCTTAGTCTCTTGCCTTTGTAATGCTTTTGAGTGGAAAACTCCTTCCGAGGAACTTTTCATAAAAAAAAGGAAAGGCATGTACCTTGTCTAGCATGTTCAGGCCTTGCCTGTGATTAAGGCCACAAGTTTCTTGTTAAACACTAATTCAAAGACAGGCATTAGATACTGGTTGATTTGCTCTTCTGAGCATTTTCCATCCTTAAAGGAATGTCAGAAAATATCAATGTTAAATTAATATTTTTTTCCTAATGCTTTAAGTTTAGATTAGAGGTTCTAGAGGATGTTATGGACACATCTAGAGCAATGCCAGCAGCACAGCACAAAGAAGCACCTCAGCCAAATTAGTAGACACCTTTAACCAAACACTTGAGTCTCTTAACTGTGAGGAATAAAGAGCTAGAGGCATGATACTGGAGGTGAGACGGCTACTGAAGTCATTCTTGGAGATGATCTTTTATATTCTCCTAGAAAATAAAAGGCTTCCAGTGAGAGGAAACAAAAGACCTGAACAGCAGGAATATTTTGGGACTGGAGCCAGGAAAAAGAGTCAGTAACAAAGACTGGTAATTTTGCATGAATTGCTGTTTTGTGTTGTTGAGCACCAGGACACAGCTGGTGTACTGGCGAACCTGAGGTTTTGTATTAACTGTATTGAAATGATAATGAAGTTTTTATTTTATGATTGCAGATGTTAGAGGATCATTGTTATTAAGTCTATTAGTGTAATAGTACAAATATGAGTTTCTTTTTCTTACAGTCTTATTTGTTGTAGGTTAAATTAAATTTAGATAGGTGCTAAATATTTTAAAACTACATAAGGGTCAATTAAGGAGATAAAAACACAGAGAAGAAGGTAGAGTAGTTAGCTTCAAATTCTTGAGAATTTGGAGTGAGCTTACTGCCTTCTGCTATTACAGTCTGGGCATGTACTTAGTTATTCTATATGGTGATCCCAGATACAGCTCATGCAAGAAGATTGTTTCATGAAACATTAAAAGAGCAATGGTCTGTTTCTCAAATTGGTTTCTCCCTGTGCCTCATTGAAAAAAAAAAAAAAAAAAAAAAAAAAAAAAAAAAAAAAAAAAAAAAAAAAAAAAAAAAAAACTAGAACTGCAAAGTATCTAACTTCCTGAGACATCTAGATTTCTGCCTGCCTAATGTGGAGCATCTCAGAGCTGTTCCATTTTCAGAGAGGATGTTCTTCCTGTTCTCATTTTCAGTGAATTAGTCTTTTTCTGAGTATCACAGCTGAATACCCAACAGGCATGATTGTCAGTATTAGCCTACTCTGTAAGTAATGCATTTTCAGCTAATTGAGAATAGAATCATATCATCATTAAGGTTGGAAAAGACTCTTAAGATCACTGAGTTGAGCCATCAAAATACAGCACTTATTATTCCAATTATTTATTGGCATAATAATAGGTAACTCATTAGTCATGGCTATAATATAAAGCACATCAAATGGGTCTACCATGCCATTTGACTCTCTACACATGGTTTAGGTGTACATTACTGACATTGAGGCAGCTCTCTGCCCTTGTGAACTTGCAATCTCTATGGCCATTAGGGAACAGCTAAGGATTTCCCTGTACAGCCCACTGGTTGCTCCTCCCTAGGCAGTTGGATTTTTTAAAACAATATTTCCTGCCAAGTCACACTTACAAACATGAAGCTCTGTGTTCCAATACACCTTTCCAGGCTGTTACAAGTGGCCTTTGGCAGCAAATCAACCTAGCAGTGGCAAGTGTGGGGCACCAGAAGAAGGTCATGCTGCAGTACAAGTAAGCACTGCACTCTGAACATGAGAATCTATTTTAGGAATCCTCAATTGTGTTCAGAGCAAAGAATATTGTAAAAGATCATTCCACCCCCTTGTTTGGTACAGGAATTTGGCTGTGGCTGACCCAGTGTCTGCAGATGTCCCTGAAGCTTTACCTGGGGCACAACATCCAGACAATGTGTAACTTTTACAATGAGCCTCTCTCTTTTCTCATGTGCGTGATTAGCCAGCTCAACCACAAAATGATGATAACTGATTTCTCCCAGAGAGTACTATGGTTTAGTCTTCTTCTGAGCTGTGAATAAGGCCTCTGCTTTCAAAAGGAGGAATAAACTGTTGGGTTTGAAGACCTTGGGAAAGAATTTTAAGCTCTTGTCTGTCTATGTGTGTGCTTTGAGACATATAAACAAAATAAAACAGTCATTGAAAATCCAGTCCTTAGAAACCATAAAATAAATATTTTTCACTTCCTTTTAACGATAGGAATTTATCAGATATGCTTTGTACAGCACTGTCTCATGAAGAAAATTCCTAATGATAAATATCTTGAAAAACATCTGGTTAGACACAAGATTTGCAATTTTAATTTTCCTACTTTGTTGTTAGCTGCTCTTAATTATTTCTATGAAAAAATGATAACCACTCTCCCCCCCCCAAAAAAAAAAAAAGGAAAAAAAGGTTGATTGAGAGGTGATAGCTGAAAGATGCAGAGAAAGACTGGTGAGACTTTTATTTATTTTGCTATGAATCCCCTCAGGAGCAGAGCCACTTATGAGATTCTGTATGTGTATGCTGTGCACATGTGTGCATGCATTTTCTACATAATTGTGCATTTGTTCAGATATTCACACACACACTTTTATCCATTCTTAAAGAAGCTGTAGCAGTCTCCTACTTGAAGGTAGTCAGAATAAAATAACCATTAATCTTCCAGCACAGCATAGTCAGTGACAGAGTAAGCTCCCACATTATGCTGCCAACAATCTTCCTGGACTGGGAAGTCCTTTCTTTTTTTGTCCTCTTGGCTGAGCCTACCTACAGACATGCCAACAAGCCTTAAGAGTTATAGTGCTTTCTGTTATGACACCTGACTCATCAAGGTACTAAACCACCTGCTTGATTTTGAGCATGGGAAATATTACATTTTTCAAGCACATTCTCAACTCCTGTAGCTGAGCAGGCATGGTATTAGTCAGAAAATGTAACTGGCAGCACTTACTCTCTCATTTCACATAGACTAACAAATGGTGACAGCAAATAGTCACTGCCTGACCTATATCTGAATTGCTACATTGGAGCCAATGGGCAAATAAACATTTTCTGTAAGTCCTGTACTCTCAGATTTTTTTATACATTCATTTTAATTCAGGGCAAATTTCTCTATCCAATATGTACAGTCAGTTCCCATTGCTTCATAAGGGACTGCATTTAAAAATATGGAATGGACATATTTTCCACCTCTTACTATCAGCAATGTAGAAGCTGCACTTTATAGTATCAAAGTCTATGGCTCTTGAGCAGGTCAAAGCCTAACAGTAAAGTACCATAACCTTAATGAGAAGATAATTTTAAAATGCAAGTGGAAATGGGAATGATCGTTTCCTTCAAAGTACAGAAAGTTACATAAAGATTATTGACTTCAAAACAAGTGGACAACATTGATCTTCCCCTGAAGTACATCCTGTGTCAAGAGACAAGGCTGAATAAGATTATATCAATTTATTTCTTTCACACAACCTCATACTGAGAAGCAGGGTGCTGCTCAAAATGCTTCAACAATGAACAGAGTAACTTAGAATCCCCACACTGCAGAAGACAAAAGTAAAAAAAAAAAAAATTGTGAGATGAACTCTAAGATCATGTGAAGGGATTCTGTTCAATATTTAAGGTGCTCTTGTATTTGTATCAACAGAGCCTTGTTGATTTACTATGATTATACTGATACATAATTTAGTTGATTGTAGTTTGGAGCTAAAAGTGCCTTGTGATTTCAATGCATATCAAAGTATTGAATTAAGGCCAACACAAGATCCACATAGCAAGCAGTTCTTTAGGATCAAGTTATGTTGGTTCATTTTGGAATTCCAGAAGAAATTCAGTGAAAATATAAGGATTGCTTTCTGAAGCTGATGTTACATGTTAGAAACAGCATGTATCCACTTTAATATCTAACCCACAGAAACATTCTCTGTCACCATTTAAAATTATACTGAAAAGCTTAAAAATTAAAATCTTACAAACAAATCAAAGTAAAACCTTGACATTAAGTATATAGCTATTTCACTCCTCAGTTGTTTTGGTTATGGATGGTAGGACAAGAACATGAATCTAGCTAGAATTAAGTGGATTTCTTATTAAAATACTTTCACAGAAAGTTCTGCAAGGACCTAAACCTGCCCAAATGCAATCATGACTTGGGCACATGCCAAATAGTAATTCAATTCAACAAGAAAATTATTTGTACAAGAAATTAACCTTCATGGAACAATCTCTGAAAGCAGAATTTCCAGTTTCACGCTATGGCAACAAAAATCAAGGGACCACTGCTCAGTTACACCTGCAATGACAGTGCTGCTCTACCTTTATCCTTAGCAATGACTTCTCTTCTGCAAAGGGTTTAGGTTTCAGGGGCTTTGCTTCTGTCAGAATTCACTGCCTAGCTAGGAGTGCTATCTTCCATAACAAGAGTGATGCAGACTGTGCATTGTTCACTACTCTTTGCCCTCAAAAGACCTGCTCAAACATTTCAGATTGATATTACATCTTTGTCTGATTTCTACTAATTACAGTAGAATAATTTCTTTTACTAGCACTGCAAAATTAATCTTATACTTGAAAGAAGAAATATTACACGTTCAAACAGATGCATGAGAATGTTCTGTGTCACATACAGCTAACAAACTTATCAAACAAATATAAGTTAATTATTTTTTAAAAACTGCTTGAATCACTATTTTAAGCAAGTACAAAGCAGAAAATTAATGAACAGCAGCATCAACAATGATAAAAATTGGGAAAATAATATTTTCATTATTGTTTTCTCCTAAATTAGCATAAAAAATATAATCCAGCTTTAAAAAACAAGCCAGAAAATACCCAGTGTCCAGTGTTTTCCAAGACCCAAGATTCCTCAGAACAGCAACCAGCTAAGAGATATTACAGTACCCTGAGATGCCATAAAGTTCTGTATTTACCTCTTCTCTTTCTGAATAGAAATTTCACACTGGATATGAGTTGCCTTCTTAGTAAATGCTTTTCTCAAAATAAATGCTTTTATGGATTTTTTTCTATCTTGATAATCTAGTATTTTCTAGTTTTAAAGCATTCCACTTACCTCTCTGCAGTTCAGCATGGTTTCTTACAAGTGATTCCATCACAGTGCCAAAAAAAACAAACAGGTGGCCACCACATCAGCATGGCACCAGACCAGCATTCCCCAGACCAAACTTTAGCCATCAGCTTAGCTGAAGTCCCTGTGATATCTAATCTTCTAAAAAATCACCTTTCCTTGATAAAACAGAGAAGGTAATATTCTACCCAATTCTCAACAACTTGACAATGACTCTGCTTTGAAAATTTAATTCCCAAACTTTTGTATAAGCATGGTTGTATCTCCAATTCTTTGGGAAATTTTAATTTATTTTGAAATATTCTATAAATTTTCTATATTTCTTCCAGAGCTGATGATAACATAAGAGCTACTGGATTTGTGTGAATTTTTACCATTTTCTTTGAGCAGTTTCTCAGAAGGTTGAGTTTATTTTGTTGACAAGAGACTGAGCATGTGCAGATGTTCCTGTTTTATATGAGTAGCAGCTTTGGAGTGTTAAGACTAAAACCAGTTGTGTAAAGGATGCAGAGAAAGCAAAACATTTTTTTTTAATTCACTGGAGGCAAATTGCTACTGACCTTGAGGAAACTGTAAGAAAATTTAGTTTGTGGGAAGTCATTTTTACTTAAGCACCATGTGTAATTCTGCTTACACTACTGCAGAGCCCTGTGAGAAGTCAACATGAACCAAAATTTAATACACAATCTGAGAACTATTAACATTGCATTTGGGATTATTTTGTATAGATTAATTTTGTATCAACAGTGATGAGTACTTTTTTTCAGATTGTGGCAGTGTTTATTCTTCACTGTACACTGACTGTAGGCTGATTGACAACTTCAAACTAATCCAGTAGCCCAAAATAATGTACTCCCTCTCTCAGCTTGTGCTTGAATATTCAAAACTGCAGATGTAGGAGTAAAGTAGAAGACAGAGAAGTGTAAAAAGATTCAAATCTTACTGAGATTCAAGGTGCTGAATGTTTGATATAGACTCATCTCAATGAACTCTCTCTCCTTGGATAATTGCAATTGGACATTATCATGCCCACAGAGAGGTTTCAAATTTAAGATTCTAGGCTTGCAAATTCTGTTCAATAATAATTCCCATAGAGTAGACCAATGAACTGCTATGCTTTTCTCATCCACTGGATTTGCTGGATGAAATCCTGAACGTGCATTTTAAGAGGTTCATAAATTAATAGATAGATAAATAAATAATCTGACTCTTTAAATCAGAGAACTCAGTGAGGCTGATTTCTTCAATGTGAGGCTTTTGACCAGAACTGTATCAGCAAAGTACATTCTGGCTCTCCACAGGTCCAAAGGGCTGCAACTACAGCCTTTAGCCCATGCTAGTACATTAATATTAGGCAATGTTAATGTGTGCAAAATGAGTTTAAGGCCTTATTATCCCTCTTGCATAAGCAAACTATTTGCTTGTGCAACAGTTTAGCATCTGGTTTTACAGCAATACTGCTATGGATAAAAAAGGAAAACCCACTTTAAAATGAAGACAGTCTGCAGTTACATCTTAACAGCCTTACACTTAGCACAGAAGAATCTGTGATACTTACCACCTCTGTTGAGTAAAATGGAGGCTACTAAAAATGAAAGAAGTGCTCCCCCACCCTCTATCATGGCTGATCACCTGGACAAAAGCCTGAAGAGACTTAAATTTAGTCAGTCATGAATGTGGAGCATCAGTCAAAAGCTACAGCCTCCCCCACTGAAAATTAACTAACAGATATTTTTGCACATATTCAGGCTGTTAGGCTTTGCAGAGTATTGCAGAAATAGTATCAAGTGACTTCAGAGATTCTGTAAACTCCATGGTCATGCAGCAAATATGGAATATTTGGTTCTTTCCAGTCCTTAGTTAATATCTCCAGGAAACAAATGCCACCCCATAAAGAAAGGATAGAATCTGGGAAGTACAGAGAGGGTGCCATGGATTCCTTCTCTGAATTTCTTTATCATGTTATGGAGACTAATAAGGCATTGTGAGACTCATAAAAAATAATTTCCATCCATATATTTTTTCACTGCCATGAAATATTGCACATTTATGATTAATGCCTTCACCACAAAGAAAAAAATATTAAAATGCTGACCTGAAAGGGATTTACTGGTCTCTTTGACATAGCAGTATGTGACCAGAATAAGAATTGTTTTGCACAGTAATAAAAATACCGGACTACTTTCTTCCCACTTTTGTATTTCATTCTAGGTGTAGGATGAGCGAATGTTCAATACACAGAAAACATGGAAATTACAGGTAAGATTATCAGTATATGTTGTCTGGCCACAGCCCAGCACAATCAAGAGTTACTCCGATTTAAACTAACTTAAAAATATGTCCTATAAGCAGAACTATCTAAAAGATTGATATCTCCGTGTCAGTGGCAGAGCAGAAAACAAATAGCAGATGCAAAATGGATTAAGTGCCTTTCAGATTTTTTTCTGCCTTGTAAAAATTTAGTGAACTAAAAAGCAAAGTGTTTCAGAATGGGAATTTTTTTCATATTTCAGGACATCTTTTATGTAGAATTAAATAAAATTTGGAAACCAGGCTAGAATTACAACGGAATAAAAGAGAAGCTCAGAAAAGGGAGGTGGCAGAACTGTTGATGCTGTGATAGCTCCTCCCCTGGAGCCATGATGAGGATCTAAAAACCAATCAAGCAGGAAGTGGTAGGTGTTCAATGCCCTAGATAGCCCTATGGAAACATTATGTAAACTAATTTTTCTCTCTATAGTGGGCATCTTAGAGTGTTTCTTCTCTTCGCAGGTATGCCATGATTTGTGTGATAAAAATAGCAATAGCCATGCTAGAGAAACAGGAGATCAGGCAGGTTGATTTTTCTCAGGAAGAAATTGTGGGAAACAAAGAGATCTAAAAAAAAATAAGTAGTAGGGTTGCCATAGAAAATGCCGAACTAATAGAAAGTTAAGCATGAATCATAACATGGCACAGAGTGTTGTATATTTACATTTGCAGGGGTGCTTTCCAACCCTTGCAGACACACCTGGTGAAATTTTAAATTTTATTTTAGGTCCCAATCACAGTGGTAGAAGAGGCAGCCACCAGCCCAAAGGAGGCTGCAAAATATGCCCCAGAAGCAGAAAGTATTACATACACAGCTTTAACAAGCAGATTCCAATTCTCATAGTTAATCTAGACTTGTCAGTGTACTTTAATTCTTCCATAGAAGTCTATATTAGCTCTCTAGAAGCACACTGACTCAGTGAGTTTGAAAATTAACACTAGAGCACTCAGCTAACTTTCTTTTTCCTGTTTTGAAGAAATTTTCAATTATACATCTCCAGGATATGTGACCAGCTATCTTGAAATAAACATAACTCTTAATTATTGCAATTATTACTGGCAGGTTGATCTTTTTAATGAGTATGATATTTCATTTCCATGAGCCTGATGCACTGAGAGAGACTATGTCTCATCTTTATTTCAGAGAACAAGGGTCATCATCCAATCATCAATACATCCCACACATAGTTAAATAAGTCCACCACAGATCTTTCTCCTATAATTATAATGCAAGGTAACTATGGTAACGATAGTTGGCAATTCTTGCCTTTTAAATGGCTTCTGTTGCACAGGTTTTTATATCTTCTTCCCCCTCCCCCTTCCTACACACATTTTCTTATTATAACAAGAAGATATGGGTAACTATTATGAGATCTTTGGCTCCCTGTCCTCAGCATTACTGAAGATCATGGCTTCATCAAGACTGGTGATCGCATTTAACCCAGTCAGTTTAGATTGGCTTCATATTTTATGTTCTCAAGAATCCTACAATCCAAGATACCCACTCACTAATACCTTTACTACATCAATTTATATTCCCCTTTTTCACTGAATTCTAACATTACTGAGCTGAATCAGATTCAAACAAGATTAAAATCATGACATTTCATGAATGCTTGGCATCTCCATCTTAGAATTAGAATGCATAGAAATTTTTCTCTTTATAATTTTTATTATTATGGGTGCTCACACTTTGTCTGAGCTAAGAAGAACTTGAAGGCTGCTCAATTTCTATAGAGTAGTGCCACTTACAAGCATTTATACCTAAAGGGAAGACTGTTGTAAAAACTTGCCTGCACTCAAAGGTCTGTGTTGCCTGTGAGCTCACTGGCTGCATCTCCCGTCTCAACATTTTTTCCATTGACTCACCTTTGATTTTTGGCAGATTCTGAACACATTATTCATTATAACACTGGTGATGTGATCATAGTATAGATGACACTACTTGCTTTTTAGAACAAAACAGTACTTTGTTCTTCTGACTAGTTTAAGATGCATTATGCTTCTTCCATCCATCAAATCACTTAATTTTAATTTTGAACAGAGTAACAAATTGTGTTTAAAAACTTTGGCTGTACATTTCTTATAGCCAAAACTACAAAAATTCAAGGGCAGAATCAAAGGGCTAAGAAAAAAAATTGACATTCTGATTATAATATGCAGTGCTATCAGTTGTCAATGCAATGTTATCAGTTCCTTGATTATTGGAAGAGTAAAACTTAAAAACATAAAAATAAAAGTAGAGCTCCAGTGTGCAAAGAGATATGGAAAAATAATATGTACACAACCTGATCTATTAAATTATCTCTATATTTGGTGTTTAAAAAGGCTTAAATCAAAATTATAAAATTCCAGTGGGTTAAAAAAATGAAATCTATGGACTAAATTCAGCTGTGATATAAATCTAGACAAATTCAACTGCAAGCAGTGATGGTGTTCCAGATTTACACCAGTGTAATTGAAACCAGAATCAGCATCATTTATTAAACTCCAGAGGCCATGTTCGTCTCTCAGTATGTTTATTTAAGTCTCATTAGCTACTGAGAGGGAACTGTATACCTAATGGCATGCAATGGATAGCAGGCATAGAAGCAGGGAAGGCAAAGGGATTTTCAGGGCTCAAGAAAGGCAGACTGTTCCCCAGGAAGGGAACAGTTGTTCCTCTCTTATTCAATCATGTTATTTACTGCCATGGTTTTGTTTGGAATACAGATAAAGCTGGTATAGCATTGTGTTTTGGATTCAGTATGAGAATAGTGTTGATAACACAATGATGCTTTTAGTTGTTGCCAAGCAGTGTTTAGACTAAGTCAAAGACTTCTCAGCTTCTCATGTCCTGCCAGTGAGAAGGCTGGATGGGCTCAAGAACCTGGGAGGGGACGTGGCCAGGGCAGGTGACCCACACTGTCCAGAGGGATATTCCATAGCATATGGCTTCACACTCACCATAGAAACTGGGGGAAAACTGGCTGAGGGCCACTGCTGCTTGGGAACTGGCAGCTCAGTGGGTGGTGAGCACTTGCATTGTGCATCACTAGTTTTGTATATTTTAATTATTATTAATTTTATCAACATTATTACCTTCTTCCTGTTCTGTTCCATTAAACTATCTTTACCTCAATCCACATTTTCATTTTGTCCTTCCAGTTCTTTCTTCCATTCCACTGGGGAGCACAGTGATGAGTGGCTGTTTGGGGATTATTTGCCACCTGGGCTTAAACCTCAACATTTCCAGAGCCACAGAAAAATAACAATGACCCCAGACAGGGAGATTATAAAGTTACAATTATATATCTGCATGTGCAGGCCAGTCATCACATTAAAGTGTAGCTAAATGGTTCTGGTTTACTTTGATAGGACACTGTCAGTAAATGGTGCAGCCTTTCAAGAGGACTTTGGTCTCTTCTCCTACCTATACTTCTTTTATTCAGACCTGTAGACACCTGTGTTTCAGTGCCTATGTTGAGAACAAGGTCTTCTGGGAACAGGACAAAAAATATAATTTAACAGTTGCTAGATAGGCTCTGTACTCTTGGATCTTGCTGCTATAATCATGGTTCTTAATAAAAGAAATAGAAATCATTTGATATCTGCTAGATACAAATACAGCTACAGTAAAAAGCAGCCTTCCTTCTATTTGGAGAGAACCAAGGGAAATGTAAAATTAACAGGTCTATGTGGCTAAAGAAAGCCTCAAATTTATCATGAAAAATAGTGCAGAACAATTTCAGAGCATCTTATTTCATGTACACAGAGACCTGAATTCCTGTACTTGTGATGTAGGTCTCCATACATTGAAAATCATTCTCTGAATTTTGTAAATATGCACACATTTTATAGCACAACCTGAGCACTAAATTGGGGAGATAGAGAAGCCTTGTTTTCTTCCCATTTTCTTCTTCATCCTGAGGTCATCTTGTTGTCAGTCTGAGTTATCCTAAAATCCCCAGATGCTGCTGCAGAAGATAAGTCAGCCTTGCTCTTTCTATTACACTTGCCAAAAGATCACTCTTATCTGAAGATATGGAAACCTCTAAGGACTAAGTTTTTCATTTGTTTTGTGTGAAACTGCATGCTTCCACACCACAAAAATCACAATCAATAGATATGTCTCAGCAATGCACTTTTCCTTCCTTGTCTTAGGTTACTTTCATCTTCCTAGTAGTAGCCATGCAAGAAGACTCCTAGTTGATTTTACTCCAAGTCATAATTTGCATGACCAAACTGAGAATTTTAGTATATATTCCTTGAGCACATATAATTCCTTGTGCACAAAAATTAAATAAAGTCACAGAAGACAAAATTAAATTTTGCAGATGATTGGTGAAAGGTCTCAGAAATTACAAAATATACATACACACACACGTATGTGTGTGTGTGTATATATATATATATATACATAAAAAGATATCTCTAAATCTTTCCTTCCCTCCACCCTCTCCAAAAGTTATGTTTCTGGGCAATTAAGACTTGTAGACCAATGGTGGAAGAGCTGCACTTTGAATTGTCTTCTAGCAAGGCCCAATGAACAGAGAAGTTCTAGAAAGACCATTTAATTGGCCCAGCTCAGGAAAGCCTTTGGTTCATTCTAAGTCCTGAGCTCAGTAGAAAACTTCTTTAATTTCAGTTTCTGCAACAAGTATAATTCAGCTAAAATGAGAGTCTGTCCAAGGAAGAAAAATAAATGCTTTTAAAAATACAATTCCTCTAACAAACTGTTTGTCAGAGAAAAATCATTTTATAAGAGATTCAAAATCAGCATCACACTTAATCCAAGGATCTCTGTACAACATGTAAAAATGTCAAAGCTGGTATTTCGGTTTTGAAGTAACAGCACAATATCTTAGCATAAAGCTGATGAGTCATGCACATGCTAAACATTTGGAAAGTCCAGATGCTCCTGGGAAATTTGTTTTTAATAACAGGAAAGATTTTGTTTTCTTTATTTTTTTCTAAAAAGTGGAAGCAAGAATGATTTCTTTTCCTACAGGTTCTGAACCTGGTTCAGTGAGTTGTTAATTTTTTCCTGAGGTGTCCTAAGCACCTTCCACCAACACTTGAACAGAAACTGAAGCCATGCAGAAGTCTGCCTACAAAATGGATTTTTTCACATTCACTTTGACAAGAATAATGTCAGCATCCAGATTGAACTAGAAAAAACATAATTATTTAGCTGTTCTTTGGACTGTATTCCCACATAATAATAGGGAGTCCTGAAGATAAAATTATTCCTGGGGAATGGATCTTTTGGTGGTACCTGCAACACTCTCACTTCAGCAATCATGTTGATGACTTACCACACATCTTTCACATTGCCAAAAATGTAATTGGAATATTGCAGAACTCATAGGCTTTTGGATTAATACTTATCCAACTCTTGATTAGGCAGTTTATCCAATTAATAACAGAGATGTACAGATAATAGACGGTGAGAAATAAGATAAACCTGTTAACCTCAGTACCTACACTGTACTTCAGTTACATTCATCATTAATTATTTCTGCCTTCATTAATTAATTACTTGAGACAGAAACATAACATCCAGTGTTTCTGCTGGGAAGGCTTCATGCAGGAAGGTGGGCACAGCCTCTCAGGGCTCTGCCCAAGGCCTTGTGTGACCAGCCCAAGGCATGACACTATATCATGATACCTGGATGGTGTGTACCTGGCATCACCAGGAAGACAAACAGATCTGGGACTTAAACATTTTCTTGTTGCATTTATCATGGAAAGCTGACTGTCTCTACTGTGAACTACTTGTGAGATTACAAGAGAGCAGAGAATAACCAAGGAAGGAGATATCTTCTCAGTGACATGGACACAGCACACAAGCTGTCTAGATTAAGGAGATATACTGGGTTGTAAATCAGGCACGTTTTTCACTCACTCATGACCAAGCCTTGATTAACATTAACTTTCCAAAGGAATGCCTTGCAACCATAGGTCCAAGGAATGCTTCAAATGGTATGTCAGGATTTACAGGCATTTTATACTACTGGAGAACTAACATACCACGCATGAAGAGTTTCTCCAATCCATTTGGGGGTGGGAGGGGGGGGAGGGAATGCACAATTATTTCAAATAACCTCTAGAATATCTCAGATTCCAACAACTGTTTTGGTTAATGCTCCAGGACTTAACCAACTCTATATTAAGAAGTCAAGCCAATATTTTCTACCAATGGTGGATGAATTAACTACTTTCAGAAGTTCATCACCATTCACCTTTTGCATTACAAATTGGAAGAGATTGTCATTTTCATACAGTGTCATGAGACTCAGCATCTTCAAATGCCAAAGATAAAAATGAAACCTTATCTACCAGAGTACACTGCAAATGATATCAGCATGTCTCCCTTACCCTTAGGATACAAATAGAGGGAATTGTTTTCCCTGTTAAGTATGAAACACAGTAAAGGTTAAATTGGTTAGTGGCTTGAGGTGACACATTTTTCAGATGTTTTGGATGAGATCTTCCCTGAAATGCTGTTCTAGAGGACAAAGTCCCTTTTTTCTTTATGGTAAATAGGCAGTGACTAACTGAAGAACAAAGATAACATTCAAGCTTATTAGGTGTTCCACAACTACTTGGAAAGTGTTTACATCTTTAAGTGAGTTTGATGGTGACTGAAGCCAGTGATCAAGAAGAGGGTCTGCTAATGCAGAGTGCACTCTGAAAGAACAGCACTGGCTGGTACATAAGTGATCACTTGTGATTCTAGCAGAGGAGCTGCAGTCATCATTTAGTCAAAGATGTTTATTATTAACTGTGAAGAATGAGCTTTAGGCAGCAGAGTGGGAAGTCACTGTGGGTGCAGTGGAAGTAAATGAAGATTTTTGTCCACTCAAGATATGTTCTTAGCTGTTTCAGTTAGATATTAATTTTTATCCTGATTAGAATAAATTATATGAAATTCAGTCTGGCTTCCTATAAATAACATAGCTGCTGTGCAGTTCTGTTCCTTTCCTCTATCACCCATTTATTGCTTACAAACCTACTTGCAAAATAAGATTGATAAATGTAGTATAACAGTTATGAAACAGAAAATGTGAAAAATGTTCCTGAATGTTACTGTTAAGATAAAAAAACACTAGATGGTCCTCTGCTTTGGTGATTCTGTCAGCAATTTACAATAACATAAATAAGTTTTGGGAAGGTACCTTTGGTTTTTACATCTTTGTTTTCTGCATTCTTTCTTTTGCATCTATTTACATCTAGTCCACTCAAGTGCAATCCATGAGTGCTGAGGGACTTTCAGACAACTCCAGAAGGTAAAAGCAAACAACAAAGATGATGTTACACACTCCTTGAGCCTCTGTCCTTAGGAAGCATGAAAGTCAACTTGTGCCTGTGCCTCATTCAGAATCATTTTTCTTTTATGCTCCACTGTACTCTGAGCAATTTCAGTTATAATGTGATATATTTTCTCAAAGTCAAGGTGACATAAAACAGTAAGTGTGTTTCATAACAGATAAATCCTGTCCACTATAATGTCATATTAACATTTTGGTTATCTACCTGAAGTTCAGGGACCTATTTAAATTGAAATGATCCACCTAACAAGATATTAATCAGTGGAGAAGAGATACCAAGATCTAATATCATTCCAATGATTTTATGTTATAGCAGCTCTATTGCAAGAAATATTTTAACTGTAAAGGTTATGTTCTCGGTTAAAATTTTGTATAAAAGTTTTCCTGTTTATGATTGAAACATTACAAATAAATAAACAATATAATTCATTTCACAACAAAAGTGATCAATAGCATTATAGCTTCACAATTACTTAGCTGCCATGGTGGTAGATATTCTAGAGCTATATAAAACCCACAGAAATGTAAAAAATTATAAGATTCAGCCTCAATATTTCTCAATCATTGATAAAACAAATCGAAGCTACTTCCACTACAGGTTTGTTCAAAGAAATACTGCCCTAAGAGGAGCTGCAAAGTTTGCTGTGGAGCACTTTAAGGGTACCTTAAATCAGATGGCTTCTCTAAGATGCACCCAAAATCATATGAGTTCTCACGCTGGCATGTGATTCTCTCACAAAAGAACAAAGATGGATATTTATACAAAACTTGGGAATTACTTAAGGTCTACAGTCTCAGGACTTAACAGATCTCAGTCATTATACCAAACACATGATCCAAATAAAAATATATCAGCTGTTTCCTGAGCACGTGGTTGACAGGCACCATATGGGAAGTGGGCTTGCCCATGTTCCCATTAGTTTCCATGGGCGTTTTGTCCCTTGGCTTCAGCTGCAGCAGGAGAAAGCCTGCTCCAACAGTGAGGAGCACAGCACAGCACGTGTCCTTGGGCACCTGTTGATGCTGTTGTGTCTAAAGCAGGAGCCATGGGTTTCTCAGCCACTGCAGGAAGGCCACAGGGCAGTAGTGCTGGTGAGCCATGAGTGCCTCCAGCAGACACACCTCACTTCACGCCCCACACACGGTCTGCAGTGTGGTCTGTGCTGCTCCATCTCTGCAGCACAAAGCCACTCCAACACTCTGTGTGCCACTGCTGGGCAGTCTTTGGCTGCTGAGCAGCCACTGGCACACTGAGCAGAAGCACACGTGATGACCTGTTCAGTAGATGCACACCTATGGAATTCAATAAGGTCAGGTGCAAGCACCTGCACATGGACTGGGGCAATCCCAAGCAGAGAAGGGATTGGGAGCAGCCCTGAAGAGAAGGACTTGTGGTTGTTGGTGTGTGGAGGAGAAGCTCACATGACCTGTCAATGTGAACTGGCAGCCCAGAAAGTCAACCATGTCCTGGCCTGGCAGTAAAACAAGTGTGACCAGGAGGTGGAGGGTGGTGTTTTTCCCCTTCTTCTTGGCTCCCACGAGCCCATACTTGAGTACTGCATCCAGCTCTAGGACGTCCAATGTAAGAAAAATGTCAACCTGTTGGGGCAAGTCCAGAGGAGGGCCATGAAGAGGAAGATGATCAGAGGGCTGGAGAACTTCCCCTGTGGAAGCAGGTTGAAAAGAGTTGGGGTTCCAAGCCCTGGAACAGTGGTTATTCGGTCTGGAGAAGAAAAGGCTCCAAGATGACCTCATAGCAGCATTACAGCACCTGAAAGGGGCCTACAAGAAGGCTAGAGAAGGACATTTGACAAGAGCATGTAGTAACATGACAAAGGGAAATGGCTTTACACGGAAAGGGGACAGGTTTAGATTGGATATTAGAAAGAAATTCTCCATTGTGAGGGTAGTGAGGCACTGGAACTTGTTGCACAGAGAAATTGTGAGTGCCCCATCCCTGGAAATGCTCAAGTCAAGTTAAATGGGGCTTTGAGCAACTCAGGCTTGTGGACAGCATTCCTGCACATGGCACAGGGGTAGGAACTATGTGATCCATAAGGTCTTTCCAACCCAAACCATTCTATGATTCTGTGTCTGGACACCTGCCTACAGTGTCTGGCAGGCAGCTGTGTGGATGCCACTTTACCTGTGGCTGCCTGTTTAATATAGCTGAGGTTTTCCATACCTTTAAGGCAGAACCAATTTTTCTTCAGGATGTACCAGTTTGCCAAGAACTGTGGATGCAAACCCTCGAAATGTGCCTTGAAATGCCAGCTTTCACTTCATCTGTCAAAACTGTACGTATAAACAAATTCATGTTTGTTCAAGATGCCTAGCTGCAGTAAGCAGGACTTGCTCAATCTGTCAGGAAACAGCTCAAAGCAATGACAGCAAATGTGACAAAATATGTTTGGCATGAAGAGCAAAGTCAAAGACTAGAGACCCTATAGCAGACCTACCCCTTTTTTTCTCAAAGTGATTTTTAACCACTTTGCCTTGTTTCATAAATTCATTCATGTATCAGAATTGTTTTTTCATTCCAGAAACAATGCTGTTGAACATATAACTTTTGAGCATGTTTTTGCCTTCAGTATGGTTTCTGAGAAATATTGCTTTAAATGTGAGGGCTAGACTAAAGACAGCATTTGTATAGGCAGATATTTCTTCTCTCCATCTTTTAAAGAATTGTCTGTTGAAAATACATTGGGCCTCTATTTGCTTGCACCTTGAGTGCTTGATCATAAAGGAAGCTCAGGTTTTATTGGAGAGCTTCATGGAGGAAATATGTTGGCACAACAGAGGCAGAAGGCAATAGTAGGAAAGAGACAGATTTTATAGCATTTTTAGAGAACTGAGACAGACACAGTGAATATCAGATAGTTCCACTGGCAGGTTCATTTCCAGCTTTGCCAGCTCAGGTTGTTAAAAGTCCTTCTGAAGCTGAACTCCCTCAGTTTCTGATCTGCCCTTCTACTCTCCTTTCTTGATGTCATATAATTGTGATGCCTGGTGAGGGGATGTTTGGCCTACAGGCTGTTCTGACATATCTGACTGGGATGAGTCAAGGCTCATGAGCCAGGCAGGAGCCACACCACTCTTCAACCTCATCTGAGATTTACTAGAAGTAGCATACTGAGGGCAAGGCAGAGCAAACAGAGTTTCTGTTAATCTGCAATTGTCTGCATGTTGTGTGGCTTCAAGCCTGAAGCAGGAGAAAATAAACTAATTTAAACCTGTCTGGGTTTAGGTCCCTTCTTAAGGATGCTGAGGTAGGTACCACCATGGTCCACAGGAGCTGATCTCTTCAGCACAGGGAGATTCCTAAAGAAACCAACAGCAGTGACTCTTGCCAGCACATTTTTCATGCATTACATGTGGTATCTTCACAACACACACATGTGCATCTCATGCTTCACTGGCTTAAATAATTTTTTAATCTTTTTTTTTTTACCATTTGGCATTAATGTACAGTGTCTACCCTCTGAAGTCCCTATAGGGCTGGAAGAGAATCTTTAGCTGGATGGCAAACTCGGTGGGTAGCAGACAAGCAGTTACAGTGCAAAGGAGCTTTCTAGAAGGCTGCCTGCAAAATAACACTGAGGCTTCTCCCTTTACATGTGCTTAGATTTGCTTCCCACAAGGCAGTACAAGCAGTGGTGGAGTGGGCTAGATTAAGAATGAGCAACAGTGAGTCACTAATCACTGTCAATTCACTGATAATCACCAGAGCACCACTCCACAATGACAACCTGGCACTGCCATTGATGTCTTGCTGTTGTTGAGGGGATCCTTCACAGGATTGCAAGCACCTTTACTGTGAAAATCAGGTAGCTGCAAAGTAAGATTAAAAATATATATATATACTTTTCCTAGCCAAATACAATTAATCATAATGAGCTCACTTTGTGTGCCATTGCTAAAGGCAGGAACAGTGTGCAATGTGACACATGCTGTATCTATCCTACTTAGCAGCCTAAGATTTCTGGTTAGTCTCCCCTTCTGATTTTTTGCTGTTGTTTACTCTGGTGTTACAGTAAGTGCACAATGAATACACCCCTAATTAAGTACTTTTCACTAGCCCCACAAAAAATCAACCACTCTTTTAAAAACACTTTCCTGGGATCCGAGCCTTTATCCGTTCTGAATTTAACATAAACTCCAGTCTTTCTGATGTCATCTACTAAACAGTGTCAGACTGGGGCAATGCTTTAGTGAGAAACTTCCAAGAAAAATCTAAGCACTGCAGTGACTCATTCTCTTCCCTCTGACTCAGTACTGGATTGCTCTCCTAAGATGCTCTCCTGGAGGTGTTATCTTTCAGATGAGATAAAAAACTCAGGTTCTGACGACATACAGGATTTTTTTTAAACAGAGGGAGGAGATTTATGCTGCATTTTCCTATGTATCCCCCATACCCCAAAGGAAATGAACTCAGAAAATGTCTGGAGAGGACAGGACACTCCCACCTCAGATTTTTGTTTCCACTCCCCCGTTGGGGGGTTAGGGGACAGAGGGATAGCTCACATACTGCTTCATCTCCTTCAGCCAGAGGCAAGTTTAAAATACAAGAGTAGGTGATTGTTAGTTATTCCAGCTTCCTCCGGGTGAGTCAGATAGGGAGAGAATTCACAAGTCCTCCCACAAAGGGAGACCAGGGCAGGATGACCCCCAGTGCCGCTGAGCACTGATAATGGTGCAGAACAATGATGTGAGAGATGTGGGGATGAATGTGGCTCTGGAGCCTCCTGAATGTGTCCTAGAGAAGAGTTTCTATTATTTTTTATTTCTTTGTGATAGTACGTCACACCATTCACATAATTTCTTTCCACAGGCTATCTGTGCCTGAGGAATTGCCTCATCAGTTAAATAATAAATAAATAGATTTCCTTTTTGCATTTCACCTAAGCCCTCCCAAAGTGTCTTTGCTACAAGCCTAAGGCTTCCAGACCAGACCGAATGGGCCAGATCACAAAACATCAATGATCTTTTCTCTAAAAAAACAAACAAACAAACAAACAAACAAACAAACCGCAAACTTTTCTCCTCCATCATCCAAGAGAAACCAAATAAACTCCGTAAACTCCAGCCCTCAGAGTTATAGAAAAAAAACAAAAAAACACACGGTCATTTTAGAAGTCAGCTGATAAACTGATACCTTTAATTGCTGCTAATAGGCTGAAAAAAAAAAAAAAAACCAACAACAACAACAACACTCTGAAAATGGAATGAGCTACTCAAGCCGTGACAATAGGTGATGATGATGATAATGTCTTGACTTTTCAGTCTGTGTTTGCTAATCACTGTACATCAGTGTGGGAAGAAAAATAAGAAAAAACAAACCCCACAGGTGTGCACAGGTTCTAACACTTCCCAGAGTTTTTCTGCTTGGGCAATATTAATATTTTCCTTTACTGCCTTAAAATTTTACCCAGGGCAGCAATGAAAGAGGAGAGCCTGGTTCATGGGTGCTGCAGCACTCTAGAGAACAGAACACTACTGATGAATCCCCTTCCCCATCAGTGCCTCAGGGATCAGCCTCTGCCCCTCTGAAAAGCAGCCAGAGTATCTATTCACCCGGCTGTGTGTGACCCCTCAAACAGGCAGAAAAGAAGGAACAAGCAGAGTCTGGCAGGGTAACCCTGCCATTTGCACCTCTCCCAGTTCAAACTTTGTCACTATGAACGCTGCGTTTCTGCAATGAGTAATGAAGACTGTGCTATACCCGATGATTCATCTCTGAAGTCTGCCTGCAGCTTTGAAGTCTTTCATTAACTGTGTGATATGCATTCAACAGATTGTCTAAATGATCTAAGTATTATATAATTAATCAGCAGAGTGTAGGATACCCCATCTGACATTTCCTTGGGAGCATTGAGGTGCTTGTATTTTATGGCCTTGTACGGGCAACTCAAAGCAAATATTCACTGAGTGAATAAAATTCCTTGTCTAATTAAAACAGCTCTGGTAGGACTCCCAATGTATCACATTGCATCAGTCTGATGTCAAG
Source organism: Muscicapa striata striata (assembly GCA_030060385.1). Taxonomy (NCBI): domain Eukaryota; kingdom Metazoa; phylum Chordata; class Aves; order Passeriformes; family Muscicapidae; genus Muscicapa; species Muscicapa striata. Next base: position 2,763,971 of record JAREIS010000014.1, on the reverse strand, counting down.
CACAAGGCTAATGTGATGTAATGGCATGCCACAGAACACCTTAGGTGCAAAATAATTAATTGTATCCAAGGCAAATAATAAGACTACTTTCAGATAAATACAGCTACACTGTGTGAGTAGGCAGAGCCCTTTTCCAGTTCTGAAAGCTACTAGCAGCTTCACCGGTCTCCAAGGAGCCTGGGGGAAAAGTGTTTCTCTCATCTGCCTCCAGTTTTTCTAAGTACACTTTTATGAATAATGGCCTTTTAGGTTTCATGAAAAAGATTGGTTCAGACTGGTTCAGAAAGTAAATATGTTTATATTCTTGTTTGTGGAATCTATTTTCTTTGAATAAAAAAAAATCTTTAGAATAAAATAATTGAAAAATTTAAAGGTTTACAGACTAGAAAAGTATACATATTTCTTTAACTATTGAAACAAGTATTTTCTGTCTCCTCTGAGACTCTTCTGTGAATTTGACCCATAATTTAATTCCTACAAACATTCTCATAGTGTTTTGTTTTGTTTTGTTTTGTCATAGACATACCAAATAGTAATAATTCCTCTCCTGCATTTGTTTTGTGAAGCTTAACATGACCTCTAAAAAAATGATACAATCCTTAATATTCACTATTATATTAGATTCAGGAATCTTTGGGAGAGTGAAAGAGTGATTGAGGAAGAGAGAAGCATGAAGGATTTACTCTTCATAAGCAAGTGGCAAGTCAGGAATTAACTGTTCCCATAACCCTCAAACCAGAACCCTCCTCCTGAGATTAGTTATTGAAATGATAGGAAGGCCTTTAAATAGAATGAAGTTTCTAAGGGAAGCAAATTCCTTCACATTATTTTGTTCCCTTCATTCCTAAGGGAGGCAGATGCCTGCTTGTACTATCTTCTACTAATTGCTACTTATCACAGTCATTCAAGTAAGTGGCACATAAAAACTGCAGCTGGACAAATGCAGAGGAAAGAGGACTTATCCCTGAGAACACCTGGTTTGGAAGCAAGTGTTCCTCTTTCCTTCTGAGGTGAGAGCTGGCTCATGTCAGGGACACCAGGGGCAGCAATCAGCAGAGGTGTCAGGAAGGCCAGGGGCTCAGAGCATGAGCTCCTGAGCTGGAGGACCAGGCTGCCTGCTGCAGCCAAGGGAGGTGTCAGAGCACGAGGAGTGAAATGGTGAGACCATTAAGCCAAGTCCTCTAAATTTTCCAGCCTTGCCTGTTCCTTCTTGTGCTGCAGACCCTGCTTTGATTGACCTTCCCTTTAAACAGAAATTTTCAGTTTTGCCTCAAACTCAGAAGCTGTGACTCAGCTCTAGTCCAAGCCTGGCATGCATAGAAGAAGCAATTTTTACATATTGAGTGAAGCCTTTCAGAAGGTGCATTTTCTTCAATCCTTACAGACCTTTACAGACAGTAAGAAACGGAATGCATTGCCAAAATGCAAATATCCATAATGCAAACATCCCCATCTGAGCTTGTAAGGTAAACAGCCTTTAGAGCTAAGAGGAAGAAATAGGCACTCACAGGGCATAATCTCTCTCATGTGAAAGGAAATGGCTAAAACAGGGCAGTTCTTTCCGTTGACTAGAAAAGGATAATTTGGTCAAAGGAGTGGTGTGGGTGTTTACAGTTAGGTGAGATGTCTCATATCTCCATCTAATAAAGAAAGATAGCATTGATTTGAGTTGCAAAAATCATCCACACTTAGATTCCCTTCCCATGTGAATGAGTACCCTAGCATATCAAATTTATGTGTTTCTTTAATGGTATTGCCCAGGTTAAAACTTTCCACAAAAAAATTGCCGTCAGGAGAACAGTAGCAACCACTGGCATGAACACCAAGCAACCAAAATCATCTCTGACATCTCAAAACCCATATAAAACCCTAATAAAATGCTGTTATTGCTATATGAAAGTGGTGTCCCGTGTAAAGACAGAAAAGTAGATGCTAATGAGAGTGAAAAGAAGAAACAAACAAATAAAACAAGGCAAAGAACACAAAAATTATCTACTTTGCCACCACAAAGTTATATTGCAAATTTGCAGTATTCTGTTTTTAAATATTCCTTCATGTGATATATTATCTTAAACATTAATCAAATTGCTTGATACACTTATAATTTCTGTCATCAGTTCTGCAAAGGCACAACTTTCCACATTACAATAATACCTTTTAGCTTAGTTTCATGATAATATTTAATTGCTGTTAAAAAGGTACATTTTGTATGGAAAAGAAGTGGGTGGTAGACTGCAGAAAGCAATGAAATAGAAGGATTGTGCTGAAGCATTGTTCATAATGAGTATTCTGGTCTCTCTTTGCTTTGTTTGTGTTGGTAGGACCTACGAAAGACAATCTGTCATTAAGAGCAGGCACATTTTTTCAATACTTCTCTTAATTGAAATGCCTTTCTTATTATGGTAATGCCTGAGAACAAACCAAGATTTAGTCTCTAATATATGTACAGCACTTAGCTGAAAACAGTGCTCAGAGTATACAGTTCAAGTAGACAATACAAAGGAGAGAAAAAGCATGAGGTATGTAAGCAGAGCTAGCAGCAATAGCAACATCAGGTCAGGTCAGGTCAGGTCAGGTCAGGTGGTTTTGGTTTTTTGTTTTGTTCTTTGTTCAGTTTGGTTTTGGTTTTTGGTTGGGGTTTTTTTTGTGGTGTTCGTGGGGTTTTTTGTTTGGGGTTTTTTGCTTGTTTGTCTTTTGGTTTTGAGTTTTTTTTTTTTTTTGTGGTAACAAATGAGAATTTGTTGAAGAACTGAAGAGGCCAAAGAAGAATGGCAGGTCAAGAAGGCGAAAGTAAGGATTGCAAGGATAATAGCGGGGGAAGTTTGGATCATAACATCATTCAGCACAGGTCACAGCAGGACAAGTTCTCAGCAAGCCTTCAGGTTCCTTCTTCAACTTCTCCTACTGCGCATTGCTGGTATCTAGAGTACTCTGCCTTCACATTTCCATCAGAGGCTTTACTGGCAGGGGGACCCTAATGTCTCTAATGGTGAAGGGAGAGATGGACTTGAACTGTGTAACCTTCCCACATCGAATGGAGTGGCTGCTGCTTTAATTGTTTCTGAGCAACTCCAGCAGGTTAAACATACCTATTTAACCAGGTGCCTGTTGGCAGGTTCGAGTACTTTAGCAAGCATAAATTACCATAGCCTTACTGACATTAACAAGATGGGACTGATTTACAGTCACTGAGGAGCCTCAGCTTTGTATCCAAATAGCCAGTAACACTCCTGAACCTTTCCATAGGAAAAGAAGGCTTCTCTGTAGGAACTCCTGCAGACAGCACTTACAAGGAAAGAATTGTTTTGCATGTTAAAAAGTCTAATTTGTTGTTTAAAGCTGCAGAGAAGAGTGATTAAGCAAGGAGATGTACAGTAATTTTTATCCTCATTGTTCTATTGGCTCACTTTGTATAAAATATATAGTTGAGGAGTTGTGGTACCTTCATTGTCACATGGGTTTGAAATAAAGATACTTCAAATTTTGTATGAACATTCGTCTCTTTTTTTCATATTTTTTCTGAACACTCTAAAAACAATAGCAATTTCTGTCCCTCCACTCACCCTCTCACCCTCTCACCCTACATTTAGGGCAGAGAAGAGCTGCAGCATATCTTAACCCAACAGACAAAGTGTAATAACAAGGCAGTTGCACAACAAATTTCCTATTGCCAGGATAAATGCGGTGCTTTCAGACCCTTTGGCTGGTGAGGCTCAAGGAGCAGGCAGCCATCTATTGGTACAGTGCAGGGGAGTTGTACAAGCATCCCTGTGTACCTGCAGCAGCTGCCCCAGGTGGGTTAGGAAAGATGGTCTCTGCAAGGACACCAACATTATCAGACAAGGATTCCCTTCTTGCATTTTGCACAGGTATGAAGGTGTCTTAATTCTGCAGTATCATAAAAACAAAGGAAGAATAAGGCTTCTTGGATTTATGGCTTAGACTGTTAGCTTATTGTTTCACTAACACTAGTGGGCAACATATAAAATTGGTCTTTGTTCTTTCCTAGCAGCAAAACCAAATATTCAGAGAAGTCCCATACAGATATTACATTTCATAAACAATCATGGCAGCTTATTAAAAAAAGACACAATCCATTGCTGTTGGTACTGTCAACCAAATAAAAAGCAACGTGTGGAGACATTAAAGATTAAAATCTCAAACACTCAAGGAGTTAGAAGGCAGAATGGTGATCCCTGACACTGAATAGCAATGAAAGGCTAGGTGAGCATGAAGCGCGTGTTTCCTCAGGAGTTTGTGTGGGTGTGTATGCCACTCAGCAATTTGCAAGTCCCAGAGATAAGCTAAAGCCTGGACATTTTAGAATCTATTGCTACTATTGTGTCATTGTTATTTATTTGACAGTCACAGCAATTTCCTATCTCTTTGTAAATTAGTAGTTAGCATCTGAAAAACTCTTGAACACCGACTCTGAGTGTCTGAATGGCTCTGAAGAGACAGGCATGGGATCGGTATTGACAATTCCCCTTTATTCATTCCTGGGAGCCAATGGGTTCCTGCGGTTATGGATAGGAGAGGTTACCATTAAAGCCGTGGCAGCCAGGGTGGTGTCAGAGCCCACCTTGTACCTCTGTGCTGCCAGTTATCAGTCCAGCCCATCACCATTTGGCTCTTTTATGGCAGCAGTCAGCAGTTCTCTCTTCGGAGTCCATTCAAGCTATCTAAGGGTGCTGGGTGCTACGGATGCACAGAGCTTCTTGGTCTCGCTCTGCTCCACTTTTACCTCGGCTGCTCGGAGACACATTCCGAGTGTGAGCACCGAACGGATGGGAGCAGCCCCGCAGCTGAAGCACAGAATTCTGTGTTTCACACATTCCTCGAGCACCTCGCTGCTCGCAGCTCTTGGCAGCTCCTCGCACGGCAGTCCCGGAGCTGCCTCCGCTCCTGACATCTGCCATTCACAGCTCGGCTTGTCTCACTTGGTGAGCTGGGCCAGCCACGGCAGAGTCCCAGCCAAGGCTGCTGCTGGAGAAAAGGCACTCATGTCATTAGGAAATCATACAGCAAAAAGTGAAATTCTTCTACCATACCTTCATCATTAAACAAGTTCTATACAAATATGACATTTCACATTTCACTAGGTCAGTAGCGTAAAGTAGTATTGGAAAGCTTAGACAGTTCACTGGGTGATTTTGCTAAATACTCCCCTATTGATTTAGTCACAAAAAGAAAGGGAGAGTTTCTTTTCAACTTTCGTTCTTTTACCCCTTGCCACTTTTTCTGTAATGATGAACATTTAATACATATATAAAATATATAATGGCTTGCTTCCTACGTATAGAATAAATTATTCTCATATGTTTATACTTCCTAAGGGACATTTTTGCATATTTTAAGACACTTCTGCAGTTGAGACTCCTGAACCATATAGAATTTATTGCCAGAGACCTGTAAATGGTCAGTCAGTACTCACCTGACTGCATCTAGAATGTAATGTGATTGTGATTTCTTGCATTAGCCATTCCATTATTTGCAATTTTTACAGCCCACATTAGTCAAACACAACTGTGTACTCATACAGTTTGAAATTAAAGGGGGAACTGTATTTAAGACTCCATTATTTTATCTGATTGGGATAAACCACGGGTACTTTTTATCTCTGTATGTCAATGTTCTTCTGTAGACTGATAATATTATACAGCCACAACAAACTAACAAGTAGCAGTAAAGGAGAATATTGACAATTTATATCAGCCCACAATATTTTGTTTCATTAGAGAATTCTTGAGTACACAAGTCCTGGGTGATACATTTTGAAGAATTATTTTGTCCATCTGCTCATCACCTTTTTTAAGGTGTTCATTGAGGGGAAAATAGCTTTCAGTGAGCTGAAACATTAAAAGAATAGTTCTCAGCTATCGCTTTGCTAATAGCAAAGGGAAAGTACTTATCACCCAGGCTATCCCAGGCAGGAGCAGGGTGATTACAATTCAGACAATTCCATGACATTATCAACAATGTATCTCTGTATCTAGAAGGCTTTTCCTATGTGCAGAGACCTACCCCAAAGAAGTGTCAATCCCTGATCTTCCTTACCTTCCACATCCATCTTGTCCGGAAGAGAATTAGGGTTACTTGTACTCCATGTAAGAATCCCAAAAGTAGTTTTCTACTTCCTCTTTCACTACAGAAAAATTCTAGCACCACATGGTTAGACCTTGATTATTTGCTACTCCAAGTGCTTGGTGCCTGTGCATGAAGTCCAGTACAGGATACAGGACAAAATTTCAGTAAGATTGCTAGTAAATATCTAAAATCTGCTTTGTTGCCAGCTTTAAGTGTCACAAGTTGTCATTTAGTCGGAATGAGGACTAGGAAATACCTTAACTCCCAGATTTTGCCTTTTCCCAGTTCTTCTCCCCCATCCCACTGTGAGGTAGGGGAAGGAGCAAATAGCTGTGTAGTACTTAGTTTCCAGCTGGAGTTAAACCATGACATCACATTTTATTAATATTATTATAAGAAATATATACTTTTGCTTCAAAAACAATTTCTCTCATGATATCAGCCATCTCAAAAAGCACAGGGCTATTTAAATCATCTAATCATCTTGTCATACTTTTCAAACTGAAGCATTAGTAGCTTGATCAAGGGTTTGAATACAGCTGAGACCTTCAGCCTTGATTTAATCTGACTCCCTGCTGACACTGAATGGAAACACATAAATCTTATTAGGCTTAGAGTGATTTCCTTCAATCATGAATTTAATAAAGCAGGTTGGTTTCTTTTAGTGTGCCAAAAACTGTAAAGTTCTAAAAGCTAAATACCATTCCATGAAGTAAACAGAAAGTCAGTATGAAGGAGTATATATAAAAGTGCAGTATAACAAGACCAACATTTGAGGTTCATTTGCAAAACTCTGAACCTACTATGGAGTTAACTTTTTGAAGGGAAATACTTGTGTATTGACAATAAAATCCTGTTATATTATCTGGAAAGATAAAAGTTTTCTATTAACTGTGCAAAGTTAGGTTAATGTTAAAATATAATCTAACCTACACAATTGTATGCACCATTAGAACAGGCACACAAACGTTTCATACTCATCTGTGATGTAGGAAAAAGGTCAAGTTGTGCATTCAGTGATCCCAATTCATTCTGGTACAGCATGGGACAGGTTTTCCCATAACTTTTGGCCTCTGCTATCTGTGCATGTGTAACTTAGAAGGTCATGTAAAGACACAAGATGCTGGCTTGACAGGAGCTGAAATCTCTTATGGAAAAGAAAAGCCAATCTTCTCACAACACAGAAGTGAGGAGATAGAGAAATTATGTCTAATATCTTTTCCCCTTTAACCTCAGCAGAGAGTTGTCATGTGTGTATCTGCGACTGCTGTACCAGGTGACAAAAAGACTGATGCCTTTCTGCTGCTTGGTCTGTTACTAAAAATTATTCTATCTCTGAACTTTTAACTGGAACAGTTAAAGTTAACCTAAAAATAATTACAATTAACTATTAGAGGACTCATTTAATCCTCAGGTGAGCTTCATAACCCCCACTGAAATCAGATGAAGTGGTATGTGTGTGTCCCAGAGGAAATCTGTATCCTTAGCTAAACACTGCTTTTATTTTCCAGAAGAGCAGACCTACTGACAGCCAGAAGGAACAAATTCTTCACAGTTCATGACCTCAGAAAAAAATGTCTGATAGATTTACCATTAAAACTTCTGACCTATTTGAATGGATGCTTTAGCAGAAATTTTATCAAATCTGACATAAATGCCCTGAGCAGTTTTCTTCATCATGAGCTGCTGGAGCCACTGCAGATCTAAGTGGGTGAATCCTATGATTAGAAGATTGCTTCCATATTCTGGCTGCATCAAAAGGGCCATGGCCAGCAGGTCGAGGAAGGTGATTCTGCCCCTCTGTCCTGCTCCTCTGAAACCCCACCTGAACTCTTGCAAACAGCTGTGGGGTGCTAAGCACAGGAAAGCAGTGGACCTGTTGGATTCACAAAAATGATCAGAGGGATGGAGCATCTCTCCTATGAGTAAAGTCTTATAGAGTTTGGTTACTTAGCTTGGAGATGAGGAGATTCCAGGGAATCCTCATTGCAATCTGTCAATATTTAAAGGGGGCACAGAAGAATGATGGGTGCAGACATTTTAGTAGGACCTGTAACAATAGGACAAGGGATAATGATTTTAAACTAAAGGAAGGTTGATGAATACTAGATATCAGGAAAAAAATCTATTTTATGAAGGAAATGAAACACTGTAACAGGTTCCCCAGAGAGGTAGATCTGTCCTAAACCTTTTTCCCATCAAATATCTTGGAAGATATATTTATTAGCAAACATATGTAAAAACAGTCCTGCATAAATGTGAGAACACATATTTGTCAGTGCTGAAAGCTTGAATTCAATATACAGTGCATTAGACACATTTAAAATGACCACATTTTAATGACCACATAAAACCTTGCACACAGTTAAGTGTATATAAAAGTATGACTCTATTGTTAAAATGGAGATACTATGCTATTGATGACCAGTTACTGGCATCAGTTATTTTTAATGGCAATTTCAGTGAAGTGGCACATATTGCAGAAGCTATCTATGAGTGTGGGTAGAACCTGATGAAAAATGTTAGCTAAAAAAATCAATAGAACTCTTTAGAAGCCAACATATTTCTGAAATTTTTATTTTGGAAGGGACAGAATTTTTCTTTGTCTTCTATGTTTTCAAAATAGAAGAATTTCATAGTAGACTAAAATGAGGAAGAAAGGGTTAGAATTCTTATATAGCCCACAACCAAATTATATTTTATTTTATATTAATATTTTTTTACTGATATGAAAATGAAGCAGCATGGGATTTCCTTTCATTTTGCAGAAATCCTCCCTTATCACGCAAAATTTATTTTGACTTGAACTGGCTTAATTTTTTCAATGTTGAGAGTTCAATGATTGTATTTATTCATAACAGTAATTCATGTCACAACACTAGCATTACAAGGTAATGGTAACTGAGTAGTAAATTTAATATCTTTGAGAGCCTAAAGATTAAGGAGCTACATATTCTTCATTCTCTTTTCTATTGAGTGTTTTCCTTGGGCTACAGAGATTTGCTTTTTGTTTTATTTGCTGTTTTATAACATAAGTGAGAAATAATTAGCTCAGACCCTTCTTCAGAACCTTATCCATTTTAAAATACATATGTATTGGTTTTCATGATATGCTAAGCTCACTGCCATCATCCAGAAATAGTTAAATGCTATTCCAAGATGCTCACAATCTAACAGCTGAGAAGACAGACAGAAGGATGGGCAAAAGAAATGCTGCTTTAAAAGGAAATTTAGTGGACATAGTAAAAGTGAAAATATAAGTTGCATTACAAGAAGACTTTACATATGAATGGCAGAACATCTAGTGTCAGTGAAAAGGTATCACTGAACACATAGACATCAAACACCTCAAGATGTTACACAAGGAAAACTGCCGTCGAGTTGGAACAAAGGAAAATGAGAATAATCTCACTATTCTGCTGTGCAGATTATGCAAGTTGTACTGTTAGACAGATTCAGGCCCACAGCTTCTCTGGCAGAATTTGACAGACTGAGGAAAAGAGGTAGCAAGTGAGTTAAATGGGAGCTGTGTTTGTGAGCACGGGCAGATACAATGGCTCGGTGATTCCCACATATTCCATATGCACATACACACACACAGAGCATGTAAATTCCAGGCCAGATCCAACTGCAGCATCCATGTGCATCCATCAGTCTCTGCACCATTTTACTCCCAAGGCATTTCACAAACTGTGCCCATCAGATCTGTGTGGGTAGTACATGTGGAGGAGGTTCTTTTTCTTCCTAGTTATTGGTATGGCAACAGTTAGTTACATCTTGGTTGCATTCACAAAATGATAGAAATTCTTTGGCTGGATCACAAACAGGCAAAAAATGTGACAAATGTTAAAAAGTGTTTTTATCAAATCATTTTTAATTGGATAATAACCTACCGCATTATGGCAGGGAACTGGGTTTTTTCCCCAAAGGTGTTTAACTGCTTGCTGAATAGTGACACCCCTGTGACAGAAAAAGACATGTCAACCATGTACTGTCTTAGAGCTCCTACTGATAGAATAGGTTTACTTCATACAGATATTTTCTTTCTAAGATTCACAGAAAAACATAATTAAATAACTTTTCTGCTTTGAACTTTGGCTCCTCTTGGAAACCATGAAAGAGAGCATCCAAGCAGAGTGAAACTTGCTTTTCAGCTTCCTCCCCTCCTCACACAATGCTAATGAATAGAAGGAGATCCAAATGTTCCAGTGTTATAAGAAACTGAGCATTGTTTTACGCCAGAAGTAGCATAAAAATCATTACAGAATCATAGCAGATATATGATTTAGGAATAAGGTCTCATAAAGAACTCTGTGTTCCATCTTGCTTTCTGCAGATTCTGTTTTCTGAAACATCTCTGCTCAAGAAGTCTCTTGACCACCCTGGCCTGAGACAATGGTTTGAAACACACAGCTGCCATGAGCCCTGATGGAACTGAAACAAAACATCCATGAACTCTGTGGAGGGTTGGGTCCAGATATAAATGCTATCACTGAGACACAGCTGTGCTAATTTTTGTCTAGCCATGCACTGATAGCCACAGTGCTGTAAAGTGCAGAGCTTATGCAAGGCTACCTTCCCTTGACCATCAGGGCATTTATCTACTTCCATTTATAACACTTTGGGAAAGCTTAATCTTTTCCAGTGATTACATCCTAAATCTTGGGATATATCCAAGATGCATGGACATGCATATATGTATAAGATACTAAATCTTAGTCCCACAAGCTGTTCCAAAAATCCTTTCTTATGAGCATGTTCTCTCTACCAGGAATCATCTTGATTTCTGATTCATTCTGTGAAACACAGTTTGGCTAATCAAACAGTAGATTCTTATTATATTATTAAGGAAGCAGCCCCTTGTTATTTATGCCTTATAACACCCTTTTTAGATGATGCAGTAAAGTCAACCCTCAGAATTAATCAGGAAAGAATGAGGAAAATATCATGTATCTTCTGCAATGAAAATTCTTGCTCTGAAACAAGCTGTTTATAGCATTATACATCTTTTTAACTGTATGACCTTCAGAAACACACACAGATTTATTTTCTTTTCCAGTAACATCAAGCACTCCACATCACTAGGTGAATTCCTCTTTCTAGCACCACTTCTGCACTGGAAAATGTATTTGTTGGATGTAATTTCCTAGAGAAAATGGTGCTGATCTGCTACCACCACAGTCAAAATCATAAACTATGACATAATTAGTTAGATTCACAAGTTTTGCTGATTAGTCTTCCCAAAATATGTGAGATGGTTGTTTTATTTTTAGAGAAACACTTTTCAGCATATCTAGATATTCAGAACATCAGAAACTAAAACTCAAGTGAAAAATAATCCCATATTTCTAGAAGGCATATAGTGAAGTCTAGACAGCAGTGATCATGACAAGTAAAATCCATGTTTAGAGAATCCTTTATTTCCTACAGAATTCTTGATCATCTCTAGCTATAATAGTAATTTAACTAGCCATCTGCAATGTTCTTCAGGTATGGTTTACAGTTTTTTTGTTGAGTATATCATTGCTTATAATAGACAACAGAGAATGGTTGCAAAGGGCTTATAGTGAGCAAAAGTTATTTCCTAAGCAGACTGGAAATCAAGAGAGAGGTCATTACTCAGATATGATTTTTCAGATTGTGAGATCCTTGACTATACATGTTATCAAATACAATTTCATAAAACAAGAAAAATAAATCAGATTAATGGGCACAAATCATGCAGGATGATGTTAGCTTGGTAAAAAAAAGGGTCTGGTGAAGTCTTTACATCCTTCCCACATGGAAAGATTGTCCCCAGTTCTCACAGACATTAGTGACAGACTTGAGGAAGACTTCTGAAGTGATTCAAACCAGATATTTTCTGAAGAATTTGTCTGTGTAACCCAGACAAAGGAAAATCTAAAACAGCTTCCCATGCATAGTGTTGTTTGTAAGGGCAGTCTGAGGAGCACAGACTCTGAGGTACATCACATCTGATAATGTTGTTGTTGTTTTCTCCTGAACTACTTCAAAACAGCTTGGGACATCAGTCAGGTAACTGTATCTGGCATTCATATGTTCATGAAGTATTCCTCTCTTACTCCTATAGAAAATCTTAGACTGATTGGTCTCTCGCAGAACTGGTTGGAAAACAAATTTTATTCCATGGGAAATTGGTTTCTACTTCAAGACAGGATGAAAAACTGGAGTATCAAAAAAAAGAGGATGAAAAACTATAAGAATTTTCAAAATGAAAACATCAAAGTGAAAAGTTACTAGACCTCTGATTGGAATAAAAGTTCCTGAGCAATTTGACTTGTTGTTTGGTTTGTTTGTTTTTAATTCAAGCAATTATTTGGAATAGAAAAGTATCTTTGTTTCAAACTGTCACTTTGAAACATAGAGGGCTTTGTTTTGATTACCCGAATTGCAATATAAAAAAATATGCATAGAAATTGACATTTTCTCACAGAAAGTTCTTATTTCAGCAAAGCTACATTTTCCAAGAGGAAAATTTTTCAACCTGCTTTACTTGCTTGCCAGGAAATATGAAGCTGTCTAAAACCAGCATCTTACTAAATTTTTTCCAACATGAAAGCTGCTGCAATTTTTCAGTTGAAACTTTTAAAATGTTCTGTTGATGAAGAGAATTTGGCCATGAAACAGAACAGTGCTTATTATAGCACCAATGCACAGAAGTCAGCTAGCACACTTCATGGCTATCACATGTTCAATTACAGTGGCAAATTCTAAGCATGGGTCAAATGCAAATAAACCCAAGCATATAAATGTCTGCTTCTTTAAACTTTCCAGATGTAGGAGTTTTCCATTTGCTTCACCTCAGTCAGTCGAGTTGAGTGTGGTGGGATAATTAATTCCCTCAAGTGTTCTGCAAATATTTCAGTCCAGATATAGCTTTACCTCTTTGTGAAAGTGGATATACTTTCTAACAAAGGTATAAGAATAAAGTGATCTAAATCCAATTGATAGATTAGAATCAATACAAAATCTTACCAAAAAGTCTGTAAAACAGAAGAATACAAATAATGTGCTTAGAAACATTTCCTGCTACTACAAAATGCAATGCTGCATAAGAAAGATTGTTATATAGCCTTATTTCAGTAATTTTCTAGGCACTAGTTGTAATCAAGCAGGACCTGATGCTTTTGTATACCTCAATGTTTTGATATCCACACTGAAAAGTTTTACAGATGTTAGTTTTCCATAAATTGATGAAGATCTACTCTCAAAAAAATAGGTTAATTTAATGATTTGAAAGTAGTTACCACAAAATTACAAACAGCATCATTCTTCCAATTTTAAATTTTTTTTTTCTTAGTATTTTAGATCCTTATAAATGACTGACTGATACTGTCACAAAGAACTTAATTTTAAAAACTAGGCTAGTATTGGAAAATTTAACATTCCAGTAGTTACTTAGATCCATTGAAATCCTTTAGCCTCCTTTGTATCGAGGTTTATAATTCTATTACTCAGAAGCATGTGAATGTCTTAATATGCACACACACACATTTACAAAAAATTCTGCCAGTATGAATTCCAAACCCAGCACTTAAGACACGTGTAGGAAAGAAATACATATTTCAAAATAAGCCTTTGACAGTTCTGGATAGAAGCTCAAGTGTCTTCTACATTAAAAAGCTGCCTTTATACCGTGTTAACATACAAGGTTAAAGAAGGGCTTCTCACAGTCATTTGACATATTTTCTGTGGTCAGAGCACAATTACATGGGCAATTCAATCATATATTCCTGGGAACACTGTGTGTGATGAAGTGAGATCCTGCCTTGGAATGGATCTTAAAACAAGGATCCTATGCAGTATAGAACTTGAGAAATTATTTTTCTCAGTATCTCCAGGATACTGAGATTTCTCACTCAGAAGCAATTCTTCCCACACAGTTACCTTAATTCTCTCATGAAGTCATTAGGCTAACTTTTACAGCATGAATAGAGGAAGAGGTGATCTTTGTTTGTCAGCAATAATAAGCACAGACCATTAATTTCAATAATGTGCAGAAAACCATAGAAACAGAAGGAATGAAGCAACATTAATCTATGTAAAATCAAGGTCAGTTAGTACCAAAAGCATTCAATTTCTACTTCCATAAGATTAAAAACCTCATGAGGAAAAGGCTGGAAAAGCAGTAGCAATAGAAAATGGCATACTAGAGGAATGTTGACTACTTTCTCAACTGGTCTAGAATTACTTAAAGAATTAGAATCTGTTCAATGGCACTATAGCTGGGGCAAGTTCTACCTACAGGTAAAGGAGTAAGTTGTCCACAGTAGTAGAGCCAGGGACAACAAATGAGTGTTAAAGTCATAGAAAGCCAGGTCTGCAAGCGTTGCTGAGAAAGAAGCATCAGGGTATGCTGGTCAGCTGTGGCTGTGGTCATTAAAGGATGGAAGAACCTGGAATTAGGAACAGAAATGTTAGTGGCACCATTTCCAGGCAGAAGCACACACTGGCAAAACTGATAGTTTATAATACTCCTTGTACTAAAAAATGGTGCACCTGCTTCAAAGCTCTCCTCTGGCATCTTGCCTTTACGTGGAAGAACTGTCCAAGTTTGAACGCTTCCAGGGATGCAATTCAGATATTTTGACATTCCTGAAGAACCTTGAGCTCTTTGTGATTGTGGTTTACTCAAGAACAGGCTCTTAAATCTCCTTTTGATCTTCCTCACTCAGGGATCACCTTGGGAATAACATTTCTCTGGCTGTCCAAGACTACAGCAGGTTCATGAGGACCACACCACCAGCCCAATCCATAAACCCGAGGCTTAGATTTCCTTATGATCGTAATTAATTTCCAATTAAGACAGTTCTCTTAGGCAGAATCATTGATAAGAGGTCTGTAAAAGCTGTCTATTCCTGATTTAGCATGGCTGTAAGGAGAAGGGAGTAGAAGTCTGTAACAACAGGGATTAGATTGTACTAAGAGCAGATTCCTCATTGTCTTGCATTGCTTGAAAACCTTGAGGCAACTGGACATGAGGCCAGGGACCTGACCTTTAAGCAAGATGGAATATCATATAATTACTGCTCTGTGTAAGTCCACTGCTTCTCTCCTCCCAGCTTTTTCACAAGCTTGGCTGACTAGGGATCTATTTTGAGATTTAACATATTTTAAAAATATTGTATTGTGCCTTACACAGGGGTTGATTTGACTACACTTTGACTAACTCACGTTCGTATAATCAATTTGCAGGTCCCAAGCTATCTTCTAGTTGGACTGCTTTTTTAGGAATCACACATTTCCAATTGAACATATATATATAAGTCATGGTACAAAAGAAATTGTTCAGACTTTGTTATCTCTGACCATACAACTATATACAACTCAGGCAGCCGGCAGCGTTGGAAGGGGCCTCTCCCTCCTATGACAATCCGTCCTTTGTCTCCCACTGTTATCAGCTCAACATGATTTAGAAACTTTTTTGGAGCCTTTTACTGTAATTCACAACTGAATGATTTTCACAGACATTAAAAAAACCAAACCAGAAAAACTCCCAAAGCCTCCCCCCCACCAGGAATCTGAAGTGATTTCAGGATTAAAGACCACTTTGTTGAGCCACGGCAATGTCCTGCTCATGTGATCTGAACCGGGGGGCATCTGCTCTTTTCTGCATTCTCTACAGATGAAGAAGCACATGTCTAGAGTAGATCAGTGTATTAATCAAGTGTGTTAGTGACAGCACTACCAACCTCAAGCATGTAAAATTTATGAATCACTTCTCTCAAAAAAAAAGAAAAACAACTATTTTTTTTTAAATTATGTATGTGCATACTTTTATCTATCACTTTCTGAGCCTTCAGGGTGAAACTGTGTATTGTTTTCAAGTGTCTCTTTGAAAGGAGAAGGTTAGGAAGATATTGGTTTTTCTGTTTTAAGAAAAGTTGAAAATTCCAGTCATTGGTTTTAAGAATTTTGCTTCTAAGAAAAATACATGCAATGTCACTCAGACCCATGATGAAATATTAATACTTGCCATTGCTTTCATAGCAATAGAAATTAGTGGCTGATGTCTCTTCTTATTATTCTATCACCCCTGTGAACTGAGTAGGAACAGGATTAGCATCCCTTTCTACTCCCACATTTCACTTTAGTATAATAAGGAGTTCTGGAGGCGAGGAATTGTCTAACAGTCCACCACGTGTAATGACTGATATTTCTGATCCCTGCTAGGCTACAGGACTTCCCAAATTGTCTCTGCTTTAATTACAGCATGTTTAAAAACAAAAACAAAAACAAACAAACCGTTTCAAAACCTATTTTCTATTTAAGCTTTATTGATGAAGAATCCATCTTGGTAAATAATTCTGATATCTAATTATCTTTTCTGAAAAGACAAAACAAACCAAAAAACACACAAAAAAAATCACAAAACCCAAAACTGATATGTTCATTAATTCAGAACTGAACATGTTTTACTTCAAATGCAGACAAGGTGTCTATAGAAAACTGCTTTGCTAACACATTTATCATCCTCCCAATAACTGTTCTTTTCACTTTTTCTTATACATATATAGTTTCCAATACTTCTCTTGACTTCTGGGCACATGGAATGTATACATTATTCCAGTAGAAGTTGCTTTCAGGAGCACTGAGGTGATAGAGCCTCCATGGCAATGGGGTCTGTTTCTACTGTTAAGAGCCACACCAGAGTTTTTTACCTACCCTGTCACAATGGGGGCTCATCTTGTAAACATGGAAACAAATCCTGCTCTCCCTCTTCTCCATCCCTCCTCTCTCTCCACCCAGGTTATCAAAGTAATTTCCAGGACCATTCTAATAATTTCTTGCTTTTCTTGGTCTTTAAACACATCATGATTTTGTTACCTATCATCTTTAATTAATTTGAAATTCAAAATGGAGGTCTTCAATTACAAAATCAAGACAACAATATCCCTCCTGTCATGAAAAAGTCCATACACACCAAAAAAAGCAACTCTAAATAGCAAGTTTTATTTTGCCTAAGCACTTGTTGCATGAGTGGTTAATTGAATCAACCAATTTGGATATGAAATTGCAAATTTGAACTGATTTTGCACTTAAAGCAAAGCACATGGTGAAATTCTTTAGCATAGCTCTCCATAATGACTTTGTAAACTTCTAAGACAGAAGCCATAAAGTGTTGTAACAAAAGTAATTATTATCACAGTTCTCTTCAGTTTGGGTTGCAGCCATTTTTCAAATTGAAAAAGAAAAGAAAGATCATGTCAGATATTTTGGAAGTTGAATGACCTAACACATTAGCAGAGCACCCCTATTGCACTGTAAAAACTTGTGTTTAAGCCAGCATTAACCTACTACCTATTTTAGTTATAGTCACCTCAACAAAGTAGCATGGGGCTCAACATGGGATGCTTGATAAGGTAATTAGATTATTCAGAGCTCTGTGCTTCTGTGATAGGTTTTAAAAGAATAGGAGCAAATACCTGATGAGGCAAATAGAAGAAAACTTATTCTGTGGCAATGGACAATAGAATAGAATAGAATAGAATAGAACAGAACAGAACAGAACAGAACAGAACAGAACAGAACAGAATAGAATAGAATAGAATAGAATAGAATAGAATAGAATAGAATAGAATAGAATAGAATAGAATAGAATAGAATAGAATGTGAAGCAGCTGTAAGGAGAAGAAAAAGAAGAAACAATGACAAACTATGGTTTTCTTCATCTCAGCGGGCCAACCATCTGGAAGGAGGAAGTTCTACAGATTCCAGGCAGAATAGAAATGGTCAAAATGCTATCAATGCTATCTTTTATTTCCCTGGTGAAAGTAAAATGGACAGGAATGGTTGTCAGGTAATCAGGCACTGGCATGAGGGTAGATGAAGGAAGAAACTAATTCCTTACCAGAATGGGTAAATTGCAAGACTTAAGAGTATTACTGGAGTTCCAGTAAAGTTCCAGTAAAGAGACATCATTGAAGAGGACTCTGTTAACAAACAAGGAACAATTGCACTTCTGTTTTGTTGTTTTTTTTACCTACAGCTTTCAGTGGGTTTTAAAACTAGACAGAGGTTAGCATGTATGAACCCAAAGACCTCTATGCAGAGACACCTCCAAGGAATGCTGGCTCCTGAATTTAAAGGCTTGGCTTAGTTGAAATATGGATGTTATATGTCTCTAATAACCATGTGCTAATCATGAAAACTCTCCACAGGCAGAACAGTCCTTTCTATGTGTTTGTACCTACAGTGAATAAGACATCTGTTCTGTTTGGAGTGCATATACTATTCTAATAAATAATCATAAATGAATGTGATTCTCACCAAGAGCTAGAATAAATTGAAAGCAAGTTTTTGATTATATGGTTATCACAGATGAGGGTATATAAATGATTGGCACAAGTTAACCCTTCTTTAAAATAGAACATGATTTAATCCTATTGCTGAATCAGTCTATATATGTACATTTAAAAAACAACAACAAAAAAAGGAATTAAAGCCTTTTCTATTAAAACAAGAGATGTAGTTAAAGATGATTGTTTTCAATGGGATGTTTTGAGCACAAGTGTATATATTATAGAATAAGAGAATGGAAAATTTGTGAGGACCATGTCTTCACAATTAAATTCAAAATAGAGTGGGGCCCCAAGTGATCTGACCTAACTCCCTCAGATTCATTGAGCAACCTTGAGTACATAACATTACTCTTACCTGTTTAGTGATGCAAGAAGCACAGCAGATATAGCTGTTTGTTCAGAGAGAAATTTCCTCTGAGAAACATTTTACCTTTGTAATCACAGCTAGGGCATAAGTAATGGCAGAATAGTCTCTCATTTTTCCTTTGATCAAGTAGGGCTTAATTTAGACTTCAGTGTAGGAAAAGTGCTCATCCATGTAGAATCAAAGAATCATAAAATCACTGAATAATTCCAGTTGAAAGAGATCTCAGGAAGTATATAGTCCAAACTCTCACTCAGAATGGATTCACCTTTGAGATCAGACTGCGTTACTCAGAGCCTTATATCTAGTCAGGCCTTGGAAACCTCAAAGGATGGAGGCTGCACAACCTCTGTAGGCAACCACTGCTTGACTGTCCTCATGGTAAAAAAAAAAAAAAAAATTATTGGGTAGAAACCCTTGATAAATCACCAATGATTTTGTCCACCCACCATGCACCATCATGTAGAGCCTGGCTCTGTCTTCTTGATAGTTTGTAGGTACTGAGCTTTGTGAGAGTGGAGGGCAGCTACTAGGTGTCCCTGAAACCCTCTTTCAAATAGACTGGACTAGTCTTGGCTCCCTAGTCTCTCCTCACAGGTTGGGTGCTCCAGCCCCCACCAACTTGGTGTTGCTGCTGAACCTGCTTATTATGACTTTCCTGTATTGGAAAGCCTAAAACTGGATGAAATGTGTAGGTGTATTCTCACAAGTAAAAGAGAATAATCAGTTCCATCTACTGCCTGTGCTCCAGTCAGCACTATCTAGGATGCTGATAGTCTTTCTTGCAAGCAGGTTGTTCCCTTGGTTCATCCTCAATCCTTAACTGTTTGATGCTGCTAAATGTGTTTTCATCTGTCAATTTGATACAACTTCTCATATATACCAGAATGTATATGCAAATGTGAAAACAGCTATGTATGTGTTGGTTTAAAAGCACAGGTTTCCATCTTTTAGTACTTCCAATACTGCCTATCTCAGCAGCATTAGTAGTCCCAGTGGATGTCCATGGGATTACACAAAAATAATATGAAACAGTTCCTGCTTGTATATCTTCACTATCTGATATAAGACATGGTAGAGATAGTAAATATAATCAATCAGCTGTTCTTAGGCAAGGACAGTAATGAAGAAGCAACAGAAATTCATTATTCCTTTGGCTGGCTATCAGTATCATCAGCCAAGCTGGCAAATAAATCAAAGATGATTTGGTTGAATCAATGTCCATCTTCAGCTGGATGATGGTTTTGTTAAACTTTGCTGTTGACCATTTAACATCCAACTTCTCACTGTCAACCCAATCCAGTGATCATCAATTTTTTGTTCCTCTGGATTCATTCTTTAGGCACAAGTGGTCCTATTCTATTTTAGCATAGTTCCAATGAACTCAGTTACCAACTGGGCTTAAGGAATTTCTGCTCACATGTTTAAAGATTGTATACACTTCTGAGTAGTCAAGGTGCTGACTATTGCAAAAATAATGTAAAAAAAAAAAAACAGCAAGGGGAATTACAACTTCATATGAAACTCCAGTTCTCATGCCTGCCTTGTCCATGGACAATGCTGTTGATGTTAACAGGAAAAGTAAACAAGGAAGTGAAGATGAGAATAAGAGGAAGAGAATGTTGGGTAGGAACGAGATAAGTATTAAACTACTTCATAAACACATGGGCCATATGGTGCAGACATAAACAGTGGGAGCTTTCTTTACCAACATTATGCAGTCTGTAACCTCCCTTTCAGATAACTCCTCTCTGCCAAATGTTTTTCTTGTCTTTAATACTGCAGACTCTACAGACATGCATGCTTATATATACCAGAGCTAGATTAAGCAAACTTCTCTAAACTACATCAAATTTCTGCTGAGTACCAGTAACAGCTGGATTGCCTTAAAAAGCCAACCAAACAAAACTCTTTTGCCACTTAAAAAAAAATAAAAGAAAATTAACTTTTACTGAACTTAATGTGTAATGTCTATTAAAGGCATAGATTATTTGCATAGATTTTAATTATAATATAATCATTGCCAGACCTGATGTTTGTCATGGATTGCAAGTGCAGAGACACACTAAGATTTTTATCTGGTTTTACTTTACCTATGGGTTTGAAAATCCATGCCCAGCTATTTGGCAGCCTATTTTTGATCTCTAGATTTTTGTGGCTAATTTGCTTTAATGGCTTTTGAAGACTCAAGGATTGCAGAAGAGTACTTTCAGAAGCAAATTACATGCCATCTCAGTCACTTTGCTGATAAATATATAGATGATGATCTTGAACTCTCAAGTGTTCTTAATGTAGCAGGCACCTGGTTTTAATTCCATCATCTAATACATCATTTTGTCGTTAGACCATCATTTACAACTCATTTTAGCAATATGTACATTGATACTTTGCAAAATTAATGTAATAATCTTAAAATGTTTTGGCGCTTTTTTTTCTATTGGCCTGCTTGCATTTTTTTTCCTAAGAGTTTTGTTGCAGTGCGGACTTCTGCAAGAAGATTTCCAAATGACACCTTCTGCATAAATCAGCCTGTTTCTAGTTCAGTCAATGACTGTTATACCAGTTTGCACAGTATAATGGCCTGATGCAAAAATGCCCTTTTAGGACTGTCTGAGAAGAGTCTTATGCTCCATGTACTGTGCTAGTAAGAATGAAAGGACAGTTCTAGAGTGGTGCCATATTATCACTGTCTCTCTACAGACAGATTGAATATAGAGATGCTTTCATCCCAAGTCTGGTAGCTGTATGGTTGAACACATCATGACAACTGGATAACAAGTCAATATTTACCCTGCCAGCAAGAAAATTGTAGGGATCTAGTGAGGCTTCGTATAGTTCAAACCCTCAGAAATCAAAGCCACTGTAGAAGCAAAATTCTGCTAGACAGGCTCGGTACTTACACACACCCAGACTGCTTCTATTCATCCTTCTGAGAGCAAGCAACAAACTTATCAGTGACTGCAATGAGGGTAAGAACAATCTGGAAATATCATTAGGATTTACACAACAGTGTCTGTGACATTTTGTCCTGTTGCTTCACTTTCATTTCAGCTGCTGCTCCATTTTGTTTCTAAATCAACAGCATATTGTTTGAAGGATTACTATATCATCTGTTTCCAGGAAACTTTCTGAATTTTACATTACTTTTTACTCCTGCAATGTACCCAACAGGGAGCTGAAGCTGAGTAGCCCCTTCCCTCTCACAGGATATTATGTTAACTACCAAACTGCATGTCCTTGCATGTCCCTGCATGGGACTTTTTCCAGGAAACTTAGGTTCATTAATAATTTGAAGACAGTGTTCAGGTCATACAGGTCATACAGGATTTCTATATTATTTATTTTAGTTTATTCTATTTAGTATAGATATCTGAGCCTACACTGCATTTCAAATGCCAAAGTTCTGATATTGCTCTGTGTCCATTTTTTTACTTTATTTTCAGATTGTGAAATTCTTTTAAGTGGAAGCAGCTGCATCATGTATACTGAATGCTAAGCACAGCCAAACCAGGTTAACCTAAAGGCCAGGTATGCTCTAAAGATATGGTAACTCTGCCCTGTTATCAAGGTTCAAGGTACTAAGAATATTCAGGGACAGTTATGCACAGTTTATGTTCTGCAATTGCTATTTTAAGACATCTTTAATTCCCTTTTCCCCTTGAAAATGCAGAGTCAAATCCTATTAATGCCCCAATGAAATTACAGTAAGATGTAAACATTATTCTCATTTCCAACATACAGAGCTCTACTTACTATTTCAGTCATTCCTTTTCCTTTTTGATCAAACTCAGCAGTTGTTCAGCAAAACATTAATTGCAGTTTAAGTCTCTGTTCACCTACACAACAGTTTCTAGAAACAGTACATAGAAACAACCTCACAAAACAGAGAGCTGATAATAATGTAAATCCATTTGCCCCAACAGACATTATATGCTCACAGCCTGTAACTATGCAACCAAATAAGTGTTGTCAGTTTCTAACCACAATCCCTCATTTATATTTTCAGCTTTTTTTAGAAGACAGGAAAGGTGCGGTCAAAACTGATCAAACAGCATTTTGCAGAAAAGAGTTCACACATCTGCAAAATGAATTCTCAGCCAACGCATGTTTTCTCTATTCTTTCTAGCACCAGTGCTCAAGACTAAAGAAATCATTAAAGCCATTGAAGCTTTAGTAACCTGATTTTTTTTTTTTTTTTTTTTTTTTTTTTTTTTTTGCTTAGGAGCATGCACTGTCATCTTATTTTATACCCAGCTCCCTCTCCTCTCCTCCCTGCTACCCTGCAGAGGCCACAAACTGTGCACTTTATGTCTGAGGGTAGACATCACAGAACTTCTTGCAATCAAGAAATTATACTAATTCATATATTAATAATTCTATACTGCTGTAAGCAAAACCATGTTGAACATTCAGAGGTCACTCAAACTCACAATTCTGTGTCAGCTCAAGTCTCACTACTTTCTTCCTGGCCATTATTATGACAGGTAAATTGTGCCAGAAAAGAGGAGTATTCCCCTTGGTCATTGATCAATTATACAGTTTATGACAGTCAAACATAACTGCTATAAATATATTTTTCATAATCTCTTGAATCTAGCACTGCTTTCTGACCACTCTCTTCTCTCAAGTCTAAACAAAATCATGTGACCTCTTCAGTAATGCACACAGTAACTGAAATTCCCATTGCTACCACATGTCTCAGGATATATTTCTAAGAGTAGGGAAACATGCAGACAATCAGATAATACAGGAAAATGTGTCCTGTTATAATTTTTAAAAGATAATCTGATATATTAGTTTTTATCAAATCTAGCATTACTTTATTTGGCAATATGAAGCAGTGTAAACCCAGATTAATCAACCAGTTTTGCACTGTTGAAGAGTAATGGCTTTGTACGCTAATTTCTGTACCTTACTTCAGTCAGGGTGGCCCAATTCTCATACACTTACAGAAACATGGTTTAACTCACTGTTAAAAATGACCAAAAACATAGTCACTCAGCTGAAAAGAAACTAGAACTGCATTTCTTTTCAGGCTGATTTCTGCCCTGTCATTTACAGATCTGAACGCTGCCTTCTGACGTTTCAGGAAAGCATGAGAAGAAGAAAAGCTGAGCTGCTGAGTTTGCACATTACATGCTGTCAGAGAGGATTCTCTCATCACAAAGGATTCAACTTAACAAACAAATGCAAGATATCTCTCAGCAGTGTCAAACAAAATGGGGAGGAAAGGCCCTAACAAACAATTAATTAATGAACCTAGAGTTGAAGGCTAACATGCAAATAAACCAAGCACATGGAATTGATGATAGACAAGCTAGATTTGTCTGCTCTGTGAATGATACCTCAGCTCTCACCCTGCCTTTCCCTCTCCCCCTGTCAGACACATATCAACAAGTGGAAGGGATGGTAGTGGTCTTCAGGGCATTAGCTGTACCAGCTATTTTGACCAGTGGAAAGACTGAATCAACAATTCTTTTCCTCTTTGTTCAGATGCTCAGATTTTTCTGTGATTCTTGTGCAAGATAATTACATTATTATATATATAAATATTATAAATTTTCCTAGTACAGAATATCCAGGCTTCATTCAGCCTTCTTTCTCCTGCTTTTCTCAGATATACTGACTGACACAATTGGTATTCAAATTTTAGGTTTCTGTTAGCGCTATTAAACAGATTTGGTGCAGGTGTTGGATCCCAAAGTCCAATTTGGAGCCCAAAGCAGGAGCAGCCCTGGGACAGTGGAATGTCCTGGCATCCCTGCAGAGCTCAGCCCCAGGCATCAACAGGTACACACCTAGCACTGCCCCTGAGGCTGCCAGTGCCATGCAATCTCAGAAACAATTTTACAACTCATTACATCTTTGATTGCTGTGTTTGGCCTAAAAGGCACAGTGGAAAAACTTACTCATGAGGAACTATCAAGTAATTTTTTCCCTCCGTTGCCAGTCATTTCTGTGGTAAACAAAATGAGCTGGTAATAGTAACTCACCTTTACTCCTTGCTTTTGATATCAATATTCCATATGACTTCGTCCATTTTGGAGCAGTATTTATGACTTACTTGTGATTCACTGCAAACCTGTGCCAGTTTACACCAGAATAGATGTACTGACTTCAGGGATGAATTTTGCAGTTTGCATTTATGATTAGATTTATTTTATTTAAATTGCATTGATTGCATTGATGTCTACCTATTCTTTGCAGCTAGATATAAGCAGATTATTGCATGGACTCTGTTTAAAAACAAATATATTCACAATGATAATCTAGGTCATCAATATAAATCCAGCTAATTTCTGGATAGAGCTTCTGATTGAACTATGGTATGTCTATGAAATAGAAAAACAGTCAGTAAAAGTTGAACAGAAAATCCACTGACTCCTTTGAAAATTATTCTAATAGTCCATCAAGGTTGCTTAACAGGTATCTCAGTATCTTGGATTAGTTTTGCCCTCTTAGAGAAAAGTAGTGGATCCAGTCCAGTAGAGTGCAGAAAGTGGATGATGGCTGGAACAATTTGAGTGCCTTCTGAAAGGAGGATGGTAGGAGGCTGTGTTATAATCTGGGTGTTACTCAGTAACTTGAAACTGAAGCAGATTCAACCAGCTTCCTTTTAGTAAGCAGATAACATCTGCCAGGATGTTATGTAAGTATGTAAGAAGTGCTTATATGTGATATGACATAGGTGTACCTAGTGCTGCAGGTGGCAATAGGGTAAGCTAAAACTATTGTATGCACACAGTGGAAGAAAGAAGAGCCCTGAGTGGGTGGCTATGGGAAGATATAAAATGGAGTTATACATGCCTATGCCTTCTAATGTGCTTTTGCTGTCATATACCCCTGAAGTAGGTATTCATGATATAGCTCCATGCTCTCATCTCTGTGGCATGTAAATCTACACTGATTTAGCAACATGCAAATTTTATCACCCTGACACATGCACTGCCTCTGGAATTGCTGACTGCGTAGGTATCCTGAACTTTGCATTCCCATGAACTTGCAGGGTACAAATATCACTGAGAAGTGAAAAAGTGCTGATTTAATTCTCTCTCTTGTGATTTTATTAGAAGAAACATGGGGAAGTAAAATGGAGGTAGCTCTTCCCCTTTCCACTGCACCCCAAGTGAAATCTGCTTGCAGTCATGTTACAAGTGACTTCAGTTGTGCAGTTCCTGCACATCCACCCACGGGGTAGCAAGAGCCAACAGCAGCCAACTTACTTGTAAAAACCTCAAGGCAGCATCTGACCCTGATTTGGGAACCTAAACACACAAGCAGGACCTTGCTTATCCTCACAATAGCTAAAAATGTTACTTCTAAATACCTTAAAATTGCTTACTCTCAGCCTTCCTTTTGCCTTTCCCTAGACTCTGATATAAATACAAAAGCAAATTTATTAGTTTATTGAAAACAGGAAAATCAAATCTTAGAGCTATACATACAAGCAACTTTTTTTTCATTTAAAGCACCAGAATATGGAAAGCAAACACAATACAACCTACAACAAGACTGCAGATTAAATCCATTTCAAATGTTGATGTCCTTAGTGTTCACACCCTAGTGCATTGACCACCCATAGCATGACATTTATGCAGATTATTTATTGGACTGTGATTTAATTAGAAGCATCTCTAAGGTGACTGGAGTCAGAAATCTGATATCAAAACCCCCTCAGCTTTTAAGCATCATTAAACACACCAGAATACATCCATATTGTTCAAAAGACACTGACAACTTCTATCAAATACAAATAAGTCGTTATGAACTTCTGACTTCAACACTATCTGCAAAAAATCCACCTTGTTTAAAACCTAGAGGAAGCAGCATGCAGTGTAAACAAAGATGATGTTTGAGTATCAATATTTAATGAAAATGTAAAACCTGCCAAGCCAAGTCTCAGATCAATGTTTGTTTTTTTTTCCCCCAGCTAAAAAGTAGTTGCTACTCAGGTTCTGAGTCACAAGTCTCAGATCTCTCAAAATGAGCCTTGTTCATTTTGGCTTCGTGAACAAACAGAAAAAAATTGCTTTAAACTTCTCTTCCACTATCAGAATAGGGGAAAGAGGGACTAAAATTGATACTGCCTAGTGATTTCAAACATAAATATATTGAAATTAATATTTAGTATGTAACTCATTCCAAAAGGAAATAAAAGTGGAGGAAGACATTGAAAAGTTAGATAACTGAAGAGATGGACATTTTGACAGGGTAAAAAAAACCAAATGTAATAAATAATAAGTGCAATAGAACTATAAAACTTGAAGTGACCCTTTGTGTCTCTATACTCAACTTTGGTTTCTTTCTTAATTTCTTTTCACTTTCTGCCTCTTTCAATTTTTGCTTTTTAAAATATTTTTTCCTACCTCATTCATTGTCAGCCAGGCACCTTTTGTTAGCTTTCAAACCATGTCTAAAGCTCAATACCTCACTGCAGCTTTACTACCCTACCCAGTTTTTGTTCATACCTTCTTCTTCCTGAACTTATTCCATCTGTACCATCCAAAGCTTACCTTTGGAAGATCTCCATGTTTTAGAACTATGCTCAGGTGTGTTTTTTTTGTTTGTTTGTTTTTTGTTTGGGTTTTTGTTGTTGTAGTTTTTTAAATTTATTTTTAACTTTTTGCAAATCATGGAAGAGCAAACCAATTACTTAACATTCTGGGTGCTCGAGGCTTTTTGTGCAAGCATTCTGCTACTCACAGCATCCTTCTGAGATAAGTTGCTGTGTCAATAAACGAGGAGGGGAAGTCAACTAGTACACATTTTTGCAGGTAAAATATTCATTCATCAGACCAGCTAGTGACCATTTTCCCCACTGCTCCATCGTTTTCCAACCTCTATTTCAGGATGAGCAAATTGACAGCAGCAACCCTCTGGTCTTACAAAAATCTTTGCACAGGCTATAAAAGAGATGTTATTTGCTCTTTGTCTGTCTTCTACAACCATGTAAGGGAGAGCAAGACTGCCTCTTTCCCATCTTCCTTCCTCCTACCCATATTAAGTATTTTTGCAACACAGCTGGGATAATACCTACAATATGTTGCCAGAAATGAAATATTTCTTTAGTACCCCACAAAGCATGCTTAGAACTTTTCTGTTTTCAATCATTGTACTAAATCTAGTCAGAAAACAAAAGTATAAAAAATAAGTGAAACAATGACACCATATACAGTGGTTGGAACTTAGCAACAAATTAAACTTGAAGAGAAAAAAAATCAGCTCTGCAGTACTTTGAAACTGGCAGAGTAGCAATACAAAAGGTCAGTGACAAATAATTTCTGCGTAGACTAAATCTCCATTTTTAGGAATGTTATCCTAAACTTGAAAGAGAAATGCTGGTTGAAGTGAAATGAGATTTTCTCCAAGAATCTCACTTAATAAGCTAGAAAGAATTCCAATCAAGCCTTTAAAGTTTACACTCTGATAACACTATGAAAAAAATATAGTGTGAAAGATATAGAAGTAACTTAAAGGAAACTAAAGCTTAAAATAAAATTGATTAATATATTAATATTAAAAAATAAAAAATATTCAGTAAAAATAAGATAAAACCAAAGCAAATATAGCAAATCAGTCAAGACATTACCAAAATAGCCAAGGGCCTTCACCAAGGTTTATGTTCTTTTTATCCTGTGTTGAAATATATTTTTATGCCACCTAAGAAACAAAGAAGGCACCAT
Source organism: Muscicapa striata striata (assembly GCA_030060385.1). Lineage (NCBI taxonomy): Eukaryota > Metazoa > Chordata > Aves > Passeriformes > Muscicapidae > Muscicapa > Muscicapa striata. The sequence goes on along the minus strand of JAREIS010000014.1, from coordinate 2,735,514 downwards.
GCAGTTTTCCAGTTGTGCTTTATAACACATTTTTATTTATCACTGATTCTTAAAAAGATTTTTTCTACTTTGCAGTACAACGCATATTGAAAAAAAACCTGTGGTTTATAGTGCAAAGCACCATATATGAAGGTTTACAGATCAAAATATGATTTATGTCACAGAAGCTAAGACTTTGACATAGGGAACACAAATGAAAATTTTAATAGAGTCATCTATAATTTTAAACTGTGCAAATGTGTTCTGATACAACTGAAATCCACAAGATTATATGTATGCAGTCTGGCTAATTATCTACCTTAAAGTTAGGAATAGCAGTTCATTTGCTAACTTTTAATTGAAAAAAGATATATAATCATTTTTATTCTGCTATAACAGAAGATTTGTGTTCATCACTGATGATGATTGGTGGCAATTCTCAAATAGTAGCCTTCTGCCTGGATAAAGATTATGATCAGGTTTTCTTCAGAGCCTACCCCATGACACCCTTTGCATTCCTTCCAAACCTTCTATGGTTCTCACCACCACCCAAGCTCTTAAGGAGTAGCTAAATGTGCTACTACACTCTGTGAGCTGCAAAGGCTCTAAACCATGTCAAAACCTAAAGTCTTGACTGGTTGTCTACTCAGTAAAGCTGGGAGCTATGCACAGAGCACAGAAGATCTTTAGCATTTTAAGGAGTGTTGATTAGGTCTGCTCTAAGTAGATAACACTGTTGAATATGCTGGCATCTTTGTTTACCCCAAGGCCCTAAATGCTGCCAGCACCTGAGGGCCAAAAGAATTGTTAGCAACACTGGGACCAGTTTGCAGCATTTCCTTGTGCTGGGGAGAGCGAGATCTCCAGCAATGTTTGACCAACCTCTCTCAAGCAATATCTGCTACCATATTGGAGGAGTTAATAGTGCCTGCAATCCTTTCATTTTGATTGGACTGTCTTCTTATCTTTATTTTGGCTTTGAATGAAACACTGATCACTTATTTATATAAACACAAGAAAGCAACAAATCTATCCCAAATAATAATAATATTCCATAATACCAAAAAAAAAAAAAAAAATAAAATTAAATCCTCTTAAATCCTCTTGCCATTACCAGAACAGAAGAAAGCCACTTCTGGGAAACACAGAACAATACCTTCTCTCATATTGTTTGTGAGAAGAATGGTTGAGTTGAAAAACTGAAGCAGCCCAAGTAGAAGGAGCCCTCCTTATCAGCCTGGGAGGAGAGTCACACCATGGGTTCAGGCACTCACCAGTTGGTGAGCCCTTTGTTTCCACAGAATTGACTTTTCTTTCTTGTTTTTCATCAAAGGAGCCTACAAGAACCCAATATCTTAGAGGTTGATATTTCATCAGGATATAGAAGGTTGAAATGTCCTTAAAAAGGAAACCAGAGTAGTGTGCCTTATTTAATAGGTAAGAGGTTTAACCATCAGCTTAAAGGAGACTCTTTCATCATCACAGTTAGGACTTAGAGTGGGTTTTCTTCAGTAGCATTCTCTGAATACATGCAGTGATGGGGAGCCAATTTCTAATTTTTGCTTTCCAGTGACCCTTTCATTCCTGTGAGTTTGTCAGTATCTCTGAGCATACTCAGGTCAGACCTATGCCCACTTGCAGAACTCTACAGGTAAAAGCAGACAACACAGGTGACAGGCAATGGAAAGTTTGAATTTCCATATTTTAGAATGAACTACCTACTTTTACTGCCCATGAATAGCTCTTCAGCATTGATCCACTTTCCAAACTCCACAAGAACAAGATTAGCCCGTAGGGAGGACATTCACATCTTAGAGAATGAAGCTAGACTCTGCTAGAGAAAATTTTAAGCATATGTAATGGAAATGGCTACTAGATCTTGGCTGGAGGTTACCAGTAGGGTAGAATGAACTATGGGTGAAGACATACATAAATATATGCTTTTCTGGATCTAGGCTCAGGTAATGCAAAAAAAAGGGATCAAGTTAAGATAATTATTGCATAAGATGCTCATTAGTACAAGCCTATTTCAAGTCTGTCATGCTACATACTATTTAATATGTGGTATAAGGTAACTGTCATGTAACAGTTTCTTAAATTGAAGGTTTCCCAGTTATGGTCTACATATTCTGCTTAAGCTGCTACCAGCATCTTTAACAGGAGCAAACTGCTTATTGACAGTCAGCTTAAATCAACTGTGCAAAACCTACACTTCCACTGGAGCCAAGAGCAACTAGAGGCTGGAAACCTTTCACATGGCTGACTGCTTCACATCACAAGCAGCAGGGTATGTTCAATCTGACACTCCAAAATCTGTTTAAAAGGAGTTCTGACTGCAAATGCTGAAGCTCATGGTATTTTTTTTATCCACTGTGCAGAGGAGGTCTACTCAAACCAAGTGTTTTTTTAAGCATGATCACCAATGAGATTGCCACAAAACTTCAAAGCACAAAGAAATTAGAGTCATTTAATCAATGCAGATATACCTAATTAGAACATATTTACATCAAACCAACCTGCATATTAAGACTATTTTTAAAAAGAATTGACTCTTCCAGAAAAGGCCATTATTAGACAAAGGCGTTTCAGTCAAGATGGCTGGGTCCTGACCCTATCTATTTTGTCAGCCACAAAAGCCTTTGCAGTATGGTTAACAAGGTTTCAGGCTGTCCCTACATAACCTAAAAATTCCATTTAAAATTGGATTAGTTTTCACCTCTCTATTGGCCCTTTTCAACATTCTCAGCTCTTGTGTTCACTTCATTCTGTCTGAAAGTTGTAAATAAGAGTGTGTACTCCCCCTCCAATCTGTTAAATTTCAGTCAAACTTTCATTTCAGAGTTCTGTCTCAATTTCTGCTTCAGAATACAAATTTTAGGTCTTTTCTTTCCCACTAGTATGTAAATATGTCACAGATATTCAACTTTCAGTCGCACTGATCTGAAAGTAAGTGTTTCTACATAGGTGAACAAAATGTTGAAGAAAAATACATTGATCTTTAGAATAATTTTTTATCAATATGAGAAAGTTATTAGTTCCTTATTGCATGTCACATCTTGCATCTCAAACTATTTTTTCCATAATTACATGTTCAAAAGAACATTAAATTTACTTTCATATGACTGGAGAAGACTATGTAGTCTTGGTCTACTAACCCTAACTTCCTAAAGGCTTTGTTCATTCTCAAGTATTTGCATATTTGAACTGATATGCTTCCCTAATTTTCTGCAGTTCATTTCTTAAGGCACTTCAGCTGGTAATACACTTTTTCTTGGGAGTGGCTCACAAATAGCCACAGAGGAGCAGGTTCTTGGCAGAGAAAATACCACAAGAGCATAATCTCCACTACAGCACCCAATAAAGAGCTCAGTTGTGGACACTCTCATGTAACTGAGGAGATGCAGTTAGTGACCCCCATTTTGAGACCTCCACCATCTGGGTGGAGTCCAAGTGCTACTATTCCAGTTAAGAGCATCTAACTATCTAACATTTCCTCTAAGAGCCAAAACTCAGATAGGTCTACTTAAAATCCAGTTCTGACTACCATCATAAGTTTAAACGTACATTTCTCAGGGAAAAACAAACAAACAAACAAAACCAGAAAATAATTACGAGCAATTGCCCTTCTGCATGACCCTTACAAGCTCACAATTTCACCTCCTCAAAGGAGAATACATAGTCTGAGATTGCTATATGAGTAGCAGGTCTACATACAGAACTTCTAAGCCCATATATCTCAAAAAGCCTGAAGGCCCAGCAGTCAGCAACAAGATAGAAACATTTCCTCTTCCTTCAACCTGCTCTTGAAGAAAATTTCTGCTTAAATAGGCTGACAAAAAAATGAAAAGGTGTTTGTGTTTACTTTAGCTCCTTCTGTTCTAAGCCTTCCAGTCTGTCAGACAAGACCCATCAGATGACCACAAAACCCTGCTGCACAAATCTGTTGACCAAGTAACCTTTACAGTTCTACTTTATTCCATAGAACCTAACTCCTTCCTCTATGACTACAATGTTCCAGTTAGCTACACAAACCAACTATACAGATAATTCCACTGAAATTTTACTTCACTGAAATAATGAAGCACCGTGGGAAAACAAGTACAACCATACAACCCTTACAGACAAAACAGAGTTGCAGTCTGCAACACAGCTGTGTACACCTTTCAGTATTAGTGACACAAATCATCACAGACACATGGTTTTATATTTGTACTTGAAAAATTAATGCAGAAGAAGTAGAGACCAAAACCAAAGATGTACGGCTATTGGAGATATGAACATAAAACAGAGATCCCAAAGGGAATTTCATAAGCCCAATGATAGAAGAAGAATGTATGGCACAATGAGAGTTCTCACAAAGGACTGCTTATCCAATTTAACTGCTCTATTGTACCTTGTAGAGGAACTGTCAATCAACCTTTCTATAAAAATTGTAAGAGTAAAAGAAGACATAGCTTCCTTGCAATAGCAAAGAATGTGCACATACAAGCCCTTGCTCTTTTCCAGGGACATTATCTTAAGATTGCTGTGAAAGAACCACAATGCAGAATTTGGGAAGTGGCAAGTAACCAAGAACACATTGTAGCCTACTTTGCTTTGTAATCCCTCTGTCTAGATGAATAGGAATAACTAACATCAGAATAGGCTTTAAAAAGCAGGTTGGGAAATGCAAAGTTATCCTATTAAAGAATTTGTGATGTAGAAGTCAGAATGAGGCATATTATCCTCCAGATTAAAAGTATTCTGGTTTTTCATGCCATGCTATCAATAAAAGTCAAATTTTATGAAGTTATTTGTGAAGTTATTTTTAGCATGCTGTGGTGAGAAATATTTTTCATTGCTACTGAAATATTGTTTCCATGGAAATCTTCTCATTCAATGTCTCTCTTATTTTCCCTTACATAGAAGAACAATTCTATTAATGTTTAGTTATATAGTTACAATAAATTCAGGAATCTTACTGAATTCCTTAGTGGTTCTACAGACAGAGAAGAGAAGGAAAAAAAAGAGAGACAGACAGGAAAGGAAAGGAAAGGAAAGGAAAGGAAAGGAAAGGAAAGGAAAGGAAAGGAAAGGAAAGGAAAGGAAAGGAAAGGAAAGGAAAGGAAAGGAAAGGAAAGGAAAGGAAAGGAAAGGAAAGGAAAGGAAAGGAAAGGAAAGGAAAGGAAAGGAAAGGAAAGGAAAGGAAAGGAAAGGAAAGGAAAGGAAAGGAAAGGAAAGGAAAGGAAAGGAAAGGAAAGGAAAGGAAAGGAAAGGAAAGGAAAGGAAAGGAAAGGAAAGGAAAGGAAAGGAAAGGAAAGGAAAGGAAAGGAAAGGAAAGGAAAGGAAAAGAAAGAAAGGAAAGGAAAGGAAAGGAAAGGAAAGGAAAGGAAAGGAAAGGAAAGGAAAGGAAAGGAAAGGAAAGGAAAGGAAAGGAAAGGAAAGGAAAGGAAAGGAAAGGAAAGGAAAGGAAAGGAAAGGAAAGGAAAGGAAAGGAAAGGAAAGAAGAGAAGAGAAGAGAAAGAAAAAGAAAGAAAGAAAGAAAGAAAGAAAGAAAGAAAGAAAGAAAGAAAGAAAGAAAGAAAGAAAGAAAGAAAGAAAGAAAGAAAGAAAGAAAGAAAGAAAGAAAGAAAGAAAGAAAGAAAGAAAGAAAGAAAGAAAGAAAGAAAGAAAGAAGAAGGAATGGCTGCTTTTAGACTGATTAAATTCCAGCATCCTTCTTCAATCTCTATAAATGAAAAAAAAAAAAAACAAACGAAAAAAAACCTCCCAAAAAACCCTAAAAAAACAACAACAGCAATAAAAAAGCTCACAGGTGTGGCTAAACAGTCTTCTCTGTTCTAATGGTCCTATTTCCATGCCTGATGAATGATCCAGTTGGAAATAAAAATGCAAGAAAGCAGATAGTAACTTGAAGAAAACATTAAACCAAATAAGAAATAGGATCTCAAGAGCTAAGGAAAGGGAGATACTAAAAATGAGACCTGAAAGACAGAGAAGTCACTTTCATGTCACAGATAAGGCATATCAAGCTGAACTTTGCATAAAGCCTTGGACTCTTTCCTCCTTAATGTGGTTTACTGAACCTATAAAATCCAGGTCAACAAGTTCATCTTGGGTTCATATGGGGTACTTTAAATTATGGGTTTCAAGTACCTGCTGTGCACTGAAGTGCTGTGGAGAAAAGAATGATAGTAGCAGCATGGTTCAACTGCCTCTATTGATGGTTAGGATTTGTTTGTCATGCTCCTTTCCAAAAGCTGGGGAAAAACTCCTTAACATTGCCAGACCTGTACAGTAAGCATCCTAAACAGGCATATTCACCAGGCTAGAAAAAAGGCTGAGTCTGTGACTTGCTAGCTGGGCAAGATTTGTCACTGTATGGTTGCAGTGGGCTGACCCCACTGGATGACAGGTGCCCACCAAGTCACTCTATAACTCCCTTTCCTCAGCAAGGTGGGATGAAGATTAATTAAAAAAAAAAAAAAAAAAAAAAAAAAAGTGTGAAAAAACTCTCAGGTCAGAAAAAGACAGTTTATCACAGAATATTCTGACTTGGAAGAGTCCCAAAAGGATAATTTAGTCTAATTTTCAAGTAAATGGTCCATACAAGGATCAAATCAACAACCTCAGCGTTATTAGCACCATGGCCTACAGAACTGAGCTAATCTCAGGTTTGATAAAGAAAGGTAAAAGCCACGAAGAGAAGTGAAGGAAAAGAAAATATTTCTTCTGTACTTCACATCAGCAGGAGATGTCCAGTTACCTCTTGGGAAGTCGGGCTTCATATGTGTAAGTGGTTCCTCCAAAAGACCAAACCACATAACAAATGCCTCCATTGCCTTTTCCTCATCTTTCATTGCCGAGCAGATGTCACATGTTATGGAACATCCCTTTGGTCAGCTTGGGTCAGCTGTCCTGGCTGTGTCCCCTCCCAAGGACTGGCCCACCCTCAGAGTGCTGGTGAGAGGACAATGTTGGAGAGACAACCTTGGTGCTGTGCCAGTGCTGCTCAGCAATAGCCAGACACTGGTGTGTTATCAACACCTTTCCAGCACCAACAGGCAGCAGGGCACCAGGGAAGCTGCCAGGGGGAAAAGTAACTCCATCCCAGCCTGACCCCATGCAGCAGTAAGTCCTGTCCCCTCATACCTGCTGATCAGGCTGGGTGCAACTGAAACACTGCTGGCAAGGTAGGAACTTCGGGTGGGAACACTTTTAATGCCTTAAAACACAGGAATGTTGCATAAAGAAAACAAATTTATCAGGCCAAGGATACATAAGTAAAGATTAATGTTGCTACATTTCACTGGTTGCAAGTTCTTAATGTTTCCTGTGTTAAAGTGTTTCAGTAATTCAGATGTGCTTTCCGTATTTCTTTTTTGCTCCTGAGTCCACCCATCCATCACACAAGATATTTAATTTAAAAAGTCTGAAAAGGTCTCCAACAAGACCTATTAGAACTTTGGCAATTCAGAAAAATTACTAAGCAAGTACGGATTTTGTTTTCCAAATTAGCAAGGAAATGAAACAAGAAGCTAAATGAACCAAAGACAATATATCACAAGACAAGTAACTTGTGAAGTACAATTTAAATCAAAAGTAGTATTTCACAAGTAAATAGTAACTATCCTAAACTGCATGTAATAAAAGTGTTAAAATCTCATCAATAACGCTTCTTTTTTCCCCTCTGTATTTTAAATATATGATGAAAAGTGACAGAGACATTGTTCGTGTAGAAATTATGATGTGCTGATTAGCTAAGCATGTAGTAAAGAGGTCATGAATTCCCAGCAAGCTGACAGAAATTTAGGTGTCTGAAAAATACTTTGCAGAGTTGTGGCTATGAGTTTTCATATCAGATTCTTCTTTATTTTCTCTTTCTCCCATGATAACTGAGCATATGGAGATTAATTTCACTGTGGGAGTGACAATGTAGATGCCTAATTAATTGCATTAGAAGATAAAAAAAGGTTTCTGCCTTACCCATAGAGGAATTTGATCAATGTTTGAATGTAATATGCAGTATTTGATGTAAAAACTGAGCAAAAGGCAGAAAACCTAAGTTAAGAACCCATCCTAGCCATTAGCAAATATTTCAAGTTGGAGTAGGTAAACTGTGCTGATATGTGTGTGTCCTGGTTACTGCTTGTTGGCTACTGAAGAACTACAAATATGAACAGGTACAAGTAAAGCAGCAATGAATATATAAATAACCAAATGTTGCAGTCAGATAGACATATAGGCAAGTTTTCCTCCTCAGCTTTAGCAGAGGATGTTTTCAGGAGAGGTAAGGGTTAAACTGAATGTGGTTTGCTACCCTCATATAGCTCTGGTAGGCATGGGATTGACATTTTCAAGATTTAGGTCCTTATGCTTTGTCTGTTCTTGCCTTATTCTTTCCCTAGCATTTGTTTCCCCATGACATAAACAATCTGGCAGATAATTTTTAATAAAAAATTCCCTGAAAGCTCTTCAGTGTGATGTTACCTACACTGTGGGGTTTGTTGGGTTTTTTTCTGAAGAGGAGTTGATGCATGTTGCCATCACACTGTACAAGTCCCGTCTCCTAAGGGGAATACTCTAAAGATTTTCAAGCTGCTAGGGTAGAAAAAGGTTTTTCTTGGATAAAGCAGCTCTGACAACATACAAGGAGACAGTTTCTCTGAAAAACCTCAGCAATATGCAGTGGTCTCTGTCAGATAGGCTGTAGTGCTGATGTGACACAGCACTCCAAACCATTATACAGGTGGTGCTGGATACAGATTGGATGAGCAGACATTGCACAACAGACAGGACACTTGAATGACTATGTAAGTTAGTAGGGAGAGATTACAAAACTGAGTAGTAAAAGACCACGTAATTTATTTCATAAGAGAGGTACAATGAAAGGAAGACAACCTTCCCTCATCAAAAACAGAAACTTGAATTATTGTCCTATAAAGCATCTCATCATTATCCTGCAGAGCCATAGCCCTCATATGTTCATATTGGCTATGAGAGACAACGTATATTTGATTCAAGTCTTCAGAGACATCATTTTTTCTTATGTGTTTTCCATTTCCAAAAGGCAGTACCCAACAAATAAAATGTTTTGAACCTTGTAAACCAGTCATCAAACATCCTGAAGTTCAGGAGAACACTTAAATGGGCATCAAATAAAAGGATAAGAGAGTGTGATGAAAAAGCAAATAGTTTCACCAAGAAATTGGCAGCAATTCAGAGGCCAAAAAAATAAAAGACCATATCACAGAAACCTTTTGTGGGTAAAGTAAATTCTTTAGTTGCAAAGTTATACTATCATTAAATAGGGAGTAGCAATTATATCAACCTATATTAAAAAAAGATACAACATTGTTATTGACTTGTAAAATTAAATTCAATGATTGAACAGGATACGAAAATTAAAGTGTAACCAAAAATAACAAATATCTCGCTAGATTTTATCTTTAAAAATAAGGATTCTAAATTTTATTAAGGACATTTGAATTTTAAAAATTAGAGAACAAACTGATATTAATGGTTGCTGTATATTTTCTTTCATTATATCTTCTCTTTGTCAAAGAATATTATATTGTTAGGACAAAAATTAACTACAAAGAACAGCAAATATTAGAGGAGACAACAAAAAAATGTGGATATATTTCTCCCAGCATTTCTTTGGACTGTAAGAAGCTTGACTCTGCCATGCTCATTCTGGTGAATATTGCTTTATTTATTTATCACCTAATCTGGTTCTCTCTGGCATTTAGAAAATTAGCTTTCCTAAGAGCTCTTGCACTGAGTATCCATTAGAAGGCTCTTGCCTTTTTAACCACACTAAAAAGTAAGCATATTTTCTTATCAATGTACATGAACATTATTTAGGCTCATCTGAATTCTCATGAAACTTTGATATATCTTCCATAATTTTCACAAATATCACCTTTTACTCCTTGCAGTTGATTTTGACAACATCAATCTCCTCGTTCATCAGGGATACACACAGATTATATTTAGATTTTTTTTTCCTTGTAATCAGATCTATGCATAACAGATATCATAGTATAAAAACATTGTAGAATAATAAAATGAAATCACCAAATACTAAAAATTATTTCTTCTAAGACATTTAATATACAGCAAATATGGCAACTATTTTTAATTACTGTATTAATTAAACGGATCCTCCAGTCATCAGCTAAATGTATTCAATTTAGAAATAACAATTGAAAAGCAAGCCAAAAGTAGAGAACAGATAGTCACTATCAGGAAGGAAGAAACATTATATAACTAGTGTACAGAAACCTCATTAATCATGTTTAAAAACAAATAATAATAATTATCATCCTCCTCATCATAATCATAATAATATCCCAAAACTTGTTTCACTAAAGCCAAATGGAAACATACCATATCATACAGATTATGGTATGCAAATGAAATATCTGTCTTAAACCCTAATAAATTATTTTTTATATATAATTTAGATACATTTGGATGTATCACATCTCTTATTCACTGATGATTCAAAATACAAACTGAAGTAGTTGGAAAACAGGTGAATGCATTTTATATGATTAATTATTTGTACTTTTTGCTCAGTTAGTTTTTAATTCCTGTAGACTGATAAAGTTCCTCTAAAGACAGCCCTGAAAAATAGGAGATGGCTGGACTGCACCAGTCCACTAATGAATATCTAAGATACGACTCAGGAACTGCTTGAGATCCATTGCCCCTCTAATTTTCCCTTACTCTTAAAAATTAATAAATTTCTTTTTAAATCTCTATACTCCATTAGGTCAACATATACAAAATGCTAGCTGAGTGTGTGGAACTAGGACTTCACTCTTTAATTTTCTTCCTTCCTCCCTCCTTCCTACCACTTCATGAAAGTGGTGGGTGCTCAGCAAAGTTGTTCATCATTTCCACCCAGTGGGCTATAGGTAAAAAGTGAGGAAGCTGAACAACAAAATAAGTTGGACTTGCCTGGTGATTTCTATTTTTAAAAACACTTGCTGATCCTTGTAACCCTGATGAAAATGACACACACTAGGAGGCTTCAGATCACATGCTTCTTTGATGTATTTCAGGCCTGCAATAAAGTTGAAATATATTAAGAGAAAAACCCCAACAAACATACCTTTTTCTCATAAGGATGCCATATAACTGCACTTCTTTAAATTTTCAAAGGACAGGCTGCAGTTCTGGAAATTGCTGTTAAATATTGCACATAGAAGAAAATGTCTGCACTGAGGGAGATACAGAAACTCCCTGACACAACACAAGTAATATAATTTTGTGAGTTCCTTTAGGCAGTTTATGTCCTAAACCTGCCAAGGCATGTACATGTTCAAGTTCATCTATATACCTGTTCTGTTTGGAGCTTGCAACAGAATGACTGAAAAAAAAAAAAAAAAAAAGCCCAAACTAATACAAGCATGAGATATATATTATATTCATTGATTTTTCTCACATAATCGTGTTTACTTTTGTCAATCATAAACTTAAAAATATTATAAGAATACATCCCAATGTGCCGAACACATTGCAAGGGAAAACAGAAATGTTGTAGTAAACTATGAAAAAACTCTATTCCTAAACCTCAAAATAAAAATTGTTTAGGGGAGCCAAAAAATTATGTGATTTTAATCTATCTCAGTCAACAGTGAGAAACTCCACACTCTAAAAGTACTGCACTACTGCAGTATAGGGTAAGAGAGTTGTTTTAGCTACATCTCCAAATTTCCTGGCATTATGGGTTTAAGAGAGGTGCTTTATCTTAGCTTTACTTGCCTGCCAATTTAATGTTTCATGGAATTTTTTATCTAATTTAGAAAAGAGGAATAGATCAGAGGAAAAGGGGAAAAAGACAAACAAAGCTTATCTGTACAATACTATCTTTTTTTCTGGCTACAGAGGTCTTAATTAACTCCTTCTGATTTCATTTCTTGTGGTTAACTTCCATGGTTTACCATAAGAGTTCTGGTTCCTTTTTAAAACAAACGAATAAAACACCAAATAAATAAATAAATAAACAAACCCAACAACATTTTGTCTGGTTCCCATCTAAAATCATCTCCTAACTTTTTCTCTAAAATGGACATTTTTGCTTGTCTTCACAGCAAAACTAAAATGGATAGGGATATTAATGGGGAAAGAAACAGTAATAAGGAAAGAAATAAGGTGAATTTTCTAATACGGACTGTATTTATGGTCATTTTACTGTTGTCTTACAATTTTAAAATTTGTATTCGTTTTGCTAATTGTAAGATTGTTCTAAAGTTTTAGCTCTTTTTAGACATCTTTTTAGATTAGAGTTTCCCTCTAAAACAAGATTTCTATATTTGTATGTGTATATATATATACTCATTTATATATGCCAACACTGTCTTTGAGGGGGATTCTTGACCCTTTCCAGGTGTTTGCATTTCCCTGTATTTTGACAGAGCATCATGATCTTCAACAAAACCACATAAAGGTGGGAGGCAGATAAACATATTGTGATTACAAAGATCAAAGCTTTTGACTTTTTTGAAGCAGGTTGTAATAGTTCTGGCACTTCAACCCTGCAACTCAAACCTTAATCTTAAGAAACTCCATGAACCACATCTGTTAATGGACCCACAGTTATTTTCTTCCTTGGGCCAGCTGGTTTTGCAACATTTTTAAGGGCCACTACATATGCTGTCAAGGACATCTCATACAATTACTCCTAACTAATTTCACAGAGCAGCTGTGGGCCCTTTCTGCTGTCCTGGTGGGCAATTCTGAGTGTATGGCTTCATTAAAAAAGGCACTGCCAGGGGTTGGGGACTTCAACATGACAGGCACTGAGAAGAGGTTGAACAGTGAAATGGCCTGGTTGTCTTTAACATCAAGCTGAGTGAAACACAATAAATAAACAAATTTAAGTTTTACTGTAAATCTAATATTAAATAGATCTAAAAGCCCTTTATATGCATTTACTTTAAAATACCTTTTAGCAATCCAAGATATTTTTACTAAAATAGACATCAGCTATAGTAACTACTAAGCATGTGCAGCTCTCACTCAATCCAGTCAGAAATGAAGATAACAAAATTGTCACTGTTTGGAGTACTATCACGAACAAAATATTTTTCTATCTTTTAATCCACTTCTCTTAGAAAACAAACTGCCTTCACTGCTGCCTAACATGTTGTAGCCTGAAGATTACCTACAGCAGTACTATTACAAGATGTATCCATAACTTGATATATTCAAGCTCCACTAGCTCAAGACAAGGCTGCCATGTTTTCCTCTTGACAAAAGGGAACTTAGAGGAAAATCCTATCAATCTTTTCTACTAGTACATAATAGAAATGTAGTTTGTGTTACAAGACTTAGTTAATTTTCCTCATTTTTATGAGTTGACAAGCATAATTTTGAATTATTTTAAAAGCTTGTTTCTACTTACCTTAATATATATGATTCCACTATTACCTGACAATAGAAACAACACTCAAGGCAAGACTTTCTTTTTTTGACTTCCCATAGTTTAAACACTGTAAGCATACTTGATTTTATATACATACAAATAGAAACATTTAAAAAATATTTTGCTATAATTTATACTACTGTGAAGAGTGATTTGTTTTGAAGCTTTGATATTAGATATTTTATATGCATTTCATAGATATCCAAATGTTGACCGTGATAATCTTCAGGACCATATTCATAATCTGAAAAAGATTATTCCTGAATAAGTCTTACAAGGCTGAGCCCAGAGGTTTAAGCTATTAAAAAATGCATGTGAAGTAGGTCATTAGTAATATTCTTCAAAAGCAATTTTAGGTAGGTGGGATAATTTCCTTGGTATCTTGAAACCAGACAAGATGATTTAGAGCTGTATGTGATCAACAAAGTAAACAAATAATTTATTCGCCTATGTTCTGATAATCACTTATCATTTGAATGATTAATTCTTGACTAAGGTAGTGGGAGTAAGGTAGTGCAATTTTCTGTTACTCCTCCTTGAAAGAAATGCAGAATGGGAACTGTTACCTCTAATGACTCTTAAATGCTTCAAACCCATCTTGAACAATTGCCAAGGGGCAGAAATGCTAATGTTTGTTGAAGGAATCTAAAGCTTAACCGAATTACCTATTTCTTATTCAGAGGACTTTGAAGTAGCATTGCTAAGAGACAATTTATTTTTTACTTTAAGAAAATTACCCAGCACTGATCAGATCAGGGAGGGGCTACATTTATTCCTTATAAGACAAATTTTTGTGAGGCAGGAGTGTGACTCAGACTGGTCAGAGATGTCGATCAGAGAGAGATATCTTGGTTAGTCCTTTTGCTTCTTATCTTGGGGAGAGGAGGAAAAATAAATAAGTCCCTTGTCACTTGATCACTGAGGAGAGGAACACAACATTACAATTTACAAACAAGATATTCAGTCACCATGAACTGGAATAGGTCACAAAAAGGAGTGAAATCAACAAGGCCTCACAAACATCAGCTGAAGAGGCTCTCAAAGATAAGGCCACAACCTCATTAGATAAGTGAGACTTTAAAAGCATCATACCTAAAAGCACCCACAGTATCATCAACCTAATGAACTAACATTTTTATTTCAATCCAGAACTGTACATACGACAAACCCCCATAAGGACTTTTGTAGTTTGGCACGTATAACAGACACTCCTAACATTTTGAGTCTTGGGGTGATAGGTGAGCTTCAAGAGCAATGTGTGTCCATACCAAGGACAGGCACTGGGAGTTGATGTCTAAGAGCAGTTTCTGAAATGAAAACAGGAGCCTGTTTTTAACAAACGCTTCTAGTCAATTGAAAAAAACTGCTTCCAGGGCTTGCTTGAAGCATACTTTGCACAAATCCCGAGTTGGAACAGTCAAGAGAAAGAATTTTGAGCTGATAAAAATGCAAATGTTTACAGATAGGCCTCTTTCCTAAGGGTGGGGTGGAGGCTTTCAGGGTGAAATGGAGATACTGTATTGTTGCACAAGATCATTGCTAGGCTGCATGGGTGAATAATAGAGCAATTTGGTCATTGTACCATCTACAAGGTGAGTGAGTGGTCTATTGTTTGCCTATCTAGGTGGCTGTTTAGTGTTTCAGGCAACAGATTGCTCTTTTAGGGTGTAGGCTATTGGAACAATCACAAGATGCAGCCTCCAGGGCCTATCAGGAAGAGCTCAGGACATCAGCCAGGAGCATGGAAAACAGGAATCTTCTCCACGGTGGACTGAAGAGATTGGTCAAAAAGTAGTACTGAATGAGAAAGAAAACTGGAAGAAGTGTACCTGGTATAGAAACATTTCGTTTTGCAAAACCCTTGGAAGCTTTAGACACTTATATCTCCTTGCTCACACACAAATATTCCCCTAACTTCTCATGCTTTGTCTGCGCTCTCCACTTCCATGCAATTTAATAAACTGAATTTGAACAGGAAAGTTAAGCTCTATACACAAACTATTAAGTTTGTTTTATGTCTTCTCATAATGAGATTTTGCCAAAAGTCCCCGAGTTTAATACAAGATGGTGAGGTGGACACTCAGAGCTGGGTCACCTTAATAATTTTGATCAAATATTGTAATGACACAAATACTCTTACTCTTATGCTAAAAGTCTCATAATAAGTAGATTAGATACAGGCAGTCCACTTATATTTGCTGTGACACAATTTCTGTGTATATTAAAATGTGTGATGCTTGTGCTGTTAGCATGTTGGTCATGGAATGAGCTGAAGTACTAGCACTGATTCACCAAATCTGGCCTTTCCAAATGGTCTGCAATCCACTCTGAATTTTCCTGAAATGGTACTGTTTCCACAAAAGTTAAATTAAAGATCTCCGGAAATATTCCTTTCTGCATCTTGGTTTTGCTTGCTTTATACCATTGGTGACCCACATTATAGGGAATGTTTTCTGTTAGTCAATTATATGTCTTAATCTTTAGAAAAGATAATATTTTTTTCACAAAAAGAAAAAAAAAATCATGAAGCATGTTGGATACTGAGTATTAATTTGGAAAATTTTCAAATGCTCAGGGAGAAGATTCTGTGGAAATATAGGAAATTTCTCTATTTTCAGTCAATGTGTTGCATGTGTTTGAGCTATCCCTGTCTATCAATGCAAGAGGAACATTGACTATTGTGTGCCTTGAAAAATGTATCCACTTAGAGAATTCTGCCATAAAAGACGATGATGATATGTACCCCTTCCATCTTTGCTTCCTTCCTGTGAAGAAAATAGGACATTATTATCATTTGATAGGAAAAGTACTGAAGCATAACCTAACTACCTTCCCTCAAGACAAACGGAAGCAGGTACAGACATGTACTCAAGCTGTAGTGCTTTAAACATATCATCTCCTTCTTAGCTGTACCAAAGCTAATTTTATCTGCCCGAGAGCTAGGAGATATGACAGAACTGTGCAGAACACATCTGCCAGTCTTATAGAGATGTACTGAGAAATGTAATTTCCAAGTGCCTGGGGAAGGAAGCCTCACTGAGCTACAGCCATAAGTGCAGAGGAGGATGCTCAAGTGCAAACAGAATGCAAGAGAATTTGTTTTATGTATGTTCAGATAGTTTTATATTCTCCTTCTGGGAAGAAATGCAAGAAATCTCCCCAACAAAGCATTCTGCAGGATTGCTTACCTCATTATTTTGATTTTTCAATTGACCTCTAGATATGGAGAGGAAAGGTAGTATTTTTAGCAACATTCAAAATGGGCAGGAGCCATTTACTGCTCACAGTCTCCTCTTTTGATTGCTTCTCTTGAAAAAAATGTAATAGACATTCAGGTAGAAAAGAAAGAAACAATGAACCTCAGGCAAGCCGTAATAATAGCATAGTTAGGATGATTTATTTATTTGCCAGTCCTTGTGGGCTGCTTTGTGCTGACTTCATCCTGTTGCTTTAACCCTCTAGGCTCTGCATCATCTCGGGTCTGAGACTGTAGAGCTGCATAAGCTTCTCCATTCATTTCCTTTGCAGCACTAGGATTTGAACGATAACGAAGGTGAAGCAGGGTATTTATGGCAGGCTCAAAGAACCTGAAAGCCTGGGATGCAGCTGGCCAGTCAATCGAGCCAGATGTCCAACAGAGGAGAGCAGAGAATGTCAAAACACAGCTCAAAACCCCAAATAGGTTATAGAATGACATAATTTATGGACGGGCGTTTTTCGTTGGGGGATGGGGGCGGCGGGAGATCTATTGCATTGGAAGAAAACTGAAATCAGGGTTTTAATTTCCAGTTTAATTCCCAGTACTGTTATTCACTTCTAACGTCCCCCGGACAACTCACTTGGGCTCCAACGTTGATAACCCCATTTGCTTTTCTTTCTCCAATCGAAGAGCCTTCGGCTGGAGACTGGGAAGCGCTGAACACCTGCGGCCCCCACACCTTTCCCGTTCCCCGAGGGAGCTGCCAGAGTTCCCCGAGAGGCGGACACGCCTGACGGGAGGCTGGATCCGGAGCTCCCTAATCCCCACCGCGGGCAGCGAGCGACACGCTGGTTCCTGCCGCTCCGGACCCGCCGGCGGCCCCGCGCACAGGGATTCCTGCCGCAGCGCGCCCCGGCAGCACAGCAGAGCCTCGCCCAGGCCCCACCGCTGCTCTTGGCAAGGGGAGCCCGTGGGGCGACACCGCTTCGGCTCCGGGCACGGCACGGCACGGCGCCCCGCGCCCCCTGGGGCAGGGGAGGACCGCGCCCCGGGTGCCCGGCAGTCCCTTAGGGCGCCTCTTCCGACGGCATCGCCCCCGCTCCGGGGACGGCTCCGGCACCACGCACGGCTCCCGCCCACCGGGGCAGGCGACGCGCCCCGGTCCGGACGGTGGCCACCCCTCCCTCGTGGGACCGCGGCCTCTCCCGCCGCCGGGGGATCCCCGCCCCTTCGAGGCGGCCCACGGCCCACGGGCGGAGGGACGCGACGCGACACCCCGCCTTGCCCCGCCCCCCCCGCCCCGCGGAGCCGCTCGTGGCAAAGTCACCGACCCCCGAAGCCCGCCGGGCTCCATCAAACGGCGCGGCCCCGCCCGCCGACGTCATGGAAACAAGCGCGTCAGCCTCCCGCCCGCCAGTGGCGGCGGCGGCGGCGGGCGGGAGCGAGCGGGCTCCGCCTCCGCGGGCGCCGTGCCTACCGGGGCCCCGCCTCCGCCTCCCCATTGAAGGCTCCGCACGTCGAGACCCCCTCCTCGGCCGAGCGAGGGGCCCTGTCACGTGGGCCGCGCTCCGCAGGCGGCGAGGAGGCGGCGAGGACCGGCGGCCGCGGCGCCGGAGAGGAGGGGGGCGGCGGGCGCGGGCAAGTGAGTGACCGCGGCGGGCGGGCGGGCGGAGGCGGGGGCGGGCGGATCGCGGCGCTCCGCCCCGCCCCGCCCCGCCCTGCCCGGTGGCGCCCGGCTCCTGTAGCGGTTGCTCTGCGGCGCTGGGGCTCGGCGGCGCGCTCGGCGCTGCCCGGGGCTTGCGCGGGGAACGGAGGCGGGCGGACCCCGGGGAGCGGCGGCGACGGCGGCGGCGGTGGGAGCGCCCGCGAGGAGGGCGAATCGCTGATTCCTGCCGGTGAGGCGACGGGGCGGGGCGGGCGGTCCGCGCCCCCCCTCCCTCCTCCTTCCTTCCTTCTCCTCCCCGGCTCTCCCCGCGCCGGTGCCCCTCCTCCCTCCTTCCCTCCCCCCATTCGGTCTCCGCTTCACCCCCGCCCCTCTCCCGCCCTCCTCGCGCGGCCGCAGGGTGGGGGCGGCGCGGCGGGGCCGGCCGGCCGTGGGCAGGGCGGGGAGCGCGGGGACCTTGTGTGCTCGGCGAGCGAGCGAGCGAACGGGCGGGCGGCGTCAGGTTCACGGGCGCCTCGTCCTGGCCCCCGGCTGGCGGCTGTCGGCCCCACGGCGCAGAGGTAAGCGCGGCGGCGGCGGCTCGGGGCGCCTGTCCTCCCGGCTGGCCGACCGGGGCGGGCAGCAGCCTGGCGGCAGGTGCAGCGTGGCTCCGCTCCCGCCGCGGGGCTCCGCTCCCGCCGCGGGGCTGCGAGCCGCGCCGGGCTCGCTCGGGGGCGGCGCGGCCGGAGGGGCTGGGTGCCGAGCTGCCGGGCTTTCGCCGGTTCTCCCCGCAGGTAACCGGAGCGTGCACCTGGCCGCCGCCGTGCAGCCGGGGCACGGCGTGACCTTGAGGGCAGCAGATGCGGGGCTGAGCCGCCGCGGGAGCGCACCGCCACGGCGTCGGGGACCCCGCGGCCGGACGCGGCCGGCACGCCACGGCCCTGCAAGCTCCCGGCGGGCGGGCGCGCACACGCCGTGGATTAAGGTGGTGCTCAGCCCCTGGCGCCCGCCGGGTTAAGTAGCCGGGATTAGCCCGCTGCGGCAGCACGACACCGACATCCCGGGCACTTCGCCGCCCCGCGGGGGCTGGGAGCCCGGCACCCGCACCCGCGCAGCCTCGCCCGCCCGCCGCGCCCCCAGGGCGGTGTTTTTGGCCGCGGCTGAGTCGTACGCCGCTTTCCGTCGGAACGGACGAGCTGGTTTGATATATCGATGCCTGGCCGGGCTGCTCATCGACCGGCGCGGATGAGGAGGGGATGCGGCACCGCTTCGGGTGCCGGGAGAGCGAATCCCCCGCGGGCGTTCCGCCGGGGGTGAGCCTGTCCCCGCGCGGGGCCGCTCCGCGGTGGGAAGCGCCTCTAACGGCGGTGTCATCCTCGTCCCGGCGGTGCGTGTAACCTTTGGCTGCCGCACCACGTGAGTTCGGGAGCGGGCTGGAGCCTCGGCCGGGGATGGCTGGCCCTGCCGGGCGCCGGGGGCAGCGCTCGCCGTGGGGCGGAGTGGGGTGGATGTCCGCGCTGCCGTCTGCCCTGGCTTCCTGCCCAGCCGCTCGGTCAGTCGGTAAAGGCTGAAGTCGGAAGGACTTAAAATTTCGAGAGGAAGATCTCGTGAAAAGCGGTCTGTGGTCCCCGGGAGCGTTTCCTTTAGAGCGGCTGTGCGAGTGGTGTTCACCAGGGGCAGAAAGGGGTCAGCCTGAGCCCAGGGAAGCGTTTAGGAGCGGAGAGCTGTGGTTGAGTCTGTTCCGGGGTTCGCAGACTGACGGCCAGTGTATTAGTTTAGCTGTAATAGGCGTTTATGCAGTGCTGTGCATGATCCATACTCCACAATAATCTTTTTTTTACGTTTGACTTTTTAAACTGTAGCTGCTGGTGATAAGAGACATGAGCAGCAGCAAAATTTCGGGGCCTTTTTTTTTTTTTTTTTTTTTTTTGGTCGTTTTAAGATCCACCTTACAGAAATCCTTAAATTCCTGTTATATATGGCATTCGTAAAATTGTAACCAGTTGCTGAGGCTTTCTTAAAGTCTGTGCAGAAGGAACTGGTGATAGTACCTTATACTGTGTCTGAAACCATCGTTCTGAGAATGTTAGCTGGTATCTCACAGTGCTTGAGAGGTGTCTGGCTAGATGACTGTTCAAATCATGTCCCTTCTTAGAAGTCAAGCCCACTGTACTTGTGGAATATCTTCCATCATTAGTGGCTGGCAATCTTGATATCCTGGAGAATGAAGTGAGCGTGCCTTTGGAAAACCATCTCGTGTAGAAAAGCTGCTGCATCTCTAAAACATTACTGACTCCTAATGAATTTGGGCAAAAATAATGTGTTTAGGTGTTTGGAAAGGTGTTGGTTAGCTAGCTTGCAAATTCCTTGGTTCATTATACTGTGTGTTCAGAAGGTGGTAGCTGTAGCTATAGCCAGGGCCATATTTTTCAGCTGTTTGTTAGCGCTTTTCAAGGATTTCTTCCAAACACCACAAATCGTGAATTCCAATAGAAGTAAACTTGTGTATCTTTAAACTGTTGGCTCTTCTGGCAGGAATAGCTTCCAATGTACTAGGACTTTAATACTTATGGCATAATGAATGGAAACTCTCGGTGTCAGTGGAAAAAGTGGTCACTGAATTCAGTGAGGAAAAAAACTCATACACTTCAATGTGAAATTTTTGGTCTGGGAGAGCATCATTGTGTGGTTCGGTTAATTGCTGCTCCTACTGATGATTATGGTAACCAACCCAGGCTCAGTTAGCTGAAGGAAACGTGAATCCTGTGCTGTGTACAGATACTTGCAGGTTTTCCCAATCGATGTTCCTATGTCAGTGCTAAATTGCAACGTTATTACTTCTATCCACTCAAAGAAAAAGGCATGGAAAGCCATGTGGATCGTTAAAATAATACAGGTCAAAACTAATTTTAAAGGGAATTGTGGACGTACTGTTTGTAAGCACAGATACTGTTGCTTTTGCATATTAAGCAAATGTTTTTGGGAATTTAAAGCAGAAAACAAGACTTCTATCACATTAGCATTGAGTAAGCTGTGTATCAGTTTCTTAAGCAAAGTTGCATTGCATACAGATAATGGTATTAGGAAAGGATCCCCATTCATGTAATACGAATTCAGCTAATAATTTGGGGGTAATCCCACAAATTAAAATCCACTTTAGTCTAAAGGTAGAGTCTAGTTTAGAAAATCACTCTTTTGTGGACCACAATATAGAGAACTTCTGTCAGCTGTTAAAATTGCAAACGTCTAAAGTAGAAAGCTTCAAAGGAATTTAAAGCTTGAAAGTGTCCTGTAGCAGATACAAAGGTCTAGTAATTGCTACTATTATCTTTACTGTTTGAATTTATTTGGAGATAAAAATGTGATAAATAGGAGGTAATCATGAGATGATACTAAGAGGGAAGAAACATAGGCTGGATCTGCTAGAGCCACCTCAAAAACAGATGCTTTGGAAAAATTAACTTCATCAGCGTTTAAGATTTTAGAGCTGTGAACTTACTCTTAACTGCCAAGTTCAAAATAAGGCTGACAAAACAATCAATAACATGCCATAGCAAGCAAGTCTCCCTTGACATGAGGTGGACAAGATAACCTAAAGTATCTTCTAACTCGAATTTCTTCCATTAAGGTAGACTAAATATTAATGGCATTCTTTACCACTGAAATGTGACCTCAGTAATGTCTTTCAGTGTTTAAACTCTTAATTTTTATATATGTTCTCTTCTGTTTCTAAAGAGAAAATAATACTAGTGCTAAAAGGGATTGACATTTTATTTAAAGGTGAATCAGGTTTCAGTTAGCAAAATTTAATGCAGAATTATGAACAGCTATGATTAGTCCTGGACATTGAAAAGTAAGTATCTTTTGAGAAATAAGGAAGACTGCTGGAATCTATAAAAGATCTCTGTTATAGAAATGCATGCTAGCTTTTTTACAAAAGGATCAATAAAATTGCAGTAAAAGTCTTAAATTTATATTCTCTAGTATTCTCTATGTGTCTTAAAATAAGTAATAGTACTAATAAGACTTGTTAAAAGTTGCAGTTCAGGAGATAAGGATCTTTCTCTATAGAGAGTATTTTAATTAAAAACAAGATAAAATCTAGGAGTTGCAGAATTGTGTGTAAAAAGCTAGGATTAGCTCTGCCTACTGGCTTTCTAGAGTGTGTGCAATGGTCTCAAGCAGGGTTTTTGGCTTTTTTATTTAAACCTGTTAAATTTTCTCTGAAGACATTTTTATTTCTTCTTGCAAGTTTAACAGATCAAAGAACAAGGGAGGCAGGAGAGATGAGGTGATACTGTTGCTGGTTTGAAAAAGAAGAGTGAACCCATGATGCTTTATGTAGAGGGTGGGTATTTTTCACAAGCATTAAGATTTACTGGTTTAATTCAAAATAGTCTTTATAAAGACTGGATTCCTTCACTTTTCAATACCTAATGTTAGTGTTCTCCTAACTTCGGCTTCAGTTAGCTGAAAAGACCATGTTCATTAATTGAACAGCAGAGTGATAAAACAGTAAGATTTTTTTTTTTGTTCATGAAGCCCTCCAAACATCTGTTAACACATGTAAAAAGTAAAAATGTGTTCAGCAGTTTCACACAGGAGATGTAAGCTATGATAATGAGCAGTACAGAAGGACTATTTCTAGGAGGTGACAAGTACAATGAAATCAACAGGCAAAATATTGGACTAACCCATCTTGGAACAGTTGCACTTACACAGAATGTCATTTCTGCAAAAACACATGGTATTGTCCAGTTTGTCTTTTATTTTTAACTTATCAGGCTTTCAAATACAATTATTTAAAAATAATTTCTAGTTTTCATGACAGATTTTACTTGATATGAGCAATATCTTTGAAGGATTTGTCTGTTCAATCTATTGATATTCCAGTAAACGTTATGAAAATTATTTCTGCTGCCACTTACAAATCTTACTCTGACAGATGACAGCAGGAGGTGTTATTAGTTTAATTTTGGTGAATTGCAAAGTAGGTGTGAGGCTTTCTCCATTGGTATTTCAAAGTTCTTGTGGGAGAAGAAATCTAAGGAAAATGTAGGAGGCATTTAAAACAGAAATCAGAAATAGCTTTGAAAATAAATATAACTTATTTTTCTGTCCAGTAAGAGATAATATGTAATTGCTGTTACAAAGCAGACAAATAACATCTGCCTTGTCTTTGAAGGGAAATGGACTGAGAAAGAGAATATATTCTTCCTTACTGGTTTTTGCAATTTTACTGTGCGGTTAAAGAATGCACAGGTGCATTTTGAGGATGACATTTGATAACCTTTGGTGCTGGCCACTAAGCCTGGCTAGTTCTGCCACTTACAACATGACCAACCTCAGCACAAGGGGTAGCCCTGGCTTCTTGCTGGCTATAATCTGATGCTGCTTTGTAGAAGAGAGTTAGGTAAGTTTCTCCATGGCCTCCTATTTACAGCGGACTTTGGTGGTTTGCATGTTTCGTCTTTTAAAATATTGTCTGTGAGGTGGATGTTGCCTTCATTCCCAGTGAGCGCAGGAAACATGTTCTTAAAACACACTTCTGAGAGCCTATCACTTGTAATCTGCTACCCTTACTTGTGCCCTTATATTCACAGAAAGATAAGGTAGCAGCAGGGAAAACAACGCTATTGGTTTCTCACCACTTGGTGTACAGTGTCTGGTCAGAGGAGGCCCAGCATGTACCATACTCTGCATAGCTGATAGCAGCAAACCCCAACTCAAGGCAGGAAAGATGATTCAGCCCACTCTCCTTTAAGCAGCTATCTAACATCTGGGACGTGCCCCAAGGGTTATGGTGGTGTGCTCTTTTCCTGCTTATGTCTTCATTAAAACTAAAACTTTAATATTAATTTAAAGATTTTGAATCAAAGATGAATTTAATCACCTTTATATTACGTACACCAGTGAAAGAAAATGAAATGCTCTTCACTGGAGTGTTACAGATGTGCCTTTATGTACAAATCACATAACTTTTTCTGTGCTTGTTATTTGACCAGTGACTGGTGGCTTGTCTGCATGACTCTTTCAGGATTGCCCCTGTGTCTCTGCAAATACAAGGATGTGTTGTTTGTGGTGTGTATTTTGGCTTCTGTCTAGATTTTAAATAAAACAACTGGTCGCTCCATATGGGGATAGGAGAAAGTCACTAGCTGCATTTGATAGATTTTTTTTTCCACTGTAGAAAGAAATAACCATGGTGCTATGGTCTTTATTGAAATAAGGAACTTAGGCCACTAGCAATAAAGAAGTCTTGTAGCTACAGCACACTTTTTAAAAAGAATATTTGTAGAGTGTTCTAAGAAGTTGAAGGTGGTCACTGACTCTCCAAAAGCTTAGAAAACATTTGGTAGATGTTTCAAGAGATAGGAGTCTTTTAAGTCCCCAACTTCTGTTAATATGTCACTTCTGTTAATATGTTTGATGCTTTTTTATTATTCCAAAGTTTTGTCAGGCTTATGATGGCCTTCTTGATCAGCATAATCCAAGAGACTGAGGACAGAGGACTTAATTTTTGGTTGCCTATTTGGCTTGTCACTGTGAGTGCAAAGTTTCATGGGCTGGCTGAGATGACCTCATGGCTACTTTCATTTCCATCTTAGGCTAACTGCAATAATTTGTGCCTCTTTTGTGCCATCTCTGCCACTTTGAGCCTGCTCTGTGCACCACTAGATGGTTTGTTACAGAATCTTTGTTCACAAACTGGTCTCTCCAAGGTGAGAAGTGAGGGTCACATAAGGAAACTACACAAATCATTGGATTGGTGGTTGGGAATGTTCCTCCTTGTGCAGTAGTCACGTGAAACCGCTCCCTAGAGAGTAGTAACCTTTTCACATAGGAGAACTGGGAGTTGTTTTGACAATAGATGGAAAAGTGCCTTGAGTGCCAATTTTCAACTAATGAGGTTCCACAAAAATATATTTCGGTTAAAACACAAGAGCTATGTGCCTAGGTGGTTACTGATACTACACTGAAGGAAAAGAAATCATGCTTGTTGTGTTGAGCATCCAGACTTGCTTTCTGATATTTTTGCATAGAAAAGAATGAGTAGGTAGTAACAATGAATGGGTAGAAAAGGTGGCAGGTATGGTTTTCCCTTAAGCTCTTTAAGAAAGGGTGTTAGTTTTGAATATCTTCTGGTTATTTCGATCTATTAGATAGTAGATCAAGATTTTAATATATGTATTGAACAGGAGTTTTTTGCTTCCATCCGGGTGCTACTGCTATCAGTGTTGATACTGCACTTCAAATTGCTTTGCATTGCTTGGATCTGCCATTTATTTTTTTCACTTCAGAATGAATCTGGTACAGAACTTCATGAAGCCAATGGAACATAGTGCAAATCAATACCTAAATTAGAGCAGTGTCTACCAGCCTTGCTCAGCTGAGGTTGTATGAAACGTGAAATTATTTAAACTGACTGTCAGGGTCTGTGCCAGATGGCTTTCAAATATGCATAGTTGAGACTGACAGCTGGAAAGAGTAGGGAAGGTGCTTTACTACTGCTAGCACAACTGCTTTTCTTCTGCTTTATTAATGACACAAATCATTACAGCTTGTGTTCACCTACTTCTGCTCTGAAATCCATGTAGTTAACATTGTCAGTGATTTTTCTTATTCTGCAGTGAACTTGCTTTGCACAGTGAAACATTTGACATCTTCACTGAGTCTGCTTTCAGATGCATTTTGGTAATAGGTGGATCTTGCTGTGGTGACTACAGATCTAAGGATTTGTTGCTTAACTAGAGCTGCATTTCTAAAGTGAGTGAAAGAGATTTGGGAATAAAGGACTAAATTCCCTGGGATTTGAGAAAAGCGTGGTATCTTTTTCTGGGCTTGTGTGTATATCTGTTGTTTACTGGTAGTGGAGGCACTTACAGTGGATTTGTCCTTCATATAGAGTCACCCATTCTGCAATGCATACCAGGTTATGGGAACCTTTTGAAAGAACTTTGGTAGAAACACACACATCCAAAATTAGAAGCCAGTGTATAAAGCAGTGGTACATGCTAAGTCTTGCTTGTGGGTGAGTAATTTGTGTATGGTTTTCTTTTTTTCTTGTTGATCCTGGTGTTGTCAGGCACTGGACAGCAGCTCCTCAAACCATATTAGCAAAATGGTTTAGAAAAAAGTTGTCTTGGTTGTGTGAAATCTGACACACTAAAACTTTGTGATGCCTTCTAACACAGGAAATTGGCTTACCAGATGGAAAAATACAAGGGATGTATGCTTGAGGGGAGTACTTCATATTTTCTGGGAAGATAGCTGTAACATTCTTGATAGATGAACCTCTCATTCCAAAACTGCAACACCGAATTTGCATAGGCTCAAAGCTTTATATTTGCCTTCTATTGATAGGCAAATCCAAGGCTACAGAAGTTAATATGGAGAATAAGGTTGTATACATAACCCTGGGCAAAGTGCTTTGAACTGGACAAAGTTAATACATGTTACTTTGAGACAGCTATTGTAAAACAGGCCAATTTCAAGCTCCTGATGGGGAGCTGCCAAAGGCTCTTCCTGAGCATTACTGAGCTGACAAAGTAAAAACACTTCTGACAGGCTTTCCTCTTTGCTGTCACAGTTGGCAGTAGCTGAAAATGGTGACGTGGTTGTAGGGCTACTGCATGGCCTAGATTGCTGGAGTGAGGGCGAGCAGGAGAGCTGAGGCTGGCTGGCACTGGTACCCTGCCGGGGGCAGCAGCATGCCTGCAGGAAAGGCCTTGGCCACCCCGCAGGACAGAGAGCTGGGCCAGCTGAAGGGCTCTCCTGAGCTGGCAGGGACTGCCCATGCTGGGCAGCATCAGCAGGAGTGTGACCAGTGCGTTTTGCCTTTAGTTGTGCTTGTGAGGCCACATCCGAAAATGGGGCCTTGTTTGCACCTCTCCTGACAGTCCATGAGGAGGGGCTGTCCTGGGAGGAGTGAGGTGGCTTTGCTTGACCTGGAAGGGGGAAGGTAAAGAGGGACCCTGCTGATGGTCTGTGGGGGGGCCCTGCAGGGAAGGCGCAGCTAGGCTCCTCTTTTCCCAGGATGAGCGTGGGGGCGTGGAGAAGAGCTTCCATGATTGACTTGAGCTGGTGAGGCCTGTGCTGGCTGGAAGGGGCAGTGCCGTCTCTGTGTGACCTTCAGCAGGAACCTGGTGCTGCTGCTGTCTTACTTGTCGCCCGCTCTCATCTCAGACTGTCCCCTGACCTTGAGGTCAGGTGAGCAGCGGGGCTGGCGCAGGGCTGTACCTTCTGGCAGTAGCACAGCCTTGGGTATTCCTAAACTAACTGTGAAGCCACATCCTTCCTCTTGCTCTGACATGGTAGTGCAGCTGCTTGATATGCGAGTTCAGCCCAGCCAACTGCTTAACTTTGGCAGAGCAATCCTGGCCACTTACATAAGCGTCTTAAAAAACTGAAACTAGTCACTCTGGGCTTCCTCTGTTACTGAAGTGACACAAGCTCATCTAAGATGAGATTCATGTGACTATTTTAGATCATGTCCTGGGTGGCTAAATTTAATATTTGGGTATATATGTTTTAATTTATCCCTGCCCATTTACAAAAAGTGCCTGAAGTGCCTTCCTTAGAGGTTGGTGTTCCCGTTTGGTCAGGTGAATCTTGCATATGATGGAAGGAATGTAGAGTTTTAATCCACAAAATGCACACAGGCTTTGGAACTTGAGATAGACCCTTCAGGTGGTGAAAACAGGTGATGGGGAAGAGCACAATTTCAACACTGACTTTTAAAAAAGCTCTTGCATCTGTCTGTCTGTCTTGCATCTGCATGCTGTCTATTACCAATTATTGAAGTACTGAATCTTGGGGAGTGATTAATGCTAGAATCAGTAGTTGTTCAGCTGTGTACTAAATTGAAGGTTTTCAGGTTAGAAACTGAGATAACAACAAGCCTGTAGATCGTTATAGGCAGCTATAGTAATTCTAAAGTGTACAATTCCGTGGAGTTTGCTGTAGAAACTTCACCAAGAGGAAGGATTCTCATGTTTCAAGGGGCTTTTCAGCCCTTTCCCCACACCCTACTTACTTTATATAAATGGATCATGTGTCTTAACTTGCTGATTAGAAGCCTAATGTCAGCCTCTCAAATGTAAAGTGTGTTATAAACATAGTTATTTGGGAGCTTAGCAGGGCTCCAGTTGCCGGATGAACTAGAATTTGTGGTATATTTCCTGCGAGTATGGTTTCATATTTGCTTCACTCAAGCAGGTTCAGTGTAGTTCTGTGTCATGTTTTAAGTTGGCACTGGCATTGGATTATCTATGTGGTGAGTCTGGTTAGATAACCATTCTGCCTGAAAAAAAAAAAGTGTTTTTACTATCTACATAAGATTTTTGTGTACCTGCAGGAGCTTCATTCTTGTCACAAGAGACTGCAATAACTTGGGGAGGTAAGGGGTGATCAGAGTGGTTGGTATGCATCCTGATACTTGATCATCACCATGTTTGTGATGGAAGAAGCATGGCTTTCCTTGCTGTGGCTGCTTTGCATAGAAGGTATTGAGCAGCCTAGCTGGAGTTCTGGGAACCACCCAGGCACAGCACACAAATGGAGAACACTGCAGGAGCTCTGAATTTCAACAGCAAAACTGTGAGATGGCTTTGTTGCATGATAAGGGTAAAACCTTTTAGTCAGCTATAAAATATCATGTAAGTTCTGTAAGATGGGAACCAGTTCAGCCCACTCTTACTAATTTTGTGAATCTGCCACGTGAAAATGAAGTTCAGAAGTGAACACCACTTTCTTGTAGATGGGGAGAAAAAAGCAGCCATCTAATTTGCTGAAGGGTGTTTCTTCTATTTTTAAAGCCTGAAACAAGTGAAGGCTAAATTATGTAGCTACAGGCACATTCTTCAGTAGGTAGTAATCAAAATCTAATGATTCAAGCTGTCAAAGCTTTTTAAAGTTCATGTGAAGTTTAAGATTATGGAAATTTATCTTTTCTTTGGAGGAGGAGTGTTTTGCTGTACTTCTAGAGGAAACTTTGAGACAAAGGCATTTATTGCAATTATATGAGTTTCTTATATACATACTTGTACTCATGTACAGACATATAAATAGTGAAACTTACAAATAGCCACCCAGGAAATTATATAAGTGTGTAAGATTGGAAAGAATTTTATATGAGCCTAGCCTTGTACCAACAATTTAGGAAATGCTGACTTTATTTAATAAAAAAAAAATCCAGTCAATTTTATAGACTAAGAAATGTGGGTGTCTGTTTGGAGTTTTTGCCAGGAAGGAATGTTGTCTCATGTTGGCCTAGAGTTTTGGGTTCACCTCCAGGAGATGGCAACAAGCTATCAATATATCTGCTCAAATCCTATTTCTCTCTCCAAAACTGTTTCCACAGCCGCCCCTGTGTCAACACAGTTCAGTCATAATTGTCAACTCCAAAGCAGGCTGATCAATGGCAATGCTAAATAAAGCAGCAGAGCTCTTGCCTCAGAGGCTGTGTAAAACCAGATTTGCCAGGAGATGTGTGCCTCTGTGATATCAGCAGAAGGGTTTGTTTGTTACCTTCTAGTCCAACGCTGCTATGTGCCTTCCTGGCTCCTTTGCTTGAGGTGTCTTTGAACTCAAATTTTTCAGCTTGTCTTTCAGTTGTTTTCTTAAATAATGGACAACCAAAAGGGTTTGGTTTTTTAGAAACTGAGAAATAGCAGAATCCATAGGAATAAAAACTTGAATTGCAGCTATGTGATGGTTTTGGTTGTTGAGATTTTGGGTTATTTTTTTCTTCTTTTTATGCATATGAAGCATCAGACCTTATGATACTTGTTAGCACTGTTAGAGTTGCTCCTGCCATTCATTCAGGTATGAGACTCTCAAGATCTGACAGCTGTTTAAGGATCAGAAACAAAACACCAACTCCATTGACATACATGTCTGTGAAAGACTGAGGAAGTTCCTGGCATGCTTTAAACTAAATGCATTAGATTTGCAGGCACAGCTCTTTTAGTGCTTTCTTACAAGGTATCTTTTTCACAGCTGATAAGTAAAATGATGTCTGTACTCCCTCTGCTGGCTCTGCAAAAGTAGCTTTCATGAGCTTAAGTAGCTGAGCAGCACCTCTTACAAATATGCCTGCATCTAATTCTGAGTTAAGAACAGTTTAATGAATAGAAAAGGGATTTTCCTGAAAAATGGGTCAATAAATAGTTGCTGAAAGCTAATCAGGTGTCTCAGATGCTATCTCCTGCTATAATGGTAAACACCGGTGTTGTATATACCTTTGTAATTGTAGTCTGATCTGCTTTTGTGTATCAACAATTGGATGGGGCTATCCATTAAAATACTTGTACATCTAGTTAGACATCTAAGCTCCACTTTTATAGGTATTGTGTTCTATATGTACATGAAGAGCTATGATTAGTAGCCTCGCATGGGGGAAGAAAACTTACCTACTTCCATAGAGTACCTTTACTTTTATTTTATTTGCTTATTCTGAGACTACTTGTTTCTTTCTATGTGAAGAGATATTCAATATAAAAATTTTCACCAAGGATGGAAGAAGTTGGGCTTGAACGAAGTCTTGGAATATATAGGTATTATGAATATAATCAAAACAATTGCACTTGGAAGTCAATAGACATCTTTACATGCCAATGTAGCTCATCCTGTTATCTTGTTTACTGATATTATTATTTATTATACTACTGCTCTGATTATTTTTTGTTTGTGGAATTCAGTGGCAGTTTAACAGTTGCTGAGAACCAAAAGGGTAACCTACCCTAATACACTGGTCAGTAGCCAGATAAGTGAAATAATGAACCAAACTGCCTTTTTACCATTTGCTAGTTCCAAACATCTCTGAACAAGAGAGCCTTCGAGCCTTGCGACGTGGAGTCGTGAAGTCTGAGATTTTCCGGATTTTTGACCCTGCAGGATACATTTCCTGGAAAACAATGTTTTGTCCAGACACTTTGCTTGTATAATTCATAACTGTCAAATATTCCAGAACAGTAAAACCACTGTGCAAACTCAATTAAGAATTCCGTGCAGCCACTGTAGTTCCTCCTGTTGAATTTCTTTGGGTGTACCTATGGCTGTTTGCAGATGTCCTCAGGCATTGCTGTACTGACAAGGTACTGTTTGGCTGGAAAAAAAACCAGACAATTGCCCAGGCCTTCACACAAAGGTTAGAACAAGTTGTCTTCTCACAGCAAGCACATTTCCTCAAATATGCTCTTCTTCTCCCTGCTATTATGATCGGAATTCGGAGTTTTGCTGCCACACTCAATATTTTTTTTTTTTTAAATGTCCAGAGTTCTATTTTAATAATCCTGCAAGTTGACAAGTAAAGCAAAGCTTGTGGACCTCCATAGTATAGGCCATCAAATTTAGCTTAGCAATGCCTGCCTTCAGCCCTGGTCTTGTCAAACAGGAACAATGGACGATTCTCCATGCACAGGAAAATGCATCAATTTCTTAGGAATGTCTAATAGTATGTTTCAGAAATCTCCGAATTAGGGAGCTGGAGAATCCTGATCTCAAAATATCTTAAAATAATAAACCAGCTTGGTTTAGGCTTCCTGTGGGCAATTTTGCTATGATGCAATTGTTTAAATACTTGAAAATATTTGCTCTGTGAAAAATACTTTGTGACAGCTGATGACTTATTTTAATAATAATTGCTCAACAACAAGGTAATGTTTCAGCAACTACCTACTTTTTCAGTTTTAAGGAAGAAAGCTGTCTTGAAAGCTGTTTAGCTTAATTATGTGTCTGAAGCATCACACGTCAATCTAGATTGTGACTTTGACAGACAGCTGTGTAACTGCCTAAAATTGTTTGTTCTTTTACACTTAGTTTGACTCTGATTGCGTACTCCCTGATCATATTGCTGACTTCCTTTATTAGATAACTGCTCTCAACTGTTCAAATGCCAACAAAATTAGTTATTCCATCAGCACCCCATCCCTCCCCCCCTGCACTGCCCAAAAAAATTAACAGCCCAAACAAAGCCCCAAACAAACCAACCTCTACCCAAATTTCATGCTATGTTGGTGAGAGCAGAAGATTTCAAAGGCAGTGGATACATGTGCAAAAATTTGACTCCTGTAGCAGGGGTATGATATACTAAATAGTAATTTGCTATTAGTAACCTAGAGCAAGCTACTAGCTACTGGTAACAAGTCTGAGTGAAACATACAAAACTACATATAAACATTCCCAATAATGTATATTTATTTTCTGGAGGTGAACTGGCAGAGTTGTTTATAAGCTGTGCTGCTATGTCTGAATAAACTTAAAGGTGATTTAGGAGTCCATTGGTGTAAAATTTTATCTCTCAAAGCATCCCTTTTCTTGAGAAATATAGTAAATGGAAAACAAATGTTGTAAAATAATAGAAGTAAAATCAAAGTAAGAAGTTAATAGGTTAGAGAGCATGGTAGAACTTGGCTGTGAATCTGCTTGTCATGGTGTACAGATTTGAATTAGTGTGTAACTTAAATGAGCTAAATTCATAACAACTTTGAAATGAGGTTTATGGTTGGTTTTCACTTTGTAAGACTTTTCGTTAAGTTTCATTTAATCTTCCTTACCAGTGTTTTCCTTACCTCAGGTCTGAAAGTGTGAATAACAAGTCTGCTACTTGTTACTAGCAGATTTCATACTTGCACCAGTTTTTTCTAAGTCTTGTCTACATCAGGTAGAGTTTGGGGTTTTTTTTTTGGTTTTTTTGGATTTTTTTTAAAGACTACTAACATATAATGCTTCATTTTAGAGGTTTTCAGATGGCTTCTTTCTATATTTCCCTTAAAACAAACTAATTAAATCATCCTTAAGGGGACTGGAAAGCAGGTTTTTGGAGAACAATCCTGGTCTAGCTACTTCCTAGTAGTCTGCTTTCTCTTCTCCAAATGCAATGTGTCCTTCAAGCTTAAGGGTCTATTGACAGTGCTGAGAAACCAACTGATTGCATCCTTTGAGGAATACAGGGATACAGGGTTTGCTTAGGAAAGTGGAGCAATAGGAGCAGAGAAGGAATCTCCCAAAATTACATTCAGAAAGACTTGAG
Source organism: Muscicapa striata striata (assembly GCA_030060385.1). Taxonomy (NCBI): domain Eukaryota; kingdom Metazoa; phylum Chordata; class Aves; order Passeriformes; family Muscicapidae; genus Muscicapa; species Muscicapa striata. The sequence goes on along the minus strand of JAREIS010000014.1, from coordinate 2,702,243 downwards.
TCCCTAACTGTGGGAGTCTGGGTAATTTGTTATATTTTGCTTTGTGGTGCTGCATCAATTTTGTTTGTTTTATGATACTTGATCTTCTCAGTCACTTCTTTCCATTGGGGAAACAGGCATTTCAATATTTCACTGAGTATTGCTAGCCTCAGGCTTGAGGAAGCTCTTGTCTTCCTTACTCTGCTTTACCTGCATGCTGCATAAGAGGAATTTGTGAGTTGTAGGGCTTAGATTAAAAATATAGTTGGCTTCTGACTTAACAAGGGTTAGTCTGTGACCCCCTACTCAGCTGTATAGTGAAAGAATCTCATGCTGAGCCCGAGGTGTGGTGCAGTCAGATGTGCAATGGTGCTGGTCCTTTGAGGAAATCTGTTGGAAGCCATGAGCTGAACATACAAATCTTGGTTATTTAAAGGGCTTGTGCCATCAGCAGTGATAACACGCACAAATTCAGCAAGATGCTTGAAGTTTGTCACTTGAGTGGAGAAGCTGATACTGCCTTTCCCAATTCCTTTCTTCAGAGATACTGTATGCTTTGGGTCCCACTAAAACAAAAATGATTGCTGGAGTTGCACACTGTTACAATGTGGGAAGTAGCTTTGTGTAGAAGGAGCATAATATTATCTGACTTTGCTGAGTCAGAATGATGACCTGTAGTATTCATGGGTGGGTAGGCTCTTGGCCCTGACCGTCAGCTGCAGCTGAACTGTGAGCATTTAGCTGTGCTAAATGCATTAGGGTCCAATCCAGATACCATCTTTTGGAAGGACAAATATTAAGCTTATTAAACTAGCAATTGCTACCGAGAATTCAGAGCTACCTTATTAGAAGATTGACACCTTGCTGTGTCTGCCAAAGCTAGTTATGCTCCAGGCATTAGGGCAGGGGAATGAAGGGAATCTAACAGCTGAACCTGAGCACAGAGTAGGTTCAGCTGGTTGCAATGAAGTTCTTCAAGGCATGGCCTTTACCTACCTAGAGGAGTTGTGCCAGAGCTAAATTAGCTCACCTCATAATTTGAATGATTGCTGATTAGACTGGTAGCAGAGCTGTCTGCAAAGTACATTAGGATCCACTGATGCTAGCAAAGACTTAAGGCATTTGGTTTATGGGAAACTGGAGAAGGGATTTGCTTTACTGTGTGGCATAGGACTTCAAAATATTATAATGGAGCATGGTTTTATTTGCATTTTTCATTAGTTACTTTCTTTTTTCTAATTATTAATCAAACACTGATATCTTTGTAATCTCAGAAACCTAAAAGAGTTATGCTCTTCACAAGTGAAGACTTCAGAAACTCTGATTATTAATTGCACTTAGCCAGTTTGTATAGCAATTTTATATAGCCTACCAAAACTGGGAAATTAATTAAATTTATAAAATCTGCTTGAGCCATTGTCTCACAGTCAGGTGAATTTGCTGTTCAGTCAAAGCAAACAGTGTCTGCCCTTCACTGAAAAGTATTGTACCATTTGTTTAATGGCAAGTCACTTGACTTGTGTCCTGGGTTTGCTCAACCCACAACTGGAAATAACAGAGGGAAGAGGAACCTTTCCTTGAGGGGAGATTTAATGTTATCTTAAAGGTGGCAGCCATGTAATTCCATGATAAAGATGTTTCTAGCATTAGCTGAATGTATCTTGTCCCTTAACCTGTCATGTCCACATTGCTTGTGTGACTTCTGCAACTGGTGTCTTGTAGGACAACTTGTTCAGACAGTAGAAATGCTGCTATTTAAATTTTTTTCACTGAGGTGGGGGAGATCTTTTCTGGAGGACAGCTTTCTGCACCACACAGCTACAAGTAGCCCACTCATAGATGCAGAACCGTGAGATGCATGGCTACCATCACAGCTAGTGGAAGAATGGAGGCTTGGGAGCATGGCATAGTGCTTTCTTGCCCCTTGGAGCCTGGAAGGGGGCAGATTTCATGGCTAGGAAAAAAATAGTTTTTTAAAGATCGTAGAAGTACGTGGGGAAAGCAGGAGTAGTGAAAGAAAGAAAAAAACATTAGTAAAGGAAAAAGTGCCAAAACTGTTTGGAGTGTTGTATATCCCATGAGAGATGGACATAAAGCAGAACCCAAACTGAAATACCTTCTCTCAGTGGCTGAGGTGTTGTAAAGAAGAGTAAAAAAGCACACAAGAAGTGTGTATTCCAGGCCTGGGGTTGCCTGTGTGACTGTTGCACCAGCAGACCTCCCATACTCTGTTACTTCATTAATGCAGCTGGCAGAGTCATGGCTTTTCCCAATGCAAAAGGATAAGGGTGGCAGGTGTAAGTTGCAGTGTTGTTAGTGTCAAATAATGAGAGCTGCTTCAGGACCTCTGTGAGTGGGAGTGTTACACCATGTCACTGCAGCACAGCCATACCTTTGGTCACCTGAGGATGTGACAGACTTGTTGCTTTGTTAGTTACAAAGTGCTGTGATGGGAATCTCAGCTTTGTGCAATCTGTCTACTAACACTGCTTATGTATTTCCTGTCTGTGTTAAAGAAACAAGCTCCTGAGAGAAGTATTTATTATCTTGGATGGTGGGCATGGCATTGTCATGTGTGTACTGATCCCAGAGCAGTTAATTTACCATCATTCCACAGACAGGTGCCAACAGCTATATTGCATAATGCTCCAATGTGTGTAAAACAATCCTAGACCAGCAACCAACCCTGCATAAATGAGAGAGTTTGGAGTAGCTGGAAGTGTGTGACAGTGCAGGGAGCATGACAACTTAGCCTTTAAGTGTCTGAATTTCCCTGACACCCACTTAAAGGCTAAGCTGTCATGCTCCCTGAACTGGGAGCTGTTGCTGAAGGATAAAGCAACATGTAGCCTTACTAAATCGTAAAATATGTCAGATAATACCATGAGGTGAAACCTACTGAACATGCTTCTTGCACTGTACCAGAAAGAAGAGGCCCAGTAGAGTGGATGAGGAGCTAAGCTCTCAAAACTTATGGGAAAGAGCTAAAGGGATGACTAGTATAATCATAATAAAGAATTTTGCCAGAGATTTCACTCTTGTGTTTCTGCAAAGCCATACACTGGATTCTCAAATTCAAATATTGGGGTAAAAAAGCCCTTACCATACAAAAAGGACCCCTGAACCTTCTGCCATAACCAGCAGGAGCAGCAAAGTTGTGACATATTTCTCAAAGTGCTGCTCAAGTGTGGACTAATTATGATATTTGAATTAAGATAACCCCCTCTCCTTAAGAAGAAAAGATGGCAAACATAATTGCAGTTTTTGAAAGGAATTTTCTCAGAATGACCCTTTAAACCACTTTATTTGGCATATTTCTGGCAGGCAGGAATTAATGACATTCAGGGGAACTTAGCATAGCTGTCAAAATAAGGGTTTCTGAAAAAATAAGGTTCTTTGAGGGTTTGAGGATAAGAGTATACTGTGGGCTGCTATTTCCAGAAGGCTTGTGAAAAATCTGAAGATGGTGTTTCTCAAATTGACTTGTTACAGGCCAAGAGGGAAGCTTCTTAAACTTAAGCCACAAGAGGACAAAATATATGTCCAATTTAGCATCACAGTGTGGACTCATTGAGATGGGTGACCAGACCTGAGGTTTTTGTTTTATTTTTCTTGCATTCCAGACCCTTGCTTGGTTGGGATGGTGATTTTGAGGATCATGAATGGATCCTTTACCACATAATTATCACAATTTGTGTATTACCTGTTTATGGTTCAATGAGCATATAGACTATTTTGTGGTACTGTTTGTACATAGCAGTAAGCTAGCCCAAAGTAGCAAGAAAAGCCTTAAAACTTTACCTAAGTTAATTTTACTGCTCTAACAGAAAGAAATTGATTATATACAGAGTGACTTTATGGAAGTAATTAGGCTTCATCTCATAGGTATAAGTATTTCCTAGTAGTTTCAAGACTAATTTTAAATTTCTTTTGAAGTTTTCTGAATACAGGAAAAATCAGGTAAGAATGGACTTTTGCCTTTTGCCTGAAGGCTCATAAATCTAAAGAGCTTTTTGCATCTCTTTGATGTCATGAAGCATGATCACAGTCAAAAACCCACTGCTATGCATAAATGGATACTAGCATAAAAGAATACCTTCTGAAAGAAAAAAAATAGGGAGTGTTGAAATCAGGATGAAATGGTAAATATAAGTTCTTTGAAAAAAAAAGGTGAAAAGATTTCTCAAGACAAGTCATATACCTGTAGGAATAACTGATGAAGTCAGCTGCTGGTTTGCTGGCATTGTCAGCTGAATGCATTGCATTATGCTTTAAATGCGACAGGTAACTGAAATCCAGGAATCCAACTCCATCTCACTTTTCCTTTACTTGAAACTTAACTGCCTCATTTAACCCACACCTGTCAGAGTTTGTGACCGAAATCCATCTTGCACATTGGGAATGCCAGTAAACTCTGTCGTAGTCTTAAAATGCATAATTTTGCTGAGTTGCTTGCCATGCTACCACATATCTTTTTTTGAAAAAGTTCGGCTTTGTCTTGTCATTTTTGTCTATATGATTTTGACAGATGCTGGTGAGAAAAGTGTGGCAAGTTGTTAATGAATCTAGTAATGTGAATATTTCTTAATGGATAACTTAGTGGACTTAACTACATTTTTTAAAAAACACTTTTAGGTTTATATATTTAACTATTAATATGACAGATCTGTTAAAAAAATTTAGTTTACAGCATAATTATCCTAAACTCTGCTGGATTTAGCTTGAAATCCTCAGTCATCTTATTTAAGACTTAAGTGGATCTGAAGGAAAGGAAAATATTGATGGCCTTTGGGCAAACATTTGTTTTTCTTGCATTTTAAACACCAGCAGGCTGGCCTTCAGCCATCAGCTGCCTTAGTCCAAATTTTGGCAGCTTCACTAACTTCAAGTTAGATGAGGAAGCTGACACACACAGTAAGTGCATTTTATGTACTTGAGCACACTCAAAATCACTCTGGGTGGGACAGAGTCACATCTAGAGGTATAAACTTTTTTCACTGGGATTATAGTCTTAAACTGGAGTAACCTTGTATTGCTAACAGTCCTCTTGAATGTAGCCTTTAGTTTATAGTGTCATCATGGAGCAGAAAGTAGATGAACTTAGGAAAAGGGAAGGAAGCTTCAGGACCTGTGGGCGAAGAGAGAAGCTGCCTGAGTGCTGACGGGAGGTGTGGACTGCAGAAAAGTGTTTTAAGTGGTTAAAAACTGGATGCTTTTGCAAGGTTTTGTCTTAAGTGTTTGTTGTCTTGTGGATGAGCCAGCAATGTAATATGAAATAGGTGACTATGAAAGGCTAGTATTTCAAACACATGGAACACCTGATGCTTTCTTCAATGATGATCAAAGTGCTTTTGTCTTCTGGGATTTTCCAGTATGTCTCAAAGTCTGATGTTCCTTGGAAGTGGCCATAGGTTTTTCTGAAGCTCTTGTTGTATCAGTCTCTGTTTCTGGATCACTAGTATCTATTTGGTCACCTCAGAAAGCTAATGATTAGTTTGAACTCTTGATAAAATAGTTTCCTACTCAGACTTTTCTGTACAGCACTTTCTGATCTTGTTTATTAATCCATGTGTCAGTTCAGCTGGAGCTGAGTTGTTTTGTGAGTGGGGAGAGGCCATGGCTTGGACAGGCTGTGCAGATGGTTGATGGCATAACAAATGTCTGCTTGCTTGCTGGGCTGCTGGCAGAGGCTGTGGACCAAGGTGCTTTGTAAGGGAAGCTTATGTCCTTCTTGCCATGATAACTCAGCTTCAAGACTTGTACAAGTTTTCCCTGCTGCTACCAAAATAGGAGGAAAATTATGCAGAACCTGTGTGTGCCCCCCTGCTAATTTGTACTACTACCAAACTGACTCCAGACTACTGAAGTCCTGATTTGTTTGCTGTCATTTCAATAAGAAATAAATTTGGGGTCTTAAAAGAAATAAACCACTAATGGATGAAACAGTTTCTACAAGTGTCAATCACAGTAGGCAGCAGAAATCCTTTAGATTAAGTGCCATAAATCACAGGATCACAGAATAATTTGGGTTGGAAAAGACTTTTTAAATGTCATCTTGTCCAACCTCCCTGCAATGAGCAGGGACAATACCAGTGTTCAAATCCAATGCAGAATCTAGGCCAGTTTTTATTTCAGATAGGTAAGTACATCTGCTTCCCAGGAGATTAAGCTTCAGAATTAAATCAGATTTCTCTTTGAAAACTAAGCAAAAGTCATGACCTTTGATGAATTTACTGTTTTTAGCACATAAGCTGTAATAACCAATACTTGTCATTACAACACTGTTGGACATATTTAATGCTGAAGATGATATGCTAAAAACTTTGTGCCTTTTGCTTCTTAGTTCTTTAGTCCACTTGTCTTTTCATAAACCAGACTGTCTGAGATGTTTGCTCTAAAGCAATAGCATGGCACTGAAGTTATTTAACTACTCTTTGTTCAGTTAGGCACATTTAACATACAGAATAGTGACTTGTAAATGCATACTGTTCTGCATTAACGTTTTGCTTCGTTTGCATTCATTCATATTCCTTGTGAAACAGCTGGTGAGTTTCTGTAGCCTGTCAAGTTGGTGGGAGGATCTGTCTCTGGCAGTAAGAACTTTGACCCTTCAGAGCACAAGACCTCAGTCAATTTCAGTACAATTTCCAGGTTGCTTTCTCAGTTACAGTTACTTTTCATTGTAATAATATTCCATTATAAAAATATTGCAGACAATTTCCCTTCTTTCTTCTCCCCACCTCTGCAATGCTGTGTGATTGCTTGAAGCTGTGGATCACATCCAAACTGAAGTATGCAAAAGCATATAATATTTTTTCAGTATCTTTGAAGCTGTAGGCAGGTTAAAAGGCATGACAGCTGAAACATATGGGTACAGTTTTTATCACAACAGCTTCTTGGTATGCAGATCTGTCTGGTATTCTTCGAACTAATTAGATTAAACAAAGGCTTTCCTGAGATAATCACTTTGCAAGTCCTTTCCTATATTACAGGGCCCAATTTTAGTGTGTTGCTGAAGGTCAAATGCTACCAGCTAATGCTCAATATCTGAATGCATACTGTTCAAGCAGATGTATAAATTAAATTGAATGACAAAAAATTTATAATTGCTGAAGCTTTGGCTCTTGAGTATGAGTGTGCTTAAGTATTTTAAAATTGATTAAGAAAATTGTGTTTCCTTGTAGGTTAGTGAAGCAAGTATTAAATGTAAATGTAATCATAGGAAAAGCTTGGATAAGGGTCTAAGGTATGTTAGGTCCCATGCATCTGGGCAATAGTAATTGTGCCACTACAGGAACACTTATAAAAACATGTTGCAGGTTCTAATTTTGTCAGCTGAGAATGTTCTGGTAGCATTAATAGACAAGTAACCTATAGTCTCTTCATGTTTTGTAAGCATCTCTGCATGCAGACTTCTGTTTCGAGCTTTTGCTTTCTCCAGTTCAGCTACAGAAGCTTCTGATGTTGTTGAACTTCCAACACTGGTAAAGTTGTCTAACCTTGTTTAATGGGTTATTGGGTTTGAATTAGTGTCTTTGTCTAGTAACAAAACACAGACCCTTAGCAATAAACAGTAATTTGGCTTGGGTAAGGAAGTTACTCCTCATAAGTAGCTACAATGATATGATGTGTCAGTGAAGTTACTACAGCCAAAAAGCAGCAAGGTCTTCTCAGAGGGATTTACATAAGCATCTGAATCCTACCTGTGAGAGTATGTTCTGCTACTGAAATGTGCCTCTGCAGTTCAAGTTCTTAGTCACTTGTGTGTGACAGAGAATAGCTTTTAAAGTTATTCCTAGTCTCAGCAATATAAAGGGTTAAACAAAGTGTCAAAGGATTATCCTAAAGTTGATGTGTATGATGAGAGACATCTTAATCGTTTTGTATGCAGCTTGTTCAAGCTAGACACTAACAAAACTTCAACTGAATTAAACTTTGAGTAGGCTGGAACTTCAGCCTACTGGTGTATAAATGAGTTTTAGCTTTATAACTGTTTCTTGAATTTGAAATTTGAGATATTAACAGATTGGAAGTTTGAGGTGAGTTGCTTTAAACTATAGTGCTTCAGAGCTCATGCTAGTCAGTTATTTCAAATGGCTGATGCAATAATTGAGAACTGAAACACTGGTGAAAACAAAATATCTCATTAGTTGAGATGATAAATACTGTTAAATGATCTTTGTAGCTTTAAAATGCACTTTCTTTTATGCTACTAAATTTCAGTCAATAAATTCATTATGCATCACCACTAATGTTACAAAAGTGGACTCTTGGAACTTGCTGTAACAGGAACTGATTGAATGTTGCGAGATTTTACACCAAAACTGCATTAAGGATATTTCTTAAAGAAAGTTTCTTTGCTGATTCCCACAGAAAAAAATCTGTGTTAAACTAAGTCCATTTTTTACCTGTATGTCAAGAAGCCATTGTGCTCTCATTTAAATGTCTGTTGAAAATGGTCTACTGAAGCACATCCTGTCTGATTTTGTGTAAAAATTGATAATATTTAATCAAGCTTTTATGATCTGGAGCAACATTACACTTGCTCAATGTTCAGAATTTTAAGTCTTCATACTGTTCCTTTCAATTTTCCACAGTTCTTTGCTAACATGAATGCACCAAATAGTTTGTATCACTACTAGAGCTGATCTGTAGAGCTACACTTTTTCCCTAGTTAATGCATGCTTATTGAACTTGCCTGTGAACCCTAAGGGTCCATTGGTATGTTAAGATGGCATTTAGAGCATATAGAAGAGAATGCCGTTCAGTATAAACTTAATTAATGACTAATCTGGATTATTATTTATTAGTAAAAATGTATATAGACGCACAGAGAGGCTAGAACTGGACTGCAAAGCACGCTGAGTTATGACTAAGCAGAGTTACTGCTCTTCAATTTAGTTGCATATGAAACCAAGTTTTGCCTGCTCTATTTATAGATATGGGGAGAGAAAGTCTTAAAATTTTTGAGGACAAGTGAACAGTGACTAGGGCTGTAGCTTTTCCTATCCTTTTCTCTTGGATTTGGGTGTGTTTGGGCATCAAGTACAGGGCTCCTGCTAGAGGCTTGAACAGAGCTTTTCTTAATTAAAATTGAATCAGGTTTGATGTAATTGGTTGTGGGGCTTCTGCTAGGTCTATTTTTGCCTAATTAGCAGCTGCAACATCTTCTCCATAGCTATACAAACTGATTTGCCTGATCTGCTTCTTGTTATACTGTCATAGCTTATGGTCAGATGCCAGCTGATAAATCCTCCTAGGCTGCCAGCTGGACAACAACATCCAGCTTTTGGACAGTAGATATAACAATGTGGTGTGTCTTTAAAGAAAACTCTTTCATGCATGGTTTGCATTAAATTCTTCACTTGCAGGATATTCTAACAGAACACATTAGAGTCTTAATCAAAACTATATCCTAGCATGCAGTCTAACACCATCATCACAGACTCTTCAATTGTTGAAATATTTTCTTTTAAGTAACAGAAAACAATGAAGTTTTAAAATTAATTTTTAAATTGAGAAATTTTCTGATTTTATAGAATGTTGAAAGTTTTATGCATGTCAATATTGATTGCTTTATGTTTTTTGTCACTCTCTGGAAAACAGCCATGGACAGTGGTTTTCTCAGAATCTCCTGTGACAGGAAGAGCAGTTCCAGTTGTAGAAGTTGTAGTTCTGCCAGAGATGGGCCTGTCACTTGTAGTCAGGTGACATAAGTTCAGGGGCTTACAGTGTCAGTGATTGCTCCCAGTGCCTACAAAGTACTGGGGCATGGTGCTTTAAATGGTAGATTTAGTATAGCTGCAACTGATTACTTCCAGAGCAGAAATCTGAGTCTGTCCTGCAACCAAGACCTTAAATTTCTGGTAATTGTGAGCCTATACCATTACTTAAACATCGACTCTGCAGTTCAGCCAAACAGTCCTGTAACCTGGAAGGGAAGTAGCTAGAAATCTTGTTTGCTGATGCTTTGCCTTTGTATTTTTGCCTTTGCTGGGCATATGACACTTGAGGATCTTGTTGACCTGTAATTGTCCAAGTTATTGTTAACCTGAGCCTGGCAGTCATGTTTTGTGGGGGAATATGTTGTTGCACATGCTCATTGCACTCCATTATGCCAATAAAGCTGACTTACATGATTAGACATCACACAGGCATGAGGAGTTGGTGTGTGCACTGCACTGTCATGTAGGTCCATGTGTACATGCAAAAGGTGTCAGTTGAGCAGGGATTATATATAAAAATGCCTATGCAAGTCCAGAGTCCTGTGGCTAGATTATAATTTCTCAGCTACAATGCATTGGTCATCATATGGAAGAACTGCTCTCAGTCTCCTCATCCCCTCTGTAGAAAGATGGTATTGTGCCATTTTTCCCTCTCTTCAAAGAATTAAACTGAGGTGCTGTGTGAGGCTTGTGTTGTGATGAAGTGGGCCTGAGCAGGGCTAAAACTTACGGGCATGAAAAATTTATTAAGAGCCAGGTCTGCCTATTATAGGATATAATCCTATTTAGAATACAGAAGTACTTCATGTGTGGGCTAGCTCAGTGTTGAAGTTGTTTTTCTTGTTCTTTTCTTTTGCCATTTCTGATTAATGGGAACACAAGAAAGCTTGTTCTTCCCAAATTCTGAAGGGTGAGAACATCGTTGGAAAGTGGGGATTTTTAATGAGCCTGTTCTTTCTCCATGTGACATCATTTGTGGATGCTACAAGCTCCATTTCCCTGGAAACAGATTTAATTTTAGGTATTTTTAAAGGTTGCTGCTTGATGATGAACCATATGGACATATGAAGGAAAATGCCAGTGTTAAAGGCAACAGTTGTTACAAAGTTAATGATTTAATGAAATCCAATTATGCAAGGTTGTTTTGAGATGAGAAACATACATTTTCTTCCTTGTTGCTCTTGTCCGTGGAATGCAAAGTAAAAATATTATAAGAAATTAAAAAAGAAATTTGTTCTGTAACCTCAGTGCAAAGAGTAAGGGTTGTCTTACAATGCATTTCAGTGTAGCTGTTATGTAACTGAATGTGTATTTGTTCTCTCCCTAGAGTGTACATGCCTTTTGGCTTTGGGGAACAGAACGCACCATGGGACAACCTCAAAGATATCTCTCCAGACGGGCTCTCTTGCTTGGGTGATGTGTCTGCTCTCCTGACTGTCTTCATACCCAAAGGATTTATTTTCCTTTTGGAAATATTTTGAGTTGAAATTTTGTTCCTCACTGGAAACTGTCAACGCTAAAGACTGCATGCATCATGGGTGACATGGCAAACAACTCGGTTGCATATAGCAGCGTAAAAAATGCTGTAAAAGAAGCTAATCATGGAGATTTTGGAGTTACTCTTGCAGAGCTCCGTTCTCTTATGGAACTTCGAGCTGCAGATGCACTGCATAAAATACAGGAATGCTATGGTGATGTACATGGCATCTGCACAAAGTTGAAAACTTCACCAAATGAAGGTAAGTAAATTTTAACACTTATTGAGGAAACTCTATTTAATAAAAGCCTTAGTCAGCAAACTGCTTTTTTTAATAGAGCAAAGTTTATATGAGCATTTTAGTTACCATAACAGAATATTACTTCTTGTTCCTTTAACACAGAAGTATTCCACAGTAATAAATAAGCAGGAGTTTTTTTCTGTTGGTCTAACTGCATGTGAGATGTTGTATTAATGCAGTTGCACTTGGAACAAAGTTCACTGGTGTAGACATCTGTTGTGTACAGCTATGCAACATAGCAGTGTTCAACTCACTGTGAAAGTATCAGTTTTCTGAATAGTTCATATGACCTGTAGTTCAGAATTCAGATCGTGCTGTTATAGAGCCCAGGGGTTTGATAATCTAATGCAGGGCTTATTAATCCTTCTGTGTGGCTACCTAGTTCTTGGATTTGCTAATGCAGCAATTTTTTAAACTGATTACATGTTTTCTGTTTGTGCTGTGTTGAATTCTTAATAGCAGGATCTAGTTTTTAAATCTGCAGTATTTCTGTAGATTTCATTTGAGCTAGGCAAAATAACTATCAATATAACTTGAAGCATTAACATGTACTCTTAGAAGAAGTTTTGCAAACTGATTACATGATCTTATTCCCCAGAAATAAGCATCTCTTATGGAGTCTGTACCATATTGGACTTAGTGGCATTCTATAAAGGGTAGCTATATGATGCTTTTGCTATCCAGAATTATTGCTCCAAAATAGACTGTACAAATGTGAAGAAATAAGTAAATAAATTCATTAAGTCTCTTTCTTGAGAACCTTCCTGAAGTTCTCCTGGTTTTTCTTACTGCTTTCTTCCAACGTAAATGAAAACTATTAAGTGTATTTGTGAAAAATGAAAGTCATACTGCATAAGGTACTGTAGTGTCTACATATTGTAGTATTTGCAGTACACTGTACTTAAATGAAAATATCTAAAAACATTAGCTGAAACTTATTGTGAAGTCCTGCTGTTGAGAGCAATTGAGGAGTACCAAAATCAAGATTTTGGCAAATTGCAGTGTCTCTGCATTTAAGGACTCACATAGATTTTAACCAATGTGGTGTCATGTTAGTGGCAGTAAAGTACCTGCTGTCTTAATCCTGGAGAGCCGTTGCTTTCTGTTCTTCAGAAATGCTATGGAAAGATTTGCCTTCTTGGACCAAGAACAGCCTACTAATGCCGTAAGGTACCTCTGGGTACATCTGCATTTAGCATGTTGTGGCTTGATCTGCTTTTGAGGCCAGACTCCTGATTTCCAGACTCCTGAAATGAACTGGACTTTTCTTACCAAACTGAAAGCAGCCAGCTGACATGGTTGAACTACCAGTGAATGGGAGTAGACCAATTTCAGGATGAAGAAGTTTGTAAAACATGAGGAGTACAAACTTCTGTTCCTTGGCAATTACAAAGGACAGTGCATGTGTGTGAAGCACTGTAGTGTATAAGCAGTGTAACACAGGAGCAATAGACTCTCGTTACTTTGACCTGTTGCATAATATGGAAAGGCTGTTTCCTTTCTCAGTGAAAGGGATGTAGTTTTCTATTCAATTTCAACTGGGAATTGAACAGAGAGTTGAATTCTGTTGTACAGTTATCTGCAAGGCTAAAGGTCCATTATTACTGCAAGCTAGGTGAACATACAATTTTACGTAGTCATGATGCACTTAACATCAAAAACCTCATGTACTTCAGGATTCACTTTGTTTCTTAAAGTAACAAACATCAGATGGACACATGGGAGTGATGGGTGTCAAGGAGTGGATGTCCTTTCCTGCAGATTGAGTGTGCTGAACTGAGGGCTGTGTGATCAAGGCCTTTCACTTTCAAAAGGATTCAGCATTTAGATGTTCACTGCAATCAGTTACTAAATAAAAGGGCATAATCCTTTTTTAAGTGTGAGAGAAGCTCATAAACACACCAAATACTCAACAGTTTAGCATGTTAACAGGCTCAGAAAAGGTATTTGAGATGAGTTAGAACAGCATTCAACAGAGGTGTCATTTTGGCTCTAAACCACAACAAGAAATTTTAAGAGAGTCAGCCTCTCTGTCAGGTAACCTGCTATAAACTTTCTGGAGGTTGTACTGGAGAGCTCTTGTAAAGGTAGAACTAGGTCTTCTCTGTTGTCAAATTCAAATCATAAGTATGGAAAGAGAGACAGTACTAATGGAAAAAAGTCTAGGGAAGATCTTGCAGAAAACTGTTGTGTTATGCTAATACTAGCTCTCTAAAACCTTGTGTGTACACCTGCAAGCCCCTATGACACTTTTTCCTAATCAGGTGCTTTCTTTATGACATGACACTCTTAGCACTATGTAATTACCAGTGGCTTCACAGGAAAAGTACAGGTAGTTCTGACATGTACACAGTGGATGAGTTCAGCTTGTTCCATTTCTTGCTGTAAAGTTGTTGACAATGTAAGACAACGTCTGTTTTCAGGCAAAATTTGGATCAAACTTATCAGATTTGAAATGAGAAATGGGAACCGTCCTTTACCAGTATTATTTAAAAAAAAAGACACTGAGCAGACTTTATTGCTTACATATAAACAAATGTGCAGAATGAATGTTTGACATATCTTCAGTAGCAAAAGTCTGTCTTATATTTGGTACAGATATAGATGTTTCTAATAAAATTTGAATATGAAACCTTAACTAGTCCTTTGGCTAATATTTTTCAAACTTAACCCCAGATAACATAAATTACTTAAGACATATAATTAAGAATATAATGGCAGTAGTTTTGACCTCAGGACTGTAGATTGTGAACTGTGAAATTGCCAACTGTGTGGTAAACATAGGAAGTTAAGTAATGCATGGTGTATTATAGTTTATACTAAAAATACAAATGGATTTTTTGTTTGCTAGGTTTATTTACTAATCTTCACTAAGTGGTTCTGATAGTAGCTTGACTTTATAGCCTCATTTGGAAACACTTTTCATTCTTCAAAGACCTTTGCTGTATATTTCTGATGCTCTGCACTGTGGTACTGTGCAAAGGGAGGCTGTTGCTAACATTAGGTATATGAATTTCCAAACTCTGCCATGTAAAAGGAATAGAGAAGTAATATCTTTTGCAAAATAGTAATATGGCCCAGCCTTTTAGAATGACCACACTGTCCTGAGTTTCTGTAGACCCTGTAATGTATAGCTTAGTTTTGAAAATAGTCTTGCAGTGCTCTTTGAACTGAGAGTGAAAGTAAGCACCTTAAAGCTTAAACTGCAAGAAATGTAAGGTTATGGCTTATGAGTACAATTGCTCCTTTGTGTTAAGCCTTCAAAGACATGAATTCAAGGTGAATCGAAGACTGTTAGAATAAATGTAATTTATCATATACACAGAGTATGTTTAATTCATTTCACTTTTGAAGAGATCTGCACATAGTTTGCTTTTCAGTTAAGTGATTCCATAGCATTTGTTAGCATTTAAAACTGAGCTTTGCAGTTCAGTAGCCTTTTCAAAGTGTCTTGAAATAAGTGATGTTTCTAGGAAATAGGAAATGTCTGTTAGAAGTGTTAAGTACTCCTTTATTATGAAAGCCAGCTGCAATGGCTACTGTTCTTATTTATTACCTAGTATGTTTGCAATGCCTTTATCACTAAGCAGTTGGGTTAGCTACTAAAGAAAACTATTTCTATATTTCTATATATTTCTACTAAGAAAATAGTTGTCTAAGCTGGTGCTGATCATAACCTTGGGGTCAATATGACTGAAGTATCCAGACCTTTGCTCTGAACATGCCTTGAAGTTGGGCCATTTTGATTGAAAAATGAGCTAGTAGCTTGATTTTGAATGGTGGGTTAGTCAGCTGGAAACTTTTAGAGGAGTAGCCAGGAAGTGTGCTCACAGAAGACCTTGAGTGCATGACCTTGCACTGAAAATACTTGGTATTCCTTTGTTTCTAAGATCATGGCAAGCTCTTGAAACATGCTTAGCCTTTTATTGTAGGCCCCTCTCTCTTGTCTGCTAGTGTCCCTTAATAATGGTACAAGAACTGAGACAGAGGAGGACTCAAATATGCCATATTAGAAAGAAGATAGGTACAAAACTGGGGTGACAGACCTGGCATAGTGCTACACGTGGGCCCTCTCTGTGTGAGAAGAGATTAAAAGAAAGTGAAACTTCAGAAGAGCAAATAACTACCATGAGTCCAGGTGGAAGCAGCATCATAAATCTTTCCATGTGATGTCTGCAGAACTTCAACTTTTAATAGTATTTTATATAATATTAAGTATTGAAATACAATAATTATAATAGTTACATTTTTAATTATAATAAACATCTCATTATGAATGTTACATTACTTTTAGGATCCTAGGATGTTGTCTCTGAATACAGAATCCCTACACTGGGAACCAGAGCTGCCTTCAAGGGCTGTGGTCTTGCTAAAGCTTTATGGTGCTACTCAGTCTCAATAGTAGTAACTCTACTAATGATCTTGTCTTGCAAACTTGTTTACTTTGAACGAAGGTATGTGTGTTATTATTACTCTGTTCCTATGTCATATTAAGTGACATATTAAGCAGGTAGACCATCAACTTTATTTTGGCAAGGTGAGAATTGTAAAATATAACTGGCTTTCTGTAGTGACTCTGATTTAAGGGTATTGCTTATGTAATTATGTTTGAGATGTGGCTTTTTTGATATTATTACTGAAATATGGAGTGGGACTTGATTCCATGAGTGGGAAACTTCAGTCACTTCCTAATGTGAGAGTGAAATGTGTTTAAGTGTCACTAACTTCATCTTATTGTTAAATAGGTTTAAGTGGAAATCCAGCAGATATAGAAAGGAGAGAAGCAGTTTTTGGAAGGAACTTTATACCTCCTAAAAAGCCAAAAACATTTCTTCAGTTAGTATGGGAAGCACTACAGGACGTTACGCTAATTATATTAGAAATTGCAGCTGTAGTATCCTTGGGCCTTTCTTTTTACCAGCCTCCGGGAGGAAATGAATCATGTAAGTAAAACTTCTTAAAAAGTGGGTATCTACTTTTGTTATACTACTGACTTTCCTGGTTCAACATGCCTATTCTGTAAATCTGATGGGAGACAGTAAGTCAGTGGAAAAGCAGCTTATTGTTCCTTATTGAGAGCACATTACTAAAACTCTAGCTTGCCTTAAAAGGGCAACATGAGATTTCCTTGGTCATGATCTGGTATTATTCTGACCAAAGGTAAATTGCAAGCAGCTGGAACAAGGACTTGTTTGAAATCCAGTCTCTGTGCAAGTGTTTTGGTTTTTTTTTTACCTCTGCATCAAATATTTGAGCAATTTATAATTTGCAGTCATGGGCTTTCTTTAGTGAGTCAGCAAGTCTTAAATTTTCCTTGATTTGTAATATGACATTTGTAGCTTTATAACTTAAGAAAGGAAGCTATATTTATGCTTCTAAACAGAAAGTAAAGGGATTGGGACTTCATTTAACTGAATTTTTGCAGTGATATCTGTTTTGTTAAGACAAACATAAAGTGGCATTTTGTTGACAAAATGGAATGTTGTTTACCAGTCTGGCATTCTTATGCCATCATTTAACAAAATAAGTGCAGGTAATTTTCTCTAAATCAGCTTCTCTTGTGTTCAGATGAGCAGGGTGCCTTGACTTCCTCAAGTTGCTCTAGCTTTCAGGTTCTTAAGCTTCTTTGTGTATTACCCTTATGGAAGCAAAGTTAAAATTACAGAGAAAGCTAGCATGGAAAATGCTACTATAAGTCTTTTTGTCTGCCAAAACTTTCATTGTTGAAATATCTTTGTGAACTTTCTTAAATCTAAAACCTGTTTTCTGCAGTATGTGGATCAGTAAATGTTGGTGAAGAAGAGGAGGAATCTGAAGCAGGTTGGATTGAAGGAGCAGCAATCCTCCTATCTGTAGTTTGTGTGGTATTAGTAACAGCTTTCAATGACTGGAGTAAAGAGAAACAATTTCGGGGATTGCAGAGCCGTATTGAACAAGAACAGAAATTCACAGTCATCAGAGGTGGCCAAGTCATCCAAATACCAGTAGCTGACATAATTGTTGGAGATATTGCACAAGTGAAATATGGTAAATATATTTTTAAAGTTGAACTTTCTTTTATTTTTAAAAAAAAGAACGGCAGTCAAGAAACCCGGTGATCTCTTGTAGGTGACCTTTTACCGGCTGATGGTGTGCTCATTCAAGGAAATGACCTCAAAATTGATGAAAGCTCTCTGACTGGGGAATCTGATCATGTTAAGAAGTCTCTGGACAGAGATCCTATGCTGCTGTCAGGTGTGTAGCATTTGACAGTTTTTTAATAATGTAGTTTGTTTCTGCGGTAAGTTGGTTATTTATAATTTCGAGGTTAAAACTAGTAATTTTTTTTTAAAATCTAGGTTGACTCCTAGAATGATCCCAAACCAGTCCAACAAGTACAAAACTTTGTTGGAGTGATCAGACCTATAAAACTGACAAACATTTTGTGTAATTGTTTATGGGTTTACTTTCCAGATAGCTTTGGCAGCTAAAGCTTTAGGGAAGTGCAGTGGTACATATACATAGCTCACTGTTTCATCAAAGTCAAGTTTAAAAACTTGTTTTTTCAATGTCCTTTTGTGCTCTGCTCAAGTCTCAGTAGAAAACTCAATTCAATCTTTCAGGTACACATGTGATGGAAGGCTCTGGAAGAATGGTGGTTACTGCTGTAGGTGTGAACTCTCAGACTGGAATCATCTTTACCTTACTTGGGGCTGGAGGTGATGAAGAGGAGAAGGAAAAGGAAAAAGAAAAGAAGGAAAAGAAAAGTAGGCATATTAATCTTAAATACCTTGGTGCTGGAGTGGGAGTGGGGATGGTGGTGAACTTTTGAGTACTGCTGGATAAAAACAGTTCCAGTCATCCAAAGCTGGAAAGGTTTTAAAAATAACTCATACCTTCTATAGGTTTCACAGGAAAAACAGCTTAGGTCCAGTGACCTGAGAGTGCACCACTGGTGATAACTCTTGTTACATTGAATTTAGTTAAATTTCAGATCTCATTGATCAGTCAGAGTTTGGAAAGTTTGCAATTCCTAACCAGCCATACATACCACGTATAAATAGTTAAACTCTCATCTCGTGCAACTTCGAGGTGCATTATGTCTAATAGCAAATACTTGTTTATGGAAAACAAGTTATTATGAAGTTCAACCTGACAAGTATCTAGTTCTGCATTTGAGAGATAGAAAATGCCCCTTTATTGGTCATTCTTGTATAACACTTGAAGGGAAGAAGCTTAGGTTTTTCATACTGCTGAGCTTGTGGACAGATGACTTAAACATATATGACTGATTTTGATAAAAAATAAAGCAGACATTTTTTTGTGGCATTTTGAGTGGCATTTCTCCCACTCCTTTTCTTCAGAGCTGAAATTTTGTATGCTCAGAGATATACATGAGGCAAATTCCTCATGGCACTTTCCTGTAACTTAGTTTTTGAAAGGATGAGGGGCTTGTAACTGAGCATATTTTGGAGCCCGTCTGTGAAGAATGAAATGAGCCATCTTCCTTATTATAAGGTCACTTACCTAACCCTAGCCTTTTTCCTGAGAATCAAAGCTTAGGAATATTAAGCAGTAATGTTTTGATAGTGCTGCTCACACAAGGCACGTTCAGGACTGAGCTTCATGGTGAAAATTTTTCATGAAATCATTATGAAGTCTTCTGGGTGGGACTAAGTCTGGGGCTTCTTGGCACTAGAACTAAAAATTAAATTATAAACCAAAGTATACCATTTTTTATCAGAGGGATACAAGACAATAAAGGAAAATTCACACAGAAATGTGTTTCTCAGAGATTCTTCAAACTTAAGATTCTAAGATTCTTCAGACTCAATAGGCAATTGCTAAAATGTGTGCTCTGTGCAGGAATTGGGATTGAAGTTTTTTTTTGTGTTGTCCTAATGCACAAATATTTTACAATGTTGAACTTCTTGAAACTTGAAAAAAAACAAAAACAAAAAACCCTCTACAAGTTGGAAAAATTGTTACAAGAAGAATTGAAAGTTCTGAGTTAGTTTCAAGCTGGAGCATGAGAGCCGGCAGTAAACCTGACCTGCAACACTTGCAGGAATTAGTGTGAAACAGTTGCCATCCTGTGCTCTTCCTCTTACAGAGGAAGGAGGAGGAAACAAACAACAGTACCAGCTGCTACAGGAGATATGGAGAGGATTATAGCTTTTATTAATATTCTGTCAGTGTTTATAATTCTAAAAGCAGAAATCTCTTTGACAAGTAGTGTTTTGGTGTATCCTAGGACCTGAACACTTACGGGGTTTTTTTGTCTGCCAAGATAGACAGCTTCCTCTTTCCCTTAAGTTAGGTGCCTAATAAGATTCTCCTTGATAAAACTCAGGTTAAACTAAATTAACTTCTCTGTGAATGTTAAGGAGATTAAAGAGACTATATTTAGCTGGCTGTATATGGCACGGTTCAGAGTGAAAGCAAATGTATGTACAAGTGACTCAAATGTAGAACTTCGTTCTTGAAAGAGGAAGAGGGAACTAAGAGAGAACAAATACAAAATTAAGAAACAATAATGAGCTCTTAAGAAGTCTGAGGTGATATCTTCCAGAGAAAGTGAACATGCTTTGTTTTTTATTTTTCCATTCAGCTTTGTGAGAACACTGGGAGAAATCTTATGTATAGAAATCAGATTGGGTCTAGAGGAATGGTGTAGTGGAGGTATTAAATGTCATGCCAGACAGGCTGCTTGATATTTTGATTTTCTGCTACCTGAGCACTCTTGTAAATTTCAGTCTACATGACCTAAGGCCAAAGACTTGGTGAATTACCAGTAATACTGAAAATGTTTGGGTTATGTTCTAAGTTCCTCAATTTTGTGCTGTCATTTCAAATTATCACAAACAGTAATTTAAAAAATTTAATTAAAAATTAAAAAACCCTTGCTTTCTCTACTTAGAAATAAGGTTTGTCACTTGCTAAGCCCCCAAAACCCATACATGATGTGTTGGTCTTCCAATTACCTTTAATATTTCACTTGTTAAATTCTTTCATTATTTCACTGTCCTTCTTCATGATCTCTTGTTGAGCCCTATTTCTGAACATAGGTAGGAGTTATATTTTATAATGAACTTGGGGTATTCTCACAGTGATGTATGTTGCCTACAGATTATACTTGTGTGTAAATAGGGTTAGCACAAATTCAGTAACCCAGTGCTGTACCTCCACTAAACTTTGCTGTGGATTTATGAATATTTTATACTACAGTACCTTCTCCAATGTTGTACAAAAGCTGTGATTCTCAAAGTGACATGCTGCAGTTTATTTACAGAGGTAGTCAGATACTGGTGAAGTACTGGAAGAACACAGCAAGATGGAGGCCACCAGAATCACTTAACTGTCACAGATATCTTTACTAGAAAAACGTGTCAGGAAGTCTTTTGTAAAGCTTTGCACATAAGTGTCAATATCAGAAATTTGTGCAAACTTGGTGATAGTAGATCAACACTGCAGCAATCTCATATGGGAAAAGTAAGTCCAAAAAGTGCCATGAACTGTTTCTGTGAGCTGATTTATATGTGTTACTTTTTTTAAAAGTGTGATTTCTTGTTTTAGCAGAGCAAGGTAGTTATTATATAAAAACATAAATAAAATAATGAATTCTATGCAGCCAGCTTAAAACACAATATTTCCCTCTCTGACAGGTAAAAAGCAAGATGGAGCTGTTGAAAACCGTAACAAAGGTAAATGCACGTTCTCTGATTTTCTTGAAAGTATCTGTTTCCTAAGAGCGAAGGTGATGGATACAGACTTTGCTATAAAAATGCATATTGAATCCTTAGGTACGCTTATGGTAAAGATGGCATCAGTAAATCTGCCCAAAACAAATACTTCACACAACCTGATATTCTATCACCTATACACAATACACTTCATTAAACATTCATGTGTAGTATGGCCTCTCTGGACTGAGATAATACTCAGTGCTATTATATTTAGTGGAGCTGGGTATTAAGCTTTTTAGGTGTCCTTGATTTGGGAGACTCACCTAAAGGATTCAGGGAGACTAAACTTTTCTTTGATTTTAACTTCTAGCTAAAGCTCAGGATGGTGCAGCCATGGAAATGCAGCCACTGAAGAGTGAGGATGGTGGAGATGGAGATGAGAAAGACAAGAAGAAAGCAAACTTGCCAAAGAAGGAAAAGTCAGTTCTCCAAGGCAAACTCACAAAGCTCGCAGTTCAGATTGGCAAAGCAGGTACTGTGTCTCAGTACTCTCCTTATGTTGATGTCATGTTAAAAAAAGTTGGAATGTGCATGGTTTGTGAGGAGATAAAATAATGAAACCACTCAAGGCGGGCTACTTAAGTGCAAAATTCTAATGTATGTAAGTATGCTGTTGTGTCTGAATATGCTGATGGCCTCTCAGGCTATGTCATGTGGATGGCTTTTATTTTTTCTTAATTTAAATAGATTCAGGCTTTCAAGTGCCAGCTTCTAGGAGGAGGAAAATTTCAGCTTCATAACATTGGACAACGGTTACAAAAGATCTTTTTAGGTTAGATATAACATTTAGCAATACCGAGAACTGTAAGTGGAGTGAAGTCTGGAAAATGTGGCACAGTCAATGAGGTTATCTCTAGTACTTTCAGAGGCTTAGAATTTTCCACTTAAAAAATGCTTTGCTGATACATAACATTTTTATTGACTTCCTACTTGTCTATCAGCTAATATTTATCTGCCTTGTCAAAATATTTGGTAGATTGTTGCCGCTTGAAAGTAGGCTAAAACAACAGTGAAGTTCAGTATAAAATTTAGACTATATTATCTAGTGTGTAGTGGTTTAATTCAAGTATTTCAGGATTTATGTTGGTCCATGTGGAATTGTTGAAAGGTTCAGTCTGGGAGGAATTTCAAGAAGACTTGTAGCCCAGCCCACAGCTCAAGAAGGGGTGACTTTAGCATTTGCATCATTAGACAGTTACAGACTGAAATGGAGCAATGAAATACTTATTTGTAACACTCTGCAGTTGTGTATGGTGATGTTAGTTTTTCAGTGAGATTAAAAAATTCCATTGTTTGTTTACTGGAAACTGCTGTCCTTGTCAAAGATTTCTTTTTTTCATATCTTCCAAGAAGGTCTTGTTTTCCTCTATGTGCCTTTTGACCCATTATAGTTCCCCACACAGCCTTAATATTCATCTACTTCATGCATGGATTTTCCTGTCCTCCTGCTTTGAGACCACACTGAAGCGCTCTACTGAATCAGTCAGCATAAAATTGGTGAAGGCCTCCTGAATTTTTTCACTTCTTGTTCTGCTTAGTCAGTTGACTTTACCTATTTGTCTGTCCTGTTACTAATTAGCTTCATGCTTTTCAATTAAACTAGAGAAAAAAAATTCTAGGAATTTCTAGGTGAAATGCATGAGGAAATACTTGCATTGGGTGCTGGAACACCTCTGAGAACTATCTCAATGTTTTGACTTGCCTGTTTGAAACCTTAGCTCTAATTAGCTAGTCTAAAGGTAGAAGTATTTGCATGTATCCATAATTTGTATTGCCACATTTTTGAGGTAGTTTCTTAAAACTGTTTATTCTCTTTTTTAACAAGGTTTGTTGATGTCTGCAATCACAGTCATTATCCTTGTGTTATATTTTGTAATTGATACCTTCTGGGTTCAGAAGAGACCTTGGCTTGCTGAATGTACCCCAATTTATATTCAGTATTTTGTGAAGTTCTTCATTATTGGAGTTACAGTCTTGGTGGTGGCAGTACCAGAAGGTCTTCCACTTGCAGTCACTATATCTCTGGCTTACTCTGTTAAGGTAAGTGGGTAGAGGGTAAATAGATTTTTAAAGGTAGGTGGGTGTATTTAGTAGCTGTTAAATGCAAATTTAGTTATGCTGCATTACAGATAGATATTGTATATATATGTGTGTGTATCAGACTGGGAAGAAGCTTTTCTTGTTTTCTGAGCTGCATAAAAATTTTTTGGAGTACTTTTCTCCATCTTTGAATGAATACACTCTGACCAGAAGAGTGAGCATTGCCAGCCTAAAGATAAATGGGTTCAGTATGTAGTATCGTAGCATTTCCTTATAGTAAACAGGTGTCTTAGAGTTTGTAAATATCAAACTTTCTGTAAATCTGAACTTCTGCCTAGCTCATCTATTAAGCAATTTCTATAAAAGCTTTCAGATTGAATTTTTTGACTGAACGTAAAGTCAGTGCAAAGTGTAAAGCATTTTGTTTCCTGCTTATTGTACAGCATGTTTTTTTTAACTTAAGCTCTTTGTGTTGTTAATTTTCCTACTGCATCTGCATGCTGAGACTGATTATTTAAAATCTAATTGTAATGATGATATGTGCTTATGCTGTGTTCTAAATTAATGACTTACAGTACTTATTAGTAGTGACCTCGTTGTATCATTTGAAATTCATCTTCCTCTTAGAAGTGAAAATGCTATACAAGCCTATAAGAAAAGAATTTAAAACAATATTTAATCTATGAAACTCATGTAACCTTCACTGTTTTAGTTGAAACATTAGACTCCCACTTTGTATTTGATTATAAGTCTGAATCTAGAATCTTTGAAATTTGTATTATTTGATCTTCAGGTAGATAAATAAGCTGCATTAGACTTTCCTTATAAGGAGAAACACTTTTTAAACATTGTATTTGGTAAAGCTCAAACCTCACCTCTTCTCCATTTCTAAACATCGTCATAAACTGTTTGCTCCTAAAAGTCTGAACAGTTATCAATAGTCAGTGTGATATGCAGGTACAGGAGATTAAGACTGTGTTTATGTACCTTGTTCAAAATTAAGTTTAATGCAACATAATGGACTTAAAGGAATCTATACAGAAAGTGGCAGCTGCAAGTTCTTCCTCTGAAATACGCCAGATGACTTAATGACTGAGTGTTTTCTAAAAGTGCTGTGTGAGACTGGGCCCCATAAATGAGAATTTCTGAAGTGAGGTAATGGTCATGGATTGCTGTTAACTGCTTTTATTTCCTTAGAAAATGATGAAAGATAATAACTTGGTGAGACATCTGGATGCATGTGAAACTATGGGCAATGCAACAGCTATTTGCTCAGATAAAACGGGAACATTGACTATGAACAGAATGACAGTGGTCCAAGCCTACATCAATGAAAAACATTATAAAAAAATTCCAGAACCAGAAGCTATCCCAGAGAAAACTATGGCTTATCTTGTGACAGGAATTTCTGTTAATTGTGCTTATACTTCCAAAATACTGGTAAGTGGATTTCTTTATTCCAATCAAGATAACTGATTTACTTCCCAAAAGATGCAGAGATTGTCTGGTGGCCACAGGCAGTTTCAGTGTAAATGTGTGGCACAATGCAGAGCAAGGTATTTTGTACCTGCTGTAAGTTGCTCAACCATTCATTTGAAATTCAGTGGGGAAAGAAAGCTTATTTCAGTTAGAACTGATAATTCAAAGATAAAATCTCAAGATAATTTCCTTTCAAGTGCACCATGGTTTGTTTTTATAAGTGGAGCTGTTTACCCCACTTGAAGAGTGTCTTGGCTGGATTTGAGAGCTACTTAAAAATAAACATTAGTGTAACTACAAATAAGGATTTTAATGGATTATTATTCCAGATACTGCTGTATAAGTTTGTAAGCTTTAGAATTGTAACATATTTGCCAAAATCTTGTTTGAAACTTAGAAAATGTTTTGAAATGAAAGACTAATGGACTGTTACACATTTTAAATAGTGGATTATTTAACATTTTGTGTGCATAATTTTCTAAAAATCTAAACATAGCTATCTTGCTCTAGTTATTCCAACATGTTGTATAACTTCCATTCTTTAGGCAGTAAAAATAATAAGTAGGATTTAGTCAAGGAATATCATTTCAAGATTTTATAGAAGCCCCCACTATAAATGCTTTGTATAAAAATAGCAGTGAAAACTCAGTTCAAAAGCTACTTATTAGCCACTCAAAATGGTATGTCTGCAAGAATTTCCACAGTAGCAGTGCTGGACAGCAGTGATTTTTCTGAAACAAGATGGAAATACTATCATCTTGTCATGCGTTACAGCACATGAGGAGCTTCACAGTCTGTTTTCTAAAGCTCTTTCTATATCAAGAAAAAGGTTGCTGTATGTAAGCTGACCAAATCCCTTATTACTACAATTTTAACTGAATTACATCCACTGCAATTGAGTTAGTCTGCTTTACAGAATCAGAGAGGGCTGAAAGGGACCTCTAGAGAGAACCTCTGATCCACTACTCCTGATCAAAGTTGAATCAGCCAGGGCACATTGCACAGGGCACCCAGTCAGGATTTAAGAATCTCAAAGGATGGAGACTTTGCAACCTTTGGGCAACCTGTTCAAGTATTTGATCACCCTTAAGAGTAAAAGGTGTTTCCTTATGGAGTTTCAAAAGCTTCGGTTTGTATCCATTGCCTGCTGTCCTCTCACTGGGCACTACTAGAAAGTCTAGCTAGACAGTCCTTACTCCTGTTCCAACCAACTGCCTTATTCAGGCATTTAATACACACCAAAAAGTTTCTCTCCCAGAGTGCTGCCTTCTCCTGACTGAACAATCCCAGCCCTTTCAACTCATGCTCGTATGTCAGGTGTTTGAGTCTCTGTATTATCTTTGTGTGCCATGGATGCAATTCCTTCTGGATGTTGATATCTCTCATACTGGGGCACCCAGAACTCGATGTCTTAAACTGCACGTTAAAGTGAACGTTTTGAAAGTGCAAGTATTCAGTACAGACAAATTCAAAATCTTGCAGCTCTGATCACTGAAAATGGACCACTGACTTATGACTAATGTAGTTCAGCTCCTGAATAGCACCTGAGATATGTCAGACTAAGTGCTTCTCTCTAATTTGCTGCAAAAAACCTCTGCAGTGTTAGAGGTATATAAGCTGAAATATTTTGAGAGAAATACTTCTTTACGTATAGGACTAGTGTGTGCATATCCCATATTGTTGAGATGAGAATCTTTTTCTGATATTAAAGGATTGGAAACTTGTTTCTGAACTCTTTCCAGTTAAATAGGCCATGGCCTGGAAAACAGAACTTGTAGTGAGACTTAAGAAGCTTAAAGACTTAGTTTGTTCAGAAGAAGGCTAACAGGTGATGTGGTCATAGTCTAAGTCATTGAAGAATTATGATAGGAGCAGATACTTTAATTCAGCAGAAATAATGCCATTTAGCTTGCTATAGTCAGTATATGTGAACTTATCTGTACTTTTAAAATCCAAAATAACTGTTCAGGGTCTACACTCAATTGATCAGATAAATATTTAAAGTAATGGAAAATGTCTTTTAGAAAGGTCATGTTGGGATTGATACAAACTTAATGGGTGATTTCTGAAGGATTGAAAGATCCTAAATAGGTACAGAAGTTACTTTAGGAAAGCAGCAGTATGACTTTGGATCATGACTCATAGGAATTTATAAAGTAATTACTGAAAAAAGGACACCTCCCCATCCCAGAACTAATCTTGTCCTTTCTTGTTTTCTAAGTGCTGTGCTTCACTGGTTTCTAAGTTAACCTAATCAGTGATGGTTTTTGTTCTTGCAGCCTCCTGAAAAAGAAGGTGGCCTACCACGTCATGTTGGAAATAAAACTGAATGTGCCTTGCTGGGATTGCTCTTGGATTTAAAACGTGATTATCAGGATGTAAGAAATGAGATACCAGAAGAGGATTTGTACAAAGTGTACACCTTCAACTCTGTTAGAAAATCGATGAGTACTGTGTTAAAAAACTCTGATGGCAGTTTCCGGATATTCAGTAAAGGTGCCTCTGAGATAGTTCTTAAAAAGTAAGAACAACTACTGTTTTGATTCAGCACTTAAATTTGGCTAAATGTTGTGATAGGTGGGGAGAGTGACCCTTGTGACTGCAGCTTTGCAGCTTGTCTCCTTCATTGTTACTTTCTACAGTAAGATGGGCCATTAGAACTTTAGTTACTTTATTTCAAACACCTCAGCCCTACCCCTTAAAAAAAAAAAAAAAAAAGTCGTGGTCATCACGCTTTAGTTAAAATATTTTATCTTTAGGTTGATCAAAATGCTCACCTGCCTTCTAGTAAAGTCCCAGTAGTTAATATGCCTAAATTCCAGGAAGGGCTTGTACCTTTAGAAAATTATTACTTTTAGCATATTACTGATTAGATGAGGGAACTTTCTGTTCAAGTTGATTGTTTTAACAGGAGGTTGAACTTGAATGTTAGAGCAACTTGAGAGATTTTAATATGACAAAGCAATTCCTTCCTTATCCATCTGCCCACCTATAAAGGATTTATTAAAATGAGATTAGGCTTAGTGAGCGATTAGGCACCACTGGGACAAACCTTTATAGGTGTGAAGTCAGCTGTGGTAACTCCTAACTAGGTAAGGAGAGACATCAAACATGTATGCATCATGTTCTCTAGGAACAGCACTTGGTAGCCAGGCCTTTCTTGGTTCTAATGTCAAACTGTTTCTAGTCTGAGTAGCACATAGATTATATTCGCCAGTTAAATTTACTTTCTTGCTTGTTAATAGCTCCCCAAATCACTATCTAGGGAAGTATGAATGTTCTAAAGAAGAAATATGAACTCTTCTTTCTCCTCAACTTTTGTGCTGAGAACAAAATGTCAATC
Source organism: Muscicapa striata striata (assembly GCA_030060385.1). Lineage (NCBI taxonomy): Eukaryota > Metazoa > Chordata > Aves > Passeriformes > Muscicapidae > Muscicapa > Muscicapa striata. The sequence goes on along the minus strand of JAREIS010000014.1, from coordinate 2,674,174 downwards.
TTTAAAGGATTCTCATTCCTCTTGAAATGGAACTTAAAAAAATCTGTACTTTTTTTGCATAGCTAGATTTTAAGCCAAACTTTATCAATGATTAGGTTTGCCTATATTCACATTACTTGTACCTTCTGAAGTATTTTGTAACTTGTAATATTGGACAACTGAACTGTAGAAGTCGCTGGAACTTAGCTGTCCCAGACTCATGTGGTCCACTTCATAACTGAAAACAGAAAATAATAAGGGCGTTTGGCAAAGAGCAAGAAAATCTAGACTGATTTGGATGTTATAGGAATACTGAAACTTGAGCATTCATAAGGCACGAATGAGTCGTTAGTAAGTGTAGAAGAAATGCAGAAACTTCTGCAAGTAGAGCAATTTCTTTTTTCTTTCCTTATCACTAAGTCAAATATTTGAAGTGAGTTTCAGTCTTTGCATAGAACTTATTTATATGTATTTAGTCATTTTGGAATGTTTGAATTTGTTACCAGCCTTACGATTGCAGCTAACAGTAGATATCCTTAATGATTGCTGACATTTGAACAGATAAGTAAAAACAGAAAATGCAAATTTTAATTATGATTATGAATTTTGAAGCTCTAAGGGACTCCTTAATGTGAATTTTCTGTATGAAGCGGAAACTTTCAGGGAATTCCCTAAATCCTTGGGCTATGCACTTAACTGTAACACTTATCATCTTTGCAGGTCTGCAAGGTCTGAACATGATATTTAATGAAAATAATGAATTACTTTTTTTTCCCTCTTCTGGTGCTGTATGAATACTAATTTGTAAAACCAATGCATAACAATGTTACTTTATGGCAAAATTTTGTGAAGAACACATGAGCAAGACTGAATTTCTTGTTCAAAATCATTGGTAGTATTATATTCATGGCATCAATACTGGTAAAGTGTATATGCTGTCTGTGAAAGCAGTGGCATCTTTGGCATGAAGAAACATAACTATGAGAGCATGTATTGAAATGCTAGAGTGCATACTGGTGAATCTAGTCTCCTACACAAACATTTTAATCAGTTTCAATATTTGTATTTTAATAGTTTGCATTGCCCCACATACCAAATGTTCTCTGAATTCTCTGCCTTAGATTGGGGAGGAAGGGGAAGGGCTGCAAACTTTTGATCTTAAGGGTAGCAGTACCTGAGTTTGCTTATAGTGCTGTAAGTTTAGTGCCTGCTGTTCAAGCAGCACGTGTGTGTTCTGAAAATGTACTTACTTCTGAGACTGTGGCTCTGTTAACAAGGTGGGATTATTTTGTTGAGCTTGAAACTGGATTGCAACCAGTGCAGACACTCATCTGTTTACTTACAGTGGAGAAATGGATACTTTTGGGAGGTAACTGATGAATATGTGAAATTCATTGGGCATTACTTTCATCCTCAAATGACTGGCTCAGTTACCCTTCTACAGAAAGTAGGTTTTGCAAGTGAAGAAATAAAGTGCATTTGGAGATGATTACCTTAGCGATACCACTACTGGATTTTTGTGCCTGAGTGTGTGACTCTAGTGAAAACATAGCTTATAGAAACTTATTGGAGTTGACTAATAAGCCAAAGAATGGGTTGAAGTTCTGGTTAAAATTTGATAAGTTTAAATCTTTCTTTCCAGGTGCTTCAAAATACTGAGTGCTAATGGAGAACCAAAGGTATTTAGACCTAGGGACCGTGATGATATTGTGAAAACTGTCATTGAGCCTATGGCCTCTGAAGGTCTTAGAACCATCTGTCTGGCATTCAGAGACTTCCCAGCAGGGGAGCCTGAGCCAGAGTGGGACAATGAAAATGATATTGTTACTGGTCTGACATGCATTGCTGTTGTTGGGATTGAAGATCCTGTGAGGCCTGAGGTAAGGTCACCAGCTAAGCTGCAGTGATTCTGTTACATGGGATTCATGTTTTTCATCATGCAGAGTACAAGAAACTGAACTGCTATTGTATGCCTTAAGCATGGTTAATAAATGAAAATCTAATTTCTTGAAGGGAAAGTTAATGGAGCTATAAAAGCAGATTAAAACTACTTAATGTCACTTATGCTGTGTTATTGAAGCTCTGTACAAATTAATAACTTAAGGTACTTACTGTGCAGAATCTCAGCAAATGAAACAACTTGTTACTTTTACCACTTGGAGTATTAGGACTTTTGGTTTGGACAAGATTAGCCATTGTGCTTGTTACCAGCTTCTCATGGGGAATGGTGGAGAGAGGTGAGCTTGTCAGCTGAGAACTGTGGGCAAGGAGTTTGGCTTGTGGTCGAGATGTAAGGTTTTTCAATTGTGAAAGCTTTTATGCCACCTGCACGTGGAGAACTGGGGCTGATCTGAACTATTGTCGCTAAATAGTAGAAGTTATGGGTGAAGTAGTGGAGTATGAGCTGTAGTTTATTTCACATAATCATAAATAAAATGCCAGTATTCAGTACAGCCTAATATGTCATGAGGATTTTTGTGGTAATTTTGAATACTGCAGTATTTGAAAAATTGCAGGAGGGAGAGGAACAGACATACCAGTGGCACAAAGCCTCTTGCCAGAATTGCCATTTGTGTGGTTTTTAGGGAAAGAATTGTGGTGTGCTACTTAATTTTTTTTAACTTTCCATAACTACAGGCTTCATTTTAAAATAACAGTTATCCTTAGCTATAAACATTCCTTTCACTCACATGTCTAGATCTATTTAACTAATGTACAGTCTCTGAGCCTGTGGGGTTTTTTCCTTGCTTACAGGTACCTGATGCAATAAAAAAGTGTCAACGTGCAGGCATAACTGTACGTATGGTCACAGGTGATAACATTAACACTGCTCGTGCTATTGCATTGAAATGTGGTATTCTGAATCCTGGTGAAGACTTCCTGTGCTTAGAGGGCAAAGACTTTAACAGGAGAATACGCAATGAAAAAGGAGAGGTAAGCACACTGACTCTCTCCAAAAGTAGATCAACAGATATTCTGTCTCCTACATGTGTAAAATATAATCAATGCTCTTTCTGCAGATAGAGCAAGAGCGAATAGATAAAATTTGGCCAAAGCTTCGTGTTCTTGCAAGATCTTCTCCCACTGACAAACACACTCTAGTAAAAGGTAGGTAAAAATTCCCTTGAGTTCTAAGTAAAGCTAGACTTTTTTTTCCCCACTGCTTCTATGAAAAATAAAAATTAGGACTGAACAATGGGAAATGTCTATGAAGTTGTTTCCAACTGATTTTTTCCTTTCTGCTTGAGAAATGGAACGAATGAGAATTTTTTTTTGGTCACTGTTGTTTTTGTTTGTTTGGTTTTTTTTTTTTTTTTTTTTGGTTTATGATGGATAAATACAAAAACTGGGTTTCTCTTTTAGGTTAAGTCTCTGCTGTGTTGTTAATTTAGAACTGTAACATTTGTATGTAATTTTATTTTAGGTATAATTGACAGCACTGTCTTTGACCAGAGGCAAGTTGTAGCAGTAACTGGTGATGGTACCAATGATGGTCCAGCTTTGAAGAAGGCAGATGTTGGATTTGCTATGGTAGGACTTTTAAAAATCCTCAGTATTTTATCAATAGCTTATCAAATCACTTAAGATTACAGAACCTTTTTTCATGAGCCTAGTATACCACTATGTTAATGAAGTCAACATTCCAACTTAAATGTGTTTTTATTTGATGGAAAATGTCCTTGTGGTATTCACCACTGAATAAAAACTTTAAAAATGCAGATTGCCAATTACTTGCAAATTGAAAATATTTTACACAAAAGCTTGTTGCAAAGTACTGGAACAGAATACTGAAATATTTTCAACATAAAAGAAAGTGACTTTAGGCTGTAAATAGCATAATACTTGTTGATTTTGAGAAAACTTGTACCTGATATGGAATGAGCTTAATCATCTGTTTCTCATTCAAAGATACATACGAACAGGGAGACCACAATATAAGAGACTGCCAATTGATGTTCAAAATGGCTTTAGAGGCCAAATCTTGTACATCTGAAATACAACTGAAGCAAGAGCGTTTATGATAGTGTAGGATCTTCACTTGTCTGGATTATTTGTTAGATTACATGGCTTTTTCAGCAGCCCTTTCATGTGGCTGCCAAACTGTTTTGGCTTTTAAGTGCTTATACTGCATAGACTCATGCCTTAAGTATGTGGGTTTCAGCTTTCTTTCAAGACAAGAGTTAGATTCCTCAAACTTCCTTTTGCCATAGGACTCCTCCTCAGTCTTAAATGTAAGGTTCATTTTGTTCATGGCAGGTCACTGTAGTCTTAAAGCAAATGAAAGGAAAGAAGAAATCAGGACCACACTCTTCTGTACCACATGCAGAAAAAGTAACACTGACTCAGATGCTATTACTGAAAGAAAAAATGGGAAAGATATTTCACATCATTCTCAAGGATCTTTTTTCAAAAACATTACTTAAAAATTTGACAGCTACATATGAAATGTTCTAGACCGTAACAGTCTTGTAACAAGTACCTTTATTCTGGCATGGTACAGATGCTGTAGTTGCCACTGTCAGGGGCAGATTTGTTTCTTTGTTTTGAATGTTTCCTGCAGTTGCTGTCATCATTCATCTGTGTAAGGAACTATCTTCTCTAACAGCTTACCTAAATAGAATTTAAAATACGCCATATAATATGTAAAGGTACTTTTTAAGGTATACACATAGCTGTGCAGGTCACTCATTTCCTTGACAAAATAATATATCAAGAATAAGGATCATTAAATTTGCTATTGAGTTAGTGGATTTGGAATGCCAAAAGAAAAAAAGATTTTTGAAGTAGGTGTCTTCAGGCATCATTATACAGAACCCAGCTGTTTAGGTACTGCAGGAGACTAGAGATGCTTAAAATTTAAGAATGTCATGTTGCTTTGCAATGCATATGCAGTGACATTGCATATTCTACTGTTCAATGCTAATACCCTTCTACAAAAGGTTTTTGGTAATATTTTCCAGCCTACAGTGTTGCAAGCACATGTGTTGCCTGCTGCTGGAATCCATATGACAAAATAATTAGGGCTAGAGCTTGAACTGTAGCACTGCACCATCTGGTGGCCTTCAGCTTGAACAGGGCTCAGTAACATCTCTTTAGGAGAACTTAACATGTCTTTAGTGTCAGCTCTCAAATTTGTATTAAGGCCTTTATTTTAAAGAAAGCATTACTTTGTTTTCATTTTCCCAAGCTTGAGCAAAGCTTTCAAATAGACCTTGTTTCAATATGCCTTTAGATGCTTACATTAAAGGAGTCCTTCAGACATGGTGAATCCAAGTGAATGCTGACCAAAGACATAATAGCTTTTGTCATAAAAAGTCAGTGCATCCTGTTATATTTCATAATGCTTTTCTTTTTCTATCAGGGTATTGCTGGAACAGACGTAGCTAAAGAAGCTTCTGATATTATCCTTACAGACGACAACTTCACCAGTATTGTTAAAGCAGTAATGTGGGGAAGAAATGTCTATGACAGCATCTCCAAATTTCTTCAGTTCCAGCTTACTGTCAATGTTGTAGCAGTAATTGTTGCTTTTACAGGAGCATGCATAACACAAGTACGTACCAGTGGGGGATTGTTTCAGCTAATAAAGGTTGAAAAAGTCATGATTGATTAATTCTTGAGTTCAAACTTTCACTTAAACAGTAGTCCAAAGAACATAATGCTCTTCAGAACATGCCAATATTGTATGATAAATGAATTTAATAGCTGCAATTTCTGCTCTTCTATTGGAGGGTTTATGTATCTATCTTTATAGGATTCTCCACTTAAAGCTGTGCAGATGCTGTGGGTAAATCTCATAATGGACACATTAGCTTCTCTTGCCCTGGCAACAGAACCACCCACTGAAGCTCTTCTGCTGCGGAAGCCTTATGGTAGAAACAAACCTTTGATTTCTCGTACTATGATGAAGAACATTTTGGGTCATGCATTCTACCAGCTTGTAGTGGTCTTCACACTCCTGTTTGCTGGTAAGAATACTGAGGCTTTACAAAGTTATTCTGAATGTTGTAGAGAGGTGTGTTTTTAAAATTATTTGTTTGCTGTAGTGTGGGGATAAAGACACTAATAAAGTTGTTCATAAATGTCTTTTATACAGGTGAGAAAATTTTTGACATCGATAGTGGAAGAAATGCACCTCTGCATGCTCCTCCTTCAGAGCATTATACTATAGTATTTAATACATTTGTGATGATGCAGCTTTTTAATGAAATTAATGCCCGAAAGATTCATGGTGAAAGAAATGTTTTTGAAGGAATCTTTAACAACGCTATCTTCTGTTCTATTGTGCTGGGGACATTTGTTGTGCAGGTGAGCAGATTCTTGGGGGTGGGAGGAAAAATGCATTAAGTGCACTTATGTGCTTGCTTACCTTGGAAATGCCAATGAACTAATGGCAGAGATCTTATTTCTGCAATGTGGTAAACCTTCAGGGTCAATCACGAAATAAGTAAATTGTATGTGCAGCTTGATGGAGTTTTCAGGTAAGACCTCTTTGAAATTGGTAATGCTTTAATGTTGTATTTGTAGTTACCTTCTGAATTTTCTAGTTTTTCAATTTTATCTTGATGTTCTAGTCTCTTGGCAAAGTACAAACAAGTTGTGTGTCACCTATTCATTCACCCCTTGCCCCTAAATCTTTCTTATAATATCTACTGTGTATCTAAACAAGAATCCATCTAAACAATTATAGAAAAGGTATAATTTCTTTTCTTTTCTTAATGAGATTAGGACATGAATAAGCTTTAGAAATTTAAGTATCAGTTTTTACTTTACTGGCGCTGGAATCAGTGATACATGCCTGGTATACATTGTAGAGGTGCTGTTTTAAGTGAAAAAAAAAACTGTCTAGGGACCTTGTGTAGGGACATGTAGGGGGATTCATAAAAGCTAGTTAGTTAACTCAGTACATGTTAATAAAGGAAATGAAATGATCTTCAGTTGATTGGGTTCACATGCTGGTGTTGAAATACACAGATTTAAAACAATCTACAGAAAATAGTTTACATGAAATATTTTCACCCTCTAAATAACCTTCACTTTAATTAGTCAGAAGAAATAACAAACAAATCAATATACTATTTGATTTCAGAACCTATTTTCATTTTGGATTATTTGGGACATATAACCTACATATTAAACTTCTCCTTAGACTTGATAATTCATGAAGTTGATGGAAGTCATATCAGTTCAAGCATTGGAAATGTATGCACTTCTTCTTCACAGGAAGTTTACTCTCTCAGGTTTAGATTTTTATTAATGACACTTCTTCAGAAAGCTGTTCTTGTTTTTGGGGTTACATATGCAGCAGATTGACTGTTATTGTGCAACAAAGCCAAACATTTAGAAATTACTCCTGACTGCCACTGTGTTCTCTTTATATATTTGGCAGACTGAATGCCTCCCCAACTCCTGATTTGTCATCTCAGTGTTTCTTTTCTGACTTAATACTCCTTGCTTTTTCAGCTGTCAGGTGTCCTACTTAATGGTCAATACTGTCTCCTTTTCATGCCTGCCCTGCTACTTTGAATTGTTGATTCTCCAGGGCAGACTTTCATGCATATAATTCCTATGCAGAGAGATACCTTGCTCATTAGGGTCCATGCAGCTTGTAATAGCTAAGGCAGTAGGAGCTCACTTAATTTAGCTTTTGAGATCTCTGCCCCCTTCCCCCAAGATTTACTACATGTGGTGATTTAAAGTCTGATATTTAACACTGGTGTGATACTTAGTAATATCATGTAGAATTACTTCTGAGATATTTCATGCTTTATGGATCTATGAATTCTATTAATACAAGTCTGTGATCTTGGACTTAGTTCCAAGATGGGTGTTCATAGCAAAAGTAATCACTGTACATTTGTAGCATCAAATACATACTGTAATTGTGAAACAAAGGAAAAAAACTACAAGTAAAATTGAGGAATCAGCATCTTTTCATGAATGTGACATTTGAAGAATAAATGAGTACTTCTTAAAATACTGAAAAGTGGAAGGATATGGCTTAGGTTTGGAAACTTGCTCAAACTGCTGAGATAGTGAAAGAATATGCCTAATAAGATGGGAAATCCCATGTTCTCTTAAAGAGCTGTCTGTTGTGATCTTAAAGCATTAGGGAATTTTCTAGTAACGTGTCACTGGTACATGTTTAATTATGTTTTTCTTTACAGATAATTATTGTGCAGTTTGGTGGGAAGCCTTTCAGTTGCTCAGAACTCACAATTGAACAGTGGCTGTGGTCCATTTTCCTGGGCATGGGCACACTACTTTGGGGCCAGGTAAACTAGGATTTTTCAAAATGCCAAATATCTACTTGCAACAGTATACTTTAAATGGAAAAACCAAACATGCTGTCTTTAGTATTCATATCTCTCAAATGGACTATATGAATATATGAAGACTAACAGTAAAAAGTAAAATCAACTTGTTCAATAGCTAGAAAGTTCTTAGTTGAATATTCCTTCCTCAGGGTGGATCAATGACTTACATTTCATAACTAGATGCTGTGGCTGGTTTGTTTAGCAATTGCTAACTAGAAGCAGCTGTAGCTACCTTTTAAATACGAAATTATATCTTCAGCCAGATGTGAGTACCAGAAAATGTGGTTAGAATACAAGATGCAATGAACATGCTAATGTTAAAATATATTTAACTTGGCACTTAATGGTTTTCTTGAAAAATCAGAATTGCTAAACGTGACAGTAGTTTCTTGATTTAAAAACCTCCTGGAGCAGCAAGAAATGCAGCAAAACTCAAAGCAGCTTTCTCTTTAATCTTTGTTTGCATAACTGTAATATAATTGAAAAGTTTTCCCACCTATTAAGCCATTACATTTGGACTTTTATTTCCTTTCCCCTCCCCCAGAGTGTCATTACTATTGCATGCACACAGTGCTTGTAAGCAGCAAGCTTATTTACGTGAAACTTTAGAGCTACAGAGTTTTCTATTATTTAATGACATAGTTGTCTAAACTTTTCATACCACATGAAGTTTTCCATTACAGTTTCTTTCCTTCCACTAAGTAAAAGACACTTCATGTTTCACCGTAAAATTGGTGGGATGAATTTTATTTGTAAATACATATATAGAAATATATTCTTGAAGTGACTAAGCTTTTTAACAAGGTTCTCTGGAAAATTAATTATTTAAAAAAATCAAATAGAGTCACTCTGAGGTTTAAAAGTATCCTAGAAGAGAATTGAGATGGCTTGAAATACCTTTGACCCAAAGTGTCTTGCAAGGACAAAGCTTCCCTGCTGCAGTTCATGCTGCTCTAGCATCTCATTAAAGTCAAAGAGCTTTAATTTTCTGAGAATAATAGAAACTGAAGTGTGAGCTGGGAGCATTCATAGTAGCAGTTTCAGCATAAAGGGCTGTTTATCTTGCTTTTGGAGCAGACTTTTTTCCTCTGCAGCTGCAGAAATGGTTTCTAGGTTTGTGATGATCAAAGAAAGCAGTCTTGGAATTTATCTGGATCTGCTAGATATAATGTACCAAAAGATGACTCTACTTAACTACATGTAGCTTTTCTTTAATTTAAGATATATAAACTGCTGTACACCAAGTAGCCAAGTAATAGCTTGAGATACATACAATTTCAGAAACATCACTCACCCTTGCAAATGGATTGATATCTCCCAGGTCACAAAAGAATGAATGTCTCTTTATTTCTGAATTAATTGTGGTTACTTTAGGTGACGGAGGTCCCACTTGAGGAGACATGCCATGCTCATCAAACTGATGAAACTCTAAAAGCTCTAGATACAAGTGCAATCTACAGGATTAATGGCTTTTGTAGCTTCAGTCCTGCTCCTTCCTGGCATTGTCAAGTAATGTTAATGTGGAATTCTTTGTCCCTGGCAAGGCTGTTTTGTAGTCCAAGTTTAATTTTGCACCTTGGTTGAGGTAGTAAGTATATTCACAGCTTTGCAGCTATTCAGATGGAGTGATTGTTTTACACTGATGCAGTCATCCTGTCTATGCAATTTAGTTTTTTCAACTTTGCTAATTGTATACAGGATATCTGTTAAGCCTTAAGACAGGTATTACTCTTTTTTTGTTGTTAAAAAAGTATAATCTTGATTTATATATTTCATCCCCTGTTAGTTGATTTCAACAATTCCAACCAGCCGACTGAAATTCCTTAAAGAAGCTGGTCATGGAACACAAAAGGAAGAGATTCCTGAAGAAGAACTAGCAGAAGATGTAGAGGAAATTGATCATGCTGAGAGAGAATTGCGTCGTGGTCAGATCTTGTGGTTTAGGGGCCTAAACAGGATACAAACTCAGGTATGGCCTTAAAAAAGGTAGGATGCAGTGGGTGTTACGTGGGAAATCTCTCCATTTTTGACTAAGGTGGCTGTTCTTACTGGTATGACTGAGACTGTCAAAAGGGGGTATGGATGGATTTGTAATCCCTCAGTCCTCTATTTTCTTCAGCTTTAAATTCAACTCTTGCCTGTGTATCTGCTCTGTTATTAAAAAGTGCCTTTTTTTCTTTACTTTTTGTGTGTTATAGATGGGATGGTCCTTTCTCTTGTTCTCTCTCTCTCTTGCTGAGCAAGCTGTCACAATCTCTGATTCCTTGCAGATGGATGTAGTGAATGCTTTCCAGAGTGGAAGTACCATTCAGGGGGCTCTAAGGCGGCAACCTTCCATCGCCAGCCAGCACCACGATGTAACAAATATTTCTACCCCTACACATGTAGTGTTTTCCTCTACTACTGCTTCTACTACTGTGGGGTGTGAGTGTGTGTTCCTAAAGTGCATGAAATTAACATTTCCTAATTCACGTACCTAACGTTTCTCATTTTCTCCTTAGTACTTAAAATCATCGTTCAGGCTTTTATAGAGCTCTTCCACAAAGTGGAGTCCTCAAGACTTTTTTTTCTTAGAGGGCTGAGAACAGGTGGAACAGTTTCAACAAAAGACTTTATTGGGAAAGCTGTGAGCCTGCACATCCTGTGCCTTCATCCATTCGTGTACAGAGGGGTTTTAAAGATAAAAAGGGAAAACTGTTGTAAATTTTCGAGTATATGCCTGTTAGGGTTGACTTGCATTGAATAAGTGAATTATCTGTATAATCATGGACCCAGGTCAATAAAAATAGATCTCTTGCACTGCAGCACAAGCAATACTTAAGTAAGCAAGCTGATTTGGAAATAAATGGTGTATTGAAGATGTGAATGTAGTTAGAACATGGAGCACTAAATGCATTTTCTTTGTAGCCTGTAAGGAACTTTATGAACCTCTGCTTTCACTGGACCTTATTTACTGAATAACAACTTTTTCAACATCAGGATTCAGGTGGCGAAACAAGGCTTCTAAAATGCATACCAAGCCAGAAGAAATATGAATTAGCTAATATAAAAAGGAAAAAAAATATTAAGCATTAAATGGCAAAACTTCCATTCGAATCTGAAGGGCTCTTTTTCCTCTCTAGGTTCATCTGGGAGCAGTTCATAAGCCATCAGTGAAAGTGAAGTTTGTCTGACCTCAATTCTACCCTCTCTATATTGTGCTCTAAGTGGCATTTCAGTTTCAGCCTACCTCTCTGTAGAGGCTGGAGATTTATTTACTCTTGGATGTAGGCCTAAACTCTGGAGCCAGAAGATGCATAGTAGTTGTAGTTGAATACTGGTAGCCAATATCTTTGTACAGAGTTTTCCATCTTAATACATGTTTAACTTTCTTCTCTAACTTCCTAGAGACGAGTTAAATAATTGTTTTTTTAAAAATAATTCTGAGAGGGCTTTCCCCTTCCCCTCCCTGCTTAAACTTTCAGATTACCAGATGGATGAAGACCCTTAATTTCAGGAGCTGTCTTAAGTGAAATGGTCTCTTCAGATTTTTTTAAAATTTATTTTTTATTTTTGGGCTCGGACAGAATTCGTGTGTGAGTTTGCACAAGTATTTACCTCTATATTTGTTCTCCATTGGCAGGACAGGTATTTCCCTCCCTTGCAGTAGTACTGAGAAGCTCGGCTCACAAATTTGCATGCCTCGAGAACACAAAATGAAAAGTAGATTTAACACGTAAGAGCACAAAGGATTGCATCTCCTAGTTAAAATGCTAATTAGTAACCTGTATCCCTAACTACACTCCAGAACATTAATTAGACATACAGAATTCTCTAGAGAGCAATGACATTCCATGCTGCTATTTGAGCAGAATCTACTGGGCACTGCAGCATCTCATTGCATCAAATGATCAATGCAGATACAGAGCTACCATAGCAGAGAGCTAGTTTTTTATCCTCACTATTACAGCCTTCTGCTATGCCCTTCAGAAGAAATTTTGAGAACTAATTTAGATTAATGGGAAGCAGATGTGTTATTGTCTCTTTTTTGGAGCTGCTTGTTGGAAAATAGTTCCTATGAAGTAAGGTTGCAACACTTAAGCAGCCATCTGGCTAGGAGGATTTCGAGTGCCAACTACATTCCTTGCTATTCTGGTACTAATATGAGGAAGGCCTGATGACAGTATGAATTACACTTAACAAATTGTCTTGTTTGCACCTCACTTACATGATTTATTTATAGTTATCGCTCTTGTTTAATTATCTTGAGTGGTTGAAAATAAAGCCTTCAAAACACTGGATTTTCCCCTTTTAAAGTGCTGAAAGTTTGATTTCTGCCTTTGTGGCTGGACTCTGAGGGTCCTGGGCTTGCTGTAGTATCTAGTCCACTTGTCTAGTATGCATTCTGCATGGGAACCAAGCCTTTATTGTGGGTATGCATATATTCTATAATAATTACAGCTGTCCTCTTAAGCCAGAATTGTTTTTCATTGCTGCTGATGTTCTAAATTCTCATCCATAAGCAATGAAAAACAGTCCCATGAGACATTCATATTTCATTTTGCTACATAAATGGCACAGTGGGGTGCACCATGCCAAATAAAGTCATTGCAAACTTTCAGTCTGGCATTGTCACTGCTAATTTTCTTGGTAAGTGCCAAGACAGTTTAGGTAGCTGGCTGGACTTGTTTAAACCTCATATAAAGCGCCAACTCCTTGACAGCATGCTCAATTTTTTTCATGCCATGAACAGTAAAGTACTAGCTGCTGTTGTAATCTTTTCTCCAGCACATTCACTCTTTTTTCTGTCCTCCCCTTACTGGAAGTTATGTCCTCCCCCTTGACTGTGTGCCCGATCCTTGTGTCCCCTTATTCCCTGTGCCCTCTTCCCTTGCCTCCATGGTTAATTTGGCTCAGCATGTACCTGTAGTATAAAAATGGGGACATGATCACTTAAGAGTAAAATGCTTTGTGCAGGTGGTCTGAGGGAGCAGAGGTGGGGAAACAATGCTACTTCTAGAGGTCAAAGAACATAGTGGGGACATGGGACCTCATCACGTGAAGTGGTTCTATTTAATCAATTTGATTTAACACATTGCTTTGGGGGAGCCCTTCTCTGTTTACAGTGAACTTCCCTGGTGTATCCTAGCTATTTTGAAGTCTCTGCTCTTGATCTGTTTGACCTTCCTTCATTCCTTCACCTGGAAGTAACTATTTTTTCTGTTGAGGAGCTCTCGAAGCACTATTAGTGATGTATTTCTCAGCTTGAAACAAGTCATCTTGGATGCATTAAAAAAAGCTTTAAATTTAACTTGCTGTTTGTAACAGCAAGTTCTTGTTTACTACGGAGTTGCTTACTATTTAACACTATTTCACACTGCTTTGCTGGAGACTTGCTCAGGGTAGAGATGTTGAGAATTTAATAGGGAGTCAAAGGTAGGGGGAAACTATCTTAGGGTAAGTGTTGGACAAATGAGTCAATGACTTCTGCCTCACCTTACTTGTTTTATCAGTTCATGAATTTATCAGTACAAGAATGAAATTTATTCTTGAATTTCTCTAGTTGGTCAGGGAAACATGGGGCATGGGAGAAGGGGGATGTGGGCAGCTGGTGTCAGCATTCAAATAATAGTTCGGAAGACTTAAATTCAAGTCTGTCTGGACATGCACAATTTGCAAAACAAAGCCGTACTTTCTTTTGTATCTAATTTAACTATGAAAGGTTTATTTATGAATTCTGTTAGATTAGCTTTCTGATTCAAAAACTATTGAACAACAAAAAGACACGAAACAGTCCTCAGCCTGGAAATGGTGTCCATGAATTCAATGTAAATTAAAGACTTGCGCAAAGGCTGATCATCCTGCTGTTCTCATACTTGGCGCTACTTAAGTAGTCTCTTCAAAGTCACAACCTGTCCTGGCTACTAAACTGTGCAATACAGTATCCAATTTCCTAGTTCTGGTCTTAAGTTTCCAAAGCACTGTTTACTAAGGAGCTTTCTCTAGTGTGGTAAATGGCTATATACTCGAATATTTACAGCTGTTACAGCGGTATCCTTTTTTGCATGACTTCGTAAATGTTTGTTCATTGTGACATTGGCTTACACTGCTTGGCTTTTTCATAGTCAGTTGTCATTCTAATTCCTAGCATGAGAATTAGTGACCCTTTTATCCCCTAACTTATTTTCAGCCTCTCCTCCTTCCCTCCCTCCAATCTCACCCAAATATTCAATAAAACACTCATTTATTTAATTTTTGAGTAAGTAAATATTTGTTGGCCTCACTTCTGAAAAATGCTTAGCCCATGTTAAATAATTAAACAATTCTAGTGCCATGTCTGAATTTTAGGGCCCTTCAGCTTTTTGCAGTGCTTTCACAATTTTTATTCCTACTGTGTAGACTGGCAGTGCTCTACTGAAATGCTCTTCATTTTTTACAGTTTATTGCAAGTTCCACTGCATCATACAAATTTGATTCACTCATGTCTCGCTGTTTGTGGATTCAAATTCATAAGAACCATGCCGTTACCAGTAAATCTGCAGCATTTCAACAATATTTTTTCTTTGTTTACAGATCCGAGTGGTGAATGCATTTCGTAGCTCCTTGTACGAGGGGCTAGAGAAACCTGAGACACGAAGTTCTATTCACAATTTTATGACGCATCCTGAGTTTAGAATAGAAGACTCCGAGCCTCATATTCCCCTTATTGATGATACTGATGCTGAAGATGATGCTCCAACAAAACGCAACTCTAGTCCCCCTCCCTCTCCCAATAGAAATAACAATGCGGTTGACAGTGGAATTCACCTTACAACAGACAAGAACAAGTCTGCTACCTCTTCATCCCCAGGGAGCCCACTACATAGTTTGGAAACATCACTCTGATTGTAAGCTGAATGTTAACACACTAGCTGCATTGTAAAGAAATTGAAACTGGGTCTCTTCACACATTATGATGGACAAGATGCTATTCTTGTCTTGGACTTCAACAGAAGAAACACTTGTACGAATGTAGATTTATTTTTTTAAAAAAAGCTTTCTGCCAGACTGGAGGGTGCTTTTCTGGGGGTGGGAGTAATAATGAACTCTGACAGATAAACAGTAACTCAGCATAAGTGACCTGTGGATCATCTGTTGTACTAAGAATGGTCCTGAAGAGTGTGTTAGCAGAGCTTTAGTTTATCATGATCCTTTTCTGAGGGGAAAGCTGGGAAGGGCAAGGAGGCCCTGGATCATTGAATTGATACTTTAATTTCTGCTGTTGGCTGTTAATAATTTGGATTATTTATGTTTATAAATGATACAGATCTGTTTACAAGGTTTGTAGATACTTTTTTGTTCCTGTTCATAGATGGGAAGCTTCCTTATAAATGATGCAGAGAAGACAAAAAACAAAACAAAAAAAACCAAAAAAACTAGTCCTTCAAATACTGCTGTATTTTCAGGAAAAGGGTGTTTCTATTGAAACTGTACTAAATTTTGCCTGCAATTTACCTTGTTAAATATTGTAGATAAATTGCTACTACTAATAGCCAAATAGGTAACACTAATGCTTTGTAAAAACATGAGCAGTGGTGTTCTAATGAAGTTATGGCCTCTGTCCTAATTAGTTTCTTAAATACATTTACTACTTAATGGTTTTGAAACAACTGTTTAATTTTTAAAAATTTTGAGAAACTTAATGAATAACTTTTGTTCAGAACTTAGTAGGATTGTTTAATGCAGGACATCAATACGTGATGGAACTTGCTTGAAATATTTCTGTTATCTCGGGCAAAATGGATTAAATCAAAATACATCAGAATCTTAGTCCTTTGTTTTTGTCTAATCATGTTAGTTTAGTGCTGTCTTGGTGAACTGTGAGTGGAACTGTGATTTTTTTCTAATCTATAGAATCCTTCATGCAGCATGAGGGCTGTTGGCATTTTGAAAGGTTGATAGTGGGTAGCATACATGTTCTCCTTTTTGTTTTTGAAACTTGTTTGTAAACATGAATAAATCTGCCCTTTTGTTAAAATAAAATTGCAGCAATGGTTTCTTACAGATTTTTTTTCTCAGCTCCTTCACTGGAAATACAGAAAGTAGTCTTTTGTGTTACTGGTTACCTTTAAACTGCAATTTCAAGATGGTAACAGCCCCACTCCAAATAGCTCTGGGTAAATGGAATCATGGTGGCTGCCTCCAGAATGAATGTAAGTTAAGGTACTCAAAAGTCTTCACTGAGCCAAATGGATACTCCTGGGGAATTATTAGGTCTGCCTGAAATTCCGAGACTTGCTGTGAGTACCGTGTAATAAATGTATCTCTGACTGTTCAAGTGAGGGAGACTGAGAACTGACATAAAGCACAGGTGAAATGCACCAGAACTGAGCAACTAGAGATTGACTGAAGAAGTTATGGTCTGCCTCTGCTGTATTGTTCAGACAGTGAAGGGTGATGAAACGGTATTTGGTCTGGCACTTACTCATGTTTTCTAGGTCTATTACTACTGAAAAGAGCAACAGAAGACATGAGTTTTAAGATTTTCTTTTTTCCGTCTCTGTATTCTTTAAAATAGCAAGTGAATTTTTTTTGTAAAATAATCTAGAATTATGGACATTTTTGAAGTGGTCTCTTCAAAGGACTGCAGGAATTAAGTTGGTAATGAGGAAGGAGATAATACTAGAGCTAACTTCAGAAATTAGCAGGTTGGGAAGCTCAAGCACATCTTTCCCTTGTGGTGGGGTACATGCATGCTTGGGGTTGTCCTTTAGCAGATATTGTTCAACCTGTGGCACTGTATCCCACTGTCAACCACACCTGAATTCCATCTTTTCTATTGTACTTCAGTAAATACACTGAATTCTAGGCAAGGGGGTTGAGGGTGGGGGGGTTGCACTTGACACTTTGTATAGTAATTTCTCCCACATGTTTCTAGCACTTTTCTTATATCATAGTTCTTATCTAGAGCGCTTGGTAGGGGGGTCAGTTTTTATGTAAGCTATTTTCTCTTTACTACAAAAGTCAGATAAGCATTGGCTTAAAATAAAGGGAGTTTTCTTTACCTGTGAAGTACACTGCCATGTGGAAAAGTATCTTCATTTAACTTCATTAATGGGTAATGATTTGACTTCATTTAGAAACAGACTTTAATTTTCCCCTCTTCTCTAGGTGTGATCATGACTGCATGTTATCTTTTTTGGAATAAAATCTGCACTTAAGCCTTTTGTGGGGGGTGGGAGGGTGAATGTAGGGTTTGTACATCTCTGGTCCCTCTTGATTCTGTTAACATCAGTGTGCTGTTTTTACAGGAAACTTCCTTACAGAAATAAGGAAAAGTTGTTTAAGAGGGGGGTATGCTTTCTTTGTGATCTCAAGAAATCATAACATTGCCTAGATTATGAAATGGTTTTCACTAAGCTCATGAGGCCTTCATTGCCTTTCTGGTTGTAAGGTTTACTTGTCTTTCTTCTTGTAACTGAAATAAATAAAAGTGCTGTTCATCTCAGTCTGTATGGGGACTGAAATTCTTGAATGTCAGTACAGTACTGATTTAAACCTGAAATGTATGCCAGCTCTATAAAACAGCTCTTGCTACAATTTTGTGCTCATTCACTTTCAGGAGGTCATGGTATATAGTGTCCATGGTTGAGCAGCAGTGACTTTGAATATAAACTCTGTTCCAGACTGACTACTGTCTGGAGTGGCCTAAAATGTGGTTTACTGGGTGGGATGTCTACTGTAGTTGTGTATATGTTACAACACCTCATTTTGGCTCTGAAGGAGGGCTGAAAATGGTAATACAAGAGGACTAATTTTTTTTTCTGTATTGGCCTTAACAGGAAGAGGAAAATGTTGCATCATGGAGTAGTCTGGAGAGAATAATGGAGACAAATGCCTTAATGCTGAATCAGTGGGTAAATGCAGGGGTCTGTAGCAAGTACAAGCAGCCAGAAATTTGAAATAACATACTTGGAAGCTTTCTTAGAATAAGAGCAGATATTCCAAATGTGTTTTGAAGTAAGCAAGCAAATGTGATATTGATGAAAGGATAACTTGTGTATACTGAGTATTGGAAAGTGATTCCAAAGGCCTGATAAATTCGACTTCTACTGCAAGTAGTTCTAGCCTTTGCAGAACTCTAGAATACTCCAGATTATAGTAAGCATTACATAAATTAAAGTAGAATATCTTAATGTCTGTACTACTTTTCTAATGCAAATACTTGGATTTAAAGAGCTGCTGCTTTTTTTCCACGTACACCCTCTCCCCCAGCAGTGTATTTCTTCTGATTTTATAGATTTCAAGTCCTCACTGAAGTACCTTAACTTTGTTGGATAAGCCTGGCCAGCATGAAGGGTCCAGCTCCAATTTATGTCCAGGCCTGCTTATTCAGGCCCATGTCACGAGAAATTCTGGGCTAGAATAAAAAGCCTTATAGCTGTTCCTGCCAATCTTCCCCCCTGACCTATATACAGCAATACCTAACCACCTTCCTCAGGAGGTTGCAGCATCCATCAAGGAGATATGACTTAAGAGTGCAAAACAGAAGCCTCCTACAGGTACTACTTGTCCTTTGTGTTCAAAGATGAGGGTTTGCTAAGAAAATGATGAGATGGGCTTAGACAGCTGGAAAAAGACAGCATGTAAAAGGTAGCTCACTGGATAGCTTTACTACTGTGATGTACACTTAACATAGAGTTTTCTACAAAATCTATACAATTATCAGTTTGAAAAGAGTTCCTTCACTTGCCCCAGATAGAAGACAGTGGAAATTTAGACTTGGAAAAATAACTAACAGGAGTATTTCTGGGAATTAACAGCTTTTGGTGGAAGTGTACATTCTGGAATACTGGAACATCATCTCACATTCTGGTGTAATGACAAGTTGTCAATCCAAACCTGAAGCAGCAGTTGCTCACTAAAATGGAAGTACACATTCTGGATCCCTTTGAGCCCTTGCAAATGTAGCAGCATCTAACTATTCTGAACATCTTCATCTGCTTTCCTAGGCTGCCTCCCTTGCAGGGCATGAAGCTGAATCATGCTGAAAGACTGTAAGTATGATCATACAGAAAACTTTTGTATGTCTTCCTCCTTGGCAAAGGCACAGTCTTGCATTCAATCTATGGCAACTGCTCAGGCACAGAATGAATACTGGCTTTTCCTGTTTTAAAGTTTTCAGTCTCTTGTAGAGAATCAGGGTGTACAGTTCAAAAATTTGTGTGAAAAGCCTCCCAAAGCTTTTGACCTAACATACAATAAAAACCACAAAGCCACTCTGCAAATAAACCCTAAAAGATATGTTTGTTATCTTTGACAACTTAAGTTTTACAAATACAAGATTTAACTTGACTTCCTCAGTTTTCTACAAGTTGGTTGCTTTGGTGGCTATTAGGTTCAAAGCCTCTTCAGTTATGGCCAGAGGTTGAAAGATCTCCTGAAGGTAAGCCTGTATTGGGCAGATGTTTGTGTGGAAATACATAGCTTATTTTAAATACTCTGCTGGCTACTGCTAGTGTTTTGTGCTATGTATTTTAGGAGAGAATCTGCAAAATTAACAATTTACAAAATTCAGATCCCTGCAATAGAATCTGCCAAAGGATACATGAGTCAGGCACAGAATGCGTGAAATAGGAAATTCTTTGAACCGATATTTTGGTAGAAACCAGGATTTTGTTTTGGACAGCACTGCTTTAGAGATGGGAAGATTTCTCTTTAATCACTTGCCATATATTGACCATTAATGTTCTGATCAGTGCAACAGTTTAATTCATTAAGGACTATAATTCAAAAAGCATTCTAATAAACAAGTGTTTTTAAATAAAAAGAAAACTCTAGAAAAGGCATTTTTCAGTCAAATTTTAATTTTCCCAAAAGTCATTCTTAGCTTCTTTCCTTTTGCCAAATCAACTAGGCTCTGTTCTAATAAATCTAGCAGTATATAGACATGAATTACAACTTCATATCTCCTTCCTGTCTTCCCCTCTCCAGTCTGCCAAGGATGATTGTAAGGAATCAGTGAAGGACAGATGGGGTAAGATGTGTAGTTGTGGATTTGTCTCCTTTATCATGTTTCTATGCTTTCTTTTTCAAGATCTCACCCACTCTCAGTAAATTTTGGGAGTACTCTTTATATGGTAGCATCTTTTGGTGCTGCAGCCCAGAACAGCTCATAGGAGAGATCTTTCAACAAGATCTTTGGAAAGAAATGGCTTTGGAAAAATAAAGGATTAAAGAGAGACAGACAGGTTTTTTTCCCAATTAGAAAAACAACAAAACAACAGTATGAGTTTCATGACAAAGTTTTTAAGCCCAAAAGAATTTGCTTGAGTTGCAGAAATATTTTGCTACACTTAAAGAACTTAGTGTTATATCAGAGTTGGATTCTCTTTTTATT
The DNA here is from genome assembly GCA_030060385.1 of Muscicapa striata striata. Lineage (NCBI taxonomy): Eukaryota > Metazoa > Chordata > Aves > Passeriformes > Muscicapidae > Muscicapa > Muscicapa striata. The sequence continues at coordinate 2,653,519 of JAREIS010000014.1, read as the reverse complement.
GCTTCTCACATAATTGCCTATAAAACTTTAATGTAGGAAGACATTACGAAACTGCCATTCTGATCTTTAAAATGTTGCAATAGCAAAAAGTTTCAGAGAGTCCACACATAACCTGCACAGTAAAACTAGCTGCCTGGCTGATCAAATGTTATAGTAATGAGATGATTCAACCCAAAATTTAATGTTCTGACTATTGAAAAAATAGCTGAGTTGCTGCAAGACAGAGACATGCCCTTTTTTCGTTAGAAATAACACATTCCTTTTGAAACTAAAACAAATTTAAAACATGTTTAAAGTATGTTTAGAGGATGTGGGGAAGTGCCTACAACACTAACTTCCAATATACTGTCTAATGGCTCTCTACCTTAAAGGTGCAGAAATCTTTAAAATTTTCATCTGTAGAGTCAACATCTTGAAGCATGTTTCATTTCAAAAGTCTTCATGATTCAATAAAAGATAACAGGAGGTTAAAAGTATTGAGTGGCCATTTTTAAAGAGCTTGGGATGCACTGCCAATTCTGTAGGCATGTGAGTACTTGAATGCAGTTATTACAGCTTTAAATCTCACTGACTTCAGTCTTTTTCAAAAGTGCCATAAACAGTCCAAGTCTGAATATCAACTAAATGATCAAGTGTCATCTTGATACCAGTCAGCACAATCAGCATTTTACATATTTGAATGAAGAAGCGATACAGGCTTTTTGATCACTGGATGAGGAGTGTGAGCTGATAAAGTACCACTTGAGAAAATGATTTTCCATTGGTTTTCTTCGTTACTGTCCCCAAAGGCAATCAGCACAACCAATAGAGACCACTCAGTGTTTGTTTTTCAAGGTCATGCTTCATCTCTGACAATCATTGTCAAAAAGACTGAAATACTGGGACACACTCATGCATGCTATCATATAGCCAATTTGAAACCTCATACTTGGAATTAATCCAAGTCCAACAGTTAAGCCATAGACAGCTATTTCCAAACTGACTACATTTGGGATATTGCCAAATAAAACAGAAGTGCTCCCGAGGCTTTCTTGCCTTCAGTCTTGTAATTCTTGATTGTGCTATAACTCAGAAATCAGGCCTTAGTGGAAACTTCATGGAACAATCTGTTTAGGTACTAAGTACCCTAATAAAATTATTCAGCTCAAGCAGTTTGCTTTTTTGTTATGAAATGAAAGGGCTTGGCCATTTCTAAGAAGGGAATTTGTTATTTTTCTGTTCATGTCTGTTGGTCTACCATCTCCAAACTTTTGAACAAGCTTTGACACCTGTCAAGGAGGATCTCCTGGTGTTGGGGATCTCTTTTGCTATGCCAGCAGGGAGCCTAGACAAGTTCAACTTGTAAGTATCTATACAGTCAGCCTTGTAGGCTTTCCAGCAAAACTGTAGCTTTTTTAAGCAAACTGCTCAGCCTCATTGCAGGGATGTGATTGGGTTGCAGCCCAGCCCTTCACAGAGTGGGGCTGTACTGTGTGATGCTGGCCCAGGTTACCACTCCTCTCTTCCTGCAGAGTTCCCTCCCTTGTGCCATTTCAACAGCTTCTGTGACAGTGTGGTCAACCACACCAGAACGATTTCTGGGTAAACTGCTGCTGCAGGCTGGTGGTGTGGGGTGTTTTCTGCACAGCAAAAACTCCAGTATAAACATGCTCCCCCTGTGACTCCTGCTGCCCAGTCTGGAGCTCAAGGAATAACAACCAAGGCACTGAAAATGAAGGAAGCAGGAATTGAAAGGGGAGAGTGGAAGGAAACATATGAGTAACAAGGTTTTTGAAAACTTTTGGGGAAGAAAAGCAGGGTAACAGGATAGGAGTAAGAGAGCAAAAAACATAAATATACAAGTTGAAAAGCTTGTATTTTAAAGCAGATTTATCCAGCTTGAGACACTAATGTCAGGAGCACTACAAACTATGCCTTCTAGTTATGCTAGAGAATTTAAGTCACCTTTCCTTCTTGTTTTGGTTGGGAGAAGAACCAATGATGATCTGTGCTGTGAATCTGAATATCAAAATTTGACAACCACTATGGATCACTTTAGGATTTCACGTAAGTGACAACAGGAGAGAGGGAGGATAACAAAACTAGAACACCAACTGTTCTTGGTAAACTGATGTAAGAAATTTAATCTAGTGGTTTTTATTTAAAACACAGAAATTAAACATGGATGACATCATTAAGTGGTGTGTCACAGTAAAATGTGCTTATCTGTAAGCGTTCATATATTTTCGGTGAAGAAAAAGTTTTATGATTATATTGAATCCTAAGGGAGGAAAACTTCCTTGCAGCAGGAGTGATCTTGAAGGCAGCTCTTCTAGCAATCGTGTAAGACTTTTCTGGCAACAGCTGGGAAATTCTAAAAGCAGTGTCTGTTTTATGGATGCAAAAATAAGCTGCTTATGCTAATGAGAGGCCATATTCTTCAAAATATAAGTCTTGTCAAAGATGAACTCTCTTAAACTAGAGTGAAAGTAGCCAGCAAACAATTTCGAAGTAAGAATTAGGGAAAAAAATACAGAGATCACACAGACTAAGTTAGAACTCTCATCTCCAACAGGCTTCCTTCTGATCAATTTCACCTGAATTTACATTAGAGTGTATGGTGTGAAAACACTTGTTAGGTTGCAGCCTTACAGCACATTGATGGAAAACTACAAGGATTTGTTCTGAATGGGCAGAAGCCAACAGACCGTGCTCCCTTGGCAACTCCTGCTACTGCACCTGCAAAAGTTGTGACATCCAGGTATTCCTTGTAACTTCGAAAGGGAATTGCAGCAATTTGCTGAATATCTTGTCTGCCACGTGGCCCTGCAGCTAGGACTAGTCTCCATAGTACCTGTATTGCTAATTGCCACTGTGAAACACCCTGGGGAATTGCAAGTGGATTGTGATGGGGATTCTGTATGTAGTGTGTCCATATGCTGCAGCCTTGCAATTAGTAATGTGCAAGATGATAAAAACAGATAATGTTCTGTGATACAACAGAATGCTACCAGAAACCAGAGGGGGTTTTTGAAAACTTGTTTGAATGAGAAAACTGGGGGCATTCTTCCTGGCTTCATTTTGTGATACTAAGCAGATGCTTCCTTCTGTTTCACTCCACTCTATGGTACATGGCTTGCTCAGCCATTCAGGAGTTATCTTTCTCTGAAATAGAACCTGTCATTATGCTCAGATCAGAATAAATGTCATAATATTAGAGCCACTGCAAGAAGGGGTTGACACAAGCTGACACACATACAGCTATGTATGTATACAGCCTTCCTGCAAGAGAGGAAAGGGAGTTTTTAAAAAGAATGTGTGGAGTGGGTAAGGTATTTGCAGTTTGGACTTTCTACCCCCAAAATGACCCACTATATGTGCATGCCTCACCAGTGGAATGGGCCCTGTTGATTAGATTTTTACCATTTTATAAGCATGATTTGATAAGATGTAACACCACCACCCATTTTGGAATCAGACAAGTGTCTAGCTATCTCATCTATGGTGGCAACTTTTGTACTTGATACAGCACACAAGCAGAACAATGTATTTCATAATAAAGCAAGAGAGTCTGAAACTACTACCACTCCATTTTTCTCTGTGCATCAGCCACACAAGTAACATTCAAGAGAAAATCTCTGTGGTAGCTGCAGGAAGCATCTGGGGCAGTCCATCATGTTGTGGGTTTGTTAAGTGTCATGCTGGAAAGTTCTTCCTGCCCAAGCAGCCAATGCTGCAACAGAGAAGAAAAAAAAAAAAAAAAAACAAAAAAAAAAAACAGATGCAGGCTTTCCTTGACCAGACACAAGTTCTGCCCTACTTTGGTAGTGATGAATGTAGATGTAATTTGCAATGTTGTCTCTCTCTCATATCTTCTCTGCAGCTATCCTGAAATGAAGCAGCTGCCACTGCTGCCTGACTCCCGTCCCACTGGATGGGTAGCTAACCTAAGAGAATCAGTGTCTCCTAGTTCTTTTAAACATACTAATAAAAGTCTGGTCCAGCCCTGGTAAAATAAACTGGTGGCTCAGTCCTTAGATAGATGCCACAAAGCAGCAGCAGAGGAGAGAGCAGTGAGACTCCTAAACCAGTGCCCAAGCCATTTCTGGACCAGTCATGCGACAGAGACAAGGATCCTTTTAGAGGATGCATGGGTGGTGTGGAGCTGGGAGACCTGCACTATGACACTGCCAAACAAGTACATAGAGCACAGACCTGTGCTAAGCACTTGGAGTCTCTGGGGGGTCAGACCTCACCCTTCAGAAAGCAATTAGCAGAAGAAATTAACAACAATGATGTTGTAGCTGCAGTTGTTCAAGCATCATTAGGTTCCTTATTTTTCAATAATTGTGGCATATTGCTTTTCCTCCCTTGTTTTTGTAATTACAGTTGTAATCATTTGTCTTACTTTGTACCTGGCAGTTGCAGACATTGGTTTCAAAGGCTTATTTTAGCTTTACTGCTATTGGAAGACTGCTGTTGAAAATGTGCATTCTAAAGAAACTCATTATCTGGAGGATTATAGAAAAATCAGAAACAGGATTAATATCTAGCTCACAATTCTTATTTCAATGCTCCAAGAAATTACTAGTGTGCTTCCAGATAATACTTACCCCTGTAAATTATGTATAAATAAAATTCAGAGTAATAAGAGTTTTTTTAGGGTTTTTTTTTTTTTTTTTTTTTTTTTTTTTTTTTAGGCCACTTGCTTAAATTACCTGTAAACATGCATAACATGGTTCCACTTGGCCAGTTACATTTTTCTCTGAAAATTTAGGGGAGCTCTGATATCAAGAGCTCATTTTTCTAGTTAGATTTCTTATTCTAGATTTCTTGTTCCAGTTTATTCTATCCCCTAGATCATCCTCCTTTAGGTGAAATGTCACCTTGTAGTACATATCTAAAGAGATACTTTACCAAACTAGGCATCTCCATACAATTAACCAGTTTTCATTGATTTACCTTTGCAGTTAGCATCCACATTATAGCAGATGAATAATCCTGTTATTAGATGTACTAAATTAAGCTGCTCTAAATAATTCTATATAGCATGTTCTGAAGCGTTAATAAATTTGTACTAACCTTTGCAATGGTGTACTAAATTCTTCCAAAATTGTTCTAGGTTTCACAAACTCAGACAGAGGAATAGTTCTTGATTTTTTAAGTGCACATTACTAAACAATTTGCTAAAGTAACTTGTTTCCAATACATTGAATTTTGCATCACGACAGAATTTCAGGTATTGTATGGCAAAGAAACACCTTACTATATATATCTATTAAAAAAAAAACCAAAATAACTGTTTTACTTATTTTTAGAAAAGCTGGATGCAAGTGCATCAAAATTAAAATATATTTACCAACATATCCATATTACTGGCAACAGAGGAAACCTTACTGGTATTGATCACACACTAAAACATAGGGAAAAAAAAGGAAGATGGTCTTTAAATTTGGAATTGCATATGGGTATTCATCCACATAGTGATGCTACTGATAAAACACCATAACAGGATTATCCCTAAAAAATTCATTGTAAAACCTGTTCAATTACCCAAAAAACAATCAGTCACTGCAAACTTTCTGAGATTCAAATAATGTATATACATTATAGAGGGCAGGAGTTATAGTCTGACATTTAAGGTAACACTAAGAGTCCTACATGCAGCTCAAAGCATGCTGCATATTACTCTGTCAGTGGTTTTATTGTGCTGTTTGGGTATTAAGGGAGGAACATTAGGGATTTAATCCCCATAGACATTACAAAGATATGTATCTTTTACACAAAAGCAACTAATTAAAAGGAACAAACAAAAAAGGACCTTTGTATAACACACCCACTTTTATACAAATTCTAATGACTCTAGGTTCTTTGGCAGAGTAATTGTCACTCTCTAATCCAGTTTCTTTCTAATCTAGTTTCTAATCCAGATGGTTATCTGTTTTAAAGTGCTGGTCTTGAATTATGCAGTTTTCTTTCACACGTGTTTCCCTTCAGGCATCAGTAATAAGAGATGAGTTATTTATCCTTCAACTACAATCCCTGCACTGAAAAATGAGAAATCTCAAGCATCTATCGGCATGAATAGACCACTCATTATTTTTGTGGCCCTCCTCCGGACCTGCTCCAACAGGTCCATGTCCTCTGTATGCTGGGCGTCCAAGAGTTGGACACAGCACTCCAGGAGGGGGCTCATGTGAGCAGAGCAGAGGGGGAGAGTCACTCCCCTCGATCTAGCGGTCACCTGAATTTTGATGCAGCCCAGGGTACATTTGGCTTTCTGAGCTGGGAGTGCACATTGCTGGGTGATGTCCAGCTTCTCATCCATGGGCAATCCCAGTACCTTCTCCACTGCTTTCAATCCATTCATCCCTCAGCCTGTATTGGTACCGGGCATCACCTCAAGCCAGGCGCAGGACAATTTTAAACTTCATTATGTTTGTACATGACAACTCCTCAATCTGTCAAGGTCCTCTGGATGGCATTTCTTTCCCTATATTGATTGAACCACTCAGCCTGGTGCCACCCACAAACTCCTTGAAGGTGCATTCAATCCCACAATCTATGCCATCAGTAAAGATATTAAATACTATAGACCCCAAAACAGACCCCTGGGGGGATAGCACTCAGCACTAGTAGCTCTTTGGTTGCACTCATACAATTCCTTGCCATCTAATATCCATCCATCAAATCCACATCAATGTGGAAGCAAAAGTATTGGAAGGGATAATATTAAAGGCCTTACAGAAGTTAAGTGGCATCACTTTCCTTTCCTTTGTCCCCTGATGCAGTCACTCCATCATAGGCAGCCATACATTAGTGGGGCACGATTTGCTCTTGGGAAAGCTGTGTTGGCTGTCTCTAATCACCTCTCATATGCTTTGACATAACTTCCAGCAGGACCTGCTCCATGATCTTGTCTGGCACAAAGGTGAGGCTGACTGGCCAGCAGTACCCAGGGTCTGGGTGTGACAATCCCTTCCCTCCAGTGCCTGAGACAGTTACAGGCAGTCAGTGCCACTCCAGTCACTGAATGGTAGCCACAGCCCGATTATCACAACTTTTCCAATATGATGGAGATGGCTCAGCCATTACACCTGCCAATTCCTTCAGAACCCCAGGATGTTTCTTAGACTAATACATACACATCATCCTTGTATTTCAAATTGTTATGTACCTACTTGATATTCTTTTCCATTCTCTTGCTGCTGTTGGCAAACAGACTTTAATGGGATTTTGATAAGAAAATTTCAAGAGAAGCAAAAAACAACACTACTCACAAGTTATTTTATAGGTTTGATATTTATTTTATTTTCATAACCATTTTGATGGAAGAGAAAAAATTGTAGGATTAGAGGTTGGAAAGATCATAAGGTATAATGGTTCCACAACAGCAAGACAGCCTGCAATTAAATATTTGTGCCTTTGGACTACATTCTCTTCCTGCATGTAGGTGGACAAATACCCAACACCACACTGGCAAAGCAGATGTCACACTCCCCTCTAGTGACAGTGAGACCTCCTGAGGCCTCTCAGCAGCCTGGACAGCTCTGCTGCTAACACAGCTGCTCCTAATAGGATCCCACACAGTTACAGCTGGGGTTCTAGTTTTATTTTAAAGTAGGATTAACACTAAGTTAAAATACCTCATTTTAGACATGAAAGAATTTTTGGTGGACTACTATATGGCTAGTATATTTGCCCCTTGTACTCATACATAGTTTTACATCAATTATTATGAAATCATTTGTGATTGGTGTAATTAATGTGTGCATTGCAGCATACATGCACTGAAGTTATCATATTTGTCCATGTGTCCTTGAATTCTAGACATCCTTTTACTAATTCTTTTCCTGCAGTGACCATGCAGTCAGCAGAAGCCTGGAATTACCATCTTAAAGTGTTCTTCTCTAGATACAATTTTTGTTTGGACATATACTACCTTAACACAGTGCCTGAGAAAAAAAAGTCTCCATAGCTGCTGAAACAGCAGCCTGCTGACACATGATGCTTGGAACATATTTTCTGAGGCACCATTTATCATTGTCATCACAGTGCACAGCAACTTATTACAGTAAATTGCTCTTGCATATCACAACCTTAAAAAGACAATGCCAACTCATAATTGTATTACTAGGATTTACAATAATCTTAATTCTAAACACAAAATCTATACATACTAATGAGGGAACATAATAATTGTAAAAACTATTACCTGCCAGCTTTATAACTACAGTCACTATAGCTAATTACATGACTGCAGTAAAGGAATACTTTGCTTACTAAGAGCATTTGGGAGTCCTCAAAGCACTCTCAGGTGAGGAGAAACAGCAAGGAACAGACTTTGTAAACCCACGATTTGAGAAACACTGATTTATTGATTTGTAGAAAGAGGGATGGCACCCTCCTCCTCTCCAAAATCACAGCCCTTCCTTTGCTTTATGCCTATCACCTGGCAATTTATAGTCCAGAAATTTTGTGGGCAGGTAGAGATTCCAATATATTGCTAGCAAACCAAAATTAGTAAAATCTACTGAGCTGCTGGAAGCTTAGCAACTCTAAAGAAGGGAAAAGGATTCAGTAGGACTGGGAATTGTCATTCAGCTCAGTTTCTAAAAAAGGTACCATATTTTTGACCACTGGGTTTTAAGAGCTTCCAGAAGAGATCCAAACCCACAAGGTACGAGAAATACCGAAAATACACAGCAAACAATTAAAGCAGCAGAGATGGTACTTTCTGTCATCCAGGAGATGAGAAGACACAGAATAAATTAAGATCACACAAAGTTTGGTGCTAGCCCAAAGGGATAGTATTTAAATGTAGTCTCCCTGATGAGACATTATTCATAGCTGAAAAAAAACCTGGCAGAAAGAAGACAGTTGGAAAAAAAGGTGAGAAAGGCTGGAAGACTTTAATAATGGTTAATAGATCAATTTAAGTTTAACCAGTTAACTTACTGTTCCTGCTGTGGGGTAGAGTGCAGAACATTTAAAAGTCTTATCATTACCAGCTTTTTAAAATGCTACATTTTACTTTTTGATCTAAATCACAGGGACCAAAATAAAAGGATGGGAGGGTGAGCTGTGTAGAAGGAAAAAAAAAAGAACAAAACCAAAAACAAACCAAACCACCAAAATAAAACTCCATCAATAAGCCAAACTAAAAACAAATAATGGCAAAAAAATGTAGCTTTCGCTCGGTCCAAGTTGAAGTAAATGTGTTTTGTTCCACCACTTATATTTCTAAAAGCATTTCATATTGTGAAGTCAAAAATGGCAAATTATCTGCCTCAATGTGAAGACTGCTAGTAGATTTTCATGGAAACTAGTGATAATCCTACTTTTTCACCACTTCCAAAGTTATTATTTTAAATGTGCATTTAATGGTTAAACACAATTTATTGGAACTGTCCTATAAGTGACAATTCTTATATGTTGGCCTAATTACTGACCTGATTCTCTAGATGTAAAAGTTTAATGTCAGAACAACCAGTAAAAGGCAGACTGGATTTTAAAAAGAAAGAAAGGGTAATTGCAGTATGAGTTACTTCTTCAGGAACACTCGCATATCGAATGACAGCTTTGATATCACAGCCTTTTTTGCTAATTGCTGTCAACCCTGTTTTTACTAGCATAGCTATGGGAGCAGCACTTTTCCAGCGAGGTTGGTTCCTTCACCTAGCCTTCAATAAAGCTGCATAAACATTCACGGCACTACTAGCACCAAAGTTACAGCGTTAGGGTTTTCTTAATTTTTATTTAAGGCAGCTGTATTTTTTTAGAGCATTAAAAGTATGTTAAAAGACCACTGTGTATGATACAGACCCGAGTGTCAACTTAGGAATCTCGAAAGTCACACCAAAAAAAGAAACAGCTGAAGAAAAAGAAGGCGAGAATCCAAACTACCTAAGGTAGCTTAATATAAAATCAGTCTGAGGTTTTTGACACAGCTGACCTGCATGAATTTGTAAGTCACAAAATCGAGGTAATACGGGCCATATCTTTCATTAGCCGAGCATCCCACCGATGTCTGACCCAGAGGGTTTAATTTCCCCCTTCCGACCGGGAAGCTGCCCCACTCCAGCCCCGCCGAGTCGGGGCGCTGCGCTCCGAGAGCGCCGGGCGCACGGGCCCGCGCGGTGCGGCCCCGAGAGCGCCGGGAGAGCGGGCCCCGCGGTGCGGCCCCGAGAGCGCCGGGAGAGCGGGCCCCGCGGTGCGGCCCCGAGAGCGCCGGGAGAGCGGGCCCCGCGGTGCGGCCCCGGGAGCGCCGGGAGAGCGGGCCCCGCGGTGCGGCCCCGAGAGCGCCGGGAGGCGGCACCCGCGGTGCGGCCCCGAGAGCGCCGGGCGCACGGGCCCCGCGGTGCGGCCCCGCCGGGCCGGGGCGCTGCGGCTTTAAGAGCGCCGGGCGCACGGGCCCCGCGGTGCGGCCCCGCCCCGCGCAGCGCGGCCGCGCATGGGCGGCTGGCGAGCGGCGCTCTTGGCGCGGCGGATGAATCCGGGGCTCGGCCGGCCGCGCCTGGAGCGCGGGGCTCTCGCGGGCCGCTCCGCCCATGGCCTCCCCGCTGGTAAGGGCTCGGCCCTGGCCCCCAGGACGGAGGGCAGGCGAGCCGCGGCCGGCGGGAATCGCCTGGCGCCGAGGGCTGCCCGGCCACCGCCCCGCTGGTGGAAGCGCTCCGGACGCCGGGAGCGGCGGCTGCCGCCGCGCGCGGGCGTTAGCGGCCCCTGAGGGGCGGGGAGGGCAGGGCGAGCGCGGCCCCCCGCCCGCAGCCTGACGGTGCGCACCCTCTCCCCAGGAGGACCCCGTCCTGATCCGGCCCTTCCACGGCCACACGGCGGCGGTGACGGGCGTCGCCTTCAACGCGAACGCGGCGGGGCTGGGTGAGTGCGGGCCGGGCGCCGTTTGCTTTCCGGGCGGGGCAGCCCGCTCCCTCCTCCCTCTTTCCCTCCCCGGAGCCGCCGGTTCCGGGCGCAGGTCCGGGCGCGGAGGCGGGGCGGGCTCCCGCGCCTTCGGGCGGGCTAAGCAGTCTCTGCCCCTTCCTTAAGCGACAACTTTTTGAGCAAACCACGAGGCGGGAGGAGGGGTTTGTCCCGAGGAGAGAGGGAGGAGGAGGAGGAGGAAGTAAGTGAGGGGAGCGCCGAGGCCGGAGGGGCAGGGGGTGCTCACTGCCTCCGCTGCCGCCCCGCTCCCCCGCCGTCCCCCTGGAATCCGCCGGGCCCACCACGGAGGGCTGGTGCAAACTCTGCCGGCGGCCCGAGCCCGGGGTGCCTGCAGCCCCCTCCGCCCCGGCGGCGCGGGGAGAGCCGGCAGGAGTTCACGGACCCCTCTCTGCTAAGGAGTTGCTTTTAGCTACCTAAGATGAGGATCCGTCTGGCGAGAAGATGGACGTGGGTCCGTAAAAGCTGCGTGTTCCTCGGCTTCTTAATGATCGCTTACTTTGTGGTCGAGCTGTCGGTTTCTTCCTTCGGTGCCTCCCTCGCCGGCAAGAGCATCACTAAAGGGAAATGGGAGAGGCGCTTTTCTGACAGAGCAGAAGCAGCTGTCGATTTGGCTCGTCCAGTTTATGACAAACCTCCACCCGATCCTTATGCTCCAGGAGAATGGGGTAAACCCTCTCGCCCACAGCTGAGTCCTGAAGAGAAGAAACAGGAAGAAGAGCTGATTGAGAAGTATGCAATAAATATTTATTTAAGTGATAAAATTTCTCTCCACCGGCACATTGAAGATAATCGACTGAGTGGTTGTAAAACTAAGTCTTACAACTACAGAAGACTGCCCACGACATCTGTTATAATTGCTTTCTACAATGAAGCCTGGTCAACACTGTTGCGGACGATACATAGTGTTCTTGAAACATCACCTTCAGTGCTTCTGAAAGAAATTATACTTGTGGATGACCTGAGTGATAAAGTGTATTTGAAGGCTGAACTCGAAAAATACATAAGCAGTCTGAAAAGAGTTCGCTTGATAAGAACCAACAAACGAGAAGGATTGGTTCGTGCACGCCTGATTGGTGCTACCTTTGCTACTGGTGATGTTCTCACATTCCTGGATTGTCACTGTGAGTGTGTTTCTGGCTGGCTGGAACCGCTGCTTGAGAGGATTGCTGAGAATGAGACTGTTATTGTTTGTCCTGTCATTGACACCATTGACTGGAAAACATTTGAGTACTACATGCAGACGGCAGAGCCCATGATTGGAGGGTTTGACTGGCGGCTGACATTCCAGTGGCACTCGGTGCCCAAACACGAGCGTCTCAGGCGCAAATCTGAAACTGACCCCATCAGATCCCCAACTATGGCTGGCGGCTTGTTTGCTGTCAGCAAAAAGTACTTTGAGTACCTGGGAACCTATGATACAGGAATGGATGTTTGGGGAGGGGAGAACTTAGAATTATCATTTAGGGTTTGGCAGTGTGGAGGCATGTTGGAAATTCATCCGTGCTCCCATGTGGGCCACGTGTTTCCAAAGCGTGCTCCCTATGCTAGACCAAATTTCCTTCAGAACACAGCACGTGCTGCTGAGGTGTGGATGGATGAGTTCAAAGATCACTTTTACAACAGAAATCCTTCAGCAAGGAAAGAAAATTATGGAGACATTTCTGAAAGAAAGATTCTTAGAGAGCGTTTGAAGTGCAAGAGTTTTCACTGGTATTTAAAAAACATATTTGCTGAGTTGCACGTACCAGAAGATCGTCCTGGCTGGCACGGTGCTATCCGCAGCACAGGAATACCTTCAGAGTGCCTTGACTATGTCTTACAGGAACATAATCCTACCGGCTCTCACCTTTCTCTCTTTGGCTGTCATGGTCAGGGAGGCAACCAATTTTTTGAATATACATCAAATCAGGAGATTAGATTTAACTCTGTAACTGAGCTATGTGCTGAAGTCCCTGAGCGGGAAGACTTCATAGGTATGAGGAGCTGCCCAAAAGATGGATCTCCTATCCCAGAAAATATTATCTGGCACTTCAAAGAAGATGGGACTATTTATCATCCTCATTCGGGGAAGTGCCTTACTGCTTATCGTACGACTGAGGGGCATGCTGATGTGCAAATGAGAACTTGTAATGCTGGAGATAAAAATCAGATTTGGAAATTTGAGAAATAATCACTGCTGGTAGTATGAATTGAATGGACTCTGAAAGCTCTCCAGGCTTTTTACATGTGTGAGCAGATAGCAATGTTTGATTGAACACCTTTGGAATGTTTTCAGATGTGTCTGTAGTGGTGTAGAAGCTGTCTACTGTGATGAACTGTATGGAAAGCAAAACTAAATAGTGGGATTTGGTTTCTAAAACATGGATTAGAGCATCTAATGCCTTTTATTTTTGTAAAATTTTGATCCATTATTACTTTGCTCAATCTTAATAATGGTAAAACAAAGGCTTCTGAGTGGACTGAGGAGGGATTTTTTTCATCTTAAAATTATGCAGTAATCGTGCAAGATAATGTTACATATAAACAAAAAATTTTTACTTACAGAAGTAAAAGTTAATGTTCTTGCAGTGGTATTAGCTGACCTATGTTGCAGATACATTATAAAATATGTATCTAACACCCTAAGTAATGCTACAGTAGCACGATATTGAGGACGTGGATGTGAAAAGTTGAATCTAAGCCTTGTAATAGTCTGTTTTTTTCTGGGAAGGTACATGCTGTTAAGGGTACTATATTATATAGAAGAACAGGAAGTTTATTTACTAGAAGGGCTTTGGCACTGCTTTGCAGTCTTGTACCTGTTGTAAAAATCTTACCCCATGGGGCTTGGTCAGGAGCTCTCATGCATTTAGAGGAGAGTGTGGTAGCAGTGGAACCAAAGACATGCTAGTGATATGACAAATGGAAGAAGTAGGGATGTCTACATGTAAGAATTTGTTTAAAGGCAATGGGGAAGGAAAGAAAACACAAAATTGCCTTAGCTACTGCTGTTTATTAGCTATATATTTAATGTATAAATTGGCTCTGTGTAAGCTTTTCCACGTTAAGCCCCATATCCTAGAGACACAAAGGTTATGTGATCTAGACCATGTTTTTGTTGTTTGGTCTTTTTTTTTTTTTTTTTTTTTTTCCTTTTTTCATTTGGTTAGCAGGGTAGAGGAAAGTAACAAGAGGAACTTTTGGACTGTTTTACTTTTTGTGTTTTGGCAACAGCTGGCATGGGTCTGCCCTAGGAAGAGAAATAATACAGCATAAGGTGCCTCTTTCTAGTCTAAACAATACCACTGGAGACCTTGGGTAAGGCTGGGAAGCTGAAGCTTCTTACATGAGGGGAGTTGAAAAGACAAAGAACAGCTTGCAGGAAACTTAAGATTTGTTGGTAAGGTGGTTCACAGAATTACTTATTTAGGTTTTTTTTTTTTTTTTCTGTTAGGCTGAGTTTTTGAAGAATACTGATTCTTGAATCATGTCACTAATCTGTTTTAATTGTGATTATAGATGGTAGATGTGATAGATATATTGTGTACTTGAAAAAAAATCTTGTGTTAGTATCTGTATTTTAGTTTCATAAGATTTAGGTTGAACACTTTTCTTAATGTGCTAGGCATTCCAGCTGTTTTGATTACTTTCACTGATGTGATGAATGTTCTTCATTAGCCGTAGTGTAGTGAAGTCTTTCCATGGGGCTGGTAGGTAAAAACTTAAGCTGGTGAGCACTAGGAATCTGGATATTGAGGGATGTAATGGATGTGTATTTGCTACGGTGTTAGTAGGTAGAAGGGTTAAAAAGGGATGAGTGAGACTTAATGTAGTTGAAGTTTTGCCAAAAATCAAGTTAGAGTAAGTTAGAACATATTCTTAAATCTTAGTGACTTGAAAGCTTTGAGAGGTTTAGGTGGGAGCAGGTTAAGACAGAAGGCAAACAGAAGAAAATTTGGAGCTTGGAATGCAGCACTGAATCATGCTAAAAATGCTTGCCACTGTGTGGCATGGATTCTTTTAAGACTTGAATTTATTTTTAGGCAGTTATTTGCAATTTGATTTTTCTCCCTTTTTTATCTTCCCATTTTTTTCCCCTAAATTTTATTTGGTTGTTGTTGTTGGGTTTTTTTGTTTGTTAAAAAAAAAAGAAAGGGAACTTTTTACTACATAAGGGAAACATTCCTGAAAGTTTGCATTCCACTTTGCAGCAGGAATTCTTTTGTAGACCTGCAAGTTATGAACCATTTATCAAATTTTAAAAGGTAACCAGTTGTTATGTACTGGGGCAATAAATTATGTAAAGTATGTGCTTTTGTTAAAAGTTTGCTGTAGGCTGTTAAATTCAATAGAAATGACAGGAAAAGGACCTAGGTTCTCCTATGTGGCAGATCATAAATAGAATGTGCAATGCATGTTTCTTCAGATGAAAGTAATTTTATGGTGTGAATATAGACTATGCAAATTTTATACAGTTATTTTTTAGCACTTGGCAAAAACTGCTTTTCATATAAAGAAATACCATCAAGTTAAACTTGACATTCAAAGTGTTCCTTATCTATTTAAGCAATAATTATAAGTGAATTTGCCTCTGAGTTTGAGAAGTTATTCTCTCTATGTATCTGAACCCTTCCTCCTCCTTTTAAATTTTTTGGAGTTATTTAGAAACAAAATGGAGAGAACAGAAAAAAAAACCAAATTAAATGACCTGGCCCTAAAAAAAAAAAAAAAAAAATTAAAAATCTTCCCAATGTGAATAAAAAAACCACGCAAGTAAAAGGAGAAGGGACTAGAGAAAGGGGGAGAAAGAAAGAAAGAAGGAAAAAATACCTTACCATTTCAATATTCCTGTCCAATTATTTTTCAGTATGTACAGATTTCTGGAAAATCTGAAATGGAATGGTTTTCTATTTTGTTAGACTTTGAAGATTTGGTGAATGCTTGTATATATTTTAAACTACTGATTCTAAGTTACTTAAAAGAAATTGAATGTAAACTTAACACTGAATAAATGTGGAGGGCTTTGGGATTTCTTTTATAAAAATAAAATCCAGAAAATTAAATGTTAGCTAGTGTTCTGACTCTTCTCAGTTCTTTTCTTCTTGTGTACATGCATGCAGAATGCAACAAAAACCGCCAATAACTTGAACTTATGGGAGTTACTAAAAATTCTTCTTATTTTATCTACTGTACTTAGAATTCCAGATTGGCTTTTTTTGACAGAGGTTCAATTAATTATTTTTCTCCAAGTAGGAGATCTTGCAATTCATTGCAAAATATATTTGGATTGTGATGTTGTACTGTGTCACTGAGAGCTGCAGCGTTCCTGTAAAGTGTAGGGTTTGTTGGCAGTTGTAAGGTTTGAATATTCACACGCCCATCATCTGCACTCTATTCCATCTGCCCTGTAATTCTTGCACTGAGTGATTAATTATATTGGAGATATTTTGAGAGATGTACATTGAGCTGTTAAAGCCTGAGTTTCTCTTTTGATCTTTGCACAACTTTGTTAGTCAACACTTTGTTATTGTGAGAAATGAAAATAATATCTTTTTGCACACCACTTTTCTGTAGATCTCTCAACTTGCCCTTTGCATAAGGCCAAGTCTCTATTTTTTGGTGTTCAGTTCTGTAATGACTCATCAGCAGAAAAACAAATTATCCAGTGATGTATCTGCTATACATGGGTGTGTACAGAAGGCTTGATGTTTAAAAAAAGAAAGGCATTCAGGTTGTAAAGTGGAGTAAGTTGTATATTGCAGTCAGCTCAGCACAAATTTTTAGCTTTCTTCGTTTTAGTTATATTTTTCAGTTGATCGTAACAAGGACAAATTGTCTTTCACCTCTAAACATGGCTCTGGTTATGTGACATATTCTTTGAGGAGCAACAGGCCTATTTGTGCTATGACACATCCTAAAAAATTCTTCTGGACCTTCTGTGCTTTTTTTTTGTGTTTCCAGTCCAATATTTAAGTATTGCATAGGCAGCAGGGAGTCCAGAGGGAAAATAAGAAAAATGGTCATGGATGTTCCACAGAAAGGAGAACTTTACTGCTTGTGTCTCATTTACCTTGGAACAGCCCATCTATGAGATAGCAAGCTACAAGAAACCAGGCTCTGAATGAGTGGTACTGCCATCTTTCTAAGAATATTTGTCTCAGTTTTAAGAACTGAAAGCTGATACTACACAGCCTTCATGCAGTTCACAAGGTACCACAGGTATTTGGTAGTTCATCAAAGATTTGTTTTAGAAGCCATCAGTCTTGTCTGTCTCACATTTCCAGCCTGATGCTTTCGAATTCTATTTTGGCTTATGTTTAACATTTTCCTTTTGGTTGTACTCCACTATAGATCACACTTTCCAGAATCAAAGGGGAAAAGTAATTATTTCAAGTAAAATTAGAAAGACCCAGCTATAAAACAGGGTTATGAAAAGTTGAAGTGGGGGAAAAATATCCTGTATTTCTTTGTCAAATATAAGCTGTTGATACAGGCATAGAGATAGTCTGGTCTCACATCTTTTAGCAGAAGTGAGTCTTTTAGGAATAAAAATAATATCTTTGTATCAAATTCATAAAGGGAATTTAATAGTTAATATTTAACATTCTAATATGCTAATATTTTGAGGCTTTTCTTGACATGTGATAACAAGGAAACTCAATTTCTTTGTGCTATGTTGGTGCTTGAAAGAAGCTGGGAAGAGAAGAGCCATCTTCTTAGGTACTCTTCCAACTTCCAAGAGGTCCCTGTTCTTCCTCTCCCTTCTTTTCTCTACTAGGGTTCGGAATTTGACAACTGAGGGATGGGAGTGTGAATACCTTATTTTTATTTACGTCTATGTACTAGCATTTAGCAGAGATGAAGATAATAGAAATAGGAAAATCACATGTGCCAGTTTAATTCAACTGCTTATTGTCTTTGCTTCTTATAGGTTCCTGAAAAGGATCAAGCTCTGGTAAAAGTTAGGTTTGCCTTTTTGGCTGTTGATAGTATAGTTCACCTGTACAATGACTGCGAAAAAACTACCCTCCAATGTGCTCTTTCTATTTTCACACTGACAACTTTATGTTCTTTCTTGAACTAGACAAATGTTAGTAGTGTAAAATTGGTACTTAAATAGGATTATAGAATTACCATGTATCAATATCTTCACTCAAGTGTTGATATCTGAAGTGTTACAGCCATGTCTGGAGTTTAAGTTGACATGGTGCTTTTGGAGTTAAACACGTAATGCTTGAAACAAATTCCATCTCAGAAATCACAAATGAGATTACTGAAGAATTGTATATTGTTCTTATGATTTGGTAAAACCAAATCTGGATTTGTACTTACTGATATGTATGATATTTGGCTTTAAACGTTTTGCTCTATATCTTCGAAGTACTTGTAAGCCAGTTGGCTTAGTATGTGGGAGAGCTACCTGTTAAGAATTATCCTTTACTTCTCCCAGTCTTGTGACATCCTTTTGAAAGCCTGGTGTTTGCATAACTCCCTACCAGGCTTCTGCTCAGGCTAAGTATCTGTTAAAACCTAGTAACTCCTCCCTCCCTGTAATACCCATTAAGTTCTCTGGTGAATCCAAATCCATAGTTGTTAGCTCTGACTTTTTTATAAAAACAGTGATCAGACTGCTAATATCTTTCACTTCTTGGCAGTTACCTGCTCTGTGGATAGGCTTCTCATATTGTGGAAGCTGACGACGCAGTGCAGAGCCTACAGGTTTGAAGGCCATGCGGAAGCGGTGACAAGCGTAGACTTCTCACCTGATGGGCAGGTGCTGGCTTCAGCTTCTCATGATCACACTGTCAGGCTGTGGATTCCTTGCATGTGAGTGTAACTGAGCAATGCTGGATATGTGCTCTGTTATTGTGCAGTGTGAATATTGGAGGCTTTACTCAAGTTTATTTTTCCTTCCCACCTGCTTGGGCTTTGACAGAAGCAGAGGTTGGGGACCACAAGCAACACAGCTCTTTACTGTATTACTTTGTTCTTTTCTGAATAGTCTGTAATTTCAAAAGAAAAATATAACAACTCAAAGGTCACAATTTCATGTGATTTTCTTAATAATATTTCTCTGGCTTAAATATTATATTTTAATTAGGATTGCATGGCTGCACTTCATTTTGGGGAGACAAGTGATGAAGAAAACAGTAGCTTTTTGGAAAAAAAATTTAATTAACTTGCCTTATCAGACTGTTTTTGAGTAGTAGTAATTATGAGCTATTCATTATGCTCCTAAGACTGATGTTACTTGAACTTTCAAGCGCTTTATAGATTACTATGTAAAAAAATTCTCTTTCAAATGCTAAAAAGACTAAAGGCCAATGCTGCTGCTTAATTGCACTGTTCTGTAAAATTAGTCATTGGTAAACGGAACTTAAAGAATGTTATTCTGATAGTATTTAAGTAAGTAAAAATGTAATAGTGACTTTGAGATTTGGCCTCTGTATGCTGCATTTTTGTTTGGCTCAGATTCTAAATATGCTAACATTGAGTTTTATGAGGATTTAAACTCTTCAATACAATTGTGATTTATGACTTCGTATTTGGGGTTTTGTTTCATTTTCTTCCCCCCCTCCCCCTGCCCTTAGTCATGGAGAATCATCAGTACTGAAAGGTCATACAGCATCTGTTCGGAGTGTGAGCTTCTCCCGTGATGGCTACTCTGTCGTTTCAGCGTCCAATGATAAATTAATAAAAGTATGGAGTGTTTGCTATCAGCGCCTTTTGTTTACCCTATTCCAACACACTGGTTGGGTTCGCTGTGCCAAGTAAGTGTTGTTTTTATTCTCTTGGTAAAGTAGAATTCCTAACAAAGGGGATTTTATATCCCAGGGTAGAAATAAGAGAATAAAAGTTTGTGAATGACAAATAATGATCTCTCACCAATATCTAAATTTTAATAAATGAACCTTATGTACATAAGTTTTGTATAGATCTCCTAGCTGAAGTATGAAAGCTTGCTCTATGTTAATATGTGAACATACTATTTTCAGTCAGTATCCTGTCTTTCCCCACTTTTGTTTTATTAACTTATTTCCCCGTAATAGTTTCTAGATTTATCATGCATTGTAGGGGTTTTCTCAACTATTCTTGGAATAGTAATGGCATTAAAGAATGGTCGTGAATCCAGATGAGTTAAGCTTGCATAACTGGAAAAGGTAAAAGAAATGGCCTTTGGACTGCTAGTTAGGATTCATACTCTTTAAAGACAGAACAGCTCTTTAAAGACAAGAAAAGATTGCTGATTTTTTTTTTTTAATTATTTTTCCTTTCCTCCATTTTAATGGAAAATCTGCAGCTAAGAGAGGCCTGATATAAGCCTCAACAGAAAGGAATTTAACACTGGTGAAAGTGCAGACCCCTAAAAAGTTTCAAGGTTTTCTGACTGTTGAAAAGAAAAGGGACAGCTCTAGGAAATCACATGTGAAAGTTCTTGAACAGTTTTTTAATGTCATTGTGCTCAATAAGTAAAATAAGAGTGCCTGAGGAAGTCATAGACAAGTCAGTTTTCCTGTTTAAATACCTAGTCTGCTAGTCTAGGAATAATAGCAAATGCTTTGCCCATTATTGGTAAGTTTAGAAGGAACTCAGAGAACATAAATATAGGTTAACATTGAACACAAGATTCTACTGTGTCCTCATTGTCTTTTTACCTTTAGTTTTCTATAATAATCTCTTTGTCATCTGAAGTGACATGCTTAGGTTGCTGATACCTTCCCCCCAGCCCTTCTCTTCGACTTGCTTATGGGTCTGTGTTTAATTGTAGTTGATAGTGGAATAGGGGGAGAAGCTTTTCTTTTTAGTTTTATTAGATCATGAAAAATACTAGAGGTTCAAATGTTATGCAGTCTTATTTCAAACAGGTTCTGGTGTTTAGCTACTTATGTCTAATGCTTATCTAGGCACAAACAGTTGTTGTGTAATGTATACACTTTTGCATTCCAGATTTTCACCTGATGGAAGATTAATAGCATCTTGTGGTGAGGACAAATCTGTTCTCATCTGGGATACAAGAGATAAAATTTGTGTTAATAGCTTCTCAGATTATGAAGGGTAAGTTTTACTAGAAAAAAAGGAGAAAAGTAATAGTGTAATTTTAATGGCATTAATTTAATGTTCAGTGGTGGTAACATCTATGTATGTTAAATCTGAAAACAGATCAGAATTCTACCACTTGTGTGAAGTAAAATAATTCATATAATGTTTTCTAAAGAGGTTAACTGGCTGCACTTATCCAGCTGTTTTCCAGCAATCAAGAGATAATCCAAACTGAAGTGAGATTATTCTTGGATTTTGGAATGTTTCCATGTTTTCCCTCAATTTTGATAATGTTATTTGGTATTGGATGATTCAACAAGAAGAAAGCTTGAAGGCTTTTCTATTTTGTGGATGAAAATAATATTTTGTTACCTTCAGTGATCTGCCTTATTTAGGTTTAAAAAATAATTGCTTTTAGTTATATGAAGTTTTCTTAAACACCTTGGATCCAGAATTTTATTTATCAAGTCAGTGGAATATTTGTATTATGTATGTGCTTTGCTGATTTCATGGCTGCCTTCATCCTTTTTTGAGTCCAAAATGTGGTTGTAGCTAGATACTCGGTTCTTAGACAAAATTATTGTACTTGTTGCTTACAAACTCTTTGCAGCACTATCTTCTAGGAACTTTGTACTCTAGCACAAATTCTGAAGGTTGGACTTGGGTCAATTATACAGTATTTCCAACAAAAATGAGATTGATTTATCACGCACATCTTGTTTATTTCAGTTACCTGAAATGCCTAATTTGAGTTTCCATGCATGTAGGTTCCACACAAGTTTGTGGCAGCTCAGTGTTAATATTGTGGGCTTTATATATATACACACCCCTAAATATTTCTGTGGAAACACAATATAAATCTGGTTTTATTAATTATGTTTAGGTTTGCAAATTTTGTGGATTTCAACCCAAGTGGAACATGTATAGCTTCTGCAGGTTCCAATAACACAGTGAAACTATGGGATATTCGAACAAACAAGCTACTGCAGCATTTCAAAGGTAAAAACAATGTAGTTTATTTTATTTTCTTTACAGTGGGACTCTTTGCAATTAAATGTGATTTATTAGAAGAGTGTTATTTCATTCCTTACTGGGAAAAGTGGACAAACAAGTCATATTGACATGTTGTAAGTATCTTTGTAGTCTAGCAACCCTAGGAATACAGTCTGAATCCTTTTTATTTCTTTGCTTCTCTTAATTTTTAGAACTGAACTAAACAAATACTGTGGAGAGTCTTCTGTGCCTCAGCACTTTGGTTGTTTTTCCCTTAAATGAAGTAGCTCTTTGGGAAATAGAAAAGAGCAAAGAAATAAAGTGTACATATCCTCTTAGTAGATATCTACAGCCTTTGAATATTGTCTTCTGTAAATCAGTTCACAGAGCAGGGGTTAATTGTCTATCATTCCATCCTTCTGGTAACTACCTCATCACTGCTTCTACTGATGGTACCCTTAAGATTCTGGACCTCTTAGGAGAAAGACTTATTTACACTCTTCATGGACACAAGGTATACACAATAATCCTCTTTAAATGGAGATCTTAAAACGTTGTTCAATATCTTTACAAAGTGAAAGTAACATTTATGCCATTGCGTCTTTTATCTTATAACTTGCAGGTAAAATTGAGTGGACAGAAAAGTGTTGTATTAATGCACCTTGTCACAAGTGGTTAAGGATATGCATCAGTTTTTACCTGTAACTGTGCTTTTTATCTGTCAATATTGCACACTTGATGTTAAGTAAAAGCTCATGTTCTGAATTCATTACTAATTCACTTGATTTTCACAATCATGTTATTTGGCACTTCAGTAGTTTTGTCAATTGAAGTATAAAATCAAAGGATAATGCCACTATTTTTTTTTTTTTTTTTTTTTGGTAATTGTAATGTAGCATCTTATGAAAACTTTTCAATAAAATTTTTCAGAAATTTGACTACAGTAAAATTGTTCTTTATTTTATTAAAATTGAAAAATCTATTATATTAGGTAATGGCATCAGTGTTTTTCTTTTGCACTAAAATACCATGATTACAGCAATGGCCTAATTTTACTGTATGCTATTTTTTTTTTCAAGGGACCTGTACTTTGTGTGGCTTTTTCAAAAGGTGGTGAAAAATTTGCCTCAGGTGGAATGGATGCTCAGGTTTGTGGTATTGTCTCCTTAAATGAAATGTCTTAATGTTTGTTGCAGTGGATGGGAGTTAAATACAGTATGTCACAGTAACATGCTAATTGCTCACATGCATTCTGTCTACTAGTGTGTTATATAGACTATCTATTGGATGTTATGATGAGGAGAAGACCAGCCACTTCTATTTTACTATTAAAATAAAGGAAGGATTTTTAACTAAGTATATTTAAAGTGTTCCTATTCAGTGTCAACAAAGTAGTTGTGTTGCAATTAATATTAAGCTTTAGGTATTTTGTTAGGTTTTCACTGCTTTTAAAGTCCTTACTCTGTAATTGTAGGTATTAAGTTGTATTACAGGGAAAATTTTGGCTAGAATTGGGGGAGAGCTTCTGGGGTATGAGAGCATGGAGAAAGTAGGAAAAAATCTATGTGTCATGTTCCTCAGCAGTTTGGTGTTATGGGTTCATGCTGAATATATGAGAAGGAAGGTCCAGTTTCATCAGGAAGCACTTCCTTAGATAAATGTAAAAAGTAGTCATAGCAGGTGTAATAACTGTTTAAATTACCTTAAAATGGGCCTTCTTGTGTTTGTTGAAATTTTTCCCTTTTTTATTAAAGTTTTGGTGGGAGAAGAGTACTTACTTTGCTGCAACTTTTACTTTTCTAAGTTTTAAAATGTGCTAACCACTGTTGGGTAATACCAAGGTGCATATCTTTATCTATAGTAAACATAAGAACTTTATTCCTCAGTGTCCGTTTTCTTTTGGTGTATACACACATGTACTTCTCAAACATCCTGTTTTGCTGACCTGTCCACAGCCTTCTTTCAGGTGTGCCAAGAGGATGGTTGTGGGACTTCTCAACTCACTGTGATTGTTGGTTTACTATAATTGTAGGGTGTATTGTTGGAAAAGTTCTGCTGGCAGATCAGCAATGTTATGCTTATGAGCAGAGGCTGGCCATAAAACTATTATCTTCTACCCTTCATGCAGTACCCAGAATATACTGTCTGTTCATAGCATGAGTTGGAGGCAGGTGACACATTCAAAGTTTATGGAAGACTGCTTCCTTCATATTTATTTGCATTTTCAAACAACAGATCCTTCCATACCTTTCCATCGAAGAAGGAAAACCAGTAACTCTTCTTCTTGGCTGCGGCAGAACCAACTGACAGCCTTGTTCAGAAGCAGGTTAAATATTTGAAACAAACACTGGATACTTTTGTTTCTTTCTATTTGCTTCTTTCCTCGAACAAAGAAGATCTCAAAGTGTAGCATTCTGAAGTTTGTGTTCCTCACGTTTTTGGCTATATATGCACATGGTAGTTTATTTCATTAACCTGTTGCCATGGAAAACATAAGACCTTTTATGAGAAAGAGCAAAGTTAGACCTCTTTGTTTGGAAATTGGTAGCCTATGCTGTTAATTCAATTAGTATATAGAAAAGACAACTCATGTCTAATGAGGGCCTTGGTGTGAAGGGAAATACTTATTTACAAAATATCTATCTTTCTAGGGTTTGCCTATTTGCTTTTGCACTGTAGTTGAGATACTCAAGATCCATTTGGATGTTTCCATGCTGATTTTACTCTTACTGATTTTTTTAAACTGTAATGATGAAGCTGCAGTGACATGGCCTTTTACTTTAGAAAAAATAAAACATGTTTAGAGCTTGAGATCAAAAGCTCACCCCTAATAAAAGATGAGATGCCTCCTGCCTATACTATTATTTACACTCAGTGCTGAAACACTTAAAATTACTAAGCCAGTAGAAAATTAGCCTGAAAAAAAAGAGAGGAAACTACAAAAAAAAAAGTAAGTAACTTTATTCTGGACTGAATGATGGAAGTAGTAGAACCTACATGAATGAGGAAGGAAAGAAAGCAGGAGCTCCTGTGAATCAACTGATCTATCACCTAACAGCTCTGCAAGTGGCAGGTTCTGAGGAAGGTTTAGGTAGTTTGACTGAGATCTGTGCATCCCTTTCTGGTACTAATGTCTGATTTAGTCTGAGTTCACCTTTATTGGTGCACTGTCTCCCAGTGCGTATTCAGGGTCTTTGACTCAAGGGAGTCATGGAAGATGTTGAACCTGATATGAACTCATAGTAATGCAGCTATTCAGGAATATATTAAAAATATTATATAGTGTGCTTGGAATTTCTGTGAGCAAATCTATGATTAATGTCTGAAAAATACTTCTAATGTCTGTCAAAAATATTACTGACTGGATAGGGAAGTAATTTTAAGCTAGATTGTAGTCCCCTCTTTGTTTCCTTTAATTTAGTTAGCAGTTGTAGATATCAGCATTGGACTTTTGGTAACTTCTCAGTGTCTCAAAATACCTTTTTTCTTTTCCCCTTAGTATGTAAAGTAAGAAGGAGTTCACAGGTCATGTAGGCTTAATTAAATTACTTAAATTATATTGTGACATGAGAGAGCAACACTGTGTATTATGATTTAATTTTCGGGAATATTCATAAGCCTGGGTAGAATACCTTTGGACTATCTCTATATCCTATGACCTTCTGCATTGGTCATTGTATGACTTGTATATCATTTTTACCTAGAACGTAATTAGACAAAGTTCAGAAAAGAGATTCCTGTTGCTAAAACACTGGAACCAGGTGTTTTAGAGTTCTGTGCAACTCTCTCATTTCTCTTATTCTTTCAAACTTACTTTTAGATCTGCAAGCCTTTATAGGGGGCAGAAATTTAACAGTATATGATCCCTTGATCTGATAGAAAAGTAACCTGGAACAGTTCAGTGGGAGAGGAGTTTGCTTTGTTTTGTGATTATAGACTTATTTTAGAGGTGAATTTAAATAGACTGAATCACATCTTTTATATTTGAAGATAGTCTGGGGAAGTGCCTGTGTTGCAGTAGAGATCAGACTAAGACATCACTGCAGTATTGTTATAATGCAGTGATCTACTAGTAATAACAGACTTTTCTGAATAGTTATGCTTTGAGCATTGGATAGCCTTCAAATAGTTACTAATATGAAGATTTCTTATAGGTATTTCTATGGAAAACCAACTTTGATACTTTGGATCATGAAGAAGTTCTCAAACACAATTTTAGAAGAACACATATTGATGATCCTCCTCATCTTCTTGATATTTACCCAAGGTCATCTCATTTGCATGATGAAAATCTTAATTCAATTGAGGTGAGTGCAATAAATTGTCTAATGTAGGAAACAAGAACACTTTATGGTTAAATATGTTTTATATACGTTTTATGTATACCAGAGAGCTTTTTATTGTTACGTATAATACTTTGGAAGCAATCATAATTTATGAATCCACATTAGGATTACTCGGCAAGCTCGTGTTGACAGGTTTATGCTGAAATTACTTTCATGCTTCTTCTGTGTCTGTACTCTACATCAGATTCCAGCAAAGCATATGTGATAATCTGGTTTCTGAAATAACACTGCAAGTGTTGCAGAAGACATCTGAATCTCCAATGAACTTTAGAATACTTGCCAGAATACATCATTATAAGCAGGACAAAGTGGTGATATTACTGGGAGTCAAATACTTGATTGTCACAAGCTATCCCTCTCTCCAAGACCTTTAGATATTGTGAGAAGGTCTTGATATCTATCTAAAAGACTTTTCTTGGCTAGCAGTGTGTTTTATGTCACTAGGTAATCTGATTTCCTTGTATTTCGTTCTTGAACTACTTTGCTGCCAGATTATCTACTGGCATCTATTGAAAGTGTTGGAAATTAGGGAAGCAAAGTACAATGTCAAATGTTCTGTCAGTATTAGGAAAACTCCTGTGTTTGTAAAGTAGTCTGAAAGTTATGCTCATGAGGTGAACAGTGCTATACCTTTGATGAGGCCATTGTTTACACTTTATTTGTGATAGTCTCTGATAGAGCTGGGTGGCTTCTGCATGGTGATTACCTATAGTTTCTTCTTTTTTTTAATAGTCTCCAGGTTCCTCTAGTGTTGAAGAACTCTATCTGAGATAAATCTAGGTACTTTCTGATTGCTGTGATAGGCTATCAGAGTAATATAGAAATTCACCATTGCCTGGTTGCCTATGTAGAAAATATAGATACTGCTGCCATGGCTTTTGTTTCCTACTCAGAGTTTTAAAACAGTGACATTTGGGGATATTTGGAGTTTTTTTTGTGGGTGGGTGTGGACACTGCTGCAAGCCTAGGCAGATTTCAGCCAGGCCTTTCTCACAGGATCTGAGTCTTTTTCTCAGGCTGTGAAACTTTCTCAGACCTAGCTGGGACTTTTCCCAAGCTAGGGCCTCTGCCTCTACTGTAAACACGAGAGAAAGAATCGTAACAATAGATAAACACCTGCTGGATCCATGAGAAAGCCTGGGACAAGAGGTGTCTCTTTCTCTGCCCAATGAATTGTCTGTATTTTGTTTTGCACAAACTGTATTATAAAAAGCAATAGCCTTCTTCAATAAACTGCTCTTTCTTGCTTTTCTGCACCAAGCAAGGGAGTTGCCTTGTTGCTGTTTTTCTTTCGCCGCTCTGTAACCCTTTATGCAGCAACAGGTGGGCATGTTTGCAATATGAATAGTATAAAGATTGAAAGAATTTGCTGGAGGAAGTGAACTCTGATAAAATCTATGAATATGATTTCTTCTGTGCCTGGTTCTATTGTCGGGTCGGATGTGAAGCTTTCTAATGCTTAGCATTTTGGTCAGAACAGAATTGACTGCATGTATGACAAGCTTCATAAACAAACTTGCATGATGGACTTTGCTATTTGTTGTAAGGTAAATGAATGAAGTTAAGTTTACTGGTACTAGCATTCAGTACAGTTGGTCAGTGCCAGAACAAACCCAATCACAGCATTTGCCGGCAGATTGAAGCCAGTCTTGCTGGAGACTTGTTTTGAGACTGTTCAAATTGCACCTAATTATAACATGTACTAAACAGGTACAGTAGATTATGGCTGCAGGGGTCCATTGTTTTCTTTTCAGGTCAACATTTCCAGACCTCTATGCTGCTTACATGCCTGGCAAAGAAGTAAATATACTTCGAACCAATTTTTAATTTTTTTTTTTTCTTGTTCCTGGACCTGGGTAATTGAGAAGCCTGGAAAAGCATTAATAAGTTCAGGCTGAAGTTAAACTAAGGCTGGGAAGCCTCATTATCAATACTGAAAGGGCTTGTCAAGGAAATTCAATAGTTGAATGTCAAGAAATTATTTATTAGTTAGCTTTGACAAATTTAACTTAGCTTTATGTCTACATTTATGCATTGTGTCTGCATTTGTGACAGCTTATAGGCTGCTGGGCTTCTCCACAGTAGTGAAAGAGCTCTATGGCTTTGTCATAGCAAAGTTTTGGACTCTGTATTATATTTTCTGGCCTGATTTCAAGATGCTGTATTTTCTATTTACATAATATTGTCACTAGAATATCCTTCTCTCAGTAAACATCAAGTATGTTATATTCTTGGAGACAAAATAGTGTCAGTTTCAAACTCATTAAGGTAATGTATTTTTATATTTGTAAATTAAATAATATAGTAATAGTGATTAGAATCTCTTTTGCAGCTAATTTTTGAGTTAATGTAATAATATAATAATTGAGATGGTGTTAGGGTGAAATTATCAAATTTTCTTGCTCCATATGTCTTTTCATGGTTTTTTTTCCTCCTCCTGTCTGCCTCAAAAAAAAAAAAGTGGGATTTTTCTTGTGATGAGGAAGAATAGACCTCACCAACTAGACAAAAACATAATTTATCAAGAGAAAACTGGTATCAGTTACTACCAGCAATAACATGCTTTAGTTAGCATGCTCTAATTCTTAGGTAATTTCTATGCTTGAAATTTTTCAGTGTTCCATCTTCTTAACTATTTCTTCTTGTAACTGAGAAAAGGCATAATGTTTAGGCCCACTGTGCTGTACTCTGGAGAAGGAAAAAGAAAAAAAGTACTTTTGTCCTTCATGTGCCAAGCTCTTTCTAAGCCAGAGGCAATAGGGAGAATTCTAGTGTTAGGCTGTTCCACTGCAATTCCACCCTCATCTTTCAATGGCTCATCGTGTTTCTAATATATCAGGGAAAGGAAGGATGGAATCACAAGCGTGTCAGAGGAAGCTTCTGGAGATCATCTATTCTTATCAGTGGTACATCAGTTCAGCTTTGTCTGGTTAGGGGGCCTTGAAGAGGGTTGGAGATTCCCTTGTCTTTCTGTGTGATCTATTCCACTGCAGCACAGCAGTTGTAATGACAATTTTTTCCTATTATCTCATCTATACCTCAGATAATATGCAGAACTGCTTCCTTTCCTTTTATTCCCTTCTCTTCCTCTTTCTATGTGAACAGGGTAAGATAATTGATCTTAACTAAACAGAAGTAACACTATTTCAAGAGATTTGGTAACATAGGCATGAGTTACAGGCAGGCAGAGGAGGCAGTTGGAAGATGGGATTTTTAAAAGTATCAATGACTGCCGGTTTGCTACAAGCCACTACAATGTAATCTAAATGCTTGAGATGTGTTGTAATACATTGCCTTGAGTTATGCTCAGCTGGTTTAGTCACCTGTACAACAGGAGTGAAGAGGGATTGCCTTAGGATAAAATTAAACGTTTTAGAACACAAAAAGTTAAACAGATGTACAGACAGAAAGAGGAAAGTAATTCTTCCCCCTATATTTTAAATTTCCTAATCTTTCATACCTTTCCTTTTTTCTTTTTTCCTGTTAACTATTGCTGCTCTATCCCTGCTTGTCTCAGCATGGCAAAGTCCCTGCAATTCCAGAACTTGCTTCTGGGGAAATAATATACACAAAAATTGAGCTGACTTAGAATTTATTCATCTGGGATCAGAGGCACAGTTGCAATGTTTTTATGCATCACGTGTTGGAAATGCTGTTTTGAATAAAGCAGCTGGCACAAGGACATTAGGAATTACAGGTATCATCTGGTATTTTGCCTTCAGGATAGTGATAGAAAGATGGAGCTTGAGTGTATTTTGCCTTTTCTGATAACTTTTTCTTATTTTATCTTCAAAGCTATTCTTCGAATCTGTAATAGTTCAGATACCTTCCTTATTTTTTTTCTCTCTCCCTGCCTATTTTTTGAGGCTAATTAACTTTTACAAGAAAATCATTAGTTGTGTCATCTCCTCAGCCTAGCAGTAACCTGAATTTTAATGCAGTTTTGAATTTCATGTTGTAAAACAACATGAAAAACTTTGTAAAACTTTATAACTGTTCTCTAACTGCACTGATCAATGTGATCCTTGAATATTCAAGTAAGTAGAGATTTAATGCTTAAAATGCTTGCAATTTTTCAGACAGCTTGGAAATATAAGGAAATTATTTGCTCTCTAAAGACACCTACTTTTTTCTGTTGACCACAGAGGTAATCTTAGGTGATTACCAGCTCAAATACAGGTGTCAAGCAGTATGGCTAAATTTAACTGAGATAAACCCTGGTTGTTGTCTCTGTCATAAGGACCTTGTGGAGTTATTTGAAAAGAGTATGTTTAATCAGTTATGCAGTTTTAGTGAAATATACTAAAAACTGCATTCCACTTGGTGAGAATTGTGTTTCTGAATTTGCCATGTTTGTACATAATTGACCTTTCATGTGCTGAAGACTTCATTAAAATAAATGGAGGATTAGAAATTAGTTTCTTTCAATATAACTTGTGTTTTTGAACATATTAGGGTGCATAGAGTTTCTCTTGTGCACATATAGCTTCTGTTGATTTAATTTAATCTTAAAATTTTTAGCGTAATTTCAGTTATAAATATTTTCTTAGATGAAGCAAATTCAAATATACACTAGGTGGCAGTAGAAAAAAAGATTATATGGCTTGCTTAGCTTGAGGGCCCCAGTCTAGAGCAAAGAACAGTGTTTAATCAATTTGAAAATTAATTTTCTCTTGCTATGTTTGGAGAGACTATTTCACAAGTAGCTGAATCACTTTTCTAAGAAATACTTTGAGTAATTTAAAACTTTCTCTTTTAATTTTATTAACTTCATTTTTCTAATTAATGAAAGATTCTGTAGAAACCTTCCTTTCAAATATATTTTATTGTACTATGGATCAAAATGTGGTAACTGTATTATCATATTAGAAGATGATATTGAAAATATTTATGTATCAGTTTGTCAGTAATTAAAGCAAGGCTTTGAAAGAATTTTTGAAACCTTATAATATGTGATGGTACTCCCTACCTTGCGTTGTAGTGCTCTATTTTTTCTGTCTTGTTTCTTAAAGTTAAGTCTTTTCAAGACTTACCTTTAAAACTTCCTTTGGTAAGATTATTTTACAGCTAACTATGTCACCTTGTCAGGAAATGTCAGGTAATTTGAAACTTTTCCATTTAGCTTCATTCCATTACCTCATTCATTTTTAGTGCAATATTAAACACTGATGTTTGTACAATGAACTTAGATACAGCCGTTATATTTTTGCACATTTTTAGACACCTTTTAGATGCTATTTCTGACTAGCTGCTTAATAATTTTATATTTAATTCTTTTAGTATGGCTTATGACAGTTACTCTATCCCCAGTCAGGGTTTACAGTGCTCCTCATCCTCCCCTTTTTGCTGGTAAAGCAATAAGCAGAAGTATACTCAGAGGAACTTTCATTCTAGCTCCAGGATGTCACACACAAAAAGAGCATATTTTTTAAACTTAATAATACAACAAATTTATTTACCAACCTGTATCATTCTGCAATATCTCTGATGTATATAACAAAGAGATACTATCTCAAAGAAGATGTTTCAAGAGCTATTAGTGATAATACTACAGTAGTTCCTCCTCATTAGAGTCCTGATAGGTAGTATGCTTCTAACTGTCACTCTTCTGCAGAATCCTGCCGATCCATTGTCTTCTCTTCAATGCCCAAATGATGCATATCAGAAAATGTCTTTAGTCTTACCTGCCCATAGTATGATTGGCACTTGGATAATGCATTCATTATATTTATTGTAGGGCTGACAATATCAGAAGCAACTGACCTGCTTATTGTGGGCACTGAACAAGTGTAAACTCTGAGGGACAGTTGCCTGTGTCCTCTCAATAGACATAATACGTATAGAGGTGAAACAATAAAATTTGCAGTTCCTCTCCTGCTCACCTTAACAGTGAAAAACAGATAAGCAATACTATATTCAGAGGAGATCTTGATTAATCATGTTTCTGCAGAGAAGATGCTAAGGAAGTTAAAATGGTAGAATTTTCTAAATTGAAGGTTATTACATAGACCATGTTACCTGGCTTTGGTTCTCTTTTCTCCCTTTCTTTCCTCCAAATCTATTTGACAAAACTGGAACAAAGAAAGACTTGATCCTAATATCTACAAATGAGGGAGAATTTTAAGAGTTCAGCTGTGATGACCATGTAGCAGAATGGGTTTTCTTGATTGTCCCTGAGTCTCTGCTCATTCTTGACTGATGCACCTGTAATCGGAAAACAGAAAAAAAGATCATAGATGAAGAATGGCTTGTTGAAAGTGAATAAAATAAAGAGCTAAGTGCTGCTACTCAGAGAAGTGAACAAGCTTAAAAACAGTGTTAAGATCTCTCCTTAGGGAAGGTTTGTTATATCTGATTTGTAAGTGCTGTGAAGTGTAAGAATCACTTTCACTTTGAATAATCAGGTAATATCTGTTTTTAAATGTTTCTTTACCTTCTAGCTTGTTAGTAAACTTTGTTCATCTTCTTCTACTTGTATTTACTGAGGAGGAACTTGTTTCTATTAATTTTAACCTAAATTTCTGCATGTAAGTTACATAAATCTAAATAAACTGAGAGAAAAGTCTTCAGGCTGTGTACAAGGTGCTGTTGCCCTCCTTCCCTGACTATTAATTCCAGATATAAGATTGTATTCTATCTACATGATAAACATGTCTCTGACTTAAAGATCGTTATACCAATGTATGGACCCTAACATCAGGGATTTTTCCTGTGGAAATACCACTGAAGCAGTTACTGAGTGAACAGCTCTGGCTGAGCCAGAATTTTGACAGTCTTCAGGTGAAATAGCAGGATCTTCTTCTTGAGAAGTCAAAATAAAATGACCCTTGTAGCTAAGAAACTTTCAGTGACTAAACTGAACCCTGTCACTGGGCAAGTGTGAATTCTAGGTGTTCTGGGGTTTTTTTCCTGCTTTCAATAAGGTGGTTGGAATTAATACTGTCTCTGGATTACTGATAAAAAGTTGGAAAGAGAAAAGTTCATTTCTCTTTATTACATCAGACTTCTTGGTGACTTGAAAGTCGTCTAGCCTTTCTGTAATTTTTGCCAGTTCATAACTTCCATGCATCATGCTGAGAGGGCAAACATCTTAGGCTGTGATACACCTAGATAATAAATAGTAGGGATAATATGCACACGGGCTTTTTATAGGGAGATTATTCTGATACTTGGATGAAACCATAAGATAAAAGCAGCAACTTTCTTAAATTTCGTATTCTCTGATACTTTCTTAATGCTTCACTTTCAGGAAAGGACATTGGCAAAATATTGCTCAAGTTATAGATTAACTCCTATAGCCAAAAATAAGCAAATAGTAACTGTGATATTAAGAGCAAAACTGCAGATACTGTGATGACATATCTGATCAATCAGCCTCTGACATTGTCCCAGTAAAAAGCAGTTTTTCATGTGGTTTCAGGAGCAAGATATTTTGTGTTCAATCTGTTAACTTATTACAGAATTCAGTGTTACCTCCTACCTGTTTTCCACAGAAGGGCTTTCAAAGTTATTTTGGCAATCAGAGCAGGTACAGAAGAAGTAAGCATATCGACAGTCTGTTAGAAGGGATGACTTGAGGATATTGAATGGGGATTGGGAACCAATTGATCTAATTTTGCTGCTAAGTTTCTTCTCACTTTTTATTTCAGTCTTATTTCCTTTTCTCTGTTGGTGCTGAAATAATGATATAATTTATTTTCAACAGGTCGACCCTACCTTTGATGTGCCTGACAAACACACACCTGACCCAGTTGTCATCAATATTAGACCGGTTTCATGTACCTGTAGTACTCCTGTAAGTTGCTTTAAAAAAAAAGGGAAAAAAAGAAAAAGCATTGGATATAGCTAGCATGTTACAGGAATATGGTTTTACTGTCCCTATGAATAAAAAAGATTTTTTTAGTAATTGCTGAGTGCTCAGAGTTCAATATCCTAAATTCTCAACTTCAACTTTCTGTCACAGTTGCCAAGTCTAACCAGAAGATGGTGTGATAGCAAAGCTTTCATTTTATACCTGTAATTTTACCACTATACTAAGCACAAGTTCTATTTACAGCCCACCCTAAGTACATCTAAGTATTACTGTTAAAATTTCTGGGTTATTCTCAAACAATTTTTGTAACTCTGTCTTTACATGCAAATAATGGTAACCCTAAAGAGTCATTGTCTCACTGATACAATTATAAGTGTGATTTTTTTATTATTTCTCCTTTTAAGGCATTTAGTAGTTCCCTAGAAAGAAAAAGAAAAAAGTAATATATTTTAAGACAAAGTGATAGGATTAGAGTCTTCTAGTGTTGGCTTTACATATGACTTTGGTATGGTGTGGGGGAGGAGAGGAAGGCAGTGTTTTAGTGGTAGTTTCGTGGGAGGAAAAATATGCTCTCATGGTATGAAATCTAAAAGACATGCTGTTCTAGAATTAGGTTAAAATGAGAATTTTTCTTTTAGTTCAGAATCTGTTCCTGTGAAGGCACAATTTGTGTCTTGAGCAATTTTAGTTACCATAAACCATATGTGGTTGAAGGGTTAATACTTACAAAAAGGCAGCAGGTGTGGTTTCTGCTGTTCTATTTTGTCATGAATGCTTTATGAAAGCTATGTTGTGGAGGTACTGTATAAATTTCTTTAAGATAATTTTTGAAGATCATGATGCACAGGTTGATGAGAAACCTTTACTTCAAAACAAATAATGGTATAATGACTTGTGTTTGAGAGGTGATAATGTTATATATTTTAAGGTTTATCAGCTGTCATGTTTCCACAATGGAAATACAGTTCTTTGTAGATTTACAGACATCTGTTTAGTAGGCTTCACAGACAGTGGATTGTGGTAGATACAATTTATTGACTACCTATCACTTTCAAGTACTGTGTTCATTACTTACTCTTCTCATCACAGAGTTCAAATGTATGACTGCACTGTAATTCTTTATTACATACCTACAAATCACTTAGTCTCCATTAATTCTTTCAATACGAAAGCAGCTTGTAAAACTTTATGCCCAGAACTCAGAGGAGTACACTGACCCAAGAAGTACAGCATTTTTTTGATTACTGTCTGTCTGGCTTTACAATCTTCATTATAAAGATGTTGCTTCAGAATTTGTGCTTTTTGACTGTGTCAGCAATCACTACTTTTTTTTCTTTCCCCCCAGCATGTCAATCTACCAGTTATCATTGATTCTCACCACTGTTGCATTTTAGCATTCCCCATCTGCATCTTTTTCCATTTAGAAAATATTTCTATAACCTGGTTACTTGGACTGTAGCCTTAAGGGCAGCTGTCCTGTTTAATACACGTTAACCCTAACCATGCCACTATTCACACAGTCTCAAATAATTTACATGTTTTCTTTGCCATTAATACTCTTCCTCGCCCATGGAGAACAACACTTTCTTCAACTTTGCCAATCAATGTGGTCCTCCCTTCTTTGTAATGTCAGCTCATCCTTTAGTATTGTCTTCCTGTCCAGCTGCAGAACCACTGCAGAACCAGCTTCTGTCATTTGTGGAATTATCACCTGTTTCTTAATCAGGCCAGCACCTAGACTCTTGGTGTCTTGTTTCTAGAGTGTTCTGGATCTCAGTGACTTGGACCTTTTTATCTGAGGCTTTCTTGGTTTCCCTAATGTATGGAGACTCTGTCTAATAGAGGCTTGATTTGTTCTTCATAAGAAACAAGGAGAAAAGGGAAGATGCTGCCTTAATTTCTATCATAGCTTCACTGACAGATTTCCTCTTGATACTGTTTCTTTAATTGAATGATACTGCTTTTGTGCATTTTGTGTATTTATTTTTTCTTAATCCTATTCCAACTTGAGATTGCTGTCCTCTAGTCATAGTCATCATCCTACCTCGTTCATATCCCTGATTCCAGCCCCAATGCGTTGCTCTTTTTCTACTGTTGTTGAAGGCATCACTGTGCATTTCTTTTCCCCTGCAAACATTTCAAAACCCATTTTAAATCTGTTTGTGGCTTTTTGGCATTACTTCTCTGAAAGAACACTGTTCAAATAACAATTTTTTTATCAGATTGTTGGGTTAATTTACACGTCTATCTATACCTACTTATTCTTTTAAGGCTCTGCCTTGAGGAGTTCTTCTGCCTGTGTGCAGAAAGAAAAGTGCAGTCTGCATTTAGGTGTCTTTGCGTGCTCTTGTTCAATGCATTTATCATGCATGTAACACAGCAGGATCTTAAGGGTTATTTACAAAATATATTGGCAGGTCCCTAGATACTGGAAGTAGCCAATCAACATATTTACTTTAATTTTACTACTGAAGGAGAGATACTTGAGACAGCGATGTGGCAAAATGCGAGTCTTTAAATACAGCCTTTCTCTGGGGTGAGTAACAACACTGAAGCTTTTGTAGGATCTCTGGTGAGCTTTTTAAAGCTCCCTGAAATGCCTTCAGGAAGATTGGAAGTCTATGCAAAACCTTGTAATGTTTTGTTGAATAACTACCAAAATTCCTGACAGTAAGTGGTCAAAAACTTCTGTAGGTCTCAGTCTAGTTCAGGAGAAAGGACAATAGGAGAAAGTGCTCTTCTTATTGAGAATCTTTTCTTCAGATGGAACTGTGTGTTGTTGTACTCCTTTATGGGAAATACATTATTACTGCCCCTAGATGGCAGAGCAAAAAAGTTTTTCCTTTTCCTTCCTTCTGTGAAGATTTGTTGATGAAAGTGATATAGTATAGGCTGAGAGGGATGTCTGGAGTAATTTCATCTAACCTTCTGCTTAAAACAAGGCCAGCTTAGATTGGGTTCTTATAAGCCTTGTCCTGTTCATTTGTTAATAGTGTAAGGATAGAGATTCCACTACCTTTCTGTGCAGCTTGCTCTAGTGTTTGGTCAATGAAAATTTTTTTTTTTACATAATATGCAACTAGAATATCCTATGTTCAAACATGCCTGTGACCTTCAATTCACAGTGGTCCTCTTAATGTGTGTCTGTCTTCTTTCTATTTACCCATTAGATATCTGAGATGGCAGCAAGATTTGCCTGTATCTTTTCTTCCAGAGAACAAACCTGGTTCTCTGCCTTTTCTTGATACCACATGTTCCAGCCCCTTTTATCTTGTTCACTCTCAACTCCACTTGTTCCAGGGTGTCAGTGTCTATCTAGGACCAAGAAGCCCAAAACAGGACACACTACTCTAGATAATTAAGGTGCAGCAAAGTATCACCATCATCTATTCTTGACAACAGTCTGCCTAGAGAAGATTTTAAAAACAAATATTTAAAAATATAACACGCTTGATTCTTTATTGTGAATTTCAAATATGTTTAGATATTTTCTTAGCAGTTGATTTATTTTGAGCTGTAGCTAAGAAAATATTATCTGTTCCTCCTACTCCTCCTCTTCTTTTCAAGCAATTTTTATTTCTTGCTTCATCAAAACCAACAATCCATCAGAGCTTCTACACTTAAAATTTTCAATGTTAAGAGTCTTCATGTTGCAATTACTAGAAATTAGGTGTGTTCTAGCCTTTTGCACTCTGAAAATATTCACTAAATTAGGGTCAAATTTGAGGGCTGGGAGTGGTGTTTCTTTCTCCTTTCTATTTCATTGAAGACTCTGAAAGCATTGCCTCTCTCCCACCCGTTTTCCATGTGTCAAGCAGCTTAACATTGCCTTTGTTTTCTGAACTATTGAAAAGGAAAAATTGAAAGTTTTGTTTCTCTTTGGGATTACTTCTTTCTTTCATCTCTCCAATTTTAGTTTTAGTCATGAAGGAGTTGTCTCTTCAATTCTGTAAGGCAATACATTGGTAACCTCCGGTCCCTGATAAGCTGTTGGAAACAAGGGAAAGTTGATGATGTCTCTCTAGTTTTTACTGACAGAAGCAGGAAATCACTGTAGAGGCTCTCAAATGTTACATCCCCTGACCTTGCTCATGTAAACAGGATTTGGAGGAAGCAAAGCAATGTACTGTAATCTGGAAGTCAGAATGTCTGTGCCGGCTGGGAGATGTTTGCTGTTCTTTCTCTTCCAGTGCCATTTAACACTAAAAACAAGACATTCTTATTGTTCATTTACAGTACAACTTCTACAAAGTTAAGACTGGGTTAATTACTGAGTGAGGAAAGATAAGGATTGTTTCTGTTTGGAGCAAAAAGAACATACTAAGTTTTAAAATAGAAAGTTTATCTGTACTGCATTTGTAGTAGGTGTCTTGAGGCAAAAAGTAGAAGTATCTGTACTCTCAATTTGTTCTGTACACATTGCTTTTTCAGTTTGTGTTTCAGGGTTTAGGTATTTTTGATACACTTTTCTCTGCCTTTGTTTTGAATTAAAAAAGCCCCCAAAAAAACCAACCAAGCTCCACAATAAAAAAAAACAACAGAACAGATATTTGGAAAGACAGCAATTATGAATGAAAATTTTGCATCTATTCTTCCATTTCTGCATACATGAAGGCTTAGTCAACTATTCTTCCTCACGGAAATTTGCTTCAAAAAGATCTAGGAGTAATGTCTCTTCATTGTATGGCTTAACATAACTCCAGAATCCAGGAAGAGAGGATGGCAATAGAAATTGTATATTAAAAACTAAGTTTTAAAACACTTCATATTTTCCTTACGGTGCAACTTCAAATTTATTCTGATTTACATCCTTTCCTAGCTTCAGCCTTACGTGGAAATAAATACCAACTGTCTTCATTGATGTTAAGGGGAGGGTAAAAGGAAGAAAGGAGGTAATACATAGATCATCTCCTCTGGGGCCTAAGTCCAATTCAGAAGGGAACAAGTGGTAGAACAAAACTCATATGGCACTTCATTGTGCAAAGTAGTTACCTTTGCTGTGTTTTTTAGATCATTTGAAAGCACAACAAACAGCTTTCTGTAGTTCGCAGATATCAACTTTCCTAAGCGTCCTCAGACAAAAACTCTGATCATGACATGATATGCCTACATTTTTCTCTACCAAAGAAAAGTTCCAGCTGTATTGCCTTTGAAAGAAAGACTGAAGTCACTGCCTCACTTCTGTTCCTTGTCCAAAACTTGGTTGCCAATTAGACTGAGCTCTGCAGTGGGGAGTGATCCCACTGGTAAAATGGCTTTGTTAAGAATTGACAATTCCCAGCCTTTTCCATCACCTTACCTTCTTTGTTCCCAGACAGGAAAATAAGAAAGGCCACTCCCTGAATAACTATGAACTTTTTCATTTACTGCCATTCTTCCGATTACCAGCAAATGCTTATTTAAACTGTCAGCACCTTGAACTCCCAATGACAAACAGAATTAAATTAAGAAATAGTGTGAAGAGATCCTGTATCTCCAAAGTTTTGAGGTAAAGCCATCTGCACCTTTTTTATAGATGAGCATACCAAAAAACTCTCAAACAGACTCTGAATGGCTCATGCTAAGTCTTATATAAATGCAGAATAAATACAGTAAATGGAGGAAGTCTGAAGTGTTCAGTGCAGCAGAGTAAAAATAAGAATTGTACTTTTGTGTCTTTGCAAATGCATCCCTCTCTCTGTCCAATCTTGCTTTTAGAAAAGCAATTTCTTGTGTCATCTTGGCTTATAGTACACTTTCTACTCTTAGAACACTGGGCAGGTACAATGTGTGGGGCTGGTGCAAGAGGATAGGCTGCCTTCTGCCCAAAACTCGGCGGCTAAACATGTTCAGCTGCTCTCAGGGAAGGAATGTCTCCCATTCCCCCCAAAGACCACCCCTAATCCATCTGAAATCACCATGAAGCAGTAGAGACAGCTTTTTCTGTTGTCCAGCTTAAGAGCCTTCTAAAGAAGGTGTGGTGTACATGAACAAAGTGAGTCATCATAAGTGACAAAATGATGAAGTGTTTTGCATTGTGAACAGTGAATTTCTAAACTTGCATTTTGAACTGCTGTAGATGTCTAGGCATGCTTAGAAAGATTTGTGTACATAATCATGAAACAGTATGCTTTGATACCACTAGCATCAAATAAAGCTTAAGGATCAAATGCTTGAAGGTGAACTCAGTGCATGTAATAAAAGAGGAATATGATCCAAGTGATCCTTGTGTTTTGCGATGATGCTATTCTAACACAGCATGTAACTG
Source organism: Muscicapa striata striata (assembly GCA_030060385.1). Classification (NCBI taxonomy): domain Eukaryota; kingdom Metazoa; phylum Chordata; class Aves; order Passeriformes; family Muscicapidae; genus Muscicapa; species Muscicapa striata. The sequence goes on along the minus strand of JAREIS010000014.1, from coordinate 2,613,183 downwards.
CTGCTTTACAAGGAGAGAACAGGAAGTATGTTGTGCCTCTACATAATTAAGTAATAATACATGTCCTGATGTTCCTTAATGGTCTTGATTATATTCTCTGAGTGAGCTGGAGCTGGAGAGAAAGTCAGATTTTTATCGGAGGCTGAGCTCTGAATTTGGGCACTAGAGAGTGCAAGAATATAATATTTCCTATACTATTTTTAGCCTGCTTTCCTGAGGAAATGTACTTTATGAGATTGTACTGTTTATTTGTCTGTCACTGTTGTGTCTCCCTAATAATTTAATAATCAAATAATTGGTGGATTGTTTTTTTAATGAAATTTGGAAATAAGCAGTAATAATAACTAAGGAAACATTAGTGCTGTCACTTAAGAATAAGTCAGTGGATGTGAACTGATACTGGAATAGGCATGGAGTAGCTGCTGGTGACCCACCCTGTTGTAACAGTGTTTCAACACATATGGAGACAGCTTGAGTTCCTATTGAAAGGAAGCCTAGGAGAGGGACCTAACAGAAAGAATTGTACGTGTGCACACGTGTACAAATATTTTGTAAGATAACAGACCTTTTAAAACTGGCAAAATTTTACTTTATGTAGGGCCTTACTCAGGGCAGCTGTGTTTCAGGAATGTTTTTCAAGTTGATCCGTGTCTGTATGTTGTTCCTTTAGCACATTAGCACATTTCTGGGAACTGGAGGGATGGAAGTTCCCGGTATTATTTCTCTCAGTTTCCTGAGATACTGTACATGTACGCTCTGACCTTGTCTGCTCAAGCACTGTTTTCCTCAGCTTTGACTGGAAATCTAAGCTGTGTGCACAGTTCTCACAGCTGATTCTGCGGCACGCAGAAAATGCCCGACAGCTATCAGCCCACACATCCAGTAACAACTGGTTCCTTCCTCTTCCTGGGGAAGAGTAACATCCTCTGAGAAGAAGTGTCCCCCGAGGAATGCAGGAACAGCAGCAAGCCTTTCACACAGGAAATTACTACTATAGCACTTGTAGAAAAGTGTTTCTGTCACTTGGATTGTCAGTCTGTAATGAGCTTCCTGCTGGCCTAGATGATGATTTACTACTGATCTAAATGCCATTTGTGAGTCATTCAGCTTAATGGAACTTAATGAAGTTATCATTCAGTGGCTCTGCTACCTTGTAAGCACCTGGTTTAACTTTTTTTATGCAGTAGTACAAATAAAGTTTTGAACTTCTTAGTATTCACAGGACTTTAATAATTCTGAGACTTTGTGGGACTAAGAAGCAGGGCAATGCTTAGTTTAGCTCATAATATGTGTCTCTTAGTGAAGGCTGCAGGATTTTATTTTCGTTTATCTTAAGTTACATAATAAAATTGAGCTATAGATCAAGTATGTCAGAAAACAAGATTGTAAAGCTAAAATTCTGCCCTTGAATTACCCTTTGTTCTTAAATACAACTATAATGTAAGTTTAGCACATCATGCCTGCATCTGTGTGGTAGAAACGAGTATAAAATGAAATTTATTTATATATAAAACCCATATGTTATTCAAAATTGTTAAACAAGTTCGTTATAAAAGCAAACACTTGAATACTGCTTAAATATTTTCTTATTTTTTCCCTAAATGACAGTGCTTAAACAAGTGCTAGCAAATTCTGTCTATCGCTTAGATTAGAGTGATTGCTAAATCCAGAGGATGCTTTCTGACTAAAAGCTTGTTTGAGTGTTTTCCAAATATATTAGTTGTTCCAATACAACACATCTCTCCTTGAAACCATGCTGCATTACTATCGTGTTTGCAGTAGGAGATGTAGTTACTTGCTTAATGCGAGATAATGGAAACACTGAGTCACATCCAAAAATTATATAGGTTGCTTAAAACACAACTGAAAAAAAAAGACTTTTCAAATAAAATTCAGCAACTAAAGAAAAAAATTTCTTCAGCAGATAGGTGTTTGATGTAGAAAAACATCTTGGCTTGTATCTATCACCAAAACAGTGTGGGGGTTAGAAATTAGATAGAACAATGTTAAAGGATGATTTCACAGTCATTTCAACTTAATGACTGTTTTTATCTGGTTAATTCCATCCACATCAATTCCTTGATCTCTTTAGCTGTCCAAACACTAATATGAGCACAAAGGAAATAATGAGAAAAAATTATTTAGAGATGAAGGAGTAGATCAGAGCTGGCTGTAACCTACCTGAATTGACTGATGCCTGTGGAGCCTTGTATCCAATGTGATTGTGCTATAATACATACAGGTGTGTTACATGCATGCAACAGCTGAATGTCTTTCTGAAGTTGCAATGGAAAAAAAAAATAGGAGGAAAAGAGGTGCTAGCAATGGTTTCCTTTTGTTCAGGCAGTTCATATGTTGGATTCAGGTTGGTTTTTTTTCAGGCTAAGAGGATTCAGATTTCTTCTGGCTACATGGCTGTAATGTAAACAGCAGGTAACAGAGACTGAATGGAGGCAGCTCCATCCTTTTTGCTTGAATTTGAAGCACTGTAAAGTAAAAGCTGAGAGTATATGACATCAGGGAAACAGTCTATGGTTAGTGATTCTGAAAGAGGAATACTGGATTCTGTTGCATTTTGCAATAAAAAGTATTTGGGAAAAAAATTAGTAGCTCTCTGAATGACACCATCAGTGGAGGTATGTGGCATTACTGCTCTGAAAAGTTGGTTGGTTGGGTTTGGGCTTGTTCTTTTTTTCTCTGCATCCCCTGCATATGGTAGCAGTTTGGGTTGGTTGAAGGAGGGAGGTGGGGAGGGGAGAGATGCTGTCCTCTGGCATGTTCTAACTGCATGGATATTTCCTGTGCACCAAGGTGTGAGTTCCACTCTGCATGTTAGATCCTGAAGTGAAGGCATTGCAATGCAACTCTGAGTTAAATATTGCAGTAGTTTTATTGTAAGGGAAGACTTCTTACTTGCAACGGAGATTTAAAATAATTGCTTTATCCTTAAACTCTTCTTAGATTAAGCAGTATCAAGTGTTTCTCACTGAAAAATTACTTCTTCCAAGATGTTTCCTCCTTCCTTACATTTCTTGGGAAAGGAGTTCAGTGTCCATACTTCCAAGTTTTGCTAGTGTAGTGAAATAGTACAATGCTTAGCAGTTTCAGTTGGTTGCATGTAAGATACTGTAATTCTTCCTCGGTAATCTTATAAACCATAAAGGTTTATAATTTGTCCAGTTGTGTGTCACTGTAGATCTTTTCAACACCTCTGCTTTCTGTAGTGTATTACTCTAGTGTATTCTTCTGTGACGTGTGACGTGTACATAAAGTTGCATTTCCACAGTTGAATGAAGTCAGAATGCCAAGTGACCTGACTGTTTTAATAGTTTACAGGATGCCTTTTTTTGTCACCTGTAAACTTGATTTTCCAGATCGCTGGTATGTTTTGTATGGGATTAAAACAAGGGCAGATTTCAATGGAGTCACTAAAACCAGCATAATTCTGCAGTGTCTTTCTGATTTAACTGTTTTAGAAGAAACACTAGCCAGATAATTGAGTTCATGATACATTGCAACCTAAAATGCATTAATAAAATTGTGGCATGCTTATTATGGATATTAAAAAACAGGATGATATTATCAGTAACTGTTTGACTAAATATTTCATTAGAGAGGTCTTCAGTTTGAAGACCATTTCTTTTTTGTCCCCTCAAACTGTATTGACATTAGACCTTAAATATTTGCTCTATATGTCCTAAGTCAGCTTTTAGTTGGTTTTTTTGGCTTTTTCCTGACACAGTTCTCATGCTGACTGTGACCTGTGACCACACATTTATCCTGTTTATCCTTTGTGATTTCTGATGGAATTTCAGCTTCCCCACTCATCTGGTATTTTCACCATTATTGCAGGATATATTAAAAACCAGTATCACTATCTGACTTAGTTCAAATCCAATAGTCTTTTTTGCTGTGCTTGGAGTAGAAAGTATTTGGCCAGAAATACAATTACAACATTTATTATCTTCTGAAATGGAAGATAAAAATACCTCATTAAACACATAAAAAAGCCGCATTCATAATGCTTTACCATCTCTACCTAATAAGTATGCTGTTGCTGGGGCTTCTTTTGTTTCTGATAGTTTTAAATTGCAAATAATCCTTTTCAAGAGTGTAGCAGGCTGTCAGACCATTCCAAAGTTAACATTTCCTGGATATTTGCATGTAATTCTCAAATTTCTCACTTTCTGATGTTCCCTAATTTGATTCCTATCACAGTACATTGTAAAACTTAACTGATTGCAAAAGTTATTCTGGTGCTACCAAAGCAATTTTTTGCAATCCCACCTCTGAACAAAGCAAGACTTAGTATTATTTTTACTTGGACAAATGGAACAGCTAATCCAACCCTTCTGCATATTTACTAATGCTGAGCACTGAAATACTCGGGATGGACTTTTGCTGTTTTCTCCAGGTATTGTGAAATCTAACAAAAGAATAAAAATTTGACTTTTCAGTCAAAATTTTGAATCTTCATTTTACCCTCATGGAAATTTTTTGTGACACTCTTGTTCAAGTGTTTGATGTCCTTTTGAAACCTTCACCATCCACTATAGGTGTAACACTTCATTAACAAAAGCCTTGGTAAAATGCTGAGGAACTGTGTTTCTTCTGTTACACAGTAAAATATATTGTTCATGGCTGTAGTCAGAGGATTTCTGTTCCAAGCTATGAAATATTAGACTTTTTTTTTTTTTTTTTTTTTTTTTTTTTTTTTTCCCAGGTAGTAGTATCTTTTTCTTTGGCAAAGTGTTCAAGCAATTGTGCTGGCCCTGTTGGATTTAACTTTGGACTCTACTGTGCTGGATTGCTAACTTAATTTCAAATGCTTTTAACTCTCTGATATTTTCCTGTAAGTAATTTGTGTTAGAGGAGATTTGACACTTGCTTTTATGGAGTAAACAAACTCAGTAGTATTGTCAATAGTCACCTGGTTAAGTGGTATAACCACCTGTGGTTACTGCTGCTCTGAAAGGAAATCAAAGCTGCCAGATCTCAGCTAAGAAGAGATTTCTCTTTGAAATCTTTGTGTGGATGCCCTGTCCCCATAGCAGTCCCTAACATGAGGCAATTTAGGTTTGTCTGTGTGACATATTTTGTTATGACACAAGTTATGTTGATATGAGGTAGCAAAGTAAGAAAATTCATACCACAGAACTGACGCTTATCCTGCCAAAGAACATTGATACAGATGCAGCTGTGCTGGCAGAAAGGAGTTTCTTTTAGCTTTGCATATAACTTTGAAAGTAAATTGTGTGTAGATACGCATATAAGTGTGTAGTTATATAGGGGCTGGCAAACAACTCCCATGTGCTCCTGCAGCAGGGGCCCTAGTGCAGTGCCCATGCATGGAGGGAGCTCTGCAGCACAGACAGCCTCCCTGTGCCAGCCTCCTGCTCTTGAGGAGCACCAGACCCCTGCTCTGGGCAGGCTGGAGCCCAGGGACTGCAGCACTTCTCAGCTTTCTGCAGGGCTGAGGAGAACACTATTCAGAGCTTTCAGTTCTTGTTCTGGCAGTCTGTCTCTTCAGGAGTTTGTACTCAGTAATTTTTTGTTCATTCTTACTGAGAGGTGGGGTTTAAGACAGAAGTGTATTCCTTTAGTTCTTCTCATTTACATACAGTTTAAGTTGTTCAAGATTAGTTTTGCCCCAACAGGTTAAGTATGAAAGCCTTATCTAGGAGAAATCAATTGCATGCAGTAAAGTATATTCTTTTATTTTGTTTTTTTTTTTTCTCAGGAGTAAACATGCCTTCAAGAGCAAGAAATTCCTCTGGGTTTGTTTATCAATCTCTTTTCATTGTAAATTCATATCAAATATGGATATACTAGGTGACTTTGAGTGAGATAGAGGAAATGCTGTCCTTTATGTATAATTTAAGACTGTACAACAAACTCACTGTTACCAGGTATTGTTCCTTTGTAAAGTTCAGTTAGACTTTTTTAGTTAGGTATTGGTCTAAAGGCTTTCATTCAGTCTTTTTGGGTAGGGGGAAAAGGACAGGAGGGAGTCATGAGCAGGCAAGCCAGAATAATGGGTGTCATTTTTCTGATTAGATATGCTCCTGGTGAGGATGCTGTACTCTCTCTGACACTTTGAGGATAACCCTGCCTCCTTCCTCCCATGTACTTCATGCCCTTTGTGAACCCCCACAATCTGCTATTTGAAGTACAGGGAGTTTGCCCATATGCTGGGAAAGTCTTAGGGCTTTTATACTTTTGTTTTTATTCATTAACATTTGTAATATCAAAAATAGCAGAATATTCTATTTATAGTGGTAGAAAGGAGGCCTTGTCCGCATAGGGTTATTAATTTTCTGTCATTACTTCATTCTAGTAAGTGTTTCATTATGTTTCCAGTTTCTGTTACAAGTATTCCTCCGGCCTTCCTTTAGCTTATCTCTGCACTGGAATGGATAAGAAGTTCAAGCAGAGTCAGTAATAAAAATTTTTATAAGAACTCTATGTAGGTAAAAGGAAGTTATTATGGAAACTTTTTTTTTTTTTTTTTTTCAAATTTCAGCTATAAGGTGTTCTATTGGGTATGCACATAAGCAGTCCAAAGTAATTTGCCTAAATTAAACTTGCCTACTTTATTTTGTAATTGTTAGTAGGAAATGCTTCTATAGTGTCATGTTATTTCTCCTTAGCTTTGCAGTTTTTTGCTGAAGATATGTTGGAGGTAATTATCTTTCTTTGCCTTTCTTCTGCAGGGTACATTTTTATATTTTAGTGCCTGTGGTGCAAATGTTTTATAACTTATGAAAGTGTTTGAATATAGTCTTTCTGAACTGTTATTTTAGCATTGACTTCCTGGCTGGGGATTCTCACCTTTGGAAATTGAACCTCCAATGATTTCTGCCTGGTTCATTTTGTATGTTCATTATATGCTTTGGGGTTTTTTATTTGGTTGTTTTATTGGGGACTTTTTTTTGTTTGTTTTGTGGGGTTTTTTGTTTGGTTGGTTTTTAATTATCAGTTCCTAACTTTTCACAAGTATTGCTCTTTTTTTTGGGAAATCCTTACCTTTTTCTGTAAGTTTATACAGATGAAGATTCTGTGGCAGGTACTATTAATGTTAGAAATGAACATCAATGAGCAAATTAGAAAGAAAACAATGACCTAGTTTTAAGTAAAGTTTATTATCGATGATCTGAGAGTTTAGAAAGAAGTATTTCAGGAACATTATTTATTTCTAACTGGATGCACTAAAATATTTGTGGACTTCTCAGAAGTTTTTATTAGGGAAATATAAATAATTTTTTAATGTTTCTTGGAGAAAACAAGGCTTATTCTATGTTCTTTTTCAGTGCTTTCTTGACATGGATGGAATACAGAGAAAATATTTCTGTTCTGTACTAGATTCTGTATATGTGGAATCATAAAATACTGAGTGCATTGGATGCAGTCTATTTTAAAATGTTTTCTCAAACCAGAAGCAGCACTCTGGGTAAAAGATGACATAACCACCTAGTCAGTTTCTCATTATGTGTGTGAAAGGATGCTTGTAAAATGTGATATAATTTCTTTGCATTTCTTCACAAGTGTGGAAGTCTATGTAGCAAGTTCTGAAAGCAGACTGCTCAAGCTAGAAATGCTTAGTAGAACTTTGTTCTGGATGTGCCACATAGTTTATCTGTATTTTAGTTCTTGAATGCAAAACTTCATTGAAGTTTGGAAATAAATGATTCCAGAGCTACCTCATCAGATAACATGGGGCAGAAAGCCACAGTTGGCACATGGCAAGTGGCTGCTGTGCTGATTCATGTGCATGCAAGAGGAGAGGAAATGAAGAGTGCTGTCATCAGCTGAAACTACAGGGGAGTTTTCTTCAGTAGGAACTGATAAAACAGACTGTGATTTAACATACTCACTTTTAGACTAATAGATCAGAGAGCTGTTTTATGTGGATCACTCATTGACTGAAAAAAAAATAATTTCAAAGCAGTAGAAGCAATCTGTGAGCAATTAATGTCCTACAAAAAACCCCAACCCCCCCCCCAAAAAAACCCACAGAAAAAACAACTCCTGAATTTAGCATTTCCACAGTGAACCAATTTTATATGAGGGTAGGCTCACAAGAGGAGGCAAAAAACAGTGGCAATGATACTATTACTCCTGAGAACTTTTCATGATTTTAGATAACCAAAAGACACAGGAATTCATCATGTGGTAAGGTGGGACACCAATATGTTATGCCTTTGCTCTTTGGTCTGTTTGAGCTTAGTGCCCTACTTATGATTAATTATTTGTACTTGTTTTAATCACAGTATCAGAAATATTTTACTATTAGTAGGCAAATGTACCATGTGTTCAAAATTTAAAGGTTTATTTTTAAAAAGCAGACCATGCCAATTTTTGTGATTCATTAGGAAGCTTACCAATGTCACTTTTTTATAAGCCCATCTTAATTGTGAGATCTCTAAGATAGGCTTTTAGAAGCTGTGGTCTGTAGTTTCCAACTTTGGAGCTTGTAGAAGATGGAAGCCTGTTAATAGCCAATTGTGTGACAGAGACTTGTATTTTTTCTTCTTTTCTTTTTTTTTCCCTTGAGGGAATTTTTTTATTTCTGTAGATAAAACTGCTCTGGCATCCTTATATATTGGATGCATTTTATTCAGATTCTATTTTTAACAGTCATGAAGGAAAGGGAGACTGGGATGCAGTGTTTGGGTCTATGTGCTATGTGAATGTTTCATGGGAAAACATTTGGGAGCAGGCAGAGGTGATAAGGTTATGTGTAAGGATTTTTCACAAATTGGTCAAGTACCACCCACAGAGTTTTGGCTATTTTGCTTGACAGAAGACAAAGATGAGCAATTACGGTTTGCTGTTTGTGACATCATTTTATAAGCTAAATTTAATTTTCTGCTGAACATCCGCTGGTAATGTCATGGTAATAACTTCCTATTGATTAATTAGATCTGTTCCTTCTTCTCCTTATTTGTAACTTGCATGAAGATGCCCAAATGTGGGTTTATGTTATTACTAATGGGCTGTGAATGGAAACACTGTACACATTTTAATTTTCTTCTTTGCTTTGCTCAGAAGTACCAATTTAAAATTGATTGCCTTATTAAAATTTATTCTCTCAAAATAAGCTCTGATGACTCTGAGAATAGTGGAGTTTTTTGAATTATGAGACATTTTTACTACATTGCTGGTGACATATAGAATTGTTTATAAATTGATAGCATTTCAAGTACTTTAGAAAGGGGCTAATTTAAAGAAAAGACATTTAATTCTTGAAACATTTCATGTGAAATAGACTGAGTAGAAAGACTTTCTTTAAAACGAACTTCATTTAAAATAAAATGTTGTGCTGAATGAAAGTATTGGACATGAGCTGGCTGGTATCCAAAAGTAAAGGAAATCTTTTGAGAGTAGTGTCACTCCTTTACAGCAAGATTTTGGCATTTGAGTGTTATGTTAGATTTCAGCAGTTTTGGACCCTTTGCTGAGCTGGAGGAGATTGTGAACTTAGATATTAGGAAAGGTTAAAATATAAAGCTGATAACCTTGGAGTCATAGCAACATACTTGATGACTGCCAGTGTTTAAAAAAATCTCTACAAAGTTCCAGAATATGATAAAAATAACCATTTTGGACACAAGCTAGATAAGTTGAAAATTTGAAATGCTCTCAATAGTTTCATTTATCTTACAAATTTTAAAAGTTCAATTATTTGCTTATCTGTGTTTGAATTTTGACAAACATCAAGGTTTTGCCTTACTTTTTGTAAATACTTTCATGTTGTATTGTGCTAATAAGTTTCTGAATATGTAACAGAAAAAACTCAATTTGCTGCTTAACCTGGTACATTATAAGAAGACTTTTCCACTACTCTGACTTGCAATGCTGGTGGCAGTTTGCTGAGATATGAAACATTCCTTTGTGGCCTATTTGTCTGATATATTGAACTTTGGATCAATTTTACTGTAAGAAAAAAGTGGTGAGACTTTTAGTAGCTTAGCATTGCTCCCTTTATTGGATTGACGGTTTTCCTCCTTGTTTTTAAAGAATCTGTGTAGGCTCTCACTTTGTGGGAGCTTAAACTGAAAGTTCTACTTAATTTTCAGTCTGAAGTGCAGTAATATTGTTTGAAAAGAAACACCAACCTCAGAGTAGAACTGTTCTTAGAACTTAGCAATGTCTAATAACCTCAGATTGTTTTCCTCTCCTGCTCTATTTATCTTAAATAATTTTAAATCATCGTAAATCATAGACAGCAATTTTTGAGTGTTAAACCTATTTTTTGTTAATTTTGAGTATTGGAAGATTAATAGATTATCCTTGGGACACTGAACTTGCAAAGCAGAATGCCTTTCAGCAAAGTCAGAGTGTATCAGAGTTTACAGTTACTCTGTTCTGTCTGTGCCACTTAGTTGCTTTTATCATTCAAAGGCAAGAAAATGAATGTACTTCCCAGAACATTAGTACAAGTAGGTTTGTGAACATTAGTCAAACAATACTAAGTTTATTTACAGTGACATTATTAATACTGGTGTCTGGGATGACCTGAGTTCCAGCCCAGGTGTTACACTCCCTTATTTCCTTCAGAGTTAAGGAGTGTGAGCTTGCAGAGCTCTGTTAACCTGGGGTGAGAAGTTCTGTCAAATGGTTTCCTAGAACTTTCAGGAACTGAATTACTTCTGAGAGCCCTGTTCTTCCTTAGGTTGGATTAAAATCAGAAATAGATGCTATAATTTTCAGAGAAGATATACAGGTGTCTACAAAATACGATTGCATAAGATTTATAAATTGTCCTTGCACCGAGTGTTTCTCACTAATGCTTTTAATTTTGTGTATCAATTGCCTGTATTTCTTAAGGCATGTGATAACTGGACAGGTTTATTGTTGCCATGCAGAATATATAATGTTTGGGCTCTGTCTGGTTTTCCTGCAATGTGTTCCATCTACCAGGCCTCCAGTTTTCCTAAAATTTGAGTTCTTTGTCTCGCTGTCAAATTTAGCTAATCCTGGTTGAGGTTTGAAATCTTCTGAGCAAAGAGTTAAGATTTACAGACAAAAACAAGGTTTCTTTAAGCTCCCTATCTTCCTGTTTTTCTAGAAATATCACTGAGAAGTCTATTCTAACAGACTCTCCCATTGTAGTTAAATACAAGAGTGTTCTTCATAGTGTGATTGGTTGTAAGACAGGAATTCTTTAATGCATGGCAATATTTTTGTCTTTAACATTTGAATGCCAAATTGAACTTGCTCTTTCTCATGTTAGTCAGCATTTGAGACTGTATTCATCTTGTGATTTAGTAAACATGCCAAAGCCTTCTATTAATACTGTTTCCTAAGAACCTCAGATATATATCTTCGTAATTTGGAAAAAACACAGTGAATATGAGTTCTTCTAGTATTAACACTATCTCATATCACAAAATCTTTGTAAAAGGAATATATGGACAACAGTAAGATACAACAATCTTATATATACTTACAAGTTCATCTAAAAGTACATGGGATACATTGAGAGCCAAAATATTCCAGGATATTTGAAATGCTTTCTTTTGAAGACTTCTAAATCTTAAAGCAAGGAGCTAAAGCAAAGTAAAATTAAAGAGAAATAAATTTTCTGCCTATCTTGTCCAAAAACCAATATTTGTATTCTATTTTATTTTGTGCAAACAAGTTACTCTTTTACAATATACAACTTTTTGGAATAATTTGAAGTTGACGTAACAATTTTTTTTCATGTTGAGAAGAAAATTAAATTTATAGTATTGGAGAGATGTAATTAAACCATCTAGTTAGGAGCAGGAAAGTTCTGGGTTCATGTCCTTTCTCTTTTGGATTTTTTATTTGTTTTATTCCCTTATATATAAAATATAAAGCCTCTCATGGGAACAGAACTTATTCACTCCTGGCTGAGCATTCTGACCACTGAACTAAAGCTTTCTCAGTGGCATAACTTGGGCAGCATGGCTGAAGAGAGTACTCTTTCTTCCAAAGCTTTGGGCATTTAAAAGGCAGCAGCCTGCGTGACAAAGCATTGCTCTGTGATTCATGAGTTTAAGTAGACTTGAACTGAGAAGGCCAGTTCTCTTAGTCCAATGCAAATGTTATAACCATTAGGACTTTCTGTAGAGCAGCCTTGTATGTTTAATGTTGGAAATCCCTAGTTTGATGTCTACCAGAGTTTTATTTTTGTCATGCCCTGGTATCAATATTCATCACTGATAGATTTCAGTATTAGTTGCATCAGCCATTTATTATTTGATATGCCTGGTTCATTTGCCTAAGTCAGTCACCAAGCACAGAAAGGAAGGCTGAGAGGAAACTGCAAGTATCCAGTTTCTTTGTTCATAAAGAAATCAATGAAAGTGATGTCAGTGAATACCATGAGATAGTACCATGGTGCTACCAAACCTCGAGATGAGTTCCCTCTGTTTTTGTAGCAATGTCAGTTAAGGTCTGAAGTACATGCCTGACTATCTGCCCCTGTCTCTACTAACCTCATGCTCTGCACTTCATGGGTTCTTGCCTGGGGGGCTTGAAACCTGTCCTTGCAGAATGGAACTTTTGACCCAGAGAGGGTTGTAAGACTTTCTTCTTAGCTCTCTTACCTCACCAGTCTCTGCTTTCAGCCATTTCCCACCACACAGAACTGTGCAGGAGGGCACTGAAGACACAGGAATGTTATTGTGGATAATGCAGCTGTATAAGTTCATAGTAATATTGATATGTTTTAAGTGTTGTTTAAATTTAAAATAGTTACATTATCATAGTGACAGTATTTAATCCATCAGTCTCTGATCCTACGTGATTCAAAGGCTGGGTCAATTATGTGTAAATCGTTCTTGACAAAACTCATTGACATGCCTAGGTAATCTTGTAAAAGTCTGCCAATAATTTTGTCTGGCAATTTACATTCTACAGGATTGTTTTAGAGATTTAAGAGATTTTTTTAATATTTGATGATGATTTTATTACTCTCTCTTTTGAAAATCTGTTCAGCCTTACAACATAAATATTTTTTTGACACATTGTAAATATTGTGTATTTTAAATACATCAGATGAGACTAAAATTTCCCCTTTGCATAGCTAATGGATATTTTCATGGGCTGACAATAAATTCCAGCAAAAGAGTTTAATTGTAACCATTTAAAAGGTTTATTTTGTAAATGTAGATATATCAAATATAATTAGAAATAGTAAAACTTAACTGCAATTTATTTTAGTGTAAAAGTAAACTAAAATTGTCTGAAGATATAAGAAGTTTTCAAAGAAATCTCAATAAGTCATTAATTAATCAGGTAAAGTTGTTCTGAAGGACTTTCTAATTAATTTGTGGTGATTTGACATTTCATGACTCAAAAATGCCTTCAAGAACTTCAAGGCACAGACAAAACCAAATTGGTGGGGAAGATCATGCTCTCTCATGTAGCCTGAAGCAATGTTTATACATCAGAGTTATTTTTCTCAATGTTGCATTGTGTGAGTCTTTTCTGTTGTTTTCTTCTCCCATTTTCTGAAAGAATCAATTTTTCAAAAAATCCATCACTGAACAAACAACTAAAAACTACTTTTTTAAAAATGCTGAAATAAGAGGTTAATTCATACTGAACAAAGGTTTCATACTATGAAGTTGGAAGAAGTGCTTGTGGTCGTCTAGTCATATAAGGATTTTTCATCCATATGACTACTCTGAGTGAATTTCTTTGTCAACTAAAGCTATCTTTTTGAAGAAAATGTCCCTCATTAATTGTATTTATTCAAACTTTAATTCAAGCCCTAGTGGCACAGCATGTAGCTCTTCAATCTGTACCTGAAACATGTATCTAAAGACTGCTAAGATTTCTCTTATTGCCTCCTCCATTACAACCGGAATTCTCTCTTAGGTCAGAACAAATTGAAGTGTTACAAATTGGACCTGGTACAAAGAGCAGATCTGAGGGTCCTTGTGTACATGCATATATGGGTAGATTTTTTTTTTAAAGTTAAAAGCCTGACTTTTGGGTATCTTGTCTTATCTTATGGTACGGTTCCACTTAAATGACGAGAAAGGCAGCTGAATCTTCAAATGATGTTTCTATATTCAAGGATGCTGGCAGAAGTGAAGAACTGAGGAGTCCCTCTGCTTCTTCCTCGGCAAGAAGTTCAAAAAGGAAGGCAGAGAATGAGAGTGAGTCAGCTGTGGATAATGTGGAACAGCACACAGGCATCTCGTCCTCTTTGAGCAGAGTTTTGGACCACATTGTGGGGCAGCTGCATATGTTAACTCTAGTAAGTATACAATAACAGGTGACACTTGCAGTGCAAAATGACAGTGCTATCAAAGGCCAACAATACCCTGGAGTCATATTCATAAATCAGAACATTGAGGGCTATGGGGTTATTTTGAAAAGCTCTGTAGTCAAGTGACTGTTTTGGTGTTTTCCTTTCAGAAAATATTGATTGCATGTATTATGTTTGCTAAAGTGAAAACTTCCTGGTACATAATCATAAAGATTGTTGCTGTATTTTTAACTCTGGGTGAAGAGAGTTGCTGTTTTTCAGTGGTGAAATCTAGGCTAGTTTATTCAGAAGCCAGTTGCTCAGCAGGAACAATCACGGACTAGCAGGGGATGAACAAAGTAAATTGCAATGCACCATTAAATCCCTTTCCAAACTTAGTGTGTGAAGTGTTGGCTTAGGTAGGAATCCAAGCAGTGTGGTAAGTCCTAGTGCCAGTGAAACTGCACAAATACTCAGTCTCAGTCAGTGACTCCGAGTCACTTGTTTTCCACTAGTCAATGTGTTTTTAATCAGATTTGGTTTATGTTTTAAGATACTTCTTTGTAGTCTGTAATATAGTGACATTAAATCACTTCAAAATGGAGTAGCTGAGGGTTTTGGTATTTTTTTCTGTATTTTTTTTGCAATGTGAATGTTAAGTAGGCAGAAATAGTTTTTGGGAAGTATGGAGTCAAGTCATGAGTTGAAAATGATTTGTGTAGTAAGTTGGATGGAAAAGAAACTGCCAGCCTGGGTCCAAAAATGTGCTTTTTCTGATGAAGATAATCTCTTAGAGAATGAATGTCTTTTAATAGTTTAATAATTTTTTTTCTCAATTCCTTTTCTTGTGGATGCCTTAAAAGTTTCTTTTAGGTTTCTGAAAGACATCATTTGTGGTCACAGTCATGGCTGTTTTTCTATTGAAATATGGATGCAACTTGCACATAGTATTTCAGAGTACTTTACATTATGCATGTATGCATTTTCTCAGTGATAATGTTTTGTGAAAATAAAAACCTTTAGACAATCTCCATGGAAACGAAGCCATAATTTTAAAATACAGTTGTAAATAGTGGAATAGCTAAGGAGAAGCCATCTTATAGTATTTTTTCCCTGTTGAGTTAAAATTACTTTTCTTATGATGCTATGTTGCACACTTTTATAATACTGTGTGAGTCATATTAACCCAATTGAAATTATTCTCTTCTTCATGCAGACTATTTCAATCCTGGAACAACGTCTTACTTGTACTGAAGATAAATTGAAAGAATGCATAGAAAATCAGCAAAAAATGTTAAGGGAAAATGCAACTAATAAAACATGAAAATGAACTGTATTGATGAACATGTTTCATAAAATAACAAGGAATGCTTCTTCACTGGATTTTGTTATAAGCAGAAATATCAAAGTATAAAATAAAATAAAAAAAAATGTAAGAAATTAAAAAAAAAAAAAGTTTTGAACATTGGTAGCAAGCAGATATTCTGGTTATCTATTCAATGAAGTGTAGCCCAATCAAAACTAGTATTTTCTAAATCATTTCCATTGAACATTACAGGACTCTTACTTCAACCTAACAGGATCTTTGAATATAACTAAGCCACTAACTACATATTTTTAGATGAATAGCAGTTATTGTGCAGGTTACCACTGCGCAGATTTTTAAACTCAGGCAAAGATTGTGAAAATAATGTTCTTTGGCTAAGGCAACATTATTTAAACACCTAAATAAAATGAAACATAATACCAAAAATGCCAGAGGTGTTCTTTGTCCCTTACATATGCTCAAGTGTTTTACCAAAAACTAGTGAGTTATTCTATGTCTTCTAAATATTTTAGTAATGATTGCAAGGTGTAATGTGAAAACTTTTAGTAACAAATACAAAAAATAAGTCACTTAAACTTTGAAGCTGTAATTGCATCTATGTGTATTCAGCTGCAAAACTGATGCATTTGAACACTTCTGCTTATCTCATCCCCATCAAAATTCACTTTTCATATTTACAAAAATATAAATCAGCTTTATACTTCTGAAGAATATGTTTGAACCAAACACAAAATAAGGCAAAATCTAGGTCATAAATACAAAAGATTCTTATCCTAAGGGAATGTCCACATGTGCTCAAGCTTTGCACACTGTGAATGTACCCCATCAGGTAATGCATCATGAATGCAGACATAAGTCGGGAAAAACTTAGCAGTGTATGATGATTTGGGTTTTTTTTGGAGGGTTTTTTTGTTTGTTTTGTTTTTTCTTAAAAAAATGCAATTCTTAGGTGATTTTAGGTCTTATTTTTAAATGGAAAGTATTTATTTTCTTTATGTGTATGTATTATTTCTTTAAATGGCAATTGCAGAACACCTCTTATAAATCCAGTCATAACTAGGTAATCATCCATTTCTGTAACTTTACATATATGTTGAAAAATAGGACACTTGAAATGAGGGAGCATTTTAATCCAATTCTGCAACTGACTGTATATAGATAAAGCCCATTTCCTAGGCTGAACCTCATTAACATCAACAGAGTTCAACTTTAGTACATGAGCTCACTGTGCAAATATGATTGCAGTTCAAGCTACAGAAACAGTAAGCTTTTCTTATATAACTTATTTTCTCTCTCAGCAACCACCTTCAGATAGCAGACATCACCTCACTTCCTTGGTTAACTCTTGATTTTTACCAATAATTACTCCATATTTGCTGGTTATGGTAAAGAATCAGTCTCCTATAAAATTTTTGGGTGCAGCTGTGTCTAGGCAGCATCATAACCACAGATTTTTTGTCAAAGGATGGTCTTACATATTCCACCCTGGCCTTTGATTATACAATTGTTTATACTACTATATAACACAAAGTTGAGTAAATGCTATATTTTGGATCAAATGTACTTCACTTTATGAATTTCCAAATACTCTTGTGGTCTTTGCCTTTTCTTGTCTCCATTAGGAGACACAAAGCCATCTTGCTATTAAAATTTTTGCTTATATGTCTTAAATCTGCAGATTTTTCTTTTAAGTATTTTCAGGATTACTTATCAATAAGATTCTGATATTTTTTTTTTTTTTACTTCCATATTTTTTAATAAAATCTGCTGAAATTCTCCCTTCTGCCTTAGCTCTTATCACTAATCCCGCTTCCTTTTCAGTACCTATTATCAGGAACACTTACTACTTAATTCAGTTTATTCCTCTGTTGTTTGTGAATCTGGTGAACCAACATAACATTCCCAAATTGAGGCATGTTATTGTCATTCTGTTGGGTGGTCTGTTGATACTGAAACTTAGCATGATGATACTTGGAAGGATGTCTGGTCATGGTTGGTTGAAAACAGTATGGATGTATTTTCCTCGGGCTGTGATGGCTCTCCTAAAACACAGCCACAACCATTTGCCATGATGTTTCTTTTCAAACAGCATTGATGTGGGCAAATTATCTTATTCTCTTGATCCATATAATTTCTAATTAAGTTATGGAATGGAAATACTTCCTTTAAAAGCACCTGCCAAGTCTCTTAAACTTGGAAGCATTTACTCTAGGGTTTATACTCTGTCAAATAACTGGTGACTTGACTAATTTGAATTAGAAAACTTGAGGAAAGTGACTGCTCTTTAGTCTTAGTTGTACCTTTTGCACAAAAAAAATTGTGTGAGTCTTTAAATTATGAAAATTATATCTGTATTGGAGACTGCATTGAAATACTGATAGCCCATACTTGTTCTAAACAAGCTCAACAATGTACCTGATGTAGTACAGTTTCTCTCAGGCTAAATTATCCCTCTGATACTAAACATAAATAGGCCCCCCTGTTGGAGAAAGACTGCTTCTAGCTTTCAGGCTTGCTACTGCAAAAATGGCTCAATTACTTATTAAAAAGAATGACTTGTAGTAGATCTCCAGGGTTTGTGTGTTGAGAGAGAGAAGGTGGTGGCAGGAATAGTTGTTGCTGGGAGACTGTCTCTGGAGAAACCCAACTTCAAATTCCTCAAGTGTCAAGGTGCTGTGCAGCGGCTCCGCAGCTCATTGCAATGTACTTCAGCAGATATTTAAAACTAAAAATGCTCTTCCAAATTGAAGGAAATGCTACTAATTGTTATTTCAGCATTCATATTATGCTTTTGTTGACATATTTTTTATAAATTTAGAGTTTTAGAAAACCAGTTCCCAGAGATGAATGTATCTGAACAATTCCCTTGCCTTTGGGGAATTGTTGTTTCTTGCTTTTACACGTGTAAGATAATAATTAGTTTTTTTCATTATCATCTTCATGGTAAGAAATCTAAACTGTAGTCTTAAATTTTGATTATATTAATCTTCTAGCTGGAAAAACAGCGGTAGAATAGGTTCTCACTGCCATTTTAGAACAGATCCATATAGCATGAGGGATTTGAAAAATACAACTTTCCATTTTTATTTATATTAATTTAAATAAATAAATATTCTGTACTATTTTTAGGGTAAACAATGTTATTGTTTCTTCCTAGAAGTTTTTTTACAGTGTTGCTGAATTATTTGCATTACCATAATCACAGCACAAAATCACTCTTGATATTTCTACTGAGTGACGCTAGCCAGGATGTGGCTATTTCCAGGGACATAGCTTTATGTAACCTATTTACCTTGTAAGACTTATAAAAATCAGAAATTCTGTACTCATTGCCCCAAACAATTAATGAATATGTATGCTCACATTGGATCCAGGAACAGTATGTTTTTGTCAGAGTACCCCCTCAGGGACTTTTGCACGCTTCGGATGCATAATACAATTGAAGCTGTTTCTTTGTGAGAAAATAGGTTAATGACTTGCCAAAAGGCAGATGTTAATTGGAAAAAGTGCATACAAGTCCTTTTCTTTACAATGTATATGGGCTGTGTTTGTCATGACTTGCATCCAAGAACAGGTGCAATTTCAATTGACTCAGCTAACAGGATGTGCTGAGTGCACTCCTCACCAATTTCACCAGAAATTTTAAATCCAGCAGAAAAAGAGTTTCTAATCCAGTCAGTGAGTGAGAAGCTGTTTTTATTATCTGTCATAGAGTGTATTCATAACTTAATATTGTACCTACAATTAAACACCTTAATAAAATTAAAATAAAATTTTTAATTGTTTATTGATATTGTCAGATTTTACTGGTGAGCACTGAGGCACCTTACATGAGACAAAATGTGCCATCCTTTCCAAATTATTTCTTTTCAAGACAGTCAGCAGTTCTAGACAAGGTACCACCAGTGTAATTGTAAATAAAATTTAAAGCAGAGGAATGCTTTTTTTGCTGACACGTTTCCTGCCTTGAAGCTACACAATCAGGTCAAGGTCTTTGTCTAACCTTGTTTCATTTTCCCACAGTTTGGAAGCAAAAATTAATGAAACAGGTGGAAAAAAGCTATCTGGGTGTGTCAGGGTCAAAAGAGCTGCTGTTGGATAGTTTAATAGTTCTGTTCAGAGGTCTCTGGGAATTTCTAGGCTATTCATACAACTACACTGCAACAGGAACTTTGGTTTGGATCCACATGCCTTGCCTAATCTCATCCTTCAAAAAGTCTGAGGAGGGCTGTATGTGAAATTCCTCTGGGTGTATCAACAGTCTAAACCAGTGCAGGAAAATCTAGTTAAGATGGAGCATTGGCATTAATGAGGGTACTGAGACTGCTGGTGACTGGGGTTATATGATTTTCCCATGCATATAGCAAGGACCTGCTCAGTGCACTTGCAGAAGCAGGAATGGATTGAGAAGAAATACTGAGAGTCTTAATGCCATATAAATATAGAATTCTGCAGCTCCCAGTGGCAGTTAGGTTTGTAAGTCCATCTATGGCCAGGTCCTTACAGACCTGGGTAAAAAAGAGGGACCTTGTTTCTCTTCAGAACAGCTAAAGAGAAATCAATTGCCAAAAGAGAAAAAGCAAAGACAATTAATGACTGTCTTTTTCATCCATTTGTGCTTTGTAAAGTAATGAACTAGTAGCTCTGTCTTGGGTTTTTATCTCCTCCTAATCCCCAGAGGAAATTCCTACTGCTTTTAGAGAGGTAAAACCTTAGGACACAGAAGGTAGCAAGAGCCGGGAGTCTCTGTGCTAAAGGGTGTCACTGAACCCTCTTCTGGCCACAGTAGTGAAAGCCTAAGGCCTGCAGTGCTTACTCCAACACCTGTATTCAATGTCAATTCTCCCTTAAGATTCAGGAAAAGATTTATAATATTTGCTTATTTATAATAAGCAAAGGATATTGTGTAAATCTGCTGTTTACTAGGACTTCATGAACAAGTGTCAGAGAGACAGAAGTCTAGGAAGGTCAAAGCAGAAAAATTCTTTCTCCAATTTCTCAGAAAGATTCAGGTGAGCCGTGTGCAAAAAATCCTGCTGCTTTGTGCTACCTGCATCTTGCACATCTCAGAAATGTTTAAGATGAAATGGGCTTGGGTTATAAAAAGAACAGCAATGCTTTCTCATGAGTGCATTGGTTGAACATTTTTTAATTAATATTTTCGTTTCATGATGCAAGACCTAGGATGTTTGCTAAAGCCTAAAAGGAGTAATTTGAAAGAGAAAGATGAGATGGTTGGTGATGGTTTCTGACAATGTCCAATTTACACTCTGAGTACATGGGGGGTATTTTGTTAAACTTCAGTGATGCTGCACCTAAAATTTGATGTTGTGAGCAAGAGCAGGGTTTACCCCTTAGTCTAAGACTTAAAAATTCTCGTGCTTCTCAAAAGCAGCTTTCACTTCTAAGAAAGTTATATAAATGTGTTAAAACGCCATTAACTTTTCAGTGAGTCTAATCATGCAAAACATAGATTATGTTTGATTGTATGTAGCCATACTGAGTGAGTGATTTCAGTCTGCTCTGTTGTTTCTCTGCAGCATCACTGCTAAAACACTGAGCTTTTGTGCAGCGTCTGCAACCTATTCAGTATAGACCTAGCCTATAAATAGCTGCATTATTGAAGGACTGTGAGAGGTTCATTAGAGAAGTTCTGAAAGTCTCCTTCGAGCCAGGGCTGATATGGTACCACTCCAAATTACTGAAGAGGTTGAGCATGTGGGTAAGACTAAGCCTGAAGCTGGGCTTTTGGCCATGCAGCAGCAGGCATGCCCCCGCCGAGCATCCCCTGTGAGCCCGGCTGTGCTCTCGCAAAGCACAGGGCACTCCTTGCTGCCTCTGGGCACAGGGACAAAGCACAGCCTGTGGGAGCTCGTGGTCGCACCGATCTTGTCCCCAGCCAGAGGCAGGACACAGCCAGGGCGTCTGCTGGGGGCCAGGGACATCCTGCCCTTGCACCTCCCCGCCAGCCAGGCAGATTAGTCATCTTAAAATCACACGCAGGCACAAGCGCTCTGCTGACTCAATAGGAAGTCACTGCCTGAAACCGGTGGGACTTCTCACATGGTTAATTTACATGCTGGAAATGTCTTAATCTTGAGCACTGTGTTCACATGGCTGGGGGAAAGGAAAGAAAATTTGAATTGTGGCTGATGTCTGTTTCCTTTAAAGGTACATGAAAAACAAATACAGCCTCTTATCTTGAGCTTCTGGTTAGTTTAAAAGGGTGCTTTGCTATTTATTTCACAGCTATCTGAATTAGAACCTCCCAGGTCTGGCTCTGGTTCTCAGGTAAATGAAGAGAATGCAGGATTAGGTCTCCAGTTTGTATGCAGACTATCTCCTACAGCCTTTTGGGTACTCCTTTGGAAGAGATGTTAGACCAAGAGAGGTTTCCGGTATCATTTAAAACCATACAGGAGGAAATACCCCTCATCTTGTCTTTTTTTATTTGATGAAAAAAAATGCTGTCAACCATCTGGGTATTCCAAGTTGTGTATATATTTTCTACATTTCTCTCTTCTCTCTAAATGCTCTAGTTAGTAATTTCAAAGTGAGAGAATGACACCCTTGTTACAGAATCTGCATTTGGGGGAGAAGTTATCAATATTTTCCTGTCTAATGGACTTGATAGGAGCAAGGAGGAATTAATAACTAACGACCTGTAATAGCTGAAAAATGCTATTCAGAAAGGAAAGATGATGGATACAATAAAACTGCTCCATCTTCACCAAAAATCTCACTGTTACTTCCATGTTTGTGTCCATTGTAGGGTAACAAAGCTGAGCTTTCAACATAGGTGGAAGATCAAACTGAAATGCTTGAGAGCTCATTTTTAGATTTGCTCCATATAAGGAGTCACTTACAAAACTATATAATGTAGCCTGTTAACATTAGCTATGTCACACCCAGTTTCTTTCCTCTTCCTTCTTTTTTTGTTTCTTTTTTATTATGTAAGGAACGATTATGCCATCAGGAGCAGGGGCTGGGAGGTTTCCATCAGCCCAGGTTTTTGTCAGAGAATGCCGATTTGTCGTAAGCACAATGTTTTGCAGAAGCGTCTCTGTTTGAATGAACTTCCGATGAAACACAGGGCAGGTTTCCATCACAAGCCCGCCTGACTTCCTGCCAGCTTGCCTGGCTGCTCTCCAGGCTCCACGATGGCTCTGGACTGAACCTGCCATTCTTCCTGACTTCTTTTTTTTTTTTTTTTTTTTTTTTCAATTTGAGGGGAAAGGTCTTGACAGAAATACACTCTGGCTCTGCTTGGCTTTTTCTGATTGCCCTGAATTAGACATTTTGATAGTAAGGACCTTGCATAGCCCATGTTTCATTATGTGAGGGACCCGGGGCAGCTTTCCTTTCTTCCTGAGAAACTGCTCCAGGTAAACTGCCTTGGAAATGAAATATTTTTCGTATCATGCTGAGCTTCATTTCTGAGCATTTTCAGGAGACATCCCAGTGCCAATATTGTCTGTTCTATTTTCTAAAATACCCAATTGCCTTGTGATTTCTCCATGCTAGCAGTGCCCTTCAGCACTGTCTCCTGCACTCACTTCTTCCAGGCCAGTTTTTAGAGCCGAAGCTGACTGTCTTCTGATCACTCTGGCTGGTGGAATTGTGGACATGAGGTGGTTTCTTGGGACCTTAGACACAGAGATATATTCTAGAAAGCCCCATCAGTGGCTAGCTGCTGGTGGTTTGGCTGCTGCTCCCTAGTTTATCTGTTCCATCTTCTCTTGGAGACAGAGATATTTCTCTGCACTTCAGTCTGAATCACCTGGGGGATGTCTGATTCCTTCTCTTTAATGTGGGGGTGCTCTGGGGACAGGGCCTTGTGCAGGCATGTGCTGGATCCTGGGGGCTCAATGGGTGAATCAAGCTGTGGAAGGCAGAAAACTTCCTCCTCAGGGCTTATGTCATAGGCAGTCATCTTTATGTGCCTTTGTACTCCAAGTCCTTGGAGTATAGTACAACATCCTATACTTGTTTTTTAGCTTCAGGCCAGGAGCATCAGTATGTTAATTGTGTCTGTGTACATGGGTTAACTTGGTTTTGAAAAGCATTTGATTAAGAAGCATTTGGCCAACATCAAGAATATCTGGTGATTTAACCTCTGAGGTTGGCTTGGTCTTGGTGTTACCAAACAACAAAATCCAGCTGTAAACATCATTTTAATATTCTCTTTAAGCATTAGAATATCTAATTTTTTCCAGACTTCTTAGTTTTAGTTTCTCAATCAGTGACCCATTCCATCCAAAAGTGGATTGCTCAAGAGGCTGG
Organism: Muscicapa striata striata; assembly: GCA_030060385.1. Lineage (NCBI taxonomy): Eukaryota > Metazoa > Chordata > Aves > Passeriformes > Muscicapidae > Muscicapa > Muscicapa striata. Next base: position 2,589,343 of record JAREIS010000014.1, on the reverse strand, counting down.
CACAGCTAAGAAGATCAGCCTTGTATTGCTGTCACAGCATGACCAGGAGCTATAGAAAGAATTGGGAAAGAAAGTGATGTGCTCCAGTGTAATTTTCTAGGCAATGTTGTAAGTCCTGCCAGATCCTGAAACTTCCAAGAAGAGGCTTCAAATTTTTAGGGTGTGAGAGGAAGAGACAGTGCCAGCAGAGGCTGAATGCAGGCAGGCAGAGACATAGGGAGAGGAAAATATGAACCCCATTCTGCTTAAATGCAGCCTCTGATAGTTTGGTTTACAGTCTTCACAAATGGACCAACAAGCTCTACCTCCTTCTGCACTAATATTTGTCATGCCTATGTTGTCTGTCCTTCTGTAGCCCATCAGTTCTTTGCTTATCTCTTCTGCTCTGTGTTTTCATCCCCTCCTCTCTCCTGTCCTTTTCCTCTGAAATACTATTGTGCAGTCTACAATTACTGCACTTGGCTGAAGTCATGTTGGGCATATCAGGAAGTTTTCTGGATCGCTCATGGGTGGAGTTTCCCAAAAGCATCAATCTGGTATTAATGCTGTATAAACAATGGACCTGTCAAACCCTGAATATTGTGAGGCAACCTCAAAATGTTGTGGTTTCTTGCAGATTTCTCTCATGGCTACCTCATGTGACAGAGCCAGCATGTCACAGTCACACAGCAAAAAGTGGCTACGGGCATAACCTCAGCACACGCCAGGAGAAACCTTCCTCATGTTCACATGTTTCTTTCCATTGGCCTGAAGCATCAGTACCAATCCTGTTCAGCAGAAGCCTGTCCAGGCAGCCATTAAGAAGTTATGGTGGGTGAAGAGTTAGAAGTGCAGGCACATTTTCAAAGTTGTATATGAATTTCCAAGCTCACTTCTGCCAGCTGTCATGGTATAACAAGCTGTATAGTAATGGCATTGTTTGCAACAGCTAAGGGATCCATCAGGACATTGTCTGTAAGAAGATTTTAAGTAAATATTACAGTTCTCTTTTTCAAGCCATATTAACACTGTATGAATCATTTAACTCATTTGGGAGCTCTTACTCCTGGTTAGAAAAGCAGTGGACAGGAGCTCATATAATTACTTCAATCACAGACTTGGTGTGCACAAATAGCCCTCCTTTCCTGCATTTCTTCTTGTAAGAGGCTGTTTGCATACATTTTCCAACATTTGAATGAAATTTTCCATGCTAGGTATCCTTTTCAGGATGAAATTTTCTAGAAATTCTCTGGCTTTTTAAAGACAAAGATAATACGTGCCCTCTCCCTATAGACCTTTGCTGGAGCCTTACTGGCGTCAGAAAGCATCAAGGCAGCTGATGGGAAATAACTGGTGCATTTCTTCTGAGGACACAGGCAGGCAGCTCACTGAAAGCTGTCACAGCAAATGAGCCAGGCCAGACCAAACGTGAATACAGTGGGACCAAGACTGGCTCAGCATGGAGATGAGACTGGAGTAAGGAGATGGAAGAATAGATCTGAGATACACAGAGTTGCAGGGAGCTGGACAAGATGCTCAGAAGTCTGGAGAAGGACTGAGGACACCTTAGTGTTGGGAGAAGTCAAGCCTGGGGCAAAGAGAAGAAATGGCTCTGGTCCATTAGATCCTGTTTCCTTGCACTTTGCAGAGCAGCCTCGTGCTCAGGTAAACAACTGTTTAGCCACTTGCTTGGTATTTTCCCCAACTGCTCACTTTCCCTGTGGCATGAGTGAGCATGGAGGTTAACACCCTGCTTGTGTTGTTGATTTCTTCACCTATTAAAGAGGCAAAGATCAATGCAGTGAATCTAAAAGCATAAAGAAAATGCATAAAAAGAAAACTATCTGGAACTGTATGTTTAGATGCTTTTACTAAGCCAACTTTTGAGAATTGAATTTTATCTCTGCATCTGTATCATCAGCCTGGCAGCTGTACTCTGTGTAGGAAGCAGTGGGATGGAGATCTGAAAGGGCTGGCAAGGAGGGGGATGTAAAACCCAAAATGTGGAGACTGCAAAGTTATAAGGAAGTGTTTTGAATTCTCATTGAGATCTGAGATACCCCACAAGGGAGAAAGCAACAGAGTTTAAATCAAGAAACAATGAAAAGCAATGCTGTGCTTATAGGTCCAGTCCATAGCTTTTATGTCAATGGGAAGATGAAGAGGACAAGGAAGGACCTTGTGAAAAGTGGAAATGAGAAAAGCTGCAGATGAAGCTGCCCATTCTGCCTGAGAAAAGGATTCTGCTCTCTATCTAACAATGGTTTTATGAGTCACAGACCATGCTTATTTGTTGTTCTTCTTATTTGATTTTATAATGGCAAGTGCATCCTTTTGCATTTTTCAAAATAATTTTGGTGCTGGCAGATTGATTTGCCACACTAACATTTTCTCCCCATCTCTATCCATTCAGCCTCTAATAAGCAGCTCATACTGCCTTCCTCTCACATATTCACGTCCCCACTGACTACAAGTTATCTTCCTGCAGCGTTTTCCCCCTGCCCCCTTCCTCAGCAGTGGCACTGAGAAGGTCTCACCTTGGCTGCTGTGCCTACTTCTCCATGCCTGCTGAAGGCAGGAGGTCCTGCTCACCTTCTCAATGCTTCTCCTGCTGTATTGCTGAAGAACAGGAAGCTCCATAACTGGGAAAAGTGCTGAGTTAAGCACAGCATCATCAGGCAGCCTAAAAGGTTTGATTTTCTACAAAGCCCAGCATGGCCACTGAGAATACTTAACCTCAATCTGTGTGTGTTGCTTCCCTATTTGCTCCCTTGGAGTGGCTGGCAATGTGTGCAATGCCTGGCTGTGTGGTGAGGGGAGACAGGGCTTGTGTTAAAGCACATGGTGAGGGTTTGGAGCTGCAGCCTCAGGTAGATGCAGGGGCAAAGAAAAAGAAACCTGCTCAGTGAACTAGAAATTCCCACACTCTGTTGTCAAACATGCTTGTTCACTGGTGTGGAAAAGGGAAGCTGAGGAGAAGAGAAATGAATTTGAATGGATTTTAATTGGGATTATGGGCATATGGCATGGTGTCATTTGTTTTTGTCTTCCTGCTCTGCAGTGGGGCTCTAATACCTTCACACATTTGCCTTTATTTGCCATGTCAAAAGAGAAGACAGCAACTGGCTTTTTTCTCCCCTCTTTTGGGGCCACACTAAAAGCTCTCATTTTACACTGAACTTTGCCAAAGGAACAATCATGATTTTCAGAAAAAGTGCAGCCAGATCACAAAAACAGATTAAGCAGCTCTGACTTACTTTTATTAAACTTTTCAGCTGCTCCTTGGAGGACTTTTGCTATTTTCCATCAGCAGAAAGGGATGGATTAAAAGAGGGGAGAGGAGACATGATGGACACAGTACCACATGTACATAATTCACCAGCAGCTGGATAGTTAGGCTTTATTGTTATGGTAGTATATTTAGTGTTTTGTTAAAAGCTACTCAGGGAGCTGTTTCCCTTGTTGTACAGCAGTTTGATAGATGTAAGATTCAGACATAAGCCTTTAATTGTGCCCAGCATCACTGCAAAAGCAATTTCAGCTCTCTCCCCTGTCTCATGCAGCATCTTAGGATGCTCTGCATTTAAATGTGAGCAAGCTATTGTTTAACATGGCTTTAAATCATTACAGAAATATTCTGTAGCATCCGCTGGGAAAGGCTGCTTCCATCTGTCCTGTTCGTTTCTCACAGTCGCTTTGGAAACCAGGGCCAGCAATCACAGACATTTTGTTTAAAGGTTAAGTACAGAGTAGCATGATCTTCATAGGCTGTGAAAGCTCATAACAGGTGAAGGTGTTGCTCAGAAACATTTAAAGAGGAATGCAAAGCTTAAGGCTAAGCATCTTTCTCAACTTTCACACAAGTCTTTCCACTCATTTTCCAAAACTGTGTATGGCACAGGATAGGATTTGCAAGGGACTAACAAGCCAGTGTCCACTTCAAATAAAACATCTCTAACTGTGTTGTTGGCAATCAGTCTCCTCCTGGCACCCCTGAATCAAATGCCCTGCAAAAGTCTTTGGCCAGCTCAGTGCCATGGCATCACAGCCTGACTCAAACTATAAGTCTGTAGCTCCTGGAAAAATGTCAAGCCTATTATTTTTCTTCTGAGAAATATGTATTTTTTATTATGGCTTAGACTTGCAGAAAAAGTATAACACATTGCCTAATGTTTTTCCATATATCCAATATTTGATGCTGCTATTGTCCCAGGGTTTCTGTTTCAAATAATGACAGAGAAAAAAAAAAAAAAAAATATTAAATTTACATCAAAGGAAAGCTGGGGAAGCAGAAACACAAATAGCAAACACATGCATAATATAATTCTGAACAAAGAAACCTGTGCTGCCAGTGCAGGGATGGGCTGTGTGGGAACACATGTGTGTCATTGCAGTGTATTGCTAACACATGTGGGGTCATCCAGACATGCTTGGGGGCAGCTGACATCACCGTTTGAAGGTAAATTTGATAGAATATAGCTTGTAGGTACTATGGCAATGTCTGCAATTTACATCTTTATAGAGGTTACCACCATCCTTTATGTGTTATACTGTACAAACTTCTCTATAAATGGTGTGCCAAGGGGAGGGCGTATAGAATATGAGAAAAAAAAAAAAACCAGATGATAATGGCATTCTGAAATAGTTCATACACATCTTTTAAAAGAATGGGAAAAAAATCATTAAATTGTAGTGAATTTCACCCATTAAGAGCTCCAAAGCAGTTGAGCAATTTTCCATCTTCATCAGCTTGCAATGTTCCCAGCTTTTGCAGTGAAATGCAGAGCATGGCCAAGGGAACATAGCTCTGCATGGAAGTGTGGACGAGTTTGTCTAGAGCAACTGGAAGATTCTCAGTTCAAGGCTCTTCCACAGGAACTGAGGACATGCTAGTCTTAAAGGTACCTCAGATTGTGGATGTGATTTAGTGCTTTATACTTGTTACACAAAAATAGGTATGCCTGACATTTTTCAGTAATACTCCTGTTTGGGTTTGGTTTCATCAGGTACTTGGAATCTTGAACACCATATACTTGTCTCTTACTCTGAATACATTTTTGCTTTCCTTTACAAGCAGCTCTGGCTCCTGTTCTGCTGTGCCTCATGTCACCCTCAAACCAAGGCAGCACTGCAATGACTGGCTGGCCTTTGTCTTGGAATTGTCCAAATGTTCAGCACCCGTAACATTGCAGCAGATTTTCAGCAGCAGGCAGCCATCAGTCATGGTAATTACTGTTTAGGCCAAATTCTCCAAAAAGCTTGGCATACTGCCCCAGATCTGGTCCCAGACATGGATATATAATGCTTTCCTGCAGCAATCACAGCTCTGATTGTTGGGAGCCACCTAATCCCATTCTCCAAGAGCTGGAGTGTGTGGTCAGGATGAAGGTGACAGCTAAGTGCCTGTCACACATGGTGATGCTGGTCTGTGATACTCGTGGTGCAAGAGAAGGACAGAAAAAATGAGAATCTAGCTATTAGAAAATGATAGTTATGAACTCATTTTCTGTTACTAAAATCAGGTGGCTGGCTCACTACATGCAGGGATTGAGGTTAAAATAGCCACTCAAGTTTTGGCACACTGTAGCTAAACATAATAGAGCAGGTCTTTAAGCCTTGGTGCCCTAAATTGCTTTTAATGGATCTCTAAATAGTACCTAAGGAAACCCAGATTTATATTCATTATGCTGGTATCTTAAATTTCCATCTATATTATCACTGAAAGATGCTTAGAGCTGCAAAATTCAAAACAGTTGAAAAAAATTCACTGGAACGGAATTATAATCAGCCTTAAAATAGTAGTTTTCAAGACAGTAACCACTGAAGTCAGTTGTAGGTTTCCTGAATTTCTGCCTCCCAAAGGTAAAATAAGCTAGATTAAATCAGTGAATGTAGTGTCAGGGTTATCTAAGGGCTTGCTGGCCTTTCTAATTGACCCTCAAAACTATTCTACCTATTTTGGGAACAGACTAAATGAAGGCAGTTCACCAACTTTTAGGTTAATCCAAACACATGTCAAAAGACAGACTATGAGGGGAGAAAAAAACAAAACCCAAAGAAAAAGTCCCCAAGCCTAAACCAAGCAGGCAAACAAAGACCCCTGCCAGGAGTCCCATGAGTTGCAGGCAAAGCTCCCAGCCCAGATGAGGCAGGAGGCTGTGGCACATCACCTGTGCCAGCAGGGTGATGTAGAGTGGGGCTGGGTTTGGGGGCAGGTGCTCCTGCCCCAGCTGTATTCCTGTGCACTGCCACTATGGCCCAGGGGCCATCCCCCAGTACTACAGGGAGTAAAGTGCTCACAGTGTGCTGTCTGAGTGCCTGCACACTGTCCCACCACATGCACAGAGAGCTGCTGGAGCTTTGCTCTGCCAAGGTCAGTGGGAATTGTTCACTGAGTGGTGCAGGCAGGATTTCCCCCACGGACACACACCTCCTCCCAGATGCATGTGCATGTGAATATTTGTGTATGTACACACACTTTAAGTACAAAGTACTTACAGGAAAGCATCTTCTCTCTTTAAATATTTTTCTTCAATTTCATATTGCATGAAGTCAGGTCCTCACTGTCACAGTTTTTCACAGCTTAATGGTGTTAAAGAGCCCTTCTTGCTCCCGACTGCTGCAATAACAATCAGGGTGGGAGGAAGGGGAAATGAGCATGCAGCACATGCTGTACCTTCCAGCCACCAGCTATTGTTAAGAGCACATTGCTCCAGACAGAGTGGCAGCAGGGCATGGGGTGGGAAGCAGGTGTAACCTGCCAGGAACACCAGTCTAGCAAAAGTTGATTTTTAATTCAGAGGAGTACTCCCACTTCTCTGATGCCTCTTCTCACCACACTGAAAGAGGTTTTGCATTCCTGTTGCTCAACACATAAAAGCTTAACAAACACCTCTATGGCAAACCAAGAGCTCATTTTCTTGTGCTGGCACTTTGGTCATTCACCTGCAAAGCCAATAATATTTTTTTCTTCGATTCCCTATCATAGCACAGCATTTCATGTGTGACAGTTTGCTCTCAGGAAGCTTGTTTCCAGGCACTTGGCCATAGTTGGGTTCTTTACAGAATAGTCTTCAACCTCTCCTCCTTGCTTGCCCTGCTTGTCCTTAGTATTAGTACTAGTATTAGCTTAGTATTTTTCCACTCTCTTCAGAAAGCCCCCCCAGCAAAGGCTGCCCAGGCTGTGGTAGCCCCAGTGCAGTACTTTGCTCCAGCTAAGTCTTCACAGGTGTGTAGCCTGGCACAATTGAAAAGGTTTGCACTGCTTCTGGGTGGCCCAAGCCCAGTTCACATCCCTCACTCCCTAAATTCAATTGCAATGTGTTGGAGAGCTAGTCAGCCTTGCTGAACCCCAGTGCTATTCACAGACACTCTTTAGGATGTTTGTGTTTTTTGCCACAGTGCATGAAGCCAGCAGCCCACACATTCAAACCTCTTCTTTGCTTTAGTGTGGGAGTTACTGTCCTGCAGTGCAATACTAAACCTTATTTGTGATCGTGTTTAGGTCATTCTGCTCCTGATCTCCATTAATACTTTGATTTCAGACACCTGCCAATGTCTGCTGAGCACTCACACACTGTGCAGTGCAATACAAATGAACATGTTCAGCCCAAGGCCACACTATTAAAAAATATGATGAAAGAAGATCCCATCTATGCCTGCTTCTACCCATCAGGACACTCTCTGCTTCTTTTCCTCCACCAAGGCCTGGAGATGAAGTACTGGCATCATAAGAAGGCTCTTGAAATGCCTTCTGTGGCTGGCTGTTCCCTATCCAGGATTATCCTTCTGCAGTAGGACATAGCTGCTTGGCAAGGGAGTCAGTGGACCATAGAAAGGCCTGGCATTTTCTGTCTCTTACTAAAAATTTTCTTCACTTGTCCTTGCATTTCTTTTCTCTTCATAGTTATTGGTCCTCTTTTACCAGAGGATCATTTTTGGGAAAAAGAATCCACCCAGCTTTCTGTCCCTCATGCAGCAGCTCTCAACTCCAGTTGGACATTGCTTGGTTGGCTTCAAGAGATAGCTCAATACCCTGCCAAAATGCTGCAGCAACTAATCCTTGATTGTCTTCCTCTCCTTCCCCAGCTGCTTTTGCATCACTCACAGGTGATATTACCCTGTTCCTGGTAGCTTGGCTTACTTGACTGCTCTGAAATGATGCTGAAAAACAATGGGAAAACCCCTCAGAAATGGTCTTTCCCCCAAGGAAAACTCTCTTCTTTAAATAGTCCACTTGCATTTGGGAGGAAATTTTAATCTCATTAACATATGATTCCCCAGCCATCTGCACTTCTGAGCTCTGTACTTAAATTCATGCTCATTCCTAACACATATGATTTAACCTGGAGCTATGATGTACAGATTCAGACTGTGAGAAAAGGACTAGAGACTCAGTAATCAGTTCAGCTTTATTTCGTTCAGAGGTGACTCTGGATGACTTACCAGCAATTTTGGACTGAACAAAATGCAATTGTCCTGTGCTACAGTGGAGTGCATCCATCTGCACCCTGAGAGCTGTCATTGCCTCCTCACCTATCGCTTCCCACTTGTGACAGCATCACTTCATCTAGTCCACAGTAGCTTGCCATTTACACTACCAATAAACCTTGAAACTGTTCTTAATTTCATACCATGAAAGGCCATACAATGCACTCTCTATGTGCAGAACAGAAACTGTTCCAATGCTACCATAAAATCTTACCCAAAGTACCTGGGGATAAAGTTCTATGCTATTTGTAGTTCCTGCTGCACTGTTTTTAAGTACAGGTATAATATACTCTAATAAATAATTTTATGGTTTGCTTTGCATCTTTGCTTCTGTCTGATTAAGAAATGAAGATGGGAAGGGTAAGAATCCATCCCCATCTGGGTCTGGGCTGCCACAGTGCAGGCCACAGCATGTCAAGGCAGTGATGCAATATCCAATCTTCCCCATACTCTAAGTGTCCCTGTAAGAAAAACTAATTTGTCTCTTACAAGGGTATAATGACAGCTGGTCTCAAATCTGTTTCCACCCCAGTGTCCAGGCTGCTGAGCTGTCTGGGGGACAAACAGTGCCAATGGGATGATGGCTTGTAGGAAGTACAACACAGCCATGCCTGCACTGCTGCCAGAGATGAGGCAAGAAGTAGGATGGCTGTGTCTCCATGGGGCTAAGCCCAAACCCATCAGCTCACACAGAGCTGGCTGGGACATGAGAGTATCACCCCCTGAGACAGAAAAGAGAGACTCAGGCTGTCTCCAGTGTGGCTCCATTGGAGCATGAACCATACACCCAGGCCAGCTCTTCTTCAAGCCACTGAAGTGCCAGCTCACTAGGTTGTGTTTTGGCACAGTTCCCAAAGGATTTATTAGCTGGAGCAGGGAACCTGCTCAGGGACCACTTGCTCACTGCCACCACAGCCACCCCATTTCTTCAGAAACCAGAGTACTGAGAAGGTAGGACAGTGATACCTAAGCCTTCTGTGGGAATTAGGTATAATCTGTATTATTCCCATTACCAGGAGCAACAAAGGAAATCCTTATGCCATTTTATAATGTTAAATGCAAACAGCATAGTAACCCTTGCAATGGCTCCTTCCATCACCACACTTCACAGCTCAGGTGCAGCTGATCATAGAATCTTTGAGGTTAGAGAAGATCTCTGTAGAGTCCAACCATTAACCCACAACCACTGCTCACCACTAAACCATAGCACAGATGATGTGTGCCACTGGAGAGATGTTTACCATCTGCACAGTATTTCTTTTTTAACTCTTTATGCTAAACAGCATCCTTCAGTGTTGGATTTGCTAGAAGCCCTCATATTCTTGTCATGTTCTGTTCCCAGAAGTCCAGGAGGACTTCAGAGTTAGTTCAGTAATGCTGTCTCTGAGACTCTTTCCTCACTGAATATTTTCAGCATTTATATGACCAAAAAAAAATTATTTCAATTTATCAATTGAAATATCTAAAATAATAAAAGGAAATTATCAGCTAACATCTTGATTTGTTTTCATAAAGACTAATAAAACTTTTATTATACAAATCCATTTCTGATGAGACTTCTAATTTTTAGGAAAACTTGACACTACTGTAGCTTGTAGATTAAAAGGAAAATAAAATTCAACATGTTGAAAATCCCCTTAAAGAGGGAATTCTCAGTTTTAATCTACCGTGAAGATCACACAAACATTTCATATTTTTATGGCAGCAGATCAGAACAGCACCATTCCTTTCTTCCATATGGCAAGGATGATGCAAAACAATATCTGGAGCAAGAAGAAAAAAAATAATATGTGACTGATTGGAATACAAAGAAAAAAAACTTCATTGAAATTATCTTTTTACAGCATCATCCCACATAGCTCAGAAACTCTCAGCACGTGTCTGGCATAAGCTGTGCTATGCCAAACTTCTCCTTCAAGGCTTCCAACTTCAGACTGAGAGCTAAAGGTGCAGAATTTGGCTCTGGGCATCCTGCTCTGGCTGACCCTGCTCTGAGCACGGGACTTGGACTGGATGGTCTCCAGAGGTCCCTGCAGCCCTGTCCTATTGCTCAAATAGCCCCTTTTTCTCCAGACCTTTATCTCAGACTCCCTGTTGCTGTCTTCCCCGCTGTGTTCTCCCCAGCAGTTGCCTTCCCACAGACAGCCAGGAGGGTGTAGGAGTCACCACTGTCCCCTGCAGGGAGCCTGTCCCTCTCTGTGACTGCCACCACCTTCCTGCTGCCTGCTCAGCTCTTCCCATGGCATTGTCCCCATGGGGAGAGAGAGGGTGCTATTGCAGCCAGGCTGGGTTTCCACTACCCAAAACAGTGAGCTTTCTTTACAGCAAAATGGCTTGGCTTTTTTTGTCAGTGAAGAAAGTCTGTGCTCCCAAGCATTTGTGGGGCACAGGCATGACAGCCACTAAGGGAGCAACACTGAGCCAAGAAACCCCTCTGGGCAGCACCAAAATAGCAATTACTTCATAGCCCATTAAAGAGTGAATAGCCTAAAAATTATCCTGCACTAATGACACCATTCTTCCAGGACTCCCTTCCAAGAGGCTCAGATGAACCACTCATTTGCAAGAGTTAAAATGTCCTCAGATGCAAACACCAGAAAGAAAGAAAAAAAAAAACAAAAACAAAAAACCAACCTCATAACATCCACTTTTTAAATAAAAAGTGACAAACAGAAGTCTTACTTAGGACAGAGCTATGGAAAAAAAAAAAAACACAGAAAGCTAAGTAGCTGCCTTTAACTCACCATTTTTTAACATAAATGAGAGCTCTTTTGTCATGTTAGATCTTCAGTGATGCTGCTGTGCTCTTTTGGCAATTTGTGTGTTGAATTTGGAACCTTGGACATAATACTAAATTCAGATTCATTTTAGGGCATAGTTTAAGTATCTCTTGCTTGTGGAGAAGAAATTAACATTTTTTTTCTCCCCAGTGATGTAGTTCAGTATCTTGCACACTTATTTTACAATCATTTGTAAATCAAGTTATCATTATGTTGTCATGTCTACTTAAAATTATTTTTTCTTAGGCCAATACAATTGATATCATGTCTCTGCTTGTCTGAGGAGGACAAGTATATCTTGTAAGAATAAAATTCTCAAAATCCTTACACAGACATGCTTATCTACACTCTGGAAGTAGGTTTTTGTATTCTGTATTCATTGTTTATTTGGAAGTTAGAGAGGCAAACTGAAGCATGCTGCTATAGCTGTGTTCCTGTGAGCATGTGTGTGAGTATCAAATAATGAGGTAGTCAGTGGACTAAGCAGCTGGTATTTCTATTCATTTTGAAGAGATAAAAATTTGTTTGGCTTTAATTTCATTTCTTGGAAATTGGACATTTCTCTGATGATAGTTTCTCCTGTGTAACTCACTCTCAAATAGCACAGTGCTGGAGGGTGCAGATTGCAGATAAGTGTTTGATCTGCAGGCAGTCATAAGAGTGAGAGTAACAAACCACCTTTCATTCATACTAAAGCAAAGAAAAAACCCAAGTCCATTATGGAATAAAAGAGTGGATAAAAACCCCTGCCCAAGGTACTGGGCTGCCTGAGAAAGCTGGTGCAGAAGCAGATGCTGCAGGTGAGCCAACTGCAAATTGAAACCAAACAGCTGCAGAGCAGGAGGTGTTTGGCATCAGCTGCAGGGATGAGGAGTGTGCAGGGATAGTGACCATACTGTGACCTTCTGCAGAGTGGCCCCCAGCCCGAGATGCCCAGCTCCAGGGCAGCCCTGTGCTGAGCCCTTCCTGCCCCTCTTCTGCTCCAGGGTGAGGAGCAGCTGTGCTTTGTCTGCCTCAAAGCAATACCCAGAAAAGGGTGGAGACTAATGTATTTTCCATTATCAGAAAAGCTCACAAACAAGTGTTGCTTCCCTGCTCCCTGCCACTCAGAAAGGCTGGAGCCTCTCTGGAAGGCAGCCTTGAACAGAGGAACACGGAGGCACTCCCAGGCTGGGGCTGGTAAACCCCAGGGAGACAAAGGAGCACCAGATACTCATCACCGGGGATTTAGGGCTGCATCCAGGGGAGGTGATCCAAAAGCCTCTCTGCAGCTCCCATCAGTGCCTGTAAGGTCACAGGCATTCATCTGAACTGCTGTATTTTCCAAAGGACCCAATGAAAGAGAAAAGCTGTGCTTTTTCACTGATGGTAGGAGCACGGCTGTTGTGGCTGAGCTGACTCTGCCAACTCTCTGGTGCTCAGAGAGGAGTGGCTTCCACCCTAACAGCCCCCATGTGAAGCCAAACCACTGGCACCAGCCAAAACACTCACCTGCATTTTGGTAGGTACTGGGGCCCACGTTTGATAATGAAAACAAATCTTTTACTGTGAGTGTATTTTAAGTCCTGCTGAATCCCACTTTGGCCACTAAGGTGTTATTTCAGTTCTGAGGAAGTGTTTGACTTTGGAGCAGCAGAAACTTGTTGCAAAGAATTTTGGCATTCATTGTGGCCATCCAGTACTTACAGGGGCTTATGAAAAAGAGGGAGCGTGACTTTTTATATGGACAGATAATGATACAACCAGGGGAAACAGCTTTAAACTAAAAGAGGAGAGATTTAAATCAGATATGAGGAAGAAATTCTTTACTCAATGGGTGGTGATGCATGGGAACAGGCTGCCCAGGGAAATTGTGGATGTCCCATCCCTGCAAGTTGGCCAAGTTGGATGGTGCCCTGGGCAACCTAATCTAGTGGTTGGCATCTCTGCCCACAGATATTGAAACTAGATTTAAGGTCAATTCCAGCTCAAGCCATCCTGTGATTCTGGTATGCCTGGGCCTATACCTGGTGCTGCATACCTATCCCATCCCCTTTATCACTATAGGTGTCTCACTGACAGTATGCAGGCTCCAATGGAAAACCTGCTTAGTACTTGAGTCTGAAAATTCTTCCAAAAAGCAGAAGAAGCAATGTGATCAAGCCCAAATACCAATATACTAATTTCTCAAAGTAGTATTTGATTTTAAAAATCACCATTCAAAACATAGCAATAATAGGTTTTTTGTTTTATGCATTATGCTACGCTGCCTTTGATTTCAAGATTTTTCTTTCTTAGGCATGAAGGCTAGAAAGACTGGATTCAAATTCATGAAAAGTGAGACTGTCAGGAAACTGCAAAACTTGAGGAGTTAGCAGAAAACGACATATTCACACTAAAATTAGAAAAGTGAGTTGTACTGCAATATAACTGCACAGGTGCACAGAGCTGCAGTCACTCCATTGTCAGGAAATGCAGTTATGCAGTGGAACTGTCTCTTAAGCCTGTATTTCAAGCAAGTCAGAACCACCACTTCTTTAAAGCTACAGAATCCAGCCAACAAAACCTATGGGGCATGTGCTACCCTCCCACACCCTCTGCAGAACCAGAACAAAGGCACACAGGAACTAGTGGGCAGGAGCCACTCAAAGCTGCATCGAGGCTTTTACTGGGAATTTGTCCTGAGGAATAATAAGAAATCTTTCCCTTTAGTTTCCATATCAGGTTTTCAGATCAGTGCTCTTCCCAGCCTCTCCTCCTCTGGGCTGCTCACAGTGTGGAGTGCTCTTTTCCTGTTTACCCTCACATCCCTTTTTATTACCAGGCAGGACTTTTTTTTTTTTTTTTTTTTTTTTTTAGAGCACACTCAGGCGCCTGCTTGTTTTTTCTAAAGCTCTACAGGGATTTGTCGGCGTCTTTTGCAGCAGGTCATCCTGTTTTCAGACAAAGTTCCTGTCTTGTTAAAAACAATAATTTCTGGATGTCTCTGTAGGTCTCCTGCTTTTAATCATCCTGAGTCCTTGAGCCACATTCAAAATATTTAGTGTTTGTTTGTAGCTAAAAACAAAAAAAAGGAAAATAAAGGAAAAGCCCAGAGAACATTTCCTTGTGCAGGACAGGAGACCCCTCAGCACTGCAGTAGCACAGGTCAGCTGTGCACAGGCTGCAGCATGCTCAGGACAAAGGCTGTGACTATCACACAAAACAGTGGCAGCAGCAACTTTGCCATCACTCAGAATGCCTTGCTGCTCAGGAGCAAGCTGCCTGCAGGTGCCTGAATCACGGGTAAGTGCACACACAGCCCTGCAGCAGACCTGCAGGGCACAGCAGAAGGTGTGCTGGGCCATAGTAGGGCTGGCCCATCTTTTGGGCACAGTCTGAGCACCTAGAAAAAAAAAAAAAGTAACACTGTCTTGTGTAACAGCAATAATTTTCAGACTGATCAAAGCTCTGCATGGCTTTGAAACCCACTGATAGACAGCAATAGGGCCAGTATAATGCTATATTATTTACTGGGCTTTAATTTTATGTTGAGAGAAAAACTCAAGCAACCATCTGTCATATTTCATCTACTTTAATTCTGTGCATGCCCCCTACTACTGTACTAAAGAAAACTATTCAAAGAGTACATCCATGCTGACAACACCTCTTGTTGTTGTTTCATGTACATTTAGTTTCATGTACATTTAGGCTGGGACAGATACTTTGCATGGCTTCATGTGAGGCAGAGGTGGGTGATTACTGTTCATGCATCCCTTAACAGCCAGCAGTAGAAGGTATCCTTTGTTAGGGAGCAGCCAGCACCCCTAATTTAGAATCCACTGCTGAGCTCCTCTCTCTGCAGTTTCTCCTCATTACCTTAGTGGAGAGAGTGCCCTGCCCTCAAAAGTTAGAGTATGTGAACAAACCCTCAGTAACTGGTGATATAAGATGTCAAACAGTTTAACAAGTGTATTTAGTACCACTCAGATAGAAATAGTTGGAGGAAGTTGGTTCAGAAAAGGTGATATGTGTCACCTCAAGCTGGGACAAGAAGTCAAGTCTCTTTCACGTAGCCTCAAGAATGGGCTGGATCTATCTGCCAGTGCTGCAAGGAGGACTCATGGGGGCACAGGGCTGAACCTCTGAGCTCCTGAGGGAGCATTTTCCAACCTCTTACCTATTGGAAAATGCTGTTATTACAATGGCAAAGGGCAAGAAAATAAAGAAAAATCCCCAAGACAAGTAACTTACTCTCCTTACTGGCTCCATGTTTGCACAAAGCTGCATCTTAAAGGATCTTGGGTCACCCCCTTGGAGCTGAGGGACAGCTCACCTTCAAGTGCACTGGCTCCAGGGTTTTGTGTACTGTTATGTTCAAGGAGGTGATGAAATGTGTTTCAAAATATGTATGTTTAAAGAGGCCACAGCCTGTACCTCCATTAAGAGAAAGGGTTTATTGTGTGCTTCCTGACGCTGAACACTCATGCAAAACAATCATCAATCAAAGTTTCAGGCTTTGGTAAATTTACCCCTGACAGTTCTTATAGGAAGATGTTACACAATCCCTAACCAAAATGCTTTGATCTCCTAAGTCAAAGTCAATATGTCCAGCTGGATAAATAGCATTAAGCCCAGCACTGCTTCCTGTGTAAGTGATAAAAAATTGATAAAATCCTGACTTTCAGAAGCACAGGTGCTTTAAATCAATGAAGCACAGTTCACCAAAGCTATTAATACTACCCCTGGAAGTCTCCACTGGAAGTAGAAAGCTTTGAAATTTTCATGCTCCTTAGTTCAGAAATGGAGTTTAAATTAGGTGTTTTTCAGGCAGCCACAGCCACTGAGCCATACTCTGTGCAAGTACCAGTCAGAACCGTGTCATTTGCTTAGCTGGACCAGAGTCCCTGAGCCGAGGTTCAGCTTCCTGCCCTGCCAGCCTCCCTGCAGGGCAGCTGGATTAGCTTTCAAGGAAGTGCTTACAGAAACAATTTTACAGACTTGTCCCAATTCCCTGACGTAACCAGTCCTCACTTCAGACACACCAAATGTGTTACCCTTCCCTTTCAGGGTCCTACCATTTTTCAGACCCCACTTAATCTCCTTGAACTCTTAACTGACCACAGTGAGAACATTTCCTCCTTCTCCTTCCCCTTGTACTATCATGGCCCTACAGCCCCTCTTTCTGGGTAAAAGCAGGGCTGGTGAATGATGGGGTTAAGGCAGGTTTCCTTCCCTCCAGCTTATTCACTTCCCAACATTGATAATCTATTACAGATTCTGTTTTACTCCCCATTCCCCTCCTCCCCCAATAATAATGACATTCTCAAAAGCTTGAGATAAATATCCTGTTACAAAACAGATGATCAGGCTGAATATTATTTTCATCCTCTAAGTGACTACTTGTGGGGGAGCCCAGATAGTCTGTTTAGCCATATGGATGGTTTTCCATCATTCACAAATGTCTCTGACAGAGGGGCTTTCTTTTTTTTTACATGGTTTTTGAGTTGCTTCAGCTGAAGTTGATTTTTGGAAGGTAAAATTCATCCTGGTCCAAGGGCCACTTCATAGCAAATATAGCCCATATGTTCATATGAAAGTCCTGAAAACATATGTGAAATTTCAGAAAAACATGCACCTTTTGCTAAGGAAACCCTTGGAGGAAATCTTTGACATACCAATCTTAGAAATTCATTGTGAATTAATGAAATGGTATATCTATCTTTTGAAACACCTATCTGACACACCCAACTTCTCTCTTCCAAGTATGCAGTGACATAGGTTCCTAGAAGTGCTTTGTCTTCTAAAAAAAACCAAAACCAACAACAATAAATTGCTTCCTAGAAACTCTTCTTTGGACCTGAGGGGAGGAAAGGAGTCAGAAAAAAATTCCCCCTGCCACTTCTCAAGAAGCATTTCTTACTTCCTCCAAATGCCCATGCCCATGAAGAAGCATGGGGTGGTCTCTGCTGCTGCTCTCACCCAGCAGCAGAAACAAAGACACCTTGAGTTTCAACAAATGGCCTGGCTGGGAAAATTACAGAGCTAAAGAAAACAGCCTCCATCTAAGAATATGTCAGCTAAGGCACTATCTCCCCAAGCTGGTAAGAAGAGCTCAGACCTGATGGGCAACCTGTTGTCAGAGAGAGCAGAGCCAGACTTTTCACGGGGAGCTGCTCTCTCAGGTTGGGCAGACACATTTTACCTAGACCTTGCTCCTTCCTCCTTGTCCTCAGCCACAATTCAAAACACCACCCAAGTGAGCAGAAAGTCTCCTGACTGCTCCCAGACATGCTCCTGCTCTAAGGGGTGGCCTTAGGCAAAAGCAACCTCAGCAAATGCTGCTCCCTGCTCGCCAGCACATGCAGCCCTCCCACCACTGTGCCTCACCACAGGCCATGCAGGACACACATCAGATGCCTGGGAACTGCTCACAGACAAACTTTTCAACCCATAGTCAATGGTGGCAGTGTCACATTTTTTGAGACATGAGTATGAAGGTCAGCTGGGAATTTGGGAGGCAAGGAGACAAGGGACATGGGGCTGAACCTGTACAAATCCACAGGGCAGCTGTTGGCATAGGGGAGCTTTTGGGGTCATCTTTGCCTTACTTGTAATGCCTGGTTGGACCTCAACTTGCCACAGCTGGACCTGATCCTTCTGGCTTGTTTTTCTCATCTCATCTGTACTGTCTTTGTGGTCAAAAGTTCATCTTCCTCTTCTTTCTAAAGGCAGTGTGCTGAACCCAGCTTAATGGTTTATCAGAGCAACTGATCAATTCCAAGCCCTGAGAGTAAAAAGTCCTTGGTTAATTTCTCTGCCATTTTGGCCTCATTTACCTTCTAAAGTAATAGGCAATATGTTTTTTTTCAGAGACTCAGTTGCAAAATCAATATAGGCTTTGCTTTTAAGAGCAAAAAGACAATCAACACCCACCATAGATCCTATTCCAGGCACTGATTTTGCCTTGCTATATCAGCTAAACCTAACTTGAAAAACTGCAGTAACACCACTGATGATCTTACTCAGACGAGATAAATATCTTCAAAGTAATTGAATCAAATGGTATGTCCTCAATAGAGAGGGATGATTAACAGGTAATAATCAGTATTTTCCCATATCAATGTATCTCTTAGCTTTACTAACTAAAAACGCAGTACCTGTACATTTACCTCTGTAGGTTTTCAGTAAATAAAAAAGTCCAGCTAACAAAATGGCTCAAAGGAAATCCTTGTGGTACATTTCTGAGTTGCCCTGAAGCTAAATGATTTGGGTAGGTGACCTCTCCCTACTTGTTTCCAACAGTTCTTGCCCACCTGTCATAGCAGAGGCATCAGGTGTTGTTGATGAATTTAAAGGAGTGGGAGCAACTGTTTTTAAATAATTAGTCTGTTTCTGAATCTAAAAGAGATTAATTTTACCACTGTGTGTAGAGAGCTCTTTGAATGTAAGAGCTCATGCTTATTTGCCTCCATTTTTCTCTGAGTAACTACATGAATCAACAGGGGTGGCACTTGAAGGCACTGAGCTAAAGTGAAGAGCACTCTCATCCTGAGCTCTCAATGCAGAAGATTTGGTTCCTCTTTGCATAAATCCTGCAGAAGAAATATGAGGCACTGAGAGTTCCTTTGTTTTTGCTCACTGGATTTAAGCAATTCCTCCTGCACACATCAGAACAATGAATCCCTTCAGTCTACCAGACTACAAGCAATATAAGGCAATCAGTTCACGCTGCAGACCTCTAGAATTTTCTAGGTTTTGGGGAAGCAAATCGGGTGATTGCAGCAACTTCAAACTTTGATTCTGCAATTTTAAAGAGAAGTAGTAAACAACACACCCCCAAACACACAGGCTCCCCAGTATCCAACTATTACCCTCACAGAATGTCCACACCATTAAGACAGAACGTCTAGGCTGAAGTTGCCCTCACTAGTTAGAAAAGTTCTTGGCCAAAATTGAATTGGTTTGAGCCCAAAGAACCCAGGTTCTTCGGTGATTCCTCACCACATACTGTCCCTGGTGGAATCCTCACCTTTCATACTTCTAGCCTCAGTAAGGACTTGCTAACACAGCCAATACACTGAGCGTGGACAAGCACCAACACGGCTGGCAGGTTGTTCTCATTCTGACCCTACCCAGCATGTAACAGAGCCCCTCTCTCTGACTGACTTCAGGAAATGCACTTTCTTAGATTAAAAACGTCCTGCAGCCATTAGTTGTCTCTCCAAAATCCACTGACAAACGCTGTGTTGTTAGATATTCAGGCATGTCAGCGAGATGCTCAGCACCATTCAGAGCTGTGATCTGGCTCATTAATTGTTCCATGTAGAAGAAGAAACTGTATCAAGGTTATGATAATGTGAAATATTTCATATTTATCCAGATTTAAAAAAACATAAATTCCACTGACTAGTTGGACTACAGGGTTTTGGTATCAAAGGCACAGTTTGGATTAAATGAGGAAGAAAACAGTTACCAGTTTTTGTTTATTTCACACTTAATCTCCAGTGAGAAATCTTTTCTGAAAGTATCTTTAGGACACTGACCTGGTTTATAACTTTGGTATATTGATCTTGGCAGACAAACCAGTTCTTCTTTCCCTCTGCAATACATGTCGAAAAGCAGTTGCCTTTGCAGCACAATACACCTTTCAGCAGTGGGGAACTTAACCTACACACCTTGAATTTAGCACATAACATATTTCAAGGGTTAGTTTGGAGGCTGCATTATCATTCTCCATTGGAAAAATTATATAGGCAAAAAGCCCCTAGCAAACTAAAACTCAAAAAATAAATAAAAAAAATTAGAAAAGACAAGGTGTTGAGGGTGGGTGTAATGAAAATGCTGATGGGCCCTTGCATTCAGTGGCAGTAATTAGCTTTACCATAGTAAATTCCAGGCATATGGCATACCAACTTTCGCACCCTCTTATATGATTTAATGGTTCTCATGTTTGTCTCACTGTAACTGTGAAAAATCTCCTCTTCTCTCAAGAATAAAACTGCTCCAGTATCTTGCCCTGACAACTGATGCTTAAAAAAAAGCCTCCCAAATCCAGTTAAGGCAATGATGTGTGTTTAATGCAAGAGAACAACAATTAGTGTATTTTTGACTGAAAAGAACTCAGTTGAGCTGCCAGAAATGTCAAAAGTTCCTCGTTACCCTGGCACTTACGTAATTGTTCTGCGAACACCCACACACCGGAATAGACCTACTCCACCAAAAATTGCAGGGCTGACTCACTGAGTGCTCTTCTACGTATTGAAGACCTAACCATCTAGGATACATCATCCATAGCATAATTCTAATGTGATTTCCCTGTTTAAATAAAGTTACACTTCACTCAGGGGAAAAAAACCAAAACCCTCCATATCTTCAGGATCCTCTCTACCAATCACAGAGGAAGCAGCCAAAAATGGCAGCACTGCAAGCAGTGTCTACTCTCCAAAGACTTGCCTGAGCCCCATACAAGGGAAAGGCTGGGATTAGATCCATCTGGCTATGGTCTTCAGGATTCTCCTTGCTGAAACACAATACAGAAGCAATTGTACTTACAATCCACTTAGTTTTAACCTTCATGCTGTATAACATTCACCTTTCTGAATCCAGTTATTATAGCTGGCCATAGACCTTCCTATCTGAAGCAAAGGGCCACCCTCCATGCAGCTCATCCTAACTCTGTGCTAAGGCACTAATCTGGTGCAGACTGGAAGGGGAGCAGGGAACCACTGAATGCTGGTCCTTACTTCCTGCACTTTTCATATTCTCATTCAAATTCTGTTGTGACCCAGAAATGCTAAACTTCTCTGATCTGATGGGATTGCCACATGAAATGAAGGAAATTGCTGCAATTGGGACTGGAAGCAAAAAGAAAGTAATCAACCAACATTTATAATGATTACCAGACAAAAAAAACCTCTAAGAAAGAGCAGGGAAGCTCCAGTGTACCACTGGAAAGCACAGGGCTGTAGGTGTCTCTACAATGTCTTGCAAACCCTTGAAAGAGATCTATGCACACAATTTAGCCAGAATAGGAAACTTTGTGAAAATGGTTTATACTTTACAGTTCTGCTACAAAATTACTGAGAGAAAGCAGTATTTTGATATAATTTACCTTTATATGTTGGTATGTTGGTGACACCAACGCACCAAATAAGTGACACAAACCATGACCATGAACAGTACCGTAATCTTCATGTCATTGTGCTCTGACATACCCAGTGATGACCTGGTATTTGGATGTGACAGTTTTGCTATTAAGTCCTCATAAATACCTAAGCATACTAAAGCCAGAATAAACTTGACAACAGTTACTGTCTTGCCAACATTTGCAGAGATTACACTTGTACACACCCAGCCTTCGAGGTATATTTTTTATTGCAAAGCTCTTAAATACAGAATCAAAGAACTACCACACCCATTTATGGCTTACCTTGAGATGCATGCCTTTCAAAAGGACTCTGTTCCCTCAATATATACTTTTCTAGTAATGTACACAAGCCAGTATTACCCCAGACATTTATAATACAGCTCCACATTTAGGGCATTACCCTTTCCCACTTGTTCTATTTACATCAAATTCTTTCTACTGGTTTCTGGTTTCCCTCTCCTACCAACTAGTCTCTCAAGCCTCCAAATGAAATAACCTGTCTGATCTGTGGGACTTAGGAGTTGTAGTGACTGACCCTTTAAGGCCTCTGCAGTTTGGCAACTTTATTTTTATATTCTGTTTTTTGGGGTTTTTTTGTTTGTTTGTAGGTCTGTTTATTCGTTTGTTTTTGGGGAATGGAGGTGCAAATTGTAGCAAACTAAACCAGAAAGGTTTGTGTGACTTATATCCCATTCCATCTCCTGGAAGACAGCACAATGGGCGCTTCAAATTCAGCATGTGACTTGAGCCCTTTGTTTTTTTTAAACAGAGTAGGACATTTTAGCGCCTAGGTCTGGCCATCAGTTTGGTACTTCCCCCACAATGAGCTTTACCAGCCTTTTTTGACAGCAGCAGGTCACAGGGGAAAGCTCCAGGCTCAGTAATAAGGAAACTCTTACCTCTGTCAGTGTTTGTATCCGGTTTGGTGCAGGTCCTGCCTGGCCCAGGAGAAATCCCTGTGAGAGACTTTCCATCTGTGAAAAGTAAAGCAGAAGTGCTAAATGGAAGTTGCCGGCGCCAGGATGCATAATTGTCCTTGTGTCTCCCCCTGTGATGTCCTGGAGCCAAACTGTGTGCTCAGCTCCATGGGGTCCCCAGGACACATTTCAGTGGCCATATAGAAACAGACAGCGGAAATTGAATTGTTCATGCCTTGGTTGAACTACTAATTGCCTCTCTTTGGAAACAGAATATAAGATAGCTGCATAGCATTTCTTTTCCTGAATATGCCTGTCCCAGCATGAAGATCTTTTTCTTACATAATTTGCTGTCCCTGCTCTGCTCTCTGCACAGCTGATTTGCCCTGCACTGTGCAAATGCAGCCCTTGTTTACTCTTTTCATGCTCTAGAACAAGCCTTCAGTCATCCCAGGGGCAGGGTTTATTCCCATGGTCAGAACAGAGAGGCTTGGTAGCAGAGGATTTTGCAAACACAGAGGAAGAGAAATCTTTAGCATTGGGAAGAGAGAGCTGCTTTCCACGCTTCCTTGATGCTGTCAGGTTTGCTTCCTCATAGGATGAGTGAACAGGACAAAAATGGGACAGTGCTATTGAAGGAACACGCTTTAGTGACAGCACTAATGCCTCCCCAGGTAAGCCCACATTTTAGTCCCTAGTTAGCCCTTCAATCAAAATGGACAGCATTATAAAGAGATTATAGCATTTTCTCAGCAGCCTCATCTGGTGTGATGTGTGTGCCCAGTATAGTGTGATACAGGCTGCCAGAGCAGACAACAGCAGAGAGAAGCACCAGCCTGCACAACATGAAAACACTCTCTGGATACTACTGAACTCTTGGTATTGGCAAAGAAATAATATAAGCACATTGTTGTCTGTGTACAAATAGCATGATATTTCTGCATCATGGATAAGGAGCTTTACATAGGAATTGCTCTATTCCTTAGCAAAGGTAACAGAACCCTATAAATCTACATTCCAACCAGTGAGTAAATTTATTAATTTAATCACTGCCACCAAATAGAAGGGTGTATCTGTATTTTCACGCAATCACACTTTTATAATTAAAAAATTTTAAAAGTACCACTTTTATAATTTAGTCTGCTTCTGATTTTCACCATTATTATACAGTCCATTTTTTTTTATTTGAAAGCTCTCAAATTAACATGTAATTATAAGAAAAGTGTGCAGACACGTAGCCTTCTGTTCTCTTCACGTTTATTATTTTTAAGAGACAGCTGCCCACCTGTGCTATGTTTCTGTTGCCAGAAGATTGTAAACCACTGTGAAGTGATACACAAGTTAGTGCCACAAAAAGTGCCACTAGCAATGGCAGCATGTAGTGGGAAGGAAAAAAAAGAAGACAAAAATTATTACAGCACTTGTCTCTGTGCTTAGCTAATACACTGTGAGCCTTGTTAAACGTGTGCCTTGCACTGCCCTCCTACAAGCTTAGTTTTATCCTCTAAGAAGAGAATCCAAGAGCCAGCAGTGATCTGCTGTCAAGCAAAACTGCTCATCTTTGCACACCCTAAGGAACTGCATTCAGAAGGGAACCTTGTTTATACCACAAGGAATCAAAAGAAAACAAAAGCTCTTAAATGAATGCATGTCTGTGGTAGCTGTTAACTATTTAAAAGCATCATTCCTAAGTAATTGCTAATTACATTACTTTATTACAAGGCACAATTAAATACATGCTTGTAGTCATCCAGCTATTTGCTATTTCAAGGAAAGCACTTGAGTCAAAAGGATTTCCTAAATGGAGTAATTCAAGTGTTTTATTTCTTCAACTTCAGGAATTATTTTAGATGTGAATAATTGGACATTGAATAACCAGTTAAATGTCATTTCCATAAATTGTTTGCACTTTACATAAAACAAATAAAATGCTTTATAGGACAAGTTTGTTCTCCCTTCGAGACACATTGCATTAACCACTCTTACACCAATGGTACCCTACTTTACAGACAATTTCATCTAGAATGATTTGTGTATTTCTATTTTCAAGCAGAACATTCACAGAAACCAACACTGACATACATTGATTTTTCACTTTTACTGAAACTAAAAGGAACTGTATAAAGGACTTAGAGATAAACCTGAAGGCGAGAATCACAGACTGCAAGGTAAGCATATAAAAGTAACAGGCTGGTTCCACCAGGCACAATTTAGAGACAGCAAAGGGAACTGAGAAGTTACATAGTGCAGTTTTTCCTCTCTGAAGACCTTCTAAAAGTGCTAAATGAGAGGAAATAAGTAGGTAAAATGTGAACCTCTAACTTCCAGCATCTAAAGCTGAATGACTTTTTAGCTGAATCACAGGCATTTGCTGGTTCAGTCAAAGCTGATAGTCACGATCCTCAAAATTCATGCCCAAGTATGACCTGTCAGTGGAGAAACCAGTCTTCACTACATTTTCCAAGCTCTTGCACTTCCAGAGTTGAGCTGAGTTGGCACCTCACCCAAAATCCCACTGCCAGCATGTGTTATGCTTCTTGGCCTTCTCCAGCAGGCAATTCCAGAGTGTTGTTTGCTTGCCTGAAATCAAACAGTGCAGTTACAGAAGGTGTCTCTGCCATTTTGATTCAGATCATCAGTGGGATGTGGAAAATGAAGGCTGGAGTCCCTGCTCTCATAAATATTGATTGATGTAACATGGGAAAGGAGTGACAAAAGAAGCAGAAAACCCTTTCCTATATATTTTATGCCCCATCTTCTCGCAGAAAGACAGACTCCTATCAAATCCTGCTTCAATTAAGTAGAAGAGAGACATGGAGCAGTATCTTTAGAGGAAGAAAGCACTTGTGTAAAAAAAATTCTCATCCCTGATGTCTAATGCAAGAAGAAACTTCATCTGTACTTAGCCTTCTGAGGATGCTTCTACATCACTGCCTGAGTATTCCAGACTGTGGAGTGTCTCAGAGTGACCCAGTTGGCCTGGTTTCAAAATGTCATAGATACCTGCCTTTTTGGTACTTCTCTCTCCATTACCCTACGTAGATAGCCTGTCTGTCTAATTCAGGGCCAGGGCTTCTATTACAGAGAAAAATATGAAGGAATTCGGCAAAGCTGGCCAAGACAAGCTCAGGTCATAAGCACACATGGACACCTCTTAAACCCTCTACACATACAACAAATGAGCAAAATGGTCCAAAAGCCAGAAAAATAGGCTATTTTCTACTAATATGCTTTGAGCTGAAGAAGTCTTATTTGCGGACAAAGTAAAAAAACAAAATAAAACAAATCAAATAAACACATGATCATCTTCATCCAAAAAGAAACATTTTAGAGTTGAAAACAACTGCCAGAGGTTGGGTGAATGAAGGGATCAGGGTTGACAGGAATCTTCTTACTGCTCAGGTACTACAAGAACTTCTGGAAGTTGAAGCATAAATGATCTCCTAGTGGAGCTTGGGTTGTACATCTGGTCTCTGACAAAGCATCAGATGGCAGCATGGTTAACTGAACCTGCTTCAGCATCCCTCAGTGACTGACAAGACAGAGCAGTTCAGACAGAAAGAGGAAAAGAGAGTGCATACATGCGTGCAAACAGAAAGACAACAAGGTGGCACATAGTTCTCACTCTCCTTTAGAGTTCTTCAGCTGGTGTGTGCTGAGAGAGGTACTACCACAAATTCAAAGGGTGCTATTTGTTTTTGACTGGTTTAACTCTGCTGCAGTGCAAAATCTCCTGCCTGGGTCCCAGCTCACCAAATGCCACCCTCAGACTGCTGCCATGCAATGAGCAGGCTATAGCTACCACCATTACAAGTCTGTCTCCAGCTCCTTTTTAGCAATTCAACTCTCTGCAGCATGCTTCCTCTAACATCTTACTGCCTTCATACTCTTACCCTTTAACGTTCATAATATTTCTGTCAAAACAGACAGTACTAATGATAAAAATATCTTTAAATGCTATCATTACTTCCTGTAATAGTATTGTTATACCACTAGACAGGTATCCCACCCAAAAAATGCTTAAATAAATAAATAAAATAAGGTTCTTCCTTTCTAGTTTAATCTGCCACTGCTCTGGACATTTAAACAGCATAGAGAACATAGAGAGCGAAACAGCAAGTGAAGCACCAGGTGAGAACAGCCTGGAAAGCCTTTAACGAGAGAGGACAGGTGCATAGAGGGCAAGGTGGGCTGGACAAGCTGCCCGCGCTGAGCCATGGGACAGGGTGTGTGGCGTGCCCAGTGAGTTGAACATCAGCTCAAGGAAAACTCCCGGCTAAGGGGCGGGGCAAGGTTTGTGTAACATTTCAGTCCCACTTTTCAGCGTCTGAAAAAGGTAGCAAGAAGGGATCCTGTCAAAATCCCTGCTGGGGAGGATGTCGTTAATGCCATCTGGGTGTCAGCCTTGCTTGAAACTGCAGCGACTGATGTGCCAACTTTAATTAACATTATTGATGTTTTTTCTGTGTGGAATACAGGACTGCCCATGCCAGTGTCTGTTCCCAGGGTCACACTCTCCTGCCACTCACTACCTACAGAACCTCCTCCAGCTGGGGTTAAAAACAGTGGGCCCTGAAGCGCAGTAGCAGCGGAAGAGAGATTAGCCTCTCCTGAGCAATTTTACTTCCAAGCAGATGTTGGTGGCAGGATTAGCATTTAGGTCGGGCTTCTCCTGATTTATCGTCGCTCCTCGCTTTCCCCTTACCCATTTGCTAACCCGCACCGCTCCCGGCTCAGCCCCCGCCCCGCGGCGGCCCCGGCCCCCGGTCCCCGTTTCCCGTTCCCCGGCGCCACTCCGGCGGGCACGGCAGCCCAGCCCAGCCCAGCCCAGCCCAGCCCAGCCGTGCCGCCCGCCTCCCGGTGCGGCGGGACCGCGGCTCCTTCCGCCCCGGTGCCGCTCCGGGGAAGCAGGGCCGGGGCGGCGGGCCAGGTGCGAGGGGCCGCCCCGGAGCCCCGGTCCCCGCCGTGCTGGCGGCGGCCCCGGGAGCGGCTGCGGGCTCCTTGCCGGCGGCGAACTCCCGCCGCGGGCGGGCGCGGCTCCGTCCCCGGAGGAGCCGGCCGGGCCACTTTCCCTGCTCACGTTCGTGGGGTGACCCGCCCGGGCTGCCCCCGCGGCGGGGCCGGCTCCCCGGCTGCGCTAAGTGCGGCAAATAAAGCCGGGCCGCGTAGGAAGAGATTAGCTCGGGGTTTACTCTTCACCCCTGTAGGGATCAGCCGGGGACAGAGCCGGCCCGCCTCCCTAAAAATGGGATTCCCAGAGCGCCCTAATGAAAAGCCGGGGCACGATCAGCTCGGGGGAAATGGGGGGAACACAGCCGGCCCCCGCGGGGTATGACTTAGGGAGCGAAAATATGGAGGGAGGGAGGGATAGAAAAGGAAAAGTGCCATTCGTTCCGGCGGCTGCGGCGGCCGCCCCGCGGCTGGTGCCGGTGCTGTCGGAGGGACGGGGGGAGCGCCGGCCGCGCCCCCTCACCTGCCCCCGCCGCCCCCGCCCGCCGCGCCGCGGCTGCCGCTTGTTTGCACTCGGCTTATCCGGAGCGGAAATTCCTTTCCGTTTTTGTGAATGACAAACTCATTAACGATTCATCAACACAACCTGTTCCAGCCGGCCCGTCGCCGCGGCAACAGCCCTTCCGCGCGCCCCCATTGGCTGCGCCGCAGAATGTATCCATTGAGCGGATCGCGGCTGAGCCCATTGAGCAGCGCCGGCTGCGCGGGGCCGCGGCCGAGGGGCGCTGGGCCGGGGCGCCGGGCCGGCACGGCCAGCCGGGGCAGCAACGGGGAAGGGGCTCCGCCGCCGCTACCGCCGCGGCGCTTCCATGCCGAGCCGGGGAGCCCCGCTCGGCGGCGCGTTAATTGGATTTCATTCACTCGTGGCGGAGGAAAAGCCCAAGGGCTCGGGCTGCAGCGGCGATTAGGCAGGTTCATTCAGGGATTCATTGACAGAAAAGAGAGGAGACAGGGCAGGCTGGCTGCGCGCACGCAGGCACACACACACGCACTCACACACGCCGGGGCCCGGCTGCTTCTCCCTCCCCGTGACTCCACCGCCGCCCGGCGCGGGGGAAGCGGCGCGGGGGGGCTGCGTGATTCATTTTCCCGGGGCGGAGGGAGATAAGTTGTGCGGAGTTAGAGGGGTGCAGCCCGCCCGCCGAGCCAGCCGCATGCCTCTGTGAGAGAGAGGGGCGCTTCCAGAGCACGCTCCGCTCCCCCGTCCTTCCTCATGCTAGATACGTTCAGACCCGTCCCTTTCGCGTCGGAAATGGCGATTAGTAAATCCGTGGCGTGGCTGAACGAGCAGCTGGAGATGGGCAACGACCGGCTACTGCTGATGGACTGTCGGCCGCAGGAGTTGTACGAGTCGTCCCACATCGAGTCGGCCATCAATGTGGCCATCCCCGGCATCATGCTGCGGCGGCTGCAGAAGGGCAACCTGCCCCTGCGCTCGCTCGTCGCCAGCAGCGAGGAGGACCGGGAGCGCTTCGCCCGCCGGTGCGGCACCGACACCGTAGTGCTGTACGACGAGCACAGCCGCGACTGGAACGAGAACACGGGCGGCGAGTCCGTGCTGGGGCTGCTCCTCAAGCGCCTCAAAGATGAAGGCTGCAAGGCATTTTATCTGGAAGGTGAGAAGGGACGCCCAGGGCTAGGGGAGAGATCGCTGCCTGGGGCCCGGGGCTGTGGGGAACGGGGAGCCGAGCCCCGTGGGTCTCTGCCCGGGTGAGAGGGAGGGGGCGATGCGTTCTGCAGCGTTCCCCGGGCAGTGGAGTGATGCGCCAGGGGAGCACCGACCTGAGGAAGGGGTTTTCCCCTACTCCACATCTTTCCCCCCAGCACCCTCCAGTCTTTATCCTTGCAGTGTTTAAAGAAACCTTGATGTCTAAAATCGCTATGGCAGCGTGGGGAGGACAGGGCTAACGGGGATTCCGGCATGATCCGGGCAGAAGGAATTGCCGCCGAGGCACCTCTCCAGCGGTCCCCGCAGGGCAAAGCGGCACAGCGCTTTAATCTTGGATGTGCTGAGCCTTCCACCGCAGCGGACGATTTTCTTAACCCTTCCTTTAAGTTAGTCTGCCTGCGTTGAGAGTGTGACATTTTTTTCCTTTTTCCCGGAGCTCGAGAGGAGGGTGCAAGACAGGCGCTCCTTTGCAGACAGGGCTGTACCACCAGGGAAGTAAGTCGACATGTCATCTTATATGAGGTTGCATTTTCTCCTCTTTGCTTTTCTCTCCAGGTGGTTTTAGCAAGTTCCAGGCCGAGTTCGCCTTGCACTGTGAAACTAACCTAGACAGTTCATGTAGCAGCAGCTCTCCTCCTTTACCAGTCCTGGGTTTGGGAGGCCTCCGCATCAGCTCCGATTCATCATCCGACATTGAATCTGACATTGACAGAGACCCCAATAGTGCCACCGATTCCGATGGCAGCCCTCTCTCCAACAACCAGCCTTCCTTTCCGGTGGAGATTTTACCCTACCTCTACTTAGGCTGTGCCAAGGACTCCACTAATTTGGACGTTTTAGAAGAGTTCGGCATTAAATACATCTTGAATGTTACTCCTAACCTGCCTAATCTCTTTGAAAACGCCGGTGAATTCAAGTACAAACAGATCCCTATCTCTGACCACTGGAGCCAAAATCTGTCTCAGTTCTTTCCTGAGGCTATCTCCTTTATAGGTAAGACCCGGTTACTTGCTAACAGCTACATGTCAAGAGGCAGAATTGGATCTCTTTTGTAGAATTCTTGATTTCTGGGCGAGAAGCGGTGGCGGCATTTATGGCCGTCTCTGGGGTATACCCTCTTTTCTGATTTTTAAGCCAGCTCGAGTTGAGAGGCTGTTGGGAACTGTTTGTGGGGGGTTATTGAGAAGTCCCGGTGAATTGTAAGCGACCTTTGCCGGGTTGCACGGGCATACCTGGTTCGCCTGGCTGTGGAATTCCTTCCTCCTCGAGTCATTTCTGTTGGAGCTGGGGGCTGAGCCCTGCGCATTTTGGGGGATCTTCTTAAATCACTTCCTGGAGAGTGGAAGGCAAATGAGCCTGGGGTCGATATCTTATTTGACCCTTTTTTTTTTTTTTTTTTTATTTATTGTTCGTTTGGGGGTTGTTTGCTTTTGTTTTGGGTTTTTTTGGTTTTTTTTTTTCTTTCTTTTTTTTTTTTTTTTTTTTTCGAGGTTACTGAAAAGCAGTATAATAAAAAGAAACGCTCTGGGAATCTAACTTTAGCTTTTAAATGCAAGTTATGAATAAGAGGTGTCCCTGGCTAATATGTAGCCAGAGTTTAAATTAAATATGGTGGCAATAATGATATACCTTTTGGGCTCGGTGCCTCGGTCAGCCTGCCCTGAGACATTGCCCTCAGCTCCGGAAATCTGTACCCTTGGGCCCAAGGAGTTCTGATTAAAATCTGCACTCTCCTTCGTTTTGGGGAGGACTCAAATTGCCCCATCGGGGTGCAGTGGGGTGGGCATGGCATTATCTGTTGGGAAGCTGTGCAGTAATCCGGTTGACTGATACCGGTAATAGTGGAGAATGTAGGTAATCTGAGCCTAGCAGGAAGAAATGTGGGCTAGAAGCCACAAAGAAACTAATCTCCAGGCATTGTAATGCATTTCCTATTACAAAGGAACCCATTTTCAACCAATGTTGACATCCTGTTCCTCCTAATGGGCTGTCCCCTGTGACTTCCCTCATTCTTTTAAAATGCCTGAATACCTCCATTGTTAGCTGCACAACAGTTGGAGAATAATTTAATAGACCTTTGCAGTCTGCTGGTCTGTATAAAGCCTTTCAGTGACATATTGCAGGATTTCCATGCTGGGGCAAGGGGACTGTAAGAATTTAAAGGCAAATCTCCAGGCAAAACCCTGTCTTTTAAAACTGACTTTTAAAACAGTGTCATACAGCGTGTCCTGCTCCCTTTGTCTCATTCTTAGTTTTCTCAGCTCTTGGACTTGGGTAGTAGGGGGAGTGGATTCTTCTCTTGTCCTGGTTTCAAGCCGCTAAAGTTAACCCTTGAATTGCACTGCTGGCCACTGGGATCAGAACTGAACTTTCTTCCTGCTCGATGCTAATCTCATTTGTGTTGAGAGATCAGTTACCAGCTTTCGGTCTTATGTGTCCTTCTCTGCTTCTTTGTCCAGATGAAGCACGGGGGAAGAACTGCGGCGTCCTGGTGCATTGCTTAGCAGGGATCAGCCGCTCGGTCACAGTGACGGTGGCCTACCTCATGCAGAAGCTGAACTTGTCCATGAACGATGCCTATGATATTGTCAAGATGAAGAAGTCCAACATCTCACCCAACTTCAACTTCATGGGTCAGCTGCTGGACTTTGAGCGGACTCTGGGACTGAGCAGCCCCTGTGACAATCGAGTGCCGAACCAGCAGCTGTACTTCACCACCCCTTCCAACCAGAACGTCTTCCAGGTGGATTCCTTGCAGTCCACGTGAGCTCCCACCACCTCCCTTCTCCTGTCCATTTCACGGGATCACTCCTCAATGGTTTCTCTTTGGCAGTGATAAAGAAATGCAGCTTTTTCTTTTTCTGGCCTCTGCTATCACAAAGCAGCTGCCAGCGCAGGCAACGAAAGGTTACACAGGATGGAGTCGGCTATTGCGAAGGGAGGGGACACGGCGAGCTCTCTGGGCAGGACCCTGGTGACCAGCAGCATGGGGCAGTGTGTCCATCCCTGCTGGGGCACTAACCAGGCTCTGAGCACTTCCTGAGCGGGAGGGTGAGGCTGGACAGGCTGGGCACGTGTTCTCTAGAGGCTGGAACTGTCCTTCTGCCCTCTGCTCTCAGATCTGTGACACGCATCTTTGTCTTCAGTGAAGACTGGTTATTTCTGTTTGTTTGTTTGTTTGAATTTAGAGGAGCCAAAGAAAAGAGATTTCAGCTTAGTGTATTTGGAGTACTTGTTTGCTAGGAGCTTGGTAGTATTCTACTTGATCAATGTAAATATTTAACCTTAAATTTATTTGCATTTTTTTTTTCTTAATTCACATGTACTCAAGAAATCAATCCAAGGGACACCTGTGTTTTTGTTCTTTTCATAAATTCTGCTTTGTTTGTTTGTTTGTTTTAATTGCAAAGAATATATTTGCAGCATGCTGAATTTTATTGAAGCAAGCTTTCCATGAGGGAGAAATGGCAATGGTGAGAAGTTTGCAGATCATGTTTTGTGAGCAAGTAGTCTCTTTTCATATATCTTTCTTTTCCTTGTGGTGATTTTTTTTTCCTCATGCTTTTGATGTAGGTTTCATATGATATATATATATATATACACATATATATATATTTTTAAATTAAATTAATTTTTTGCCTTACCTTTTGTAAATAGATCATCTGGGAGGAGGTTTGTCTTTGAATGCGAAAGATTTTTTGATCACTTTTTAAAACTTTCAGATGTGCTAAACAGTGCATTACCTCTGTACAAATTCTTCAGGGAGCTTCACCTCAAATGCAATATTTTGCGTCTTTTTTTTTTTTTGTATAAAACTGGAAGTATGTGCGAGCATTTGTACCTGTGTGTACGCACAGTGAACCTGCACATGGTTGCCAATAAGGGAGAGTCTAATCCACAGTGTAAAAGTTTTAAGATGGAATTTATTATAAGAATGTAAAACCTTAAATTATTAATAAATAAATAACTATTTTTGGCTATGGAGAAGCTGGCTGGTTTATTCCCCCTTTCCCCTCTGTGTGGTTGTGGTTAATTGCACATACCCATATGGTTATGTTTAAAGGCAATAATTGCTCTCAATAGCTTTTGTACATCCCCATAGACAATAAAACCTTGATTTCCCCTTTGGTCCACTGGTGCCTAAATGAATAAACAGTGAATGTGCTAGATTCTCATCTTGCTTTGGTGAAGGGAATGCTTTTGAAGGCCTCTAGGTTAATTACAAAATATTCCAGCATCTCTTTGCTATACTAGGGATGTACCTGACCTTGGGACATAATGTTTTTTTTTCTCATTAATTTTTTTCCTTTTTATTATTAAGAGTAAAGAGCTGCTGTTTTCTGGCTTTGTTTATGAATTTTGGTCACTCTATTGCAGATGCCAGGAGATGGGTTTACGCTCTGCTTAGCTGTCTGGCAGAAACTCACAGAGATTCATCAGCAGTCTGTAAATGATTTTTCTGCTACCATTCAGCCACCTTGCAACTTAATGAAGGCAAGGAGGAAAAACCTCTATATACCCTTAGTCACCTAATTTCCTCTTTGGACCCTTCAAGCAGTTCTGTCTCTGCAGAAGGAAAAAGGGGGATTATAGCAATTGCAAAACTTCCTGCTGCAACTTATATTCATTAACATCCTTCCTGATGATAGCTGGCCCAAGGCAGGGTGGTGCCAAAATCCATGTGCAGTACCACAGTGAGGGGCTGGGGGTGTCGGCTGAGGTACTGCAGAACTCCTGGCAGCCAAAGCACATTTGAAGTAATTTTAGAAACTGCAAGTGTGTGAAATGAAATGCAAACAAAACATGGGAAAAAAGTGAGTCAGTGTCTCATGCAGTAGTGGCCTAGATTGAGTGCATAAACTGTGAAAGTAGAAGTGGGTTGCAGTTAAACTTGGCTTGTGCTAATCCAGTTTTGAACGGTTTCCGCTCTTGGCATTCCCTATGCTGTTCTGTTCAAAGTGGAGATTTGCAAGCAGCTCTAGCAATTTCCTGTCCAGCTGCGGCTCAAGTGACTCCCTTGTTTGCTTTGTTTTTTTTTTTTTTTTTGGTGTTTCTTTTTTTTAATTTTTTTTTTAATATGGTCTGTGGATAATTTTAGCCAGTTTCCTCTTTGTGGATTATTAATCTGCTTTCCTTGTAGAACCCACATAGCTGTGTCCCTACTGTTCTGCTGAAGTTAACAGATGGCCTCCCTGCCACTTCCTCTCGTTTCGCTATGGGTTTGTTGTCAGGCCACTTCTGAAATTAATAGTGTTTTCTGGCCGGCTGCCACAGGCCATTACCACAAAGGGGAAGTAACACATCTGAATAGCAGGAAGCCGGGCAGGGTCACAGCGTGAACTGAACCTGTTGAGTGCAATCAGGCCTCTCCCGTTTGGCAAGTGTAGGGCTCCCCTTCCCTCCCCCCTTTTAACACAGCAAGGGCTGACACCAAATGCCTCAGCTGTTTGCACCGGGCAAATATTTCCGGCTGAAGGAGCTGCCAGTGTTAGCTGGGACTAGGTGCCCCTTAAGGTGAGGAGGTAAAGAACAGTACGTGGCTGTGCAGCCCTGGGGAGGAGAGCTTTGGCTTTTTTTGCAAACTGCTTTGAAAAGTTAATGCTCACAAGGGCTTCCTGCTTCCTTCCTGCTGCACCGAATGACTAACACCAAATGGGTACTTCTGCAATTCATCATTTTTTGTGGCAAGCAAGCACAGAAGAGCTTTGCTCACAGACACACACACACACACAGAGCAGTCAGGCTGAAAACTTGTTCCAGATTTTTCCTTGAGCAAGGCCTGAACCAGGGCTGTTTCACACCCTTGGCTGAACTTGAACCAGACTGTGTGACAACAGCTTTGGTCACAGGCAACCCCAAATTACAAGTGGAGCCAGCCCAAAACCTGGTTCAATGTCTGATTTTGCTGGGAGTGTTCACAGTCATAGGCTGGCTCTGAATAACGAGGAGTTTGGAGGAAAAGTGATGAGGGCTCTTACCAACAATGTTCATCCTCCCCACAGCAGTTCCCAAATAACTCTGTCTGACCATGGTGCAGGGACTGGCTCATCCTACATCAGCACTTGCCAGCTTTTCTCAGCCTGAGTTCTGCTTGCTTCTTGCAGTGTGTGTCCTGGTTACTACATTTATCCCCTCCCCAGCACTTATTTCAAAATAATTCGCTTCCTCTGTCCCCTGCCTCATTTCGGTCCTTGCTGGGATGGGGCAGAGGTCTCAGGCTTCTGAGGGGCTTGGCAGCTATTACAGTTCCTCAGCTGGTAAAGTAATTTGTGAAGGAAGAATAAATCCTTTGTGCCTGTAGGGACAGGCCTGGTGTGTATTAGGAGGAAAGAGGAGAAATGTCTGCCCTGTGCAGCTAACAAAATCACAACCTGTTTCTTCATATTATAATGTAGTAATATGAGGTAAGGAAATCCTTCAGAAGCTGTGGAGATACTAGGAAGGGAAACTACTCTTAGGAGTGATCAGAGCTTTCTCACATGATCCATCTAACTTTAATACAAAGGATGAAATTGTGTCCTTTGGCACCCTGTCTTATTTGCTATGGTAAGGCCAAGGTTTCCATTTGTGTTTGTGTGCACACTTTGATTTTCATTTTCCGTGCAATAGCA
Organism: Muscicapa striata striata; assembly: GCA_030060385.1. Taxonomy (NCBI): domain Eukaryota; kingdom Metazoa; phylum Chordata; class Aves; order Passeriformes; family Muscicapidae; genus Muscicapa; species Muscicapa striata. The sequence goes on along the minus strand of JAREIS010000014.1, from coordinate 2,553,779 downwards.
ACATGTAACTCATTGTGCTGGTTCCCCTTCTTGCATTTCCTCTTTCCCATTCACGCCCTTTCAAACTATTCTGTGCCTCCCTTCAAAATGTCTTAACTCTCTGGTTTTTTGCTGTAGTAGCCATAATTTTCTCTTTCCCCATATTCTTTCTCGTGCTTTTTCAATGCTGCTCTTCCTCCTATGCCTTCTAATTTTCCACAGGTCTTTTTCTAAGCTCCATGGTTCTAGCTTCTCCTTTGTATTCTTACCCTCTCTCTTTTCTCTGCTATTCTCTTGCTGTTTTCCTCATCTTTCCTAAATCAACTCATCTTTCTGCCAGTTTTAAGCCTGCCTGCTTCTCTTTGTTTTCACAGTGAAAAACAGAATGAGTCTCAGTCAGTTTAGCGACCTATAGGAAAGGTATATTTTAGAGGAAAAAGTAAGAAAACATAACTGTTGTCCTCTTTCCACCTCCGAGCAGATGACATTATTTCTCATCTCTGTGCCCTGTCTGTGGAGATTTGGCTTCCCTGACTTCTCTCTGTACCTGCTAACAGAGAAAGCAGGCATGAGGAAGCCCCATTTCCTATCCAGTGTCAGAGGGCACTGACTCCCCATTTGTAGAGAGGGGAGTGGTGAGGAAAGTGGGTTGAGACAGAAAACGTGTCCAACAAAGGCAGCTCTGCTATCAAAACTGAAGCCAAGTTTAACAATTGTGTCTGGATAACATTTCTTCAGCCTCTCTGGAAAGCTTATCCAAAAATTTCTCCCTGTTGAGAAGCATGATGACACTTTATTCAGAGCTCCAGGAAAAACGATTGTATGTGAATGTTTAAACAAAGCTACAGCTTAAACCCTCTCTCCACACTGTTATAAATCACCCAAAGCTTTGCCTGAGTGAGGATGGTGGAACAAATTGCTCAGCTCGGTTCGGTGCCCCCCTAGACCTTGGGTGTGCGTGCTCAGCATTGCTCAGTTACTCCCTGAATACAAGTATGGGGCCAGCCCCCTCCACTGTGTCCCCACATATGGGACACTGGGACTTCAGTGAGATGCTGCATTCAAGAAAGGAATCTCAGTACACCTTGCAGGAAAAGGAAATAAGGGCTACCCACTAGTGTTTTCTCATGGTGTGTGTGAACTTGGGTTATACAAACTCTGCCCTTTCCTGCCCTGCAAATGGAGAGTGCATCATACATCTCCTTTCTTCATTGCCAAATGTGAGAGATTAGCATGTGCTGTAACTTAGCAGATAGTACAGACAGAAGGCTGGTATGGGAGCTGCCCTCTTGAGCGAAGTGCTTGTCTCTGTAAGGAAAGGGAAAAAACGTGTTAGATGCTTTCTGTTGTTTGTTATCGTAGGGATCTGCAAGCACTGAGGGAATTTTGAACTGCTCACAGCCATAACTTTTCCTCATAAGGCAAAGATGAAGGATGTTGACTTACCACGAACACAAGGAGATGATTATCAGATGGAAAAGGGGGGTATGGAGTAAGCTTCAGAAATATTTCTTAATGACAGAAGTTGCATTCAGGACTATATTTGAGAGATGCAGCAGAAAGTGCGCCCTGCTCTCCTCCACAGCTGCGATCCCCAGGACGCAGGAAGCTCACAAAAATGCTGGCCCTCTCCCACCCCTAAGCTGTTCCAGCACTGTAGATACCAGCACACAAAATGATGCTACATGGGAGGTCTGTTCAACCTAATGTGGACACCATTGTGAAGCACTTTGCTCTTTTTGTCAGAGACACACGTGTTTTGCAAAGTTCTTACACGATCTTCCATCTTCCCAAAAGGGCAATGTCCTTGCTTAACTTCCAGACTTTTAAAAAAAATTTTGCTTGATTGATTAGGATTTCCTGCATTATCAGTGGTCTAAATTGCATTTTCTGTGTCAGTATTTCTACCAAATGAATTTGTTTGAGAGGTTTCTAGGCCAGCCTGGCTCTTTGTGAAGAAACATAGCACAGCACCTCTCATCTAGACTGAAATTCAGTCCAGCACTGAGCTGATACTCTATTTAAGCACTGGGAATTGAGTAACACTTGGATTCAGTACAGAATGTTTTTGTTATAAATAAAGACTAAATGTGTCTGATTTCTTGAATACAAATCAGGAACAACAAATTAGGCTTTTGCACACCTTTACAATCCTTCACTTAGGTTTTTTTGATTCAGTGCAATTTTACAGGCTACTGTATGTGAATAAAATATTTTTTATATTTGCAGATTGCTGTCAGAGCAGAGAATAGACAATGCCTATTATGAATGTGGACCAATTCTTCTTAAAAGAAACTTCTCAGATGTTTACAGCTTTGCTAGACTTTGTTTGGACTTGAATATAAATGCCTCAGGCTGGTCTAAAAAGATGAAAAGAAATTATTATCCCTCTGAATATGTCATCCTAAAAGACTTGGCCTTTTTTTTCTGAAGAAAATCCCTTGTTTTTTGTCTATGTAACAAAATCTGTTACTGTTTCCTTGAACATCCTCAGCTTTCTATGCCTGGAGGAAGGAGCTTGAAATCTGGGGGGGTGTGTTGAGAATGTGCCTGGTGCTGCTCCCCTGAATAGCTCCTCTTGCCCAAGATTTGAGCTGTTGGAAGATGGTGGCTTGAATATGCCAAGCAACTGAATCTTTACAAGAAACTTTCTTTATGAGTTAGCAGTGATAAAATTTAGCTGAGCCTGCCCTTCATGCTGAGTTGCCAGGCCTGCCAAGCAGAGACAGCACAGCACACTCTGAGGAGGGAGGGATTTTGATGCTGTCCATGAGGTGGAGGATTGTGCAATAAGTCTGCCCCAAAATTGGTAAGTTTGATTGGAGACACATACTGTACTTCTGTACCTCAACAGTACCAACCACATCTGCCTCAAGCATCCCTGTACTGTGCAGTATAAATACTCTTTACATCCCTGTTCTCCCTGAACAAAATATTAATGGGGCCAGTCAACTAAGAACAATTTTGGTGTTAGGCAGAGACCAACAGAGAGCAGAGTACTTTGGTGATGTTGCTGGAAAGGCAAGAGATGAGAAAATGTAGTTGTTTCTGGGATTCACTGTCTGTTAAATTTTGTATGTATAGATGTGTTTCAAGTGGCAGCTAGGTGCATAGGTTCTTCTGTGAGATTCAAAGTGCTTGACATTGCAACCTTAATAATATTCTTCTAACAGTGCTTTTACTTTATGCCAACAATAATATTTCAAACTCTCTGTTGAGGTTTAAATGAATGACATTCTTATGGCTTTACACAAGAGTAGCAGAGATCACACTCAAGTAGTGTTTGTTATTACAGTATTAAGGTTTTAAAAGACAATTTCACCAATTATGGTGAAATAAAATTAACAGGTTCCGGTGTGTGTGTGTGTGTGTGTGTGTGTGTGTGTGTGTAAGCTTCCTTTGGCAGGGATTTAATCCAACTGCTATCTTTATACAATGTCTTGGTTAATGTGAGCTGGTTACAGCTATAGGATATTATTGTGATGTTAATAATAAACATAATCATCTGATGTCAAAAGAAAATTTCCTTTTTCCCTGAGTCCTGAGCAGCCAGGTACAGTGTGCAATTTGACTTAAATGATGTGCACGTTGCTATGTTCCATAATTACCATTCTACATCCTTGGATTGCTAAGTCTTACTGCAGAGTTTAGTGAGCTAATCCTGGTTAATAAAGTTCCTCAAATGCTTAACCATTGGCAAAATCAGATGCTGGGGCATTCTTTTGGATGTGAAAACCCTGCATGCCATCGGCTCCATAAGAATTGATAATATCCACTACTGATTGAAGAAGCTAGGGCTTCTTGGGCATGGCAATTTCTCACACTACTAGAAATTTCTGAATTTACTGAGGAGCTAAATGCTCTTTTGTTCTGGCTACTCAGTGTAAGGGAAGGAGAAGCAGTTTTTTTGGGAGATGCAGAGCCCTCACACCCTAGTGAATTGATTCCATAGAGGAGAATCAAACTGGGGTAATTGAGTCCTATATCATGAGGCACTTAAAAGACCATCCTACACTTTTGCTTTTGAGAGTGTCACAGACAGGGCTCCTGGTTCATATAGTTACTGCACAATAAATGGAGTTCCTGAAATAATGCTGAAATAATACAGCAATGAACCGGGCCCAGGAGCTGTGCATGTGAGTGCCATTACTTTAGGGGAAAAAAAAAAGAAAAATAGCTTTCTAATGTATTCCTATAAATGTGAATTACTGTTAGTCAAGTAACATGGAAATGAACCTGTATTATTCCAAAATTAATGTCAGATGATTCTTTTCCTTGCGCCTTCTACCTAAAGTGAGGACGAAGACTGATTCATTTTCTGAAGAAGCTTCTGGTTGCTTTGGTGTCTTGTGTGTCTACCTAAAAGTTTTTGTCAGGCAAATCTTTAATCTGTTGATAATCACAGACCTGGATAAAGACAATGGGTTTGTTTCTTTCAGGCTCAGTACCAGAGAATTTAATAAATGCTCTTTCATACAGTGATGGTAGGAAGTAGATGTGGATTATGGCCTAAGGCAAGGAGTGCATGACAAAGCTTGAGCAGTACTAGAATACTTGGTCTGTGCATGCAAAAACAAGAGTATGATGAGCAAGATGTTGTTTGTACAGAAAAGGAAAAAAACTCAACAGCCTATAAGGGAAACAGTCATGGTCATCACAGTGAGATGGAGCAGATAGTCAGGGTGGAGTGCACAGTCTGAGGCCAGGCAGTCAGATGACCAGCTGCCTCTGAAAAGACAGTCTATTCCCTTTCTCCTTCTTTATTTTCATTTATGTGCTCTTGTTTCTTCCTTTGCCATAAGCACTTTCTTTGCTATAAGCACTTGCTTGTCTGCAAAGCTCTGGGAAATGTATCAATATCTCTTTTGGTGATCTAGCCCTGATGTAGCAAACCATGAGATCAGAAAAGCATCAGACACAGTGCAATGTCAGGAATAGGAGGATGCAATTGATGGCAATAGAAAGATGGAGAGAACTGAATCTTTTGGCATTAGCTTGAGCTGTGATTGCCTTAGCTATAAAACCCAGCTATGGCCCCAATGTCCGAGCATAGCATTAATTGGAAGGACTGGCTGGGGGGTGTTTGGGCAAGGAAAGTGCTTCCTGATGTCTGCTTCTGTTGGGTTCATGGAAAAAAATCTTTTAGGATTAAAAAGGAATGGTACCAAAATGCTCACCTGGCTCTCACACTTTATTTCTTTCCTAAAGGAAACAAACCTGCGAGATCCCCAAACCAGCTTGCCAGCTGTCCAACAGGGTAACATCCATGTGCAAACCTACAAGTCCCTCACAGAAGGTGGCCAGCATCATTTTCTGTGTACTTTTTCTTCCCATTTTGAACAGAATTTTGTGAAACAGTCGCAATTTCCTTATATATCTTATTCTAAACCTAAAAGCTGTCCTAATTGAAGTACTATTATCTGGTATTTTGGTGGGCAGCTTTCAATACTAGCCACAAAGTTTCATTTTGAAGAGTTGAAACAGAAAAGAGTGTGGATGGAGGTATTGAATTAGGAGGCAGACTCTCATTTTAGTCTGAGAAATACCTGACTAAAAAACATTTTTTTATATTTGCACAAATACAGGATTGCTTCATGGTACTGATACACTGGTTAGTTTAATCTGTGAAGCATTTAAGCCAGGCAAAATTTAACTAGTTTTGCTGCTGTTGCTAGTGCAGCAGAGAATAGTTATTTCTAATCTGAAACTTGAAGAAATATACCCCAATGCCTCTTGTACTAGGGACACTGCTCCTGTGCTGAGTTTCAGAAAAAAAGCCAGACTTCACTTTGGTGCATTTTAGCATTGATGTCGTGTCATCTATCTGGGATAATTCACATGGCCATAATTAACATAAAAATACACTTGTCATTTCCTATCTCCATGTCAGAAGAATGCTTCAAAGAAAAAAAAAAAAAAAAAGCTTTGTGCCATGATTAGTCATTACCACTATTTTATTTTGTTCTGATAAAATTAAAGGAAAACACATACAAAACCTACTCACTGTGGAAGAAAGCTAATATTGATGAGGCTGTGTCATATAGCTCATGTATGAAGAAAGTTTCTATTTTCATGAAGGTAATGGCAACCTGCTGTTTCTAAAACCCCTGGGAAATGTTAATAAAATGGACACTAAACAGCACTGGCTATTGCCTTTTTCCTGGAGAGGCTGGGAACTCCTTCTGCCCACAGGGGAGAGCTGTGGGAGGCTACTCCTTGGGAGTGAAATGTGGGGCTGGAGATGTCTTTCCCCATGCATTGAAGTGTCCCACCTCAGAACTGAGGAATATTTTTCCTGTCACCAGTAAAACACTTTTTCTTCCCATGATGGTAGCTGTACCAGCTACTCTAGGAGCTTTCAGGTTTGAAGAAGTCCCACAAGAGAATCCTTCTGGTAGCTCATCTTGAAAGCAGAAAGCCATATTCACTTTAGTGGGCTTGGGTTAATCCAGCTGGCAATTGCAACACCATTAAGCACAACATGCCCTGAGAATTGAACTGTGAGGTAATTCCACTGCTGTGGTAATTGCCATCACATTTCCAAAGATGCCCCTTGCCTGTGTCAGCTGAAGTATTTCCACCCATTTCCCAAAAGTTAGGGAGGTGGCAGAGGTGCTGTGACAGAGCCCAGTAGAAGCTGGCATGGGAAATAGCTGGCATCAACATTCCTGCTCTTCTGCTCCCACATACGGGCTTAAAATGCACTGGCAGCAGCAGGCAAAAGCCTCCCCCAGCACTGGGGGAGAACAAAGTGCTGCCAGTCCTGTTGGAGCTGTCAGCTCTGATACTGGGAGGGGAGACTGGTGTGCTTGCTACCCTTGACAGCAGTGAGTGGATTTAATTTTGGGATGAGTCCATGTGGTGGAATGGGGGCTGTGATGAATTTCCAGGCAAAATCTGTGATTTTGTTTTGAACATTTGAAGATTTTAAGTGGTTGGACTTTGAAAAACTGGAGTCTCACCCTGACCTATGTTATGTGCAAGTAACAGATCCACCCTCATGCCATATCCAGGACACCTAATGAACACCACTCTCTTCTACAGCATGTTTCCTTCTCATATGTGTGAGTCTGTGCTTGTTTATCCTTTCTATCACCCAGCAAGTTCCGTTTGTCCACAGGACTCTTAAGTCAAAAGCAAAAATCTTTCAATTTCTAATGAATGTTTGCATGGGGGCTTTTAGAGGAGACAGTGGAGATACAGAAGAAATAACTTACTCAATTTAGTAAATCAAACAGATTTAGGAAACAGGATGGCCCAAACGTAATGTGACATAAAAAATAAGATATTTTGCTTTGTCTTACTGCATAAAGAAACTTCAAATAAATTCCCAAATGAAAGAAAGTCAATAAATCCTTTATTTGCTATGTTTTCACCTTCTGAAAGAACTGCTCTAGCTTTCCCCTCACATTGTTCATTCCACTAGTTTTCAGACCCAAAGCAGTCAATTCTGCATTATCTCAGTAGGGCAGTTTTAATTTTAACACTATCTGCCTGATCTCTCTTTGTCCAGTTAACATTTCCTTGACCTAGAGTTCAACCCCTTTCACAAAGTAACCCCAGGCTTTGATGGCAGTAATTCTACCTTCAACGGGTTCTGAATACACAACCTCCAGGCCCAAAGGAGAAGATTAGCAGACTTTACCCTAATTACTTGTTATTGTGCAGTTGTTAAAAAAGATTTTGGCTCCAGAAAATGAGGCTGTAGCCAGACAGAAGTTAGCCTGGGGTTCAAAAGTCTAGCAATCTTTGGCTCCACAGGCCTATAAAAGCAGAGTGCTGACTGAATGCAAGCAGCCTGCATGGCAGAGGCCCCTTGGAGCAGCGGGTGACAGCAGCCATTCGTCACCCCAGGAGTGTCCCAAAGCCCCCCTGCCTGTGGATAGCTCCATTCCATCCTGCTGTGGTGGGAATGCCAGACTGCACCGTGGCTGCAGAAAGCAGCTTCCAGCGTACACTCTGTTCCTGGGGCTTTTTGAAAGGATGAGCTGTGCTTGATGCCCAGCCAGGAAAATACCCCCGGTGCTGCTGTTGGGTGTCTGCCACTTCCTGATCTGCTGCCTCTCTGGCTACTGGCTTTAGGTCAATGTAATGAGCACCTATCAACAATTAATGATGGTTGTGGCATGGGGGGAAGGATCCTGAGTGCCTTCAATGAAGTGAGTAGCAGTCAGCCAACTCCTCACCTTCCAGCATTAAATATCGTGAGAGGTCAAAAGGTTTTGCCAGGAATGCAAAGTTTGGAATACTTTTAATTAAACTACATCCTTTGAAATTCTTTCAAGTCAATCTTCAAACAAATCAGGTCTTAAATTAACACCCTTTAAAAGCACATTCACTTCTGGTAAGTGCCTTCGTGCAAGCTTTACTGGGTATCACAGAAAACAGTTAATTTGTGTGCCATTAAAACCCTCCATTTATTATTGTGTTCATTCGCTGTAGGGTATATTAATATTCCTTTTCTCTGAATGGCCAAATTCCTTATCCTGTGGGAAGTTGGTGTGTTTGTGTCTGAACGGGCTGACTATCTGAATTTAACAATGTCTTAAATATATGGGTTATGAGGAAAGTTTGGAATATGAGTGTTTTGATTAACCTAAAACATGCCTGCATCTTTGTTTGTTTTCTATAATCTATTTTTATGAGATGCCTGTCTCTTAGAGAGTTACTGATTGGGGGATATTTTCATCATCCTATAAATAGAAGCTGCAGTTGACATACAAATAACTGTATTCCGTCACTAGAGTTTAAGGCCCTTTTGGAAAGTTTTACTTGCATGAAAAGATACAACAGCTGGCTAAATCTCACAACAGACTACATAAACCAGCAAAATCAAACTTGACCCAGACATTTAAAAGACACTAAATGCCATTAGAAGGTTGTGGCAGATTTGGTTTTCATCCTGGCTGTCAGTTCCAGGTCTGTACACTTTCACTGTTATTTCTGTGACCGGCACACATGGGATTCAAAAGACTCTCTGCTAACAAAGACCTTTGATCCCTGGATTAACTCTTCTAACACTCTCCTTAAGCAACTAGCAAAATAAAATTATTACCTCATTATCTATTTTGAGAGAATATTTTAACTGGCCTCTGAGGAAAAAGCTGGAGGGGCCAGGCGAGTCTCCCGGGTGAGAGCTGATGGTGAGGGGTGGCACCTATCAGTGTGAATAGTTCAAATTCCAGCTGTAAGCTTGGAAGCAAAGTCCTTCTGTGGAGAGCTCTGGCCTCTGCCCTGGCTTTCTTAAGGGCCATGGCTGTGCTACCAGAGCAGCTGCCCCAAGGCTGATCTCTGACCCAGACCAGGTGGTGTGAGACAGCTCCTGTCCACATGGCTCAGAAGCAGCTACTCTCTTTAGGTCAGCATGGCCAGATTTGGGGCAGTATTTGGCTCAGGTCACTGCTGGCCCTATATTATTCTGCAAGCTAATTATTAAGCAGTTGTGATTTATTAATTCAAAGCATGTATTGCCTGCCTGTGCTGTCCCAGGACAGTGTGTAGGGAATTTGAGGACACAAAGCCTATTGGAGTAAGATCAGACAACTGTTATGGACTGAGGGAGTTAAACTTGCTGCAGCCCAAGTCCATTTTGTCTGTCTGGATTGAAGCCTGGAGCAAGCTATTCTGTTAACTGTGTCCAGACTTCCTCTCCAAGAAGCTAGTCATTTTGCTTCAGGAGGGAGCCTGGGAGGGAGTCAGCATATATATGCAGCATGAATGATTAGTGGATCAGATGCTGGCAGCAAACAGGGAGCTGAAGTATGTGACTCTTGAGACATCTGTTGATCTTTGACAGGAGTCTGTTTCAACTACAGCAAGGGTATAATTTATGCTTGAAAGTAACCCACATTCAGTACTTGATGCAGCCAATGTTTCCTTAGTTTAAGCTCAAATACTCAGTTTTCAGCAGTGGAGCACTCAGCAAGGGCCTTCATTGGAAGCTTAGCTTCATGCTCCTTTCACTTTGAGTGTGGTTACTCCACAGGCACAGCTACATCTGTTGTCAAATTTGGCCTAACCTGGAATGAAAGTATAGCTTGGCTGTACTCTGAAAGTCTGCATTTTTGCCACTTTACTTTGAGCTGGTTCAGTTCTTAATATGTCCCATATCCTGTTTCATGAAAAGCAGAACAAGGAAGTCCAACTTCCTATGGAGTTTTATCTGACCTTCCCATGGTAATCACAGTTTCTGTCAGAATTCTGTAAGACTTCCTCAGTTCCCTCATGTCTGCTGCACATCCTCACATTAACCCATTTCCTCCATTTCCCTATTTTTTCTTCACCTCGTTTCAGGCCCCTGTCCCTTAACTATGGGCTGAGGTAGCACAGTGCTGCAGACACTGTGACCCATCTGCATGCTGATCAGAAAGCAAACACATGCAAGGTGATTGTCCAGCCAGAAGGTCTTGGGGCTCTCATATTGAAACTTTTCTCTGGATCTCCTTTCTCCAATTTGTATTAGTTGCTTTCCTCTACCCACCTGTTGGCTTTCACCAGACTTGTAGGAACTAGTATTTTGTTTGAAATTCTCCCTTTTTGCCTTATGTGATCACTAGCAGTTGTCAGATTTAAAAGCTATTAGGGCAGGAGACAAATGACAGGCAAACTGAAATACAAATGGAAGGACAGGATGAGTGGAGAAGCTCAAGTTCCTCAGGAAATGAGGCTATAAAGAAGGTGATGGTGAAATCACCTTGGATCTCTACTGGCAGCTGGCAGATAACAAAGGTGTCAAGCAGGGCAAAGATGTTTCTCAAAGCTGGTTTCTGCCAGTTTTTCTCATAAGTGTAGTGTGACCAGGGTGAAATGGAAGTTCCTCTAAGTGTGTTCCTCCTTCAGGTTTGTGTATTGACAATGAATGTCACCACAGTGTCCAGGAGAAACCAATGCCTTGACATCCCCAGCACCAATGGGCCCAGTTCAAACAGGCTAAGAGGCTTTTTGGGTAGGTATCACTGAAGTGTTACATGTTATTTACCACTTTAGATCCATTTATACCTTCAGTACTTAAGTCAGCTGAGGTGAGTTAACTGATGATAATCCATATCAAGCAAAGCCATTTGTGGGGAAGATTTGGTCTCAGCTACATGCCTCTGAAGTCAGCAGAGTCCATAATCTGACACAGTGCACATCCAGAGGAATAGCCTCCAGAGACCTTTTGTGTTTGCACTTTTTCCTGTGGACAAAGCTGACAATTGATGCTTATTTTTTGATACTGGATATTACAGCTAATGCATTTCCTGGACCAAAATCTTTGTGCCAGAGAGGATTTTAATCCTAAAGAAGGAACAAAATTCCTCTGTGGAGGTTAACTTAAAATCATGATTGAAGTCCTGTTGGTAGAAAAAATGCCCGTCAGTATGTGCTTACGTCTCTAACCTGAAATTTTCCTGGTGGTTAGAATGACATGCTTGTGCTTTTTCACAGATATCTCATTTGACAAAATGGCCTCACAAGTCTCATCTGAGACCAGCAGTAGCTGTTCTATAATCTAAAGTCCTCGTGAGATTCTCATGCTTCTAAATATATTCTGGTAGGGTCTCAGAAAACAGTGTTGGCACCTTTTTTCTTAAAATCTAGAGATTTAGGAGTCCAGCTTTTCTGTAATGGTTTACATTTCCTCTCTAGATGATCTGGAACCTGTCTCAGTGTTAGAGATTTTGAACCCCGCTCACAAGAAGATCCTTCTGTTCTGTCAGTGATGCCACTGTTGGGCAAGGGGCCAGGGCTGCAGTGACTTGATAATGGTCACTTTGCAAAGCTCTCCTGTATGGGACAGGCTGACTACTAGGGCCACAGAGCCATTCCTTCCTCTTCTCACCAGTCTTTACTTCTTGCTTTATGGTTAGTAGAGGTGGAGAAGAGTCTTCTCAGGTCCAGCTTAATAGATAGCATGCTTACCCATGTAATACTGTTTTGCAGGGGAGATATGGCTCTAATCCTCTGCAGGCAAATTAAAAAAAAAAAAAAAAAAAAAGACACTAGAATGACTTGGCAGCAATGGAAAAGATAAGTTCCTTCTTCATGTAAGAAAAAAAATGCATATTCACCCTGTCCACAGGTGAGAATCTGGGAACTTGAACCTCAAGGATATTGCAAGAATTTTCCCTGTAGATGTTTCACAGGCACAGCTCAATGAAAAGTGATTTCAAACACAACAATAATTTAGTTGTTTGTTAACTATTAACTTTAAATGACTGGCTCAATAAGTGGGCTGTTTAGATTCCCTGTCAGAGGTATGTAACTCTAGCAGCTGGTCCTGGACATTCAGACATCTTACAGACTCATGTCCCTAAAAGGAGTTTGAGTATAACCTTATCCCCTATTTCTAATAGGTGCTTAAGCCTGAACAGAGGACATAAGCCAAAGCTTGAGAAGTGACAGAGAGTATCTCACTGGAAATACTTCTTGGTGATTTCTACAGAACAAGCAGGCAAAGCAGATAACTCAAAAGCATAGTCAGACTCTATAAATCAACACAGCCCAAATAATTCATCAGAGAGGAACATAAGGTCTATAAACAACAGCTCCTTGCCACAGACAAGTTAAATCATTGATAAAGATCTGAAAAACAGAGGTTTCCTTCTTTAAGCTCTCTTGTGCATTTGCCTGAGTCCTTTGTTATATGGCCCCTTTTACAACAGAAACAGAATACCTTTTTTTTGTACGACAGCACAAGCCTTTTTTCAGAAAGCCAAAATTAACAGGCTTCAGAGCCAAGAGTCCTTCTGTAGCTACATCTATTTTGTAGGAAGTATTGATGGCTTTTTGTTTGTGATTTCAGCTGCACAGGCGAGAAATGTACGTTGCTTCACTGTGTACTTTCTATTCCAGGCATGAATCTCATTGGCATTTACATGCAGGAACCTTTGGTAGCCTCAGCTGAAGTTTTCTAGGATGAAAGTGAAGATTTATTCAATGGCTGAAATGCTATTCTGGGACTTGGGAGATCTTGCTTGTGATCTTTTCACAGTATTTCTGTACTTTTTTTCAGTAACTCATATAGTCTTTGGATAAAACAAAGGTAGCAGTACTTCACACAACACTATGAATGGCACATGACATAAAGATCAGCAAAGAGAGGACTGCTAATGAATGTAAACTGTACAAAAATTACTGCTAATATCTGAATCCTTCCAACAGCCTGTGAGATTTTTTTCTTTTACATGTAAACCACAGAGCAAAAACTATAGATCTGAACAGAAGTATTGGTGATGCCAAGAAGAGTTTATCGAAAAAACACTATTATCATTACAGTTTCCACCTTTGTAAAGCTTTTTTAATATTCACAGAAAGCAACTGTAGGTTCATCTATTAGCAGGAATAAATTGAGAGTATGAATTACCCTGTTTCTCTCCTTTGAAAATATTTGTGCAGAAGTCCATGTAATGGGCTATGTTTATGAAAGTAAATACTAAAAAAGTATTAGTTCCAACTTTTCAATGCAGTTCATACTGTATGGTGCTGCAGCAAATGAAAATATTCCAGCAAAGATTACATCCATCCCACCTCTGGCTCACATCTGATTGCTAATCTGTTCTTGAACTTGCTATAACCAGTCATCAGCCTCAAGAGCTGGTTGTAAAACTACAGCTGGGCCCATGAATGACCCAGATTCACCTAACTACTCATCAAAATCACTCCAGGATATTTTAAGTGAAGGAAGGAATGAAATCAATGTATATAAAACTTTAGCAAGGAAGTGCAAATCTCTGCTACCTCAGGTGGCCACATTATATTCTCTTCTTTACAGACTCTTGAAGCTCCACTGCAAAGGTATGGCTCCACATTTTTAGGAAAAAAAGCTGCTCCAGGTCATAACATTCTCATGGTTACAAAATTTTTCCTAATTTCTAGGCTATGTTCACCCAAGGTCAATTTATACTTGGTCTTAATCATCCTGACATTGTCTAGCTCTACTACTTTTCTCTTTCCTCTGTTTAACCCCTGTGGTGCAGCAAACATGTCACCTCACAGTTCTTGTTTTATTATAAAAGTTAAGTGCTTTCAGTTGCTTTTCATTACTTTGTTCACTGTATTTCTTTCAACTTGCATTCAACTTTCCTGAACACAAGAAGTCAGAACTGTATACAGAGGAGGTTTCACAAGTACAAGAACATTAATGGTTTCTTATCTCTCTTTGGAAAAAAAGATTTATGGGGATTGTGCTTGCTTTCTTCAAAGTCAGATCACACTGATGGATCATAATCATCCTGTGAGCAACTGGTGCTCTCAGTTATTTCTCTGTTTCATTTATTTCCAAGTGGTGTGTTTAAGAAAAAGTCAATCTCATTAGTATTTGAAATGCTTTGCAATAATTTTGTTGCATTTTATGCCATTTCTAGTACTCTAACCCTCAAAGTTGCCCAGCTCTTCCTTTAAAATTGCCTGTTCCCTCACTGTAATGACAAATACATTCAAATAAGTACTGTCACTAGCTTTCAGTAACTCATTTCTATTTCTATGCCAAATTCTCTGATGACAGTACTGAAGAAGATAGGCCCTTTTAGAAGGGCCTGACTGATCTTTTAGAAACTCCTTTGTTAGTCATTCTTCAGCCAGAGGTTCCCCTTTCAACACTACCCATTATCACTTTGTTGAATTAATAATTTCCCAGTGACAGTCCTCCAATAATTTATCCACCTTTCATTCATCCTGAAAGACAGTTATCAAGTAAAGATATCTGAGTAGACTGGCATGATAAACACATGCTGTGCCTTACTTGATTTCTTTATTTTCCCCCACATATATAACAATATTTCTTCAAAATACTGTTTAGATACTATTACTGATTCAATGAAAAACATGAGAAGTGTTGGTATTTAGTTCTGGACAAAGGTGGACTATCCAGATGTTGGAATCTATTTAACTTCCTATGCTGGGAGGCAGTACAAAAGAGTGAGACAATCTTTTCCCTGCACTGGCTTCCCCACATCTACTCTACTTGGGTGACTTTATGTTCTATGTAAATGTCACCTTTAAAGGAGAGTACTCTCTTCAGGTATAATAATTAAACACTGCTCTAAAGATCTCAGAATACGATATACTGTGTTTGCTTTCTGCTCTAATCCAGTGTGTCTCAGTGACACTTATTTTAGGTACTTATCATTAAGAATTTATGGGGTATTATTTTCAAGAGCCCTGATGGCATTGAATAAATGAGATATATGTGCAGATATTGGTGCTCACATTAGCATTCATAATGCATTCTATTGCATTGCCTGATGGGGCTATGAATTACAGGAAACAAATCTCCCCTTTCTGGATGACTTCGACAAAATAGTTGTAAAATCTATCCCAGAAGAACTTCACACATAACTAAACAATGATCTTCTAATTGATCTTCAGGGATCACTTTAGTTCCCACTGAAATTCATGTAAAAGTCCCCATCTATTTTGGTGAGTGTTGGGTCATGCCCCAAGTGAGAAAGGAAATTAAATCAGAAATGTTCATAGAAATGAATAGCTACTAAAACTAATTTTAAAATACTATTAGAAATTCTCCTGCTAAAAACCACCATGTATCCCACCTTGCTTTAGTGGTACTATGTTTTGTCAAAATAACCTCATCATCTGGAGAGAAATTTGTTTAACTAAAGAAAAGTCTTGCTATGAAACTTCTAGTTTCC
Source organism: Muscicapa striata striata (assembly GCA_030060385.1). Taxonomy (NCBI): domain Eukaryota; kingdom Metazoa; phylum Chordata; class Aves; order Passeriformes; family Muscicapidae; genus Muscicapa; species Muscicapa striata. The sequence goes on along the minus strand of JAREIS010000014.1, from coordinate 2,538,171 downwards.
TTGTTTAGCAATTGCAAAGTGGATGTTTTGAGAACCAAATGAGCAAAAATTCAACATAGCAAATATTATCCAGTGGCTGAATGTTGTGTATAAGCAAGGATGATGATTCTTTCTTCACCATCACACCAGGACCTTGGCCTGCTCCAATACAAATTAAGGTGCCAAATCTCTATGGCAGGAGTCTGCAATATGTTTAACTTCTGGGTTTTGTCACAAAGAGAGATTTGTACCACTCACTCACCAGAAAGTTAAACAATCTAATCAGAAGTTTGTAGAGCTGTCCAGTTTGCATAAGCCCACAGAAATTTAAAATAAACATTACGTATGTGGAAAGGAGCAGGAAGTAGAATATCCTTTAAAAGCCAGCTGTCTGTTTACTGCCCAGCTTGTAACAAAGCTGCTTGTTTTTGACTTGAATATTATTTGTTTTCTCAACTACTCAGTATTGTAGATACATGAAAGAGCCAATAACATAAAAGTGGTTTTTATGTCTTCAGTGTTTCTGTTTAGACACATCTGTATTTGTGGCCTTTCTCTCCTTGAAATAATTGAGATAAAAACGCCATTTTAGGTCAGCTACTATAAAGTTTAGAAAGACATGAAGATCAAGAATTAGTTGCTCTGGCTAGGTGAACTTGCAGAGGCAAGTGTGTGATGATCAACAGAAAGGGCAAATATTAGATTTCAGAGGAATCAAGTTATGAAGACAAAAATAAAGATTATTTTAACTTGCTTATACTCCTTATAAATGATGAAAGTTATTTATCCCATATGGGAGATCTCACCTGGATTTGAGACTTACACAAGACCATGCATGCTAATGAAATCCCACACCAGATATCCTTGTAGGACATACTGCTTTGGGGAGGCTGTGTGCTGTTATCAGGTGTATTTACCCTCAGTGTATAACTCATGACTCAGAGAGCTTGTTTTACAACTTTGCTGAGAACATATGGGGAGTGCCTGGGTGTGGGATTAACCTTCTGTCAAGAAAACAAACAACCAAACCAAAATTTATAGCGAGGAGTGTTCAACACAGGTATCCTGTGTGAATGAATATCCTCTATGGGCTGGAGGCCAGTTATGTCCTTGGCTTGTTATTTCCTAAGGTGATATGGTTCAGTGTATGCATTTGTTTATTTTGCATTTCTACAAACAGAAAGTGGAAGTCCAACCTAGCTGACCTAGTTTGATAGGTAGTTCACTAGTTCAATAACTCCGGCCAATGAAGTTTTTCCACAGAGATGTGCATATCTGCCTGGCCAAACTCCACCTGCTGTTGGTTGCAGCTGGCCACAGGTCAGGCTGGCAGGCTTTGAAGCAGTGCTGCTGATTCTGAGGCTATGTGGAGCTTTGATGGACCAAAGAAAAAGAAACAACATAAAGTGCTGTAATGGCCTCGATGGCATATGCCAGAAGCTTTCTGTGTGTCCCAAAAATGCTGATGAAGGCTGTGGCATCAATATCCACATACTGCAAGAGGAGAGAGTGGCTGGGTTAATCTGGACTCAGGGAACACTTGCTCATTTAGCTTACCACAAAGCTATATGCAGTTTCTTGGGTCAGGACGTATGCTACAGTGGCTGTCCATAGGGAGCTGCATACTGTGTGGTTACCCAGCTCCCTGGGGAAATGCTTGATGACCAAATGCCTGTCAGGCTTTCCAGGTTAGGCTCTGCCAGGAGGGACACTTGGTCTTTCCAGCAGGCCAGCATGTCCATGGGCCAGTGGTGTTTGAGCACCACTGGGGTGAAGGGGCACTGTGGAGCAAAAGCAGAAGCAGAGACACAGGGCTCAGGGTTTTTCTTTCTACCATGTTAAAAAGGAAGAATTGAAGGTGTGAGGGCAAGAAAGATGTGAGAGTAGGGCTGCAGCCTAACCCTTTTCTATTTTGCTTCAGAAAGAGGACAGTGCAGCACGTACCAAGTAGTCCCACCATCTGATCCCTGGACATAGCAGGGACACAGATTCAGCCCATAATATCCCTGATGTTGCAGGGACTTGTGCAGAATGTCCCCCTCTAACAGAATTTGCACAGGCTGACATTTTACATAAACCATTCTCAATATTGGATGGAAACCCAGGCTGAAATCTGTGGCAGGTAGGTTGTCTGAGGTTCAGGGCTGTGGTGTCCATTGAGAGAGTGGTACGTGTACACAGCAGGGGAGTAGCTGTGTCAGCTGCCTGTGTTTTAATGTGTCATGACCCTAATTTTAACCTTTTAATTAAAAAACCTTTTAAGGTTCCAGATTTTTGACTAGTATTTTAATGGGTTTTAAAACTTGTAATAAACTAATAAACTCTTGGCATTATTGTGTCAATTGTATCATTTGGGTAAGAAGATTAACCCAGTGTCAAAAACTGAATGCATTTGTTGAGTCTATTTTTAATCTTTAAACATGAAATCTAAATATGTTTCTAGACAGTCAGAAAGGTGATTATCTCTGTTCTCTCCTTCTAAGGCAATGTGCTTTCCTAATAATGTTATTTATAGCTAGAGGCTGTTAAAGTGTAGCACAGACAGTCTGCCTACATTTCATGTAAAACTGCTTGCTGGAGTAATTGCACGTTTTTCTTAAGCAATGTGGCAGTAGAGAGATGTCTGAGTACTATGTAAGTGCTTGCTTGGCTGCTGACTTGCATTTCCCTAAAGCTCAGTTATGCTCTAATGTCCCAGCTCTGAAGAACCTCGCCATGTTGTGCTGTGCTCTCCCTTTACAAATTTTTGCTAAAGGTTGTGATTCACAGCTTGAAGTGGCAAGCCTCTTCTAACAGGGTAAGCTGAAAACCAACCCCATTCTTTTGAGACATTAAAGAGCTTGTAAGAAGCCTAAAAATGAACCACACACAGGTGGCTGGAGAGTGATGCAGAGCATCACTACATGTCTTACTGCTGAGAGGTGGTGGTTGGAACCTGAGCATTGGTCCCCAAATCAAATACTCAGTGGGTTCCCTTGAGGAATTCCTGGGTGCCTTTTGGAAATGATTATTCACCTCTTCCCAGGTCAAAGAAGATTAAATGGATGAGGATTTGAGTTTAAAAAGTAGCTGGAGCTTATGGAAGAAGTTAAAATATCATATATGGTGAAGGGAAGAAAAACTTGGAACTACAATTCAATATGCATAGCAATTTGGAAATGAGAGCATACCCAGTTAAATGACACACACAAAAAAGAATTTTTCCCACTACATGTTACTTCTCGACAACATATGCATGCACAGTGGAACTCATTGCCACAGGATACTCTGAAAGCAAAACACAGGTGCTCTAAGAGGAATCAGACAAATCCTTGCAAGAAGACACTTGCCTACTAGATGGAACCTCTGTCTCAGGAAATCCGTAAGCCGACTGTCAGAATCAGGATGGATACCTTGGGAAAGATCATTGAATTAACTGCATATGCTTCTGCTATTCTTAAAGACCTTTTGCTATGCATTATGGTGACTGGCAGATTGTTCTTGGTTGACTTTTGATCAACCAGAGCACATTACTTATACTGTAATATTCTGCTGTCTGCCAAAGAAACAGCTTCGTTCAATGTTTTTATAAGTGGCAAAGAAAATGTAGAAAAATGGCAGATTGAAAACTGAAAGAGAGCCCCAACATAAAATAATTTATGAAACTAGTCATTCAAGCTGATAACATGATTAGCTGTTGCTAAACAGTTAGATAGGTAATGGGATATTAGTGAAGTCATTAAGATAGTTAAAATATGGACTTTGATCAAGAGTATCCCAATAAATCAAGACTACCGCAGATAGTCATGCCTAAGTAAATCTCTAACTTAATACTGTTAACCATTTTGTTCAAGTGTGGGGAAATATAGATGAAAGAGAATTCTAAAAGCAGGAAAATTGGCCAGGACAAGTAAAGAAGTTAGAGAAGACCCATTTCAAGCAAATGGAGGAGAAAAGATTAATCATTTGTGATGAATTTTAGAAAGCTAACAATATTTTTAAAAAGAAAAAATACAAAAATAAAGCCAAAGAAAACTTGTCTTCCTTAAGTTGATTTTCAGATTGTTGTAATCACAACTCAAGAACAAAATCTTAAAGGATTAAAGAAGGCACTGAAACTTTTCTGGAATGACCTTAAAGATAGAAAAATGAAAAAAAAAAAGCCAAGAGTACAGTGAAAGCATAATCTATGGATTAAGGTAGTGGCTCTGGTCTGAGTGGACTTTCCTGAGTAGTCCCAGTCAAGTTTGTAGTGTATTTAGCCCTTGGTACTGTGTGTGTGTGGTCTGTTTGTATTCAGGACCACCAGTCAGCCTGAGCAGACTGTCACTTTAGGAGTGACACGGCAGTGTAGCTGTAAACCAGGTGGTGCTAACAGAAAACAAGACTGCACAGGAATCAAAAACACATCATCTTTTTTATTATAGGAAAACAGGAAACATCTGAAAGAGACTATCAAGGTTCCAAAAGGTGACAATGTCTTGTTTGTAAAGACATTGCTAAAACATTAAAGCAATTTTCACCATATAAGGGAAAATAAAGGAGTAGGTATGGAATTTTTTTTCCTCCATGAAGAAGGAAAGAAAAGAAAGAAATTGAGATGTTACCAGAAGCAAGCTGAAAAAAAAAAAAAACTGGGAGAAATAAAGCTCTTGTACCAGAAAGGCTCCTTGTCCTCAGGCAAAGAAACAAGTTTAAGTACTTTAACCACTCTTTCAAAAGAGGGATGTTTCAGCACTCTCCAGAAGTTAATCTTTCTTTTATCATATGAGTTGCTTTTATGGAATAATGGGGAAAATATTGACTGGAATAACCATCTTATCCAAGAAAAGGAAAACTGATCATATAGATCACAGTTAAAGCACAGGATAAATTATGAATTAATTATAGCTATTAAATAGGAAGAAACATGACTAATTGGAGGAATTGTCAGAAAGAATTTTAAAGCAAAGCCAAGGACTTCATAAAAGTTTTCTTTGGAGTGTAAGTGAAAAATTATGCTAAGATTTGTCTAGAGAGCACAGGTACATAAACTAGCTCTGCATGATTTATCTGGGGACCCCACCAGCAGCACAGCTATTAGCATGTTGTTGTGCCTCTGAATCAGGGTTAATTAGCCCAAGGGGAGCCTTGCAGTATCCTAACACACAGTGCTGCTTCCAGTTTAGGAGATGTGTTGTTTAGCCCCCTCTGAACACTGACACTGCAATTAAGGTAATGGCCTTGTAAGGGTAGAAATGAAATGTGTTCAAAGGGTGTGACAAAGTGTTTGAGTAATTCCTATTAAAGGACTTCATGTAAAAGATATCCCAAATATAACTAAAAGATAAACTCTTTAAAAGGTGAAAAGGTATGATTATGAGTAATTTTTAGCAGGATATGTTCTTGCTACAAGAAAAGTATTTGTCTCTTTTTTTTTTTGGGGGGGTGAGGAATACATACGTTAAAGTCTATGCAAAGGAAATTAACCACTGACATGGCATGTACAGGGATTTTTTGGGTGTTCTTAGAAGACATGTCTGTAGTCTTGCAGTTCTAGATTCAGCCTTAGGAATTTTTTTTTCAGACTAGGCTGAAGTACAAGCATTTTTCCAACTAAGTTAGCTCAAGCTAAAAAAATTGATTTTTAAACTAGAGGAGACCTTACTGTTGTTCTTGTGTTGACCATTTGCTGGACTTCTCCACCATCAAGTTGTTCAGATTATTCTGAGGTAGAATCAGTCAGGCTTCAGAAAATTGCTGGAGCAGCATTCATAGAGTGGAGCTGGGTAAATGGGCTCTGTATTTGAAACAGGCAGAGCTGCTTTTCTAGGAGTTACCAAGACAGTGGATAGAAGGAAGGAAGGAATGGCTGGACTGGGTAGACTAACTGAAAAATAGAGAGAAAAAGAGTAGCTGTGTAGTAGTCTTGTGAAGTCTGAGTTACTGATCAAAATCACATTTGAGCTGTGTGTTTCAGCTGTCCCAGCTTGGAAGAACTGGAAGTTTTGAGAGCAAAACTCCACCTGGAGTAGGTGATAAGGTTTAATTTTTAGTAACTGCTCTGTTCATGACCAGTATGCATGGGTATATGTAGGGGAGGTGGGGGCTGTATTTTACCTCTGTGTGACTCATCTTTTATAACTGTGACTTCATCTGTTGAATTGTTCCTCCAACTTTACCAAATAGATATAAACTTTCATGGGTTTAAAGATCAGGAGGTTGACTTCTATCTGTGGCAACAGAGAAGATTCAGTAGACTGTTCCAAAAGCAATACAGAAATACTGACCTATTAAAAAAGAGTAGGGAAAAAGGTCTATGTTCTCTAGGGAAAAGTAAAAGGATGGGAGGCTGATGTTTCCAAATAAAGAGTAAGAGAGATGTTATAAGGCTTTTGAGAGTCATGTTGGAGGGAAGTGAGAGAACTTATCCTGTTAAGATGATTTTTCCTTAAACAAAAATTTTTAAATTATGTACTATAAATATAACATTGTCTGGAGAGAGGAAACTAGTATCAGTCTGTAGATCTCAATAGAAAATGAAAAAATCTGTGAACATAAAAACACAGTTAGTGAAAAAAGCCACCCCAGGTCAAGCTTGCTGACATATCATCACAAAATGTGCTGGCACTTTCTAGATCTCAATAATAAATAACATGTAAGTAGCTGTGTGAGGGAGATAAAGTCCCAAACCAAGCTTGGGACAGCAAATTGTGGTAATGCATTAACTTGTGGCTTAAAGAGCTATCATGACATATTTCCATGAGCCAGAATCAAAATCAATTTTGGGTCTTGTGCTGAAGCAATAGCTACAAACCTACAGAAAAGCTTAGGAAAGCTTGCTGGAAAGCTGCATGCCAAGACACATAAGTTGAGGAAATGGCAGGTGTTACTTTTCAGTGTGTGTCATCTTTTGGAGCTTGTCGGGTGCTAGTTTCCTGGCACCTCATGTCTTGGAATTGCTACAACAAAATATTTGTCCTCAGATATCACTAAACTGATTATTTCTCATCACAGCAGAGAAGAAAAACGGAATCTCAGGTTTTACTTCTCTTTTTGTTTCCATGGACACAGCTTTCTAATTCTGTAAGGAATCGAGATCTGCTGCCTTCATTAACTTCAGTCTTGGAACAAATTTCTCTGTCAGCTTTTACAAATTAATGAAATAATTTGGAAAAAAAAATAGAAAAGAAAAGAAACAAGACTGGAAATAAATCACGCATTACAATTCTAAGTAAACAGGAAGTTGTAGGCTGAGACTGGATAGAAAACATAATTTAATAAATTGTCCTAGAGGGAATTTTATGAAGATGCAACATGTTTTTTAAAGATGATTTTGGATTTTTTTGTTTGCTAGCATGGTTTGTTGCATATACTCTTGTTTGCCTTGCTTGTCAGCATCTGTGACAATAAGGTAGCTGCATTAACTAAAAAAAAAAAAAAAACAACAAAAAAAGAGATGTTTAGGCATTTTTGTCTGAAATGCTTTCCTACCTAACAACTTGTTAAACAAACTCTTAGCAATTTCACATTATTTTACTGTTTCTAAGGGTGACTTCTTCACATATGCAGAGGTTATTTTTCCTCATGACAGACTAAACCTGTGGCAAATCTTACATTCAAGAAAGCAAATTTTAGTGTTCAGTTGTGCAATGAGATGTTGACTAGCCTGGGGTCTGCAGCAGCCACAGAAAGAGTTTCTCAGGACTAAGGATAGGATTTTTTCATTGAATTGCAGGGCCACGTGAACACAATAAGGTCAGGCTCCATCTGCACCCTTTGCTACAGAATTTCCTTCCTTCCCTGCACTGTACATCTGCTGGGAGCTGCTATTTGCCAGCTGCCAGTTCCCACTGTCCCCCTTCTGCCAAAAACCAGCTGAGGTAGGTGGGATGTATTGGAAAACTGAGGTCTGGGAAAGAGCAGGATCTGGGCAGTGAGCCAGACATAACAGGGATCAGGGAGAGGTGAATGAAAAGGTGTGTGGTTTGGTGTGCACCAGAGAGGCCAAGCTCCACTTTTGCAAGGAGTTTCTTGGCTGAGAACAGAGCACAGGAAACAGAAGACTTTGTGAGGAAGGATTTAGAGATGGGAACAACTAGTATTCAGAACAATGATACTAAGTAAATTTTGAATTTTACAAATATATTTACACTATTTTTCTGTCCAGCGCTACAGTTCAGTTACAAGAATAAATATTAGACATTGTTTGAAAAATTTTTATGCTGCATTGCCACTTCTGTTTACTTGGCAGCAGGAAGAGTTCTGCATAAAAAAGTTCAAAACTTATCCTTAAAAAGACACAGTGGCCACAAATATGGTGGCTAGTTATTGTGCTAAATGTTCTTGTTTCTTTAGCTGTAAATTTTATAAACAGAAGATTAAAATTTAACTATCTTTTGAGAACTAGTAAATATTTCTGAAAGTAGAAACTCTGAAAGCAGACTTCTGCCTGTTCTTTTTGCTTCCTAAAGCAGACTTTATTAAACATTCAGAAGTATTTGGTTTTGACTAAAGAACACTAAGAAGTAGTGGCCTAAAGGTTAATTTGTCTGCAAGTAGCATTGCAGGACCTAAAAACTTAGAGCAAAACCAACTCTTCTTTTAAAATGCTGATTTTTTTCCCCATCAAAATGTGCATTACAAATTGGCATCAACCCAGCTCAACAAAATTCACCTAATGGAAGATATGTCTTCTCCACAGAGGCTTACTCCCCTTCTCATGGCATTCCAGATACCAAAAGATTTATTGGTGTTGCTTAAACACCAATGCTTCTTTTTGGGCATTTCTTACTCATAATCTAATCTAGTTGTCAAAATCGTCCTACTTTCATGGAGGGAGACTTGGAGTCCAGTGCTAATATATATATCCAATGCATCTGACATTAAAACTTAGAAGTCTAGCATTTCAAGAGACAGATAGCATCAGTACCTCTCAAAACCCTAGAAAATGTGACACACTTTTATCTTATCTTTGTGCCATTACCTGAGCCAGCAGATGCTCAGTTCCTTCTGGGCAGGGGAGGAAGAACCAGCTAAAATGTGTGCAGCAGCTGGTTATGCTCTTGCCTCCACCCTGGAGGACCTGAGCTGCTGCTGACAGCTGCACTCTGTGTTGCAATCCTCCCTTCTCTGAGTCATCTTGCAAACCCCAGCGGAGGCCACAACCACAGTTTGAGCAAAATTAATACACACAAATACGTCAGGCGGATATTTAGAAGTTGTGTTTTGGGACCTACTTCTCTGCAGAGGTTTGAATGAAAATGCATGCATAGATAGTGTTCTTAAAAGCACAGGTTGTATTTCTACTGGCAGTTTTTATGTGTGTACACATATGGATGTGCATGGATACAGGATGTGAATGTACAGGAATAGTAAACTTACATGCATACAATACAGTGTCTTAAGTTTAAAAACCAAAAAGAAGTCATTAAAAAGCTGCTTAAATGAGGATTTGATGGTCCATGTGTATTCCTTCCCATTGCAGTTGTGTGTTGCCACCACCAGATCAGGTCAGCCATGACTTTAGCTAACTCCTAAAAACCACCAGGGATGAAGAGCCCACATTCCTGTGGGCAGCCTTTCTCTAGTACTTCACTGCCCTTCTTGCAAAGATTTTCCTTAAAGTCAGCCTCAATTTGTATCCATTACCTGTGATATTTCCAGGGAAAATAATTAGACATGAAGTAGAATTTATAAAATCTTTTGTGCTCTGGGTTGATAGGAATCTGTGCTTTAACACAATTAGCACTACCAAGCTGGATACTGGATCTTGCCTGAGCATTTGTGGGCACAAATCAGGCACCAGCCCTCCTACCAGCTGCTCCATAAATGACTGAAGTAATTGTGGATGCTCTGACTGTGCATGTGCTACTCTAACCACCTGGGATTTTGAAAAACAGGTTTGAAAGTGTGAACATGGGATATCTGTTTCCTTTAAAATCATAATTGTTCCTGACTTCAGTTTATTGTGCCAAATGCAACAGGAAGCAAATGTTAATAAAGAGGTTTTAACTGGATGTAGACACTGCTGAGGTATACAAACATTTATTAGATGTAGTCATGGTAACTAGAACAATGTATTAAACAGACTTAATATGCAAGTTTTTATAAATTAAGCAAGTATTCCACCACCCCAAAAGCAGAAACTTTTGCCTATTCCAGGTTCTGAACTTGCTGTTCAAAACTGGTGTCAAATACATTACTGTAATAAACCTGAAAAATTCAAAGAAGAGTTAAAACTAGCTGCAGGATTACTTAAATTCAAGAATTAATTTGAAGTTCACACTTCAGAGAGTGGGAACTATCTCATATTTCATCAGAAAATGATAACCTGAATTAAAACATCAGAGGCAAGTTATAAAAATGATTCCAGGATCAGATAATCTAGAATTTATAAATTTTCTCTTCCTTCAAGCCAGAAATTTCTCTCTGTTGGCAACAAGACTTGAATTTGTTAGTTTATTGATTGTTGCATTCCTATTTCAATTGACATCAACACTTGCTGTGAAACTGTCTGCAGATGCACAATTGAGTGTTTGTCCCAAACTTACACAAATGGACTGTACAAATCTTTCTGTGTTAAAGAATCTCTACTGTGAGACAAATAGCAGCACCATCCTAGTGATAGGGCTTTAATTAAGTCTCTCTTCTGTGATCAGTAGAACCTGCTCTGCCTGACATGAGAATCTTCTGTCATCTGCTTTTGCCTCTGCTCATCATCAGGAGAATGAAAGTCACAAAATCAGTCAGAGCAAATGAAAAGGAAAAGGTAAAAGTACTTTCCAGGGTGCTTAAAATAATTTCCTTAGGAACATGAAAACTCCTCTGGCTTCTCACTGTATTTTATTTTACCCAGTATCACATGTGAATGCTGGCCTGTTGTTACTAGGTAGTTAAGAAGTTGACAGGTTTGTCACTAATCACAGAAGAACAATAGCAAAAGCATTTTGTCTAAGAGGAAAATCTCCTCCATCCAGGTCATAGAATAATAAAATGTTAAAGGTTGGAAAGATCATCTACTCAGAGTCTTCTTGCCATGGGCAAAGACACCTTCCACTAGACCAAGTTGCCCAAAGCCTTATCCAACCTGGCCTTGAGCATTGCCAGGGTTGGGTTATCCACAACCTCCCTGAGCAGCATGTTTCAGTATCTTAGCACCCTCACAGAAAATAATTTTTTTCCAGATGTGTAGCCTAAATTTCCCCTCTTTCAGTTTGTACCCATCCTCCCCCTCCTCCTCCAACACCTTCATCCCTTCTTATGCTGCAGAGAACAAAGCAATAGAGCTGCACACAGGCTGTGGCTGGGAGTGTACTCCCCTTGTAGGAGGGTAGCTTATGGTTGCACAAAAGCATTTCAGGTCATAACAAAAGCCTTTCCCAATCAATTCAGGAATTAATCCAGTCCTTCAAATCACGGTAAAATGTTACCACAGGTTAGAGTATAGCACCTATCATGTCTGATATGCTACACTTACCTACAATGCAGGAGCTAAGTGAGCCCAAGGGAGCTCTTCTGGGATGAGCATTGCTCAGCATATTGGTCAGTATGATGCTCACTAACTCCCCTCTGTGCTACTTCAGACAATGCTGCCTTCTATAAAGTGACTTTTTTCCCTTAGGTCCCTGTTTAACTCCTGCATGGCAGTCTAGCTGACACTGAGACCCTTCTAGGCCCAAGAAAAAGAGGTATAAGATTTTAAGAGCAAACCTTAAAGCAAATTTATCACTGTTGTTCTCAATGGCCTGGAAGAAAAATGAGGACAAGTATTGAATGCTCCTGAAAGTATAATATTGGAAAATGAGACAGACTAAGGAAAAAGATTGCAGAAAGTTTACTAACTATTACAAAAAGAAGTTGAAACATTGCTTTTTTGACAACAACCACTTTGAATAGCTTGGTTCTCAGGCCTTAGAATACCATCAGCCAGTATTACTAGTCTCCTATAACACTGACAAATATAGAATTTTTTAACAGACTCGTTACATAAGAAATGCCCAGTCCCATGCAAAAATGAGGGTAAGATATAAGCAGGCCAATCTGTGCTTAGTGTCACTGTATTTGCATGGTGTGAACAGTTTTTAATAACAATAAAACCACCCTGTTACAGCTCTTGTTAAAAAGTGCTGAATATTTCTGATAAATCATTTCAAATGAAAAGTAAAGTAAGAAATTATAAGAAAAAGTTTTGGTGACATGGTGTCACCACGACTTCTCATAAGCTTGAAATACTGAGTGTTCCCATGGATTCCAGACTACAAGGTTTCTGATGTGTACTCTGAACATTTGAGAAAATGTGTATGGTTCCAGCCTGTCTCAAGAAAGACACATTTGCATGCCATCCTGTAAATGCTGTGGATATCTATCTGTGCACACAGAGACACTTCTAGATGGAAAGATGCATTTCAGTATCTGGGCAGGTACATAGATAAGGGTACATTTATAAAATTAAAGGATTACAATGGCTGTATTACTCAAATATATTGGAGATATAAATGAGAAATCATCATTGAAACAAGAGAAATGTAATATGTAAGTCATCCCTTGAAACACGTTATAGGAGTATTCCTACTTAAAAAACACTCAGACCCTTAAATGTGAAATTTATTGCAGATCTAGATAATGGAAAATGACATCCTTATTGTTCATTTCAGCTCTTGTTGAAGCATCAGATGCAGTCGTGGAGACAGTATATGTTTCCCAATATCAAAATGGGCATAACAAGCAAAGTCCTTTCCATGTTCTTGATTCTCCCAAAAGCCAAATGTCTTTGACTTTCCACTTTGAACAATCATTCTCCACCAGTCAAGCATAAAAACTTGAGTTATGATTTCAGTCACTTTCATTTGATAACATTCGTGGTGTACAGTGGAGAATAAGATTGAATGGCTCTATGCAGTTCTTTAAATCATTCTGGATTTTCACTCCATGTCATTCTGATAACCTATAGAAAATTTGCATTTTCAAATGCAAAACAAATTTTTGCTTGGGGACTATCTTTATAAGAAAGTAAATAATAGTCCCAAAGGGAATATATATTTATGCCTGGAAAAAAGTAGAGGCTTGTGCATGTGTGATTCACTCTGTATATTTATTCATCTATCTGGTTGGGCCATACATGCATAAAAATGTATTATAAATCAAATAGAAAGAATCTGTTCCATCTTTTCTAATGGTAAAGTATAAAACGATGTGCATAGGAAATTTTAAACTGAGTCTCCTTTTATGTTAATCTAGGAAGAAATCAAAACCTTGCAATAATATTTTATAAACTGAAACAATCTTGTGTAATTTTAGCCTTATTTGGAAACAATGAAGATATATTCCTAGTTTTTTGCCTTCAAGTTTTATGACAATCTATTTAAATTTATTCAAATCCTCCCAAGACCCCAACAGTACTTATTAGATGCAAAACAAAGATCCAGGTTCAGTGGTTACCCTGTGACTGGTTAGAATGTAGACAGAAGTTTATTAAACACCAAATTGCCATCCTGCTGTCAGGAGGTCAAGTGACTTGGGTTAACATTTAAAATTACGGGCAAAGCCCTTGGATTTTGCACTCTGAAGGTATTTTGGTACCCACAGTCCTGCCTCCAGCAACCGTGGCAGAGGCAGCCCTACATCCACTTAAATCCCCAGGCACCCAGAGATATCTGCACAGCAGTGCCTTGGCTGGACTTCCTGTAAACCACATGTGCACAGCTGTTTTTGTGTTTTCAGCAAAACTTTTGGGGGTCTAGAGGAGAAGAAGGAGGTGAGAAGAGTAGTGAGGTTTCAGCTGTGGCAGAGTAGAAGAGACTGGTATCCCAACTTCCCCCTTCCTAGGTCAGAGCCTGCAGGATGAGTGGTCTCCATTCACATTCCTGCAGAGAGATAGACACAAAAAGTAATTTTCCCCCAGCTCTTGTTTTGGTTTAGGACTAGTATTCCCGAATTTGGTGCTCCCTCTGGGACTCTCCAAACCATGTACCACTTACTCTCTCCCCCTCCCCCTGGATGGAGAGTAGAATTGGAGGCAGAAAAGATAAAGATTATGGGTTGAGATAAGACCAAGTACTGGAAACAGCAATGAGATAGGAAAATGAGCAGTAAGAGCAACAGTACAGAGGGTATGAGAAAGAGGTGATCACTTGGAACCTCCCCAATTGCAGACAATACCAGACCCGGAAAGGAGCCCTTTCCCCATCCCCAGAAAAGATGTGAGGTAGTATAGAATAATATCCAGGTCCTAGCCATGCCCCCACTCCTGTCTACTGCAAAAGTTAGCTCTGTCCTGGCCAGAACCAAGACAGTTTTTGAAAAGAGATCTGTGGTAGAAAAGATGGGGGCTCCAGATTCTAACTGCTTGCTGTTAGCTCTGAAGTAGGATCTCAGCTTCTGAAAACAGATGAGTTGAGACACTTTTCTGTGCAGTTTCTAAATGATTGTGTTTATGTCACTGCCTAATCAGAGCTGTGATTCATCTTAATGAGTGTCACTTGCTTAAGAGTGGTAAATACCTAATCCTGGGTTTGGGATTTCCCTCTAGGAACCAGGCATGTAAAACACAGCACAGGTGTTGCAATAGCTGACTTAATGTGCCTTGCCACTTTAGGAATTCCATCCCCTACATTTAACTAAGGTTTTCAGTGTCCCCTTCCCCATTTCTTTTGTTTACTTGTAAATGGGCATGAATCCCCACAATAAAGGATGCTCTAAATTAATAATGATCCAGTTCTTTTTACCTGAGTGAGAATAATCTTTGTGACTGTAGTGTAATTCTTGGAGCTGCACTGCTATTTCTGCAGAACAAAAGTGATACACAGGAATTTTGTAACCTGTTACAAGGACTTGATGGAATCCACATTTCAGTATTTTCAAGAAGCTGTTCAGAGATGGTCTTAGTCTGATAATTTTGCTGATGTCTCTTTTCAAATTAAGTGATGAAAATCAGTCTGCTGAAATCAGTTTCCTTTGTGAAAACCTTTGAAAACCATCTGAACAAGGGGCAGAAACAACATAATTCAGAATCAAGAAAAGTAGAGATAGCCCTCCAAATGCTGAGTTTACCCCTTTACCTGAGAAAGACATTTGTTCTTTGCCAGCTGAAATTTAAAAATTTGTCAAGTAAACCTTACATGACCCTTGTTCCAACCAAGCATGTGACAGATACACCAGGGCTTCAAGCACAGGAGAACAATGCAAAAACTCTTAGATAATAATTTAGAATAATATAGTTGTTATGAGCACTAGAAGCCATTAGTCTTAGTAGCAAAGCACTAAAAACTGAAATCCATCTTTTTTTCTCCTTTCCTAAGGCACTAAAAGAAATGAACTCAGATCTCTACAGGCCCCACAGAGACATGTTACATTTTCATTTCCTCTGTCTCCTTTAGAGATAACAATGGGTCCCTGAGGGCTGTTCCTCTTGTCTAGTTAAGGCTAATGGCTTGTGCTTGACGATATTAAAACCTGCTTCTAGCACTGTTTCATGAGTTAGATGGATGACTGACAGGTCACCAGAGCACAGTGGAAAATGAATCCCCCCTGCTGCCTGCCTCACCTGTAAATCTGAAAGCTAAACTCTGTCAGATGGATACCAGGCAGCAAAAATGCAGCCTGACCTGTGACTTTGGTGGCCTCTTCTTCTCCATGGTCAAAGGAGAGGAGGAACTTCAGGAACTGCTGTGGGCAAGTGGGACAAAGCCCTTCAGGTTGGAAAGACAGCGGAAAGAACAACAGGAGACCATGAGCCCAGCACCTAAAACAGAGGGACAAATGGGGTGGTCATTTACCTTTGTGCTGCTTTCAGTCACTTTCAAGGAATGTGAGAAAATATTTTGATTCTTCCAATGACTTCCATTGATGTTAAAACTTTTATAGAGGGGACCAGGAAGAATTCTCCATAACCTTGACAGCATTCTTCCAAGAAGAGTTAAAAGTGTGTTCTTCCAGCTCCTGTTTTTCCTAGAGTGGGGCTGAGAAAAAAGCAATCATTCACCCATACTTTGTTGGATAAAATTTTCTTCTGTCTTGATCCCTAAAGATTATCATGTCACAGGCATCTCTGTTACCTAGCAACTATGATAAAGCCAAGAAAAAGATCTAAATATCAATTCCTTAGGAGTAATATAAACACTAATACACTAAGCTTTAAACTCTAAGGGAGTCTTTCTTTTATTACTAATGAAACTACCATGCTTTTCCTAACACAAATAAAGAAATTGCCTTCCTAATGAACTATTGATCCATGTCTATTTTTGAAGCAGACCGTGTTCACTTCAAATGTTTTGTTGGCATACTATACATCTTTTAAGTTAGCCACTAGACATCAAAATTACTTTGGTGACATCTGGAGTTGAAAGTAAACAAGATAATTCCTAAGCTAGAGGTGCCTCAAAGAAAATCTTGTCTTTGAACAATCCCAGATATTGTGGCAACTTGCAAACCTCATCTGTAACTTGCATTTTGCCTCCGACCTTCCTCTTTTGTAAAGGACAATGCTGCTCTGAGAAACTGTGGAACAGAAGTGGTATCACAGATCCTTTTCATTTTCTTCATTCATAAAGCCATTCAATGCAGTTAACATAGTTTTTGTTCTAGCTGCTCCAAGAGTAACCACATATGGGAAAAGATTACTCATTGCAATGGTGAGAGGAGCCAAGCCTCTATCAGACTCCATGAAACAAATGCAGTCCCTTGGGGACTGCAAAGGCACAGCAGAACTTGTGGCAGGCTTCACAGTAATAAATAATAAATTCCCACAGGCCAATCATAACCTGATTCAGTTAGCTTGCAGGCAGAGCTTGTGAATAACAGATTTACACAGATGCAATTAAAGCCAGAATTTGACAAAAAAACCTCTTCTGTACTTGCATTTATAGAATCATTTAGGCTGGAAAGTACCTTTTAGATTATTAAGTCCAACCATTAACATAACACTGACAAGCTGACATGTCCACCATGAAACCATATTCCTAAGCACCATGTCTACACATTTCTTAGAGACCTCCAGAGATAGTAATTTCCTTGGGCAGCCTGTTTAAGTGCTTAACAATGCTTTCAGTGAATAAATTTTTCTTAATATCCAATTTGAAGGATTCCTGAGCTTCTTGAGGCCTTTTTCTCTTGGCCTGCCATTTATAAATGTGAAGTAATTTGCTGGGGCACCCTTGATCTTGACAGGTGCTTTTTCTCAGTTTGGTTGGTAACTCCTCTAACAGTCTGATTTTGTTTGGTTGGATTAGTTCATTGGTCTTATGGAGCACAACCTCTTGGTCAGGCCAAAATGATTAAGACCTGGCACCACTCAGAGTCTTAAATGTCAGGGCTTAGTCCTTGCATTTGCAAAATGGTTTGTGGGAGAACTTGCAGAAAGGGGATTTCCACAGGTATTGCATAATATACATGTATGAAAACTAGTTTTCCTATCCCCACATTCTCTTTTCCAACAGATCTCAGTTTGGGGGAAGTGGCAGGAATGTCCCAAAGACTAGGTTCATTTCCTTTGGCTTTAGCTCAGTGCAATGTTAGGACAGCCACTTGTAACATTCTCCCTGCCTAGGTAGCATGGATTCCTCACCCCAGCCTTGCTCTTGGACCTCTCTTGCCCATCTGATGGGTAGGGTCAACAATGTTTGAATAGCATCTTCTTGGAGGGTGAGGAAGTTTGCAAGGCCTAAATCTTTTGCCTCTGCCACAAAGAGATGCTCTTTCTGCCCTATCACATAAAAGTTGGTACAACCATTAATTGATTCCTGAGGTTATTTGTATTTTTCACAGAGCATCTGTATTAAAATAATGAACTTTAGTGGTATTCCATCTCTCTGGTTCATTTCCAAACCTGCCAGCAGTAATGATTTCTTGTTTAATCACTGTCTTTACTTTACTGACTTCCTCATTAGACCCATCTAGACTATTCCAAATGTCTCCATCTCAGCTGATATCATATATATCTGTGTAGATTTTTATGGGGTCTAGATTGCTACCTTGTAATTCAGTTTCTTGGTGTTTTCTTGGTTTCTTTATATCCCGTGCCATTATTTTATTTGGTGGGTGTTTTTTTTTTTTGTTTTGTTTTTTTGTTTGTTTGTTTGGTTTTGGTTTTTTTTTTTTTTTGAGATATACCCTTTTCCCAGATTTGCTGCCAGCCATTAATTTACCTTTAATTCTCAATCCTTTATTGAAAATTCACTCTCTCCTTTCTGAATGTCTTTTAACCTTTCAGCCCGTTAGTCAATTTTCCATATTGCAGCTAACAGCCAGCACATCCCTTCCTCTCTTCTGTTTTTATTTTTCACATATCATTCCAATTGCTGAATTCATTCACTAAGTCCTTCAGATTGTGAAAGCTTATTATTGACCTTAGTCACTCCTTATCTCACTTAGGATCTTGCCAACTGTTTTCCATAAAACCCTTTTGCAGTAGATACCATTTAGCAGGGGAATCAGCCAGCATTCTAAGCCAAGGATCCTGCTCACTATGCCCATTAATTCTATCACCCAATTCTATGGGAACAGGCAGATTCTTTTGGGTTCCTTGGCAGAAGGAATGACATAAAATTTGTTACTATCAAAACTTTAACCTGGACTCTCTGTGAATTGGGTTCTTTTACAACATACATGTAATCAATAAAGTCTTTGGATGTAAGTAAAGTTTTAAGTCCCTTTGAAATGAAACACTATTTGCAACAACTTATTTAATTGTTATCTTCTTATTGTTGGTTTTGTTTATCTTTCATATTAGTTAATTCCTTGGGACATATTGATCTAACAGCATTTGTATGGAAAAGGAAAAGCAGTCTCCACAAACCCCTTAATTCCTGCCTTATAAAACTCTCTTCTGTTATTTGTTTGATTGGTTAATTTGGTTTGCCTGATAATTTAGCTGGACAATTCAAGCTTTTACTAGTTTTGAACTTCTCTGTGAGGGTGGAGAAAATAAGACTTGGTGGTTGAAGATAATGTTTTCAGTTTTTATTCTAAACAGTTTTCAAGGGAACATCTTCTGAGAGTTGAAGTCCTACAATTTTGAAACTACTTTCTCACTTAGTGAAGAGAAGGCGGGTTTCCTGCAGAATATAGCTCAGGGCAAAATCCACACTTTTTTCCCCACATGTATGTAGGAAGTTATGAATCAGCAAGCATAAATCCAGAATTCCTTCTTAAGGCTGG
Organism: Muscicapa striata striata; assembly: GCA_030060385.1. Taxonomy (NCBI): domain Eukaryota; kingdom Metazoa; phylum Chordata; class Aves; order Passeriformes; family Muscicapidae; genus Muscicapa; species Muscicapa striata. The sequence continues at coordinate 2,519,079 of JAREIS010000014.1, read as the reverse complement.
CTGTTTCTCATCCTTATGAGTCAGTAACACCTTTTCCATCCAGCTTGACTGTCTCTCCACTTACTCTTCTGGAAAATAAAAATAATGTGAAAAAAAAATAAAAATCATAGGATTTAATTCAAAACCCCCACAATACTCCCACACAAAAATTATCTTTGCCAGTTTTGACATACAACCACACAAGATAAAACTCTGAATAAGGCAAAGACTTGCATACTGTTTTTAGAATGGAGTTGTTGGCTATATCTGAGATGTCTGATATTGCTTCCACAGTTGCATGTTGGCTTTCTCTTACAGTGTGCTTGTGTAATTCCTTTAGCTCAACAATAGGAATTTGCCCATTCTCAGATTTGGAAACTGTGACAGAGGAGACAGTCTTGAGGAACATACAGAGAAGAAGGCTGGAATAAACTGTTAAAATGGTAAAGACACTTCCAGATGTACTGTAATTGCAGAGGCGAGTCACATCTGCACAGAAGTGTTTGCTGCATGTCAATGATGTGAAAGTCTACTGGGCCATGATGAGACATAGCATCTCTAGTGGCCACTGCAAACCTGCTCAGTGTCCCTTCAGATGCCATTGTCTCATGGAACTTGATGCAAATGGATGTGGAACTGGAGCCTCTGAAATGAATAGAATAAATGGTACCAGGTTGTTAGGGTATGATGTAGTTCTCTCAGAAAATTAGCTTTGGTAGGGTTGAAATTTTGCTTAAGAACTGTGTTTCTTTGACAACAGGGGAAGGATGCCTTTTTAGGCTTTGGAGCAGAGGACAAGCCTGTTGACAAAGGCCTTCTTTCCTCTGATTTCCAGTCTAGATCCTGCTTCTGCTGCCCCTTTCTGCTCTTTCTCTCTCCATGCTGCATATAACTCCATCTCCTTACTTCTAGGTGCCTTTTTTAACTTCCTTCTCATTCAGTCTCAGACTTCACTCTTGTTCTGTCCCGATGCCTTAATTTCCCTTTCTCTCTCTCTGTCCTGATGTCATGGCCTCTATCCTCCTACCATTTCCTTCAGTCAATCATATTTGGTGTTTTGAAAACTGTCTATTAAATTGGAAAGTGTTCGCCATTCCTCAAATTCAGAGACATGGCAAGTTCCACCTGAGTCACATTTGTGTTAGATACACAGTGGTAACTGGAGAGTCTTGGAGCTTCACCTTTGGGCTGTTTCAGCCCAGCTGCTTGAATCATGTCTGACTGTGCACCTCTCAGCTCTGTTCAAGAGATCTGGAGAGGAACAATCTAAAACTGAGTGATTTCAAATTGATATGTGCTCCTGGAACATCATGGCCAGACTCTACAACTCTGATCCTACAAATAGGTATGGAAACACTCATGGTGTAGATCATATAGTTATGCATGTGTTTGCATGAAAAGAACCTCTCAAGGATAATCTTTTTAGGATGAAGAATTTTTTCCCCCTCTGTTCAAGCTTAGCACACTTTGGCACATGCATAAGAAACAGTATAAGGAGAGTAGTGGGACAAATCAGGATCTGTCAGCATCTGTGCTATTAGCTTTACATTTTAGGGGCATGGATGACTCCTTTGAGAGCCAAGTCTTGGCACAGAAAATGTCAGAATGGAAATCTGCTCCATAAAAGATGTAAATCTAAACACTTCTCCAAATGTTTAGCCTCTGAGGAAAAATATTGATACTGAAGACACTGTAGAGAAATTTCAGTCCAAGGCAGCTCTTGCCATTCACCCCATAGTTGTTAGCAGTAAGGATTTGCTTACATCCCCTTAAAGGGAAAAGACCTGTTGTATGTATAAGGTAATTAAGACTGAGTTAATGAAGTGTGGATATTACTCTTTCTTTTGTGAACTGATCACTTTGGAACAAATATGCTTTCTCTGCCTAGTAAGAGATCACAATGTCCTGCTAACTGTCATGGGAAATGAGATCCTGTGATATTAGTATGGATGTCACAGTTCTCTTCTACAGGATATAAAATGTTAATAGTACTCATAGATAAGCTAGCCTGTACCATAAACCAAAACAACTAAACACTGTCTTCCTCTCTTAGAAAACAGTATTCAAAAATGGCTGAAGCCATGTTCAAGAACTGCTCAGTGAGTCATTAATCACTGTAAAAACTGAATTTAGCTTATCAAGAAAATGTTTGTTTCCTGCTATAACAAGAATTCAGTATACCACCAAGGAAACTGAATCATCTCACTTGGCTGAAATAAAAAGCTGATTTATACTGAAGTCATAACCAAGTACCTTGAGAAACTAGAAGTGCTGTTTAAGGTGAGCAACTGAAACTATTAACTCCTGAATGAAAAATGGATTTGATTTAACCAAAATAAAAAACAAGTAATCACAACAAAAATTTGCAAAGTAGCAGTATGGGTAATATAAGGGGTGATGATCTAAAAAAACAGATGGGAAAAAACAGATCCATGAGGAACTTACAGAAGCTGAATATAAGCCATGTATTATAACCAGTTCTTCTGTAATTGGATAATACTTAAATGATCAGGTATTATCCTATGTTAAGGTCACAGGGATCAAAGCTGACCAAAGAGAAAAAAAGCAATCCTCACAGAAAATGCAAAAGGGTAAAAACATAGGAACACAGAATGTCATGAATCTATTGCTGCTCTTTAAAGCACTTGTTCTTCACATTTGTAAGCTAAGCACTGCATGAAAAAAAAATTAAAGGCAAGAACAGAAAAACAAAGCAGCCAAACACAAAGCCAACTAACCAACAAAAATGCCAAACCAAACCCAAAAATAAAAGGCAAAACAAAAAGCCAAAAGGAAAAATGTGAGGGACTGTAATCCAAATATTAATATTTGGACTGATATTAATTTTTTTTTCTTGTAAGCTTTGTAAGCTTTGTCAGTCAACAGTAAAAGCACAAAAAGGACTGCATAATGAACACTGGTGACAGGTAGAGAGAACAATTATTGAAATCAGATAAAATCAGGACGCAGCATCAGGTGAAAGTACCTGAAGTGAAAGAGACAGAGATGATTTTTTTACAGTATTTGTGAGATTCCTCAGGTCATCTGAAGGGTATTATGGGAAAAGTCAAGAATGGTTGCCTTAGAAAACCTCCAGTTACCTCCCCTTTTAGCAGAAGAGAGGTGGTGCTCAGATGTGGTAGTGCTGTTTTCACAGTAAATATCTGCTTAAGGATGACACAAACAGTAGGCAAAAGCAAACCAGCATGGGGGTAACTGAGGGATTTGGCAATGGTGTGGTGTGTCTGTGTGATCTTCTCTTGATAGAGACTCATACTACAGAGTTGTGTGCTTCTGGAGTTTTAGCTAGCTGAGCCCCATGCTCATCAAAGCACATCAAAGCATGTCATACTGTACTAACCTGAATAATGCAACTGCATGTCCAAGGAAAAAGAGGGAGTTAGACTCCAAATGAGTGGTGAGGACCTCCTCTGGCATGGAAGAAATGGAGACTAGGGCTCTGCTTTTCCATCTTTATCTGTGGAACTGGATAATTAAAAGCCTTGTTTTTTTTTCTGAACTGACTAGGAAAAATACCTTTAGCACCCCTACCTGCCCATCACTGCAGACCTTCTTGAGGTGTGGGGGTGGGGACTTGATGGCTTGGGGGATCCCTTTCTTCTTTCTTTGATGTTTCAGACTTGGTCCAGATACTCCTTGTACTTTGTCCTACTCAGTGTTCCAGCTCTGTGGGTTGTGAGCAATCTGACAGCCTACTCAGCAAGCATCCCTGCTGGAAGTCAAAATCTGGAGGGACTGGAAAGAGAAATACAGAAGCAGAATTGGAAACATAGAGATAGGAATAGATCATCACAGGTAAGACTGTTTAGAAGAGGCAGTAATTGTGGACTTGTAGAGGAATTAATAGAATGGAGAAAAGTTGGGCAATGTACAAGTGGGAAAGAGGAAAGGGCCAATTCTTGGTATTTGCATGAAAACTATCTCAAACATCATTGTTTTCCTGTTATAATACCTCTTGGGAGATACCAAGAAACTTTCCATGCTCCCTACAGCAAGATCTGTAAAATCTCAGTTAACAGAAGTGTTCCAGACAACAGAGTGACTAATTTCCCCACACCACCTCAAATCTGTCTCCTACCAAGTTCCTCTCTTTGAAGAGAGTTCTCATCCCACAGCACAGCAAAGCTCGCCCACATCTGTGATGCTTTCCCCGGAACAACAAAAACAGTAACAAAGGATGACAAACTAAGCAGAGCCTAACCTAACTGAGTAATCAGTTGTTCTGTAAGCACAGGGGTAAGTCTGAATCACTCACATGAAAAATTAACTCCCAGCCCTTCAATACTAGCCAGTGACTATCAACACAACACTGAGACCACAAATGCTCTTTTCAAGGAGAGATAGGGATTAATTAAGCTGAAGTTACATCACAATCCAACCCGCATTAGGAAATCTTATTTAATTACAAAACATCACAGCTGGTTTTATTTTTACCTTAACCTTCCTTTCTGATGAATCCTACTTCAGCAGTGGTCCATCTCTAGTAGTACCCAGGCTATCTCAATTGTGTCTCTGGCTTCTCCCAAAGAGCTGTCAGGGCAGCACAGGACATAAATTGGATGTCAATGTTCTTTGGAGAAGCAAGGAAAAGTGTTCATTGTGGAACAGACACACATGTAGGGGAACATTTTGTTTAAAATCTCTTTATACTTGAAAAAATAACACCACCTGGCCTGCCACATGGATGACATGCTGTTTTCCACCAGAAAGATTTTTTCATCTTGAATAGTGGGTGTGGCAGTGGAGGACAGGATATGAAAGACATTGGTCATTGTAGAAGCCACTGTGCTTTATCACATGTATTCCTGTCCACCAGTGTGTTGGTGACTAGAGAAATAGGGCCATAAGAAGAAACTTCAGCTGGAGATTCTGGGGAAAATAGTTTGGAAGATGTGAAGGTTTTTTGTAAAATTGAGTAACAAATGCTGCTGGTTAATCATCTGCTTGGTTTGGTTTTTTGAACAGATGAGAAGGTTTTTTTTAAAAAAAAGAGGTGTACAGTTGTTGCCACCAATGTTATGTTGCATGCAGAGTAATGTACCTAGCCCTGTGATAGTACCTAATAGCAGATCCTGGACTAATTTTGAACACTAGAAGGAGAACATGGAGCATGGCAGAGTTCACCTTTCCAGAGAAGGCAGTTTGGACCCACAGACTGTTTCACCCTGAGAAGGTGGCTACATCAACCTGCTCTGTGTTATGCTGCACCATGGCAACTCATTGGCTTCACCACAGCTACTCAAGGGTCTGTGTCTGACATGAGCTACACAGTCCATGTAGGCTCAGGATGTCCCAGCTACAAGACAAATGAAGCTGAAATGGTGGTGAAGGTTAAGTCAGTGTTGGGAGCTTACACAGACCATTCAGTGCCAAATCCATGCTTTAAAATGTAGACCATTCAGAAATCGTATAAATACGACTGTTTGAAGCAGCAATGTATTCTCCAGGAATGATATCTCTGGATGTACTTTCCTACAACCAAAATATTCAGTTATGTTATGAAAAGTAGTGATATTTCAGACAGTAATGAAAATAAATTAAGAATAAGAACTACTGAGCCCTGCTTTTAAGGAGTAATTCATACATTTTAAGAGTGTGTGCATAACCTTACAAAACCTGAAATCTAACCCACTGCCAGGTAATTGGATTGGGCAGTCAGTCAGCATAGGTATGACTAAAAATGCCCATTGCTACTGGCCTGTAGTCAAATTTTCCTTGAGTTATGGACACAGAGCATTGTGCTTTTAATTCTGATGTGTTCTACCAGGGTGTGTTTTACTGCAACATTATATAAAACCTGTTCTAAAGTGACCTGAAAATATGTGTCACTCTGGTTGACTTAATACAGCCTGGAAAAATGCCCTTAATTCTTGGGATTATTAAGTAATGGTGGAACTTGAATGAAGTTGGTACACTTCACATTTTAATTCCAATTTAATAGCTGTGGTGACAAAATCCTTGGTGAGCAATATCAACCCAATCCAAAATGCACTACAAAATGCAGTTCTTCTTGGAGATAAAACTGGAACCCTATGTTTGTCTCCATGTCCCATCTTAGCAATATATATATACTTCCAGCAAACCTTACTTTTACTGAAAGGAGGGCAAATTTAAGGTTCTGTCTTCCCTCACTGGGCTTATGCCAACAAAACCTACAAAAATTAAAGTGGCAATTCTATCTAGATGCTGTCAGTTTTTTCCTTTGGAGAACACAGAACTGGAAGGGTCTTATGGCTTGTCTCTTCCATTCTCCTTTCTATTTTCAGTTTCCCTCTTGTCTTATACACTGGAAGGCTTTGTTGCTCCCGATGATTGTGGCAAGTAAATTCTAAATGGCCTTGTGCTGTAGAAAGGTGCACAACACTTGAGTTCTTGGAGAAGGTTGTTTCATTCTCTGTGGACCATCACTGAAATGGGAGGAGGCATAGATTTTATCAGCAGCTTCTGTGAATATTTGGTAGAACAGGAACACTGATGTTGAAAATTCATGTTTCTTTTACACCCTGTTGAGCTTCCTGATGTGTGCTTCTGCTGTGCCAAAAATGAGGGTCAGTGTGAGCAGCAGCTCTTTACTCTCAGCTCCTCCTTCCTTCTTGGGAGCAGCAACTACAAAAATGATACTTTTTGTGTTTATTGATTTTATAGGGATGGATTACATATAGCTTGGCTGTGCAAATCTGGAGTTTGTTAATGATTTTTCTACATTTTTTTCTAAACTGCTAAGCAAATCAACCGATAATATATAAAATGGATTTGGTCAGTCTCAAAATGCAGGCAAATTTAGGAAAAGGAGCTGCCACAAGGGTGATTTTGCCACCTTTTTGCCACATTATTTAAAATCCAAGTCACTTGAAGCTTAGTGCCACTGTTAAAAGAGTAATGGAGAAGGAGTGGAGACAAGAGAAGGTAGTTGGTGCCTCAAAAGTAGGTGCAACATCTTCAGTATTTAGAGCTATATACATGACCAGGAAAGATGTTTCCTCTCAGATCACTTTGTCTAGTTGACATGGTTGAATAACATTTTTAGACTCATAGAATAACAGAATGATTTAGGTAGCAAGGGACCTTAAAGATAACCAAATTCCAACCACACTGCCATGGACAGGGACACCTTTCACCTAGAGCAGGTTGCTCAGACCTGCATCCAACCTGGCCTTGAACACCTCTGGGGATTGGGCATCCACAGCTTCTCTGTGTGACTTGTTCCAGTGCCTCACCACCCTCACGCTAAAGAATTTCTTTCTAACAGTTTATCTAAAATTTCTTTCAGTTTGAAGACGTTCCCCTTGCCCTGTCACTACATACCCTTCTAAAAAGTCCCTCTCCATCTTTCTTGTAGGTTCCCTTCAGGTCCTGGAAGGCTGCAATTAGGTCTTCTAGAATTAAGCCTTCTCTTCTCCAGGCTGAATAATCCCAATTCTCTTAGCCTTTCCTCACAGGAGAGGTGCTCCATTCCTCTGATCATCTTGGTGGCCTCCTCTGGACTCTCTCCAACAGGTCCATGTCCTTGCTGTGCTGGGACAGCAGAGCTGATGCAGCCCTGCAGGTGGGGTCTCACAGGAGCAGAGGGGCAGAATCCCCTCCCTCCCCTGCTGCCCACACTGCTCTGGATGCAGCCCAGGACACATTTGGTTTCTGGGCTGTGGGTGCTCATGGCTGGGCCCTGTCCAGCCTCTCACCCACCTGCACCCCAAATAATTTATAAGGCAGGCAGACATGCTATAAAGAAAAGCCACGTTGCTGCCTGACCTGGAAAGAATGACATTCTGGTTCCAGAAAGGTTTACAGGTCAGATCTTGAACATGATAGTCTTATGAGTAGAACAGGAACTGAATGCTACCACGTGTTTCATCACTCCTTGCCTAAATAATATGTGCAGCTGTTGCAAACCTAGAATTCTCAGAGGAATGCTGTCTTCTCCTTCATCCTGCCAAGATGGGTACAAAATATGTGCAAGATTGCAAGTTCTTCTCTTTCTTCCAAGTTATCAGAAGATTTCTGAAATGTGGCATTAAATGCAATAGAAATCTGGTGCAAACAAGTAGTACAAACATCCTGCAAAACAGGAGCACACTGTCTGCTCAGATTCAGGATACAAGCACTAAATTTCCAGGGGTCATGAGGATGTTATTTCTTGTGTATTTTTCAGTTTGATTGCTCTCTTAAATTTAGAAATGTTTAATAAAATTCTGGAGCCTGACAATGCCTTAATGGAAATTTAATGAAGAGAAGGACAAGCTATGTCAGCTTCAGAGTCTGCCAGGAGGACTGCACTGCCTGATGATCCTTTGGCTGTTTATAAATGTCTCATTTTTCTTTTCATTGATCTACATGGTCTTTTCTTTGGCTTGACTTTCCCTATGGATTTTTTTTTTTTTTTTTTTTTTTTTACTTCAGATATATTTTTAAAAAAATCTCTCTTGTTTTAAGCTTCCCATTCTCTTCTTTGAAATTGAATCCAGCTTTGATGTTCTTTTCTTTATTGCTTTACTCAGGGATCCCTTGTGAGGGAACAGATCAAAATTTCAAGCTTGTAGAGGTACTGTTCTAACTGTAATCTTCCATAATAAGATAATGGTATGAATATGATAATGACATGAATATGATAATCTTTAAGCTTCTGTTATAGCTCAGAGGAAAGTGCTAATTGGCTTCTGGCCATTCAGAATGTTGTATTAGTGCAGTAGATGGGGATGCCAATGTTTTGACCATAGCAAATTAACAAGAATCTTTAACCCTGTGGCACTGCAGTGACTAACTCACCTTCAGGTTAAATTCCAGTCACCTTCAAGTCATAAATCTCCCAGGTCTCTTCAATGGCTGCTTGTGTTTCATCCCCAGTGTTTCATTCACTGACACTGATTTATCTGTTTTCCTAAAAATGAAGGTCAGGAGAGCCAGGGACAGGCCATGCCTGAGCTGTGAATCTCAGAACAGGAAAGGCAATTAAGCTTGCACACTTTTATAACTTGTATGAGGCCCTTTCCATTTTGTGGGCTTCTCTAAATCTGCAAGCTCTGAAAATCTTCACAACTGTCCCTAAAGTTTAGGTTTTTCCCTCCCTCTAATTGTTTTTAATAAGACCATAAAAAAGAGAAAAGAATACAGCTGCTGTCAGTATTTCTATAACTAAAACCAGCTTCCAAAGCCCTTATCTCCATCAGTAAATGTAAGTATCCCACACAACATATCCACTGTTATATATGTTCATGGCAGTTATTGGCTTCCTGTTTTGTAGGAGTTGCTTACAGGCTTCAGGACAATCCCCTCCCCCATTCTGCAGATACTAATATTTTGAATGCATTTGGGCAATAATTCTATTTCTATAAAATCCTCAAAGGAAATGAGAGTCCATAAAGCTACATTAAAATAACATGAGGGATAAACTTAAACCCACAGGAGCTGGAAAGTTATGTGGCAGGTCATCCAAAAACCTAAGCTGACAATATATAGTTAAAGTGCTGAGATATTGCACTAGAATGGACTAAATAATGGGACACACAACCTTTATAATTCTACAGGAATTCATCTGATCTCTTCATCATGGTATTCTGGTTGTCAGATAGTACACATACTGATTATAATTCTTAACATTAAAAATCACTGGACCAACACAGTTTAGCATCTTTGTGAAATACAGGACTTTGGAGCAAGGATTAATTAAAAATGGATAGTATAAATATTTTCATTCTAGAGATTAGAAATTTGTATTTCTGGAGCCATAAGAAGCAAAATATTAAATAGATAAGTAAAGCATTTTATTTCTTATGTACTACATTCTTTTGGATCCTGTATAATAACTACCTGACTTCATTAATGCTTTTAAATAATACATTTAACAGCTAATGGCAGTCTGATACTTTGAGCTGTTTTAGATAGCAGGACTCTGATTATAGATTCTGTTGGATCCAGATTGTGCCCCATGCCAGGCCCATCTCATGCCTGTCCTGTGTTTATGTAGCTCTCTGCTCTAGGTGATTTCCTGCTCTGTCCTGGAAGTCCCAAACTTTCACCACTGACTGGATGAGAAGATAATAGCAAATAAATTCCTAATTTAGCACTCCCCTAAGAGCTTGTGGGTTAGTGGTCTGTACCAACTTTACATGATCTTTTCTTGACTTGAGTAAATGTGGGTTAAGATGTGATTTATTTTCATATCAAGTTTTAGACTTTGTTTAGCCTGGATGTCTTGTATTTACTGTCCATCAGACAATGTACAGAATTGGGCTGAGCATGAACTAAATAAGAGCCCAGGGTCCACCTGCTCATACCAGAGTTACAGTCACATCCCAGCTGGAGTCTTTCACATGTTGACCCCATATACTTCAGATTCTGTGCTGCATGCAGTGCTCTCAGCCAGTGACCCAGTAGGACTATGCTGGGAATGATGTATACTAAACAGAAAATTTTGGTGTTGGAATATCTGAATTTCAGGTGTGTAGCCTTAAACTATGCAAATTATGGTGATGCCCTGGGCTGCCAAGAGTTGGGGACATAAACTCAGGGATTTTGGTACCCTGTATAAGGCTTTTTAGGTACCAGCTACACCACTGTTAATGAAGTTTAAAATGAGAATTCTTTTCTTTCCAAATAAATTATAAGATTTGAGCTCATCTCATTGATGACTTATTCAAGGAAGATAATTTCCTTTATTAACTATGTCTGTTTTGTGCATTAAATCTACCCTTAGTGCAAACATATACTGCCTAATTACACACTGGCCTCAGGGACAGAGAATTTATAGTTAGACTGCAAATGTAGTTCACATGGTATTCAGGAATTCATGAGATGATAACTTCCTGAAAATGACATCTATGCAAAATCCAAAAAAATCAAGCTAAGGAAACTCAGAGAGAAGAGTGCAAGACTGTTCAAGGAGCAGTTTTAACTAGGAATCAAAAAACCTCTAGCTCAGTGCTGGGAGAGAGCTTCTCTGTACTTGAAGCATTCTATCTGGAAGTGAAACCAAGGACATTTGCCTTACTACTTTATGAACTCATTTACACTTTTCCAGATGCTCCCCACATCTATGGGACATATAGAGCTAAGCAGTCATAATTGCTCTTTAAAGCCTGAAACTAGAGCAGACTAACTTGATTAGACAGTCATTAAGAACAGACAAGAACTCCAAGTTTCTTCTGTCTCCTGTGTCTACCCACAGAGAGTAGACTAGAGAGAATTTGGCAGCTAATATTCAATCATTCAAGCCCTATAGTTTAGGGAGAAAGAAGGACTGGGCTAGTTTGATTTGCATTTTAATTTTCTTGGAGTGGAAAAACAAATGAAAGAAATCAAAGTAAAAGCACATGGTTTAATATAGAATAATCAAAACATCTGTAAGTAGTTCTGCTTTACTAGTCCTTTCAAGGGCATGTATCTGGTTAATTTAGTATGGCAGCCTCAATTAAACAGCCCCTAGTAGCATGTTGTGGCTAATTGCTTACTGTTTACCACAGCCTTTTTTTTCTTTGAAAAAGGATCCTTCCTTTCTCCAAAGCATGCCTGTTTTAGATTGAAGTTAGTACTTTGAGTCTGATTATTTAAATTTAAGATGCCCAAAGCAATAAAAAACCAGAAAGTCAAATAAATGAATTTACACTCCTTTCCATGTGTTTAGCAGGTGAGGAAAGAACCTATGCTATTTTCTTAGTTTATTAGAGAATTATAGCATGTTATAGATTTAAAGTGTGCTATAACAAAGTTAGCACTCATTATCAGTAGCTCTTAGAGTTTGTGTGCAGGAGAGCAAAAGAAATTTGTCCATCTGGAGTAGTCACAATAGACTTTGGAGTTTGTATACTTTATTATTTGAGGAAAAAAAAACTATTTTTTGTCATTTCCTTCTGCTCCCCTGAAACAACTAGTTTAGGTTGCATTCTTCAACATTCTTCTTGTGTTTAGTTCAACAACAATGAATATCTTATATTCATTTTAATTAAAAAAAAAAAAAAACAACAGATGGTTTATGGAAAAAGAAAAATAATTTAAAAAATAAAGATAGCACTATAGCCCTTTGCGTTCAGTGGAAGAATTTTAAGCCTTCAGTGTAAATCCCAGAGTCTGATGCTGGAGTCTAGCACACCCAAATTGCTTCAACATTTCCAAGAGCTATTCCACCTCTATAGGGAAAACCTTATTTTTCAACCCTGCCAACCCACTGAGATCACTGAAAACAGGAGGAGTTGTTTCAGTCTGGGGATTCTTGAGTATTTAACCACTTCACTGAAATACCTGAAGAAAGCTTTAAGAAAACTTGAGCAAAAATCTCTAAAGCATAATTTTTCCCAGGTTAGGTTATAAAAAGGTAGCAGTCTCACCTCACAACCCTTCCCACTACCACAAGCACATTCCTGCTCTCTGCACTGCTTGTCTCCTGTCTCAGCCTCCAGACTGCATCTGCATTTAACACTCATGGAAAACCTATTTTCAGCTGCTTTCCACAGCCATGCTTGAGCCCAGGCAGGAGTCAAGCAGTTCCTGAATTGTCATAGCTACTCTGAGCACACCAAATTTCTAGAAAATCCTGATCTTTGGAGAAAGGAAGCTGTGTTTCTAGATGTGTCAGAGGGCTGCTTCTCTGGTTCACAGCCCAAGGAAAACACCTCTAGAAATCCCATACAACAAAAAGTTCTGTTTACAGGGTTGTCAGTTCTTCTGATTCCAAATTTAATTATATTTAAAGAAGTTTCAAGAGCACAGTTTGATAAAAAATTCCAGTGTTTCATTCTGAAAAAATCCAACCCAAGAGGTAGAGCTATTTGACATCCCCTCTGTTTTCCCTGCTTAAAATGATTTGAAGAACATCACACAGATTTACAGATTGTTCCTTTTAGCTTGAAAATGCATTTTTCAAGAAGCAAAATTTTGCCTGTGAAATTTTGTTAATCTCTCACATGTACAGAGAATGGAAATGGCCTGAAAGATTCCTCCAGCACAATTTAAAATATTTATTTGCCTCTTAATGAAGAGCTTTAGTGGTGTCAGGCACTGGTTGCCACTGGTTTTCCTATAGGCATACTCAGTTGTTTAGAGCAGCACCTCAGAACAACAAATTGGCTGTAGTGCTTGTGACTAATCCATGTTCTGTGGATGCCAGAACATTGGAAAGCCATTAGTACTGCTGGGGCATGGCAATTTCCAGAGGCAGCAGTTGCTGCTCCTATTCTTGTGAAAGAATCAGCAAATCTGATTTTCCAGGGTTTTCCCCAGCTCCACTTTGTTAGCAACCAGTGTCCTCAACGGGATGTGATCCATTGTGGTTGGGCAGCAAAAATTATTTTTCTTACACTGCCTTGTCCTTCTTTTTATTTGCATTTCTCACATTACAAGGAGTGTGAAGGTGTGATGACTAAATCAGATGAGGGATTGGACACCTTGTCTAGGATTTAGGTGGAAATAAAGTGTCTATACTGATCTTCATTACCTGAAAAACCCTCAGTTCTGATAGGGTTGTATGGTGGATCACCCTTTTCAAAACACAAAAGTCTGATAGTTTCCCTGCATTTCCTCTTCTCACAGGCAGAGGCAGGGGAAGCCTGTGTGTATCCAAGGGGCCACTGCAGGAATGCTGGCAGTGTTTGTGTTTGAGCATTAAGGCATCACACAGTGCATTACAGAAACTGCCCGTGCAGGTGATAGAGGGGCCTGACTCACATGGACACGGAGAGAGCCAGTGATGCCCCTACAACTTGCTGCAGATTCAAGCTCCCTTCTGTGCAGAAAGAACCACATTTCCAGCACAGAAAGATCCAGGACCTGGGTCAGAGGAGTGATAGACACTGCATCAAGCTGCAGTCTTGCTGTCCAGTCACTTGAAGATATCAATCCATGCATGGCTATTCCAGCAACTTCAGGCAGCCTGAGCTGGGACAGCCAAAAGCAGTCGCTGCCTTCTCCAAGATTGCCAAGCATTCTACAAATATAAGTCTTGTTAACTCTTGAGCACAATACATTCATCACTTTTAACCTATCTGTAACCTCACTTGTGTGATGAAAGGCATTCAAAATGAAACACAGATAGTTTTTAAGAAAGCCACACAACACCGGAAGGGAGATGTTGACAAAGGACATTGAGATGTGCTTACAAAAGCTTTCTTCACTACCTGATTGTGACCATGGAAACTCGCTGATGCAAAACCCTGTGATGCTGCAGTCTGCTCTTTCAAGCCATTCTTGTTTGATCTACTTTGTGGATAATCTGAAAGACTCTTCAGTTTATTGGAAAAACAATGCGGGGGTGGGGAATGCGGGAACAGAGGAGTAACAAAGCACGAAGTACTTTCTGTCTTTTTTGCCTCAGTCTTTAATAGTAAGACTGGTTGTTCTTTGGGTACCCAGTCCTCTATCTGGAAGAGAATGAAGCTCTGTAATGCAAAGGGAAATGGTCAATTATCCCAGTTGGTTAGAGCATGATGCTAATAATGCCAGGGTTGTGGGTTCAATCTCATATGGGCCCTTCACTCAAGAGCTGGGACTTGGTGATCTTGTGGGTCCCTTCCAGCTGAGAATATTCTGTGGTTCTGTGACCTTCTATACTTACACACACACAGGTGCCTGTGGGGCTGGATGGGACCCACCTCAAGGGTACTGAGGGAGATGAGAGAAGTGTTCACTGAGCCAGTCAGCATAATTTCTCGGAAAACCTGGCTGACTGGGGATGTTCCCATTGACTGGAAGCTAACAAATGTCCTGTACTTGGATGACAACAATCCAGGTGGAGCAACAGGCTGGAGGAAGAGTGGCTGGAAAGTTGATTGGACAAGAAGGACCTAGATGTGCTGGCTGAACATGAGCCAGTGTGTGCCCAGGTGGCCAAGAAGGACAATGTCATCCTGGCCTGTATCAGGACAAAAGGAGGGCTTTCCCGTGCTCAGTTGAGGTTGCATCTCAAATACTGTGTTCAGTTTTTGTGCCCCTCCCAACAGACGTGCTGAGGCATGGAACCAGTAGGAAATGGAGCTTGTGAAGGGTCTTGAGCATAAGTCTGATGAGAAGCAGCTGAGGGAGCTGGGGCTGTTTAACCTGGAGAAAAGGAAGTTTAGGGGACACCTTATTGCTCTCTAAACCACCAGAAAGGAGGGTATATCCAGGTGGAGCCAACAGGCAATAGAGTGAGAAAAAATTACTGCAGGTTGCACCAGGAGAGGTTTAAATTGGATGTTAGGAAAAATTTCTTCCTAATACTCACAGGCTTCCCAGGGAAGTGGTTGAGTCACCATGCCTGGAGGTAAAGATGTGTAGACACCTCACTTAGCAACATGGTTTAGTGATTGACTTGGCAGTGTTGGGTTAAGAGCCGAACTTGAAATCTTAAAGGCCTTTTCCCACCTAAATAATCTATGATTTAAAACCCAAGCCCCCTATCTAATCAGTGTTAGCAATGTCACAGAAACTGAGCCAACAATCTGCCATTATTCTAAAAAGAAGAGTCAAAAGCTCTAACGTCCTTCCTATTGAAATCTGAGTCATAAAACACTGACATAGCGTTTGTCATCTGTGTTGATCTAATGGATCAGCACCTTTTCTTTGTGCCCTGTAATCATCAATTCTTGCCAAAGAATCAAGGTGAACTTTGTCATATGTCCCAAGCTTTGAAGCTGCATTCCATTAAGGATTTTTGGAGTAGACAGTGAGCCTGTTCTGACAGAGGCATATTCCAAAAATACTCCAACCTTCTATTTCCCCTATGAAGAATTGGAGATGGTATAGAATGACATTCATCACATGGTCACAATGAAAGGAATCTGTAAGAAATGTGGACTTTATTAACTCACCAGCTGTGCTTGCTGCCAAGCCAACCTCAGGTACCATTTCAGTTGCTCTGTCACTCGTGACTTCCCTTTTCCCAGGAAAGAGCTTTCATTGTTCTTCAAAGAATTGAAACATACTTGAGCTACAATAGACTAAAAGGGCAGCAAATGCTAAGCAATGGCTGAGCTATAAACATTTCTACTAAAACAGAGTATTCAACATATTTGAGACATCAGTGATCCTTTACTTCTTGAGCTGTAGTAATAACAATTCAGAAAAAAAAAAAAAAGCCCACAGACATTTCTCAGATCCTAGCCTTCCCATTTCCTAATGAATTTGTTCTCTTTCAAAATTAGATGATTGCACAAGTTACCCTGGCTTCCTGCCTGGCCACGGGTGCCCAGGTTTCTGGTGACTCTTTCCCCTATTTAATTTACACTGCTGCCAAATTGCAAGACAGTTGAGAGGCCAGACAATTCTGCCAAAACAGACATTAGAACTTTTTACAATAGGAGTGGATCAGCTTTTCCTGGGTCTGCTGGCATTAAGAAATCAGACAAATACAGTGATTCTTGCTCCATCCTAAACACTGATCTCTCTTATGTCCTCTGCCATAAAAAATAACAGTTTATCAATATTTTTTTTTTTTGTTTTCTTTTCCAAAGACTGAAGGATGCCACTTCTTCCCATTGATTTTTGAGGGAGTTGCAGGCTGGCTAATTGGTTGTATTTAATTTCTGATGCTGATGACATTTGAGTTCCTTCTAGCAAGACCCTACTGCCTGGGAGAAGTAATGGTTTCTCCATGGTATTATTTAAAAAACCATGAAAACACTTTCTATTTTGCCAAGAGAATATACTGAAAACTTGCTATTCTTTTTAATTCTGAATCTCATTGCGTTCCCTGGGAAGGATTCGTATTTCACAATGAGTGTTCTCAGACTGAATTAACCTGAGAGTGAAAAGAAAATATAGCAGAATGAAACTATAGAGAAATTATTCAAAATGTACCTTGTTTCAAGTGGGAAATGCAAACAGATTCAGGCATTATAAAAGGATTGAGTTTGTCTTGACCAAGATTTTACAGTAGATGCAAGTTAGAATTGGAGCCCAGCACCACCAGTTCTCACTTCTGTGACCTTTAGGACAAAAGATGTTTCAACCTGTCACATAGAGAATACACCTATGTATCAATCTAAAGGGATCATGGGGATATTTTAAATGAAAAATATTGATTCCCTTATCCCCAGTAAAAGCCCTTATGCCAAAATACTATTTCTGCTTCCGAGGAAGAAGGTGGAAACTGAAATTTGTCTAACAACACATATGCATAACTATTTATCTTACTACATGACTATCTACTACAAATATAACTTCCAATTTGAAACCAAGACAATTTTTTTCAGATGTATTTAACTTTGCAAGTCCTGCTTTCATGTTCATTCAAAACATGACAGGTGCACCCCATTTTATATATTAGTAAGAAGCTTGGGGCTGCACAGCTTGTGCCAAAAAAAAAGTAATTATATATTTAATGTTTCCTGCCTGTGAGGTAGTCCCTCTTTTCTTGCTTCAAATGTGCTATGTTTAGACAGAGGTGAGAAATATTTCTAAGCCATCAGTAAATGTTCTGTAGCTGGTTTTTATGTGATATCATATGCCTTCAAAGACAAGTTTTCTGCCAGAGTGCTCATTCTGTTAGCTGTGTTATCACTCTGGTTCAACTGAGACAGCTTATAGACAAATATTATTTGCATTCCTGGTACTCTGCCTGCTGCTTGTGACTCTTCTTAAAGGGGAAGGGAATTGGTCTAACATTCAGGCAACAACAGAATTGTGAGAGTTTTCTAACATTGACCAGATATTGATATAAAACCAAGAGGATTTGGAAATTAATTGGTTGATTTCCAAAAAACAAGGGAAAAACCTCAGGAGAAGTTATCACTAAGTCCTAGTGACACTGATTACAGAGCCAGATGTGCATAGCTCATGCTCAAATCTGCCCAATGAAGCTTTAAACTGGTTGTTAGCAATGCAAGAGAGTGTCATTAAAATCATAAAAATAAATGTAAAAGGGAGAAGGATTTTTTTTTCTACTTTCAACAATCAGTGGAAGATACCAATGAGAACATTTTGAAATGTTAATAAGTTTTGAAACGTATTTCAAGTTTCACTTGAAAGTACACACCAAACTGGCAACATTTATTTGGGGCGCAGCAATGTCATGGGCTCTTCACAAACCCAAGGAGATTGGCCTGTGTCTACATCTCTCCTGAAGACAGGGAGGAAAGAGATTCCTCTGAACCTCTGAGAGCTTCACAGCCATCTTCTTCTGGTGCCACTCATGCTGGTCATTCTGTGGTTATTTGGCAGTGAAGTGAGTGCACAAGCAAGGCTGTAGGTAGGTGAGAGAAGAGAGGAGACAAGCCAAGGAGAGGATCTCTCTCCAATCATTGTTGCCAGGGAATGAGGAAGTTCTGTTGATGGGCTCATCTGTGCTGATTTTATAGGTCACTTTCTAGCCCTGTGAATCTTCCCAAGGGACTGCAGGACCTGAGGAGTCTCTGTTCTCTTCATCAGGAAGGAAGGGAGTAGAGTGTACTGAAGATACTAGAGATGCCTCAAGTTACACAGAATTTCCATCAGATCTGTGTGCTTCCTCTTCTGTTATTTCAGCCTGAAAAGTCCATTCACTCTTGCCACTGCCATGTCTAAGTGCTTCAAGATACTATTTCACCTTCTGCATCTTCAAAGCCTCAGGCAGCTGAGAGACAACAGCTGAGAGGAAGCAGCAGCAGAGGTTGCTTTGCTATAGCCCTCTCAGGAGCATTTCAGACTGGTGGATTCTATGGCTGTGGGAAAGGACTTTCTAAGACAGCAAGACTTGCTTGTTACTCTCAGAAGGATAATATTCTGTCTCAGAAGAATAACTGCTGGTAGGTCCTTCAAAATTTGGAAAAAAGCTCTGCAAGAATGATATTTTGCAACAGTCCTGAGCAGAGACATGCAATGTGTTAGGAACGTTTTTGGTGCAGGCACATCTGATTACTGGATAATATTTTCCCCCAGTTTTCATCAAGATATATTTATGCCCAAAAAAGAAACATGAATCAGAATTCTTGCTTTGTAAGAAAAAAAAGCCATAAAAAATATTTTTAAGTTAGTGGAAATATTTCTCTTACTACATTCATGTTCTCCTATGGCTGCAACAGTCATTACTTTTGCTAAACACAATACAGAAGACAACATGCTCCAAAATTCCACTGTACCAAAGGGCAGAGTGCAAGACAGAAGGAGGCAAAAGGGTACAAGGAAACAGTGAAGTGAAACATGTTTGGATGACAGGCAGTGGGGCCCGTGGCCTGGTACCATGACTTTACAAACAGTTTAAACCCTGCCTTGTTTTTTTCTCTGGTTGATTATTCTGGCTTCTGCACCCCCTGTACACGCTTCCCTTCACCAGCCACTGTAGCCCAGCACAAGCCTTGATGCAGAAGGAGCATTTTGACGGAGCAAAATATAGTTATTTTTATCCATGTCAGCTTCTTGACTCTTCATTGTGCTGCCAACAACTGTTTCTGCTGGCACATGTCAGGGACCAGAAAAGTAGTGATCTGTATGGGTGGAAGTGCCTTTCTTAGTGGTGGTGTTCTCTACTGCAAGCTCAAGCTGGCATTGAAATGAAGGGCACAGTAAGTGTAGCACGCTTGATAGGCAGAAAAAGGAAGTTCAAGTTGGATAATGAATTTTCTTGTAGGATATTTTAAAGGAGCTCCACCCTGTGACACAGCAGACAGAGAAAAAAAAAAACAAACAAACCCAAGAGTATTGATTAAAAAATGCAAGAAGCTGCTGATATTCTCTGGACTTTGGTTTGACTAAGTCAGCAGTCTTTAAAATGGATGAGATGTATTGACCAAGCAGGGCCGGAAAAAAAAAGAAACAAAGAATGTTGGCATGGTACAGAAAAAAGAACAAGTGAAGGGATGGACAAAGGGTGTGATACAGATAAAACAACAGTTTTGGAAGAAAACTTTCACTATGCTTAAAGTTGGGCACTGAATTCCACCTTCCCTTAAACCTGGAAATGCTCCTAGTTTCTCAGTACAGAGAAGAGCCAGGCTAAAGTAATTTGCAGGCATCCTACAACAGAGTGATGGAGGCACATTCTGTGGCTATTATCACTGGTGGATGGTGATGTATAAGTGTAAAAGGACCTTTAGGTTGTGATGAAGTGATCTCCACTAATCCTTGTTTGTTCCTAGTGTTTGGCAGCAATACAACAATCTGTTCCCAGTTGTTAGCTTTTAAGGTTTGAGTAAAAAATGTTTGCTCATTTGGCTTTGTATTTTCATCTAGGTGAATATATCTAATTATTTTATCCCTCTGAGCTCCCTATACCTTGAACACTGAAACATTCACTGCTTCTGCAGGAGATTATAGGCACTGCAGAAAGAAGGTGTTTTCCTGAAACAAGGAGCAGGTTAGGGACAGACAAGGAAAAGGTTGCATTGCTGATAGAGAGCAGAAGAGGCTAATTATATCTCTTGGTATCTCAGTGGCTTAGTCATTCATGCCCAGGGGAGCAGTAAAGAGGCACTTGCACTTAATGCTAATCACTCCAGAAACAAAGACATCCCATTGCCATCCTCTGACTCCTGGAGGCAGATACACCCTGAATGTTTTGCAAGTTGCAACACTGAGATTTGGTTTGTATTAAAGAGTATGGTTCAGGCAAAGCTGTTCTCTTGCATTGCCAACTGAGTATCTGAGTCACAGATGAGAGAGCTAGATACCTTGGAGTTAGCTAGTTCTGTTGAATCCTGGTCCTGTGCTTTATCTGGTAGATCATACACCTTTTCAGAGTTTAATCAGATATTCAATGTACGTTTAGCCATGGCTTAGGATACGCTAATTAATGTAAATCAAGATCAGTTGGATGCCTTCCTTATATGCAACTGCAAGCTAATAATTCATAGAAGGTTAACTGAAACACTGGATATATGGACCATGTCTCTTATTGCTGTTTGGCCTCATTAGAAACATTAAGACTGTAAATTGTGTAATATATTCCTAGGTTCGTTTGGTTCATTATTTTATAATGACAGCTTTGGTATTTAAAAACTCTGAGTTTGTTTGCCTCTAGAAGGTTTTTTTCCCTCCCCCTCACTGGAAATCCTCTTTTAGCTCCTCTCCATGAAGCTCTGTGAACAAGAATCATGCATGAAGAGAAAAGAACATAAGGGCTTTAGGTTAACATTGCTGTTTAGGCACGGGCCAATGATCAAACATCAGCTTGTGTGGCAGGGAGAGTCCTATATAAGTTATAAATTCAATACCTTGTTCAAATGACCAAAATATCCCAAGGAGATTTCAATCAAAAATACTTGCATATTAAAAAAAAATCTGTAAAATTCTGTTTAGTGTTGTACAAGAGTTGCTACTGCAGCAGTTTGGTCTGCAACTCATTGGAAGCCATTGACTGGAGGGTGATTTTCAAAGGGACATAGTGAGCTTTTGTTGGCATGGTGCTCATCCAATTTAAGACAAGTCTGGATGACTGGAAAGGCGTTCTTCTGGAAATGCCTTGGGTAATTTATCCAGCCCCTGAAATGATGTCACCATATTGCAGAATAAATATTCATTCTATTCCCAAACAGAATATTTTACTTATTGCTATCTTCCCTCTTGCTTAAGCACCAGTATTTCTCATAGAACACTGTAGGAAATATTCAAGTGATGATTACAAGGTAAAATACTTTCTTTGGCCAGAAGGCATTGTCCTGTTTGGCTTGTTACAGTACATCCATGAGTACACTAGCTTTGTAAAAATTTGTTTATCCTTAGCACAATTGTCCCTGTTCCAGCATTCCCATGTGTTTTGCTGTTGCTGATGGACCATTCTTTTTTCTCCCTTCTGAAATTGCAGGCCAGACAGCAGGATGCTGGGCTACAGAGATACATCTGTGGCAGAAGAGGGTATACCAGGGCTTCAGTTGTGAAAAAAGCCTCTTTTTACAATTATAATAGAGCACAACTTGATAAAAGACACAGAAAACAACTTCTGGAGATGAGGAACAGGCTGCTAATTTGCTTGTGAGACTGTGATGCAACTTATTTTAGTGGCAGGCAGAGTAACCCTGGCATAGGAATGAGTCCGGAGAAAGCATCCTAGAAAATTATGGCATTGAAATTCCACCTATTTCCTAATATTTTTTTCCTAAAAGACCTGAAAATAAACTAAGAGCCCGAATGTGCTAGTGCTTCTGTTTTTGTCTACCTAAAACAACGTTTAGTTTCTCTGTCTTCACAAGTACTCAAAGCCTCAAACATTGTCGCCTGTGAAAACAGAAACCTTTTATTACTGTGGGGCTGTTAACAGTGGATCTGTGGTTGGTGGGGCCTCATTTATTTCAGGGCGGGGAAGTACAAGGTTTTGTTTCCATGCTGATGATGCTGCTAGATAGTTCAGCACATCCTACCATGTGGGAGCCACCTACAAGCATGGACTTTCTTAGCACTGGAGGTGAAGAGAGAGGTTTTGCATCCGTAGCTGAAACCAGGTCAAACCAAATTGTTTGAGTCCTGAGAGATGTGAAGAACTGTCACTACCACAGTGTGTGTTGGTGTTGTCAAAAACAAACTGCTCTGTTGTCCATTCCCTCACAGCGTTTGCAGGCTGTCCCTTTGCTCTTCAAAAGCTGCTCAGGCACCAACACAAGGCTGCCTTGAAGAAGTGTCTCTCAATCTGTGTCCATCTGACCTCATTTCCTCCTTCCACACTGAGCTTTTCAGAGAGGATGGTGCCTGCTGGGTGGGTTTCTCTGTCGTGGTGAGGTTTCTTACACTGACTGTACAAGGGCTGAACAAGGAGACAGGTCAGCACATAGTCTTGGTACATATTTTCACTCCCTCTCCAACAGAAAATCCTGAAGCAGGAACAGGCTTCAGTAACAAGGATAGACTTCAGGAAATTTGCCTGGAGTTTCTTCCATGTCTCTCCATGAGGGCAATTCACAAATCCTGCCCCTATCCTTGCCCAATTCCTTATAATTTGGGCAAGCAAGCTAGATTTTGTGCATGGGCTATGCTATTGTGGTTTCATTTATCCGCCAGGGCCTTCTCTGATACCCAAAAAAGCTGTTCTATAAAGATATATTATCATGGCATCCCAGGGGAAAGACTTTAGGAAAGTCTGTGTCCCAGTTTTTGGGCTGCTATTAGGAATCATTCTTCCCACTGCTGTCATGTGGATTGACAACTTGTTGCCTTAGGCTTTCATGCTGAGGGTAGATCTGGGTGTTGGTTTTAAAAGATATTCAAAACCCTAAAGCACTTTATATCAGGTATTCTTGTACCTTTTAGTAGGTCAATGACTCCCTGTAGTTTTTGTGCTTTTAGCATACACAGACACAGTGACACTGGAACCATAACCCCTCAGAAACCTCTGTAACATAAAATACTTTGAGTTTGAGCCTTACATTGAAGAAATAGAAATAAATTAATGGAGTTTGACTGGTTGTAGATTACTATACAACATTTTTCATGGTTCCTATTCATAAGGCTCTTGGAACATAATGTGGAAAATTTCTCATTTTGGGAAAATCTCTCTGTTAAGAATTATGGCTCTCCAGCTCAGGACTGTTAAAGTTGTTAAGGCTAATATTTGCATATTGATGGAGAACAGAAAAAAACATGCTTTTAAAATAACTAGCTAGCTTTCCACTGAGCCTGAGTTACTGTCACTATAACATTTGTCATTTTGACCTTTAATTTTATTTTTCATAAATTCTGATTGCTGCTCCAGTGCATGAGCCAATAGAGGAATTTTGAACACAGTTCTGACTGTTGACCTCAAATGTTGTGTTCATCCACAGATCACCAAATTTTGGACTTTTTGAACTTCTAATGTTATTTGAATTGATATATTTTATGGTCTCTTAACTTGAATTTTGGGTTTTTTGAGCAATTCTCCTCAGATAAATAGTGTGCTCACAGAAGAACAATTTACCTTAGGTACAGATCATAGGAAGATAGTGGTCCAGGTGCAAAATAAACAGAGGTGACTTAAACCGCTTGCTCTCTAAGGTTCAAACCCACCCCCATTTTTTTTTCAGATGCAAACAAGTGCCACCTCCCAGTGAAGTTAGTGAAACAGATTGGGGCCTTGTCTCTGAAGGGATACTCTGAAAAGTAAGATTGTTGTTCACTTGCTGGTGAAAACGGCCTTGTGTGCAAGCTCACTGTGTTCACCAGTACTTTGGCCTATATTTCCTTTGCTATGGACTTTTCTCCTGGTGAATTGTATGGATCCTGTGAGCAAGAGGAACAAATTTTGACCTGAATGATGAATAAACCACCAAATTAAGGCAAAGAAAGAAACATTTTTGTTTCACCAGGTAACTTATATTTGTAGAACATCTTATAGAAGGATCCAGGGATTTCACTTGTCATAACTGGGAACTAGAAGGGAGACAGCCAATGTGGCAGATATTTGCTAGGTCAGGTGTCCCATGAGTTACAGCATGCACATTACCCCAAAAAATCCCCAAACAAAACAACAAAAAACCAGTGTTACAAGACTGGCATTGTGATAGTGCCTTCTCTTTAGTGCCTCTTTGCCCAGCCTGACCTGGAGGAGCACCAGTAGCCCCACTGCATCCCTGCTCCTGCACAGTACCTGTTTCTCTACAAGAGTCAGGCTTACGTGTGTGGGGCTTATCCAGAGTTTTTAGTTTCTCAAAATAAAAGTCCTAAAGTGAGGACACATATTGATTGTATCAGAATCTGTAAATTTTTATGTGTACTTTCATTCTTTATTAAAAAAGTAATAGAAGAATACACAAGAAAATTCCAGACAATATGCAAAGACATTTGCTATATAATGATGGATTGATCTAAGACTCTCTTTTCTATTCTTCCTCTCTCAAGGCAAGTCTAACTTTTATCAAGTCTGTCACACTTCATGACAAACCAAACAAAAATATCTGATCAAAATATAGAAGAAAGTAAGTTCACATAACCCTCTCAAACCCATTTTTTATCTGCTTTTCATCTCTTGCCATGTGTTTCTTACACACTGTCTGGGACAAATTTATAGCAAGCATTTAAACCCCACTCCCCAAACAGATAGTTAGAAGCTTTTTCCATCATTGGTACTCTATAATAAAATTAATACTGATCTACCAAAACAAAAAGTCTCTACTGAGAAATGAAACCCTCAACCCACTAATGGCCACATCACTAAAAGTGGCAGGACATACATATTTAAATGAAGGCTTCAGAGATCCAATATTATCAGCAACAATTGAGATAAAGTTGGTCTTTCTGGGGGAAAAAAATATTTTAGGCACTCTGTATACTGTAAAGGCTGGTTTAAAAACAGCTGTAAAATTTCACTTATTTTTCCAAACCAGCCAGTCCCTCAGATAATCAGGTACATGGGACCAGTTGTTGTCACTCTGAATAAATTTAGATTTAAAAAAGGAGTGGATTCTTCCTACCCATCTCTCCATCTGTAATATGCAAGATATCAGAGAAGTGATCAAACCCATTCTAAACTTAAAATCCACAAATCTATCTTCAAAATATAATATTTGTAACTATATATGCTTACATACTGCCTAGCTTTTGAATATAATTTTCAATATCTTACATTTTGAGAGTCTTGTAAAACTATATTTTAAAAATAACACTTATAATGGATGTGCTTTCCCTTCTGTCTTCATTTTAAGTGTTCTAGCAGTCACTAAGTCCAGACTTTTTGCTTTCCATATGGTTGGCAGGAAATAAAGCATGTTGATGAAAAACCTCTCTATATAACCTGTCACCCTGAGGAAAGGGCACATCCTGGTAAATTAGTATTTCCTCCAAGTTATCCAAGAGAAATCTGTTCAGAATCTGCATGTGACCAAAGGAGAAGAGTGGGGAATGATCTGATTATATTGTGCTGCCATGAGAATGTGGAAAGCAACAAATACAGTATGTGTGTAAGCTTAGAAGGATTGTAGCCTTTGCTTCTCTATACTGCTTTGCAGAGAAAACACACAATTCTTTACTTATTAAAGAAAAAATGGAATGTAAGGAATTTTGAGGGCGGAAAACTTTTCTCCTTGATTTAGAGAGTGATGTAAGATGGCAATTAACAGTGATAAGGAGAGGTTTCTCAAATTTTAAATTCAAAAAACTACTAAAGATTATCTAATTTGTTAGATTAGATAATCTTTGCTCCAATAGGCACTGCCAGATTTCCTTGCCACTCTTGGATGTGTTGGAGATGTTAAAGAAGTGGTTGGATACAACTAATTAATTAACTGAAAATCTAGTGAGCTTGAACTGCTGCTAAACATGAAAAGAGTGTTTCTGGATCAGAAACCCCTGTATGGCAGGATTCTGCAAGCTGGGAAAGTGTTGTGGGTTAATACCTCTACACATGCTTATGCTGTTCTTATTTTCCCACCTACTTATCCATGATGGGCCATTGCAGAAAACTGGCTACTGGGCTTTCATTCAGCAGCACTTTCACCTGGTCTAACACAGTACTCTCCATTCCTAGGAAAGCATCAGTCAGATCTAATGCTTCAAAATTCAACTGAACAAAACATCCCACCAGATTTGTCACTGTCTGAAGGTGCAAGTGAACAAAATGTCACCAGTGCTGAAAACTAAAAGAATAGTTTAAAAGATGCCTAGATCATAGTAGCAGGTGAATTATGCTATATAAAAAGGGGAATCAGTTTACTCCTCTCTACCTCTACAATTCCAGAAGAACCTAAAATAAGAAGTTCCCTTCTTGAGTCAAAATTTGGGGAGTTGTACATCCCTGGGCCTGTGAGCAATACATGCAGATTGGGCATCTGAAAAAAATTCATTCTTTCCCCTCCCCTTTCCGTGGTCTGTCTCAGATGCTTGTTGGGAGGAGAGAACCCTTCCCCACCATAGGAGGGACTGTGTCTAAGTAAGGATATAAATTTGGTCAGAGTCATGAGACCAAATTTCACCCTCTTTTTGCTCAGGTTGAAAAATCAACCGAGAAGGAACATCTGGTTGATCTTGCTAAATCATTCTTTCAAAACACAGCAAAGTTTCAGATAACACCTGGCAAATAGACAGGAAAATATAGAAAAACAAATTTTATGTCTACTATAAACCTTCACACAACAGCAAAGTCAAGAGTAATGGGGTTAACTCAGGAAACATAAAACACTACTGAGTTTGCATTCTTTAAAATGAATCCATTAGTATTTCTTTAAAATTGTGTAGAGTTAGTTATCTACAGGGAGCAGGAAGATGTACTTTGGGTTTTTTGCTTGTGTTTTCTCCTGTTCAGAAGTATGACATCTTCAGCAAAGATGCAGTGAGTTGCTGAATTTGTTCCATCTCAGTTCTCATCTGTACCATGTCACATTAAGTGCCCTTACAGACAGAATCTCTACGTCTTTTAGGTTGATTTTTATAAACATTTAGATTGCAGGGAAAGCATACAGTAACTAAACTCTTTGTTTGGGGTGTACTCAATGTTTGGGAAGAGATTTTTCTGTTGAAGTAGGGTGCAGTAAGAGAGGGAACTGGAGCAAATCTTGATGTGCATCTAATGGAACCAGCAGGTTTGGAACAGAGGAATAAAGGTCTTCATTAAATGTGCAGGGACACACCAACACATAGCTCTTATTCTGTGATCACCTTTCAGAAACAAGCAAACATCTGCAAGAAAAGTTTGGGTGCCAACAACCTGATCAGTCATGGAGGGGAATCCTGATTTTTGTTCAGGACTTTAACAGAAAATACTAAAACCAGAGCTGAAACAAGAGTTGCAGCTAAGAACATACGCATTTGCATCCAGTAAGGTTAGAGTATATAATGCATTTTCTTAATTAGTGGGTGAAAGACTTGTTTGTTCTCTTTCTCAGTCATTCAAAATGCTTATTCAGTTCCCTTTTTCTGCTTTCAGAAACTAACCCTGTTCATATTGCTTAAAAACACTCAATGGAACAAGTACCACATTAATAAAAGACAAGCACTTTGCCTGGAATGACTTTCCACTGCTTTTTTGCTGTCTGCCTTTCTGTAATTCACTGGCCCATTTATAAAAATCTTAGTCAGAAAGAGAGGAATATAGAACCATACATTTAGATTCACCTATATGGAGCAAGGTGGCCCTTGGGATTCTGATTCATGGCTGGGTTCAAAAGTGGAATGATATGTTAAACAATAAATAACAGCCTGAGTTTGCCAAGGAGAATCTTGTTTTTATTTAGTCAGAGGATGTTTTGCAATTACGAACAATTATTCTAGGACAGGGAAAGTACTTCTCCCTTGAGAACAATAAGGCTGCAGGCTAATATATCCCTCTCTTGAGAGACTCTTCCTCATTGCCTGTTGCTGAGTGTACTTAAGTGTAGGTAGAGAGAGAAAAAGAGGGACCAGAGCCTGGTGTGTGAGTAAACACTAAATGTCACACAAGAAATTGGTTTTACGTGTCATGGCAACAGCAGTCTTGCTGATAATTTGGTTCTTTCTATAGCTTTTGAGTAGAGTTGTGTGGAGAGAAGTAAGGCCTTTCCATAAATAATTTTGTCACTGTAACATTTGGATCTGATCTGCATAGAGTGAGAAATAAAAATGCAAAATGATTTTTTGAAGACAAGGAAATTTTGAACCCCAGACAGACTGGTGGACTTTGGGAGCCTTTTGATGCCAAGGAACTGCAAGTCTGGGAAGAGTGGGAAGAGATGAGCTTGACAGGAAGTAATAAACATGTTTTTGACAGAAGCATACAGCCTTTAACCCCACTCCATGTCTATTGCAGATTGATGAAATTGAAGGGCTTCTGCTGAATTTTTCAAATTACAGAGGCTGTTAATGCTGACTAAGTGGGGTATCTTTAGAATCAGCAGAATTTATGAGCTAAGTGAAATACAAATAAAGATTTTGAGTCTACTTTTTATAGCTATGTAATCAAATTACTTTGCTTATAGGTCACTGTGCAACAAAAAGTTGATTCTTTTTTTGAATAACCTGATAAGATACTAATAACGATTTAGCTGATTTTTTAGTCACTGATTTTTCATCAGATATGGATCTAGTTGTATTTCCCTTCCCACTCCTCTCCCTGAGCCCACAGGCTGCATCCCATTTTGTCACGTCATGCTGGGTTACCTCCTACTTTAGCAACACATGCTATGATGTGACACCCTATAATTCACAGAGACAGGAACAAAGTACTCTAAACAGTAGAGTGATTGTGCTGCTGTAATATCTGGGACATCTGCAGTGTGCTGGATGATGGCACAGGTTTTTAGTTTTCTGAATAAAAGTTGGGTAGCTCAGCAGATATGCAAAGCTTAATGGGCTAAAATGTGGGGGTAATCAGTGCCATAAAAAACCTGGTGCCTGGAGTCTCAGCAGACCATGAAGCAGAAAGTAATCAGCTCAGCCTCCTCCAGTGAGTGTCACTGCAACTTCTACATGTGGCTTCAAGGTGCCTAAATGAATCCAAAGAGAAAGGGAAAAGTAGAGCAGAAATGCTATTCAACCCATGATATCCTGGTTCTTAGGATATTGTTATTATTGTTATTTGGAAATGCCTGGATGAACACAAGTATGTTGATGACTGAGGTGTTTGTGTTTCTACAGAGGTTAATGTGTGAAACACATGAAACATGCTCATTCTGTAGACTGAGAATGGTGATTATTCATTCTCTTTCTTGTGGTCAGGCTACTGAAGAGAATATGATGCCCTCTGTGCTGTCCTGAGTAATAATCCTAAACCAACATCAGTTGAAATTTAGACAGCATGCAGTGAATTAATAAAGGGACACTTGCTGGAGTACAAAGATAAGCTGACAAGTTAGAGCAATTTTAATAGCCAGTAGTTCTCACCAGCTCAATCCTGCTATAAAATGTTACCTTGTAGACTCTGTTGTTTCCAATACTCACCTTTATTCGGTATATGGAAATCAGAGATTTTATTTTGCATAAGAGGTTCGTGTAGATAGTCTAATTTGCCCATAAAGAACAGGAGCAGGTCCTTTTGAGGAAAGAATTATTGTCTGTTGTTATGTTTCAGCTGTGTCTGGCTTCTTTCCTTTTGTGGACAGTGGATTTGCATTCAGCTAATGTGGAGACAACTTCTCCTCAGACATCCATGCTATAAAGACCACAAGGTCAGAACAGGGGGAGTGGATCACTGATGAGGTTTCAGAAAAGTGAATGAAAGAATGAAAAATAAAGCAGAAAAGACTTCACTGGCCTACAATGAGACTATCTGGTAGATCACTACCTGCCAAACAGTAATTTAGTGAAATCACATGCTCTGGGTTCTTGATGCTCTTGATGCCCATGCACACTTTAGGTTCATTTGCTTTGTGTCCTATTCTGAAAAATGAATAAAATTAAAAAACTTCTGCTTCTTTGTAATTTATGGTTCTGAGGTTTATTATGAGGACTGAAATTTTGCCCAGTTGTTTCTATGCCAGGACAGAGCTGATTATTGTTGCTTTACTCTAACAGTAATAGTTGTGTTAGTGTCAAGTAACATAAGGAGAGACACTGAGAGTTGATTGTGGTTCTACTGTTCTGCCTCAGGCAAAGAGAGAACATTAGTCTCTTTGATCAGGTAGATATGTAAAACCAGTGTAGCAACCCCTCAGGTTAATACTATTTTCACAAATGTTGTTTAATCAGGAAGAGGTTACATTCCATGCTCTTACTATAGGTCAGTACCCAACTACATAGAAAAGTAGCCAGACTGGATGAAAAACATGACCCAGGAAAGAACCTACTGAATTTACTGTGGCATTTGTCACTTTATATGAGATAATAGAGATACTGAATTAAACATGTGACTTCTGTGGAGCAAGCTTTTGCCCTGTGTCTTGAACAAATGGTCAAATATAATAGGTTTTAATGCTTGGAATCTGAAAGCAGAGTCCAGACAAGTTTACAGATAATATGTAGGGTTATAAATCCTCAGTCCAAGTGAGGCTAGGGAAATCCCATGGTCATGGCTCACAAGGCATATCTTCCTCCTACCCCATCCACATCTGCATCTGGTTTTTCCATGTCCCTCAACTTGCTTCATTTTGTATGAGTTTGAGATCTCTTTCGGAGAGGTGGGTCCATTTATTGATTGCAATGGAAGGCTGCTTTTCCAATACAACATCAGGATGAAATGCTCTGAAGTAAAAATGAAACATTCACAGCTTTAGCATGCAACTTCCATTTAATTACTTGGACAAAATCTGACTCAAAATTCATAAGTGTAGAGAAAACAAGTATCTCTACCAAAGTATTTCATATTTTGGGGTGTTTGTTTCTTTTGAGAAGCAATCAATATTTTCTGCACCAGCCAACCACTCTATAGAAATTATAGTTTAGTAAAAAAAAAAATCACTTTTCCTTTAAAAATAATTCTCAGTCAGACACTTCAGTAAATCCATAACATGGCAATGCCTATATTGTCTGCAAATTTTCTTTCTTATAAATTGTTAAGATCAGCAATAGACTGCTACCTGGATAAATGGCCACACAGTGTCCTAAATAGTGTAAAGTCTTATAATTAACATGCTTCAGAACTTAAAAGACAGAAGAAAATTTCATCCAATATTACTGCTTTTTTGTTGGTGCAATATGTTACATACATTGAGAAGTAAAGAAGAAAAATTCAAAACAATTCTAATTTCCTTGAAAATCCTATTAAAAAGAAGAGAGGTAAATAACTTAGATACTTTTAAAGTCCCGCTGTTACCAGGTATTTCAAAACGCAGCAGAGAATTTCAAAACACTATTCTTTAATATGAATATACACCTTTTTCATAAGAGTGTCCTTTGATGAGCTAGAAAAGAGGACAATAATGGAAGAGATAAACTGAAGTTCCTTTTTTAAGAACCAGAATTTAAAAAGGAAAACAGACAAATAAAATAATTTGCCAACTTCAAAAGAATTTCAAAGCATGAAGTTCCTTTAACTTGAGATATAATTTAATGACTAATGTTTAAGGATACAGTGTAGAGCTTTGAAATCTTGAGAAAATGGGAAAAAATGGGTTGTATTTTTCTGTGACTAATGAAAATATATCCACAAAGGGTTTCTAATTGTGATACCCCAAGTATTTGGGAGGTATGAACATGTCACATCTAGAAAATTTCTTAGCTTTCATCTACTTTCTTTTCCTCTGAATAGACATGAAAAAAAAAAAAAAGTTTTCAAAGGGCAGCTCTCTCAACAGCTCAGAAGTCTATTTAGAATTGAGAAAAAAAAATATCTCTTGTTCTCCCAAAAGGATAGGAAGCACATGCTGCATAACCCTTCTGTTTCATTCAGCACTCTGAATTTTGGTAGTTGTGAGTGCTGCCCTGAGCTGTGTATTTGTTGATATTTACTTGCATTGATCTTGTAATTTCACTCTAAAGAGAAATTAGGTAGTGCCAGAAGACTAAGGAATCATACAAGCAGTGTCACATTGTGCTTTCATTTTGTGTAAGCTTACTCTCACTCCCCCCTTGAAGTGGGGAGAATACTAAAAAATTAGCCTACACTATCACTTCTATTTGTGTAAAGTTGAATGAGGTCAATCCCCTACATTATGAATTTACTTGACTCAGGCACACCTTATTGCCCATCTTCAGCTCTCGCCAGATCTTTATTCTTCATAGTCCCTTAAAACTGCTCAAGTCAAAGGCTCTTCCTTGCTCTGTGATATCCTATGCTTTTATTTCCTGCTAGGTGCTGAAATTAGCAAAAAAATATTGATAGCAGAAAATCTGCTGGTGCATCAGATTTCATTGCATGAGGCTGGGATGTTATTGGTCCTCTTTTAGGAGTCCTGGTGAAGGTTTAAAAGACTCTGTTTTTATAGGCCTACTTCTGGCAAGGCATGAGTATAAAAGAGCTGAAATCTTACTTGTAAATACAAGCCTCTTCTCAGGGATGGCAAGAAAAGACAGAATATTTAGTGAGGGGTGCAATAGATTTCAGCCATTTCTTACAGAGGTATGTGCTCACTTCCATGTACAGCACCCTGTATCCATGTATTTAGGTATCACTGCTTCTTTAAAATAAGAACAAAGCCTGGAAAAGCAACTCTCTAGCTTAGTGTGTTTGCTGAACAAACACTGAAAGGCAGCAGGGAGGTAAATCATTCTTGCATGCTGAAGGGAAGCGTGGCATTACTTATGAATGACTGCATGCATGGCTGCCTGACTCAATGAATGAATCACCCAGAATAAGACTGTGCAGCTCCAATGAGCACAGAAACTGCTCTGATTTTCATCTACAAAGCTTAATCATAAATATTGTATATTCTGCAAGGCAAGGAAGGAAGCACAGTCAGACCTGGTTAATGTGTTTTATTTCCAGGGCTGGGTACGTTGGGTCACTGTGGTAATCAGCCCTCTGAGATCACCTGTGGGCATACAGTCCCTGAAGTTCCAGCAGTGCAAACATTTCAAGCCAGGCTGGGATTCAGTGACCTGATGGGTTACATCACATACACATTCATTAAAAACAGCAGTGCCACCAGGAAAAAATTATGCCATGGACCATCTCTTATGCTACAGACTTTAAAAAACCAGGCATATTTTCTAAAAATTTAAATATTTCCATGCTGTTTTCCATTATTAAATAAAAATAAACAGAGCCTTACAGGCCAACATTAATAAGGTTTACAGTGCAGCAAATGCCTCATGCCAGACAATCTAAAATGTCACCAATGTACCACATTTTTGAGCTTTGAAAGAACTTTTAGGAAACAGGTTTGAATTTATGAAATATTGTCTACACTGAGGGGCAGTGTGTGTGCTATGACTATTCTAACTCCATAGGTTCCATGTAGTAGAATCAAAAATCTCACTTTTTTTTTTTTTTTTAATTTAGAAAAAGAAATGACAAAACCAGCACCACATTTTGTGGTGCTCTCTTTTGTCTCTGCTTCAAAAATAGTCTGCTGATTAACAAAGTTCACTATACTATCAGAAATCACTCTATTTCTCCAGTAAAAATAAACTTCCATTAATAACAAATAATTCTAGAATTCCACTCAAATGCTTTTAATGTTATTAAATTATTTAGGACTTTGCATCCCATTGCAAGCTGTCTGACTAGAAATTTATTTATACTGATTGAGAGGTGCAGAACTCTGCTTTGCCCTGCATGCTGAGCTGGGGGACAAGGTAGGAAACTGAGATTAAGTACCCTGAAAAGCCTCAGGAAAACTGCTATAAGTTAACCTGTAGTGTTATCCATGTCTAAAAATGACTCTAAGTATTTTCTTCCCTGGAGTCAGAAATCTGTACAAAAATGCAAGTAATGCTGATACCCAGATCTGGAGCCTGTACACAGTCAGGTTTCTGCTTGCCTCTTAGGCTCTGGGATGTAGGTTGGATCAAGATAAAAATCAGGGGGAGTACTGGGAAACACAGGTCTGCAGCAGGAGGCAAATTTTCCCTTCCTTCCCCTCTGAATCAGCGTGGTAGAATAAACTGCAGCTTCTTCACAGTTGCTTCCAACTCTAAGTGTGGAGATGTTTCTGGCCTTGGTTATTCTAGAAACTGAGTTTCCAGGCTGGGTCTTCAGTGGATTTTGAATGCACCTTTTTGTGTTTGCTGTCTTTCCCTTGACTTTCTCTAGCACATCATTGGTAGTGCAATACCAATGTATACAAATAATAATGAAGGAATCGGTGTTTACACTTTCCTTTTTGTTTCACTCCCTCAGTTCAAAATCTTGGATCTGTTTAGCAGTGACTGTACCTCAGCAAAGAGTCCTTTCAGTAAGGGAGCCAGTCCTTTTAAAAAATGTGCACTTCTAAATAACTGAATGGGGTGAGTCACGAACAGGAAAAAGTTAAGAATCACAAACACTGACACCGGTAATACATTGCTTCTATTAGCTGCAATTTCTTTATGACCTTAAGACTTCCGTAGCAGCATAAATATTTTAAATGGTTGAAGCAATTCAAATAATCTTAGTTAGCTCAGGCATTAAAAATGCAGCAGTGAAGGAAGGGAAGCTTGCTGACAGCATTCAGGTTTAGATTTATAGCCTCAGTCACGGCTGTGTCACTGCATGGTCATAAATTTCCAGGCGGATTTGCAGCATGGCAATCACCTGGTAGACAAAATGTAGAGAGCCAAAGCTGGGACCTCCAGAACCAAAAACCATAAGCCTCAGTTTGAATTGTAGTGCTCTAAATATTTGGAACTAATCTTGCCAGGAGTTACAGCAGCACCCAGATATTCCTCAAAGAGAGAGCTGTTAAAATATTATAAATCATGCAAGATTTAGTGTTTATGAGTGTGCTAGTCACTCTTTCGTAGGCATTTAATTCAAAAATAGAGGGTAGACAAATTTGGACGGTGTCTGTAATGCTGAATAAAATAGGATTGTTCTGGTGGAGTTCCTGGGAGTGGAGAAGGCCAAATAACTGCAAAGTAATATGAAAGAAAAAGAATTGCTTTATTCAGGGGCTTCTTCAGTTGAAGGAGTAAAATAACATGGAGACTGGTCTGGAGACTGTCAGAGGGGTGTTGTTGTAAGATCTAGCTGGAGCTATATTTTTCACACATGCATAGAAATCAGAAAAAGTTGAGACTTTTACGTAATGAATTTTAAAATACAAAAATAAACATCATCCTACTGAAGACCATGCAAGTTTTCTTCCAGATTGTTTTGCTTTCCTTTCTATTTTCATATATTTATTTTCTCTCTTATTTGAATTTGATGCTTTGAGCGTAAGAGCGCATAGGAGATGTCATCATTACTGATAATTGAGTAACAAACGGTGCTAAGAGTAGTTTGTTTCCAGGCTGTGTGTGGAAAAACACTTCAGATCCAGATCAAAATGTGAATTTGCTGCATGAGCTAGACCTTGCTGGTCTGGCTAGCCTTATGTCTTGGCTCAAGCACAGGCTTGGACATGGTCTCTCAGAGGAAGGTGGAAAGACATGTCTTGACTATCATGTGTTCCAAGCCTTTGTGATTTGCATGCCACTGCTTAGTGAGGAATGCCATTTCGGAACTGTAGTTGGGATGGCCATGGCCCTTGGTCTCACATCATGGTCAATATCTGTTGAATGGAAGGCATCCATTGAATTATTATGGGTACAATATTCCACAAAGGTCTTGCACAAACAGTATCGGCAGATTAGAATGCACTTTTGTGAAGAAAAGCACGTTTTACTCTATACAAGCTAGTCTGTTTCATTCCAATCTTTTCCCACAGAGAAAAGGCACTTGAGCAATGAAGAAGGTGCTGTAACTCACTCTCACTGAAGACTGACAGCAAAGTTACTACTCTTTGTTTACTCTAGTTTTCTAAAGTTTTAGAAGGCTATTTGAATAATCCATCTATCCTTTTATTCAAGTTGTTTCTATGTAGATTTTTGCTAGGGTCACTTTGAAATATTTTTATTTTCAAAGGGAAGAAATACCATTGTCTCTAATCTTTCTTATAAACTAGTTTAATTAAATCTCATTGTTTTTTCTTTCAGCTGATACTGCCTTATTTCCAATGTAAGAATGTTACTGGCTAGATTATTTCAGTTATATTCCCAGTCAATGTCATTGCTAGACTCAGAGCTGCCCAGAATAGATCCTAAGATATGGCTGTTCCCTCTTTACACAGTATGACCTGAACTTTATGTAGGCCTGTTCACATGAAAAAACAGTTGACAAGGTGAATTGGGGTGGAAAAATCTGGCCCCAAAGTTTAGCTGACAGACATCCCAGATTAATTCTCCAAAGATAAATGAACAATGTTATCATTTTATTAAGACAAACACTACTTTGGTCTATAGGATAAACAAACTTCCTCTCAGCCATGTCATATGATATTCATTCTGGAATTCACTTGAAGAAGAGTGCATTCATTTCATAATAAATAACTGGTGGTTATACAACACCTTTGACCACAAAGCCTTCCAAAGGCCATGTTGTGTTCTTTTCACAGTTACAAAAATACTCCCTCTGAAATTCAGAAAAGAATGAGGCATAAGTTTAATAGTGTGAGCAAACTGAAAACAGATGACAAGTTTTTCACAAATGGAAGGCCAGCTTTATCAGAGATGCTATTTTTTGCCCATTATTTGCTTGAAACAGACACTCTTGTTGTGTCACACCACAATTGATCAACAATCATGGAATTGACCAACAGTCACAGAAAAAATTGTTATTGGAACTGGTTTTAAAATTCAGGAGCTTCTGTCCTCCAGTTCTTGGTTCACAAACTTCCTTTCCATGGAAAAACCCAACAGTTTTAATCAACATTTTTCCACACCCCCGGGACAAAAAAGAAAAAAAACAAAACAAACACCCCCTAAAAAAAAAAAAAAAAAAAAAAAAAACAACCAAAAACCAACCAAAAACCAAACAACTCAAAAAACCCCTAGAAAAACGAACAAACAAACAAACCCACCAAACCAAACCAAAACTGGGGAGAAATGCAGCACTTATCTCCTTTGTAATTGCTGAAATTCACTTCCACATATTGAAAAGGACTTGAAGCTTAAGAAACTCTTGACCTGACTCTGTTTCTCAGAATCTGCAGAGCAAGTTTGTTTGTCTGGTTATTGAATTTATTGCTTGGATGGGTAGAAGCATGCTCATGGAAAACATAAGTAAATCATGAACTTCTTATGGTGGCTACCATGAATAGTCATTCATCTGAAACTTCATCTGGGAAGTATGTTCATCATTCATTATTTCAACGTTGCCATTGCACAACCAGACAGTACAAAGTAAACCATATAGCCTAAATGACAAGTTGTTTACCACTAATAGCACACAGTGATTAATGCTGAAGTGCTCTCCTGGCAGATTATCTGCAGAGCAGGATATGTCCATCTAAATCATGCAGTAAACCTCCAGAATTGCAGGCAGAGAGGGAGTGTACCTGAATGACAGGCAAACAGGAAAAAAGCCTAATAATCACTGAGGGAATGATTCGTGATACATCATGTGATATCATTTGCTCTTTCATCTGCATGTTTTTATCTAGATGCAAGTAAACTTAGCCCACATTCCTCATAAAATAGTTATATTTTTGAAGCATGAAAATCATTAGGGTAATACAGGTCAAACAGCTGTGTAACAGTCTATGGTAGAATTGGATCAAACAGAATTTTAAAAGATTTAGCATGTTTAAAGCTGAATCTTTCAAGGTGTGTCTAGAAACACCATTAAAATTGGTATGTTTGTGTACTTGGGGAGGTTAGAGCTTGGACAATACTGCATTCCACTTGCTAACACTAAGCTCAGTATAGATTTCCTGTACAAGGTGGCTTTTTCATATATCTGTTCAGGCTCATCATACCTCAGCCATGCTTTTTATTACTTTAGTCGTCTTACAGTCATTTACATGTTGGCAAAATATGATTGGAATATCTGCTCATCACACCCAACAGTTCCATATATTATCACCTCACAAAAATGAAGACTTAAAGGCCTAATCTCAGAGATGTGTTCTATATAAAAAGTATGCATATGGGTCCTTAGGAACTTGAAGTGCAGAGGCATTTACAGTCCTGACAGATTCAGCCTGTGCCTTAACATATGTAATCCAAAATTCTACCTTCTAACTGAAGAGATTTATTAAAATATATATTCCTTTTTCTGGATTCAATACTTCACAAACATATATTTTCTTGCTTTTTCCAACAGTATCCTTTCCACTTTGGTTTGCAAATCTATTGTAGCGGTATTTCTGGAGGAAAAAAATAATCTGCTTTATTTTGCACAATTTAAATCTGAAGGGAGCTGTAATAGTGTTACTGTTGGTGCTTATTTCTGGCATATCTGCAGAGGCAAGCCTCCCAACTGGACCTGTATATTCCTTTCTACAACATATTTGTGCTGTAATACTGTGAGACTAGTTCCTTCCTCTTTTTACCTCCTCATCTGCAGCTTTTGTATTTCCTTGTCCTTTAAATAATTAACAGGAAGAAGTTTGTTCTTTTAGAGGTCCCTATCACTGAAACTTTCCTATAAGAAGGTTTTAAAAATCGACCTTTCTTAAAACACATGGATGCCACTTGGATTCATGATGTTTTTGGGGCAGTTTTAACAGCAACTGCAGAAGTCACAGACAGTTGAGTAAACAGTATTCTCCACAGGTGAGCTTGTTTCTTGAAATAATCCTGCTTTGTTGGACTGCTACTGTTCTTGTGCCCACTCCAGGAATAAAATAAAATAAAATTAAATTAAAAAAAAAAAAAAAAAAAAAAAGTTTGTCTTTTCTTTTAGATATTGACACTTTTTGTATGTAGAATCGCATGAAATTATCTTTAGCTATTCTTTCCAAAAATAGACCTTGTTCTGGATTCTGAAATCTTGACCAAGGGTCTTTTAATTGATGGAAAACTTGCACTTGACTTCAATGGCCTTTGATTTATTCTCCATTTCCCTTAAACTCCTGTGTGGTTTGAGATAGCAAATTTTAGCCCTTTTAAAATTTTTTGTTGTTGTTGTTGTTATTGTTGTTGTTTTGTGGTTGTTTTCTCTTGTGAATAAAAGGCTTTGCTTTTATGCCAATCATCTCAACCATGAAGAATCTCCATCCCTTCAACTGGAAAAAAAAAAAACCAGCTTAGATCTGTGACCAGCCATTCAAAATCAAGACCAGATTTTACCTTACATAGAACATGTGGACTTTGGGACACTGAATTTGGGGGAGGAAGTGTGACAAACAGTGTTTAAAAACAGGTGGGTTTGTGTTTCACTGAGACATATGTTGTTATTCACCCAAGGAGTAAAGGAAAGAAGCAAAGGAGGGGAAGTTTGGCCCATATGGGAGGGAAAGGGGAAATGGGAGAACTGAAATAAATTTAGTCAGTAGCATTGTATGACAGTTTATAACTTGAATCCAAAGAACACAGCAAGCATTCAGTTACTTGATTTGGCTGAGAGTCAGTAAAAGGGATGTTACTTAGAGTTTTGAAGAATTTGGCAACAGAACAGCTAACATGTGAATGATGTTGCAAGGGAGGATAAAGTACTAGGACAAAGATTTCATACAGATAATATTTGGCTTAAGACTTGCAAGATGTGGATATCTCCAATAGAAACATGAAGACACTAACAGGAAAGATCAAACACACTCAACAGTTTTTTATTACCTTATAAACATTGAGAAAAGCTGTCTAACCAGCTGTGCTGCTCATCTCCTCCTCAGTACATGAGAAGTAAAAAACCAAAATCTGATTTTTTTCATCTTGAAAAATTCCACCTTAAAGTACTTCTCTGAAATCTAGTATTGACACTATTTTTTTCCAGTTTCCAGCTGCTGCACATCATTTACCACATCCTTGAGCACTGCTGCAGACTCATTGCTGCCTGACCCTGATTTCTCATTGAGCTGTGACTAAACTGCTCCCCCTGAGCCCTGCCTCCAGCAGCTCAAGTGGACACATGAACTCAATGGGGCCCTATCATTTTAGTGAAATCAGTTTACTGTAGTAATAACCTCCAGAAGTTAGGATTTTGGGACTAGAGTTCCCCAAGGGACCTTTATGTCTTTTACCTCCTCAATACAACAAACTGATAAAGACAGAATGTGGCACTCAGTGCCATGGTTTACTTGATAAGGTGGTGTTAAGTCTAGGTTGAACTTGATGATCTCAAAGGTTTCCTCCAACCTAGTTAATTTTGTGATTCTGTGATACACTATCTATGCATCTGTAATAAAACCATGGAATTCTTCTTACTGTTTGAGGAAAATATGATCAGGCTTGAACTGCATTTTGGCTAAATAAATTTTCCACCACTCAATTCCCCATCTGGAAAATGAGGCTTACTCCCTTCCTCTTACACACTGACAACCCTGTCAATTTGTGTAATAAATGCTTATTTTTTGCATGCTATCCATGGATAACTTGGTGGTGCCCTGCTCCACACATGTGAGGGCAGTGGGAACTTCCTCAAAGGCAAACAGTAAGTGTCAATAATAATATTACAGATCTTGTTTTCAAAGCAAAACACCACACTAACAATGGAAAAGACTTAAACCCACTTGCAGGGTCTATCAAAAGCAAGTATTACATGTTTGTTTTTTGCAAGCTGCGGAGGTAGGGGAAAAGAAAAAGTACTGTTTTTGATAAGAAATCTTGAAATTTAGGTAGATTTCAGCATTTTCAGCAGCTGTCTGTACTGATCCTGATGTGTTCACTTATGGTAAATGCGGTGGAAGCGTTGCATGTCCCAGATTGGCAGTGACATCATGGAGAGGTATGATACAGTGGCTGCCACTATTGCCTGAGATTCTTCTTGTCTGAGCCTGACTTTGTGTGCAACAACTCCTACTCCTTCTCCTCCCACAGGTGGAGCAAGAAGAGGGGAATAACTTCTTAAACAAAGTGTTCTGTAAACAATATTCACCTTCTTTCTAGAGTTGTGAGACTTTAGGAGGACGCTTAGGACATCATGTTGCCTGTGCTCTGAAAGGTAAAATAGAACTAAATCATCTTAAAAGTCTAAAGAACAGTTTGAAAACCAGAAAGATATGATCCAGAAAAATCCTTTTCAAGTATTGGCACTCCATTCCTTTACACTTGCCTGTCAGGTACACTTTTTACTGGTACATGAGCAGGCACCACAGAGCTGTGCCATACTTCCATGGGTAATTTATTAAAGGTTTTCTAAGTGACACACTTAGAAATGAGATGTTTCATTAATGATTCCCTGTATTTTGCATGAGGTGAAAGCAGGTGTAGCACAGAGACATTGGCCACATGGGGTGGATTCTCTGAAGTCTGCTTTCAGTTAGGAACAAAAGTTAGGAGGAAGGAAATATATATTTGCATCTGTGCCAAATATCAAATGCATAACATTAACACTGGCAAAAGAGGAAAGGCAATTTAAATGTGAGGAGGCATCTCTAGGGAGAAGGTACATTGAAAAGAATAAGAGGAACCCCAGATGAGTCTGTTTTTGATTTGAAGGCCCATAGCATAGCAGCCTGCTGAGAGGAACTGAAAGAGTCTTTTGTAATAACGGGGACTTTGAGTGTTGCCCAACCAGCTGAGAAGCATCCTGGGACAGCCACGAGACTTCTGTGCATAAATATAGAGGAGGTGGAGACAGCTGTTGAACTGCTCACAGCTTACAGACAGGACAAAAGGTTTTGGTGCTTAGGCTATTGACCTAGTGAAAATAATTATTATCTGGGAACTCATGATGGTGATAGAAACAGGGGACTATGTCTTTCTCTGCTGCTAGGTTTTATCCTAACAACAACTGCTCTTCACCTCATTACCTCATAGGCCCTGGAAACAGAAGGGACTTGAGGCTGGATGTGCAGGTACAAGTCCTGTGAAGGGATGCTGCATGCTCTGAGAACTCCTGTCTGTTATGAGGGTAGAAGTGAAACTTTCCCTTAAGTGATTCCATTTTATTCCTGGAAGTTACTTGCATTAGGAAAATGAAAATAAGAAAGAAGAAAACCCAGCCAATCTGAAAGGAAAAATCTATTTACACACACACACACACACACACACACACACACACACACACACGCACACACAAGCAAGCAGTTAAAAATATTTGCTTTGGTGAATAGTTGTACAAAAGTATCTACATTGCCTTAACAATGAATAGTAATCCCTATTACCCTTAGTGGCTGAATGTCTTGAATCAGGGTAACAATATTAATATTTCTGGTCATAATTGGGCTTTATTCAGCTTAGGGAGTAGAAGGCCAAATTCTGTCCTCATTAAATTTCATAAAGCATTACTGAAGATGTTAAGAGGTACTATAGTCTAACAGAGAAATTAGTGTCACTGATGTCTTGCAGTACTGATTCCATATATCAACATCTAAGGCAGGCTTATTCTGCTATACTTCATACACAACAAGCATGTTGCAAGGATTTCTGCTAGGGATTACCTCCTGCATTCCCAAGGGTTTTCCAAGGTTCACAGCCTTGAGATGACTTTACTGAATGGTTTTTCCAACTGTTCCCATGGAGATATGTGGGTTAGTGTCCATGCAGAGAGTGCAGTGAGCTGGCATTACAGCCCCTTACAATTAGGACTATTTTTCTATCCTAAGACTTGACAAGTGATGCAAATGATTATGTTACTTTCAATTTCCTGGAATACTATAATTTCCTGGAATACTATAAATCGAGTCTTGTGAGAGGTGGCAGCAAGTTATTTATGCTCATTTGTGACAATGAGGGATTGTTGATATCAGTGGGAGCAGAACAAGATTCAGAAATACTGGAAGTTGTTGGGCAGCACAGCCTTGGAATATTCAGCCATAAAGCTCATTGATACTTGGTTCATATAGACACAGAACAAATTACTGCATATTTTCTATTTTGAGAAGAAAAGATGGCTCTATAACCTTTCAGGCTATGTCTAATTGCCCTCAGGGCTGATTCCTCGTCCTGGGACAGTCACATGGACTTGCTCATGTCCTGCCCCTTCTATAGCAGCATTGTCTTGAAGAAAACTGGCAGCAGAGAGCAAATAATAAAACAGTCTGGACAGTCAGAACTCCAGTATTCAAGCATCCTCCCAGGCTTTCTGTTACTTAGCACTAAAGACATATCTCCAAAGTTCATTGTAGAACTCTTTTCTATGAAAGTGATCATTTGTTCTAATGAGTTGCTAAAAGAAATAGACAGGGTTATTAGAGTAATTCTCTTTGCATGAATATGTGGTAAGAGGGGTGGGAGGGGCCAAGCATTTTGTTATTTAGGGGCAGAGAAAAATACTTTCAAACTTTTGGTTAACAAGATTTTAAGGTCTTCCAGCTCCTCTAGTCTATTGACTCAGACCAAGTGTGTGTCACCTATGAAAGTTTCAACACAGTCTACATAAAATAGTTCATGCTGTCATGGACTGGTGCCCATGCCATA
The DNA here is from genome assembly GCA_030060385.1 of Muscicapa striata striata. NCBI lineage: Eukaryota > Metazoa > Chordata > Aves > Passeriformes > Muscicapidae > Muscicapa > Muscicapa striata. Next base: position 2,475,474 of record JAREIS010000014.1, on the reverse strand, counting down.
GGGTCCAGAGGTACAATCAAAAAGCCATAGCTTTGCTCACATGGAAAGATTCCAAAGCCCAAATGGCATTGCAATCCAAGGGCCCTAAAAAGTGTTTATTGAGGAATGATAATTGAGCAGCTTGTGATGCTGCTGTCTATGTATATCCCTAGTGCCTATCCCAAGAGCTCTGCTTTATATCTGACTGAGCATATGAAGCCAGGTAGTTAAATTGAAAATTGTCACTCAGATGCTTTATAATATTGACATAGGAGCAGAGTGAAGAAGAAAAACAGACATATGAACACTGTGCACATTTCCTTTTCACAGAGAGACTTTTGTGTATGAATTACAAACAGAGTGTAGTGAGTGAACCATGGAGATAAGAAACATGGTCTTGTTGCATAAACATCAGAGGCTGCCCTTGATTAAGCACTGCAACACTGGGATCATTTAAAAGTAATTAAGAACATGAAAGAGCTATCCTATACTTATATCAGCCCTGTCCTGGTAAAAAGACAATTCATTAAAAATCATTTTCTGTAGCCTTTTTCCCCTGCTCCAGGGGGAAAATGTCAAGCAAGTTGTTGCTTGACTTTTAGAAGGCTTGTTGTCAAGCATATCACTTATTATAAGTCTAGATATTTTGCATTTCTGCACAAAGTTATAGATTCATTTTTATGAAATGGAATGTTCAGTCCTTCCTCATGGTAAAACTCTTTCACTTTGATATAAATATTTTTTTTTGCTTATATAATGTACGAAAACCTTAATACCTGGCAGCTTTCTGAAGTAATTAGGTAGTACTTTATCACTTTGTCAACTCTCTTCTTACCCATGGACAACCACAGTACTTAAATTCTTATCTAAAGGGGGCATCTTTCTATCTTTACTTCCAGAGCAGTTTTATTTTCCTCTTCCAGAATCATTCCTCACCTAACCTGGGAAAAACAACTGCATCGATGAGGGGCTATTATTACTCATTGACTACTAATTAATGAGTAATTACTCATGACAAATAATTTAATGAACTGAATACACACACTTGTGGTTTCTAAGAGGAGCAGCAGAAAAAGTGGGGAACATTTGCAGCACAATGTCTGGGCCACCACACACTCCTCATGTGCAGCACCAAATCAAGCCCCTAGTGTCAAGCCCCTTGCTTTGGAACTCGGGTGACAGAAGACTATTTTTGTACTATGGAGCTTATGACAAAATCAGTCCTTGAATTCCTTGCTGGGAAGTTTTTCTCGTCATGCTTTTAGACAAAATACAAAAAAGTGGTGAAAAATGTAGTAAGGCTTTTTCAGCTCCACACACACATAAAGGTATGATTTGAGAAGTTAAATTTGCCAACTACTTTGAAGATTTATGGTTCTTAGTCAGTAAATGATTTGACAGATTGGGATGGAATTAATTTCTGAAGCCATATTTAAAAAAAAAAAAAAAAGGAAGAGTCTGTACAGGAGGATTACTGAATGACAGAATATGCTGAGTTGGACAGGACACTCAAGGATCCTTGAGTCCAACTCCTGTCCCTGCAGGACAGCTCCAAGAGTCTCACCATGTGCCTGAAAGCATTGTGCAAACACTTCTTGAACTCTGTCATTCTTGGTGCTGTGACCAGTTCCCTGGTGAGCCTGTTGCAGTGCCCAGCCACCCTCTGGGTGGAAAACCTTTGCCAAATATCCCAACTAAACCTCCCCTGACACAACTTCAGGCCACTCCCTCAGGCCCTGTCACTGGCACCACAGAGAAGAGCTCAGTGCCTCCCCCTCCTTGTCCCCTCATAAGAAAGTTGTAACCACAATCAGGTCTCCCCTGTCTCCTCTCCTCCAGGCTGAACAGACCAAGTGACTTCAGCTGCTTCTCACACAGCTTCCCCTCAAGACCCTTAATTGTCTTCACTGCCCTCCTTTGGATGCTCTTTCATAAGTTGTGGCACCCAAAACTACACACAGTATTTAAGGTGAGGCTGCACCAGTGCAGAGCAGAGAGAAACAAGATGCTTTAAAATATGCGGGTGTTACTCATGTCACCTCTGAATATTTTTTATTTCCTTTGAGACCAAAATATTTAGTATGCCTTTGACAATTAAAGAGATGGGGTTGTGAAATAGCACTGGTAATGTACTTTGAGAATGTCAGTAGAGTAACTTTTCAGGAGCACAGGAGGAGAGAAAGAGAAGGCAGATCTGATAAGATTGCAGCACATACCAGTGACAACCAGAGCTGCTCTGCATCAAGATGAGAGGGAAATAGCTGCACTGATAAAAAGGAAATATTTGGTCACTGTCAGCTTCCCCAGAGTATCTACTAGCACAACAGACCTCAATGAGTAAATCCACATTGGCACTGTGAGTCACTTCTCTCAGCTGCATGAGCAGAGTTTAAAGACTATGCACTAGGCACCCCAGCCTCTCCTATTTCAAAGCAGCAGAGAATATTTTAAAGAAGCTGAACAGAATAATTGTCTGGCTGTGAAATAATACTCAAGGGGCTGGTATGCAGTGGGGTGAATTATAGATTGACACCAGATAATCCATGCAGAGAGGATGTTTGAATGAAAGCTGCCCGGCCTGTGGAAAAGAAGCCAGGAGATCAGCTGGACTCTATTCAGGCTGTGGCTCAGCTACTGAGATGTCTTGTGGAATTGCAACTGTCATTGTGGTGGTGAGACTTTGGCTGGAACAGAAATTAAAGAAGAACCTTGAATTGTAATAGCAAAGAGTGGCTGGCCTGGTCATGGAAAACATGGCAGACCTCCAGCTAAATACAGAACTTACATAAGAAGAGAATTAGCCATATAGCATTAAGATACCTTTTAGATGTTTTACAAGGAAGGCATTAACAAGGTAAAGACCATATTCTTCTTTTTTCCACTTTCTCATTTTATTTATTTCTGAGAAAGTGTTTGACAGCTTAGTTGAATCTACAAGCAAAACCACTTACCCAACACTTAGAGTGATTACAGGACCATATTTTAACATCTTTCAGAAAGATAGAAATGCTGAAAAAGTGCTGGAGTAGGAATTGGCTGAGTCTGACTTCATGGTATCCTGGGCCTGGCCCGGCCAAATTTGAAAATGACACAGAAGCTACTATTTATTTTTTGTTTATGTGTTTGCTTGTTTAAGTAAATGCAGTGTTCGGAATAGTATGCAAGCAATCCAGAAAACTTTAGTATTAATCTACACAGGAGATGACTCAGAAAAGGAGATGACTCTGCTACTTGGAGAAGGCTACATGCAGGTGAAAGCAAAGAACTTGAGATTGTTCATAGTTTTTCAGGCATATGCTGAACCTGTTGTACCTGATTCAGGACACCTGAAGAAAGCTGACCTTGCTCACAATGTCTGAGACATTGTTTTCATGTCTTACACAGTACTAATTTTAGAAAAACTGGTCCATGTGCCAGGTTTAGCCTGCACAAACTGTTTTTCCCTAATGGTCTTCTTGAGCTTTGCAACTGTCTTTATGTTTTCACATATTTTCACAATACCCCAGACTTATTCCTTAGTGGTATGAAACTGATTAAAAATGGAAGGGTCCTGGATTTAAGATGCATGTGTAATTCTGCCTACTAATAGGAAATCTTATGATATGAGATACAGAAAAATAGTTTTGGAGTCAGACTTTAAAAATGAAAGCTGTTTTTTGCAAGTTTAGTTCATGGTCTGAACATGTCCTTTTTTCCTTAAATATGCAATTGGATCTATCCAGACCAGACTCTTATGAATCTGGTGAGCTCCATTAAATTCACCAAAGCAGAAATTCAGCTTGGATTGAGCTTTAGCAAAATATTTTAAAGGAGATTTTTATGGAAAGTACGTGCTTCACTTTAATAACCCATAAGACAAGAGCCACAGCCTTTTCTCTGACAGATCCTTTACTACTGTATAATCTCATTGAGAAACTTAAATTATTTTGAGCGACAATGATTAAAGAACATTTTGCACAAGCCCCATGTGGCACACGTTAGTGTGCTGTAAAATAATGCAAAAATAATTAGCAGGAAGCAACTAAATACTTAAGAGAATTGTAGGAAATAGATCAGAAAAAGTTATGAGGCTAAATTCATCCCCAGTGTAATTTCACTGACTTCATTCTGTTCAAAGATTTGAAATAAGCACCTCAACATACTGTGCACATGCTGGGAAGTGTCACTTTTAAGATGACCTGTTATGCCATGACCCACTCCTGTGCTCTATGCTGAGCTAGATCCTGCTGTCTTCTGTCAGGTTTGTTCAGATTAGTGACATTGAGGGTGTGTATGACCTTCCCCACAAACAAAAAGGTGTTGCTTTGTTATTATCAGAAAATGGAGGAAATTTTGCTGGGGGGTTGTGCAGTCTCTGGGTTTCTGGGAGCCTTAAGTAAGCAATAGCAGTGCATGTGTGTATCTGTATGTGCATACCAAGTTATAGATAGATATTAACTCAGGGCATTTCCTCTCATTGATTAATTCATTGACTCAAGTGATCTACTTAACTGTATTTATCTGTTTTATCTAGTCAAATGCACTCAATGAAAACATTTTCCTGTCCAAAACAAAAAAAAAAAGGCATTTAAAGCAAGGATCTAGTATATCTAGCATTTAGTTAATGTTAGTTAATAATTGGTTTAAGCTGCCTCAAAGATTGACCAGCAATTTGCTTTTTTTGCATCATTCTGTTAGGGCACATTAGGACTGGGTGTATCTCAGCACACTGTAGAGTCTGTGATCAAGTTCTGAAATACTCCACTGCAAAACAGATGCAGGAAATGTGTCTTTTGAGAGTCTGAGGGGAGTGAGGAAAATGCTGGTCTTTGGGAAAAGCACAGATTGATAGAAAAGCAATAAATAATCTTTTTTAAAAATACGTTTCAGCCAAAATCTTTGTTTCTCATTCAGTGAAATGAGGTTTCTCTTATTTTCCAGTGCATGGCAGTGAGCAAAAGTGATCAGTAAACATGAATCCCAGGGGCTGATGCAGAAGAGGTGATTTGGAAATCCCTCTACCCTCTTTTCTACTTGACCTTCTACCACTCAATCCAGGCCAATTTTCCCGATTTATAATGAGATTATTAATATCAGATCCTAATTGCTGGTGATAATTGAATAAAGAAAAAAATCCCCATTGGTTATGTTGGTGTTTGAACATTTTGCTTTGAGACTCCCTTCCCTGGCTTGTGCCCCCATTTCCCTCCTCCACATGCTGCTGAACCCCTTCTCTTCCAGCCTCCTCTGCCAATGTCCACGCTGGTCTTGCATGAACCATGGCCAGCCCTGGTCTGGGGCTGCTCAGGGTGAATCACAGAGATCCCCCACTTTAGTATGAACATACAGTAAACATGTGTGTTATGCTCTAAAAGGCATCCTAACTGGCATATTCATTATGCATATCAACATCACCCAAATATTTCCATGTTAGTTTAGGGATTTACTTGCAAATCATTATGGTAATCATTTACTAGGATATTCCCCCACATATTTGAGCATGGTGCATGCCTTGGATGTGAGATTACATTTCTGCAGCTGGGTAGCTGTGCTCCAACATTACAAGCACCTTCATATGACACACAAACCCTTCTTTTACTTTGCCCTTCTTTAATTTATATGACTTTTTTCTTTTCTCCCCCACGGAAAACAAACCCAAAATTTTCCATTCTGCTGCTTACAAACAAAACCAATTTATTTAGCTGCTAAAGACTTGAAAATAAAAGAGCATGTGTCCCATCTGAAGATCTCTGTATTATGTGTGAGCAGGAAAAAAGATATCTTTCACAAGCAGCCTTAACTGTGTCTCTGACATTTGATAAGGAAGAGAGAGATCTGTTTGTGTGCAGAATTCTAAAGCCGTTTAATGATCAAAGAGCAATCCTGATTTTATCTTCCAGTACTTCCTCAGTGGTGATAAGATTAATTCTTTGAATGTTGCATTAGACTGCTCTACCCATAAATAGATGTGTAAAATTACAAACATGCAAAACTTGAAAAGGAATGAGGAGAATTACTTCTGCAGGCAAAAGCAGAAGCCATTTAAAATATGTATACATTTTTTCCTCTAATTTTGAATCTTCGTTACATTTTTAAAATAAAAACATGTGAAATGACAAAATTATTGTTTACATACAAGCCAAGAGCTGCTTGATTTTTTCTTTCCGTATCTTCCTTCTCTTTCATCAATGGAATGCCATGCTGATTTCAAGCTTTTCTGACATCTATCCTCTACCCTGCTGCTAGTTCTGTCTGCCTTCTGCTTGATAGATGGGGTGCTGGATGTGAGCCCTTCCCTGCAGGAGCTCAGTTGGCTCTTACAAAAACAGCTGTCCCCAGCAGACATCAGTTCTGGAAGGTTGCAGGGGATCCCCTTCCAGAAGTCAAGTGTGATGCTGGAAATGCTAGTAGTTATTAATACTGTTTGTATTTTTATGATGAAAAATGGAGAGATTCAAAACTTTTAAAACCCATTCTGACCCAAAGTGTGATTGTGGATGTTGGCTTGAGATCAAGTTGGTGACTTGAATCTAGCAAAACTAACCCTGTTAGTTTTAGTAGACATTGTGAGACATGAAACTGATGTTTTACTTAGACATAGTAAGACATGAAACTCAAGTCTCATATATTAAACCCTTGAGGAAAATTAACCTTGTTCATAGTGCATGGTGTAAAACACAAAATGTTTATTCTGTCTCATACAGGCAAAAGTTGAAATCAGTAACCTTTATGATCTCAGTAACCTTCCTGAGTTACATGACTGATTTATTTACAAGGTGGTTTTAGGTGTCTTTTCTAGAAATAAATTCAGATTTTGTATGTACAATACAGTTGTAGAAGTGAAAAATTATTTACAAATGCATTGGTATGCACAGTGTAAGATCTGAAAATGTGAGAAATTGGTATGCTGATCTGTTTTTCAGCAGAAATATTTTGGCAGCTGCATGAAGTGTCTGTTTTAGAAAGCACAACATTTAACTTACACTCTAATGATTCTTACATTCCTGCCATTTTTGTCCCTGCAGTATCACATCAAAGATGCTGGTGGCATTTTGGGTGTCAGGGTGAATACAATATTTACTAACTAGAGCTATTTCTAGAGACATGTAGCCAGAGGGTAGGGAATTATGGACCTGTTGTATACTTGGATGGGAGAGCACTAGGAAAACTGGATATAGGATGATTATTTATCCACAAGAATTAGGCAGAAACATTGCTCCTAATTCCATTGTCACTACTGATCTGAGAGAATAGGAAAGAGATGAAAGTAGTGCCTAGAGATTGCAAGTGATTTCAGAGTTCTTTATTAGAATATATGATAGCTTTAAGTCCTAGTTTTACAGAGGTAGATAAATATGGGAGGGAAAGATATTGAGGAAACTGAAATGAATTATGATTAAGTTACTTTTGGAAGCAGAAGAATGATCAGAGCTGGGATTATAGTCAAAATCTTCACATGTCTGAGTGAACAACAATTTCATTAGCCTCTGCTGCCACTTCATCAAGTACATCCAATGCACTTCCTCAGCTAACTCCCTGTTAGAAGCAGTGGCAAGGGGCTTGATCATAGCAATTCCACTCTATAATATTACTTGTTATTTAGCTCAAAAGAGGAATAAGGAGGGAGATCTGTATCAGCAATCATTCAGTTCCACCAGCTTTTAAAATTATAATCAACTCTGAAACAAAGCTATTTTCTTGGTTTTGGTGCAAGCTCCTCTGAACTCCAACCCCTCAGTGCTCACCACTACCAGCCCTTGTTGCTCCATTCCTTAAGAGCCATGTGAATCATCCTCCCACTTTAGAGGGCTTCTCTTCCTTTTTTTTCTCCTCTCTTCTGTCTTAGGCACAATCTCAGAAGTCTCCACTCCTGGGAAAGGACAAGGGTACCAGAGAGGCAAAAGAGAGCAACAAGTTATTCCAGATGAACAACCTGTGCAATCCTTTTGCCAATGTTTGCTGCATCAAAGACCCATCATGGTTTAACTTCTTCACACACCCTTGGTCAGAACAGATGCAAGTCAGTTGATGGCAGTTTAAAAATGAGACAACCATATTGGAAGAGTGTGTAGGAGCCATTCAGAGCTAGAAAGGTTGAGATGCAGTGAGAATGGGGAAAGACAAATCAAAGTTTACTAAAAAAAGTGATTAAGAGATGTCTCAGTTACTGACTACTAGCATCAGCATGGAAAAATTGATTGGAATAATATTGTTGAACCTACTAGATAAAAACATAACATGAATAGATGTCCAGCTCAAGCTGAACAAATTCAACCTAAAAAAAGAGCACATTTTTTAAACCATGAGTATGAAGTTAACTTTCAAAAGAGGTTTCCAGGAGAAGCAATAAGTTATGGACTCTGGATGTCTTTCTGGAAGATCAAATTTTAATCAATCCCAAATTATTGAACTAGGTGCAGGTAAAATACAATGTCTTGTGGTATGTGACGCTGAAGTTCACCATTAAAAACATTGTATGAGTGTGTAATTATGTGTGGGCCCAACAAATTAATCAGTGTGCAGGATCTTGGCTGTATAACCTGCTAGACCTGGCCTTGTTCCTCCCTGTGTTTTTTAGCAGGCCCTGGGGACAGAGAAATCCAGAAGACAGATCTTACACAGCTGTAAGCTGTGGCTGTTACATCTCACAGACAAATTCCTCTTTATACACTTTTCCATTTCCCCACATTGCACAGGGCTCTTCATCCTGGAGGGAGGGATGTCATCCTTGTCCTCTGGGTAGTACATAACATAGTAGTCTAGATATACTCTTAAGATACAGAGGCAAGTTCAGATGTCTGAGTCCTGGGTTTAGACAAAGCTTCACATCAAGTCCCTGATTTCCTAAATGACTGTACTGACCAATAAGCAATTATGAGGAAATGGATATTGCCATCAGCATTTTTTTGTTAATGAAGTGGTGAGTTCCAGATTGCCTCTGTGGTCCTTTACAGTCAGGGTACATCTAATCAGCACAGTCTCACTGGAGCTGAGAGTGATATTCAGTCTACCAGCTATTAGGGATGCAATTCAATTGCCCACACAAAGCCATTTAGAATCCTCAGAGCACCTGAATATCTGCAGAAAGCTGATAGAAATGACCTATGACTTATAGGACAGCTGCTCTTGGTGTGGCAGCTAGAGGTCAGGAAGGATATCCCACAACAACCAAAATAGCATTAGACTTCTGCATCTGGGCAGCTCAGTCCATCCCAGGGTATCACTCTCCTGCCTGTCTAGATGTGTGATGGGAGTTTGGACACATAAGTAGATTTTGGGGTCTTAATCTGAAGCTGAATATTACTCAAACTAACTGTAGTCCTGGTGCTCCATGTTGTGGTCACTGGTTAAAGTCCTGCAGCATGTACATCCTCAGGGGTCACAGGTTATGCCTAGATGCTAGACTGAATGCCAGGCTCATCACACGTGTGTAACTGCACCTTATGGTCCTGAGAGCCCCAAAGATGGAACTGGAGTTCCCCTATGAGTTGTAAACATGACTGATGCAAACCAGTGCCATCAGGAAGACTTTCCAGAACTGCTGGTTAGGGTCAATATGCCTAAACTGTTCTGCCATCCTAGTATGGATCATTTGAATCTTGTCCTAAACATCTTATTCATCACTTTGACATTATATAAAATATATGTATGGCATGGCTTAACTAAGAATATACATATAATAGGCAACAAACCAATATTAAGACCATCATCTATGATGGGGAGAAAACCATTTTTATTAATAATGAAGAAAAGTGATTTTTTCAAGCCTGTAAGGCAAAGGAAAGTTTTAAAAATCACTGTCTTACTCTTAAGAATTCCTAACAGTATCTTTAACGAGAACTACTTTTGAATGTCTGTAACAGCTATGGAGTCCTTTTTATCACTATACTAAGGCGAGAGAATAGAATTGAAACTTTGTAAAAAAAGTTTTCACTCTAGTCAAGGAATGATCACTGGGGCAGATAAACAGGGTAAGGAATGATTGCTGACACTAACTTTCTCACAACAACAACAGCAGTGTGCACATCTTCCACTGCAGACAGTTTTATTTGATATAATACTCACTACACAGTGACTGATGAAGTGAACAGGGAAAGCAATTGTCACAAAGCCAACTGGGAAGAGAGCTAGCAGAAAACAAGAAGGAAAAATGGCAATGATTTTAGGCCAGAAAAAAACACATTTCTTATATCCCACCTGCTAATTCCTTTCCTTTCTGCCTTCACTGGCACAGCTGATCCGGCTCTGCTAAAATTCTTCGTGAAATACATATCCCAGATCTATTTGCTCTACCCACATTGAAAGCCCCAGTGAAGAAATCTATTGTTCAAATTTTTTTCCTTCTTGTTTTCTTCTAGATTTATTTGGCCCATGCTACAATGAGGAAGATGAGTGCTTGGTTTGCTGGCCTACCCCACTTGCCATTATTGCTGCAGTGCATGTTGTCCCTGTGTAGGCACGGGCCAGAGGAGCACAGGCAGAGCCCTGTGTGCCTCCCACATCACTGCAGTCCTGTCCTTCAGCTGCAGGGCTGCAGGGCTTGCACCACATGCAATAGCACCACATGGCTTCATCCACATTATGCTCCTTCTGTGCATTTTGCTGAGGTTTTGTCCTGTATGTGTTAGGGGAGGAGCAGAGAAGGAACTGATTAAATGGGTGTGATGTGGTTAGTGGATCCAAACCTATTTATTATTTTACTTACCTGCAGTGATTTCTTGCCTCTTGCCAGCAAAAACACCCTGCCAAGGAAGCAAGGTCTCAGCCTGAGGAATAAACATATCTTGTGTCTCAAGGAGATTCTCCCCTTTTTTTCTGGGCTGTTTAGAGGACAAGTACCTCCCAGACAGAATCCATTTTTACTTCCATGATGTGGCTGTGAGAAAGGTGTAGCAGAGCACTGCAGTAGGAGAACTGGACAACACACCCTTTGTTTCTAGAACAATGCAGCCTTTTTCTGACTTGAGCAAACACTTTACCCAGCAATACTATCCTTGGCAGTACTACAGAGTTCCCAGCTTCCATGGCCTAGGAAGGTAGATTAAGTTTCTCACCTGATTAATCACTCCAGTGGCCCTTGTCCAACCCAGGTGTCTCTGAAGAATAAAATATCATCACTTGCTGCAGTTACTGATGTACTTTCCTGCTGCAAACTTTTTGAGAGTTTTGATAAAATCCTTTTTTTTTTTTGTTGGATGCTTATTTCCTAGTCACTGCTAAACCACTTAGCTAAATCTATTTGTTCTCCAGGTTAGTCTCACTGCTGCAGATCTCAGTTGTTCCCATCAATCAATCCAATTTTGTCATGCTGAAGAATGGTGGGTGTGCTGCAGTTTTGCTTCATTTCTTGTCCTCTTCCCACTGGCCAACCTACAAGTCTGGAATCACCCTGCTCATCCCCATCTTGATTTTGGAATAACAGTTTTTGTTTCAAATGATATTTTTGTTGCTACAAACACACTGGTTTTGTCCACCAGCATTTCATGCTTTCCACCTTCCCTGAGTGGATATGGTCTGTTGGATATTTTTTTCAGACATGGCTCAGTTTGGTGGGAACTCTTTCTGTCCCAAGCCAGCAGCATGAGCTTTTGCTGAGTTGCATAAAAGGGATCTAACTCTATTTTGAAGGAATAATTGGAGGAGAAAATAATGATTAAGATTCATAAAGCAGTGTGGGAAGGTACAAACCTTAGAACTAGAGGAAGTAAACAGCCCATTGAAAAACAGGACTCACAAAAATTGAAAGAGGAACACATTCTAAGTAATCTACAGGGAGGGCCCATACAAAGTTTTTCACACATTTCTATTTTCATATAGAATGAATTTTCAGCAAATTATCCCTGGAGAGGCATGTACCATATGGGTAACTTTAAACCCTGTTTTCAAACTGAAAGTCATTTGCACTTAAAAATCTTAGCCCCAGCTCTGCACACCATGCTTCAGAGAAGCAAAGTTTTAAACTTTACTTTCAGATTCAAACTACCCCTCTCTAAGCATTTCTTCTTCCTACCATGTCAGAGGAAAGCTTTATGGGCTTCTGCTCCCAGCTGCATCTTTTTGATGGGTGTGGCCCATCTGTTCTCATCCTCTCAGTGATGGAGGCCAGGTCAGGTGTCCTTCCTCTCAGCATCATTAGTTCTAGGGAAGGTGTGTTCAAGGAGGGCTACAGAGAGAAGCTGCTTTTCCATTTCCAGGTTGGAGCTAACTGGAAAAGGTCAAAGCAGTGACATTAATCACCTTGTCATGTGATGGATGGTGATATCCACTCCTTTCAGTGATTTCTGTTGCAACTCCTTCCTTATATCAAATCAAAAGCAGCCAAAGCATAATGTCAGCCAGTAATTTACTGAGAGCTGCAAGATAATTTACTTTGTTAATAAAGCACAGTGGTTGACATGATGAGGATGAGGCCATAATAAACAGATGAAGTCTCCTGACATTACAATGGATGAGGTTGGTCTCACTGGACATCTGTCAGCAGCTCTCTTCCTGAAACTCACTTCCCCTCATCACAGAGTTCCTTCCTCGTTCCCAGGAGTTTCCTTTCAGCTTCTGCCTGTTTGCTGCTGGAGCAAATCCTCCATTTCCAGCCTGCTGATCTGGTGTATCTCACTGCCTTGGCAGAGTGGGTGGTGGTACTTCTGTCAGCATGGAAAGGCTGTCAGGAGCTTTCCTCCCAAGCTCTTAGGAAACACAGAAATTGCAGGCGCCTGTGTGCTGCTTCAGCATCTTCTTTTTCTCCTGTGGGATGGGGAAAAAGGGCTGGTTATGATGTAGAGCTGCAGAGTGAAAGGAACAAGTGTGGGATCCCCCATTTTTTTCACAGCATATGACATTTGGCCAAAGAGGGGAGCATTACTCCCCTCTTCAGCTAAAGAAGTCTATTGTAGAAACAAACATTAAGGCTTTGAGAATGCCCATCCCCAGCTGCACTGGAGGGCTTGGTGACACCCTCTTAAAGCACTGCACTGGATTTAGGAAGAAATGTCTGCTGTGGGAAGGTTTATCTGAGGCACAGCATTTCTGAGCGTGACTATAAAGAGGAACTTGTGTGGAGCGGATGTCTCGGGCTCTCTCCCCACCATCCTGCCACTTGCTGAAGAGGCTCTGTGAAAGTGATTCTTATCTGCAGTGTGGCAGATCTGTGTAGGTCTTTGTACAGACCCAGAACCCACTGGCTTGGAGATGCTGTAGGAGTCCTTTCCCCTGGGTAATATATCTGCTGGTCCTGGAAGGATGTCTTCCTTAACACTGCTTTGAATCAATTTTATTGCGTGGCAACCTAATAATACATTTGGTTGAAAATGTAGATTTTGCAGATTGGGACAATACTTCTGAAAGACCATCCTTTAACACTTCTCTTTCTTTCCAGTTCATATTTCATCTTAAAGTTATCATTAAAACTGGCAAAAGAATACAAGGGAGGAGGTCACTGGCAAACAAACAATAGCAAAGTTTGCTACCTTACCTACCTTGAACTACATCTTGTAGCTACATTAAAATATTGTACAATAAATTGTGTTTTTAGTAACTAAAACCAGGATTCTCCCCATCAAATTTCTCTGGCAGAAGAACAGAAATAGTTGCAAGCTTCTCTGCCAAAATTCTAATTACTCCCTAGTGAATCATCCAGTTATGCAGAAACATGGGTCTGTTTATGTCCTCTGCATAATACATATAACATAACTAAAGCACCTTTTCTGTTTCTTGCACAGTAGATCTGTATATCTGAGTTAAAATTATGGAAGCCTCATTTCCAGTAGCTGCAGAAAAAAAGAAATAAATGAACGCTCATTACGGGAATGCAGAGAAGTCACCATGGATTTCAAATTATAAAAATTTGCTCACCCTCTCTGTATACCAGCCAGATACATATTTCTGTCTTTTACCAGCTGTCAGATTCTTAAGGGATTGCCATCTAAGTCCAACATGGGCTCACTACCAGCTCAGAAACAGGCAGAACAGATGATTAGGTGAAAAGATGCTCCTCTTTCAATCCTTGTTAAAGGTAATTTGAGGGAATGGGAGTTTCTGTGTGGGAGAATACATGATGCAGGAACAATCTAAAAATATTTCTTTTTGCTTCCATAGCAACTCCCATGCTGGCATGTCTTTGAATTTGTTAATTTATTCTTTCAGTTCTCTTTGTGGGCTTTGTCCAGTTTGCAGAGTTGCAAACTGATCTTTCCACCTGTGTTTACAGATGTGTGCCTGCAGTCTGCTCTGGCAGTGGGGTACATCCTACATCTCCAGGGAGACCCCCCTGCAGCCTGCCAGTACTTCAAGGGGGCTTATGAAAAAGAGGGAGAGCGATTCTTACATGGATAGATAGTGATAGGAATAGGGGTAATGACTTTAAACTAAAATAAGAGAGAATTAGATTGGATGTTAAGATTTTTGTGGTTTTGTTTTGTTTTTTTTTTTTTTTAACTAAAAGGACAGTGAGATGCCAGAATAGATTGCCCAGAGGAGCTGGAGAGGCCCCATCCCTGGCAGTGTTCAAGCCAGGTTGGATGGGGCCCTGAGTAACCTGGTCTAGTGAAAGTCATCCCTGTCCACAGCAGGAGTATTGGGACCAGGTGATCTTTAAGGTTGGTTCCAACCCAAACCATTCTGTGGTTCTGTGATTCTCTGCTGGAAACAGCTCTTAATAGGGGAAAGGGTGATGCCCTTATCACACACAAGTCAAAGGACAGCAATTGTCCTCTGTAAACTGCTCTCTCCTTTGCTTTCTGACTCATGCTCTGGCTGACCCAAAAACATCAGAAGGAATGCCCTGACAACTCTCATCTCATGGTACACTGCTGTAAAAGCTGTCCTGCTCACATTTTATCTCTATCTCTTCTGTGACGTAAAGTTGCAATTCTGAAATTTATTCTTGCAAATGCTTCTGCATTGTGTCTGACAGCAACAAGGATATAGTACCTTTCCTTCTTTATAAGTTATAAGCAGAGACTTGAGTGAAAAGAGATGTAGCAGGAAAGGTTTTATTACTTTCCATAATTTTGTTTTTCATATTTTCAGAGTAATTTTATTATTTTAGAGGAAGTGTAGTTGTTCCTGGAAATTCGTTGTGGGTCAATAACAATTTCATCCCTACAAGAACACTTGTAAAACTTCTGTGTTGACAGGTTAAGCAATGCTGGGTGAGCAATTGGTCTTGTTAGCACATGTTGTGCTTCTTTGGGATATGGAGGGTTGAAACAGCCACAGCACGTCCATCTTTTCAAAGGTTGTGGTGAGCAAATGCCTTAGGCTTGATTTGGATTTGTGTGAGGACCACTTATCCTGCACAGTGATAACCTGCACAGGTTTTCACAAGGTGAAAACCAACCTGCTGGCAGTTCTGGTGGTGGGAAGGTGCTGCCAGTGAAAGGCCCACAGTAGTCCATGTGAGGAGCTCTGAGATGAGGGTCCCATTGAGCTGGGGGGGCATGACCCAGTCAGGCCCTGGAGGCAGAAAGAATTATTCTCTCTTTCTTGAAGCCCAGAACCAGCACTCTTCTAATCCCAAACTTCTGACATCAAAACTCTGAACATTTCTTTCAGAGAATTGTCCAAAATCTTTTAGTTCCACAATTCAACAACTTATCTCAGACCCCAGACTTTTTATATCCTCCTTTATCAAAGGAACAGAGATTTAGCTGATGTGGCCAAAGGGCTGATGGACTGTTCTTTCTGTTCTGCTTTCTTAATCTTTTGTCACGCCTAGGTTAGAAGCTAAAATTTATTTTGATCCTCTTATTCTTTTGACTTCAATCTTCAACCAAGAAACTCATTAAAATCAAAAGGCAATGTAGATATCTAAGTCAACACAGTTTCAAACTGTGAGGTCATAAAACAAAGTAACAGCAAAGCTCCCAGGAGCATGCCATTTTAACAAATTCAAAACAGCTGCTCTGCCATCTAGTGTCATTGGATAATGTCTGCCAAGCCCCAGATTTCACCCCAGCTGCTGAAACACCTCTACCATGTACTTTTCCTTTCAGTAGACCTATTAGGTTAGGAACATGCCTCTATCAGTGGTGACAGAGAGAGGGATGAAAGCCAGGAGCAGTGTCCATTCAGAAGCACTCTGGTGGCACTAAGGTGAATGTAATTTGTCTCTCACATAAAAGGACTGTTCCTTACCTGGAAAGGTAAGCTAAGAAGCTAGGCACATCTGAAGAGGTGCTGACCTTCTGCCAATGATTTGTTAGCTCTATTTAGAATGTTAGCCACATTCTTTATTTTAGGCAGGAAAACAAGCCTATGAGGAAAATGCAATCTTTTCAAGTCTACCAGATGTTCATTTTGCCCCAGGTATTTTCTGCTTCATAGTATGAAGTCATCTCCAGAAGTGAAAAACTGCCTAATTTAGACCATAAAAGTCTGAATGCTAAGGATCTTCACTAGATGAAAATTAATATGGCTTTATGTTTTGGGGTTTTTTTTGTTTCTTTGTTTTGTTTTTTTTTAATTATCTTTTTGTATCAATGGTATCTCCTCCAAATGAACTTATATTCATTAAGATCAGGAAAGTGTTTTTTTTTTTTTTTTTAATGAGTAAATTTTAAAAAGTAAGTGATATATATTTTTGTCTAGTTTAATGCTGTAGGTATGTACTTAGAAATAATTTAGAAATATTGGTTTTTTTTTTTTCTCAGGGCCAAATACCATTTTTGCCTGGAGAATCAGATATGTGGCAATTAGGAACTATTCACATATTCTCTTTGTTTCTTACCCAGACCAAATCTCCTTACTTAAATGTTGTCTTGATAAATCTTTAGAAATCGACTTAATTTGCCAGAATAAATCCAAATTAAGATCAGTGCTCACTGCTTCAATTGATAACAGATGTTTGGCTCCAGTGAAAGGAGTATGACTTTCCACATCTTTTGAAATGTCACAGCTCTTTTGTATTCACAACTAGAAGCCATGCCAGAGCAAACCAATGCTGTCAATAGCAGAGCTGAAAGAAAACACACAAAGCTCAAGACAGTGCATTCCAGAAACAGTACAAGTGTGGTTTGGAAAAGCTCAAATTTGAAGCCACTAAAACTATGATATAAATCCTGCAGTGCAGTCATAGTCTACTAAATTTAGGAACTGATGAGAAATACTGCCTTAAATCTTTCTTTCTCAAGCAATCCCATGAGATTGCCACTTTGTGGGGACAGAATTGTGATGAGGCAGATTTCAGCTACTTTTACCAAAGGGTTTCTTTGAATGTTTGAATTCCTAGCCCAAATAGATGCTCATCCTAAAAGGAGGAGGAAAAAAAAAAAAAATGGAAATCCTTTAGAACTATAGACACTGATTTTATCTTACCATGACATGTCTAAAAGAAACATTCTTGCAGACTCCTGTTTTTCTGGCAGAGTCTCTAAATCCATATTTGTTCCAAAAGCACCCTACTCTGAAGTGCTTTGCAGAAGACTCTGAAACCTCACAAGCTGGTTCTGTGAACATGCAGAACTTTATTGTACTGCAGATGAATAAAGAGATCCAGATTTTCCCTTTCTAACCAAAGCTGATCAAAAGACAACTAGGTTTTCAGGTGTAAAATGATAGCCAGAGATCAGCAGGCTTAGTGAATGGGTTTTGTTTACCCTGATGTGCTCCAGTTCTCAAAAGAAATAAATTATCCCCCCTCAGAAAAATTGAGTCACGTTTTGTTTTTATCACAATAGTCCCAGCTGTTTCAAATAGCTGGCACTAATAATCTGTGGTTTAGAACTGATTAGCATCCTATATCCCTTCATTTCTAAAATGGAATTTTAATCAGATTGTAATTCCTTGAAACCTCCACATCAGTGAGTACTTCCCTAACCATTAATCAATTGAATTTTGCCCTCAATTAAGCTGCTTAAATCCCCTTCATATTACTGATTGATAACTTTCATTGCCTCCAGCACGTTGCTGACACACTGTTAGGTTTTTTTTAACATCAGGGCCATGACACTATTATAAAACTGAGAAAAAGAACAGACTTTGCATTGCTGCTGTTGTGGCTTTTCAGCTTTCTCATTTTAAATCCCTGTTTTCTTCAGGGATTTGAAAGTGGGTCATAAATTCATTCCAAAGAGAAATCACTTTCATTGGTCTAATCATGCAAGTACTCAATGTCTCTTCTGGGAGGCCAGTTCTTAGTGTGGAAGTAGCTTAGCTCCTTCTGCTCAACCCCCCTGCATTATTTTTTTATGGCCTCTATGCTTTTTTGTTGTTGTTTTTGTTTGGCTGGCTGCTTTTGATGCTACTGTGCTGAAACATAAATAAATTTTTCATAGGAAGTTGGTAAGTTGTGACTCTACAATACAGAAGCATAATAACTGAAAGAAAATTAAGTTCTTTGGCTTGAGTTGAAATGCTTCCTATAATACATTGCAAACTAGTTTGCTGGAAATATGAAGAAGCTAAGTTAATACCTCAGACAGTCATTAGCTGTAATGATTTTTCAGGACAACAACATGCAACCTAAGGGAACAGTTCTGCAATCCTTATTCAAACGAAGGAGATTTAAATCTCTGGGACTGGGTCATGTATCAACTAGCAATAAATAAAGAAACACAAAACAAACTTCTCAGAACAGAAGCTTTTTTGGGTTAATTAAAATTTCTGTTGGAGATGCTTACTCACTCATGTCCTTCCTTAGGTGTCACTCGTTAATATTTTCTTTCCTTGAAGCAAAATGGGTGCTTTGCATGTTAATTTACTGCTGTACATGTCTTGTGCCTCAGTTTCAACCTGGCAGCGTGTTCCAGATTTGATACAGCCATGCATTTAAGTAATTATCTGGAAGGCAGAGTCAGATAAGTAACACAATCTGGAATTTGGCCACTAGAATACACCAGAGGAAGATAAATCCTCAGAGCCCCAAGGCAGCATAGAAATCACCTTGAATGAATAAGCTGAGTTCTCCTCATGTCTTGCTATCAATATAAAACAGAAAAAAAAACCAACCCAGACCCCCAAATCCAAGAATTTCTATTATGATTACTACTGCTAAACCTAATTATCTCTCAGTATGTGCCAGACATAGCAGACCTGATTAAAGACTGTTCTGGTGTTAAAAGATAATCCATGGCCTTTAAGCTTTTATTCAGATGCCTATGATTTTGTAAGAACACCTGCTGTAGAGAATATGCTAATTAGAATTATTGAATTAAAATTGCTTACTCACGGAAGGAAGGAAGGAAGGAAGGAAGGAAGGAAGGAAGGAAGGAAGGAAGGAAGGAAGGAAGGAAGGAAGGAACCAGTGGCAGCTCCAGGAGTGACATTCCTCTGCTCTCTACAAGAACTTAGGATATTTCTTTCTTAATCACCTCTGTTGGAGATTAGCCTCATCTTTGTTTCACTTCTACCTCATTGAAGTTCCTTACCTTACTATGGGTCATTCAGGCTGCTGGAAGACTGATGTTTGAGGCTAAAGGTGTATTTGGCTCCAGCTGGGAGCTGGTTTTGTTGCAGTGGAGTTTTTCCAAGTTCAGTGAAAAAAAAAAAATTAAAAATGTAATTTTTTTTTCTGAAGCATTCCACGTTGCACCAGGGCACACTCAGAGCAACAGTCATGACCTTGGTGTATCACAGTCCGTGGTTTTGACAGGAGAATCAGTAGCACAAGATATTGTGTAGTAGGAAGTGATGTTATGCTGAGTTAATAAAAATCTGCAATATGACACATAAGCTGGGCATGATTATAGTTCATGTCTCAAAGACTTTACTGCTGGGAAGAAGAAGGGCAGCTTGCTTGCTTTTATTTTAAAGTAGTTTTATAATTTATGGTAGGTTCCTAGTTTAGAAATTAGAAAAAGACATGCAGTACTTTTTGGTATTGTCTTCTTTGCTAGAACTCATCAAGTCTCCCAATGTTTGTCTATAAAGATTTACCTTATGCAGTCCTTTAATAAGTGGCATGTGTCCTCATTTTTTTCAGGGAAGTCTTTTCCACTTCTTCTGACACTAAAGTCTGCTGAGAACACTGAGTGAGAAGGTAGAGAATCAGGGGTCCCATTCACAGCTTTCTAAATCCATAGAAATAATCCCAGGGGAATTTTAAAAGAGATCTTTAACTACCTAACACTTCTCCTGGAAAGTAATCTCCTGTCAAAACCAGCTGTTCAATGGGACAGCTTTGTTACATTTTTAAAGATGCAACAAAACAACTGTATGTATTTGTTATTGCCAAGAGTGTTTTTTTGAGATATAAATTTGAGTTCTGACTTAGAAGTTTGATGGGCTGATTCAGATGGCCATTTTTTTCATAGCAGAAAATACTTACAAATATGTGTGGGAGGTCCTTCAGAAGTGCAACACGATTTTTCTGCAGGCACCATTAATATTTCAGGTTGACACTGTTAGAAAAATACAGAAACTGTTTTTCCTTGACATTTGGGTTATGCTATCTGAAATTAATTTCGATGGCAACAAGAAATATTGGTGCATACTGCACCCTTTATGTGAAGGGAAAACCTGCTTTACTAAATCTCTAACTGTAACCCTGGAATCCTAAACTGAGAGAAGGCTTCAAAGGACTGAGTTTTACTCCTGCTCTCACATCAGGCAATCAGTAATGCACAAGTATTTGCATATTCAAAAAGCTGGCACAGTTGATATAGTGATAACGAAGCAAGGTTATAGAATTTTCACTGTTGCCACCACCAAAAGTTCACTAAAATAGAAAAGTATCCTTTCCAGGTTTTTTTACTCACTTGATAGATTTTGATGCTTTGTCAATTGCATTTTTAGATTTTTGTTGCAGCAGCTGTGAAAGACTTCAATATAAGAAGAGAAGTCTATGATTTACAACTATAAATTTTGTATAGCTGTTAGTCAAAGCAGGTCTTCATTTCCCTTCTGGAAAGGTAATTGTTACAACTGAATTCCTTCTTCAGAGACTAAAAAACTGCAGAAAGATTTGTGGGATAATCTTTCTTTTAATCACTACTTTTACTTAGGTCTTTACCTTTCCCTCACCATTGCTTTTTCTGTGCATATTTGCATTTATTTCTGTCCTTCTTTTTCTGTTTGTCATTCTCAGTCCTTACTATTTTCTCAGTATTTGCCTTTCTCATGGATGTTTTTAATGTACCTTTGCTTTTCTTAAATCTTTCTGTGTGTTTGTATTCTCTGAAAGTGCAGGGTTATGTTTGACAATCAGTAGAGTGACTGATCACACTGAATTAACGCTGCATCTCCAGTGTCCTCCCATCACCTTTCTCAGCCTGCCTCTTTCTGACACTCTGAGGACTTGTTGTACTACTGTGCCAGGGTAAGAAAACAGCATAAGCTTGCTCTGAGATAGTTGCTCTCTCTGCTGTGGTCTAATTTGCTCCTTCTCAGCCTTGCATATTTCATCGCCTTGCCAGGAGCTGTAATATCCTCCCTGCTTTGTCTGCAAATGAGCCCATGCATTTTTGGTGAAGCCCTGTCCTTACACTCCACAGTGAGCCAAAGGGAATGTGCTGGTCGTGACTCTGCTGGAGGATGTTCATATTGTGCTAATGCCACAGGACTGGCACAGATTATTACCTTAATATATGGTATGTGGCAACATACTTCTGCTGTGTTTCAGCATTTCAGCCTTGTTAATACAATTTTTCTTACCATTTTGTGGGGCTCAGAACCTCATGTGGGTATTATTTACAAAGCTAAGATTTTTACCCTTGCTGTTATTGATTTTGTATGAGCTCTTCTTGGAATAGAACATGGACATTTGGCTCATATTAGTAGGAAAGACATTCTGCGCTGTTGTGCCTGAGAGACTGTGGCATGGAGTAAAATTTGCTGGACAGCCTTGTTGATTCCTATGAATACATCAATTCCCATTGATACATTGCTGACCAATATTGCCTCTATCACCTGCAGGAGATGGGTGGATAGGCAACTGAGCTGTCAGCTTGAATCAGAGAATGAAAATAGACATAACTGCACATTTCACATCTTGTAAAGGTCAGTGGTGCAATGTTCATTTGAAAAGAAATTAGAAACCCCCCTGTTTCTAATGCCAAACTTCAAGTCTTAAAAAGGAACAACACAAAATATTTATGACTCTGGAAATCCTTTCATAAAATGAGGATTCCATTTAAAGATTTTCCATGTAAAACTAGAAATATTTTAGGAAGGTAATGGATACATGATGATGGAATAAAAAATTATGGTCAATGACTGAATGGCCTTAAATCAGTTTCCTGGCTCTTTTCCTGGGGTTTAATAAACTGCTGAATGCTCTAATCAGTTTGCAATATCACATACATCTTCAGTTCTCTCACTTCCTAACCAGTCTTCCTGGCTCCTGGAAGTCCTGGGCAAATGGTCAGTGTTTGCAAGGGAAATCCAGGTTTCTGCTGCTTGGTCAGGTCTTATGCAAAGGCTGCTGGAAAGCTCCAGTGTACCAGAAACTGCACAGTCCACACTCATGGTTTCCCTGTACAACACAAAGAATGCAAATGATCCTTAGGACAGGACTAAGGATTTTTTTTTATTCCAACCAACAGTCCAGTGAGCACTGAATTTTGTTGGAGAAGCGGAGAAGCATCAGCTGAGATCTATCTACATAAGGGCTACCAGGAATGAACAGGCAAGCAAGAGAGTGGGAAATGGAGTATCCAGAAGTGTGAGTGGGGGCTGTCTATCCTACAAGACAGGACACAGTGGAACTCCCTAAAATTAGAAAGTCCTAAGACTTACAAAGAAGGTAGTTTTTAAACAGAGAAAGGTGACTGGTAAAATACTTTACTTAGCGTAACAAAAATCTTAAAACATATTTAATTTGAAAATCTGTCTACTTCAGATCCTGTTAAACTCTATTTTATACTTAGACTATGTAAGCAATCAAAAAGGAAGTAGCTTCTGGGAATGAAGTAATTTTATTTGTATTTACAAATGCATGCACATAAACATCCTCACCCATTTATTTCTGTACACACAAGCCCACAGCACGTGTGTATTTATATTACTGTGCTCTCGAGGATGTAATTCTGGAGTGCTTGGCTGAGCACCATGGTCCTGACCTGTCAGCAAAGAAGGTTTAAAGCAGGCCTGGGGTTTGGAGAGTTTCCATCTGCAGACAGCTTGCATGGTTGGCTGTGCACAGGAGAGCTGTGGTGAGACTGAAGAGGTAGGCAGTTGTAGGGCTGGGGGAAAGATTTTTAAATCCACTTTGTCAAATGCAATATTTTAAGTCTATTCCTCCAAATGCCTTGTTTCCTGCAAAATGTCACCAAGGAAATTTTCCCTGTAATGAGGCTGACAGTTGTAGCAAATCTCACTGCTCACAGAAGGGACTGGGTGATTCAGACAGGCAGTGATGATCAATGAGGAATGCTGCATACAGCATGTCACAAATGGAACAAAAAGGTTAGGGACATCTGAATGAGGGAGCTGAGCTGTCACCATTAGCCTTGCCTCCGGGTTTCATTCTGAAAATTGCAGGGAAGTTGTGCCCTTCCTCCCTGGAGATTTGCATAGGACATTTGCTGCATCAAGAATCCCGTGTGACATTTCCAGTGGAAGCAGCTAGCAGAAAGAGGGGGGTCAGGCAGCAGAGCGTCTCTGAGCGCTGTGCTGCTGCCAAGCAGATTATGTGCTGTAATCTGTGAGCACTGAGCTGTGTTTGAATTACGAGGAAGCTCTGCCCTGCTTTTGTTGCAGCCCCCTGGGAGAGGCGATATTTCCGGGCTGCCAGTGTCACAGCGTGACCTGTTAATAACCTGCCAGAGCCTTCCTCCATCCCCTGCTCTGCCTCCTCTCCCCAGCACCCGGCAGCTGCCGGCGCACGGATCGAATGCCTGCCTGCCAGGCGCTTCATTGAGAAAAATCCAGCATGTGGCCTGAGGTTCCCCTGATGGCTGGCTGGCGATGATGATTCCTGCCATCTGTTCTGGCTGCCTGTGGCTCCCGGAAACACCGAGGTGGATGTTGCTTCTGGCCATACGTGGGATTCCTAATGAAACCTCAGCTGCTGCCCAACTGTCTGCGGGTATCAGATGGGTTTGAATTATCTTCCGCCAAGAGGGGAGGGAGAAGCACTTTGTTTAACTCTTTAATCTGAACCACTAGACGGCACATGCATAATCACAGGGTACAAAGCCGCTGAATTATTAGCATCTGCATCACGGTGGCAGCTGTAGCGTTTGCACGTGTGCTGGGTCTGCCTCATTCAAGATGCCCGGGCTGGTTGTTTCCAGGCTAAATATAAAACCTCGAGTGAAATTCATCTTACTTTAGCTCACTTGGAAGCCTTGTGATTATACCGGAGATTTATTTGATCCCTTCACTTCTGATTTGTGTTAAAGGCACATAAACAGGCATATAAATGGTATAGCAGTATAAGAAAAAGGCTGTTGTTTTAAATGCAGCTGAAGAATTACAACATTTCCAAAGTTATTTATTGAGAGAAGGGAAGTCAGGGCAAATTGATATTAATTTTGATATATAGAAGAAACTTTTGTGCAAAAAAACCCCTTGATAATGAATAAATACACATCACTCCTCTTTCAGGGTTTGACACTCTGCCTGTTATTTTCCTTGTAATCTATCATTTAGAAACCTTTTCTCAATGTTTGCTGAATATCAGATTTTAGTGGATGTTAAGGGTCACTATATCACCCAGAAGACCATATCTTAATAGAATCGATTTGTCTCTCTTTCTTGTTAGAATTGTCTAGACTTCATCCCTTGATATTCACACTGTTTTCTCCATTGATATACATATTATTTTCTTTGAATGAATAGATGCTCTCAGTAAAAACTACAATGAGTTTTATGTGGTCAGAAAAACTGTTTGCACACTCAGTCCTGGAGCAGAGAAGTTATTACAGAGATTCCGAATGGATCAGCAGTAACTGCTTACATTTTTGCAGTCATTGCTCAGGCAGAGATATGCAGAATTTAAGACTTGTAAGAGGCTCAAAGGGAAAAGGAAAAGCTCAAGGAAAAGGAAAAGGAAGGAGATACCTAGTGGTAGGCAGTAGTGACCGCTTTGGGTTACTGAACTGTAAGGGAAGAGTATCAGTGTATGGGACTGGATGCTTCACATTTTCAGATTCAAGTTAAACACCTCTGTAGCTTGACTTCATGTACATATTTTTAGAGGCCATTTTTCTACTAATATTGTGGATGCTAACCAAAGAATGTGAAAACACTTCTTTGCAATGGCTTACCAAAGGGTGTTTGACTGTTTTTGCTTTTGGAGTTTCTTTTGTTATGCCATGAGACATAACAGCAATCTGCAAATGCATTCAGCAGCTAGTGCATAGGCATGGGGTGGGTTCCCACCACTGCTGGAATTTCTTTCTCTTGTTGACTGACTCATGCAGAGAATTGCACATATCTCTTGCATATGCAGGCTGTCAGAAATCAGTAGAAGGATTGAAAGTAGGCAGCACCAGAAAATTCAATAAAGCTTGGCAAAATATTTCTATTTCTAATTTTCTAATTTATTGATTAAAAAACCCTAACAAACAACCACTTAAAGATTCAGGAGCTGTATATAGAAAAATTTCATGTATTTATTTTCTCCAACCTGGAATGACCCAGTAGCAACCTCTGACTTCATCTTTAAAGCAGATTTTCTTTTAGCTGTGAATGCAAGTCTGCTGGCTTTTAGCAAACATGAGTGAGTTAAGAAGGACACGCAAATACAGGAGAGGTGATTTGCCTGTAATGTAAAGCTTCTCTGGCAGCATTTCTCTTTTTGTGTCTGGATACAGGAAAATTTATCTGTACTAACAGTGTCTGTCCAAAAAAACCCCACCAAAACCTCACCAACAGAAAAAAAATACCCAACCCCAAAACCAAACTGCTCACAAGCCCCTTAGTTTTAAAAATAGTTAGATTTCAGCCCAGAGCTTTTTAAGGGAAATCTGGTTTCTTTCTTTTTCTCTCTGCATAGACCTCTGCATCACTGAAGAGAGATTTGACAGATGGAGACAGCTTGTAACAATGTACTTGAAGCTCTGAAAGACGAAAATGAGTATTGGAAACCATTCCAAAAAGGATTTTTTCATGAATCTGTCTAAAAATATATGTCAGAGAGAATTTCTTTCCCCCTTTTTCCACTCCTCTTTTTTTTTGTTTGAAGTAAGGTGGGTATTTATACTTAGCTGCATATCATTATGTGTGATTTCCCTTTTCTGTTAGTCACATCAAATCTTGGCTTGCAGTCACAAATGACGTAAGATATTGCAAAATGTCACTAATAAATATGTTAAAAGACAGTGAACTAGAAATAAAGCATGGAGATCCCAATGTGAATCTCATCATCAAGTTCTTCTGCCATAGTCCACTTTTGTTGAAATTTAGATGATGATGAAGCATTTGTAAGAATTATTCTGAAATGGAGAAATACACTCTGTAGTTTCTAGGTCTCAAGTGATTGTAAGGGGAAGAACATAAAAGCTTCCCTCCTTCTGTCACTTGAAATACTTCCTTTAGGCTTAGAGGGCTATTAGAGGGATTTGAGCATACATACCTGTGGGAACACTTGGCCTGAAGGAATTCTTTTTGGGTTGATATTGAGAGTTAACTGTTGCACTGAATTCCCAGTCATCTGTGCCACAAACCCTAGCTGGATTAGAGGGTTTGTTGCGGAGAACTTCACAGATGATGGAGGAAGAAATGGCTGTCAGAACAATTTTGTTGCTAGCTCAACAGAGGAGAGTCTGCCATTTCCAAATACACCTATATGTATTCCCTGCTCCAGGTTATGAGCATACAGCCAGAGGTATAGCAAGGATCTGGTTTACACAGGTGCTGAGCACTTATCTTTATGGTTGTGCTGATAACTTGCAATTCTGAAAAAGAAATTGATGATTTCTCAGCACAGGCATCCATTTGTGCATGCATTCAGTAAAAGTTTCTGGATGGCTAAAGCTGTAGTATACCTGATCAGTTTTTGTGTGATTTGTGTAATTAGTGTGATCAGAGTTTGTGTGTGAGTAGTGTGCTTAGTTATTGAGTGTTAACTGTTTATAAATGAAGAAAATTTCAGTGCTGAAGGGCTCTTTTTTCAAAAGCCTTAGAAGAATCCAGCCTTCCCATATAATTCAGACCATAAAGAGAATCCTAAACTTTCAGAGCCCTCCTAAGAAGTTTTGTTATATAGAGGGGAGGATTAAATTTTACATGGAGTAAATGAACAGAAGTACCTTCTCCAATAAAGGGCATATACCAGGCAGTGGAGTACTTTTGTACACAACCATGGCAACTTTCCTCTGGAATATTTGCAAATGCTGTCATTTAAGATGCTCATAAAACTGACTGAAACTCTAGAAATAAACAGGTAAGATTAATTCTATGCTAAAATAAGGTTCTAATATGACTCCCCACCTCTAAAGGAATGATGACATTCCTTTGCCATGGCAAACCCGAGCAAAGAATAGCAAGCACTGACTAAGGGAGTCATTTGCCAAATAAGTGTCCCATTTTCAGAGTAACCTTTTGACTGCCCTGGGTTTTCCTGTCTGACTGCTGTTCCAAGGAATTGATACACTACCTGGCAGCCAGCAAGGTTTCTTATGACAGCAAGTGCATACACAAATAGTCAGAAGCTGCTGGGCTTCCTAGAAGGATATTTTAAATAACCTTACAAGATCTTGGGTAAATCATTTGGACTGGCCATCAAACAGAGAAAGCCCAGACTTTTGTAAGTGTGTAAGTAATTTCATGGGGCTTTGTTTTTTGAAGCACACAAGCAGATATCAAAAAGGGCAGTAGATAATGACACAAAACCACTGTTTTGTCCCTTCTTTCAGTTAAATTACATCCCAAATGCTTATAATACACAATATGGATGAGTGAAAATTTCAACAAAGGACAGACAAAATCTGGCTCTGGAGAACTGGTGTGATCCCTGATAGGCAACTGATGCAGAGCAGTGTTCCATCATCTTATTTTAATCCAGAGTTTAGGCCAAATTCTGTTATGCTCATAAGTCTTAACTGCTCATTTATCTATGAGGTTAATGGGACTATTGTAGGAATATGATATTTAATTAAGGTAATTGAGTGTGTGAGACTGTCTCTTTGCTAGTATGCTGCTTTCTTATTTTGCTTTCATGCTTTAATTGTCTTTATCTTCTCATTCTATGTGTTCATGCATACAGTTTCTCAGTAAAACTGCTACACTATAAAAAATACCGTCAATAACAAAAAGAGTAATGAATGATGTGATATCAGGCATGACTGTAGGAATGCCCTTATGAAAACTTTTGTGATAGAGACCTTTTTTGCTAGCAACTAAGAGGAGAGTATTGTTTTGTGTCTTGTGTGCCTTTTGTATTTCCAGGAACTAGAAAAAAAGTAATGATTTTCACAGCTGAGGAGAGAGGAACAACATCCCAAAAAGCTGGATAACTTTCTCCTACTAAGTTCTCCTCAGAGACACTTGCCCATTAAGGGAAAGCACACAGTTCCAATTTCAACGAATGCAGTTCTTATTTATTCTGGGGACAGTTCATAGGATGAGTCACTGCTTTGCTAATGAAAATCTGGTGTTTTGCCTTTAAAAAAATACATTCAAGCAAAACAGATTTTACTTGCTACCTTTGTTCTGCTATTTTAAGTATAGGATTAGAAGACTATGCTAATAGGTTGAATTAAAGAGACATTTTTGTCCTTGCATAAGCATGAAATGAAAGCACACAATTGAAATCCCAGTGAACTAGAAAGGAGGGTGTACAGTGAGCACATCCTGAAGGAGGTGTAATGTGATCCCAATCTCTGCCTTCCTGTGCACCATGAATAGGAACAGGACACAAAGGAAGAAAACGGGGCCACATCCTCCCTTAGTGTAAAATGTCACAGCTCTGCTGAAGTACATGGGACTCTGCCTAATCACCTTAGGTAAGGATTTCATCCCTTCAGCTGGAACCTTTCCAGCCTGCCACGTAGGTGTCACTCCACCCCACCTGCCTGATCTTCAGCTTTCATTCACTCAGACAGACAGCAGTAATGTTCTTTCCTGTAACCTGGATCCAGGGGCTGTGCCTACAGGGGAGGAAAGCTCTGACTGCACTCCTGCAAATAGTGATGGCTGCCCTGGCTCTCAGGCACACCTTTCCCTGAATCACTGCTCCATGATCTCACTTCTCAAGGATGTGCGTGCAGGTGTACACACACACACACACACACACACACACACACACACATTTTACATGAGATTAAACAATGTATTACATCTTGTTTTACTGGCATTGAAAATATGCAGATCTTGGGGGAAAATAATGTGCTGAAACCCAGAAGCATTTTTTCTTCTATTTTCTGTTAGCAGAATTTTATTTGAGTTTTGGATCTGTGTCCCTCTTCCTTATCTCTCTGTCAAGTCATGAAACCTCTCTTCCTCTTGACTGCCTACTGTTTGTTCATTCCTCACACCCAAATTGAACACAATCCTCCAGCTGCTGTAAAAATATGCTCCTCTCTCCCCACCCAGATACCTACTGAGTAATTCTGTGACATTTCTTGATCTATACCTCCTCTGTGTTCCTAAATAAGGCAATTACCCAGGATTTTCTACTTTCACATTAAGCAGCAAAGAAAGCCAAATTCTCTTCCAGCTTTATCTGATTGATTTCTCAGTACAGGTTCACCTGAAAAGATGGACTTCTAGGTTTGGCTACAGATTGCTTCTCCTTGTCTTTGAGAGATATTACTTAGGTTTTGCCAGTAAATGTGTCTATAGTAATTATATTCCAGAATGCTAGTTCTTTTATATTAAAAATTTAGTAAAGTCTTTATTTTCATGAGCTTTATCTAGTTTCCATCCCAGATAGTTTGTCTTGTTAAGTCCAAAGAGAATTTTTATTGTTTAACAGTTTCAAAGACAATTTTTAAAGGTAGGTACAGATTATCACAGAATCACAGAATTTTTGGGGTTGGAAGTGACCCTGGAGATCATCTAGTCCAATCCTCCAGTGAAGGAGAGTCTACAGCTTCTCTGGGCAGACTCTGTCAGTGCTCTCCACAGTGAAGGAATTCTTCCTTAAGTTCAACTGGAACTTCCCATATATCAGTTTCTGCCTGTTTCCCCTTGTCCTGCTGCTGAGAACCACTGAAAAGAGTCTGGTGCTGTTCTTTTGGCACCTGCTGTTAAGATATTTGTGTGCATTGGTAGTATCCCCTCTCACTTGTCTCCTCTCCAGATTATCCCAGCTCCCTTAGCCTATCCTCATAAGAGAGATGCTCCAGTCACCACAGCCTTCCACTGGACCCTCTCCAGGAATTCCTTTTCTTTCTTGTCCTGAGGAGCTCAGAACTGGACACAGCACTCCAGATGTGCCTCTCCAGGGCTGAGCAGAGGGGCAGGATCACCTCCCTTGACCTGCTGGCAATGCTCTTCCTGATGCACCCCAGGATCTCACTGGCCTTCTTGGCCACCAGGACACACTGCTGGCTCATGGACAGCTTGTTGTCCACCAGGAGCCCCAGTCCTTTTTCACAGAGCAGCTTTCCAGCAGGCCAGCCCCAGCCTGTGCTGGTACATGGGGTTATTTCTCCCCAGGCACAGGATCTTGATCTGCTTTTGTTGAACTCCATTAAGTTCCTTTCCTCTCAAGTCTCCAACGTGTCCAGATCTCTCTGAATAGCAGCACAGCTTTCTGATGTATTAGCCAATGCTCCCAGTTTTGTATTGTCAGCAAACTTACACTCTGGCCCTTTATCCACTTCATCAATGAATGAGTTAAGACAGAAGCCAGTGCTACACCTGGGGAACATCACTAGGCTACATCCAGCTGCCTGTAGCAGGCCTGAGAGATTTTTTTTTTTAACCTGCCCAGGTGGCCTCTACTGAACACCCACAACAGCATCACCATGTTATCCTGCCCCTTAATTCTTACCCACAAGCTCTCAACCCGTTCTTCATCCAGCCCTAAGCAGAGCACCATACATTCCAGCTGCTCTCCCTCACATGAAGAGCAGCTCCACCACCTTGATTTGTTGCCCGTCTTTGCTAAAAATTACATAGCAGTCCATGACAACATTCCAGTCTTGTGAGCTATCCCATCATGTCCCTATAATCCCAGTGAGATCATTGTCCACACACATCTCCAATTCTTCCTGTTTATTTCCCATGCCATATGTGCTGCTGTACAGGGAGTTTGGGGGGACATTAAAGCATTCAGACTTTCCAGGAGGGGGTAAGAGGATCCACCAGAGCCATAGATACCCTTGAGGTGGCTTGCCTTCTGGTTTTGCTTCAACTAAGTAACATTCATCACTTTTTTAATATTTTTTCTGAAAGTTCTAAAGCAACTCAAACCTAGAGCTTGAATCTACTGACTGCTTTGGAGAATTTATTTCCTAAATACTTTACATCTCAGACTATAGCAAAATGAAGAAGACAGTTCTTACTATATATTTTTGGAAAAGAGGGAAATAATGGACGTTTTATTCCTAATTCCATTATAATAAAGTAGAGAAGATTAGATAGCTGCCAAAAACAAATCTTTTAAGAAGAAATCCTGTCCCACTAAAGACAATGACATGATTCCCTGTGACTTGAATTGTTTCATTGGAGTGTTTGATACAAAACAGGTCTTTTTTAATGTACAGTGGTTTTCCAGGTCAAGCAGCAAAATATAAAAGATAAGGACACGTGGTTTCAACATTTGTAAAGCTTGGATATCCATTATATTTTGAGGTAAGGAAGGTATATCATGTGTCTATGAGAAGAGACAGATAGAGATAAGTTATAATCTGAAGTGCAGACTTAAACCCAGTGCAACTGGAGTAATACTTGAGAGTAACAACCTACCAAGAATGTGACATTTTAACACTTGTAAAGTAAAGTAAATTCTGCATTGCAATAAATTACTGCAATAAATGTATTAACTCCAGAAGAGTTAAGCCTAATTTTCTTGAGTGTCTTAAGAGCACTTTTCCACATTAGAGGAAGAAGGCAAAGAAAGTTTTGCCTTTTTCTAATTGTCCAATCCACTCTGCAGGGTGCACAGTAACATTCCAGCCCTGGAGTTTGAAATTACCTACTAATGGCACAGGAAGCACCAGGCAAGAAAGGTCTGTTCCAGCTGCCCAGCAGCACCAGCCAATGTGCTCAGATACATTTACAGGGGTGAGGAAGCAGGTTGTTTGCTCTATTCATTCTGTGCCAGGGTTGCCAGGATGTTGAACAAGGTTGTATTTACACAAGAAGTTCTTTGCTGATATGAGAATACTGGTGTACTCTGTTGGCAAAAGGTTTTCATGCAATTGCAGACTACAATAGCAGAACTGTGGAAAGGCACCCATTGCCAGTGAGACAGTGGAACTGAAACAATTCTTTTTTCTAGCTTAACACTTTTTGAATTAGAGAGTCCTGATAATGCAGCTATGTTGGGTCAGAGGTGAAAGGAACTGAAAATTGCAAAATACTACTTCAATATTACTGAGTGCAGAGTGTACTGTAACTTGTATTGCAAGTTACTGAGTAAATACATGTATGAGGAAAAGAAGTAGAAGGATGGTAGCAATGAGATAGCAATAAAAATTGTCCTTCAGGAGTTCTCAGAGACCTGGAAGTTACCTTTTGTAAATTACTGCCAAATTATATTTTGTATGGAGACAGAATTGTGGAATAATCTAGGAGGGAAAAATCAGGAAAGAGTGAGTCATTGATACCCCAAATATTAACAGAACAAGAATAACTGGGTACAAATTTGGTACAAAAAACTTTAGTCTGAAAAACACATAAATATTACTAATCAGCAGAGGACTAGCATTCTATAATTGCTTCTCAGTAGAGAAATTATAGTGGCAAGAATTTTCAGCTCTTGAGAGACTGACAGTAGGATACTGCTCACCAATGCACTTGAGGACCCAGGAGGACCCTTCCAGCCCTAAGTTCCCAAAACCACTTTAGGAGTTACAATAGAAGACAGCAAAAAAATTTAGAAAGACAGAGGTATTGTTTCCTGGCTGTCAAACACAAAGGAGTTTCATCTCCAAAAGATGCTACTACATATTGTTATTGCTGGCTACAGCTTTTTGAGCCCCTGATGTTGTATCAGACCAATCAAGAAACTAGCTTGAAATCACTTGGATAAAATTACTTTTTAAGGGAAAGCCTGTGGCAATTTGCAAAACACTCTAGAGGGAGCTGCTCTTTGTCAGCAACACATCCCTTTGTGGATCACATCCACTGATGGACTTCTCAAGAAAAATAAATAAAGGCAACTGCAGGTGTATAGAGTTTCTTCCTTGTCTCCACTGCTGAGCTGTACTTCTTGTATCCCAAGCAACCATTCTTCCTAAGCTGCTTGTAAACTAATTACTGATGAAGTGGAAAATATCTGCAGGAGTAGGAAGGACTCAGGTTTTCTCAGGTAACTCAGGAGAAAAATGCTCCTCTCTGCCTGTCATTGCTAGCTCCTAGAGTCAGTTTGCTCTAATTCAAAAATTCTGCCTTCCTAGTATTGCTAGGTATTGTGAAAATGGTGAATAAACAATATGAGCCTGCCTTGAAAGTCTGTAGTCCTTTTGTTTGTAATTATAGATCCTTTTAAAGCACTGCTGCTCTTACATAGAAAATTACACACGGGCTGTGAATCACATTAATTACATGCAAACTCAAGTGTCACCATAGTACCTTATACAGTGGAAATGCTACCATCTGGTGGCTGCATTTCTGCTGAAAGAAGTGGTGGTATTGGGGATTGAGCTGCCTCTGCTCAGTGAGGAAACTCTATTTTAGATTTACAGATTAAGGCTCCCTGGAAGACATTATTCCTGGATACCATTTCACTTTGCAGGATCCCAGATAGGCCCCGCAATGTGGAGTAGGAGACACTAGAATAAATTAATAAATACTGTTATTTTTTTAATTTTTATTTTAAAGTGATTTTATTACTAAGAAGCTTGTGATGTTAAGACACGAGCTTTCATTATAGTTGCTTTTTTTGGGAGGGCTTGGTGGGACAGAATCACAAGTGACTTCTGAAAGAAACACATGCAGAGTCTGTCTGCATGCTTCTTGAACATGCAGCCTCTCCCTCTTTCTGTTTAAATGATTCCTATGGCCTTGACACCAGCAGGAGCTTATTGTCTCCCTACATGACACTAGAGAATCTTATCTTTCTCTTGCAATTTTTTTCTTGTTATCAATGTCACTTCATTCTGGAGAGATTTTAGTTAGGATGAAATTTTATATGCATCCTTCTGAGGTAGCTTAATGAGTTTTGTTATGATTGTGACTATGTTCTAGGCTGAGTAAAAATATCATTGAAATAATAAATAAATAAATCAGTAAAAATATGCTCCTGCATTTCAGGAAGGCAGGAGAGGAATAGAGATTATTGTAGTAAAGACACTTTAGACTTACCCTAAGACAGAAGAAAGTACAATAAGAATTTCTGCTTGTGTTTACAAAGAAATGAGGGATAAATTTTAGGCAAGCCAGAGGCTTTTATGCCTTTTGACTGAGGAATTTGGAGTTTACCTTCTTTTTGGAAACCAGATTTGTGATTAGATTCCTGACCTATTCTGTGCAGTAGTTAAGACCTGAAGTTCACAGCAAAATGAATTCATTCTGTAAAGCAAAAATGTGCTCTGTGTGGCACAACAGAGCTGCAGAGTGAGATGTTCTGTATAACTTGTGGAAAATTTAAAATGATGTTTCGATGCATTTCAGCAATATGATATGTGGATCAGCTCACCTATGTGACCTGCAGAACGTCAAGCTTTTTTGTCCTCTTCCAATTACTTTGTATTTTTTTTTGAATTGAACATATAATTCTTGGATACAGGGCCTTCTTCTCCTCACAGACTTTTATGATGCCTAGTCTGTGGGACGTCAGTCTCTGCTGGGATCCCTTGGCAGTATAACTATGTAAAATGGGTCCTCTAATCTTGCAAAAATTACTTTGACAGCTATAGCAGCCTGTTCTTGGTGTCCCCTCTTTCCTGAGTATTTCTTGGATGCAGGCAGGGGAATGCAGGTAGGAAATACATCTATGCATAGTAAATCCCATGCAGTAAAGTAGCTATAATGCACAGATGTTAGGGTGGGCTGCTTCAGGGAGAGCTGGAGACACAATAGAGTGCATATGCAGGACACAATGCTCCGTTATTTACACATCCAGCCAGGAAAGTTTATTATTCAGGTCTAAAAGAGCATTGAAAATTGAGCAAATCAAAAGGGAAAGCAGTTAATAGATAATTTTTTCTTTAATTCTTCCTGCTTTTACTCTGCCATATGAAGCACAGTTTTTAATGCTTGTCGCATTTTTTCAACTGTCCACTCAGCTGCTTCCTGCACCTCAGATTTCCTTGTTTGTCTGTCTGATGAGTGTGTCATAGCCAGTGAGAAAGGCAGGAGCTGTGTGATTGAAACAAAACAAAGAGCTTTGCAATTGATTTTTCCTCTGCAGTTAGAAAACATCAGATTGCTTGATGGATCTCACTGGGAATTGCAACCTTCATCCCCACCTGCTTTTTGTAACTTGTTGATTAAACATCCTAGCCTGGGCTTTTGCAGGGGCTTAAAACAAGGACTGACAAGAAAGTATTTTGTCAAAGGATAACCTTCTCATTCCAGGCATTTTTAATGTCACACTGACAGTGATTTCAGCTGCAATGGGCTCTTGGAATCCCTGAACTTCCCACTGCTGGTATTCATTGCCAATGATGATAATGGCATGCCCAAACCCTGTCTGTCCATGTTCTGGTTCCTCCCAACAAAACCACTCTGAAGTGACACATGCTAACAAGCAAATGCAGAAAAAAGGCCCTGAGAGCAGGTATTTTTGCTTGTTATGTGTGAGGCCATCTGTTTGCTACCTGGCAGCTAAATGTTTAATGGTTAGCACGTGCGCCTGGTTGAAGACTTAATTGCCTACCCCTATTATTAGCTACCAGTTTCTGAGTGCCAACAATGTGTTCTCCTGCCCTGCAGTAGGAGACACAGCTTTGTCATCCTCAAACAGCTCTCAGGAGAGAAGATAAGTAATAAACAATCATAAGCTACTTGGTTGGGCTTAATTCTTACAGAGATAAATTTATTCCCATTTTTGTAATAGATGTTTGTCTTTCAGTAGATTCCCTAAAAAATGCATAAAACCCAGGAAAAAATGGATTCATACAGGTTTTTATAATGTGCCATCCTTCTTTATTTGCTCCTAAGCAATGCCTGGGATTACTGCATTGTCTAAATATGCATAAGTAGAGTTTTCAAGCCACAGAGATTTCAGGGTCTCTTGTACCTAATCCTTCTACCTACACCATCCAATTAATGCTGGTCCTATCAAGACTTTCAGACTCCTCAGAGGAAAAAATATTACTGCAGGGCCACAGGGACATGCAATAGAGCAAGGCAATCTATGTGCTCTAAACACAGGAGATAAACTCCCCTGATTCCTCCCCACACCTGAAGCTTCTGGAAAAAAGATAAAGAATTTCTGAAGTGATTTTTAGATGCATGACAAGCTTCATATTGAATTAGTTCTAAGTGTCAGATTAGTCTTAATAGAAGTATGCTATTAAATAATTCAATAATCACATAAATTTCAGATTCTGTTTGACTGAAGACTATATGAAAGAGAATAGACAGTGTGAGCATCAAGAAAAACACTTTTATATACGCTAAATAACTTAGTCACTACTTTGGAAAAGTAAGTTTTGTTCCTAGACTACTTAAAAAACATCAGTAAGCAAAAAGAAAATTAAAAGATTCCTATGTGTTGGGAACCTTCCATCATCTTCTAGCTGAATCTCTAGGGCTTTATATGTTTATATCAATTAACTTAATGTTCAAATGAGGTGATAAAAATAGGTAAGCTGCATGTGGTTTAAAGTCCTTTGGAAAAACAGGACTTATGCCCTTCATACACTCTGGAAAATTACAGTCCAGTTTTAATATTCTGAGGCATAATAGAATGGTCGGCCTGAAATGGGTCATTAAACAAAAACTGCTGTCAGGTTTCTCCAACAGCTACAGTTTCAGTTTTTAATTTTCCACTGGCCTGAACGCCTTTGTCAGACATCCACTTCATGTATAAATGTAAGAAATACAGTTGTTGGGTCTGATTCCTACACAATCTTCTCAGACAGCAGTCTGGTAAAAGGCACTTCAGATGATGGGCAGCCTGGGGCCCAACTTGTAGGTTACAATAAGGAGTCGACTAAAAAAATGACCGTGCAGTGGTCTTCTTCCAGGTGTTTAGCATGAACACTGGGGAACAAGACCCTGTGCATGGCCCTGGGTTAGATCAAACACTCAGGTGAGGAGTTTGCTGTGTAGACTGGATGTTAAAAATGAAGTTTGTCAGCCATCTTGATTCAAATTTGAAGAATAGTTTCTAATATAAAAAATACCTTTTGAAGGTATATTCATAAAACAGCTGAGGAAGAGGGGGCTTCAGCAACAGCAACAGCAGTCATCCAAAATGCATGAGGAGGTTGCTGAGCAAATGTAGCCAGGCTTTTCTGAAAATGTTCTTAGCATTCAGCACTAAGGCACGACCCAATCTGCCCAGCAGCCAGCTTTAGAGACCTTCTGGGTGGGCAGAACCCATTAGATGGAGGCATGTGATATTTCTAATTTTTTTCTCAGGATTCAGGGAGTGACTTAAACTGTTCAACTGGGCAGGTAACGATTGACTCAAGAAAATTACCACCTCTTTTAAGCACCTTAAATGTGACCAAGACAAGTGTTTCATTCCTATCCTCTCTGTGGCAATTTAAAGAATCCAGGCAAAGTGAAGCAGTTAGCTTGGAATTACCAGCCATCAAACATAGCTGTTCATGGAGATGTTATGAGGGAGTTGAATTGCCTCCTGGCAAAAGAAGAGAATGAGTTTGTATGTGCTACTTTATGGGAAGCCTACTCAGCAGTTCAACCTGTAAAGAAAAATTGCAGCAGCTCTTTGAAGCTTCTGTAAAATTTACTCCATGTTTCTCACTACCTCAGCCTGAGAGATCTTGCTGATTTTCGGACACTTTGCAGAAGTAAAATTGCATTTTTGTTTCAACTGTTGACATGCAGGTCCTGTCTTCATTGTGCTGCTCCTCCTCTGTGTTGTGTTTCCCCTCTTGTCCCTCCAGTGGGAAATGCATGCTTACAAGAGTGGTTTTCACACAGACTTATGAATAAATCCAGGAGCATGGAGTTGCTATTCTATTCCCTGTGAGAAATAACAGCTTGGACTTGTTTTATCATGTTTTTCCTTCATCCCAAGATGATTTCTTATAACACCTCACCCATCTGCAGGAGACTGTAAAGCTGTCATTCTGATCCAACAACTAAACCTGTCAATGAATGAACACTGATGTACTTGGCCAGCAGATGACTCCTGCCTCAGTTATGCATTTCTGGCATGCTTCCAGTCCTGCTTACCTATTGTTCAGGCTGCCAGCCAAACCATTGCCCTGTCAACATTAATAGATTTCCTGAGGCTCAGCAAGCTTGAGGATCCACATGATGGCAACCTTAGATGCTCTTGTTCTTGCTTTTCCCATAAAATTCATACTTCCTGAGCTTTAATAATTTCAGACATCTTGCAAAAAAGTTATTGCCAAGGCATTTAAATAGGCCTGCATTGAAGTCAAGATAATACAAAAAGATTAAATTATGGGAAAGATCAAAGTTATTTCTCTTTAAGACAACTGAAACCAGAAATTTGAATCTTCTCACTGAATTTCTAAAATGCTGGACATAAACATTATTTTCATTTATAATAAAACCTTAAATACTCTTATTGACCATCTTCTTTATCCTGTTCTAGAAAAAAATATTCACCCAAAGAGATTTTTTTATTTTTTAATTAGCTATTTTATTTGTTTATTATACTTGAAGATGACTTTAGTTCACAATTTTAGTTTTCAAAACTGGGCAAAATTCTGGGGCTGAACTGGGTTCAGAAAAGCCCTATTAGACTGCTCCTGCTGTGAATAGTTAGAATCTGTGCATCTGCCTATCCATTTGGTCTTTAAACCTAAAACTGAAATAATTTGTAACATAATGATTAAAATGAAATTATTTCTGTTACTTTACCCTTATTTATTTGAATTCTTTACAAATATGAAGAGAAACTAGGCAATTAATTGGAAAAAAATCCCAAAACCCTGGCTAAGTGAAAAAAAAATAGCAATACAAAACTAAGCAAAAGTGCCTAGTAAGGCATGCTAGTACTTAGTTTAATTTGCCTAATTTCCAATTTCATTCACAGGCTTATCTAGCCTGTTCCTATCACTTTGGACAGGAAGTTAAAGCCTTGTCATTACATTAATGTAGTTCTTGGTAGAAGAATAATTTACTTATCTTATGAACTAGTGCAAGTTTGACACAGTTCTGTACCATTATGGCTTTGTCCAGACTAATTTGCTAAGGAGAAAAGTTGTCAGTGTAACAGTGGATAAGTGATCCCATTTGTTATTATTTGTTTTGTATTAACTGTGTTGAAAAATGATGAAATTTATTTGTATGACATCACAGAACAACCAATCTGTATTTCTGCTCCTGCAGGGTTTTTTCTGAAGGTACTCAGAGGCAGCTTGCACATGCACGTTCCCCTGAACACCTTACACTTTTGTGCCCACACCCACTGCTGCTCACAATGTTTGGATTTAGGGTCTCAGGCCCCAGGTCCTGGTGTGACATCCAGCTTCCATAACCTGGTAGACAGCTGCCAGGGCAGGGAATGCCTGAGCAAGCATGGCAAGCCCAGGCTGCCAAAAGTGCTGTGCAAGCAAGTGAAGTACAGATCCGTGCTTGTTGTGCTCAAGGTCTGGGAACTGGCACATCCAGCAGCATAATTGCAGTCTTTGCTGGTGTTATATTTGTGCAAATAAGAAGTATTTGGTGAATATAATTTGCATTTCCACCTAGGGAAACTTCTGTGCCGAGATTATAAGTTTATTTCCCATGGCTGAGATAGTTCTGCTCACAGTTCATTTACCAGGAAATATCTGTCTGTCTTAAGACTCTGATAGAAGCATGCCAGAAGGTTAAGGTTGAGTGATTGCTGCATATCTCTGATGGAGGCTGCTTTTCTTGAAGATGATAAGATTTAATTTTTTCATAAGCAGCTCCTGAACTGCTGGAATATTTCACAGAATGGTAAACCAATGCCAGTTCCTACTGACTGCAGAACACCAAGCCCAAAACTAGCACAGTTTAGGAGGTGTTAAGAGGTAATCATAGCCAAAGAGAGGCTGGGTATAAAACTGAATCAGAATGCATGCTGCAGCCATCCATTTTTCATTTATTGCCCTATATAAATCAGATCCCATAGATGCTGAAGTTTATCTGTGAAAATATACAATCCTACTGTTGCTCTCCCTTTCCTCTCAGGTCTATTTTTTTATGGTATATGTCCTTCAGCTTTCTTTTTCTGTTATCTTTTAAAGCTTTTTTCCCTCTTTTTCATTTAATTTTCTGTCTGAAGTGCAACATCACATAAATTCCCCTGAGGGAAATACTGCAATGAGGAGAAACGGGTGATTAGGTGATGTTGTGGCTTGATCATTATAGGCTTTTCTTTTTCTCTCAAGAATGCTATGCTCAAGTGCTGGAAGATGTTAATGGCTGCCATAAAGTTTGTCTTTGATCTGCAGAAAATTCCAAGCCTCATTAATCCCCTGGTTATGGGGGCACCCTCCATTCAGTCTAAACAAGAAGCAGCAGCTACGCTCCTGTACGAAGTAAATTTGCTGAAAACAGTAGAAGCCACCACCCAGGCAGTTAGCCAACAAAGACAAGCTGAAGTATGAACTAATTTGTGAAGAACAAAGAACTTTCTGGGAAATTATTATATATTCACTGACTGAGACATTAACTGATAGGAGCTATGTGTTTAGAAATAATCAGAAAACTGGGATAAAACAAATATGCAATGTGGGTGGCCCAGGGCGAAAGCCAAGACAAAAAGTTTCTGTTGAGTAGAGCACCTACTGGAAATGGAGAGCTAGATTTCTGAGCAAGGAAGTAACCTTCTGCTGTTTGTTCCTACCACATTCAGGGAAATGGAGCTTTGTGTACATTCTTTGCAAAGACACAGACTTTCATCAGAGACACTTCAGCTGCCCCAAATCACACTTTCTCCTACAAGAACAAACATGTCAAGATGGTAAGTGGAGGCTAAATGTTGGGACAGGGAAATAGTTGATTGAAAATGGAAGATATTTTAAAAAGTTTTCTTGTTTACTGAGACTGTAGATGTTTTCAACCTTGAGAATCTCAGTTCATGTTTGTAAGTGCCTCAGCATCATGCAGCTCAGACTGCCTTTCCTTTTTAACCATGAGTAACTACAGAATAAATCTGCCAGATGAATGATGCCCATGATTGCACATGTGAATAACCAAACTCTAGTTGCTTTGATGAGTTTCTCCTTAGGTCTCAATCCTTACAAAGACAGTTCCCACTTTTATTGCTGTATATGGTTAAGGAAGATTAGAAGACCATAAATCTGCATTGAGTTGAGCCTAAGAATATAGAGGTGTTTCAGGCTGCTGATCTGGTTTGGTCACTGCCAGAGATCTTTTGAATGCATACAATTGATCTAAAGAAGCTTTTTGTGTCAGTGAGAAGTGGGTCACTGGTGTCATTTTATTAGGCCATAGTCTAATGATAGAGCTGATTTTAACTGTGATGCCTCTACCAGCACAAGGCTTTTTCCTAACTTGGGTGATAGTTTTGTGACCTACAGGACTTTTCAAGCTAAGAATTATGAGGAAGCTTCCCTGGAATTTCTTTCAAAGGCAATCAAAATTTGTGACTCAAATTTAAAAAAACTATTGATATTATTTTACTTTATCACAAATGGCTTTGGGACAAATTTATTTTCTATAGGAATCTTTATTTTCTGTAGCATCATACATTTATTTTGCCATTTATCACTTTGCCTTTAGACTGATAACTTTTTAAGGACTCTCTGAAGTCCTTGTTAGCTAATATCATCAGTGCTTCCTTTCCTTTGGGACTGCTTATACGTATTTAACCTCCTAAGCCTAAAAAAAAAGTAATTGTAAGGATCTACTGCTGCCTCATTCATACTGTTCTTTGGCCCATTTCCATCAGAAAGGGAAATTGCTAATCTAGGCCAGATATCTTAAAATGTATCTGGATCTAACAACACAGCCAGACTTGAGTCTTTTTGGATTTAAACAGGTATCTCGAAACATATTTGTATTTCTTAGTTAGTTGCAAGACATCCTTGGAAAATTTTGCTGCTATAAAATCAGAATGGGAATTATACAAAACAAGAATTCAGGAGAAAACATGTTAGTTGTTAGTTATTGATTGCTAGAGCTATTTGGTTTTGAAGTAGTGTATCTGAACCCTTTCAAATTCCTACTGAAAAGAAAGCATACTAGAAAACAGAATTATAAGGGCCATCTGTAATTTTTCTAGTTTTTTTAGACTTGGCAGGTGACTTAAGGCCTGGAAGGAAGGGGTATCTGTGCTACATCTCTCCTGCCTTCCAACCTCTGTGTGCCTTTGAGCATGAATGTTGTGTGGTTTGGGGAGTTTGCTCAGCTGAAGCCTTCTCAATACCTGTTCTACTCAGGGAAAGCCTGCCTAACTTGGCACTGTTTAACCTCTCAGAAATGCAAACTTTGCCTTGGAAATTCCTAACAGATTACATTTTATTTTGGCTAATTTTACTCCAATTGATTTTTATTAGCAAAACAAAGAAAATGACAGATACAGTATGCCAATGCCTTGAGTAAATATAGCCCAGATATCTAAGCTGACATGCTGTTGGAAAATCTAAGTAACTCCAACCCTTCCTTCCATCATTCTCTCATCCCCAAAGTAATAAAAGCAGAGCTAGAACAGTGAACACCTGGCATGCTGGTCACGCAGCATGACTTTACATTGTAATCATCTTGTCAAGGAGCTGAAAATAGCACTGTGCTGCAGTGCTCACCAGTGCTTCAGGAAGGAAGACAATAACCAGCATTTGGCAGCAGCCTACACGCTAACTGTGAGTGATACAGAAGTATTCTTCAAATTGTTTCCCTCCTCTCATCCTGAAAACATTCACCCTGCATCCCCTGGGAATGTATCACTGAGCCCCTCACTTCCAGTCTCCAGCTAAAGGAGTGGTGGGCAGTCACCCTGCTGCACACAGCCAAGTCATCTCATATAGCAACTCTCTGGTTTTCAACAAAATAATGCATTCAATTAAATTAATTCTAGCATCTTTAGCGTTCCATAAAAATTCCAGGAAAAAAATGGCAATGAAAGGCTTCGTTTGAAGGAACTGAGGTGTATCATGTGCAGATAGGAGCCATGGTACACAGTTATTGAACTACACAGCAACCCAGGAATATGAGATCTAAAATAAAAATTGGACAAGATACCTTGGCCAAAGAGAGCTTTTGAAGGAGATCAAGAGGGTGTTGAAGCTAACCTGGCACCAAGGAAATGATACACAGGATTATGGAGATCACAGGGATTAAATAGAAGTCAGGGAATAGGCACCATTTTCTGAAAGTGGATGCTATTGTGGCAGAAAAATTTTGTATTTGGCCAGAGCCTTTTTATCCACCACAGATGATGCCTTAACATCCTGTTTCTAAGCAAGCATTTATTATGTATGTACTTTTAATGCTGTTTGCTTGTCTGAGTTGCCCTTTTTGAGCAGCCTGGTAGGTGGTAATCATGGGAGTAAGGTCTCATCTGCACTTTTATTTTGACAAAAATTTAGTCTGATCTTTGTTTTCTTTCACTTGGACTAACAAGCCCTCTTTTGTTGCTTTTCTTTTATTTTTGTTTGTTTTTGTTTTTTGTTTTGTTTTGCTTTGTTGTGACAGGGAAATAGCAGAAGTAAAAAGTGGTGGAAAGTTTTGTAAAATGAAATTTTAACCAATGGTTTTGCTAATTAATTACTTTTTGCAAGGGTCTTCTTAGATGAAAAATTAAAACCTGATCACTCTTTTCCTATGAGATGCTGATGTGTCTCATATGCTATAATTTTTTGGTGTTTGGTAAAAGGGCAACTTTAGATAGATACA
Organism: Muscicapa striata striata; assembly: GCA_030060385.1. Classification (NCBI taxonomy): domain Eukaryota; kingdom Metazoa; phylum Chordata; class Aves; order Passeriformes; family Muscicapidae; genus Muscicapa; species Muscicapa striata. Next base: position 2,431,584 of record JAREIS010000014.1, on the reverse strand, counting down.
TGGAAAATATGTAAAATTAAGACTTTTAGAAAGGGATGAAAGAGACAGCAACCTATGATGAATTCTACATGATGCTCAGTCTCATTGTTTTTTCCCCACTGAAAGTCAGGAAGTTTTCAAATAATTGTATTTTAGAACATTATGTACACTGGAATAAGAGAAAAAGAGAATACTGCTTATAATTCATGTGCACTTGACTATTTATACTTTCTTTTTGCAGATTTTAACCACTTTAATTGCCTCACTAACCAATCCATCACTTCTGCTGATTTTATTTGCTAAAATAATGTAAATTGAAGAAAATCACTCTGCACACGCATTTTAGAATAAAAAGGTATAAACATATAGGAGAGCAGCTATTTGAATCAGAGTAGTTAAGCAGTCAGGGCTAAAACTTGTCATTTAAGATTGATGATTGCTGTTTGTGTTACTGGAAAAGCAGCTGAATACACATTTACAGCTGCTTGCATTGACTCCTAGAGGCTGGAACTGTAAATGCATAGGTTTCTAAATGGCTGGTACAGCACAAATGAGTGTTGTGCCTCGTGCCCCTTCCAGATTCTGGTTTATTGATCCTAGATTACATAGTGCATGGCTGCTGAGCTGAAGACAAATGGAACTTGACAGTTCTCTCTGTGGGATATTGCTCTGTCATTCAGATAATGGTAGAGAAAACTTCTACCTAATTGACTTTTAGCTTATTGCAATTCCTTCCTGGATTGCTGTCACAAAACCCACCGGTATGACTCGTGTCATCTTCAGAAATTCTGTGAGAGAGAAAGGCTGAAAAGTCAGGGAGAGTGATTTACCATGTCATTCCTGAGAGGGGTCTCTTCTGCTTTGAGAGTGAGAGACAACTCTCAATAACAAAGCTCACGTTGCCACTTGGCACTCATAACCTTAATCTGTCAACAATAGTACTTAGCATTTATATAATGCTGTACTGGCATTAGCTAATTAATTCTTACAACACCACTGGGAGATGAGTCACTATACACCTTTAGAAAGACTTTCCTTTTAATACCTCTGGAGATGTTAAGTGCTGAAATGCACAGATTACTGGCACTCATCTCAAAGGAAAGCTAGAAGGTGATCTTAATGTTTTATGGCTGCTTTTTAAATTAAAAAAATGTAAAAAAAAAAGCCCTCAGAAGTTAAGCTTGTAAGTTAAGATGATAAATCTTGATTCAAATCCACCTTTTGTCAGAATGAAAGGGAATTCCACTGTATAACATAATTCCAAATGAAATCTCAAGGGATAGTGACTGGTGTCATTTGAAAACTCAGCAATATACTCGCTGCAAAACAGCAACTTCTGATTCCTAATGTAGAGGGAAAATCATTAAAAATAGGAAAAACTCCAATATTTTCCCACCTCGACAGCTGGGCCTCCCAGGCTGTACTGAAAGATATTGTTATATTCAGCCAGAACAGAGCTTCATTGCATGCCAGGGCAGACCCTGCTGCAGCAGTGGAAATTTATTTTTTCCTCACTTAGAAACCACCATTTTTGGGGTGGGGCTGGTTTGTGTTGGTGTTGAAGGTTGGGATTGTGTGCCTCATGCTGTTCTTCATCAGTGGTGGGCACAGCCAGTTCCCTGCAGATTAAAGTTTATCCTTCCACCTTTACCTGCCTGGCAGGTCACTGCTGGAGGCAGGGTTTTTCAAGAGCATTTTCTCTGCTTCCATCCTGGTCCCTACTCCTCCTAGGGCACCTCAGCTCCAGGCCTGCAGTGCAGCCTCCCCACATGTCTTGCAGGCAACAAAAAGAAGGGCAGAACACTTATCCCAGTGTTATTTCTACTGGAGGCAGGTTCTGATTTCAGGTAGGACATGCTAAGTTCCTCTCAGTAGCTGTTACAGTGCTGTGTTTTGGATTCAGGATGAGAATGATGTTAATAACACACTGATGTTTTGTTTTTTTGTTAAGTTGTGTTTATCCTTGGTCAAGGACTTTTTTCCCTGTCTTTTGCTGTGCCAATGAGGAGGTATGCAAAATAAGTGAAGGGAGTACAGCTGGGCAGGTGACTGAACTGACCAAAGGGATAGCTCACACCACAGAACATCATGCACAGTGTATAAACTGGGAGGAATTAGAAGGGAATGTGGCCAGTCTGGGTTTGGGAAGGGGATTTTGACATCAGTCAGTGGATGGTGAACAAGTGCATTGTGAACCATTCCCCACCCCCCCCACCTTTTAATTACAATTATTATTATTGTATTTGACTTTATTTTCATTTATTAAACTGTTCTTGTACCAACATATGTGTTTTGCTTTGATTTTCCTCCCCATTCCACCAGGGTGGGGGAGAAGAAGGAAGTTGAGTGAGCACAAACATGTATGGCACAAGGCTGAGAAGACAAATTCATGTTGAGCCACAAATGAATAGATCTTACCTTTAGTCTCACCTAAAGCATCTCACTTTCTATCTGAGTGCTATCAGTTTGAACTTTAAAGCAGTTTGCTCTCCCTGAGATCCAGGTGTGAGACACCCAACTGGTAACTTTCCTGGCAGTACCATGGCAGGAAAAAAAGGACCTTTCAGAAGAGAAGGTACCATGATATCAGTGTCAGCCAAGCAAGCTGCTGTTTGTTGTGTTATTATTTACTTGCACACAGAATTACACTTCTGTATATCAAAGTACTACAAACTTCTTGTAGTTGTATTTCTGCTGTATGCCACTGGCTTTTGCAGAGAAGGAATGACTTCTTCAGAATTTTGCTATTCAGAAAATGCATTGCTTACACTCATGCACAAAATAATTAATCTTAAAATCAATGCTTGGCATTAGGAGTCACAAATCCACACAACTTTTCATTGAATTATTTGTTTGGTGCAAGGACTATTAAACTCAAAATTCATCTCAAGTACCTATCCCTCCTAAAAAACATCCAACATATTCACATTACAATACATAAGCTATTAAAATATTTAACATATAGAGAGTGGCAGACTTACAGTCTACATAGACTAAACATGTAAAAATTAACAATGACTTCTCTTTAAGTATTGAAGTTTTTTATACATCATGTATATGTATATGTATAGATATGCAACATCAATTTAGAAGTTCTCTTATGTGAGGGCTATTGATTATATATTTTTTATAATCAGAGGTATGCTCATAATAAAGTCATATTTGTTGCAACTGATATTTTAGTTAATGTAAAATGAAAACACACATCAGTTGTTTGTTGATTTAATGTATATAAAACTATAAGAAAACAAAATATGCAAGTAATCTATATCTGGGATTTTTTTAATCACAGAACTTGTATGTCAAGGTACTTAGATCATTGACACACAGCCTTGTATTCTGATTTAATTGTTTTTATGTGATTAATGTGTGGGATTTTTTGAAGAAAAGTCTTTGAAGAAAATATTTTAAAAGGTAGCCTGTGAGAACTCAGTATATTTTTTAAATTGAATTCAGAGTTGATTTGTGCTTTGCATTAGCTTTAAAATAAAGTCCAGGAATTCTTTAATGAAATATCTTCAGAAACTTTTCAGATAAACACTTCTGATTTTGCTTGCATACATCTAGAAGCAGCTGGCAATGCTATATTATGAAAAGGATGTGGTTTGATTAACAAGCACGAATTATGTCTGAAGGTTTCAGCAGTTTATAAAAAAGTAGATGAAAAATTAATATGGAAAATGTTTCCACAGAACATTTGCAAACAGGCTTCAGATTTTTTTGACAGATGATCTTACTCTAATATAGGATGTCTATGGTGAGAGGCAAACAACTAGCACTACTTACATAAACTCTTTTTTTCAGTGTTTTCCAGTGTTACTGTGTGTGACAAACTGCTCTCTGTGACTTATCTTTATGATTTATACAGTGTCTCAAAGATAACTCTACTACCTTATTTAATGAAATATTTTCCCCTTTCAGTTGCAAACAGTAAATGATTGGTATGCCAGTGCTTTTATTCCCTGAAGGAATGCCGATTTGCCGCTGGTGGAGCCGGCAGTGTCTGCCAGCTCCCTGCTCAGCACAGGAGCAGCCAGAGGGCTGGGATGGACGTGTTGGTAATCCAACACGTGGATTGCTTCTTTGGAGAACTCAAACGAAATCAGGCAGTATGATCAAGATAAAGCTTTTAATGATGTTTGCCTTATTATAGTTATGAATGCTGTCTATTGATTCTCCTCCTCATTTACCCAAATTCCTAAGCTGTTTTCAACTTCTTCCTACAATTAATATGAATGAAGCTGACTGTTGGCTGGCTAGAAATCTTTGCTACTCAATCTTCATTCATTAACAGCTGTCATGAATAGTGGTAGGCACAGAGGAGTTGCCTAAAATTTATACCATACATAGAAAGTAAAGGATCAACTAAATACTTTACAAAAGACTTGTTTATTTTAGAATTTAGTTGGTGCAAAACCTAATGACATATGACAACAGAACAGATTTTTGGAGTAATTTGAACAACAAGATGGAAAACAGAATTGTTCTACTGTGCCAGCCTGAGTTCCTGCCATCTTATTGCTCTAAAAATTGCTGTTGTCACATTTCCTCATTTCATGGATAGTCCTAGAGAGTGTATAAGGTAGAATACACAGCAGTTGTATTTTTCATAGTGACTTGGAAAAAATAATCACTAAAAATTTTCAGCCAAACAAAGAATCCTGAGGTGGTATGTAATGGAGATATTGGACTAGTGGTCACTGAGTAATTTGATTAACTTGTTGACTGACAAGCAGACAAAAAGTAGGTGTAATGAGGCCAACAAGAAGCCATGGCTTTTCAATTACACACCACTGGTTACATTTTCATTTGGTATGCAACAACAGCAGCAGCTTTCTTTCTGCCTTTCTTTTTGCATGCCTACATCATTGACTTTCTCCTTGGTATTGATCATTAGCATGTCTATCCAAATACAGCTCTGTCGAAGGGATGAAGATTAGTAGACAGCTGCTGCTCAGCTTGTTAACATCTTGCATCAGTTAACTCTACCAAACACACTTCAAGTTTTAGAAACTCCACCTTTTTGACTTTGGAAAAGAATTAGTGTCATACCAGGAAATACCAGACAAAGCTAAGCTCATAATGAAAAAATGTGATTAGGAGCACATTTCTGATGAAGGATATACACATACTTAAGAATAAAGAAAAATCAAAATACATACAAGGCCAGCCTCTTCTTCTCTCCTTCCCTCTGCCTTGATGGCACTCCCACAATTGCTCTTTTTCCTTTACCTGTCTTCTGGATGAAAAAAATATTTTAAAGAGCCATGACAATGATAAAGAATTATAAAATATTTGTATAATGTAAAGCCTAAGAAGCTCAGTCCATTTAACTTACTTGAAGAATGGAAGAAGGTACAGGAATGTAGTCTATAAATTCCTGTAACAGTAAGATTAGAAGAGACAGCTCTTCAACCTATCCTGCAAATGTATAAAAGCCTCTAATGGAAGACAGTATTAGATAAATCTAGCCTAGAAATATAATACAATTTAAAAAGTGCAGGTGGGTAAGCAGTGGACCAATTTTTAAGCTTTAGAATAGATGCTGATTTCTCACAATCTTACAGTCAAATGGGCCTATTTATAAAATATATTTCTCTACTTTCACTACAGCTATTGAAATCAGAGAGTGAAGTGAGAGATTTCCTGAATTCTATATTGCAGGTCTGACTACAGAAATCCCTTATAATCTTAATATGTTTTCTACTTCCAGAATTGCTGACACCAGAGAAGTGCAAGTGTAGATCGTCCCAATTGACAGCCTCTTCATTAGCACTCCTGCATGGACATGAGTTGGATGTTACTGAAATACTTCTTATTGAATGCTGTTAAGCACTGTCAGTTCTTACATGAAACAAAACACTTTAAATGGAAATGTGTGCACTTTAAAATATATAGCATTCCTGTTTTTACAAGTTCTTTTGTACCTGAATATCAGTAAGCCCCATGTACAGAGAGAGGGAGAGAAAACAGAAAAATCATGGAAACAATGCTAGAAGGAATAAATACATGCACTCCACTCCTGCAACTGTTTCAGTCCCTGCCCTGGAAAACCAGATGTTGCTTGCTTGCCTTCTAGTGGCTTGAATTTAGAATAGCTTCAGCCAAGAATAGGCTTTGCAAAAGAGCTAGGTGAAACTGAGAAATTATTAGCTCACGATCACTTACTGTTATTATAGCAAGCTCAGAAATGTCAATGTGCCTCTGCTGAGAAACATCTGTGAAATGCCACATACTCTATTAAGAACATGTAAGAGATCAATGTACATGTGTATGAGCAGCTCTAGAGAATCCTGATTTCAAAAGGACAAATGTTTTCCAAGTAGATATGGCTTCTCTGATACTGGCTTCTTTTCATTCAAGGAACTACACTAATATTTTTTGGAAATCTTTGGCACTGCTGCATCTCTGACACAGTGGTCTCTGTGGAGCTGCTCTACTTAGTGTGGCATGGGTCTGCACTGGCACAACTGGGCCTGCTGAATATAGCAAAAAATACTGAGTGTGCTTTACACGTCACAGCATAGTTTGAAATGACCTTCACACACTGCAGTCATTCCACCATGGAATATTTGTGACTAAGGACATAGGTATCTAAGTTGCTGCAATATAAAGAGATTACAACAGACAATCCTGCTCCTGCTGCTACTGAGCACATAAACAGTGTGCCTCTGTTTCCTCTAATGAAGCTTACTTACATTACTGCTAAGGGCTAGACTACAGCCATATGGGAAGCAAGGATATATGAATTTACACTGAACTAACCTATTATGATGTGATATTTTAACATGCACAAAACAGCTCCTTTAGTGAATGGAAACTGCTGTATTAGTGTGAATGTATTTTTTTCTGAAATACATTTTTAGTTTGTAGCACACTTTTACTCCTTAACCCTCTAAACTATGTTTAGTTTACAGGATGTAAACTACAGTTTTACAGGATGAGCTTTCATGTTAATAATATGCTCAGTTCCTTGCTGAGAGGCATAAAGTCATTCAGAGATGACCTTTGTCTGCTTAGATACCAAGGCTGTTGTCAAATCTTGCTGGTCTTTTTCCTCTCCTCTCTGGAAGACCAGTAACTATCTCTGTGCTAGCTGGACTAAATTAGTCTGCACTAGTCTGATCCGTTCTGCTGAACATTGAAGGCTTACCAGAAATCTCTGTTGCTTATATGCTGTTCTGCTAAATTTAAGTGGGTCAGAAACTATCACCATGCTGTCACAAAAGCTATTTTTAAACTTAATACAGCTCAGAGCTGGATTAATGAGTGCACATCCCTCTAGCCGTGCATGAGCTCAGTATGGTCCAGCAGGAAATCGTGCCCTTGGTAAGTACACGTGAGGAGCATCTTTCTGTGTCAGTGCTCATGGCCACCTGTTCAAATGGCCTAGTGCCCTCTTGCAATGTGGTCAGACAGCTGACATTGGGTGCTCATAAAAGCAAAGGCAGGTTTAGAGCCATACAAGGAATAACACTGCAAATGTCAGCTCTTCAACTGGGCTGCATGTGGCAACATACAGAGCAAAAGCCCATTTCTTGTATGCTTCTTGTGTCAGAGTGGTCAAGAACACCAAATTTCTGGCACATAAGTCTGACTTCCAAAAGTACATACATTCTACATGGAGAGAGGATGGGAGAAGAATACAGAGAGTTGGATTTTTCCTGCACCATTTTGTATTAATCGTAATTAGTAGTCTAATTTCACAGATCAAAAGAGGATTTTTTTTATTTTCAATACGGAAAAACTTTCCATACATATATGATGGATCTTTTTTACATGAGCTACACACCCAAGTATTCATTTTCTACACAGCAGCCTTCCATAGCTACACTAGGACAACAACTCACAAGTGATCAGCAGCTGTCCCTGTGTGAGATGTGTCAGCAACACTATGCAACAGGAATTCTCCTAGCTGTAGTAAGACTGTGTTAGGATGTTCAATTACTCAATGTATTTTACTTATTTCAGGTTATAAATGAGCCATTATTCTGTTAGACACTCATATAAGAACATCTAAATGTCATTCAGTGAACTACTGTTCGTTTTACTCTTGAGAAGTACCTGCAAGGAAGTTACTGTGAAAGACACAGAAAAGCTTTAGCTTCTAACTCCATTTTCACCTCAGATAACTTTGAAAAAGAAATATTTTTCAGTAACTCCAGAACCCAAATGGATTTGGATCGTAAAGGTCAGAAAAAAAATTAAACTCCAGAGGAGGAAAAGAGACTCTTTAAATATGTCTTCAGAAAGCAAGCCCTGCCTATTGTCTAGAGAGTCCTTATGACCTACTAACTTATAGGTGTAACTGAAAACAACCTATATAGTCATTTCTAAACAGGTACATTTCTGGTTTCTGGCTGGATATCAAACTAATGAAAAATCAAGTTTCTTGGAAATGCTGCTGTCTTAATGCAATAAACCCAAGATTTTAATGTAGGAAGAGGTAAGTAAATGAAGCAAATGACAAGTTAAGATGTCATAAACCATCTTAAAATTATTAAGAAATTTAAAATAACAGTTTGACTCATCTGTATCAGTGATTGGATTGTAATTTCATATTATTTTGCATGTTAAATTCAAGTAGCAGCATTAATATAGCACATTTTTTCCCTCATTTCCATGTGGAAGTGTCCTGTTCAAAAACTGACCCATTTGTTTATAGGTAATTAGTAAAATGAATCAAATATAAGCTTTCCCTTGGTGCAATTACAAGTTGCATTATTTTATGTACATAGACATTGTCAAATCAAACTCTTGAAATACCTTGGAATGGAGTCTACATGCTCATAAATGAATGATTATGAAGAGAAATACAAGAATCCAAATTCTAGAGCTTGTCTTCTACAAGTCCTATTCTTGGTTTGCATATGTCTGATGCTTTTTCAGAGTCTCTTGGCATGCCCTCTGCTCATTGGAGGGCATTTGTGTCCTTAACTGTCCTCATGGGGAGAGCAAGGCCATTTCATTACTAAGCTCAGAATACAACGACAACAACGAAATAGAGCAAACCAGTCATTAATCACATATGAAAAACACACCCTGGAGGTATTCAGATACTCAAGAATTAGGGTTTGCTCTTATTTTGAAAATGTATTCACAGAAACATCATAAGGAAAGGCGCTGAGAATTTGCCATTGTCACTCAGCATTTCCAAAAGACCTTTACATACCAAAATAACACTGTTTTGTCAAAAGTATACTTACTCTTATGTGACTGTTCTAGAAATACCAGAGAAAGTAATGGGACATGAAAAGTCTGCAAATTCTCTCCGTGGGCTGCTCATTAGACCTCTACAGGGACCTGAGATTTGACTCCATTGCAATAAGCCTAAGCTGAATCAATTGCATGCCTACATCTAAAAACCTCTAAGTACTTTGAGGAGAGACTGTGATTGGATATAAGTGATATTTTGTTTGAATAACAAGGCTAGTGTCTGTGTGCACAGCCTCTCTGTTTTATGCAATCACTGTAAAGATGTTTTTAGTGCTAAACTGGGCAAGAAGGATTTTGTTCTGCTTCCACTTCCATCCTGATCAGACAGTAACATTAAGGCTTTATGATCAGAAGCATTTTCTGACAGATAGAAAGATCATGGTAAGAATCTTCAAAAAAGTGCAGTTACAGTCCTGTAGTGATTGCAGGGAAGGGACTGCCAAATAAATGGTTAACAAATCCATGGAAAAATATCAGTTTTAGAGAGAATAAATAGGACAGTATGTGTGGAGACAGCTGGGATCAATGAACTACCACTGACTGTTTACCAGCTGGTAAATCTCCTGTCCAGAGAGCTGGCCAGTAAGGGCCTTTTCTAATGTGTGTTAAGATCATCTGTATTATTGAGATTCATGAAACATCTCAGCTTGGCTTTCAGCCAGAAGCAAAGTCATAAGAAGGTTGCTTTTGGCTTTCCAATAGATATTTTGTACCAAGTTATGCACTGTCGGCTGTAAAGGAAGATGTATTGGAGGATAAGCTAAAGACAAGGCATACTCTGAACACTGGAACTAACAAAATACTCATGACACTAATAAATTTTGTCTGATCTGACAGTGTAGCCAGGGAATCAGGAAGGCTAGAATGCAAATATGTGTAAAATGCAACAGGCCCCACTGTTACAAAAAAGAGACTGGAATGGATCTCAGACATCTTTTGTTCTGGATCAAAAGGCAAAGCATTTCCTATTCTCAGTTTTTACAGTCCTATCTATCACTGGCTGATAGCATCTTTGGGATAGACACACTGTGAGTCAGTGCATCTTTTAACTCCTTCTCATGGCTTGACAAGAAATACCCACTGAGTTTTGCCAATAAAGCAGAAATTACATCAAACCCCATATTTTTTATCTTACAAAAGCTGATCCCTGTCCCAGCCCTCCTGTAGTGCACAAACAAGGACAAAGGGAGTCCTTGGAACATGAACAAAAAACATAACATTACAGGAACCAATTTTTAACAAGTTTTAAAGTAAGATTTATTACTAGTTCTTCCCAAATTATTACTAGGTTTCCTAGAAGGTAACTGAGCAGTACTAGTGGCAGGCGAACTGAAGCTTTAGGGTTGCTCTGGACCTTAAGAGCTCCCAAAGAAAGCTTACAGAACTGGGGGAAAAAAAAAAATAGAAGAAAATTTGCATTCAGATTTGATACCACTCTTAAAGCAATGCTTAAAAAAACTGTGAACAAATCTCTGGGTTTTTTTAATGAGTTCCCAGTGAACAAGGAGAATGATCACTACAATTTCCCACCTGTAGACAAGAATGATGCTTTTCTATGCAAGCACAGTATAAAATTGTCATTTTCCTATATCAATGCACCTGATTGCTTTACAATAATTCTTTTTTTGTTGTTTGTGATTTTTATTGGTTTGGGTTTTTTTGTTTGTTTGTTTGTTTGTGTTTTTTTTTTTTTGTTGTTGTTTGTTTGTTTTTTGTTTTTTTCTACTAGATAATACCCTAGTAGAAGAGTAGAGGAGGTTTTAAGGTTTCCAGATATTTTATCAATAGAAGTAGAGGTCAGAGAGCTAGAACTTTTGGAAAAACTTGCAGGGAAAAGTCATTCACTCTTAAGATATATTTGCGTATTCTCAGTGATTTTGCAATTCAAATTTGGAAGAAAAAGAAAGGACTGTCCAAAAGAACTGGAAAACCTGAAACAAGGGAGGAGGAACTTGAAATCAGTTTTTCTTCTTTGGATTTAAGTAAAAGATTGAAAGCAAGTTGCTCCCCATATGACTCTACCCAAATACTGGGAATATATTTCTTACTTGGCTATGGACTGCCATCTGATGGTTGTAGTTAATAATGCTGAAGGACATGTTTTTTTGTTGTTTTTTTTTTTTTTTTTTTTTTTTTTTAAACCCCAAACCTAGCTTAGAGAAAGCACAGGAAGGTCCTCATATAACTCTTCTGGATGGATTTCTTTTGACTGGTCATTTACAGTTGAAAATAAATTTTTTACATAGTGTTTTGAATTTACTATAGCATCCCTCTGAAAGGTTTTTCACTGCAGTGAAGAATGTTTAGGAAATTCCAGTTTTTTCTACAAAGCAGCTGTGACTGTAATTTGAATTTTCTGGGATTCATGTAACTCAGGCTTCACTGGCTGGAGAAATTTTCTGGAAAGGAACAGAATCACCTCTTGCAACCAGGCTTTAATGACCTACCTCTGGAATATCAAAGAAAGGGTCTCTCACAATGGGCAGAGCCCAGTCAATGGTGGCAGACCTGGTAGTACAGGTTAGGGCTCTTTGAGAAGTACACAAGTGTCTTCATCAAAAGCTGAAGTGTAAAGTAGCTCAGTGCAGAAAAAACTGATACAAGCTGATAATGACCTTGCCAGTTATTGCTAAAATCTAATGCTCTTTGTTTAAAAGCTCAACTGAGAATGTAGAAAAAATACCAGTGCCAATTTCTTCATGCTTCAGGGCACAGTACAACCAGACTGAAAACCAGCAAGAATATATTTTTTCATTCAACTGCATCTCCCAGCAGCTTGCTATATGTTGGAAGACATTTTTCCCTATCAATGGACTCAAAAATTTTCCTTTCTCTATGTGTCAGCTGGCAATATTTATTCTAAGTGAAGCACTGGCATTGAAGAAATCTCGTCATGATGTAATCTCTGAATTTAAGGAGAATGTACATATTCTAGCACTAAACACTTTAAACTTTAAACACAAATAAAATCTCCTAATTTGAAATAAATTTAAAATAAAACATACCAAAATACATATAATGATGAGTATCTGGCTGTACTTCATTAAAGGGAAAATTTCCAGGCAGAGATAAAAAAAGGAGCCTAGGAGTCTTAAAAATATGAAATGTGACTGTTCAGATAATCAACATTCAGGTTAAATAAGTTATTAACAAAGAGTTTATTGAAAAGTGTTTTATTGCAATTCTTTTAACTTTTAATTGTTCAAATAAAACACAGAGGGTTGGTGGTTGATAACAGCATATATTATATGAGACCTTATGGCATTCTCACTTAAGCAAAGTTTTGGCATTATGTACTCAAACTAAATGCCTTAGTTCCCATACACTAACTGAAAAAGGACAAAATTTATGCAGTAACAGCAAAAGGTCAAGGCATAAACAATCACTGCTTAAATCCTTAAAACAGCCTTCTATGCAATGGATGAATTTAATTTCCATTAATATAAATTTGAATAGAAGGTCACATACATTTGGATGAGTAATGCTCTCTAGAAGAAATATTTACTCTTTTGACCACCAGAAGGCCTCCTTACACTGGGAAAGATGCTAAAGCAAAGTCATTGAGCTTCCCTCTCCTTAGGTTGTAAATCATTTGGTTAAAGAAAAGGGAGAAATGATATTTTTTTGAAATATTTTTCTTTCTAACCACATAAAATTTTGGTTTTAGATTTATAATGATTTATTAAGGACAATGTTTAAGACATATTTCTAGTATCACATTTCTTTTCTCATAATCTTGTCCTTTCCACAAAACTACTTTTTGTTGTATGCTCAGTGCTGGAATTTTTCTACACATACCCATCTCTTTAACTTCTGGTCTCTGCTTATTGATGAGTCACTTGTGCCAGATTTAAGGTGACAAAAGGCTGAGTACTCTCATATTGTGGTCTCTTTACTAACACAAACGAGTTCAAAATTTCCGATAATTCACTGCAGCAGTATATTGGAGATTATTTGTAACTTATTTTCTCTTCATGAGATGAACTTGGAGTGCTGAATTTATACTGAAATGCTCTTTTCATTTTTTTGTGTTTTGTTTTTGTATCTGTGTTGAATGGGATTTGAAATTAAAAAGGTGTCAAGATTTAGCATTTGTTATCCTACACAGTTCATCATACAAAAAAGTCAGCTTTGCAGAACTAAGGAACTGTTACAAATGACATAGAGCAAAAATTTGAAAAGTATACACTCATTTAGATTTCCCTCATTTTCAGGTTCTCTAAACCAAGGCTCACTTTTGATACTTTAAAAGAAAGGTATTTGAAATCAGTGAATGCTCTAAAACTTGAAACTGTACTACTGTACTTCATTTAGTCCCACTGTAGTGTAAAAGTAATTGATTTAGGATTTCAGGAGACAGTAACAATACTTATTATTTTCAAAGATGATCTCATCTCATTCACTACAGCTATTATTTTCTTGTATTGGGAAAAAAAAAGGACAGATAACCCAGAGTTTATTATATTCCATGGTATTTGTTTCATTAAAATGCTGTATTTTGATAAGAGATACAGGGCATAGAAATAACAGAATCACAGAATCAACTAGGTTGGAAAACTTGCTGAGATCATCAAGTCCAACCTAGTCAACTAGGCCGTGGCATTGAGTGCCATGTCCAGTCTTTTCTTAAATGCCTCCAGGGATGGTGACTCCCCCACTTCCCTGGGCAGCCCATTCCAATGACCAATTACTCTTTCTGGGAAGAACTTCTTACTAATGTTCAAAATAAGCCTCCACTGGTGCAGCTTAAGACTGTCCTCTTGTCCTGTCTCTGGCTGTCTGGGAAAAGACAACGACTGCTACCTGGCTGCAGCCTCCTTTTGGGGAGCTGTAGAGAGTGATGGGGTCTCTCCTGAGCCTCCTCTTCTCCAGGCTAAACACCCCAGCTCCCTCAGCACCTCCTCACAGGCCTTGTGTTCCACACCCTTCACCAGCCTTGTTGCCTCCTCTGGACATGTTCCACCATCTCAAGTCCTTCCCAAACTGAGGGGCCAGAACTGGACACAGCACTCAAGTACTGGACACAGCACTCAAGTGCTGGGCACAGCACTCACAGTGCCAGGTACAGGGGAAGAATGAACTCCCTGCTCCTGCTGGCCACATATTCCTGATCCAGGCCAGGATGTCATTGGCTTTCTGGGCTGTGTGGACACACTGCTGGCTCGTGTTCACTGCTGTCAGTCAGTACTCCCAGGTCATTTTCTGCCTGGCCACTGTCCAGCCACTCTGTCCCCAGCCTGCAGTGCTGCACAACATAGACTATGGTGGCAGTAGGTTACAATATTAGTTATTTTTCCATTTTATGACTTGATTCTAAGCAAAAATATTGAACTATTATTTCAATTTTCAGCTTATCAAGATTGCTTAAAATAATTCTAGTGTCAGCAACAGATGCCCAGAGTTTTGGGAGGAATTGCATGTCTTCAAGAGAGCATCTGAGGAGAAACGCAAAGGTCTTCCTTCCACTTTAGCCAGAAAGTCAGCTTCATTGGGGACCCAAATTAAATGCCTCTATGTAAATGCACATAGTGTGGGGAATAAACATGAGAAGTTAGAGGCGTACCCACACCTACAGGACTATGATCATTCTGGCACCATGTAGATGTGGTCCTTTTGACTGGATTATTGGAATAGAAGGGTACAGGCTTTTTAGGGAGGACAGGCAGAGGAGACAAGGAAAGGATGTTGCCCTCTATGTCAGTGGCCAGCTGGAGTGAATAGCACTCCCTCTGCCTGAGGGTGTGTGAGAAGCTGACTGAGAGCTTATGGGTTGGGATTAAAGAGGGGGCAGACAAAGGTGACATCATACTGAGGGTCTGCTACAGGCCAACTGACCAGGAAGACTGAGTGGGTGAGGCCCTCTATAGAGCAGCCACACATTCACAAGCCCTGGTCCTCATGGGGGGACTCCAACCATCCTCATATTGGTTGGAGGGACTGCACAGCAGGACATTAGCAACCCAGAAGATTCCTGGAAGCTACGGATGAGAACTTCCTTCTTCAAGTGATAGAGGAGCCAAAGAGGTGAGGTACTGAGCTGGACTTTGTTCTCACCAACAAGGAGGGGCTGGTGGGGAATGTGAAACTTAAGAACAGCCTGGGCTGCAGTGACCATGAAATGGTGGAGTTCAAGCTCCTTAGGGGAGTGAGGAGGGTGCACAGCAGGTTCACTGCCCTGGACTCCAAGAGATCAGACTTGGGCCTCTTCAGGGGTCTACTTGTGAGAGTGCCATGGGATAAAACCCTGTAGGGAAGAAGGGCCCAAAAAAGATGGTTAATATTCAAGGATCACCTCCTCCAAGCTCAGGAGCTATGCCACACCCCCCAAGTCACAGATTACAAAGTCAGGGACTGGCTTTGAAGAACTGCCTGCTGCAGAAGATCAGGTTTGAGAACACCCTAGAAGTTGCACAAGTCCGTGGGACCTGATGTGATTCATCCACAGGTCCTGAGGGAACTGGCAGAGGAGGTGGTTAAGCCATTATCCATTGTGTTTGAGAAGTCATGGCTGTGCACTGAAGTTTTCAGTGGCTGAAAAGGGGGAAATATGATGCAAATTCTTAAAAAGGGAAGGAAAATAATAAAAACTCCCATACCAGGTCAGTCTCACCTCTGTGCCCAGCAAGATCATGGAGCAGATCCACCTGGAAACTATGCCAAGGCATGTGGAAAATAAGAAGACAACTGATGATAGCCAGCACGACTTCACTAAATGCAAATTGTGTTTGCCCAATATGGTGACTTTTTATGACAGTGGTTACAGTGGTTGTGCAAAGCATTTGATGCTCTCCTGCTTTACATCCTTGTCTCTTAACTGGAAAGACATGGATTTGATGGATGGAATACGGTGGATAAAGATTTTGCTGGATGGTCATGCTCACAGGTTTTCAGTCAACCCATCTGTGTCCAAGTGAGGATCCCCAGGCTAGTGGGATTCCTCAGGGACCAGCACTGCTTAACATCTTTTCTGGGGACATGGGCAATGGGACCAAGTGCATCTTCAGCAAGTTTGCAGATGACAGCAAGCTGTGTGACATGGTCACCATGCAGAAAGGAAAGGATGCCATCCAGAGGGACCTGGAGAGCTTGAGAGACAGGGCTGTGCAAACTTCATGAAATGTGCCATGGCCAAAGGCCAGGCCCTGCATGTGGGTTGGGGAAATCCCAAGCACAAGAACAGGCTGGGTGACAAACTGGCTGAGAGCAGCTCTGCAGAGAAGGACTTGGGGATACTCATTGATTAAAAAATTGGACATGACCTGCCTCACAACTCACAGCCCAGAAAGTGAACCATATGTTGGGCTGCATCCCAAAGCAGTGTGGCCAGGAGGGTGAGGAAGGGGATTCTGCCCCTCTACTCTGCTCTTGTGAGACCTCACCTGCATGCAGATCTAAGGTCCTCAACATAAGAAGGACATAGATCTGCTGTAGCCAGTCCACAGGAGGGCCATCATGATGATCAGAGGGCCAGAGCACCTCTCCTATGAAAATAGACTGAGAGATCTGTGGTTGTTCAGGGTGAAAAAGAAAAGGCTCTGAGAAGGCCTTATAGCACCTTCCAGTATGAAAAAGGGCCTATGAGAGAACTGGAGAGAGACTTTGAACAAAGATATGTAGCCTCAGGATGAGCAGTAATGGATTTAAACTGAAAGAGGGTAGGTTTGCATTAAGTACTAGGAAGAAATTCTTCACCATGAGGATGGTGAGACACTGACACAGGTTTCCCAGTGAAGCTGTAGGTGCCCCATTCCTGGAAGCGTTCAAGGCCAAGTTGTATGGGACATTGAGCTACCTGGTCTAGTGTAAGTGGATACCCTCCATGGCAGGGGAATTGTCACAAGGTGATCTTTAATGTTCATTCCAACCCAAACCATTCTATAATTCTGTGATAACTGGGAAATTTAATGTTTGCAACACATTCCGTCATACATTATTTTCCTCTCATTCAAATACTTGAAGTGTAAAAATTGATATTTTTTTTTTAATGAACAAAAACTTGAGAATGTAGGCTGTGAAATTTGTTTAATGCCCATTGAAGTTAAGCCAGATAACTATGTGAAAGTAATTTACATGAGTTTGATTTTGCCACTTCAACATAAAGTCAGTGATAAAAAGAACTGCCCAATTCCTTCTCATGTATATGAAAGCAAATAACACCAATGATTCAACCGAGTGAATGTGTAAATTAAAATGGTTTTCTCCCACATAAAAATCTACATAAACCAAACATTTCATATTCATTCATTACCTATTTCACAGTGTAAGTACTCCTTAGATATCACACATCTAAAGGACAACACTAAAATTCAAAGAGCAAGAGACTGAAAAGTCAATATTTTTCTTTCAGAATATTTCAAATAATATGGGTGGTCTTTATTTTTTCCTGAAACTATTGAGATGAAGCATAATGAATGCATTCTAGCTTCCAGGGTTTTGTTCAACCAAAAGTGTGCCCATACTTTCACAGCTGGAGATCACTTTTCAAAATATTCATACCAGGGCTGGATACTTAAAGTGTGGACCCCAGAACCTGAGCAGGTTCTTGAGCAGATCTGAACCTTCCAATTCGAGGAATCTCCAAATCAGTGTCAATGTTAGGCAGGTATTTCCAGCTATCCTGTATTTTTAGGTCTTTGAAAACTTAATTCTCTTACTTCACATACCCTACTGGTTTTGTCTTGCCTCTGTGAGCACCGTCTTCTTCCAAATCCTGCTGGGTTTCAGTTGTCACACTGAAGCACTAATTTGGGAATGAAAACTATGATCACTCTTGAAAGATTACCAACCTCCTCTCTCCAGTAATTATGAGCTCCATATCCCAGGGAAAGCATCACAAAGAACAAAATTCCCCTCACATCAGCACCAGACATCTCTGTTCGCTGAGGACACATTTTGATGGCAAGGGATGTTCTAAGAGCAGACTATGCAACAGATACCTGTACTACCTGTATGGTATGGGAATAAGTGGTCTCACTGGGCTGTTCTCAACTTAGTTGTAGGTTGTATTTGTGAACCTAAGTATCTCCTGTAATTTCTCATCATCTCAGTTTCCCTAGGGTAGAATGGGTAGAATTCATTAGCATTTGAAAAGCCATCTGAGATCTTGAGATGGAAGGTGATGCATAAGTGCAGATCAAAGAGAGCTGAGCCCATATACTGATAAAAAGGAGAACACCACAACTCAAGCTATAGCCTTAAGTACACCATTAACTTAACCTCAGTAAAATTTATCCAGATGAGTGGAGGTTGCAAAGGATGCCCAAGGACATGGGTAAGTTCTTGAGGATCTGAGGGGTGTCTTCAAAGTCTCCTCAGGTATCCTCTCACTTTAGTGGGAATTATCAGTGTTTGTAACCTGACAGGACTGGTTTGTAGACACACAATATTCTTGTAATTTTATTTAACATCTGTTTAAACAAAGCATTAACACAAAAAGATCCCTGATACAGAAGAAATGGATCAGAAGTCCTTTTATCTGTAAGAAACTAGTTGAAAGGAAAAGTGGCTGATGAAACCACTTTTTGAGGTAGTTGATAATTTATGGAATGAGCGATATACTAACATGAAGAGCATTACAAACATGCCTAGACTAACTACAGGTACAAAATATAATCTTCTCTTTTAAGCTCTTATGCAAACAGATATATAAGGAAACATTCTTTTAAAAAATCACCAGAAAAATCTGCTTTTCCATTGCCCTTTTCAGGCATGCAGCTCATGATTTCATCCCTCACAAGGGAGAAGACAGGAAGAAAAGGTCAAAATGGTTAACAGAATAAAGTCATTTTCTGAGCTGAGTCTGAAAAACCTGTTATTTTTAGGTTTCCCACAGCAAATGACATATCCTTTGTCCTGTGACACTGGACATTGTTTAAAAGGAAACCTAAGCTATGACTCTGCTCTTCTCAAGTAGTAGCATTGGTCTGAAAACCTCAGGTATTTAAAATTTTGTTATTTTATTCTTCTTTAAGGTTGTAAGAAAATTGCACTGATGTACCTTCACACCTTCTTTATCCACAGACTGAATTTATGAAAAACAGCTGTGATCAAAGTAACCGATTAATGTGGCTTCTAAGGCAACGCTGTGACTTGTCCTGAATGTATCCAACCACAATGATTTTAATCTCAATTTCGCCATCAAACACCTTTATTTCTGCATGCAGCAGAATTACTGTAATTATCTGGGGCTCCTTTCTTTCTTTTCTTTTTTTTTTTTTTTTTTTTTGGTGGGTCCAAGAGCCCTAAGTGCTTTGATGGCTATAAATCAGCAAATAGAAATGCTGCAGATTAGACCTTAGAATTCATAAATGTTCTTGTACACAAACCTATCCACAACGACCTTGTCTCCCCTCTGCCCTCACTCTGCATTTTGCCTTCTGCAGCTGCCTAGGCAATACACACACCAGAGAGCACTCCTGGAGATCTGGCCAAACAGAGGCCATTTGGATGGATCTTGTTAGAGAGAAGATGGTCTGTAAAGGAGAATGCTGCACCTCAGATGCTCCAGGATTGTCCATCAATACTAGTCACTAAGAGATAGACAAGATGTTTTTTTTGCAAAGTAAATCAGAGATTTTTCCTTGTGACATCTTGATGTTAAGTTTGGGATGTTTCCAGCAGTACTAAGGAATGTGAAAAAATGCTCAGATAACTTGGAAACACCCTCTAAGCAGCTGGAGACATTCTTCCTAAAGAGCAGGAAAGGTCCCCAGGCTTCAAGGTCCTTATTCCATGCACGGTTAAGTCTCACTTCATTTCCCTAGAACTATTGGTCTCCCTTATTTTTCTCAGGCTTGTATCAGTTACAGTTCCATTGAGTCACCCGTATCTACACTGAATATACATATGTATGCTCTCCCTGCCCACTTCTCTCTTGTTAACTTCTGCTTCTCACTCTCCTAAATACCTTTACTTCTGTATTCTGCCTGTGTTAATGTTTGTATTCTCTCCTGCTTGATATAACACAGTTGTTTCCTGTCTCTAGCTAGAAACTGTACCCTCTTTCCCATTGCACAACATTTTTTTTGCTAGTGCCACCAGGAAAGGATTTCTCTTTATACATCTGCTGGTAGGTACTGCCTCTGCCTGCTCTCAAATGTCCCACTGACTTCCTGCCTGGATGCTGCCAGCTGGGAAGATTGCTAATGACTCTTTGGCAAGCATTTTAGGTGAAGTAAAAGTCCCAGATGTGTATGCCAGCACATCCCTGACATCAGGACTGAGTAAGTAGACAGAATTTTATGTACCAGACAACAGGTAATGGAATGACATTTAAGTGCCAATGTCCAATATTGCGTTGTTGAAAATTTCTTGGCTGCCATGTAATTCTGAGGACCTCTAAACTGTTTACTCTTTCAGGTGCTCCAGACTTGAAGCTCTGCAGATACAGGCCTCACTACTATTTGAATCCAGTTTTGAGTTGTGAGAAATTCAGTGTACCTATAAACACAAAGCTTCAGATCTCACAAAATATAGAGGTATGTGTCCCTTTCTAACTCCTCAGGGTGTTTTCAAAATTAATCCACAAAGTAAGACTAACCACAATGTGGGAGGTCTGGGTTTAATTCTGTCTTCTGAGGAATTCATGTCAATGTTTCCTGTATCATAGAAATGAGTCCAAAAACCAGATGATAGACAAGAGATGCTGGTGATGGTATGTGAGACTCAGTGATAGAATTCTGGGAGCTTCAGAAAGAGTCAAGGACATGCACCCTACCATATTTATATCTGCATACTGAATAACTTTATGGCTTCAAAATTTAAGTGCCAGTGAGGGCACTTACAAATTACTTACAAATGGGGATTGTAAGTAGTTTTCCCTATTGCTTGTGACTCTCTACAACAATACTTTGTATCTACATGTTTGGGGCTAACAAAAGTGCCTTCATGGGGATGTCTTCGCTTGTCATTCTCCTTAATTCCAGAAGTGGAGTAAAGGTTATAGATATACTGAAAAATTGATGAGGACAGATGGTTTGCATACAAGGATCCCCCTGCAGTCCTTTGCTCCCTACTGTATTTATACAGTATTTAAACAACATTTACTATATTTACATTGTATGTATAAAACAAAGGGTCCCTCTGTTTTGGCAGTATTTTATAGTGAGCCAGCTTATCTGTAGCTTTTCCGTCTGCTTTCCCCGTCACTGTTCCAATCTTCGCCTTGCAACACCGTTCCCCAGACTACCATTGGCAGGGGCTGGGGTATCTCAATCACAAATTGGTGAAGGGCAGACATTCTGTGCCTAGGTAAACAATCCTTATAACTACTAGTGGGTAATTTTCTTGTGCTTTAAAAAACAGTCAAATTTGACTTTTAGCCATACCACAGAGCAGTTCAAAATAATCATGCAAAAGAGAGAACAAACAGATAGTAAAAGAGAGAGGTTGGGATATTTTTTTTTTCATTACATGGCTTTTGTGCTACATATTTTGTGCCTAGTATGATGGTTAAACTTGCAAACACAGCAAGGTCAAGTCTGAAATTCAGAATAGAGATTAACTTGTTTTTGTCAGGATCAATTTGTAGCAACAGCAGTTTTACCAGCAGGGTGTAGCAGCTATGGCAGAAGACTGTCAAACTGCCAGCTGAGTCCCTGGGAAGCCTGTTATCAGGTGGGGTGATGATAATTGCTACAGTCCCATCATCTTGGCTTTGCTGAAAAATTCTTGTAGGAACGTGAGAACATAATTGATAGAGACAATATAGAGAATGAAAGGGCTTGTCTTTAAGAGTGTACTTTTACAATAGACCCTCAGTCTGCTTCCTCACCTTACTGAGTAAAAAATGACTGGAAAGACATGGGCAAAAAGGTGAAGGCAACGAAGAAAAACCTAGACCCTTCCTTTAGTATTAAAGACTGAAAACTGAGTGGTAAAATCCTGTATATACTGCACAGATCCCAAGATAAACAGCAGAATAGGAATCTTCTATAGTGCTGATAAAGTTGAATCAGTTATAATATTGTCGCCAGACACTGAGTAGTACTTATAGAAGTGTAAAGATAAAGATCTGAAAGTAAGGTAGAGGGAGAAGTGTGCAAACCATAGAAATTGAGGGAAAATGGTGCCCAAAGAGATAATAGTCAAAAACCAAAAAATACTAGACAAGAAAAGAAAGTATCAAAATTAAATAGCAGAAGGGCTGGCCCAGCAGATAAGACATAAATTCTGTATTCACAATGACTTGCTGTGACCACACACGTGCTACCACAGAAAGTTCATTCCAAGGTCCTGCCCAAGGTCACTTCCTTGTGATTGCACAATAGACAGAAATATTTCACTTTCTGGTATTCTTTTGGCAACCAGCTTTCTTCATAGCAGCATTGAAAATATGACACAGCAAGGAATGTACATATCAGATGCCTTAGAAGGAATACTGAGCATGTACTTAATGCATCATTCTTCTCCTCTAGGTTTCTGTATTGCATACAATCTAGGGGAAAGAGGAAAAGGAGGGGTAGAAAAAATTTACATTTTTAGTATCTCTCCAAGTTTTCTATATGACTGCAAATGTCACTGTCTAAAATATATGTACCAATCTGCAAATAACATGTCATTAATTGTATGTTGAAGAAGATTTCCTTGTTCAAATTAAAGGCAATTTGTAACAGAGGCTTCTGAAATATTTTTTTCCCTCTTTTTTTTTTTTTTTTTTTTTTGCTTTGAACCACATTACTTGTCTCTAATAGAGATTTTTCATTCAATAAAAGCAAGACAATTATTTCTCTCTGAGTCTTTGCTTGGCTCAAGACCACATAATTTTCTAATATTAGACCACGATTTCTGGTCAATATAAACAAAAAGGGTGAGCCTTAAAGTAGCCTCCATTCTTCCTTCTCTCTTCACAATCTATTTCTCTAATTATTTCTTATGGTTTTAGTGTGACCATTTTGTTTTGATTATCTGTCCTTTGATGTAACTTGTCTCTATCTCCCTCAGACACTTCCTGTGCTGCAAAGATATATAGCTCTTTCAGGATGGTCAATTTACTGCCATTACAGTAAACACATCAATCTTCCAGTATTAAATCCCACAGCTAAATTGCAGGTCTTGTCGGAGATGTTGAAATTTTGTTACTGATGCAACAAAAGGGAGGATCAAGCTTTACTTGATGATTTCTCCCTCTGCCATTCTTTAGTTCAAAGTTCCTGTGTTTGCCAGGTAGGTTAAAGTTCATAAAAAACAATGGAAAAGATATGATGTTCCAGCTTCCCACGCAGCATTGCTAGTATGTGGGCATGGAAGGGCATGTATGCCAGTGCTTTCATTCTTCCTTCTACTGTAAAGATTAAGAAGCATAAGCAATCATCATCTTCTTCTTCTGACTGTTAATCTCTCTGATTCCCCTCCTTAAAATAAATATTTCCATTGAAATCAGTTGTACTGGTCACAAATAGAACAGAAACACAGCTATCACACAAAAGGCAATTTTTTGGTGTGTTTCTGGAATGGTCCATTATTTAAATTATAAAAGTGAATTCAGAAAGCTCATTTCTAGTCAAGCCTGTTTCTTAGGCTTAGTTCAAGGGGTTTTGGGGGTTTTTTTTAAAAATTATTTGACTTTGTAACCCATTGGAAGGTATAGGGTTTGAAGGAATATAACTGACGAAAAATATGTGCAGAAACAGGAAAAAAAGCCCAATTTGTCTCATGTAGGCAGAAATGCATCCATACTGGCCCTCTGAGTACACACAGCTTTTAAACATCAGTTGAGGTCAGAATCCTTCCATGGTCTTGATCTCAGTTGCCCCTCAGGACAGAGGTAGTGGAAGAGGATGGAAAAGGACCATGTTGAGTGCAGAAGCACGTCATGTATTAACAGCTGAAAAGAGACCCATTATTGTTCAGGGTCAGCAGTGAACACCATGAGCAAGACCTGACAAAGTGGAAGGTCACAGCTCTTTTTTCCATGGTTTCCATGTTCTGTGTAGTACTAGCCTTCATAGACAGGGCATATGGCAGCAAGCTGAGATCTTCTCTTTTTTTACTTCTTACTGTCTAAAAAGGAGATTTTCCTTTTGTAAGAAGTGACAGAAACAGCAGTACAGCTTCACCAAAGACAGGCTTCTGAATTGAGGGAGTAAGAGAGCAGACATGGCTTTGCTTGAGAGGAGAAAATCATCTGTCTGACCAAAGGAGTGACAAGAACTCTATGCAGACTTTACCAAAACTCTGGGTATTGATGGCTACAATGTGCCTCTCAAGCTTGTCATTTTAATCCACCCTCACACATGAAGACTGACCTCTCAATTTAGTGACAAACAATATTGTATAGTAGCATTAAAGCAGAGTGCTGTCGAGTGTCCCAGTGAATTAAACCCAATGTTTCCAGTTCCCCTGGCAACCTAATCCCAGGGTGTGTAGATATTTCAGCTCTTTGCATGCTGCTAAACAAAACAAGGTCAAGGAACAAGCTTGAGCACTGGTTTGGTGATCGTCTGTACTTTTTAATTGCTGGCTTTGGCCTATGCCAGTTCTTTGGGAAGTGGTGCCTAAGCCTGGCTAGAGGGATAGCCCATGCAGGGATCAATTCCAGTCGGCAGTATTAGACACCATGGCACCAGGCTTTGTTCCCTCCAGCCTCAACAGTCTTCCAACATTATTCCAGCTTTGCATACCCAAAAATTCCTCATGCTTTACCCTAGAGCAAGGAATGTACACAAGCATGTATGAAAACACAGACCTCATGTATGAAAACATCCTAATTTCATGTAGGAAAACATAATTCTGATGAGAACCCAGAAAAATGCCTGGCTTTTTTCACATGCTTTGTAGTGAAAAATAAAAATAAAATCTCAGAAAATAGTTATGTTTTAGTCCTAGAAGAATACCTTTCAAGGTTCATAGGCAGACAAACATTACGTATCATAACTGTGGCTGGTCTGGGCTACCCACTCTGAGGGACAGAAAATTACTCCTTTCTCATTTAGCAACAGTGATGTATTGCTCTCAGTGGTTCTAGAGAGCATTGTGGCAACAAACAGGCTAAACCACAGCTAAATTTTGACATAAAGAAAAACAGGGGAAAGGGTTCCTTTTTTTCCATTATGCCACAGGAGCAGCAACATGGTCTTATCTACAAAACACTGAGCTCAAGGGAAGGGAAAATCCAGTGCAGTCTGTCATTGCTCCACAGGCACCTGCAGGGTGTGTAGGCAGGTCAGTGCACTGACAGCTCACTAACTTCTGTTTGAACAGATGGAGTAAGCAACAAAGACGAGCACGTTCCTCTAGTAATCCTCCAAGCACTGTGACCTGTCATTCTAGGCTGAAACAGAGATGGCCTTAACTTAAACTGAGGTGTGACTTTATGGAAAAGAAAAATGAATACTCATAACCTTATATGGAAAATATACATCCCCTGAGCTGCCCCTACATCCCAATATCTCAAAGCCAGTGCATCCCCAGACTTCTCCTCTGTATAGCCCTGCACATTTATCCCAAAATCTCTGTCTGAGACACATAAATTTTAATTACTTTTTTAAAAGTTTGCCTTGTATATGGAGTGGTGCCAAAATGTATTCAAGTAAATTCTAGCAAGAGTTAATTTTCCATAGAAGTCTGATTTGGCTGACACGCAGGGTGTGTGGACAGAAATCATAGCTCTCAGCACCCAGGAGGCATTATCATAACACGGATCTAGCTAAACCCATGCAGTCTTCTTGTGTGTTCTCTACCACACAGTGCTGAGTCCTCACACAGTTATTATTATCAATGGTCTCGTTATTCTGACTTTTAGCTGCATCTCAGTATGAATGAGCTTAAAGGTCACAATTAGACTTGGGGACCAGTACGCTGGGGAATACATTAAACTCCCCACAAATAGATAAATACTTTGGCTCCTGTCCAAAAAGCTTATTATTATAATTAAGATTTATATTATAAAGGCAGTTAGAGGTGCCAAAAGAAATCGAGACCATTATGTCATAAGTACATCTACTGCATAAATACATAATGAGAAGTAGCTTTTGCCTTGAAGAACCTGCAGTCGCGACCTTCAAGCAACTGCCAAACCTGCAGCTGCAAGTTTAGCAACAAAATTTGGGACACACCCAGTTTGGGCAGGAGATTAGTGTTTCTGCTATCAGCTGCATTATTTACTCTTGCCTCCACACAGGGCTGAATCATGCTGAATTTGAAAAAATGCATTCTGTTTGACAGGCAGCAAAATGACAGGAATAAGAAAGGACTGAGGATACCTGTTGCTATCAGATATTTTGTAAAGGATGGCCAAGGGCACAGTGCAATTGTTTCATCGACTCTCTTTCAGCTCTTCTCATTGGAGAATTTGTGATCTGTAAAAATGTTTTAGTACCTATTTCTTTTATAGTAACCATTACTCTCTTGTCCCTGTAAAATCACCCTTTACCCGAGGAATTTCCACACTTTTTGTTGATGGTGCTGAGGCAGCAGGAAGGTGGGGCTTTTATTTGTTCCATAAGAATCATGGGATCTACTGTAATGTCTTTTGAGATACCACCAAAAGCTGCCCATTGTTTGAGCTTTCAGTTTGTCTCTTTCTTGTCCCTCCTCAAGTCAGTATTTTTTAACAAATAGCAAGCCATCAGAATGTAGATGCCTCGGTCTCAAAGAATATGTGAGCCTGTAAGTAGAGGAAAAGTGTTTTTCTGACTTCATGTCTCCTGGTTAGGCCAAAAGTTAATGATCCTGTTTCACTCAGAGGCAATAACAGAGAATTGCTCTTAAAGCTCATTTCCTTAGAGGGTCTGTGATGGTACTCAGCCACAAAGGGAGTGAAAGGAAGGGTAAATGGACTGTGTCAGGAGGATTGTGATCTTTCTCTTTCTGGAGGATAAACAGATATTTTTAGTCTTTTAAAATTATTTTTGGAGGACTTTTGCTTAATCTCATATACTTATTGTATAGAAGTGTCCATGACCATACTGCTTCCCTTCAGTATATTTAACCTGATTTTACAGTTACAGCAGTTACCTGTATTGGTCCTAATATCTTTGATGTTCCCGTGCCTAAAAGCCTTGAAGCTGAACACTGCCTTCCATGAGCACAATAAAGCCTAGGTATACAGCAGGAATGTAAACACCAGGCACAGCAGCAAGATAACCTGCTCCCTACACCAACATTCTTGAAGTATTAGGTCAAGTTGAAGTTCAATATTTAGACTCTCTACAAAAAATGTCCTCACTCCTCATTACAATACCTACTTTATCGACTTTCTCTCTGGTGTAGAATGAGCAACTCTGGGTCATGCACCCTCACTCCTTTTCCCACGGGATGAGGGTTAGAAAAATCAGCATATTTCAAGGAGTTGACTCAAAGGAGCTGATGCAAAAGCATAAGAGAGACTCCCATACTCACCCTCACCAAGGCACCAGGGAAGAACATATTTTTTTCCTTCTAAAATTCAGGGTAGGGTTTAGCCTGTCTCCATCACTCTGATGAACGTTTCTCTCTACATTCATGTGCAAGAACGGAGATTCCAACTGTGCTCTTCTTACCCATTAATGAGAGTTTTTACCTTGCAGGTTGCAGGGTATCTTTGACCAATATTTTATGTTCTACTTGGTATATTTTCTCATTCAACTTACCCAATTTTGTACAGAGCCCTTGATTATTCTTTGAGTTATAGGAAGGCACATCCTTTTGCATGATAAAAAGGGCACTTGCAAACAAAGTGCAGGCTCCTGAGATTGATGGGCTAATGATAGGGAAAAAATGCAAACTGGAAGATCAGAGGTTTAAGGAAAGGCTCACCCAATGTACTGCTAACAGCTGAGGCTGGTTATATTGTTCATTTTTACCTAGACAGTTCAGGAATGCTGATTTTAACTCAGATGATATTTGGCTATAATTCAGAGAAATATAACAGAAAATACCTGAATGTAGAGAAGGAAACTTCAATACCTTGGCCTTTCAACACAGTTATAATTTCTCACCATACAATGTATTTCCATCTCCCATATCAGCTGACAACAGACCAGAAAATTCAGATTTAATCTTCAGATAGCTCCATCATTTCATTCACCTAGCTTTAAGTCTCTCCATGCAAAGTACTCTGACATTTCGTGCTAGTACAGTTAAAAGATTTAGTTGTGGTCTGGGTTAAGGAGTGTTGTCTACAATTCCAATTGACCTGCTCAATGTAACTCAGTCATACTCACTGAGGCGCTTCAGAACATCCTGGATTTTTAAAAACAAACCGAGTAATCTAAGCACTCTGCTGAGAACAGGATTTCTTCCCAAGTCATGAGAGATAAAGTAAACTGTATTTGACAGAGTGGGTCACAGTATTTACAGTGCTAGTAAGGTCCTGAGTTTCCTGATGGTACGGAAAGTATTTGTAAAGGAACAAAATACAGTGAAACAGGACATTTGATCTGTCTTCCAGAAACCTGAGATTCACCAATACATTTTTAAAAGGTATAATCAAAAGTGTATTAATTACAAAGAAACATATAATATACTACAATTTTTATTTGCTGCCAGCACCTCAATTATATTCAGTCTCTAATGTGCCTGCAGCCACAGGCATGTCAATACTACACACTGAAGGAAAACAAAATTCATGTCTTATTAAATTTGCAACTGTAGCCGCACCCATTTCACACCTGAATTTCTCATCCTCCAGGCAGATTTCACTTATGCACTTTCAAGTAAAATGCACTATGTAAGAATCTGTTTCATCGTTTAGGCTCTTGAGCATGGTCTTTCCCTCTTCTTTAAAAAAATTGAATTTGGGTGGTCAATGGAGGATCATCAAAGCATAAAACATTCTCTGTTACTTTCAGAGTTAAAATTATAAGAATCTGGTGTATGATATAAAGCTCATAATTTTGCATAAGGTTGCATAATTTGTTTTTTCCTACAATGAGAATCCAACAGTTATCATTCAACAGTTTCACACATTTTCTTCTCATGTACATGTAAAAGTGAAAGGAACTGATTTGTCTTTTTAATTACTTAACTTTTTGCCATATTCTGTAGTTAGACGAGTTCACACAACTGACCTTCTTTCTCTTTCAATGCTTACAGGTGAGACCTGACTCACCTGATATTACAATTTATTTATATGATGAGACATTTTAATTCATAGAAGAAAAACAATGATAGGAAAAAAATACAGGAGGAAATTACTTGGGTAAGAACAGATATGGTTGACAATTATATATTTTATTGATGGGATACAGGACTTTCTACCTCTTCTTCAGTTATTCACTATGAAATAAGAGAATGTTAACATGGAACAGTGCAGAAGTTTCCTGCTTTCTAGAAGCAGGCCAGCTGGCTGGAACTTTGGTCTTCCTCATTGAACCTGTACATTTACATCCCCTTAGGCAGAAAGTGGTGGCAAATTCAGATCTCCCACAACCCATCTGGATTTTTGAATTACCTGGCTACTGGATGGGGATGCAAGGAGAATAACTGCCCCTTCCACTGCTTGTGCAGGGCCTGACCAGAGAGAGCTCTTCAGAAAATGCCACATGACCTGGCCATGCAGGTGGATAAGTTGAAGAACACAAAGACTGTGAGTCTCAGCAAAGCTCAGGTGCCCACTGTCTCAGTATTGCCAAGAAGACCATTCTCACAGAAGCTTTTGTATGTGTAGGGGTGTTACTGAGGAAACTTTAAATGCTTTGTACCTTAGGCATCTTTAGTGCTAGATGGCAATTTAGTAGAGGTTTTGGAAGTGAAATCACTAAGCTTAAGAACTTGGACACAGAGCAAGTCACTTCTATGTGAGTACGAGCTGCTCACTGATTCATAGGAGATAAGGGCCTGCTGGAAGGTAGGCTGTTTTTTACCCCATTGTGAGGAGCACTGGTCATCTTCAGGTAAGGAGAATAGTCAGCACATGTACAGTAGTCAGGAATCTTTGACAAGAAGATTGAATCCGACCATAGATTGTGGCACTCCCATACATCACAGGAAAGTCACTGTGCCTGTAGCTAGCTCTGTCCCTTTGGACTAATCATTTCTGTGACTCTTTTTAAGGGCTATACACTGAGGCAACGTAACTCTCTTAGGTATTTTTCAAATATACTGATGTTTAGAAGAGTCATCACTTTTCTAGGATGATGTAATATTTTTGTGATCTATATCACTGGCCCGTGAGGACCAGTTCCTTATACAAAATAAAATGCATTTCTGCAAACCTGTGAAATCCTCAAGAAAGAGGACAGAATGAGAGATCAAGTAAGTTGGAGTGCAGAATTTTTTCTCTAGATGCTTTGTATGGCTTTAGTAAAATACTTCCAGTTTTTGAATCAAATTTGCTACTGTCATGATGATTGGAATTAAAGCTACTTCATACTATTGGAGATTTTGATCTTGTGTTACCTTCGTAGTATAATGAAAATGATACTCAGGTGTCACTGTGAGAGCTGGTGTGAAAGTTTTGAGGGTTAGTTCTTATTTGCAGAATGCTGCCTAAATGCTAAGTGATAATGGAAGTTACCATAATCTGACTAGTCCCTTTATTCTTTACATCACTATCTTATTTTTAGTTACTCATCAGTGTTCTCATGCTTCCTTTTCCTTTTCCTGAGACGTCATCATAAAGCAGCCACTTCAAGCCAACAGACTGCTCACAGATCCTGATCAAACATAACAAATGCAAGTATAGTTCAGGTGTCTGTTTTTCCCATTTGCTTTTAAGATTATCTGCATTTGATATATGCTGGTCTCTTCTTTTAGTCTATGTGGTGTGTCCAAATATTTTAAAGCATAAACCAGAAGGACATTGCCTGAGCTGCTAGGAGGGGATGGAGGAAATCCTATACTGCAGGAACAATTACAGGAAGCTGACACAGTCATTAAGAAGTTTAGAAGAATCAACAGAGATGAAAGTGGTTTTGGTATGGTGCCAAGTCAGACAAGGAAATTACTTGTGCACAGGGATGGATTTCAAAAAATAAACATTAAAAAATCTCAGAAATGGTGGTAGTAGCATTTAGTTGAAAACAATCTTGCAACATTGACATGGTCTGTTGTCTATTCACCTCATTTAAAAGAGGCAGAGAAATGTCAGAAGTCACATCTTTCCAGGGGGGGAATCCCTCAGAACTGGTGATACTCACAGAAAAGACCTGTCAAAACCTTGTACCTATCTTCATATGTCCTGATTATGAAAATGAATGTAAGTGAACTGCATTGCACTCGGACTCTATCCAAATGGCACATTAGGAGCTTTTAATGTCTGCCACAATTTCATGGTGCCAGAAAATCTTACCCATAATCTGCACTGATCTGAGAAATGGAGAGGCACATGTGGCTTTGTTCCTTACCTTCAAAAGTTTTGTAAGCAGTGTTTCTTCTTCCTAGTCTCCTAAATTTTGTTCAGTAAGAAGACCTTGAATTTGGATAATCTCAGTAGAGACTTCCATTTTAAAAGTTAAAATCTTCATGTTCATGAGGTATATTCACATTCCCCAGCTGATGCCAATACTTCTCAAAAGGTTCATGTTCCATAACCAAAGAAGAATTTGTTATATTCTGCCACCTTGAGACTTGCACATGAGACAAGCCTGCATTTTCTCTATCTCTACACAGAGTAACTGCATATACAGAGAGCAGGATGGACAAGTACACAAATGGACATCAGAAAGCACAGGGCTGTGGTACTCTGGGAAGTAGAGTACCCTTATGAACTACCCTTATGAGGATTGGGAAATCTTTTCCACGGGAAAAAGAAATCAGTAACAAAAAGTGTTGGGACTAAGACATCTAGTTTTGTAAGGCAGTAAGAAAAATGAAGGAGTGATGGGATGACTGGCTGATCAGAAGAGGAGATAGGAGTAGCAGTACCTGGTTTTTTATTAACATAAAATTAGAAACCAGTGTATGGAAAACTGGTGGTTTATTAACATAAAATTAGAAAACAGTGTAGGGAAAACTGGTGGAGAGGCTGAGGTTCCATCAAGTACTGGGATGTGGTACAACCATTGGGATGAGCTGGTCTAGAAACCTGAAAGCTTCCTCCTGAGCAGGAAGAAAGCAAAAAAGTAGAAAGGATTCTGGTCAATGAGATGAAGCAAGCTCAAAAAAGATTGCTGTGACAGAAGTGAAATTGCTGAAGAGACTAAGCCAAAACATGGTGTAAGAAAAAGGGTGGAGAAAGGGGTGGATTGAGAAGGGAAAGAGAAGTAAAGTGTGAAAACGGGCAAAAGAGTCAGTCCTAGTTAAAAATCATTCTGTTCCATATTCTTCAGTGGAACCTTACTGCTATCAGCCCTGCTGTCAGAAAACATCTGAGATCCACCAGTAAAATGTCAGCCTCATTCACTCATTAGTGATGTCTGCCTTGGAAGACTCATGTATTAATTCATAGGAGTTAAGGGTTAAGATACCATTGATTACCAAATGCTCAAAAAGGAATCCACTATTGATTTGATGACAGGAGAAGACAGAAAATGTCTAATCACTATTAAAACATAAGTAATTTCATGGTTTCTATTGCAAATTCACCACCTTTTAACTTCCAGTCACAAGTATGTGTAATCTCTCTTTTAAGATAGAAATCTTTCCTACTCTATTGTTTCTCATGGCTACAGTATTTAAATTCTAAGAAAATGAAAAAAAAAAAAAAGGAAAAAAATGACTGTTTGACTTGTTTGATTTGTTTGGTAGTATTTAAAGGCTAAACAGATTGAGCCATTTAGGTTTCTCACAGCTTTCAAATAGCAAGTGATTTTTGTTGCTATCATTTACACAATGCCTTTCTCTCTTTGGTGATAGCAGCTGGAATTGCCTGTCATGCTTTATTGAACTAACCCAGTTATTTGGTTACTCAAGAAACTGACATCCTAGATAAATTCACACCATTATTAAGCAATTATTTAAAACATTTAGGAGATCATTCAACTAACACCAATGGGCTTCACTGGTAGGTCTTCTATACATTGGTCTTTTATAATTTGCCAATGTAAATTGAAACCAAGGGTTCATAAAGAAATACCAGACCTGTATATGAGTTTCTGAGTTCATGACTCTATTCTCCTGTGGATGTCAATGAGCATGACATTGATCTTTTCATTTGATCCTAAAATAAGCATTAGACTTTTAGCATATGACCATTCCTAGGAGTCACACAACTTCAATAATACCTCCAAGCAAGTTTGCATACCCAAATATTTAGCAGCATTGTGGTTCATTTTGTCTGAAAGTAGCAAGAAAAATTCTTAGGAGAGCATTATTAGGAGTTACTTCTGGTTTGAATTTCATGCCATTTTATTATAGTACTCTTTATGGTTACATAATTATGCAATTTATCTAGCATGCACTTTATAGATAAATTGTCAATAATAACTAAGATCATTATATGGACCCAGTTCCTCAGTTCATTATATGAAAAATTCACCTTGGGATGATCTTTTCTTCTCCCTCATGAGAAAGTCACATTGTGTGGCATTTCTCAGGGGCAGGTAAGGGAGCTAGCCATACATGTGTCATTCATACTGAAAACTGTACATTTCATACTTTTGATGCATGAAAAAGGTCATGTCAGTCATTGACAGTTTTCTGTTTCTTCTCTATGAATGTATTTCACTGATCATAGATCTGTCCAAAGGAACTATCTATCACAGCATTAAACTGAGTGCTAGGTGTTTATGCACTTTTTCCCCATTTAAGGATTTATGGTAAAATTATGAGTATATTTTAAATTGTCTGCTTAGCCCACAAGTTGTTTCCCAGTCCCCTGCTTAACCATATTGGTATCAATTCAGCAATGGTTGTGGCTTTTTCAGTTTTACTCTTTTTTTAAAATATGAAAACACACAACTTCCATGTCTTTCACATTATAATAATTCTTTTCTTGAGTATTGAATAAGAAGTTCCAGACATATGTTTATCATGCTGTCAAGCTGCAGTCCTCATCCAGTGAGTTTATTTTAAAAGGGTTTGAGATACTATTTTCTCCAAGGTGGATGTATGGGAAAAACTTTACAATGGTCTCAGGAGGTTAAAAACCAAACTTTTCTGGCAAACTTTAAAAAATCAGTAATTTGGCAAAATTTAAAACAAACATTCAATCAAAATGAAACATTTCACTGAGCATTGACTTCACAAACTCTACCCATCCAACCTTAAATTACCCATATTTCAAGAAAGGAAAATTATGAGTAGAAAAGAGAGAGAGACTAAGAAAGAGAGAAAAGCAAAATACAGCTACAGCCTTAGATCCTAACATGAATTCAGGTGCTATAAAATCCAAGGACAATTGGGTGCATATAAGTCAGTGGGTTTTGTCTGCTCTGTGGCCTCCTGTGTCCACCTTTCCCCCAGGTGGGCCATCTGGACATCTGGCCACTCTGGGGCTAGGTTGTGGTACCAGAGGTGGATGTGGGCATGGCTTCAGGTGTGCCAGATGTGACTGACAAGTGTTCTGGGCTGGGCTAGAGGCTCCAGTGGGGTGGGATGTGGAACAGTGCATGTCCCTGCCCCCATCACTCTCTTCAGTACTTTTGAGCCATTGACCATTTTCTCCACTCTGTCACACTTGCCAGTTTAGCAACCAAGATTATGCACTCTGTGATGCAAAGTATTCCTTTTTGAAGGAAGGCTGGTGTGTGATGATGTACAAGGCACGATAATTTGATTTCAAACATTAAGATACATAAATAAATTTTATTACTACTTCTTTCTAAAAAGACCTTTCCAATGATATCCATTGTGTGTTCATTACTTTTGCTTTCTTTCTCTATCTAGTTTTAGCTGTTGGAACTGCAAAGTAGAGATCTGTGTATTTGCCTTTAAAGCACTGCTGTTTGAAAAGAGAAAGAATTTTCTAAACGCTAACATATTGCTTATAATTGATGTGATCTGTCATGAATTGTAGTGGATATAATTTGGTAAATACAGGGGGGTTATAGTGACTACCATGTGAATAATAAGGCTAGGTCATTTTAATATGCTTCTCTGTGAAACCAGCACACATAATGTCAAGGAATACGTCATTCACCCAAAAGATTCATTCAAGCACCAGCCAGTAGGGCAACAAAGGCTGGTACTATTGAGGAGGCAGAAGAGAAAGCCTCAGGCATACCCCAATCATGACACAGTTCAGGAGGCTATGCCTGGGTCAGAGAGCTCTGTGGAGAGAACTCTTCCCCCTTTGCTTGCAGGAAAGTGCCAGGAGTGCAAGATATTTGTGAACTCAAGAAAGGCCTGTTGCAAGAAATGTTATTTGGAGTTGGTTAAAGGAAGAAGCAGCTGGTGGGAGGTTGGGTGGGTGGCTTGCTGATGGATGTTGTTATTTTCAGGAGACAATTTTGTCTCCTCACGCAGTCCTAGTCTTTCTTTCTGAGCAGAGTAAAATATGGAATAAACACTGGACAGAGCTGCAAAAGGTCAAGAGTGTCTGCTGGGAAAACACTGCACCTCCCCTTGGTGCACCCACATCTTTTGCACACCACTAGCCCCCAGAGTATACAGTCTGCAGCTCCAACAAGAAACAGAAGGTCTAGTTGTCTGAGCATAATATCTGAGTTGGCAACAGAGCAAGTGGTGGTTTACCACAGCTGTCCAATAGCCAGTACTAAGAACAACAATAAAACTTCAGGTTTGTCTGTCTCTATGGCTTTCTGAAGAGATGTGTCCCACTCTAGTCAGGACCAATAGCCCTACATCATCTTCTGTCTCTTCTCTCCAGCAATGCCCTAAACTGTAGAAAAACCTCCTTCTTTCACTCACCTGCTTGCTAATGATCATACCTTTCTTCAGGGAAGAGTCAGTTCAAACAAATCTTGCAGTGATTTAAACATTTTTTACCTTAGGAGACAATCCAAACACAGTCCAAACAGTGTAATGGAGTGCATGCCTTCTTTGGATGCTATCTTATTGTGGATGAAATGATGAAGTTTTCATCAAATATAAAAATAAAGGCAAACTTCTATGTGTTTGCCAACACTAACTAAGGAAAAAGCAAAAGCTAATTTCTAGACTTGTTCTGAGTAATATTTTTTGTAAAACTCCAAAATCATAACTGAATTCTACATATCCCTATTAACTATTGAAAAATGTTGTTTAACCACTAAGTCTTAATTACGTGAGACACTTAAATTCCATTGGTGAACAAAACATCTTATGTCTGTGGGAAATTTAGATGTCTGCTTTGGAATGTAAGTGATGTGCCATGCAAAGGAAAAAGGTGTCTAAAAAGGACTATGATTGGATAAGTCTATCAGTTAATAAATATTAAAACATGGAACCAGTCCTTGCTGTGATATCTGAGGCTCCTCTGTGTGCCTAAGCACTCTAGACAAGCAGTGGTAGAAACATGAAAGCCTGCAGAATGCAACTGCTGCTGTGGTT
The DNA here is from genome assembly GCA_030060385.1 of Muscicapa striata striata. Classification (NCBI taxonomy): domain Eukaryota; kingdom Metazoa; phylum Chordata; class Aves; order Passeriformes; family Muscicapidae; genus Muscicapa; species Muscicapa striata. The sequence goes on along the minus strand of JAREIS010000014.1, from coordinate 2,395,098 downwards.
CAGTCAGCAGCCAGGCTAGGGTTTCTGGATGAATATCCTGTACCTAAAAGTGCAGGAAGATATTGCAATGCCCATGTCCTTTTAGAGATAGCTCTGTCTCTATTTTAATACTGCAGGGTTAACACACGGTGGTATTTTGCAATAATCACCCACTTAATCCTCTATTCTCCTTGGAAATTAGAACTTCCTAATTCTCAAAATCCTGCATAACTGGAAGAGTATCTAGACTCTTGGAATCAGCAGTTACATATTCTTAAAAAGGAAATTGATTCTACAGATATAGAGATTGTGTTCAAGGGATAACGCATAAAACAGCTTTAAATAATACAGACTACAATTCATAAATTTGCAGAAAAACTGATTAGAAGAAAGAACCCAAACTATCTCAAATACACATGTATTTTTTTCACTGGAAGAATTAAATGATTTTTACTTTAGTTCTCAGTAGTTTGAGAAAAGTGCAGTAAATTACTTATTTTACCCAGGAGAGATGCAGGATTTGGTCATCCACATATCTAAAACTCCAACAATTGTTCAAAAAATAAACCATCAAAATAAAAGAAGGCTTAAAGCTTTTACTACAACTATGTTTTAAGCCTTTATTCCATTCAGAAATCTTAAGTAGGAACTTGATTGTTATCTATTCCATTAACCAAGGATTCTGCATATAAACATTTTATCATTTTGATAAGCTATAAAATAGTGTGTTCCAGCCAGTGTCAGGCACAACAGAACTGCTAATGTGATCACAGAATAATCTGCCCTACCAGAAATGCAGAAAAAAAGACTTCCAGTTCACAAAGTCTACTACAGTGAGCTTTGAAGTGCCAGCTAACACAGCTCAGTTCCTCCAATATACAAAATAGTCCTAACAACACTGTGCATGGTAGATAGCGGGAACTCCAGTTCTTTTTACATTTGTATAAATATAAATCAGAATTATAAGCCAAGGAATTTTCAGCAAAGGATGACCAGAATTATGCTTCAAGAATGTTCATATAAATCCTGAAGGTAGAATTATTTTTACATTACCATTGAGGAAGTAATTGCTTTTCACAGTAACTGCTTTTCATTCATACTAGCAACAACTCTATCTTTTATTTAACAGTAGGACTTAATGAAAAGAATTATAGGCACAGCCGTTGGACTCTGATTAAAACACTCCATTCAAAACAGTAAATGTAAAATAAAGTTGCCAGAACTGTAAAAAAATGTTGATATTGCAGAATTTCTTCTCTGCTCTCCACAGTTTAAAGGCTAGTCTTGTCCTTAAAGAACAAGGTGGGAGTCTCAAAAGTTCCTTATTTTTCCCCCTCTGATTCAGCTTTGACTGACTTTGCATAAAGAACTTAAATCCTTATAAGAGGAAAGATGTTCCATTGAATCCTTCAGTCTTTTTGACTGAGTTTCCCCATCTCTAATGTAGGGTCCCCATCACTACTTGGTCTAAGTTCTTAGCCACTAAAATGTTAAATATCCAACATAACTTAGGCAAGATTCTTCCGTGCAAAATACTAATAACAACTAATCTAGGCTACTTGATCTAAGTTCAACTCAGGCACCCAAAATCAGGGGCCTAAGGCAAGACTTGTCCTACCTAACCCAGATACCTGAATCGGAGTTCAGGCTCCTTAAAGACTTTAGGGAGAGAGCCAGAGGGACATATACTGAGGCATTTATGGTGCTGTACTGGGAGATGTGCCTTGCAGGACTCTTTATTCTCCACTGATTCCAGGAAGCATGGAGCAACTTCACTCCCACCACAGGCTAAAATGAGTTAGATCTGTGTCTGCTCTCTGCACTGGGCACATGGAGGGTCATTGATTACATTACTCTGTAATTAATCATTGGGATTACCTAAGTACCCCGTACAATCTGAACTAGATATGGCTAAAAAATGTGTAGAAGGAAACATATTGTCACTGAAATGCATTGGAATATGCCCACCAAACTTCAGGCTTGGAAATTAATTCACTTACAGCTGTTTCCCTTTCTAAATCTGTAGAATTCTTAACTCATTTAAGGAGTTAAACATGAGACTTCGCTCTGCTTCACTAGTCAGGAAGGAAAGAATGTCTCTTTAAAAAGGCTTTTCATGCCCTTCTCTCATTCTCTGTTGTACATTTCAGTTGCTGTCATATTTTCCAGTCTTAACATCCCCTTGAGTAATTATTGCCCCACAATTAAGAAAACATTTAGAATGGAAAAGTCATTTGTTAGAGTTGGACTCTAAAGCAATGGTGTACTCCTGTGCTTTGACTGATAACCTTTCCTCTGACAACTTGCTGGGATCTGATGACTGTTTAGGTTCACTCAGGTTACTGATTCTTGAGTTAAGTTTTCTGTGACCTGACCTTTCCAGTAGTATATTCTCTTGCTGAAACAAACACATTTTGACAGGTCAGTAGGGGCCAGCTTGACACTCCTTAAAGCACAGAAGACAAATTAATTTTGTTTAGAGCACAGACTTTTTCATTACTTTTCTTCACAGTTTGATAGGTTGACTCATAGGATTTTTTATACTAGGGGTGGATTCTGTACTATTCCTGTTATGTTCTCTGTATATTTATGATATGTGCTAAGCAAATTAATGTTACTGTAAAAACTATCAGTCAAAATTACTAAGAGCAAAAATACTGGATTAAACTAGAAGAAAAGTAAAATATGTCACATTTTTTTCAGAAATCAGATTATTTAAGTAAAAAATTCCATGTGCAGTGCATTGATGTTTAGAAGACTATATTGAACATAATATATATATTCCAAGATAAACACTTTTAGAGCAATGCTATTGGATATTTTAAAAGGTACTCATTAAGGTGGATGATTCTGATGATGCTTATAAAAGGTTACAAGCCCAGAACTTCCTTCCAATCCTCTCTGCTGCTGCAAATTTGACAATGATAATGGGTCTGTGCAGCAACAAATATAAAGACATAGAAAGGCTGGACAATAGTGGAGACTATTACATGAAAATTATCAAATAATGAAAGGTAAAACTGCATGCATTTTATCTATTATTTCCATCTTTAATAAACAGGCAATGTTACACAAAGGTGACTAATAGAGACAAGTGCTTAAGGTATTATATTAATCTTCCTTCTCATTCACCTCATTTTAATATTTCAGTTCTACCCTCAGCTGTACACTTTTAGCATCATTTTAAAAGCTCTGCAAGACTCCACTGTACTTTACATGCCTACCATTGTTCAAGCAGAATTCTGCTGTAACTCTGTTACCCAGTTTTGCACTTCTGTATTTATTTCATATTCTTGGCAGGTATTTCTGATTTTTTGCATATGAACAACCTTTCAGAATGCTTTTGGGAATGGGTCACAGAATCACAGAATTTGCTGGATTGGAAGGGACCCACAAGGATCACTGAAGTCCAGCTCCTGGCCCTGCATAGGACACTCCAAGAGTCACACCATGTGTCTGAGAGCATTGTCCAAACACTTCTTGAACTCTGTCAGGCTGGGGCTGTGACCACTTCCTTTTGGGCACTCTTCCAGTGCCCAACCACCCTCTGGTTGAATAACAGTTTTTCTAAAATCCAGACTAAACTTCCCCTGACAAAACTTCAGGTCAATCCTTTGTGTCCTGTCACTGGTCAGCACAGAGAAGGATTTCATGAATACCTAGCATATATCAGAAGTTAGGATTATTATTATTTTTAATCCAAAATAAATATTCTGAAATGCTGTGCTGTGACTGATTCTGCATACATTTAATAAGAGTGCAAAATATAATTGGAAAAAGAAAATAGACCAATTTACAAAGGATCCATAATGTGTTCCACTGCATAATGTGGGGAAGTTTACTAGACTTTCGCAAACTAGATTTGAAATTTTTGAATTTTAATTCAATTTGAAATTTCATATTGCCAGTTCAAAAGGAAATACACCAAAGATAGTGATCTGAAGGACTAACGGGCATTAATGAGACTCTAAAAATCATAACTGCTTATAAAAATATTTTGAAACATCAAGAAAAACTCTGCTTTTGGCTGTTTATATTAGGTGTTCCAATAGTGAATCTGTTTGCATTAAAATAAATAGAAAATAATAATGTAATTATTATCAATACACAGTATAGAATAATTGTATGACATCATCTGCAGTACCGAGTTTAGTTTCAGGCATGCCAATATCTTCTAACAACAACTGACACAGCAGAGTTTGGACTTGATAATGATAATTACTGGAAGAAGTAGGAGAAAAGTAAGATATTTCCTTAGGAAGAAATGGGAATGTTGCAATTCTACAAATTAATGACTAGCTGTCAGCTAGGAATGCAGGCCTTCCTCTTTCATTTTTTCCCCCAAAATCAAGAATCAAAGACAATTACTGATATTGTCAGGCATCTCATTTAAAGCTGGCAGATGGAGGTAAACTTTTTTTTTTTTTTTTTTTTTTTTTTTTTTTTTAACATGTAATTAATGACATTCTTTGGACCATTGCTTTGAATTAATGGCAAAGCCAAAGACTGAATAGGAATTTTTTAAGGATTATACAATTAAAGAGATAAAAAACCCATTTGATTATATATTTGTGTGAGATTATAAGAACAAAAGGACTTCATTGAAATTGCAACATCATTCTATAAAAGAATTTGGAAAATGCCAATATTAATTTTGCCTGTGCAACATTAATTCAGGCTTTTATCCATGTGATTATAATAAAGGCTCAAGTTAAATGATCACATCCTTTTTCCCACAGGACTTCTGCTTAATTTCAGCCATGCTACAGGGGCATGTCCTATCAGAGCCAAGTTTATATTCCTACACACTCAGAACACTCACACTCACACTTTGGGTGTGAAACCCCCAAATCTAACAGCAATAAAAAAACCTCTAGTCCAGAAGCTGTACAGTCACATTATCAAGGTACTGCTTTTGATTTAAAATGTCTCTTGCAAGAAACATGCACCACTTCCCTCCCACAGCTGGTTTGCTTCTGGCCCAGGGAATGCAAGTGCAGCGTGCAGGGCCCTCTGCAGCTGCCTACATACCTTTGCCAGCAGTTACACCTTGCCAGAGCATTCATACATCCTCATTAGCAGGCACAGAATTCTTATTTGGAGAATATTAAACTCAGCAGTGCTCTTAAGCAACTTATATTTTCCACTCTTTAAATTCATTCAAGACAAAATGCAGCTCTGTGTTACAGACTCTTTCACTGAGTCACTGATTACTCAAGGAAAGGTTACACAAAGCATTTTGCATCTCTGAACACCTTCCTTCCAACCCCAACCCTTTCTGGTATTGAAACAGTCCAAACACAATTATACCTATGAACAAGTGGTTTTAAAAAATTCTGGTTGTTACCCCAGGGAGGACAGAAACCTGACTGTCAATGTTGTGAGAAGTAACTTTCAGAAAAAGCTGGTCTCCACTGTTCTTCCTTCTAAACCTTAAGTTTTTACCGCAGAAAAATATTTGAATGGGATGTGACAAGGATGCAAAAGTGCTCTGTACTGTCACCTATGTCTGTGAGTATTCTTATATCACTCAATATAAATTATCCAACTGACACAGCACATATGATAAATGTGTGCCAGTTTTTCATATTAAAAAATTAGTTCTGTTTAATATTAATCTTATTGAAGCTGCATGTTGAAAACACTTGAGAAATTCAGTAGTTTAACCATTTTACCTATTAGTATAATTTGCAATCCATATGAACAATAACATCTCAACTTTGAACAACAACAACAAAGCATTTTCAAATGCTTCCATAAAGTTCAGGAGCACAAGAATGGCATGTTTCAAACATCATCTCCAAAAATGCATTTTTAATATTCAATTATTTGGAGTTTGAAGAAATCCAAAGAAGGGCGGTATTTCAAGGAAAGTAATTGCCAGTCCACTTCCAAATCTGTCCAAAACCTACCTGTAAACAAACCTAAAAGCTTTCAGGGGAACAGATTAAATTATATTCTGATACCAGGAAAAATATGTGATTCCTCCAATCCATTTGTAAACAGTTTTTTTAATTTCAAGTTGTGTAAGTCCAAAGTAAATCTCCTGACTCAAATGAAGTTCTTCAGAGAGAGATTAGTGCAAATAAAGTAAGAATACAGCATGAGAGATCATAAAACCTTTTTAAGAATAAGGAATTTAAAGTTTGACATAATGGGTTATTCTGATTGTTTTCTTTTTCTCCTAAAGGTTAGAAGGATAAGCTGATTAATTTTTGGACAATGCATCATGCCCTTTCAAAGTTGTTCAGCATGCTTACAGTCCACTTAAAGTAAGCTTATATTTTTAAGTTCATCTTATGCACATATTAATGCTTTGAACCACCAAAACACCTGAAAACTGTTCAGACCACTACCTAGGAAAAAAAAAAAAAAATAGTAGTTATAAAACTTTACATAATTAAGTACAGAGTGGCTGAGTAGACCTCTCAGCTCTCAAAGGCTGTTTAGAGCACAAGAGCTGTCTATCCCTGTGTGTAGGAAGTTGAGCAAGGCAGGCTGGAAACTGGCTTGACTAAGCAAGGATCTGCTCCTCCAGCTGAGGGGTAAGAAGCAAATGCAGAGCCAGTGGAAGCAGGGACAGGTGACCTGGGGAGAGTACAGGTATGTGGCTCATGTGTAGGGATGGGGTCAGGAAAGAGAAAGCAAAGAACATAGAGCGTGGCTTGACAAATGACCTGGAGAATAACAAGGAGGATTCTATAAGGACATAGTCAGTAAAAAATGGATGAGGAGACTGTATTCCCCCTGATAAGCAAGAAGGGTGAACTGGTGATGACCAATATAGAGAAGTCTGAGAGCTCAGGGAGTTCTTTGCCTATGGGACCTGGTGACATGCAGCCTAGGGTCTTGAGGAGATGGCTGACATTGTTTTCAAGCCACTGTCCATCGTATTTTAAAAGTCATGGCAGTCAGATGAAGTCCTCATTGACTGGAAAAAAGGGAGACATCACTCCCTTTTTTAAAAAGGAGAGAAAGGATGAACCATGAAACTACAGATGGGTGTGTCTCACATCTGTGTCTGGGATGATCATGGAGCAGATCTTCCTAGAACATGTACTGAGGCAAGTAAAAGACAAGGAGGTGACCCAAGGCAGCCACCATGGCTTTACTGTGAGCAAATTGTGCCTGACCAACATAGTGGCCTTCTATGATGGACAAAGACATCTATCTTCTGTTAGGCCTTCAGGACCGTGCCACATGACGTCATTGTCTCCAGACTGGAGACATATGGATTTGATGGATGGACTACTCCAGGATAAAAAATGGCTGTAGGGATGCAGACAGAGAGTTGTTGTCAATGGCTCTGTGTCCAGGTGGGGGCCAGTGATGAGTCCCGTCCCTCATGGCTCTCTCTTGGATCATTCCACTGCAGTTCCTACAGTGATGACAGAGACTGAGATCGAGTGCAGCCTCAGCAGGGCTGATGACAGGAAGCTGAGCTCTGCAGCTGACACAACAGAAGAAAGGAATGACACCTGGAGGGACCTGGACAAGCTTGAGAAGTGGGTCCATGAGAATCTTATGGAGTTCAGCAAGTCCAAGTGCAAGGTGCTGCATCTGGGTAGGGAAAATCCCAAACATGAGCTCAGACTGGTAGAAGTCACTGAGAGCAGCCCTGCAGAGAAGGACTTGGGATTCTCATGGATGAAGAGCTGGTCATGAACCAGCAGTGTGCACTTGCAGCCCAGAAGGCCAATCACATCCTGGGCTGCATCCAGAGCAGTGTGACCACCAGGGTGAGGGAGGGGATTCTGCCCTTCTACTCTGCTCCTGTGAGACCTCACCTGCAGTGCTGCATCAGCTCTGCTGTCCCAGCACAGGAAGGACATGGACCTGCTAGAGCTGGTCCAGAGGAGGGTCACAAAGATGGTGAGAGGGATAGACAACTTCTCCTACAAAGACAGGCTGAGAAAGCTGGGGCTCAGCTTGGAAAAGAGAAGTCTTCAGGAAGACCTCATTGACACTTTCTAGTATCTTAAGGGGACTTACAAAAATGAAAGAATGAAATATATAAATCTCAATGAGGCATTTATCAACATGGAACAGTTTTTCTACATAGACATTACAGCAGCACTAAGGTGAGACTCCCTTCAGGTGAGTTGTTCTGGGGAATTCAACTGATTCAAAAACCAATACAGCAATTGTACAAGATAGGAGTACCCTAAGCAGACCCTTAACCCAGTGTCTGTGGGCTAAACGGAAGCCAGTGCTTTAAGTTAATGCCTAAGCACTAAGAAGGAAATGTGCAGTGATAAGGGCACTTGGAATATGCTGAGTCAAGGCAATTCACCTCCTATGGGAAAGCTCTGTGGGAAAAAGCTGTGGGAAAAAGCAATAGGCAGTGAGCTCAGATGAGTAGACACAGAGATGTGTAGAGCCCCAGCTAAAAAGGGATGTATGTGAACTAAATGTTGGGAACTTGTACCCCCTGAAGGGTTTATAAGGTGGTATATCATGGGCTGAATAAAAAATTGGCATAAAAACAGGGGTTTGATGCATAAAAGCAGGCCTGTGGCATTCACATATTTACATGAGGAAATCAACTCCCAATTTAATTAATTTATGTGCTGAGTAAGGAATAAATAGGATGTTTGTTATCATAGTATCTAGCAAAAAACCTGACCAGTTGAAACTTTCCCAGAAAGTGGTGAAATGTAATAATCCTGCCATTACTATAAAATTAGTAATGACTAACTTTCTGAAAACTGTACCACTGTACCACTCTAGCCCTCACTAAATTGCCTATTAGGCAGTACTGAAATAGATTTTTGCATTAGAATCTGCCTCTACACAGACAAATTCCTATTCAATATGTTTCACTGTAATGCCATTACTTAAATAAGGATACTTTCATGAAAACGAAAGTTTGGAGAAATGTGGTGCAAACATGTTGCCAATAAATATGTTTCTCCAAAACTGCAGATATTCTTGGCTTTGTTGGCCCTCTCTTTGTATAGTTTTAAACAAAGGTATACAACATAGGTGCCCATATGATCATCTTAAAGCAAGGGTGAAATAAATCAGTCAAACTCTTCTAGAACTGATTCCTCATGGATGCCCATGGAAGCTTTTTTGAACGGCCAATTTCAGTAAAGTTTCCAGTCACATGCTGCTTAAGCAGACTCTGACAGCTCTGAAGACTGTGTTCCTCCCTTCTTGTTCTAGGTAACATTCAGGATCTCAAGGAGATTGGAACATAAATTCAATATTAAAAGATATGTTCAACCACAGCTTGATTATAACAAGAATGGTCATGCTCAATCAATGGTAGCTGTAACACATAATCATTGCCAAAACTGCTTACAGAACACCTGTCTGCACAGCACAGTCACACTCTCTGTGTTGTATACAGATTGCAGAACTAATAAATGAGTAATACTAATCTTCAGTTTAGTAGTCCACTTATTAAATTGGATAAGTTGTTTCCTCATAGAGCTTTTATTTTTTTTTTAATAATTAAATTAGATCCATTAAATGGTTCCCGAGAAAGTGCTGTCATTTTAAATCCTACTTTACAAAATGCCCTAGCCACATATTGTTCTAATGTTTTAAACACCTGTGGTTTTTCTTTCAAATGCAAACTTCTTTTTACTTTAGAGAAGTTAGGAAAATGAAGAAAGAATTTAAGGTCGCTGTTGAGACAGCCACAAAAAAAAAAAAAAAAAAAAAAATCAGTGAAATCTAGCAGTGCTACTGTGACCCATTACTTCCATATTGAGGATACTTGAAGTGATCCTCTGTGAGCTAGCTATCCCCTTTGCATTCCTTGTGGATGTCAAAGTCTACATGGAATCAGTGAGAGCTAGGATAAACAAACAATGCTTAATTGATCACACTGACATAAGGATGCCCTTATAGCTTTTCTATCATGTTACCCTGCAAAACAGACATTAATATTTGACAATACTTCTGCATAATGAATTAATTTAACCAGGAATGTGACTTGCAGATCATGTCTGTCCCCAGTTAAACAACAAACTTGTGGCAATGGCAGCATGTCTTTATACAGAAAAATAACTTTGGGAAAGTATTTTCTCTATTCCTTAGTGACATTTAATGTGATTTATTATTTAGAAGGAAAGGAAATCACACCATGTGTCTGGTGTGAACTTTGCAGACCACTGACTGCAAACTGGGAAAAACTATTCTGAATCATATGAGATTTACAAGAGCTAAAGATGCACATCTAGCTGAGTTCTGAGTACTTACAGGGTTTTTTTGCATGCTTTCAGCTCATCAGAGGAGGCCAAGGTCAGTAGCATATCATACACTAGAGCAAGGAAATTAATCTTACTTTATTTCTACTCCAGACTATTTCTGGAGTAAGGAGACCAGACTTGCTTCATTTAAAATGTATTTTTAGTGACTGATATTAAATATACTAAAACAAATGGTACAACTGAGTTATTGCCTTGGCTTTGCAGAATGCTGGTACCTCAGACATCACAGTTTGAGAGCTGCTGGTAAAATACATTTATTTTAGAATGTGATAATATATACCTTGAATTCAAAGTACTAAGGAAATGAACTAATAAGATAAATAAGATTCCTTGTGACTCATAACCAAGTTTTTAATACTTCCAGTTTTTAAATTTTTTTTTAGTTTATAACTGTATTACTTGTTATTTACAACTCATGACTGAAATAACTGTGTTCTTTTCTTTGTAAACTTCAACTTTGTTTTCAGATGCAAAAAAGAAATTACTTTTAATTTACACTCACAAAAAATTGTAACAGTTTTCAGAGGCACAGTCTTCTTTATTATTTTTTTTTTACTAAGGGCACTTTTTTATCTCTTCCAAAATTTGCAGCAAAAGTCAATCAGATAGCTAAATCACAGTGGAAATGCTGAGTCCCACTAGAATAGCACCTAGAATTTTACTGAGTCATCAGGCACCAGTATGAAAAGTGGAGTTTGAAACTCTTTTGATATTCTCCCTTCTTTTAGCACAGTTGATTTAAAGCTAACATCCCTGGCTACTCATATAATGCACCAACCCACTCACACCACAGTATTCACAACTGCCTAGGTGTGAGAAGTTTGCAACTGCTGCTAATTATCAAGCACATACAATTTTTATATGTCCCTTTTCCAAGTAAAGTATAAGTGGCCCATCCAACTCTGTCAAATTGGTAGATTTTTTATTCGTTTTTAAATTCATGTTTTGTGACATGTCATGATAAGATTCTTTTAGGTATAGGACTCTAATCTCAGCAATACAATTTTATTTTCCATTACTTTATCGTGGACTGTGGTTGGTTGTGTGGCCAGAGTGTCACTCCAGTCTCAAGGACTGGTCTGTGTGGCCACCAATATGTACAGTAACTGCATTCATTGTCCCATGTTGTCAAATTTGGTTAAATCAGTCAATTACTGTGAGGGTGGTGTAAGCTGACAGTATACCCTCAGTAGCTGTCAAACTGGGGCCAGAAAGGCAGAACCTTCACAGAGCATTTGGTGGAGGCTGGGAAATACGGGTCAAAGGAGTGAGTAAATGAGACAACAGAGCCTGTGATGACAGAATTTATCCTGCAACAGTTAACACTGCAGAGTACTAGACTTATTCTCTCCTTTCCAGATTAAAGTACTTCTATTCACAGCAGGTGGTATATGTCAAGACAGACTGTTTTGAAAATACTTTCACCAAAAAGAAGCATATGATCAATTGAGTGGAACAAAGAAAATTAGTTCACTTCTCATGTTTTGAGGCTTTTTTTCTAGCTAGATAAAATAAAACGAGGACTACAGCCTAGTGAGATGTCTTGAGTGTTCCTGAGTAATAATAAAACAGCCTAATAAAATTTTGGCAGATAAGTGTGTGTAGAAAAAATTCCCCAGTAGCTTTTATTACAGTTTACTCAGATTTCTCTTGGCTGCTTCCTGCCTTTTTCAAATTTCTTCTGTCTCCTTTAACATTAGGCTTTTAGTTTCAAACTTGCTGCCAAAATAGGCATTAAGAATCCTGAGTTATTTATCTGCTCTGATGTACAGCCACTTTCCACAGATGCTCTGCAAACACCTAGAAAGATAGCCCAGACAGTATAGGTTGGCATAATTTTTTTTATCCTTTTGGAGAGGCAACTCTCACTTACGGTGCAGCCCAGTAACAGCACTCTACTGACATTTTCAGGATGCTTCAGTTACCATGAACAGCAGGTGGCAACCATGCTCCCTGCTCTCAAAACTCCCCCTAAGATCCTACCTCCCTCATCCTCTACCTGAAGCTGGTGGTGCCATATTTTGTCAGCAGTGTAGGCAAAATTGAATGGTAGGGAAGTCTGAAGGGAAGGACTTGAACCAAGCCTGTGCTGGACAAGTAGGCATTAGAGTGGCTGTTGATTGATGCTTCTATTTCTGCTCTCCTTCTGCCTTCTTAGGCTCACCAAAAGAGTTGTAGCCAAACCTGGTAGATGTGCTCTGCAGATCACCCTTCCTTCTGCTCTCTCCCACTGTGCAGTGACATGTTACCTCAGGTGTCAGACAGGGAATGAGCTGTATTCCAGGAAGGCTACTATCCTTGAGGTCCAGATGCCTAAATTTTGCCCAGAATAGATCCACAAAGTGTCATGGGTATCATGAGACTATGACTGCAGACAATATGGAATCTGACATGGTTTTCCACAGAAACTTGATACATGATTATATCTCCAGAGTTTCATTCACGAAGACACTGTAAATCTTTATTAATATAGACAATAGATCTTTATGGGGGAGATTGGGTGCATCTTCAGCCAGTTTTCAGATTATATCAATCTGAGTGGTGCAGTTGATATGCTTGAGGGAAGACAAGGGTGACTTTGACAGTCTAGAGACACGGACCCATGCAAATGTCATGAGGTTCCACAAGACCAAGTGCGAGGTCCTGCAAATGGGTTGCAGCAATTCCCAATGTCTGTACAGACTGGGTGATGACCTGGCTGAGAGCAGCCTTGCAAAGGGCTTGGGATTACTGGTTGACTGAAAAATAGTACATGAACTGGCAACATGAGCTTGAAGCAGAAAGGCAAGTTCATTCTGGGTTGCAACAAAAGCAGTGTGGGCAGCAGGTCAAGGGAATTGATTCTGCCCCTCCACTCTGGTGACCCCACCTGGAGTGCTGCATCCAGCTCTGGGATCTGCAGCACAAGAAACATGTGGCCTCTCTTAGTGTTGCTCCAGAGGAGCGCCACAAAAATAATCAAATTGCTGGAGCATCTCTCCGGTGAAGACAGGCTGAGAGAGTTAAAGTTGCTTCTCCTGGAGAAGAGAAGGCTCTGGGAAGACCTTATTGCATGAAAGTGTATGAAAGTGACTTATTAGAAAGATGGAGAGATACTTTTACCAAGGTGTGTAGTGACAGGACAAGGAACAATTATTTTAAACTAAAAGGGGCTAGATTTAGATTGGATATAAGGAAGAAATTTTTACTGTGAGATTGCTGACACACTGGAAAAGATTGTCCAGAATAGCTATGCATTGCCCATGGTTGCAAGTGTGTAGAGCCAGGTTGGATGGGGCCTTAGGTAACCTGGGCAGGTGGGAGGTGCCCTTGTCCTTGGCAGAGGGGTTGAAACTAGATGATCTTTAAAAGCATTCTGCAACTCTGTGATGTTCTGGCATTGCAGTACCTCTTGCACAGAGATAAACTGGAAATTCATTATCACAGCTGCAGCCCTTCTTTAGCTTGTTCATTCAATACCCACAAAAAATTACACGTGTCTTTAGCAAATGCAGAGCAAAGTATCCACATAACAGAATACAGTGGGTTTTATCAAATAGTTTCACAGAAATACAGAATCACAGAATTGTTAGGGTGGTCAGGGGGCTCTGGAGATCAAACCCCTGGGAGGGCAGGGTCACACAGAGCAGGTGACACAGGAACATGTCCATCTGGGTTTGATTGTCTCCAGAGAGGGAAAATCCACAACCTCACCGGGCAGCCTATTCCAGTGCTCTGCACCCTCAATGCAATGAAGTTCTTCCTCATGTTGAGGCAAAACTTCTGGTGGTTTAGTTTAAGGACATTGCTCCTCACCCTGTCACTGAGCACCACCAAAAAGAGTGTGATTCCATTCTCTTTGGCACCTGCCTTTGAAATATTTATATGTATTGACAAGATCCCCTCTCAGTCATCTCCAGACTAAACAGGCTCAGCACCTTCAGTTTCTCCTTATAAGAGAGATGCTTCAACCCCTTAATCACCTTTGTGGCCACCACTGGACCCTCTCCTGTAGCTCCTTTTCTTTCTTGTGCTGAGGAGCCCAGAAGTGGACACAGAACCAGGACTGGCCTCAGCAGGGCTGAGCAGAGGGGCAGGACCACCTCTCTTGACCTGCTGGCAATGCTCCTCCTGATGCACCCCAGGATACCATTGACCTTCCTGGCTGAAAGGGTGCAGGTGGCTCGTGGTTAACTTTGGATCCACCAAAAAGCTAGCCACATCTGTGGCTCTCCTGGTGTTAAAGAGAAAATCCTAAAAGTACAGCAGCCTATTATTATTATTATTACCGTATTATTAAATTTCCCTGTGTATCACCTAATAAACCTCTTTAGCCTGTAACGTTCTGATGCTTTGAAAGAACTTGAAACTAACAATGTTTCAGAGAATATCAGTAACAGTGGAAATGCTTATGAAGGATCTAGAAGAGCAACCAGGTGTTCTCTACTTATTCCTGCTACAGGTACAGTTAAGTGTTGTGCTGTACATTTTCTTAGGTCTTAGGCAAGGGTGACTTTTTATTAAGTTCAGGGGCCAACGACACTGGATTTATGTTCTTAAGGTCATAGCCTAGGAATGGTCAAAGGAGCCAAGAAATGCCTATCTAATAGATATGCAGGATACCATATGATGCAATGTCTCCTGTTAGACAGAAAATCCAGAAGTTTTTATTTCATCCATTGTGCACTCTCAACCTTGCCTGATTTTTAGGTATATCATGTGGTGTGATAAAACTTGTCACTTTTTTTTTTTCCTCAAGTCTTGTGCAATGTCTTGAAAAAGAAGTTACTGCAGGAATTTGCCCTAAAGGCAACCAACAACCACCACTTTAGACTAGCAAAAAATTGCTAGTTGATCCCTGCTGAGCTTACGCTTATGGACATGAGAGCACTGTTGAGCTACTGTATTTTCATATGGTCTAGAGTTTGTCCTTATTTCTTTTTACTCATTTGTCATTGGTTAGAAGATCAGAATTCTGAACTGTTTTAAAGTGAATTAGGTCAATTATTATCTGAGACATTTAATGACCCTTGAAGAAAAAGGCAGTAAGTGCAGACTGTATTGTGGTAACAGATTTTTTTCTGCTCTTTACCAAGGGATACAAAACCAGTTTTTCAGCTCATTTACCTAGTGAATAAGTATTTTTGTGATCTAGTGCATTTTTCCACCATTCTGTTCTGCAAATTCTTTGTCACAATACACGTTTTTATTTTAAGAACAGGCACCAGAGCCTCTCATAAGGACAAAGTAGAGTTTAACTGCAAAAATGTTTGGCTAAATAAAGTAATGCCTTTCCATTTCAATTTTAATTTCATTTAATTAATTAAATGTTTAAAAATTTAATTAATTTAATTAATAAAATTTCAATTTAATTTTAAATTAGACCATAAAGGATATTTCCAGTTAAAAATGGTATGTATTAGCTAAATATATTAAAAATTATACAGTTTAGGATCACATTTCCTTCTTGACGGGTAAGACAATTAAACATAATGTAACATATTGGGATCAGAGTTATTATTTTATTAGTTCTCTCAACATTAATATATGGTCTGATGTGAAATTCTTACACAGCAGCAGACAAAATAGAGACATTTCTGACTCTTCTCCAATTAAAATATTGCTAAATATATCACTTTTATTTAGGTTGTAATAACTGCTGGAGACATCAACCACCTCAGGACTCCACTGTATGGGGGATTATTCAAGCCATGCAGCAGAATTAGAATTAGCTTTGCCTAGTTTCCACTGTCTGAAAGATGGACAAGATGTGTACAGTCCTTATGCATATTCCCTCTGCAGTGAAGAGAGAGAGCAAGAGAAAAAATAGGTTTAATTAATTCCATCTGTCTAATGCATATGTTATGAAGGGGTTGAATCATTATTTGAAGGTGTCTATTTATCTCTGCCAGTTACAGGGAAAGCCTGAACTACTGCGTAAGTCTAATTTTATATTTAACTTTTAGATATCAGATTATCAAAGACAAATCACTTGCTAAATTACAATCGTTATTTAATTTTTATTAAAACAAATAGATGGAGAAAATAGCTAATGAGAAAAGTGGAAAATAACAGTAACAGCAGTCAAACAAAATATTTATAAGCCTGAAGCTAAAGCATAAAGTATATTATTAATACACGAGCAGTATTTTCTACTGAAGGCACTTTTTTCTTCATTAAAATGCATTACTTGATTTCCTGCATCTGATGGAAAGTACCCAACTGCTTTGAATAGTGAAATACTTAAACTTATCTAACTGTTGTTTTTTTTTTAACCTACCTTCCTCATAACTTCTTTCCTTCTCACAGAAGTTCCTGGTATGTGTGAGTCTCCTTTCCTCCCCTGTTTGGATTCTTGGTGAAACTTATTCACCCTTTTGGACTTGTTTGTTGGGACCCCAGTTCCTCACAGAGAAGTGTTGGAATGGGTCTTTATGGTCCATATGCTCTGAAGTTGACACAAAAGCCAAAAGACTGTGGCCAACCCTGCCACAGGTCCAGGCTGCTTCTCAACCATCACTAGTATTGAAGGATTCCTTGGTCTTCAATAGCATAAATTAAAATTAGTTCCATAACTTCAATGGAAAACTTGAAAAATTTAACAAACTTCTTTCTTACTCCGGGCATCTCATGTGCCTTCTCTTGTTTTTAACAGAACAGCTCTGAAGAGTTTTAAAATTTGGGGTTGACTTTTCTAGGGATTGCATTAAAGAGTCTAACTTCACACTTAATTTCCAATCTACATTAATTTGTAGAGGAAAAAGAAAAAAAGAGACCACACCCCAATGTCAAACTGCCATCCTCCACCATTTTATTTTTAAAAATAGAAACAAAAGCAAATACACATAAAAGAAAACAAAGAAGTTCAATATGGAATGCTTTGTTGGTACAAAGCACTGCCTGTCTGACTCTATTTGTCTTTAAAGCTGCCAAGCATTCCAGTTACAGTTAATTCAGCTCAAAGCACATGGGGGGTTGTTTTGCTTTTTTTTTTTCTTTCTTCTTCTCAGTAAGAACATGGGTTGAGGAAAAGGGACAAGTTCATCATTGGAATAACCCCATATCTCAATATTGTTGATTATATAATATTTGATCATAAATACAAAGTTTAATGGACAGATTCTATCCTTCACTAGAAGTACTTCTTCCATTTAATGCAAAGTCTTCATAGTGGACTCCTTTCTAATGCTATTCACATAGAGGGGATATTCACTGGCTTTTGCTAAACCTTAGTAGCAGGACAGGGCATTGACCATAACAGAGGAAGGAAACAAAGAAAAAAAGGCAGAAGAAATAACAGTTACTGTTTAAACTAAGAAGGAGCTGTAGAATTGAAAATGTAGTTTTCATGTCCTGATTGTATTTCTAGTCACATTTTCTGTATAAGTTTTCAAATGTCTAAGAAATTAATATAATTAAAATGCCCAGCTGTTGACCTATCAATATGCAAGTGCACAGGATGTAGGAGAATAGTATTTTAGAAGAGTTTTTATCCTAAGCCTTGGTATCTTTTCAGCAGAAACCGGTTGCCAAGATAAAGCTATTGTCCCAAAAGGGCTGTTTCAAAATTGGTATTTATAACATTATCCAGTGGTTTTGTGATGGAATTAAATATCCACTGAGTACAAGGTCAAGTCTACAAAATGAATTGACTTGTGACCTACTTTTAATTTCAAGTTGCTCCACCAAGACTAGGTAGCTCATTGCACATTGCATTTTACTTCTTAATCATACCTCTGTCAGAGGTTTATGAACTTTCTATACCAATAACCCTTGAAAAAACATTAGAAAAGAGGAAAGCAAACTGTAAGGGTCTGTTTCTTTCTACATATCACAGTATCCTCTTCTGACCAACTGGTCTCCAATACTGGAGAATTCAGAAAGGACTGAAGTCCTGAGAGTCCAGAGAGTTTGCAGAGCCCAGCTGACTTTACACTTTTAATTTTAAATCTCTTTTCTTGAAATGACCAGTTGTCAGGTTACCTCAGTCCTTTGATACCTTGCTGTAGAACCTAAATAAAACAACTCATGCATGCTCTCTGTCTTGAACATAGCCTGGGAGAAACTGGCCACAGATTTAAGCAGGGCTTTTGCAGGAACATACTGTACCAGATCTCCCAGATATTGTGAAACTAACAAGAGGCTTAAATTTCAAGCTTTTTAGATGACTGCCCCTTAGCCAGAAACAATGTTGCAGTTAAACCTTTTCCTCTAGGCATTCAGGGAATACAGGAATTGTCATTATGCTGACAAATGACATGCTTCGGGTGTATTACCACATGCAGAGATGGATAATGTGTGAGTTATCAGCTGCCAAAACCTTTGTTGGAGTATTGAGTATAAGAGTAGAATATGCCACTGTTTGATCTACATTTAGAATAATTGTCTCAGATATCCAAATAAAATATGTTTGGATGAACATAAATGTATTGGAAAGTTATATTGGTTAATGACATTTTTTGTTTCCATGGTTACTGTTTTTGTGGTATTGCACATCTTCCCATCTCTCCCTAGAGAGAGGTATAGTGACAATATACATTCCAAAACTGTTGGAAGGCTTAGTGCTAACAATTATGTTTCATTTAAGAAAATAACTGTTCAAAGCAGCATGCTCCTTCCCTAGGAATGCCTTTCAGCACACCTACATGGCAGTCCATTATTAGATACACTCATTGAAAAAGGAGGAATATTGAACACTTCCAGCATCATTGTACAAGATGGAGCAGTGGGTTTAAAGAGAGAAAATGCTGTTTTCTTTGTGTAGCTGTTGGGGGAAGAGTTTGATGATACTGACCATGTTCATGTGCCTAGAAATATTTTTGGTTCTATCCCTTTTTGAGGATAATGAGTTACTGCTCAGATTCTATGTTCTCATTCACATCTATGACATGGACGCCAGAAGTTATCACTTGCACCTGAAAATTATTTTTCCAGTTATATTGTTATATATATACATACAATATATATATATTGTATAAGATAGACTTCTGTACAGAAAAAACAGAACTATCCATGCCCTATGGATGAACCAAACCCTTTTCCATTCACATATCTCTCTTGATCTCCTTGGGAAAAACTGTCCTGAGAGTTTCCTTATGTATTAATTTTTGCATTTCTTTTGCAATTCCTTTTTAATATCAGTCAATCTATGCAGCTGCAGAGATGCACTGAATTAAGTCTACCAGAGACAAGGACTGAATGACTGAAAAAGCTGGATATAACTGTGTGGTAAATGACTGCTCTTGATAAGAAGACATATTCCATTTTTAGCAAGGTATTTTACCATACTAGTTTGTATCTGAGGTAACAGGGAGAAAACACTAGGCAAGGAAAAAGTAGGAGAAATAAAGTGAAGCAGGAATTACTGACTGTGTGATTAAGGTAAGAGTGATGAATGCTCAAAAAGTTTTGTTGTGCTATTTGTATAAAATCTGAAGAAGCAAATCTAGGTATTGTATAATGGTGTGAAAATACAGATTAACTTCCCAAAGCTGCCTCACTCACCTGTAATTTGACTTTGTTTTTTAATGAGCATGAATTAGTCTTTCCACAAAGATATCATTCACTCCACGTAACTGTTGTGTTGTCACCCAGTGCATTTAAGACATAAAATACCCATTTTTGTGGACTGCTTTGCTTTCTGCAGTCAGGTACCTCACTTCAGTTGAGATTTAAAGCCCAACCTTGTTCAAATACTGGCAAGACTCCTAGGACAATACAGAAGAAAAGTTTGTTTAACTGGTGATCGTGTTTGGTTGCTTTTTCCCCTGGTGGCAATGTCTGTTCTCAGACTTAAACCACACAGCTGGGAAAGACAACCTCAGCCTCCAGCCCAGGCTGCCTGCATACAGAGACTATATTTGTCAGCCAAGGTAATACATGCTAAAGAAGCCAGAGATTTCATGGCTTTCTGCTCAAAAGAGCCTGGGGCAGCCTTACTTAAGACTGCATAGCATATGCAGAAGAGATCAGACAGTTCAGCCAAAGGCAAGCATTAGTATACTGGTTATACAAATGCACAGTACAGACTTAGAAACTTTGTGTTATCCCTTCAGAGCAACACCATTTTGTACTGGTGAATATTAGCTAGTTAGGCATATTAGCTCAGAGCTGGTACAGTGTGGCACCAGAGTACTCTACTCACTAGTAGTACCTCACAGCCAATTTGTTCTCACAGACTAGCAACTGAACATAGTGTAAAAGAAGGAAACTCAGAACACGTATTATCAGTGCAGATTATCTGAGACTAATCTAACACACAGAGTATAAGGCTTTCTGTGCTCACATTTAAGCCATGAGCATCTGGTCTTGGCCATATTTGGTCTACTACCGATGAATGGAGAAATCTGTCATCTGTGGATACCCTAACAGAACTAATATCTTCCAAATAAATGTCTGAGCAAAATAAACGACTAACACGAAGCTCTGTTCATTGCACTGCTCCAAAAATAGGTGTATATTAAAATAGAGTCAAGTGTTATACAAAGTGCCCTGGCAACAAGAACTAATATTGCAGTGAGTTGTAAGTCCCAGGAATGCAAAGAGAGTTGGGCAAACAAACTGAACTGTTCAGTTATAAACACGGGCTGCTGGCGCTGTGAAGAAAGGCAACAACCATATTGAATTATGAGAGAAACCTCAGCATGCTGCAAATCCAATGCAAAAGGCAAAATACTGCAGAGGAAGTAAAAGTTTTGAAACTTTTAGACAAAGAAGATGGGTAACTTTAGCTGCACTAGGGAGGCACAGCTAAGGAGAGGGGACAGCTTCCAGAATGTGATGGCACATATGGATTTTCTGGTGACAGGGAGAAGGAAGAAGACTAAAAGCTGTGAGCACTTTAGTCTCTACTTTTGTTCTTGTCAGACACTTCCTAGCAGTGCACTATGTAATATCACCTCTGATATGCTGTGGTTTCATAGAGTCCCCTGCCTATTTCCCCAGCTGCATCTCTTCAGCATGTGTTCCAGTCATAAAAATAACTTAATACAGTGACCTGATAAAAATATTTAGATAACTAATAATTCTGTCTAACAAATATTTCAGATGCTTCTTAAGAAGATTATTTTTATTAGATGGAAAACAATTTCAGTGGGGTTCATTCACAGTGGGCTTTCCATGTGGATGCTGAGACTGGATACAGCAAAGCCAGTCAGAAATTTTACACTGGAGACAAGCACAGCTACACTAATTTATTTCATGAGGCATGGTTTGTGGTAATGCATAGCCTCCTTTCTGGAGATATTGGGTTGGATATTCTGAGTCCAGGAACATGTATTTACACAAACATACTTTAAATCAGTTTTTTGTGGATGCTAGTTATGCACACCAGAGCTTCTGGGAATCAGGTAGTTATAGTCCTCCCTGATAAATTTGGTTATCTGAACTGTTAGTTAGGAAAGGCCAGCCTAAGACTCAGACTTCAGATATAATAATTCTTGTGAGGATCCCTGTGAACTGTGTGGCTATTGACCTAGCTGCAAATTTGAATGCAGGTTTATCTTTAAAGTGTCAGTCTGTTCACATGTCTGATTTTTCATAATTTTACTATTCACAGTAACCAATAAGAAAATAAATGGAAATTTGGCACAATAGGTGAATGATAAAAGAGAATCATTGGTTTGTGTCTTGATTTAGAAAAATTAGGAAGAGACAGGAATTACAAGAATTGCCGGATATGCACTACCCTTCATTTTAGCAAAACTGCACAAGTATTTTCATGAAAATGAGAATAATATAGGAAGAGTAATTTTATCATTAAAGACATAAAAATCATTAGTGGAACTATACAGCAATCCAAACATAAGGTTACACACACATATTTTTGCTTATTAAAAAAAAAAAAAAAAAAAAAGTTAATCAGTCATCAATATGATGCTTCCACTAGTTTCTGGAAACCTGCTCCACATAAGAACAGTGAATTAAACAAATAATCTGAATAATAATATGTTTACACTAGCTACAATTTTCCCCCAGAAATTATTTATCCCTTTTAGCTTTATCTCAATGGTTTGGTTTTTTCTCTGTGTAAGTACTCAAGACTTGCCCATCAACCTTTGGTATCTGAAGCTCATTAGATCTATCTTCAAGCATGATCTTTTTATTCTCAATTTTCGATTAAGCTTCTCCTTATTACACAACCAATATGACTGCAAAAAATAAAGATTATCTCAATTATCTCTATTACCTCTATTCACATACAAGCCTATTTTACCAGCTTCAGAACAGAAATGCTTTGAATACCTTTGCAATAAAATCATACAGACTTATATCATCACCTCCACAAAGATAAAACCAGGAAGCAGATAGCAACTGACACTTCTACTGTGATATGGTGTTGAATACGTTATCTCCATGACTCAGAGAACCTTAATATTTACCACTATTTTTTGTAACCTATGTAAGCTACAGAATTCTCAGGAAGAGCAGGGTAGGGTTCAGGAAGAGCAGGGTAGGGTTTCTGCCACCCTCGTAAATAAATGCTTATTACCTTTAATAAAACAAATGTTTCATTGCACATTTTCTAATTTATAATTATTTCTGCCTGATAATAAAAATACTCTGTCTTTCTTTGAATAAATCTCGGTTCCCATTATTATCAGTGTTGCCTATTTAAGAGAAGAAAAGTTATCTACAAATACTGAACTAGGTGCACAATCCTATGTATACAAAGTACAGTATCACCTGATTTTCTGAAAAATCTTTTTTGAAATTACATTACTTATAAGGTGACCTTTACAGCTCTGTTGAGTGTAAAATCAGAAAAAGTGCTTCATGGTTGAACTTGTGAGACGTGAGCCATATGACATTTCAGAGTAATTTAGTGCTGAACTGGATCACATGAATTTAGAAAAAGATTTTTTAAAGTTTAAATTAAATTATAATAAAAGATATTAGTGATGAAGAAGTTTGACTGCAGTGGTGGCAAAAAGTACGTATGATATTTCTACAATCTCTCTTCCTGGTGTTATGTAGCCAGTGTTCTAAATTTGTTTAATAAAGTGAAAAGCTCTGCTGTTGAATTAGTGATCAAGCCTTTACATGATTTGCAGCTAAACTACTATACAGAGGTTGAATTTCCATATACTGAATATTTTCTAATCCTTTGATTATTTCGTGTGAATGTTCTTGTAAACTTCTAATTTATCTAGCCTTGAGTCTTGAAAATACAAGACTTAGTGCAAGTCTCTCTAGAATGAGATGATTGCTCCAAATAATTTGATTTCTTTATTTTTGGAACACCATTTTGGGATCACACTTATACATAAGCCTAAACCATGTTTAGTATATGATAATATGTGCCTTCTCCTCAGAAATTTTTGAATGTTTGCACTCGTATGTGTAAAGTGAAAACAACTCTAATTTCAGGGAATTATTTCCAATTTCTGCTGAGAAGTCATATAGCAGTTGCAGTGATATTTTACACTTCTTTATTAGTGTCTGTGTCAATTAAATAGTTCGTACACCTCTACAGCAAAAACTGCCACTTCTGAAAGGTAAGAAGAGAAAAAGCAGACAGTGCCTACTCTGGCCCTGTAGTACACCCTTCAGTACCTTAAGAAGAACTCAAATCAGCTTAAAAGCTGATTACTAAAAAAAGAGGGGAAAATATATTTAAAACATTTAATGAATAAATAAATTAATAGCTGTTTTTTAAAGTATTTTTAATGAGAAAGACAAATAAAAGAATTATTTTATGATGCATTTTGTATTCATAACACAGTCAGGCAGCTATTTTTTCCCCAGAAACTAAGATCTAATAATACTACAAAAAACCCCAACTCCTGTGAACTACATATCCCTTTAAGAGGCAATGGAAACAAACCATACCTTGTCATGCAGCTGTTACTCTGATCAGATAGAATATTAATTTAAATTATACATATACATACAGAAAAATGGAAAGGGTTACTTTTGATATGAATATAGAAATTATTTGTAAGGTGAGATGACTAATACTATTTTCCATTCTGTCCTCCATTTGTTTTTCTTTAAAGGGAAAAATAGAACTGTTTTTACTGAGGTCATGGTGTCTACAGGGATTAACAGAAATTTCCTAAGGTCATTTCTGTAATTTGCAAAAATATTAGTAACATTTAATTAATAGTGTCAGTGAAAACAGATTAAGTCGACCTCATTGAGTTTCTAACATCACTTCTTACGTTGCTTCTGGCACCTTTGGGATTCTGTGTGAAGTTATCACAGTCACATTGAACTGAGGCAATTTAATATTTCCCATAGAGAACACAAAACCATTTGCATTATTATCACCAAGTGAAACCTTATTTCAATAATATTCAACATAATTAAAACCTATGAATATATAGTGCAGATTATATGATGAAACAAGAGATTAAATATTAGAGCCATAGTTCTGATTGAACATACACATATTTTTAAAGCTGCCAAGTGACTCTGTTTATGATTTGTGCTCATTAGATATTTTCAGTGTACTGTTTGCATTGGAGGTAGGTGTGAAGGTGTTGGCAATGAGGGAGATGCAGCAGGTGACCAGAAAAACTGAGGGCTCCCCCATGCCAGAAGTGACTGGGTCCAGCCAGGTCCAGCATGGACCCTCCCAGGGCACAGCTGAGCCTGTCAGCTAAGCTGGTGGCACTTCTGAGAAAACACATTCAAGAAAAAATAAAATACCTCACAGGCAGTGAGGACTGAGGAAGTACATGTGTGAGAAGGAATCCTGCAAATCCCAAGGTCTGAGAAGAGGGAGTGGGAGGAGGAGCCCCAGGGACTGGAGCAGGTTTGCCTGTTGCCAACTGAGTGAGCCATGGTGGAGCAGGTATTTCCCTGCAGCCTGTTGAGGACCCCACATCAGAGCAGGTGAATATGCCCTGGAGGAGCACTGCCCTGCAGAGAGGAGCCCACACTGCAGAAGTTTATCCTGAAGGACTGCAGCCTGTGGAGGATCCATGCTGCAGAAGGGAAGAAGCATGAGGAACTGCTATGGGCTGACTGCAACCCCCATTCCCCATCCTCTTGCACTGCTGAGTGTATAAAATATAAAAGAGCAGGGTGGTCTAGTTTTGGTCTTTGTATCTCACCTTCCTGCTGAAATTTTAATTGGCAAAAAATTAATTTTCCCCGAGTCTTTTAAGCCCAGGATGATAATTGGCAAGTGACCTTCCTATCTTTATTTTCACCTGTATCTTCACCTATTCCATCCTATTTTCTCCCTCATCCTGTTGAGTATGGTGAGTGACAGAGCGATTAGGCAGGTGTCAGGAAACCAACCAAGGTCAACCCAGTCCCCATTGTATGTTATCTTCTAGGTACAATGGTTTTGATTAGTAGGGATCATGCTAGAGTTGCTAAAGGGCATTCTAGTGTGAAAATCCCATTGAAATAAATACTCATGGCACGGCTGCATGAAATCAGAATGCAGAAAGTGAAGAAGTAAGAAAATAGGGAAGAAGCCACATTAACCCATTTGAGGGTCTAGATTTCAGATGGTGCAATGTAGTACTGTGGTTTTAATTTTTCCCAGTTCTTTTGGAAATTAATAAAGATTTTTTTCAGAACTTAACTAGCGAAACCAAAGACTCACAGAAAGGCAACATTTGTTGTAATTAAATAGGTACAGTAGCAATATCCACAAATAGGCTGTTTCTAGTAAATACTACATATGCATTGCCCTGATTCACATACATATCAATACAAAAGTGAATTTAAAAGTTCATGAAAATGCATACCTATAAAGGACGGGTACTTACATTTGTATTTTGTATGCAAACACTTAAATGAATGGCTTGTCACTGCTTAATGAATTTTCAGAATTTATATGATGAAACCAAATTTCTTTGAATGCAAACTCAGTACAGACAGCTTGCAAAAGACCACAACTGATAAGTTATAAACAACTGAGTGAAGATATTAATTTAGATAAACCAAGCTTGTTGAGTCAAACCTATACTACACAGTAACTCACCTTACATGCTTAGCTCCTCAGATGCTGTTTATAGTCATTTTAGCAATGTGACATATTACTTCACTTGGAGAAAAAGAAGTGTGGGTTAACAAGAATATATATCAGATGCAGCCATGATGCACCCCTAAAAAGAACAACATATTTCCAACACGCTTTATTAAGCTGAATTTCTGGTAAGGTTCTTAATTTTGGTTATAGTTGACTAGAAGATTTCCAGATGTTTGGATTACTATTATTTTTCAAGCTCATGGGAATTTAAAAACAAGATCATGAAAAGCTAATCTTAACAGACATATAAATGATTGTTTTGGGAAACTGTGTAGCAAATTTGCTGAATTGGGCTGCTGCATACATCAGAGGTTTCCTGAGCTGTGAATTTCCTAAGAACTGAAAAATGAAGAAAGTGATTGATAGTATAATGCCAATTCTTTTCTTCATTTTTGGTAAGAGTAAGAAAATTCCTTGGCAAAACTCAATATATCTGATATATGTTTGCTAGACCGAATGCTGTTCTCATGAGAGCAATTATAAAGAAAATGTCTGTTGTAAAGTCATATATTATGTAGGTAGCAGTTCACAGGATAATAATAATTTTTAACTGGCACAGACACCTTCACCCACTCAGCTTAAGTAAATTATACCACCTTAAAAAAACACCTTGCCTTTGATAGTAATTTTGATTTGGAACTGGTTTGGTAGGGAGGAAGTTAGCCTAGAAAATAAACATTTATAATCTTGGAGAAACTTATCTTCCAGAGAAGTGTTTGTACACTATCTACAGAAGAACTACTGCCATTTTAGAAAATAAACACAGAAATACTCCTTACCCAACTCCAATGTGCAAAGAGTATGGCACAGAAGGAATACTTGGAGTGACTTTAAACACATCAGCTTGAATTGCATTGATAGTTTTGTGTTGAAGTGGAGTAGGAAGTTTTAAACTGTTTCAAAATCATTGTATGCACATCCATAAACATCCACATAATTCAGGCCAACAGTGAATGTGTTTAATGCAACTGGACCAACAATAGCTTTTAAAATACTCTTTTAATAAAACACTTCTATGGGAATGGGAATGGAAGACTTACCTGTTGAGAAGTCCCAGAAAAGGGCAGGTATTTATTTATATGCAGCAGGTGTACACTCACCAATCTGAGCACTAAGGGATCTCCACCATCCTTTAGGCATCACAAGGGACAGCTGGCAATTTACCTCCAGGTCTGGTTGTAATGGTGCTTCAGTGTCTGATGTTTTTTAAGGCTTGTCTTGTGATCAGACTGAAGTTCTTAACTAGAGTGTACCAGAAGTAGCAAGCATAACACTAGTATTGGTTATCAAAGCTCAAGATAAGGTGACTGGAATGCAAAGAGTAAAACACCCTGTTTCCTCAGGCAAATACTTTTTTAGTCTCATTATCCAGTCTTCCAGTGATTGCCTGCTTTCACATTTTTAGCAACCCCTCTTAACTGGCTGTTATCCGTACATTAAGCATACAGTCAAATGACAGCAATTCTTACCATCATACATTCAGTTCACAGGCTAGCCACAAAGCAGCAAATAACAAATTATTAAATTTCTTTGTATACACGTATCATTGTGCAACATCCTTTTCAAGGGTCATATTTCAGGTCACAAATATTGATTGCTCTTCCCTGAATTAGCAGGACATTCACCTAGGAGCACTTAGTCATATACACATATCGAATCATTTTCAAGATAACATGTATTTCACTAACCCTGCATTCATTTAGCGATAT
Organism: Muscicapa striata striata; assembly: GCA_030060385.1. Lineage (NCBI taxonomy): Eukaryota > Metazoa > Chordata > Aves > Passeriformes > Muscicapidae > Muscicapa > Muscicapa striata. The sequence continues at coordinate 2,367,217 of JAREIS010000014.1, read as the reverse complement.
TACTCATGCAATACAAATCTTTATGCTCTAAAATGCTTTCTGCTTTTAACATCTCAGTTCTTTTGATGCCCTTAATTTTATTTCCATTTTCTATAATCAAATTCTGTCATCCTTCAGCTTATTGACTGTGGTACAAAATCATGCATGGTTCCTCAGCAAGACTCTGTTGGGTTGACCCCAGGTGGACACCAGGTGCCTGCTCCCCCAAGCCTCTCTGTCCCTCCCCTCTTCTGTGGGGTGGTGGAGATAAATCACAACACAAGAACAGGGAGAGATCCCCCACCCATGGGCAAAAACAGCTTTGACTTGGGGAAATCAGCTTAAATTTTACCAAGCAATTCAGAATAGTGTAATGAGAAATAAACCCAAATCTTAAAACACTCTCTCCTCACCCCTCCCTTTCTCTTGGGCTTACCCTAAGCAGTGCAGGATGACCTACCCCTCCTTCTTCCCTGACTTTGGTATCTGCAGGGTGCTCTCTCTCACATAGTCTCACTCCTCTCTCCAGTTGCTCTTTCCCAGTTTTACCCCTTTGTAAACCTGTTATCCCAGAGTTGCTACCTCTATTGCTGATGTATTTGTCCTTGGCCAGGAGGGGAGATGTCTGTCCTTGGCTCTGCTGGACATTGTGGGAGCATGTACCAGATTGTCACCCTTATCCTCCAAAACCTGGTCATGCAAATCCAATACACAGGAGTTTAAATTTTTAATTTTAAAATTGGGTAATACATACACTAAGAAAACCTAAAGAAAAGCAAAATGGTTTAAGTCCATAAAGTACATTTGTTAGCTGTTTTCCAATGTTGTTGGTATACCATCTTTACTAAATACAAATTGTCCTAGAAAATGTAACCACAACTCTGACCATATTCATTAAGAAGCAAAAAATGTTCATAGCACAGCAAGATACTATTTTATTATAACTAAAGATTAATATTTAAGACTTCTTAAACAAATTCATATTGAACAAGTATATTCTATATGAAATTTCTTTAAAATTTATTTTGAGGGTTCTAAATTGTAACAGGCATTTTAGTCTACGGAGTCTAGTGGTGACTAGAACTGGTCTAAAGCAGTATTCCCCCTTACCTTTTTACTTTATTTAAGTTTGCTGGAAAAAATAGTAAAATTCCACCTTACCACTGTGAGAAGTATTCTTTGCACTGTCATCCTTATTTGCTATTATTCTCTGTCATATTTAATTCATACATGTTTTTATATTCACTCAAACTAAAAATACAAAATACTGCTTTCATGCTTTTAGATTCAGCATCCTATTTGAAGAGAAGTTAACCTCACTACAAAGCAATGGTAGGCAACAACCACTTTCAAAGTAAATAATTTAGGGAGTTCACTTTACAAAATAAAATTAATTATCCCTTACTGAATAGGAAATTTAAGTTCCAAAAGATAAGATGGCATAGTCTTTCAAAATCATACTAGCTGGAAAACACATTCTCATACTTCATTAGAAAAATCCTGGAGGAAGCTTCAAAATCTTATTTGTTCTTTCAATCATTTAGCAAAATTATAGTTCTTAACTTGTCCACAAGACTATGTTTTGTGCAATCAAGTCAGTATGTGCCAAATCTAACCTCAAGAAACCCTGTCATACATCAGCCTGCTTGATAAAGTAAGTGTGATCAGTAACTGAGAAGGCACACCCTGAATTTCTTGACAGGTGACAGGCAGAGCATTTACAGCTTTGCTATTTGATAAGCTTATTCTACCACAACCAGAATCAAAACATGCTACTTTAGTTTGCAATGGAACAGTAAAGAGCACTCCTTCCACAAACAACACAGACCAACATCTTCATCTTAATGAATAGACCATACAGACCTGGTACCTTGAATCACCATATTAAGTTGATTTTGGCGATGAAAGATTTTTGCTCATCTTTAACCTGCCCCATGTGACAGATTGTGAGGATTACCTGAGCCAGTTACTGCATCCAGTCAAAAAGCTATAGATGAGCTACAACATCTCTCAACCTCAGTTTGAAAGTTTCAAGTGAAGAAAAGATCCACAAAATCTCTGTGTTTTTTTTCCATTGACAAATTATTTTCAGTACTGAAATTTGTTTATTATTTTATTCCATTCTTGCTTTTAAGTATTGTTTTGGCTGTTGGAATGAAGAGCATGAACAGATTTATTATTTATCATGAAGAACTTATCTTCAGGGAAGACTATACTGTCACATCATCTTTCTGTTTTCCCTGAGGATATAAAACCTGCTTGGCTTAGAATTGTCATGGCTTTTTCTCAAATTTTGCATTTTCAACTTCCTCTTTGAACTAGTAATTCCCTAATTTGTTGCAGTATTCCAGTAACACAATGCCAAAGGGAGTGATATAAAATGATCTTGCTTCTCTTTGCAACAAATTTAATTATTTTTTTATCCAGTGGCTGCCTGAGCTCTTCTCACATACTTGGGTACCTCCTTTCACTGTGACAGAATCAGTTTAAGTTTCTGTATTGGGTGACTATATTCTTCTATATTATACTTCTAGCACTTGGCCTTTTTCATCCAGAAGCACAATCTCATACTTGGTTGTACTTCACACAAATGATTTTATGGCATCCAGGTTGTTAAATGATTTAAATTCTTATATAGCATTGATTTGTCTTCAAGTGTTTCATTTGTGTTTACCATTGTCATGGTTACAACTTTATCAATGATAATTTCACACCATATAATTGATAAAATATGTTGAAGGTGTTGAACTAAGAATGAGGTCATGTAAAATCTCATCAGAAATGCCAGCAGTTGCAGGTCTGTAATTTGTAAGTCACTGAACTCTTGGTATTTCTCTCACATTAATCTGCCTCATAAAAACATAGTGCCACAGTTAATAAGTCACAACAAACAATGCATCAACATCTTTATAAACCCTGATTTTAGCTCATTAGGAGAAGTGTCAGTACATATATATGATAGTCATTATTTATAAATCAATTCTGACTGGTATTTATTAGATTACTCCATTCGAATATTTTGTTAATAATGTCTAGTCTTAGGTACTTTATATTTTACCTTTAGTCAAAGTTGGATGGTCATGCCAGTAAATATGCAGATCATTTTGTTTAGTTATTCAACAGTTACTGTACAGACAGATCCCTTGAATGTTTTATCAGCAAATTCTTTCCAGAGACTATTTATAAAGAAAATGAGTGATAACTTAGTATGAATCCTTAATTTCTTATTGTACATTAGATAATTACTTACCTTTATACTTTCTACCAAAACCTTCTTTTTGCACCTTTTATCTTTGTCACTAGATTCCCATACTTCTCAGTTTATGTTTGATGTTCAGTAGCTTCTCCCATCTTCCACTTCTTATAAGTATTTTTGTTAATTTCTTCATTTCTGCTCTAAATGCTGAGGCCTTTTGTTTAGTTCCATTTCTTTGGTTGTGATAAGAGTCATCTTCCTAATGGACTGATGGCAAGCTTGACAGCACCTAGTAAAACACTTTAAAGTAGTATCCAAATGTCAGTCATGCTAAGTTCTTACTGTCTGATTTAGCTCTAAGTGTTTTTTTCCCTTTATGATAGGATCTTTTTAAATCATTACGTACATATTTTGCTTTTTTATTCTCTATGCACATTGTAAATTTGATTTACTGGAATGACAGATGAGGGAAGAGGCAGAGAGAAGAGCTTGCCTGGCATGAAGACAAGAAGGCTTTGTGGGGACTTAATAGCATCTTTCCAGTACCTAAGGGGAGGTTATCAACAAGATGAAGCCAGACTCTCTACTGATGTAGATGACAGAAAAAAAAAAAAAAAAAAAAAAAAAAAAAAAAGTTGAGATGCCACCTTTACATAAGGAAAAAAAAAATCACTGTGGCACTAAACCAGGGTAACTAACAGAATGCCAGGAAACACAGATAATCTGTCCTTTGAGGTTTGTCTGACTAGATGAAGATGTGAACAGCCCAGTCTGATCACAGAGTTGATCCTCTTTAAGCAGGAGGGTGGGTCTCCAGCAGTCTCATGTAGAATGAATGATTCCAATTCTGCTATAAGATCACTTACACCTGTGCTGGTATTTACTGTTAATTTTGTTTGCACTTCCCTCTACCTGTCAGAAGGAGGATAATGTTAGTATTCCTTTGGGTTGGTTATGACTGTGCTTTACATTTCAATTTTTAGAAAGAAAGATACTTGGAAGTTCTATGATGTTTTAGAATTAGGCACATGACACCACCAGTTCTTGTCAATCTGAACAGATTACCTAAAATAACACAAGTTCATTAGACATGTGAATGCCTCTACCAACCTTTCCCTTGTTCTTTTTTTTGTATAGTAGATAGACTATTCTCTATAACATACAATCACCATTGCATGTGCAGTAAACAATCATTTAAATGCTCAAATTTGTGTACATTGCCAATAGCAAGCTGTGACAGAATCACAAATTAACGTTCAACTCAGGTTGAGCAGTATCTGTCAAAACAAATTACTTGGTTTTCAAGTCCTAGGACAGTTTTCTAACCTTTATGTAATTTGGCTGAAGTATATTTTCTATCTTATGTATGCCACAGACTGACTGATATTGAACATACAATATTTCCTTGCACTGAATGCTATACATACTGTTTTCTGCTGATATGATGAGAGCCCAGATGGTGCAGATTCAGTTTTCTGTGCTACTAAAGAATTTTGGTTTCAGGATTTAATGATCTAAAACCACCCCAACTGTCTCTTCTCTTCTCTTCTCTTCTCTTCTCTTCTCTTCTCTTCTCTTCTCTTCTCTTCTCTTCTCTTCTCTTCTCTTCTCTTCTCTTCTCTTCTCTTCTCTTCTCTTCTCTTCTCTTCTCTTCTCTTCTCTTCTCTTCTCTTTCTCTTCTCTTCTCTTCTCTTCTCTTCTCTTCTCTTCTCTTCTCTTCTCTTCTCTTGTCACTTTTCCTTGGCTTTCTAATCAGTCTTTTTTCATTGATCAGAAAAATATCTGAACATGCATGCCTTTTGATAAAATTTAAAGTTAGCACCTTAAGGATAATTATTGCTCTAATACTGACCTTTGCAATGCAGTGTTAATGTTGACATCTTAAAGTGACTTCTTAAAATATTCATGCTAATGAGAATTCCTTTGCTTTCAAGTCTGAATTCGTGACTCCTTCCCATAAACAACCTGAGTAATAAGCCTGTACGCTTATTACTCTCCCAAAAAACCAATCACACTGGCAATCTCATTTTGAAGCTGGTTTTAAAAGTGGGATAGGCAAGTGTTTCTGTATTAGCATAATCCAGACAGGATTTGCTGCATTCAGCTGAAGCATAAAACTTTTCCTGTTACATGGTCTGACAGCTTAGACAAGATATTTGGCAGGACTTGGCTTACAGTTTTGTAGGACTTTGTCTGTAATACATTACTCTAGTGGTCATTAATTCTCCAGACTTTGATTTTACTTTTCAAAATCTACAAGCACTATGTATTTTCTCTGTGTACCCTGGGAGAAAACTGAAGGGGATGATGGTATAACTTACAGCTGAATTTTTACAATGTGACATAAGAAAAATGTGCTTTTTTCATGGCATGCACAAAGGCACACTCTCAGCACTTCCTAAATAGACATAAGTATCTTGGTTAATGTTATCTCCTTTTGTTCAGTGACATGGATCTTTTCAGCTGCCCTTTTATATCTTTTCCTCCACTTCATGAAAAAACATAAACCACTACTCTTGCTTGTGGGAAATAAGGAGTATATTGCCTTTAGTACAGAGTAGATTCAGATCTACATCTCTGCATTGCTTTCAAAGTCTCTCTGCAAAGCCTTCAAAACCAAGGAATTGGTTATTTAGTTCTGAATCTCTTCAGTTCGAGCTAAAACTATTTGCAATGTGTGAGGAAAAAAAAAAAAAGTTTTAGGGGATCATAACCCTTTAACTTGGCCAAATTAAAATCCCTTGCCTACTCACCAGTAGATCCTTTGGGAGGGAAGGAGGGGGGAGACAGAGAAAGAATTTGCATGCAACTACTTCATATATAATTTTTCTCTAAGAATCTTCTGCCCATTTTCAGAAACAGAAAATGTTGAAAGCTTTGCATTCTTCTGGTGTCTTGCAGATTTAAAAAGGGAATAATATCTGAAATTTAAAAACTAAAAAAAAAAAAAACAAAAAATAATGGCCAAGTATCAGACGAAATTTCATTACCTCTCCAATGAAGAGTTTGTGCTAATATAGGAAAAGAGGAATGTCAGTTAACTTGTGGTGGTTGCTAGCTGGTCAAGTAATCATTGTAGGCAAGATGTATGTTTTCAAATCATATGCACTGAAGCAATGCCAGTCTTAAGTAACTTGAGCTACCTAAAAGCTAGGCATCTAAACAATTTGCCTTACTCATAGTTATTTTCTATAAATGTTTGGTAGTGGTAAGGAGAAATTGCTGCATCTCACATTCCAAGGTAGGTACTCACAGTGTGGATTTATACATGAGAGTACATTTAGAGAAAAACTAGAAACTAAAAGAAACTAATGAAATATGGTTATTAGAAGATCAAATAAGTTAAAGATGGGAACTATACTGCTATTAATTGAGAAATCAAAATTTCAAGCCTTAAAATTTTAGATAAATTTTGGTTCCTAAATTTCTTCTCTACTTGAATTGTCTACTGAGGGTTCTTGTCTAGCAGATTTTTTTAATGGTTAGCTAAATGAGGATCTTTTCTGTGTGTTTTTTTGTGCTTTCAATTACAGTACACTTCTTAGTAGATGTGCAACACATTTTATACTAGAAAGCTGATGAAAGTAGCAAGCCCACACTTAGAGATCAATTGTTAATTATTTTAATTTTTCTGATGTGGAATAAATGTACATGTTATTTTCACCACAGATTTTAATTAGTCCAAATCAAATTTCATATATAAGCTGTCAGCGGAAATGCCCAAACCATTTGTGAGAATATAGCTCCTTCATGTCATCTGAAGGAGTCTCTACCTGCTATTATTTTGTTTAGCCATCATAGGTGTTTAATTACATTCTTTTGATGTCAGCAAAATGATTTAATTTCCCCTGAAGACATTGAAAGGCATCTGCTATATTGAAAAAAAGTATTTTCCCATGCCACAATTTGAGTTTTACTCATAACTACTTATAAAACATGTATCTGTATCTTTCTCTGTTCAAAATAAGTTTTATGCTTTAATAAGAATTCAGCCATTATATTTTGCTTTTAAAGTATAGTCAGCATTCCAAAATGTATGTTTTCATAACAAAGACCTAATAGCTGGAGATATATTTGGCAGTTGTTCTGATGGTGTAATTTCAAATTATTATATTTTATTCAATAAGAATTTCCCTATATACCCAAAGAGTATAAATCAAAGCACAGCTGCCTAATTTATGATCATATTTGGAATTTAGGAGCTGGGTCAGCATATTTGATGGTGTATAAAGCTAAGAACTCAGTTCCGGTCCATGACTTTTTAATGCCCATTTTGGAATCAAACTCCTTCTATTCAATAAATATCAATGTAGAAATATAAAAAGTGAGGCTTAGGTGAGTGTGCTCATCCCTGTCCATTAACCCAAGAGGAAGCCTAGACATTTAACATAGAGTAGATTTAAAGACTAATAATAGATGAGATATATTCCACTGTAAAGATTGCTATCTCTTTTCTACAAAAACCTTTGCAAAGCAAGTAAATTAGGATGCAGCCCTATTTTTTTATTTGTGACTTTCATTGCTCATTTAATGTAATATTGTTCTAAAATATAAAATGACAATATATGCTATAAATATGTGCTATAAAACAGCAGCAAGGGAATATTAGCATGTAGAAGTAATGAAAATTAAAATTCTGTCTAGTGCCATTGTTGTCCTCTTAGATATGTGTCTTATGTCATTATCATCATAATAGTTATCTGGGTTTTGAATGTAACATAAAAATATAAACATAAAAATATATATTATTAAAGCAAAACATTGAATGATTTTCATTGCATACACCATCTGTTTCATATGCAATGAAATGTACCTATCTCTTGTGCCTAATAAATTCAACCAGGGAAATGTAAATACAAAATACTTCATTTTTTTCCCATGTGGTAATTATAATTTAGTACAAGCTATGAAACTTATATATAACTTTATTTATTCTTCAACTATTAGAATTCATTCCATGGGTCTAGAGCTCAATGCGAATACTTCAGAATGAATGGCATTATAAATTGTTATTATAACTAGAATTTAAGATTATATCTACTTAATATAAATAAAAATAAACACTTACCCAAAGCTTTAAGTAACTTAACTATTAATAACACTATACATCACCATTAATTTCATTGGAAATGCAGCAAACAGGAAAGATTCAGACACTACTTTCCAACGTCTTGGTGGGATGTACAGTTTTCAACACCTTTTTTCTGCCCTCTCAAAATTATGTCTTTTGCAACCTAAAAAAGAAGATTATTGTCAACAGGCAGTTACAGACTCAGGTGGTGCTAGAGGCAATATTTACAGTCCGAGAGCAGTTACAGAGAACACACATGATTGCATTCATGTGCACAGGGAGAGGAGAAAAAAAAAAGAGAAAGTGAAGGGACAATGAAAAAGCTCTCTCCTAGCAGCAGCTGTGGTAATATGAAATTGATAATAGAATATTTTGTAGGTTTACATGATTTACATGATTCTAAATAGCTTCTGAAAACAATTAAGCCACCAGTGCAGACCTTAGAAGATGTGATGCTGCCTGCCTCTCACAATTTGATAGCTCAGTAATTTGAGTGCTCTATTCCTTATCAGTTTCAGTCCCTGACTACTTATATCAGCTTGATCAATAGTTGAATTTCAAAGTAGCAAAAGAACAGAGAGCAGTAGCAAAAAGCCACTTTCAAATGATGGTGGATTACTGAGCAAACACAGTTCATAATATTCTTACTGGCTAACTCATACAACAGGATCACAAAACAGTAGACAGGAAGCCTAAAATTGTCTTAAATTCCCATTTTCATGAATTTTAGCAAGCAGTGGCAGACTTAGTCTCAGTCATCCTCTTTTTCTTTTTCTGTGTCTGCTTCCATAACTCACTATTTGCCATCCAAGTTCTGACAATATTAGTCATGGTCTAAGTTTCAGACAAGTTGCTCCCTTTCATGCTGCCAGTACATACAGATAATGTCTGCAGTCCTTTGCTGCAATGTCCAGGCCTCAGACACAGGACTACAGACAAGCAGTTCACAGGTAATATCATTTCCTCTGTCTCCTAACAGCTCCCCTAAACATGGGAATAGACACTAACAACACAAAGGGTAATCTATGCTTGAAACCTCTCTCAGGATACACTACTAGCTGACATTTCAACTAAGGACAAGCGTGAAGAATTATTCTCTTCGCTTCTGTCAACTTCTTCAGGTGCATCTTAGAGCTAGTCAGTAGAAAAGATCAGCAGACTTCATGAAACATCAGTGTGGATATCTGATCATTATCTGTTTCCCAGAGGAAAACATCCATTGTTTTTATATGTCTGTCTGACATAAACGCTTTACATGGAAACCAATTTTATAATTTCTGAGCAAAGAAGTTACTCTTCTAAATAACAACCAAACCATACTTATATTTGATTGATGTTGAGTCAATGCAAGCTTGAGAGCTGTGGCCATACACTAAGCAGCCACAATTTATAACTGACAAGCTAATAAGAGGAGCTGAGACAGTCTTTACAAAGATCAAGGCTCTTTTAAAAATAATTTGTTATTGTACAATACTGCCACAGGTAAAATAATAAATGGTTCATGAGTGAAGTTATGATGAAGGATTGCTTGGCAGTCTGGCTGGATATCAAAACAGTATTTTACAGAGTAGGACTAGTTGAATAAAAGGTGAGGTGTCAACACATTTAATTTCTAAAGTATCATGAAAAACTAAAAGACTATTAACAAAATGGAGTATCAGTGAACTGATTGCTATTCTTGACATAATCCTTGAGGACATGTAATAGTTGGCTTTCAATTTTTAGTATTAATTTGTTCATTCATTTTCATAAAAACTGTGCATTTGTGGCCAGGCACTGACAGTGGTAAGAAAGTTGGGTTTAAATATCTAGGGTTAAACTAAATTTAACAGAACCAGTAGCTAAAGTCTTACCCAGAAATTTGGGGAAATTACACACCTCTTTTGGTATGGCGAAGAAGACCAGAATCCTCTCTTGAAAGCATTGCATCCACAGATAAATAAAAACAACTCTAAAGAAACAGGAGAATATGACAATGTTAATATTGGAAGACACAAGAACAGATCTACACATCTGTAACAAAATGACCACTGTGGTGATACCTTCATGTGCTGTATCTAGTATCCAACCTTCTAGACTCCATGTCCAGTATACTGTTGTTTCTTTGAAGACTCTTCACTTTTCTGACATAATATATTCAGAGTAAATTAATCACACAATATCTCAGTGATGCAGTTTATGAGTGACTGTGTCCATTCTCGTAGGAAAATGCTGACTATCAGATACACCATCCTACCAGCACCCTCTCACCTCATGCAACTACTGCACCTGGTCATGATGGTGCATGTGTCATAAGCCATTATGGTTTAGCACTGTGCTCAGTAGGGAAACTGAAAGATCAGTGGGGTTTGAAGCTGGAAGAAACCTGGGAAAATAAAGGGATGAAGTGGTAACTGAGCCAAATTTATGGATTTATTTAAGCTATAGATATGTTATTCCCCAAATAATTGCCATGCATATTATGGAATAAATGAACAACAATACGGGTTGTTCCTGGTTGTACCTTTAAAGATAACATTTTGTTAAATATTAGTTCCTGATTTTTTCAAACTTTCTGTCTTTTTAGCAATAAAAATTAAGGAATATTCCACCTTTGAAAGGTTTACTTAGACAACATTAGAAGAACTCTTCTCACACTGTCTGGAGAGGTGTACCAGAAGTTAAATGAAACAAAGCTCTACTCAATTGATTTTTTTAATAATAGTAATTTCTCAAAATTCACAGTAGATCCAGTGGAGGTTGGTGAGATGTAGATATCTAAACCATTCGTTTCCAGTGGTGATGAATACAGAATAGCTAAATAACTAATATATGGACATCAGTATTCTCTAAACACATGCTCAGGATTGGCATACAATAGATAAATAACATACTACAAACTGTAGAAAAATCTATTAGAGTTATTCCTTTGACTGTTTCTTTAAAGACTTAACCCCCTCAAAAATATCACAATAACAATGATGATGCTGTCATTTACTCTTCATTAAGAGTGGTGATAGAAATCCTGTGATTGTAAAAGATTTCTAGGGAAAAATAAAATCATTAATGCACTCCTAATTTTTTTTCAACTCTCACCAACCCAGCACCAATTTATAATGGTTTAATGTGGATCACAGGAAGTGCTGTATAACTTTTACTAATAGAATTGTGATGAATTTCTTATTTTCTATTTAAAAGACTAAGCTCAATTTTTTCCAAGTTGCCCTTACACAAGTTAAATGAAGGTGTTATGAATTCAGGAACATTCAGAAGGTGAACAAGAGACTATGTTTAAGAAATTAAAGCATCTGCTGACTGAAATTCATTAGCAGAAGGAAGAAGAGATTTTTATTCAGTTCAGTTAAATGGTTTGATTCAGAAAATCAGCTATGCCATGCTCAACCTCAGTTTTGCTAAGAAAATATAGAGAAATGTCAGTTAACAAGGCAACATTTCTATTCCACTGAATCACTGTTGCCCAAAGGTACAATAACTCAGTTCATACAGAAAAGCAACCTAGGAATTATGGTTAATTGAATTGATTAATTCCATCCACATTACTTTGGCCATTGCAGACAGCTGATGTAGCCAAAGATCCAAGAATTTAATGTTAGCTTTTAGACTGATCTTCAGGAATGGGTTTCTTCATTTTCTGACAGGACTCTCATCAAAATAATCTTCTCATCCTTTTAGTCACTTTTCTATCTGTTCTGTGAAGCTTCAGATGTTCAAAGCAAGGTAAGATGAGTGAATGAACAAAGCCTTTCGTTTTTGTTTCGCTTATAACCTATTTAAACAACAACCTCAGAATCAAAGGTCTCTAAGTGAAAGTTTTATGTGCTCCTTTAGTTAAAGCTCATAAAACTCCCAGTTACCTTCTCTGAGACAGACAAATAAGTAATAAAAAATGAGGGGATTTGACTTGAAAATAGATAGACGCACAGGAAGAAGACTGACTCGGTTCAAATAGAATCTTTCTGACATGTATGCTTAACCATAAAAATAATTCCAAAAATAACATCACCCTTTCATTTAAATATAATAAAGACCACAAAAATATTATACCTATAAATTAATAATTGTTTATAAAACATTTGGTGACTCTGAAGTTGGCTTGATTAATCACCATTTTGCAATATCTATTGCTTATTTTTTAAACTCATGGGTTTTTCCCCTGGACTTTTGAAATCTGGAGCCGCGTCACACTAAGAACATCATATATGTATCCACAGTTAGAATAGAATAGAACAGAATCCTGAGAGGCCAAAGACCATTTCTTATCAACTCTACTTACATAGCTTTAAGAATCCAGATTTTATGCTGCTCCAACATGTCACTCTCCTCAGAGATAAAAAATTTTTCCCCAATCTCAAACCAGACTTTTTCTTGCTGTTTATGTGCATCATTTTTTATTCCATCCACCATGGATACAGAGAACAGATTTTGCTCTTTTTCTGCAGGTACTTTTCTTTTTAAGAGAAACTCAGCAACTTATGAAAGCTCTGCTCTTGGCAAAACGGCACATTGCACAAGTTACATTTCCTGAAGCACAAAGGTTCGAGTTACCATCACTATACATCCATTACTACTATACTGGTACTGTAGTATGGCAACTTCTAAGACCTATGGGGACATAGGAATACATTTTATTTCTGTCCACTAAGAACAGGGTAGACTATTGAGGTGGGCAATCACTGGAATAGGCATAATCTCTGGAACCTGCTCCCGATGAACATGCTTTGATATCAGGGATTGGACTGAATGATGTCCAGAGATCCTTTCCAACCCAACTGTTCTGTGATTCCATAATTCTATTACCAGTGCCTCACAGTGGAATTCCTTAAGACTAGTTGCAAAATCCTGACCACATTTTTTAGATTTGGCATAGCAAGGTAATTTCATTCAAATCACCAGCAAATGTACAAAAAAAAAAAAGCGCATTTTTTTCCTTTTTGTGTTACTGTGCTTTTTCTTTCTATCCTATGACATCCAGCAGAAAATTTTCCTCTACAAACATGTGAAAAGAAGATGAAGAGTTAAAAAGTCATTCTGTCTCTTCCATTTATTCTCCATTTATTTGTGACTCACACACGAGTAATAACTTTTGCTAAACAGAAGAAAGAGTGGTAATATTTTCCCATGTAGCAGTTACCTGAGCATTAGCAGAACCCCTTCTCACCACCAGATGCATATCTCCCAAACTGGAAGGATATGCTCATCCGGCTCTTTGATTCAAAGTAATTAGCATCAGACTTCCTGAATGAGAACATGTCCTGTGGAAACAGAAGGTGGGTTCACAACATTACTTAAGACGTTTGACCTTTTTCCATTCTGGAAGGTCATCTTGCAGAGAGAAGTTTTCTGAGAGGATTTCCATGCTTTTCCTTCTAAAATTCTCTAAAGCATACACTTAGAGTGGTTCCTGAAATGAGAATCTAGTGTTCAGCTCCAAAAGCTGAGGACAACCTTTTCCAGTAAAATCTTACTCTCCATATTTCCCCTCAATCAATAAGAAGATTTTTCTTTTCTCTAGATACCATGTTAATATTTGGATTACATAATGCATTGGATAGAAATAGAATAGAATACTACTGGATAGAAATATCGAAAAAATATCAGAAATAGCTGAACAGATCAAGAAACATAATTTATTTGTAGATTTGTAGATTTGTATATTGTTAGGAGGGGGTTTTAGACAGATTCATGTCTCCCTGCTGACTTCTACTCACTGTGCATGATATTTCGCTAGCAGCTTCTGTGAGACAATTCAATTTGTATTTAGTATCCTCAAAAAATGCACAGGGAGAATTAGATAATTTAGACTGCTGTGTGTAAAAGCAGTGCATTCAGCAAGAACAAGACTTCAGAAACCCTGAAACCCTGAAACTAAAGCATGTACTACAAATCTTTCCCCTTCTCCAGAATTAGTATTTATAGAAGGCAAAGAATGATAGCATAACTCATGATGGAAGGGATCCCATCTGCCTCTTCAGAGGGGTAGAAAGAGTTATATTTTCAAAGAAGAAGGAACTGAGCACTTGGACACCAAACCAAGCCAACTTGAATTGCCAAACCCCACAGTAGAGTCAGCTCTCATAGCTAATACTTGCACAGTATAATGCTGGCATTTAAAAGCTATCTTGTTACTCAGCAAATGCAAACACAAGAACTGCCTTGAGCCATCCAAGAGCCATGTGACCTTGGGAAAAAGGCAGAGAGCTTGGAAGGATCACAAAATCACAGAACAGCCCAGGTTGGAGGGGACCTTGAAAGGATCACCCTGTCCAACCCTTCATGGGAAAGGGAGCTTGGGTGAGATTATCTAGCACTGTCTCCAATCACATCTTGACAACTTCAAGTGAAGGTTTCAGTGAAAATCTTCAGTCTTTCCTCATCAGTGATGTTTTCTGCCCTGCAGCAGGGCTGATCAGGCTTGGTGGCACAGTTTGTTCTGCAGTCTCCTGGCTTTGCTTGCTCTGGAACAGAAGCAGGACGAGCTTGTATCTGTTGAAGTGGCTGTAGGTAATACACCCTACAGAATAAAAGCAAAGGATTAGCTTCTTCAGGAGCCCTGAAAACCACAGTACTCTGCAGAGATTTCCCTGAGGTAGGTTTCTGGTGCTTCAGAATTTTTTTAACACCTGAGGGAGATTTCTAGAATATCAGGCTTAGTCACATACATAAATCAAGTGCAGGAACCTTGAGTTATCTTCTAGAAATGAGCCTTAATGTGGTCCCATTTACTGTAATGAAGTAAAATACTGGCTGGCAATTTTTAAAGATTACAGCCATTCTAAACACTGAAGGAAGATGGAAATATGGAAAAAAAGCTATTTAAACATCTAATTAAAGATTACATCACCTAATGTATAGTCAAAGATGAGGAAGAGAGGATAAATTTGTCCTAGGTATCTTGATCTGATGTCTCCAGATTTCTCAGTATAATGAAGAACAAGTAACATTAAAAAATACATTGTAGAAATAGCAAGAGAATTAGCAGCCAAGAAGCTGCACTGTGCAAGTGAAAACACAAAAAAAATCAATTCAACACAAGGTACAAGGAAAATAATTTTAAGGCAGAAAACTTTAAAAGAGAGGAAAGTGCCAACAACTGAATAAATGAAAAGTTGTTCTCCATTTCAGTTGATAGTTAATTGCTGAAATCACACCTTATATAAGTAAAATTATTATATATATTGGGTTTACATATTTTATTATTTCAATATCTATCTGAAAAAAGTAATAGTTGCATCAACACTCTTTGGAAAATGTTTTCACAGCAAGAGAAACATTAGGTTATCAAATGGTAAGTCTATTGTTTGAAGCACATAGATAGCATATAAACCTGATATTGTCATCCAAAAATACTAATAAAAATTAGAATTAAAAAGGAATTTAATTATGAACTTTACGTGTAGCTTCTCAGCATTTTTACTGACTCAGATTTAGGTGTCCAACTACACAATTGCCTCTATTAACACACGAAGTACTTCTGCAGACTTTGAACTGAACACTCAAAAATCAGCAGTGTTCCTGCTTATATTTTATGCTATCTATCAAAGGAAGAGATCCAAATTAATGCCCTCACAATCTCTTTTTCATAATGCATTAATGGCATCTCATTCTGAGCAGCCGCCCATTCACACATCAGAAAGATTTTGCAAGACCACCGTGTCAAATAAAAGGGTTTAATTATTAAAGAGTTGGTTTTTACTGCTTACTCTTTCAGTAGAATGAGGCAAAGGTATTTAAGGGAGGCCCAAGTCCGCAGGGCTCTTCTGTACTAATACATTTTCTTGAACAAGGAGTGGTAATGATGTTTAGACTTGTGGGCAATTTAGACAATCAATAATTCAGATATTGTCATGTTCAACAACCGCTTGACTTCCTGCAATATATCAAGACTTTCAAATTCATGTACATCCAGTGACACTTTAAATATGAGAAAAACATACTTGTAGAGAATTCTTCACAGAAAGCTATGAAAAATCTGAATCTCTTGCTACAATAATTATCTTAACAGAATTAAAATATGGAAACCTCTCATCTTCTTTATGTGACTTCTGATCTGGTTCCAAAAACTTGCTATAAAATGTGTAAAGCAGTTAATTTCTCTTGGAATATCTTTGAAATATCATACCATTGTCTATTCAATATAATTTTGAAAAGCGATGTACTCAGAGCACTCAATATATTTAATGATGATCATTTAATAATTTGATAATTATAGCAAACACTTTCATATATGCTTCCAAATATTTTTTTGCATTCTTTCAGACATGTATCTGTAGTTTCTGGATATTGGGAATATTTCTGGGTGTAGCAAAAGAACTGTTTTGGAAACAGTTCCAGTACTGGGGGTTTTTTTTAGTGTTGATACAATAAACTTCAATATTAAGAATGTACATTTCTGCTAGTTTGGATTTTTTAATAACTTTGGTTAACATATTTGCAGTGTAACTTGGGGTATAAAGAAACAGAAAGCAGTCATTCTAGAAAGGAATTAAAACAAGCTTATAACTCCTTTGTAACAAGTTTTCATGTTATTGTTAAGCTTATCAAGGAACCAAAAGGAAGACTAAAGTTTTATAAAAATGTGCATAGTGCTTTTCTGCTTTTCTGCTTTTCTGCTTTTCTGTATGGTGACAAGCTTAGTGGTAAACAAAACATTTTCAAAGCATGATGTTGTATTTTCTTAAACAACAGTTTTCCAACCTTTCCTCAGACACTGCTAAAAGAGTTCCCTTAAAAGTGAACTCTGCAATGCTTCAGACTGTCACTGGTTCGATATAAAATAATAAATTGCAACATACATGTTTGTTAACTAATTGGAGTGATATAAGTGGATTATTAGATGCATGGTTTTTTTTCTATCTAAAAAAAACCTCTCATTTACAAAAGGCTAGCTTAATTATTAGTAAACAATACAGAATAGTGCTGGGTTTTTTAGACAATTGTTTCAAGGTGTGAATGCCTTGCCAATTAGAACAAATAGTAAAAAAAAATAGCTTATTTCCAAATAAGCCATGCTGCTATTTCACTGAAAAGTGGACTTTTTTTTTCCTGTTACCTGTTCCAAAACCTACAAGATATTTGTGAAAATTTTCTTTACTCTTGTCCTGCTAGTGACATGTACCACAAGGCACAGAATGTATATACATGCCCCTCTGCAGCTTCAGTTTGCAAACACACATAACTTGTGTCTTACAATATTCCACAGATATATGTTACTTGATTTCTGAAAAAGCACATAAAATCTTTTAAATAGGACTTAATTCCAAGTCAGTTTTTGGGTATAACTAAGGAGAACATAACTGTTTGGTTGGGACTCAAACTACTATAAACTCTCTCTAAATCACAGAGAGATTACTATCATGCAAAAGGTGACTCCACAGGCTAAAAGAGATTTAGGGAATTTAATTTCGTGTCACCTGTTCTGACAAGTTTCTTACTCTTTCTTACATACCAGCTGCTAAAATGAATATTGGAATTCCTGGGGGCTAATTCCTGGGGGCTCCTTCTGCAAAGAGAAAGAATGGTTGCACACTACATATTTTGTTTGGGTCTTTTATATTTTTAATATGTGTTTTCAAATAAGATAGGATACATGCTGAATGAACAATTTAATTCAATTCTGTTTGAATAGAGAAAGTTAAAACCCCACATCACCACTGGAACTTTCTGGGATATTGCTTCAGTAATGTGTCAGGGAAATAAGGTTGTCCATCAAAATTGCCCAGGTTTGGGGGTTTGGGATTTTTTTTTTACCTTTTCAATTTTTCCCTCCCCCACAAGAAGTATAGCAGTAATACTTAGGGTAGCATCACCTAGCTGGAAAGCTGTGCATAAAGGACTACCACAATCATACTGAGTCAAATCAGCTTTGATACTGCTTTCTCAAAAAGATGTTCATAGGTTCTGCCACAGTAAAAACCCTTGCACAGTGCTAGATCTGATGAACCCTTGTTTCCATCTGCCACCATTGGATATTATGATACAGTCTTCATCATTATTCTTCACAGAGCAAAGACCACATAGTCTTAGAGCACTTGCTACTGTTAGTCTAAGATTGAATATATGCAGAAGAAAGAAAGAAAGAAAGAAAGAAAGAAAGAAAGAAAGAAAGAAAGAAAGAAAGAAAGAAAGAAAGAAAGAAAGAAAGAAAGAAAGAAAGAAAGAAAGAAAGAAAGAAAGAAAGAAAGAAAGAAAGAAAGAAAAAAAGAAAGAAAGAAAGAAAAAGAAAGAAAAGAAAAGAAAGAAAGAAAGAAAGAAAGAAAGAAAGAAAGAAAGAAAGAAAGAAAGAAAGAAAGAAAGAAAGAAAGAAAGAAAGAAAGAAAGAAAGAAAGAAAGAAAGAAAGAAAGAAAGAAAGAAAGAAAGAAAGAAAGAAAGAAAGAAAGAAAGAAAGAAAGAAAGAAAGAAAGAAAGAAAGAAAGAAAGAAAGAAAGAAAGAAAGGAGAACCCAAGAGGGATAATTCATTTCTTCAGGGCAAATGATAGCTACAGCAAACAGCTTTACAGGCTCTCTAGGGATACCAAATCTCTACACCTCCAACATTAGGGTAAGTATACAAATCTAGATAAAACACCTACATACTTTCCCTTGTCTCAGTTTCCTCAGCAGTTTGAAGCACTTCTTTGATCTCAGATTAGAATCCCCTAGGGTTTTTTTGATCTCTGCCCCTACAGCTCCTGATTCCTGATCTGATCCTGTCTTACTTGTGAATCCAGTTTTCTGCTTCTGGTACTTTCCCCCTCTTTTCTCTTCAGCATACCTTGGTCACTTGACTACTTCACACCGTCCTAATAAACTTCCAAAACTGGTAGCTGTTCCTTAGTAATCTTTTGTAACTTGATGGTAAAAATTGGCAACCAACTGCAAATGTCAGAAGGATTAAGCAGTCAGAGATCCTCTTCTGAAGACACTGGCCCACCATCCAGTACTGAAGAGGGAAAGAGAACACAAACAGACCCCAGCCAGATCAACTTCATTTTGTGCCAAAGTTGCAAGCTTGTATATTTTTCAGTGTATAGAAGCAATTACTGAAACATTCATGGGCACACATTTGAATTATGAAATACCTTAAATTTAGATGATTTTGAAGAGTTCACTTTCTTGATTAAAAGTTGCAAATTTCTAGGACTACCAATGTATGCTTTGCTTTTTTTAGACAAAATACCAAAACCAAGTTCCAATAAAATGCCCTAAAATTGTGAGAGTTAGTTAAATACACCTTATTTGACAAAGTTGTAAACTTATTTTTAAAGATATAGACAAGCATGTAATGTAAAGGAACTGGATAATCTTTGATCTGAATCACAGCAAGCTTTTTGAGAACTATGGGGAGCAGTTATAAAGAAACAGAGGGAAAGTTAGTAGAAAAGACCTACAGTTATAAAACTTGAAGAGCAGTGGGTCTGGGAAACCTGATGAGATGTAAGATTTATTATTTAATAATTAGGATCAAAATTTTGAAGAGTATTCAAAGCAGGAATGGCAAGCTTATTCTTGATGCTGTAGAATATGATGAGCTGATAATTCTATTCATTTCTAGGAGAATTCAAATGGCAAAAATAGTAAGCTTGAGAATACCATAAATAGTATTTTGAACAGATTTATATAAGGCCAAAAGGCAACTGCAGTGATAACAGCAGGATAAGAATCAGGCAGTTACGTACATTTAGATACTGGAAATAAATAATTGAAAAAAAAAATCACTAAATTTTGTATGAAGTTTGTATATCTAGTTGAGTAGGAGAGAAAGTAACTTAACTAAAAATATTTCTGGATTTAAAAGCACTAGTATTGATGACAGGTACAGAGAAAAATTAATGAAAAAGGGCTTAGAAAGAACCTACACATCTACCTTTGGTTATCTTATTTTAAATTTAAGCAAGCACAGGAAAAAAGAAGAAATCAGCATTGTCAATAATCGAACAGAGATCAAAAACAGTAGAGAGGAATTTGGGGATGTGCTTATATTGAGCTAGAAAGAAAAAATGGGAAGAGGAAATTTAGCTAATTAATAATGCTCAAAAGTATTTAATTTCCAGTTGATCTGAGCTTTTTCTTCCACCCCAAAACCCTTAAAGCATTTTTAAAATGCTTTAAGTGACTCTTCCTTGGATGAGGTCAGTTTTGAAATGAAAATCACTGTTTAGCATAGATATATAGGTTTTCTATGTGTAGATTTCATATCAGATTTGCTATGCATTAGATTTAGGTACCATTAGGTTCTCCTTATGAGGTCAAAATAGGTATAATACACAATTTCTTTGCTGAGTGAGATTGAGCCAACCCAAAAAACTGGTATAATTGCCACAATAATTGAGAATTTTTAAAATGAAGTTCCTAAAACTGAAGAAGCAGGAAGAATTTTCTCACATTTGTACTTGCTGATGGCTGCAATTGTTAGCAGCAGATGCTCTCATACTAAGGCTAATAATGGGATACCTATTGGAGCAGATGGAATAAACATTATTGCTGGCACAGCATAAAATAATTGAAACGCACAGGTTTGAAAAATGCTTTCTAAAGGAGTTTGCAAAATGTATCAGCAGACATGCAGCTAATGGTATGTGAGGTAAATAAGGACATTGCTGGATGGGAATGCAATGACACTACTTCTGTGTATGTGTGGGAATAAAGACACAGGACTATTGGCAAAGAGAAACATTTTAATGTCTTTTGATCAAAATGAAAAAGAAAAACAGCTAAATAAATTTTGAATTTAAACTACTAATAAAACTAAATTGTAACAAAGATGTGGGGTGAGAATTCATTATACTATAAAATGGATTACCTTGTTATCCATAATCATAAGCAACTGTTCATTACTTTGCCAGTCTGAACTCTTAATTTGGTTGAAAGAGTCTGAGATTTTGCATTTATACCCTGGAGAGCTAATTTTCTCTCCAGGATGCCCAAAAAGTTTTGGCAGTTGCTAATGCTTTTCCTGCCCCTCCAGAAAATGATTGAGTTGATGAGGACTGATAAGAGGAACTATTTTCTGTTCCCTTGAATACTGACTGGGCTGAAAGCTCATTGTTTTCCTGGATGGGACAGGAAGATGAACCATGTTATGGTGTCAGTCTTTCCCACAACTATCTCATTGGACTTCAGCAGCAAAGTCTTTTTGGAAAATCTTTAAACTCCCTCTCTGACTTCACACCCAGTCCAGAACAAACATCACTCCTTTAAACTGTCCCCAAATACAACAGTCATTTCTTTTCAAGCCATTCTTCAATTCTGTGCAATCCAGGCATTTCTTCTTTACTGACAAGCTTTTATTTACAAATTTTAATTTCTTTACTGACTCATCTTAGTCAGAAGACACAGATTTGGCAGTTGAGATTCATAAATGAGCCTCTTAGAGAGCATCCCTTATCTGTTCAGCCATTTAGATCCTTACTAGAGTTATCTAAAGGTCGGTTGTTTTCCCATTGCTGTATTAGAAAAAATGCTGCTTACACAGAGGTGTCAATAGTATTAGACTATTTGCATTTGAAACATTTGAAAACTGACATCATCAAAGAAGCTTAGATACATTTAAACATTCAAACAATTAACATTAAAGAGCTAACATCTAAAAATAGAATTGCAACCTAAATGCAAAAAAAAAAGTAAATTAAAAAGTGAAGCAAATTTAAATAATATACATTTTGGCAAGTGAAATTTTAGACTACATGACTAGAAATCATTTTCAACAA
This sequence comes from Muscicapa striata striata, assembly GCA_030060385.1. Classification (NCBI taxonomy): domain Eukaryota; kingdom Metazoa; phylum Chordata; class Aves; order Passeriformes; family Muscicapidae; genus Muscicapa; species Muscicapa striata. Next base: position 2,345,284 of record JAREIS010000014.1, on the reverse strand, counting down.
TAATATTTTTAAAATAGTCCATACAAGAATAAAAATACTTTATCTGCTTTTTAATAAAAGAAGCTGGGCTTGGATTGCTTTGATTAAATTCTGATCACAGAAGAATATTCTAAATGGCTTTCAAAAGCCTTCTTCTGATTTGAAGCAACTGCTAAAATCACAAATTATTTTCATTCCTTGCCTATAAATAGCAATTCAAATGCTAACGAAACAGTCATACTCCAAATTACAAAAAAAGTAACAATTAAACAGATATTTCTTACATGGTATACTTCTACAGAGATTATTAAGAAAAAACATCTTTATAAAATGCATTTCCAAATCTGTTCAGTGGAGCCTTCACAAAACCTGTGGACTGTGTGATATACATGTGTCTTTTGAACCATCAAGATGATAACTTTTCCTCCTCCTTTTTACAAACTAGAAAGAAATTTTGCAAATAAACTTATGAGCTCTTAACTCCTGTAACATCTGTAGAATTTTTCCAGGAATTCTTTTTACATTCAAAAGGCCATTATTGCACCAAAAATTAATCTGAAGCAAGGTCACAGAAATATGCTGCTCCAACTTAGACCTTTGCTTTATTTTTTCTCAACACTGTTGAATTTCTCTTCACACTAAGGATAAAAACAGTATTATTGTTTGATGCTGAAAACTGTGAGATCAGTGTGGAATTTTGAAATCAGCTATAAAAAATTATGTTTTCCAAAATTATTAATGTCTAATGACCTTAGGCTATAAGACTTTGCTCAAGTGAATCTACATCAAGGCTCATAATTTTAGAGATAAAAAATCTACAGAGACAAGGCTGGAAAGAATAAGTCCTGGACATTAATTAATGAAAATATTGAAATTAATTGTATAAAAAACTTCAGTGAAGGCCTTGCTGCTACCTAAAAGCACAATTATGACCAAATACCAACCAATCTTTAAAAATAAAGGTTTATTTAACATCCTGAATCTGTAGTGCCTAAGTCAGTTAGAAGGGAAGAAAACCTGAGGGAAATTGCTTAGCCATAAAAGAAGGATGTAAGGTACTCTAGCTCCAAAAATCAGACATCTAAAGGAGCTAATTAGGCATAGGGGTTAAATATATGAATAGTCCAGGATGTATTTCTCCAAAACCAAAAAATATCAAGGAATTTTGCACTTCTCTGGTTTCAAGGTGAATAGCTCATTTTCAGTTTACCTCATCTTCGCATATCTTGAAACACTTCAAGATATCAGCATAAATTTTGAATTAATAAATAGAAATTAAGACCAGAAGCACCATAGGACAAACAGGAGATTGAAGAGCAAATCTTGCTCTCACACCTACTTTTACATTGATTTTATGAGGTTTAAATGGGGATATAAGGATTAAATGAGGATAATGAAGAAGTTGTTTTCCTTTTCTGTTGCACAAAAAAAAAAAAAAAAGCCACCTTAGATTAGTTGATACAGACTCACAAAAGCATATTGTTCTCTCATTTTATAAAAAAATATTTTTTCATACTATATACCCTCTTCAAACTCACAGGATTGCAGTGGCCATCATACTGCTTGTGAAAAAATGCATTTGAAAACATTCCTGAAATTATAAAATTAAAGACATGAGCAGACAAACAAGTTATTCCAAGGTGCACCAATGTTTGAAACTTTGCCACATCAGTTTCTCCTCAGGAGCTGCCATATGCAATGTTCTTACCCTGAGGCACATGTAGGTAAATGACAGGGAGGTTATTCCTCTCTCCAGAGGATATGCTCTCTCATGTTTCCACAGAGTGAGAATATGCAGTTTGTTCCTGTGGAAAGGCCCTGTTGTAAATTAGTACCTAGCTTCACTTTGGGAAAAAAAAAAAAACAAAAAAAAAAAAAAAAAAAACAACAAAAAAAAAAAAACAAAAAAAAAACCCATGCATGTTCTTAGAGTTTAGGCATCAAATGGCTTCTCATAGTAGAGAAGAAAGCTAATGTAGGAAAACATAATGGCTGATGAATTAACATCTGATATCTTGACTATTTTGTCATACTGGAAATGATTGGGACACAAAGAATGCAGTGATAAGAAATAAATACTTGACATCATTCCATATTTCCTGCAGAAGTAGTTAGTTCTAACTTTGGTTACAAAAATTAACTAAATGATACAAATTTATTAGATCAATGAGTCTTACAGACTGCACAACTAATAAATCCATTACAGGTATAATTGGCATTTCCCCAGAGTATAATTAAAAAAGACATTCAGTTTGGGCATTAAAAACTCTAAGAGATGGAAGCATTTCAAGATTACACTATCTTTTACAATCTTGAGTCTTATTCTTCCTTGCACAATACACCACATTTCAGTCAGGCATAGCTTGAACCAGTCTCTTCCATGTGAGGGAACTCTTATTAAGCAATTGTTTAATCTCATTTTTATTCATGTGAACAGACTGAACTTATAGAGCAATTTTCTGATATCAGAGAATTTTCTGGTTTTGCTCCTATACCCTTCTCCAATTTTTAAAGTGTTTTTAAATTATCAAGTATGGTACTCCACTATGAGGCACAACTATAAATAGAATTTTTCTTTAACTCGTTATTGCTCTTTGAATATAGTCTCTACATCTCTATATATATTTTCTCCTGTGGCATTTATGCTGGCAAGACCTTCCAGAATGACTGTTTAGCCTTTTTTTTTTTTTTTTTTTTAATATTGCAGGAGAAAATTTGGAGGACAATCAAGAAGTGGAAGAGTTAGTTGGTTATTCAGAAATTTCAGAGAAGCAATACATGTATGTGTGACTGGCCAAGAAAAATAGAACTACTTCTTAAAATGTTGAGAAACAGTGCAATGGAGGCTGGTATTAAAAACTTAGCAGAGTGAATAACCAGAATTTCAGGACTAAGTAAAAAATGACTGACAAAGTAAGATTATCCCATGTAGAACTTTGTCCAGCATTGGAGCTTCTCGTACATCATATTCATAACCATCAATCATTATGATGTAGGAGAAGAAAACTATAAAATGTACAGACAGAAAATATAAATACAATCAAAGTGGCTGGGAAAATATTCTTTATGTTTGCTTAGAGCAAAAAAGAGTTCCACAAAAACTAAGCTGGGAGAAGATGTGAGATAAGAAATATGTTTGGAGGGGAATACACAAGTTAACATCAGTGGGCTGTGCAAAACCAAGTTGTTGGCCTTTGACCATCTCACCATTCCACAGCTGAAAAGATCAGAACCTCAGACTTCTTTCAGCTTAAATGGTTTCATGGAAAAAGGTCAGCTGGATAGATGCAAAGCAAGCATTGTTACTCTCTGACAAGGATGAAGGAAAAGCTGTGGAAAGTTGACAAGTTTGAGCTACATGCAATATGCTATCTGTTCTCCCAAATTATTAAACCTTTAATCTGCAAGATTATTAATCTTTCCAACACACTTAATATCCAGTCAAGGGTGAAGTCTTATTCTGAATAATAAACATAAAATTGGACATCCTGCAAAATAATTAATACCTTCCCATTTGGCCTCCCACCTTACAGAAAGCATGTTATTGCCCAGAAGGTGGATTTGTGTGTTTAACTCATTATTTTCATGAGGAAGACTGATAGCAGACCCTTCATTACTTAGATTGTTATGTACTGATACACAAGTTCAAAAGGTAAGACAGCTATGCAAATTATACTCTTCAAATACCAGAGATATTTGCACTTTATTTTTTTCTGCAAAAGTACTTTTGATCTGCTGCATTAAAATCACACTTAACAGAACAAGTTGAGACACATTTTAGACTCTATGTAACTAAATCTACAATGAAGTCCCTTAATTAATAATTTTAGGTAAATTTTCAACAAAGAAGAATTTTCAGTGTTAGACTTGCTTACTATGAAACAAATTAATTACATTTTAATAATATGTTAGTTATTAGCACAGGTAGATTTTTTTTAAAACATCGTGTTGACAGTCTTCTGAAAGTCATTATATATTGTTTAAAACTGTTCTACATCTACTTGAGTAGTTATTTTTCTACATTTAATTACATTCCCTTCATGAATTCAGCATAGTCTCTAGCCTCAGTAGGTATAGGATGATCTCAGATAAGAAATTTCATATATTGATTTCCATAGTAGCTACACAGAAATATAATTTTCTAAAGTTATGAGAGTCTGGTAGTCACTAATGTATTTCAAAATTGACCAGGTCATTTGTTCTCTCCATGTAAAAACATTGGAGACAGGCATAGGTATTTAGTGAGAGGAAAGCCATTAAAATGAAAGGGAAATCTTATTTTATAAAAGCAATAAGGAGATATTTTCCAGATTCCTACTGCAATTAATTTCATTTCATTCTAAACCAAAACTTTTAATAAATTATTTAATTATCAATGTCAGTTTTTTCTTTTCTAGACAACATTGGTTTGCTTTTGGTTTTTTTCTTTGTTTAGAACTTTAGGTGCCTGCACACAAATATCTTAATGTAAAGAGATATATATTAAAAAAAAAAAAATCCATGACAACACGTATCAAATGTTTTTAATTTTTTTTTTAAGATCTGGAGATTTCTAATCTGTGGAATTTGAATATAAAGATGAAGCAGGGGCTGAACCAGTGTTTTGCTTCTAAACAAAAGTGAATATTTCCTGTTTCCTTTTTCAAATCAAATTACCAATAGGCAGAAAATGCAATTCACTGAACATCTGTTGTTCTTCTCTTAGACAAAATTGTTTAAATAGAGAAAGTTATGTTGTATATGGCAAAGCAGGGGAGCAGATGTTTATCAGCAGCAGTGGCTTTTCAACAAGAATATATTTTAAGATGGGCAACTCTTGTAGCCCCATTCTCCTTTGTTTGCCATGTTCAATATGAGATGAAAGTATTTGCTGGACTCATCCTTGTACCAAATTTTGGTTGCATTTATCTTTAAAACACTGGTTAGGACTTTGCACTTCAGAAATTCTTTGCTTCAGGATAGTGCCAGTGCTCTGTACTCAGTAGTTGTTGTAATTAGAAATTCATGCAATACATTTTAAACCAAACATATTGGAATTACTCATTCACAAGTATGCAAAAAACCTAATATTGTAGGCCTGTTTGTTCTTTCTTCTTAAAAGAACTTAAACTGGAGTTATTCACATTGCTGACCTTTAAATATCTAACCCTAAATAATTCATTTCTGAGGCTAATTTTCCTGAATTATTTGTCTAGCCAGCCAAAAGACTTGTACATGGAAGATTTGCCTTAAAGATCCCTAACTTAATCCAGTCAAAGTTCCCACTTTGGGGAGATGACTGGAATCCAGACATACCATGGAAGGTGTAGAGAATGGAACTCCAAGCTAACATTTTGCTCTACAGGGTCCACTGTGATGTGAGAAAGCAGCTGCATGTACCAGAGTTTCAAGGTCATTCTGTCTTCAAGTCTCTTTTATTGTTCATATTTGGAGTGTTCTGATTTAGTTTCTTCCTAGCAGAAGGAGAAATATCTACTTTCCATCGTGGTAATATTCCTTGGCAGAGTAGTAGACAACACATTATTTTAGTGCATTAATATTTATGTTTGAGGGTCTCATTTAAAGTACATATTTGTGAACACTGTTCAGACTTGCATCCAGAAAATATTTTTAATTTAAATCCAGTTCTTTCTCAGAATATAAACACTCTTCTTTCTACAATGTACATAAACTGCATAAATGAAAGACCTTTTTAACCTCTGATATTTCTTGTTTTAATACATTTTTCATCATTATGAAGAAAATTAATATGGCTTACCATATGTTAGCTGCTAGCTGTAGGCTAAGAAAGGCCCTCATGTCCCATAGAGACATATTTCCAAAAAATGCAATGGAGAACCTTCCAGGTTTAGACCTGAGATTCATGACTGACCTTTCCAGCTGAAAACCAGATCTGTCTTTGCTTAATATCACAAACAGGGCCCTGATCTTTCTTTACATTGTTTTCATTCAATACACAAAACTATATTCTCCATTTTAATGATGGGCTTGTTCTCATCAAATAATCAAAGGAATCAAAGAATGAGTTAAAAATTAAAACAAGGCTTCTGCAGGTCAAGGTAGAGACTGTTTTGTATTAAACAAGGGAGATGAAGCTTTAGCTTCATATCATACTTCCATGAAACTTAAGTTACAAGGTCTTCAGGTTTTTTTTCAATTATTAAAGCCAAAGAAGTTGAAAAAATGTTGGTTTCAAATAAAAATCTCTTTTAGTTTATGTACTCCTTACTCCAGATTGTATTTACAGAGGCTAATAAATGCTGCTGTGTTTAAATATTTTGTTCTTGGGTAAGCGTTAGATATATGATAACAGTAATAGTCTAGCATCAAAAGTATACATTAAATAAACACAGATTTTATTTTCAAACACATAAAAATATTTTCAATGTTTTGTCCCTCATCAGGTATTTTATCTTCTTTGGTTTAGCTAATTGTAGATGTCCAGAGGCTTATACAGGCTTATTGACTTCATTCTTTATCAAAGGTTCTGTAAGAACTTGTTTAAAAAGGGTGTTAATATCATATACTTTAAAGTTTTTCTCATTTAATAATCCTGAACATGACAGCCAGCTTTGGTTATGCAAACAAAACTCAGAGAATTGTTTCATAATATTTTCTTCTGATTATTTTTGAAGCAAATAATAACTGCTTCACAATTTCTCTACTCTTTATTTTACTGTATGTTTCATGACTAAATGATACTCTTATTCTTTTGCCTCTTTTCATTTGCTGTCACATAAGGATTTGATCTTTCTGTAATGAATCAGTATTCTTAACTGTTCTCTGGTAATACTTCCTTGCACTGTGCAAATAAAATAATGTTAAAATAAGGAAAAAAGTAGTTTTTTGGGTTTTTTGGGGTTTTTTTTGTTTGTTTGTTTGTTTGTTTGTTTTTTGTTTTTTGGGTTTTTTTTTGTTTTGTTTTCTTATTTCTTTGTTTTTTGGTTTTTTTTAATAGGAGAACAGATATCAAAGAAAGAAGGGCAAGGAAACCCAAAGTATCTTCTAATTCAGTCCACTATTCCAAGGCCAAATCAACCATCCTTAAAAACATTCTTGATTCATGTTCTTCTAAATTGTTTTGGGGAGTTTTCAATGACATAAATTTTCCCTTTACTAGTAAACGTTCCAGCTGTCTAGGTATTTATAAAAATTGATAATATTTTTCTGCTCCCTGACTTTCTGCTCTTTAATTCTTGTGCACTGGTCTCTGGAATTGAGTAAGGACTGTGATCTGTCAGTAGCAGAAGTACAGATGAAGTAAGGAATATTACTTCTTTTTTAGAAAACCAAAGACATAAACCCCAAACTGATTTTATGCTTCTAGTTGCAATGGGATATCCCACAATGACATACTTGCCACTTATATTGGCGACTTTAAAAATCCTGATTATTTCCTGTACCCATCCATCCACTTCACAGTAAGACCAGTGGACATGACATGAGAGAGACTGAGAGCACCAGGGATGAGCCTTCTTCACCACCACCAGACTGAGATGGCTGGAGGCCAGCATGGGGCCCTTCCCTTTCCCTCTTATCCACAGAATGGGTTCCACATAAGGAAGACAGTGAAACTCTTGCACAATGAGCTGTGGCAAGCACATGGACGTAAATACTTTTATACTGGGGCAAAAAGGCATTGGAAGATGAAAAGGCTGATGCATGGAAGCTTTTTTCAGGGACACCTCCTAAATGAGTCATTGAACAGGTCTGGCAGCCAGACATGAAAAGCAGCAATATCCTGGCAGAGGAAGACTTCAGCTTCTTCCCCTCTGCGTCTCCCCACCACTCCCTTCTCTCTGTTGGCTCCAAAGTGGAAATCCAGGCCTGGCTTGAGAGGGTCTGGGACACAGGATCTGTGTGGCCCTTCCTCCTGATAACAAAGTACGCCACATCCCATAACTGTGAGCCACACTGTCCACACACAAGGGATGCCATCAAAGAATTCTTGGGAAGTTGACAGCAATTCATCTTGTCAATGGCCACCCACATCCAACGGTGCTGTCTGATGGCACTGGATGCAGCCACACTGCTTGGTGTGTCTTGACAGAGTTGTTATTTACTCAGTGATACTACACCCCAGAGATTTCAGCCCCAGTCCCCCCCAGCTTTGTCCTCGTGCATGTTGTCTCTCCCTCTTTTCAGAAAAGCAAGTGGGTGACTAAAGTGTGCAATCTCCTCCTTTTCATCATTTCCCTCACCAAGAGATGTCTGCCTGTTGTCCTGACCGTGCTCTGGGGGTTTTCCCATTCCACAGCAGTCTGTTACAGGATTCAGAACTGGGATGGCTTGTGTCACCATATGGACAACACTCCAAAGTTATCAAAGCTACTTGCAGCCATGCTCAAGGCCAAAATCATGCCAAAACCCTTGCTAGTTTCAAAGAGGAGGTGACTGCATCCCTGTGCCCCAGAGTGCTTCTGGGACTGTTTACTAATACTGTTATAGGCTTTAAATTTTACTGGAAGTACTTCTTCCAAATCAAATGCCTTTAAGTGTAAATGCTGAAAACAATAAGGAAAATAAATAATGTATTAAGATTTCAAAGTTTTCTCATTTACTGACTGTGCTGCTTGAACACTGAAGACATTTCAGATTATCGTTTTTCTCTTTGTGTCTTCTATGACCATATTGTAAGTATTCCAATATCACCTACTTCTAAGTTCTGTTTACCAATTTGCCTTTGATTTGCATTGATGATGTGGTGCTTTTGAAACCACTAGTCTTATTTTAATGCTGTTCTCACAAGTTTAGCTAATCTGTGTAAAAAGGTATTCTCTGCCTCTGCTCCTTCTTTAGAATTTCACTCTTGATTGACGAAACCAAAGTCTTTCCAAGTACCATCATCTAAGAAGTCAGACATTCATGTTCTAAGCTGTTCTTGTCCTCTCCTGGGCCTTTTTCATCTGCCACCACAGATAGTGACTAGTAAATGATGGGTACTGTCCAGTCTGTCCCTGTAGAGAAGCTGGTTCACCTTCTGAGGTTGTTCAGCCATACCCCTTCTAGCCAATTTATCTTGTTGCTGCTTTGCCATCGTTTACACTTGGCTGATTATGCCAAAAACTGTTGAGTACTTTCCAATCTAACTTATGTTTTTGATATTTTTACCCCTGCTTCCTGAGAGATTGAGTAGGAGGCATGCCAGACAGCTTTCTCTTCCCAGCTTTTATTGATAGAAACCTTTGGCTGTAGTGCCCCAAAGCAGATAAAAGACAAGGATTGAAATGGGTGAGAAGAAAGGGGCAGGAAGCACTTAGAATCTTTGTATGGATGATGTATTCATGCTGAGAAAATCTTTGTCATCACTGGTTGTAAGGATAATCATAATCTTTGACATTTTTTCATCTCTGAAGACTTTTCTTTATATTCTTTCCTAAAGCTTCCTTACTGCTCATGGTTCTCTTCCACTGTCTGTTAAATATATGTCTGTTAATGTATTAAAGGTTAAGCTCTTTTGTGCTTACAGCAAATCCTGTCCTTCTGCTAGGTATCACCAGAAACCACACCAGTGATGACAGGACAGCAACTTACATCATTTTGTTCTCAGCTTCAAGCAGGAGGCCTGACACTGCCAATCACAACACACCCTTCAATATCTTTTTGTCCTCGACTTTAAAAGAGAGTAAAGAGGGTACATTTCAATTACATATTGGGAAGAAATTCTTTACTGTGAGGCACTGGAAGTGGTTGCCCCGGAGAAGTTGTGGATTGCCCACCCCTGAATGTGTTCAAGGCCAGGTTGAATGGGACCCCGGGTAACCTGATCTAAGGGAAGTTCCCTGCTCATGGCAGGGGCTTAGAAGAAGATGTTCTTTAGGGCCCCTTCCAACTCAAACCTATGATTCTATCATTCTACTTTTGCCACACAAATAAAAAATTTATTTCACTATTCAGGGAAATTTAAGAATGCTACTATTACTTTAGTTTTTTGTTCCTCAATAAAGGATTGTTTTCTTCACTGCCAGATGTCCAGAAGTCCTTACCTCTAGCTGACAACAAGCAAATGAATAAAAGGCATGCTGTTCTATATGCAGTTATAAAGGGAGAAAATGGTGAGTTAAATTTCACAGGAACTCTTGCATCTATAACATCACACCTTTTGAATAGTACCTATGTAAGGTATTAAAATCATTAACCAAATTTATTAGTCCTACTGAAACCACTGCTCTATTAAAATTCTTATTCTTTTACTGCACAGTGATTTAAATTACCTTTGAGGAGACAGTTTTTATTTTTTCTTGAATGCACAGATATTTGTTCAAATTTTCATCTCTGAAATTCTTTACTCTAACGAGTCAATGTCAAAGTACCTTGACATCTACTTCACTCAAGACACTCTAAACACAAACATTTTTTTTCCTGCCACTATGACATTTCTATGCCTATTCTAAATTCTCCATTGAATAAAATTCAAGCTGCTGCTTCTCAGCATCAAAGGTTTTATTCTCTCTGCTAATCTAGTGTCCTGAAAGTTATTCAGCCACATCTCAAGATACCTTCTGCTCTTCTGGAAATGCAATATTTGATTAGATGTCTTTCTATTTTCCACAGTTCCACTTTAAAAAAATGATTATTTTAAATTCATTTATTTCACTACAACACTCCAATATTCTTTAAAGAATTCATCAGTGTTTTCCTTAACACTCCTCATTATATCTTTAAGAAAGTGAAGAATTCCAAAGTGGTGAAAGGGCAGCCATATGATATTTTTGCACACACCTATAAAGAAAATAGTCATATATTTATTATCTGAATTGTCTTTATTTTGTGTATTATGTCTTTCTCAGTCTTTTGAGGTTTCTGCAAATACCATTTACTGCAATATCAGCAATATATAAAATAAATTACAAAAATCGTAGGCTATAATAATTTAGAAATTTCAACCCAATTGAAAATAAAAGATTAATATAAAAAACCTGAGTAAGGATATAAACATGAGCAGAATATCTCAAGAAACAGACCATTAGACATTCTGACAATTGATATAATCTTATATTGCTATCAAATCATCTGAAATAAAATGCCAATTGTACCAGCTTTATTAGAACTATCAGATTCTTATCCAAAAGCAAATAACTACAATCAATTTTGGAGAAGAAAATGCAAAGACAAGATACTTGTTGAGATGTGTTGTATGACTGAAAGATGCCATGTTCAATAAATTAAATGTGAGAGATTTGGCAGCAAAAATACTGGCACCATCTAAGCTTCACATAAAGAAGAATTGTCACACTACAAGGAATTATCCTCTATTAGTGTGGAGACACATGGTGACACTACATGTGCAATAAAATGTGTGTCAAAAAAATAAAAACATGAACAGACTAGCAGGTGTTCAGAGAATCACAAATTTTTAAAGTGTTTAAAGAAGGAAGACTCACAAGAAGACATTAATGAGCTTTTATTTTTTCTTTATTAAGATATGGTTAGAGAAAAAATATTATTCACAGTTGTTATTTATGTCTAAATGCTTAGAAACAAAACTTCAACTCATATAAATCTGTGCTGTTTATTTGAGAACATAGTAGTTATGCTGATTTGTTAGTGGAGGATAAGGCACTAAGTTGATATGGGGAGAAAGGAAGAGAATTTTAGATGAATGTAATGAAAAAACAAACTGTAAAGAATCACTACATTTTAGAGCAGATTCACAAAAGAACTTGACCAATTGAGACTACTATAATTAAGAAAATGAAAGGTATCATAAATTGCAATTCTTAGTGGCACATGTGAATACCAACACAATGTGACTGTCATTATTTCTTTCCCTGTTTCTGGGGACAAACAAAAAGGCTGAATTAGAAGACTTTGAGGTTGTGCTGTGTTTTTCTTGCTTTTACACATATTTATATATGGCAATATGCATCACAAATTCATAGTCTCTTAAATCATTATTCTGACATTTATACAAACAAAGCCAAATTATCATAGTTTAGAAAACTGCAACAAAAATATTTTAAAGCCCTGCCAGGCAGCCTTGTCTGATACCTGTAAGAAGAGTTTATTATAGTTTATTAGGAACTGACAGCAGCACAGTTGTTCACAACAATCTTAATTCTGGCATGTACTAAAAGGAGGGCACTCTTCCCTTGTCAAGTCATGCCATTTAGGAATTTTTATTATGTCCTCTTTTATATGGTGCCATTCCTTTTGGCAGACTCACAAGCTTTTCAACTCATTCACTTTCTTACCTCTCTGCCCTTGTAAATATAATTGTTATCTACAAAAGGGAAGATGCAACAGGAGAGAGTGAGTAGGGACCTCTATGCTGCTGTATTAGCACAAGCTCCATGCTCACACTTGAGTTCAAATTCTACCATTGTGCATACTGGTTATGCATTGAATCTAACCATGTTAGCTGACCAGCTCAAGTACTTGGTGAAGCACTCACATTTTTGAAACCTCTAGGTGAGTAAACAATGGAAAACTGAAAGCAGGCCCTATGGCTGTTGAGGAATTTGAATGTGTCCAAAGAGGCAACAAAGATAGTGGATGGGCTGAATATAAATCCTATGAGGATATAAATCTTATGAGAAAGCTGGACTTGTTGAGCCTGGAGAGAGCAAGCCTAAGGAAAACCTTATCACCATCTACAGCTGCCCAAAAGGAAGTCATACAACTACCTAAAAGAAAGCTGTAGCAAGGTGGGGGTTGGCCTTTTCTCCCAGGCAACTAGTGATAAGACAAAGGGAAACAGCCTCAATAGCCAAGGGAGATTCAGGCTGGACATCAGGAAAAAATTCTTTGCTGAAACACTGGTTAAGCACTGGAAGAGGTTCCCTAGGGAAGTGGTGGGGTCACCATCCCTGGAAGACTTCAAAAAATGAGTAGACATGGAACTTTGTGCTGTGGTTTAGAGGGCGTGGTGGTAGTTGGTCAAAGATTGGACTTGATGATCTTCAAGATCTTTTTCAATCTTAATGATCCTATGATAAGTCTGGCACTAGGACAGGTTGAAATGTACAGTTGCAACTGGGGGAGTGTAGCACAGAGAGGTGGGGATGATTGAGAGCCTAGAAGTAGGAGAGCAGCAATTCTCAAAGCAGTGGGGATGAGACAAGATGCAGTGGGGACTAGGAAGGTAATCTGAGGAGCTGAAGAAGGATTGATGAGGTAGAAAGCAGAGTCGAGAGAAAGACTAAAGCAGAAGACAGTTGTAAGGAGGAGATATGTAGATTGGAAGAAACCCAGAAAAAAGTAGAGTTTTCTGTGCCAAAAAAAAATGGGACTGGGAAGAGAATCAAGGGTGGGAAAGAGATAGGAATGGTTCTGGCTTCAAGTTAGAGAACACACAAAAAAAGAAAAGAGAACAGGCTTTGTATGAATGGGCAGAAACATATGTATTCACAAGAGATATCTTTTCTGCAAGCCTTCCGTGGAGCTGGCATGGCCTGAGTCTCACTTAATTTAATCCTGGCGGTATTTAGAATGATAATATTCAGGTTTAATCTTGCAAGTTTCCTATAATCTGAATTTCTAAAAGTTCATAACAAATCAGTTGTATAACTATCTGTTTGTTATTAATAAATGACTGTATGATTAAGTTCTTCTAAGAAATCTATTTAATATGTTTAAACAGAAAGTGTAAAAACAGAATGTTGCACAATCTGGTTTGCTATACTCTTGGCTAGAGTTAAATAAAATCTCATAATGAAGTGGTTCAGTTCTAGCAACAGAACTCTGGTGGTTACACAGTAAATGCTAGTATGCATCTTAAAGGTTTCCTCTAGTTCTTCTGCAAAATGCATGGCTCTATGTGAACAGCATGGTAACAGAGGTAGCACTAAATATTGATGTAATCTCTCAGATGACCAAAGGAGAGTCATAACTGCTTTTACAGTTTTCTTTCCTGAAGTCATATCCAGATTGGAACAGCCAAGGATGACTATATTATTCATTACACTTGTAATAGGTGTAACTTCCTCCTCCTCTCTGATATAGAAAAGTTATATATAATATTTTTGTCATTATTGTCTTAGGAGGAAGGAAATGAAGTAATTCCCTACACTAACAACATCAGGAATCTTAATCTAGCCTTTCCAAAAGAAAGCTAAGGACAAAAGCTGTTAAAAATCACCTCTTATATCTGCACATGAAAGAGAAGACTGTTTTTGTTCCTAACTAATCATAAAGATAGATATGTGGTTTTAAAATTATGATTATAATCTTAAAAAATAAATTGTTGAACTGGCATCATGCTTCAATTGTGTGTGTGTGTGTGTGTGTGTGTGTGTGTGTGTTGCATCTATTCAGTCTACAAATAATAAATGTTCTTGTAATTCTGCCAAACTTGCATACTCATTCTGAAATGTCACACTGTGGGCTTTCTCATGTGTATATCAAAGACCTGGCACAAAAGTGACTTGAATTTAGTAGGAATATATTCATTGAAATATATTCAACAAAATATATTCAACAGGCATAAGACTAGACTTAGAGGTTCCAGTGACAAAATTTTAATCAAAATACCAGTAATTTCAGTGACATATATAGGTTAAAATAATCCCAGAATTTCACAGTGTAACATGAATTAACTTTTTTTTTTGTCACAATAGACAAGACAAATATCAAATTTGAGTATGCTCATTTCCCCAATCCAATTCCATCTCAACAAGTTGTCCCAGTGTCCAGGACAAACACAGAAAAGTAGTCTGGCATACAAAACAGGTGAGTGTGCTGATGTGACACATGAGCTAGCTGTAAACAAGAATCAGAATTTACCACAGATACTTAGCCACAGACACAAGATCCAGTGAAAACCACGGTACTTTCTATGCCAGAGATTCAACTCCCCTGAGCACCGTGCCAGAATGATGCCATTATCCTCAGAGCTGCCTTGGCTGTCCTCACACAGCACTTCAGCCTGGGGTGCCATCCAATCCATAGCCCCTGTGTAGGAGGGCTTATGATTGTAGAAAAGCTCTATGTGGAGGGCAGAGGAAATGACAAAATGTTAATATATGTGATTTTATCTTCAAATTTCCATCACTGAACTTACAAACCAGATACTCAACTTGTGCAGCAACACTTATTAAAAGCATATAAAAAACAGCTTTGACATTGAAATAAGCATTAGTTTCTAATATGTGGAAATCAGATGCAAAGAGTAAATGTGCTGTTTTACCAGCCTAATTTTAATTACAAATCTCTCTAACACCAGTTTCCAGAACTCTGTATTGCCAATACAATTACAAATATCCTAAAGATGGTTAGGTAAAACAACATAACTATGGTATGTAGCATAATCCTATGGTAACATTAAGGAATCCAGAACTGAAATTTTAGAACAAGCTTTTGTCCTTAATCAGAAAAAAACCCCCACTCAATAAACACTTTGTAGTGTTATGTCTCATTAGTTAATTCACAGCACCACTTATTATTAGTTATATTTTCAATATTCTTCATCTCTCTCAGTCTGTGATGACATCACTGGTAGAGATGGGTCTCTAGCTATGATATCATCAACCTAAAAACCAAACCCAGCTCACTGGCAAGCTTGCTCATACAACTAGCAGGCTGTAAAATTGATTTTAACAAGGACTAAGCCCTTCACTTTCAGCCCTTTTCCTCTTCTTACCAAATCAGGAGTCCCAGTCTACCAGGCTCCTACCTCTCAGGTCTGCCCCAAGCTGTGCACACTTGCACTCCAGTCCCCTTCTTCCCAAGCTGCTTCTTTAAAATCCTCATTCCACTTTCTTTCTTTTCAGAGGAATGAGGCAAAGAAATTCCTTCTGAGGTTTGCAGGATTAATGCAACAACATAAGAAAAAAATAATTCATTTTTTTAACTGATTGAAATTTAAGAAAAGTTGTTTGTTACAATTTAGAATTCATGGGTGTTTTTTTTTTTAAAAATTATGTCTTCTATTGTCCATTTTGTTCTGTTTCCAAAATAAAATTAATCCAATCCTGTTAAGATATTTGAAATATTTTAATGCATATTCCCATTATTTTCTTATTTTAACACCCTCTGAGTCCTTTCATTGCAATGATAAAAGATGTATCAGGAAGATAGCTTAGCTGAAAACTGAAAGGTTTTTCATTTCTGGCATTACATTGCAAACTAACATTGCTAATCAAACTAAAATATTTAAAACATTTCTCATAGACACCTTTATGGCAAACTGGTCTCTAATGTGAATTTCCAGTTCTAAAAATAAGAGGCTAAAACAAGCTGCTTTATTAAAAAAAAAAAAAAAAAAAAAAAAAAAAAAAGAAAGAAAATGAAGATATCAATAAATTAAAGATTGATATTCTCTCTTCACCACACATGAAGATCCAATCCAAAATATCTGGGAGGGTAAGCAGCCAAAATTGAGCAGTCATCCAGCTATACACACTATGAATCAGCAGGTAATGATGTTGTACACAAGTTTATTATTTAACAGCTCCATACTTCAACCAGAGACACTGCACAGCCAAAAGTGGTTTTAATGCAACCAGTTCATGTCTTCTTCTTCAATCACTAAAGTGTCATTCAGCTGAAGCCCCATTCATAGAGAAAGACAGAAGAATCATCCACTAAGAGCAGGGCAACATACACTATTACTCCTTCATGTGAGGGGATAGTGGAAAGAAGGAATTTTTTTGCAGAATCTTCTCTCAGACATGATCTGTTGTTGATAAGCAGCTGCAGCTGCAATAGCTTCTGATCAAATGTGGTCCAGCCACTGAAACTGGGAACATAAAAGAATTATGGATTTTTAATTTTAACATAAAAGGAGAAGGGACAGTTTCAATGGGCAATAAATGGAAATAATACCCAGGGGACTGTCATATGCAATTACAAAGATAGTGCATGACAAGATATAAGAGTGATCTGATATCTGCTCTCCATAACAGTCTCAATTTTCTGAAGTGCATTGTGGGATAGTTTCTGTGGTAAAAAAAATTAGCCTCCTCTGTCACAAAAAGGCATAAGTTCCAGACTTGGCAGCTAAATACATAACATCCTGGACAAAAATGTGAAGATTTCATAATAATTTGAATTGCACAACTTTTGGTGTGCAATTTTCTCATAGCTTGTCCTTTCATTGAAAGAAAATGTTCTTATTTTTTCTTTCCTAAAAATACAACATGCAGTGTAAACCATGGTAGTGCCAATCCCTTCACCCAGATTTATTCTAAAATGCCTTCTGCCAACTGTAGATACAGGGACAATAACTGTGGTGTCTCACTGAATATAGCAGTTCTCAAGGATGTGAGAGAATCTAGAAACTGGCAAAAATTACAGTTTTATTAAACAGGTAGGAAATACTGCAACTGTGAGCAAGGTACTTTTGAAAACTCTTGTTTAGTCCTCTCCTCTTGTAAAAAATATCTCTCTCCATGCTTCAAAATACGATTTTCTGCCACAGTCACTGCAACAAATCAGATGTCTTTTGCTGTTTCAGTTTGTTTTCCTTTGTAGTGGCTGCCATCAGGTAGGGACAGATGATGTCTTGGAAGACAGCAGTTAACAATCTCAAATGTCCTGCTAATACCCATTGTCACAAAGTTCTAGCTAACAGTGAAGTCAAAGTCTGGATACATGCTACATGTTGTATACATAACTTCAGAAACTTCTGCTTTTACTTTTACCTCCTCTGATTTTACCACCAGCTTCCATTATTTTCTAACTCTATGGTGATTTTAAAGCCAGTCCAACATAAAATTAAGTCCTTTAAATAAAAACCCCCAAATTTTTGAACTAAGCATTTTTTGTTGTTGTTTTGTGGAATCAGATGACTGCAACTGCTGACATGAAATGCAGTATGGAGCTGAAGTGGATGAATAGAATCTGGTAATGCTAGTAGAGATTAGCTTAAAAATTATTTTTCAGCCTTATGCTCCTGCTTGAAGTCTTCCAAATTAAATGTCTGATGCAGTATAACTTAAATACTCTATAGTTTCTTTGTTCCTGGGGCTATTTAAGGGTTATTTAAGCAAGGACTCCAAGTGGGATGAAGAATATGTGTTAAAAATATGCAGGTATAGTTTGATTAGCTGAAGAAGAAACTCCTTAGACCAATAGTACTACAAAAGTATTAACATACCTGTGTGGATTTTATTTTATTTGGAACAGAAAAGACAAAGAGGTGCAGTTTACTTTTTAAAGAAAAATATTAGGAGTTATTAATTCTGTAAGAAACAGCAAGAAAACAAGCTGATGTACTCTGTACCATATGTTCAACGACCAGTGAATCTGATCCCATATTGATAAAAATAACCAGGGGTGGCCAGTGCTACTAACACAACTGTTTTTTGGTTCATTGGAGACAATGGTGAAATTTGCTGTTCTGAGGGATACTGCAGTGCTTGCTAGAGCAAATTCAGCAGGTTATTTTAAGTCAGTTATGGAAGACAAGAGAAGATACATAAATTAAGGGTAAAGGTAGATATGATCAATCCATTTGAAATATGTACACTCTTTTTATGTACTTTGAAAATATGCTGTTAATTATGTTTAAATTATATTAGTGAGATTGAATGCAGTGAAACAAAACGGCTATAACTGTGTTTTAAAGAGTCTCATGAAGATTCCTCCAGGTTAAGTGAATCCCTAGGGTCCAAGCAGCCTTTTCTATTCTGTTATTCTGACATTTATTAGCATATGACTGTGCCAAGACATAGGCAGGATGCTTCCGCAACAGAGTATAACCAGATATACTAAAAGATTTTAAAAATAATTGCCTGCATGCTCCACTTACGCTTTTAAACAGATGCTGATGCAGTAGATTACACTGCACAGAATTATTTAGCCTGTCTCTAGCCTGGAGCTTAAAGGGAAGTTTGAGTCCAAAATGAAGAATACTAGGAAAACTTATAGGAAAAATAATTGTACTTAGGAAACTGGACAAAAATTTGGTGTCTTTTTACCCTTTGGAGGGTTCTATTTCAATTAATCTCAGCTATATTCATCATGATTTAGTGACAAAGAACAACTCTATGAAAGTGACCACAATATGCTTTAAAGCATTGGCAGCAACAACAAAACAAAGCAAACCAAAACAAAGTAGAAAAATAATAATGATTGCAGTCAACTTCAAAAAGAATTACTTAAGAGTAAGGAAGCCTGTTAAAAATATGCTAAAGAGCTAAAAGATGATAAAAAGCTGACTAAAAGAGTTAAATCCCTGCCAGCACAATTTAGAGACTACACTGAAGGTAAAAAGGATATGCATACTTCCTGTCATGAAAGATTTGAGAAAAGCTAAAGGAAGCCAGCATATCTAAACAACAGTTCAAGGAAGATTATCAAATGCAAGAAGGCAAGTTTGAAAACGTTGAAGTGGTGTCCAAATATGGAAACTAGAGAGGATGAAACTTTGGCAGGTTAAATGTAAAAACAGAGTAAGGCAAACCAGAAGATCACTGGGAAAAAAATGCAAAAAACAACAATAAATATTTTTTTTAAATATATCAGGCACTGGAAATCTGTCAGAGAGTCCAAAGTGTCAGCAGATATTCAAAGGATAAAAGAAGTACTGAGGGAAAACAGGGCAATAAAAAAAGGAAACAAAATTGAACCTTAATGTTTGTTTGTTTGTTTGTTTACTGTGGATGCACATGAAAAGTCTTTCAGACCAGAAAACTTCTTTATTGAGAACTCGTTGAAGAATTAACTGAAATTTAAGTGCTAGCTATGGAAGGAATAGATAAAAATAATGATAACAGCCAGAACCAAGTGTCACTCACCAAGGAACTCAAGAATAAAATAGTTCAGACAGCAAATGTGGTGTACAACCTTTGAATTCAAAATGTCTGAGTATCTGTAGACTGGAATGGAGCAGATGTGATACCATTTTTAAAACTAGTCCCATGACAGAACCAATGAGCTAATTCCTAAGCTTATCATTTTCACTGGACAAATTGGACTAGTGCAAACAGTGAAGGATGGGATGCCATCCAGAGGGACCTGGACAAGCTCAAGAAGTGGGTCCATGGAAATCTCACGAGGTCTAATGACACCAAGTGCAAGATTTTGCAACCCCTGCTATCAATCCAGGCTGGGGGATGAACAGAGGAAGAACAGCCCTGCTGAGGACTTGGGGGTGCAGGTGGGTGAGAGGCTGGACAGGACCCAGCCATGAGCATCCACAGCCCAGAAACCAAACGAGCCAAATGTGTCCTGGGCTGCATCCAGAGCAGTGTGGGCAGCAGGGGAGGGAGGGGATTCTGCCCCTCTGATCCTGTGAGACCCCACCTGCAGGGCTGCATCAGCTCTGCTGTCCCAGCACAGCAAGGACATGGACCTGTTGGAGAGAGTCCAGAGGAGGCCACCAAGATGATCAGAGGAATGGAGCCCTCTCCTGTGAGGAAAGGTTAAGGTAATTGTGATCATTCAGCCCAAAAAAGAGAAAGATTCTAAGGTGATCTAATTGTAGCCTGGAAGTACCTGAAGGGAGCCTACAAAAAAGGTTTTTGCATGGGATGTAGTGAGGGGAAGGGAGAATAGCTTCAGCCTGAAAGAGAGTAGGTTTAGATTAGATGTTAGGACAAAATTCTTTACTGAGTGTAGTCAGGCACTGGAACAGGATGCCCAGAGAAATTGTGGATTCCCCATGCCTGGAAGTGTTCCAATCCATGTTAGATGGCTCTCTGAGTAACCTGGTCTAGTGGAAATTGCCTGTGCCCATGGCAGAGGGGTTGTAACTAGATGATCTTATTGTCTCCTTCCAACCCAAGCTGTTCTCTGAAATTGCTGGTAAACACAGCAATTAACAGAATCAGCAGACACGTGAACAAATACAACATAGTGCAGAAGAACTCAAGGCACTATTGGAAAGGGAGGCTTTACCTTACAAGCCTCCTGGCATTCTAAGAAAGAGATAACAAGCTTGTTCATGAGCCACATGTAGCTTGTGCTGGTTTTTTACTAGGATAGAGTTAATTTTCTCCATAGTAGCTAGTGTAGCCCTATATTTGGATTTGTGCTGGAAAAGGTGTCAATAGCTCAGGGATCTTTTAGCTATTGCTGAGCAACATTAGGGCATTTTCTTCTCCTCATACTGCCCCAGCAGCAAAGAGGCCTGGGGTACTCAAGGAGCTGGGAGGGCTACAGCAGAGACAATGTACCACACTGATCAAAAGGATATTCCACACCACATGGCAGGATGCTTGGCATAAAAAACTGTGGGAAGGTTGACCAGGGAGCTGCTGCTCAGGGACTGAATGAGCATTGATTGTTTGGTGATGAGTAATTGTTTTAATTTCAATCTCTTTCTTATCTGTTTATTCCTCTTTGTTATTTTCCATTATTATTATTATTATTATTATTATTATTATTATTATTATTATTATTATTATTATTATTATTATGCTGTTCTTATCTCAACCCATGTGTTTTCTCACTTTTACTCTTCCAGTAAGCAAGTGGCTGCATGGGACTTGGTTTCTATGGGGTTAAACCACAACACAGCTGTTGCAGTCTACCTGAATTTCCAAAAAGCATTGAATGAGATGCTCCATCAAAAGCTTTTGTGAGGACATAGAATAAGAGTGAATATTTACACATGACTTAAAGACAAGATAAGAATAGAAAACAGCATAAGATCAATTTGATCCTTGGAAGAAGGTCTAAATGTATGTATGCTGAGATTGTGCTGCTTAAGGTTTAGAAGATAGTACAATATTTCATTTTAATATTTTATTGAAGGAGAGTGAAAATAAACTTTAGCAATGAAGTGTAGAAGGAAAGCAAGGGACAATGACTGGATGTTAAAATGGCAGACAAAACTCTCTGCACAAGAGAAGACAAAAAATGCTGATGGACCACACAGGAATGAGTTCAAGCATGTAGATATTTCTGTGCTCAGTACTCAGTAACTCTCAGGAAAAACAAACAGTCTTTAAAAGTATTAAGAAGAAAACAGAAAGCATTAGTATGTTACTGAATAGACTGTACCATCTTTCTTTGATAAAAGGAATCATCAAATAAAACTTGTCTGGGTCAAAACAAACAAGATAATGTAGCTGAGCTAAGAAGTTTTATCCAGAAATTGTCAAAGAGCTAATAAAAGACAAAGCAACCAAGAGCAACTAAAAAAACCACCATCCCTGACACAGCAATTTAGACACTGAGCCACAAATTCTTGGAAGTCCAGGCAGTATCCCACAGAAGTAATGCTGTAAGCTCTCTCTAGTTCTGTATTTGTGGCCCCTAGAGAATACAAGACATAGAATGGACTTAATAGCAGTCTCCCTTCCTTTCAATACCTACCAAGAGGCTACTGAGAAGACAGAAAGTGAGCTAGAGGTCTTCTGATGTGCCTTTCAACCTGAATGATTCTGTATTTCTATGATGCATTAAGTTTCAGCACTGCTAGAAACATGATACTGTGCTATCTGGGCTTTAGTCCAACCTAGTTCTCATCTTATACATGTGTATGGATTAGAAACACTATTAAAAACTCATGGTCAAACTCAGGCTCAGTAGGAACTCACCATCTCTGGGAGCTGGAGGTGTCACTTATATTTCTGGCTTCAAGAAACAAGACTCGTGTTCCGAGTTTTCCCTTTATGTTCTCAAGAAGAAATAATATTGAACTCCTCACAAATAATATAGATTCAAATATCCTATTTGAGTACTTTAGGAGAAAATTTGAAAGAAGTTTTGTTCCCTAGATTCTCCAACAAGATATTGAAATACTCTGAGGCTCACTTTTTTATCTGGATAATAGAGGGAATTATTAGGGGGCTACTGCCTTAGAGAAGAATAATAGATAGAGGACATGGTTGAGAATATGAAAATGTAAAATAATTTGCATGCAAACACAAAATACTGCAGTACAGGTCTAAAAAAACAAGGAAGGGTTAGAGTGAAAGCAACAAAACAATGGCAATAAATCAGATGTTTTAAAATCTAACTTAGGCATGTGTGGGTTTGATCCCCTGGGAAGGTAGATAAAAGGAAAAGTAAAGTATGGAAGCAAGTGCTTACTGAAAGAAACCTTATGAAACACAAGATTAACCTGATGCACAAAGAAGAGAGGAGGAATGACTTTTGCTTCATGAGGTGTAGCTGAAGCAGAAACAAATCATATAAGAGGCGGAACACATCAAAATACATCAGAAAAAATCAGTATAGAGGAACAGGAGAAGTGCATGAGGTAAATCAAGTGTTATTAAGTCATTGAGAAGTAGCAGGTGAAGAGAGCTAGATAAGAACAGAAAGGAGTTAGTAGGGTGCTAAAAGACAAAGAAAAGTGGTGTTAAATGGAAGCCAAAAGAGGAGTATCCTTGCTCGTTTCCCTTAACTCCCAATCCCACAGAAAATTGGCTGTGCAGGACATGAGCTGGGATGGGAAATAATCAGAACCTGTCTAGAAACTGCACACCTGAGCCATATTAAGAATATGCCATTTTTATACTATTTCAGGATTTGTCTCACTTTGTGCAGAAAGTGAATCCAGTCAGACTTGACACCTATAAAGCACAGTAAATTAAATAATCTGGCTCAGGTTCTCAGGAATCTGCTTAAAGTAGCTTGGGCTGGTGAGTAGCTAGAATATGTTCATCACAGAAATTACTGCACTCACTGATGAGCCTTTTGGGCCTTTACTGGCTGAAATCTGGAGCACTCAGGAATGATGAAAGAGTAGGTTGTGCATACTGTAAGAGGGGTGATGATGTGATTTGCATTTATATCTTGAAGAACATCCATACTGTGACATCATATTCATGTGTCACATCACAGCAGAGAGACACTTCTGCACACATAAATGGTTTCTCCAGGAGGGCCACACAACAGTTATGCAGCAGTATTGCATCCTAAGTAACTTCAGCCCAATACAGGAAGGACTCAATCAAAATCCAACAGTCTTTGTTTTTACTTGCAGTACTCTTAATTATGAGGCTCTTTTTATAGACTGATAGTCATATCCATGAATATGTTTCAGTAACATGTGGCTTATTTCATGGGTATATAGAACTTTTTCATTCATGTTTGTTTTATGGAAGTTGAGGATTTTCTGAATACCTCCTTGATACACATGAAACTTGCTATTAAGATGTGTCACAATGAAAAATGTTAATATATTTTAGAATGACCTTTAAGGTCTCACTCAAATATAAAATATGCAGTACTGTAAACTGCAGAATTGTGTAAGCTTGTTTAGGAAAAAAAAAGGCTTCTGGTCTTTTTAGCACCAGGCAAACACAGGGTAATACGTTTGTGTAACAATAAATAGAAGCATTCCATAGATAGGGATAGAAATATGGCATTATTCATATAGGTATTAAGGAGTGAAGCACCAGAGACATTTAGGAACCAAGCAGAAGTCAATAAAAATATTGTCTTATAATTTATTTTCTTTTATATTCTGTGACATGGATTTCTTCACTTTCATCAGTTTGAGCTCAGCCAATAAACAGGATTCAAAAGGTACATGGAGTCTATGCCTCTGAGCTTTTTATATCCACTGGCAAGTTCAAGAACTGATCAAAGTTTAAGCTCCCAACGTGGAATGAAAGAGCATCTAGAGCATCTGTTTTATGGAGTGCTTTTTGCTTCCCAGGAAATGAAGGCACAAAGTATGCATTCCCACCAAACAACTTTATAAAACATAAGCCTCTAGCTATTCCCATAGACATCATCTACCACAGACTATTTAGTTTGCCTCCTTCTAGCTCTGGGCTAGTTCCATAGAAAGTCTGAAGAGCCCATAAATCTCTCTTCACGCATCTAAGCCTACATGTAGATTATCATGTAATTTAGCAAACAGTACATTGGCAGACTGAAGCTACTGGTGTCCCCCACATCCACATTACGTGTGTTTCAGTGTTCATCCTTCTGACTAGACCTGGCCTGATGCCTTGAACTGAACATCTCCATCACATCCATGATTTACAGTCACTCCCATGGACTGGTCAGTTGTTTGGACCCTCACTGGGGTTTAGAGCACATCTGTAAGTTCCTGCAGAAAAGCTTCTGGATGGATTTCACACAGATAAAAACTAGCATATGTGCACAAAAGCTGCTTTATAGCCAGGTCAATGTGCATCAAGTGGAGATGACTGAGAGTTAGCTTCAAAACCACACTACTGCACTGAATCAACACATTCAGGCACAGAAAGCCTACTTCCAGCATGGGAATGTCAGCAGTCTTCTGATTTGACTGCACATAAAATAAAACTTATGCTGGTAAAAAAAATCAGCTCAGAATTTCATCTGTGTGAGTGAAACCAAATTCTACCTTCATCTTCAGAGCAGCAAAATTTACCTTCGTATGAGAAATGGACATATTCCTTTGACAATGCCCTTCTGAAAGGGCTGGTGTGGCTGCAATGCAGACTTCTGGAGAGAAGGAGGAGGAGGAGGGTGGGCTTATGGCCAGGAAACACATGGTCTTCCATGCTTCATGTTCCTCCTTTTGGAGGTCCTCACTATTTGCACAACCTCCCTACCCCAGCACAAGGAGGACAGGGTGAAATTGAGTGCAGGAGTGCAGGATCATCTTTGCAAGTAGCAGGATTATGGCTGACTGTTACCAAAACAAGAAAAGACACTCGATCCTGTCTAAGGATGACAATATCTAGAAAATCACCAACTGTAGCAACCATTACACTCCTGCTTCTCTTAGCTTCAGGCATCTAGCCCTAAAACTACTGTAAGGGTGTTGCCTGTTTACTCACCGTGTGATAAAATTCTGTGCTTTTTGGACTTCCAAAAGTTGCCCTGCATAGAGATGACTCTGGTGTGAAAACAAGGCATAAGCAAAATTAACCTGGGGCACAACTGATCCTGGCCAAGCAGTGTTGACCTGGAAACCAGAAGGAGAATTTAAATGCTGTACAAGGTAATGGAGTGAAAGCCCCAAATCTCCAACTCGGGCAACTCAATTTCTATTAACAGGCAGCAAAAATTTTCTGACATACATCACTGCCTCTGTCAAGGAAGAATGGTGGGTGCTAAAGGCCAGAGGTATAATAAAACAATTGTAACTGGGAGACTTGATGGAATGAAAGCTAAAGAAGAGAAAGCATGGTTGTTGAGAAATTTTGTTTCTCATGTTGAGAACCGTGATTAAAAAAAAATTACAATTTATCTGTGAATTTTTTATTGACTTGTTACTTAGACAGTAAGAAGGAAAACACCAAAATATCATTCTTGGTATATGACTTTCTCTATTCCCCAGTGCAAAGTTAGCTCAGGACTTACAGCTCCAACCTTGGCTAAAATGAAATTGGAGAAGGTCTCAGAGAAAAAAAAAAAAAAAAAAAAGAGAAAATAGTGAGAATGTTGTTAGCCCGAATAAAGTGCTTAACATTGGCCTTAACTATTTTTAAAGCCCTTGTTTAAATTTTAAAGCAGTAAGGGATTAAGAACAAACACATGCATTTCTCTTGTTTCGCTTGTGTGTAATTTTAAAGGTCAAGCACAGCTTTTTTGGTCCCTGAAAAAGCTCTCTGCATTTTGAAAGTTAAAAAACATAGGCCAGATCATCAGCGAATGTAAACTAGCAAAGTTTATCATAGTCAACACAGCAGGACAATTTACACTGGTTGAGATTCTGGCTGCTGTTTTGTAACATTCCGGGAGGAAAACATTACAATGTTTTTTAAAGAAATATAACCTGAAAGAGGAGAGACAGATTTCCATATTTGAGTCTCTGCCAGAGGGAATGAACTCATAAGAAACATAAATCAAGAGAATGAAAACAGGCAGCTGAAGCCCAGTTTTGGTGATGACAGGTATATTGTTTCTTTAGGTTTCCAGTAGAAAGCCAGGCTGGGCATGCAGGAGCTCTCTACTGAGGCACAAAGAGCACCATGGCTTGAGAATTCCATTAATTCCAGTAAGTATATTGATTTAGTCATTAGAAAAAATCCCATATGCCTCTGACACAAAAGATCTCTTAAAATATTTTACAAGACCCGTTGGTGTTCCCTGGACAGAAGAAACAAGTCAGCAGCCTGGGGATCCCAAGAATTAAATCAGTAGTTTCTCAAAGCTGACTTTAGAATATGGCACTAATTATACTGTTTTCTTCATAATGTTTACCAAGTGTTCCTTCTGGGATATCAGAGAAGAGCTTTGTAGGGTTTGTTTGTTTGTTTGTTTGTTTGTTTGTTTTTTTTTTAAGTTATAATTAATATCTTCGGTGTCTTCTTGCTGATACTTGCCACAATGATGAAAAAAAGTGGAGTGACAACCCAGATCTCTTCTTCTAAATATGCTGCTAGTGCAGATCCAAAGGATGCTTAGGACCTGATTCAAAAGGTAGTCAAATCAATGATATACCTAATCAATAGAAAAAACAAATTCAATACTATTGGCCTCATCCTGTTTCCATGGAAGTCAGGGAAGTAAATCTTCAATGACAACAATGTCAAATAGTACTATTAAGCTTAAAATACCTCATGAATAAAACACAGAATCTCAGAATCACAAAATCATATAATCTTAGAATGATTTGAGTTGGAAGGGACCTTGAAGATCATCAAGTTCCAGCCCCATGCTTTTGGCAGGGACACCTTCCTCTACACTAGGTTTCTCAAAGCACCATCTGACCCAGCATCCTGAAAGACTGTATGAATAAAATTAGTAGCTCCCTATTAAAATTTTTTGCTATTAAAATCAGGCTTTTATTTACTTTCCCAGTGCCTCACAAGAAGACATTTGTTGCTCTAGGAGAAGGATTTTTGAATCTGCCTTTTTTTCTCTGCTCCCATGGTGTAATCACTGCAGAATTTAAAGAGCATATTCATGTGAGAACTCTGTTTCCTAATTAGGGGCAATTGGTATGTTCAGACAATTATTTTTCTGAGCATCTGAAAAGACATGATCTTTCTAGACAGACTGGTATCATGGGCTTAGGTCAAAACCAACGTTTTCTTTCACTGCTTTTTTCCCATTTCAGTGCATGTAAATAACAGCTAGAATACAATCAAAAGTTTTTAACTTATTTGTATAACAGACCTGTAATCAAAATTCAAAGATCTAATACAACAAACACTTATATGATTACTGTTAACAGAAGGTGAACAGTAATAGAGTAGTTACATAAGGATTATTCCTAATGAATGAGTGTTGGAAAGTATAGGGACAAATACCCATCCTTCCTTCCTGGCTGTTTTAGAGATTTCTACTCCCAAATATAAGAGCAAGCAAGGCCAAACATTAGCTGCTGTACACTCCACGTATAAGGACTCTTTCCTAGTACAAGAATGAGCTCAGTACTGGGATTTAGGCCACATGAATATAAGCCCTCAATAGAATTCTTTAAAGTGTCAGTTTTAAGTATTTTGCATTTTAAAAGTTGAAAGAATTTCTGCACCAGGATCAAAGTATGTGATATCCAAAGATATGAATATCAACACAAGCTCTCTATTCTGCTCTTTGACATCTGGTGTGGTAAAAATTCTTCCTCTGTAAAAATTAGTAAAATTATGGCATTTATCTTTGATTCCTGGGGATACACTTGTTCTAAGGTGACAATTTTCCTATTCTTATTTGTTTTAACTCTGTTCAAAATCACTAATACTATGTAATAGTAATACTATGTAATAATTAATATACTTTAAGTTTTTTGTTCTTAGTGAGTGATACATACTCTGAGACTGTATTAAAATGTTATATATACATACACAGGGAGGGCAACTTTGTTCTGAGTGAAGCATCTTTGTTGTGTCTGCTCCCTCAAGAAATACTAACACAAAGTGTTGGTATATAAGGAACCTCCAGATCACAAAGCTTGAGTTATCTCTTTAAACCATATGCAGAGATTACAGCTGTTCTGGCATGCATTTTCCAGCCTATGAAATGCTAAACCCAAAGCTATCCTGCTTTTATTAAAATATTTTTAGAATGCAAAAGGACTAAGAATCTGAGGAAATGTCAAATCAATATTAAGTTTTGCATTTGTTAGTCAGGACATTTTATCTCTTTATGCATCTGTCCCACATGGTAAATGAAAAGGAGAAGCAGTAGATGGACATACAGTTAGACATTCAGCACAATTAATTCATCAAAGACATAGAAGTGTGGTATCAACAGACACAGTATATGTACCATCTATTGAATTTTGGAACTTTGATATAATACAGTCTAATAGTCACTCTTTCTGTAGGGAATTTTCTATCTTTAAAAGGAGAGAGTGAAGAATTTTCTGGTTTGCAAATCAAGCTACATGACCAGGGAAAACCCCTAAATTCAATTCTTCAGCATACAAGCAGACCTGAGCTTGAGCTGCCAGTCTAATTTGAATAGCTAGCAGCCAAGGCCGGCTTCTACTGCACATCAGAGAATGAGCCACCATTACCACCACCATTCCTGAAAGCCAAGTCCATCCTGTTTCCTCTTCTGTCCCATAATTACAATCCTGTACTTTGTTGAGGCTGGAAAGCAGAGACAATAAATCCATCTTTCGCCTTCACCTTCCACTTCCAATATCAAGGCTCCAAAAGCTTTAAGGCAGTTAGAGTTCTGCATGTACCTCCACAGAGCAGAACAGGTTCATTTCCAGGCTGTTGATGTTCAGCATTTTACCAGATTGCTAAAGTTTTCCTGGGGAATATCAGTCCCTGAAAAGAAACTGCATTTTTTGCAGCTTCTAATTTAGACAAATTCAAAGAGAGTTTCATGAGATAAAGGAAAACATATTTTTCTAGGCTTAATTGTTGATTTGCAGCATCCCTAGAGGAAATATTAGAACATTTAACACACATACAAGAAAAATGTAAAATGAAAATGGAAGATAGTAGGCAACCAGGCTGCTTTCAGCTCCCTGTATAATTATTATAAACTTACTTCCACACATCCTGTAGATGTTCTGTATGTCTGGAGACAGAGTGGAGCCTCCTTCCATATGCTAGTTCCCCTTGTATATAATTCCTTTTCTGCCAAGTAAGGAACCAAAAGACCTAAAGTGGTTTCTGCATGCTCATGTGGGCCTAGAATTCCAGAACTGAATGTTGCTATTTGTCTCTTCCTAATTACCATGAATTCTTCCTTTATACATTCAATGAAGATTGGATTAACACAGCTATTCTGTTTAAAAATCAAACCTCAGCATCGGCACTAGCAGTGCTCTGGTAACTAAATTTATCGTATCTTATCTTGCTGAGGAATCTTTGCTGTGCTCCAGGATCATTTGTTAATGTCACAGCAGCCACTGAAATGGCAGAAGTTCATTATATTGTTATTGTTCATACAGCATAACACAATTCTAAACAGAAGGTCAAATTCTGATCATATGACAATGTATATAAATAAAGAATATTTCCACTGAGTAAGATGAAATTGTTGGAATAGCTGGCCAAAGATCTAATTTATTATTGTGGCATTCACAGAAACAGCAATTAGACATGGACACATATACAGTGACTAGAATATATAACATTATCTTGCTGTAACATTAGATTTCTCTTAAAAAGCAAATGGGAAAAAAATAAATACTATGACAGCATTTAGCGATAGTTTACAAGAAAATCAATATCAAGTATAAATTGCTTGGACTCAAAACTTAATTTGGCTAAAGAAACTTTTCAACATGATGAATATATTTTGCTGCAACTAATTTAGTTTAATTTTGCAGTTTTTTCACTACTCCTTTAAACCAAGAGAACTGGCAATTATGATTTAGAATTGAGTGCAGACTTTAGCCAATGATTATTGAAGGCTTTTTAAAAATGAACAGAGGTGAGACCCATTACTAAATCTGCCTATAATATTTTACTATGGATCAGAGATAGAAGCAATTTCCAGCACCTTTCTTTTCTTCAGTTTCTGGTACTCTTCCACCTCTCAGAGAATTGAAACAGGCAGGACTGCTTGAGGATACCTGAACATGTCTGAAACACCCAAAGCCTGGCACATGTCATGTCCCGCCCAGACAAACAGAAGCACAAAGAGAAGGGGTTTAGACAACTGAGGATCTAGTTTATGTCACAGCACCAGCAAAGGAACAATCTCTCTTAACATGAAGTATGGACACATTCATACATAAGGCCACTGTCTTGTAAAAGAAAAAAATTGAGATATTCCCAGCTCCTTCCAACACAACTTATTTCATTTCTAACTTACCTTTACTAGGTGATTAGGTATTTATCCTGAGTCACTGCATAGCAACATACGACATAAGAACTTAGAACACATACTGATCCTTACAGCAACCAAGAGATGTGCCACCACCTTGTGCAGGCTCAGGAGAACTCTTTGTATCACTCACTACAACCCACATAAAATCACATCAGATGGTTCTATTATAGAAAGAACAAACAGGAGATTATAAAGGACATCAGTGACAATGCTTGAGAGGGAAATGCTTCTCATTGTAGAGAGGCATTACATAGCACTCTATAGAGGCATACTGGCTATTAGTAAAAAACAGATAGTAAAGACTTTCATACACCAATATTTACCAGAAAGGTATGATTATTACCCTTCTGGCAGAACAACAAGAGATGACATTTTTTCAGCTCTTGCCACCTATTATTCTTTCTTACCAGCACAACATATCGTCCCCTTCACAGAATCATAGAAGCATTTAGGTTGGAAAAAAGCTCTAAGATCATCAAGCCTAACCATTGCTCCAGCACCACCATGTTCACCACTTAACCATGACCTTGTGTCATATCCATACTTCTTTTGAGTACCTTCAGAGATGCTGACTCAATCACTTCCCAAAACAGCCTTCTCCAGTGCTTGACAACCCCTTTGGTGCATAAATATTTCTCATATTGAATCTAACCCTCCCCTGGCACAGCTTAAGGATGTTTACTCTTGCTCTGTCACTTGCTACTTGGGAGAAAAGGCCAACATCCCTCTGGCTATATTCTCCTTTCAGGGAGTTGCAGAGATTGAGAAGATCCCCTTGAGCCTCCTTTTCCCCAGGCTAAACACCCCCAAATCACTCAAATGCTCCAGACCTTCATCAATATCTCTGCCCTTCTCTGGACTTGCTCCAGGACCTCAATGTCTTTATTTCTCCAAAACAAACCTTCTCTATAGGTGTTCAAAAATAATAAACTTTTTTTTAAGACAGTATTAACAGAATTCTTCACCTATTATTACAGATGAGAACTTGGGAGAGCCTCATACCTTGACAGTTCTGTATTGCTGCAGGGTGCATAGGGGGACCAACTACCTTATTTACATTTTCCACAGCTACAAGTGCTCTGAAATATTTAATAGCTCAGATGATCTTACTCTATTTCCTTTACAAAGCTTTTTTCTTCTTCCACTGAAAAGGTTTATTCCAAATGCTAAAGAAAACCTCTGCTTTCCATATTTGTGATTTTTGTCTTTAAGGATTGGACTTAATATTTCATCTTACACGGAAAAGAAATGTGTTGAGAAAGCAAATGTATTAGAGAGTTGAAGCTGGCAGCTCAAAGCTGTCTATTTGTCACTAGCTGCA
The DNA here is from genome assembly GCA_030060385.1 of Muscicapa striata striata. NCBI lineage: Eukaryota > Metazoa > Chordata > Aves > Passeriformes > Muscicapidae > Muscicapa > Muscicapa striata. Next base: position 2,312,961 of record JAREIS010000014.1, on the reverse strand, counting down.
GTATACAGCTGTAGAGCTCCAGGATCACATACTGCCAAGAGAACAGCAACCAATTTCAGTGCCAGGGCTGGAGGCAAGAAGCTGGCAAGGATACACTCCTCTGTCTCCTATACAAATGGATAGACAGGGAAGCGAGGCTAAGTCTGAGAAGGAGGAAGAAAGGCCATTCAAACACAGAGGGCCAAAGCTCCTGAGGAAAGGTTGACATTAGGAGCAGCAGAATTTGTTGATGGCAATTTTTAGCTGCTGGCTCCCATCAGATTTAACCACATCATTTCCAGTACCAGCCTGAAGTGATGCTGTCTGTATCACTACATAACCTCCTTTCCTGTCTGACAGAAAAAGCATGCCTTCATTCATCTTCTTTTTAAGAGGGTAAGCTATGATAAAAGGCAGAAAATGGAATTTATCTAAGCCATGGTGTGATTTTCCTGCAAAAAGCCACTAAAAAGTTACATCATTAGTCTAGAGAAAATATAAACAGATATGTGTTAAACGTGTAACAAACAATGAAGCAACAAAAGTATATTAAGTGAAATTCTGTAAATTCTACAATAGTTAAAGAACACAAGGTAACTAAATTATATTGAAAGGCAGTTGGATTAAAATAGAAAGGTGTTTATATTTTACAAGATGCATAGTCAGCTTGTGAAATTGACAGCAATACAATAATTGAAGAATAACTTCAGAAAATTTTAATATTAAAATGAATTGGATAACAAAAATATTTGCATTATATTTCCTCTCATTTTCACTCATGCTTTCTTAATGCTTTCTGAAATAACCCTTTAGTAAATCTATGACTATAGAAGAAAACATGGAAAACTACTTTCTAAAAATGGCTGAGGGTGACGACTGTCGGAGAGCATTGCATGATGTTGAGAAAAAGAATGAAAGTGAAAGTCATTTAACACAGTTGTCCAGAGCTGTAAGCTCTGGGGAAAGAGTTGTGGCATGATTCTGTCCTTATAGTAATACTTGGAATTCATGTTATTTCATAAGTGAAAACAAATGGAACTATATTTCCTTTTTTAACCATTTTCAAATATTAGTTAATTACTTATTAAATGAATACATTTCACAGATTGAATGTATTAAATGAGAATTACCACTCTTACACAAAATCTAAAGAAACATGAACAGGAAAAATCATCTTTTCAACACACAAATGACACTTTTTTAAGAAACATGGCGGTTAACCCCACATGAAACTCATCTGAGGATGAATTAGGCTAATTCATGAATTCACAGCTCTGTATTTTGCATTATTTCCAAACCTGAAAGGTGGGAGAAAAATGTCATCTTCACATTTCTTGATGATATATCCTGTCAGATCTCAGGGCTTTGCAAGGATTAGTACTGCCATCTAAATGAAAACAAAAATTAAACTAAAATAGTTTATTTCTGTATTTCCTTATGCTGTAAGCTGAACCATCAGTTTGGGGGATTTAAACTATTGCACAAAAAATTATTTTCAAATATTTCTCATCATTCTTACAAGGAACCCTATTTTGAACAGGATGCCTCTCTAGAGCAGCACTGAAAACACCTGAGTGACACTGACTCCTTGTAATTGGAAAAAAACCCATTAACTTTCTACCTTTCCTCTCTCTTTATCCTGCAAAGGGTGTGGATCCACTGACTGGTCTCCCCACCCTCCCTTCTTCAGCAGCTTAGAAGCTTTAGCCCAGTCTTTCCTTGGAGTGATACAGGATGATGACAGTTTCTCAGTGCACTATAACCTCTTGTTGGTACAGTAAGATTTCGTTCTTTAGTGAGCTTCAACAGCAGAGGATTTTGGGGGCAAGAGAATACTTCAGCATAAGATAATTTTTGCATTCTTCCCTTTATTCTTGTTAATAGAATGCTTTGATTGAATTTCCAAACCTCGAAACAGAGGAAATTCCAGAATGAAGGTTGGCTTTTACAGCACAGGTGCTGCGGTTGGGTATTTCCTGAACATCTGTTTTACCAACCTTTTTTTTTTTTTTCTCAGTATAATTTGCAAATACTATTTATAGTGTGTGTACTAGGAGAGAAAGTCCAAACCACAGCTTTAGGCCTGGACACATTCTCTGGCCCTAGGGTAAGTGGAAGAGGATGGTTTGCATCCACACAACAAAAGTCTCTTTCTAGAAACAGGTCCTCGCTTGTACTCTTCCTCTGAGCTCAGGCTTGGAGATCACAATGCTGGCTGGACTAAACCCATGCCAAAATGAGTACTAAAAATTAAGCTGCAGAGACCACTGCATGCCAGTACTTGAGCTCAGGCTCAGCCTTTGTTTAATTTATTAGTGTACATATTGTCAGTAGGCTGAGCAGGAGGATCAAAAAGCAGTAGGGAAAGGAAAAAGCTATTTACAGTAAAGCATAACTTAGCCCAAGAACAAACAGGTATAAATTAACAATGAATATGTTAGGCTTCAAATTAAAAGATGGTTTCCAACCACAAGGTGAGTCAAATTCTAAAGCAACATTCCCATAGAAGAGCAAGAGCAAGAAGGTTAACTGATTTTTTGCTGGAAATGGATAAATCTTCAAATCAAGAAGTGAATGATACAGTTCTTGATGGCATGAATCTCAGCCTAGGTAGTCCTTCTACTCCTATGTTTTAATCCTTGCTACAGTCCTAGACTGTACAACTAGACTTCATAAAATAAAGAGAAATGGGATGACATGTTATGGCTGTGAAGTCACTGTACCTGATACTGACTCTCCCTTCCTTCAGACTAAATGCATTTTATTAAAAAACTATGTCAATTTTTCACTGAAGAGAAAAGTCTCAGTTTTCCCTGTAAACAGTGAATATTTGTATCCAATACCACTTACACAGCATTTTGTTTCCAAATGAACCCATTTTATTGTGAAATTCCCTAGGGTTGTAATTACTGTGACTAGGATGACACAGACTAATGCAAATCAAGAGATGTAGGCAACAAATCTAGGAACAGAGATATTTATTTCTCATGCATTTATCACTTCCAAATTGCTGGAATCAAAAGGTGAATATAACCATAATTTAATTATGGTACAAATTATAAACTGTTATTTCCCTTGGAAAAAAAGAATTGTACAAGCAAAGTAACAATTTTTTTGAGCTTGTATAGCCATAATTAATGCATTAGGCATGATCTAATGAGAGGCAGAAAGCATGAATTTTAGATATAATAAGCAGTGGTTGACCTGTGCTGTAATGAACATCTAGTTACACTGCAGTTGTTCAAGGGGATGTATAAGCTTGAACCTGCCTACTTCCAGTGTTGCCTGGCTTGGTGATTGTAGTGCATAATTATCTTCTTTTTCTCCTGAATTGGAAAATGAGCAAAATTTCAGGAAAGTGAAAAATCATGTGAATGTGGGAGAAATAATGATGATTTAATACAGTAACTATAAGTCCTTGCAATTGCTGTAGGCAGTGTGTTTTACACCCTCCTTGGATATGCTCCTTGGAAGCATGAGCTGTAGTCATATTAAATACAGCACTCTGAAGAAATTGCTATCTGTAGAATACATTAACTGCCCTTTCTTCATTCAACATCTATGGGGACAACCCACAGCAGATGGCTGCTAAACTTCAGCAAGAGAATATTCTTCAGAGTTAGAGCTAATATCAAAAAAAATCATTCAAAAAAAATATGCAAAATCATCCTTGTGGGCTGAGTACTCCATCATTTCAGAAAAAGAAAAAAGGTGTTGACTGTACTCTGGTAAACTGAGCCATGCTGAACACTGTTGAACATAACCACTAGCAACTACCATAGCATGGTGTACACAGCCTCGAGGCTTGGAAAGCAGCCAATCTGTCCATCCCCAGGTATACTTCTGTCTCTTTTTGAATGCCAAGGATCAGACTTGGATGGGCACCATTTATCCCTGCCACCTCCCCCTCCTTAGAAGGAAACAGAGGCATGCCATCAGAGTCTTCCTGATCTTTCAAGAGCACACATATTAGCAATGCCTCAAAAGAAAAGGGTTTTCTAGTGCAACCCCAGATTCAGACCCCTCTTGGAACACATGTGAAGAAAACCCTGAGAGTTAAGACCAAAAAAAAAAATCTTTGAAATGCTGCTGTCCTCTGATCTTCTTGGAACTCTAGTGGCTGCAAAATTTTACAAGAGTTTCAAGGAGCTTCACATTTCTACTAACGTCTGTGAACATCATGAGGGTCACCAGAAGCCAAAAGGGGATTGCCAAGGATCACAAAACTTCAGCAGCACCAGCTTTTCCCAGGTTTTGTTCTCCAAGTACTATTTTTTCCTAGCTGAGAAGTCACCCATACCAGTGAGATCTTCAGAGGCTAAAACTGTAGCATACAGAAGGAATAGTAAAAATAAGATTTCATGTAAGTCAGGTAATGGCTACTTTTTAGCAGCTACAACTATATTTTTACAGGCTCTGATTGAGTTTTAACAACATCAGTGCAACTTCCTATTTTGGGCTTGTCTTCCTTGCCAAAAAATTCTCTAAGTAAAACAGAGTATCCTTTGCATGTTAATTAAACTGTCATTTTTTTGGAAAGTAAACCAGTAAAGACACCAATAGACAAAAGCACTTTTAAACTTTCAATAAAAATCCATCATTCCTCCACTGCATCAGTATTTCAGGATCACATAAACAAAGCCCACCTTCCTTCTCCTGACAACAAAGACTACACTAGCTTTTTCTATCTGCCTGTCTCCATATCTGCTTCTGGGCAAATAAATCTCTCACACAATCATGTAACTCCAGACTCCTTCACTAGCACTTCTTGTACTGATTTCTAATAGTTTGAAGCTTGCTGGCTCCACTCCTATGATGTACTGATTGCTTCCTCTTTTTTCATTTAGATGGGTTTTGGAGAATGCTACTCATTCTGTCATTTCAATAAATAATTGAATTTGAATCATTTTTTTTTCCTTTGGAGATATCTCTGGCATATGTTCTCATTTGTACCTTAATTCAGACAAGGGCATCTCTCACTGATCAGATCTTAACACCAGCTGGGGAAAAACGCAGTATTCTGGATCAACAAAGTCATTAACACAGATTTTATTTATCAATGAATGTAAATTAGAGAGATAGAAAGAAATAGAAAAGAGGCATGGGGTGGGAGGGGAGAGAGACAGTTCAAGCAGAAGATAGTCACCACCCATGGATCCAACAAGGGTTTCTGTCAGTCCTTCTTTACCCTGGGCTTCTCTGTAGAGGGGGCTCTGAGGTCATTCAAAACTTCACTACTTGTATGATTTAACAAGCAAAGGACTCATTGGTTACAAAGTTCTCTTATTCTATTGGTTAAATTATTCCCTCATTTCTAAAGTTATTTAGTCCCATGCCCAGTCATTTTTCTGAGCCAGTGGGATTCTTGGGTCTCTGGGTTGTGAGTCAGTGATCACTACCTCCCCCTGCCAAAATTAACTTTTACCCAGTCTGAGCTGATTTCAGCAGAGCTGCTGAGTTGGCTTTCCTCATGGTCTGTAAGTTCTGCATTCTTTACGCCATTATCAGTGATAGATTCTTCTCCCCCAGCCTGTTAACTTCCTCCTAGGTCTGAGATAAAACCATCTTTTTCTTATCTCAAGTTCCCTGTGGTGGCTTAATTTACAGTCGAAATTCCAAGCATCCATGGAGGCATATTCAGGGGGGCTTCAGTGGTTGTTGGTGGTCACAGATGCCATGTGTCCCATAACTTGGGGTGATCTTTGTTTGGCCAGTGATGTGTGAATGAGCAGCTGCCTCTTTACAGTTTGCCACAGTGGGAATTTTTGTCCGGATGCATTAACCAGGATCTCCCCTCCCCTCCACCAGGCCTGGAGTTATTGCCATCCTGTTGCTTCGTTCTGTGCTTATCTCATTACAAAGTCCTTCCGTGGCCCTAACAGTGTTTGAGACAGGCAACTGTGCTCTTTAAGTCCTCATAGCTGGTCTGCCAATTACTCTGCCAAATGAACTATGATTTTACCATATAATCACTTCATTATCTTTAAAATCCGAGTTTGTACTAACATATTATGAAGAATCTGTTCCATGGAAACTGCTTCTTGTAAATCAATCTTTAGAGGCAGGTCATGTAAATAAAAAAAATACACCTGAATCCTGTGCTCTTATGGTGCTCAATGAAATAAAAAGTGGCTCTGTAGTGGTGCAAGTATTGATTGAGGAATTCTTTTACTCACTGACCAGTGATATTGAATAGCTGCAGAAGTTTCCCCTGACACTAGTATACAACACAAATGATGTATGATGCTTAGAAGAAACTAACAGTCCCTTTGGTAACTGCTGAGCATAAGGCTCAACTAAAAATTCTAAATATGTACTTCAATAGAATATTAAATATTGGTTGTGGTTGTGCTCTGAAATTAGAATGCACAAGTTCACAATCACAGAATAACACCTAGAACATTTTTTGGTATCAAAGATAAAGACCTTTTAAGGCAATAGTTATCCCAATGCACTTCCTCAATATCAAAGTAATTGATGTGATTTTCTGCAAGTCTTGCAAGCTTGCAAGGTTTGTCTTTTCTGTAGAAAGTCATTCCTCTACAATCATGCACTTCTGTAAATAAAACCTAAAGAAGTTTGAGGCCATCTTTTGAGTTTCTTGGCTCTACAATAGCTCAATTTTAAATACAATTTTTTCAATTCTGTGTGTCTGAAGTAGGTTAGGAATGTGTGTACTTAGTACTCTATGTCCTTTAAAAAGACTGGTGAGAGGGGATTTTACTGAGCTGATGCTGCTTGCCAGGTCTCTGTGCCAGCAAAGCCCCCACATGCTCAGTCTGTAACCGATTAGACAGGATTAGTGTGCTATCTTCATAATACGCACACACTGGTGTTTGCCCCAATGGCTTACATGGTTTCATAGGAGAGATTTTTTCAATTTTCCAGGTTGACACAGAACACTTCTTAATCCAGCAATCTCAGTGTCTGGCGCTGGATATGATCCTGTATATTCCCAAATTCCAGCCAGCAGCCAAGCTAGCAACAGACTGAGCGCAGATATTATTCACGCAGCTGAAGCTATGGAAAGCACAGCAGATATTCCATAAAATTCCAGAACAAAACAAAACAAAACAAAACAAAACAAAACAAAACAAAACAAAACAAAACAAAACAAAACAACTAAAACCTTTAAGAGCCATTTAACAACCATTTCTCAACTAGTAAAGATGGTGAGGCTTTTCTATTCACGTTAGACTGGAAAGGCTTAATTTTCAGTTGCTGGTATTTCCATATAGGCTGAACAGTATTCCTGGTAAGGACAATCCTGCTGAATGGGTGGAGCTAAATCCTATGAAGAGCTGGAATAACTAACACTGTTTTCCATACCTTCCCTGTGAAAGAACAGGTTTTCACGAAACTATGACAGGGCCTGTGTTCACCCCCAAGCATTTAGACATGCAAATAAGGTAGGCCATAGAAAGAAGACTGAATGTGGTTTGCAGTTGTGCTTTGGAAAGGTACCAGTCAATGCACTAACGGTTCATGACCAATCAGGTCTCCCTTGGGAAATCAGAAGTTGGTACTATGCTGGAAATGGACAAGACTAATAAAAACATGCCTTCTTATGGGATGCAGACATAAGATATTAATGAGTTTAAACTATTAAATACTGAATTTCATAGAAAAGTCTTCCCAAACCAAACTGACGACTGTGTCAGCAGTAATACACCTGAAAATTGCCAACACAAAAGGAAGAAATGAAAAGAGCACTAGTCTACTATAGTTGGGTGTTAAACACAAGGGCAGGTTCAAGAAGTCAGATTGAAGATGGAGAGAAAAGGTGCATGATGCCAGGGTGGTAAAGAAAATGATGCCCAAGAGTGTTACTCTCTCTGCACAACTACCAGTAAGGTAACCGGATATAGGACGTCCACTAAAGTTTTCCTGTCATGACTAATGGTGAACTGGGATAGAGTACAACACAGAGAAGGACCAATAGTGTCCTCCATAAGTTAGGTAAGTACTGTGACAGACTGCTCTTTCACACTTTCCAGGCCTTCTCCCCAGGAGGCTAAACTGGTCATCTGTTCTAAGGAGGAAATATGCCATAACATTTTAATTTCCTGGCCCTATTTGCTAAATGTGTAGACAGATTTGGTTGATCACTGCTCGATGGTACACAAGACATCCTTTCAGTGACTGAGATCCTTAATTTCTTTTGTTGTTACAGGCTGCCTCCCTTTCACTGCTTGTCTATTGCTTTAGAGAAGAGACCATTACTGTAAAAAACAAACAAACGAGCAAACAAACAAACAAAAAACCAACAAAAAGGGAATGAAATCCCTCAGTACTGCCATGCTGTAAAAGAAAATGATTGACCTAATTTTCTGAATTGGATGCAGAGGCAAAATGATATTAGATATTTATCTGCAAAATGGTATTAGATGTTTATCTGCAAAATGGTATTAGATGTTTATCTGATGAACTCCAAATATATAGCAAAGTTGGGGATGAATCCAAAACCTTTCTGTACCTGAGCAGCTCACTTTTACTTTGGTATCTAGTCCTTAAAAAATTTATCATTAATTCTAGGTGAAAATTAGATAGTCTATTCCAATTAAATCTCTTGCTGTACACTCCGAGCATGTCTAATCTCCGCTAGGACATGACCATTGACTGAGGCACACTATTCTTCCCTCGTTTTATTTTCTTTAAATTTTCACCTACTATGGCTGTTTCAGGAGATACTAGTTCCATAAACTGCTCTACGTTCCATTTAATTCACACCCAAAATTTAATCTATATTAACCTTGGGAGCTGCCTTCTCTAAAGAGGACTCAAATGCTGTGGCTACTGCTGGACTGGGCAGAAGACTCCAAGCAGTAAGTCAAGTCGCTTTTCCACACCCAACACTAATGCATTATTTACACGGGATGCAAATTGTAACAGCATGTGAAAAGACCTGCAGGATCACCTTTGCAGAAGCGTTAGGAGGCACTGCTCAACAATTTTTCTGTGTCTGGAGCAGGTAAAAGGAGTTTCTTAGCTGCAGCTGAAATGCTCATCGCAGTGCTTAACTTGCATTGGCCGAGTATGGGAAAGCAGCGCTGGGATGGCAGTGGCAAACCCGGGCTGCCGCCCCGCTGTGCGCGCCGCTGCAGCGCTGGGAGCAGCGGGCACCGGCCGGGAGCCGCGCCAGCCCCCGAGCCCGCTGCCTGCCTGCCTGCCTGCCTGCCTGCCTGCCTGCCTGCCTGCCGCGGGTCGGGGCGGCGCCCGGCGGCGGGTTCAGCCGGGGGCATCCCCTTTCCACCAGCGTGGGTGCGGGACCCAACCCAAGGGCTTGGCGCGGCGCCCGCATCCTGCCTGACCTCAAACGCCGCGGCGGAGCGCGTTTCCCCGATCGCTGCCAGAGCCCACCCGCGCAGGGCCGGACACCCGCGCCCCGCTGCCGTGCCCGGCCGGGACCGCCCGTCCCGGCACCCGCAGCCCCGCACCGGGCGGGAGGAGCCCTCCGCACCCAGCCCCCGGGGCCGGACCCGGCGCCCCCCGCCCCGCCTGCCCACACCCCTCCGTCTGCTCATCCCCGCCCGCCGCGGCCCCGCTCCCCTCCGGCGCTGGCGAGGGGCAGGCTCGGCTTGTTCCTGCCTCCAACTTGCCCCGAGTTAACTCGGGTTTCCCCCGCCCCGCAGGGTCTGCCTGGGCTCCCGGTCCTCCGGGAGGGCGGGAGGGAGGGGAAAGGCGTGTCCTGCCTGGGCTGCCGCCGCCGCCGCTGCTGGAGGCAGATCGGAGATATAAAAGACCTGGCCGGGGGCCGGCGGTGGCTGCAGAGAGCGCGGACGCTCAGGCCGTGGGTCGGGGGCGCAGCGGGGCGCGGAGCGGCGGCGGGACGGGCGGAGGCAGCGCGGGGCTCGCCGTGGGCAACCCCAATGCGTGGACTATCGGCTGCTGCATTATGCTGGAGCTACAGTTCCGCTGAAGGGAGTTTGCACACGGCCGGCTGGGCTGGACTGCAGCGCTGCCGTTCCTTATGAAGAAGGCACAAGTGAGTGCGGCCGGGCTGCGGCGGGGGGCACCCACCTGCCCGCGGGCGGGGCGGCTCCCGGCGGAGCGGGGCCGGGGCCGGGGCCGGGGCCGGGGCCGGGGCCGGGGCAGCCGCCGGGCGGGGAGTGCGCGGCCGCGGCTCCCGGGCTGTCCGAGGGACGGGGGCACCGCCGGGGGTGGGAGCCGCTGCCGCCGGGAGCGGGCTGCGGGAGCGAGGTGAAGGGGAGGAAAAAAATCACCGCCCGGTCTTGCCCTCGGCGTTCCGCAGCCCGTGGAAAAGTTGCAACAAGCGGCCGGACCGGCGGCCGAGCCTTAGGAGATCTCGGAAGGCACAGGGGAAAACTGCCGTAGTAAATCAGTTGTCTGTGTTACCCTGATGGGTGCGAGAACATGAAATAATCGGGGCAGCAGTGCAGTGGCTGCGGTTCCCGCTGTCTCCCCGCACGCCGCTCCAGCGTGCGGCGCCGGGCGGGTGCTGTGGGAACCCCGGCGTTTCGCCCTTCGTCCTCCCGCATCCCGCCGGGAATTGCCCGCTGCGGGGGCCCCTGCCATTATTTCTGCAGGTTCTGTAGGGATTGCCGTCACTGTGCCGTGCGGTTTCTAGAAGGAAGCGAGGGACAGACACGAGTGGGAAATTGTAACAAGAAGTGGCTCAAGGAAACTCTAACGGGAGAAAGTTTAAGGCTGGACTTCGCAAGGTGCCGATAGCCTCTATCCCGGCAGACCCCAGCGAGAGCCAGGACTGCTCCGGGAGAGAACAATGCATGGACACGCACACCGCTGCCTCTGCGCTGGGGGCTTTTCCCTCCTCCTACATTTCTGGGTTAGAGGCGAGATACTTTTTTTGCCTTCGTCTGTTTCTTGGCAATTTTTGGGTCACCTACACACTTGTGAAGACGCTGCAGAATACAGTCACTGGAGAAGACAAAAAACATATTAAAAAAAAAATTAAAAGACCTTACCGAAGTATTTTGGGTAATTAAATAATTTTTCAAGAGATGAGAGGAATTAGAAATACTCACTTTCTAAAATATTTGAATTTCACCTGGCCAAATCACTGGAGAGTATACCCATGCTTAAGAACTTAAAACCTGGCGACTTAATTTTTGTGATGCTGAAGTACACCAGGGTTTTATCTTAATTTATCAGCTCTGAATTTTAGCAATGTATATCCATTGCTGTTATTCACATTAGATTACTAGAGATGTCTTGAACAAAGATGTTTCAGACCCTGTATAGACCATTATTTAACTGTGCTGAACAGATTATTAATTGTGAAGGGTCTCTTGAAGTCTGAGTGCCGTGTTTATGCACTTACAAATAAGGATTTATGAGTGGAAGCAGTCAAGCATTTTATTACATTTGAACTGTGAACTTGTAAAAATCAACAGACTACTTTTGCAAATTCAGAGCAAAGCAGGAACAATCCTTCTCTCCCAGTAAACTGGGAAAGACAGGCAGTCTTGGCATTCAGGACCATATGTCTTGACTCAGGGGCTCACAAGCTGTAGCCTGTGGAACAGCTTCTTGTCATGGTGGTGAAGCATCTGTCAGCCTTCAAGCAGTTATGCTTCCTGCTCCTTGGAGGCACTGACAGACTCCTAGTTCTCCAAAGGGTTGTTTCCTATATTTTGAGGAGTAGCAAACAAGTGTGGTACCAAACCATTAATGTTTCGACGGGATCAGAGCAGGAGATACTTTCAAGAGGACTTGTCATTAAAACCACGAAGACCCTGTGCAAAGAGAGAGAGAGGAAGTGAAGTGGGTACAAGAAAGGGGACTTAAGCACATGGGGGCACTTGACACATTAAAGTAAATCTCAATCTATATGCTCTCCTGTGGCTACTTCTGTCATTGTCTAGATTGGTAACTGTCATAGTGAAAAGAACAAGATTGGAAAACCAAGAAAGAAGGTAATATTTCTTACAATAAAATATTCTGTTATAGATATAGTACAAAAAGCAAGAACCACACGCTCACTGAGCCTTGCAAACACTTGGTAATGCCTGGAAAGTGTTTAAAATAAATCAGGGATTTTGATCTTTGAGGCAATGTTGCACAGTGATAATATATAACTAGTGCAGCTGAAGGAGTAGCTGAGTCATACGTCAGTACAACGAAAGTGCTGAAAGAAGAGAGTCGTGCTGAGCACTAGACTCAACGTGATCGAGTTGGTCTGTTTATTTAAATCAGTCTTAACCTGAGAGACCACAGGAACTGCAGAAGCACATTCCCCAACTGTGTCAGTCCTAGAAGTGATGTTTATGAAACTCTATGGTTTGATGGATATATAACCCCTCTGTTTTAAACACACCAACACTTGGATTTTTCTTTTTAAGCCATGATTTCTTTAAAGAAGTGATTAAGCATTTAGGGTTCAGTCACATAAATCCTTTTTCAATGGGGCTATTTCCATGAATTAATCTTATTGAAGGATTACTTGGATGAGAGGATTTGTAGGCTTATATACTTAGTAATTAAAACTATTATCAGAAGTGAGTTTATGTCCTTTTGCATACTAATGTGACAGCAAATAAAATGTCACTGATTCCTGGACAGCTTTTTACAATTTGAATAAAACAGGATGAGTGATGCCAGTGTGGTATGATCTTGAAAAAACATGTAGCATGTTTTTTTATAACATGTAGAAGTGTTCTTTGCGTGATTTGAAGACAATCTAAATAGGATTAAGTTACTAAGAAATATGTGGCAAAGAAGGGTCACCTATGGGGTAGGTCTGAAGGCTGATAAGGTATCACAGATACATGGTTCAGGCACTTGATCTCCATCCTCTTAGAAACCTCAGTATTAAAAGTGTCTTAGATTTCAGCACAGCTTTCTACCCCTGAACATGTGCATTACTGTTGGTGCTTAAATTACCATCTGACATTGTCCTAGCTGCACGTGTGTGTCCCTAAAGTGGAAGCCTCTGTAGAAATTATTTTGGACCAGTACCTGGAAAAAGAATTAGTACTCAAATTGGCACTTCTAGTCTCATATCAGCAGGCTAAATCAGAAATGCAAATCAGATACCTGATACCTTGGTGTGAGCTTGCTTTTAGGGGAAATAGTGGCTTCTGATCATCAGTCGTTCTTGCTTATTCTGCAAAAAAATGAACACTAGGCACTGGAAGATATTTGGAGCTCATGGTAGGTATAGATCTACTGCTCATTAAATAGAAAAAGAGAATTTGCTGTAGCCAGAAAGATGCTGAACTGTTAATGTTAAGCAATGGGTCTCCTCTGTTCCCCTGGTTTTGACTCTGCTCAAGGGAAGCCATGCTGCAAGTACTGCAGCTGGAAAGAACATCCTGGAATAAAGAGTCGTATGGAGAATAAACAGCAGACAACCTGAAAGATTCAAGGGTGGGGGAGCATTTTGTAAAGCATGTTTAGTGATCTTTTTATTTATTTCTTTTCTTCACCTTCTTTGATTATGTGCCTGCAAGTTTTTATCTGTGTGAACTATTTGGCACTTGGCTTTGTTGTTTAAAGTGAGGCCAGTAACTCAGTCTTCTCCTGACCCAGTTCTGCCATTGCACTGAAATCTAGTTTTTCCCTTTAAGCACTGCATGTCAGTCCTTCAGGTACAGTTCTGCAAGCTGACAGTGCCATTCTCCAAGTTTTGTTATGTGATTTAATGGTATGCTGGCTCATGTAATCACCATATTGTATGAAAGTTAAGAGCTGGCAAGATGCAGCCCTTGGCTTCGGATGGGCAATGCTCGGTATGCAGTATGTAAACACAACACCCATTTATTAGAAGCAAAGGAAAGAAAAATCTCCCTACGCAATTCCATTTGAGTGTTGTGGGAGCTGACATGAAAACGAAAGTACTTGTTCTTGCCCTGGTCTTTGGTGTGCCAAACCTGAGATTAGTCAGCCTTTTAAACACAGTGTAAAACCGCTTTTTTGTTGTTGTTGTTGTTGGTTGTGTTTTTTTCCATGTGTTTGTGGGAAAAGGAGATGGATGAATGTTAAGGTGAGTGGCAAGCAGTAGTGCTTCTCTTTAATTTTGTTATTTGGCCCATGTTTGTATTGCCTACCCAGTCATGTAAACCTGCAAAACTGACTTTCTGTAAATACTACTGATGCTGAAATAACTGGCTGCAGGGAGCACAAGAAATACAGATTTCTTTGCTGTATGGTTTTACTTATTGACAAATGTAAATAGTATCAGATATCTATTAGCATGTGAATGAAAAGATGAGAAAACAAAAATGGTGTTATGTATTTTGTTTTATTGAAGCTGGTAGCATGTATAATATCAGAGATCATTGATAGTATTATAATGAAGACATTAATTCTACTGTGTGTCTGAATAAAAGCCAGTTTAGGAGTTCAGATTAATGAATCGGATCATATTAGTATAGGAAATAATTGTCATCTAATTTCCTACACTTATCTAATAACCACTAGGTGAATTATTGGTTGCTGTTTCTGTTTAAACCATGTTTAAATTATACAGGGTAGATGGATACAGTAGTGATTTTAAATCTCATTAGGAATTTTCTGCTTTATATGTATTTTGCCATTATTGTTGCTGTGTGGCACAGACCTGATTCTGGGTGCAAGGTGGAAATAGCATCAGGTCTAAGATATCACTGCATATATTGCCTGAAGAAGTCCCTTATGGTTCTCATTGCTCTGCAGCCATACTGTGGAGCACACTGTTTGGCAAAGTGGGGAGGTAAATCCTTAGCTTCAAGCTATTTCATCAGCACTTGAAACAACAGTAAAAGTGAGACCCTGTGGTGCAGCCTTGGGGGGCTGAGTGCAGGTGCCTCTGCTGCAGGGCCAATAGCTGACTGCTGCTTCACAGTGGTCAGTGCTCCTGGGAGGATCTGAAAGGGTACCTTTCACTTACCTCCCAGCCCTAAACTTTGGCTGCTGCTAAAGAACACTTGTAAGCATTCAGAGCCTGCAGTATTTGGTTCTTTTTCTTTACTTTTGCTGCAAAACTTACTCAATGGAGAAGATAAAACTAAGACCCTCAAGATCACATTTAGCCCAAGCCACAAGAGCCTCCCTTTCTCCTACCTGTGATTTGGCACCTGTGTAACAGTCATTCCCATGTATTTGTTAATGTTCCAGTGAAGAATTTCTGGGAGTCCAGCTGTGTATCTCAGTCCTCTTCTACCTTCACTGGCTTCTCACTGGTTTTGGCCAGCAGAGCTGGGAAGTCAGGGAGGGGTGTTGTGTCCTGGCAGCCTTGGAGTTGGGCCAGGCAGTGGGCTACACTCTTCAGCTTAAACTGATGCTCTGCAAAGTCTGTAGGTTTAGTCTGGGCTGTCACAAAAGGATGCATGAATGGTCTACAGCCATTATCTCTGGGTTTGCAAACAACCTTGATTCAATCCAGACTGAAAAGCTAGTCTAGAAAAATTTATGTGAGTATATGCACTAGAGTGAGAGAGACACACATTCACATATTTTCTTGGGTAGCATCCTAAGTCTGTGGGAAGGTTCTGACTATCTAGTTTATCTTGTTGAAGCTGTCCTGTTGAAGGTTTATTTGTTCAATCTTGAGGGTGGCTTACACATGAGCTAAGAATGTGGGGGAGACTTTATTCCAGACCACAAGTCCTAATTTACAGATTGTGAATCATGCCACATTCTGAACTTCCATTCAGAAACATTTAAGCATTTTCAAGTCAGAGTCTGAAAATATCAGTCTGTCTGTCATATCTATTCTTGTACCTTGGCCAATCCCTGGCTTCAATCACGTTAACTTGTCTTAGTGACAATAAACCCTTATCCAGTGTCTTATTTAGCAGGCCTTCTGCTTTTCATTTGTTCTGCTACCATCAGCTCCAGGGACGTTAATTCACTGACAGTTACAGCCAGGGAAAAATTTAGTCCAATTTCTCTGTCACCTCTTCTTTAGATATACTTTCAGAAGTTTTTAGGAGCACCCTGAATGCAGCTTTAGAGATATGTTAAGTGTATGTGGTGTGTTTGTTGTGGACCTGGATTCTGCATTTGCCATGGCAGGAATCTCTGTACTTGATATAGTCAGGATGACTTGTACTGATAACCTTCCAGTGTCTTTCCTCCATGAAATGAATTACGCTGTTTTGTAACTTTTCTCATTAGCATGTGCTTGCTCCGTAGCAGCAGACCAAGGTATGTCTTCCTTTTATGTTTGCAGCATGATACATCATTATTGGATGGATTCTTTGGTCTGTTTAGTAACACATAACCTCTAATTACTTTTGGAAAAAAGTTATTCTGGCAGTATAAGTCAGATTGTAAAACCAAGTTGTGCATGTCCTGGCAATTTATCTCTGTTTAAAACATGAAATGAACTCTGTGCAAAGCAAACAGCAACTTTTTTTGTAAAGACAAAAGAATGAACTTGATGATGTGTATACAACAAATTCTGAAAACAGTGGTGTAATGCACTGATATAAAATTTTTATTTAAGAGAAATTAATATAATATAGATTAAATAATATATTAGTAGATAATACTGATATAAAATAATATATAATGTTTAATGTTGTACAGTGCCTGTAAATGTGGAGGGTTTAAAGAGTGTAGGAAAGTTTCTTCCTCCATTTCATGTTGGTCCAAAAAAATTCCTGTCTCTTTATGGAGATTTCATAATTGTATAAAATTGGAGTATGATAGCAAGGTGTTGGCTTTTGTGGTCTAACTGAAGTAAGACACTAAGGAGTCAGGCACGATGCATTTAAATTAATAATATGCTGTATGTATGCAAAATAATTCACTAAATGAAAAGTGCTTAGAAATTTAGGGACGTTGAAATTTAAACATGCTAATAGTCTATTGTAAAAAAGTCCTAAGTTCCAACCCTCTAATTTCCACCCTCCATTTGCTCATTATTAAGTGAACTCAGCAAAATTTGTCTTTTGCATTAAATAGCAAGCAGACAACATTTTGCATTATGTCTTTAAACTGATACAGATCTGAATGTCAGTTCTTCCTGAGATTTGTTTTTTCTTTTTCTACTTTGAAGCATGCAGGAATAGGAACATTAGTCAGCCAAATGAATTTAGGAAGCTTGTATAACACTGCTTGGCACCCTCTTTCGTTTGGATTAAAAAACATGTTCCTGAATAAACAGAGCTTTTTGGTGGTTATTTTAAAAAGGAGGGAAAAAATATATATCTCCAGTGTTCATAATTGGTGTCTTTTTCAAGTCACTGTGGTTCAGCAATGTGTGGATTGCATTTTTATTCTAACAGCAAAAACTAATAAGTGCTCTATTTGACATTAGTTTAAATTATTCTGATGGGCATTGCTTTATTTTCTAGGAAATGCAAACCTTTCTTATAAACTGTAAATTTGAATACTGTCACTGAAGGTGCTTTGATCTTCTGTATTATAATCCCTAGCAAAGAATGTGCCCTAGATTTGCCATGCCCTCTCTAAAAATACTGACCATAATTGTATTCTGTTCCAAACTGTTTACATATATTTCTTCAGTGTTTGTTCCATTAATAGTGTAATAATGTTTCAGTCTACTAAAATCAGTGAAAATCTAGCTATTTTT
Organism: Muscicapa striata striata; assembly: GCA_030060385.1. Classification (NCBI taxonomy): domain Eukaryota; kingdom Metazoa; phylum Chordata; class Aves; order Passeriformes; family Muscicapidae; genus Muscicapa; species Muscicapa striata. The sequence continues at coordinate 2,295,479 of JAREIS010000014.1, read as the reverse complement.
AAAAATTTACTTCAATCTCAAGTCAGATGGTATTCATAATACTCCATCCATTTTCTTCTGGATTTTTTTTCCTATCACCATGGCTCAAGGCTGCATCTGAAAATGACTGCAAGTTTCTCTCCTCTTCCCCTTAAGACAGAAAACTACCTTCATTTCTTTGTGCACCTTTCCTGGCTTCTGCTGTGTTTAAGTCAGTGTTCTCACCTCTGACAAGAGAACTTCTGCACTTCTAGCATCCACAGTGCTGAAGGTGTGTCTGTCAGCATCTTGTTTGCTCCCATACAGCTTAAGCTTCATCTCCAGTGTATGTTCTCTACATTTTTAATGGCATTTTTATTTCTCACTACCTTTTGGGCCCACTTCAAATATTAGACCTCTGAAAAACCTGTTGTTACTGTATTTTGTATCATCTGTAGAAACAAAGTCTCTCTTTGGACAGGATTAGAATGAATCCATTGTTCCGTAGAATATCTTGGTTTTTTTGTTTTACACCACTTGCAAGATATTTTTAAAGTCCTCTGAAATACTGGTCTGCCATTTCTAGAAGTGACAATACCTTTTTGTCTCTAAAATAAGTGATTTTCTTAATATATTAAGAAAATTCTTGTTTGTTTGTTTGTTTGTTTGTTTGTTTGTTTAAATTTTAATGGTCAGATACTTACTGAGACCAAAGGAAATCTTTTTAGAAGTAGTTGTTACTGCTTTCCCCTGTACCTCAGCTCTTTTACCTAACCAAGTGAGAAATTTGGTGCTTTCATTTTACTTTTAAAAATTTCTGGTTTAATAAGTTCCTTAAATAATTGAAGTGAATTTCTATATTTTCATTATGCTTAGTGCATTAAAAAAAAAATCTCTTCTCACATGCAGGTTTTAGGGATCAACTAAACATTTACCAGTAATGGTCAGATTCTCTACAGTACTCTTGGTTATTTCCCACTGTAACAGAATGTTGTTGACATTTGCAAATGGCCTGAGACATATGTGAAGTTAATCTGCTTTTAGCCTACTAAAATCTGGTTTATTTCAATTGAAACAAATCCATTGCATCAAGAACATTATTTCAGTTACTGTTTAATTAATACCTGTTCAAAATGCTATTTGTCAAACAGTTATGTTCTTTTTGGCATTATTCACTATGATGGAGTTGTCTTCTTAGCATCCATCTCCATTACTTATTTCAAAGTAAATGGCACAATTCCTATAAAACTGGGAAGATTTTTTTTTTTCCTGGAAAAATTGATATTGTCACTCAGGTAAACTTGCTAAAAAATTGTATCAATTATGAGAATGCATGACTAGTCACTGGAATTTTAGAGTGTAGACATTGAACAATATGCTCTGAGGAGATTTACACTAATCTTCTCTACAATGGGTTGTGTTTTCTGTGAGATTAATTATGGAAGCCAAAGCAATTTCATAATAGGCCAGGCAAATTAATGTGTCCTATTTAATAAGAATGATCCTAGGAAGCATTTGAGAACTAGGTACAAAAATAATCCAAGAAATCTTATTATATTGTGTCAATATTTGTATGAGTTTTTCTATCAGCACATCTGTAACAAGGATGCTGTTGAACATGTAGCAGGATAATTTCACTACTGACAGCTAACATTCTTTTCAATTCACATGAATACTTTTGACCAAATGCAAAGCTCTGTATCACACTGCACACGATTTACAATTCAGTTTTTTAATGAGTAACCCCTGTGAAAGTTATCAGTAAAAGTAAGGTAAAATAGCTGTTTTTCAGTGTGTTTTGTTCTGTTGTATTGTTGTAGATACTGTAAGAATACCTAATATTTCATATCAGTTATTTAACTACTTTGTTATTGGTGTAAGAGTTATATGTTTTATAGGCATCTGTATGTAATAGGCATTTTTATTTCTTAAAAATTTTACAGACTTAAAGAGCTTTTTTTTCTCAGATTTTTGTTGTCCAGTTATGTGTGCATTTCCATAGTCATATCAAACTGTAAGCTGAATGACTTAACTTCTTTTTGGAATGTTTGCCCCACAGTTTCTGTGTTTTTTTTAAGGAAAGCCACAAGTGGAGCTTCTGGTTTAAGATTAGATATTTACAGTCCTCTCTAGTTAGCATAACTCAAACAAAAACATTGAGATATCATGTGAATGACATTCACTTTAATCTGTGGTCACAATTCTTTGATGATGAAGTTAGCTGGGATTTATCCTATGTCTCTTAACTGTAAGCTGAGACCACTTGCATGCAGGTATATGTCACAGTAATGTGCCTGTTCTTCCTGGAGACATAGGAGAGTTGTGGGGAAAAACTGGAATACCAGAAACACTTTGATGGAGTTTGTAGTTGTTAGTCTATACAAATCCCAATCAAAACCAAAAGCAAACAAAAAACCCCACCAGTAAACCTCTAAACCCACTCACAAACCACCAGGATATTAAAAATGCAGTTTGTTTGAACAGATGTAAAGTTAGGGGCAGGATGTAAATTGTAAGTCAGGTTAATTTTACAGTAAAGACAAGATGATTATAACTTCATAGAAATAGGTGGACATGGTGTTTTTTCCATTTTCTTAAATATATAGTACCTCAACACATTAACTCTTAATTCTTGTCTTTAGAATTAATGAATATGTCCAGAGGTGAAAAGAGTTTTTCTTACCAGCTCGCCTCTATTGTTGCATTGCTAGCAGATCTTGTTTAATTTGCCTGGTAGAAGGCAGATGGGAACTCTGTATTAATAGAGTTTAATGAAAGGAATAGAAAAGCTCAGTTGCTGTAAAAGAGATGCATTCAATGCACTAAATATATTTGTGTTTCAAAATGGATGAATAAGGAGAAAGAATGGAAATTGCTTATTTAGATTCTTAAAAAATAAAGACCTAAGAAAAAAACCTAAATAGTCCCATGGTGTATCTCTCTTATCATAACAGTTTGAGGGGAAAAAAAAATTAGGACACAAAGCAAAGTGTAGGAACAAGTCATTAATTTGTAACATGGCAAAAACCTAAAAGGTAATGTTCTCTAATTGTCAGTAACCTCATATAGTTCAATGTGGTAATAGGGTTCACAGATTGATGACAACATGTGCAAGCTACATAAATTACTCAGGTTAATTGAAACTAAAAGAGATTCTGAGGAACTTTGTAAAGGTTTAGAGGAGATGGGAGAACAGATGGCATGATGGCAAGTGGAGTTAGTTGTGTTGAAGAGCAAGGGGGATGCATGTTGGAAGGAATGTTCTGAACTAATTGTAACTGAATTAATAACAGCAGTTTCTATTACTTCTAAAAGCTACTTACAAGCTCTTGTTTATGTTCTTGTAGCAATGCTTGGTCAGGAAAATGAATGAAAATTCCTTATATTGTGCCCGTAGTGGAACAAATCAGACAGCATATTGGGATGCAGTAGGAGCAGAAAGAGAAATTTGAAAGGGGAGTGCTTTTATGATAGTGATCATCAGCCATCCTTAAGACGTTCTGGTTTTCCCATTGAAAAAAGAGCATAACAGAAATAAGGATCTTAAGATAGGCAAAAACATTGTAAGGGAGCAATTTGCATGTGAAGAGAGACTGGAAGTTAATTGCAAGAAACTACTGGATGATATGCAGGAAGTAGTAGAGGGAATGATTGCTGGACATTACTGATCCTTTTTTCATACAAGAATAAATAAATCTTTAACAGAAGAGGCTAAAACAGGCAATGCTGCCTTAACACAAAATTACCAGTCTGGAAAGGTTTTTGACACTAGATATAATATGGCTTGAAATGCAGCTTGATATATGTTAGAGGGAGCCCAAAGAGGTCACATCCAGAAAGGGGTAGTCCTAGTCTCCTCATCCTTGCACATCTCATCTCCTTCTCTGCTCATTCCTCAGGGATTACTTTTTGTCTCTGAGCTGAATTGACTAGTCACTGTCTTTGAATTTACTGGCTTGCTTAGGGGTCGGGTGAATGTCAGAGGGAGGGAAGCTGTGGGGAAGGAGCCCAGCAGCAGGGAGCTGTTAGATGGCTTCAGACCATCTCATTAGCCTCGACTGAAGAAAAAGGGATTATACACTTAAGTAGGTAAAACGCCATGGTTATTTTAGTTTACACTCTGTGCATGACATGTGTCTTATCTTCTAATTCATGCAATTCAGAAGAAATTTTCATATAAGCAATATATTCTGTAAATCTGAATGATCAGTTTTCTTCAGTTTTCGGTGGGCACCAGACCAATCATGTACTGATCTGACACTTCTATTTTCCAAATCTTCATTGCCTTAATTGTACAAGTCAGGTTTGGCCTAATTATAAACTCAGTTTCATATACAACCATCTGCCAAAATTACCATCTGTAACAATTCAGCCTCTAGCTTAGAGGAAAGGAAAACACTTTAAGATATATTGTAGCTGAGCGTCAATTACATGTGAAAGCAATGACGGCTGAGATGTTCATACTGAAAGATCATTCTTTTAGCCATCATGTGACTCTCAATGGTAAGAAGTCAAAATTTTATGTAAAGTTGTTGTACAGCTCTAGCCATTGAAAACCAGTAGAGTTGCCATGCACCATCCCTGAAAGATACTTCTGCACAGCACTCCAGTGTTAGCAGGAAAAATCACTTAAAAGTTTGTCCACTTTTAAAGGTGCATAGAAATTAAAAATATGCTTGAGTTTCTGATGCAGTAATGCTGTTGCTGGATTTTTGTGTTAAAGGAAGCATTTTGATCAGTCTCACCACATTTTTGCCATCTTAAACTACATTTCTCTGCAAAAACCTTACACATGGGTTGAAATTCTTAAAATGACCCTTCTGACAATTGCTTTCTTTAAAAAAGAAACAAACCAACATATGTCTCAGGAAACAATTTCAGAAAGAATTTTTAACATTAACAGTGGCATAATGCATTTTTAGTACATCTTGAAAAATGAAAGGATGCTTGTTTTCTACTGTAGAAATTTGCAGTTAGAATAATAATAACAACTAAAATATTTTTGGCATATGAAAATGCTTTCGGTTTAGATGAGAAACTTGAAAGAAAATAGAGTTGATTTTTTCTCACTAATATATTAATGTAATTACCTTAAGACAAGGCATAATGTGTTTGTAATTCCAGCTTGCTGAGGTAAATGGCTTATTGGCTGCCCAGTGCTTACGTTGTCTTGCAAGCATACTTAAATGTTTTGAAGATTAGTTTCTAATTTGATGTGGCTTTTACATGATTTGTCTACAGTCTCACAAGCTTCAAGGCATTTGAGAATATAATCTAATCCATTGCTTTGGATAAATGTTCTTTTCACAAAAAAATATAGATCCATTCTCAATGTATTTATATTCTAATAACAGTGTAAATATAATGTATCCTTTTACAGATCTTTACCTTAAAGTTAAATTGTTCACTTTGGTTTTGTATATGTATAGGAAAACATGCAATTCAAATTATGTAGGGAATAAAATGTTGTCTGACATACGAGAGAACTGAGTTAAAATCAGGATCCAGAAAAAGTTATGGCATTTTGTGGGGCTTTTTTCCCAGTCAGAAAGTGTTTTAAACCTGATTTTGTCTTACTATGGGGTATTTGGAAACAGCTGTGATAAACTTGCACGATTCTCACAAACTTTTCTTGGAGCCCTACTAGTATTTGCTGAGAATCTCAGCTTCTCAGGTAAACTGATAAGAAGTACATATTCAAGATCTAGTGAAACTTCAGAAATGTATAGTTTTAGGGGAAATGGAAGCCTAGCAGTGTTTTTGTGATCAGCTCATTGAAAATTTGTTTGGTTATTGACAAATATGCCTCCAAGTTTTTGAATGGTAAGGTTTAAACTTACACATTTCCTGGGGAAATACCTTGACAGACATCATGCTGGCTAATGGTCAGGTAACTACTCTACCAAGAAATAGTCTGTGTAAAGAAGAGAATTTTTGTTGTGACAAAGATGTTTAGCATGTTGAATGTCCTCAGGTGTTTTCTTGTATCTCTTGATGAAGGAAGATGAAAACTTAACACCAAGGACGGGAGTTGCAGGTTTCATTTTTCACTTGTTTGATTTTTTAGTATGCTGGCTCTTAAGAAGCTTGCCTGTAGGTGCTTTTAATCTTTTCCCCTGATGAAGTATCTTACCAAAACTTTTGGCAATTTTTGTAAAAATTGACTATAGATAATTGTTCAAATGTCCACAGGGGCTGTGGATATATTTTTTTTTAAATAGACAGAACATGATGTGGAAAGGATTATGTATTTTATTTAAATCTCATACTGTTTCTAGCAAACAAGGCACTGTTTTGTTGAATTTTCTTCTTTCATTCTCTTATGACACAGTGTACAAGGTGCTTGTAAAACACAGCATTCAATCTTTAAAGTCATGTTTCTAAATCATGAATGGCACATCATTAATAGATATTATGTCAGATATAGTAAATTTTGCAATGAAAAATAGTGAAAAAGAGCAGAAACGCAGACTTCACTATGGAAGACCATAACCTTGCCCCATTTCTGCAGCTGAGTTGTGTAATGACACTCCCTTGTGCTACAGGAGATCAATGTATTCAAAATACTTTTCATCCTTGATACATGCCCCAAGGTAATAATTTAGGTTTAGAATAATGCTTATAAAAGCGTCTTTTGAATTCTGAAAGAATGAATAACAGTTTTTATTACTTATGTTTAAAATTTTCGGTGTCACTACTGATGATGGTTATGAAACCTAAAATATCTCTTTTTATTTCCCAAAAGATCCAAGATTTAATGCAGCTGTAGAGCAGAATGACCTTCTTTCATCAGTGTTGTTGGTGTTGAAAACTTTCACCACAGGCCTAGCTAACTGTCTGATTGGTTTGTTGTTTTATTTTTTAAAATCTCTTTGTCTTGGTTGGAGTAGGGATAGAGTCAATTTTCTTCCTAATAGCTGGTATAGTGTTGTGTTTTGGATTTAGTATGAGAATAATGTTGATGACATGCTGATGTTTTTAGTTGTTGCTAAGTAGAACTTGCTCTAAGTCAAGGACTTCTCAGCTTCTCATGTCCTGCCAGTGAGAAGGCTGGATGGGCTGAAGAATCTGGGAGGGGACATGGCCAGGGCAGGTGACCCACACTGTCCAGAGGGATATTCCATAGCATATGGCTTCACACTCACCATAGAAACTGGGGGGAAAGCTGGCTGAGGGCCACTGCTGCTTGGGAACTGGCAGCTCAGTGGGTGGTGAGCACTTGCATTGTGCATCACTAGTTTTGTATATTCTAATTATTTTGTTACTATTGTTACCCTTATTATTTCCTTCTTTTTATGTCCCCTTAAACTGTGTTGATGTCAACCTGTGGGTTTTCTCACTTTTACTCTTCTGATTCTCTCCCAGATCACACTGGGGAGGAAGAGTGAATGAGCAGCTGTGTGTTGCTTAGTTGCCATCTGGGGTTAAACTACAACACTCTTCAAAATACAAAATCACTTTCCTCACCAACATACGTGTTGTGTCATAATTTGAAAAGTTCTCAGCTGGGGTTTCTGGGGGATCAAAGTGAAAGCTTTTTATTTCCTGTTTCAAACCTTTCTAAGTCAATGCAGGTGCTGCTGTCTGGAATATATCCAAAGAAGTCAGCTTTTGTGAAAAGTAAATTTGGAATACTTTTTATGTCAACAGTTACTTATCGATGGGAGAAACTGCTCTGACTATTGAGGAGGGATCCCATTTAAAGGTTGCATGACTTCGTGTTGGTTTGCTTGTCTTCACTTTACAAGCAACCACCTGGTTGGATACTGCACCCATTGTGACAGTTGTAACAATACTTAGTAAGAGTTAGGTCAATCCTATATTTACACTTTTGGAGAGGAGAGTCTGTAGAAAGCAAATAAATAAAACTTGTAATCTGAGAAGAGGTAAAAGAGAAAATTTTATTTATTTCCATGAGGTTTGTGTTTGCTTTTTTGTCATCAAGAAATGAAAGTCAAATTGACTTTATAATTATTCATAGCAAAGACTCCAATAGTAGGGTTGATTTTCATAAGCATATGAAGAGAACACACCAGAAAGATGGGAGTATAAACACACAAGGAAAGGAGCAGTGCTGCCATGAGAATGGATTGATATAAACTACTGTCACTTACACTGGACAGTACCAGGCTTTTAACTGTTGGAACAGTGAAGATTAAGATAATCTCCCAAGATTCACTTCAGATCCTCTGTTTAGTCCTGAACACCTCACTACAAGGAAGACACTGAGGTGCAGGAGCATGTCCAGAGAAGGGCAGCAGAGCTGGTGAAGGGTCTGGAGCACAAGTCTTAGGAGAAAAGGCTAAGGGAGCTGGGGAGCTGTTTACCCTGGAGAAAAGGAAGCTCAGGAAAGAGATAAAACTCTCTACAGTCGCCTGAAAAGAGGTTTGTAGCCAGGTGAGAATTGATCTCTTCTCCCAATTGCCAAGTAATAGAACAAGAGGAAATGGCTCAAGTTTTGTCATGGAGAGTTTAGATTAGGCATTAGAAAAATTTCTTCACCAAAATGATGGCCAAGCACTGGCACAGACTGCCCAGGGAAGTGGTTGAGTTATCTGCCCTGGAGGCATTCTAAAGATGTATAGATGTGATGCTTAGAGACATGGTTTAGTGGTGGCAATGCTCAGTTTACAGTCAGACTTGATCTTAGAGGTATTTTCCAATCTGAATGATTCTATGATTATTCCCTCCAATCTCACTTTACTTCACTCTTTCTATTTGGTTTTATCCGGTCCTATTAAAAATATAAGCTATCTTATCAAAGGAGTGGGATGCAAAAAATGTTATCTGGAACCTACCTGCCCCAGAATTACCTGAAGCCCACAGTACCTTTGAAAACTGATACTTGCTGTGGCATGGGGCAGATAAAGTTACTGAAGAGGTTTATGCTCCAGGAATACCAATCTTTTGAATGTCTGTCAAGGAGGGCTGGCTAGGTCTATCCCTGTATGTTGGAATTCAGGTTACTGATATAATTTGCCTTTAGTAGTAGATGATGCCAAAGCCATTCTGGATGGATTGCAGAGCACCACATTTGATGTGGTCATGGTGATGGTCATGAGACCTTCAAAATGAGAGAGGGATTGAGGAAAGCTTCTGGAGCTAGATCCCATGATCTTTATCATGATAACAAACATATAATTAATCCAAACTCTATTTCCTCATCTTATCTTGAGTATTCTTGTAGACCGCTAATGTAGACAACGACTATAAAAAGTCAGGAAATGAAAAGTCTTACAATATGTTGTACAATACTGATGTGAAAAATTGTCATTCATCAGCACTGTCAAAGCTTGTACTGGTGTTGGCATATCTAAGAGCTCCAAACTGTTTATTCACAGCTAAGCTTGTAATTCTAAGAATTTAATACAGTTAAGGTAGGTGCATGAAACACAGTCTCGACTATACTGGAATCTAGTTTCAGTCTGTGTTCAGCAATTGCCCTTTTGTTGCAAGGTCTCATATCAAGCAGAGAAATTAGTTCTGAATTTATATCTCTGTAAAGATACAGTGCCTATCAGGGATGTTACCAAAAAAATTCAGAGTCCAGAATCAGAACAGTGTCTTTCCAAGAACATGTCTTTGGTTTTAAACCAAGTTGACGATTCTGTGATTTATATTTCAAAAATCATCCCCTGCTTATACAAAAAAGCATAAAATGATTGGGAAAAAAAAAAAGAAAAAGAAAAACATGTAAACTTCTCATTTTATATAAGGATATTTTTCCCGATGTTTGCTTTCCACAGGCTTGAGCGTGAACTGAAAACTCTTCAGATTTATAATGCAAAGTCTAGCAAAGTTTCTGTGCATGAAAGAGTAAGAATCTACTTAACATGTTTTGCTTCATACTGAAAATTATATACAAGGGAGGATATTGTCATCATGTACATGGGTTCTAGTGTATGCCAAATATCAAAATAGCTGTTGTTTTCACTTTGCTAGATGATTTTATTTATTTTATTTTGCCCATGTAATAGTTTTCCAACCCAAACACCATATAATTTGTAGCAGATGGCAAGAATTAAATGTCCAGTACAGAATTTCTGTAACAAGTCTTATTTCCTTTCCTTTACTGGTGCTTGAAAATCCAAGATTAAAGAAGATTGCTTGGTATATATTTTAATTATAATTCAAAAGAATGTTCAATATCGTGGACTTTTTTTTTTTTCATGAACTTGGCAAACAAGCAAGACCTCTGAAATAGATCTTTAGAAAAAAATCTTTAATTAAATATTTTATCTAAGAGAACGTCTTTTTATTCCCTGAGGAAGTCAGATCATCCACCTCCACACAATGTGAAGAGCATGTCCTCCCTGCAAAGATAATCTTGTATTTTATGTTGCCTTCACCTTTAAATTACTTAAAAATGCCTTTGGATCTATGCTGGAAAATTCTTCCATAAGTTTCCAGGGGAAAGGTTTTTTTGAGTCAACTGAAGTTTGGTCTTTCGGTTATTTCTGGTTTGATTGTGCATGTATTTGGACTTCAGTGCCTTCACTACAAAACAAGAAAGTATTGGCCTTTATCACTCTATAGATAGAAAAATGAAAAATTTCAGTATCAATCCTGGATATTTGCTATGGAATTTTACAAGAAGTGGAAAAGAACATCTCCGTTGCCAGTACACGTCTTAAAACGACTGCTAAGTAAAGGACCTCTGGAGATTTTCATAAACTCTGAATATGATTTAACAGGAAGATTTCTTTCAAAATATAGAAATTCTTAAAATTCTTATTCTTTCTTCCATCTGAAACACTTTTGTCCTTTAAGTCTCCTGGCTCTTTTACAGAACTAGAATGCCACCTGATGGATTATTATCAGTAAATATTTATTCAGACGCTTTTAACACGAGTTCTAGAGGCAACATTCGTGTATAATTACCTGTCTCTTGGTAACTTCACTTCCCAGTACTTGGTAACTAAACAAACTGGCTGTCATCCAGGACAAGTTTAGGATGCATGGAAACCGCCTGAATCCCTGATTGTCAAGTGAGATTAAAGAGTGGACAAAATTTATTATGGATCAGATAACACTTTTAAAGAACCAGAACATATATTTTTAGACTAGCCAAATATTTTGTAATGGTATCCTTATAGAGATTGAAAATAGATATGTTAATTTATGCATTAAAAAGACTTTTTTGTAGTTTACTGAACGTAATTGCAAGATACCTGAATTGCATTGATTTGCAAGGCAAACTCTGTGTATCAATTTACACTTCTTGGTTATCACATTCATCTTGGTTTCAACTGAAACACCCCAACCAAACTCAGCAGGAGTTTGGGTACTCCTTACCAAGTGCAGCAGTAGCACATTGGCTGAGCTACATCTGTCAAGAGGAGTTGCAAGGGGTAGAGGATAATAGCAATTGGCCTGAGGTCGTATGAAATGAGGTTGGCATATAGTCTTAAGCAGCTTCCCAGTTTTCCCAAGGTCTGGATGGTGGGAAAGAATGATGTGACTCATCATTTTCTCAGCACTGTTAAGACTACATATCTTAAATTTGTCTGATTCAGGAAATAGATGTGCATAAATTGGCAGAACTAGAGAATGGTTTCTCCTTCCAGCTGAAAAAGAAAACTATTGGAGAAAAAGTAGTTCTGTATTAGCACTGAACAGGTTTGGGGCTACCTTTTCTCCATTGACCTGAATAGAACTATTTCCAATAATTATCCAATAATTTATCTGAATACAATAAGCTTTGCTTTTGCACATATGGCTGGTGGAGCCTAGCAAGTGCCACTTTAACATTCTGCCACTAAATGAACAGTTAGATGAAAACTCCCATTCTTGTCATTCTAGGAGTCCCCTGTAGATACACAAGTGAATGCAAAGGCATTCTAGGAGTCCCCTGTGGATATTCAAGTGAGTGCAAAGATGTGGGAGAAGAGGTTCTAGGGTTGGGAAAGTCACAGAAGGGCAAATACAGTATGGTTACAAAAAGATCAAACAGCTGTGAGAGCAGGTTGCCTCTTGAACTCATGTGAATGTAGGTATCAATGGTACCTCTCTTTGTTTATATTTGTAGCACAAACTTGTTAATTTCCTTCCCCTTAACCCCTTGAAGTACCCTCATATTATGCATTTTAGATATTATATGCAGAGCTGAGTAGAAAATGTACTGTTTTCTAAATAACCAAATATATGTTCAAATATTTAGCGTCCAAACATTCTAAAACTTACTCTGAAAAAGTGACTAGTATTTCTATAGTCTGTGTTTAAATCAAAATGCAGAAAAACGACTCTGATACTCTCTATTGCTTACTTTTATCATCATACTCCTTACTACACATCATTGTTATAAAAAGTGAAGAGTGGTATCAGTCACTAGAAAAATATGCATCTGGATTTTGTAATCATAACAAAGCATAGAGGGCGTGATCCTGAGATTTTTAGGTGTCTCTCCCCTGCAGAGTGAGTCACTCAGCTGGAGTTATGCATTTTGTTCACTGGACTGCCAAAAGATTGTTCGAGAAAACTCACATGTTGACTGGGGAGCTTTGCAGAAGTTAGGGTGCCCAGATGGAAGAGCATGTGTGAGACAAGGATACACACAGACATTCTGATGCCTGTTCAGTGAACATGTCTGTTTTTCTATTGACTTGAAAATGTAAAATGTGTAAATGTTGTGAAAAATAAGGGTCAGGAGTACCAGTGTACCTCCTGTCTACCCCTTTTAGCCAGGAAGCTGTAATACACAGGAAATCAGCTCCAGAGGTGTATGTGTAGATGTGGCACTTAGGGACATGGTCTTCTGGTGGATTTGGCAGTGCTGGGTTTATGGCTGGACTTGATGATCTTAGAGGTTTTTTCCAAGTTAGATGATTCTGTGATTCCATGGTAATTACAAGGTAGATATATCAGAGCATTACGACTCAACTCCCATGAGTTGGAATTATCTTGGTTACAGGAGATGTAACCCAGGTCTATCATTTGGAGAGCACCCTAGTTGGTAGGCTGTTGTATTTGGTGGGGCTGGTGCCAGTTTGGATGGACAGGAGGTGTGCACTAGACTTAATACTTACCTATGTGTTCTTCAAAGTTAATGCAGTACTTCCTTCTGCTACTCTGAATTTCCTGGGTACTTGAGTGTGAGCAGGTGACATTGCCAGTTCCAAATGTGCTTGCCAAGCACTTCATTGTTTCCAGAACTAGGTGGTAGTGAGTGGGTGACTTCTTTTTCCACAATTAACTCACTGTTTTGGGAGCTTGAGCAATGTTTAGCACTTAGATAGTATTTAGGCACAGCCTTGTGGGGTATTAAAGTTAGTACTGACATTTGCAGGTGTGAAGGTGTCATTGAATACCATGAAAATAGTAACTGGATTACATTCTGTAAAAATGCTCTTCTTTCATTTAATGATTTTTCTATGCTGGCAGTTAATTTCTTAATTTGTTTATGACAGTTTTTTCCATGACTTTAATTATTTAATCTCTATCACAGCTATATGACTAGACATAGGAAAGGATTCTTGATGTTTCTTGATGCTTTGTGGTTAAAAAAAAAAAAAAAAAAAAAAAAAAAAGCAAAGAAATATATTTTCTTGTTATTTGCATTTTCTCTAAATCTTCTTTCAAAAGGCTTTTTGAGGCATAAGAATGAACATTAAGTTAGCTGTCCATGACTGACCAACCAGTGTTGTCTGTGGCAGAAGTTCACCAGCTGTGTCTCAGCAAAGTAGCATGTAAACACAGTCTGAGGGGCCAGTATTGAAAGATGTTCCTACTCCAACATTAACAGAAGTGAAAAACAAATTTGGGAAGCCTGGCCCAGGGTGAATATTGTTCCACATTGTCAGCTAACCTACTTCAGCTGTGGCTGGGTTGTGATTAATTGGATGATTTGCTCAGGAAACGGGGCTGAAAAATTCCATGGCTAATATGATTTGAATACAAGAAATTTTAAAATGGAGAACCCATTCATCTGTGTAGTTACTACCTCTCCCTGTGCTTAATGATTTTTTGTGGTTTGTTATTTGCCTTTTTTTCTAATGACTTCTCCCTTCTTGTGATTAGAAGTATTATCAGGAAAAACTAGATATTTGGAAATGTCCAGACTTTCCAAAGTTTGGTTTATTTAGCAATGTGGTATTCCCCTTGCTGCTTTCCACTTAAGGAATTAGCTGAACATTAACATGATTATCTTTCATAGCATACTGTGAAAGAGATGCTAAACCACTCAGTCAGCAGCCTTTGTCAACACTTCAGATTGCAAAGGAAGAACATAAATGAAAAGGATGTTGATTTACAACTAAAAGGGTGGTCTTTAGCACATTGGATCACTAGCTAAGTTTCTAAAACCTGTTTACTGAAATTCTCAGTTATGCCTTACAAGCAAATAGTGCAAATCATTTGCAGAATAAACAAATGTGTAGACTTGAAATCTTTCATTTTAATTATCCTTTTGAGTCTAATCATAACTTTTTTTCTCCTTGCACAAAATTAAATATTCAGTATTTAAGAGATTTTATTCAGTATTTAAGAGAGTTCAGAACCTAAAGACAACTGAATAATTTTTGAGCCAAAAATAGGAAGAGGTGCCTTGGTATACAAGTCTGCCTCCTGTCTGTTATGTATCTTCAATTTAATGCTAATAGGTGATGTGTGATTAAATTCTGACGCCAGGTTTGAGAAATCCCATGTTAACTTAGGGATAATTAAATATGGAAATCTGTTATGAGTGCTGTGTAGGTAACTTTTATTTATGCTTAGTAAAGTATAAAATGGGCATCTCTGTTTATAAAGCTATTGTTTAAGGTTCCCTTTTGTTCTATCCTTGATTTAATTCAGTCTATTCAAGTTTTGCTCAAACAGCAGGTTTGGTCATTAGTAAATAACACAAAAATAGCTCAACTCTTTGATCTTTACAGTCCTTACATATAATGTGCTTGAAGGCATGCATAATATAAATATTTTGTAAGTGCAAATAATTAAAAGATTTTGTATAATAGACATGTTGAAACTAGCAGTATTTTGAAGATTTTCAGTTCCTGTTGGATGACACAGAGAGAAAATAAGCAAGAAAAATCTCAGATAATCTCAGAATCTACAAATAATTTCATTTTAATAGCAGTTATAAAATTATTATGCTTTTAAATACCGTTATTTACATAGGAGAAAAACTATTCTTATTTATTTACATAATTATAAAATGTACAGTGATTTTAAGCTTCATGTATGAGCTTTCTTTATATTCAGAAGTACAAAAATTGACAAGGTGCATCAAAGTTATGGTTCTATTTGGAGTGTACTACTGTGTTTATTAACATTACTTAGTTGATCTGCTGAAAAAGTATTTCTAGTTAAAAATTTTTGTTACCTTTTTGATTATTAGACTGTTAGGTTGAACATCATCCTATGACTGTGACACAGTTCAGTGAACAAATTCCATTTTTACACACCAATCAATACTGAGGAATCCAATGAAATTGTCAGGTCCTGATGTGAACTCCTTCTCCAAAAAACACGTCAGGGAATAGTCCCTGCCAGTGTAACTGCTAATGCACACAGTTTTCATTCTTGAAAGCAGTATAGTAATTTCATTTTGGAGCTAGTTGTCATTAACTTCTTGCCCTTTTTACAGCAATTTATTTCCAAACATTGTGAATGAGGAGGTAGCCTGTTAACTTGAGTGACCTTTTGTTTCCTCTGTGATTCTGGAGCTTATGTAGGAAAGGGAAACATTTCTCTTGATCGCTTAAAACCAGTTCTTAAACAGCTTTGACCTCTAATGCACTGCAAGGAGCTCTCAAAGCTCCTTTCTAAAACTAGCAGCATCTTTGCATTTCCCCAGAGCTCAAATTTTTCATATATATAACTGCAAAGCTTTGTGTAGCATAAAATACAGAGATTTTGTAAGATGAACTGTTAATTATTCTCAGTCCTTCATATTGGTAACTATGCTCAGTAATTATTTGTGCAAATATTAAAATAAAAGTATTTCTATATGTTAGTTTTGTTGAAGCAAGAGACATTCTCAAAAGACTCGTTGCATATTGCAAATGCACTTTGCTCAGAATACTTTTGATTTCTTTCTCTGTGGTGTCTGAGGGTACAGTTTAGGGAAAGTGCAGGCTCCACTGAAATCAGCAGTCCTGGCTTCTCTCATTTTTGACAGAGCATTTCAGCTCTGTCAGTTACTTGGATCAGAAAGCTGAAAAATATAGAGGAAAATAAAAATGGAAGTTTTCTGCCTGGTACAACTGACTAAGCCCTCTGTGCCAGTGCAAGAGGTAGGGAGAGGAAGCTGGATTGTCTTTTCTACCTGCAGCCCACACTGGTTTTACCTAAATGTGTCACGAATCTGTATTTTAAGAAAGCAAATTACTGGTTTTACTTATAGGATAGATACAAGATTTAAGAGATACAAGAAAGAGATTACTCTTGACATTTAACAGCTCCTGTAGGTAAAGTGCCTGGCACTGTTCTGTCAAGTTTATGAAGCTCCTGAGCAATCTATTATCATTCTTCCTTAGGCCCTCTAGATTTCTATAATGTTACTTCATCTTTTTAATCTGTGATTTTTCTCTTGTTTTCCTGGAGAACTGTGTCGCTGTTGTTTCATTTGCTTTGGTCTTAAATTGAAAGCTTGAAGAGCATACAAAGGAAAGGGTGGAGGCTGGAGTTCTCTACCTGTCACACAGAACAGACGGGGCTGAGCTGTATCTTAGTTTGTGTAAAAGCAAATTCTGATCTCAGTCCTGCCCTTATGGAGGCTGAGGAGCCTGCACAGGCAAATTCCATACTTGCCGTAAATGTACACCATCATCGGCTTTTGCTGACAGCTTCAGTCAGCTGGCACAAGAAGCTTCACAACCCGAGGCAACTTTTGATTATCCATAACTTAAATGCTTTAACATTCTGGAAATAAAGATCTGCAGCTTAAACTTGGCACGGGGCTCTGTGGGAAACCAGTGAAGCACAAGGAACAACAGAAGGCGAGGAAGTTCAGGCGGTGTAGCCAAGGAGACACCCAGGTGCATAGCAGCAGTTATCTGGTTCTTTTCTGTGAGTCTCACAAGCATGTGTAAGTACATTGCACTGCTGTTTCCAGTAGGATTTAGGAGGGGAATGTAGTGCCAAAGCCAAGCTGGCACTTCTGAGAGGCCAGAGCTCTTGGAGAAGTTACTGTACTGCTGCTTGAGATGTCAGTATTTGGGTAGAATCCAGTTGTGGGTTTGCTTGCAGTTTAAGTACTCAAATGAAATGGCTGTGATTCTGAACTTTATCCGTTTGCCTTGATGTAGTCGGGTATAATTTTGTTCTTTATCATTTATCACATTAGAGCCACAGATCTATCAGGTGAATGACAAGTATATAATCAACTGTATTTTGATGATAAAGAATATTGCAAAGTTTGTATCTTTCTCTTCTTTGGTATTTGTAAACTTTGCTAAAACCCTACTAAGCATGATCCTGTGCAAGTAACCTGATCGCTCAATACTCAGTTTTCCATTAAGGCTCTAAAGATATTTGCTTCCAGAAAAGATCAATTAAGTCATTTTTGTGGATTCCTGCCATGAAGATGATACTGTAATGGTACAAATATGCCTTCACAAAGGATAAAGACTATTGTTGCCTCTGGACTTCACATATAAAAACAATCTCTTGTTACTTCATATTTGGTGGTTGCTTACTTGGGGTTTCTTGTTTCTTTTTTTCTTTTTTACTAAACAGACTTGGATTATCACTTGCTTTTGTCTTCAACTACTCCTACTTAATCCTCTTGTCAAAGCCAAGAGTTCCTGCGGGAATCCAGTCACAGATGATGTGAATGACATTGCAAAATTGGTGAGTACTTTTTATTTTACATTATTCTGTATGTTAAAAAGTAGTCAGTGTCTAAGGGCACTTATATTTTTAAGCAAAGTTAATAAATCTGTATTAGAACTAGGGGAATATTAAAAGAAAATCTATCAACATCTGTCACTTGAGCAAAACCTTTTTTTTCACTGAGAATATTTCCAGTGTGGATTGAAGAGATTACCTTGACCAAAATTGAGTGTATGTACATGTGTAGTTTTCTGACTCTGATTTTCAATAAAAATTGTCAAAAATCTTTATTTCCTCAAACATTCTTTCAGAGCAGATTGTTCCCCATGCAGATGAAAGATTATTGTCTTTGTGTTATGGACTTGCATGGACCAGACTAGAAGCAAACACAGCTGAATTGAAGCAGAAGTCTTTACCTTGGGTATATGAAAGACAAGTGCATATATAAATAAAGCACACGTATTAAAATAGTATGATATTAGACATCGTTGTAGCAATCAAGGCAATAACAATTGAACAGGTTTTGCAGTCTTTGGGTGTGAGTGGGTTACATGGATTATATGTTTCTCTACTTGCTGTACCCAGAAGTTTAAGTCTGAAGGACTCAAATTAATTTAAGGAATTTTTAACTGTTACTTAACTGACCACTGCATTAACCTGAAAAACTGCATCTGCTTGTGAAGTCAATTGGTGTTTAGCTCCACTGAAGTTAATAATTATACTGTTTTGCAGTAGTACAGAATATAGCACTGGAGTTTTTAAGAAAGAATATATGCTTAACACTTAAGCATATCTTCATCTGCATATTGAATCTAGCTGAAAATTGTGGCTTCATTGTGGGAAAATAGTTGCAACATCAGTTATTATTATCAAACACTTAAATTGAAGCCCCTAGCATTTTCTGCCTGTGCTGTGTTCTTGTTTTCTTTGGTCCTTTTTATATACATTGGCGCATAGTGTGAATCTCTAGGAGTGCTCTACAGTCCTAGTTAAATGTTTAATGCTTCAAATTAGTCCCTTTAGGCAGAATTTTGAAGTATTGGCATATTTATTCCAGGTAATATTTCATCTCTTGGAAGAGTATTAAGCTTTGATGTAAACCTGTTGAAAGCATGCAAGAACAACAGAATTCCTGTGAGGGCTGGTGAAATCGTGTAGTGCAGGGATAGTAATAACTTTTTGTCAATTATGTGTCCTGAAAACAAATGCTTCAACTTTCCCTTTAGTGCAATTAAAACTTCAAGATTGTAAACATGCAGATTACAAAAGATGTGCAAGCTTGAATAATCACACTGTCCAGGTTACACTGTTCTTCTGCTCCTGCCAAGCTTGAGTAGAGTGGGGCTGGGCTGAGCTTCTTCACACACTCCTCCATGAGGATGCTCTATGGTCATTCTCCTGGCTTAGACCCATATCCTTCAGATCACCCTACAAATGCAAAGTTGAGGTCAATTTACCAAGCAAGTTCAAAGATACTTTGGGTTGGAGAAATAACAGAGAGATGCAGAAATTACAAAGCCCCAGACACATAGATTCTCTCTGTTTTGAGTTGCATGAGTTGTTCTGGGAATATTCTGAGGAAAGTCTGTCTCTCTGTTTTGTCTGTGTTAATATTTGCAGAAATAATTTTAATAAAGTCACTTAAGAATTAAAAAGATAAGGTAAAAATAAGTTTAGCACCCTCAATTTAGTACAGTGCGACTGTACTGCATGTTGATCACTCTCATTTGAAATTCTACAACATGGCAACTTGACATTGAGAACAAATTTTAAAAATACATAGTAAGGGTTAAAGTACTTTTAAAGCAAAACTTCATTAGCTGCGAGTGTGAATATGAGAAGGGAGAACAACCTTTCCCTTTGTCTAGAGATCCTATTGGCCTTTAAGTAAAAGTTTTATTTCTTTGCTGAAAGAATCTGTGCCTGTAGAACATAGGGCCTTTAATAAATATCCTTTTCTTTCATACTGAGAACAAATTGTAGCCCAGAGGATTTCACTGAATTGTTATGTGTACAGTTATTGCTCATAGTTATTATGATGTTATCCACAAACTCTGTCATATTTGGACACCACGGTATAATAGTTTTTCCTAAATGCTTTACTCTCAGCCAGACTGTCATGTACTTTAACCCTTTTTGTCCACAGTCATGACTATAGTCCCATCTCTGTGTGCAATAAACTATCTGTTCAGTAGTAGTGCCACAAATCCCATCACTTAGGGATATTGGCCTCTCTTCCTCCTGTCTCATCACAAATTATCAGACATAACTAGTCTGGAGCCTGGATTTACTTTGGCACGAGTCCTCCTTGTAGGCAGAGTATTATCTCTTTCATTTCCCCAAAATGTTAGCCTTTCCTGGGCCATTTTTCCTCACTGTAAAGTTACATCACCATCTGTCCCCTGCCATTCAAGTCTTCAACAAAGGTGTCTGATTTGGCTCTTGATGCTTCACAGACCCCTCAAAGTTCACTGTTAAAACCTTCATTGTTTTTCTTGTCATAGTAGGAGAAATTTTTTTTGTAGCTCTCTGGACAGACAAGTACATTTTTCTTCCAAATTCTTGGTGGATAAAAATCCAGTCTATGAAAAATTTTTTTCTAGTTTTAGCTTCTGTAGTTTTGCTCTTCTGTCTGTTCACATGATGCTGCTCTGACCCTTTCTCTTCTACTTATTTCCTTCAATCTGTTCCTCCTGTTTTTTTTCCACTATCAATGGCAAGCTTCTCGGGTTTATCTTCAGAGGTACTATTAACACTGCCTGTATTGTCATAACACATGCTGAGTTTGCCCTCAGCTTCTCCTCATTATTTCCATGGTATCTGTTACACTGTTTGTGGCCACAGGAAAGATGCTCCTTGATGAACTCCAGGCAGATTCCCATCCTCTTCCTATTTCATGCTAAAATTCTTTGCAGTATGAATCCATATCCCTCATTTGGCTTTTTCTCCAGCATGTTTTCCCACACACATACATGCACACACACTTCTGCTGCAGTGCACCTGCAGCTTTGCTAAGCAGTGCCACAATTCCCTACCTAGTCTCTTTGTTTGGTACTGGGCTTGCTCCAAGTACTGTAAACCCTCTACACCACTTGTAGAAAACTCCTGAGCGTGACTGTGGCTGTGTTCTGCTCAACTTTATTGTACTGTAGGATATGAGAACATGCCTCAGTCAAGACCCTCTGTGAATATAGACATGAGATGTCTACTAAGCTTAGACTGTTGGAGAATAAGCAAGGCATGCTGTGCAGTGCCTGAAAATGTGGGTCAACTTTGTTTTGAGTAATAAATTGAGGACAGATGTGTGGCGTAACTTGTTTTCAGTAGTCTTTATCTTTTCACTAGCATCATGCTAGGCTCACACCAGAAGAAAGGATTGGAAAGAAAGAAATTTAATAATCATAAGGTTTCTGAGTATTAATCAATGTAAGACCAAATCAGACTGGTATCAATTCATAAAAATTACTTGTATATTCTGAAAGATTAAATTTATTCACATCTAGGTAATATAATTTTGTCACACGAAGAATATATCCTAAGTAAAATAACCTTAAGAAGCAAAGAACAGTTGAACAATCATTTTTGTTTTTTAATGATGAGAACTTAAAAAGAGCATAATTTCATACCTATAGAGAATGAAAGTATTTAGAGAGTATTCATTCTGCACTACTCATCACATGACCTCCTGCTTCTTTTGTAATGAAGATGTCTGGAGGGAAGCACATTACTTGATGAACAAATGTTCTGTATTATGAAACTAATTGCAGCACCTGTCAATAAAGTCTGTCCCCATTGTTCTTTTCAGCACAGTAAATCAGCAGAAAGCTGCATTGCTGTAATTGTGCATTTGATTTTGCATAAGAATTAGGAATCAGTTGTATATATGTTTTTTTAAATATGAACATCAAAACCTACATATAAATAGATTTTTCACTGAGCTGTGCAGTATGCACAGAATATACCTACATATTTTTGTTTTGTCTGTTAACAAAATCTAAGATATCTCTTCTTCCCTGAACTACTTCTCTAAAGCAATTTTCTTCTTTTGATTGTTGGAAGCCCAAACAATAGTCAGGATTTACTGACCAGTTCCTTGTTTGAGACATGCTGTCAAGTACTTTGCTTTTACATTACATCTTTGCTGTAAATATGTACTTTACACTCTCTGCCACATTGATTTTTATTTTTAAATGAGTCTAACTCTCCTGAGTGAAGGGGTTATAAAAAATTATCCAGAGTTGTTATGCTGTAAATAATCTGCCACTATGACTGTAAAAAGTGTGAACGGAAATTGTTAGCATGTTGTCTTAAGCCAAATGATGAAGATTTTATTAACTGTTTCATTAGCAGATGAGATAGAGAAGATTGCAGAGATGAAGGACAGACAGTGGCAGCTCCTGCAGAAAAAACCAGGGAAGCAGTGGGAAAGAGCTGGAGAGGGACTTTTGACAAGGGCACATAGTGCTAGGACAAGGGAGAATGGCTTTAAACTGAAAGAAGAGAAATTTAGATAAGATGTAAGCAAGGAATTCTTTACTGTGAGGTTGGTGAGGCATTGGAGTAGGTTGCCCAGAGAAGTGGTGGGTGGCCCTTCCCTGGAAATGTGTCAGGACCAAGTTCAACAGGGCTCTGAGCAACCTGGTGCAGTGAAAGATGTCCCTGTCCATGGTAGGGGGTTGGAACCAGATGATCTGTAAGGTCCTTTCCAACCCAAACCATTCTATTATTCTATGCAAAGAACAGGAAAAGGGAAACAAATACAGAGAAATTCAAGATAGAAATTATATCCAAAAAGAAAGTACATTTTTTCCCATCATATGCTGCAGAGTAAAAAAGAAAACACTGACAATGGAAAATGGTAACTTTTACTTTATTAACATACTTTTTTTTTTTTTTTTAATGTGTATAAAAATTTATATCTGTGCTTGTTTCCTTGTAATTTTCATAACAATTGCAATTAAGGGAATTTTCAAGAGCAGTAGCCCTCATATGTGCAGATAGGTCATCTCTCATGTCTGCTGTTGTGATAAAAGAGTGGTTTATGGAACCCAAATCACTTTTACATCCTTTTATCATCTCCCCATCTATTTGACTATGAGCATTTTAAAAAAATGTTTGGGTTATGCAATATTAACAGTGCTGTATTAAATATTCAGACCTCTCTATGTCAAAAGTAATCTTACATTCCCCAGTTTGAGATTTTGTTACAACTGGGAATATAGCACTTATTTTTGGTTTTGTGTGGATTTAAACACATAAGTATAGATTCCCTGCTCTTCAACTTTTCTCAGCTTGTTAGGATATCTGCAATCACACACAGCCACTAAACAGAGAAAAGTTTTGTGACATTTTAATTGCAATTCAATGCTTTGTAGCTCTATACATTCCTTTGCAAGATTATCAGTTGACATTCTCCATAATAATCAAAACTGTTACTTCTGTTTAAACCAAGGTAAGTCATGTAGGCAGGTGTTCTGTGGCCCTCCAGATTTGTCACTGTACTCATGGAGTTGAGTGGAGGAACTAATAAAAAAAAACATTCTAGGACTTAGGTGGTTTCCAGGGACAGTTCTTTTCCATACATCTTTTCTCAGGCAGGTCAGAGCTGCCTTGCCATCTGCTCCTTGTTGGAAACCACAGCAGTCAGGCACCCTGCACAGAGTGGGTGTGCAGAGTCCATTTATTCCTTTCAGGATCATTTCCACAGATGAAAATCAAGTGATTTGGTTTGGATCAGAGTCCTTGTGGTTAGTGTTCAGAAAAATTTCAAGATACATTTCAGCAAAGCAAGAGAGTACAAAATGTAGACCTAGTATAGACATATCCTTCACTCTTACATCAGGGGCTTTACCCTATTTTGTGTGTGTGAGTTGGGAAGTCCAAGTAAGACACAAATTTAACTCACTTTGACAGAGATCCATCGTTTACCAGCACAGCATCTGACATGTGGACTTCGGTCAACAAAACTTTAACAAGTTGGGTCTTGAGGCAGTGCATGTATTTTGTCTTTGACACCCTCCTCCCAGTGATCTTCATTTTTAGTAGTAAATTCAAAAATATCTTATCTGATTTACAGTCTGTCAAGGAGAGAAATATCTAAGGCTGAGTTGTATGCTCCAGCTCTGATTGAGAAGGTGTAAGAGCACTTGGGCACTTACATTTTTTTAACTGTGCGTGAAAAGTTCTTGAGAGGCTCTGATGCCAGGAAAGTAGATTGTATACATAATGCATATAAATTCTTGTAGTGTTCATTGATGTGGAACAAATTTAATCTTCCAGTGACCTTTCTTAAAGAACAGTGGTTTTGCTGGCACTGCTAAGTGTGGAATCCCTCTAGAGTGAGTATGGGAAACTTTGCACATGGAGTAACATCTTCACTATCTATGCTGCTTGAAGTGCTGCTAATCCCACCTCTCTAGGCATGCAAAGGGAGCTAGAAAAAAAAAAGGAATAATGAAAAATGAAAATAGTGTGATGCAATGCCGTGATATTTTAAAGAAAGGAATAATAGACAAAAAATTTGGATGAGGATTTAAAATAAATCTGATGCTCTGAAGAAAGAACTAATATATTGAAATATTTTTCAGTATTTATAGCATCTTGAATCAACTCCCCAAAATGCCAGGTAAATAGGAATTAATATAGAGAATTTTAGTGTGCTTCTGCTTTGGGAATGTGTAGGTATAAAAATAAAAGAAGAATAAAAGTAGAAGCAACTGATTTATGTGAGGGAATTATTAAAGATCGTTTATATAGTAACTGTTCCAAAGCTGTGGGAGAGCGATAGATGTCATTGAGCTGAAAAATTGTAGCTTAGCCCACATAAATTAAAAAATGTCTGGAATTCACTTGTGTTTGGCTGTGTATAAGTATTGTCCTTGATCATTTCTAGAACCACAATGCTTTGAAATAACTGGTTTAATTTTTAATTGAAACAAAATTTTAAATAAAAATAAAACATTGTATTTTGCCAAACAAAATACTACCTAAAAACTGCTCAGGGGGAAAAGAAATCCCTGTGCTGGTTGCTATAGCAGCAGAATCAAAAGCAGCCATAACAGAATGATCTTTAACCTGAAGTAGAAATGCTTTTACACCAAAGGAGCTACATCTGTGCATGTTGTTTTTGACTACATGAATTTCAAACTAGGATGAGAAATATCAATTGACGCTTTCATTGATAGAAAATAGGTTTACTGTATCATTAAGCATCATATTATGGCTAAACTTTTTGAAAAAATACTTCAAAAGACTGTGGATTTGTAGCAGTCCAGTGACTGTTTGACTGTTCTTCTCCCAACATTTCCTAGATCTGCAACCATGTCTCACAGTAGTGCTAGATCCCATCTGTGGCAGATTGTACAGTATAGTTCAGTGGGAACTCTTCTTCCACTCCTTTTCTTTGCTGCAGCACATTTCATACTCACCCACATCTACAAAGCTGCAGCTTATGTGTGTGGAAGCTCTCCTTTTCCCCAGGACATTGCTATGATATAATGATAGTGCTCATCATTAGTCAGAAGCACAACTCCAAAATTAAAGCTGTACTCAAGTGTTTTTCTGACCTGGTCCATAACTAAGCACAAGGCAGGCAAGTATTTATGTTCAGATGCATGTTGAAGTTGGATGTTACTTGAAGGAAAAAGGGCTAGATACTTCTGGGTCTTCTGCTGTCTACAGTAAAGTTGTCATGTAAACACTTCAAGGCATTAAAATACAGAAGGGCAGTGGAGTTTCTGCAATAAAGAAACATCTGATCACTTCTCCTCAACCCATTGTTGACTTTAAGTCTCTGGGAAGCAGTAGCATTGAACATGAGGTCAGATCAGATCTGGGCATATTACAGAGCTCTGGAAAGGTGGTTCACTTGTGAGCAAATAAGTGTCAATAGCAGTTCCACAGGAAATGAGTATGTAAGTAACTGTTTTTGCCTATGCCTGGTAAATTCCTGCAAGTTTTGTGTTGAATATTTGGTAGAATTTGTTGAACACAGTAATGAAAATGAAGTCTTACTTTGTGTACTAAGAAATAACATTATTATTATCTGTTTATTGTAGGTTGGAAATCTCCCAAATGATTATATGATAACCCTTAAATATGTCCCGAAGATGGATAGTCTGGTATGTACAACCACTTCTAGTTAATTCCAGTAAAATAGCCCAGTGATGGAACCAGTGATGGCTGTGACATTTTTACCTAGTCCTATGTCTTAGCAAGTTACAGTTAAATAATGTTTATTTCATTTTTCATATGGTTCCCAAGTATTTATTTAAAAGAGATGTAGAGAGATTCCTGAAGTCCCTTAAAACCTTTCTAATTACAGGAATTCTAGGGAAAATATCTCTTCATATTAAATTTTTTAGCATTTTTTTTCTGGAAAAGTCAAATGTTCATTGTGTCATTATTTCATCAATATTATTTCATTGTGTCAAATGAAAAATATTGCTTTCTTAAAGAAATAGGTTCTCTGTAATTGGACTTTGGAACATACTGTAGAAGTTTTGTTTTAGCCAGTGGAAATGCCATTAGAGTACAACAAATATTAAGTAGCCAGTAAAGAGAACCCCAAGTGCAGCAAATAGTAGCATCAGTAACTAAACAAACGAGTAGGATTTCAAACATGCTTTGTGTTATTCTTTCTCTATAATCCCATATTTAATACATAGTAGTACTTTCAAATAAGCATTATCTATACACTTTAAAATTTTATAACATTTTTATTTTAAAATAATATTATTTTATTGCTCAATCTACTAAATATTTTTTGGTTTTCATCAATTTAACAAAAAAAAAGTTTCAAATTATGTATTGAAAACTTGGTTGTTGCATAGATTGCAATAAAAAGGAAAAAAGGAAACAAGGTGAAAGTACAAATTATGCTGAATGCTTTATTGTTTAAAGGCAAGAAAAAAGTAAGAAAATTAG
This sequence comes from Muscicapa striata striata, assembly GCA_030060385.1. Classification (NCBI taxonomy): domain Eukaryota; kingdom Metazoa; phylum Chordata; class Aves; order Passeriformes; family Muscicapidae; genus Muscicapa; species Muscicapa striata. The sequence goes on along the minus strand of JAREIS010000014.1, from coordinate 2,268,824 downwards.
GATTGTGTCAGTTAAACTGAACAATACTGTGCCTGTCTTAAGAATTAATCCTTGTACACATACAAAAGTAGCTGAAAATTATCTGCTAGATGTAAGAAGTTGTTTTTGTGTCTGTACAAAGTTCTCACTGTAAAAATCCAATTTGTATATGATGCACGTAAAAAATGCATCCTACCCTACAACAATGTGGCAAATTGAGCAATATTCCCTATTGATATTGGAAAATGATGCCAGAAGCAACATTTAGTCCTGAATAACAAGAAGATGGGAGGAGGAAAAGGAGGCTTCAGGATAGTGAAGGGCTCTGAGTTGTGAGGTTATGAAGGGTCATATCAGATGTAGAAGTGTTTTTAAGAGTTTTGCTGGAAGCTTGAGGCTATTACTAAAACCTGGAAGACCTTGGAAAACCCACTTTAAATTCGTTCTTTAGACAGGAAAACTCTGCAGGACAATGGAAGTCAGGTATTAGCTAGATCCTATATAAATAAAGCTAATAGAAAACTTTCCCTTTCTTATAATAGCCAATATTTAAAGAAAAAGGAAACAAGACTGGCTGTCACCATCCCCTGACTGCTGGGCTTTTTGAAATTCACTGATCCTAGTGTTTGGTGTGATGGTGTTCAGATCTTTGGAGGACAGCTGTAGCCTGAGTGCTGTGCCCCTAGCTTCCAGCCTGTTAGCTCTAGGGTTGGATTGAGGCTGCTCTCTCCTGCACTCCTGGGGGTGTTGTCAGATGAAGAAGGCCAGGGAACCTGCTTGAGCAATGAGTCCTGGTTGTTCTCACTCTTGCCTCTCACCATGGTTCAGTTTGGACTGCCAGTACACAGATTCTTTTCCACTCTTTACGGTGCTATGTCATCTTGGTGCATCATATCCAGAAATTTAGATCCAGTTTACATTTACAACAGGCAAGAAATAAAAAGGAAGAAGAGAAGTTCAGAGCTGAGATTTCCATTTCCCTTTGCACATGCTTTCAGTCATGGTAATGGCAGGTGCAGTTCTTGGCCACATGCCTTCACAAGAGGAAGTAGTCAGCGGTATTCAGATCCCACTTTGCCAAATTCCTCTCTGGTAATTTCAGGTTGTGTTGTGCATACCACAGCAAGCCTTGCTGAATAAGTAGGCTTTGTTCTGGTCCATGCAAGCTGGGAAACCCATGGCTTTGCCTAAAGTAAATGCCCTTTGCTCAACTCTGAAGGGGTTGAAATGGTGCTCTGCAATTTTTTGCAATAGATTTCAATCTTCAGTGCGTGCATAAAGTGGGAAGTGTACCCAAGGTAGCAAGTCCCAAATGTAGATGACTAAAGGTAGGAAGGCAGGGTGAATGCAAAGCAGATGGAAGCCAGTGTAGTGCATGTAACAGGAACAGACTGACCCATCCATTAAACAGAAGGGTTGTTGCATTATGCACTAGCTCAAGGCAACTGAGTGGCTTTAAAAGTAGTCCTGTATAGAGTGAATTCTGTAGTCAAACCTGAAGGTTAAAAGGCAGAAATGACAGCAAATGGCTGAATTCAGGAGAGATAATATTCAAACTTTTACATAGATGTAGAAAGCAAAAACCAAATGAAAACTACCCAGAAGTACAAGGGAAGTCACATTTGCAATTGCCCTAAAATGTAAATCTTGGTCAAAGTTTACACAAAATATCAGAGTTAAACCTCCATTTCTGCTCGCAAATAATGTCTTATTTTTCAATTAGAGCAGTTTTATCCCTGTGTTTGGTAGGTATTGACATAGCAAGTGATTGCACAGCTTGACATTACTGAAAAGAGAACTCAGAGCTTTTGTGAAATACAGCTTTGTAGGTCAGAACAGTTCAGTTGGAGGAGACTCCCACTCACATCCTAAACCACGGGAGCAACAAAACAGACTCCCTGCTGGAATTGCCACATGCTCACTAGGAGAAACAGCAAGCTTATGCTAGTCTCTGCCAGAGGAGAATGCTCACCCACAAAACCTCAAAGGAAAAGGCTTTCGAGGTTTCCAGCTCAGGGAAGCACAATGGTTCTGCAATGTTCCTACTCCAAAGCAGACGAAAGAAAATGTGTTGCCTGTCCCGTGGGGGCGGTGGGCCATGGCACAACATACGCTGCTTGAGCAGAACATGTTCCAAAAAGCTTTCTCTGATTTATTTGCTTCTGCCTCCCCTTCACCTTGTTGTCCTCGAAGGAAAAAAGGGAAGCTGACTCAAGCCAAAGGCTATCCATTTTGCTTTCTGTTTCTTTATTTTTAAAGTGATTGTTGAGATAATCACAAAAGGTTGTATCACTGACTTGCCACAGATTATCATAATGTGAGAAAGTTGTACACAGAAGTGGAAATTCAGGTGGAGCTGACCTATGTATTTACATTTGGTTCCCTAAGCCTGGAAGCCTAATAGTCTGATTAGTCTTCAGAAATGTGAAGTGTATTTTTTCATGTCAGAAACATCTACACATCAAAGCAGAGCAACACCTGTGGATTTATTTTTTTAAAGAAAGAATCTGTATGTAGGTTTATTGAAGAAATTGAGTAAAATGAGATACAGCCTTGAAGTTGCCAAACATTTGCTGTGTGTTGCAGAAGGTGGATTCAGTGGATGCTGCCTATCCACTGGACAGCAATTGGAAACTGATTTAGTGATTCTAAGAATACTTAGGCTTGTTGGGCCAAGATCTTTGTTTCTGGAAGGCTTTAATGAGACACTTTCAATATTAGAAAAATAGTGTCATATATGGAATAAATTCTCATAAAATTTGCCCTTAAAAATTCAGCTTTTATTGGGAAGAAATTTACAGGTACAAATTGCAGTTGTGATTAATGCATTTTATTTAATGCAACTGTATTTTTGCTGATCATACCAAGTTAGGGATTTTCCTGGGCTGGGTGACTTTTCTTCTACTGTTATATATATATATATGTGTGTGTGTGTGTATATATATATATATATATATATATATATGTAAAAGAAGTTAATGACTTTCTGTATGATAGCAAGATGAATTTCCATCTTTCAGTCATGTGTGAACAGCTGTACAAACTTTGCCTGCAAACTAATTGCATAGGTGTTAATGTACAGTGGCAGGCTGTGCAGAATACTTTTGTTATCAAAGACTCAGGAAGAAGAAAGGCTTTCAGATCTAGAAACTGTTCCCAGTAATGGCATTTAGTGAAAAAGCTGAAGAGAATGAATTAACTCAGCTAACTTCTTTAAAGGTAGATAAAAGCACACAGTGATTTAATGCAAAATTTTTATGGAAACCTTCCTGATAAGAAACTTAAATCAAGGATTTTTGAGGTTAATTGAGTCATGTAAGGTAACAACAATAAATGAAAACTGATATTTAAAGAATTTTAAATCGGTAGGAATTGAAAAGAAAATAAATAAGTTACTGAAAACATGGACTAGGGTTCATAGTAGCATGTTCCAAGGCTCAAATGCTCAACACACTGACACTTGGAAATCACTGAGAATGTAATGAAGGGATGGCATTTAACAGACAACCATAAATATGTCAGTATCAGTGACAATAGAAATATTACCAAAAGGACTGAAGAGAAAATTTGCCACAGTAAAGAATAATTGTAAGTTATACTTTTGAGTTTAGTTTAAATTGGAAAGAACAGTCTAATTTATTTTTGCACATTGAGATGTTTAACCAGTTTTTACAAATTCCTGATATTTAATTTACATCTATTTCTTTTTTTATCCCCTGACAGCCTAATCACTGTTGGTTGCATTTGATGGTGCCTGAATTTTCAAAGAGTCTACTTAATCTTCTCCAGAAATTTTCAGATATTCCAGATATGTCAGATGTTTTAAGCAACTATTCAATCATCAATAATCTCACAAGGATAATTAATGATCTTATGGCATGCCTTGAGTTTGATAAAAACAAGGTAATCTTATACAGAGTGTCAGCTTTTGTACTGGATATTTATTTTTTACTTTCTGTTGCAGGCTTCATTAGATTTATTTTCATTTATATTCCTGTGCATCTGAAATCCTTCTTTGTTTAGAAATGCACTGAGCACATTGTGCTAACATTGGCTAATTGGCTCCTGTTTCAAAGAAAAATGGCTTACAAGGAATTACAGTATATGCAATGACCTGTATGCAGTTATTTGAAGACAGAAATGTAGTGATCTTCTTTAAGATAATTAATTCATTCTTTTTGAAATTAGTCTTTTTGAAATTAGCAGGAACCTTCCTTGTGTATCCATCTTAGATTATATAATTTGTTAGTGATCTTAATGTAAATTTAAAGATGATATGGTTAAAGTTATTAGGATACTCTTAGTATGTATCACAATGTGTGAAGGCCTGAAAGCTTCTGCATGGTTTAATTAACTTTTTTGTACAAAGACCAGAGGATATTTGTCCATTTCCATGTTTCTGGATTCTGACAACAGCTGGAAGGATTCTCGCTCAAGAGATGTCTCATTCTCTGTGCAGGCAGGGAAGGGGGGAAGAAATTATTTTTCTAGTCTGTTATCCAGATCTGACCAAACTATCAGTAATTAAAAATAATTTGAAGATTTTCTCCCACTGAATAGAATGGGTAACATCCACCATGTTCTTTAGAGCAAGTATTTTCCATATAGTTATTTTTATCAGCTAAGTCCTTAGTAGTTGCAATTGCACCTTCTCAACACCCAGAAAGAATCAAATTAACTAAAATACTCAGGTGCCTTTAGAGTGGAATAATTTTGTAGGCTTGCTATGTATTTGCATTGCATTGCTGTGAGTATTTAGATAGTTCCTACTTTTCCATTTCAAACTGACTTATCTCCAATTTTCAGTGTATATAATTTTTTTCTTTTTTATTTATGTCCTGATGATTCAAAGCACTGAGCTGGGATGTGGTTGGGGAAGAGGAATTTTGTTTTGTAGAACGGAAAAGTAAATATCCTGTAATCCAGCAAAACAACTAGCTATTGATTTCCTTAGAGAATAATGATCTTAAGTCTAGTACTTTCAGCATCAAACATAAAATAACTTTGGAGCCAAAACCAGGAGGTTTTCTGTAGGATATACTTAGAGCATGTTCTTACCACTGTCCTCTTTCTTGAGAGTACAGAGTAACCCCAGGCCAAACTTGACATGCTGACATTAAAAAAAAAAAAAAAAAAAAAAAAAAGAAGAAGAAAACAGTAAATCATCAACATGGATTTCAATCATGTTGTTTAGTCTGGCATAAAAAACTTGAATTAGACCTCAGAGTGACTGGGCTTCCTTGTTTACAGTGTCTCTTATTTTTAGGTATGTTATCAGGGATCTCAGCCTGTTTCTGAGCAGTGGTGTATCCCAGCTATTGTAATCTGTTCCCCATTCTCTTAATGACAATACCAATGATTGTTGTGTTCATGTGTTCAGATTAAAAGACTCATGTGAAACTTTGCAAAATAATGTGAAATCAAGGGGGTTTTCTTAATGAGGGGAATTTTAAAGTCTATTGGTTTTCAGTATAGGATGGAGACTGTCATTCCTTAGCAATTTTGCAACACTGTATTAATAAATAATTTTTATTTGCACACCTAATTTGAAATCCTCAGATCAGAAGGCTTGTATGTTTTATGAAGATTGTATACAGCTAATCTGGCTGTCTGCAGGTTAAAAATTTAAATGATTTTGTATCATCTTTGGGTGTTTTAATCATTTGTTGAGGTGTTGAAATGAGTATCTCCCTTGACCTTCTTTCAAGCTGAATTCTATATTTCACTCTAGGATATTGTAAAAGAAAATGGCCACCTTTATGAAGAAGGTCACTTCATTCCTGAGGATTTTTTTAGGCACTTTAATAGTACCATTGAGGTCTACAAAGAGTCTGCAGACAGATTGGATAAAAATGACTGCATTCTGCCTTCAACAGTAGGAACACCAGAGAATGGTAAGAGAGGTCTCCTTTTGAGGAGCAGAATCTATAGGCAGATATAAACGTGTGATTTTCTTGGGATTTCAGAGATGCTAAGGACCTGATACCATGCCTCTGTGTCACCCTTTTACTGCAAATGAAAGTAACTACTGACACTGAAGGTTGTGTTTCTCTTCAAAGTCAATTTCTAGTGCCATCACTCCTAGATACATCATTTTCAGTATAATCAAAATAATCTCACATTATGCTGCTCTGTTTCTATTCATCCAAAATTTATCCTGAATTGCCTTTTTTACATTGTTCTTCTTATCTTCTCTTAATGCTCTATTTAGTTTTATAAGGCAGTAAAAGAGCCTAAGATTGCACAACTGAAAGCAGAGGAAGCTAGGACAGGCTGTAAATCGCAGCAGCCTCGAGTCACCTTCAATTTCATCCTGCTTTTCCTGAGCAGGGCAATGTTTACTTCATTTAAAAATTTTAACAAGCTGAGGTCAAGCTCCTGCAGCTCTTATCCTTCCAGTAAATGGAGGGTTTGCATTACCTTTTCTTTTGCTCTCTCTAGTGACAGATATTAGCTTTTTAATTAGGGCAATGTGTCCAGTTGTACAGTTACATTAGTAGTAACTAGAAGCAGATCAGTGCCATAACCTAAGAACTTTTAAGCAGCAACTGCTTTTCCAGATTAGCTATTTAGCAGCAGCTGAGCATGTAGACACTTAATAAAACTGCCTTTTTTGGCTTAATCCACTTTATGAACAGCCCTAGAGCCAGCTTTTAAAACAGCCCTATAGCCACATCAGTGTAGTCCTGTATCCCATCATCTTATATAGAGGGAACTGTATTTTAAGTTTCATAATTCTGACACATTCGTTTTCTATTTAGATTCCAGAGTCGCTGTCACAAAAACATTTTTGTTTCCTCCTGTTGCTGCCAGCTCTCTTAGGAATGACAGCATTGGCAGTAGCACTAGCAGTAACAGTAAGTACAAGTGATTGAATATATGTCTCCATCTTGTTCTGGTAGCTGGTTGTGAGAGCTCAGAGGAAAAGAATGTCATTAATTGTGCAAATTAATGGGAAGTTACATGTTCCTGATGGTGTACCATGTGTTTCTCAGCTGTCATGCTGAAATGCAATGAACTTATCTAATCAAAATGTAGAGTGCTATCGAGTTACAATTATGTGACAGCTCTCTACAATTTGGAGAGGGCAGGCCTCTTCGTTTTGGCTGTCATGAGGTCTCACTAGTCATATGGCCTCAGCAAATTTGGCCAGACACCTCATTTAACTTCCCAGAAAAGGAAGTTGCTCCAAATGAGCAGAATAGCTATCCTAAATCAGATGAGGGTACTCAGGTGAACAAAGGGGATACCTGTACATCGCATGTTGGGAGTACTGTCAGTCCCAAGCTTTACACCAACCCTGAGGACAGTCCCCATGTCTGTTTGGTCCAGTTGAAGTAGGGCCACCTCCACAGCCACTACCTTTCTGGCAGGCTGTAATCTCCTCTCTGGCATGCTCATGTCCATCTCTCTTATCTGTCTTGGGCACTGTGTTACATGGCAGCTCCCTGATAAGCCCCCTGGTTGCTGTAAGAGCCTCAGCATTACCTGTCACAAGGTCAGAAAGGGTACAGGCAGCTGAGGTGGCAGTAAACAGTGAAGTTTCAGGGGCTTTTAGTGACATCATCTACAACAAGGTGAGCACTATCTGGAGTTTCCCACATGAACAAGAGGGGATTTTCCTTAGAGGTTCCTGAAGTGGTGATCAAAGTTTAACCTTGTTGTTTCCTTGTTCCTGTTTCCCAGACATGTCAATGTGTGTCTAGGTGTCTTTGCACTTTCCCCTTTTCACTTTACAAACATCTGTGTTAGCTGAATGTGTGATGATGAAGTGTGTGACTGGTTCTCCCTGTGCTCAAGGAAACGTGCAGAGGGGCAGCCTGATGTGGTCTAGTGGGCACAGTGGTAGCTCCTGATGGTGACACAGTTGCTACTGAGGCCTGAATTTTTTCTCATGCTCCTTCTCTTTGGAATATGTAACCTAGTTACCCTCTGGGCTTTTAGCACCATGCATGCTACCTTGTAGTTGGCTCACAGCTGCTATCAGATTTGAAGCCCTTCTTGATTGCTTTCTAATTAAGAGTAGGTCTTAAGTCATCATAGCCCAGAACCATCAGAGTAGAAGGAATTAAAAACCCCCTCCACTCCTGGCTGCCAGCCTGAGTCTTTGGAAAAGAGAAGATTCACTGCTGTAGATTCCTTGCCAGGAGGTCACAGAGCTGTCTGCAAATAACCTGATGAGCCCAGGGCCAGCTCTGAGGCACTAGGAAGGGGTTAAATAATGCATACCTGTCTCTCTCTCAGGTCTGAACATGTGATAATTTTTGCTGTCATTGCTAGAGGAAAAATATTCAGCCACAGCCTGAAGCAATGGGGATGGATCAAGAAGCCAAAAGACAGATTACAGGAGCAGTTCAGATGAAAGGAGTTCAGTCCAGTGCTGTAACAGGAGGGGTGCAGGGCAGTGGTGTGTGGCACCTGTGTCTCTACTGTGGAGGAGAATGCAGAAGCAGGATTATTAATCTTGTTTTATAATTGGAACTGATAATCAAGTAGGAAAAAAGCCTAATTAAAGTAATGCAGTAAATTGCTTGGCTACCATATGCTGTACAGGTGTGTTTTAACTGATTATCATTCTCTTAAGCAATTTATTGGAAAATTGGATATCAGTTAACAGCCTTATGTAGAAATGACATGAGGACTGCATGTCTGGCTGGGTATGGAGACAGTTTGAACTCATAATCAGATTAAATTACATTAATTTGGATGCTGACTGTACTAGTTACACTGTATTTACTCATTTGGAGGTTTTTTTTGCAGGGAGGGTGCTGTGGAATCGTTATTGACATCACTGCTTTATTCCCTGAAATGGCCTTTAGTGCCAATCTTAGTTTTGTATTGACTTTTGTTGCTGAGATTTTGGTTTTAGTTAATCCTTACCTTCTTGGAAGGAATAAGGAATAACAATGAATAAACCTTAGTACTTCCCCTGTGAAGACTCCCCAGCATAGCATTCCCCTGGCATCAGTACTGTTCTCAGAAAAGCACCACTAGATTCAAATCTCAAAAAGGAAAACATTGAGAAGAAGGGAAGCCTGAAAAAAAGCATCTTCAGACACAAACTACAGTATTTTTTTAAATTAACCTTTTAATTTTAAACAGTTTTGAGTTATTTTTCAGTTCAGTAGTTTCTAGAGCATTTAGAAGCTTTCAGTGTTTACAAGAGAACCCCTCCAGATTAATATATTTTGAATCTATTAATAAAGTCTATGGAGTCAGATGACTTAAACTGCCCCAATTCTAAATTCAACTTAGAAAAATCTGAAATGCATCATCCAATAAAATAAATTGTGAAATATTTATCAGAGAAATTTTAAATAAATTGGATAAGTTATGAAATTTTATTTTCGCTGCTTTTGTTGAGTCATATTTCATGACTATTGTTCTTACACAACAATAAAATTAAACTACAATAATAGAGTAGATTCTCAACTAAATAGACACAAAAAGTCTTAGCCCAGCTAAATGAAAAATAGAACAACTATGCTCTTCTAATTGTTTTTTGGATGGTAATAGTGCTTTTTTCATTCTTTCAATATTGAATGTGGACTTGTACCATGTTCCCACTTCATCTTTTCCTTAATAAAATTCTCAAAAGACCACTGCCACATCCCAAATTTATTTAGGCTGGTTTGTTTTGTCCTCTTTGTTACCTGACTGTAGTCCATTGAAATTCCAATTAGCTGTTAAAGTTCCAGTCTTGCTCATATTTCTCTGAATGATTATACCACACATGGTCTAGAGAATGTAGATGAAATGGTTTCTATGTATTGAAGTGTCAGGATAAGAAGTCTTGAGTCCTAATCTCTTCTTTCAGTGGTTGAACCCATCAGACAAATTTCAGATTGCTCTGATCAAAGCTTGAACTTGCTAGCTGTGACTAAAATTTCTCCTTCAATTGAATGCCATAACATTCTTTATAATTTCATGAAGAGTTCAGTGTTGCCTTCTTCCATTTTTGTCTGTAATTTCCTCACAATAATTTAGCCCTATTATTTAGTACTGAATAGCTCAAAGAACATGTAAACACAGAGATCTCTCTAACTGTTTTTAGGAAGAAGGTCTCCTTTTTTAATTAAGCAAAAAATACCATTGTTTAATTCAGTAATTGCACAACAATTTGAAAATGTTCACCCATGGTTTAATGCAATTGGTGCTGCCTTCTGTGCCTTTGTTCCTTTGTTCCAACTTAATAGTTAATGGAAAACCCTAATGAACAGGTGAGAGCTGCTCTGCATTTTTCCAGATAAGATCTTGTGGTAATTGTGTTGGAACTGAGCAGAGGTAAACTGAAAATTCCTTTGAGATATATATGGCAAAAAAAAAATGAAGCCAGTGCTTTCAATCATAGTCACACATGGCTCAAGGTAGGAAGCAGCTCAATAGCTTCATTGTGTAGCTGAGTGGCTTTTAAATGTAAATATATTTTGTTTACAGCCTAGCATCCCAATGAACATGAAGACTAAACATAAATCAGCATCAAATGGGCTCATTTCCTTAGGGAATCTTCCACAAAATCAGAGTAAGAGCTCTGAGAGATGCTGGCCTGCATCCACTCCCCTTTTTCACTCTGCTGGACAGAGCCAGCAGTTCCTCTGGCATTGCCCAGAGAGTTCATAAAGTTATTGGCACACCTAGTTCCTGCTATTCCTTCTTCAGCTCTGCCTTTACAACTGATGGGAGTCAGAATCTTTCTGTGCAGAGCTCCAGAGTTTCTAATAGAGAAAAAAATCCCTGTGGTAGCTAGCTTGCTTTCTCTTTCCTTCTCTCCCTTTTCTTCATTAAGACACAAGTCCCTGGGAGGTTCTCCAGACTGAAAATTCTTCAGCCTGTTCTGTTTTAAATTTTAATATAAATAAAAGGCACATGAAGAAACCTGCCATGACTCATTTCATTCTCCCCAGATCTTTCAAGAGAATTTTTTGTGGACTTGAAAATGAAATTAAATAATCTGTTGTTGCTTGCTTTTTAAGGTAGTTAGGGGTTACTTAACTTTCAAATTAATTTCTACACTGTCAGGTTGTGGAACAAAAATCTTCTGTCATTTTTAAAAGGTAGGCTAAGGAGAGTGTCACAATGGGACTGTATTTAGGCTCGATCCCTGTATTGCATGTCCCCACATGGAAAGTTAATTATAAATTCCTTTCAGTTTTCCATAGATTATGAATAAATCATCTGCATTGGAGATAATTTTCAGAAATCAGATTTTTCCAGTTTTAGATACCTCATTGTAAAGAGGTCTCTTTCTGTTAAAAACAAAGGTACAAAATTATCACTGATTACCCTGCATATGGAACATTTCTCTAGTAGTTCATATAAAAAACAGCATGCTTGCCATGACATGCTGCCCAGCACTGTGGGTAGGGAGAGGGTTTTTGAAGTTACACACTCTACCATTATATGCTATCAAACACATTATGCTCTACATGACTTGAGGAGTCTTTCCTTTGATTTTTGTTTCACTTTTTAATTTTTTTCTGAAGTTTGCAGGGTGGAATCCAGAAAACATGGCCATCCCCATATGATTTACATAATTTAGTTGTAAAACTCAGCAGTCTCTCACTGAGAAGAATGGCATTAGGCAAATGAGGATTGCTTTTTACTTGCCTAGAGCACAAGAGCAATATCAGAATTTTCTTTTGAGAATACAATTCAGATAAACAACAGCAGGAGAGCATTTTTGGAGTTGTTCAGGCTGGCTCCATCCACTCAAGTTTGCCCAGTTTTCTTGAAGATCAGTTCTGCAAGCAAACATCCTCTGTGCCTAATCTGGGACAGAAAGTTAGAAAGGTTATGCCTCCCCAGTTAATGTCTGCTCTGTCTGAGGCAGACTAATCAATAACCTCTCTTTTTCAGCTGATGTTCACTTCTGTAGAACTTTGTCTGCTATCTTTCCCTTCTGTAGACAGATTTCTTTCACGGTAAGCTAGCATCAGTTCTGCTTGACTGATGTTTCCTTTTAGTGTGCCAAATCTATCAGGTGTAAGTGAAACTCAAACACCTACAGTCAAAACCTAGACTTTGTAAACAGTGTATAAGACACAGAGATATAGGTAATTAATGAATATATAACATACACACTTCATGTTTTCTTTTTATTTCTGTCTACATTGAGCCTAGAAAACACAGCTGAATTTAGAGATAAAAAGAATATTTGTCTAAAACTTGAAAAATGTCAACAAGAAAATCTGAGAATTAAAAATGAATTGCTAGTTAATTATAAGAACACTCGTTTCTAAACTAAAGTATTTTCTTGGAGGCTGTTTAATAATGTACTAAACACATGTTGTTTGACCCAGTATATCATACTGTGTGTGCTTAGGCATTTGCTGTTTGCATGAGTCACACAAATTTTGAGTGTTGTCAGTTCATTTTCATTTCTATGTGTCCAGTCACCTACACTTCTCCAGAGCTTACAGTTTGGTTCTTTTCCTGTAATCTATCAATACACCCACCATTTGAGCTGCAGACACCCAATTTGAAATGAAACAAACCTGGGTGGACAATGTCTAAAATAACAGTCCCCTGAGGGTCACTTTGCATTTCAGAAGGAGGGTCCCCAGGTTACTCTGCAGGACTTTCCACATCCTGCTCTTGATGAAATAAGGGCCAAGTTTTAGTCTCAGCATGCATGGAGCTCCCAGTGAGGGAAACAGAATTGTTTGTGTACAAAAAAGAATAGGGTTGGTGCTCTTCTGTACAAGATGTTAAAAGATGTCAGGGAATGGTTATAATGAAATAACATGCAGTTAAACCTCAAGGTACAAGGGTTTGATCTTGCAGAAGTCAGCAGTACCTTTCCAGGAAGCTTTAGAAGTGATCAGGCTTATTCTGTTAAATTAACCTCTCTTGAGAGCTCTCATGTTGGTCATTGATTAGTGTCAAGCCAAAGTGCCTGCAGTCAGTGGGAACTGTCTGATGGAACTAATGCAAATGCACAAGTTGACATATATTCTTTTCCAAATAATTGCTTTGTGTTTCAAAGTAAGACCTTCAAAAATTAAGAAATCCAAAACTTTGAAGCGTGGAAAAAAGATAATTCTCTACAAGTGGCAAAAAGAGAATTGGTGTTGGTACTTTCAACACTGTTGTTTCAGAAGTGGGTGGAGCATCCTTGTGGTCAAAAATTTCCTGTAAGATTTTTTATTGAGTGCATCTCATGTACATTGCACTTTGAAGTATCTGTTCTGCTATTTAAGATGCTGTTATGTAGGTGGTGTATGAAAGTGCTGTTGTAATAGTGTTGCCCTGAAGACAGTTTTCTGCTATAAATCTGTCTTCACTAATGAGAGTATCTTTAATTACAGAAGAAGCACTTGGCTTCATTAGCAGCTCCAGCCTGCAAGGGATCAGCATAGCACTGACATCATTGCTGTCTCTCCTTATTGGCTTTATTTTGGGAGCCATATACTGGAAGGTAAGAGATACTACATATAATTGTTTACATAGTGACACTACATTTCTTAGTTGTGGAGAGGTGGGAATAAGAGAACCATTCTGTATTTGAAAGCAAGAGATACCTCTTTTGATCTTCACTTAACTGTGACTTGCAGATGTAAATCTGTGTGTCAGATTCTTGAATTCCACCATGAAAGTGCAAATCCTGTCTTATCAGCATGATCGCTCTCTAATTGGAAACAAAAATTGTGTGATTCACCCAATTTTCCATTTCTCTTATTGTATATTGAGAAAGATTTTTTTTTTTTTTTTTTTGCTTTTGACACCTATGCCCCTGCCTACAACACATAAACTTCAATAGTAAAATTTATATCAGTAGTAGATGTATGTTAGAGAACAGGATTTGGCCTACATTTTGCAAGATGACTTTGATATTGAACATCTGATGAAAATTGAAACATACAGTTGTTTAGTTAATAAAGAAAGCTTTATAATATTTATAGCTTTAGAATGTTCATATTTAGTGCATTTTCTTCCTAGAAAATACATCCCAAATCCAGACCAGAAAGTGGTGAAGCTCCACAGTGTCATGACTATCAAGAGGAAAATGAGATAAGGTATATTGTTTCACTTAAAATTTGTATTTACAACTGTAGTTTTATCTCTGAGAACAACTTCCTGTTTACCTCTGTGACAAACACGAAAAAACCCCAAATACAAGGTCTTGCTGCAGAGGTAAAATATGTGCTTGGAGTGTGCTCCATTAAGGACTTTCTGGTTTAAACAGAAATTTATATGGAGGACAGTTCTGCATACAGCATTTTATTATGGGGACATTCTTTTGTCTGTCTTTATTCCCACTGTGAGAAAGGATTGCTGAGACCTAGAGGGAAAGCAACAAAATAAAGTTGTGCTCCTAAAACATTTTAAATACCTTTTACAATAATTTTTTTTTATGTTTTTTTTCCACGTTTTTATCCAGGGTACCACGTTTTCTGGTTGATTTTTTAAAAATATTTGTGGAAAGTTAACCAGAAGTTGTTCAGACTTCCTAAGGTCATCCTGAAATGATTTGCAGCTCTCTTCCTACTTATACACTGCTTTATTTGATTTTTAAAGACAAAAAGGTCTCAGCTAATCAAACATGCCTTAGAAATAACAGTTCAAGGCTTTGAAGTTCCTTGGACATGACTTGGGCAAGGACTTCAGTGAAATCCAGGGAAGGACTTAGGGACATTTTAAGTAAGAATAGTCCATGCTAAAGCATTTTGAGAGTATTGTTTAACTTCATGTTTCATGATGTTTGGTCAGATTTTAACTATGAACGATTTGGGGAAAACTCTGATGCAGGTGGCAGAAGGACATGTCCTGTAGTGTTCTCACACTGTGTGAAATGCCCATTGCTGCCCATGTGCTGAAAGGACAAATAGGCAAAGTTCTGATCTAGCAATTTGGTCACAGGAGTGAAATTTTCGGTGTTTAAGCTTGCAAAAGTAATAAATTCTTAAAACAAATTTTCTTCATATACAGTATATAGAATGGAAGACTGTGTATTCATTTCACCAAGTATATTAGTTGCTGCAAATAGCTCATTCTGCACACAGGTGTTAAAACCTGTGAAATGGAACACACATCTTCCTTTTGACTTCAAAGAGAATACAAAACATTTTTTATTTGAAGAAAAGATGAAACAGTTAAATTATGTACAGTTAAATGCAGGAGAGGGCCTTTGCAGGAACTTGAAACAGATTGCATTCTCTATTAGATGTCTTTTTAAATATGCAGCATGTGTTTTGACATACATGGCATAGATGACTATTACAAATTTCTCCTCCCTGAATATTCATCTATAAGTAGGAAGAACTAATATCAAACATAAATTATGACTCTTTGGGTTCCCTTTTTAAAGTTTTAACTGACTTATAAACCCTTCTATTCTATTTCCCTGAAAGACTATTACTGTAGTAATAAAGTATCTTTTTTTTTTTTTTTTTTTTTCCAGTATGTTGCAGCAAAAAGAAAAGGAACATCTACAAGTGTAGTTGTTGCTTTTTCTCCCTCAACACTGTTACTGTTTCGTGTACTGGTAAGTTAGTTATGATGAGAGTTTTACCACAGACTTAACTACTTTCAGCTGCTACAATACAGGGATATTTGAGTCCATTTTCAGGAAAAAAAGAAATCTTGCTATCAGTAGATTTCATTTGTGTATAAGATCTTTAGCAGCTAATTTAATTAATACTATATCATTAATTTTTAATGCTTCAAAATGAAATTTACAAGAATTTAGAATAAAGGACAGCTACTGCTTCTCCTTTTTGGTGTTGGAGCTGATACAGAGAAACCTTCAGCTGTTACACTACAGCTGTTTCAAAGCAATGTGAGGAAAAAAAAAACACAATCTGGTAAAATTAGCAGGTGAGTGTAGGAGAAGAGGCCAAGTAGAATTGAGCTTTTATATAATTCTAGCTTAGTCAGCGAATTTCTGTAGTCACTGTAGCCTTATCAGATACATCAGTCTTGTTTTAGTCTGCAAGAGCAAACAGCAAAGGTGAGCGAGGTTTCTCAGTCCCAGCTGTCCTCTGCTGAACAGCACTTCTCTGGCAAGAAGCTTCTTACCACAGAAACTGTGCTATATTTAACCCATGGCATCTCTGCAAGGGTCTGGAAAATTTAGACAGTGCTGAACTCTTCATTTTTTATCATGAGTGGAAAGAGCAGCGTGAGAGTACAACAGACAATCTCAGCTTTGCAGTTCATCCTGCAGCAATACTCTCAGGTGTTCTGTGTGATTGAGTTAGCTACAGCTTGAGAGGTTTTTCATTCTCCTTAAATGTTCTGTTCTACCATATGCTCATTGAGAAGGAAAGTTGTCCCTGCATTGGACAAGATTTTTCCAAGGATGTAAGCTCAGTTTGGTTTGTCAGATGACTTGAAAGGGAAGTTTGCTGCCAGAGATTGCCAGTACCAAAATGCTTAAACATAAAAGTTCTGTAAAACCATGAGAGTTGTTCCATTACCTTAGATTACATCAATGAACTTTTGCAGGCAAGTCTGTTCTTGCACCAGGAAAATACATCTTATAACATTTTTTTTTCTGAGTTAAGAAATCTCTATGCAAGTGTCATTAAATTTATTTCAAAGTTTTAAGAAAAAATGTCTATGTTGTATGTCTGTGAGAAGGTCTACTGTTTAGTTAAATACAGAAAGAAAAAACAATCAGCTAAATCACAATTTCTGTTTTTCTCTTCAGGCAGGTAACAGTTCCATGTTCGCTTCATAAATGAAGCAGCTTTAAGCACATTCGTATTCCTTCTGGAGTGACAGACTGAGTCTGCATCTGTTGTTGCTGCCCATGACTCCATAGACATGATACAGAAATGAGGACAATTTATGTTTGTTACTGTGAAACCAACACTGAATTGAACAATGGCAAGAAGAGTGTGCACTTAGCAGGACTGTATCTTATGTGAATATCTACCTTGTGTGACATTTGAGATTTTTTTAAATTGCATTAATACTTTCAGCTGACTCTGGCAAACAAAGTATGTCCTGAACAAAAAAGCATCTTTTAAATGCTTCCAACTGTGTGTAATCATTGCAAGTCATAAATACCTTTGCATCCTTAATTTAAATTCTGTGTCCTCTACCTTAAATTGATATCTTCAGATGAAGGTCTCTGAACTGACAGAAAATGCAGAAATGGATACAGATAACATACTCTTCAATATTGTTTATAAAACTTGAAAGCAAAGCCATGCCATGAGCTTGTGTTCTAGACTTTGACTTATAAGGAGCTGTGTTTATGCCTGTCAAAGGCTGTGTGGACAGCAACACGTGGTCTCTATCGGGTGCCAGGTGGCTGGTTGCCCACCCCAGAAAGCCTCAAGAATTCATCAGCCTTGGTGGTCTCTGTTCAGGAGAAGCAAATACTGGATGAAGACAAAGTAAACAGGAGGTGAATGTACCTCGTGGAGCTTTGAAGAATTAAGAGTAACTGCTGGGTATGTGAACACTGGTGAAATTTCCAGTCATGCTAAGGCAAAGTAAAGAGTCTGAATTGCATTCAAACATCACAATAAAGACAAACCCATGAAATGCATTTTAAATTCTGAAGATGCATGCCATTGATACCTTGTCTTTAAATGTATAGCATAGCAAATCTGAAAGATCCTGAGAGTGTATTTAGCTTTTACTTACATCAGCTGTAATTAATGTTTGCATTGTGTTTTAAGTGATTAGTAAGCTTTAATATCCTGGCATTCTCCACTCTTGAAAGTTAATTCTTTTGAAACAAAAGAGAAAGGCTTTGTTTCCCACCTGTCTTCTTCATCTATTACTGTTACAGAATCCATGGAATATGAACAGGACTGATGTACAGATATGCATTTTCAAGTAAATCCTAAAAATACCATGGTAAAAGTTACAAGTGTAGTTGTGCATCTTTTCATCTTGTCTCTTCCCAGATAATGAGTATGAATTATTACCTGTAGTAGGTGGTGTAATTCAGAAGGGTAAAGGCTAAAGGCTCACATGAGATGACAAAGTGTGTTCTGTCATGATATTGACTAGGTCAGCAAGAGCTTTAGTTTAAGTAACTTGAAAACTTAAAAAAAAAAAAAAAAAAGAACAAAAAATCAAAACGACGCTTTAAATTTTAGCATAAATTTGGAGTTCTCCTTAAAGTGTATAGTTACTAAATTTTTTAAGAGTTCTTGTGGAAGTTTTAATCTTCTGCTCAATTTTCTGAGAACCATGCATAAAAAGAATATATCATACATATAATATATATGTGTGTATGTGTGTGCATGTGTGTGTGTGTGTGCATGTGTGTATTTTTGGTAAAACTGTCTTTCATATTTACAAAAAGAAAAAATCTCAGAACATTACCATATTTAATGATGTGACATGTAGCCACACTGTGTGGAATTTTGACCCTACTGCAATGGATGTTGAAATTTCTCATGAATTCACTGCTGGAAAGATTTGATCATGTGGAATTTTTATTTATACTCAGGCCCTTTTTTGCACTTTCTGTTTGTCAGAAAAGGGGCCTCAAGTACTACTCAGCTGGTATAAATTAGCATAGTTCCATTAAATATAACAGAACTTCAGGGTTTGCATCACCTGAGAAACTTCTGTTAGACTAGATCAAAAGAAGCTTAATGTCAGAATTAGGCCTTCATGTTTATTCTGGAGATGCTGGAGCACTCACCAATTAATAACCAGGGTTGCTCATCACTTCTAAGAAGCAAGTGAATTGCTCAAACAATGGAATTCCCCATCTGAAGCTGAATCTCCTTTGACTGTGTGTAGTTCTTGACTCACAAGGCCCTCCAACTTTGAGTTTCAAGCTTATTTAAGAGTTACCCGAAAGAAATGTCAGCATGACCTAATTGATGAAAATTTGCACCTTATTGGTAATGCAGAGAATAATTGTGTATTGGTTTTGACTGAATGCAAAAGAATCCACAATAAATGGAAGCAATTATCCTTACACATTGTACAAAAACCTTATTACTTAATACAATGTGCTCTTGAGGCCAGCTTATGCTTTTGAGGGTTTGGGGTTTTTTCTTAGACTCAGTAAAACAAAAATCTTATCTTTTTTATGGTTCTTTGTTGTTAAAAAAATTGTTCATTTTTCTAAATGCATTCTTTCCAGAAAATCAAATACCCAATAACACATAATTTGGGTCACATTGATGTGCCCCAAATTATACTTTGATATTCAAAAGCACTGTATTTTAGGCTTCTTAATCTTCAATACTGTAGGAATTATCAGTTAAGAGTTGAAACATACTAGAAATGAAAATTGACTGTGACAAACTGTTCACTTTCCAGGAGCAACATCTTAAAGTAAGTCACTTTCAAATAATGTCAGGCACTCTAATCTCTTCTGTGGAGCAAGGTAAATTTTAAGTTATATGAGAACAGAAAGAAAACTCATGTATAAACTTTTGATGTTCACATCACAAACATTGTTCTTTGAATGTGCATGAAAGTCACCTGGAGTGGCAGAACTGTTGTTGTACCACATGGTTTTCCCATTCTTTGCCCTCATTTTGAGAGATGTGAACACAAGAGAGATCTCATTGGGAGTTCTCAGTCCTTTTGCAAAGAAGGAGGCTTCTGGACATTCGTGGATACACTAGATGGCATGGCACTTTGAAGTGGGATCGTGAATTTACTGGAGACTTCCTGTGCCCACTGAGGAGATTTTTACTTGGGACAGATTTTGAAAGACTACTGACTTGTGAGACATCTTTGAAATCAATGGAGAAGAATAAGATACTCTTCAGTTGAAGATGGAGTGGCAGAAATAGACCTTTATTTACTTCTTAACTTCTAAAGGAGTTTAACTTCTAAAGAGTGATCAGTTTTTCAGTCTTCTTTTTGGGTAGACAGAGCCCATGCATTAACACAGTTGGAAAATCAACACCCTCCCTCTTAAAATAAAATTGGGTGGTGTTTTTTTAATATATATATATATATAAAGTCAACCAAATTTGGCTTTTGGATATCTGTGGTTTGGTGAGAAATGTAACATTTTTAGGTTTCCTTTGAAATAGTTGAACTTTGCATGCAATTGCTAGTGGCCTTGTGAGAATAAAAAAGAAGATAGTCTTATACTGAGTAACTGTTCTACTTTAGATGTGTGTTTACTTGAATGAATTAATGGTACTTATTTCATCACAAGGTCACTGCTTTCCTATGGAGTATGTGTACAATCTGCACCTGCAGCAGCTCTGTTTCCTCTGTTGCTCTACGTAATATGCTGAAACTGTTTAGTACACAAAATAGAATTACTAAATTGAAAATCTAACTGTGCACATAAAATACTGATATTTTGAGTTAGATTTACTTTTAAGAATTATCCAACATTTTTTAATTCAGGAATCTGATTCAACTATCGTAAGTGCAGATTTACAGTAATGGTGGCATGTTGCTATTTTGTTATCAAATTGATGGAATGTGGAAACTTCAGACTCTTTAGTGATAGAGACAGATATTTGCTGGTTGCATTATGGGGAAATTCATTTATTTCAATGTAAATATCAGCACAATTTTGCATACTTATATTCTGACTGAAGGTAAACAACAAAGTTTATAAAATGTGATGTGTATGTACATATGTGTCCTCTTAAAGATAGATGTTTTCCCAGATCCTTTTTATACCAGTTCAGATTTGGAATTAACATTATATACATATGCTTTATTGTTCTAAATAAAGATATTATGCACTGTCAAATAATTAGTATATTGCATTGTGTCAGTCCCAATTAAGACATTTTTAAGTCCTGTCATCACCTAAAATAATTACCTGTCAGAACATCTGCTACTTGATGCAGATTCCTTCACTTGATGTAGACATTTCATGTTGATGCCCTTCTTTTGCAGTGAATGGCATTTACCAAGATCTTTCAGTCGAAACCAGAGCTTATCCTGTAAGGATGACATCCTTCCTTTAAGTTTTCAGCAGTTTATTGTGGCTTTTCTGCAAGAAGTCTGGGATGGGATGAGTTTGGGAGGTAAAAACTGAGCTGCTCAGGGTGCTTTGGCATCTCTCCATTCCTGAGAGAGAATGAAAAGATGACAGCTAAAGAGGAAGAGGTAAACCTGCTGAGACTTTCAGCCTGCCTCAGAGAGCATTAATGAGCCTTGGAAGAAAAAGGGGAAGTTGCAGTAGGCAGATACAAAGGAATTTCTAAGAATAAGGTACAGACAGGGCTGATGAGGAAGAGTAGAGGAGGATTAATGGACTGGGACACAGTGGAACAGAATTTGGACATGCCAAAATCTGGGGTATGGATATGAATGAAAGCTGTGGCTGCTGATCTGGACACAGCCAGGAGTTCAGATCTGATGGCTTGAAGAAGGCCATGGAACAGCCCTCACTGATGGTGTAGCAGGAGTCATGCCCTGAGGAGCAGCACTGGTGGCTCAGGTGGGTCAGCAGTGGGATGGCACTCGATTCAGCTAGGGCTACATGAGCACCATGCAACTGCAGAGTTGGAAATGAGTGTACTTCATGAGGAAGCTGCATTAGTGCAACAAAAACTCCAGTTTGACCTGGAATTTCAGGAAGGCAGAAGTAACAGAAGGGTACCTAAAAATGAGATGCAAGCACTCTTAGCTAACAAAACAACTCTTGCTGAAGTCAGGAGTAACACAATCTGCTTCAATGTCCAGATGGAGATTGGTGGTGAGGGGTGTCCTTTAAAGGTCTGTATTGGGAAGGGCAGTGTTTAACATCTTCAGTGTCACAGACAATGGGATCAAGTGCTCCCTCACCATGTCTGCAAACAACACCAAGCTTAGTGGTCCCAAATGTACCTGGAGCTACATAAACAGGCAGTGTGGTCCACAGGTTGAGGGAGGTGACTGGCCCTCTGCTCTGCTTCAGTGGGATGACATATGTTCCTATCCAGAAAGGGTGAGAGACTTGGGGCTATTGAGCCTGGAGAAGAGGAGGCTCTGGGGAAGACCTTATGGCAGCCTTCTAGTGCTTAGACAGGGCTTACAAGAAAGATGGTGACTTTTTAGTAGGAGTTGTTGCAAAAGGACAAAGAGCAATGGTTATAAACCAGAAGAGGACAGATTCAGACTAGATATAAAGAAGGAATTTTCTACAGTGAGAAAGGTGAAATACTAGAACAGGTTGCCCAGAGAGGTTCCCTGGAAAAACTGAAGGTTGAGTTGAATGGAGCTCAGAGCAACCAGATCTAGTTGAAGATATCCCTGCTCATTTCAGGGGGCCGTTCTAGATTGTCTTTAAAGGACTTCTCCAACTCAAACTAATGTATGATTCTATGAATTGTAACAGATGCAGATGGAGTAAAGGGCAAGAGGGAGAGTCCTGGAAAATGTGCAGGTCTTCAGCCAAAGTGACACCTCTATAATATTTTTGGCAGTCTGTTTTACAATGTTTGGTGCCTTACATAATGCTGACTAACTCCACACCACCACTGCTTAATCTGAACTCTGCAGACTTAAATGTGCTAAAGGATTGAGAGAAATATTTAACTTCAGTTTTCCAATTTTAGTTTCTCCAAAACAATGAACATAAATATCTTATTCAATAGATGGAAACAAAGGCTATCTTTGTCCAAATCATGGACAGGATTAATAATGACATTTTCCTACTTCTGTCATGCAAAAAACAATGCTTATTATAATAAACAACTGTTTCTTGATAGCAATATGTTTTAACAGTTTAACACTTCCATGAAATGACTGTGTTTTAGATGAGCTGGATATATGCCCACTCCACAAACACTCCATGTTGCACTCCAGTGTAATTTTATTCCATGTTAACAAATGTGTGTTACTAAACATATTTTTGCACAAAACTTCGGAATGATAATAAATAATATGTTTTCATCTTTACAGGATGGGTGGTTTCAGGATTTTACACTACATTAACAGCTTATAGAACCACTTCCTTACTACTCTTCATGTAGCTGTTTGATGATAAATTTTCTCCCAAAGTTCAAACGCTTTTAAAATGGATTAAGTTTCCCAACATAACAAAGAAGCATGTGCTAACACAATCGAGTTTTGTGTCATTACATACTTGAAGGGAATTAATATGTGCTGGTGCATAGTGGAAAATATTGTTAAATTAAGGCAAATTGCCAAAATTGCAGAGAGTGTGGAAGGAAAGTTTACCCCTGTTTTTCCCACACCATATCCCAAGGTAAGTTGTTTCACATAACAGGAAAAATCCTAAATGTGATTATAGTTCCTCTGACTTGTGGCCCCTTCTGCAAAATCCCACCATAAGCAAGCAAGAACTAAAAATACATATGACACTTTTTCCAGACAGACATGAGCCTTCGGCTTCTGGCCAGTCACAAAATGCAAGGACAATTTTAATTCTCTTTTGGAAAGATATTTTCTTGAGCTCATGGAAAAATACTCAGCTGAGATCACAAAAGCCTCTTTGTTTGTCACCAGTTCTGCTCTGCAGGATAATAGCATGATAACAAAATTGGCCCAATTAGAGTAAAGAAGCTGCAGAGCAGAATGTATAGCTTTTGTCATTTTAAGACTACCACAAGTGACAAAATGTCATCTTGGAAATTTCCCCTTGTCATCTCCTACATTGTGAATGATGATTATTAGGACCCCCCAGGTTATTTAATCTGTCATGTTCTTAAAGTCAAATATTTTAGACCTTCCTTTTTCTCAGCAGTGCTGTCATCATTAACAAAACACAGAACAGCCTTCACCTTTAGAAATGACAAAATGGGGATGTGTCTCAAAACCAATTAATAGCATCAGTGAAGGCAGAGGCATAGCATCTAAATCTTTTAAATATCATCCCCAAGAATAAAGCAATGAGTTCTTAGAGGCAATTACTCCTTTGCCAGAAGTTGAGAAGAAAGTATCTCATTGACATGGTGGTACCACTTGTCAGTTTGTTGTTAAGTTTTGTTTCATACTGTTCCAGAGGAATCCAATTGCCTCAGTCAGTAAGCACTGTGTTTCCTTGATGATATTTTAAATGCTCTAACCTTTGGTACAAACAAAGAGATGTGGGAATGAAGAATGCTATTAAGTGCTATAATTGGGTACTCACTGCATTTCAGATAGAATCAGTGCTACACAGTGAAGTTTAAGGGGGCATCCTAGTGTACCTGTAATGTAGTGTGCACGTGTGTGGGATGAGGGGTGCTGGGTGGGGGTGGAGGAGGAGGCGGTGCTTGAATTTAGCACATTTTCTTAGCAAATCGTGTAACTGCCATGAACTTCAATCATATACCCTGAAGGAATGGCCGTGTATCACAGAACCTCTTCCCAAATCCAGCCCTTGGCGAGAGCGAGCCGCAGGATTGCCAAGCTCCATGCACTGATCAAAAGGTTCACTGGGCATCCCACGCTGTGCTGTGCTCCCCAGCCAGTGGCAGCTCAGCACCATCGCCCTTCCTGCTCCATGGCTGCCTGTGCCAGAACCACACACACCTACCGTGTTCCCTGGGGGCTCAGCTAATGAATCCATCTATATTTCCATATAGGCCACCAACGTTATTTCATTGAGAGCCAAAAATCTGGCTCTGGGTTGCACAACTGGTCTTCTGTATTTCAACCTGGGCTGTAACTGGAAACTCAGCACAGCCCCAGGTTTTCTCTTTTGCATATACACACCTTTGTGTCCTGTCATTATTCGGTCCCTCCTTCAGCCCCCACCCAGACTCCTAGTGTTCTCCTGTGGAGCCATACTCTGCAATTAAAGCATCATGTATGCTGGTTGCAGTTAGCAGCCCTACCATTAGCAGTTTTCATGCAGACAGTAACTGAGTTAGTATTTAGGAAGAAAACACTTCAAAATGTTTAGCAAAAGATCAGACTTCTGGGGTCAGCTATAACAGGGGTACTGCTTGTCTGACTGCAAACTGCACTGCACAGCAGTATGCGTGCCAGCTGCAAGCACAAAAATTCCCACAGAGTTTTCCTCAGAGGAACAAACAGTTTATGCTGAATAAATATGTCAACACTGTTTTCCTCTAAAAATATTTGCCCATCAGATTTAAGATAGCAAGAGCTAGTCAATTTAATCAGATGCTTCTTCATGCAGCCCTGTCTCATAGGGCTCCTGCTGATAAAACTTCTTGAACAGACTGATTTAAGTCTAAGCTTTCCTTCTGGTGACCTTCTTGTTGACCTTACTCAGATTGACTACAGTCTGCAGTTATTTGGTGGGTTTCATCTTGCTGCATCCCCACCATCTCCTGTGGCCCTTGCCTATCCCACCATGGGTCAACTCAAGTCTGTGCTCTTCCCACCCAAAACTCCGTGTCCATTACCAAACCTTGCTGTGTTGATTGAGGCTGAGGAGCAGCACATGTTTCCAGACCAGAGGCAGGCAATGCACCCATTCCAGCACCTTCTTATGGCCATCCAGGCCAGGCTTGCACAGTCAGACACAAAGGCAAATGTCCTTGGAGGCAAACAGTCCCCTGCCTCTTCACAGCACAACAGCAGGGCTGTTCATCAGGCTGTGGGAAGCCATGCAGTGCCAGTCCTTGGCTTCCATCTGCCCTAGTCTTGGGAGAACTGCACTATATTTTGCACAGCAACCCAGATTCAAAGGGAGAGAGAAGCATGGCCATGCACCAAGCTTGGTGAGCAGCAGATTCAGAAGCTCTTTATTTCATTTTCCCTCCTTCACAGACAAATGCTTTAGGGATTTAGCTACTGATTAAGAGGAGGAATATATTCTCCTTGTGTGCAATGATGGGGCTTGGGTGGGATGGGGAGCAGGCCCCTCATGCCCAATATTAAAATGAAAGCAGCAAAATAAAAGTGCCATTTCAAAAGAAAATGTAAAGATAAGCAACAATGCACGAAATCAGTATGACAACGTAGTCCAAGATTATTGTCAAATTCCCTGATGGTTTGTAAATATCATATCTAAATATGGCTTAAAAATAAACTGGAAACTTTAAATTGTCTACATTTTTAAGATTAGGAAAATGTAATAGCTCTGAGAAACTGGACTTCAGTAAAAAAATTAAGCAGCCTTTACAAAAAATTGTAATGTTTTAAATTCCCCTAAGTCTGTCTAGCTCTGTAAATAGTGACAGAAAGCAACCCAAAAACTTAAAAAAATAACATCCAATAAACAAGTCATACACAGAAGCTATACACTCAAGAGATTTCAGAGGTGTGAATGTCATTTATTTTTGGACAAAATTACTTCCAGGTTCTAGAATTCTGTGACTTCCTTGGAGGGCAGAATAAGCATAAAGGAAGAGGAGATCATAACAAATTATTAATTCAGCAAATTATTAATTCATGTTTACCAGTTAGTTATATAAAACTCTTGCATGTAAACCATGGAATTTCACACAAGGATTCCTGAATTAAATCTGCCAATTTATAATGGACATTTTACATTGCAAATAACCATTTAATCTGAATTGAAAGTGATAAGTAAGCAATTTAACTATGCGGAAAAGTATTAACTGTCATTATGTAAAAAAATATATAATTTCCACTTCAAACTTTTCTGTGTGGTTCTATAAAGTGATAACAGTGCTCTAGTAAGGGCAAGGTTCAACTGCAGGACACAGAAACCAGCATCATTTGATTCTGGCAATTAAATAAAGCATTTGAAATATCAGAACATGCCATCTACTTGATAAGATGCTACTTTTGGAAATGTAAAAATCTGTTTGAGGAGGAAGCAGCAAAAGAACACAAGTGTTTTTTCTTTGAAGACTGCAAGATACCTTTTCTGTTGACAACCGTTTTTATGACCTTAAATACTTCTCTGCTCTATCAGTAAGGTCAGCAACTTGCCTTCACAGCCACCGAACACATTTCTGAACTGAACTCCACTGCAACTGTTTCTTCATGAATTGTTTCCAGTCTCATTACAAGATTCTTTCTGTTTCAACATGTTTTGAATTTTAGCACTTTGGAAATCAACCAAAGCTACGGTTCTAGCACAAACTTATCTGCAGTGAAGTCTCTACTATGTTACAGTTTCCCACCATTTATGGCAGCTCCTCTGCCTGAGGTTACTGCTTTCAGAGCAAAGCTGGCAGAACAGCTCAGGTAAGTCTTTCTCACTGTTTCAATACCAAATCAACCAGGAAAACCTGAAACACTTTAAAAACTGCTGCTATTTAATGAATGAAGCTGAGGTAGGCAATAGCGCACTACAAGGGTTGAGGACCTCTCTCATCCTACATTCTGCAGCTCTGGAGGGAGAGGCAATATCCAGCAAAGAACTGATAATCCACACCTGGAAATGTGGAGAAATCACACCACAGCCAACAGCAATTGTCTGTCTGCAGTCTGCTACTAAAAATAAACACACAAACATGCTGACAGAGTGGGCTGGCAAATCAGCCATCCTGAGAACAAACTGAGCATAGCAACACAAAAGCTGATACTTGGTCGAACTATAAGATCTTCAGAAACATCAAAGGATGAGCTCTAGTTTTGAAATTATTCCCTAGGAACTAGATTTACAATTATCAAGAAAATTAAACTCTCCTTTCTTGCCCACTTTCCTGTTATTTGAGGCACACTTTGCTCATTCCAGACAGTTTCTCAATGACAGCCAGGACTTCAGAGCACCAGAGGGGCAAAAATAACCAAACCACTGGCTCTTGCAGCTGGAAAGAGAGATGGAATGGAAATGAATTTTTAAGTGCTTTTTCTAAAACATTACATCTCTGGGTTCAAGAAAAGCTCTTGAGTCACTTAGGTTGTTTGCTGCAAGCACTGATGTGCAGATTTTCCTTCCTGCAATAACCTTGAGGACAAAGACTCAGTTTTTACCCTAGAAAATAACATCAGCTACATCTTATCCATCTACTGGGAATATTTACTTTACCATGTCTGAAATTACTGTCTACAAATTAGAATTCAGCAAAGCATAGATAGTATCTGCATTGTTTATTCCAAGGACTAGCATACTTTTCATTTTTACTTTTTTTTTTCTTCTTCACAATAGTTTAAAATCTTTTTCTCCTAAATTTAACCCACTTTTGGTTGTGTGTGTCTTCAAATCTTGTTTGACATTGTCTGACTACCTCTAGGAATGAAAAACTAAAATAATTCATCAAGTGAAAGTGTTTAAAAAATATTAGAGCATTTTCAGTTAAAAAAAATCAACCAATTGGTATTTAACATTATGTGGATCTAACTCAGGTTTGGCATGATAAGATGGGTCTAGATAAACCTCATTACATTAAGTAGGTAGCATAATGAAGATACAAATATTAATAAGCCTCAAAGTAATAAAAGACAGACATTTCACGTTTTGACATACCACCTTCTCTTCTTCCCCCTGCTTATAACTAAGTTCTCCTCTCCCACATGTCTAGAAATATAAAATCAAATGTTCTGTCAAAAGTTCCTGCTATGTTGTAAAGCTTTAAAATTCCTCAGTTTCTTTAGTATTTTAGGAAAACAGGCTAGAAGAATAACACATCCTCTATGCAGTATGGAGCCAGTGTTATCTTCATCAGCTCTGAAATAAGTAGTTTTTACTTGCCAGTGCTAAAGAGCTCATCCTTTGTCTGTGTCTACTCAAATAACTGCAGTCTTTATTCTTAAAGTAATGTCCTTTCAATAATCTCAATTATTGCTCCCTTGCTGCATTGTGTTACTTGCTTTCCTAAAGCATGGAGAACAGACTACTACCTTTCTCTCTTCAGAAGCTTTCTAGACATTTAAAGTCTATTAAATTGGGTTAATAAAGTTTTTTTTGCTTTAACTTAAATGGTGCTTGGATAGGAATTAATTTTGCAGCTAAGTCACCATTGCAACCACATTTTTGGTGCAATAAAAATGCCAAAAATGGGAAAATATCAAAATCTTCTAGATCAATGGGGGTTGTACAAAGCTGAAAAGCACACATTAGTCTGGTAAATAAGTATTCACCCAAGATATTAATATATTTGATTAGTACAGGAATTTTTCAAAATATTGATATATTTTATTTCACTGCCCTCAGTAAATGCACATTATATAAGTTACATAGCAATTATGTCTCAAGTCAAAATGCTCTGAACTTTTGGGCTCTAATTTTTACAGCCATCCTAAGTCATTAGATTTTATATTTTTGGGCAGATTATTCAAAAACAATGAAGAACTCTCTCAGTCACACTGGAAAGAGATCAGCTGGCTCTGACACTTCAGGAGCAAGCTGCAGTAAAACCTGTTTTTGGACATGGGCTTTACATTCAGTTTTTCTCCTGCTTAGATGAAGAGTCACTATCAAGTTGCAGCATCAATATAGCACCCTTTAGAGTTCTAACTTATTCAAAGTATATTAGAATTGTCTGTCTTGTATTATTAATGGACATATATATTATAAGGTTTACTTTTCAGATAAAACCTCTGGGTCTGTAGTGAATTCTGTCTCACAGGACAAAAGCACAAAAGAAGCTCCTTTTGAGCAGAATTTAAACCACACCAAAGTGTAATTGTATGAATTTGTATGCTTTATTTGAATGGCCTGCTTTTCTCTGGGAAGAAACAAGTTCAGGGAAGGGATTTAATGTTTCAGACTGATTTGTATATGCTTATCCACCATCAGGAACCTGAAGCCAATTAGAAACATGGGTGGGAGCAGTGTGGCAAGACACACCTGGCAGACAGCCTGGTGACCTCTCTAGCTGTATGAAGACCTTTGCTGCTGGTCATGAGGGTTTGACACCATGCTTGTCCACCACAGACTATGAAAAACTGCTACCTAGCACAGACGCTAAGCAGGTCTGCAATTTCTTCTTTCCCATGACTTTTCCTCCAGAATCTTGATAATTCTCCTTTTTTGTTGTTGTTTGTTTTTTTGTTTTGTTTTGTTTTGTTTTGTTTTTTTTGTTTTTTGTTTTTTGTTTTTTTGTTGTTGTTGTTTGGTTGGTTGGGTTTTTTTTGTCCCCGTGAATTTACCCATTTTTGCCAGGAAAGGTTGAGAAACGAGTAAACACATCAAATGATGAAATCCAGGGAAGCATAGACTACCTTTGTTCATCCCCTTCTCCTTTTCGAGAACCCTTTTGAGGGTCTCTTGTAAGGGCAACCCCAGAGGTGATATATTTGGCCTTGTGCATGGTGGGGACAGTATGGGAGGAATAGTTCATCCTTCCTAGCAACACATTAAACCCAGCTTCCTCTGAATTCATTCGCAGATTGGTCTATCTGTTGCTTTTTCATCTCACCTAGCAAGGAGCAGCTATCTAGCTGCTAGCAGTGACATGAGAACAATACTTTATGTAAATAACCAGCAAGTGGAAGTATTCATTAATGCAGACAGTTCTGAAGGCAAATGAAACAGCGTTTGGCAGAAAGCACCATTAATGAGACTGTTGCTTAGTATTGTAGTCTGGTTCAGAACATGCCTTTTTGACTTCCCTATTTTTCACTGGATTGTCAGGAATACAGCTCCCCAAATGGACTTTCTGCCTTTGCAGAACAGATTATTTGGGAAGCTGCTCATCTCCTCCTGACTGAGCAGGACAGATTCACGAGCACAGCAGAACACACTGGAGTGTACATATTTCATCTGAACATGCACAGCCCCATGAAACATTCTTGTGCATATGCCAGCTTCCAATGCCTGGACACAGCAGACTGGTCTCAGCAGAAGGCAAGCAACAGCAGGGCTAGCTGTCTCAAGTAAAGGCTTTTAGGGGAGGGTGAAAGGACAAGTTCTCCATTGTTAGCAGAAGTACTGAGAGTGCTTGGGATGGGAATTGTTTTGCTCTTGATTTTTTTTCCTATAGCACATTAAGAAAGATTAGCAGGGAAGCAAGTGAATATCTGTTTTCTCAGGCGTGTCTTATCACATATAAAAAACCCCAGAGCCAGTAATAGACCCATAAAAGGGACAGTTCAGTCCCCAAAGTGGAAGAATTGACGGATGCATGTTTATATGTCTATGCTTAAATCACAGTATCTGGCCAAAAAACTACAGGATGAGAATGTAGGCTGGAAGGGCTGCATGGAGATTGTCTGGTCCAAAGCTTGCCAACATTGAGCATACTTTTAGAAGAGCATAATACCCACACGGAGTGGATTTTTAGGACCATTTGGTCTCTGCCTCATATTGTGTGTCCCGGTCCCTTTCATTAAAGGCAGAGTGATGAAATACACTCTGAGATTACATTCCTTCTGTTTAACAGGAAAATTTTGGGAATAGAGAGCACTACATAAATACTTCACCCTTCAGACAAATGGCTGTTAGACCCAAGGCACAATCTGCTTTACAGTCAAATAAGATTTCTGTGAGGGTTTTTTCTTTTTCTTTGGTTTTGCATAGGCACCAAGACATAAAAGAATTTTGTTCATTAACCAGGGAGACTGAGAAGAGAAAGACTTTTTAACTTTTAAAAGGAGTGAGTTTACATTGCATTGTGGTAAAGTGTTTTGCTGTGTGTATGACAAGTGAATGAATCAGAAACCTGAGCCTGGACACTCTGTAGTTCTTTACTGTTACTGCCTCTATTTTCCCAAGGAGAAAGCATTCCTTTCTGGCCCATGACAGTGTAAAAAGCATTGAAAAGTTTAACTCTGTATCCTTACAGCAAAAATCTGTGTTCTGCCTCACTTCAAAACTACTCATATACTATGCTTTCAATGAGCTTAATTCTGTGAAACTCAGTTTCCACTCCTTATTAGTTACTGGACAGTGAAAAAAAAACCAAACTGAAACTACAAACCCACATGACAATTGAAAACAAATACTATGATAGGTGATGTGAAAGAAAAGGGAAAGCTAAGTGAAATTTACTGATTTCACATAGCAAGAAAGACTAAAAATTATCTGGGCTGAGTGATCCCCAATAAAGAAAAAAACCCAAAAATATTCAGCATATGACATGTGAATTTTTCCTCAAATAATCACTAGAGCAGCATCTTTTCTATACCAGTAATTCCATATATTTTGTATACAAGTGAATGTTCTGCCTCTTCAATGGAAGATACTGGGTTACCAATATTCAGAGAGATTTTATGTAAAGGTTTAAAAAAAAACCACTCTAATACAACCACCACAGAAGAGCTCTTACCAAAGTTTATATCCTGATCAATATTTCTATCTTATCAGGATTCAGAGCAGTATTTCTATGTTTATTTACAACATCTTGTTTTGCAGAAGGGGACAAACAGCTGCAATTTGACTCAAGTTCTTGAACCAAAAGGAACAACTCATACAGCCAGTGACTTTCCCAGCCACATGTCATAAGGCTCAACAAAAGAACAATTAATCTCTTTTGAATATTAAAACAACAACTAATTTGGAAGGAAATACCAGAGTACTGAGATGTTAGATACTAACACTCAATGAGGATTTTCATAAGTGTCCATTTAGTTCAGTATTCCATCATGTCTGTACAACAAGCCCAGAATAAAATAAGATGCAAATGAAAAGAGTTACTGTTCAAGAACTTCATCATGAGGTTTTTCCAAATCTAATCTAAGATCCAGTGTAGGATTGGCAGTATCAGCACCAGCTGTGGGTTTCTGAGAGGGCAAAGGCGGATGAACTTAAAACATGACACTAGGAAGAAGGAAAGAAGTCAAAGCTTTTCCAGCAAAAATCTTACTCAGGTGCCATACCTGAATATTTCTGAGCAAGAAAAATGTCTTATTGGTAGTTTTGGCTTATTGCTAATTTTATTTCTCTAATAATGCAAGCAAAATACTGTGATTATATTGTGAATAAAAATTTTACTAAAAAAATAACTGTATATATAATATAATAAACTTTTAAACCTAAGTAAGAGAAAAAAAAAGTAGCAGAATTCTATTTTGGCCTCTAATAATGTCAGCATCTTTTGAAAAAAATTAACCTCTTAGTATCTAAATATCAAGAAAATTTTCAAGTGCAATATTATTTCACAAAGATGCTTTTAATCTATTTTATTTTGTACTGAAGTGAAATAGAAGTCCATTTATAGATATGGTTTATCTGTAGATACATCAGAAATTAAAATATCTGGGTTAAAAGGTGTTTGCTTGAAATTAACTGCCAAACTTCATCACAAGATCCATCCTTTAGGTACTGAGAACCTCACTTAGCTACTGAGCATCAAAAATGGTAGGTAGCTTTCTTCTCCATAACTTCTGAAAAGCAAACCCTGACATAAAGCCAGGTTAGAAATTTGGACCTGCTCCCTCTATTATTTTTTTAATATGTTTATAACCATGTACATAATTTGTCATTTAAAGTTTGAATCTTCTCAAGCAAAAAGTTTTTTTTTTGATCGAAAAAAAATGTAGTCATCACCTACTGCTAGAAGTCACAACAAGCACTGAGGCAGGGAAACCTCCCAAACAGCAGCACATTTATGGGTGAGATAGATTGTAGACCAGGGAATCTACAAATTGGCAATCTACTTAGTGAGGTAACACCCAAGTATCAAGAGAAAATCAAGACCTTTCTATAATCCTGCCCTATCTTCTGCCTTCACTAAGCTTACAGGATCAAAAGTACATTTCAGGGCAGCTTAGCAGTTAGCAGACTTCAAACAGAAAGATATATCCATTCAGCTAATGTTCAGGCTTTCCCTTATCTCAGTGAAAGCTGGGAGCAAATGACAGCTTTGCACAGCAAGGGTAGGAGAGAGGCAGCACAGCTCTCAGCTTGAGGGGACTCCTGGCAGCATCCAGCCCTGCCCCAAGCTCCCAGCACTGCTCCCTCCACAAATACCAGAAGAGTCTCAGAGAGTTTCTGGCCCTCCACGCCCATCCTCTGATCTGTACTCAGTGGTGGTGTGCCCAACCCTCATTCTGTTCTCCTGCTGCCCTTAATCATACACATCCTGCACATGCCAAAATCTCCCCTTGCCCTCTCCTCCTTCGCTTGTCCCCACCAAACTGTTAAACGCATGGTGTCTCTATTATGTGCTTCCACCTCACTCCTAGCTCCCAGAAAGCTCTGTCTCCTCTCAGAAAGGAGCAGTTGGGTCAGTATGGGGAGGGGTGTGAGGAGGACCCAGCAAAAGGCCCTTCCCAGGCAAGATTGGGTGTGAGGAGCTGGGAATGAGGAGCAGGACTGATGAGGCGGGAACTGACTTCCATCTGCTCTGGCAGGCTGCAAGGTCAACTCAGATGCTTGCAGGCATGCAACTTCAGCCTAGGGGGATGCAAATGTAAAGTCTTAGTGTAGGACTCTGCAATACTTTCTATGGATTGCAAGAGGTATGTGACAGATACAGGTCAGAGAGGAAAATAAAACATAAAGGACCATGACAGGCCAGGTGAAAGAGGAATTCCCAGAGCCATTAACTGAGACCATGACACATAGCCAAACCAAACCCTTTTACAATGGAATTCAAATTTAATTAAGCTTTGGCATTAATGCAATAATGACAATTGTCTGTAGGAGACTGTTTACATACAGAGTTTCTTTTCGCTATTTACAAACTCCACACATAAATGTTAAATCTATATAGTTTCATTGGAGAAATACTACAAAATAAATTTTAAAAAAACCCCAAACAAACTAAAAAATTACATAGGCAAAAAGATCTCAAATATATACAATAGTATTTCTTCTTCAAAAATCTTATTGTTAAAGACTGATTTCAGATTTTTTATTTTTCTGATTCTAGTATCTCAGACTGATAGAATTTCTGTCATCTCTCTTTCCTTTCTACCATCCCTTCCTAGGAAACTTACTTCTCTTGGCAAACTTGTCAAAACTGGAGGACCAAATGCTTCTGACAGAAGATTCCTTGTCTTTTTTCATCCTCTTATTTTTTGATTCCCTCTTGAGGAACCTTATCAAATCTGCTTCCTTCCATATGGAATATTTCTGAAATACTGTGAGGAACAGCCAACAGTAGCCACTTAGATATGTTTAGCTTGTTAACTCCTTTCTCCCTTGCTCAACTCAAGGATTGGGTATGTCAACACAATAGAAGGATTTTTATTTATAAAACTGCAATTTTGCCAGTTTTCATAATCAGATCATTTTTAAATTAACAAAATTGTTATCTGAATCCAAAATGTGCTAAGCTGGAGGAATCACTATAGATAGAGAGTATAAATATCTTAGTCAGAAAACCCACAAATAACTAGGGAGTTACTACTACACAGTTCCCACCCTCCCTTTCCCATCCCCCCTCAGAAAAATCTATAAAAACCCTTGCGTGAATGAAGCTGCATAAACTTAGATTCAAGGGAAGGCAGACTAAAAATAACTCGACCTCAAATAGAAGCAGCTTTTTCTTTCTATTCAGGCATTGCCTGCTAACAAGCTGGATCTAATCATTTTCATCAGAAAAAGTATATTTTGCAGGGTCTTACCTGAATACTAAAAAAATCACCACATCACACTAATTAAAACTGACATCTTTCACTACATGAAACTGCATTAAAACATTTAGAAGTGCCATGTGATATGAACACAGCCTATGAAGTAAGCAGCATTTCAGTCATGGCTTGAGTAATTCTGCATTTCAAAAGCAAAATGTACTTCCTGTTAAAGTACGTTGGCTATTATTTTGAGGATGCCAGATGGAAAAAATTCCCTCATAATCTTGTGAAAACTCAGAACTCTCATCAAGTTTTCACATACACATTGAGCTAAATCTAAGAAGTAGATACCCCTAGAAGTTTTATATGATTAAATGTCACATCAGTGGTATTGAAAATGAAAGAAAAAGGGAGAGAACAGGCTGGCCCAAATCCATTTCATTAGTGCCTGGGAAGAAAGTATTAAATGTATCTATTCACCTTAGCTTACATGACATTTTCCACTGAATAAAATTGCCTCTCTCATGCCCTCATTTAGCTCCAACACATATCAATTGGAACACTGAAGCTGCCCATTTGCCCATTGGAACAGCACCCAGCTTTTTAAGCAGTAGTTTTCACTGAAAGCACATATTACTGGACTTCATCTACACTGCCAGTTACAATGTCCTCTGGGAGCATTCCCTGAAGCCCAGGCCAAGATGCTGAGCAAGGGTCACATTCTGACTGCAGATGATGCTCTTCAGATGGTGATGCTCTTCAGAGGGTGATGCTTTTCAGATGGTGATGCTCTTTGAAGCACACAAGCTGGATGCATGCCCAGTATGGTGAGTATGCATGCTGAGGCATTATCCCAGTGGAAGCTGTATTATTTTGTTGTGATTTTGCTGTTGAAGGCACCAAATGGAGATTGTTGAAGAGCCCAACAGGATGGTGGGATGGTCATGGTACACATTCCATACACTGAAGTATGGAGTAAAAGTGAGGAGAGTTAGCTGAGGACTCTGAACCTGCTGGGGCAGTTAAAGGCAGGACAGAACAGAGAGACTCAGACCTTGTTCAGAGAAAGTTTGAGAAATCATTACAGGACCAAAGCACTTTCTGAGCTTCATCACTGAGGGAGAACTGACAAGTTTGTGCCAAACAAGAATTTAGGAAAGAATTATCAAGTTTATTATGGGTTAAAGAAGATCAGGCCTGAGGAAAAAGCAGAGTGAAGTCACTGGCAGCTTGTCTTCCCAAATGGCTCTCTGCTTGCTCTGAGCTGGAGGCACACTTGTCTTTTTCAAATTCCAAAGAAGATCTGTGAACCTGTTGCCCACCTACCAAAACCTGGCATTGCAGAACACAGTCTGCATCATCTGTCACAGTTCCTGTTTATGTTTCTATTTTTAGGATTATATTTTTATATCACAAACAACCTTTTCAGGCAGGCTTCTGCTGTCTGCTGTTTTCTTTGCTTGAGGGAACTTCATAAAGAGTAGTCTTCTGAGATTGCACAAAGAAAATACAAAAAAATACTTTTCCCTTTAAATAGAAAAATTATTTTCAATGAATAATTATTGGGTAGGCTTATTTTTGTCTTAGTTAGCTATGGCTTTTATTACCTAGTTAGGGAGAAAAAGCTACCCAAGAGAATTTGGTCCAAAATTATCTTTGATATCACATCCTGTCTCAGTTCCTCCAGAAAGCTTCTGTGGGTATCTTCAAGGATTCCCAAGCCTGCTGGTTTTCAGGAAAGCCCTGGCACTATTTACAGATTAGGCCCCTAAATCATATTATTGAACTAGATTTCTTTCTCAATTCTCGCATGAAGGAGGGGTGATGCTGCACCCAGGTGCCTGAAATCCTCTAAATATCCTGTTCTGTGCTTTCTCCACGAGAATGAAATGGTGTTTGGGCTGAAGGGATAATCCTTGCCTCCCTTTGAGCCATGTTTTTTCTACTGTTGTCTTCCCCAACAAAGACTATGGCTTTAATGCATTTTGGAAATTCTCCTCATGCAGGCAATCCTTCTCAAGAAGCAGCTTTAAGTGTTTCTAGGTTTTGTAGCTATACAGGCTCCTGTGGTATTTTTATACAATAATGTAAAAATATTAATAAAAATATATTAAAAATGTGGTCTGTGGAAAAAAAGATTTAGAGTTTTTTTTTTTTCTTCTTCTGTATGATTTTCTAGTAAATTAGATATGTCATTAGCTTTGACTGATGAGTTATTAAGTGGTCATCTTGAATTAGAGCTGCTTTACTAAAGAAGAGTGATAGTAAAAGAAGTACTAGAAAGCCACTCAAAAAGATTTTAATGTCATTAAGACTGCTGACCTTTTCCCAATGAATTGGGAGAGTGTTGTATTACTTCTTTTCTGGAACCAGTCACATTTTTGTGATCCTTCAACTGTTTTTAGTTGCAATCTGCAATTAGATTTGAATGGTTTTTATTCATGTACATTACTCATAGCACATGGAGATTAAAAAAAAAAAAAACTGCAATGATACATGTTTCTTTAAAAAGAAAGGAAGACATGTATTTGTTTGTTTTTTGTCTGCTGGACAATACAATGGTGGGAGGCAGTTTATTACAACTTTTCCCACAGGCCTGCCCTTGGGAATAGCCCTTTGGAAAATCCTGTTCTTGTGGCCCTACAGAAATAGAACATAGTGCCTTTTTTTAAATTGAAAATTACTAAACCAGGCACCCTACAGCAAATGACCTAGAACAAAGCTGTGTCCTGTAGTGTGATATGTATTTCTCCAAATACATCCATATGCTTTCATGAAGGGATATTTAGAGGAAGCAGCACAGCCTCAAAGTGTATAAACAAAGAATAAATAGATGTGGCATTCTCGGCATTTTTCTGGTGTCCTAAATGGAAGTGAATTTTAAAGTGTATGGAGTGATTTTAACTTGGCCTTTCTGATAACATCTGTCACAATCACCCTAGCTGAGACATGAAATACCTACTCTCCACCTGTAATGTTTAACATAACACAAAAGTAAGAAAATATTTATATAGCATCATAAAACATCCATCAAGACACTGGCATGAAGTGTATACAATCCCCAGAGCAGTCCACAAAGAACACAAAACCTAGCCAAACCCCAGAGATGCTCATGTGGATTCCCTGGGATTCTGTAGATTGTCTCTTGAAGCTGCAGAAATCCTAGTGGCTTTAGACACTATAAGGAGCTTGCCAGAATTTAGCAGGAGAATGGGAGAGGGAAATACTTTTTCACACGAGAAGGTTACGTGATATATTCAAAGTGACTTTTATCAGGGTAAGGTTTTTGCAGCCTCCTAAGATGTTCTGAGTAATCCCCCCAGATCACAGATTTTCTCAGCTTTTAACTAAGAGAGATAATCGAATTGCCACTCTCTTGCTCTCCAGTGTCATTCTGTTTGCACTTGTGTATGCAAATTGCTTTCTTCCTGAAGTTCTGCAGAATCTGCTAGGCCCTTGTAAGGAAGGGGAAAGATGCAAAATAGAAGAAAAGCAGATGGAAAAGTAGATGCGAGTTTTGCATAGGTTGCCACTTCTCATTTCTGCAGAACATATTTATGCATACGCTGCTAAACTCAGGGTTGTAGCCAAGTACTGAGCCACACTGTGATGAATGTGGAGATCAATTGTTTGTGAAGGCAGAAAGGGTTCTAACCCAAGCTGACACTTTTAAGTTAAACAAATTATGTTAACTTTTTTTGCTTAACCAGAATGTTTGCAAATATTACCTGCCTGCATGATAAGATCCTTTCTTTTTCACATTGGCATAGTCTAAACTAGGCTAATGCTGTTTACTGTGAAAATCTAGGGGTGTAATCAACAGACTTCATTTGCAACAATGCTGTGAAAATGCTATTTCTAGAAAATAGCAGGGTCAACATGAAGGGATACCATTCATTGATTTAGGAAATGGGAAACACTTTTACCGTACAATGAATGACTTAGATACTTGTTCAGCTCACCTTGAAAATAATCTTTCATTTGCTCTATGGAAAAATAAAGTTAGCCCTGGATCATACCCAAGAAACATTAACTTTTCCAGGTTAGATTAAGCAGACACTTCTCTGGTGGCAGCAAAGTTGAAACTTTGCCCAAAATTCCTGTGTCTTGCAGAGTGAGCTTTAATTCTGTTAAACCTCATCAGGAGAATTATGGTATTTGTGAAGTAAGAACAGCAAATCCAGGATTTTCTTCCACAAATGTAGTTAGACTAAGTCAGGTTGTTTGCACAAAAGACTTCAGACATGAAGGCTGTGAAGGATCTTTCAGCTTCCTAGCTGACCTCTGAAGGGTGAAATGGCCCTTGAAAGCTAAAATGCTATGTAGATATATGTTACTTCCTTTTATTTCTGAATGTTTGAGAAACAGTGCCATGTATTTATATTTGGTAAATAAATACTTCTTTTGTTTGTTCTTACATAGCCCAGTTTGAGATAAAGGCTGATTTAAGTGTGTTGCCTGACCCCAGAGCATTCCATTCTAACAAAGAGAGCTTAAAAGCAGGTCCTGGTCCAGGCTGACAACATTCAGCTCCCCAGTGCATTTCTTTAAAGGACTGAAGAGCAGTAGTAAGAGCATGCTGCCTTGTAAGCTGAACAAGCTGTTTTTCAGGATGTTAATGCAGATGTCTGAGAACAAAAGAGACTTTTCTGGTGAGGTTCTAATATAATTTGATTTTTACCAAAAACAATTTCTTTCATTAATTACACCTCAGGGTTTTTTTGTTTTGAACATGAATATTATTGAATGCAGCATTAGTGTAGCAATGCAGGTAAGTCAAGTCAATGCAACATAGTAAATTGCCACTAATGAATCTTGCACTGTATTTAACTTTAATTTCCCTTTATAATTTCATCTTTCCTATACCATATTTTTATTCTATAAATAGAATTAATAAAATAAACCCCATACATTTTGCTTCCATTACACATGGCTGAAGAAAGCTCCAGTTGTTACTGAAATCATCATAATCATAAATAACTTACAGATATATGGAAAAGATAATATAATAATTTTAGGAAGTTGCTTTCTGAGCCACCCTGGGAATGCTCTTCAGTGACAATAGGCCTAGTCATCATTCCTGCTGCCCAGTAAACATAATGCACTTTGATTCTGAGTTAAAAACAGTGCTTTCAACATTTATTTAAAGAGCTAGTAGAAATAGGACATACATAACACCTGCATATATGGATTTAGGTTGGGTTTTTTAAAATTTGGTTTTGATGAAATGGGAGAAACAAGCAGAGACTGGCACAGAACAGCCATCCAGCCATAAAATAAACATACCCCAAAGAACTCCATCCTTAATCTGAAGATGTTTATCCCAAACATAAATTTTTAAAAAGACTTGCAAGGCATTGTGGCTGAAAAAAAAAAACGTGTCACAGAAGTAAAATACTTAAATAAATTAAATTAATGCATTTAAATAAAGATGTGCAAAAAATATCATCTTCTAATTTTAAACTTGATTATGAAATTTAGCATAAAATTGTTATTCTATCTTTGCTATTAATCCCATACAATATAAAAAGATCCTAGATACAGATAACTAGATAGCTCTGAGGCAAATATCCAATCTCCTTCATTTTAATGCTTATGAGACATATTTAATTTTGCTGGAGCATCCAAAAGTATACCAAGAAAAAGAAATTTGAAATTAGGTTTTGCATTTAGCCTAGTGCAAAATTACGTGTCCTCCCCAGCATATGCCCAGCTGAGCTGCTGTGTTTGACCACCACCCTCTACTGCTGCTCCTTCCTTGTAATTTAGCAGATTTGCAAGCTCCTTCCAGCCTTTGATGGGCATGTTCACACCATGCTTTTCTTGGGGCTTCCATGAGTATGATAGCATCCAACACTGATCCCAGAGCTTCTTGCTCGCATGCACACCATGCAGACCCCAAAACCCTCCATACTCCTCCAAGACATCTCTGGTTTCTCATTCTG
Source organism: Muscicapa striata striata (assembly GCA_030060385.1). Classification (NCBI taxonomy): domain Eukaryota; kingdom Metazoa; phylum Chordata; class Aves; order Passeriformes; family Muscicapidae; genus Muscicapa; species Muscicapa striata. The sequence goes on along the minus strand of JAREIS010000014.1, from coordinate 2,227,776 downwards.
ACACAGTTTTTCCCTTCCCTTCTCTATCTCATTTGCCTATGGAGGCTTTTCCTCTGTTGCTATTAAAATTTTTTAAGTGCTCTGCCCATACATGTCTTCCCTGTTCTCTTCTATTAAAAAAAATCCAAAAACCTCTTTTTATGAGTAAGTGACTAAAATGTAACCATCCATCTACTTTCTTCCAAATTTCCTCCAAACTCAAGCCTGTGGGAGCTGTCTTGCCTCCTGTTCCTTGATGCTTGCTGCCCACCCTCACATTGTCTCTACTCTGTATTTATTTTCCTAAGTACATGACTTGAGGGTCATATGAAATGCTCCCCCAGCTGGAGCAGAGACCTTCCTTGCTGAGATCAAGGTGCTGGTCAGTGCCTTTTTGCACTTCACCAAAAGTGGGGAGGAGAGGTGGAAGGCATACAGGCTAAAACTTCTCCCTAGATGTCAAGAGAATAGACATGCTGTTTTGAAGTGCAGGAATATTTTATTGTCAAATATGAAAATATTTTTCTTTTGGCAAGTACAAACTGTGTTGGCCCTGAAAAGCAGTCCATGGTTGACTTCAAGAACTGACTGCCCTCTTGGAAAACTAATAGAAAACAACAGAGAATATTTACATCTTGGCCAGGCTTTCCTACTGTCCAGCACACATTAGTCACAGTGCAATGAGGACACATCAGTGAAAACTACCCTTTCCTACCAGGGCCATCTGGGCTCTCTCAAAACCTTTGAGATTTATGTTCCCAGAGGCCCTCTTCAGGCTATGGTGTAGGGAGATTTCTCAGAGGAAGTCATGGAATACACATAAAGGCAATGCTACTGCTTGGCCTTTCAAGGCAGCTGAGGAATAAAGTCTCACCTACAGTAGTAACTCAGGGCCAAAGAGCAGCTAATAAAAATAAGAGCTGTTTCTCCTCTGTTGGAATTGCAATGTCTATGACAGCCACGAGTAAAAATTGTCCGTGGGTGAGGACAGAAAAAATTGTTGAACCTTTACTGTCCTGTGGATGCATCCTGCCAGGCACAATTCCCAAACACTCCCTTGTCTCTTCCTGCCTGTCACAAAACCTATTTCTTTAGGTCAGGAAGCCTCTGGCAGCATAATTACCATTCTGATTGAATACTGAGACCAACATGGCCATGGATATCTATCAAGTTTCCCTTTAGGGAAACTGTAAGAATGCCTCTTGTGTATTATGAGTAGGGAGAAGAACTTCTCTGCTCTGGCTGGATTACCAAATATTTGGAACATATGGAGCTATAAAACCCTCTAACTCCCAGCTCTTGTGCCATTTGAAAATGTGAGACAGGACTCTCACTTTTTCACCATGTCTGTGGTATGTTTTTATCCTGCCCTAGTCATAAGAAGTGCTACTGCCATAAGAAAATGCCAAGTTATATGTTTATGGACAGAGGCACCTTGCTGTTATCAGATGATGGTCCTACTCAGGCTAGGGGATGTTTAATAATATGAGGCCAATGCATACTGCCCTTTTTTACATTAAAGTCAGAACTCTTATGTTCCACTCTAGTTTCCTTCCTTCTTCTTTGCAATGGAATGGACTTTCTTTATCTTTCCACACTTCTGGGAAATATAAATGCATTGCCACAGATGTCACTTCTATGGAAATTTTACCCTCAGGTCTCCTGCTACAGGTCCACTTGACCTTATCCTGTTTGAGACAGAAGAGTTTCTTCTCTGTTCTTCCTCTGTCTCTGCTCTCTCTCACCTCCAAGCAGTTGTTCCCATCTTTGATCTTGTTGCAAAAGTGTTTTCACCTTCATTCACCACTGATTTCCTACCCTCATATAACACAGCTCGCCATCTGATCAGAGATGTAAACAGCTGTAAAGAATCTTTCAGCCATATGTGCTTCCTCTTCCAGGATGCCTTCTTGAAGATTCAAAACAAACAATGTAAATGTCCATTTACAACGAGTTCTGTTAGATTTAAGTGGGATCATTCAAAACTGTGTATCCATCTACCAAACTGTTTCTGAAAGTGCACAAAGAGGGCACAATAGCTAAGTGGTACTAATATCTAACCCTTAGTGATATCTTAGCCCTTCACATACTATAAAAAGCATTCCAAGAGCTAGGAAGTGGAAATGGTCAACGAGTTTCTGCTTTAGCATGACCATGGCTGCCATGGTACAAATCAGTGTAGCACAAGTCACTTGTGTGTGGTTGATTTTGTGAAATTGCATATATAAATATGACGTTAATGTCAAGAGTTAAGAAGTCATCTGCCTTCCTACTCATATGCTAGTTATTAATCTGGCAACTTTCATGCTATGGCAGCAATCTCAGTCTGGTAGTGTGTCTCTCTCTCACATTCACAGCTACTCTGCCCTTCACACAAGTCAGCAGTTGGATCTGAAGGTCTGTGATACACCAGAGAAATCAAGGCCTTGCACTCCAGCTGAGGAGCTTATCACACAGGCAAAATTTCTGAGTTTAAAAGAGCCCCACTAGAAGAGACCTGAGCAAAGCTAGTTGCCAGATGCTTTCTTCACTACATAAACTAATCCAGCACATACTCCTGATCACAGAGTGGAGAAATGGCAGCTCCCTATTTATGTTGCAACAGCAGCTGGTACTGCAATATATACTGTAGCTAATGGCAGACTTCCTGAATAATACATTAAAAAAAAGCTGCATACAAACTCTGTATGCAATCCAGTGTTTTATGTCTAAGTATTGAAGTCAAGGGAGGTAAAAAGGACTGTGTTGTTTTAATTTGAATGTTACATAAATTATTTATAGATTAGGTCAATCCATATATCTTCAATAGGGTAAGACATTATGAAGAGAAGATGAAGAGCTACATGTCTTTCAGTGCACCATGATGCTTATGTTTAACAGGAGCACTGTTTACACTGAAGGGCTATGTCTGTCTTGTTATCAGATGCATAGAAGCCAGGATTTAAAAGATCGACTTAGCAATAAGCTTAGCTCCAAATGAATATGGCTAATCTTCTACAACACCATTAAAGTATGTTCTTTGACTAAATGTGTTACAGGAAAAAAAAAAAAAATCACCTACTCTGTTTCTGTATGGAGCATCTGAGTCATTAAAATATCTACATAGCATTTTATTCCCCAATTGACTGGGTATGCAAATAATCTTATGGATAACTGACAGCTGGAGTTTCTCAGATCATATAGAAAACAATACATAATGCAACTATCAGATGTTCTGTTCAGAAAGACTGGTTATAATGTAGCAGTTTTGCAACTAATATTTACAAAAACTATCCAAAATAGTAGAATACTCACCCTAGATGGTAAAATCTCATCTTTTGAGGCTTTACAGTACCTGATTAGCTGATCTAGAAGACAAAGGATTTCCAGTGATGCTAGGAATCAATCAAAGAGTTATTATTGTTAATTAGGGAGCATGTACTACATGTGAAATTCATAGAAATTAGACAGTTCAGAGGAGTTAAAAATAATTTCCAGCAAATCATATCAAAACTGAAGTAAAAAGTGAGGGAAATTTTGGGTCAAAGGTGTTTAACTGAGAATGACAGTGCTGTTACTTCATTTTTAAATGGGCTTCTTAGAGTAAAGAAGATAATAGTAGGATTTTAATCTGATTAGAGAGAATATCTGATTAATAATCTTGTCTAATTACTCTGTAGTTAGCTATAAATGTAAGAGTTAAAACTTTGACTAGAAATATTGATAAGATTATCTCCTTCTAGTTGACACTATTCACCTAGAAAGAAAACTCTTTGAGGAGAACCATAAATATTTACTTAAATTCCCTGGCAAGCATGTTTTCTTTTTAAGCACCGACCTGTGACCACTAGTAGAGTAGAGGAAAATTATTTTCTGAAAACAGAGAGAACAATTTCCCTCAAGTAGGAAAAATAAATTTTGACTTCTCACTTCCTCTCTAAGTATTTTAATCACATCAGAAGCAAACTCTTTCATACCATGATATATCTGGGGGAGGGAGGGGAGGGGTGAGGAGTAATCAATAAATTCATTTTGAGAAGTACTGATTTTTAGCAAAGCACATTAACAACACTACTAGGTTGTCCCTCTCTGCATGCCTTCTAACCAATTTTTGAAAACTTATGCTGGGAGTTATTCACTCAGTTGTCTTGATAAAGACAGTGCAATATATTCACAAAACAATTCATTAAATACACACAGAATCATCAAGTCAAAATGGGAGAGAGATCATCTATTTATCTACTTTCATGTTTGGGTCGTTGCTGAACATGGTAATTTGAGATTTGGACACCTATGGCCTTTAATAAATCAGCCTCATGATTTTGTTACTTCTTGAAATATAACTTCTGAAATGGTGTGTCAATACACTGGGTAATTTTATAATATAATAGTAAAGGTATTTACTAGAAAGTAAAAAATATATAAAATATAAAAAGTAAATTTTACAACATGGGAAATAAACTTGATGGGACAGGAATGAATGTGAGAAGCAGCAGGAAGGAGGAACACACCTTTAGCTGTTAGAGAGGAGCCAAACACCCTTATGTTTGGGTTTTCCTTTGGCACACTCTCTTAACAAGATTATGAATCAGGCTAATACCAGACAAGGTAAGTGGTTATATTTCTGTGAAATCTGGCAGAGAATTCTCAGAATCCAAAGGTGCTTGTTTTTAAGAAACTAATTTCATGAAGGTATTTACAAAGGTATGTGCTTCATCCTTTCTAGGTATTACTTTATGCAGTTCTACCGATTTTAAAGGCATGTAGGTGTTTTACACCAGATTAGAGTGTGGTTCAATGAACAATGCCACAAATATAAGAATATTTTAACCAAACAGGCTGAAGTCTGCAACTAAAAAAAACATTATTCCCATTATTTCTCTAAAATGTCTGCGCTCAGGGCTTCCATAATACATTGAAAGACTTCAGAATGCCTAAAGGCTTCCAGCCATTTTGAGTGCTGATCAGGGTAGCTCCCAAGAGTTCACTGTGCTGGTTTTAACACCAGCAGGAAATTAAACTCCAAGTAAGCCACTCCCCTTCCTTCACCCCTCTGGTAAGGGAGGAACGAAAAAGGAGAGACTGTGTGTTGAGATAACAATTTACTTAAAGCACAAAGCAATGGAATCAGACAGGCACACTAACAATAGCAAAATTAATAGCAGAAGTATAGAAAAAAAGAAAAGGAGTTTTACTGACAAGGCATTCACCACCAAGAACAAAAATAAGATGCCAGACACTCCCTGCAGGTTGCATTCTCATTGATTCCCCACAGAAAAGTGGTATGGTGACTGTTCCCACAGGTCACACCTCATGGTATTTGGGAGCAAAGGCAATATGCTGGGGAAGCTCACACAGCCAATGTTTCCTGGCCCCAGCCTGAAATAATGGAAACCAGTGATAACACCCTGGCAGCAAGGTCAGTGGAGCAGGGGTCGTGCTGCTGCACAGCTGGCTCAGTTCTGCACAGGTGCTTGTGCTCAGGTGCAGTGCAGGGCACTGCCACTTCTGGCTCTCCACCCTGCTGGGGGCTGCCCTGTGGGCCACCAGGGCTGCTGTATTTGTGGATGGCAGTGTGCTGCTGAGCTTCAGTCCTAAGCAACTGGATGAGATTTGTCTACTGGGTTGTATTCCGTAGGAATACAATTTAGTCTTCTCAGATTTTACTACGTAGACACACCGGGCTTCCAATGAGTATTCTTCCTGACCTGAGAGGAGGAGATAGCAGCAGTGTATCAGTGGCATGCACTTCATCCTTACAATGTGACTAAGGAGAGATGTTATGCTTTGTGATGCTATGAGGATGTTGTATTTCCATTATCACACTTTTTTGGTAAATCTAAGTTTCTTTTTGCTGGGTCGATGGTGAAAATACTGAACCCTTATCTTCACTTCACCAGCCGTGAGCACAACCCAGAAAGAAAACAGCTGCCAGAAAAAGACATTTGTCTTCCAGCTTCCCACAGCAGCCCACTAACTTCTGGTCAATGGCCCGACCAAACTCCAACAGAAAGGCTGAAAAAGTGTACATGGTTCCCATATAGGATTTTATAGCACTGCACTTGCAGTTTTGGCAATTTGTAAGCAAAACTGATTATATTTTGGAAGGGCCGTAAGGTTTCAAGAAGAGTCTAATATTTGTAGAAAATAGTTTGGGGTTTTTTCTGGGTTTTCTTTTTTGTTTGTTTGTTTTTTTTTTTTGTTTGGTTGGTTTTTTGTTGTTGTTGCTTGTTTGGGTTTTTTTTTCTTGTTTTGTTTTGTTTGGTGGGGGTTTTTTTTGTATGTTTGTTTTGTTGTTGGTGGGTTTTTTTGCCTAGAAATTGAATATAAAGCAAATCCCATCCTTTTCCTATAGAAACTTGGATCACTTTGAATGTGTGATGGGTTCCAGAAGTCAGAGACACTGTGTACAAATGTATGCATTACTGCTTTGCACAGCACTGCTGAGTGACTGTACACAGAGGTTAGTTCCAGAGAAGTCATGCTGCATTCTTTCTCTAGTTAATGGAAAGAGATGAGCTATTCCAGAGGGGCAATTCAGAACATCTGAGAGTTTCTGAATTGTCATCTGAAATAACTTCTTCCTATTAACCTCTTTGTATCCCTCTTTCAAGGAGCCTCCTATTTTGCTGTAGAGAGAATGCACAAAAATAAAATTAGTCTTTGGCTCTGTCCTCTTTCTCCCTGGCAAAAGACCCCCTTCATTCTTCTCCTCCCTCCTTCCCTCCCTCCCGCCCTCCCACCTTTCCTTCCTTCATTTTTTTTTCTTGGCCTGTTATGTACCCTTGTCCAAACTTGCATACACATCCTGTAACTTATTATCCTACAGATAATTGGCGCAAAATTCAAATTTACCAGACATTCTGACTTCTTTCACTTAGTCAACAAAACAAATATCACACCTCCTCAGACTTTACCTATCATAATTAAAACTGATCCAGGAATTTTCCTGTGAAATAACATTTGTTGAAAGATGTTGATTGATTGAAGCCAAAATTTTTATGAAGTTACTCAGTTCTGGGATGAGATAGCTGATGACAACTATTCCAACTAGAAAGGATCATGCCTGTAGCAGCTCTGTAGGGCTGCCTGCAGCAGCTCAGCACAAAGCTGTGAAAGTGTTTGGACTCTAGCAGCTCCTACATTTAGTCATTTGTTCTATCTGCATTTTTTACAAATTAAAACTGATAATTGGATTCTGCACATTCATGACTGGTTGTTTCATAAACTCAAAATAAAAAGTTTCATTAACTAGCAGCAAGGCTGCTCCTTCAGTCTGTGGGAGACCCAGCTTCAAGTTCTACCTCTAAATTTGAGAGGCCATAACATAATTTATATGAATGGTTTGGTTATTCAGTGGTTTCTCTTCTTGCGGAGGTGTGAGAAATTTCAGAAACATCAGTTTCAATTATAGAGAGTACAACCAAATTCCCTTAAACCACATTTAAACATGAGAGAGCCTGACTTTCACCAAGCAATTTAAAATTGTAGGTTCTGATGTTCCAAAACCTCTACTATTTTTTCTTTCATGCAAAACAAGGTTCAGATGCACTTCGTTTCTTTATTGGCCCTTTTCCCAAAGTAAGCAATGAGAGGCAGGCCTCGAAGGAAAAAGAGAATTGAACAAATTATTTCACATTATACCATTTGTAATTTGTTATAAGTGAAAATTTTTTGCAACAGGATCTCAAGTTGATAAGAAACTTCTGTATCACTTTATGACAGAAGCATTTTGAGGGGGATAAAAAGGAAATTTTTATGGAGTAATGGTGTCTCTCTTATCAAAGCTATGCAAAATATTATGGTTGCTAATGATATTCAGTATGATCAGCACATGTCAGAACACAACTGTGTCAGAACGAGTGAAACGTCCCTTTTTGGTATAACAATGCTTTTGAAAGATTTTCAAGTTCCAGAATTTTCTACTTTGTAAATATAGTAACAAAATATTTATATGACAAGCCAGATATGTTTCTATTTTTCATCAGTCTTTTGCCTTAAAAATTATTTAACTAAATGCTACTTACGAAAATAATTCATGATCCAGATATTTCAAAGCAGTTGACATCTGGTAATCCTCTTGAACATATTTCACAGGCATATAGATAGAGATGTTTGTTCTCATGAACTGAAACAAGGAAAACACATTGTAGTATAGCCCAAAGACCATATGCACAAAAGTTATAAATGGCAAAATTTGGAAGTAAACACCGTGTTCAAAACCCTCTAAATCACTTTTCAGTCATTGCCCAATTTCTAAGGCATTAAAATACTAAGGACACTTAGATTTTGCAAATAAGAAACTTGAAGTTCAGCCTCTGGATATGACCAGGAGTGGTATATTTCACCTGCTGTCAGATATGTGCCTCATGTTTAAAATTAGTCAGAATTCAGACAGGACACAGGTCTTCTCCCTTATGTGTCCTATAGGCAGCCTCACTGCACCCCAATGGATCCAAGGGCAGAAAATACACCAAGTAACTTCAGGATGGTTTGGGATGGAAGAGAAAAGATCTCCTCCTTTTACTGTAAAATGCCATCCACTACATCACAGAGGGGACTCCAAACAAGCACTTCTCAAGCCTTTTGTAGCCAAAAATTACATGAGAAAACTGGTGCTCTGTGTTCCATCTACAATCATCCCAGAGTGGCTATCTCTGAATTTTTCTTTCCTGTACTCTGCTGCTTCCTACTCCTTTCCCTCACTGCTCTGTAGATTTAGCTATTAAAATCTACATTTTCATCTGCTGTGCTTTCAGAAGTTTGGGTTGTACCTACCATCTTGGGTGAAAAACATGATTATTATATGCTCAGGAATTAGATTTCTCATTATCACCCATTTAAGCTGCTCCACTTTAGAGAGTAGAATTAAACATTCATAAAAGAGAATGTAAGAAAGTGTGAGATTCTGAGGGAATTCATCTGGGAAGAAGAACTGGACTCCAAAGTCTGCTTGAATTAGTATTTAATTTTCTATTTCTTCATTTTTCTCTGGTTCAGTGAATATTTTACTGCAAAACCAAACACCTTTCTTGAGAAAATCACAGCCAAGAGTACTTCTCAGAAAAGAGATACTCAAGAACCATCTGGAAAGATCCCTGTGCCATGCAGTCTAGGATGGTGGCTGGAACACATGACCCACTGTGGTCGCCTCCCACCTTATCCATTCTGTGATTCTGTGTTTCTCTGACTCTGCAGCCCTGCCCCTGTTCCCTCTGTGATTGTCACTACACATGCTGCACAAGGCCAAAATCCATGCAATATTTAGGGCAACAGCTCCAGGTGCTCAGGGATTAGACAGCAGGTCACAAGAACCTTATCTTTGGTGTCCAAGTAGTCTTCATCTAAGGATATTGTGTTTTTCAGCAACACTGTGAAATAAAATCTCATAGTTGTATTTTCAAGAAACTCAACAGAGGGATGCATCAAAGATATTTGTATGAAAAACAAGGTGAAGAGATGGAAGACAATAGAAGAGTAAGGTACAAGATGTTATAAAGCTGTTTGTGTTGGCCATTTTGACTGCTGTCAGTGAAGCAGGTCAGGAAATCTTTGCTTCCCATCAGTGACTGCAGTGCCATGCCAAAGCACTCCTACTCTTCCTAACTTCTGCTGCAAACTGAATTATTCAAAAATTTTATCAGACATGGGAATAGAACTAAGGCACAAGACTCATCACCACAAAGAATAATTTGCTTTCTGATGGAAACAAAAGGGTAATTGTCTCTATTGAGAATCCAGTATGATGAACACCTAATAATATATTATTATTTAACAATACCCAGGTGTGCTTTTAAGTAGAAGAATGGTTAGATAGATTATTTCATACGCAATATTCTTTTATTACTTTTCTGCTGTTACAAGAAACTGTTCTATAAAATTTATGCTAAATATCACTTTTTTGTTCTTATTGCACCCTAGAGAAGTTAGTTTAATCATTAGTGCATGAGGGAATTTTTAGAATGAAACTGAATCTGTTTAAGGAAAGATGAGATCAAAAGATATTCACTAGAGACAATTTGGAATAAGAAAGATGCTTATGCCCTATTGGCTTAATTAATGGCATTCTCCAGTAAAATTATTTTTAAGAAATAAATAATATTAACAAATTAATAGGCTGTGAAGCTTCAAAGTAAGATTGTAAAACAGGAAACTTGTTGGAATATGAGCCATTGTTGAACAGAAAACAGTTTTTATTACAAAGGGATTTATTGGAATAACTAAAACTCCTAAATGGAAGACAGAAAACAGGTCTGAATGTACGACAAATAACAGTAAATTCTCCTTATGATGTTGAAAAACTTGTTTTCCAAAATCTTTTTCATATATGTAGATTAGCTTCTCCCTGTAAAGTTGCTATACCTTTTTAATTGCTAGATATTTTATGGTCAGTTTAAAGGACATGAGATTTTTGAACCAAATCCAAAATATTTGCATTTTTTTGTTTGACCAGTTGCAGTTGACCTAACAGTTAACCACTTAAAAATTTAATAAACTGGATGTAATTTATGTTAAAGGCAATTTGGATTATAACAGCCAAAAGTTGGTATTAAAAAAAATAAATTGAAGTGAACAATATAAAATTGCCTGCTTGCTCAACATCAATTTGGTAGAGTTTAGCTGGAGTCCAATAAAGTCTTTTTTGAGGCTGATTTCCTACTTAGTCCATGCTTAACTTAAAATGTCCTTTAAGTATTAAAATCAGGGTTCTGAGAATCTACTATCACATATTTGTTATTAGACATTACAGTCTATGTGTATATAAATCCTTACAAATAGTAGGTGATAGTCTGTACTTATCAAGTTGCTTCCTCTTTCAATCTTCAAATTAAGTTTGCATACTACTTCAAAATACACTCAAGGGGAGGGTGTGTGTGTGTGAAAGATCTGAAATATTGCACAAAATGGATTCAAATAGTGAAAAGCCACAATATTTACAAACTTTTTTTTCCAACCCATGTTTTTACTAATGGAGTGGTTGGGAAAAGAAAGCAGTGTAGTTCTCTAACACTTGGATGATTCTGTTAGGTCTTCAAAATATTTGCAACTCATGCAGCTATTTTGTAACATATTCTTCTCTTACTAAAACAGTATAAATCCATTTTTGTCTCTGCTGCTGCACCTGTACCAATTGGCTGACTACAGCTGACTTTTTAAGAAATAAAATAAAATAAAATAAAATAAAATAAAATAAAATAAAATAAAATAAAAAAAAATAAAATAAAATAAACATAAAGCACATGATCAAATCAAGATAATAGTTCTCTATCCTGCCTCAGGAACAAAGCTGCTTTTGAGTCAAGACTAATCCGTGTGTGTCTCGTTCATTTTGCACCTTTTGACTGTACTTCTTTTATCTGTATTTCTTTTTGTCTCTGAAAACATTTCATATTAATCCTTAGCAGTATCAGTTAGAATCTACTTTCCATGCTCTCCCTTCTTATTTTCAGGCTGACTGAAACTAGATCCGACCATGACAATCTTCCAGTCTGTGTGTGATAACTGACATAACCCTGCGTCACATAAATGCAAATTTTGTGTTTTGCAACAAGATTGTGGATGAGGAGCAGCTGAGAGAAAGGCTGCCAGAGCTGGCTGGGATTGTGCTTTTTGGTGCCACCTCTTCTAGGAAGGAACAGGGAAGTGGAGTTTGTTCTTCTCCTGAGATATGCTGAACATAGCATAGGTGCAGAGAATGCCTTGGACAGGGCAAGCAGCCAAAGACAGAATGGGAGCATGAAGCATGAAGATAAACAGAAGCTTTGCTCTGATAAGAGCAAGGGACCTTCATGAAGGAAGGTTAACATCCAAAGTTAAGACTGAGAAAAAAAGGAAGCAGGATACCCAGAAGGAACTGTGTGGTGTTTGTGGAAACCTGGAAAGCTACTGTAAATTGCTGAACAGAATAGCAAAGCTGGAGAAAATTGTGTTCTTGCAATAACACAGCTGACAGGGTTCTGGTTTGTTTTAAACTTCTAATTTCAGTCTCCTTTGCCCAGGAGATGTCAGGTTTTTGTTTTTACTTAACAACCTTGTGGATGCTTCATATTTTGTGATGTAGTACAAAAAACAAAATTCAGATATTGGTTATATCTTTTTCTGTCCTTGTGTAAGGAGAAGGACTACACAATTCTACTCAAGGTTTTTATGAATTAAGGATTTTTTTAATAACATATATGGCAACCAAGTCCAAACCCCCTATGTAATTATTCATCATCTGAAGGCTCCTAGAGCTCAGTAAAGACACAAGACTAATTTTTTCTAAACAAGCAGCAAAGAAGGAAGGAAAGGGAAGAATCATCAAAGTCTTGATATATGTTTTGGTGCTCTTTTTGCACTAAAAGGAAACTGTGAAACCTACAGGTACAATTTAGGATTCCAACAACCACAAAACACTTTAACACTTAGCACAAAACACTCAACCACAAAACTGAAGTGCTGCTGAGTCAGGTCCTTAGCTCCCACAGATGATCTATAATCATAAAAGTTTCTAAACCAATGAACTTGGAGCAAAGAACTGCAGGGAAAAGAATTGACTGTCTAGAAAATTCTTCTGTTTGTTGTCTATGACTCTGCATTAGGTGATGTGCATAGACTTAATTTGCAAATTAAATTGTTTTGAAGGAAAATTATATAATTTGTTTATTCTTTAGAAGTAGTTTGGTGGAAAAAATTGCAGCATTCATATGATATCAGTAATGAAGCAGGATATACCAATGTGTATTTGGAATTATAACAATTGTATTCTGCCCTTTAACTCCTGTGAGTCTATCAGTGCACTTTCATGGAAAATATGTCTTTATCATTCATGCCTCAAAAGCATAAATAACATGTATTTTACATCTATATATATACTTACTGGGGTGCTGAGATACTCTCTCTGGCTTTAGTGTGTACTTTTTCGAGAGTCATTAAAAAATTATTAGAAAACATTGCATGACTTTCTGATAAGTTTTACTGTATACTAGTATGACTGAGTAAAACACAAATTCCTGCATTTTTAAAAAAGGGGATAGCTAACTAAAATGTTAGATAAATAATATATTAAAAATATAAATAATATATAAAATGTTTTAACTTGCATATGACTTTTAGTTAGATTATTCTTTTCTTCCAAGCCAGTGAACTATAAAGAAATTACTTCCTGAAAGATATTATAGCTCAATATCTTCCCTATGTTTTACATGTTCTTACAGAAATATATGAAAATAGATGATAATGGAAGAAAAGACCCATTGGAAAATCTCTCCTCAAAGTTTGATTAAATTTGGAAGCAGTTGGGATTTCAGCTGCTGTTTACCCATCAAGGAAGGTGTCTTATAAACCAATGATTCATATAGTGGCATTTTAACTACATAAATAAACTTAACTAAAGCATGAAAAATTGTGTTTCACTTCTGAATGGTTTTGCATCTCTTCTAGATTTTTTTGTTCTACAGCATTTTACCAAGAAAGAAATTTAGAATGATATTAGCAGACTAAATTTATTTGTAGTGCACATATGTTATTGCTCCTATGAAGAAGTTGCCATTTTAATGCATGTTAGGAATGCATAAAAGATCTTTGTGGTCTATGGCAGAAACTTGTTTTGGTTGGTCATTTCACGGTGGTGTTACTTTAGGCTTGCTGTCATTGATTTCAAGATTTAGTAATTGATAATTCATGAAAAGTTTCTTTGTATATGCAAAACAAAAAATCTTGCTTATTGCATTGTTTGTTTATGTTACACAATTCCACCAGTAACAAATTATCATTTCTTCATATCTTGCAGGTATTTGTAGCTTGCTTAAATATAGACTAGCCTTTCAAGTACTGCTATATTCATATATTCTCCAGTACCTTATTTTCATTTTTTAACATCTAAAAGAGTTACATTTTAACTTTCTCAGTGGTTCTTTTAAATGAAAAGATGAACTTCTCATCACTAGCCTAAATGCAACTTCCTTGTGCTGCAAAATGTAATCTTAAATATTTATTTATAAGGATTAAAATAAAAGTGTTATTCAGTTTCTTCAGTTCTTCAGTTTTTGTTATGAAGTATACACATAACTTCATAGACAAATATGAATAGCCTTCATTTTCAAGTCTATCTTTGAATTCAGCATACATCCACAAAATAAGCTCTTACATGGTTTACGTCAATGTTTTATGTATTCTAATACTTCTAGAACAGAAACATTAGTTAAAGATGTGTCTCTATTTTTAAAATTTAAACTGTAAATGTCTAGTCCTAATAGATCCATTTTAATCACTTTTTCTATACTTTTGTAGGCATGTAAGACTCAAAAGAAATCATGGTAAATTTCTGCATTCCAAATACACAGAACTGTAGTTTTCCTCACAAGCTGGAAATTACAGAGAAAAGGAAAAAAACAACAAAATATCAGTTAGTATAAACAAGAAAATTAAGGTTGCTGCCAGAACATTTTTCCTGTTTTAAACTTCCTCCCCTGCCTGTCATAATGCTAGAAGACATTTTTCAAAGAATTTGAAATAATGTTGAAAATAACTCAAACTGTAAGATGGTTTGACATGCACAATCTGAGAATCACAGAATGATTGAGATTGGAAAGGACTTCTGGAGATCATCTTGTCCAATCCCTCTGTTCAAGCAGGGACATCCAGAGCAGGTTTCCCAGGACCACTCCAGTTTTCTATACCTCCAAGGATGGAGGCTCCATAACCTCTCTGGGCCACCAGATCCAGTGATTGATCACCTGCACAGTCAAAACAAAGTGTTTCCTTGTCTTTGGATAGAATTTCGTGTATTTTTATCAGTGCCAATTGCTCTTTTCAGAGGGCACAACTGAGAAAAGTTGGTGGCAGCCTCTTCTTCATTCCCTTCTCTCAGGTTTGTACACATGGATAAGATCCCCCTGAACCTTCTCTTTGCCCAGGCTGATCATTCCCAGCAGTCCTGGCTGTGAGATGCTGCAATTCCTTATTCATCTTCATGCAAAATGCACCAGATTCACCCTAGTAAATCCATAAATTTCTTGTACTGGGAAAACCAGTGATGGATCTAGCTATTCATGGCCTTGCCAGTGCTGAATAGAGGGATCAGCTCCCTTGGCCTGATGACAATACTTACTCTAATGCTGTCCAGGATACTTTTGACATTCTTTTCTGCAAGGGTTTTACAGCTGGCTCTTGGTTTGCTTGTTGCCCACCAAATGCCTTCTCTGTAGAGCTGCCTTCTAGCTCATTTGGCACAGTTTTTACTGCTGCCTGGGGTTATTCCTCCTTCTATCCATGGTGCAGGAGCTTCCATGGGAGTTCTGGCCCATTTCTCCAGCCTGCCCAAGTTCACCCAGATGGCAGCATGATCCACTGGTGTAATAGCTACTGCTCCCAGATTTATGCCAGCTGCAAATCTGCTGGCAGTTCAGTCCTCCATTACCCAGGTCATGAATGAATGCATTAAATGCAGCATGTGCCAGTTTTCATCCTTAAGGTATGTCTTTCAAATGGACTTTGTGGGGTTGATACCAATTCTATGATCCCAGCAGTTCAGTCAGTTTTCAGCCCACATTACCAACCATTTTCCCTAGCCTGTATTTTATAAGGCTTTCTATGAGCTTTTTAATGGACAGTGTCAAAAGTCTTGCTAAATTTGAGATAAGCAACATTCAGTCTCTCTCTTCATCTGTCAAACCAGTCATCTCATCACTCATAGACTCATAGAAGTCTATCATGTTGGTAAGGCATAATTTCTCCTTTATGATTGTATGATGGTATGCTGGAATTTGGTTAAATTTGGCTGTTTTTATCCTGAATTCTACAAAACCACACTTCTATTCTGCTCAGTTTAGCCAAAATTTGAAATGACACAGTCTATATGAAACAAATATTGACCAATTATTGATTAAGAGATGTTTTTAAGCATTCCAGCTAGCTGCAAATCAGCATTAAGGAAAACTTCTTAAGTATCAGGGGAAAAAATTTGGATTCTGTGGCAGCTAACAGTGTTAAGTGAAGGTCTACATTAAACTAATCTTCTGGGAGTTTTCCTTTTTGCTTCAAGGGTGTGTGAAATATGTGGTAAAAATTTCGTAACAATATACAAGAAAATATGTGAACTGAAATTTATGCAAGGACTTCAACCAAATTAATGTCAACCTTTTCAAAATCTGTCTTCATAGTACTTTGTAGGATTACATTTCTGCCAACATTCAAGCTCTGATGAAATGGAGATTATATAACAAAGAAAAATTTTTTAAAATTAATCTGTCAAATGGGTCTCATTAACAGAGAGTCTCATCATAGTAATTACTTAAGAACCAGGCATTAGAACATTTAGCATCTAAAAGAGCTCATTATATTCAAATGTTGTGAAAGTATCTTTAAATATAATTTTATCTCCTTATTTATTTTTGACAAGATAGAAATAGTAGAAAACAGCATATAATAAAAGAATAACAAGTAAATAATGGAAAGAAAAAATAATAAATGAGATTTCTAGCATTTTGTTATCTTTTTATGCAGCAGGTTCTAATACCAAAAGTAAATCATCTATTTGCTAGATATTATCCTTTTGAAATGCCTCAAGAAATGATAACTATGGGGATCACACTGGTTGATATCTCTTGCAATATCACTGCTGTGACATTTGATAATATAATGTCTTTGATCATGTACTTGTCATATGCATACACTTTTTGCAGTAGGTCCACAAAAGTTGTGTCAGGAATTTTCGTCTTTCAAAAAATGAAGCAAGCAAAAAAACAATGAATAGAAAATATGCCAAGGCTATTTTACAGCCTGTAGCTTCACTTCATTGATGCCAGAAGAGACTGCAAGTATCTAGAAGAATCAAAACTAAGTTTTGGAGTAAATCCTGACCCTTCTGATCAGATTTAAAATTGTATTTTCTAGCATCAATAAAATTTAATGTAAATTCTCTCATGAATAAAGCTAGCTAGTCCCAATAGAGAAAACAGCACTGAATTGATTAGATGTGAGATTTATTACTTAAAGCTACCAGCAGTACTGGCTCCTGTGATCAAGAGGTAACATATATGAGTTCAAACCACTGTGCAGATGAGCTGCTATATATTACAAGGGTTTCTCAATAGTAATGCTCATCATACTGCATTTACTCAATTAGTCACTCCTAACCTTAATAAAAATTATAGGGTAATATTGAGTTTTCTTCTACTCTTTTTTCTAAAGTAAAGCTAGGAGTAAGTTACAGGATGCACCTCAGTGGCAAAGTAACAGTTTTTCCTTCTTCAATGACTGTGGGAAGGTGGCTTTTCAAAAACACCAATCAAATATAAACTCAAGTTTCTTTTTCCCTGTCTCAGCCTTTGAAATACCTGAATTCAGAGGACTACCTCAAGCACATCTCTAGAGGAAAGGAAGAAATTGCTTTAGTCTGTAAGATCTTGCTTCTGTCTGGGAAGCTAGACAGTGAAAGATAGGCTATTATGAATTTTGGTATTTTTAATGGGTGGATGATTTTACTTTTGCTATTATCTGAGAGATGTAATGGTCTTAACATTCATAGTGAGGAGTTATGTTTCAGTAAATGGCTTGCTGCCTCATATGGCATCCTATTTTTTTAGAAAGTTTTTTACAAAGAGCAAAAGAAAACTCCAAAAGAACTGACTTCTTCTAATAACAGAGTTTGCAAGGAAAACAGGAAGGTTAACTGACTAAATTATGGAACAAAGGAAATTAGAATCTGAGGAGATGCTTCTAATAGTCCATGACAGAATAAAATATTTGATATACAAAATAAAATTTTTGATGTACAAAATACATTGCATACATGAAAGGGGATTTGGAAATTAAGAATCCTGCTACACAGGTCCTCTTGTCAAAGCCACTGGGATGTAAGCTCAGAGGTAGAAGTGTAAGTTTCTATTAAGAAATCTCATACTATGTATGAAATACTGTTTTCAGGGTAGCTTAACTAGGGCATGGTTCAGTATTGTTTAGAAAAGTGAGATATGAAAGTGCATTTTATCTTTCCTATATTTTCATGGGGGGGGGAATATTCTTGTATATGCTGTCTAAAGTAAGAAGATATATTTAAAATCTTTTGAAACTCTATCAGTTTCCTTTTACATTCATGAGCATTTAAAGGGTTAAACATGTGAAAGGATAGTTTACTTAAGAAGAAGTCTAGAGGAACTGTGATTAAGCTAATACTGTCTTAGAGAGACTGCTTTTTGAGAGGGAGTATCAGTCAGAGTATTTCCAGAGATTTTAGTAGGAATGTTAGCAAAATTCCAAGGAATTCAAGGACATCAACTCAGAGGATATAGTTGGGTTAAGAATAAATTTTTTGAATCATCTCAATGACCTTTCTTTATGACAAAAAGCTTGTGTTGATCAAAAGGAAAGAACTGAAATGCTAATTCAAAGATAATATCCTTAATCTGTTTCTCAGTTCTTTTTGCAACTCTTTTTCATTCCACCTTCTCCCTCTCTTTTTTCTCATGAGAAGTACCTGCTTGTATTACTACATAAAAGCTTCTGTCCAGACCATTACTGTCTTTACCCTTCCTCTTATTTTATCTCCTTTATTCTTAGAAGATCAGTTCTTACCATCATTCAGCACAGTAAGTGCAACCTGGGGTTTCCATAACTACTCACAAAACCAATTTTTTGTTTCCCTTTAAATTCCTCTTTAAAACTCTGCTTTACATTTATGCCTACATCACCACTCATTTGTCAGTGCTGATCTTATATCTCTACTCTCCTGTTTATGGGCACTGCCTTCAGAAGCTGCCAATATTTTTCTCTATATTTATACAGTATTTAAACAGTGAGTACTGCTCTGTCAGTAGTGGTCATCATTAGTTTAATAGCCATGTCCTATTAAACTAATCAGTTATAACTTTGTTAGTCTAGTTCTAGAGGTTTGGAGACAGGATTTGAGCAAGTAGATGGTGTGCAGCTGAACATGATACATTAAAATGTCCAGTGAAAGGAACAGCAAATATGGATAAAGAGTTGGTGACAATCAGAAATTGCCACAAGAAAGCTATTTCCTTCTAGCCTTTTCTTTCTGTAATTTTTGAGTCTGATTATCTAGGATAGTAAGGGGCAAACCCTATCAAGATTTATACCCCAAAGTAAAGCTGCATGCAATTAATCCAATCAACATCAAATATCTTAGTTACTTATAGTTAAATATATCAAAAAAGGAAAACAATTATGTTCATGCAATCAAAATATCCCTTTCATATGCATTTGGAAATGTTTTCCTCAATTATTAGGAAACAAAAGCAAATAAAAAGAAATGACAGCAACTGATTTACAGATTAATTTATGATCCAATGATTGGTGGGAACATCCTCATGTTTTGCTCCAGGTGGGTTTTGTCTTAAGTGAGAGATCAGAACTTAAATACAGATAAGTACACTTAACAGAAAAAGTATTTAGCTGTGGTTGAATATATGACCCACAGCATTTGCCATTCCAGCCAGTGAAATGTCAAGGAGCATATTCTCATAAAGTTCTTTACTATACCTTGTTCACTGCTTATGACTATCAGTTTATTCCTTCAAATTCTTGATATAAGAATTAAAAACATGTGGCTTTAATTAAATACCGATTTTTTTCTCACCACAGCAAATTAGCTTGGGCAGAACCCACACTGATGTGTCCAAGTTTTGAACTGCATCTCACTGCTGTGGAACATCTGTTTGCACTTGACCATGTTAGGTTGCCAGAAGCATGATCAAATTAACTGTGGAACCAGGGCCAGACCCTCTAAGTTGCTGTAAGCACCTATTTTTTTCTAACTTTTAAGAAATGTAGAATACTTATTGTAGAAATAACCTAAGATTACATCTTTTGCTGTGGCTCATATTTATTTGAAAAACGGAAAACAAACACAGTTTAGTACCACCTTCATTTTGGCTTTCCTATGGCTGGATTCTGCACCTGGGATAGGGCAGCTTTGGAAGAATAGACAGGCTGGAGCATCAGAGGCTGGAGAGGTGAGCTGTGGAAAGGGACCTGGGGGTTATGTTTAAAGCAAGGTGAACATGAGCCAGCAGTGCCCTGGCAGCCAGGAGGGCCAACCCTGTCCTGGGGACATCAGGCACAGCATCCCAGCCAGGCAAGGGAGGGGATTGTCCCCTCTGCTCTGAGCTGGGGCAGCCTCACCTCCAGTGCTGGGGCCAGTTCTGGGTGCCACAACATAAAACAGACACTGAACTATTGGAGAGTGTCCAAAGGAAGGACATGAAAGGTCCTTGAGGCAAAGCCATTTGAGGAGCAGCTGAGGTCACTTGGTCTGTCCAGCCTGGAGGAGACCTCACTGCAGCCTGCAGGTTCCTTGTGAGGAGAAAAGCAGGGGCAGACACTGATCTCTGCTCTGTGGTGACAGTGACAGGACACCAGGGACAGTGTGAAGCTGTGTCAGGGGAGGTCTAGGTTGGATAACAGGAAAAGATTCTTCCCTCACAGGATGTTTGGGCACTGGAACAGGCTCCCCAGGGAAGAGGTCACAGCACCAGCCTGTCAGAGTTCCAGAAGGGTTTTGATGACAGCCTCAGGCTCATGGTGTGACTCTTGGGGTGTCCTGTGCAGGGACAGGAGTTGGGCTTTGAGGATGCCTGTGGGTGCCTTCCAACTCAGGATATTCTATGATTCTATGATGTATTGTCCATTTCTGTCTCAGACAGAACATGATCATATCCTGACAAAAGAACAATTTTAGGCAAGGAAAAAAACCAACAAAACTGTCCTTCCTAGGAGTAGGAGACACTTAAATAGCATATTGGCTATTTACCATTTAAGTTTTTATCATTTTTCTGAAAAGGGTTCCTTTTTATAAGTCAAATAATGTAGTTATAATTAAGTTCAACAACCCAAACCAATCTATCTGTGCTTTTGCATAAAAACTTTCTACATGACTAACATGTAATGAGATTATGTTCAAAATTAGGAACAATCATTTAAACTGGGTCTATCTGTACAGCAATTATTTTTGCTGTATTGTAAAAATTTTCTGGCCAGAATATCTAAGCTGACAACTAACAGTAACTAAGCAATTA
The DNA here is from genome assembly GCA_030060385.1 of Muscicapa striata striata. Lineage (NCBI taxonomy): Eukaryota > Metazoa > Chordata > Aves > Passeriformes > Muscicapidae > Muscicapa > Muscicapa striata. The sequence goes on along the minus strand of JAREIS010000014.1, from coordinate 2,206,801 downwards.
GGGACATCTGTTCTTCTGTGCTCCTGAAATCTGTTTTATAAATAGATTTGCAATACGTTCTTTTTCTTTTAGAGTACGGATCCTGTAAATCTTATTTCATATTAAATTCTTAAGAATCAAATCTGACAATAAAAACTATAATTTAACCCTTTTAATGCATTCTCACTTTTATAGAAAAGTCTCATCCTTTAAAATGCTGTCTTTGCATATAAATACAGGCCTACTTTGTTAAATATGTCCCATTAGTTTTGTTTGAGTACTGTGTAAAAATGAAAATGTGAATTTAGAGGGATAACTTACTGAGTAGGTCACTAGGGTAATTTACTGTTACATACATGTTCTTTTACCAAAAAAAAAAAAAAAAAAACCACATTATTTTTTACCTTCAGCACAGCCCTGCTTTGGGCAGATCACTGTTTTCATGTCATAGAGATTGAGGGCTTTACTGGGAGCATGGAATTTACTATTCAGTTTTCTGTGACCACTCTGCTTAATCTCATTCTCTAAACACAATAGCTTCCCTATATAAACAGTAAAATGTGCATCTAATTTATGACTACTTGTGGACTTGAAACTTATTGAATTTATGGCCTAGAAGAGTAAAGCCTGTTGTCATCTCTGTGGATCAAAGCATTTTTTTGTTAGTAGGATGAACTCAGAGAGCACTGCTCATGACAAAATTGTACCTTCAGTGCAAGTCCTCTGAAAATGCAAAGATGAAGCTGTATTCAGGGGTGAGGGAAAAGGACATGCCAAAATAAAAACTAGTAAGATGTTTTAACTTTCTATATGCAGATACAATGAAGTAGAAGAAAATTTGTTTGCTTTTTAAAATATAGCAATTTTATGCTGATAGCTATATATTTTTCTTGTTTCCTAAATATACAGTCCATGTTGCCAAGGGATCCCATATTTTCAAAGTGACAGGGTGAATCCAGTGTTTTACTTTTCAGATATAGTGCTGGCAGTACTAATGATACTATTTCCAAATAAATAACTGACAAGAATATCAAGAGCAGTGTTCAGGCTTTTCCTCCTCAATAAATTGTTACTACAGCATTTTCCCATATGTCTAACTCCACAGATGTCTATATTTTATAATACAGAGCCATTTTTAGTCAATAAATCATACTGATTCTATCATCATTGCTGCACAAGAATTAAAAATTCAACACCTTAAGCAAAACACAAATTTCTTCTCCCTCAGATTAGGCAAATTTATAATTTTGCAGCAGGACTATTGCAGCAGGAATTTTTTTAAGACTTAGAGACATCAAAATTTTCTCAGATGCAAAACGGTTCAGCTGATGAAGTTGTGACAACTTCTATCCAGCCCTCAGGAGAGCTTTATAATCCCCAAAATAAAAGCATTTCCTCTAGTCCTGACAGCTGAAATCGGGGTCTGAAATATTCCTCCTTCTGTAATTCTGAAACAGGCTGATGTAAAAGACATGTATTCTTTCTTGCTGGCAATCTCTGTAAAATAGAATCACCAGTTTTTAAAACTGTGGAGCCTATTGCTGTATAAAGCACATGTAAGTGAATGCATGCCATGTCTATGGTGTTTAACTTTTAAACAAGCATGGCTGCATCCACCAAAGCTGATCATCCTGAAGCTGGAACAGTTACACAGGCAACAGGATAACTAATGCTACTTTTACTAATATGGTTTTAGGAAAGGTCCATCTGCCTGAACAAAAACAAAAGGCAGATTTATGATGAATTTCTTAAGAGGTTGGTTAGACTTCAAGCTTCTGGAAGAGACACATAAGCTGTCACAGAAAATTAATGAAAACACTGATGAACACCCAGCATCTCATTACAAAGCAATGTGTGCACATAAATATATACATATATGTGTAAACCAAAAGATACTTACATTGCATTACTTAAACTGTCTAAACTATTAAACATTTTGCATTGTACTGCAAAAGTACTCTGGAATAGCATGGCAATTGATGGTAAATACAAGGAAACCTCATGCAGCAAACCTTACTGCATTTTTAATAGGAGTTGCACAGGCTGGTGCAAATATGTGCTACCACATCTATCAGCCATCACAAACCACAGCTACCACATGTTCCCTAACCTCTGAAATATTAGGTATTATTCCCTGCACATCTTCACTTCAAAATCTGCCCCATCTGATGCACAAGTTTTGAAACTGAAGTTTTCTTTGTCTGCTCTAATTCATCTTATCTCCTGTTATGGTAAATGTGGAATATTTTCTTCACATTAATCATGCTTAATACAAGGATAACATGTAGTAATCTTTCACAATATTTCAATGTGAAAACGATGGCTTCTTAATAGCTCACTTTTTTCAATATGCAAATTTCAAAATTAAACATTTCACATCAAACTAAAACAGATTCATTTTTTACACTATTCAGAGGTCTAACTGACTATTTCTAAATTTTTTTACTAAGATTGCTAGATTGAATTGTTCTTCTATGTTGTATTTTCTTAGCTGATTTGAATTCTCCACTGTCCTTTGAGCTGGGACAGAAATAGCAATACAGTTTAGATGTCAGAAACAACTTTTGCCATTGTGTGGCTTTAGATGTAGATTGTTTGTTTTACCTGCTGTTCTTCATGTTCTCCTGATATTGTTGCAATAACTCAAAGTATTCCATGTCTCAAAGTGTATATATATATATGTATGTACTGCTTCTTGTGGGGTCTACAGATCACAAATAAAAATATTTGGTTATTCTAAGTGATTCTATCTAAGCCCTGTCTTTGGGTGAAACTGTTTAATCTTATTTTAGCCTTACATGATTTCGAGTAGTTCTTACATAAGGCATGAATAATAAAATCATGGTTTTATAAACTTTTCTGGATCTAAATGCTGCTTCATGAGCCAGAGGTTTTCTGTCTTGGATGCAAACTTTAGAAAAACATCCATAAAAATATTTTGCAAGGGTGTTGATTATGTGTTTATACAGTAATATTTACAGAGAATAAAGCAACTAACAGTGAACTTGGGTGTGTATCCTGCCTTGTTTTTTGGTGGTTTTTTTTGGTGGTTTTTTTTTCCCCAAGCTTCTTATCATATAAGAAACTTGTGAAATACCTGGGTGACTGTCCTTTCATTTTATTTTATCTGTATGTTAGTAATTTAGACTTACTATTTTACTATGTTCCTCACTTCATCTTCAGATAGATCTCTTATCATTTCTTTATTAAAAAAAAAAATTGCTATTACTAAGAGATTTCATCTTTCTTTGTGAATAGCTGAAGGGTGCTCTGTACCATATTCTTTGTTCCTTACTTTAACAGAACAAAAAAAGCAAGTTTTCACAGATGTTTCCACAGTTTTTCTCAGGATAAATGAATTGACAAAAATAAGTAGGGATTAGCAATGCTGATCTTTTCTGCAAGTAACATTTCCACTTGGATCAAATACAAAAGATTGTCCTTTAATTGCAGATATTCCAAAATGCTGCTTTTCAGACTATGGGAAAATTTCTCTGTCTTCAAGTTTCTGTTTTTGTGTTTCATTCTGGCTGCATAATGATTTAGGGAAGTTATATTCAATAGTTCTGCAAAATATCCTGGATTTGATATTATCTATCCATATTGCTAAGTGGGAAAGAAATGCTTCATTGAATGGCATAAAAATCTGTATCTCAGATGAAAATTCCTCATTTTGCTCTGTGGTAGCTCTCAAAAAGCAGAGATGTCATTCAGCTCAAGCATTTTTCACTGAGCTACTCTGTTAGCATATCAGTAAGGCATAATACAGCCTTTTCATCAGACAGAGGCTTAAAGACCTGCTGCAAGATTCTTCTAGTGACAGAAGAAGATCCCAGCAAGGAGAAGGCTACAGTCAAATGCTTTACTTGGCTATAAATAAAGGATTGAAAAAGCAGTTCTCCATTCTTGACAGATCCATTGATTTCTTGAATTTTTGGCAGGTTTGTTATGGCAGATGTGCTCAGTAAAATTTAGGGTATGCTCATAGCTACTTACAGATTTTTGGAAACTGCTGTTTCTGCTAAGTTATTCAGTTAAGAAGTGGAAACCCACATTTTATAATAAAACTTGATGACATCTGTCACAGCTTGATTTCTTGTGTTGAGGTAGTAGCTTAAGTCCTTTCATATGAATAAATAACAGTGTGATAGTTTATGTGTAATGCTGCCATCTATCCAAAGGCTCAAATCAGTTTTCAATCAAGTCTTGAAACAAAAAAAGGCTCCAAATAGGTACAAAGCCAAGCCTTTTCACTATGAGGACAGTCAAGCATAGGAACAGAGCTTCCCAGAGAAGCTTTCTCATTCTTCCAGATTTTCAACCTAGACCTCAACAATGTTGTCTGACCCTGCTTTAGAAGGACCTTTTGAGGTGCCTTCCAACCTGAACTTTTTGTAAAAAACTGTTTTGTTCCTGATTTGGGACATCATTGTATTATTATTGCTCTATGGAATACAACTGGACATCATCTTAATCAGATATTAGCTAACAAGACACATCCAGTGAAGCACTCTATAATTTTAACTATTATTATTCTAGTTTTGAGATTTGATATCAAAATGATTTTTTAAAACCTTATAAAAACTTGGGCTGACTTTCTGCCTAATCTATGATTCTTAAACTTAAGCAAGAGAAATTAAATTGCTTGAGATATTATAAGGAATATCATATCTAAAGCAGTATAAGGATACTTCTAGTTTTGGTCTACAATTTTATACTTTTCAGAGCTAATCCAAAAAAAGAAATTATTACTATTCTTTTTCTCATAGTTAGTAATTCAATACTCTAAGAACATGAATTAATCAGAGAAAGATAAGATCAGAGTGTAAGAGAAGTCATGAATACCCAAAAAAAACTTGTTCACATGACTTGAGATATCTCCAGAAACAAGACTGAATTCAGACACAGCAGAGCAACAGAGAAAGGAGAGGAAATTTTGTTTTTCTTGAAGAACATTTTTAGATGCAACAGTGGTAAAAAGGCACTACTAAAATTTCTAAATATATTGTGTTAGTCTCTAAAGAGAAAGGGTATAAAAATATTTTATAACACTTCTGCAGAAATAGAAAATGCAGAGCAAAATGTATACCATAATTTGTAACCATTCTGCTTTCATGTACCAGCTCTACCTGCAAATTGCCCAAAGTTGTCATCTACATGAGAATTAAATACAATGTTTTACAGAACTGGTGTTGAAAGGCTAGAATTTTGGGTGGATTCCAGGAGGTTAAATGAGTTTGTGGTGTCAAGGAATCAAACACTAGTTTAGTACTCATCAAGTACCAAGACCAAAACTTCCCTCTAGAGACTGAATTTCTCAAATAACAATGGAGTCCATTAAAATGTACTGGAAAAAAAAAAAAAAAAAAAAAAAAAAGGCTAGGGTTTTAAGAGAAAATTACTTCAGTTGATGTGAAAAGTAAATTGGACTTATCCAAGATTTTTGCTTCTGATAAAGACAGAACAAAAGGGAAATATATACCAAGAATTTACAATCTCCTTAATTTTTCATATTTTAACTATAAAATAAAAAGGAATAAGGCAGTTAACATTATACTTGACTAAATTGAGGCAAATTCTCTTTGTAACCCTAAAACTGAGTAATTTCTGAGCATTCACTTAGAAGTAAACTTGTTCTGATGAGTTAAAAAAATATATTTTCAATGCCAGTAGTAATTTAGAGTCTATTTTATGTAAATGTGTCCAATGTAGATAACTCTTTATTAGATTTTATAGGAATCCTCAGGCACGTAATATTTATTGCAAACTCCATCTGTGGGTACCTTTTGTTGTGCTTGGCTGGCAACAGATGCATCTAACATTACCATCTAACAGGAGCTTTCAGAAGTTCCTTCACACCCCCAAAAAGAAGGGAAAAAATGGAAGAAAATACCCAGTTTCTATCAAATTGACCATATTACTAAAAGTTTGGCAAATGCAATAATTTTTGTGGGCATGCCCACAGGTAGGCTACACAGAAGTACACTGGACTTCAGGGTTTAAGTATAATACAACTAAATAAAAAGACTAATTCTTGTCCTGAAAAGCAGTGAGATAAGATGGAGCTGGGAACAAGCACTAAATCTTTCAACAGCCAAAGTCCCTACAAACTGCTTCATGCAACAGATGTATTCTAAAAGTGGAGGTGTGAAAAGCATATTTCTAGTATCCTTTAAAGGAAAGCAGACGGCCTAGCACAAACAGCCCATGTAGGAATGATTCAGATCAGAAGTCTTCCTTCTCTCAGAGCCCATACTGATCTTTGGGGGCAACACCCCATAAGGTAAAGGATGCTATAACCATCATTACTTGCAATAACATGGAGAAATTCCAAGATGAGGCAAAGACACTGATTACAGCAGCCAGGTGGATGGATCCATTTGCACTTGGTCACCCCAGCTGTGAAGGACAGGTGATATTTTAAATTATTCTGTTGTCTTACAGAGCACCAACAAGGCAATGAGTGTTCTATGGAGGTAGGTTATTTCCATAGAGTACAAAGAGTGTTCTCAGCCTGCAGGTTTATGAAGGCTGCCTGCACTGTGGGCTGCTGTGCCTCATGGTGCACACTCTGTGCTGATGCAAGGGGCTCCTCCTCATCACCCTGCCAGACACAGTGGGGGCAACCAGAGCTACCAGGTACCCTTGACATGCACATCTCTGTAAAATTCCATGAGTTCAGCTGGTACCAAGGCATAAGCAAACCTGTTGGTCTGCAGCAAGAACAGAATAAAACAACATGTGATGGCATGACTGGTCAGAAAACAAACCAGCTGAATTTATGAGGTTTTAGGAAAAGTGATGCCTGTCCCATGATTCTTCTCCTCACTACAGCAAGCTATTTTTCTCTTTGTGGTGCTTTCTCTTTCTGGCCTCTGTTGTGCTCAAACAGCCCAGAGTGCTGAAGCTGCCTCACCTGGGACAGTACCCAGAAGAGACCTGTGCTAGAGGAGTGCTGGTGGGTGGCTTAGCCAAGTCATGGCGGGTGGGGACCATGTTGATCCAGCACCGACTGGAAGGCTGACTGCCTGCTTTTACTGAGCCTTGCCTCGTCACTATGTGCCCACCTGGTGTTTTCTGGACCTGATCCTGACTCACAGGTTGAATTCCAGGCTTGACTTCAGACCTACTTCCTCACAGTACTACTGATGTGGACTGGTGGTCAGTCCTGACTCCATTCCTGTGTCAGATGTGCTCCCTGGCTGCTTCATGTGAAGCCCTGCTGTTTCCACCCCTCATCCCAGAGGGAGCAGCTGGCCTGGTGGCTCAGGCATACTTTATTTGCCAGTGTGAATTTTGATATGCAGTGCCTGTGCTGACAGGCTGTCAGCCCTCCAGCTCCAGCACTGGTGCTCAGAGCAGCTCCTCAAGGAAGCATTCTCTAAGGAGGGACCCTTGGGCACTGCCAGTGCCATCAAACCAGTTAGGGACAACAGTGTGTGTCCCAGGTGTGACACCAGGTTCTGTGCTAGCAGTAATTTGGGAAAAGTTTCAAACCTGGTTTCAGTGTCTTGGGTTTGATTTGGGCTTGGGTTTGGGTTTGGTTTTGTTTGTTGTTTTTTTTTTGTTGTTTGGTTTTTTTGGGGGCTTTTTTTGTTTTGGTTTTTTTTTTTTTTTTTTCAGAGGTTTTGTGAGGACTTTTGTCAATCTGTTCTGGTTTTAAAAAGGAGCTCATGATATTTCTGATGGATCTGGCCAATGTCAAGGCTTGACATCCAGTCTTTCCCTAGCAGGCTGGTTTTGATTCTCAGTGCTGCAAGGGGCTGGTACACCTGCTGTAGTCCTGTAGTTACATTTAAGAAAACACTTCCATGGCATAAGCACAAGGAGGAGAGTGGGAAGAAACACTCTGGTATAGAGGCATCATCTAGAGCTTGCCATGCATATGAGCATATGTTCTCAGCCACTGCTATAGAGTTTGGCTAAAATGTTTAACAGGTGATTTTTATGATCAATGTTTCTCTTGCAGGTCTATAAGAAGCCTAAGTTTGTTTGCCTGAGATTTAGGTAAAAAAATAAACTTAAAATGCAAGTGTTGGAATGAATAAGCAGTGCTAACTTATATAATCCTATCATGCATCATTTGCAGATCTGCCCAGACAAAGCTTTTCTTTGTATAATAGGAATCTGCTTAAAGAATGATCCATGACAAGCCCTCTGAGAATTCTTGGTAATTACACTAAAGGCTGCAGTATTAAGCACATTCTAAAATACCAAGCAAGATTTTGTATCACTTAAGGTACTTTCTTCTATTACTACTTTCATCATTCAGAAGTGAATTGCTTCTTTGATAATTCATCTGTAAGTCTTTGATGAAATCAGCTATTTGCAAAGTGATTCCTTTTATTGGAGATTGCAATTTGTGGATTTAAGCACCGAATGTTGTGTGATGAGTTATGAAAATCCTGAACTTAATGTCTGATGCCTGTAAGATGAACAATTGTCTTTACAGGAAACTGGAGGATAAGAAAAAAAACCAGTTCATTAAAACATAAACATTAGTTGCAATACTTCGATGCACAGCTACCCTTGCACTGAGAGTTAAGTTTCTGGTACCATGACAAAAAGAGCAATAACATTTAAATTTAAGCTCATCCATGTGCCTCCTCCTCATCTTTGTCCCTCTCTCTTGCATTCACATGCACACATGCACGTCTTTGCATCCTGTTTCCTCACTGCTGTGGCTGCCTAAGTCATTATTTCCACATGCAGCACACTGAGGAGGTGCTAGCAGCCACTCAGCAGGCAGCTCCCAGGGGAGCCCTGGTTCCTGAGAAAAAGAGACCACATTTCACCACCGTGGTATGCCATGTGTTACATGACTCCACAGCTGAATCCTGACAAATTGGACATGGCAGTCACCTGAACACAACACTGTTTTGGGAAAATTACAGCTTGAGTACAGTGGAAACGCCGATACTCCCCTATGGCAAATGCTCTTGAAAAATTGAGAGACTGGAAAAGTCCTTGAAAGCATTTAACAGCTGCAGACAGAGCATAATAGCTCTTTGATCTTGTGTATGATGGGAAGAGCACCACTGGGAGCTTAATGCCATCATTTTATGCAAATGTCATGGAAAGAGACTCCATGTAGTTAAATTGTTCCATCTCAAATGCAACATTTATGAAAGCCATCTCTTCTTCATTAACCTGCAGGTGGATACAATAGATCATTATGTAATAGCAATTAAATCTAAATGTTATCTTTAAGTTTGGAGAACTAGAAGATACTTTAATTAGAAAGAGAAGTGCCTGTGATATATATATATAAGCCTTTTTGCAAAAAAGCTACTGTTGAGAAATGCTGACTGTAACTAATAAAGCAAACCCTATGATACGATAAGAAAAGCCCCATATAAAGTAGCAACTGAAAATGCACAAAGACAAACCACAGTCACTGTAAGAAGAAAAATTTGGGATATAATTTGCATTTGTGCAATCTCATTGTGGCTGAGATTGGCAAAGATTTTTTACAAAATGGGCTCTGTAAACAAATTATTTTTGAAAACATTGTTATCAATGTTTATAGATGATTCCTTTATATTAAAGAATAGGATTTCTTCTACCTGATCTTGAAAACAAAATAAGAGCAGTACTGACCTCTGACCCTGCTCTAAATTCAGGGGTTTTTTATTTGTTGGGTTTTTTTTTCTTTTTTTTCCCCAGAGACTTCAAGGGTGGGGTTTTTTTGGTTTTTTTTTTTTTTTTTTTTTGTTTTTAATTTAATAAATATTTTTTTGTGTGTTTTTGTGTTTGCTTGGTTATAACTTTCTGGTCTTTCATGGGGTGAGTGAGTGAGGTTTAAACCCCATGGAAACAACAATGATCATCTGAAAAAACTGCATCTTTTAACTTGCAGTAAATACTTTCACAGTACAGATAAAAAACACTTTTACCACACACACACACACACACAAATTAGGATCCATATGTAGAAACTCTAATGAAAATAATGCATCCAAAAATCACAGAACCAAAGAATGTCTTTCTGTATTTATTGAAACAAATTCCAAGTCAAAAATAAAAATGGAAGTTAACTGGAGAGAAAGATATATAAGCTAGAAAACACATAGAGAGAAATTTGAGGATGAGAAATTTGGATAAGAAATTTACTCAGAATTGATTGCTAGTAAAAATAAATTAATAATTTAAATCTATTTCTGCATAAAACCCCTTGGTTATAAACAACTGATATCATAACATTTTTGGTTGAGTCCTATCCAGCCAAAACCAAAGCCAATTAAAATATAACAGTTAAGGGTCAATTTTTATCCTGGACACAAAATTACTAGATTTTTTTCTCTTGCTGTTATTGTTACAAGGTACTGATTTTGACTTATTTACTACATTAAAAAAGTAAAGTGGATGTCATTGAAATGTAAGATTTCTACTTTAAGCACAAGGATTTGACAGCTATAGATGGCAACTCACTGTTAGTTCCAATATGGATTGATCCTGCACTTTTAATGTCAAGCAGCATAGCAAATGCAGCAATTCAACAACTGAGAGACACTTGTTAGAGCTTGTTAGAGCAGAGATTTAGATCATATTGCAGATAACTGGTATTACCACTCAGAAATAAAGTTTTGATAAATTGGTCATGCTGCTTCCAGTGGAAAGTCTATGGGGTTTGTTTATTTGGTCACTTATTTTTGCAGTAGCAGTAGTAGCAAATGCAGTAAATATTGTACATTAGCAAATACAGAAATGAGGCATTGCAGTAGGAGACAAGGATTTGTGAACTGAACCCCACTCCAGTGGGTTAATAACCCACAAAACCTCATTCCTGTATGATTTATGACACATATGTCAGTGTTGTCCCCAACACTAGAAGTAACAAGCTCTGCACATGAGCCATTGTGCAGGAGCCCCAACTCCCCCCCTCTATCTTCCTCTTAGCTTTGGATTATGGGATGTGACCACTGGCCACACATCCCATTGGACTGATACTGTAAGAACGTTGGTGTGCTGCACTGATTTCCTTTCTCCTTGTGTGCACAGTAAAACCCTTCCTTGGCTCTGCTTCAGAAACCTTTCCTAAAAAGGAAAGAAAAATAAATCTCTCCTCTGCCCAACTTCAATTTTTTTACAAAGCTGGTGTGATTTTGATAGATCTACTGCTCTGATAAATTTGGTTGCAATTACACAGTAAGTTCAAAAGCTATTGAGAAAGTATTCACAAGAGATAAACATGACATCTCCATCATATAACTGAAATTATATCTGCCAAATCAAATGGTCTAGGAAAAAAATAGGCTATATTAGGGAAAAAAATCATTAAATCAGTTTTAAGAATTTTGTAGCAGAAAATATAGTTGATTAATCAATTTTAGCAAGATTTAAAAAGAGACATGCAAGATCAAGCAGGCTTCTCATAAAATAAGGCAGCACACTTTTTTCTATTTACTACCTGTTATTAAAAATGTTTGTGAAAAGCATACGGTTGCTTTTGCAAGAATATATATTCACTTAGGAATTTTTTGTTTTAATTTTCTCAAACCAAAGGTTTGATCTATTACAGAAAGACCTGAGATTATTCCCTTTATGCATAATGCTGACAAGCACAGTATGTTTGCTAAGGTAATGCCTAATTAAAATTCACTTAGAGAGCCAACCCTGGTACTGCTGGCACACTGTTACAGCAGATGTTTCTTACTCTAACTGAAATGGATCTTAACTATATCCTAGAAATGAAGAGCACAAGGGGCAAAACTTGACAAGAATATGGCATTGTGATTCATAAGAATTGGACATCATAGAAAGACAAAATGGAATTGTCTCCTCAGCTCAGGGAAGTATTTTGTCATGGACTGACTTTGTTCTCACACTCTTTGATGAGAAAACCTTTTCATACTGTTTTTAGTAGTTTTCCCTGCATCTTCTTTTAAATACTTCATGTTATATCACAAATCAAGATTGTATACTTCATGTTCAGTTCTCAAAACCAAATAGCTTGGTACCATATTTGGCACTGAACCCTGCTCCAACTATGGGTTGAAATATTTAATGAGACACAGATCAAGGTTCAGATTTTTCCCGGGGGTAATCCTGCTATCCATAGATGCACTATCACTTCTGGGACTTGAGCTAGAAGCTCTGCCTACTACCTCCCTTTTTCAGGAGGACACACCCTACAACTCTGAGTGACACTCAGGTCTCTTCAGGAATTCCTGGCATCCTTTCCAGGGCACATGATATCAGCTACTGTGTTTCTATACTGCTTAGCACAATGGAGCTCTATTCTTGGATGTCCCAGGGATGCCACCCTGATAGAAATGATAGTATCCTTTTCTGCTCTCTGACTATCTGAATTTCACTGAGAAATTCTGAATACTGATGGCATTACAGACAGAAAAGCCAAAACTTTCTTTGAGTTTTATTTTTGACATGCTTCTCAAAATTAAATTACTGCCTTAGTCATACAAGTCATGCATTATATTGATTTTCACAGGGCTTCTTTGAAGATCCACCAAGAAAGGAAGTACAGAGAAGATTCATTATAGCTTGCATTCTTTCAGTCTTTCAGTGAAGGGAGGAGCAGTCATTTGAGTAACTGCTGGTAAATATTATCTTACCTTTCTCACATTAAAATATCTTTCATCTACAACCTGAACAAGACGTATCAAATTACTGCATTGTAAATGATCACTTTCCACTCATCACTCAAAGTGCTTCTTCCTCTATTAGTCATTTTCTTTCCTTATAAAATGTATAATTAATTACCCAAGATGAAATACAGAGCCATTTCAAGTTCTGAGCAATGGCAAGTTCTGAGTTTTGTGTGAACCTAGCGTGTTGTCAAAACTCAATAGGATTTTCTCTGTTTTTCTTCTTAATTTTCCTAAACTGAAATGCAAACAGTTGTAATATTGAATAGTCAATGAAAATGGGTTTATTTTTATTTGCAGAAGCCTTATGTCAATCCCTTGAAATCACTAGATTTTAACATGGGTTGCTATCCCTAACAGAGCTGACTACAAGCTGTGGAACCAAAGCACCATTTTAAAACACATTTGAAGACATAATTTTTCTATGTTGGGTAAATACCACAGGAGAAAGAGAAGTGTTCAAGTTTTTGCTGTGTTTTACGAGTATGCTGTAAGTTGAAAATTCCTAACTTGAATAGAAATCCCTGTCACATGATCTTTCAAACAAAGGAGCTGTAGAATCATAGGAACATGACTGCTGTGGACATAAGGTATGGTTGGATGGGGTTGTGCTGATTTCTATCTACAAAGAAGAGGGAAAAAAGCAAGAAAACTTCTTACCAAAACAAAACAAAAAAACAAAACAAAACAAAACAAAACAAAACAAACAAACAAAAAAAGTTCCTAAAAGTATCCTGGGAAAGAAAAAGCATTTAAAAAACCATTAGAAAGTAGTTTTTATTTCCCATGCCCACAGCAGAATTCACAATCCTATTTATCCCCAAGAATGAAGAATTCAGATTCCAGTGCCAGGTTAAAAGGATTCATAAAGCCAACTACTGTGGGAGGTCATGGATAATTGCAAAAGTACCTGACAGGTAGAATTGCACTGGCAGAGATAAAACTCAAGAGGTTTCAGGCAGAAAATAACTTGCAAGTATGACATCTGGATTCTTCAGCCCTGCCATATTCATCAGAGCCCTGACATGGTTTCTGTTGATGCTCTCATAGCCCTTGCACAGCCAAGTGCTACTGGTGGTTTGGGAGACAAGTCCCAGGGGCTTATCTTCCATTCCCATGAGGTCAAGAACAACATTTTCTCATGGATGGGGGGCAGACAACATGCTACACTGTGCAGAGCCCAGAACCATCAGGATTTCCTGACCTGAACAGGCCTGGGGGGAGAAGCTATGAGTGAGGTAGAGCTGTTTTAGTGCTGTACATATGACATTTTACCATTATGATTAAAAGCCCACTTTGGCTTGGTTTCAACCTGGCAGTGTAGGAGCTCCAAATGTGCCTGGGCAAGCCTGTGGCCTAAACTGATTTTAGCATATTTTAGCTGCAATTTCTATTGCCTAGAACTTAGGTTTGATATGGTAGCTTTAGTTTATAGTGACAAAAAATATTGAATTGTCTAGAATCATAAAATAAGGCATACAATAGCATAAACACAGAATGGTACCAGGGACACTGAACTAAACAGAAATCACAGTGATCAGTCATTGGTCACTACAGACATAAAATCTTATTAAAACTGTTCAGACTTACAAAGACTACAGAAAAACAAGCAAGTGGAATTGTGAAAATAACTGAGAACAACTTAAGGGAGTACTTGCAAAGTCATTGAGAAAATGGAGAAACATAAATACAAGTAGACCCTCAAAAGAAGGAGGAAAGAACTCCTTCTACTTTTCCCAGAAGCATCAAAGTCTTGCTGGTGTCAAAGTGGGGACATAGACAACTTGCTAGCACCCTTTCCTATCTTCTCTGCCTGGCAAAGACTGTCCCACAACCTTAACCACCTTGAAGGAGACTAGAGACTGAACACAACACCAGGGAAATAAAGTAGAGACTACAATTTTTTGTATGCATTTGTACATAGCTGGATTACAGAAACTTTCTCATATCCATTTGGACTGTGAATGATAGCATTGTCTTACTATTATATAACTCTTTTTTTTTTTAAATTTTGAATGGACTATCAAATTAGACTACCAAAAAATCATATCTCCATATATGTATCTATATAATGAGCTTTCTTCTGGCAATAAGATTTGGAGCATTGCAATGTGCATGCAGCTTCCAAATTAATGCATTAATAATAGCTCCCTCTTCTCTATTCACTCAGAAAACTTCCACACCAGCAAAGCTCAATCACCAACCACCAGGGAAGGGGAACACCACGTGGCTGCAGAGCAACTTGAGCCAACACAAGACGGGAAGTGGAAGCACACAGCCAAGGTCAGAGAGAGGAAAATGTTGTTTTCCAGTGTTTTCTCATTGTATAAGCTCACTGAACTTTTCCCTTTGTGAATCGTACATGAATTCAAGTGCAACTGTGAACATTTACATCTACTATGTGGAAATTTTTAATTCTTTAACAAATATGTAGGCCTATGAGTATTTTATCTAAAATTTCTATCTCCTGTCAGTAGTTGACCTGATTAATCAGATAGAATGGAAAAGCACAAAAATTCAGTGAAAGAAAGTGCAACAATCTAAAATCAAACATATCAGAAAACAATAATGATCTGTTGCCATATGTAAGTGCTGCAATCAGGGCTTTTTTATGTCTACTTGAATTATGGTAGCTTGGTGTGTCCAAGTTTTGAATGTGAATCTAATGTGTCTCATAATCAAAATCAAAATCACAATCAAAATTTTTCAAATAACAAATAGAAGGTATCATATATAGTGTGAAAAAGATGCACTGCCAGTTCTGATCCTCAGTTCCTCTTCTCTAAAATCTGTTATTGGCTCCAAAGACACTAATTCTTAGCTTCCAATGCATTCCTCCACCACTGCTGTAAAGCCCTGGAGAACATCAGCCTTTCAAATTCACATGCTCTACCTCATCTCTATTGAGCACATAATCAATGGCATTTGGTGGGATCACAGACATTGTACCTGCCTAATCTAGAACTCAATTTAAGTTCTCCTTTCTACATCTGATGTGCTGCCGTGGTTCAGGGCTTTGATGAAGCAAAATAATGACTATCTATAATGACTAATTACATGCAGACATAAAAAGAAATAGTTTTTGAAGCAGTTCTTCACCTTTGTTAATTGTTTTGGAATATCCAAAGGATCTGTTTTCTTCCTTTCAGGCTTGCTCCCAAGAGAGTAACCCTGGCAGTTAAAAGTTCATCAATATGTTTTCCACACTCTCTAGTCAGGTCTATAGAGTAATCTGGTACCACTCTAAATATATTGTCTTGCCTTTCTCTTATTTACAATCTCCAGGGTAAAGAAGCATTCAGTGTGTTGGAACAGATAGACATGCTTCAGTTACTCCTTTCCAGAATATGGGCAGGAGAGATCTACAGGAAAACCCAAGCAAAAGAACAAAAACCAGAAAGTATTACACAAAAAAACAAGAGTATTCTGTCAGGTAAGAATCAGCATGGTACAGAACCAAACACACTGCCACAGACTTTGCAAGGCACCCAGCTCCTGTCATTTACACTCAGAGATAGGTTGAAATGCAGAGTGCTGAGCTGCACATTGCAAGAAATATTGCAATATACAAATACACAAATACAGCCCATTTTTCCAGTAGCCTGAAAGACAGACAATAGCTGTGTTTCCACTAATCTTTTTTCTTGCTTATATTAAGCTAGAATGGCCTGGAATCTGTGGTGATACAAAACCATGGGATTTCTGGAAACAGTAGAAAACACAGGACACAGGAAAAGGCAACCAGGCACATGTAGGGCACTGATATTCATGGTTTGCCTCATATCTTGTACAATGGCTTTCTCTCAGTTAATGCAAAACAGATTAGTGTCTCAGGAGGTGACAGAGGAATCAAACTGTCTTGCAGGAGCAGAAATAAATAGCCTAAGACAGGGAGGGGAAGGAAGCCCATAATCTGGCATTACTTGTGGAACTGCTGCACTGGGGAAGCACCCACTGCTTTCATTTCCCTTACCATCCAGGCCTCCTAATGAACTACAGCCTACTGAATATCTGGGACTCTGCACACATCCAATTGTTTTAAATTACACCTTCATTTTTCACCAAAA
This sequence comes from Muscicapa striata striata, assembly GCA_030060385.1. Taxonomy (NCBI): domain Eukaryota; kingdom Metazoa; phylum Chordata; class Aves; order Passeriformes; family Muscicapidae; genus Muscicapa; species Muscicapa striata. The sequence continues at coordinate 2,190,147 of JAREIS010000014.1, read as the reverse complement.
GGAGAAATTAACAAGTTTAATTAAAGTAGCTTGCAGTTCATGCCTTGCATTAATTTATTTTCAAAGAAACAATTAGGCATTATATATATATGCATGTGTATGTGTATTATGTGTCTGTGATACATATATTATATATAAAATACTTATATGTGTACAAATATATAGTCAACACAGGCAATACATTATGGGAATTGCACATAAATATATTTGTGTGAGCATATATAGATATGTATTTGTGTGTGGAACAATACTATGTACATATTAGATACATATCTATTTTACATACATATTCTTTAGGTTGTTGACTTTTTCCTTTTGCACTTTGATAGGAATCTTGCACATGAAATTACCAAAAATTTTCTGCCATGGGTCTCTCCTGATTTATTTTGAAGTACTACAATCTCTAGCTGAAGGTCTAGCTAGTCTCCAAATTTGAAGCTAAATAAATTACTAGTAGCATTTATTTAGCACTGACATGTTTTTCTGCCAGAAATAAATGTTTATAACTTTCAGATTTGTTTGTTTGATTGCAAAACAACTTGGAAAGGCAATAAACTCTTTTTGTAAACTAGAATTGGCATGGAAAAGCTCGTTACTGCTAATGTTATCTCAACCTTACACTATTAAAGTCCTTCGAAACCATTCTGAGATACCACCTTTGACAAGACATCACCTACATACCACTCAGATAATCTGAAAACTGTGTAGTCAGTACAACATTTATCCTTACATAATCTGTCAACAAGAGTGCTTGTTTACTCAACAAAAATTACAAATATTTCTAAGAAATCCAAACAAATTCAAAAGGAATGCCAAACCCATAAATATAAGATAGAAAACATGAAATGTTTCAGAAATCATAATCAATATGTCTTTGGAATGTTTTTTTATTTTTATTAACTACTTAAAGATGTTTATTGCAAATCTTGCTAACTATATTTCAGAATTTATCATTTCAAAGTAGGTACTTGGTCATACTGATCATTCCAGGTTCATGGTGTACAATTTGTCCTTAAGACCTCTTACAAAGCAGGAGAAAAGCTCATAACATAACAGAAAGATGTTATGGGAATTGAAAATAGCTAGTCCTGACTGAAAAGCAAGCCAAAGTGAGTGGTCACTCTAACAGATGATCCCTGAGGGTATACACTGCAAGAAAAGTATTATGTAGTGAGAAATATGTTCTGAAGTGTCATATACATGCATATCTTGCCACTATGGGTGACTTCTGAACTAAAATAAACCTCTGTTATTTAAGACTTCCTCTATTCGTTGTTTCCTGACATGAATGCAACAAGAGTCTCTTCCTGCTTCTCTGAAAATAGAGAGATAAGAGGAGCAGCATCAGACCAAAACCAGTTCGAATGAATATTTGTAAAACCATTCCTCTTTAGTGTATACTTTGAAAAATTACACAATTGCAGTATTTTTTTTTCTTTTATTTCTATAATTATTTTTTCCTACAAATTAATGAGTGACATTCAGGTGACCATGTAACAGTTTGAGGGGGCAATGTCATGACATTCCTAATGTGTAAGTTCTGGTGATGTATCTAATATGTCCAAGGAGTTTCAGTGTTTCTAGTTTATGCATTATGTACATCCATAATTTAAGGCAAAAGAGAAAAGAATATCATACAAAAATCTAATAGTATAAAAGCTGGCCTCTTCTCTCCAAATAATCAACTTAAATACAGCTTATCTAAATTTTGCAATATACAATATGTGAACAAAAAGCAACCAATAGGACCAAGAGACCAACAATATATGCTCACATTATGCAGTCACCATTTTTTTTTATATTTTCTTTACATTATGGATCATATACTTAAAAAAAAAAAAAAACTGTGAGGCAAATCTTAATCCTAATGAATAATACAACATATGCCTTTATTTTTTCTAACCCAGGAACTCAGTTTTAACATGGATGATGCAGAAGTGCATATTTATCAACAAAAACACATTGCTGAGAAAGTTTCCCAGTACTTGTACCAGCAATTGCTGTTTGTATGGCAGGGCTGGCCCACTGTAGGACAGCTGTAACCAAACCCAAAGATCTAGCATAGGGGGAGTGACTTAATTAAATATGACACAATTCTGTTTCATTTATCTCCTGAGAGCTGTTTTAATAAAACACCAATGTCTGCAATACTGTCTGTCCCAGACATCCTGTCTTCAAAGTGAAGTTATAAAGATTGTAACAGCACATCTTCACTTGCCAGACCAGCATAGCCCCAACAACAGCTCTTATGTAATACAGAGCTTCAAGGCCTTCTGAAATTGCTCAGTAAGCCTCTGACATACCTTATTCTGCCTTTTGGACTTGACAAACTCCTTGTTCTAAGTATTGCTGAGAGATAAAAAAAGTAATTTCTTGTAACAGTACAATGGCCTGCTATTTACATGTCTTAAATTGATGTTTCTTTCCAGGAAAAAGTGCAGAATAAATGTTCTTTTTCCTCACCAATTGAACATAGGAAGCTTGGCAGTAAATCCTTTCCATTCTGAGTCCAAGTAGGGTGGATGTATAACAGCACCTGTAATGTTTCAATGTCTGGTAATCATTGACTCCTACCATCTTTAGCACCTGCACTTTTCTTCTGAAACACAATAATATATAAGTAATTTTGAAGTCTTATCTGTCTGTTTCTTTCTTTTTCTTCTTCTTTAATTCCCAGTTCTTGAGTATTATGTCAGTGGCTAAAAGCACGTTAATCTGTGCTCTTCCATAGCAACCACGCTAAATGTGGATCTGTGTCTGATGGCATTCTTTTTCAGCATGCATTTTATTAATCTGAATATTTTCTTTCTGTTGGCCTATGACACTGGGTTATAAGAACTAACAGCTACATATCTAAGTCCATATTTCTTTGTAAACTGCCTAAATCATGCCTACATCTCTCAACAGACTCCTGTGAATATAGCATGGCTGAAAAAAACAAAAACTGAAACACATCATCTACTGCTTATCTAATGGGAGGAAAAGAATTTAAATAAATGAATAATTTAGTGAATTTGAACCTGTTTATACATATTTGCTTTATTTACTCACAGTTTGGTGTGCACAGAAAGGACAAAGTTCCCTCAACATTTCTGGTTTTAGGGATGAACACACTAAAAGATGGGATAAAAAAAGGAATATGGCATGCAGAGAGACTTTAAAAGCTTGCAACCTCCCTTCACCACCAACCAAGAATGCTTAATGCTGTGTATTAACTGGTGTGCAGGGAAGGCCAGATTTTCTAAAAGTAACTGAAGAGTCGTTATCTTGAAGCTGTCAAGCAAACCACTCCAGTGATCTTTTGCCTTCTTCTGGCTTGCACAGGAGTCTGTTTGGGAGGCTCTTCTGGAAAACTGTCCTGTAAAGAAGAGAGTTCCAGAAATGCTGGTGACTTTCAGGGATCACCTCCTACAGGACCAGGAAAGATCGATCTTGATGAGTAAGAAATCAGGTAAGGGAAATCAGAAGGCCTTCATAGAGACCCAAGTAACCTTTAAAAATCCCAACTTGAAAAGCAGGTGCACAAGAAATGGAAGCACAAAAAGAATATGAAAACACTGTCCAGTTGTGCAGAGATGGTGTTAAAAAATGCCCAGCAGGAGCTGAATCTGGTAAGGGGCATGAAGGGCAACAGTAGAGTCAGACAAAGAAAACAGACCTACAGCTGACATGGGTGGGACACCTAGTGATAAGAACATGGAACAGGCTGAGGTATGCAATGTTTTCTTTGGTTAGTCTTTACTAGTTAGACCAACCTTCTGCAATCTAAATTTCCTGAGACAAGTGAGAAAATCAGGAACAAAAACCATTTACCCTTGGTGGAGGAACAACAGTTTTAGGGGGTGCTTAAACAAACAACACATCCTTAAGTCCATTGAGCCTGGTGGGATGTACACACAAATCCTGTGAGTACTGGCAGATGTCACTGTGAGGCCACTTTTCATTATCTTTGAAAGGTCATGGCAACTGGGAGAGATTCCTGAAGACTGGAAAAAAAGAAGATGTTTCTTCGGGAAGGACAACAAGGGGGACTCGGATCTGTGGGCTGGTCAGTCTCACCTCAACCCCTGTCTAGGACCATGATGGAAGTAAATCCTCCCTGCTTTCCAATTTGTTCTTAGGGATCAGATTATAACCCATTCAACACTATAAATCCAATCACGTTCAGTAAGATCCCAGATGCACCCAATAGTGTGGGTTATGCTATACATGTCTGTTCTCATTCATGATCACAGATTCACATATAGTGTGGTTTACCAATTCACCACACTGAGTCTGGTTGAGTTCAACAGGAACTTTCATGAGCACAGATACACAAATAGCAGGAGCAACAGATTTTAGATTCTTTTAGACTGATGGTGAGAAATTCACTTGACTTGTAAACTATAAATGTATAGTGCTGTGTACAAGTGTTCCTGAGTATAGTCTGATGTGCTTGGAGGTGCAAATCTTACCCAAAAAGTGTCCTAGATTTGGGGAGGAGGGATGAGAAAGCCCAACAACTTGCCTGTGAGGTGGCCATATTCTCATCCTCTGCCCCTGAGGATTTCAAATTCCAATTTATACTTTTGGGAGAGTGAAGGCGAGATTGTAGTCAAATATTCTGTTACTGCCATCCTAAATGTTGGAAAGATTAGAAAAAGAAATGCTAAAAAGGCTGTGGGTCTTGTGCAAGTATGGAACAGAACTGTGACATTTTAGTGTCACTGACTCTTCCAGCTGGCTGATTACATTGCAAGGATTGTCCAGCCTGGCAACCTCTCAGGCCCTCAGCATGCACCATGTCCATGGGAATCCTATCACCACATCTCACAGCATATTACATGGTTGTAGGCCCCATTCTCACAAGGTTCTGGAGTGCCTACCTCCATTTTACAACATTATGCTTTAAAAATTACCTTTGTACTTTGTTCAATTGAATTTTTTGTGAGTTTTTAAGAGATTGTGTCTGCAACACGCATTTACTTCTACCCAGTTTTAAACAACAGCAGCAACTGATTTATAATCTGATTCATACAGACTTAAAGACATGAAAATTTCTCATATGCATGAGTTATCTGTTCAAACCAACTATATACATATACATATACATATACATATACATATACATATACATACACATACACATACACATACACATACATATACATATACATATACATATACATATACATATACATATACATATACATGGAGGTATTTCAAGTAGGAGTAATATGACCAAATCCTAATAAACAATATATAAAGAAAGTTAATCTGTTCTTTTCCATTTTCTCAAAGGTTGTCTTGTTCAACACACATAGAAGCATTTTCAATGGAGGTTTCAAAGCACAATAATAAATATCTTAGGATGAATTATACTTTCAAATGGCATTAGTGTTCAAAGTTCCTAAATCTCTACATTTGCTCCTAATTCTTTAGAAGAGAGCTATATCTCTCCATGGAAGTACCCTCTGACTGAGAATTTGAACCTTTTTTGTAAGTTTTCATTTTCTCAGTCTTTATCTTCACTGCACATCTGTGGAGAAACATTGGTCAACAGCATATGCAAGATACTGGGTTAAGTAACAAAACTGAATAAAAATTTTCAAGAATAATCTGTCTCATGGACAGTCTCCTCACCAGTAAAGGCAGTCACACTGTTGGTGATTTCAGCTATGCTGTGGTCAACACATGTCCTCTCTTAATTTCTTTCAGGTCCCTTTTGTCTTTATTAAGAGTTTATCTGTTCTCTGGGAGATATTTTTAAACTACTTAATTGTCCTGGACCTCTGAACCCACAGTGAGGATATCCTTCTGACAACAGCATATACCTTGATGCATGGCCAGTCCAATAACAGCAGCTCTTTTCCTTTGCACTACAATATATCTCTTTAAATGTGTTGTCCACCAATGTACGTATTTTACATGCTCCTTTAGGAGGAATGTGCATATTTCAGCTTCTATTGTTTTAATCTTTGAATATACCAATAACTCAAGCTGCTGTATTCATTCACTCATTATGATTTCCATAGTTTGAAAATTTTATTTTTTATTCTAAGAACTAGTTTCAAGTCTTGCAGCAATCCTCCCCTTTCTAAATTTATCTACAGTGCCAGATGCCAAGAAAAACAATAACAGGAGAAACTAAGCCTCTCTGGGAGAGATTGTCTATATAAAGGTGTGGTGGGTGGATATCCACTCCACAGTGGACCTGCATGGACCTGCAGAGGCACAGTTGTCTCACCATGGCCTGCACCTGAATGCCTAGTCACTTCAGATCTCAGCTAGGGTATGCCCTGTTAACTCACACACAAGGGTTCTACCTTGAAAGTATTTGCACTTGGTCAGATCCATATCATAATTTTGTCTTCCACAAGCCTTAGTGAGTACTCATTGGTTTTGCCAAATCTATCATACTGAAATCATTATTGTCTTCTACTGAGTTAACTGAAGCTTTGTAAACTCAGTCAGTGTTACATGACAGTCAAAAATTAAGCTGCCTCTTTCAGTTGGCCAGCCATGATCTGTTGAACATCTCTTACAACTTCCAATAAAATCAGTGTTAATGTTTAAGTCTTAGTATGCCACAATTCATATAAATTACTCCTTCTTTGTTCTTAAAAAAAAAGTTTCTGTATCTATTTTCACAGTTCGCAAACATTCATACACACATATAAACATATACACACACACACACACACACACATATATATATATATATATATAAGTATTTCTGGACATACAGATATATACATATATATAAAACCAGATTGTGCTTCACTGGGAGAAAAGCATTTACTCAAGAGAATTATAATATATATGTATATATATTTATATATATATACATATGCTGAATTAGTTCTTGCTTAGCCTTAAGCTCTTTAGAAATTGAACACGTTTTAAAAGAAGTGTTAAGTATATGGCCAAAGTATGAAATAAGTGTGTGAATTAACTCACACATCCCAGACAAATTCTAACTCAGTCAATTATCTTCTCTTGCACCTTCTGTTTCAGCTCCATCTTTTTGTGCCTGAGTGAATGATTATGGAAAAGGTAAAGAAGTATTTGTAAAGTTAATTGCAAACACATATTAAAGGCTAAAAATAGAATTAAAATTGTAAGGTACAAAAGGGGCCTGACATAATATTGCAAAGACAAATTTATTTCCAGTGTTTACTAAATTTTAAGAGCATCTCTTTGTAACCTAATGATGACATATGAACAGAGCTGCATATAGGTGGACAAAATATAAAGATGACCCTTTGATGCAGTTAGACATCAAAGACCTACTTGTCCAACAATTCAAATGAGTTTAATTCTCTGACCAGCTTTAACTGAAATTGGAAGTGACAACAGGGACATGTTTTGCAGTTACAGAACAAAGGCAATGTTAACTTTTAGAACAGAGAACAAGGCACTGACTACACTAACTGCGTCTTTAAAGATGCCAGACAATTCTAGGAAGTTTATCAAAAGTATCCATTTTTAAAGAACAATAATATACAGAACATCAAAGAAAAAAATCTTGCCAAGATTTTAATTAACTTCTGGAAATAATGAAACCTGCATTTAATTCAGATATTTTTAATTTGCCTGTTGGTCTGGTATTGCACCTAACAAATATATTCACATATACACACTCGCCTATGTAACTGCTTCTGCATAAGTAACGTAGTCATGGCATATGTGTATGTATTTTCAAAATACCTACCATCTCCATTATTTGGATTAATTTTCACATGAGAGCTATACTTGCTTTTCAGTTGTCCCATATGTAGAAATTTGTTCTTTAAAGGGGAAATCATTAGAAATGTTTCAATTTCTGCAATTAGTCTATTTTCCATTCTCTAAAAAGGTGTCCTTTCCTGTTGACAGTAATGGGATTATGCTAACACAGCTTCTAGACAAGTTTGTGAAAGAAAATTAGTGTTATATTTGACATAATCAAAGAATGAAGAATCATAGAATGGTCTGTGTGACTTGCTGACAGGTCACTTGTAGTTGTATGTTCTTAGCACAGAACACTGAGGGAAAAAAATGTCTTGAAGTGAAGTTTAGAAAACTGTTGTCTCTAAAGCTCAAACAGAGACATGAACAGTAATGTTTATTCACTAAATTTTGCCTCATTCAGGTGAACTGCAGGCTTTGATCACTTCTCAAATAACATCTGTCTGATAGACTTTAGACTAGATTTAATTGCTTTGACATATCTCACATGCACATTGCTTCTCATTTTCAAAACATATCAGATCTACCATCCACTTCTCATACCAGCTTCCCATTAAGAAACCCAAACATCAGTAACAAGCAGAGGTTCAGAGAATCCTAGAATGGCTTGGATTGAAAAAGACCTTAAATGTAATCTATTTCCAACCCCTCTGCCATGGGCAGCACACCTTCCATTAGGCCAGGTTACTCAAAGCCCCTTCCAACCTGGCCTTGGACACTGTGAAGAATGGGGGATCCATGGCTTCTCCAGACTGAAGAACCCCAACTCTTTCAGCCTGTCTTTGTAGGAGAGGTTCTCCAGCCTCTTGATCATCTTCATGGCTCTCCTCTGCACTTGCTGCAACAGGTCCATGTCCTTCTTATGCTGTGGGCCTGAGACCTGGACACTATTCCAAGCAGGGACTCATAAGAGCAGAGAAGAAGAGGAGAGTTAGCTGCCTTGACCTACTGATCACTAACACTAGTTCTACTACTTAGTTGTAACACTATTCTAAAAACATGGCTGTCATATTAAGTTCTGTTTTATTTGTCTGGTTTTTTTCTAAGTGAAATAGAGCTTTCATTTTGTTTAAAGACTGACACAGTAACCAAATTATAAACCAGTACAACAAATAACTACGGGTTAGTACAAGTATTAAATTGTCATTTATTAAATTAAATATTAATTAAATTTAATTAATGTTTTCTAAGAAGAGGATCAAATTGTAATTCTTAGGCAAAGGTAATTTAAAAATCAAATATTTTGAAGGAGAAAAGATAAAGCTTTCATTAGCAGGGCTAATGCACTCTGACTCAGTCATGGCTGTGCATTTTCATCCATCAAATCCTATGTAAAATCTTTCACAGTAACACTGTGAAAAACAGTGATGAATCCTTAAGTTTACAAATTCTTCATTTCAAAGGATCATATTGTTTTTGGTCTTCAATAATTCTAAAAGTCTTGTGTTTTTTAAAAACAAAGTCTTAATTTTTCTTTTCCTGGAAAACATATAAACAAACAGAAGAACTGTAATATGTCTTCATGCTGAAACATTTGTTATTATAAAGGAGAGTGCATGTTTTCTTAAAAAGATTAATAAAGGCCTCTGAGGGCAAGAGATAAGAATTTAGAGTGTCAGAAACAGAAATTAATTTCCTTTCTTTAAATTTACCCAATAATATGTAAAGTGGGTATAGGTTTTTAAAGGATTTTCAAATTATTTTGTTTTGGTAATAATTAGTGAAACTCATGAAAAGGATTTTTTCTCACATCTCTTCCATATTATTTTCATTTATTCTGTTCTCATAATATTCATTAAGCTGTCACTTTAATGTGAAAAGATAATTTAAAGTGTTGTGCTTCCTCTCATCTGCACAGCTACCTATGACTTTTCATGTCAATAAATGAGTATGTCAGAGTCCAGCTTTTCAGAAAAAGTCATATATCTTCTCTGTGTTCAGAAGAATGGAGCCTATTTGATAGCTGTCCTGTAATTTTAAATGAATTCAGAATACTGTTCAGAAAAACATATACTCCATTTTAAAAAAGTATTAATAATTTACAGCATATAATTTTTTTTAACAAGATCATCAGATACAATTCTGATTAAATCCATTATATTTCATGTGATTACTTCTTTTTCCAACACATCAAGTCATCAATAGAGGAGCAGCAGGCAAGAATAAGGTAAAATACATAGGAAATAAAAGGAAAAATAAAATCATAGGACCCTAACATAAGAAATTGTGTTTAATGATGTACAGTGTTTAAGACCAGAAATATAATCCACATTTTTATTTCAAAGCATGGAAAAGCAAAATTTATCTTTCATTTTCTAAAAATAAGAAACAACCATCAACTGCATAGTTAACATGCAATGCAAAGCATTCTCATCTCTGTTGTCAATCTGCTCATCTCTGGAAGGTCGTTGTGTGCAAGCCCACTACAGTCTGCTGTAAGAATTTAGTCTCAACATATTGGAAGTTCTGAAGTTCCCACATTTTCTTAGGGAACAAAATTATTAATCTGAAGTATTGTTCATTATGCAGCCACAGTGCCAGTCTTTGGCCCAACTTTTGCTTAGTTAGTGAGGGTTTTTATGCACCTTCTGAAATAGGGCTTACAGGAAGTAGCTCTCATTAGAACTACGTAGCAGATTACGCCTTTATTTTTTTTATTCAGGTCTAATTAATCGTTTTTTTTAAATAAGCACTCTTCATGACCTAAGAATCAGATGAATTTCTGATTCCTTTAGAATATAAAATTCAGAGAAATTGGTTAGTTTTGTCTTTAAGATTTTCTAGAAACTAACTTATCCTAACAGTCTTAACACAATTTGGTGATAATGTGCTGCATTAATGGACTCCTTATGGACAGCTGATTGTGAAATGTGATTTCTAATCACCTTTCCACTGATTGCTTCTGATGAAATACTGAAGCATTCCCTAGAAGCAAGCACTGGTCTAGTTCACAGTAAGTGAATGTACTGACCAGCAGAATTACCATGATTCAACTAAAGCTGTCACACAGGACACCCAATGCAAGATAGACATTCTTTTCCTATGCCATCTAATCCCTCACTTTGCAGACCCTAATGTTTTAAATCTTCCAGGGCTGAAATTTAGGTTTGTTGGTGAAGGGAGAAAAGGCCATGACAGGTTAAAGTCTAGCTGGAGTGAGGATGTCCACATGTTGACCATAATACTAGAGCAGAGCAAGCCACTAAAAGAACCTGGCTCCGTACTGGCTTGAAGACTGGAGGAAATTAGATATTTATTCCTCTTTGTCCCTTGCACACAGCCACAATCCTTGGAACATGACCTCAAAGTGAGGACCTTGAATTAGCATGTGTGCAATGTTTAATATTGTTTGATACTTGACTGAGAATTTTTGTTTACATCCTTCATACCAGATGACTGTGGAACACTGAATTAATCTGCTTACTTTAACTTTTTTTATTTTGAACATTATTTTCTGATATCAGAAAGTTATGCCTGCTGGATTACAGAGAAATTATTTCTTTTCCCTAAAAAATAATCATCTTGCAAAAATGCTTGTCATGGTTAAAAGCACGATGAAATGCTGCCAGGAAAAATCAGGCAATTTAGATTTCTAGCAAGATGATGTATAGAGTTCATGGCATTGAGAAAGTTGTCTAAACTCTATCTGAACTTTTTAGATCAGTAAGATAGATTTGACATATGTACAAACCACAAAAAGTAAATGGATGAAATGCATAATTACTGCTATTGTTCTTATTAAGGATTTGCAGTTAGAACTTCTGATCTGTATTTCAGTCAGAGCACAAAGTCTATTAACAGAACATTAGGAAATGCTTTGTAATAAATGTAAATACTATATTCAGATTCTGTTTAGCATCAATATAAATTGCATAGTTTGACTTAATGGGCTGTGCAGGAAGGTCACCTTATCTCATAAGTCTATCAAACTCACTGTCTATTTGAAGTAGAAATTATTAGCTTCAGTCAATAATAATCAATACACCTAATATATGTTGCAAAAGTTTTAAAACTGCACAGAATCAAAACTGTACAGAACACAGAGTAGAAATCCAGATGGATGACTTCTGATGTTTGGTATACTTTGTTCAGTGCCCAAAACCCAAATACATTAAAATAAACAAAAGTTCAAAGATATTGAAAAGTACTTCTGGAAATTAAAACAGACCAGGACATTTTAGACAGAAGCAAAATTAAATTAAATATACCACATGCAGAATTTGTAGAAAAAGCAAGACCTGAAAACAAAATCATGTATTTGCTCAACTAAGACATAGAATTCTCACAAAAAAAAGGAAGTATTAAATTAAAATTAGTTAAAAGAAAGGTTTCTCTGTACAGAAGCTGAGATAGGATAAGCATAGCCAAAAAAAGGACACTTTTCAAATTCATGCAACAAAATCTTTTGAAGAATGAAACTGAAGTTCTGTAATTTCTGAATTTCTACTGAAAGAGGGTAGAAATAAATGGCCTAAAGTGACTCAAAAGATAAATATTTATCAAAAAGGAGCTTCATCTGCAAAGCTTGGGATTTTACATCTGTTGGGAGATGAATCAAAACAAATCCTGTCATGCTCTGAGTGTTTCCTGTAAAAGTGCAGTATGAGCCAGGTTTTCTGTTGCAAATAGCATCACTATGTGCTGTGTATGGATACAGCTTCCTCTCATGTCCTCCTTATCAGAAAGTGCTGTAGAAAGACACATTTTGCTGATAAGCACCAGGTAATTTTGTCCCCAAAATTAGTATTAATGCATAGCCTACAGGAAAAGAAAAGGCAATTCATTAAAACAAACAAACAAACAAACAAACAAACAAAAAACAATCCAAAACAAAAGTCTCACCTACACTAATTTAAGAGATGCAGCACGAAGACAAGTAAGCTACACACATCTCTTAAAAGTAGCTACCTTACTAATAAAAATAATTTTAAAAAGGAAACAATCTAAATAAATGCTAAAAAATTGGAACATAGAAGAAAACGTCCCAAATTCTTAGTCATCACTTCTATGATATTTTCTGATTTTCCAATTCACAGAGTTATTCTAATAGACTTTCCAGTTTCAGGATGTTAGAACAAGAATTAATCTGATGTTCTACAAAAAAGAGAAGACCAAAGTTTATTTCTCCATAACTTATAGAAAATCTTGCTTAAGTGCAGCAATTAAAAGGTTGGAGCATTAAAAGCTAACTTCAGTCTTGCTTAACAATTATTGACAGAAAAATTAAAATTAGTATCTCTGTAACAGTACTAAGATGAACATTGTGTCACTAAGAAGTAAGCCTCGATAAATTTAGTATGTTCCAGATGCTCCATTAAACTAAACATTGATTTTTGGTCTGTACCATTTGATTTTTGCTCTGTACCATTTGATTTTTTGTCTTCTTTCTTCCTTTCTGTTGTTTTGCTGCTGCTTATAGCTTGCTAATGAAGACTGATCTCAGTGCTGAAACAGCATGAGAAAAAATTGTGTAGTACAGAAAATTGGAAATCAGGAGACAAAACCAGATTAATTATTCATCATTCTCCAAGGTCTCAGTGAAGATGGAAGAGGTTTCTCGACTTAGTTGTACACAGCTAATAACCTTCAGTGTTTTTCAGGTTTTGAAACTGTAATCAGAATAAGCTTTAGTGTATTCTTGACTTCAGTTTTCTTAATGCAAAATGCTCTACTTCATTGCTCTTTTTTTTGTTTGTTTGTTTTGTTTTGCAGTGGGATTTAATAAATTATCCTTAATGTTAATGTTCTAGCTATATTTGTTTCACTGGTGTTCTGGAGGTAATACTAATAACAACTTTCTTTAGACCAAAAAATAAATATATTTTAATGTAAAAAAATAAAAGTCTTTCTTTTTTTACCTTTTTCTTAGTGATAATTTATTAGAGTACCTAAGTAACTTCCTATATTTGCATATCAACCACTAATTTTCACGTAAAAGAGGCATCAGGCTTGCATTGCACAAAGTTTTACATTTAAATACTTGTAAATAAATATAATAACATCAATTTGAAGAGAGGGATAATAAAATACTGGTAAATGCCATGATCTTTGACTCAGTACTTAGATGGTACTGCTGGATACTAAGCATTTATTTCAGAAGAAACTGGGCAATAATTTCCTGTGACTACTAAAATCAAAACATCATTAACAGAATAAGAGAAGTGATGCATCAGTTTGCTACCCACACTCGCAGACAGGAATTTGTTTATCCATTTAACTCTAGTTTCTGAAATGGAAATACTTCCCAAATATTTCTTAATCCTTACTAGCTGTATAATGGATGCTTTTTTTCTTCTTCTTTTAATTTTTTTTCCAGATTTGGGTCACAATGAATCATTGTATTGATAGGTGGATGGATGGATGGATGGATGGATGGATGGATAGATAGATAGATAGATAGATAGATAGATAGATAGATAGATAGATAAATACATAGCATACTTAACACCAGTTACTGAGGTTTTTCAGACTAATAGGCTTTAGAAGAAGAAGGGAGAATGCAACTCAAACTAATGAATGTTTTACAAAGACAGTGAGTATTTTCATCTGCAAGCAGAAGGTGGGCTGGACATTACCAAGATACCATGTAAAATACTTCAGTCATGAATGTTTTACTGCACAGCAGTGAGAACCTGTGTGCCTTCACAGAGAACCTGTGTGCACTGAGAAGCACGTGTGCCTTCAAACTACACTTCAAAGTACCTTTAGAATTCAGATTTATAACTAAAGGCTCTCTCTCAGTGAAGACAAAAAATATTCACACATGATATTTCTAATAAACATACAACTCCCCTGTAGACTAGGATTCTGCTTTGACAGAATTTGTTTACTTTTTGAAAATACTTTCCAGTAAATTGGAAGATTTTGTCCCTGACTCTCCTCCTATGTTCTTGGCTACCTCACTGCTAAGAGAATTAGCAAATCTCTTAAGAAGATCTAATTTACAAGGTCATTTACAAGATTAGTCACAAGGTCAATTACCAGGTCATTACAAGATTGGTGGCCACGCTGCTTCCAGCAGTGCAGCTTTTCTCAACCTGCTGCTCATCCACCAAACATCCTGGCAGATTTTCCCTATCCCAAAGAGACTGCTGTGTCAACATTGCCTGGAATTAATTGAATCTTCAAAAGTTCATTTGAGCAATACACAATAAAACTCTATAAATTCTCTTTTTAAACAATGTTTTACTTAAGAACATTTATTGTCCGGGATACTGTTGAATCACTCAAATATGACTCTTAGGAATAGCATAAATAATTTTCCTATGACCCTTGATATAATTAACTCCCATTTTAATCATGAATTTTCTGAAGCATGGGAGTAATTATTAAACAATTTATATACAAATACCTCTTTTAAATGGGAATATTTGTTGCAACTGAGATTATTTATTTTTATTTACTGATTTACCTAAATTATTCTTTCCTAAGATTATCTGCCAGTTCTTGTATGATGGCAGTGGTCCAGTAAGGATGTTGGTGTCTTGGGTTTGAAACAGAGTATTTTAAAACCTGCCTTTAGAATACACGCATTATACTTGTTTTCTGAGATAGAAACACACAAAGAAAGACCAGTGGTCATTGATACTACAGAGATTTCTTTGGAATTTAATTATTTGATCCTTAGTTCCATTGTGAGTTGAAAAATTCTATCTCTGAAAATTCATTGAAGCAAAAGTTACAACAACAACATTTTTTGTACAAGTTTTAAAGTGCTCAATGCAAGTTACATACACAATAAGTACGTGGAATTCAGTTCTGCTCAGAATATATAGATAATTTGGACTTCATACTGTTCACTAGCCAGCATTTCAAGGATAAGTCTGGAAAAGATTCCATCCAAATTTTCATGGAAGGCAGTATTTCATACTATTTTTTAAAATATATTTTTGACCTTAAAAGCTAAGAATTTTTATTTTAGTAATATAAAAATGAAAAAGAAAAAAAACCAAAGGTCAGATTGTCAGTGTTTTCTTCTGATAATTAAAAAAAAAAAAAAAAAAGCCTAGAGTTTATTCTAACAACTTGAGATCTTATAGACCTCTTAGAAAAATGATCTGGTAGACAATCAGAAGTTCTGACCTCTACAAATGCAAAATAAAAGCTGAAACACCAGTAAGGCCAAATAAACATAGGGATATGTTTATCAAGATTAAAATACTTTGAGGAGTTTAACATTTTACATACTGTTAAATACCAGCTATTAGCAGCATTAATTATTAACAGGCTAACTGCAACAAATTATTAATCAACAGATTTTCAGGATTCATCTTGCAGGTCGCTTTGAAAACTACTCCTCTAATGCTCAGTGTGTTAGGTTTGATTTCTGATATGTGCCTCCTAATACACAGAAAACTGTATACATTTTTATTAAAGGCTTTACAAATATTCTCCTTTTAAAGTATTGCCATCGTCCAAGATCCCACATCCTGAAGTACAGGTCTACAGAATTTGTGATTAGCCTTATCAAAATTATATTCCCTCTACCACATTACCTGTGTTTTTTAAAATCTCATGACAAATGTAATCTTTAAGCAAAATTTTACAACAAAGTTAAATGAATTAATTGCTGACTGTAATGCTCAAGTATCTGCATAGTCAGAATGCAATAAACCCACACAAACTTCTTGGGAGTTAATGTGTTTTGTCGTGTATGTAATTCATTACAGACTAAAACATCCAAACAAATAATATGCTTTAAGAGCAGAACAGTTTATATGCATGTGAGAGTTATGCAAGAGGAGATTTAACCCCAGGACCTCCTTTTCTTTCAAGCCTTCTTGCTCTAGATCCCACATTGTTTTCACTTATCTCTCTGTGTGACATACTTACACAGGTTACCTGAAAATGTATGCAAAAGTTTCTTTTATTAAAGGAACTATTCTACTATAGCATTATTTTCAAATGTAATTGCTCAAGAGGAATAAAAGAGCAACCAAAGTGTAAGTAGAAGTACAATTTCCATTTTGAATGTTTTCAATGTGTTTACATAGTAAAATAATCCGTGAGAATAGCTGTGATCATGACTTAAGAAATCTTTTTGGAGATACTATTTGAATAGGGAATACAGTGAAAATTCCACATTGATTATACAAAATTCCACTTAATCAAAGTCATATCTTGCACAACACATCTACTGAAATATTAGGACAACATTTTTCATAGTTTACTTACTTACTAATTTCAGAGATATGGCAGGCTGACAATACTATAACCAATCCTTTTATTGGCTTTCATTCCTGTATTGTGAGAAAAAGGCAGGGTATGAATCTGTAATGTGTTAGTTGATTGGAAATTGCCACCTTCAGCCTGGTATTACGCTCCTTTCATTTGCTGTGGAATGAAGACATGGGCACAGTTGTGATGTGGTGAATATACTGCAAAAACTTTTTTGGTCACACTAGATTTCCTACTTCAGTCAAACAATAGCTTAGCCATGTAGCCAATACAAACCTTTCTGAAAATTCAAATCTCTGCAGGATCTGATCAAATGTGCTTTTTGCCTTAAAAGGAAAGGATACAGAAAAGGAAGAAAAAGATAAACTAGTAGAGCTTTGAAAAATAGCATACAGGCATAGAATCTCCTAAGAAACTCATTAAAAGGTATGAAAAATTATGTGGTAAAACAGCCAGAAAACCTTTAAGTACATATACATTATATAATCTCTAGTAAACAATATTATATACCAATATGCAATAGTACATGTAGGTGCATACAAATATTGCATATACATATGCAATATATATGTATATACAAATAATTTCCTCTCTTCCTGACCCCCATGGGTTTTTTCAGCATACTGTTTTTGAATTACATTCCAATCATATTTTGGAATTAAAAATGTCTCAACAGATTAATGAGAGTTCCTTTTGCCTGATAATCATTTGCCCTATTATCATTATCCTTGTATTATCTTTAATATTTCACATTGATGCTAACCTTAATAAAATGTGTTCAGTGATTATGGCTGCGATATTTAATCCATCTTTTTCTCTATCTAATATGTTCTGTAATGACAGAACACAAGATCTTCTTCATAAATTGCATCAGTTTTTTCCTGGATTAATTGAGTATGTCTTCTACATTATGAGATAACTTACAAGCATTGATTTAAACAGACAGTTTTCCCGAAAAGAAAATTAGAGCAAAACAGTTTTTCTTCAGTAGATTCATAGTACAGAACAAAGAAACAGAAAAACATACTCTGGAATAGAAGTGACAGGAGGAGGAGGAAACACTTTTTCCATAACTAGCCTCATTTATCCCACATTTGGGGAAAATCTAATTAAGATTCTTTTCATCTATGAGACATATCTGGGGTCTGAGTTCAAAACAGAATAATTAAGCACTTAGTTGTCATAGGTCAGAACACAGAGATATTTAAAAAGCAAAACCCTTACAGTTTTTCCACTAGATTGTTAAAAAAACTACTTTTTTTCCCCTTTACAAAACACATCATTCCAGCCAGGGGAAAAAAAAAAAAATCCACAGAAACAAACTCTTTTCTGTGAATACAGGAGAGAATTAAAAAACAAACAAACCAAAACTGTCCTTTTCAATAAAGATGAAATAAAGCAGTATGAAGGATGATGCAATTTCTCAGATGTAATGTGAATAGGTCCAGTGTCAGGGGGATTCCTGACTCCTAACAGCTTGTGTCCTAATGAAGAACTAAATCCCTATTGCTCTTAATGGAACATTCTCAGGCAGAGAGTATGAGAAGCTTGCCTTAGAATGCAGCCCCTCTGCAGATTGAGGCCAGTGTCAAATTAAGAGGCTACCCTTATACCCCAAATTCCTGCATACAAAGCAAACCTGTGTTAACAGTTGCTAGAGAAAAAAAAAAAAACCCAAAAAACAACCAACTCCCCAAACAGCATAAAATCCCAAAACCCAACCAAAGAAAGAAACAAACAACCCAAAACCATAAAAAAATTAAATGAATTTTTCTTGACATAAGTTTTGGGCAGAGCTGAATCTTTCCAATGCATTTTAAGGATGGCAAAGGGAGTAATTGTCCATAGGAACACGAGCTCATGTGTTTCCCCCTCCTGAAGGCTGAGAACTGAGTACCTGGGTCCCTTCAATGGCTTGGGAACACACAAGCATGTAGTGGCAGCAACTTCACCCCACAAGACCTCGACAAGCAGGAGCTGAGGGTGCTGTTGAAGTGTGTGCACCAGGAAACCTCTGCAGGGCAGCAGAGCAGGGTCACTGAGGAATGGCACTTTCAGCCTTGCATCCCTCACCCCAGACATTTGAGCACTGACAGGTCTAGCACGTGGATGTACAGAATTGTTCAGAAACAGATGAAGCCATGCATCTTCTAAGAAATAAAAGTTTTGAAGGCAGCCAAGGCTTTCTGGAAAGATTGCAGGTAAGAGAAGAATATGATCCTTAAGGGAGGAAAAAAGTGGGAAAACTACAATATCAGAGTGAACACAAAAAGGAGCTACTTAAGCCTCTTTGGATTGTTAAATTAATCATCTAATTAGTGGTTTTGTGTAATATAAACCTGAAATGAAACTGTATTTACTTTTAAGAGTTTGTTGAATAGGGATGGATGACAAAGTGCCTGTATCCTTTCTATAGAAAACAGGAACACGAGGATTTGGCTCTAGCACAGCAGGTAGATACACAGAGGAGCCTGTGTTCAGAGGGAACTAAACTCTGGAGAATAGGTTTTTATACACCATGTTGGCACCAAAGGGTGAATATTGAGACACATTCCTAGGTTTTAGACTAAATCTCTGCTGCTCAGGCAGATTATTTTAAATTAGGCACAGCATTTTATATTTAAGGATACACTCTATGTTCTTTGGGATTGTCATTCCTGACTTCTGAACTTAGACTTGTTTTCACTGTTCTTTTTATTCTTCTGTTTATTTTGGTTTTGAAATTTAGCAAATTACTTCAGAAACCATTTTTTCCCCATATTTATTGAATAACAGAATACAGTATATTCTACTATTGCTTTGAAATTATTTTTTACCTTTACTAATTAAAATGTTTCTGGGAAAAAATTGTGTGCCTATAATTTACTTTTCATATGCATATAAGGTCAGAATTGTGTTTTATATTAAAAAACAAGAATAATAAAAACAACAATATATTTTAATTTTGTTCAAAATTTACAACCAGTTTTTCCTCATCATATTCATATTATTATTGGTATTATTATTGGTATTATTATTGGTATTATTTATAATAAATCATTTTCATTATATAAATGTTTGTAGCAAACTGGCCTACCAGGTAGAGGGTGTGGAAGCAAAAAAAAGGAATGCAGAGAAGTGCATATTCTTCCCTACCTTCACAATCCTGGATTAGTAGATAAATAGATAAGTACTCCAATGTTTTGTAAAGCTTTCACTACCATCCCCAATACATATAAGAAAGCAATTATTTGCGTTTTCAGGAAAAGTGAATTCTACTGCACATTTTCAGTTAACTTCATGTACTACTCCATGAATTGCATCAGTAACTTGGCACACATAACTGTGGACTTGTACATCAAGGGATTTGTCTTAACATCATTGACTTGGTTCCTTAAAAGGTCACTTTTTTAGCCTGTAATGGGAGCATCTCAGTACAAAAGAGCAAGGTGGCAAAATAACTTCAGAAGAAAATAAACATGCAAACTTTTCACTGCTACATTAAGATTTCAGTAAATCATAACCACTGAAAACAAGACATTTTAATGTGATCTTTTCTGTATTGTTCTGTGCAAAATGATTTCATATGTCAAACACATCAGTTTGCAATTGGCATTGCTGCTTTCACAAGAGTACCTCCAATTTAAACATATGCTCTAAAATAAACAGAGGATAGGATGCAAAGTCCTATCATTTCTTAGCTTAGTGTGTTTTAAGGAAGCACAAAATTAGAATAAATTTCCTGGATCACAAAATTTACTTCTTTATTATTACAGGTAGCATTTAATGAATTCACTTTCAAAACTGTTCATAGCCTTAGCTTAAAATAACAGTTTTTCCTCCCCCCACCATTCTCCTTCAAAGATAGTCCCAAAATACATTGTTCCAGTAGACCGGGTCTTTTGCCTCATTTCCAGTTTGAGTGTATTTATAATTGTTTTCTCCCTTTTTGTTCTTGTACAAACATTGGCTTTTAGCCTAAATGACAATATTTCTTCCAGTTTTAACTCTCCTACTGAGTATCTTAACAAAGACATGCCCTTTTGACTTGTTTAGCCTCAGATAACAAGCTCTGGCTCTCTGCAGAGAAGGCATTCCTCCTGTTTACTTATCCATCCAGCAGAGATTTTGTGTAACTATTTTAGTTTTAATTTACTGATCTCAGATATAGGCAACCAAAGCTAAGAAAGCATTTCAGATAAGCATCACCAGTGTCTTTATTTCTACTGGAGTTGCCTTTTCAACACAGTCATATCATTTTCTGGCTAAATTAATTCACTAATTTGCAATCCTGCTGTTATGTAGGACAGCCAAGTACATTTCCATCCTATTTCTTTGCTAAATTCTAACTTTCAACAGAAGGGATATCAGTAGCAGGGTTGTGATGGCCCACCCTTGAAGGGAAGGGTGCGTCACTTTATATTATATGTTACTGAATTTAATCTGATTTCTATTAATCCAGTTAAATAAGCAATTTTTATACAATAACACCCTGTATTGACAATGCTTATTTATTTGTATTGTCAACAAACACAATCAGAATTTTTATTGTATTTATACCACAGTCATGACTGTTTTATTAGAGTCATGACTGCATCATTAAAGAAGTTTAGGAACATCACTAGTAACTATTCTGTGACCAGATATTGCAAACTGTCTGTTGCACTCTCCTTGTTGGAAAGCTTATATGAATTCTCCAGTAATTCCATTAATTCTTGTCATTTGAAGTTTAGCTATTAGCTTCTCCTGAGCTGAATTTCAGACAGATTGTATCAAGTGTTTTATTCATCTGTTAAATTAGCCAAAAAATAACTTCTCAATTTACATAGATTGAGAACCTTATGGTATTTTACTTCCACCTTTTTCTGTGGTGTATTGAAGTGTCTTAGTATATCTGTGCATAAAATCTGCCTTTTGCAGATCCAGACACGGATTACAGCCATTCAATTCCATTTAATTTTAAATAAATTTAAATATTTTTTTCCTTTTTGTATTTTTTTTTTTTTCGTGAAAGCCCAGTTTTGATATGCTGGGTTTTTTTACAGCTGTAAACCTCATAAATACTCCACCCTTTATCAAAAACCATGCATGATTCTTCCCTGGAAAATCTCTGCATAAGTAATGCATGACTTTGCAATGCCTCTGCATTGATTTAGTTGCTGTTACCTTTCTCTGCTGTTACGTTTTTGAATTCTAACACATGCCAGGAGTTAGCTCCAGTGGTATCTGTCATGCCAAATGTCTCTCTCAGGCTCTGCTGAAGTGGTTGGCCAGCAGAGTCCTGTCCTCAGGGGTGTGCCTGCTGAGGAGCCTGAAGAAGGCAATATGCCAAGGGGGTGACGAGGAGCCTCTGGGCAGCAGGAACATCTGCAAATGGGAATACTGTCCCAGAACTGAAGATGGCAGTAAGTGCTGTCTTTTCAGGTAAAAATGAATCAGCTGCTTCAGCCTCTCTTCACACATCACATGCTATAGCCCCTGGCCCCCTTGGATACACTGCAGAATTCCTTCTCAGATGGCCACACCACATGAAACCACGGTCTATGTAACTCACTTTCATTATATGAAATCAAATGCTTAGCAAAAGTGGGAGTGATATTAATCTAGTGTACACTCAAGCATCTAGTAATCAGTGGAGTATACATGTCTTGACTGACTGGTGGTACTTTTGTGTGCAAAAATCTTACTTTTTATTATTCCTCTTAAGCCTTTCCAGTCACATTGTACCTGCAATATTCCAAACATGGTCTTCACAGCACTTTCACTATTTGGTGCTATTGTATGTACATGAGCCTCAAGATCTATGCACAATCAACTTGAATTAAAACTAAAAAAAAATTTGATATGGGATTTGACTGTAACATTTAAAAGCAAATTAGTATTTTTTCTTTAATTATGCAGCTGCAGAAAAGCAATAAATTCTTCAAAAGAAAATCACAGGCTTTGAGGAAGCTTAACAAAAAATATCATGAAGGCTGTCATATTTTAGAAGAATTAAGAAGCTTTGTAAGACCCTAGATGCCTTTTCTTGTCTCAAATATATAATGAAAATGTCATTTTTATTTATTTCCAAGTTTAGATCATCACATTCTTCCATGATGATAAGCTTCTCAGGTCAGAGGCCACATCATACAGTGGTGTTATTTAGAGCACTGCAATTTATCCTGAAACATGGAGAACATGGGTTGGATTGTTGCTTAAGATTTATAGTTACTGGCCTAAGGTATACAAATGTTGCTACCAGTACTGTGAGAAAAATGTTTTGCAAGTAGCTGAATGCAGGACAAAAATATAGAACAATTCTGGCTAATTTTGTCCTCATCCGTAGATTGATACAATCACGATCTTCTGCAAATCGTGTTCTAGTTTAGCCTGTTGAATGAACCCTCTGTTTAACATTTTAATGAGATACTTACCAAGAGGTGAAGTACAAAGATAGCAGCCTTCACCTCTCAAGTGATAATGAACAGCAGATAACAACAGTTTGAACATTTGTTGCTCTTGGAAGCAGAAACTCCCACCTTCTTTCTCAAAACCCTGCCAGATCACAAGCAAAAGAAATCCAATCACAATACACAACAGCAAAATTCAGCCACATGGAGTTATGATCTATGTATTATACAACTATACTGATTTATTTATGTAAGTCTCTACTTTTAGCTGATCATTTGTGTGATTTATGTAGCTGCCTTACAATGGGTTCCTTGGTCATCAGTTCCTGTAGGTATTTTTCTACATTGCTGTTCCAAGGACAATAATGAAAGTTTTGAATAATAATGCAAAATGAACACTTTTCATGGTGAATGTTGAAATAATCGTGTTCCACTTTTTTTAGCAAAGGCATATATTAAATTTATACACAAATCCATATATTCATATGGATTTAATCAAAACCAAAGAGCAGAACACTAGAGATGATTATAAGTTATATATATATATATATCTATATATATATCTATATATCTATATATCTATATCTATATATATATATCTGAAAGAGAACCTAAAGACATTAAAAACAATACAGAGACTGTACTACTGAAATTTGATCTCACCCCCAATCCCTTTATGTAAGTTCATCTAGAGCTGAAGAGGGGACAGTGTAAATACTAAAAACAGCCAAATGTCACAGCTTTTAGACTCTGAAGTTGAGATTGTCAGTAACTGATGAGTTAAAAGTTTGCTTTATTTCCTCATAAGTCAGAAGGTTCTTTAGACACTCAGACACAAAACAGCCAAAGATAAGAGTGTTTGTCATTTTGTTATTAATTTTTAAACTAAGCCCCTGTATTTGCTTTCCTGCATTTCAGTTGCTTTCTGTTTTCTGTGGCTTTCTGCTTTTCTAGTCACAGTATGTCTTGTGTTTGTAAGCTGAAGGATCATCAGTCAGTTTTATACTCAGAATTTTTTAAAAAGTTGTCATTTAGCGGAAAAGGCCTTACAGTCAGTAAAATAATCAAAATATAAAGGAAGTCAGTGGAAAGAAGGATTCTTTATAGTACAAGATAAAACACTGCAGATAATTGGAAAATATTTGAAAAATCTTTATGCATCTTCGTAATTTCAGTAGTGCTTTTATTTTTATGAAATACATCTATTTTTTGGTCAAATATATAATTTTTCACGTGCATTGATCAGAAGTAAAAAACACCCTAAACACAATTATACTTATCATGCAAATTAGCTCCTTTACAATACCTGTTAAGTTGTCTGAAGGATTATCCTTGGAATGCTAAATTTAAACCTAAATATTTGTACTAAAACTTTGACTATATTCACCCAAGGGGCAGAAATACAGTGTGAATTATACAAATAATAGCATCACAGATCATATTGTAACTTCATGAAAACTGTCTCATATAAATACATCTCAAGAAGTAGCAAAGAATTCAGCTTCTTATATGTTTTTGCCCAGTATTTTGAATTTCATGATATTTAAGCTGTCACATTTCTTTCCATTTTTTAAAATTTATTTGTTTGTAGTTATTTATACTGGAAAATTGATAAATATATATGCCTAGAGTTGAAGAAAACCCAGCATTCCAGACCTGTTTAAAATTTTTTCAAGGGGTAGAAAGGGTGTTCAGAAGCTCTCTTTAAGCTTCTTTTATCAACAAAGAATTGCTGTATCTTGCAAACTGAGATAATCATCCATAATGTCTGATATTCCTGTAGGTGAAAGAGCAGTGCACTCAAGAAAACAAACAAGCTTGATGATTCAGCTTGAGGCTGAGGAGCAGTAGCAACTAATGCCCCATTCTGTCAGCTCCCATTGTCACGATCTCCTTCCAGCTCTCGGTACCGGTACCCGGGAGCTGGCACTACAGATTGTGCTGGGATGATGCTCACGTACAACTGAAGTGTGGGGCTGGGTTAACAACTGCAAATGAAATCAAGGTGAGCGCATGTTCTTGTTGGTATTTTAGAAGTCAAGATTTATGACTTCTACTTTTGGTAAGACATCCTGTAATTGTTGTATTTTCCTCCTCCACCTACTCTCATTGTGAGCAGATGAATACTCATGTAATTAAAAATACCTTGCCATGCCTATTTAAAAAGACACTACTCTGATAATTACATGTAAGGAACAAGCATATATGCTAAACAGGAGTAGGACATCTGAACAACATGCTTTATTCCAATGCTTAGAGTACTATGTGGAGTCCTTAAAGGCTTCACATTCAGCACAGTTACAAAATTCATAGCCTCATAAGTCTTGTAAGTTGTATCACCCTCCAAAACTGTATCAAATACCCCAAATTGCCTGCTACAGTGATCTATGAGTAACTAAAATTTTGGCAAGTGTATATACATTTTTCTACAATGCCAAGTTGCAGTCTTGCATGCAACACTCCACCAAGCCAAGCTTTTAATTTCTTGGTTTCTGTCCATAAACACAAAAGACTAAGATCACCCATGCAAACAGGTAACCCCTAAATTTGATGTAATATTAGTGCCTCTGTATGGATATTTAGCAAAAGACATTTACAGTTCTGTAAGCACTGGAGAAAACACAAGCTGAACAAGGATTTTTTACTCCCTTTTATTTGCTAGTGTCTTTCTTACACTTGTAAAGATGTAGCAGCTAACAGTTGTTTGCATTATACTGGAGTAATAACATGACATTAATTTTATTCTAAACAGAATTCCTTAGTTGACAGTCAATGGTATCCATAAAGTCCAATTCTCTTTCCAGCAATCTTAAACTATAACTGTGCCAGAGAATGCTAAATGTGTTTTTCTGGGATGTTTTCCTAGCCCAGGAAAATTATAGTAGATTATGCTGTTCCCAAACCAGGATAATTATGCATAGAGTTCTCTGATTTTTTTTTTATTTTTTTTTTCCTTGTTTTGGTTTGGTTTTGTCATCGTTGCTTTTTGTTAGTTGATATATGTATGGGATCTCCTCTGGCTGTTTATGCAAGGGAGATAGTTTGTGGACAGGCACTAGACTGTAGAAAGCAGTTTTAAAGTTTTCCTAAGAATATTAACTGCACTAGCAATCACTCAGAGATATAAAACTGTCCTATGGAAGATAGTTTAAAACAAAAAGTAGCATTGTAATATTTGTAACATACTAAGCTCTTTTGATTTCAAGGAGGAAAGTCTTAAGCTTTTATAAGCTCTGTTGGAGGTTTGGGGGACAGGTTCTTCTGGAGTAGTTGAAATATGTCAGAGAGTGCTGTATTTTTGTATGGAAAGAAAGTGAGGCGAAGTATGGGTGGAAGATGTATTACAGCCTTCCCCTTGTCAAGGTTTCTAAGCAAAGCAGGATTCCTAGGCTCAAAGTCGAAGCATAGTTTTGGTTACATGGCAGCAGCTGAAGCAGGACTTTCCTGGATCAGCAGGTTCTGCTGCAATTCTAGACATTGTGCCAGGCACAAGTGAATTACAGAATTTGCAAGGAAAAGCCAATCCACATACACTCACCCAAACCAGGATCCTTCCTGGAGCTTTTGTGCAATGCAAAGTTTGTGAGAGACTGGGATGGGCTGAAAACTTCCCAGAATTGTTTTGATTTTCATTGAGTCTTTCCATTAGACAGCTCAGGAAGGCAGAGATGCCTGCATTTTTAGCCCAAAGGTCCACACCCCTGAAGAAGGCATGTGAGCTACAAGGCACAGCTAGGTCCTGCAAAAGCCTCCTCTGACAACAGAGTGGCAGCTGCATGAAGAGCTGCCTGCCTTCAGGTTAGTCTCCAGTTGCACATGGTCCCTCTGCAACTGCACAACCTCTAGGTGTCCAAGTGTCTCAACTATATGCATGCATATCCATTAATCCATATGTTTATGAGCCTATGCATATACTCACCTGCAAAAGATCCAAAAAAATAATCTGGCAAATGCATGCATCTGTACTGAAATCACATGCACAAGTATGTGTAATACTTGAAATGCTTGCTCTGCCGCTGTATGAGTAAATTCCAAAAAATTTGTGTATGGATGCAAAGATGATATAAGACATCCATTCCATTTTTCAGCAACCACAGCAATTGCAGTGTATGATTAGAGAGCTACAAATTATTTTATTATGCCTGTCCCACTCCTAGAAATTCATACTTCTTGTGCATTTAGTGAAATTAGGGAATTCTGAAAAGGGATGATATTTCATGGTATTTTGCACATGATGATGGCAGTGAGAGAAAAGATGGCTTGAACTGGAAGAGGAAAAATGCCTGTCGATTATTCTGTTCTACCTGCAAGCAGAAAAAGCCAATTTTATTCTCTTTTTTATAGTTTTCCCATGTGCAAATGCTATTTTCATAGTTTTTTGCAAGCTATGTCACTTCAATTTACTGAACAATTTTTCTTGTAAAGCCTAATTTTAAAATGGCTGACCCATCATAACAGGATAAATACAATTTGTTAGTCAGAGTACTTGTTTTTACTAACATTTCTTTGAGAGAGACAAAGGGGGAATAGAGCTTGAGAACAGACTGGAAGACATCCAGCAACCTTCAGATTATATCCATCTGATGATTTTAGTTAAACCTGATGGCACTTCTTAGCATCAACAAAGCTAACAGTTCTTGCCAGTACCTAAAGAGCTACTTGGATGGTCAAGATGAGACATGACAGAGGCTCAGATGCAGAGATTGAGACTATGTCTTTACTCCCCTCTTTAATTTTCACACCAAGTAAAAATGGTGTGTGTGGAAATGGCAATAATAGGAACTCTCCATATAGAAGAGAGTCCTGACCTTCTCTATCAGAATACCTTTTCATACTACTTAGTTCCTGCCATTTTCAAATGAATGTTCCTTCATCTTGCCCAGAACAATGGCTAATCCTTTTGTAAAACAAAGATTTGGAGGAAGAATTAATATGGAAGTTAAAGTTTCTATAAAAGTCAACATACGTGCTATTTTAGGTGCAAGTATCTGAGTTATTCACAGAAAAGTGATTTTCAAGGTGTGGTCAACAGATTCCTGTGAGCACTTCTTTACAAGTAGCACTTAAATATTCTTTTGTATGACAAACAGCTGCAAACCATACACTTGTTCCTGTCAGCCGCTTGTAAATCATGTTTTTTTTAAACACACTTCCCCCCCCCATCCCCAGTCATTACCATGCAAGCAAAGGTCTTTTCAAGGAAGCCCTTTACCCATTTAAGATCTCTCCCACAGAGATAATTATTACATCTTACAGCTGGATTACTGCCTGAGGCAGAAAGTTGAGCAGGTACGGAAAGGATTAAGTTTGAACGGTAGAATTGTAATGGAATACTTCCACATCATGAAATAAGACAAAACATGTAGAGTAAGAGTTAGATTTAATGATCAGTGAAAATTATGACTGAACTCAGCTCTTACACTTCTTTTCTTTCTGAGAATTAAGGAAAACATCAGGTTTAGGTAATCGGTAGCATTTTTGAACAAAAATATATGCATTGCACAAGGATAAAAACAATACTGAAATCGCAGAGATTTTTTGTTTCCTGTAAGAAATTAAAATGGTGCACTAGTGAAAAAGTGTAAATGGGAATATTTTAGTAGTCAAAATAAATATTTAATAAAAATCACATACCCAAGACAAAGTATCAAAACAACAGAGCTTAGTATTTGAAAGGATACTACCTACATTGCCTCGTGTTAAACATAACTAAATTCAGTGATTTAATTATTATCGCACTGCCTTGAGCAAACATTGCTTATATTAGTGTTGTAAAAAGTCATGAGAATAGAAATACTGTTGCAATGACAGAAATAGTAAAACCAGATTGCTATAAACAAGGAAGAATTTACTACACCAAGGAGTCAATCACAGCCATTGATCCAAAGTCAACAAAATGGACTACTGCATAGCATACAGTACCAAAGTGCATTCATCAGCATTCAATGAACTGGGGAAGAAACCACCCTTTTTAATATAATTTTTAAAAACAATCAGATGATTGACAGTTGAAGAAATCCCACACCTTTCCTTTAAAATAACAAAGCAGAGTCTAAAGATCTTAAGAGCACTGTAAGATTTCTTACCAGATAAGAGTACAAACCATTAGCATTGTAAAAGAGAACACCTAAAAGTTAATATATCATTCCATATTTAGATTGCAACTGAAAATTTTAAGTGCATTGCTGCATCCTCCTACACTACATCCAGTGGCATTTTGATGACTTTGTTAAGTTCTGGAAACAAATAATGCAAAGAAAAACTTTTTCTTGTATGGCAGTGGTCTAGAAAAATCTCAGTTGATGTGTAAACTGAAATGTAGATAATGAGAATACAAACAGATTTTTTTGGGGAAAGGAGTGTCTGGCTTGTCCCAGTAATTCACCATTCAGTTCTTCCACTGAGTCTTTGAAAGTAGAATTACTTAATATCCCTGACTACCAATGACTTTTATGAGTGCTATTTTCTCACTATTAACGATTCTGCATTGAAGATTTTTCTCAACCCTTCATCCTTCAATTCCCACCCATCCCTCCATCATATTTAAAAGTTGTGGTTTTCTCACATAGAGCATTGTAATGCCTTTTGCTGCCTGATAAGTGATATGCAGTCAACATTATTTCTATTTTCAAAGCACTGAGAACACTTTCCAGTTGGCTTGCAAATTAAACAATAATTAAAAATAGTATTCTCCCCTTATTCTGTCATTACGTGGTAAAGACTATTCACCATTTAATATACGTTCAATTTCCTCTAGTCTTTTCAATGCAGCAACTCTCTTTTTCTCAATGTCTTTAATTTCTTTTGTAGATTTTTTTGGAGTCTCTTTGTCCACACTGCTTTTCTCTGTTGTTTTCTTATTTTTTGAGTGCTCTTTATTATCAACTGTTGATTGAGTGGTTGTCTTCTCACTTTTTGCCTCTTTCAAATTCTGAACTGATTTTTTTTTTGCTTCTGTAGCTGCAGTCCCATCTGATGGAAGTGATGACTGTTCCATAGCACCGAGTGATGCAATTTTACTTCTAACTATGTTTAGATGACGCTGAATATACTCCTCATGAGGTGCCAGTGCTAGTGTTTCAACCAGACATTTTTCTGCCTTTATTAAATCTTTTTCTTCAAAATAAACCACACAAAGATTATGCTTTCCTTGTACATTGTTGGGATCCAGTTCCAAAATTTTTTCAAAACACTTTTTTGCTCCCACAATATCCTTTTTTTGGTTCATAAGGATATCTCCTTTCAAAATCAGACCTTTGGTATGATCAGGGTAATATCTCAGTAGGTCTTCCAAGACAGGCAAAGCCATCAATTCTTTTCCTGTCTGAGAATAAAGCAGGGCCAAATTGAACAAAGCACTTCGGAAGTTTGGCTGTAACCTTATAGCTTTCTTCATCCATGTCTCTGCTTCCGTGTCTTTTTTGTCATCCATTGCTAGCATACCCAAATTGAAATATCCATTTGAATCCTGAGGTTCTTCTTTCACATAATGTAGCAGTCTTTGTTTAGCTTCAGGTCTAAGTCGAGCATCACCTAAGAGTGACAGAAAATACATTTAATTCTCAAGGTATCATGGAACATTTATTCAGAAGGATTTTTAGACTGTAAAATGCTGATCTTTATAAAAATTAGAATGCAACTGTAAAAGGAAAGGATTTAAAATGCTACTTTTTATCATGACTGTGTAACAGCAAATGCAAATGTTATCTATCTTCTTTATAGATGAAACTGCATACAGTTGACTTCTAGCCAAAGTCAGCATCATTACTCTATCAGCTGCTGAATGCTATTTGGGTTTGGTATAACAGATACAAGAAATGTCTCTACAAGCTTAAGAGAAATTATTTTCATGCACAGTTGAACAAATGGAATGCAGAGCAGACATCAATTGTAACAAACCAGCTTTTACAGAGGCAAACTTTGAGTGGAAGTTCTCATTATATTAAAGATAGATTGAAAGAATTTAGACACAGAGCACATAGGGTGACTTCTAATGTAGCCAGGCTAAGATATCTTCTAACACTGAAACAATAAAACCTGTAACCCCAATTTTTTAATCTGCATCAAAGTTTTAAAAAGACTTTTATCTGACAATACCACGATTAGCTAGACATGCTTGCGGTCTGTGCTATTTTACTGAATAATACAGTGAACATATTTTAGTAATGAATTCCAGACACAGAGTTACTGAAGGATAGGGGAACTGCTTTCATCTGCCCTCTTTCCCCCTGAAACAACGCTGCACCTTCTAGTATGAATAAGCGAGTACTAAATATCTAATACTTCTGCTTGTAATTCTACAGATAAGGAACACGGCATGTCTTGAACTACCTAACTTAAAATGTAAGAAGAGATAGAAAATTATCAAGTATCCTCAGCTTCAATCAACTCTGTTCTTTCTTAGGTATGAGAAATGGGTTTATAAAGGATTCTCAAAGCCTGAAAGTTCACACAGTCTTGTACATCTGTATGCAAACTCTGAGATAAGGTGCTGACTTAGAAAGGCCATGGAATAGAGAAGACATTGTTGAGAGAGATTGAACTAGAAACAAGTTTCAAACTATGGCCTTGCAAAAATACCAGATATTTTGAAGAATTAGAACCGTGAAAGATGCATTGTGGCAAGACAATCCACTGTCCAACACTTAGGGGCAGTTTACCATCTCAACAAAAAGGAAACAAATCTTAGCAGTTCACTTGCCAAATACTCTTTGTAACATCCTTAATTCACTAAGGGATCACCCTTACCCAGAGAGCTACACATATGAAAAAACAAACCATGAAAATCCAACTGAATTCATCCTAATTAGCAGTATCACAGAAAAACCTATGAAAACATTCACATTTCTAGAGCTGGATTTAAGCCCAGAGGCGTAAGCTAGATTTTTGAGTCAATAATTAAATCAATCACTATAAATGCAAACCAAGTATTTAATATATTTTACTAAATATTATCTTTAAAGATTATATAAGGCATTATTTTGAAGATGTTTCAGCAACACTATTCTTTATAGGTGTAAGATATTATATTGTAAAATAGCACTTGTATTAAAGATGCTGATCAGCTAAGGTGTATGTACACTTTGCACAAATTCCATACACTACAAATTACAAAGCTATAATAAATAAGTTTCTTCTTGGATGATGCTATGTACTTCTACTTTCCAAGAACAAAAGAGTTAATAAAAAAAATGTAAATACTATGGATCCTATAAATACAAATATGCAATATGCATAGAAGGGACAATTAACATACCAGACTCCTGCATTAGCAGCGCTGAGTTGAATAATGCCAGTTTATGCGTTGGGTTGAGTTCCAGTGCTCGGTTGAAATTCTTCAGGGCTTCTGTTGGATCTTTCAGTTCAATGTAAACAATTGCCAAGTTGTACCACAGGTCTGCATTGGTTCTATCTAGTTCTAGAGCTCTAAGGTAAGCTTCCTTAGCTTTCAGAGGTTTGTTCATTTTTAAAAGTAATTCTCCCCTGTTGAAGAACCATACTTTTATTGTTACCCAAATGAAAATTGACAGGTTTTTTTAAAGTTTGGCTTCCTACAGACAGTAGATGCCAGATAACAGTGTTTTGTTTTTTTTTAAATTTTGTTAGTTGTAAGCACAAAGCAATACAAGACCCTCTTTTACATTCTATTCCTAAAGCTTTCAGCACTCAAAAACCTGTATATAACAAATGCATAAGCAGGACAAGAACAAAAAAAGAAGTGATCAAGGGTGCCTGACCTTGCTCTGTAATTACACTGCAAAGCTATAGTTCAGGCATCTTTGAACCTCCCTAAGACCCAGTGGGAATCACAACAAAAACAGTGGACAGAAGCCTCAACACCTCATCCACATTACTCTTAACTAAAATGCAGTTAATGTCAACTACATAGTTAGGACTTGCATTTTCTGGACCATCTTTAACAAAAGGTACAAAGAAAGCTTTATGACTCATACTAACCAAAAGCTTTTTAGTTCAAAACTAAACTATGAGGTTAGAAATTTGAGTTAGAGAGTCAAAGAAATCTAACAGAAGTGTCTTTCTATACAATGTTTGAATACAGAATCTACATGGAAATGTGTCATTTGAAGCAGGAATTTAAAAGAACGTCTAATGAATAATTGATTATTGTCCCAAATCTTCAACTTCTCACTTGGAGACAAAACAATTTCAGCAGCTAATTGAACTGCACAAACTAATACTGTTCATACTACTGCAAATACAAAATACTAAGTTTATTCAAGAACATGGATGTCTAAAATTAGAAAATATACCTGCTGATGTAAGCCTGCTTGAAATCTGGCCTCATGCTAATTGCTTGTCGATATAACTGATCTGCTTCTTCGAGGCGAGATTCGTTTGCTCGAATTAAGTTTGCAAGGTTGATATAAACATTTAGATGGTTAGGAGCAACTCTTGCTGCATACTTTTTCCCTGGAATAATCTGTCAAAGAGAACACATGTACCAGACACAGATGAGCAAAAATATGAAAGATGATTAGATTAGAACTCCTTTTCACTCTGCCAAATTTGTTTTAGGGTACTACTGGACATTAGTGTGTAAGCTCTTAATAATGACAAAGAGCAGTAAGTCTTTTCCAGAAAAATCATATCAAAAACTAAACAATATTTTTTATTCTTTATGCCAGTGAAAACATAGATAATTTGTACAGTATTTAAGATACCAGTTAATTAAGCTCTGCTACTACTTAATTTAGCTCATGTAGATAGTTACTGGAAACAAAACAGACCTTGTGAAACTTTCCCCAGTCAGACAAAAATATTTCCTAAAGACTAAATTGACATTCTGTCAGGCATTTTCATTCCTTTTTATAACCCTTCAAACTAAGAAAAGTGTAAATAAGATTTTAAAGCCAATGATTTGCCAGCTGAAATAGAAAAGGAAGGATAATGAGGAAAGATGAAAATGCTATGACATTGCAACTGTTGTACGGTTTATACTTTATCCATTTGCAATCTTTACACTGTTTCACAGAACAAACTTTTAAATGCCATGATTCTACACAAAGGGCTGCTCATTTTTGTTGCCAGTCTCATTTTTACCACAGCTTTTATTACCTTCACACATTCTTCAAAATACTACTCTCTTTTTCTCTAAATGGCTTGAACAAGTAAAATTTCATAGGTATAAATATAACTTAACAAATAGGAAAGGTAACAAAACACATTTATAAAAGCATGTTCAGGCAAAATTTTTTTGTTGCTGCTGTGGCTACTTTCTCCAACCTCCAATAAGGCTGTACTTAAGCCTTCTCTAAAGAGCTCAAACTCAGTCTCCATCAATTTATTAGCTGTAAGTGAAAATAAACCAATTGTGACTAGAAACTGTAGGTTTTGGCTGCTGCTTGCTTTTATAACCTCAATTTCAGGAAAAAAAAATCAAACCACAACATATCAGTTTAAAAAGTAAATTAAAACAGTTGTAGGGGAGTTCCAAGTTAGCATTTTTTAACAGCCATAAGTGTATACAGCCTATTTTTTTCACAGATAGCTTTTAAAAGAACATTGATAAACTTTAAAGTATACAGCCACACTGAGCCACAGGAAAAATACAAAGAGGCATCACAAATAAAGATTCTGTCCTGCAGTGGTAGATAAAATAAAACTACCAATTACCTGTGGCATCAATGATTTAGCAATCATATATGATTCTTCAGCTTCTTTAGTTTTGTTTAGGTTCTTGTAAGTTCTTCCTACATTCATGTGGGCACCAATATCATCTTAATAAAGAAAATAATGAATTTTAAAATGTTTCCATGCACTGAGTATCATGAAATTAAATACCTCTGCATTCAAAATAGCATGAAGTTCAGGTACTCCGACAGAAATCCCCATCTCCAAAAGAAGAAAGCAATTCTATCATTTTTCATCTTAATTATGAAGCCAATAACTTAACCATGAACCATGAGAGGGATTATAAAATTACGTGGGAAACCTAAAGTTTGAGGTCCTATCTTACTTCCCTGTATCTAATTTCTTGCTATAATAGAGGCATATAAATTGAAGGTTATTTATTAATTTTCTAAGAGGAAAGATTGTCTAGTACCACCTGGAACTTCTTTTGCAACACTATGCAAATTGGATAAAATGTGCATTTTGATATTATCTAGATATTTTTATTTTCTTACACACTTTCTTGGTTTTGAATTAAAAAAATAAAGCAATATTTATACTCCATAAGAAATCACAGTTTAATTCATAAAGAATGTCATACATAGACTAGTTTTGAAAGTATTTGCAGCTTTTTATAGATAGAAACTTTTCATGGAGGACATTTTTAGTTTATCTCCAAAACCCACAGATCAATTAAATTAGTGTATGACATTGTTTGATGTCCAGTTGACGCAAAACAGTCC
The DNA here is from genome assembly GCA_030060385.1 of Muscicapa striata striata. Taxonomy (NCBI): domain Eukaryota; kingdom Metazoa; phylum Chordata; class Aves; order Passeriformes; family Muscicapidae; genus Muscicapa; species Muscicapa striata. Next base: position 2,154,515 of record JAREIS010000014.1, on the reverse strand, counting down.
ATTGAGAAGCTGTTACGTAAGCTAAGCATACTGAAATACCAGGAGTGCAGAGATGGCAACTAGTCAAAGCTTTACCTGGTTGCACTTGTGTGGCCTGTATGAAAAACTGCAGAGCTCTTTCAAAATTTTTTTCATTTTCCAACGCATGCCCCACATTGTTCCATAGTTTTGCGTTGTTCTTATTTACCTAAAACCAGAAAAAGATATCAAAGCAGAAGGTATTAAGTTGAAATTATGTAACAATTAAGTTTCTCTTATCAACATCTTAACACAAAAATGTACTGCAAATGACAGATTTCATCAAGCTTCTATATGCAAAGAATAACAAAACACTACATACAAAATGATCACATTAATCTTGTTGTGCAACATCAATTTGTCTTAGTTATTTTCCCCTACAAATAACCAACAGCTTAGAATTCATTGTATCTGTTATGGGATGTTCTGCAAACTGCTTTATCATGCCATGTGAACTTAGAAGAAATAATTCTATGCATCAAACTTTTTGTAGATTTTTGTACTGAAATGTATCTTGCTTTCATCCAGACAAAAGAATAAATTCAACTGCTTTGACACAAAAAAATTACCATCTTTTTTCTGCATATGAATTTCTCTGTGTGCATCATGCTGCTTTTAAAGCATTCCCAAAAGCAACTAGTTAAGATAACAATACTCTCAATATAGAAATTAATGTGCCGAAACAAGAATATTTTTCCACTGCAGCTTCTTAAGAACAGCAACAAGAACTTCCCATTATCCTTTCCAAACAGAATACAGTACCTTCAAAGCTGACATAAACAAAGTGTACTCCGACTCCCAGTCCCAGTTTCTGTGCAGTGTTTTTAAGGCATGAGTGAATAGCACCGCAGCCAAACAAACCCAAGAAATTTTTCTTAGCACACTATTAAATAAAACAAACAAAGACTTGTTGTAAGCACACCAACAATTCTAATTATTAGAATAAGTATCTCATATGCTAAAAGGCAAACAAAGGACCACATTTGTGATTAGTGCACTCCAAAGCTTGAAAGGAAATAATGTTTAATTTCAAATTAATTTTGTTTACCTGTTTTTATTATGCCCATGCAACTTCCTTAATAAGAACAATCCCAATTCACATTACACAACAGAATTTGTATAGAATGTTTACAGAAATTATACTTCTCTTAAAACTTATCTGTAATTTAGTACAGCAAGTATGATGCCAAAAAGTGAGGTTCTCCAAAACACTATACAAAAATTTAGAAAATGAAAAAAAAACCTAAAAAAATCAGCTCATACTTTTGTTTCACATCAGACAATTCCCCACACATTCTTTACTGCACACATTGCCAATCTTTCCCACACTGTAGAACACAACTTAATGGAGAAATCTGTGGAGACTACCCAATCATTGATAAACAAATGTAACCCTAGTGCTAATGTAATATCTAAGTAGGAGAAAGGTTTAGTGTCTTTCTAGCAATTTTATTTTTAAGGCTGCAAACTGGGGCAAATACCAGTCTCTGTGACAGGTTTGTCAGGAATAATCTTCATTTTGTCCAGTTTTTATTATTTTGGAGTTTAAACACGACAGATAAAAAACATACACTTTAATGTGCTGATCATTTGGTTTCTGAATTCTAATTCAATTATGAAAAAAGATATCAAACATTCAATAGCTTTCACACAACTATGAATATCATTTGTTAAAAAAAAACTAAAAAATGTCATTCTTGAGTGGACAGAGGTTTTCACCCTCAACAGCTACCTCTTACACTTTACTTATGGAAGAGTTGTTCAGTCTGCTACCTACTTCATCGAAGTTTACTAAAAACTGCAGGATTTTTTCTCCCTCTACTTCTAAGATCAACAAAATGCATGTTTTGACTATGATGTTTGGTTAAAAATACCAAAAAAGTGGAACTATAAAATTAAGAGTAATTCTAGAACATTACCAAAGTGATGAATGAGAACAGGTAAATTGTGTGTCCATCAGGCTTATAAGAAAGTTTTTCTCTTTCCACATATTTCTAAAGCAAGGAGACTTTTTTTTTCTCATTTTAGAGAGCTGATATCCAATACTTCTGTATATTGAAAATATTGTATTTTGTATTAAATGACACTAGCTGCCTAATTTTGCTCCCCAGTCATCCTCTCCTGGTTCCTTGTCTTCTTTAACATCACTTCTATTTTTACTGCCTCATAGTGGGATTTGTGAGAAATCCACACTCCCACAATACATCACTAATTTCTCATTATCCAGATGCTGTCAAGCCTCAGCAGCACCAGGTTAGTGTAAGTTTTACTGCAAGGCCTCATCTCTAATAGTAGCAGACAAGAGACACTGCAAATTGCTGCCTTTTCATTTGTCTAACTGACATTAGGATGCCACTGGGCTAAGAGGGGTAAAGCATCCAACTCAGTGGGAGGTATGTCCAGAGAAATGCAGAAGATATCAGAAAACACAAAAGCGTATGCAAAATATGCTTTTAGAGCACAATTTATAAGGAGAAATTGTTAAGCAAAGAATTCTTTTGTTTAACAAATACTGAATGGCTCTGATATGCATTCCTAGCATGGAACTTCTGAAAAATTTTATCTTTTACTGAATTAATTTTCAGAAACTTTAATTTGCTGACACACATGCATTGTATAAACTTCAGTCAGTAATCAACTTTGAATAAAGTTAAATCAGTTTTGATGCATACTCATCTCTTATTTTCATAGAAGATAACCATATTTATGGCTATACAAGCTTTCCCATTAGAGTTTGTACTGGTATGAATTTATTTACCTTTTATTTGATAATTTCTTCCATCCGTGTGCTACTAAAATGCAGAATCCCATGCTAGGAACATATAACACCCGTTCTGCTACTACGAATCCAACAGGAAAAAACAGGTTTGATGCAGGAATGAATGGTAGCACTATTAAGCAGAGTGCCTAGAAAGGAAATACAAATAACATTAGTAATCAAGATTTTGGCAGTGACAAGCAGTACCCAAGAAAAAAGTTACAAATGACAAATATAGTCCCATAGACCAAATATCTATTATGTCTGTTTGGTTTTTTCTTTAATTTTTAATATTCCTACTTAATATTTTCCTACTAACAGTGCAGTGGAGAAAAACTTATGTCTCAGCTTATATAAGGAGGAAAATGCAACTACTCTCTTGTGTATTGGAAGTGTGATAAAACTAATTTTCCAAGCATGTCACTTTGCACGTTTATGATATCAATAAACTATCTAAATTACTTCTCTTCATACATTATTTCCAAATTCAGGACAAGATATTTCATCAGCAATACTAGGTATCATTTTCACTGGTTTTCTAGTGAAATATACTGCCTCACTCCAGTGACAAGACAAGAAAAATATATGAGTCAGAGTTATAATGCTAGGTGTTTTAGAAGTGAATCAAAATTTGTCAGCTGCTTAGCAAAGAACTACTTAAATCTTAGGTTATGCATAAATATTTCCACCCATCTGAAACTTTTGTTGGCTGATTAACATACTAAAGAAACTACATTACTTCTGAAGCAGACTAAGATAAATGCATGCAGGTTTGTTGTATACATAACTGCACCACTGAACTAATAAAAAGTATGATATCAGGTTACCATGCAGCTTGTAAAAATTTGTAATGGAATCAATAATTGATGATGGTTTTCTTTTTCAAAAATACCAGCTCTTTGATCCTTCCCATTTCTTCCAAAATATTCTTCTCTGTTAATCCATCTCAGTTTTAAGATCATATATATTAATGAATAGACAGAGAGGAACTGATCTTACAGCTTGACAAAATTAGTTTTTCATAATATGAAAACAACTTACAGAAGAAAAACAAAACAACAATAGCAAAAATGGAAACCTTATTCCTAAATGCAAAAATGTTCTTTCTTTTACACCTATGAGAAAGAAAATCAAATCTCTTGCTAAATACACATCACGACTACTGACATTTAAATAAAGCAGACAGCTTGCAGGATGGAAATGCATTCTGGTCCTTGAAACACATTTAAATTCTATGAGCTCTGAATAACTGAGAAAGGCTGCAATACAGTTTACAGATACATAACAAGGGGCATACTTACTCTCATCCCTGACAGAATCACATACTTAATTGCAATTTAGCAGTTTTGTTGCTAGACAATTTTCCTCTTCTATGTTCATTTCAGCCCAAAAGGAGATACACATAGTATCTCTGGGTCACAGCAGATCACACATGTGGCCATGCAACCTGAACCACTTACTCTTAACAAAAGGACAAAAACAGTGCATCATTCATACCATCAATACTGTCTTGGAGGATTCTCCAGGGTATCGGAGACTGAAGACCATCAAAGATCCCAGAAAACAAAAGAAGGTAAGGGTGGCAACATTTCTAACATCTAACAAAGACTCCACAAGAGGAATAGTTCCCATTGTCCAGTCACAGCATAGTTCTGAAGGATTGAGAAGAAGCCAAGCATTTACAGGGAGGAGGTAGTTGAAAGTCAGCTGTCTTGCTGGGGATGGACTAACAGCAGCTGGGTTATCAAACCTAAAGCAAAAGATAGGAGAAAAAGGAGCTTTTAATGAAGAAAGATATGGTCATGATTCACTTTGTGGCAAACTTTAGAGTCATAGCTAGAACTACTAATTATAAACATGTAAAATACCCTAATCTTCCTGCATTTGTCAGGTGTGAAACCATGCACAATGATTCACTGAAGAGAGGGACAGAGCCTCCTCCATGTTTATGAAACTGTTTTAGGATATAATCAACATACGTTTGAAGAAATTATTTACATCTTGAGTTCAGTGGTCCTTGCTCATGTTTTTAGTAGTTTGTCTTATTTTTTCAGGAACAGTATTAGACCCTTGTATTTTTGCATTGCTCAAACTTAAGATAAATTAGTCTTTCAGCTCTAATGTCATTGATATACACCTATCTTCAAGTAGTCTATCTGAAGACAACCATGTTTTCTGCATAGTACATACCTAAAATGCAAAATATACTCGGTATGTAGAAGAGGAAAGATTTAAGAGGTTTGGAGAATTCAGCCAAGGTTCAAATACACAGACAATAAAAAATACTCAAGCAATAAGACATTTAATTTCTGAATTCCTAAGATAAACAATCAACTGTAAACCCTTTTAAATGGCTGCCTGCTCAGATACCTCAATATTTTTGACATTTTAGTCAACAGTTGCTGAAATATATAATTCAGCAATTTAAAAAAAAATGCAATACTGTACAGACATTGAATAATAACATTAAAATATGTGAGTAGCAGTTAAGTTCATATATTTTTGGCCATTTCATTCCAACTTCACTAAGTCACATCTTATTTATAAACAATAGTAGACAAAAAACACTTGACTATTACCTTGTAAACACTGGAAGCTGAGACTGGATAACCTGGACTCTGACAACTACAAGCAGCAGTGTACTGAACATTAGGACTATGAGCTTCAACAGTGTTTGGAGCATAGAGAAAGGAATACTGCCCTTCCCTCGAAGAATCTGTACAGCTGTGTCCAATAATGCTGGCAAGGTGTACTGCAAATTAAAAAATTGTTTATGATCAGACAGGGTACTCATTACTCCCTTAAATAAATATGAGCTACCTAATACTTTTTTCCTTTTTTTTTTTCTCTAAATGTCTGCTCCCAATAGTTACTTAATTCACCTTCTTAGTGCCTTCATGAAAGACTCACAAAATAAAGTCTCTATTCTAACGAACTATCCAAGTATTCTTGCTAACACTATCACAGCTGAACCTGAACACCTGCAGCTATTTTGTGCTACAGACCAAAAAATTGTACCATCTTCAGAGGCTTGAATGAATGAATCAAAACCATGAAATAAACTCTCAAGAAGAAAAATCACTATTTTCAGAATTATCAGCCCCTCTGAAAACTTGCCCTATAAACAAAATTCCTTATGAATGACAAATACTATTCACTTCCTGATTAGCCCTGGCTCTCTATTTTATGTCTCTACTACAGTAAGGCATCACTCTTTGCCTCATGAACATCATAATCTTGCAGTTTCCCATTACATAAGTTAATTTATTCTCTGTGTACCTCTTTCCCTTTGTCGTTGTGACTTCTGCTGGTGATGATCTATTGCTTCATATATACTAGTTGGCTAAACTACAGAAACTGAAAGGTTTTTGAGGACTGGTAAAACACTAAGTTCATCTGACACCTGTGCTTTCAGAAGAAGCCTCAGTTTGAATTTTATTTTTCCTACTCAACTGACTTACACAATCTTGTCAAACTTTAGTGAAACTGAAGATGACATCAAAAGTTACTAAAAGAAAGGAAGACTGAGCTGAAAACCAGTGACATACTGGTGATTTCCTTAAAAATCCAGCTAGAAAATTGTATTTTAATTCACTAGACCTGTAAAGCCAATAGTTACAAAGACATCTATGTGATTTTGGTATTTTGGCCTGGATTATGTGACCCCAGGATAGACAGTCTTTCACCTTTTATTGGTGCAATTTTTGCAAAATTTTCCTGCAAGTAATTAAGAAGTAATAAACTAAAATTTTCCTAAAATATGCAATGCTACATTTTACATGGCATTTATTTTGATCATTTAAAAATTTAGAATTATTTAATTGCAGGAAAATCTTGTTCCTTTAAGGAAAAGTTAGTAGTAATTTAAAGGCTTATCAATGCTTAAAATGAAATATGGCATAACGGTATTCTTAGAACAACAAATTTCATAAGAATATTACTTATTTAAATGGGACTACTCTAAAACCTCTGGCTACTCAATAGAAAACAATGAAATTAATTTGTATACAGTATGTTCTCTATTTTTACTACAGGGATTAAAAACAAATAATCCCCACCTTTACACACCTCAAACTTTAATCAAGACTGTTACATGTTAGGATTTCCAAATCTCAGTCAGCTAAAACCATAGGTTTCCATTAAGACCTATCAAGTCTTTAGTGAGTATTTTGCTAACATCTCTGCATGGCATATAAAGGACAACTTGGAAGTCACTTGATACCCTTACCATGAACCATCAAACATGAACTGACTCAAAAAATCTGAAAAATGTAACAGAATTATTGAGTTAACCTGAACTGAGAAAGATCAGTGCTGAAATGCGATGCTTCAAAGTACTTAATGTCTCATAACAGAAATCCATTTTATTTTTCAACAGCTTACCCCTTGAGCAATAAAGACTTCATACACACAGCATATCCCCACCACAGTTATTCCTTGTTCTTTACACAGTGTTGCAACAGCTACTAGAAATACAGTCACTGCAATTGGAGTCCACACTGCAAATAAAGAATATGTTATTGAAAATGTTCCATCTCACAAAAACCACAAACATTTAATAAAGTAAATTAACCTAAAAAGTGAAGGCTTTGGCACCTCATGTTTGAATATGCCATGTTCTGTAAACTTGTTTAGCATGTAATTTCTTATGAAAGATGACCAGTTTTACTCTACAGAAAATGGATCAATTTTAAAACTGCCTCCCTTAATTGAAAGAAATAAATGAAGTGAAAAAGACTAAATTATAATAAGTAAAACAAAGTATCTCAGTATTTCCTAAATCACCAAGGCACTTTTTCAAATGGAATACCTTATTGGGAGTCATGACTTTTCACTATGTCAATCTGACTCTGGCAAAGAGGAAAGCCTCCTTCATCTGCACTGAAACTTTGCAACTTACTTGTGACTGACCATCTGAGGTACCTCAGCACACTTCCATTTAAATTGCAAAAATAAAAGTCAATGCAAGGAACCCCTAGGGTAGATGTCATAAAACTAGTTAAAGAAATGCCTTAGTCTTGGGGAAAAAATGCAATTTGTAATGGAAAGTAGTATTACATGGGTATCTTGACTCTGAAGGGGCTTTGGTACACACTTGCTGAACAACCAGTACACCTCTATTATGGTTTTAAGAGCACTTTTACCAGTGATAAAGAAATTAAATTATATCTCTATTTGTCAATCATTTACCTATGGTATTATCTGGCCCTTTAGACTTTGTGTATGACAAAAAAGCAGCTAGGAAAAAAAATAGATGATAAAAGCTCTGCTCTGCCCACAACTCCAGTTACCTGAAAAATAAAAGAAGAAAAACCTTAATTATTATTAAATATTTATTATTGTTTGATATTTAAAGACAGTATTTGTTGAGTCTTTATTAGTAATCTAAGGATACTATTTACACATTATTAGATATTCGTTATTATAGAAAGCTAAGAAATCTCTGAGGAAGTATATCATAGAGCACAGGAGTCGCTAATCCCCCAGGACCAATAAATTGGATAAGGAAAGCAAGAGGTCAGTGTTGCTGAGTAGAGAACTGCTGGTCAAACTAAAGAGAAAGAAGCAAATGCCCAAGCAGCACAAACAAGGACAGGTAACCCAGGAAGAATAACCTGGGACAAAGCTCAGTTGTGCAGAGATGGGATGAAAAAGGCTAAGGCAAAGCTGGAATTGAACATGGCAAGGGACATAAAGAGCAATAAGAAAGGCTTCTACAGAAAAGGGATGTCAGAGGTGTACCTCCTCTCACCAACAGAGCTGAAAAACTGGTAACAATGGACAAAGAGAAAGCTGAGGTACTCAACATTTCTGCCTCACTGTTCAATGGCAACCTCTTTTCTTGAGATGAGACAAAGAAGAGTGGATTTTATGAAATTCAGAGAAGCATTGAAATCCATATGGCAGAGGGTTGTTTCAGAATCCCCAAAGAAATACAGATTCATTCCCATTTCAAGAACTGTTTTCAAAAAATGCTAAGGTGAAACCAACAACCTGATATGGAAGACAGGCCATGATGCTCATGGCTATTGCAGCAGCCACTGTAAGGTAGTACCTTACAGGACTACCATTCTTCCTCACTTGTTCACTTCTGTAATGCCTCTGATTGCTTCCAAATGTTTACAAATAACGTGGCTAAAAAACAGCATGCTGTCCTGAGGCAGATGGTCATTAAGGAAACTGAATAGCTCATGATTTAACTATGATGATGCTGAAAACTGACTTTTTACTATCCGGACCCAGCTAGAAAGTTTTATTGCTAGTACATTCTTGGCCAAGCATGACTGATCCAGCACAGCATAAAATGAGAAAGTAACTCACTACCCAAGGTCACAGTATAAAGAAAAGCATTCTAATCTGAATCTGAAATCATTCTTTAGTACTTCTCTTGGGACTACTGTACATTCACCAAAGGATTCACTGAATCCCACACAAAGCATTTTTCACAATTAGTAAGACACCACAGTTTGTGTTAATATTTTGAAGAGCATCTAAGTATTTGTTTCCAAAATATCTTAAGATGTTTCAAAGACTCCTGATCTAGATTCCAAAATTGTCTAGCATTAAGACATTAAAAAGAACTTTATCTGTAGATCAGTTGAAAGAGAACATTAATAAAGCATGTTGGTGCCTCCACAGTTGACTGCCGACAGAGAGCTTCTATTTCTGGATACAAACGTGACTTATGAGAGAAAATTCCAGCACTGACAAGGTTAGTTGACATCCTGTAGTTACAGAAGTGTTTTACATACTTCTGGCCAGAACAGTAGCAAAGTAGCTAGGAAGACTGAACTGGAATTGTAAAGGACAAATGAAACTAAGATGCTGTTATTCAATCCATTTCCTAAAAACTTCTTCTTCAGAAAAACAAATATTACCACTGCAAGAGCCTAGGTTCTTTCTGAACTCTTTCTGAACTTTCTTTCTGAAGCAGAAAATTATCTTCTACTTGTCGTGCTCTGATAACTTTTCCAGGAAAAATCTGTTTATTGTAAGACAGACAAAGGGTTAAAATATTTATGTATTGTATCTGCTGTTTCAAACTCTTGTGCAGGTGACTAATAAGTGGTAGACTAATTTGAAGGAATTAAGACCAGATACCTTTCAATTATAAAAGATATAAAAATCCCTGGTCCTAACACACATCTCATTATTACCTCCTGTTTTCTGTGTAAGGAAGCTTCCATTTGTTCTTCTTTTTACACACTAAAAAAGGCAGGGTAAGAAGAAACCCAGCCCTTATCTGACTCTTCACTGAGTACCTAAGCACAACAGCAGAGGGATTCAGTCAGAAATGCAGTTCTGCAGTTTCCAGGCCAGCACTCAGTTGCAGCAATCCCTGTGTTACGGCGCCCTCACGTGGCCGACACCAGCCCTCACACACTCTGTGCCAAACACCCTTCAGAGCCACCAACATCGCCTTTCACAAACAGCTCTTGTCACACAATGGGCTCTCGGTTCTGCGGTACTCTTTACTAACTCTGATGCACAGTACTAAAAACATCTGTGCTACTTATTTCAGACAGAATCTGAAAGTTCAGGCATAATAAAGAATCACTGGAATCTGGACTGAAAGTGATAAAACTGCACCAGCTAATCCAGCCTGTAACCCACTAACATAAGTCACTGCCAACTTGCAAACGCTCCTGCGAAAATCCTATCACATTTACTACAAAGAGAAGGCAAAGCCACATTTGGCAATTTAAAGCATGTTTTTTCAAAGAACAAGAAAATCAAATGAAATAAAGAATTTTATTTTTTTAACCCATATTTTATCCAAGTTTTTATGGGGGTTTGTGCTTTGGAGTAAGCAGAAATTTTTAGGTGCTTAAATTCTGCATTTTCAACGTTCCATTAACTTCTAGCAAGGACATATTAGTAGTTTATATAACAGTCAACTTTATCAACTCAATTCCTGTAAAATTTTCTCAAAATACATGGATGCAGGCTTCTTAATTATTGCTTAAAGGGATCTGTACTATTAGTGAGTAAGAGAGAGATGCAAACTCTTTACCCAACAAATCAGGACCAAAAAATTTAAAATTAAGTAAGAGTAAACACCTCTCATTTTACTAAAATGGAAAGACTCTACTCTCCCCTTCCCACACAAAAAAAACCCTTCACACAATAAAGTGGTATCACCCCCAAAGCAGAAAAAGATTCAAACATTTTCAGTTTTCTGAAAATAAGCTAATACTATTAAAAAGAAAAAAAAAAAAAAGACAGAGCTTTGCAACACCTATGTACTTAAATCCAGGAAAGCAAATTGAAGAGGAGCAGAAATAAGAGCAGAAAAAGCCAAAAATCTGCTTTATCAGATTTTTTGGCAGAAATAAATCTAATAAATGCTGATCACAAGACTTCATTTCCTCCACAACATTGCAAGCCTCGCTGGCCATTAAAAACTATATAATCAGAAAACTTGTACAAATAAAGCTTTTTGTTTGGTTTTTTTTAATGGCAGTGAAGAACTCCTTCAGAATCAAAGAAAAGAGGAGAGGTAAGAAAAGTATTTCTTCTTCCTTACATACTATATGTAAAAAAAGTGGAAGGTTTAAACAGAATTGGACTTAAACTGGCTATAGCATAGCAACAACAATCCTAGAGAAAGTCCAACTGAGACAGACACATTGACATAAAAGAAAGTAGACAGAACAGACATGGTAATTAGCCACAAGGGATTATGGAAATGAATTAAGAGGCATTCATAGTATTTGCAAAATAGGATACTGGATGAATCATCACAGAACACAAATGTCTACATAAACTGAAGTCATAAAAGCCAATGTGCACAGCAGAGGCCTAAATTATTTAGTAACTAAATTCATGTTTCTTTAATTATTTTCCAGTAAAACAATTCTGAGCATGAGAATTTATCACTTCCACCACTCACTGCAAAGGGAAGAGTAAGTACGAGTAAAATCATACTTTGTGGAGTTATATATATATATATATATATACACATATACATATATATATATATATATACACAAGCAGATATAAACACCATGAAATTTAAGTTTAATTAACACACCTTGAACAAATTAGGCACATGCCAGCTGTACTTACCGCTTCAGTATGTATTGGGTGCACTGCAAAGAGCAAGCATGCAACTATGCTGCTCCTGTTGTCCAGGAAGAGCTTACAGACCTTGAGGAAGACTATGCAAACCACCACATGAAAGACCAGATTTAGAAAGTGGTATGAAACTGCATTTAACTCGCTGAACAAGTAGTTTAAGCGAAATGTTAGAACTGTGAGGGGACGATAAGATTTATGACTCCTCTCCTGAAAGAAAATAAATAAATCAATCAGTTGCCACCAACTTACACAGTGACTTTCACTCCAAAATACCTTTCTAAACACCTATCCATATGTGAATCCCCTTCTACTGTCAAGCTATCTACCTTCAAAACAAAGATATAGAAATTAGTAGCCCTCCGCACCAAAAAAAAAGGCTTTTCCCACTAGACGTGGTTAAGGACTTTTTTCACTACTTAACCCTCAATGAATACACAACTAAATGGCACCTGGAAGCTTTGGTTACAGGGTTATATGAAAATTATGTCATTTGTAGTCTATTTGTAGAGCTAGCAAATATTATGTCACAAGGAACTAACCCTGTAGTTTATGAACATAAAAGATTATAAAATGGAATGCCTTGATAAGCAGAGAAAGTATGAATGGGAAATAATTTTTTTCATTTGCTTAGCAATAACACCATGTGTGACTATTAAAACTGTATCAAAAACCTTTAGCCTTTCCCATGTAACAATGTTTATCAAGAGCTTCAATGCCAATGTAGCTTTTCAGATAATACACAGCCACCCTATATGGGCTAAAAATCAGAAACCCTGAATTCATATCTATATATGAATACACTTAAGTATATATATACACTTAAGTAAATTTAAAAGACTCACTATCCTAATTCCAAGCTTTGTTGTTTAAATGTTATCTTTCCTTCCAGACTGCATTTAGAAATAAATACCCTTGTATGTCAATATCTAACTTTTGCAGGAGAAAATAAATTGGTCAGAGTTGTTCAATTTTCATATTGTGATTACATAGGAAATAACATCTTGCAGCTGTGTGCTGTCAGTACAACTTTTCTTACCAGTTCTTTTATTGAACAAAGAATATAAGTTATGTGTGTTACTGTAATTATTGTACAAAACACTAACATCACCAAATTCCATCAAATCCAAGCTATTCTGTTAAAACCACATTAGGAAAAAGAAGTGTAGTAACACTCTGCAAGGTTCTTTTCAATTTTCTAAACATTTCAAAGTGTTTCACAAACCATTTACCTCAGACATTGGAGTGCCCCAGAAGTCATTCTGAAACAGATTTCTCAGGGGAGTAGTAGGATGCAAATCTTTATTGTCCAAGATTGCTGAAACATCATCAAAAACAAACCCACAAAAGAGACTGTTCCAGTAGCAGGCTGCCACCACACCAACTATTAGTGCTGCTTCCTTCAGGCTTACGTTAGCCATCTTCTCTAGGAGGTTTCATGGACAAAAGCTGAAATATATGTAGAGAAACTTGAGTAGTTTTACTTACTAAACCTGATAAAGAAAGTCAAATTAAGACATCAAATACTTTAGAAGTTAATGACACTCCATACCTAAAAATCAGAAAGATAGAAAAGTTTCCTCAAGTCACACATGTAACATGGTTTAGTGTTTAGAGTAAATACTCCCATTAAAATACCTTACCCTTAAAAAGCCTTACAAAAGGTGGATACTCTGCTACTTTTCATGTTTTAATTGGGGGAAAGAAAAACAAGCATTGATAATAAATTCTGATGCAGTTTCCACCAGACAGCTATGCAGTTCAAGTGAGTGCTGCAAACTCATGAACTATGAAAAATAAACTCTGGAATCCTGAGCAATTTAACATACACAAAATTTTAAGTTAGCAGAGGCAGAAAGTGTGTCAATTATTTATGGGGTTTAGGTTTAAAGGTATTTCTCAAAATATTTCAAATGCAATCAAAACTAAAACAAACTTCAAACATCCTGATGAAAAAACAGGAAACTTGTAGAACTTCATAAATACAGGGGTTCAATGACAGGTATAGGACATTATTAATAAGTTAAACTTACCATTGAAGGTCACACTAGACTCATTTGCATTCTTGGTACAAGTTCATGAAAAGGTCATTTTTTCCCTCAACTCTGCCAGTTGCTCTGATGCCACTGATTGTTCATGAGACTATTGTCTAAAAAAAATAGCATGCAAAAAAACCAAAATGAACTTTCTCTTACATTATTTTCTCTCATCTTGCATAAACTTCCTAAGCCCTAGAAATTATTAATCAGCAGTTTTATAATTATTTAAAAAATATTATATGCATGAACTGATCAAAAGATGAAATTACTGTGTATGGGTTGTTCAAAAGTACTGTTTTGCCTTGGAAGAATAAGAAGGTAACTACAGGTCATTTCTTTTGACAACTGGTTGGCAATGCATGGACCACTGCCAACTGTTGGATCCAAAGATACTGAAGTTACAGACAGTTAAACACTGACTTCATTTTCAGAAAATGGACATGACTGAACAAGAGTATTTTCCCCAAGAGGGGGAGCATCTGTAAGGACACAGAGCAGCTAATATAAGCCAGATAATGTGGACCCATAAATACGTGTTGACTGCAGCCTTATGTTTATCACAGTTCACACATCAAAGCTGATGAGATATTTGAAAGGTACAGTCTGCTTTATTGTCCTAAACCCTGAAATCCCAGTGATTTTTTTTCTTCTTTGGTCTGCTAGGTGTTTTAAAAATTGTGTTCAGATTTATCATATAACATGCTGAGCTGGAAGGGACTCACAAGGATCATGAAGTCCAACTTCTGGCCCTGCACAGGACAATCCCAAGAATCACACCATATGCCTGAGAGTGTGGTCCAAATGCTTCTCTCAACTGTAAAAACAGGCCACAGAGATCTAGATAGGTGATCTTGTTTGTGGTTTGCAGCGTTGACCTGAGAGCATAATAATCACTCATCACCACAACTAGTGGAAAAGGAACAGAGGGGGACAGGAAGGAATACATGTGCAACAAGATGCAGGTGCAGCTAAAATAAAAGCCAGGGACACAGATAATTTCGAAGAAATCAAACCAAACCACTTGGTGTTCCTCACATAATGGCTGTTAAGGACTTTTTTGTAGTACTTGGAGCACTGGCTATTGATGTTACTTTAACCAAGAAAGCCTTTTTTTTAGAAGCTGCCACCATCTTTGTAGTTAACAAAAATAAGTAAAAAAAAACCCACCACAATGTTGAAGGATGTTGCTACAACTTTTTCATAGAATGGTTTGGGTTGGAAGGGGCCTTAAAGATCATCTAGTTCCAATCCCCCTGCCATGGGTTTGATCCAAGTACTTTAAAAGTAAGCTAAGTTTACAATTGAATGTATCTGTGGCCTTCCTGGCAGCCAGAGAAATCTTATTAAAAAAAGAAAACAAAGCATGCTACAGGAATACATGAAATGACAGCCCACTTCTGAACCTGAACTCACCACTTTTTAGTTCCCTCTTCAAAGAAGGTGGACATGAAACATACTTCTACCCTGCCAGAATCTGAAATTCCTTTTTCACAACAGCTTTTGAACAGTGCACTTCCTACTCTTGAAGTTCACTAATTCTACTGAAAAGCAGTGACATCTGAAAAGGACCTAAAATAAAGATTTTCCAACATACAAGTCTTTATTATTTTAAATACTGTGACACAGTAGTATTACCACACAGAAATTCAACCTTTAAGAAAAGGCATTGTTAGGTCAGTAGGGTTTTGGTGACTTCTAAATTCTTTAACAACAACACTTATAAAAACAGCTACCGTTACCCAACTAGCAAAAATCCCAAAACTGATTCCTAAGTATTGCATCTTATCAAAATGAAAAGCTTAATCAGCCTTAATTATTAGCGCTTTCAACTTTTAGATTTTCATTTTTCCACATGTGAAAAAATACATCAAAATATCTTGCTTTACTCCTCCCTTAGTCCTAGGTGATTCTGATGCTTTCACAAGTCCTTCATTTTGCTCTGAATTTCTAGTATTCCTTCCACTCAGAACTCCACACTCTACACCACTATTGACCATGCTGCTCCCTGACAGAGCTCCACTTACCTACATGCCAGCTGTAGGGAAAATACAGTTTTCATCTGAATGAAAGGGAACTCTTAAGCATAAATAAATTCAGATATTAGATAAACCCAAAGTTCATGTTTAAGTGGCTAGCCCACTATCAGAGAAACTTTTCAGAGAACTCTAGAAAATATTCACATTTAACATTGAAATTTTTTATTGCAATTCACCTTCTCCTTCACATACACATTTCAATCACAGATACAATTACAACTACATGCAAATACATGGCTATACTTTGGTCTTTCAAGACAAGTATTTGAATCACAGACACTCCATGTAATCCTGAACAGTTTTACTAAATTTACTGTAAACAGCAAAAGGCCCGGTTCCAGTTTTAGCAGCAAGTCACACAACATACTGCTTGAACTATACCAAACTTGGTAACCTCTGAAGAATCACATCATACCCCCCTCAAATTTTAGTTGTGTGCTGAAGTACTAGGTCTTGCAAACGTACTGAGAGACCTAGAGGCATAATGGAAATCAGAGAGGCATAATGGAAATCTGGTAAAGCCCCCATATTCAAGTACTCTGCTTCCAGGTTAAGTACAAAGAGAAAAATGGGGAATGTAAGGCCATACAAACTGTAGGACAGGTACTTTACTACTTCTGATTTGCATTCTGGCATTCTAAGGTCTTATTTTCCTGAAATGTCCTGTAAAGATACACAGAGTTAGGAAAATTACTTTCTTCCACTTGGTCCGATTACAGGGTACTTTTAATGCTCTTGTTAACTTAAAGTATAAGTATGGAAAAAAGATTGTGGTCCTTTATGTTAGCGTAACAATGCAGATTTTGAGGAAGTCTTGCCATCAGAACAACTAAGTCCTATCTGCTACTGTAGCTGGGTTCAGCCTCACACTCCAAGCTCCAAACCTGCAATGATCATCAAAATGCTGAGAATGCAAAACTAAAGCAGAGGTTTATAAAAGATCATCTGTATTTGGTAAGCCAGGCAAAGTATGCCTCCCAATTAACTCAGTGGAAAACAGCAACTGCTTCTTGGCAACCAAAACTGCTTCCATGCCAACTAACCTATTATCAGTTTGATGTTGGAAAGCAAGAAGCCATCTAAGGACTATATAAGACTGAGAACCTTGGAAATCACAGATGTGGAAGAGGCTGCTGAAGCCTTGGTATCACTGGGCTGCTCATGTGAGTCGATATACTGTCCTTCTTACCCAACTGACATCTTCATCAACCCAAGTACGGTCTTGCAAGTGCCAGTACTACACTCCCAGTGATGGGTGTATTTGATAAACACCTGTGAAACACTGCCTAACAACTCTGCAAGACCTGCTGCAAGGGAGAACCACATCACTGTTAGTCCTAAATATGCAAACAGACCGACCTTCCCTCAAGTTATTTTTTCATCTCACCTACCAGGTACTTTCACAGCTGCTAAGACTGCCCTCAGATACCTTAACCTTACTCCTTGGGCTGTATGACTGCCAGCTTGTGGTCTAGTGCACAGCCACAGAGCTATCATTTGACTGGATGAAATCAGAACAGACATGTACTTCACATACTTTATTACAAAGACTTTTGTTGGATGCTTTAATTTACAACAATATCTGACAGCGTCATGAAGAATATACAGTTGAAAACAATAAACAGCAAGGTAAGTCGTGAGAATCAGAAACTGCACAGTAGTCATGAGAACCAACTGTAAAAAAAAGAATACCCAGGCTGTGCAAAACAGCCTATCATTGGACTAAATTTCTTAGGATGTTTGGCACAGAAATCTGCACTTTGCACTGCACCATTTTCACATTTGTACAGAGACATTAAGTGGAAAGGACAGAAGAGAACCAGAACTCTCAAGCCCGTCTGGCTCAAAAGGCAGTTTTCCTCTTCCAGCTTCTTGAGATCCCTCTAATAGTTCATCCAGTCTTCAAGAGTAACAGACAAGACTAAAACGTAAGAAAGTCCCACAAAATTGAAAAAATGCACTGACAAAGCCAAGTAACAATCACTAAAAGAGCCAAAGCACTTTTAGAAGGTAAGAAAACAAATTATTTCTCAATAATTGCTACTAAATCCATGACACTACAGATGGTTTAACACACCACATGCTGCAAGATGCAGTAGTCTGCATAAGAAAACCTCTGCCACAAATAAAAAAATGCATAATTATGTTCTAAGAGTATCCTCAGTTGGGAAATTTGGGAGTGCAAAAGCCATTTGCTGTCCATTAGAATTTAGAAAAAATTAGCAAGAGTGTGTCTTGTCAAGAATACAGCAATCCTGAAAACATGCAAAAGCTATTTAGCATCCCATAATTAGCTATCTGCCACCTTACATTAAAAGACCCTTGCAGAAACAAATATGTTTTTGTCCATTAGATACATCTAACTATCAAACTTCAGAAACTTAAACATACATTTACATTTTTTCTTCTACTGAGTAATGGCAGTCTCACAGGTTGAAAGGAGTTAATAACAATGAGTTATGTCAATTTATTAAAAAATGATCAGACAACACTGGAGATTTATTTACTCTAGAGACAAACTTTATTAATCACTGAAGGTTCTGAACTGTTTCGAACACTACAGTTCACACAGAACACCTTCAAATTATCAAAGGTGAAAGAAAATGAAGAGCAGTTAAAAATACTCCTAGGGTTATTTTTATTATTAAACATGTGAACAACTAGCTCATCTAAGAGCTGGTAGCTGAACTGATGAATATCATCAGAGATATATAAACCAGTAGCACAGTCACTTAAAAACAGCATTTTAATTCAGCTTCTGAGGCTCTGCTAATGTCCTAATTTGTATTGTCTACTTTCTAACCTTTATTTTATTTTGAGTTATACTGAACATTCTTCCTGCTGATTTACAACAAATGTTTACTAACAGAGAGAGATCATAATTTTATTTCTGTTTTGCCTTTCCAACACAGCCTTAAACTTTATTTACTCTTAAAAATCCCACTCCAAAGTACAACTTCAATATAAAAAACTTAGATGCACAGCTGAGATTTAAATGATTTGGCTTGAATCTGATCTAGAAGGCAAGAAGTATTTTAGAACATGAGAGAAGAAATAATACAAAACAAGCCTGGATTCCCCTTTCACCTTGCTGAGATCCTAAAACAGGATAAATAGAAAAGTTCTATTGTGAAAACCTGCTTTTTGCAAGATCAAGAGGCATGGGACTATTGAGAAATATTCTTCACTATGAAGGAAGGTAATGGCCTCCAGCCTTCTCTTCATAAAGTTCTGAATAATTAACTAGAAGAGCATTGGCAGTTCTGATACAAAGTCAGAACACATGTTGCAGGCCAGATAAAAGATATCCCACGGGATATCTGCTGTCAACCAAGCAGCTGAACTAACACTCAGGACATTTTAGGTTACTCTGGTACGAACAAGGACGAAAATGTAAGACAGTGTAAAATGGGTGAGATGAAGATACTGGTTTAGCTGGTGGTTTAGTTTAAATTTCTTCAATACAACTGGTACAAGTCAGTTGAAATACAAACTACACAGGTCTAGCCTGTATTTTATAACTCAAAAACTTAAAACACCAGCAGAATCTCACATTTCAATGTCAAACCTTTAGGGGTTTTTGCTACATGCAAACAGTAACAAACTAATAGCTGTTCTATTTAGTGTAACTACATAAAACATCTTTTGTGGCCTCACTGATGGAAAAATAGCTTCTCTAAAGTAACACTTATCACCAGTCTCAGTGCTCCAGAAACCCAACAATGGAAACTGCAAGCTTGTTTACTCCAAAGAATAAATGAACAAAATCTACATGTGAGGTATAAGCTGAAAACACAGCCTTTAGACTCTACTACTCTGTCCTTACTTAGTATGCTGGGTCTGTATACAATTTCTTGGGTTATTTAAATATGATTCCATTAGGCTTTTCACAGTGCAGTTTTTCTATTAGGTCTTTGCAAGGGCACACTGTTATCAAAGCTGTGATTTAACATGCATGTCTAACTCTTCCATCAAGAGTTCACTATGGAGCTGAAATGATTTTTTGGTCCCAGAACTGTAAGTATCTATTCCCACTAACAGAAGATTCGCTCACACAAAGTTCATTGCATGCGGTGATGCAAAACATAAGAAAACTTAATTTATTTGGTCCAAGCCATGCTGTATTTTAAATGTTTTCTCATTTTGTATAGGGTTAATACTTCAATTTATTTTACTTTTTTTTCACTTTTTGAGTTTCCATGCCCACCTCAAATCCAAATACCTTTTATTTCTGCACCAACGGTCTTCATTAGCTACACTACACAATTACAGTCCAGATATGGTTTCACTACCAGTAAATGAAATAACGTGTTCTCTGCTGATTCTGCAACAGAACACTCAAAAATGCTGATACAAATAAAGCACATTAAATAGCTATACTGGCATTAACAGCTTGTAAAGATGATGAAGATGATTAAAAACAAAGCTCTTATACAGAAGCATTCTGGCATCAATGGATTATTTTCTCTGCCACAGAAAGATTAATTTCCTGAAGGCTTAGTTTGTGGCTAAGGCGTCATTATTTTCTGTGCCACTTCAAACACCTGTTTAAAAGTCCCTGTTACTAAGAAATCATTGTTTTACACTTAACTATAATAGTTTTACTTTAGTAACATTACTCATTCATTAAATACAACCCAGTCGCCTTCCCTTACTGCAGTATGCTTTTTTCATCCAATATAGAACTATAATTAACCAATCCCTGGCTGAGATATATAAGTCTTTGGAGTTGTGCTGTGACTGGAACAAGCTGCATAACTATAAGGAGCGCAAGGCATCTTGCATCCTGTCAGTCTTCATTAAATACCAACACTCATCAAGAGATGGCAAAAAAATTGAAAACAATTATTAATCCTAAAAAGGACAAAAGTACAAAGATAAACTTATAATAACTTTTCTCTTACCATCAAAACAAAACAAGTCCACTTCAGCTCTCCACAGCTGTTGAATAAACAAATACAAAGAGATAAATATGCCTGGAATGATAACTAGTTTTCTTTTTTTATTTGAAAACATGTCTTCCCATCCATTTAACTAAAACACAGTACCCCAAACTTTCTCGACGATCAGACCCTACCAAAACTCACACTTGCTGGCTAGCAGTACCCAGTGGATTCGAGCAGTTTATAGTGTGATTTTTCCCGTGCCTTCTGGCCCCCATTATTACCTACCTACCTACCCGCAAAGCCCACACGCACCCGGGCAGTCCCGCAGCCCTCCCGCCGGCCGGGCAGGAACCAGCACGTCGCCCGCAGCCCTAGGGCGAGGCAGGCAAGCTAAGGGCAGGCTGGGCGGCGGAGGAGCCGAGCCAGGGCGCGGTCCCGTGCACCGCTCAAGCGGCGGAGCCAGGGGTCGAGGCCGCACCGCAGCCCGGCAGGCGCGGGGTCTCACCGACGGGCACAGCAGGCACGGCCAGCGGACCGAAACTACCGGGGGCAGCAGCTACAGCGGACACACTCACTTACTCCTTCCTTGGTGACTCACTCCCGCCCACCCCCGGCAAGGCCCGACGCGGGGACGCGGCCGCAGCGCGCCGTGCCCGCCCTACCTGAGGCCGGGACAAGCACCGGGGCCGCGGCCCCGCCACCGGAGCCGGAGCCGCCACCCACCGCGCGCTCCGCCGCCGCCGCACACGGCGCACGCGCGCCACCCCGCTCTCCGCCCCGCAGAGGCTGTCGGGAAAAAGGTGGGCGGTGCCGCCGGCCCAGAGGCATGCCGGGAGCTGTAGTCCCGGGGAGCCAGCCCGGTGGCGGGGGCGGTGCTTGGGGCCGTTGCCTCGGCGAAGCGGCGCGGTCGGGCGCGATCGCGCCCTGCACACCTGGCTGCCCCTCCGGACTGGGAGAGCTCGCTTGGCACCGTGGGGCTTGTCTGTGGGTGCTACAGGAGCGCTGACTGTCCCTGCGCACACGGGTCCGCGGGAGAGGCTGATGGCGTCGCCTGGCAGCAGCCACCGTCATCCTCCGGGAGCGGTGAGGCTACGGGCGGGGGCTGCTCCGGGCGAGGAGACCAAAAGCGGCCGGGCTGGGGGCGGCGGGGCCGCTCCGCTCCTGCGGGCCGGCCGCGGGCCCCGGGCAGGCGCAGGCTGGGCCGGGGAGCGTCCCGCCCTGTCTGCTCTCGGCTGCTGCCGCTGCTGCGCCTCGGTGGGAAGGCGGCTGCAAAATAAGGCGGTTTGTTAATTAAGTAGAGCTGGAATGAAACGGGACAAAATTGTCTCAGCAGCATCGTGGAGGGATCCTGGGCTGTCACTGCATCCTGTGGCTGGGGAATGCCAAACAGGAGGGAATGGGAATCTTGCAGAGAATCTCTCTTGGCTGGGGCTTTGTAATTAAGATCTTGTGCTTCGCAGAGCTACTCCGGGTAAATGCAATTTGAAAGTCAGAAGTAGCTTAAACTGGATTACCCCATGTAAACAAACACGGAGTTAGCAGAGCACATCTCCCGCGCGACTGTGGTGCTTCTTGGTATCCAGTCCCCCTGGAGTGCAGGTGACTGTGCTGCCCATTATTCACTCCTTGGTGGGAAAGAACAGCTCGTCCTAGTGGTGCTCCATCTCACTGTGATGGTAAGGTATCACCATGAGAGCTTGGCTGCCTCTGTCTGCTTTCCCAGACTCAGAAACCAGGTCATTGTTGTTCTGGTAGTACTTGAACATAGCCTCCAGACTTCCTTTTCTATCTGAGTCTGCTGAACTTTACAACATCTGGCCGTTTGATTCCCCCAGTAAGTCCGGAAAATCTTGTAACTAATCCAAATCCCCATCTATTTCACACATTTTGCATCTCACCACATGGATCCTCTGTTTACTAAAACCACAGGTTTTACTTGAGGACAACAGATGAGCAAAATCCTGGAAAACTCTTAAATAAATTCTCTCTCAGTATTTATATACTGTGGAACTGTGCTGGTTTGGCACTAGAGACAACTCATGTGAGTGATTTACTCTCTCCATAGGTTGTGCCCCCTACCTTACTACAGCTGGTCTCCCAACAAGTTGGATTCGGTTGTTTATGTACAGATATCTCTCCTTTTTGGATAAAATTTTAGGACTGATAATTTCTTAAGACATTATTTTGTAAGTTAAGGGAAAATGATATATGAGAGATGGAAGGTAGGAAAGGATTGAGAGTGGTAGGTTTGTGTATTTTCTTTCAGAATAGTTTTGATTGTTCAGCATTTAAAACTCCTAAGTTCCACATCTCTTTGTTTAAGAAAAAATGAATATGTTTAAGAACTCTGATCCTAAGACAAATACATTGCTGAAATCAAGTAGTATTCAATTTTCTGAATAAGTCCCTTGTACTATTCTTTGCCATTATAACAAAACAGAAAAGCGATAATGTATATAAGGTGTCATCCTTGTGAAGTCATGGATTGAGTGTAATGCATATTTTATGTTTAGCAAACATTGAAGAAATATAGTAAATACAGGGGACCCTTCATGTAGTTCACATATTCAGAAAAGATGAAGGTAGTTTTTATCCTCCCTTAAGCATACAGTTCTGAGTCTGACAGATCTTCTTTCAGAATGCTTAGGTGTATTTGTTTTGGAAAGTAATACCAGTTTCAGCTTTTTATTAAGGAAGGAGTTTTCAGTTGTTGAGTCTTTAAACTGCTGAATGAGGAACAGGGTGTGTGATGGATCAGATCTCAAAATATTGTGCTTAGCATGCAGCATTGCTGAAGTTATTGATTGAGCTTGATTTTTTTTCTATAACATACACACTCCTGCTGTGACAATTGTTCTTTGACTAATACTGCCTTTACCATTCTAGTTAGCTTTATTTCTTTCTTAATTTTTCTTAACCATTTGAGGTATATTCATAATTTAGGGCAATAAGTTCATTAAAAATGTTCTGTTCTAAACTTGGCAGAATTTACTTTTTGAAATATTGTTCAGAAGGTCTAGAGACTCCAAAGAACAGAATTATCCAAGATTTCCAATCTCTTCTGCCTTTTTCAGATGCTGCACTGACTTTCAGGTATGTGAGAAATCACTGTGGCCCACAGCAACCACTAGGTAAGCAATAGAAGAAAACTTTTCACCACTTTCTGATGAGATTTTTCTTATTTTTCGGTTGATTAATGTCCTTTGTCAATTCAAGTATTCTAATCAAAAAGAAATTATGTTTAATATAATGTCAAGAAGTCAGTGCTCACAGTATCAAAGTAAAGAAGATGTTGGTTGTGTTTTAAATATTAGAAATAATTATTTTTGTGTTTGTTCATTGTCATAAAAATACCATATTAAAAGATGGGGAAGAAAGAAAGAAAGAATATTGAAGTTAAAGCACAGGTTTCATGTGTGTCCTGATATTCACTGATAGTTTTAAGAATTCATTGAGTGTACATGGTGTAATTTTTAACATAAAGAAAAAATGTTTTTTTATTATAGCCTCCTGGTTTGCAATAGATCATAATGTGAAGAGAATGTTAATCAGCGTTACAGTTATTACAATAATCTGATGTGTTCAGTGGCCAGCCTCCATTAAATCATTTGACCTAAAATTGGTTTGCACTGAGATAAAAACTGATAACTGTTATTTTAATCTTTGTTCCAGGGGAAGAAAAGTCATACCTTCAATATGGCACCCATTTTAGATTGGAAGAAGCTCATGAAAGTTGATCCAGATACTCTGCCTCACCAAGAGGAACTAGCAGACAGATTGCTGGATATCACGTTCAAGGTACTTGAGAAAAAGGAAACGTGAAGGTTTTGTTATACCTTTTCCCTAAACTCTCTCTGGTCTTTCACATACATTAAAGATTTATTTTCTGGATTTCATTCATATTAGTGTAAAACCACTTTTGTCTCTTTCCTTAGGTTGATGGGAAAGACTTAAAAACTGAGACTCCAGAAAAAGTGATACAACTTTTTAAAATTACTCAATCACTACTGAGGGTTTGTATTAAGGCTTACTTTCTTCGTTCTGCAGATGCATTTGTTTATTTTTTTGTTTAAATGGAAGCATCATTACTATTTTTTTTCACCTGTTCCTGAAAATACTGCTTACTCCTAAGGTAATTTTTATGCTAAATGTGTGCTTGCACCAGAGTACCTTCTTGTGTAGCTGTTGGAATTTAGTAGTGGGAAGTGAAGTGAATTGGAATAATATAGATGTTATTATATATAACATCTAACATCATTATATAGATGAAAAATGCAGATAAACTTCTCAAAATAAATGTGTTTTAAACATGAGGTCTATGGAACAATCTTTTAATTTATGGTAGTAGTAAATATTCCCTCTTTACTTGCTATGCTTTTCTCAGATGAAAACTCAAGAGGTAGAACTGGCACTAGAAGAAGTTGAAAAAGCTGGGGAAGAGCAAGCCAAATGTGGTAAACAAGCTTTTTTATGCTGTTCCTAAATGATTTGTTAAATATGTTTTTTAGGTTTTTGTTCTTGCTGTTTTGTGGCTTTTTTTAAGGTTTAGGGAACTGAACAAAATACCAGCTGTTCTAAAGTCAATTGCTTCAATGAAGCCATATTTAAAGCAATATTTGAAATCTAAGGTTAACCATTGTTGTTTTATGTGTTTTTTACCTTATAGGATAAAAATTCACTATATCTGTTCTATTTTAACAGAGAATAATTTTAAAACCAAGCTGATGAAACTTCAAAAAGAGTTAGAGGTATATTTTAAAATTTTATTAGTGTATAGAGTGCTCTGGTGGGGTCTTTTAATTATTTTATTTTAAACTAGCATTTAGGCTTGTGAAGTGATGAAATAACCCTACATTTTAGCAATGCTTTTTATTGTTTTTGAATATGCACCAGTCTTGGGTGAATAATTACTTGACTTTTTGTATTCTTGAAATACATTTATTTTTATATACATATATATATATTTATATACATTTATTTTAGTCTTAGCATCTGCTTTGTTTTTTTTAGTTCTTTCTCATTTGAAGTTCTGCTATATTTATAATGTTATTTTAATTCTCATAAGGTGGCACAAAAATCTGCTGGTGGTCGTGATACTCGTTTTTTGCGTGATGAGATCCGCCAACTGGAAAAACAATTGGAACAGAAAGAGAGACAGTTAACAGATACAGAAAAAGAGTTGGAAAAGGAGAAAAAAGAGAATGAACAGGTAAGAAGGACTTGAGCTTGACATCTCTAGAAGCTGTTCTGTCATACATTTTGTAAAGTTGATGTTCTGAAAAAAGCATCTGAAATTTAAAAATAAAAAGAAAAAAGAAAGAAACCACCAATGAAATAGGATTGCTGTACATTTGGGTTGGTTTTTTTGGTTTTTTTTTTTTTTTTTTTTTTTTTTCTTTGTGGTGTCAGTGATGCATATAAAGGTTTTCTGTCTTGTAGCTTGCTCTTCGAATTGAAGATGCTGAAAATGAGAACATCAGATTCAGGAGAGAGGTTAGCAAAAATTATTGCTGACTTACTGTATTTTTGACTTTTTAACAAATATATTGCTATATTTCTGTATTTATAATTTTTGATGTGGTGTTTAATTTTGGAACATTTCCTGTTTACTAGTGCAAAGTAAATTTGTAGTGTATCTGCTCCAATGAAACATAGTTAATTGAGGTCAGGAAGTCTCTACATTTCAGTTTGAATATTCCTATTGTCTATTTGCTTGGCCTGCATTTTGGGTTTTGAATGTTTAGTATTTTTCTTAAATATTATTGCCAAGTAGATTTGTTTAATTATTGTCCTGGGGTAAAACGTTGATAATCATTTGTCGAAATACTCTTCTATATATGTGTGTGTATGTATGTATATACATGCAGAGGTATAGCAAAAACTATTTTATTTTGTCTCTTTATTAATCAGTATTTAGGCTTCCAAAAGCAAAGCTAATGTCTAATATTTTTCATGCTTTGTTCTCTTGGTCTTGTTTTCTCCTTTTTAATATGAAGAAAAAGCGCATAAAGAAAAAGGTGAGGCTTCTAAGACTTTTAAAAGCGGACTGTGAGGAATTTGAGTGAGTTTTGTGTGTGTTAGCTCTTTGTGTTAGCTCGCTAGAAATACAACTTTGTCCTCAATTCTTAGAAATGGGTTTAAGTTTGGATTGCTTTTTGTGCAGAATGAACAGTTGCGTCAGGATGTGGTTGACTATCAGAGGCAAATAGATTCTCAAAAAGAAGCAATTCCATTACGAAGAGGAGAGGTTTCTGACTACACATCACAGCTGTCCAGAAGAAGCTCTGAGCTTGTCCAGTATTTAGATGAAATTCAGGTAAAAATCTATGCATTCTGTCAAGTAGATATAGGAGTTTTACTGACCATGGTGTCTTTCATGACATTATGTCAGTTTACAGATAAAGTCATGTGGAGTAAGGGAATTCATAATATGATAGGGTTCTGCCATACATACAATCTGCATCTATGAATTTGGCAGAGGTAATGAAGTTACTGACAGGGAGAGAGATATGTGTTATTTGCTGTTTGGATTTGTTGAAATTGATAACCTATTCTGTGCTAATTTCATGTAAGACTTACAAGTTCTTATTCAGGTATTAAGATGGGCACTTTCTAAAAGCAATTTTTTCATTATTTCTGCAGAATTTGACTGAAGCTAATGAGAAGTTAGAGATTCAAAACCAAGAAATGAGGAAAAACCTTGAGGAATCAGTGCAAGAAATGGAGAAGATGACTGATGAATATAGCAAAATGAAACTAATTGTGCAGCAGTCTGATATTATTATGGATGAATTAAGAAAAGAGAAAGATCGGTACAAATTTCAAGTAAGAAATGACTCATTATTTAGTATAATTTTTCTTTTAGATTTCCACTCTTTTCATATTTTAGCTGAAGTTAAAACCTCCTCTCTATGCAGTTAAAACCACACACTCCTCTAAAGTAATGCTTCTTAAAAGTAGTATGATCTTTGAATTTAGTACAGAATTTAAAATTTACAGTAGATCACAAAAGGTTTTTGTATAGAATGTTAGTCATGCACTGTTCTCAAAAGTCATTCCCTTACTGTTATAATACTAATCTGTTAAATATTATGTACTTGATATAGTGTGTTTGTACATATGTGCTGGTTAGAGCCAAACCTTTTTGTGTTCATCCAAAATGGTATGTCTAGGTTCAGGATCTTTCAGACCAGTTGAAAGCAAAGAATGAGGAAGATGATCCACTCATGGCAGCTGTAAACGAAAAAGTTGAAGAATGGAAGGTATTTTTTAGTACTTTTAAAATCCTTTTTTAGGAATTACTTCAAGTGTTCTGATGGTGTTTTATCTTATTTCCAGAAAATCTTAGCTTCGAAAGATGATGAACTCCTAGAGTATCAGAAAATGTTATTTAACTTGGAAGAGAAAATGAAAATGGTCCAACTTGACGTAGACAGAAACAATATACTGTCCCTTCAGCAGGTACAGTTCATGTGAGACAATGCACACATAGAAATCACCATGAACTAAATATGCTATTGATCAAATGTATATCTAGTCTTTTATAATTTGCAAATACAAAATACTTAATTTTGAGAATTATGATACAGGTCGATTCATTCCACTGCAAAGTTAGCTGAATAGACAATGTACAAAGGACACTTCTCTTTATCTATGTATGTATGACCTGAGCTCTTGGTAGCTGGCTCTGTTACTTTCATATTTATGTTTTCTAACAATTATGTAGTGTTTCTGAAAATATGGATTAGCTTCTCTCCTTTAAATTTGTAAGTTAAGGAACAGTCTTACCTAGTAGTTAATTTTCTGTGTTCATTTGTCTCATCTGATTAACTCTGTGGTTCATCGTGTGATAGAGCTAGCTGAATTTGTGTGTCTCTTATATTCACGTAAAATTAAACAGTTCTGCATGATTTTGAATGTCTCCTCTTTCTTAAAAATCAAAAAGGAAAGCATACTTTCTGATTTTTTCTTTTTTCTTTTTCTGATTTCTTCTTTTCTATGGAAAGCATACTCTCTGATTTCAGGATGATTTCCTGCCTTGCTTCAAGTTTTTTAAGTAAAGGTGTAATGACATTTATGTTACATTTTGTGTTCTTGTAAACTAATGAGTATGGTGATATGTACTTATGCAGTCTTCCAAACCTAGTGACAGATAGCTTCTCAAGAGAAAAACACCCTAAATTACAAGTCAGCCTTAGGTGTCAGAAGAGGAAAACAGCTGGAAGTAATTTTGATAAGCAGTTGTTTGGTTTTAGCTGATTAGATGGCTGTAGAGATTACTTTTTTGGGGGGCGGGTTGGAGGGAGCATTATTAGCATGGCATTTTGAAATGTTTTGTGAAAATAAGCATGTATTTTAAACATACATTTAAAAATTAAATCAAGTTACTGCTCAGGTTTTTTACTCAACCTTCAATGTATGTTTATATTCTAAAGGGTTATATCTAGATTTTTACAACTTTGCTAAGTTCTGTACTTTTAGGTTTCAAATGTGATTATATTTGTAAGAAAGTCTGTAAGTTGTTTTTCAGAACGTTGGTATAAAGTAAGGGCCTTGAGATTTTTACATTTTTAATATTACTATTATTTTATTTTACATTTTATTATTTTTAATGCCTGTAACTTTTTAAAAAGTCTTTTATCTTTTACCACTTCTTCTATTCATTACGGAAGAAAATAATGTTAAGCTTTCTGTGTTGGTTCTGAAGTTCATGTACAGGTACAGAAATGGGATAATATACATGTACAAGTCACTTCCGCAGTCTCTGTGTAGCTATGAATGTATATGCAACCAAAACAAGACACAATATGAATTTTTAAAGGTTGGAAGGCTTGTTGAAAGGCTGTCTGCAATTCATATGTCATGTATGATGAATTGTTAGTCCTTGCAACCTTGAACTTGTATCTCTCAGTTCCCAATGGCAATTATTTATGAGGAAACTGCAAAACCCTGCATCATCTGAAACTTTTCATCTAACACTGGCAAACTCTGAGAATACTGTTTCCATTCAAAATCATTATATTAAAGTGCTGCTTATTCTTCTGTGTTCAAGTGCCTTATTTTTACTTTCTTTTTTATTTTTCCTGCTTTACATTTATATACCAAACTTCTAGATAATATCTGAACTCTCTGTTGTAAGTATAGTATATTTGATGTTCTATAAATTGTTTTGTATTAGCTATGTGTAATTTCTTAATTTCAGATGTGGTGTTCTGTGTTGGTAGTTTGCCTGTCAGTAAAGAAGGATCCTTTAATGGAGTTTCTTTTTTTTTTGCATGCATAGGGTGTGCAAGAGCGAGATGCCCAGATAAGATTGCTCACTGAGCAAGTTGAACAGTATACCAAAGAAATGGAGAAAAATGCATTCATTATTGAGAAATTAAAATATGATCTCCAAAAAGATAAAGGTAACATGATTGTTTTGTATTAATGTCAAAATCAGGAAAATCAGAAACCACACATTTACTGTGCATTCTTTATTTTTTTAGAAATACAGGAAGCAAAATTGCAGTATTTGAGAATTTTAGTCTTTAATATTTTTTCTTAATTTTCTTTTATTCATTCATGAAGAGTTTAATTTTATCCAGATTACCTCAGTGAGTTTTATGGGTAATAAAACTGTACCTGATCCATAACAGTTAGAGCATAACATATAAGGTCTCAGCTCCATCAAGAACTGAAAAGGAGTAATAGCACACAATTCCAAATAAATTCTGTGCACTCACAATAGATATTGTTTGAGGGAAATTTTGAGGGCAAGAAAACCCAGCCTCTTTTATATAGTGTCTTGTAAGTTCCTAATTAAAATAAGTCGGAAATGAAGATTATCTTTATTATGTTTTCTGAAGTTTTTCAGATTTGATTAATGGCAGATAGCAAGAATTCCTAGTTGAATTATTAACACCAAGGTTTTTCTTTCCAGGTCACTCATCTCTTCCTCAGCAGAACCAAATTGGGGATATGCAAGGAAAGTTAAAAATGCTAGAAGAGAGAACTATGGAGGCGGAGAAATCAGCAGAATTGGCAGAAGCACATGCTAGAGAAAAAGACAAAGAACTTGTTGAGACATTGAAAAGAATGAGAGACTATGAACTGGTAAACAGTTTGTCAGAGTGGAGAGGGTATTAATCATATTTTAAGGAGAGTGTTTTGCCCTCCCATATTTATTTAAGTTCTAATTAAAAATTAAATGCATTAGTTTGATGCCCTTGCCCTTCCTTCTTCCCTTCCCTATTGAACAGTTACTGAGTGGTCACAATATGATTCTTCAAAGGATCATGTAGTTGGAGACTCACTTTTGAAATATGCAGGCTCCTCTGTAGTCAAGGACAGATTTATAGGATCTGCTTTTTATTCAGTAACTTTTTTCACTGAGCATAGTGCGGAAGAGTGATAGAGGTTGAAAAACATTTTTTCTTGTCTGTGTAATGATGAAAGAAATATTCATGGTTTATTTTAGTAAGTCTTCTATTGGTTGTTTTGTTCTTACTTCCTGTGTGGGGTTTTTACAGGGAATATATGGTTTGGAAGAAGCTGTTGCTGAAATCAAAGATTTAAGAAAGCAAGTCAAAATACGAGAACGTGAGATTGAGTCATTAATTAAGGAAGTCAATAAACTTGAACTTAAAATAAATGACTTTCTTGATGAAAATGAAGAACTCAGAGAGCGCTTAGGTATGCTGCATCCAGTACATGTTCAATTATTTGTTGTCTAAGAATTGAAATAGGATTCTATAATGGAAATTTTTTACTATACCAAGTCACTGGAAATAATCTGTTATATTCTGCTAATATTTCCAAGTAGTTTTGATTAGTTTGGACAAACTGCATGAATGAACTTGGCTTACAGGTTCCTTTGACTGAAGAAAGCAGGAGAATTGGTTCTCTACTCTTTTTTGATTTTGATTCCTCTTTGGCCACACACTGCCTTTGGAAACCACAGCATCCTGAAATTGTAATGCTAGATGAAACCCACAGAGAAAACTTCAGATAGGCTAATTTTTAAATAGAAGAATTTAAATGTAAATAAGATTAATTTTAGGTGCCACTTTATTGCATTTTGGGTTTTGAGTAACTGAGGTAAAATTAAGCTTTCCCAACACTTCTGCTCTTAATACATGGAGTGCAAGACGTGTGTTTATGTTATATAGATAGTTATATATTTTTTATAGATGAAATATATTCAACTATCAACAAATTATTTTTTTAACTCTGCTTCTCTAGTTATGTTGTTACATAAACTAACTGCATTAACTAACATAAATGTTCAAACTTAATGAATAACTGTAATATACTTTTAGGTCTTGAGCCAAAGACAATGATTGATTTAAATGAATTCAGAAACAGCAAAGCACTGAAGCAGCAGCAATTTAGAGCTGAAAACCAGATTCTTTTGCAAGAGGTAAGTGATAAATCCTCTTTTTGTGTAAGAGCTACATAATGAAAATGCATGGAATGCTGACCTATGAATAAAAATATGCAGATTGAAAGACTAGAAGAGGAAAGAATTGAACTGAAAAAACACATTCGTAAGTTGGCTCAGGAGAAAGGACGAAGAGTTGCAACAATAGGTAGGATGTTTTTAATATAAACTGTCCTTTCAAAAACATTCTGTTTATACTTAAGCATAAACATTCTGTTTATTGTTCATGTAGCTATGTTATATTTACTCATTTGTTTAAATTAAAAAGCTAAATACATTGCATTGTGTCTGTAGGAAGAGGTGAGTGGTTTTGGGTTTCCTGACATTATAGCCCAGTATCTTCTTGAGTTGTGATGACTTGTAATGCATCACTGAGCCTTCTGTCATTGCCTTGCAATAGGTGCAGGATGATCTCCCCAAAATTTCCAGTAAATCTGCTTAATTCATGTGTTTCAAAATTTTTAAAATTTTAATTCCATGCCACTCAGGGTACCATAATGCTCAGATGGAAAGGTAGAAAACTAGAACTCAGATATAATAAATGGAGTGTATTCTTTTGATTGGAGACCAGTTAAAATTTCCTAATAATTTATTACTTGTACATCTACTTGCACTTAGGATTGGATGCTGATAATATGCAGATGACTGATAGCTTTACTGAAGAGAAGGGAAAGAATATGAGGAAGTTGGATTTCTTGAGCAGACATGACATTGCTGAAGTGGAAGCAAAGGTGGGTTCCTAAAGCAAGTGTATGAACATTTATTGTATTTCTCTTTCAAAAATTAAAACTACCTATTTTGTAAATATTAGTTAAAATACTTATCTAGGGGCTTTTATTACCTGCTTTTAAAAAATCCCCAAATTAATAATTTGTAATATTTTTAGAAGACTAGTGAATATTCTATATTTTTTGTGAAAACATCCTAGCAGCTCATGTAATGTGGAATGCAGAAACACACTTGCAGATAGAATAGCACCAAGTGAAATTCTGAAGATAGAGAAAAATATAGCTGAAAACAGAAAGGCTGTGGGAAGTCTGCCTAGGAGAACTTCTGGCATACACGAGAATTCAGATCACTTGGAAAAAAAAAAAAAGAAATACTTTTTTGGTTCATATAGGTTCTAAGCCTATGTGATAGGCTCATGTAACTACTCCAGTGAATCCATTTCTGTTCCTATTTAGGCAAGAAATCAGTGTGTAGATGGGAAAATTTTCTTGAATTAATATTTCAAGTTTGAAAAGGTCTGGCACTAAAATATTAAACTGCTAAAATAAGATTCTGCATAATTTTTTGTCTAGGAGAAACTTTATTTTGTTTTTCATTCTTTAGAATGAATATCTTGCAACTGAATTACGTGAGAGAGAGAAAGATTTGGAGAAGAACAGGACTGTCATGGCCAAATTTCAATCTAAATGTAAGTTGCAACCTCTTCTAAAACTAGGGAATATTACCAGGTACCTGTAGATAGTTTGCTTATTTAGTTTTTCTGTTTCTATAATTGTGATCATAAATATTTGACTTGTAAAAAAAATCTTGTGTTTATATTAGTGTATATCTATGTACGTGTAAATATACATATATAGTGTTACCAAACCAGTGATAGTTCATGAAACATATGGTTTATTCACACTAAATACATTAAAATTTTACCTCTTATGTTTTTCCTTCTTGATTCAGACCTAGTAAAGACTTTAAGTGTGTGAGTAATCCCACTTGTAACAATTCTACAACTTGTGTAATTGTAGGGCTTTTTTGGCTCATAGAAAGTGTTGGGGAATTAGAGCCACTTGCTGCTTATCTATCTATCTATCTATGTATCTATCTATCTATCTATCTATCTATCTATCTATCTATCTATCTATGTATCTATCTATCTATCTATCTATCTATCTGTTAGCTGAAGTGTGCAGCTTGAAAACTCAGAAAAAATTCTCATTTCTCTGGGCAAGAATTTATTTTTTTCCCAGAGAATGTGAATTGTTAGAATTCTTTTTGAATTTTCCAAATAGACTAGGTGAAATTTCTCAAGTTTTTGCAATTCACTTCTGGGTGTTCTGGATGATTAGCCATATTGTTTGAATGCAGAGAATGTCCTGACATTCTCTTGTTGCATTTTTTTTAGTTTTCAGACTTCTCGTTTTGTGCTGGAAGTTGGAATTTCATTGAGAAACTACAGGTGGTAGGAGTCTTGAGAGTCCTTGACAGTCGCATAATTGAAATGCTCCTTTTTTTCTTATTCTGCAGAAGGAATTCAGGCAATTTCTAGATACCTCATTGTTACATCCAGACATTTCCAACACAGCCATGTTTCTGAACTGGTAAAAGTCAGACAGGTTACTAAAGAAGTTAAAGTGAAGTAGACATTCAAGACTGGAAGGTTTAGTGGAGTCAATTGTGTTCCCATGAAGCATTTAATTATTTTTTTCTTGATATTTCATCAGTAAGATACACCTCCCAGATATTCCCAGCACCTCTTGATCTTAATTTCATGGTTGGTCATCCCTATGTATGTAAAATTTTAATTTATCAAATAACAAGTATCATGATGAAATGTCCTAGGAAACGTTAAATGATTTTTCAGTGCTTTTTTAACAGATTTTCAACTTTTATTACAGTGAAAGAGTTATCAGAAGAGAATAAACAACTTGAACAAGGAATGAAAGAAATATTGCAAGCCATCAAGGAAATGCAGAAGGATTCTAGTACGAAGGGAGGAGAAACAGCCTTAATAATCCCTAGTCTGGATCGCTTAGTTCATGTAAGCGTGCTTTCTAAATTATTATTTAGTTTTACAGGATTTACAGGGTTAAAATGTCATGCTTTTTGTTAGTTTCATGTAGTCAAAACTTGAGGGCTCCATTTTACTCTGAAAAACTTTAAGCTTTTCTACACTTTTTCTTTGTTATGTTAAAAAACTGCTTACTGCATTAGGCAATGGAGTCAAAGAATTCAGATGGGATCTTTGATGCTAGTGTGCACTTGAAAGCCCAGGTTGACCAGCTTACAGGACGAAATGAGGAATTGAGACAGGTGCTAAAAGAGACTCAGAAGGAAGCAACAAGTTTGTCGAATCAGCTGGCAAGTGCCAATGAAAAGGTATATAATTTATTTTCTACTTTTTTCATTTTCTATTTTTTTTTTTTTCAGAAGGGGCTGTTCTGATAATTTAGAGAAATCCACACCATTTGTAAGACACTGAATTTAGCTTATGTGAACAGTGTCATTGTACATATCTTACAGAAATTCATGTAGTCATCCTACTTATTTATCTTTTTTAACTTCAGGTCTTACTCTTCTAAACAATACTTTATCCTTGCAACATTCCATCATATTTAACACCAAGCGTGCCTGTCTTCTGGGGAGAGCTGTGTCCAAAAAAGCGCACAGATCTATTTCTTTGAAAAAGCCAGGAGTCTTATATTTTTAATTTATGTAATTTTTAATTTAATGTAACAGAAATGAAGTGTTTGAAATGATGAGTAGTTCTGTAAAGTCCCATATCTTATTTTAAGTTGTATAATTTATTCTGTGGAATGGTTCTTCCAGGGAAGAAATGAGAAATGAAATGTTACCTTACAAGAAGCCAAGTTTAAATTTGCCTGTTATGACAGCTTTGGTGATGCAAAAGGATTTGCCAGAAACTAATCTTCTAAAATAGTGTCTTTACATACTGTTAGAGAACCAGAGAGTTTTTAAATTAAATGAAAAGGCGAAGATTTGTTTAGAAAAAACTGTCAAATAACCACTGCAATAATTCTTTCCAAAACCTAATCTTACAAAAGGAGTAGGAATGCACTGTGTTTTAAACAATTGGGTATAAAACCGTGATGATACGTGTAGTTGCCCTGATTGCTGGAGTAATTTGATAAATTTAGATGAATTTATTATACATTTATTGATTTATAAAATCATAGCATTTTTAAAAGGCTATTTTAAGAAGTATTGGAATGTTTTAGAATATAAGTGAAAATTAATTATGATGTTAATAATAACTGATGTAGCAATATATTTTTCATCATTTTTTAAAATCTAATAGCAAGAGCTGCTTCTTTTTGATAGTTTTGTGTTCTGTCTTTAGATTGAACAAATGAAAAAGGAAATTTGCTTACTACATCAGTCAGAAGGTGCCAATATTGTCTTCCAAACAGTGAATCTCCCAGAAGGAATGGCTCCTTCAAGTGTTAATACAATTAATTCTCTGAATGAATATTTAATACATCTTACACAGGTAACTCATATATTCCTTGAAATAAAGAGTATTTGTAACATGTATCTAATTCCTCTCAAATCCAGTAGTATGCCATGTATGGACACAAGAGGTCTCTGAAAGTATTTTGGTGTTCTAACACCTACTAAACTCCTTGGGATATTCTGTAATTTAAAGCTGTAAGTATTTTATTGTGTTGTAAGCCTGAAAGGTAGTAGCTAACTAAATTTTGGACAGCAATTCAGATTTTTTTTTTTGTTTTAAGTCTGAATTTTGATCTAAATATTTGCACACTCTTCCTTCTGCTTCCACAGTTGCACTCTTTCTATGAGAAATTCTCTCTTACTGCTGTCTGGATTCCACACCTGAGTCTGCCTATGCAAATCCTACTTGAACAGTTTTTCCCTATAGAGCCAAGGTCTCTATTAATTTACTATATGAATTTTCATTCCATTATTTGTCAAAAATACATCAACAGTTGTAAATAAAGGCATAAATATGTTGAAACAGATTCCAGTGATTCCCATGGGAAGTATAGCAAACAGGCATATAGTAATGAAGAACTATTTCAAGTTGGAGTAAAAAAAAAAGTTACCTTTTTATTATTATTAATTTATCTTTTTCTGTCTTTGATAATTTTTTAATTTTTTCATGGGAGAATATTTTTTCAACTCTATATACTTATGAAGTAGAAGAGTATTTGACAAACTGAGAAGAAAATGCCACTTGCCAGTTAGACATTCAGTTAGTATTCTTTGTGGGCTAGCTACAGGTCATAGTGTTTTGAACTTTAAGGGCTGTAACCTGCAGTGCAATTGTGCTCTGTTTGACACTAATTAATATGAATGCTGAAGCTCATTGGATGTTTTTCATCTGTTGTTTCTAATGAAAATGCATATTTCATATTCGTAGTTCACACAGTTCATGGCAAAAACATCTTATCATGAAAGCACAAAGGACTGCCATTTTGATTAAATTTCTAGCTTTGTGTTTAAAACCTACATTAATATTTTCTGTATTTTTATTTTGAAAATAATAATTAGGAACTGGAAAACAAAGAAAAGTTACTTAAACAATTAGAAGATGCAGTAGAGGACTACAAGCGAAAATTTGCAGTAATTCGTCATCAACAAGGCTTGCTGTATAAAGAATATCAAAGGTATCGCTGTCTTTTCTGAATTATGAAAGTTCAATTATCTAAATATTTAACAGTCTTGAAGCAAGATTTGCTGCTGTGTTAAGTAGTTCTTTGGTGTTCATAAGTGCTGCCATGCCACCTGTTTCCATGTTTGGATATGGACTCCATAATTTTTCTTTAGTCCTGTAAAAATTCAGAAAACTCCTACAAAACCATCTTCTGCTGGACACTTCTCATGTTGCATATTTTATCATGAGGATTTCATTCTGCTTTCTGTGTCTGATATTTTGCATTTTACTAGAATCTGGTATGATAGACTCTTTAGCCTCATTTTCTTTTGCTTTCAAGTATGAGTTCTAATAGGTTTTTGGGAGTGGAGAGGAGGAGAGGGATAAAAGCAAACTGCTGTCCAAATAGCAGAGATCAGAGTCAGAGATCTCTGAAAATTTCAGGTTGTTGGGATTTTGTGGTTGGTTTTTCTTTTGGTCTCCTAGTTCTTTTATATGTTTCAGTGAACCTAAATGCTATAAAATTATTCTTATGGTCAAAAAAATTAAAAAGTGTTTTCATCTTTTGGGAGGATAGGGATGAATATGATGATTTAGACTTTTCAATTAACAAACCATTAGTTGAATACTGTCTGGTTTGGAATGAACAGTCATCTGGATGGCTTCTGGAATAAGAGTTTAACCTTTCAGAAACTTCTGTTTATTCTTTAAATCAATTAAGATTCCCAGAAAATGTTGTCTCTTAGGCATTAAAGAGATAGCTTTTTTTATTGAAGGCTATAATATACTGCCTCATTTACTACTAGGTGAGATGTCTCCAATGACAGGGATAATATGATGATTGAAGGCTCCATCTCTAAATCTTGTACAGATTGAGGTTACAGGAGGAGATTCTTTAACTTGACATCCCATTAAAAGTCACTTTCAAAGAATTTTCTTTAATTCTCCTCAATTTTACTCCATTATTTAAGAAACTTAGGTACCTCTTTGAAGAAAAATACCACTTCTAATATACCCTTGATGAACCATTTTTTAAACAAACGTAAACAATGCTGTATAGTATATAGGAACTTCCTTATTTGACATGTATGAAAGATCATAGCTTTTTCTTTTCCCAAATAAATAAATAAAAATTGATAGAGGAGAGTAGTTTGGGCCAAAGTGAAGCTAAATAAGCTGAATCTTTTTATGTTTTGGGTGTGCTTTTAACTGAAATAACAAAACAGGGGTGGTAAATTATGTCCTTTACCATCTGAAATAAAAAGAAATGCAGTAAAAGGAAAGATTTGCTGGCAAAAAATAGGAAAGTAAGGCATATATATGTATCTACATTATAATATGCATTTCTTGAAGAAAATGTTCTATGAAGAACAAATAAGACACTGAATTATTTTCATCATTTAACCAGCTGTAGGCTAAACAGAGGATATTGTTTTTCAGTAATCCATATGCAATTTATCATGTGCTTTTCAAACTATATTATTGCTAGAAGTAAGTACCTTGGTTTGCAGTATTTCAGAATTGCTGTTGAAGTTACAGTTTTAAAAATAATCAGGTCTTTCATTATAATAAGATGGAATTCATTACTGTTTTAGTCAAAAGGAAAGCTGGCAAAAAGAATCAGAAAATATTAAAGAGGAAGTGAAAAAGCTAGAAGAGCAAAAAGAACAAGATGCTATGAAAATAAAGGCATATTCTGTAAGTAATTTTGTTACTTTCATTTTTCAAAAAGATTTTAGGACATAGAACAGAGGTTTTAATACACTGCTGTTTTGTTCGATAGGGAAAATGTGTACACACACCTCTTGTGCATGCCCCAGGGTGCTGTGTCTGCATGGGGATGCTCCAGTGTTGTATATGCCCATTGACCTTCCTGCAATCTGCTAATCCTTGCACTGGGGAGAAACCACCCCAGGAGGTCACATCACACACCCAACATGTGGGTCCCTAATTGTTGCACTTGGTACCTCCAGACCATTATCTGGAATGCTGAGATGTGGTGTCCAGCAGAGAAGAATCACTCACAAATGCACAGAAGATTCAGGGACAGTGGAGAAGCTTCTGAAGCTGAACTATGTTATAACTGCTGCATTATAACCCTTTCTGCCCCTGCTGTTAGAAGTTTTTATGAAATTTTTATGCCCGTTTTCAAGGTGACAACATCTTTATTTACAGTCTCTAGTTTTATGGTTACTATTCCTACTATGGTTACTAATGGTGATCTTTCTCTTTAAGATTATCAGTTTTGAGCAGATGCCTTCTAAGGCAGTCTTGGGTATTCTTTTCACACACACTATTTACACTCATGCTGCTCTGTGAACAGCAGTTGTTACTCAGGCTGTTTGACTGGGAGAAGGAACATGCAAACAAGCCCTTGGAAAACACGTTCATTTGCACTAAAGTTATTACTTCAGTTGCATCTTGTTATATATAACTATTAATGAATAACTGTATATGAATCAATGTTTCAGAAAAAAAGGAAACAGAATTTATCTTTCTATTTTGATTTTCTTCCACCAAGTCTGAATTCAATATTACATTAAGAAAACTGAAAACTGTTGGTGGTATTTAGAAGTTCCTGGGATTGATGCAGGTGTTTAGGCACAGACAGAGTGCAGTTTTAATGGCTGTGGTTGTCTTTGGCCACCAAACTTACCAAAGGCATGTCAGCCACATATATCCTTTTAGAGAAGGAGACACAGAGCAATACCACAGGGTATTGAAAGCAGCTGTATGTTTAGACAGCTGAGTTCTAACAGCTCTTATTTCTACTGCCTGTCTCCTTAGCAAGCTAATGTGTGTGACAGCAAAGCTAAAGCTCACATGACTTCTGTGACCATAATTGCCATAGTTTGCTCTCCCCACCACTGCCCCTCCTGGCATTTACACATGCATGCAAACATGTGTGCACACAAACACATAAATGTTACTATAGAGGGGATCCTGTAATTACAAGTACAGGTTTGGTCTTCAAAGCAGGATGTTATTAGGGTTTGTGTGGAACCACAGGACTTCTATTTTGTTTAGAAAATTGTTCCAATGCATTTTTTTTATTCTAGGACAAATGGGAAGATTGATGACAGTGAATGCAGAGAACTATTCTTGTTCTAAATTTGGAAGTGTCAGCATTAATTAAAATTCCAGTTAGTCAAATGTACTTAGCTTCTGGTTTTGAAGATTCATCTTTTTCTTAGAATATTGCATGTTTGAGCATATGATGAGTATGTGTATATATTTTATTAGCAAAAAGAAAATATTTCAGACCAATTAATAGAACTTTTCCACCTAGATTAAAAAATATACAAGAAATCTTGTGTATGTAGTTGTGCTTTACCATATTTCTGTACAAAGGTCTTGTTAAAAAATGTTTTACAGAATTTACTCGATGCACTTCAGATGGATCCTGATGAAATAAAGAAAGTACTTGCAGAAAATAATAGAAAAATAACTGTTTTACGAGTTAATGAAAAATCACTAACAAGGCAGTATACCACTTTACTTGAAATGGAACAGCACCTCAGAAAAGAAAATGAGAAACTAAAAGGTGAAATAACACATATGGAGACTGCAGTTACAGAGAAGATTGGAAACTTGCAAAGATTCAAGGTATAGTTTATAGTAGTAATAGCACACATTTTTATTTTTACAGTTTGGAAAGAAATACCCTTTGGTTTTAAATGGAGTTATTACGAGTTTCTTGAATACATTTCCCAAAAACTTGTATATTGTTGTTATAAAT
The DNA here is from genome assembly GCA_030060385.1 of Muscicapa striata striata. NCBI lineage: Eukaryota > Metazoa > Chordata > Aves > Passeriformes > Muscicapidae > Muscicapa > Muscicapa striata. Next base: position 2,113,183 of record JAREIS010000014.1, on the reverse strand, counting down.
CTTATAGAAATATTCTTTGTATTTATATAAGTACTGTGACCTGGACAAACTCAAGAAGTGGGTCCATGGGAATCTCATGTGATTTAAAAAGACCAAGTGCAAGGTGCTGCACCTGGATCAAGGCAACTCCTGGTACCAATCCAGGCTGAGGGATGAACAGATGGAGAACAGCCCTGCTGAGAAGGACTTGGAGGTGCAGGGAGGGGCTGGACATGAACCAGCCATGTGTACTTACAGCCCAGAAAACCAAGTGTGTCCTGGGCTGCATCCAAAGCAGTGTGACTGGTATGAGGAAAGACTGAGAGAATTGGGATTATTCAGACTGGAGATGAGGAAGCCTCCAGGGTGACCTGAACCTCGCCTTCCAGTATCTGGAGGGAGCCTACAAGAAGTATAGAGAGACACTTTTGATGAGTGTTGTATGGTGACAGGACAAGGGGGACTGGCTTCAAACCCAAAGAGTAGATTTAGATTAGATATTAGGAAGAAATTCTTAGCTATGAGGGTGGTGAGGCACTGGCACAGGTTGCCTGGAACAGTTTTGGATGCCCCATCCCTGGAAGTGTTCAAGGCCAGGTTGGATGGGACTCTGAACAACCTGGTCTAGTAGAGGGTGTCCTGTCCATGGCAGGGTGGTTTGGAACTAGATGATCTTCAGGGTGTCCTTCAGCCCAAATCATTCCATGATTCTATGATCATTTTATGAAACCAAATCTTACCTTTTGGTACTGCAGGTTGCTAGGGCCTGTATTAATTTTATAAGATATTTTTTGACTGTGCCTTGAGAGGCAGCTATTGATAAAATTACCTGGAGAGTTGAAATATCAGAGAAGTTTTGTCAATGTTTATTGCAGGTTTGTTTTAAAGATGAACAGTAGTTTAGAAAAATAAACTAATATCTAAAGCACTATATTATGTATTACTCTTTTTACATGGACTAATTTTATATTTAAATTTCTAGCTGACCTTAGTAACCTATTGTGTCAATTATTTTCATAGGAAATGGCTTGCTTTAAGATTGCAGCTCTGCAAAAAGTGCTGGACGGTAGTGTGCCGTTGTCTGAACTAGAAGTGGCCAATAAGCAGTACAATGCATTAACTGCTAAATACAGAGAGATGTTGCAAAAAGATAATTTGCTTGTGCAACGTACAACAAACATGGAACACATGGAGGTAATGTTTATGCTGTATAACCCTAAGGGGAAAAAAATGGGCAGACAGAAAAGCATTTAGTTTTGGTTCTTTCTTTTTTCCTTTGTTTGCTCTTTAAACTAAGCTTTGGATATGTTCTCTCAGAAGTTGTTTTTAGTTCTTTGATTCCTAAAACAAGGCTGGCAGAAGAAATATTTGCTACCAGCTTCAGTTTTGGAGGTCATAAGAAAAGTAGAATGAATGTAAACACTTTCAAAGCATTCTATCAAAGTATGTGCTCTTACTAATTCCTAGCTTTCACAGGAATTAAACGTTTGGTTCTAAAAAGAGTAAAGATTTGGAATTTTACTTCCATAAAAAAAGCCTTTATAATGTGCTTGCAAAATATTGTAGGCACTGTGAATATGTAACTCCTACCTATGTGAACTTTTATTCTGAAGTAGAAGGGAGTTTGTTCGCAAGAAACTTTTCATGGGCGGTAAAGAATGAAGAACTCCTATGTCTATTTTATGGAATTTTATGTGTATGAAAACTTGCAGTGTTTATTTCAGCAAATTCATAGAGCTAGAGAATAATTTGTGAACTAAAAACATGTCCAGAAAACTGAAAATTAATATGAAGTATTCAATTAATTTTATTGGTTAATGTGGAAATTTGTGTTTCTATTTGGGGGAGCGAAGGAGCATTTACAAAAGTAACATATGGCATCATACTAGATACCTAAAAGAACTGAAAGAAATGTGTGATCTGTCTCAAATAGGTATTTATGTGCAAGATGAAGTATTCCTTATGGGATGAAGTCATCCTCCAGAAGTATTTCTTTTCCACTCTTAATGAGATGCTTAGTATGACAAACAATGATTTTCTCATCTAATTCTAGACACTGTAGGAATCATAGTCACTGATAATAAATATTCACAGTACTACTCACTGTGACAGTAATATACAGAGGACAGAAACTAGCATTTTTAAAGTTTTAAAACATATGCACTTTAAAAACGTATACTCTTCTTTTGCCATATATGTAAGTTATGGGTCACACACAGGTAAAGTCTGTTAATCTGAAAGATTTCATAGATACTAGACATGAAATCTGCTACAATTAAATAGTTTGCTGTTACATTGCAACTTTTCTGTCATATAGCGTGAGAATGAATCCTTGAAAGCACAGATAAATTCATTGAATAAGGAACTGGAGATCACAAAAGAAAAACTTCACACGGTAGAACAAGCTTGGGAACAGATGACTAAACTGGGCAAGTATGAAAGTTATATTGCAACATTAAACTACAAATAGTATATCCTGTATTAAATACTTCAAATATTTTAAAATCTATGTGTCTTAAAATAATGAAAATAAATTAAAAAATCATAACTATGTTATGTCTTTTATGTCATTTTTGTGCTTAATTTTTTTTGTTTGGATGTTTCATTTGACTAAAACCAAGTTTGTTATTTTTCTCTGGAAACTCTTCCGCCTTGACTTTCTTGGGTTACTGGGTCAAGGGTTTAAAAGCTTTTAATGCAACATCGCCTGAATTTTTTTTTCTTAATATGCTCTAACTTGATTGTCAGTCATAGTGTTTCAGAGGTTGTCAAGACAGTGATTTCTTTTTGCTGGTTTCATGCCTTGTAACAAAGTATTCTTTCGTAATAATTGGGATTTCTTGGTATAGATTTCATTGCCATCATTCAGGAAAAGCTCATTTACCCTGTTTATTTTACAGATTTCAAATTAAATTTTCTGAAGATTTGCCAGTTGTATTAAGCATAAGGTGAAAGGCTACAAGGAAAATAGTTATCAGTCTCAATAACCATGGTTGCAGATACATGCATACATAATTGATACTAGTATTTTATTCAAATTACATACTTTTCAAGCATGTAGTAAGGCAAGATAACCAAGCCTCCAGTTTAAAAAAAAATAGCACAGGTGATAAAGTTTACTTGACACAGATAAAGCAAAACTCATATTTGGTTTCATGGTGGAAATAATTTTCATAGTGGAATCAGTTTGTGTATTTCTTAATTTAAGTATTTTTTCTTGTAGGGGGTGACAATGCTGTGGACAAAGCCACAAAAGCAATAACCAACAGTGAGATTTTGTCCATTTCTAAGAAAATCACAATGTTGGAAATGAAGGAGCTAAATGAAAGACAAAGAGCAGAACATTCACAACGAATGTATGAACACTTAAAGTGTACTGTAAAGCAAGTAGAAGAACGTAATTTTGAATTGGAAACAAAATTTGCTGAGGTAAATCTGCTGAGATTTAACAACCTAAATTGATATATCTTAAAAGCATATTTTTGAGCTTTTCAAAAATTGTTTATGTCAATAATATCAATTTGTGTCAGTAAATAAGTGTATAAATAAGCTTATGATGCAAAAAATAGTTTTGCAGCCTTTAGGAGGTGCAGTTTTGCAGCCTTTAGGAGGTGCAGTTTTGCATATGCAAGTTAGTAAAACATAAAACTTAAAGATAAAACGTAATTTGTCAGTAGTTTATTTTAAAAGTTAGTTAATAGTAAAACACATGATGAATATCTTGACAGTTTCCTAGTTTTGTCAGCAGACTACAAGAAAAACGTCTATTCCAAACTTGTTATTTCTTTTGTCTAATCCATATGATCTTTTTTCCTTATGATTTTTTCCTTATAATTTTCCAATTATTGAAGAAAAGGCCAGAACTTTACATCCCTTGTACAAATGATAATGACATGATTCTGTTACAGACTGGCTATGTCCTATGCCACAATGCCACACATTGTCTATAGTACAGAAATAGAAGGCGTGTCATTGAAGCTGATGAACTTTAGTATTCCTGTCGTATCAGTCTTAAAATTCTTAGATTTTTTTGTCCACACTATTTGTAGTTTAATTTTTCATAGAAATTTGTTTCTTGCCAGCAAGAGACTTTATTGCAATTTCTACAATAAATTTATTTATAGAAATTTATAGATTTGCACAAGGGCAGAAAGAGAATAATTGATAGGAATGCTGATAAGATTGTATTAATTTCCACTTTTTGTCCTTTGCTAGTGTGTAGTCTAACTATTTTGGTTTCCTGCTGTGTGACTTCTTGTTTCTCTGTTGTTTTTGTAGTTTGTTACATTGTTTTGATTTAGTTAATCTGGGAGATGGAGTTGCTGGAAAGGTATAAAGCTTTTCAGCAGCAGTATTGCTAAAGCCTTATCTGATGAGATGGGTTCTTTTGTTTCTATAAGAAATGCTTTAGGTGATGCACCATAGTGTCATGTTTTCATATTCTTTTTTGTATATATTATTTGTCTTGTGATACTTTTAGGTCTGATGGTGTTCCTTCATTATGTACTGATGAACTCAGTAAAGCCATTCTTTCTTACTAGCACCCATGTATCCCTTTTTTGCCCCATTTCTGTAGTTCCAGGACATATATTTTCTGTTTCTTATACTCCAGTTGTCAGTACCTCCTAACCTGGTATAATTGCTTTTTTTTTTGTTTGAGAAAGAAAGAACAAATTTTGTGGATGTAATTAATCAAAGTTGTAAGTGATACCAGTTTAAGAACTGATTACTAGAAGTCTGCTATACATCTTTTTAAGTCATAAATCAACTTCAGCATTCAACTTTTAGTTTTCCAGTTCTGTGAGGATACCCTGCACTTCTTTCTGTCTGTTTAGAAAATCAGTTATTTTATCAAGAAGTGGTATGAGAATAATGGGCCACAACTGTATGTACTAATTAAATCCTGGGACTTCTCTGTGCTAGGATTAAGAAAGATTAAGATTATCTAATTTAATGCTTTTTGGTTTGAATTAAATATTGGTTACTTAGTATTTGATAATCCACTTGAAAAATCAGGCTGTTTGAAAGAATATCACTTAATTAAGAAAGTTTTTTTTAGAAAGGATAAAAGAACAATATTATTTTCAGTCTGGGCATTTATAACCTCTATTTGTGTTACCAATGCCAATATAAAAGGCACTATATTAATATGTAAGACTTTTATTTCCTAAAGTGTTTACATTTAATTTTTTTTTTTCATTTTTGTTTAGGAACAAGTTATTTCAATAATGGTTTTGAGAAAATTCACTAATAAGAACTATGTTTAGTTTAGAATCCTTTTCTGTGCCAAATTGTGTATGCATTCCTATGTGTATGGAATCCTGCAAACAAAAAGATGTTTAAGCAGAGAGTAAGGGAAACTGGGTTTTGAACACAACCTCATCCCAGCTGAACTGTGTTTTGTAATGACTGATAAAGAAAAAGGTATTTTTGGTGCTGCTATTTCATTTCATGGATTTTGAGCTGTTACGTGCTTAGGATACCATTTTGCTTGTTTGTTTCTGGTTTTGATTTTTTTAAGCTCACCAAAATCAATCTTGAGGCACAGAAAGTGGAACAGGAATTAAGAGATGAACTGTCAAAGAGTGTAAGTAAGGCAGTAAGTGATGCAGATAGACGACAAATTATGGACCTAGAGAAGCGTGAGATGGAGCTCAAGATTGAAGTATCAAAGTAAGTCTTGAAGTTACAAATTTTGAATTCAGTGTGTTCAGAAATGTGTGAAAATTCAGGCATGCTAGTCTTACATAATACACTACTTGTGTATCATTAGCATCCAATATTCAATGCCTGTTTTTTTGAGCATATATACATGCCAAATTTGGCATTGAAAATGAAGCATTTAATTCCTAACTATAAAGAATGCAATTTGTTTCATTTTAATTTGAACAAGGAATTAAGTGTTGGCCTGGATAGATAGATTAATTTGCAATTAGATAATTATAGTAGTATTTGTACATTAATTAATGTTGATTTTGTTTCTGTGCCACAACCCCCATTCTGCGTGTGAAAATCTCATAGAACTAATTGTAAAGCAGTTCTTTCTTTGAAAGACTCATATCTCAAAGATTACAGTACAGTAGGTGGGAGGTTTTCCATTTATTTAGAAGAGATTAACTTTGCATAAATTGGAAAACTAAGTTTTTTAGATATGTTGATATGAACATTTGTCTTCCAGTAATTAATGCAATCCTATTATATGCCTAAACCAGCACAATCTATAGGGATACTTGCAGTGGTTTTTGGCACTGCAGATAAGTTATTAGATTTGGGGAAGCAGAGAAGGGAATTGAGAATGAAACATTTTGAGCATTTAGAAAATGTTTGAGTATTTATATGCTGAAGTAGGAGAGAAATAGAGAACAGAGATGCTTAGTTCAGGTAAAAAACCCATGTCCTGTGAAAAGATGAGAGGCAATACAGAAGAATTTTCTTAACCAGAGCTCTAAGCAGTAGAGAAGAGTGTGCTGAAAAGAATGAAGTCCAAATGTTTTGGTATGAGGAAACATACTAAGTGTCTTTTCTTAGTATATTCTATGTAGAAAAACTTAGTAAGTTATTCAGTATTTCAAGTGACACAATACTCTTGTTTTCCCTGGAAGGTTAAGAGAACTGTCTGATGTAGCACAAACACAAGTTGAAGCTCTAGAGGCACGCCAACAATACAGAGATAAAGAAGTGGAGTATCTTAGAATGCAAATTTTAGATTATCAGGTAAAGTTCAGCCTGTATTAAAACTGCAGTTTGGATTCTTTTTTTCTCTGGAGTGAGAAGAAATGAAGTAATTCTGCAATGAATTAGAAAACTGCAAAAGTATTTCAGAAGAATCTTAGCAAGCTAGTCCTTATAGTGCCTGTACCCTTCCAAAGTTCTGTATTATGTTAATTATTTCCTTCTCCATTTATTCCAATTCTAGCTGTGCAGCTATTACAGATGCTGACCTTTTCCCATGTTGTTTACATACAATTAATTCCTGTATCATTAATACAAGGTCAAGGAAAAACTCATTTTTCCTTGAGGAAAATCTGTTCGTTTTTTACAAGGCGAGAAATTACTTGTCAATATTGAAGATTTACAATGTTTACTATTTTTACTATTTTTTTGTTATTAGCTAAGACAAGTTATTGGAATTTGGTTTATGTTATAGAAAGATTTGAGACCTTAAATCCAACACTTGTGTCAGCTTTTATATTTTCTAAGTTTAGGTAAATATTTCTTCCTCAATTTCTGGTCTTTTGGGAAGAGACCATTTTTAAGATCAGTATCTGAAAAGGTATGCTTCTAAAATGTGGCTGTAGAAACAATAGTGGAAAAATTAAAAGCCTATTAGAGGTTGATTCTTACTCTTCTCTGTGAAATAAAATATATGCAACATATAATACATATCTATAAAAAACCAGCTTGTTTGTATTTGCATATAAACTGTATTAACATATTCTATGTTAAAATGAAAAACAAATTTGTTCTACCAATTTTGTTCTTAGGCACAGTCAGATGACAAAGCAATTATTGCAAAACTGCATCAAGATATCATAGCCCTTCAAGGTAGTGAATCTGTTGCTGTAAGCAAATTGGAGAAGTTTAAATTGAAACTACAGAAGATGGAGATCCATAATCTACGTTTGGAGCAGAAGCTTGATGAGAGAGATCAAGCCTTGTATTTTGCCCGACTTGAAGGAAGAAATAGAGCCAAACATCTACAACAAACGGTTCAGTCTTTGCGGCGACAGTTTAGTGGTGCTCTGCCTCTAGCACAGCAAGAAAAGTTCTCTAAAACAATGATTCAGCTACAGAATGACAAACTGAAGATCTTGGAAGAAGTTCAGCATGCCCAGCAGGAGCGTCGAAATGCAGAAAACAGAGCATTAGAACTGGAGTTGAAACTGAAAAGTTTAGAAGAATTAGTAAGTGCATTAAAGGATACAAGAGGTGCTCAAAAGGTTAGTGATTTTATAGCTTTGAATAGCTTTGCTTATCTGATCTACATTTAAATTGAGTTTCAGTTCAGTTTGTTCTCTAAATATATGCTTTAATGTAAAACTTACTGATTTCAAAATACACTGTTAGAATATGATAGGTGTCGTATTTTGTTTTCTGTAAAAGTCAGTGCAGTTACATGTACTAATTACTTTTGTTCCCAATTAAGGCACATAAGTACTAGACACTAACTATAAATGCAGTTATATTGAATTTAATTGATTTAAATTATGAGTCTAATTAAATAAGGAATTAAATTAGATACAGAGTAGCATTCTGAAGTTTTGTTCCATGAGTTTGCAGTGAAATCTTTGCTCCAGATCCATGTCTTCTTAAAAAAATATCCAAGGCCAGTAATTTAGGCAGCATGGTTAGAAATCTTGCTATACTCATGTAATTCTGCTTAAGCATATTTTGCAACTGTAAGCAATGTCGCCCTGAAATCTTAAGAAGGCTTTCTCACTTCTCTTCAAGATCACTATATGTTACATGATATGATTGTATCTTTTGTGACTGAAATTGTCTGCATGTAAGCAACGGTTGTAATGCTCTGGGTATGTTTTAGTTTAAAGTCAGTTTTCAAATATTTTTTTAGAGCATTTTGACATAAGTATGTCTCTTAGTACATGTGCATTTTTTTGAATACATACAGTTTTTGATGGTTTTGAATTCTCTTGGTCGTTTAGAAAATACAAACCAAACTTCTTGCATACTTCTTTTGTTCAGTCTGGACAAATACATAAGGTATAACCTGGGTCATTTGAAAATTGCTTGCAATGCACTTTTGTCAGTGTAAGGGAAACCTGTTGCCTCTCCAGTTGGCTGCTGCATTTATCAGTCATTCCCCTTGCAGTTTCATATGCTTGTCATGATTCCTCACTCAAGAAAAGTAAAGAGCATAAAAAGGCAGAACATCTGTCTTCCAGTTAGTTTGAGAAGTTCCATCCTGCCTCAAATCCAAAGAGTGAAGCTGCATCTAGTTGGCCTGTGGTAAATTATAATATATTGTGTGTTATCCATTGCAAGGTAATTGAATGGCACATGAAAATGGAGGAACTTCATCTTCAGGAACTTAAACTCAGTCGAGAATTAGTCAAGCAAAAAGAAGAGGTGAAGTATTTGCATAATGTAATTTCTGAATATGAATGTACAATCAGTAACCTGGAAGAAGAAATTGTACAGCAGAACAAGGTATGTATTCCTGCATGCTATTGAAAAAATATCCTATTCCTTATTTTACTTGTGACTTTCTAATAACTTTTTAACACTGGTATTTATATCTTGGTTTCATAATCCATTTTAATAGCTTGTTTGAGTGTTTTACTTTTTGGTAGCTATATTTCAGTTGAAATTGTCTATGAAATTGCCATTGCCTTCAATAAATAAACTACTTCTATCAAACATTTGTTACAGTATCATGAAGAAAGGCAAATGGCTTGGGACCAGAGAGAAGTAGAACTCCAGCGCCAGTTAGACCAGTATGATCATCAACAAACTGAAATACTTAGTACAGCTTTAAAGGTACGTGCACTGAAAGTAGACACATAAGCATTTTTTTCAGAGCTGTCAGATTACATTAATATGAATCTTTCTGTGCAGTTAGAAGAGGCTACAGGCTCAGTTCCAGACCCTAGTTTGCCAATCGCACAACAACTTGAGTTGGCTTTACAAAAGATTCAGGAACAAATTCGAACAATCCTGGAAACTAGGGCAACCTGCAGATCACTGGAGGAGGTAATTTAATGTATAAATTATAATTTAAAGTGACAAAGTTTATGTTACCATGCTTTTTTACTTTTTTTTCCATGAAAAATATCCTTTTTTAAATGTCATTTTGACATATTTAACACTCAGAATATGTAAATAATGTAATCACACCATGAATAAAATGAAGTATTTTTTCCATTGGAACAAATCATAGAGGAGAATTTTCTAATGTTTTTATTAATCCATTTAGTAGGGTAAGATGCCTCTTGCTGTAGAAAATTCAGTTGACTATACCTAGTTAAATTTAGCAAGTGCTACAAAATACTTTTATCTTGAGTTGTTAAATTGCTACTCGGCTACAGAAGATTTTTTGTGGCTCTTAAATAATTTGTAAAACACCATCTTCTTAATTTTTTAGGACAAAATGAATTGCTTAAGTGTCTTGTGCCAAGCAAATAATACATAAAGACACAGTTATGATATTCTGGTATATACTGATACTGATCTAATAGTAATCCCATACAGACAGAACCCAGTACAAAGTGTTTATAAGTACCTTTAGGGAAATCTTTCTGGTGCTTTTCTGGAAAAGTAAGATCTTTTTGCAGTGTTTGAATTCTGGAAATGCAGAAATTGCCTTTTGTTGTAGAAATTAAAAGAAAAGGAGACCGCTCTGTTGAAAGCTGAACAAAATGTTTTATCAAGAGATAAAGTTATAAATGAATTAAGACTTCGAATACCTGCAGCATCAGAGGAGATAATAATGGCTGAATTAAGCAAGCAAGAAGATGACTCAGAGTACCATCATGCCATTAAAATAGCTCATCAAACCATTGCAAATATGCAAGCAAGATTAAATCAAAAGGAGGACGTGTTAAAAAGATACCAACATATGCTTGCTAAAGCAAGAGAGGTAGGTAAACTTTTTTTCTGAAATTTCTTCCATTTTGAAGTTGTTTTAGTTGATTCTTTGTTTTCTCATTGGTAGTGAAATCTAAAATAAAAGTTCCTGATCTCACACAGAACAGAGACAATTGCTTACTTCATATGTGGAAAGTTCACATAGAATTTTTTAAGCTTTTAGAATATTAAGTTTGCTTAGTCAAGATGTTATGTTTATAATGTCTGTCTAGGAATTAAAGTAGTGTGACATGAAGAAAATTTAAATTCTGCTGAAGTGGTCTCGGTATATTTTGTATATTTCTTTGGGATTTTTCAGTATTTATGGCAGATCTCTGGATTGCATCTGGTAGTGAATCTGGAAAGTAAAAGAAATATGTATTTATGGATAACATTCTTCTTAAAGCATATTTTAAACAAAAGTATTTTTAAAAGCATAAACTGTGTGTCTAAGCATTCTTTATATTATTTAAGCATAATTCATACTGTTTTTTTCTTTATATCCATAAAGCATATTTTACAGCATAAAATCAAAGAGGTACTTCAAGATCAAACATGCATTGGTTTTAGTTTGGATCAGAAGTACATTTCCAAAGCACGCTTTCTAACACCTTCACTTAGTGTCCTTTGGTTTACACATGTAGCTATTTCTTTTGGGAGAAATCAAAGGGTTTCCTTTGGAAAACACCCAGAAGATGAAGTCTTAAAATGAGCCTGTTGTGCTCTGTCTGCTACCATTCCATCCACCAGTTCACACAATAGTCCAAAGTATAAGGTTGATTTTGTTTTTGAGCTCGAAATGTACCTGGGATGGATATTACTGTCCTTACTGATAGTCCCACTTTGTGAAGACCAACACCAACTCTTTTGTTCTCCAGCTTCTGTGCTGTTACTCCATACTACTTGCTGCGTAGCTCAAAATTGCAAGAGTTGTTTCTTTTTCTCCCAATAGTGTTAAAAGGAAAAAAGAAAATAATGGATTATAGCTAGAAGAAAATAATTTTAAAAACTTACAGAATTAGTGGAAAATCTGGGCAGTAATACTGAGCAATGAGTGAGCAAACAACTTGAAGACGCTGCAGTTTCATGACTCTCTGTGATAGTGTACATCACTGGGATTTTATTTTCAACTAACAGGAGCAAGAGGAAATAGCAAAGAAGCATGAGGAAGACATAAGAGTTCTACACCAGAAGTTAGATTTGTACACTGAGAATTCCCTTAATCAATTCAAAGAGACTGCTTTGGTAAGTCGTGTATTTGTAGAATTAGTGAAGCTGTTCCTATATTTTTTACTTTGTTGCTGGAGAGAACAGTTTTGCAGTCAAAAGTGAATAATAGCTGATGACAGGAGAAGTGAAACGGTGATTGATATATAATTGTTGTATTGTTTTTGTGAGATTTCACTTGAGAGGCATTAGAAGATAAGTGTAAAAAAACCAGAATCAGTACCTCAGTATATATGGGAATTTTGCATATCATCCTAATTTATGAATAATTCTAGGGGAGAGAGTTATATTTCAGTTCAAAATTTCTCTCTTCACTTTATGATAAGGTAAAACCTGTATTCTGCTGTATTCTGTTGATCATTAGATGTACAAAGCTCTTTCCGAACCAGCCTGACTTGTTTCTCTGTGAACTAAGAATCACATCTCCGTAAATAAATGGTAGCTATTAATGCTTGATTATATTTATGAACAAGTTAAAAATGCATCAGTAATGCTTATCTTTTGCTTAAAGCTAAAAACGTTAATCACTTGCATTTGTTATGTTTTACAGGAATTAGGGAAAAAGACTTCTATGTCCCTATCTGACAGCAAATATTTTCAGCACTTAGAGCAAACTGTAGCAGAACAGGATAATTCTCTTGCTTCACTTGTTGGAAGATTAAAGAAAACATCATCTGATTTGGAGAAACAAAAACAAATTACTATATTGAAAATCAATGAGTTTGAGACAATCAGAGCCCAGTAAGTTTTTAAACTATTAACATAAGTCACAAATGAAGTGGTTCAAGTCAATTATGTATTGCTGCTACAGGACTGAACATGTACAAATTGAACTTTCAGACTTAGCTGAAAAAAATCTCAAAAGCATTAGTATAATTGGCAATTATAAGTTATTTTTAATCTGTATCCCTTCACTGGGGCTAATACTGTGGCTTGGAAAAATGCTGTTTAGTTGTTAGCTTTGTGCCATTTAGTGAAAAAGTTATTTTTAGGTTACTGTATTACTTGCTGGCTTGTGTTCTGTCATTTTTCTCCCCATGACACATCTGTGTGGGTTTGCTGCTGAACAAGTTTAAACTCATGAAAGTTTGACCTATGTTTAAAAGGAAAAAGTATGATGCTTTCTTCACCTGTAAAGGCCAGGAATGAAAATGAACAATGCTGTAATGTAATTTTGCTGACTTTCATGAGTAATTCTCTTACTAAATGGGGGCTGCCCTTGTTGAGTCAGTCTTTCTTTGCTGTTTCTAAATCTTAGTGTCTTTTTCTTTAATAATAATAAAATAAAATATTGTGTTCTTTGTGATTTATTTAGAGTTTGCTAACTTAATTGTTACACTGTGCCCTATTAATGCTTTTTATTTTAATTAGGCTTCAAGAAAAGCACACAATTGATGTAGAACAAATGAAAGAAGAAGCAAATGAACTGAGGAAAATAATATCTCAGAAGGAGAAGGAATTAGCAAATATTAAAGCTGAATTAGAGGTCCAAAAAGAAGCAAATAATAGAGCACCCACAGCAACACTGAAAAACCTGGTGGAACAGCTGAAGAGCCAGTTAGCCATAAAAGAGAACCAACACAAAGTTAGTCAACAAAAATTAATCTCTATGTCACTTAAATACTAAATCTTTTGTAATGATTAAGAATTCTCTATGTAGTTAAGCAGGAGGTACAATATAACTGCATAATTTGCCAAAGTAAAATATAACTGCCTTTACTTGTTTTGTAGCAGCATCTTCACTTGCAAAAAAAAATGAATTTATTATTTTCAGGCTTTGAGTAAAGCACTTCTAGAACTCCGAGCAGAAATGACTGCCAATGCTGAACAGCAAATTATTTCTGCTGCATCACAAAAAGAGGCTTATATGAATGTCCAGGAGATTGTTGACAGAGAAACAAAGGTGCTTACGGTGAGTACCAGGTAATGTCTTTGTGTTGCTTTGTTGTATTGTTGATCAACCTGATGTAGAGCCTTTGCTGACTTTTTTGTTTTCTTCCAGACACAGATAGAGGAATTGAATAATCAGATTACAAAACTTACAGATAACCTTAAAATAAGTAAAAGCAAGGAAACTTCATTGACTGATGAAAGGGATGAGTTAAACCAAGAGCTTCAGAAAAAAGAAAAAGCCTTTGCTAAAATATCGAGGGAAAAAAATGAAATAGAAAAAGAAAATGAAGAACTGAAGAACCGTATTAGGAGGCTAAGCAGTAGCATTCAGGTAGAAGTGTTTTTCAAACTATGTTTGATCTTGGTCAGGTTTCTGTATAGATAAGCTAGTTTGGGGAGATGGAAGATTTAAGTACCTTACACTTGATTAATTTGGTTTTTTTCGTCATCAGCAGAGAAAAAACAAATAAATTACGTACTTCTTGAAATATGTTGAAAGAATCTGAGTAGTTGAATAACCACTTTCATAGCTTCTTGGAAAAATGGTATTTTTCTTCTTCCTGACTGTCCTTATTTCCCCTTTTAGAAGAAAAATAAGGGATTTATATAAGAATCATCTATCTATTTTTTTAAAATTCAGCTGCTTGCAGCTGATTATTCAGTTCAGAGGGAAAAGTTACAATTCCAATACTACAATAATTTAAAGAGAATTTTAAAATTATCATTTAGGTTTTAAACTAATTTTACGGATTTGGAATTAAAATCCTTATTTTTTGACTGGAGAAAAAAATCTCAGTAGTCACTAAACTTGAAGCTGTAAAAATTTGTAATTTTTCAGAGCAAAGCTGATGAACAAAATCTGATAGATGTGCTTCAGAAAAAATTAAAAAGTTGGAAACTGAACTTCAGAAAAAGTGTGAAGAAACAGAAAAAAAGGCTCTAAGAGAAGACAAGGTATGTGATATTTATATCATAGCTTTGAAAGAGCTCATGAGCCGAAGCCAAGGTTGCTCACCTCACCTTATTTCTTTTAAAACTTTGCAGCCAAACTTGATCAGAAAAAAGCAGTTTCATGGCTGCAATTTCTCATGTTTCTCATGCTCTTTGTTACTGCTCTTGTTACTTAGTAGGAGTATCTTAATGTTTTCCCGCCTTTTTCTAACTGATGTTTAATTCTACAAAATCTTAGAAAATGATGATTTCTTAGGTAGTGGTGAAATTACGTAAGTTCTGCCAAATGTGCTTTTATGAAATCAATGCAATAGTAAAAACACAAAATACTGCCGAGCAAAAGAGTGAATCTTAAAAGAGATTATGTCTCTATATAAATATTTATTCTTGACAATTGTGATTTTCACATACAAGAAGTTCTGAGTGATTAGAGTTTTGTTAATTTATAAGTTTTTTGCTGGTTTCTTGCTTGTTACTATGTCAGTAACTAATTAGTGGCTTCTCATATTAATTATTAAAGTATACTGGAATATGGCAGCATTGAGAGTAATGAGAGTCAGTAATGAGAGTCAGACTATTTATAAATGTATGATGTTAAGTATTATTCTAGGAGTGCGCCTGTGCTTTCAATTAATTTGAAATGTTTCAAATGCCTGTCGCTTTGTTTCTAGAGGTATTTTTTCACATTTGGCATGCATTTTTCCTGTTTCCCAAGATTTTCCTTTCATTCCATCTCTTCATAGCAGTAACTGTTTAGAATAAAAACAGAAAATGAAGTACAGGGAATAACCAGAGAAGGAAAAATTCCAACTAAAAATAAACAAAGAAAATCTGAAACGAAACCAAAAATTTCTTACAGGAATATTGACTGTAATTTTTCAGTAGCCATTTGTGATCCTATAGGTAGAGTTTTTAGCCAATGTATAATTTATAGTTACTGAGTTATTAACTCTAAGTAGGGATTCAATTTCTTGTAGGAAAAGAAGTGTGCAGCAGGGGTATGCAAGCCCCTGGTGAGTTGTAGAAGACAGATCTGTTGTAAATTGTCATATGAAAAACCTACTTTGTCATAAATCTTAATGTGTGTTGTGAAAAAGGACACATTGCACTAGCACCTCTAATTTCATTAAATGCTTCACTCCTTTTAGTGTGAAATGAATATTAAAAGCTAAGGAAGAATTTGGTAGGAGCAATCAACTGCATTAGCTTTATCCACCAATCACAGCAATGTATCCAGCTGAACCTACTACTTAGCTATGGCAAATAAATACGCCTGCTATGTCTTCTTGGTTTAAACTAATAAATGAAGAATATATCAGTCTTAGTTTTCTAATGTGTTTGCTTGTTTTGCTTTAAGAGAAGAAGTCAAAGGGAAATACAAAATCTATTTATGTTCTTAACAGACCTCCAAGGAGGAAATAATTAGATGGGATGAAGGTAAAAAATGGCAAATCAAAATGGAAGGATTGCGGAACAAACTAAGGGAAAAGGAGAAAGAAGCAGATGCTTTATCCAAACAGTTGAATACATTGAAGGAAGTTTATGCAAAGTGAGTCGGTTTTAATTGATTCAGCTACAAAATGATGACAAAATGGAATTCCAGATATGTTTGACACATAGTAATTATTGCAGTTTGTTATGTTTATAAGATTGATGACAAGAATTTCACATTGCTGTTGAGACTAAAAGGATTACTTAATTTTCAAGCAGCAGGCTACTAACTCCTCTGGTATCCTTTTCCTTGTGGAAGCCAACCACCTTTATTAAAAGAAAGTGTCTCAAGATAAAATTAATTTAACTCCTTTATTATGCTTCCTGGTTTAGCATTCTGTTATTCTCATAAAGCAAATAACAACTTTATGAAGACAGGCTGTTTCTCACGGTCATAGCATTTAATCAGGTTGCTAGGACTGGATACTTGTGATGTTGCTGCAGTAATGACAGTTCTAGGATTATGAGTTGGAAGCATTTTCAGAAAACAACCATATGTCCATACCCTGTTTACTGTTATGTTTACTTTGGTGAAATAACAGCAAGATTTTTACTGATAAAAGATATGGTGGTGATTGTAGCTGTTATTAAATTGTGATTTGAAGCTGCTTCGAACTGGCTTTTATTCTTAGCAAGCCTTGTCCAAATTTCACCTAGAACACAGGCAAGACCAACAAGTGGTTTATGACTTGCATGATACTGACTTAATGTCCATTGGTTTTGGGCTTTGAGTTGTGATTTTGGCAAGGCTTTACTGTCTATACAGTAACCTTACTAAACAGAAAAGGGGGTTTGGTTCAGTGAGCAGATAAAATGCAAATGTGAATTCTTTAAGACAGACAATATCTCCTCCTCAAGAAAGCAAGTTAGCAAATGAGCTTTAAAATGTAAATTTACTGGATGTTGCAGGACTGAAAAAGAGAAAATTGCTCTACAGAAGAAACTGAAAATTACTGGTGTCACTGTTGACCGTGTTGTTGGAGTAAGAGCCACAGAAACTGAAAAAGAAGTGGAAGAACTAAGAAAACGGAATCTAGAGTTAGAAAATGAAGTTGCACACATGAGGTGAGAGACTTCTTAAAAGAACATAAAAAGTGAGAAATCTAAATTAGTAAACAAATACATTGAATGAGATGGTCCCTAATAGGCAAAGTATAATTCAAGAAGGAAAAAAACTTCTTAGAGTTTGTGATGAGCAAACTTAAAAGTATATGGGAGCAGTTGTGCATGTTCAGAGAATAGGCAGCATTGATTCATTTTTTTAAAAAGCTAAATAACACAAAAAACATATGGCTCCTATTGTGAAAAATTTTAACTACAGTTTAGAGTTGGTAAAAGTTACTGGTACTGCTAAGTGCAGTTATGAAGTGTAATCTTAAGCAGTGTATCCACTATCACAGTGGATAATGTACCTGAGTAATAGAAACTCTACCCATCTGAAAAGACTGGATTCCTTGCAAGTATTCCAAGCAAGTATCTTCCATTCATTGGGATTAATTGAAATATGGCCAACATTGATTTAGAATAACTAGCTGAGAAACACTGGGAAAATCTAGTGTAGAAATACAGAATTTCACAGTGCTTTTACCTTAAGGAATGTTTTTCTGCATTAATAGCCATTTGTTTTGGCTTGGTTCGTTTTGTGATGTAGAACACTGCAAGCAATCCCACGAGACTCTGTTGTAGAAGATTTGCACTTCAAAAATCAGTACCTCCAGGAAAAGCTTCATGCATTGCAGAGACAATGTTCAAGAGAGACATTTTTGAGACCCTTGGTAAGTTAATAATGTAACGATATTACCTGGAATACTACTTATGAAAAGTATTTGTTTTCTATTTGATATTCTATGTCACTTAGCTGGTTTTATTTAAGTGACAGTATTCTACAACAGGATATTAAATATTCAGCTTTTAGTGGTTTTAAAACCAAACAAACCAAACACAAAAAACCTCCAAATCCCCGAAACTTAAAGTTTCTGTGTCCTACAGGTAGAAGCTGAAATATTCAGTGTCCTAGCATATGTGGAGAAATAAGGAAAATATATTTTTAAATATGAGTCTGCAACTGAGAGACTACTTTTATATATTGATTAATAATTTAAGACGCACAGAGCTTGGGGAAATACTGAGCTTCATTTCAGTTATATTAGGTGCTTTTGTTGCACTTTGTTTTTTACAACGTTGATTATATTGCAAATTTTGCATTATTAAGTTTTCTTAATCTTTCAAGAATAGACTTAACAATACAGTCTAGTTTCCTTTATTTCCTGTTTTCTTTTACTGTGTTCTGCTTTTCTTTCATGCTTCACTCTATCTTCAACTTGACTCAGAGTACATGTGACCAAACTGAACTGACCAAGTCTGTTCCTATCACTGTCAGTAAAAAAAAGTATTTGAATTTCCTTCACAAGAAATCTGTTTCAAATAGGGATGAAATCAAACATCAGACTAATAATAGAGTTACTGATGGCAGTGAAGTAGATGAGGACACAGACATGCAAAGATACATCATACATAATGAAGGCCAGGAGGCTGCTGCAGATAGAAGCAGAGAAGTGTCTCCTGAAGATCACCCTGAAGATAGTGAGAAATGCAAGAACACAGATAATTCTAGGGAAGGACTGAACAACAAAATTATAGCTGAGGCTGGTACAGAGAACTGCAGTGAAAAAGAAGAAAATTTCACCCAGCCTGAAAATGGAAAAGTTAATGAGCAATGTGAAGAAGAAGAGAATAAGCAAGAAATCTTCAAGCAGTCAAATGTGGATGAAGAAGAATGTGTAGAAGAGCCTGATACTGACAAACTGAGCGGCAATCAGTCTGATTTAGGGGAATCCCCTAATCAAGCTAATGACTGTGAAGCAGAGAAAATAAATAAGAATAATGAAATGAATCAACACACTGCAGAGAATAAACAGGAAGATGACCGAAGCTGTACAGAAGGGGTTGAAACTACCCCAGAATTTTGTGAAATGCCCGAGGTTTGATACTGTAGTGGCCCTCTAGCATTTCTTCAGTACAAATGATGTAGAAATAGAATAGTTTGATCTTGATAAAGCAGTGCTTTCCTATGCATGGTCTGCAGGGATATTGACGTAATTACCAAGTGGTCCATAAAGCAAATATTATACTTTCATGATAGGCATGCATCTCAGCTCATAAGTCAGCTACTGTCAATTCTAAAATTTTGATCCAGAGTTTACAAATAACCCCAAAGATACATGGAGCTAATTGATGTCCTTCATTCTTTAAGAGACTTATCATATGTTATTATTTACACTAAAAAATACATGCTTTAATGAAGCAAATACTTGATTCCTCTAATTATGATAAGGTAATGAATCATACAGTTAATTCCCAAATTACATAAGTAAAAAACATTGATTATTACATTATTAAAAGGTTTTACTCTATACTAGTCAGGCATAATAATTAACTGTATCACTATAATTTCAACTGGCACTATAGAGTATGCAAGACCGTCTTTGTGTAGTTGAAATCACTATCCACCATGAATAAAGACTTATGATTTTGGGAACTGACTGATTAAATGAGAGTTACATACTACTGCTCCTGGCTTGGTCTCTGATCCCTTTGACATAATTGAAATGTCTTATGACATATGTGCTACTTAAAAACTATCAGAGTGTGCCCTTAAAATAAGATGCTGTTCTCAGGTACAGTGTCACAGCTTACTTCATCCAGTAGCTTCTTTAGCTTTTAGTCTTTGAGGTTTACTTCTACAGAACAGTTTGAGAAGTAATTTTGGTTTGACAATTTATACTGATTTGTAAACTTCCCTTAAAGGTTAAGCAAGTTTAAGAAATGTAAGAGAAGGTGTTAAAATCAAAGCAGATCAGATCAAAACTGGTAATAATATTGTCTTGTTTCATTTCTGTGAAAAATACTAGTTCTCTATTGCTCTTAATCAGCTACAACTGGAAGTTGTATTGAATTAGTGTATTACCACTTAATGTTTTCCTCTCTTTTCTCAAGACATCAGGAACAGGATCAAATGATCAGTATCGAAGAGAACAAGAAGTTTTAAAGGAAAATTTAAGATTGTCATCTGAAAACATTGAGCTGAGATTCCAACTAGAGCAGGCCAATAAAGATTTGCCAAGACTAAAGGTAACATCATCTTACTTTAGTCCCCTTTACCCTCACACAGGTCAGGGAATTGCTTAAAAAGAAATGGATATTTTTCCTGTACATACTGTAAATTTTCCATGTTTTTACAGAAGATAAGAAGGTTGAATAGCTGGTAGAAATAATGGAAAATGTCATTGAGATGGGAAATTGCTTTCTCTTAACTTTTTTCAAAGTAAAAGCACTGTAATTTTGTTCACCAGTTTTTCACCTCAATTTGAGATCTAAGTTACTTACTACTTTTTTTTTTTTTTTTGCTTGTAGGACCAAGTAGATGACTTAAAAGAAATGTGTCAACTTCTCAAAAAAGAGAAAGCAGAAGCTGAACGAAAGCTGGGCAGTATTAGAGGGGTGAGTATTCTAACAGCACTTTTCATCATAAGTAAATGAAAACAAAATATAAAAAAGTGAAGTATTATTGAAGTGAAATCATTTGGAATCAACCAAAACCAAACATGAATATTGTTCTTGTTTATTTTATTGACAAAATGCTGTAATGAATTAATGACATTAAGTTAACAGGACCATTAGAAGAACTAGAGCTAAACTATTAAATATTTACACTATCATGGCCTTATTTTGTCATTTAGATTAGGTACCTTCAGGAGCATATTTGTACAATAAATAGCATTTACAGCCATAATAATGACAACTGTATCATGTATTTATGTAAATGATTTGATGCAGGTGTTGAAAGGGTAAGTTACTGTTAGTGAAGGTTTTTCTTTGTTGTACTAGAACAAAGTACAAATTTTACCCTAACTACTAAATTTTACCCTAACTACTGTCAGCTACTTTAATAGAACAATGTTTCCAAAGTTAAAGGAAAAAAAATACTCAGCAGTGTGTCTCCTGCTGCTCACTTATCAAACTAGTTGTGTGACCTTCTAAACAAAGATGAATTTATAAAAGCTCCTAAGTGCCTTTGTAGGTCTTTGTAGCTCAGTATACAAGGAGAATGAGCTCTGCTTCTGGGTACCTGGAAAAGATAAGATGTTTTTTATTTACTTATGCTTTGCATGGACTGCTTGTATACCTGTCTCTCTTATGCAGTGGTATTCTTGGACCAGAAAATTCAGTTTATACAACTGTTTCACGCAAAGTTTCTGAGGAGATAGCAAATTGTGCATGTTTCTCCATTCACAGGCAGCAAGATGTGACAGGTTTTTCTTTAACTCTGCTGTGTACTAACACAAACCTCCTAATCCCTCCATTTGTTTTAGAAAAGAAAAATAAGTAGGTTTTATTACTGAAATTTGATTGCCGTATACATTTTTGTAGAAGTCCTGTGAGTAAAATCCTCCCCATTTTCCTTATGGAATCTTAGGGTATCTTAAGGTATCTTATGGCCCCAGAATTAGAATCAGCAGCATCTTTATATTATGATTGCTGAGGAAATTGCTACAAATAGAATGAGAAAATAAATGGATTTGAAGACTCCCTAACAGATTTTCTAACTCATTAATTAATGTAGTAAAAGAAGAAAAATAGAGAAATTACAGTATTTTCTGCCACTGATTTATTTATTTATCATTTTGCAAGAAGAATATATGCATTTGGAGAAGGAGATCTGCTTATGCTTTAATATATAGTTTTTCTGTCACTTTAATTTAGCGGAAGAAGGGTTGTTAAAAAAGGGCCCTCTTTTTTCCCTCAAGCTCCCAGCCATTTTTCCCCCATGTCCCCAACAATATTAGCATTTAAGCAATTGCATGGTCTGTTGGATTGGGGAATTTTTTTACAAGAAAAACTAAATTCATTTTCCAAATATTTCAGTTTAGTTTGAACAGCAGATTTTGAGACTGAACTGCAGCTCTTTAGGATAACTTAGAAAATGAAGGAGTCATTTGGTTTAATTAATTTGGTTCAAGTCATATCACAATAAAGCATCTTTTTTCTAAAAATATGAAATTCAATGGGAATATAAGCAATAAAGTAAGATTTGGAATATCTCAGAATGTTAAGATGAACTATTTGCTCATTTTTACTTTTGTCCTTCACTCCTCTGTAGGCTGGTAGAAGTGGAAAGACAGTCCCAGAACTGGAAAAAACAATTGGCTTGATGAAAAAGGTTGTAGAGAGAGTCCAAAGAGAAAATGAAGAACTGAAAAAAGCTCCAGCTATGGTTTCTAATGAGAAATTACTTGGTCTAGAGCAGGAAAATGAGAGGCTAAAGGTACAGATTTTTTTCCAGTATCTATATTTAGGTTAACAGTTTATGTGCAAGTTTGTAACAGAGTAGCAAGCTTGTTGATACTGATTAGCACAATACTGTTTTGAAAATGCCAGATATGAAATATATAGAACAGAAAGGCAAAACTTCCTTTAGCATAACATACTGCACGGTTTAAGGTATTTTGTACCTTAGGGATGTATTTAACTATGCGATGAAATGTTCACTGTGCTAAGTAGCTGTAACTATGCCGTGCTTTAGAAATGGAAATCTGAAATCTTCTACTAAGCAATGTAAATGTGTTTTAACAAACTATTTGATCTTTAGTCTGAAATGGAAAAAATGAAATTTGATCTGGAGGGCCAGCTGAGTATGCGTTATGAATCTAAAACCAAAGGAGTGGAAAAACTCATTACTGAAAATGAGAGACTGCGTAAAGAACTGAAAAAGGTATGATCATTTTAATGCATCCCTTTGTTTCCACTAGGCACTGGTTATGGTAAGTACATGGTTTTTATTTTTCTTAATGGTTGATCTAACACTGATATTGCCATGATAGATTTATTTCACTGTGTGGGGAGAGGAGATATCCAAGGACTAGCCCAAGATCAAATTTGGAAGTTGTAGTGCTAGTAGTCTTGGATCCAGCTCTCATCTCCATCAGCACTGACCCTATCTCACCATCATTTGAGAAAATTCCATGCTTCATGTGAGGTTAAGTATTCCATAAAGCTTTGCTTTTATTGAACAATAGGAAGCTGACAATGGAGAGAAGCTACGAATAGAAAAGAATAACTTGGAGATATTGAATGAGAAGTTAAGTGTACAGCTGGAGGAAACCATTAAGAAGCTAAATTTGGCTGAGAGTCAACTTGATGGAGCTGACAGCAGAAGCTGGAAGTCCATTGTAACAAGGTAGGAATTGTGAATGTAATAAAAGGGCAGAAAAATGATACAATGCTTATGCTATTAAGATAACTAAACAACTGTGTCCTGTGGAAGGATGGCTGCCAGCAAATTTTGGTAAGAAATACTTAGTCTTGGACTCCTGGATGACTTCACGGTGAAACAAATTGTGTTGCAAAGTACTCTTTAATAAACAGAAGTTGAAGATATCTATAAATTCAGAACCTCTGACAGTAAACTTAGGGCAGAAAAATCAGCTGGACAGGAGAGAGACTTGTCTGATTTCATCTTAGGTCAGATCACTGTTGATGTCCAAGATTTTACTCTCTTCCTGGTCTTGCATTCCCATAGGATCCCTTGGGGAGTCTAGTGCTACTCTGACATTCTGCTGAGCCATTTCTTCATTGTGACTTCAAAAAGCTATTTGGGTTTTTTTTTAACCTTCCCCCAAGCTATCCAGTGAGGTAAAATGTCTCTATGCAAGGCCAGATGACAATCATAATTTATCTAAAGGAGGAGGGCAAAAACGACTGCAGGACAGGACTGAAGTAGCTGATGGCCACAGCAGAGAGAGGATATGAGCATGTAGTGAAGATGGTAGGCTTTAACGGCTGGCATATTGGCTCAACAGTATTCATACATTTATTCTTTTTGTTCCTCACCTCTTCTGAAAAAGTTCTATTCAGTTGAGAGAGATACAAAATACATAGTCATGTTTAATTGTACTTGCCTATTTCAACTTAAGTGAATAAAGCCTTCTATTTGCATTTACTTTAACATGAATTTAAAGTAAATTAATAACATAACGACCTTACTAACCTAAAGAAGCTTCTTGGGAAACTTTTAACATGCAACCCACCTCACCAGCACATCCACCAATGCATGTACATGGTAACAGGAAGTGTTTCATAGGGCAGACAAAGGGTTGTTATCCCAGTGACCCTTCAGAGACTCTTTGGCAGGTAGCAAGGTGTTGGACACTGTATTGCTATCTGAAAATCCAGATGGATTCAGATGGGAAACTCGGCTATGTGACCTCCAGAGGCACCTTCCAACATTTTATATTCTACACAAACCTTTTTGTAGCCTTGTAAAGCTCAAAGCAAAATGGAATCTTCCTCAGACTGCTCTTCCTCCAGGGTAAACAATAGTTTTGGCCTTGGAGTCTTCATCATCTGCATCTGCATTAGCCCTTTTCTCAGTACATTATTTTCCATACATTAATAAGTCATTAGAAAAATACTTTCAAAGATATAACACTGAAGTAAGATCCAACTGTGTACATACTGCATTAGTAACATGGATCCTTTCAGCAGCAGGTGTTTGGGGTTTATGTGCAGTAGCATAAAAAGATTCCTGTCCTCTTTTAATAAAAAGTGTAGAAACAGAACTACAGAAGTGTAATATCTAGAAAAGCCTTTATTCTAAGATTAATGATGTGTTTCACACTATGCTTCTTTCAGCAAACTATTTTTAAGGCCAGTGGTTATTTCAAGGCAATGCCTCAAACATATTTTAGGGTGTATTTTACAGCATTTATTCTCCTTAAGATATTTTAATCTCTGCTTCTGCATAAGTATTAACTTTTGCTCTTATTTTTTCTAAATAAAAATACTGCCAGAATGCAGGAAACTAAGTTGAAGGAAATGGAAATAGATATTGCCAAAAAAACCCAAAGCATTGCTAACCTTAAACGGCTGCTTCAGGAAGCAACAGAACGTGAACACAAAGCTGATAAAAATTTGCAAGACCTGAAAGAACAAGTGAGTAAAATTTAGCTACATAACTTTGAAAATAGAATGCTTCATTTGTCTTTGTAATGTCTGTAGTGGCAGAATACATGGTTTTTCTCTAATTCTTTCTTTTACAGTTTTTTTTCAGTCATAGTTGCTATATTTACATATTTTAGCCAATTAATGAGGTTTATCACATATTATCAATATATATTCTTGACTTGTAGTGTGAGGAAAACTATTCTTTTCTTCTATGTTCTTCTATGTTCTTCTGTAGGGTTTTTTTATTACAGTTTCAGCAATCACATGAAAGCCTGTAGATAGATGCTTCAAAAGGTCTTACAATCTTTCCAGCTTGTTCTGCAGTGAGGTTGCTGCAGAGACTTCCCTATTCCCTCTGGGTTTTTTTTGTTTTGTTTTTTGGTTTTTTTTGGGTTTTTTTGTTTTTTTTTTTTGTTGGTGGGAGGCAGGAGAGTATTGAGTCGCTGTCCTAAGCAGGATCCTCATTTCCGTTTTGAGTCTGGCTTCTTACATGTAGTCTCCAGTAGTCTTATAAGTACTATTGTACATGTGGAAGAGTTGATGAATTTTAAACTCAGGTACCTTTAAAAAGATGTATCATGTTTTGGCTTTTAAGTAAAGAGGTGCAGTTCTAGAATTGCCCCTACATCTGCTTCCATCTTCTCATTTATTTTTATGTGGATGATTTTCTTCCCCAGACACCTTGTACTGGCCCTTCTTAGTGTAAGGTATCTAACACAAAACTTGCAATTTGGGAAGTCATAGATATTATGTAAGAAGGTAGATGTGTTCAACCAATAGAACTTGGAATTGATTCCTGTAAAACAATTACTTTGTTAGTTTTTCCTTGTTTTTCCTTTTCTAACATCAGTGTTACTAACATGAAGTATATACCAGCAGCAAATTTAACACAGAGAAGGAAGTATTTAATTTTGTGATATTACTCTGGGAGCAACACACTTTCCAGTTTCTTTCATGTCTAAAGTACTGATGAACGGATGTGATCAAAGTTAACTATCTTTCAAAAAACGGAGCCCGGCTGTGTAAAAAGTAACTCAAATCCTTACAATGTTAGGTAGTAACAGAACAAAAACCTATCATTGCCAGTAGCCTCATGAACTGTCACTGCATTCATTAACTGTATATAATCACATTTTTAAACCACTATTGTGCTCCTGCATCTTTACCAGGCATCAATTTCAGAGGCTTCCTCCCTCTCTGGTCAGGGACCTCTTCTAACTTAACTGCAGGTCACCCCTAGTCAGTGTACCCTCATTGGGGTTGTCATTGCAAAATGACAGGGTTTTCACACAATCTTTCAAAATTAACTTGGACACCCAAGTATGCAAATAAGCACATCAGTAGTATTTTTAAAGCACTTAAATGATTGAGCCATATCCATTCCTTAAGCATACATATGCAGTATGTTCGTATAGCTATGTATCCAACTTTTTTTTGTAAATCTAACTTCTAAATACTTTTCTCTTCACCCCTCATGAAACATTAGCAATGATGTTTACTAACTTTGGAAAGGCTGTCAAGACTAAGCTTTGTGTGTGGAAACTGTAAATGATCAGGTTTTTGGTTTTTTTTCTGATAGCTTAATCTTTGATTACATCCTTAGTATTATTTTCATTCTTTTTTAAATCTTGTATCAAGAGAACTCTATCTGAACTGCATTGCCATGGATACTGTTTTCAAGAATAAAACTTTCTTAATTTTTCTTTTAAGATTGAGCATCTTAAACATCTTCCTGAAGGTGCAGAGACAGAGCAAAACATAATCAAGGAGCTTCAGCTTTTAAGGTAATGTACTTCCAAACTAAATACCTCAGCTCATGTACATGAAAGAAGATCAGGAAATGGCCACTGCAGTTTTTAGTTAAATATGTTATGTTTTTAAATATTTTAATAGGTTTAAAAAATTCTAAAATTTGTTTATATTTCAGATTAACTAATAATCAATTAGAGAAAGAAAAAGCAGAACTAGTGCACCAGATGGAGAATTACAAGCACCAAAGACACACCTCTAAAAATGAAGGTCCTGCAGCTGGTAATAATTTTCAATACCTAAAAAGAAAGATCTTCTCATATTTAGGGTCTAAAACTACTTTTACTTAATATGTGTGTGCAAAGTGATAATAAATCTACAGAATTATTTGAAGTAGATCAAGGCCAAAGTCATGTACACTGAAGTAGGTAAGGTATTGGATTTTTTATTACATACACAAGGTTTTTGAAGAGAATTTTCAGTAAAAATCTTCATAATCAATTGCTTTGAGCAAGAGGCTGTAAATTTTGTAGGATTCTCCCATCACAATGAAATGTATAGTTCCTGCCCTCACTTCCTTTATTCATTGTTAGTCATTCATTGAAATCCTCTTTGCTACACCTTTTGCTATGGGTTCCAAGATGACAGAGAATGAGTGTTTATTTCCAGTTACCAGCTCTGTGAAGGATTTAAGACCTAGCAGGCATCAGTCCCACAGGTAAAGCAGAGCACTATGGGGCAGCATGCTGCCATAGGACTGGAGGGAAAAAACCCAAAACTAACCCTATAAAAATTATGAATACATGCAACAAGATCCTTAGGGTTTTTCCAAACTTCCTTCATTTAATTTAGAGGAAGTGTGTATGTTGTATTTCTCAAAGGTGTGCTAACAGACTGGCCACTGGGCTACTGCATTCAGTTACAGGAACTAAACACCACTGCCTAACTGGTACAAAAACTAAGGAAAAGCCCAGGTGACTTCAGTGTTTAGTGATACCATTGGTTTTATTTAACTTTCAGGTTTCAGCTTTCAGGAAATGCAGAATTACTGAAACAAGATGATTTTGTGCCATGGGTTTTCACTACATGAAATTTCATAAAAAAATCATTATTTTGCAGGACATAATGAAACTGTAGGGGATAAAACTGACAAACTAATGATAGAAATAGATGACCTCCGGTCACAGCTGCAAGTTTCAGAGCTTGAAAAACAGCAATTAAAGGTAAGCTGCAAGGATCATCCTTGGTAAGGTAATAAGCAAAATTATGGTTAGCTAGAAAGAGTTGCTTGACAGCTAAATGAATATTTAATGACAAAGTCAATTTCTAAGTACTGTTTACAAAGCCTATTTTGTTTTTAGTCAAGGTGCATTTTATGGGTAGAGTTTTTTGCTTCTAGACAAGATCCTTATTCTCTTATCATATAATCCCTAAAAAAAAAAAAAAAAAAAAAAAAAAAAAAAAAAGGTGTTGGGTGGTATTAACAAAGTTTTGGATAAAGGGGGCACTCCTTCATTCTTTTCAATAGGAAGAGACAAAAGAGCTGAGAAGAGAACTAGAAACCTATAATCCTTCCTTTTTTGAAGAACTTGAGGATCTAAAATATAACTACAAGGAAGAAGTGAAAAAAAATATTATTTTAGAAGAGAGATTGAAGCAGCTTTATGAAGAGTTTGGCATTCAGGATAGTCCAGGTAACATTCCTGTTGATTAGGGTAGTATTCAGTATCCTCAATCATTGATGCAATAAAATTGTCTGTGTTTATCTAGGAATTACACAAGTCTCTTAAAGTTATGTTAGCTTGCACACACCTAAGAGTGCAGAACTGGATTATTCAACAGTTAATGGTCAGTCTTTATATATAACAGGCAAAATAGAAGCGAGTTTTACCTCTCCCAGCTCCTGTGCAATAATATATTTTAATTCAGAACAGTTAATTTGGGTAATAAGGTGTCATGTGAAATTGAAACCTTGGGCTTCTCTTAAAAGTTAATAAACCTTTAAACTGTCAGCATCCTAAGTATGCTAAGTCCCAGATCAGTAAGAATGTGTCATTTGCTCTTGTTGTCTTGTGCAAACATAATGTTTAACTCTGAACTTGGGGTGAATGTGCTGGATGTCTGTTCTTACATCCCTGGTTATTTTTACCTCAATGCTGAGAAATCCAAGAACAAAGAACTGAAACTGAAGCTAAAGTATTTCACCCAAACCACTGGTATTTTTGTACATAATTGATTTTTCATTTTGTTTATTTTATATTGCTGTATGTATACTTTTATAGCAGAGTTGAAATAAAGCCAACTCAAATGATCATTCAGTCTCATTTTTATTATTTATATATCTTATATACCTTATCTTACTTAATATACCCTTGATGAAGTTTCCTAATTGAGACTCAGTTGTAAATGGGAATTACTAAGCCAAGACAAGTCTCTCCAAAATAAAACTAGCATATTTTCTATTATTTACTCATTTTGTCCCAAAATAGTGCAAGTGCCTGTAGGATATAGGTTAATTGGATTTTTAAATAATAGCATAATGCTGCAGATATACAGTTAAATGATACCAGGAAATTGTCCCCCGTAAGAAACTGTTACAACTATTAAAAAATTGTCAAATTTTAGGACTAATTCTGGTCCCTCCTGAAGTATGTCCTTTTACTGTTAAGAAACTTGATGCTAAGTCTCAAACCTACATACAATAGTGTCATAATAATTACATTGTAGAAGCACAACCTATGTAACTTTTCCAGTTGATTGCATTCCTCAGTAAAGCTTTTAGGATCAGCCAGTGGAAGAAAACATACTTCCTACACTTAATGCTAACGGTTTCCCATTCCAGGAATGGGTACAGAAGTTAAAGATTTTTCATAAAGTAAACATCCTGGAAGCTACATCTCTGCTCTGGCTGTCAGATGTCTGTTATTTAAAATTAGTCAAACTTATAAAGATACAGTAGTACCTGGGCTGTTGCCTAAGACAGGAGAGTATTCATGAAGAATTCTGTGGTAGACACAAGTAAGAGGAATGCAGGACATAAAACAATTAACTTAAAAAAATAATTTCAAGCATCAAACTTGATATCTTTGAGTCTGTCAAATCTTTGTCCATCCAACATTGAAAAATTGTGAAACAAACTCTTTGGTTCAAAGTCATAGTCAGATTTAGTTCTATTAAAAGAAATTACAACAGGCTGAGAATTCAGGTACGTCTCTGCAAGTGGCCAAGGTAAACCAAGATGATGGCGATGGAGCTAAAAGAAAAGGAAAGAAGGTCAGTTCAGCCATTTTGATAAAGTAGTGCAACAATTCCCAACTTGGGAAGTGTGTGGGTGTTAGTGGATTCTAGGATCCTCTGCATCAGGGCACTTAAACCCATTAAGAAGTTGTCTCTATAACATGCACAACAAAGTGCAAAAGGCAAGCCAGAACCAAGGTGTCCTCCAGTTTCAGAACTAACACAAACCTGGTAATTAATCAAAAATCACATTCTTATTAATAATATTTGTTCTATTAGTCAACATTAAAAGAACTTAATTTTTAAATAAAAGAATTAAGCTTTAAAACTAAATACAGAGAGGCAAGAAAATATGTTTTCAATTACTTTACTAGCATGTTGGGAATGAAAAAGTTCATTATGTTATGTTGTCATTATACTAATTCAGGGGCTTTACTAATTCTACTGTCATTTGTTGGAGAACATTTAAAAAAAAAAGAAAAAATGAATACAGTACTTCACATTTTATGAATCAGTACAGTGCTTTCCACATGTCCATCCACATACTTACCTTGATTAAACACCCATCATTGCAGTGCCACACAATTCCTTCAACTTTACCCTCCGTGCAGCTTTCAAACCATGACAGTATGTCATTTTGCTTCAAAGCAGGTGGATTCTTTATTTCAAATGCTCCATGTGGGACCAGAAGATGTATAGGGTGCTTCTTGCTTCCTAATCCTATGTTTAAAGAAAAAAAAAGTTACTGTGTTTCCTCACTTTTGTTATTGCAGACGTCTTAAAAGCACTCTGTAAAGAAACTTCTGTTAGATACAATATTGTCCCATCTTTAACAGAACAGTTAATTACAATTTTAAGTACCAAATGCAGCTGTCTCTCCTCAAATTTTAATTTGTATTTATAAAAACCTCCTTCTCTTTGTGTAATATAAACATGACACAGATTTATACAGTTGTCTTTTTTTTCCTTGTGGTCAGCTCAGTCACCATAAAGCCACCAGCTAAATCCTTCACAAACACCTTAGATTTGGAAGATCTGGCATATCTTCTCAAGAATACTTGAAACTGGGCTGTTAACAACTGCATTGCCTTTTCATGTTAACATAAATCTTCATTTAACAACACAGCTATTAGAACTTTTTGTTACAATTCTTGTACATACTGAGGAAATGCTTATGACCAGGTAGGACTATTTTTCCTATCCATCCTTGCAAGTTATCCTAAGAGCAAAGCACAGAAGTTAGAACTCACTTTTGCTCATACATAATTGGTTTCTCATTACAAGGCCTTTAAAGGAAGAAGGCACAACCAAAATTTAGCCTAAATTACATTTCCTTTAAAAAAATCCTATTTCATAATTTAAAAATTGCAACTTGTGACTAACTTTAGGGGCTCCAAAAAATGGTTGAATAAAGTTTTCTACTTCAATTCATCAAAAGAGCGTGTAAAAAAGTGAAGGCTCCAAGAAACAAACTTTAAAAGTTTTACTAGTATTTTAATAGCAGGAAAATACTAGTAAAAATCTTCACTAATATTTTAATAGCAAAATTTACAAGAGTTTTTCTAGTCAAAATGTTTTTGAGAGACCAAAACAATGCATTTTTATAGTAGTAACTGAGGTTTAATAGACATAACTAGTCCCATGACAACTCAGCTTTCTACAGTGAGTATTTCTGGGTCAGAGTTCCTTCAGCCAGCCCTTTCTCTCCTTTCTAGGAAGGTTGCTACTGGAAAACTCTTTTAAAAATCTTACCCAAAGAAAATGCACTGATTTCAGTCAAAAATACCACTAGAGAAAAAAATATTTAAGAACAGACCATACAAACTTACCATACGGATTTGCATTGATATTAGTCCCAATAAGCTCCAATGTTTGTTCTAAAATTTCTGATAATGGCACGGGACTGATTTCCAGAAGCTCTGGATCAGCATGGTGTTTCAATACCAGTGCTATTCCAGCCTCATAATTTACAACAGATGAGTGCCAGCAATACTGCTTGCTATTCTTCTCCACGGGCACCCAACCTATGAGAAATCACTACATTTTACCAAAGTAAATACCTGACGTTATTAAATGCATACTAGAACCTGTTACATGCATTAAAAAAACCCTACAGTTAACTACAAACAGAAAGAGTAAAAAGAATTGTTGTATCTCAGAAGAATGCAGATGTGACAATTATGCCTTCAGCTGAAGGTTTGTACAGCAAACTGCAGTTATTTCCGTGTATAAGAAGAGCAGAGCCTTTCTGGATAGTGAAAGAATGACATTCCAGTTTTATTTTTTCTGAATATGCTAACTACTATTTTTTACTCTGGAACTAATTCTAATTCACTTCAGAAATTCACACACACCATTCCCCAGTTTTACCTGTGCTGTATCATAGGTACCTGGCATATGTCCATTTTCATCAGGCAAAGGATTGCCATTGGAGAACTCTATGTCCTTTGCTGGAATCCAGGTGTCGGGAACAGGCTTGAAATCTTCTTCAACATTCCAAACAAATTCTAGACATATAAATGCAACACTTCATTTTTGGCAAACTGTTAACCAACTTTGCTTCAGTTGTCTTTCAATGCAATTATCAAAATACCATTGATCTAAAACTTGTTCTACAGACAGTAGTCCCAGTTACTTTTTACAAACACCAACATCTGTCACACTTAAGTGGTCTACAGTTAGGATAGTTTAAAGATGCATTTGGCCTTTAAGAAGTTTAAAGGTTCAAAAATTAAGATTAAAAAAATAGCTACCTATTCCAGTTTAAAGTTCTTCAATGTAAAGGGTGATGTTAAAAAAATAGTGGAGCAGGACAACTGATTATTTCCCTAGTTGTTTTTCTAACTGGATAACTTTCATTGTCAAAAAGAAGGAAAGAAATCTTCACTAACCTTTACAATCTTCCAATGAATACAAAAATCGTTTAAACCTTTTTTCACCTTGTTTGGTGGGTTTTCGATCCAATCTGGCCCATAGGTAGGGTTGTCCTAGGAGTTTCCAAAGATAAAACCAGCACTTTACTGAGGTGACCATACCCTGCAGAGTACTGAAATCAACTACATAACAGGCAAGATAGGAATTCCCATCTGCCACTAGAGAAATTTTATAAGCAAGGCCACCCACTTTTTAAATTTAAAGTACTCTATGTGAATTTCCAAATCTATGTACAGTCTTGCATAGCGTAATTACCATGTCCTTAAAACTGCAGATGAAGGCATGAGCCCCAGTAAGTCAATGAACCACAGCATTCTCATTTCCTCCCAACCTCTGTACTTCTATAAATCTCCCCAAGGAAATTAGACACTCTATTATACATGACCCAGTTTGCAAGGAAGACTTAGTAATAGCACATTTAAAAACTGGAATAGTTCCTGGATGTTCATATACACTTAAATCATACTTCATGTATGTTAGACAGTAAGTGCTAGAACAACTTTAAAAACACCTTCTAAATCTATGGTAACCATTATTTTGTGGTGAAGATGCTTAATGACACTTGAATTAACAACAGCTGTAAATAAATAGTATAAAAAAGTGCAAACTAAGTAAAATGAGTTCTAGTCAATATGAGAAATCTGCAAATGGATTGTCCGTATTACCTTTATATGTTGTTACATAACAGCAGGTTCCATCCACCTTTTCAGTAGGAACTGCATTGTGTACATCTGCCTCTAACGCCTTTCCAGTTATAGTGTCAGTTGCCAAAACTTTAAATGGCTGAAAAGAAGACAAGTGGCTGTATTACAGTTGGCCTTTATAAATCCAGCTCTTTAAGTATTACACATTATAGAGCTGATTTCTAATAGTTTCTTCAAAACTTGATAGTTTGCAAAGTACTCTAAGAAGAACCAGGGCAATCTGTTTGTAAAGTCTCTCCTCTTTCCCATTCTTGATTATTATTTAGAGATGACATTGCTTTCCACTTCAAACAGGGTATATAAACTAGAAAGGTTGCAGTCCAACATTGCAGTATTTTGAGATCCACCTCCCTTGCATCCGGGTGGCAATAGAAATTCCTCACAACTAGCTTTCCCCAGCTTTCAGTTTGGAGATGAAAGTCAATAGTGCAGTGTTAGTGCAACACACAGAGCAGGCGTGCTTTTACAAGGTGGCAAAAGCATTCTGGTATTAAACACTTAGTGCTGTATAAACTCTTTTGCACTTCAAAAGAGCAAAGAAATACACGATCTGTGGATCTTAACAGCCAACTAGTATAATTTCTAGGACTTCTGTACAGCTTCTCTCAGTTTCACTGCAAACATCCAATCAGTTGTGTTTGGATTCAAATCTTTTTTTCTATAATCATCATGCATTCTTCTCTCTCCAGCCAACTTTGTCTTTTAATCTGGACTCTTTCTACTAGCAAAACACAAAGCAAGTCCTTGTCCCAAAAGTCTCGAAACAGAATGTGAAATTCATAAAATGAGAACCTGTGTTACATGACATGACTGTTTCACATTATAGTTATAAGATGTGTAACCATAACAAACAGCTTATATGAAGACATTAAAAATTTCAGGGCAGTGAGAAAACATTACTATTGGTTTTACCACCACTACCACCCCATTTCTTCCCTACCAGTCATAACCACGTTTGATCCCTGCCTGAACTTTAAAAAACCAAAATGAAAACCGAATCAAAGCAACAACAAAAACAACAAAAAAAAAACAACAAAAAACCAAAAAACCAACCAAGCAAAAATAGCATGTGCCAGTTCCAGATCTAACACCCTGTTCAGTTTTCCTGTGTAAAAAATCACTAGTGTAGAGTGGTACCCTTACATTACCATTATTGAGATGGTTTAACTCTGAGTTAAACAATTATGTTACCGTCGTTTTTGCAACCATTTCAGCTCTTTCATCCAGAAGCCTATCACCAGTGGGAGACAGTCACGCAGAGCTGTATTCAAGTTCCCTTCACAGCTATTACAGAAATCAGGGAACACAAGCTGGAGGTCTGCAGCTAGACAGGCGAGTGCTGCCCCAATCTGTCCACACCTCACAGCCTCATTTTTCTTCTGTCATAAGCCTGATATTCCAAAAAGAAAACAACAACAACAAAGGAAAACAAAACTAAACTAAAGAAAAAAAAAAAAAACACAAAAGGAATACAAGCTCATATTTCTTCCTACGAGACTCACAGGTGGGAATGGCAGGATGGTTTCACACAGGCTCCCCATGCTGTCATGCTGGTGTGGCCTTCACTTAGAAAAAGCAAACACAGCATCAGGGCGAACACCTGTATGCACTTGTCTGGAAAAGCGTGGGGCTGAGCTGAAACGGCACTCAAATGGCCCTTCTTCCCTGCACTTCAGTGGGAAAACCCTATGCAAACCCGTCCCGTGAGGTTTCCTTAAATCTATAGCCGACCTTCTCGCCACTCGGCTGTGGCCGGCGGCTCTGACACGCTCCGCGCTGTAGCAAGCCGCGGCCCATTGATTTCTTCTGGGCTCGGTACGGGCCTAGCCCCACCTGCCCGCCCCCCGCCCTCCCGTCCCGGTGCTGCCCCAGCCACCTGTCGCTCCCGCTTGGCCGAGGGCTCGTCCTTCACCTCGGTGACGAACAGACACGGCACCTTACGCTGCACCGCGCCCCGCCGCCTCATGGCCCCGGCCGCCCGCGCCCGCCGCCACCACTGCGCCTGCGCCGCCCGCCCGCGCTGCGCCACGGGAAATGGAGTCCGCCGCGGCCTCGGCTGCGCTGCTGCTGATGCTGCTGCTGCTGCGCGGGGCGGGGCCGCCTCCAACATCAGGCCCAGCGGCGCGGTGGCTGCGCTCGGCAGGACCGGCCGGGGCAGCCGTGCTTCCCCCGGCACTGGCCCTTGAGAGAGTAGACTCCTATAGACTCCTGGGTCTATAGGTCCTGCCAGGAACCTGCTGCAGCGCGGCCTTGTCATGGGGGCACATCCTCCTTGCGGTGCACCCCCCTGCCCTGGCGTGGGGCCCTCCGCTGGTGCGGGGCCATCTCTGTGCGCCCTGGGTCTCCGTGGGCTGCAGCGCCACGGCTGGCTCACCATGGCCTTCACCGCGGGCTGCAGGGGAATCTCTGCCCCCGCGTCTGGAGCACCTTCTCCCCCTTCTTCTTCCCTTGGTGTCCGAGGTTTCTTTCTCTCACACATATTCCCCCTCCTCCCTCTGACTGTTGTCGCCCATCAGGCTGTGGTATCAAAGATTTTTTTTTTTTTTTTTTTTTTTTTTTAGACCACGGCTGCATCAGCAAGAAGTTGGGTATTATTTAAGCTTCACTAAATTGGTTTGTTCCATTTCACATTAAAAAAGCACCAGAATGGACGACTCTTTGAAACAATCTGATATTCTATATTTTACTTGGATGCAGAAGAGAGAAAGGACGATGTCCAGCCTGGAGAGGTCATGTAGCAGCATGATGCTGATGTCCCAAGCTGGAGGAGCAGTTGGCAACTGTTAAAATGTAACATTCCATCCTGGCTAACAACTGCTCTCCGTTCAGTTCAACAGTTCAACCACATGGAGAAGGTACCACATGCTTCATTCAACTATTTCTTGTTTTAGCTACACTATCCACTGAGTTTTATTTCATCTGAAGGTGTGGTATTTGAAAGAAAACTGCTTTCAGGATAAGATGGTTTGCCTGACTGCTGATAGCTTTAATTCAGAGAAGTACTTACATTCCGCCTGGTAAAAATCCAGGGATGGGTTTAGGGCTCTTGCTTATTCCATCCATTTTAAGGGTCAGGGAGTTGAGTGTTAATGCCTGGGAGATGGGCTGTGTGTCTCAGTGGGTGGCCCAATTGTACTGACTACAATCCAAACGTTTTTGGAGATACTGCTCTTAGACCTAGCTGTTAAAGTCTGGGAGAAACCTGCTTCCAAATATTCCAATATTTTCAAGTGTGGCCTTGTTTTCATTTAAAAATTACTCAGAAAGTCTTTCAGAAATAACCCCAACCTGACATTTACAGTTCTCAGGTGGGATGCCATTCACATCCAGGATATAAACCTGAGTTTACATACTCAGTGTGAAGCTTGTGAGCCTTGCCTCTTTGGGATTGCAAGATTATCGTATGTTTGAGAAAGATACCTCAACTTATAAGGATAAGTGAATTGCATCATCAGACATGATGCTAAAATCTGTGAACTCTGATAAGACAGAGATGCAGAACAATTATATGTGACTAACAGAAGTGACTTGTGTTGTGAAAATACTTATTATCTCTGAAATATTGTGCAGACTTTTCTAGCCACATTGATCAATGGAGGGACAGCAGCAGTATGAGTATATGTGTGAGCAAAAAAAACCCAAAAATTAAACAAATCCGTGTAGACAGTCTATTATTCCCATTAGGTTTTTGTTTGTCATCTTTAAAAACAGCTGAAGCTGAAAGATGGTGCAAGCGGTGTAATAGCAGCAGTGCCAACATCAAGTCCCAAATTTTTTTCAACTTTTGTTGAGAATCTTTCTGGATTTTGTTTCCTGCCCCATCTTTTCCCATAGATTTATGTCCTTTAATAGTAAGGCAGTACTAGCACAAGATTTGCACTTGTACAGCACATTTCATTGGAGATTAACCTGATTTTTCCATTGTACAGAAAAGTAAACTCAGCCACGTCAGTTAAATTACTTAAGAGATTTTTTTTTTATTCCAAGCAGCTCATGAAAAGTCTGCAGTACACAAAGTAGACTGTCTCACACCTATTCTATTCCAGAAACAATTTTACATCACCAAACAGCATTGACCTAACTCAATCACTTTAGAGCTGTCTAGAGCTTATGATAAAAGTAATAAAAGATAATTTAAAGTGTTGTAAACTATAAGAAAGTGGTCCCATAAAATCTTGGTCATATGTTCATAGCAGTGTGAACCATCATATATTCAACCCTATGTTCACACAGCATGTACTAATCCATTTGTTCCATTTTGATTGTTATACTTACAACACCTGAAAACTCTTTTCTCCTGCAGCAAAACTACAGCAAGTTCTCCTGTTTCTGGGAGACAGAGCCCGTAGGCTGTAGGAGGATAAGCTGTGACTTCTTTCACAGAAAACCCCGTAATATAAATGGACTTTATTTACCACCTAGTAACAGTGAGTAAAAATATTTTCTCAACAATTTGTTCATTAGAGTAATGAAATAGACAAAAATGTCCTTCCAGTGCTTATGTAATATATAGTAAGGTGAAGAAATGCACCATGGTGAATCAATCAGGTATGATCTGCTATCCCAGGAAGTTTAAGGGAAAGAATAGGATAAGATTGCCACATTAATCATTTTAGCTGTTGTATTATGCATCTTCATTCCTGTTAGTGATATAAAAGATGAAGTCACATTTTGGTTTCTGAGATCCACGGAATAAAAATGTTGTTTAACTTGAATTTCTGATAGATTAAATCTCTCTAGTAGTTAAAGTGGTTAGTATGCAGGTAATAATTTAAGAAAAATCAAAAGTATTGTGTGTGGTGGAAGAGGAGGTTTGTAGGGACACTGGTATCTCTTCATAGAGCAGAACATGTATTGATGAGATGCCCCTTGTGGAGATAACATCAGATTATGGAGCTGTTTGTACAGATATAATTCCAGCTTGTTGTTTTGAATAAAAATTTCAGGCTTGAACATTGGTTACATGTTACTGAAGTAGAGTAATAGTGTGTAAAGCAGCAATCTTATTTGTGGAGAACTCCACCATTACGAGTTGGGTTTTTTACCTCATCCATTTCTAAGGGGAGCTCTTAACTACCAGAAATCCTGGTAGACAGCTGGAATCCAGAAACAGGAAAAGATCCAGGGCAAAGGACAGATGTTAGAAGCAGGAGTGAGGAGAGCAAGTCACTTACACATCACAGGCATGTTTTTGGCTGTGGTACAAGCCAGAGATTGTACCCAAAAGACACTGTGGGCAAGTGTATCCTGTGTAAGAGCCATGTCTGACAATCACAGCTAGAAAACAGACAATCCCTTTTACTTTTTAGTGAAATATGTACAAGTTCAAAGCCTGTGTGCGCCACAGTAGCATTGCAAATACTAAACCTGCTTTTGTTTGTTTGTTTCTTTTTTTTGTTCTTATACTTAAAAATCTTGTTAAACTAATTTAAGTTTGATTTGGCTTATTCTACCTGGAGCTAAAAATAGCCTTTTCCAAACAGTGATAAAGGCTCCATCAAGTTACTGTTGTATCTTAGACATCTCTTACATGAGATACAACAAATCTGAATTGCAATCATGTTATAAGAAAAGGTTTAACATGATATACATTCTGCTCATAAGCAATCAAGAGATGCACAAGAATAAAAACAACTGGAATAATAGAAAAACACCCACACTTACTTTTAGACTGGAAAATATATCAAATTTCAACCTTTTAAATAAAATACACAGAGTACTATGGTTGCAAATCAGTCAGCTTGAAAAATACCCAGAGACTCATAATTTTTTATCATTTTTTTTTTAATCC
Organism: Muscicapa striata striata; assembly: GCA_030060385.1. Classification (NCBI taxonomy): domain Eukaryota; kingdom Metazoa; phylum Chordata; class Aves; order Passeriformes; family Muscicapidae; genus Muscicapa; species Muscicapa striata. The sequence goes on along the minus strand of JAREIS010000014.1, from coordinate 2,073,640 downwards.
ATTGTATTTCCTGGCTCTTGGAATGTGTTATCCTGGTACTAAAGCCATTTTGCTGAAAATATAATGTGTGGGGATAAAATCCTTAAGAAAATAATATATTTTCTGATTTTTATTCTGATTAAGTGTAAATTATTTTCGTGAACTTCGCATTCCCTCACAAAATCTACATTTTGTACCTAGTAATGAGTTTTGAGATTTAGTTTGATATAAGAAAAAGTCTTCAAATTTGAAATGAACAATCCTGTGCTTAGCATTGCTAAATTCAAAATGGATGCTGTAGGGATTGATACAGCATGTTTGCAACTTTTAAAAATAGTGTAGTGATGAAAATGTTCCTCTTTTCAAAAGTCTGGATTCAGCAGTGCCTGTGTCTATTCGGAGGAGCTGGTGCCTGTGTTTTTCATACTTTCTGGAGCTGGAGGTGCTCTCTTGCCAACCTCTGCTCAAGATAATGCCTAATCCTGATAATGTTTTCAGAAGTATACCTGCTGATGTCAACCTGGATGTGATACTTGAGTTTCCTTCACAAAGTAAATCTAATGTTCTTGTCTGCAGATGTCCCATTGAAACAGGATGTCCAAGGAGGCATTCTTCATCCAGCCTATCGTCAGGACTCACTCAGAAATCAAGAGAATGTTTTAGTACCAATTCACCCTCCACTGATTATAAACCTCAGTGATGAAGAGGATGATGAAGAGGATGGTGAAGAGGATGATGACGAGGATGACAACTGTAACCAGTTTTATCTTTTATAAGCTAGTTGTATGGGTTTTGTCAGCTTTGCAATGTACTTCACAACTGATTTTTATAATAACCATTACACTTTTAGGAAAGAGTTGTTGAAAAGTTTTTGAAATAGTTTTCAGCTAATCTTTAAATTGTTGGAACTGATAGTCACCACATGTGAGCAAGGCAGTATTTTCTAACTCCTGTGATCCAATTCAAATGGCCATCAAAAACTCCTCAAGATTTTGGGATGAAATTACAAGTTTAGGAGTACTTTGTTTCTGGGAAACAAATTTTTGAATAAGGGCTGTATGCACTTAACAGTGAAGGTGAAGTCACAAATTTTTTTGCAAAAGATAGTTGTGTGACTTTACCTTAAGTAATTTTTTCAGCTGATTTACTTCTAGGCAGTCTTAGTTTTTGGAGAAAATGATTCTTAAATCTAGCAAAGAGAATTGATGCAAAACTCTCCACTAGTTGAACTGAATGTTTTTATATATATATTTACATATATATATATATACACACACACACACACATATGTTCTAGTACAGTTAAACTATTGACTGTGTCTCCCTTAAAGATAAGAGATTCGTAGGGATGGAACAAATGACACATTCCTGGAGAGTGAAAAGTGAGAAAATGACCTCCTTTCAGCCATGCAAATTACTGTGCTGCCCCAACCCAGTTTCCACTTTCCCACTGCCCATCAGGTTGGCTAGTAGACCAGCCTGTTAGTGTTTCCTAACTTGGTTTCAGCCTGAGTATGCCACTCAAACAATATAGAAAGTAGGGCTTTGCTATTCTTCATAGCCTAAACTGAGAGAGATCTGGAGCAGTCCCTTCACCAGCTCTGCCAACAGGCAGTACAGGATAGTACAGGGCAGAGGTTTTGTGACAAGCACTCTCTGGTGACATGTTGAATCTGATTTCCTTGTGGGTGTAAATGAAAGATTATTTTGAAAATGAATGTTGGAGATATTTTTTAATCCTTTTGAATTAACAAACATTTGCTTATTAAAATGTGTTTTAACTGAAGTCCCATTGCACTCGAAAATACCTAATGTTAAGTAATAATTTTTCAGTCCAGAAGCACAGGTTGCAGACAAGACCAAAAATAGCCAATGGCCAAAATTGAAGTCATTATCATATTTTATTATTAATAATTATTGAAGGTCTTTGTATAGTTATCTTGTAATCTTTTACAAATATTTCCTGCAGATGTTTCTAACTGGATGCCTAAGACTGTTATAGATATTGAAGAGGAAAGAGCAATAAGGGATATATGCTATAAATCTGGTAAATATGAAATTAATCATTCTTTCCTTAAAAGCAATGCTTCCAATACAATAAACTTTGGGGCTTTTTTTTTTTTTCCCCCTATTGGGGCATGTGTAGGAGAGTATTATGGGATTCAGAACCCTTACAAACACCAATCGACAAAAACTGTATCTTCACCGTGGCAAGATGAGTTATTACCCTTGGAAACTACTGAACAAAACCTGCAGAAAGGCAAGTATTTTGATTTCTTTGGACTGTATTTGCCACTAAAATTGCTGTAAATGGGAGAAACTATTACATAGTTTGCACTTCCTCCCCATTTCTTAAATTTAGTGAAAAAAATATTACAAAAAACATATTTGTATTTGCCAGCAAATTTCAAAAACACTTCATTCTTTTATGCCATATATATAGTCACACTAGTGCTGATGACCTGCATCAATTGTGAATGGAAAAGGTAGAAATGGGCTATTAACCCAATCTGCACTTTCCTGACATACACAACATAGGCATTTCATATTATTTCATGATAAAGATTTATGTAGTCTAATTTTAACCATTCTGAGTTTAGGAATGTAGTTTAAATTTCTCCAATGGAACTCCAATGAATCTCCTTTTTATTGAATCACCAGGCAGTGCCAAAGGGTCAGATGAGCCACTTTACCAGAGGTGCTCCATGATCTCTGCTGGCTATTTTGGGTTAAAAACGTCAAAATCTACCATTAAATCAAACTTTTCCATAACTAAATTTAGATTAAATACCTCCTTCAATTGAGAAGAGAAGAACAAAAGTGTTACATTTTGTTGTGAATTCTCATCCATCCAACATAATTAAGGTCAAAAGAATGCAAATTTGTAAATATTTACCCCAGTTCTTATGGTTTTCCATTTATTATTCCCTTCTAATGTCTAAATTTGAAATGTTTGTTATTAAAATAGTTTTGATAAATTATTTCTAACAAATATAAAGATATATTTAGTCTACAGATGAGAGACTCAGTGACAAATGTGTGAACATACCTTTTAAAAAGTGTCTTTATTTATCATTAGACACATTAGAAGAAAAAGATAGATGTTTCCCAAAAACAATTTTTCAGTTGAGTTCTCTGAGCCTTCAGGTACTATGATGACATGCATCCTGAAAATGCCATAAATTCAATTAGATAGGATTAATAAATATAATTCATGGGTAGTGAGAAGCTCGTGAATAAGCAGGTAATTTATAGCTGGGTCTTTACTTTGAAGCCAGTCTTCTTTAGTCTATGAATTATAATATTTTCCTACAGAGAATGAAAGATAGACATCAGTTACACTAGACAAGATTCAAATAATTAATAAAAGAGAAAGAAGGTTATGAAATGAGAGGTTAAGAGAAGTTGTACTAGACTAATCAATGTCTCATAGGGGTGGGAGGGAGAGAATGTCAGTGCCATTACCTGTGCTTACACAGAACTAAACATACTTTCTGTTGCCTTTCCAGGTGATGGTAACACAATTCCTACAAGATTTAATAATACAAGAAAGGAAAAAGAGAGTTCAGAAAGGAGAGTATCAATAGAGAGTATTCCCAGACCAGATCATAAATCCTTTGACATTGGAGGTAATATACTGTAGCATCAGCTCCTCATTGCTGAACATCATGTGGTAAATAAAATAACTAAATATGCATGCATTAAACTTCCCAATTCTGAATTTGAGTTATTATATGTTCTTTATGTTCTAGACACTCTTTCTCGTGCTGAACCATTAATTGTAACAATAAAACTCATTGTTTATGATATATATTATGCTTATTTTTGGATTGCACTGGAAAAAAAATTGTTTATGCAGATTACAGTTGATTTTTGGGAAAGAAAGGGTCCTGTGGAGTTATGAAAAGAGAGTGTTGAGATGCAGACAAGTTGGTTAGAGCTTCGTGCTAGTAACACCAAAGACATGGATTTGATCCCTGTATGGGCCATTCATTTAAGAGCTGGACTTGATGATCCTTGTGAGTCTCTTCAAACTCAGGATATACTGTGATTCTGTGACTGTCTGAAGTCAATATGCTTTCAAAAAATGTTACTTTTGTGAGATTATCCACCGTTAAGAAGAATAAGCTTTGTATTTTTCCATTACCCAACAGAAAAATAACAAAGCTGCAATCCCTGCAACTTGTGTAACAGGATCAATCCCTCTGCATACACTTGGTTGACCTTAAAGAAGACACACTGCTTTGACCAATTGAGTTCAGAATTGAACGTGATTAAAGTTGAAGAATGCCCCATTCTTCTTAAATTTACTTAATAGTGGTATTCAATCCTTTTTTCATAAATGTTTATTAAGTATAAAAACAGTAATAATTGTACTATTCTTTTCTCCCCTTACTTTGGCAATGCAAAATAGTGCAATACTATGCTAGGACTGCTTGCTTTAGCTTGGAGCAAACTGATGTGTGTCTTCTAGCTCCAGAACTATTGTGCAGTAGAAATGTATCTTACATTCTACATCTTTTCCTGTGGCCTTTATGTACAAAAGTATCTTTCTTTTTAGATATTCTTTATGTCTGTATAAACAGTTACCACTGAGCCACAATTCAGTAATTGAATCTCTGTTCACAATTATATGTATTTAATACTATTTTCTCTAATTTTTGTGGGCTTTATCCAAATCAGCTATTTGGTTTCTACTCACTTCAGGTAAAAACATGCCATTTAAAAAGCAGACCCTGCATTTTTCACCTTTATCAGGGTTCTTTTGAGTACAGATAACTTTGTGAGACTCCTTTCCTACAGGAGGTGGTGGTTCTGTGATGCAGAGGAGCACATTTGTTGATGGGAACAGATTTGAGGCACTACCTCGGGAAAAAGGACCAATTACCTCGAAATATTCCAGTGTGAAAGGTATTTCATTATTATATATTTGCAGATTTTTAGATTAGATTAGATTTTTTTCCTCTGCAGGTGTGATGAACATTATATATTTTGTGTAAAACCAATCTGAAGTGAAATTTACACTAACGGTGTGATTTATTTCACTGCAAGATGGCAGCAGTTGTTATAGTTAATTCTGCTTCTTTCTGCCTGTTTGCATCCTCTGATAGATTCAATTATGAGTCCCTGAGTTACTAAATTCTTTGATGCTCACATTAGATCATGGAGAGTGGTGTGCACTTTGGACAAGTAAAACAGATTTAATTGTAGGTAGTATCTCACAGAACACAGGACTTCATATAACCAGTAAAAATATAGTTAGGGAAAGAGCATAACACTTGTGATGAAGTGTGTTTTTCAAAAAATAGTCACATACAGCAAACTAAACTGCCTACACCAAAGTGCCTTAATAAGTTTAATCCTTTTCACAGGAGAGTTCCAGAATACATTTGTCAATGTAAAAAATGTTATTGTGAGTAGGTGGTTATCCAGTTATTTCTTTGCAGTTTTAGAATAAAATGGAAAAATAGGACAGATTTTTATCTTTAAACTGCCCCATAAAATGGAGCAGAAGTAGAGCATTTCTGCTGCATTTTGGCCTGAAAGGCCTGCGAGAAACCAAAAGTGCTTATTTACAATAGCAGGAAAAAGGAGAACAAAGCCCCATCTTCCCAAAGAGTAGCAGGGCCAGGAGAAGAGCTCTGTGCTTACTTTAAAATACAGCTTTCCCTGTGAAGCTCTGTTTGTAGTTTGACATAAGCTTACTTATGCCACAGTGCTGCTGCAAATTTATCTCCATCATTGGAAGTATTTTGTTGTGTTCACGCACTGCACATGTCCAGGGTATATCTGGGTGCTACAGGCAGAAGTCATTCACAGTTCAGCCGGGCATCCTTTGAAGTGCTTGGATTGGTCTCCATGGGCTCAGCCATGGGTGTGTTCCAGAGGTCCTCACCTATAGTGTAGAGAAAAGATGATCTGATTTTTGCATTTAGAGTTAATTTTTGAGTTGGCCTTCAAGATTTCTTCTGCTAGAGGAAATATAGAAACTTTTGCTTTCCTTCTAGGGAATGACACTTTTAGGATAATTTATATGTGAAACTGTGTTCCACCTAAAGGGACCTATTTATGAAGTAGGAGATTATGTTTTTAAAACACCACAGTATTTTTGGCTATGAACATTTTTTGTGCTTTCTAAAAAAATAAGTATATGTTATTTTAATCTCTCAGAAACAAGCCACACTGAGCTGATAAAGAACCACCACTGTAAGGAAGTAAAGGAAAATAAAAGGATTTCTGAGGAGCGAAGAAATTCAGCTAATGCAGTAACTGGCAAAGGTATTTTGAAAAAATCATTTGCTTATTCATTTTTATTTACTAAACTGTGAGATGATTTAGCACTATCAAGTAAATTTCTGTTCTTGTGTCCAGTATGGATAGCCCATACTTGGTTTGGTCTCTCTACAAAGAACATTTTAAAACTCTTGTTCGGTCTCCAGTTGCCTACACTATTTTGAATAATAGGACAACCTTTTTGCTTGTATTTTCACTTTTAGGAATTCACACTCCAGATCCCAAAGTAAAACCAAATTATCAACAAAGGGGTCAAAGTAAGGATGATGAAACTGCTTCTTCCAGTCCGTATGGGAGAGAAACTGGAAGATACACTCATTTAAATTCTCCAGAACCTCGACGATCAGCTTATGTAGTGTACCGGACTGTCACTCAAAAACCTAAATTCAATGGACCTACAGGTGGGTTCTTGTGTACACAGATTTCTTAAAATGCCTGTCTGTATTGTGCTGCATTCAGCTGGGTCCCTGCAGGTGAATAATAAATTATTTATGCCTAAATACAGGCATGAATAAATTTGATCAAGCAGAATTTTCACAAGTAGATTTCAGCCATATCCATAGACAGAAATGTAAAGGTTTATAAAGCTTTACAATTTGTTAGACAGAATATTCATGAGCAATAATTGAGCCATCTTTACAGTAGGAATTCATGGATGCAATAAAGTGGTGATGTGCACAAACATAGTGATCCCCCCTTTTTACAGCATGTCTTATGTGACTTATTCTTTTCAAGTATTTAATAAACCTTGAAAACTCCACCTTTAAGCCCTTATTCCAACTACTTATAGTAGAAGTATTTTTTGTAGCAAAATTTCAGTTGTATCTCAAGAAATGTTTCTTGTTCAGCCTTATTTTTCCCAGTAGGATATGAAAGAATGACCTTGCTTTTCAGCATATAATTCCATGTGGATGTCCAGGGTGTTCCCCTGGCTTCCCTGGGGATCTCAAAAACCCCCCATTGCAGGCCTCTGAGAGACCCCCGAATGAGACCCAGGTGTCTCAGGGGCTGAACTTAACTGCGATTTCACTGGAGTTTTCATTGTTATGAATTTGTGTTTATTTTCATTATTTAGGATTATTTTTTGTCTTGAATAAACAAGCGTTTGGGTGTTATTCACACTTCTGTTATGAATTTAAATGCAGTGTAAATCTTTGTTAAATCTTTTAACATTGATATTATTTTTTTTTTTGTTAATTGTGTTGGACAGAGGACTGAATCTATTCTTTCTGCTGTCCATGAAGGATGGTTCTTTCCTTCCTCTTACTCTGCTGTCTTCTTGATGGCACATGCTATGTCATTAATTTGACAAGAAACCTACAGGTGGGATTCTGAGTATTGCATCTTTCTTTCTGGCAATCTGCTTTAGATTGATTGCACCTTTTGCTTTATTTTTATCTTGCTAATATATATAGCCTCACCCAATCTAGTACATCATTTGGGCTTTATTTGAATTTTCAGTTTCTGTGTCCATGGTTTCTCGGAATAATTTGTTTTTCCATTTGTCACTTTGTCAACAGATTTAGTGGTAAATAATTTAAATAATCAGAAATCAAAAAAGTAATTTCATCTTGCCAGTTTAAGTCTTCTCTCTTAAGCTGGGCTCATTCTCCATTTTGTGGTGCCTCCCTGTCTTAATTTTTAATAACAGAGTAATGCCTTCAGACAGGGTAATGCCTACTTTAAGGTGAATAAAATGAAACAAATTCAAGCATTGGTGCTTTGTCTTGAGGACAAACAGCTGTCTCTTTTTTCTTTTTTATTTTTTTTTTTTTCTTTTTTCTTTGAATGTTTGCTTTTATTAAACGTGAACAAGGTGGTATAGGGATTACAGAGAGAACATTCTTTATATGAAGAATGCATTTTATGAAATTTCAAGATTAAAAAAGGATAGAACATTTTTGAAAAAATGAGAATCAGCATTTTTGTTGTAAGAACAATCATTAACATTTTTTCTGCCTTTCTTTCCAGCAGTACCTGAGTCCTATGGTCAGAAAGGCTCTAAACAAAAGAATCAACCTGACACTAATAGGAGATTTTGGACACAAACAGAAAACTATGGTAATATTTATACATTGTGTATAAACTGAAAATTGTAGGATTATTGCAACATTAATAATTTTAATTGATCACATTAAGATGGAATTAAAATAAGAATATTATTAATATTAATTTTTAATCAATTTTTTAAAAATGGTTTGTGATTAGGCAGCATATTCTGAGACACAAGCAACTGTCTAGCACAAAAACATAATGTAGCCTTATATATAGGGTTTTCACAAGCAGGGATAAAACAGAAGCTATTGATATCTTTGGGAAGGTCTTCAGCTTAGGAACATTACCTTTGTTAAAACCAAGGATGTCCATAGCAGAATCTCCTATTTGGAGGATCACGTGAGCCTCATGGAAATGCTATAATAGTGCAAATTATCTTTAAAGTTCTAGAGAGAGTCTGCCTTTAGTACTAGCTTGTGCTTCAAAGGTGATGTCTGACTTGTCTGATGCATTAATTAAAACTTCAGCCAATGTAATATTTAATTTATATATCAGACTAAGGGAGTCTTTCCTGAAATTTTGGCTGAAATGAGGGAAACAATGTGTATGTTTTTCTTATAGGCAAATATACTTCTGGATCTTCTCATTCACCAGCTTGGAGGAAAAGAAATCCGCAAGCAAAACCATTCTCTAAATTTAAAATAACCACTCAGGTAACTGATAGAAATGGTTACAATTCAGCCTTTTTAGGAGAATTGGCATGTCTCTGCCTACCTAGAAAATTTAAAAGTGCTTATAAGGCTTCCTCATTCAAAACCTGCAAGATTCTGATCAATGCTGAGTAGCTGAAAGAGCACTTTAATAGTTTTATTTGTTTTCAGTCATGTACCTTTGCCTGAATAACTAACCTGTGATTTCTAATCTTTTAAACAATAATACTTACATGAAAACAAAAGTGTGTACTCTAAAGTAAAGTGCTACAGAGGGCAGGTTTTGGATTCTTGCCCCAAACACAATAGAGACCACATGAGTTTGATCCATCAGTTTCTCTGCTGTTGTTCATGAAGCTTCAGCAATGGCTGAACAACAACCAGCTGAGGTCTGAATCCATGAAGGAACTCAGGCTATAAAATGTTTGCAAGATACCCTAAAGACCCTTAATACATTTTACAGCTGCCTTGAAAGCTGAAATTAGAACCTTTATCTGGCCTTTCATGTTGAAATTTTACTCCTTAAAATGTTTCTGAAGGAGCATGTAGTTATACTCTAAAAATTTTTGCACAGAATTTTGTGTATATCTATTTTGACAGCAGAGTAAAGAAGACATGGAAGTGAATAAAAAAGGAGAAAAAGAAACATCTAAAGGGAAATAAAGAAATTATCAACTGGAATATCCAAAGATGAAGAAACTTCAAATTCCTAAAAGAAGATTCAGGAAGGAAGCACACTATAGTGTTTCAAAACTGGTTAAAAATTTTTAAAAGTATGCTCTGCATGGTGACATATAAAGATCTATATGCACTAAGTTTAATCTGCTATAAAAATTTGGCAGTTGAAGTTATTTTTGCAGACTACGGCTCTACACCATAGACAGATAGTAATAGTTTGTAGAGAAAAAAATCCTTAAGCAGAGTCTTCCCCTATTTTATTTGATAGACATTTTAAGGCATAATTCCTAATACGAATAAATGCTACTAGTTATTCTTAGCAGTTTCAGAGGACTTTTAATATAAACAGCAGTAGTGTAATGCATTGTAGAATGTGGTTTGCTGGTACAAAACCCAGATTCCTAGATGGTTTAGCTGTTTTGCCAGTTGTTTGGGGACTCAATTTGAATTCAAGATTTTGCAATTTTAGAGGAGCAGTAGAACTGTGTTATGAACCAAATGAAATTCACAAGAAAGCTCTCAGAATTAATTGAGATATGTATTTACATGTGTTTCAATCTAAAATATGAAGACCTGCATAAAGACCGAGAGGAAGACTGATAAGAAGGATACTTTAATATTGCTTTCTGGGGAAACAAACCTCATACTGAAGTGTTACTTGTATATGACTTCATATCTTTTTCTCAGATGTTTTCTCAGTTTTTAGCATTTACCTAACCTTTGGTCATTCTCAGAACACAATCAGTTTTTTAAGAGAGCCCTTCAAACTTCTTTCTGTAACACTAGGATCCAGTAATAATCTCTGTGGCATCTGTGACTGTGAGAATGAAAGCATTTTGCCACCTTGGAGCCTTTTCTTCCGTGACTGCTTATAACATGAGGCTGGATCAGTTACCTTCCAAGGTACTTCTAGCTGAAGTTGTTCTGTTGTTCTACGAGAAATATAGTCATATGTTTCTCTGCCCTACTTGATTATCTCAATAGTGGTATAATTTTTATTTTATTTTGAAATTAATTTTTAATCATTTAAGTTAGAGCACGCTGTACTGATCATAGACATGTATGCAGTTATGCATCACTTTTCTTAACTGGAAGAAGAATAGATAAACCTAGAGGATCTGGTTTAGCTAAGTAAAAATGTACAAAACAAGAAGCATCTTTTTAAAATCAAAGAGTAGGTGTGTTGGAAGTGTTCCCTCCACCTCTGATTAGACATTAATGTTTCAAATTGTAGCACATGATGCCTTGCAGCCACATTGCACGTTGTCTGCCTGAGGCAATTTAAAATCTCAATTCAGAGGGCTGTTGTATCACATCATTTTTTTAATATCTTGATAAAGACTTTTAATTCCCCTTTTTCACATTACAAATTTTTAAATTTTACATTTGCTATTTGACCAATGTCTCCACAATTTAGAGTATTAAATTTGATAAGACCATAAATGGGCATGGGCAAATGTTGATTGATTGATGTTGGTCTGATTTTAGCATTCCGTTAAAAAGGATAACAATATTTAATTTGTGCAAGTGGTTAATATTGTTACTTTAGGGATGTATAGGTGCAGGTTGTGCTGTGCTGCATGTGCTGCCTGCTGGCTTGTGCCACACAGATCCCTTACCACAGGAGAAAATTAGCAGCTCCTGCTTAGTATAGGTGATTAAACTCTCTGCCGGACCTCGCCTTTATTTAGTGGTGCAGCAGGTTCTCAGGTGGCTGTCCTTTCTGTTTGACAGTAGAAATGAAGAACAGAGTTGGCTTCTTAGGAAAAATCGTGTAAGAGTTCCAGTGACCAAAATGGGGTAATTTACCAAGGATGGAATTTATAAGATGTGCTGGGCTGTGGTCAGAGACCAATTTGGCTTGGGGCTCCCAGCATCTGAAGGGTCATATGGGTAACTCTACTATCTTCTTTTTAGTGTGGTCTCAAAATATCAGGATCTTAAGAGGTCCTTTATACAATCTGAACACCTTTCTGACTGGGATCATAGAGAACAAGGCACCTCTTGATACAATTTAACCCACCTTCCCACCCTGAAAAACCAACTCAACAAAGCAAAGCCAAAAGAAAATAATTTTTTAGCATCTTAAGATGTGAATATCCCAGCAGATGGTTGGGCTAAGTGTCAGGCTCTTCTCAAGGGAAAGACAAGGAAATGCAGGAAGAAAGTGGCCATGAGGGTAATAGTGGGCTGATCCTCAGTTTTTTTGGAATCACACCTTCAATACTCTTTTCACTGGAGCTTCCTGTAGAGAAATTATAAATTCTGTTCTTTTAGTCATCACTTGCTCAACCCAGGAATTCACAGATACCAGAAAATACCTAAACATTGCAGATTAAATATATGGCTCAACAAGATATTTACAGTTTCTGTGTGGTGTTAGCTGCTCTTGACAGAAATCAGGAACATTTGGGATCAAGTGCTTTGTGTGATCAAATCCTTAATTAAGATTTCCCTTTAACAGCTTCAAAGACACCAAGATTCTCTAAAATAATAAAAATGCTGCTTGTTTTCAGATCATAGATACTGTCCCTGTTATACTTTTTAATCTTGTCTGGTTTTCTTTGTCATTAAAACCCCAGAGAGGAGTCAAAGGAAACTGAGGATATCCAGCATTTCATGCAGATTGATTGCATTTCTGCACTTTCACATAATCATTGCATGACAGACCTTGCCATTGATTTACACTTACAGTAGTTGAAAATAAGCTCTTAGATAATGACCCAAAGATCAGAAACAAAAGCGCTGCTGAGGCAGAGTTGAACTTGCCATAGTATTAAGTGTGTGTGGCTATAATCTGCTGCTGAATTGGAAGGCCCAGGGAAATAAGTGATTTGTTGCTTTTACCATAGACATGTTAAAATATGCTAATTTTTTTCCAGATGTGCTTCTAAAAGCACATCAGAAATCTGATCTAGGTGAATCATATTCTTTAGTAAATAGAATAAAAGTGCTACCACCTGCATTTTGACAAAAATTTCCAAAGCTTCTAGTCTGAGATCCTGCATTTCTTAACAAACCTGTATGGCTAAATTAATATCATTAACTCCCAGCATCTCAGCAGCACTGATATTTTAAATATTCTTTTTATTAATTAAGATAGGAAAGCCCACCTCAAGTTAGCACCTGAACAAGAAAAACATTGTTTTTTGTAAAATAAAAATGGAATAAAATGTCCCTGGCAATTGTAGACATTGTTTAAAAAGTATTATTTTGACAGTTTTCCCCTAAGAAAAGATATTTTCTGATAAAAGCTCCCTTGTACAACAATACATTATGTAAATATATAAATTTATTTTAGAAAAGCAATTGAGTCTGTCTATTATTTAACTGTGTGTGAGGCCACCGGGGGGCGGTGCAGTTTTAAGAATGGGTTTGAACGACGCCCAGCAGTAACATCCTCGGCGTGCTCTCGGTTCCCGCTCTCCAGGGCTTTGTAAAGCCTCTCCACGGTGTTCTGCACAGGCTTTACGTTCAGAGAAAAGACACAATAGTCTTCTTATGGCCAGCTAGGGGGAGAGCTGAAACAACCGAAATTCAAAATTGCTAAGTAGCTTTTTTTTTTTTTTTCCTCATAAAACAGAGTGGTGATATAACCCTACTTATCTCTCATTCTACACATTTTCCAAAAGGTGTTTTCTGTTATCTCCTGTTCTGGACAGTTCTCACTACAAGCTCCTTCTCAGAGAAACTGAGAAGTCTTTGAAAAGTTGTTCCCCGACTGAGAGTTTCCTTTAGTCTTTCCAATCTGGAAACATTTTAAGTGTTTTTAAATGCCTTTGCTTTTCATATTTTGGGGTATTTTTCAAGTGGAAATAACGATAGAAACATGTTACCGTGATATGTAGGATTTGAAGCATCTGAGAGCACAACTATTATTCTTAAAATCCTGCTCCATCTTTCCTTTTTTTACTTTCTAAGGAAAAGGCTGTTAGGCAAGACTAGATATTAAATTGACAGGTCCATTTGAGAAGGTAAAGTGACATCCAAAACTCCTTAGTTCGTTTAAGAACATATACAAAAGACACTTTTGGGGGTTTTATGGCACTTTTTGCTTTCCCTGGGAAAAAGTAATGTCTTCAGAGATTGGTGTCCTTGTTGTTGCTGTCATGCATGATCCTAGAATCATAAGTGAAGACCACCAAGATCACGGAGTCCAAGGTTTATTAATGAATTTCCAATCTAAGGATAGAATGTGCTTCATATATCTTCATAACTCATTCTGCCCCCTGGGGCAATCTTCAGGGCACCTTTTAAAGATTATAGTGCCTCGCTGAATATGCACCAAATGCAACATACTAACACAACCCACAGTAATCCTTATGACTTCCTCACAATTACTGATATTTTTAGATTCAAGTGTATCTTGATTGATCACAACAGAGTGGCTTTCAAGTTTTCCATTGCAATATGCATTGCAGCCTGCCAAATTGATATTTCCCTTGGAGATAAATGAGGATGTAAAATGCTGCAAGACTAACTTCAGAAGAAAAATTTGGAAACTGGGCAAATACGGTGGAGAACTGTAGAAGGAACAATAAATTATGGAAATGCAACTATCAGTTGCAAGTTATGTACAACATGATTTGCACCAGCTCTTTCACATGTCCATTGCCAATCAAAACCTTTGTTCTGTTTGGCATTGGGAGTACCTGATGATGAAGGGAAGACAGAAGTCTTAAATTGCTTGTGCTCATAAGTACCAGACCATTAACATTCAGAAATTAATTATTTTGAGGGATTATTAGTTTTATTCCATTATGTTTAAGTTTGTAGGTGTTTTTCATAGGCCAAAGCACATGTCAGCAAGAACAGTGCCAGTAAAGTTGGGATGAATGGGCTGCTGAACTACTCACTGATACTGCCAGCTGTCAAGAGAAGTCTTGAGTCTTTAAAAAGTAAAACTGAATTGTGCGCTGCTGTATTTTTGTGTCCAATATAAGGAATTGAAAAATATGATAATTAAAATATTTTGTAAATGACTTAAAACTTTTGGGAGGGAGCTGTTGAACATTTTGTGAAATGATAATGATGTATTTCATAGTGAAAATGCCACATGACAGTAGCACTGAGATTCAAGTCTGGAAACTGGCAGATGTTTAGCATTTCTAAACTTCAGGCCACAGGTACCTGCTGTTTGATTTAAGGCAATAGAAAAACCACCAGCATGGCTTGAACCAAAGTTGCTGTAGAATAAGTAGCCACAATAGATGAACTTTTTTGATTTGCTATTGTTTTATTTGCCCTAGAGTGCTCTGCCCTTTTTTAAAGTGACACACCTAAGGGTTTTACAGCAGTGTCCTCCCTTTGTTCTAACATGACTGATCCGACATTTCGTTTGCTATAAAAAGCTGTTTTAAAGCCTTTATTTTAAAATCCCTAGGATGGTACACACTATTTAAAAGCCAAGGAATAACAGCATCTAATATTTATTTTAATAGACTAGTAGCCGCTTTTTAGATTACATAATGGAAATAGGTTTTTGCATACCAGATCATATCATGCTTCTCTGAAGAATTTGAGATGTGCCTCTCAACAGAACTGGTCTTGAGAAAACCCCCTCTTTCCTAAGTGAACTCCAGGCAGGTGGTAGCAAAGAGCTAATGTCCTGAAAAGACTATTTCCTGATTGTGTGTATATATGTATGTATATATGTGTATACATACATATATGTATATGTATATGTATGGATGAATATATACATTTTTCTTAAGTGCACACAAGAGCCACTGGGGTTTGTTCATAGACTTTGAACTATCTTGGGAGGGAGAGAGAGAAAACCAGGCTTCCCAGTGATGAACAATGGGATAGTGTGTCAAAATTTGAGAAGCTTGAGGAAACCTCTTCTAATGGGATCCCTCAATCTGCTTCAGGAGGTGTTGACTACAATGTACCACACATTACATGTTTCTACAATAATGCACGACATGAAGAAGAAAAACAAGATGCTTTGGCTCAGTCCCAGAGATTTGATATTATTGGCATAATTGAAACCTGGTGGGATGTATCCTGTGACTGAAGTGCCCTGTTGGACAGTTAAATGTTCTAGAGAGACTAGAGGAGGTGGGGCATGGCCTTGTATGTAATAGATCGGACAGAATATATTGAGCTCACAGTTGGCAATGGCACAGTTGAGATCCTTTGGGTAAGAATCAAGGAGCAAATAAATAATGCAGATGTCACCGTGGAAGTCTGCTATAGACCTCCCAGCCAGGTCAATGATACCAACAATGATTCTTTTAGCAACTAAGGAACGCTTCCAAGGCAACTGCCCTTGTCCTTATGGAGGATTTCAACTTGTCAGAAATTAGCTGGGAGCACATTCTGGGCCAGAAGATTCCTAAAACACCTGGATGACAACTTTACTGAACAGGCCCTAAGGGAGCTGACTCAGAAATGTCCTTCTTCATCTACTGCTCGTCAACAGAGTGAATCTCATAAATGAAGTTGAGATTGGAGGCCACAGCAACCACAAAGTGACTGAGACTAAAATCTCTGTTGACAGGAGGAAAAGTGCCAGCAAAACTTCAACCCTGGACTTGGGCATGAGGAGAACTGACTTCAGGCTGCTCAAAGAATTAGTGAGTGAAATCCCCTGGGAAAATGTTTTTTTTAGCTGCTGGGATACATCAGTGCTGCTCATTTTTTAAACATCACCTCTTAAGAGTACAGGAGCAGGTAATTCCCAAATGTTGTAAGTCAGGCAGATGAGGTAGAAGGGCAGCTTGGCTGAACAGAGATTTCATTTGGAAATAAAAGAAGGTGTACTCCCAGGGGAAGCCAGGTCAGGTGACATGGGAAGAGTACAGAGATGCTGCTTGCCACTTTAGAGGAAAAAATCATGTAGCCAAAGTTCAGTTGGAGGTGAAGCTGGACATAACTGTGGGGGACAATAAAAAGAGGATTTTTTTGCAAATGTATTAGTGACGAAGAGCAGTGTAAAATAACATCGTCCTGTTATGGGATAGGGATGGTTTTCTTCCAAAAAGGGACAGAGACAATGCAGAGGTATTTAATGCATTCTTTGCCTCTGTCTTCAACATGGATGATAGACCAAGGGAGTCTCAGTGCCCTGAGCTGAACGACTAATAATTTTTGATCAGTCTTGGAAATCCAGAGAGGTCCCAGCTGACAGGAAGATGGAGAATGTTGTCCTGATTTTCAAGAGGGCAAGAAGGACCTGAGAAATGACAGGCCTGTTAGTTTTCATTTCAGTACCTGGTAAGACTAGGTAAATGGTAAAGATTATTCTGTGAAGTATTGAAAAAACACTTGAATGACAACACAGTCATCAGTCACAGCCAGCAAAGCTTCATGAGGTGGAAGTCCTGCCTGTTGAACCTGTTTTTTTCCTGTTGAACATGTTTAGGATATGATGCAATGCCCAACTTGTGGGGCAACATTTTCCTAAGGGCAGGGGATGATCTGTAATGAATACAGGAAGACCTTTGGAGGTGGAAGGGCACAGTGGAGGCCGTCTGCCAAAAATTAGCCCCATGACTTTGTCATTGTTCAACTGAAACGCTTTTCAGGAGTGTCTGTTTGGGGTGGTGGCCCAGTACCTGTATACTTGGTTCCCCTTGGATTATGGTCTGTGTGTGACTCCTGATTTCCTTTAAGAAGAGGAGCATGCTAAATAAAAAATAGAGGATATTGTGAGGTTAACTCATACTCGTGAAATCCAGAGCCATTCAACTTGGGGAGATTTAGGATTTTCTGCCTTTCTGCAAGTCCAGTGTTATTGCACCTAGAGCTTCCAGAGCACTGGAAATGTTGAGTTTTAAATTCTTTGTTGTCCCTACAAGGTAGCTTTGCTCTGGAGTCTTGAAGCTAAATTATCACTTGCTCTCTGTCTGAGGATGTCTGAGACATACATCTGCCACAGAAAGTTGGGATCCCAGATAGCACGCTTGGAGGAAACAAATCAGTTTTCTAAAGGAAGAGAAGTCCTTGACAAGAAGTAACCTTGGCTGTAATTTCTTTGAAATGTTTTTTGTGTTTTTTTAAATGGTACATTCTGACAGAATACTTTTGTTTTGACAAATTTATATTTTCTACAGAAACCAGGTTGTTAGAAAATCCCCAGCTCTCCCTAAGTTCAATATAGTGAATATATTATTCATGGCACCCTAAACAGTACCTCTCAAAGCTGAACTGTCCCAGTCATTTAATTCACTACATAATCGATGTTTATCCAAGCATCTCTTCATTTTTGTTGTCTATTTGTAAACTGTTTACCACATCCCTTTTTGATGAAGTGGTCAGCACTGAACAGTGGTTCAGAGGAAGCTCTCTCATTGATTTTTATCAATGGTGTTCACTTTCAATACCGTTTTTAACATCACTCTGGTTGCATCCTAACATTCGTTCTTTTGATCAATGCCATGTATTGAGCAGAGACTGTTATTGACTTGTTCACAGGAGTATCCGAGTCCTTCATTCCCCTCTGCAATTGCAGATAATTTAGAGTCTTGTAAGGTGCATTAGTAGGTCAGATTATTCTTCCCAATGCATATCTCTAGCTTTTCTTTCTGAGCCCTGCAAGGCAGGCAGGCAGCAGTGCTGCAATCAGGCTACACCCAAGGTGCACAGCTTGAAATTTGGTCTGGGACTCTGCAAGCACACTGCACCAGCCACTGTCCAGCAGAGGCATGGAAAGAATGTCTCTGTCTCTCCCAGACTCCTGTCCTCTTTACCATCAGTGTGACCCCTCCCTCTTGCTCTCACAATTACTCATTCCAGCTGCAGGTTATCAGAGGAGAAAATACTAAGGAGAAGGTGACATGTCCTTAGTTCTCTCAGAGAATTGTGCCTCAGAAGCCTAGCTTTTACTGCACACTATCATGCATGAAGAAAATATTACACAAAGTATTAGTATTACTTTAAAAATCCTCAGATGCATAGCTGGTGAGTACTTTGATTTCGGATGAGAACTGGCAGGATAATTGCCTTAATTTAAGTTGCTAATCTCCGTCCTATAAAATTGTATGTGGGCTTTGCTTAAATATTCTATTTTTAAGGGAATTGAAGGCTTCCTGGAAAACTAACCTCATGGCTGTTGTCAAAATGCTCAGTGTTTTGGGACTTTTTTATTCTTTAATATGTACTTTTAATTGGTGTTCCTCTCTGCAAACTGCCCTGGGAGTTGAGCACACCATGCTGGGGAGCCAAGCACACTGAACAACCAAGTCAGGCTGTCTGGTACAGGCAAACACAAAGAGCAAATAACACATAGGAAAATGCAAAATGTACAGTAGCATGAAGATTTTTTTTTTTTTTTCTACCAAATGAAGAGAAAGTTTTATATTAGAGTAGTCAGCTTGGAAAGATATTTAAATGAATAAATTATCTAGATTTAATGGATGAAGATTTTCTACCTTTAGTAGGCAACTGCTAAGAGATCAGTTTACCCTCTTGGGCTTTTGTAGTGTAACATTTTGCTGCCTGTAAAACAAATAACAAGGATTAAACTAGATTCATTTTTTTCTGGCAGATTAAGCACCTGTCTTCTGTCGGGTTCCCTGCTCAATACTTCTTGCCAGTGCTTGCTCGTAGAAGAAATTTGTCAGCTAGTAAAGCATTGAACTAGAAATGATTCTTTGCATACATTTATAACTCAGTAGTAACAAAAACTATATTTGCAATTTAACTTTCAATTACTTCCTGGAGGAGTACTGTCCAGTAGAGAGCCTGCTCATCATAACTTGCTCAGTCATGCCCTCTAAGGATGATAAAAAGCAAGTGCACAAGACACTCTTCTTCCTGATTACTCTTCCTGCTGGTTACTCTTGCAAAAGGAAGTAAATCAGTATAACTTCTGCCACTGAATAATCTAATAATAATGGTCAACTCATTAAAAAAAAAAATAAACCCAAACCCTCTTCCCCCTTCCCCCTCTTTTATAAGCTGTTGGCACTAAAATGTCAGCCAGACCTCTAGAAATATGATTTTTTTTTGTTTTATTTTACTTTCCCAAGGAATGATCAATTTTAAGAAATGAGAAGGAATCAAATTAACTTCTCTACTACTCCTGCACAAACTCCACACTTCTGATTAATTTATTGACAGCACCATGGCTAATTCAGGACATACAGTCAGGATTGTTGAGGTGTACCTTAGAAGAGTTTAAAAAATAATCTTGTTAATGAAGCATGAGGAGCATGAGAACTGGCAGCATCCTGCTCAATCTCTTTTCTGTGTTGGGGGTAAATGCACAAGACTTCTTTATTTTGCATAAGACTTTCTTTGTCTAATGGAATTTAACTGTAGAAACATGATGAAGCTGGTAGGGTAAATGGTACCTTCCCTGTAAGGTGACACTTTACTCTCTGGTTTCTCCTCTCACCTGGCCCCAGGAATTTCCCTTAGAATTGTCGAACAGCTATACCACTCTCAGGGGCATCAGGGGGGACAGTTGTTTTTGTCCAGGTCTTAAGAGTTTTCTTTAGAGTGTGAGCTGTAAATTAGACAAAGAGAAAACCCCAGGTAGGGCAAAAGGCTCAGCAGCTGACAGTCACTCTCCAAGGGATGATCCAAGGATGGTGGTGTGGAGATGCCCTGCAGGGCTGCTCAGGCTGATGGGAAAGAAGTGACATCTCAGTGTAATCTCCCACAAGCTACGAGGAGTGAGAAGTCATGAAAATTGAGCCTCATTTCTGAAACAGAGCTGCAATGTAGTCCTGTTAATGGAAGTGTAACCAAGATAACCTCAGTGCCAGGTGTGGGCCAGGTAGACACCAAGCATGAAGCACAGAAGCTATTTGGGAAATGTTGGAGTCAAAAAAGCTGAAGCAGACTCACCTTGGGGGAAAAATCCACAGGATAACTCAAATCATATCAGGCTGGGTACTGCCTGACCCTTTGGCAATACCTGCTTTATACACACCCCAAGCATGAACAGGCATATGAGATGTCATGTAGACGCAGTGAAAATTTATTGGGGAAAGTCCTCAGGAACAGCTGGATGGGAATGGGGTTAGGCATGAAATGTCCAGAAAGCAGCAGAGCTTCTCTATTACAGAAGCTGGAAGTATCTTCTCTTTCTTGATACTGTGGATTGCCTTTTGTATTCAGCTTTCAGATCAACTTGAGGTTTTAAAGGGCTTTTCCTGGAAATGCATTCTGAGATTGAGGAGCTCTGTGAGTTCTTTGGAAGTAATAAGTACTTATTGTGACTTAGGAATGAGAGACAGAATTAGACAAAGGAGTCTGGGTTTTTTTTTTCCTTTGTAGTTGCTTGCCTATTTTTTCACAGCATTTGTAGGAACTTTGATATTTTATCAGACTCTTGTTCTTCCCTTGTTCTACAAGTTTCTTGACAGTCAAAATGATATTTTACACAAGACAGTAGCAAAAATCCAAAAAGATATGTGTCCATTTCTTTTGGGAGCTGGTTTCTTTCTGAAAGAAGATTAAAAGTTAGGGCAAATTATAGAGAATAGCTATAAAATGAAACAGAATAAACAGAATATAACTATTTATTTATAATCTGTGGTCATTGAATTAAAACAAATCCTGCTATTGTAATCACTTATTTTGAGATGCTAAATAGCGGTCCAAGTTTTACTTTTTCTCACTATCCTCTGCCCTTGATATTCTGTACTGAAGTAGAGATAACATTATTGTACCCAACTTTTGGTGAATTTCTGCTGTCAACATCACTTCAGAACTTAATAAATGAGAAATAAACTTCATTTTGCCGAAAGGAAACTGTTCAGCAACAATCAGGACATTTCTCTTGTGGCCAATCCTCTCTGGCCTTGCCTGATCTTCTCCTGTGAGACTCAGCTGTAACTTTTATGAGTTTAAA
Source organism: Muscicapa striata striata (assembly GCA_030060385.1). Taxonomy (NCBI): domain Eukaryota; kingdom Metazoa; phylum Chordata; class Aves; order Passeriformes; family Muscicapidae; genus Muscicapa; species Muscicapa striata. The sequence continues at coordinate 2,052,176 of JAREIS010000014.1, read as the reverse complement.
ATCTCAGGTCTTGTGAGGTTCTGCCTCTTGAGGTCTCACAGGCAATCATTGCAATTATATTGCTTTCTGTCCAGCCAGCCTTTTCTCTATGAATGAATCACTCATGAGCAGAATGCTGTTATATAATGTCAGCTTGAAAGTTTAAGAAGATTAAGACACTAATTTTCATTGCATGGTATCCAGAGTGGGTAAGAGAATGCACTGGAAATAAAAGTGTTAGCATAAATGAATTATGGGGAAATAAAAAAGTAGGATGCTTGTGTTTGACCTATTGCAAAATACAGATGGAGAGAAAATGGAAGTAGAAATAGGTCAGAGTGAAGAAAACCAAAATCATCTAGTGAACAGGTGATTAACACAATGCATCCTCTTTGGTGAAATAGAAACAGCTCAGGCAAGGGATTCAGTTCACACTATTCCAGGTAGGGACAACTCACATATTATTGTCAACCAGGATATAGATTGACAACAGAGTGACCTTTTCTCTTCTAGAAATAGTAGCTGTGGGGGAACAGCAGCAGGAACTGCACTCTTAAATGCATTGATGCAGTGAACATCTTAGTGTGCTCTTTACTCCATCAGTATCGACGGTGAATTAGGGCAGGCCACAGACTGTGACTTTCCTGGATAGTCAGAGTTAGAGATATCCTGTACTACTTCTATAGTATGACCAGGATTGATTTTTCTTTCTATCCAGCCACTTTAGTTCAGCTCTATTTTCTCTTCTTCTTCTTCCTCCTAATAAATACACAGGATGAATCTATGCCAGATACTATAGTTAATTGCATTCTCTTCTTAACAAAACATGGCAGACTACAGCGTGCAGTCTAAATTATATATCCATTTATTAACACCTTATAAATTTTGCATGAAGAAATGTAGATAAAGTCCAAATATTAGGTGTAAATTGAAAGTACTGAGGTTTAATGGTATGTGGTAGATAAAAATGCTTTTGCCTTCTCCTCTTGCAAGCAAAGAAGTAATATATAATTGCATGCTTTTGTAACAAAATATGTTTTGATAGTAATGAGGTTTTTTGGCAACTGAATGAAGGGACAAATAGACTGAATTGTCCAGGTTAGAATAAATGCCCAGACTTCTGTATCTCTGCACCTCACTGCACTTGTTACCAATCCCTTTCTGTTCCCCCAGCTATTTTAATCCTTTTGATTACTGACTGGAGGTGTTTATATGCTGGGATAGATATACTACACAGTTTCTGAGAGATTCTTTATTGCATGCTGAGTATGTCTGATGTTTCAGGTTTGCTAAGTATGCACAGATCAAAGGTGAACTTAGCGCTGAACTTAGTACCATGCATGATTTATCTAAGGAATACCTGTCTTTTCAGAAGTCTCATAGCTTATGCTGTTGGATGTCTAAAAAAAATGCAAGTATCACAAAACACTAGGAAAGTTATATGGTTGTGTTTTGTTTGACTTGAGATGGAGCATGGGATTTTAAGGTCTTCTGAGGGATAGTTGATGAAGATGCCTTTGGTTCTTCAGAGCTGTTTGTCATCTGGTTCTGGTGCAAATCAATCTGTTATACATTCCTGTCATTACAGCTTCACAGGATTTTTTTTAATATCTATATTACATAAGAAATCACATACTCGACAATGAACTGATTATTTGTAATTTATTCTCTGTCTTCTGCCAGTGAGAGACTAATGAGGCTATACATGCTTATCTTTCATGGAAACATGGAATGGATTGTTTAGTTTAGGTTTTTAATAAAATGATTAAAGCTTGGACAAGATTTTCTACTCCAATATTTGGGGGTTTTTGTTTTTTACTATGTAATCATCAGTATCTAGAATTGCAACAGAAAATTTCACAACACATATACAGTAGTTGAATTAAAAGGAAAATTCCTATTTTTGGATAGAGTTAAAAAAAATCTTCTTAGATATACTGTGCTTGGAGGACAGCTGTCAGAACTAGGGAAACAGTAATATTGTCTAATTTAAATGCCTTTTTAATGCATTTTTTTTTCATAGTTAGAAGTGGCCAACATTGACTTGTAAGTTGAAACATGGACTTTTCTTTAAAAATATATGGTGAGGTTTACTATGTTTTTTTTTTCAGTCTCCTGGGATGGAGTGGGAAGGATTTTGTTTTTTAGAGTTGAACTTAACTCTCTAGAGTTTTATTAATTTGCTCATATTAAGTGGTACTTTGGAAATCATTAATGCATTTTCCAGTAAAACTCAAAAGCAAGTTTACTTTGGTATGGCAACCACCAGCTTCCTTGCTTTGAAGTGCTATTATTGATACTTGAACTCTATATAATCAATACTGTGACGTTTCTATGGGTCTGGTTCTGGATCATTAAAGCTGGAAAAGCTTTGTTGTTAATTGCATAGAGCATCAAAAGATCCATGCTTTTAGTATTAATCTCCACCCTAACAAGGCTACAGCATAAGATCAAAAATATTTGATTAATTTTTGATAATTTTTATAGTTCTCAACTTCTTAGCTTGTTTCCACCTCCCACAATGTTTAAAGTCTTCTTGATTTCTGCTGATCTGGATTTGTAAACTAATTATTAAAAGCCTTTGATATTTATAAGATATGTGAAACACTTCTACTAATTAATTATTGATTCCCCAAGGGATTCAATCTTACCAATTTGTAATAAATATTTAAGATTTCTATGAAATAAAGAGGGTAGACTTGGTTTTTGTTTTCTTTTGGTTTTTTTTTTTTTTTTTTTTTTTCAGGTTTTTTTGTTTGTTTGTTAATTTTACCTTCATGGTTTTGTAATTTGAAGTAAGAAGACTTTTAATACTACTAAATACATTTTTATCTATGTATATTTTAATGTGTACTGAATATGTTTGTCTTAGTGTTGATAGCTTGTCCTTAAAATTAGCTAAACCTATCAGATGTTCTATGTCAAAAAGAATCACGGAATTGCACTATATGACAAGTTGGAAGGGACCCACAAGGATTCTTGAGTCCAGATCATGATCCTGCACAGGACCAAGAATCAACCATGTGTCCAAGGGTATTGTTGAAACGCTTCTTGAACTCTCTCAGGCTGGTGTTGTGACCAGCAATGTCCCTGGGGAGCCTGTTTCAGCGTTCAGCCACCCTCTGGGTGAGCAGCCTTTTCCAATATCCAACCTAAACCTCCCCTGACACAATTTCAGCCCGCTTCCTTGTGTCCTGTCACTGTCACCACAGAGAAGAGATCAGTGCCTGCCCCTTCTTGTCTTCTCACAAGGAAGTTGTAAATTGAGGTCTCCCCTCAGTCTCCTCTTCTCCAGGCTGAGCAGACCAAGTGACCTCAGCCTCTCATACGACTCCTCAATGCCCCAGTAAGCCAGCCTGCACGTCAGGAATTTCACACTCTCAAAGTCCTAAACTGCAGGGTGCATGGTCTTGGAGTAGATTATGAAATCTGATGAGTATCTTCATACCATGTATTCAGAGATTTGAGACTTAAGAACTTCAGAAAGTAAGCTAAAAAATTATGAGTTTAGTTGGAGCCCAAATCTAGAGCTGGTGAGAAACAATAAATACATCTAATCTGTGCTTACTCCAGGGACCTTTTGTGCTGAAATCAGACCATTCTTTGGCAAAAGACATGATTCTGTTTAAATTTCAGAAAGTAAAATCTTATCTAGAAAGTAATCCACTTACATTTTTCAACACTCTCTGAATAGACTGAAAAGAGCTAATCAATCAATTTTCATAGCCTGACCTGCTGTAGGAGGATAATGTAGTAACAGTGTGTTACTGGCTTCTTCCCAGATTATTTCCCAACATCTGAAAAAAAGGGTGTGGACAATACGACTTTGTTATCTCATATATTTTTAAATACTGCAGAGTTAATTCAGCTTGTGAGAAAATAAATAAAAGAAGGTGACTGGTGAGAGTTCTCTTTCTACTCATTTGAGTCAATTTGGGATTTTTTTACCTGTCACAAAGAGGATTTGCACAAGTTGCTTATTGGTGGTTCAACAAGAGACAGAGCTAGATAGCTAAGATTAATTGGCTAGGAGGCTGAGTATTAATATACTCACTACATCCAATGAAGAGAGTCTGCTAATCCAGCACTTGCCTCCCAAGTGGGGGAGGTATAGGTCCTTTTGGATAGCCTAATTCTTCACATTGAATTGCTCTCTTTTTCTCTGCTTTTATTTTTTTCTCCCCTTGAAGATTTCACCCTTTTATCTTAGTATTTTTTCTCATAAATTGCTGAGTTCCTTGCTATCCCATCTCTGCACTTTTGAAAATTCCTTCATAAGAAGTTCTTTCTAGCTCACTTCTAAGTCACTTTTTGAATTCAAAGGTTGGAGAGTTTGAATTTTGACTCACTTGTGCTTTCAAAGCTTCTTGACAAAATCAAGTATGTCAAACAAGAAGGTTTTTTGGCGAAAATATGAGTATTCTATCCTGCCATATGAGGTCACCTAAACGCTGTCTAGGCTGTTATCATTGGGAGCTGAATCTTCTGGCATGTTGTTTTGGCTTTTGGAAAATAATATACAGACATATTTCAAACTTGGATAAAAAAATGCTCTTTATTTCAGACAATTAAGGCATTTTCAATGTAATTTTCTTTCATGCCACCATCAAGCACAATCCGGTATTTCACGGCATTTATTCACAAAGCTGTTCTTTGTCCTCTGCTGCATGGTCCTTGACAGGCTAGGCAAGATGCTGCTTTTAACATTGTGGCATTTTAATGTTATTAGTGTTACTCTAAAAATCAAAGCTATCCTCTCCTTGAGAGAGAACCTAAATTTATGAAATTAAGCTCAAAAAGGATGTCTAAATCGTGTAGTCTTACTTCCTCAGTATAACAGGATACCAAATGTTACATTTGGATTACATCAAACATAAATGTTCATTGAGTCATGAAGTCCTACATCGCTTGTGGTAGGATTTTATCTGTAATCCAACTCATTAGGTCCCTTTTGTTTGAAGTCTTTTACCATGCACAATGAAAACAGGAGAAACACAGCTGAAAAGCTTTATATCCTTTCATGTGAGTATTGTTCCTCCTGAATCCTTGAGCCACTCACTATCTCAATGAGTACAATCCTTTTTAAATTTTATTTTCTGAAGTGACTTTAGCTCACTAACTTTCTTTCATCATAACAACAGTGTTCTTGTCAGATCTAAGCCTTGGCTGTGAGCTGTGCTCTGCACAGAGCTGCAGTGTCAGAGTTCACCTAAGGGGAACTTCCTGTGTGAGACAAGGTAGAGGACCTGAGCAGTGTCTGATTTTGTAGAGACATGATGATATCCCACTTGAACTCAATATTCTTTTTGTTGGATTTTATAATGCTGTTTCTACCCCTTTTAGAAGATGTTTTGGTGAGTCATGAGAAAGTTGCTTATAAGATTGTTGAAACCCCTCTGAGTAAATAGTTTTGTATACTAAGCACATAACCTGCATCTGAGGTTTTGGACATAGATCTCCAGTATTTCTCTGTATTGTAACAAACATTGTAGCACTGTGATAATTTATTCAATGATTCATGTTCTTTTTTAACAATAACTTTCTAACAATTTACTGCTGTCTTGTGAAGTTATTGTGTGATTAACATTTGTTTCTGGGATGGTATTGAATACATTTGCTGTATAATTATTTGTATATACTCTCCTTTGATATTTTCCATAAAGACATATCCATAATTAATGTCATAGGTTTCTATTTATTTCCAGAGATAAAAAAAGTATTAATTCCCATAGCTCATTTGGACCTGCAGGGGAATAGCAATTCTTAGATCTAAATAAGCTATTCAGCACTCCCCTTTGATATTATTAATTTTGTTTTTTCAGAGGAACTACTTGAATGTGTACCAAATGAACACATTTAGCACTAAAATTAACTACATTCAGATAACTCATCTGTTTAAAAAACCCCTGAGAAACACATGCATGTAGATCTTTGCAACTCTGAAAGTAAGCAAAAACAATGGAAATACAATCACAGAGTATAATATTGTAATAAAACATCAGAACATGTAAAAAACCTGTCACCAAGTTATTGGCTTCATATGGACTCATAATTAATTCATAGTCTGCTTCGAATGTGGCTGGGAGAAAGGACATAAACCAAGAATGTGGGGATTTGTTATTTTCCCCTCTGTGACTTCTTTTCTGCCAGATTCCAAATGAAATGAAACCAAGGCATTACACAAAATTTAATTCAGATGAAACTTCAGACACTAAAGTCATTAAGCATACATTGCCTAAATAAAAAATGGGATGTTTGCAAGCTGCCTTGACATGGTCTACAAAGTCTAGTACATAAAAAAGCAGCCCAGTGAATTGTCAAATGCTACTGAAGAAAATAAAAAGAAACCTCTTCTGGCCCTTTATTCCTCCTTTGTTCTCTTGCAATTACTTCAGAGATACAATACTCCAGATAAGACAGGTATAAACTAGCACGCTGGTTTAAAGCAGAATGACTTCTTATACCACTAAGTCACTGCAATAAAATTTGGAAAAAAAAAAAAAAAAACAAAAAAACCCCAAAACAATAAGATATGATTTTAGAAGTGTTTACACCATTTTGATTTTTCATATAGCAAATGAAGAACTATGACTTCTGGCTCTTCCCTGCAGATTCTAGTAGTAAACATAACTTCATAGAGATTAAGTCTCTTAATTATGTCCAAGGTGACCAAACTGTGAGGCTGACAAAACAGCACTGACTTTTTTGGATGCCTTCTTATTTAGGCATTAGTAGTGCTTTCTAACTGGCATCAGAGACAATGTTCAAAGCATATAAGGGGCAACTTACAGTGCAAGACAACTGTTAGTTCATTTCAATTTGCTATATTTCAGCCTGAATATATACTGAAAATAATTAGACATGTAGAAATCAAAGCTCTGGAGAACTACTGATATGACTGTGAATACTGCTACTATGACTCTGCTCACCTTGTTGGGAATGAATGTCAGCTGTTCTTACTTAGCTGTAGTTTATACTCAGATCCCACAGTGTTATGTGGGGCTAGTGATTGAAATAAACATATAGTTATCATTATGTTGCAGTCTGAACTTGACCAAAACTCACTGCAACTGTGCAAATTCCTAAAAATCAGTTTAGCTGATACTGTCAAGAGATCCATTGCAGTGGTTGAGGGTAGTTACAGTAACATCCATGGCCATGCCTGACTTTCCTCATCTATAAGTAACCCACAAATAATGTTAATAGGATAAATAACTGGGTAACAGATCTTCTCTTAAAAGTTTTCACTGGCAGAAATGACTCAGTATCCCTTCTTTCTCATAGAGGATAATGTGCTCCAGAAATGGCTCATTGTTCATGAAATAAAATACAAAAGAAGAAAATGCCTTTATCTAAAAGTAGAGGATAAATCCAACTATTTGTGTGGATCTTTGGGCTGGCATTATTAATGTAATGTAGAAGATGTTTGAATGATGAGAAGGTAAGATACAGAATGATACCTTTAATAGCAAAGAATACAAGCGGTACTGTAATATAAAATCTGGTTTTATTTTCAACTGCTTGTATTTTTGTACTGGCCCTTTAAAAACTAGACAAAAAGCAGTCTTCTCAATACAGAAATGGTAAAAAGTCTTTAAATGGAACTTCATTAGGGAAATCTTTAAAAAGAATTCATGTTCTCGCTGTTAATCCTTTATAATTTTGATCTTGTGCATTTAAAGGGATAATCTTTTGTCTGTCTTATCTATTCCATACAAGGAATTTTGTGTACTATGCATGAAAAATAAGAAATTTGCATGTCAGACAAAAAATTAGAAAAAAATAGAAATGTAGAGCAAAAGAATGCACTAAGTTGGAAGAGATCCATCAGGATCATTGAGTCCAGCTCCTGGCCCTTCAGAGAACACCCCAAGAATCACACCATGTGCCTGAAAGCATTGTTCAAACACTTCTTGAAATCCAATCTTCTTGTAATCCAGTCCTAATTGTTTTGATTTAAATTGAATTAAAATATACTGGTATATATGAGGCATGTATATCTAAGGTATTTATATATAGGTATATATAATATATATATAAGGTCTATAAACTATATTTTAGAAGGTATATATAATAGATATATTTAATTACTATAGATACATATCTTACCACAAAAGTCAGGACAAAAATCTTTGTGTTTGATTTTGTAGTTGTTTTATAAATAACTAAGGAGGTTGCAGCTTTAGGTCTGAGACAGAATGATTAGGCTGCTGAATTTACTCACAAAGGCATTGTTTAGTCCTACAGGTATTGCTAGCAGTATACTTGGATCATTGTCAGTGTTAGAGGAATTATCTTTTGTTTGTCTGCTACTTGTTTTATTTCTATTACTTCTTCTGGAAATGTTTTAGGGGGCAGGAAAAAAAAGTGATTCACAGACTTATCCAGCTTCAGAATTGGAAAGATTAACATTGGACAGAGGCAGAAAGTTTAAAAATGTAGGAAGAGGAAGTTTACATTCACACACCAAAATACAAATTGTGTGTAGACACAGAAAATCCTGGATATTGAAAAGGTTTATCAAAGTCAATGAGAATAGCCAAATATTGTAACCTTAAGCATGTACATAAATCTTTGCAGGATCCAGGGCTTTGTTAATAAGTTTTTTTTTCATGATGGAATTATATATTTGAACAAAATAAACTATAAGACTTTGATAATCAATCAATTTCAAAGTAAGTTGAAAAAAAATGAAGTAATCCTTCTTTACTGTTTTTTTTTTAATTTTTTTTTTTTAATTTTTTTAAAGCCCAACTTAAACCTGGTTGCTTTATTTTTCCTCAAAATGTAAAGTTTACAGGAAAAAATAAGCATCTATTTTTCCTCATTTCCTACTCATCTCTTCACCTAAATTAGTGAAAAATATATTCTTAAGATGACACTTTTTTTCCTAAAGCATTTCCAGATTAAGGTCATGTGTTTCTCTTTTAACATCGATGAATATTACAATTTCAATTACACTTTAAATGTTTCAAACAATGGTATAATCTAATACTACATACACATATGTAAGTTTGGCTGTATCAGTACAGTTCTCAGTACTACAGTTAGGAAAGCATGTAGAGATAGAATTAAATGTCAGCAAATTAAGGACCTAAGGATCAGTATTTTACCTTTAGTTTCTTGTAGCAGATTTCCTTTCAGTGGGGCAAGAAAATTCAATGGAAGATTTAGTCAACAGAAAAAGTCACATTAATTTTATAAAATGTGCCCTGGGAACATGTCAGGTGATTTCAAATTTAGGCAACTCTTGTCCTTTTGTCTTCATTTGCAACCCAGTAACTATCCATCTGAGTGCTTAAGTTTTTGACAAAAACAGATTATAAGGGAGAAATTGGAAGTGTGTTCTTCTTCTGTCTGACACATATGCATCTATTTAATGGCTGACTGCAGAATTTCTCTTCTAGATGTGAATATGTGGCCAACCTGGTATTTCTAATCTTTTTCTAGTAAAACATGTTAGTTTTGTAATCTTCCATTGGTCTGCACTTACAAAACCTTCCTTGAGATAGCATCTTTTGTTATGAGTTTTCATTTTCTGTTCCCAGGCTGCACTGTTGAGAGCAGCTTTCTGTGACCCCAACTATTCTCTCACAATGTGCTTAAATCAAAGGAAACTTAGTGCACATTCACTATTTCTTTCCTGAAATAATACTCTTCTATCTTTGCAAATTCACTTTCTGCATCTTACATCCTGGTCTGTTCCATACATGCAGTGCCAGAAGGAAAAGATGCTATAAGAAGACAGTGTGTCAGACAGGCATACAGACTTGTAGGTTGATGGATTTCAGGTATTTACTCATTAGAAAAGTGTTGGTGGGAGAAGTTTGGAAGAGCAGTTGGCAAATTTGCTAGAGGCAGACATCTGAAGGCTTGCTGTGTGCCTGCCTCTCGAGGCTATGCAAAAAAGGTGTGAACAGGCTTAAAAAGACCTTTATAAAGGGATGAAGCCTTCCTATGCCCAGGTGAGAACAAAGATCCACAAAATGGGCAGTTTGCACGGGGAACATGATTGGTGAAGGTCCAGAATGACTCAGATTAGCCTATTCCTGTTGTCTTGATGTGATCACATATGTCCCATGTATTATTAGCTAACCTAATCCGTGTAGAGCTGGGTAAGAGCACAGTAATCCTGAGCATAGTTTCAAAAGAGAAATTCAATAAATAAGAAATTCCAAAACCTAATGCATTTTTAGCTCATAAGCAGTTAAAGGTCCCCCAGCAGAGTGAAGGCTGCTAGATGTATTGTACAGAGTGCAGTAGATACTTTGCTGGGCAGCTAAATGCTGTGTCATTGGCAAGGGCTTCAAGTAACATGTTACAAAATGGAGAGATTTGACAAAATGTGTCAGGTGAGGTTCGCTTTGAACTACTTTAAGGTAAGTAATGTAAGAACATATCCAGGCTGATACAGTGTGAAATTTTCAATTGATTAAAATTAAGGAAAAATATCTTAGGGTCATTTTGGACAGTTATCTGAAATCATTGCCTTAAAATGCAGCAGCAATCAAAATAGTCAGCAAGTTATTGAGTATCATCAAGGAATACATGAAGATCAAGAAAAAACTGAAGTTCTGTAAGGAGACAAAAACAGTTAGAAAAAGGCAATGAGAAAAGACAGGGACATCAGTTTAGAGAAGTTCAGAGAAGGCTAAGGAAGAAGTTGAATTATTCTCAAGTTATTCTCAAGAGCCACAACAAAATAATTGGAGGCCACTTAAAACAGAAGAGATTAATTTGAATAGGTAGAAAAAAGCAATTCTTTATAAATAAGGCAGTGATCTTCTGAATGTTGCTACTACAGAAAGCCATAGAAGCACAGGGTATCATCAGTTTAAAAAAAAAAAAAAAAAAGATTTATAGAAAGGAGTTCTTCTAGTGAAAAATCAAAGATTAAGCAAGGATGCACTCTCTAATATCATAAATATAGTAGCTGCAGGTTCTGGGAAAGTAGAGGGAAAGCAGACATAAGAAAGTTTTCAAGCTTTTCTCCTTCCCTGAAATCTGTTTCCATTGTGTGAGACAGAATACTGCACTAGGTGGACCAGTTCCCTAACCTGAAGAGTACTTATTATGTTCTGATTAGCTGGACTTTTTGGAATAACATTAAACACAGATGACTATTCATGAGAGAAAAGTGAAATTCTATTATCTGTTTGAAGGCATTTAAGGACATGGCCTGGTCTGTGTGTCAATGAATGCTCCTCTGTGCTGAAAATAAGACTTACCAGAATGCCTTCTTTATCTGTGGTCTTCAAAAGTCATGGTACCCTAGTTTTTGGTGATGAAAGTCAACTTTATCTTGTATGCTTTCTCTATTGAAATGATAAGACTGTGCATGAGGACAATACAGAGGTTATGTAGGAGATACATCACTTAAACAGAGGGACGACGTCTAGATATGGACAAATAAAGATGAAAATATGACAATGACAAAACACTTTTTAGCAATAATAGAGACCCTGTAGCTACATTAGAAATTTCTTTGTTATGTCAGTAAATTTTCTAAGTTTGTTCATCTGTTTTATTGTTTTAATTTCCTGTGATTTTTCTCACTTGCACATCACAATAGGTAAAAAAAAAATACTTCCCTTTTCTGTTGCCACTGTGAAAGGGTATCCCTCTGATTCAAATAATCTGGGAAAGAACTAATTCTAATACTTTAACTGTACAACAAGTATTTTTCCAGTCACTTTGAGAGCAATGCTATCTTTTCAGCACTATAATAGTGATACAATGAAAGCAGTTTAATTGTCACTGATGAGGCAATGCAGTGTCTTTATGTATATAAACTATAGCAAAATCTTCACACAATTATTTATATTTTTGTACATTTATGGCCATCCCTCTCTAGATGAGCATATCTTAGTTATTTCATCCATTCACAGAAATTGCTGCCTTGCAACTGTATAAACACTGGAGATCAGGTTGACTAATTGACTAACCTCTTCCTGTGTTTGTTTGTATTAATGGGTTTGCTCACTTATGTTTACCTAAAGTGGGCTGGAAAAGACTGATTTTGTGATTTTAAGCAGTCTTGAATGCAGTTAGTTTTTCTAGAAAAGTCCTAGATAAAGTTGCAAGACCATGCACCAGAGATTCAGAGGGCATTTCACTCTGTGCTGTTTTATTCCTACTTTATAATGCTTCAGTGCAATGGTGAAAGATATTTTTGATAGAATAATTTGAACAAAGTAATCCATTTTCATACATTAAAAAAAAAAATTCTAGCTTAAGCAAGACATGCCAAAAGGTGTAGTTTTATGGAGACAGAAACTTATAATACAGCAACAGAGTTGAACAGCATTTCTGTATACTGACAAAAAGATGGACAAGTGATCCCTATCTACTATCTGTAGTGAGTTCAGTGAACTTTCTCTGTAGCTGATAATGAGATCCAGGTGATAAGGGTTGCTAGTCAAAATGATGTTGATGACTGAACAATGTGAGGTCATTGAGGATAGTAGGATCAGTGGTCTTTCTTTCTTTCTTTCTTGTGAGGAGCAGGTTGAACAGTCAGAATTCTGTGGCTGCTGGGAGGTGGTTACTGAGTCCTGGGGAAGGATCTGACTTCTGAAGGTGCACCCCATAAGGCAGCAGTACAGGATCAAAAGATAGATAAGTATTTGGATTGAGACTGTAAATTTACCTTGTCTTTTCTGTTCCTAAGAGTGATAAGACTGTGTTGTAGTCCCAAGGAAAATCCTGCTTGCTTTGTTTGCTTCTCCAATGTTCTAGAGAGAAGGTCCACTGCTTATTACCAGCCTTGAAGACTCTGCTCAGGATCTGCACAGCCCAGTGGAGATATTGCTTGCTGCTGGATATATCTAAGTAAAAACAAACAAACAAAACCCCAACAAACAAACATTCAAAAAAACCCCAAACCCAAAAAACTTAAATATTTAAAGCTGGCATTTGTGAATTGGTGCTGTAATTACAAGGCTGGAGCATGAGGCTTCTGAGTAGTGAAATATTAATAATCAGAATGTCAGCATCTTTGGCATCCAGAATGTGCCATCAAATAAAGTATAGGACAAGACTTAGTGCCAAGAAGTCTGTGAGGAGCAAGTAAAACATCCTTGTATGGTGCATCTCTGGAACACTGTGACTTTGCTCTGTAGAATGAAGGCTTAGCCAGACTGCTTGCCTATTTTTCTTCATATGGGCCTTGGACAGAAAAGAGGAAAGGAAAAACAGTATGACAGATGAATCTGCTCAACTGATCAGGGAGAAAGCCTTTAGGAAGACAACTTAGGAAGCTTATTGGAAAACTGCATGTGGAATTTGAATAGATTAAACAAACCGTAAAACCTCCAGAAGGGCATTAACTGTTCATATAAAATGTTTGACTTTTGAAATGAAGAAATATTTTTAAATCTGTTTTTTGGTTTGGGTTTTTGTTTTTTTGTTTTGTTTTGGTTGTTTTTGGTTGTTTTTTTCGGTTTTGTTTTTTTTTTGATTTTTTTTTTGTTGTTGTTTTTGCAGCAGAGTATCCAATTTTAAGAAACTTCTGACCTTTGTACCTATTGCATATATTATGTTGCATGTCTTGGGATGAAAGAGAGAAAACTGGTTTTTAAGGTGATCTGATCTCCTCATGGTATCTGAGCACTGCTTTGACAGAATTGGAAATCTGCCTCTGCATGGTCTCCTCCTGATAGAGGCAAGGAAAAAGAGATGGTGGTTGTGACTGAACAACAATCATGCTGCTGTGAAAGACTGCTCAGACAAGGTGGGTGCAGGCAATTGACTCATGTAGCTCAGAGAAGAAAGCAAGGAATGACAACAACTATTTCAAAGAAAGCTGATTTTAGGTCAGCATGAGGAAGACTGGAGGGTGGACTTTGGTTTAGACCTGCTGGCTGTACCTGTTGAGAAGATCAACTGGTTGTGTGACATTATTTTATTTTATTTACTTCTCAAGTTAGTGAAGAATGTGAGTTTTTTTCCCAAGCTAGTTTGATTAACATGGAGGAAGGGTGTAAGTTGCTCAATAGACATTAAGAACAGACAGGCAACAAAATAAACTTTAATAGGAACAGGCTTGAGCTGGATTCAATATAAAGATTCCCTCCTAGTGACTGAGGATGCCCAGTGCCATCATAACAAACATATAATGACCAGTAATGGAAATCATATTGCATTGTGATCCTACTGTATGGTGAATTACTATGTTCTGCTTGTATTGTGATTTCACTGCTCTGTCATGTGCCTCTGCTAAATCAAATTCAGTGTAGCATGAAACATCTTCAAATAAGTTTAACATTAAACCCTTCTCATGTGAAATGTCTAAGAGAAGCTGCTCAGAGAAAAATTAATTCTGATAGGGCATAGAGGATAAAAAGGATTTTATTTTCAGAATCTATTTTTCAGCTCCTATAGACGCATATCAGACAGGAGGAGGGAAGGTAGGGGCAGTCAGTGAAATTGTGTTAAGTCCAGATGTTATTTCTAAGTGTTACTTTGTGTTGAAGTTAATCTTACACAAAAAGTGGTTTTAATTCAAGCCAGAAAATAGTTCTCTGAAAATAAACCAAGTTTCTGATAATTGACAATCATCTACTTATATATAAACATGTTTAGTTTGCCACTAGGTGCCCCCACGACCATAGGAATGTTAATTGTAAAAAACTGGTACAATAAAATGTTTTGAAGAAAGCTCAGGCAGCTAGAGGTCTCTGACAAGTAATATTTATGCTATACCTGATACCAAAGAACCAATAATACTATAAAATTGTAGGGTTTTACATGTCATATACCTTTATAGAGTGCTTTTAAGTGCAGTTAGACTAAGTGCTCCTTCCCTACTTACTGCCCATTCTGCATCTTGAAATTGTCCATTATCACCATATTTCTATATTTTTTTTCCAAATGAAAATGGAGTAGCATGTGTGAATTGTTTGCAACTAATTTTCTACGTCAGCCATAGATCTGAATGGGATCAATTACCAAAAATAATTATTCTTCTAAAATGGAAACTTCTATCTGAATATTTATTCAAGGTCATATGTGCAACTTTTTGCCTGCAACAGGATAGCTGAAGACCAGGATTATGAAAGTTTTGGCTTCTATGCAGCTGTACAGATGTATTTGTGTCAGCTTAGAAGGGTTCAAGTCACTACTGACGGGGTGTTTAGATCTCTAAAGAAAATTTCATGTTGACTTGGTAGAAATGCTTGTTGCATTTTATATTTTGCTGAGTGGTAGGCTATGTTATAGTGTAGCAGAAAAAGGATTTAGATGAGGAAAAATTATTTGGATTTGTCTCTATGTTTACACTTTGCCATGCCTCTTATTAGCTATATATATATATATATATATATATATACACACATATATAAAAATCAATATTTTGCCATTGTATTTTCTTAATACATGAGGGAAAAGTAAAATTTCTCAAGACCATGAGATGAGAGATTTCAGGAGAAGGATAGAAACATTTGATTTTGGGCAAGCATCACTTGTAGACCTTAGCTGGGAAGGCTAGAAATCATAGTAACTGCAAAATAAACATTTCTATTTCCAGAGACAGAGAAAAGACTGTTATTCCATATAGCCCATCAATCAAGAGCACTGCTTGAGCAAACAGCTACTTAACTATTCTTTATGTTTGAAAATGTGAATGGTTAAGATGGTTGCTGCACTTTGAATTGTATACCTTAGATTTTCACTTCATAGTAGTTTAGAAAAAAGTGGCTCACACTTGGTGCTCTATCTAAGCATTGTGTGTCAGCTAGGGAGTTAATTTGACAACAGAACACCTGGAATAATACATCTGTAATACTTTCTTGTGTTAATAGCACATTTCTTTGCAGAATGTCATGGTTCTGGACACTCTTAAAATTGTACTTTGATCTTACATTCACCTTGTCTGCAATCCTACTAAGCAACTCCCTCCTTCCATCATCTTGATATCCTACTGTAGCCATGTATGTTTGGCCCCTCTGACGTGGAGCAATTGTATCAGGTGACATAATTGTGTTGAAACCTCTCAGTTCAGTTTGCTGTTCAACTCCTTTATTACTTCTACTTTGGATTTTTTTTCCTTTTTTACAGTAGAAAATCGAAACTATTAACCTAGTTCCAAGGACAGAAATTGTGAATGCCCTACCCCTGGAAGTGTTTAAGGCTGGATGGATGGAGCTACAAATAAAATGGTTTAATGAAAGGTGTCCCTGCTCATGGCAGAGGGTTTGGAACTAGGTGATGTTTAAGGTTTCTTCCAGCTCAGTCCATTCTATAATTCTATGACATATTCCTCCTTCAAAAAAAAAAGTTTATGTAGATTTTCTCCTGACCATCTAATGTTGCTTCTCCTTTTGCAAGCTCTGGAAAATTTGAAAGACCTTTTAAAAAATAAGATTTGAAATAATAGTGATTTGGTTGAAAATTTGTTGTCTAGAATATGAATTTAAAGTTCATAAAAATTAAAATTAATATAATTTTCCCAAATCTGTTTGTACATTCTTTGTGCATTCATTCTGTCATTTCATGGGGGAGGGAAAGGAGAGTGTGGAAAGCAGCTTCTTTTGTGTTAATACTGTGACAGTCAGAAAGATTAGAGATTACCATACAGAAAATGTTTCCTCTTTCAGGTGTTTCAGAGATACAGATTATCTTATTACATATATTTCATGAATCCTGTCCTTTAACATGTAATGAAAAAAAGAAGTGAAAATACCAGGGAAAAGGCAAAGTCTGCCTTGTCATGTCTATATTTAACCTTCATATTAGTGGTATAAAAAGGTAGAATATAGATACTGTTGCCTTTATATTTCCATTCTAATGGCATGGAAATTCCATGAGTGAAATTTTTAACATCTGGGTAGTTAGTTCACAACGTGAGCACTGCAAATAATTACCCATGTTTCAAAAATGTATGTAAATTAACTGATATTAGCAGATTGGAGTGCAAAAAACGACAGTTGGATAGCTGATTGAGACAGATGATCATCTGCTGCATCATTATAGTTTGAATTTTATGTGGAATATTTCTTCTAATGCACCTCTAGTTGTGGTTTTCTTTTGTGACTTATTTTATTGCTGTGAGGGTTATGGAAGGTTCTATGATGAGAAGATTGAAAAGATGGAACGCCTCTGTGAAATTTTTCATTCATATCCTAAAATTACATCTGTTATGTATTTATAAAGAATTAATGAACTAAGTGTTACCAGTTCAATTCATCACGCTGCTTAAAAATGGACTGAGTGTGTTCAGAAATGGCTTGAAATATTTCATCCAGCTATATTGACTACAGTCAAATGTAATGAAATCTGTTGTATCTCAAGGCTGGAGATGGCTTGTTCATTTGCTGAGATGTCTAAAATTGCCCTCTTTAGACTGATGAGTGAGAGGCATTGCAGGGAAAGAATACCTAACCTCAGAGTCTTTGAAAATGCAGCTATTCCTTGTTTCTCACATCTCCCACATCAAGCTCAGTATGAAGAAAAGCACTGATCCTGCATCTGTATTTGTCACTCTTTCCTACAATGAATTGTTTGCTCTGGGAATCACTAAAAGCATAAAACATAGTTTTTTAAATGTTTTCACTGGAAATTTAATAGAGGAATCTTATCTTTAAGGCTGTATTGCAATGATGATTTTCAGATTTCAGATGAATAGGATATGTCTGTGCCCAATAGAGAGGGATATAAACATGGGGTAAACCCAAAAATGAAGAACAGGTGATCTGCTCTGTAACTTAATGTTGCTTTTCTAGTAAAAAATTCTGTATTTTACCTAAATGGTTTATTGGTTTCTTTCCCTGGGGTACTGAAATTAAACAAGAATGTCTTGATGTGTATGGACCTGCCATCTAACAATATCAGTATAAGTGGATATGATATGTTGTGATGTTTTGCACTGTGGAAATGTCAGTATATATTAAGCAGAATAAAATCATTTTTTATTAGTTGTAACAATATTTTTTTTTGCATAAAATCCATTCAATTTTCCTAAATTATATACATAATGACAAAAGAGAAAAATTTAAAGTCCTCATACTTCAAGAGCTCTTTCTGGACAAAATTGTCCTCCCCTGAAGAGTTTCTATGGTATTTAGTCCTTAGTTCAATTTCTTATCTCCCTGAATACAACTAAAATGCTGAATATTCTAGCAGGGAAAGCCTTTTCCTTATTCCCTTTGCTTTCTTCACTTCAGTTTTTTAGGCTTTGTACTTTGAGTCACTGCTGACTTGCATGTTAGGACTTCTAAGGAAAGCTGCATTTTATCTTGGGAACACAAGTGAGTTAAATTTTACATCTAATGCTACAATGAAATAAATTACCTTTTATTAAGTATTTATTTTGATTACCTTGAAACATCACGGGTAAGTCATGAATACTTTTGCAATGGGTCTGACCAATACTCTTAATCAGAAAAGAAAATAGATGGAGTAAAAAGGAGTCAGAGTCCATCAGATTGTGTTGCACTAAATATCATTAGAAAGAATATATGTTGAGAGCCTGGCTGCAGTCTCCTGTGAGCTGCTCCTCTTTGCCCAACATCCTGTAATTTAGACCTGAGGAGCTAAATCAATTTTGCTTGTAGAAGGTCTGCTGATTGCACAAAACAGCAACATCAGTAAAAAGTTAATTTTCTCTCCAGTCATTAGACTGTCATTGGACTGTGGTACTGCAGGATCTTGCATGTCTGAGATTAGAAAAGGAGGGGTAGAGAAGCAGGTGACTTTTTGTTGTTGTTTCAGTGACTCAGAACCTGTAACTAAGAGGAGCCCAGAGGACCAGTGCCAGCCCTTCCAGGACTTTATAAACAGACGTGTCCCTGGCTCTGCCTTGTCGCTGGCTGACTCATAGTCCTCCTGAAAAAGAGCACCTGCAGACCTGAGTGGCTGCTCTGAGACTATTCATCCAACATGGAAAACTACACAGCAGAGATGACTGTGCAGTGCAAAATCAGTGGTGAAATAAGCATTTAGTATCCTTCTCTGGATTTTTGCCCTGTGAGGGGAAGAGAAGAAATCATTATTTTCTATTTCAGTTTTTGATTATTTCCATTCTTATTTCACTTTAGAGTTTGCTTTGTTAGTAATTTTTAATACCTTTGCCTGATTTCTGGGTGTTCCTGCCAGCCTGATTTGAATTTCATGTGCAGGCTATTTTATTGGATCATGCATTAAGTGAAGATAAACCAACAACTGTGGTTACTGTGGAGCTGCAACATAAAAATCTAGCTTTCATATCTAACCAGAAACATCTCAGTCTTAAAAGTGAATAGTATCTGTTATGTTTGTTAAGGTTCATAAGAGATAGCAAATGCAAAGAACCGATTACAGATTTTTATAGATTTTTTCCTTCTTAGTGTATGAGAGGAACATTTCTTTGGCAACCAGTATGTCTTGGTATTATCATATTCATACAGTATCCTGAAGGATTTAGGAGAATGAGTAGATTGAATCATTTATTGAAGGGTAAACAGAAATATTGTAAATGGCATATTTATAGGAAACTATAAATACTGAAACTGAATAAGAAACTGAATTTTTTTATTCTCCTGTGGATTGCATGCAGTTCTTGGCTGTCCAGTAGGCTAAAATTGTTGTCTATCTTCAGTGAGCAGGAAGACTAATGTTTGTGAGAGATTCTGATGTGATCTTGGATCTTAAGGACAAGTCCTGCTGTCAGTGTTTTGAGTCCTCTTTGGCATTCTGCTTGCCTTGTTTGAAAATTATTGATCTTTAGTAGTAGCTACAAGATAAAAGATGAGCAGTATGAAATAAGTACACATAACTGACTTTCCATTTATATACCCAAGGTACAGACCAAATAACAGAGCACTGAAGAGGAACAAAAAATTAATGTGGATTCATGGAAAACAATGGGATGTGACACTTTAAAAAAAAAAAAATGCTGCATATAGTAGCATGGCCTCAGTTTGCTTTTGTATAGAGTACATTTATTAGTTAGAATAGGCCTAATTAGTTCATCACCCATAGTTACAGCTGTAATTATTAATTCTGTTGACCCTGTACAGGATAGTTCAAAACTCCAACTGTCCTTGAGGTTACAAACACAGCTTTTGTAGTCAATAAATTTTTTTTTCAGTTAGTGTTGTGAATTTTAAGTATTGAGCAAAACATACTTTTGGTGTCACCCTATGTATGTATCACATCTTTCCAAAGAAAGTGTATTAAAGTTCTGCTTAACAGTATTTGGTAATACAAAGTCATTACTGCTTATAAGAATCAGTTTGTCAAAGTGCTGAATTGTACAAAGGCTTTCAAAACAAATAAGTTTGAGGAGGGTGTATTTCAGGTAGTTTTATGTATTTGGCTCATACCATTGTCTTTGGATGAAATCTCACTATATAACTCCAGAAGCAAGATCTGGTGTATGGGGCTCCTGCAGGGCTCAGCTGAGACCCTCTGCTGAGATGATGATACCCCTGGGAAAACTCATTTAAGAAAGGACAAAACCACTGGATAGAGAGAGAAGAGTGAGGAAAAAACTGCCTGAATGCAGTTTCAGTGTTTCCCTTTGGTATTTAACTTCAAATATTGATCCCAAAGCAAGTTTTTTAATAGTCTATTGGAGCACCAGACTGATGGAAACTTCAGTTTAATAATTACCTGCCAGATAATGTGCTAAGGTTAAGTTCTTGCATGCATTTGTTTTGCAAAGGCAGCACATTAAGGTGAACAATTATATAAATTATATAAAAACAAATTTTAGTTCTGTGAGAGAAAAAAAAGATGCTTTTGAATTTTCTTCAGTTTTTCTCTTCTGCACAGAAATATTTTCTAAGAGTACGGCATCTCCAACTAATGTTTCTTATCATTGTGTGTCTGTCTTTAAAAAATAGTATTTCATTTTAAGTCTTTCCTTTTTTCACATCCTGTGCTGAGATTTGTTCGGTTTCTGACAGGCAGTGCTGGCAGAGGTTCATTATCTGCTGCCCAGAGGTTGCCCCACTGAACCATTAAAAAAAGGTTTGTCATAATTTGATCACTCCCTCAGCTGGGTAGAAATCTTGGACAGTAGCTCCTGGCTCTTGTTTTCACTAACATAGCAGGGGAATCTATTATCCCTGTATGGAGCAGAACAGCGAGGTGAAAAGGCTAAATTCAAGTACCATTTTTGATCTTTTGAGAAAAGACAATCTTCATTTTAGAGATACTGTTATTGTAAGATACAGTGTGTGGGGGATGTTTTGGTTTGGTTTTATTTAACTTTTATTGTCTTGTCTGGCATAAGTACACCATCAGAAACACAGGTTCTTTTTCCTCTTTCTTTAATGGTGTGTTTGATTTGATGAACAATATTTCTGAATATTAACATTGTTATTTAAGCTCAGTATGTCATTAATTACTTTACCCTGTTTTGGAACTGAAAGAATTCTGAAATCTGAATTCTGGATAACAGTCTTTCTATATGAACATACAAAAGGTAGGTAGCTATGTATCCATTATTTTAGCTGAAAAGATAATCAAAGAGCTCTGCGGTGGAGCATGAACTCAACAAATAACTACATTTTTTTCTTTTTTGCTTGACTATTCAAAAATGTCTTCTAGGAGTAGTAGACAAACTAGCTGATGAGCTATTTTTTAAAGAAAATAACCAGATGTGTTGCTGATGCTTATCTGTAAATTCTGTTTAAATCAAAGAGCCAAAGGGGAAAAATAAAAATTATTTATAATTTTCATAAAGCTGTGACTGTTCCACTAAGGAAAAACATCATTTTATCAGCTAGGCAATATCAAAAAGTACTAAAAAAATTACTTGGAAAAGGGACAGAATAAATTAATCTAGTTGAAAGCAGTTTTTGTGTCAGTTATGGAGTTTCAGAAAGCAAATCAATGAATGAGACCTCAGCTATGGTCCATTAACTTAGGTCTATTAAGGGAAAAACTGAACAAGATCAGGTGCTGAGATATTGAGCTTTAGTCTTGATTTTTAATATATTATAGTAGGCAAAGTTAAATGTCTAACTGCCTGTTGCTAAGAAGCTAATATAAAATAGGGACTTACTAATTGAAGCAGTGGAGAAGACGTGTTCACTTGATTGACTGCTGTGAGATCCAAAGGATTTGAAATACGTGGCAAGTGAATAACTGATAGTAAAAAAAAAAAAAAAAAAAAAAAAAAAAAATCAAGGATTTTCTTGATGAAGATGATCCTAGGAATTTCCACAGCATAGAGGGTTTGATCATGATCAGTTTTCTTCTGGTGGGACCTGTAATGAATTATTTTCTTTTGAATCAAGTCTTACATGAACTGAATATACAAAATGCTGGGATTAAAAAAAAAAAGAAATTTTTATTTATTCTTTATTTCTCTGTAGCAACCTAAACAGAATTTGTAAATATATTACCACTGTTAAAAATGTTATGGTTTTGGTGTTCTTTGGGAATTATATAACTAGTATAAGCTTTCTTGTTGTAAATCAAAATAATAACTTCTAATTATTTGAACTAAATAAGTCTAGATATCTTGCAATGCCTTTCCTATAATTTAATTTCTAATTTCTAATATTTTACCAGCTTTAAATATTTTTATTATTTATGCATCACTTGCTTTTCCCACTGACATTCTCTGGATTCAATGAAGTTCAGTGAATTTCATAAATACTTGATTCATATCTACAAACACTATAGGACATGCAAGATTATATTTAATGAAATCTAAACTCTTGTTTTAAGTTTGCAGTAAGTTTCAGAAATAAATAAAAGAGGAGTACATGTTAGGTAAAATTTATCCTAGCCCTGAAACGGTGAAACATGTATACTAGAAAGGAATTGTGAGATGATTTGGGTGATGCCTATATTTCCTTTTTTTATTTTTCTTCTTTGAGACTTCCCATACACAATTAACACATCTTCAAGTATAAGAGTGGGTCATCCTAATACTTGGAAAGATGTGAAAATATATATCAGGAGAGTAGCTTGGCTGAACAGGCTCCAGTCCATAAAGGGCATAGACTTGAGATTCAGATGAGGACAGGCTGCACAGCAGGAACATGGAAACACTGCTTGAGTCTGCATCGGTGGTGCCAGAAAAGCCAAAGCTAATTTAGAATTGGAGTGACAAGGGGAGTTGCAGGCAATTAAAAGATCTTCTAGTGCTTCAGGGGCAGTAAGAGAATAAATGAAAATGTGGATTTGTGACAAAATGGGTCAGTCACTCAGTGATGTACATTTTGAGGGAATCCCTAATGAGTGAAATAATTCGAATGTTGGACTCATTTTCTGAGAATGAAAATAATGATAGAGGTAACTACTAGCTAATCAGCTTCACCTTTTGTCCAGGAAAGGGTCTTAAAAATTATTTAAGAGAATTGTGAAGTTTTTTGTAAGAAAAAGACCTACATCTATATGTGAATTTTCTGTTGGCACAATCTTCATGCAGTTTCTTTGCATCTTTAAATAAGTCTTGATGCCTTTTAACTGTATATTGAAATATTTAAGAATAGTCGATTTCTGACAGAAGTGGCTTTGATACAACTGTTTGCTTTAAAAAGTTGTGTCAGCTTGGAGGTTTCCACACTTGCCTCATCACAAACTGAATATCAGTCTATTTTTACAATATGCCACAAACCATATTTTCTCTCATGTGTGTGGAGAAAAAAATATGTGAGAGGAAAGTTGAACAAAAATTAATTTCATTTTTGCCTGTGAATAGAGAATATACTTTAGTAGAATCTGTAGAACCTGCTAATTTCATCATCGCTTCAGAGTCACTCACATTCTTGTGAAATAGGATCAAATATCATGCTAATTGTGAAATGCAGTGTATTATACCTGTTTAGAGTGGCCAAAGTGTATTCCACACATAAATGTTTTAACCAATTATTGTATCTGGCCAGGAGTTTAGAGATTAGAACATGGACAAATACCAATGAACTAAGAAAAGGAAAGCTCCATCTCTGTGTGAGGTGGGTAAATTGAATTGAAAGTTCTTTTAGATTACTTCTGGAACTATTCTCCCACTTATAGGGACAGATATACTTTGAGAGAAAAGTCATGTACAGTAATTTAGACTGATAAAAGCTTCTATTTGAGAAAAATGAAAGATCTGCATTAGAAGTTTCTTTGACAAGACCTTAGTTGTCAGGCATTTAAAGATTATATTTGCTGAGAAGAGATAACCACTGTTAATAGAAAAATAGAACAGTAATAGCTACTAAAAAACTGGTAACAATTTTTAAGTCTTTAGTAAGTCAAGTCTTTTCAGCTGTGATCTTCCTTCATATCAACTGACGGGTTGGCTAACCCTCTTTTTGTAATGTATAAATGAATAAATTAGTAGATATTGAGGCAAGATAAGAAGAATGACTAGTGCTTGCAGAACAGCAAATGTAACTTGAGTATTATACCTTGTATCAGTACTTCATTTCTTTCCTCTCATAAACTGTATTTCACCTTGTTCTGTTTTTCTTTTCTGTTTTTCACATATTCCAGGTTATCAAGTTAGATTTTTTTTCTGGCCCCCTTTGATATTTTTACCTTCAACTTAAATTAGTCGCACTAAATCAAGTAACACAATGTGGCTGTTAATGTTGGATGAGATGAGCAAGCTTCCATAGGGACTACAAAAAGGTGGTGTGGGGGTGTGATTTAACAGATATGTTGACAGATTGTTTCTTTCATATCCATTGAGATAGCTGCTATCTTCAAAAAAGCTTAGCTAGCTGAGATTTGCATATATTATGAAACTACTGTTTATTTGTTTCCCCACCTTCACTCCATTCAATCAGATGTTTCATCAGTCAGGCTGTTTGTGCATTTCTATGCTGTGTGTAACAAGAAAGAAAAAGCAAAAGGACAACTTCTGTTGCAGCAATCTCAAGAAAGAAGGCACTTCTGAAGTGATCAGATTTCAGAAATTAAATAGGACAGCTAGGTATGCTGAACAGACTGATACTAGTAATATAACTTAACATTGCAGCCTCATGGAAGTCATTTCCAGAAATAAGAAAAACAAGTGAGTGGGAACAGGCCAGCATGGATTTACTAGGAATAAATCAAACCTGACCATTTTGATTGCATTCTCTGAAGAGATTTCTAGGTCTGTGGACCTAGGGTGACCAGTGCACGCATGATAGCATCAGTTATTTCAAAGATATGCAAAAGTCAGTATTTCATCAGTCTCAATATAAATTTCTAAATCTATGTTGTTTATCTCTCTTTTCCCCAGCATTTCAGCTCCTCTTAAAGTTTCTACTTTTCAAGGCTTTCATAGTACAAAAAACCATATGTATTTACACACATGAGTATAAATTCACATGACAGTGAATAATGGGTGATTGTATTTTCTGTGCAGTTTATTGTGCTTTCTGTAATGTCAGTCATTATTCTATCTGACATGGATAGCATTTTCAGATTGATATGTTTAAAATTAATGAGGTATTTCTTTCTTCAGAGAAGAAGTTAATAAAGAACATTTTTCCCCATGAATTAGGTAGATAAATTAATACAAATCAGCTCAGTTTTTAGAGTTTTGTGATTTTCTTCTTTCTAGCAATGCATCTTAACACTTAGAAGTTGTGTTGCAGTGACAGGAATACAAAATGTCAATTTAAAAATTATTGGAAAAGTAAATGTAAAAAGGTCTTTCTTCAAGGATGAAAAAGGAAGCATTTAAGGATATGCATCAGCTTTTCACTGTAGGAAAAACAAATTCTGAAGGTGTCCAACCACGCATATTTTTCTTATCTTCATATGTATAGCAGTGGCTGACTGGAGAGAATCACATATGAAATGAGAACCTACAGATTCAGGAATTGCTTGAGATGAGACTTGGCATTCACCTTGAATTCCAAATGGCTTCAAATGCAGCTCTTGTTAAACAGATCACAAGAGAAGAGGCAGAAAAACCTTAAATATCAAATTTGTTGCTTGTAAATAATTTTACTAGCTTACTGTTCACTCAAATAGACTTTTTTTTTTTATAAAAAGGAATCAGAGTTCTTCAATTCATCTCTTTAAACACCAGTCTTGGAACTGCAGTGCACCCTATGATCTCCTAGTGAACTCTGTAGCAGATGCACTAGAATATTGTAACTTTGTAAAATCTTTGGATGTAAACAGAATATTTTGATGCAATGACACCTATCATTTGCATGCATTCTTTAGTTCATTTTTCTAATTAAATTAGTCCCTGAACATTCTTTACTTCATTATATATGCACTTGTGAAAATCTATGACTTTCCATCTTTTGTTGTTTTTAACTGATGACCCTTTTAATGAAGAATCTCTTACTGTCCTAGTTTCTTGAGTTCAGTAAAATGGGGCTGTTTGCACAGCATAATCTATGGGTTTTATTTGGTATTTTGGGGAGATTTTATTCAATTTTATGACAGTCTGTGGCACTAATTTTGAGCACAGCACCTTCATTCTTAAAAAATGCCTGCAAAATTATTTTCAGGAAATAAAATGAGCTCAGACTGGCCATGTAAAGCAGCTTGCTCCTACCTGCAAGCACTCCGTGGGCTCATTATCTTGGAGACAGCAGTACTGTGTTAGCTACAGCTTGAGATCTCAGGCTTGGAGCTGGCTCAGGGCAACAGTGTGCCCAACAGGTATTTGGCTTTATTTAACCACATACATATTCTTATGAACACCATTTTTGCAAAAGTATTTGGTTAAGAAGAGCTTCATCCTTGTAAAATATTTCATTTGTTATGCACATTCGTATGTGGATCTGTATACATTGCAAGAGTGTGTTGACTGTTCTGGCCCCGTGTTTGTTTCAGTGCTTTAGGCCATAATGTGGCTGTTCTGAAACAGTGAGCAATCTGTGAAAGCATGAACTGTTTAGCCAACACTATACTTGCAGTTTGAATGATGTGCACATGTAAGGCTGTGGTATAGAATGAAGTTCCAGCAGAGGTGTATAGTTGTAGTTTAAAGTTTTACACACATGGGTAACTCGGTCTTGCTGGTGATAACACAAGCTAAATTACTTCAGTTCTCATCTTCTTCCATCACCTTCCAAAGTGCCCAGAAATACTGACAAGTTATTTCACAGTTTATTGGAAAGGAACTGGAACAAACCATTAAAAAAAAAAAAAAAAAAAAAAAAAAATCATAGGATATACTTCTAGAGGGGTGTGCAACAACAAGGTTTAGTATCTGTGAGGAAATGTTTGCTCTCAGCTATGGCTTTTCATTTTGATGATTTACACCAAGTAACCCTTAGCACTCTAATCCTCTGAATTGACTTTGAAATGAAATGACATCCAAAAAGATTACATGCTTAACTTCCATCAGGTGTCTGACTGAATTTCTTTGTAAATTTTAGAAAGAGAATTGTTTTAAAGTATTTTCATAACATTGCATTCTTTTAGAGCTTCCCATAAATTAATTAAGGTTTTTTGAACCCTTATGCTACCTAGGACCTACATACTCTTCCCTTTTTTCTCATTTTTAATGTTCTTTAAAACCTGCCACTCCTTTCTAAATGCCATCTCATACAGCTGCCAGCCATACAAGCATAAGTGCAGAAGAACTCCTGTAAATGTTGCCTGTTAAATTTACAATGAATTTAAGAACCCTGTCATTGCTACAACATCTGGGCTACTACATTCCTATTTAGTTCTGCCAAACAGTTTAGAGCAGCAGTGGGAGTAGTGAACACTTTGGTTAGATATGCTGTAATTTATCTTTGTTGCTCTGCATGTGTAATTATGCAAATATCACCTTTGGAAACTTATTCATTGATCATGGAATAGAATACAGGTGATATGATGCTCTCACTAAAACATAAAAAAGACAATGGTGGAAGAAAGAGTAGCATTCATGATGTTAGTGTTCCTACACATTTTTAATCTTCCTAGGAATACACCAAATTACCAAAGCATAACAGAGCCAGCTGGAAGCATCTTACACTTTTACAATAAGCATCATCGTGACTTTTTCTGTCTTTTAATATTCTTTAAGTGTTTTGACTTCAAATTAGGACCAGTTTGCAAAAGGAGGCTGCCTCCTCCAGATCTGAAATTCTTCCTGTTTAGGATCTCAATACTTCTCAATAAGAAACTTAATCTGATATAGCATTAAAAATGTCATAAATTAATTAATGTGTTACAGAAATTATAATATTTAGGAGTACTGCTCTCATCTAGGAGAGGTACCTTCATCAGTGATTTTTTGAGCAACCTAAAACATTCATTCTTGGCACTTATCTGATACCTGAGACTTTTGCAAGGTCAGGTGGGTGAAGTGACATCCAACTTTTCCTCAACTACATTCTGCCTGCCTTTCCTTCTGCTGCTGATGAACATACCTTTCCTTCTGCTTTTTTTCTTTTCTCATTAATTTCAGTTTCAGCTGACCTTTGGCTTTCCTGGCTCTGTTCCTACACGTGCAGACAATGCCTTTGTGCTGCTGCTTTCACCTGAAGTCACAAGTGCTCTCTGAGTGCAGGCAGGCATTCTGTGTTCACCCATGCTGGCCTTCTGCAGTGCTTGCTTGCCTTCCTGCACACTGGGAGGGACATTCCTCTGCTCTGAGGAGACTGAAAATCAGTTCTCCTGCACATCTTTGCCTCCTGAGGCAGTTTCCCATGTGATACTGAAAAGCAGGTACCTGAAGAGGCTAAAAATTGATTTTCTGAAGTCCAGGATTATAATCCTTCTGTCAATCTTGCTCACTTGCCTTAAACTCCAGTCTCAGAATCAATACTGCAGATCATGTTCTAAGGAAATTATGATTGGAAATATCCATAACAAGGTTAGCTATTGCTATGAAAGCTACAGCTATGGAAGTATAGCAGATAGTGCAAAATAATTTACTAGGGAAACATTTCTTACTAAAATATTTTGAAAGGTGGTGTTCAGATGCACAAGAAGGAATGCTGAAATGATTGTCTCAGTCTACTTATTATATCAGCTTAACATATAATGCTAATTTTACTCTCCTGAAATTGTATGAACAAGCCAAATAATTAGGAACTGGGTTTAATTAATGGTAAAATGGTCTCTGCATCCAGAGATGTAAAGGCAAGTAATACATAAGTCAAACTATTTTAACGTTTAATTGTTTTAAGGGTGTCAGATCATAGGCTAAGAGCTCAAGAATAAGGATGTTAAAAAAAATACAATCCTTTACATGCTAGAAGACTGATTTTAATTCTGAGTTTTAGAAATTAGTGTCTAGAATGACAGGGAATAGTTGATCCTAGTTTGGGTTATGAGGAGGAAATACCCAATTTTTAAAAAAAAACTTCCTTATGAATGAAGACTCAGACTTCCCTCCTCACAACTCTTTTACTAACATGCAATAGAAATAATTGTTTCTTCCTTGTTTTAGCCACTCTTTCTGCTGTGGAGTGTATTAATGCAGTCATAAGGATTACTGCTTTTCAATGTGTACATTCAAAACACTCCTCAGATTCATATGTGATTTGTACTATTTTCCTCTTGTGTCCTTACTTTTTCTTGAACTTGTAGTTCCTGATTTGCATTCATTAAAATTATCATTTCTGCCATTCATTGTAAGCTTTTAATTTGGCTGCTTTTTTAATCCAGTGTGATTTATTTTTTGTTTTTCTAATCAAGTGTGATCTCTTCTTTTGAATTTCTTGTAAAAAAAATCTAAAGTGATTCCTATGTATCAGAGCATTTGCTTCCTTTTTTCCAGATATTGCTTAATGAGTAACAAAAGTAATTGTCCTTAATGCATAATGTCCTCTTCAGTGAGAGACTTTGGTTTGTGTGGTTTTTTTGACCAAGTTTAATTCGAGATGACTTGTTCCTGAAATCTCACAAATTATCCCAAGGGAGGTATTTTCTCCACTCCCTATGATAATAGAGAAAACAGATTTTGATGTTTTATCTCTTTCTAAATGTCAGGTGTGGAGCAATACTGTGAATATTTCACTTATAAAAAAGTTCAGTCAGAACTCACAGCATGGTATACATAGAGATCTCTTGATGAGACATGAATCTGCAGAAACCCCTGGTTTTTGTCCTGTTGCTCAAAGATTCACTCATCAGTGCTGTGATCATTTTCTCTCAGTAAAGAAAGGTCTGCAGTGTAGAATGCTGCACCCAACCAAGGGAGATTTGCGATGAGAAATTCTGTCTGACAAAGACTTAGTAGAATTTTATTCCATAACTAACCTTAACTAACAGGAGGTAACAAATCAGTATTTATCATAGTGAAGTGCAGCACTTTTTCCTCTTTAGACATGAATGCTAAATCACAGTGTATTTTCTGACTCCCCCCTGCCCTGCAGCTGCAGAGGACAGCAGCAATTCTGCATTGCACTAACCCCGTGACAGCACTCCTGTGTAAAATGGCATATGTGGTGAGGGAATCAGCTGGCCAGAGAGCTGGCACCTGCAGAGCTGATGAGATAGGTCAGGTCAAGTTTAAATTGCCTCTGAATGTTACAGCAGGCTGAAGTTTTCTTTCCTGCCATATTTCAGATTCTGACTGCTCAGGTCTGGAGTTTTGATTCAAGAACAGATGCAGGCTGACAATTGCTGTCTGTAGGAGATCTGCTTTTAGGTGGAGGCCTATTTTGTCTTCAGTGGGAACTAGTTATCCTTTGGATAAAGTACCAGAATTGGTTTCAAACCACTTGTTGAGGCCTAAACTCTTTCTGAATTTTACAAAAAAGATTCATATTTATGAGGAAACTAAAGCATTTTTCATGTATATTTTTCCCATTCCTCTCCCCCATTTTCATTCCCTAACTCTGATAAAATGTGAAGTTTGTCAATCAAATATATAGAGAATTTTATGTGCAAACTTTTGTAATTTATACTAAATGCAGAAATTGAATATTATGATATCAAAGCACATTTGAATGTACATTATCTCTTCCCTGTGTTTGGAATTTTAATGCTCTTCCTTTTGCTCTCAAACCTCAAGGTTAACACTTCAATAGCCCTTCTCATAACCCAAAGAATTACTGCTGCTGCTAACCTACATATTCCTTCAATACCAAAACTTGAAAGAAAAATTATTTTTTTCTTTCTGATATTTGCATAGTCTTTTCAATGGTTTCCCTACTCAGCAATAGGATGCAAATTTGTGTAAAATTATACTGAATAAACCTTGCTTCAGCAAAAAGTGGTCTGAAATAATTATTGTTATTAAAACATGATCTTTGCATGTAAAATTAACTTAAGGAAAAAGATCTGAAATGTTTTCTTTTTCTCACTGTGGAGAGAGCTGTACTGCTTCTACGTGTTTTAAGCAGGTGTTTCACTTAGTCTGTCACATAGTAGATTTTATTTTTGCACCTATCTATTTAGTAAGTTTAATAACATTAAAGGACAAAGGCCTTTTTATAATCTTTGACTTTTTGATTTTATTACTCATATTCTTTCCTTTTTTAAATGTCATCTGCTTTTCATAGGAAGTAACAGATATGCAAGTTACATTTATTATTTTAATAATTATTCTGTGAGATTTCAGAGGAATGCATTGAGAGGAAGCTTTCTTCCTTCCCCCCCATCCCCATCACACACTTGAAGAAGGTATGGGTTTTTAATTGATTTGTGCTTTGAATGTAATTATTTAGAAAAGATTACAACTACTAGCAAGAAGCCCAAAGATAACTGTTATAGTGCAGATAGGGGTGAAACTTGTAACTTTTCATCTGGCAATAAAATTACTTTGATTCTTTTTAAAATTAACATTGAAAAGAGTTATGAAGTAGAAGTCCACCATATATTTCAAGTACCTAGTCTGCTCTGCTAAAAGCATAACTAATTTTTATACTCTGTTATTAATTCTTGATGCAAATATGCCTAAAATGAGAAATGGGTTAAAATGAGAAACACTTGTTTGATTTTGTTAGTAGTATAGCTTCACAAGTAAAGATGGTGCATTTTTTTTTTATAGGAAGATTAATACACACCTTATTTTCTAGAACAAGATTTATAATATAATAAAAGAGAAAAAATGTGAAATTTTTTCTCACTGACAAAGCATGGGAAATGGAAAAGTCCTTGACATAGGATTAGAACTGATGAGTAACAACTAAAAATCA
The DNA here is from genome assembly GCA_030060385.1 of Muscicapa striata striata. Classification (NCBI taxonomy): domain Eukaryota; kingdom Metazoa; phylum Chordata; class Aves; order Passeriformes; family Muscicapidae; genus Muscicapa; species Muscicapa striata. The sequence continues at coordinate 2,020,233 of JAREIS010000014.1, read as the reverse complement.
GTGTGTCACCAGCATTACCCTTATGCTGAATTTACACCAATGGATTGGCTACTGAGAAGAATATTAACTCTATCCCAGCTGAAACCAGGACAGCAGGTTTGCAACCTCAGCTGGCTTCTATGTTAACTTCCAGCCTTATAAATTTTGGCAACAGTGTGGCCAGGTATCATCACCACAGAATGAGGGAGAATTACAACAGCATTCACTGATGAACTTTCCTAAATGATATGCAAATGTGCAAATCCATCAGGCTAGCTTCTTGTCCTACAGCACAGTAATAGTGCTCAAAAGATATTGAAAGGACATTAAATTTGCACTATTCACTCTGTTATGACACTTCTGCCAGAACATATCTAAAGGACCATGTTTCACCACCTGAAATAGACTTCTATTTCTTATTCTCACAAAAATTTCTGAAGGTGAGCACCTGTGCTGTGTAATTCTGGATACTTTCAGCTGTGGTCTTTGGGGAACAATCTGCTCCATCCATTGCCAAACTTGAAATCCATCACGAAATCTGTGCGAACAAAATACTTAATAAAAAGCAAAACATATTTCCATGTCTTACCATAGTGAATATTAATAAAAAAAACACATATCAATTGAGAGTTTTCAAGAGTTGTGAATCTATTAGACATGTTCTGGCTTTTTCCACCGGGTTCCTGAAGAGGTTCAACAGCAATAGATAATTTGGTGCTGGGAACTCCAGATGATACAAGTAGGTCAGCAGAAATGACTGAGCTATGGGCTATGGGAAGTGGCAGACCTCACTCATATGTGACTGCTTCCCAGTTTGATGTCTGAGATCTGCTTGGCTTGAGGTGGAGAGAAGTTACAAGAGCCCAGCTTATCATAAACCTACTTAGATTTTTGTTTTATGGATGAAAAAAATCACTCTCTGGATTTTCAAATGGAGCTATGCTTATATTGATATTTAGTCTTATTGTAATAATGCAGAAAGAAACAACTAATATTTACTTTTTATTATCAAGTTGATTAAGAAATGCAAACCTTGTGTTTTTTTAATTAAAATATTAATATGTTTTCCTGCTCATTATGAAGAATATGCTACAAATATAGCCTAGGTGTTAGAACTACAGATGTTAACGTTATTATTTAATAGTATCATGTTGTTAATCATAATTTTAAATGTTAGGTCATTTTTCATTGCCTTGAAGAACACTGACAGTTTTCCCCAGTTGTAGGTTGTAGGTTGTTCTGAAGAGCTGACAGATCTGTGATCATTCTTGTTTCTAAATATTGAAGACAATTGCAAACCTGTACCAGAAATATGCTAGGGAAACGACCTCAGGCAACATTTCATGTTTAACATTTAAAACTCATTAGAACAGTGGAAACTCATTATGTATCTTAATATGTATATGTTTCTGCTAGAAAGACAAACAGGTAAATTGATCCTGAAATTTTGCATTTTTTAACATTAAAATGGAGGTACACACTGCATAGTACTGTTATGTCTAATATTTCAGAACAATGAACTGACAGCAGTTGTCAGGAAAGAACTCCTGGCTGCCATGTGATGTACACAATACCTACTAGTAGGCTAACCTGGAATTCCAGCTCAGCAATGTACTCAAAGCATCTGCTTAACTTTAAATGTCACTGAAGTTAATAGGTTTCAGAAATGGGTTTAACCTGAAGCAAATAGTTTTTTACTATATTGAATCATTACCTACAATTGAATCATATCGTAGGTGTTATTTCATGGAGTGAAAAAAATTAACTAGGAAGACTGATTCTGTATTCTGAAGTATTTGTATAAGCTCAAGGTCCAAAGTTTGCTGGGTGGCAGATAGGGTGATAGTGTTGATCAATATCCACACTCCTTCCTATTGACTGTAGTAAATAATAGAATTTTGAGACTAGCTATAATTTTAGAAATTTCAGGCTGAGATTCTATAAGCTCTGAAACAAGAGCTTGTAGTCCAGCTATTCCCTACTGCAAGCATATAAGTCCTTGTTATTAAGTGCTACTACCTTAAGAGTTTTTCCTCTAGGATCTGCATGTTCAGGTTTTCCTTTTGCTCAGCAATTTTTTATCTAAAATAAATAAAATTTCATGTGCTGTAATTCAGTCATACTAGGGAGGGGTTCTTAGAAAAACCTTTGGTACTGTGGAACAGAAATGTGTATTTAATAACATACAGACTCTCCGAAAGTATTGAAGGTGCCAGTGACAGGGAGAACATTGCTTCTATTATATAATTGAATGATATCTCCCAGTTTGGAAATGGAAACAATGATTTCAACAATTATCCTAAGAGCATGGAAATGAAGATTCCAAGAATTAAATATCTCTAAGCAACTTCATAGTAATTTCTGCTAATGTTACTTGCATTAATTCTAATATTAAGAAATACATATTTCCAAGTGTAAGGAGATAGCTGTTTACATTTTATTTGTTTTAAGCATTAAACCACAAGAAGCTTTATGCTTGTTCTTTCATCATCAGTCTTAAAGATTATAATTTGCTGATTCTCTCTTTCTTGCCATAGGTTGCTATTGCTAGGAGTTCATCTTCAAATTTTCTCAATTCTTTTCTTAGGTGAATACTTAAGTCTGCTTATATATAAATACAATTAGAGTTTATCATTGGCTTTTGAATGTCTTTGCATTCATTAATCCTGCACATTGTTTAAGCAATGGTGTGATTTGAATATTAATAAAAGAAGCTTTCAGGGTTCAGTATCTCTGTGCACATATTTTGGAGGGTGTTTGTTTATGATATAGATTGTATTTCAGAAGTCAAAATATTCATGCTATTGCGATTCCTGTGCAAGGGATTAATTTTCAAGAGGAGCAATTAGATTCAACAGAAAGCCACAGTTAAAATGGCAGAGATGGAAAACCATCACTATGGTGATGGGAGTGAGCTGTCAAATATCTCATTTTCAATGTACCTTGTGCTGGCATGGGTTTGAATGTAGGCAGCTGGAGCAAGCAAGTATTTGATACTAATGACCTTCCACTTAATTGAATGGCTCCAGAGCCATCCACTGGAAGTAGGGAGACCATGCTGCAAATGCCCAGCCTTGTCAAATGTGACTGAGAATGTTAGGGCAAAACACTGATGGATAGAGACTACCTATCCTTTCACACTGAGGGGGATATCTAGGGAAGGAATTAATGCAGAAAATTCTTTTAATGTGTCATGGAAACAGGTTATAGACAGAATTAAGAGAGTCTTTACTGATAGATCTTCATTTATCTCATTCCAGCTGAAACCTTTCAATTTCAAAGCTTTTGGAAAAACATCATGAGTTATCTGTGCTATGGCTAGCGTGTGTTTTATCTAGGAATTATTTTTGATGTTCCTACTAACAGAAAAAGTCATGATTGAAATGAATTTAACTAGCCTATCCTTCATGTACATTCAGAACTTATAGCATAGTCAGGTTTTGGAATTAAATATGAGGTTTGTACTCTTGAAAATAAATCCTAATCTGTGTGAGCTGTAAGATCTTCCATGGTTGCACATAAATGCCTGACATTTTGGTACTTATTTGGTATTACATTTCATTATACTGGAGAAATACTGAAAGTTATGAAGATTCTCAGGCCAGGATAATTGGCATGTCATGAGGTCTTATTTTGGCATTCACCCTTAGCTAACAAGCCAGTGTTACAGGGCATGATGGGCTGTCAAGATGATTTGACAAGCCTGGGAAGTTTCAAAGACAGTACCTTGTTGTATGAGATTTTTTATTTATTTATTAGTACAGTGTGAAGGAATTTTTAAAATATGCTCATTATCCTGTTTGCATAGTCCATTTGAGAGAGTGAGAACAACAACATTGCAATATTTGTTTCCAGCAGCCTGGAGCAGGCAGCATACAGGGAGCTGCTGGGAGCAAATAGCACAGGATCTTTGACTGATTTCACTTTACTTCTTAACTCTGTATTATTAGTTTGCATAATAATGCCTCATGGCCTTAATCTTTATTAAGTCATCTGTTACAATAATACACTAAAAATACAAATTATGGAGAATTTGTTTCAGTTTGAAACTTGAATTTTTTCAAACTTTGGCAAAGAACTGGAAGACAGCTCTTACGTCTTCCTCATGATAAATCATAAATTTGAAAGTATAAATACTTTTCTTTGCTGCTGAATGTCCTTCCTGCAAGATTAAATGACAGTGACAAATACAAGTAAATATATTCTTCTATCCCTTGACATACAGAACTAAAAAAAATTCCACTTGACCTGTATTTAATTATAGATCGTGTTGGAAGGATAATGCAAGTTCCCATATTTTTAGCTAAACAAAAATGCATTATACAGTTCCCACAATTTGAGCTAAAGCAATCTGTATGTTACTGTTGAATGAGGAACTACTATAAATACAGAATTTTAGGAATGTATCTATACTTAATCTCAGACCTTCCCAGTCTATTGATGCAGTAGGGTACTAGTAGGGTTCATTTATATGGACTGGGAATCTCCTAGGTGAGTATAACATGATGTTTATCATGTGTGAAGGAGTCTGATGCTGTCTTAAACATCAGATCTATTCTGTATCCACTAGGTTGGAAAAGATGTCTGAGATCATTGGGTCCAGCCTGTAGCCCAACACGACCTTATCAACTAGACCATGGCACTGAATGCCACATCCAGTCTTTTCTTAAACACCTCCAGGAACAGTGACTCCACCACCTCCCTGGGTAGCCCCTTCCAATGTCCATCTCCATTTCTATGAAGAAATTCTTCCTAATTTCCAACCTAAACAACCCCCAGTGCATCTCAAGACTGTGCCCTCTTGTCCTATTTCTCGTTGCCAGGGAGAATAGACCGACCCTCACCTGACTACAACCTCCTCTCAGGGAGTTGCAGAGAGTGATAGGGTTTTCCCTGAGCCTTCTTTCCTCCAGCTCCTTCAGCTGCTCCTCAGAGGACTTCTGTTACAGACCTCTCAGTATGGTTACAACAGGCAGCCACAATTAGTCCAATGTTATTTCAGTAGTTGATCTAGGTGGGCATTGTGTAAAACCACAGAATATGTCAGGTTGGAAGGGACCCAAAAGAATCACCCTAAGTCTAACTTCTGCTCCTCACACAGCTACCTAAAACTGAATTATATGACTAAAAGCATTGTCTAGGTGCTCCTTGAACTGTAACACCATATTTGCTGTGACCACTTTCCTGGGTGACCTGCTCTAGTGATGGACCACCCTGTCAATGAAGAACTTCTTGTTAAAGTGAAATCTGAACATCCCTGGTGCAGCACCATGTGGAGATGTGTTATGTACTCATTTAGGTTCTGGCAAGTAATAAAGTTCAGGGATGTATTTTAACCTATACTGTTGGCTGAACACAAGCTGAAATGACCTGATCTCAGTATTGCAGTTACTGTAGAGCTGCTCTGAGGATGCCTTTGCCAGAGGTTTTGTCTTACCCTGAAGTTTTGCCTGAACTGTTCAGACAAAGAGAGGTCTGCATGTGTCAGAAGATGATTTTCCAAGAACCTAAGTTACAATTAAAGACAAAATTCTCATCTCTCAATGTCATTAAGCTTTGCCTTCGCAGTGGTGATAAACTGTGCTTGGTAAGGTAGGATTAGTACTTTTTATGTTACTAGATCTGGATAATTGCATGCTGTGTTTTGAACTCATTTTAAATTCACTTCACGGCAGCATAACTGCAAAATGCAGCAGAGTGGAACCAATCTGTCCTAGCTAATACCAGATCTCTAGATGTGTATCTGTGTTTTAATGCATGTTTTAGGATTGCATCAATAGTTATTATATTTTTGTTTACCAGTGTAATAGTTTATATAAATTTTCATAATCTGTTGTTCTTGCTTTCATTGAATTCTAAGGTAGAGAAAGGTACTTGTTAATAGCAAAAATAAAAAAAAAAATAGTTTATTTGTAATAAAAAATCTAACTACTTTTAAAAGTTCAGAAAAGTATTTATTTTCCTAGTGGTTTTGTTGCTTAATTGGAAACAAACTCTGAAGCCATCTGAACTTTTATTTTCCCCCAGGAACTTTTTATTTCTAATACAATAGGATATCTGTCAATACAGAACTGCTCTGTTTCTTAGCAAATGAGACTGAGAGGTCAACAAATAACAAAAATATTTTATTTTTTTTAGATATTAGATATTTTCACATACTGTTACTTTCCATTTCCTTTAGAATCTTTTATAAATAGATGGTTTTCTTCAATAATACTCGATACCAGCTACTGATATCAGTATAATATATATTATACTGATATATTATACTGATATTATAAATATCCATAACAAATGATGATCACCATGTTCACAGTGATACAGAAATCAGGACACATTAGTTTTAATACTAATCAAAAATCCTCTGGTATTATCATAAATTTTGATTTCTTTTTTTTTTTATCCTCTTGGATTCAGTGGAGATTTTGTTCCATCCTAGCTGCTCAACTGCTTTGGTAATTTCAGTTGTGCTGTAGTGAGTGGGAAAGATTATAACCCTTATTCCCGACTTTTAATTCCGTTTGATTTTTAAAAAAAAATTTAATCAATCTTTTCTAAAAATTTGTATCCATAATGAACAAAAACTGGCAAGGATAACAGAAGTTTATGATTACTTGATTTTATTTGATTTTAAATGAAAAGCCAAAGAACTCTGTTCTGTTGACAAATATCTTTGATCTCAATAGTAGCTCAAGCTAATTAGGAAAATATGTTTCCAGAAAAATCAGTTTTCTTTTTTGCTTTGCATTGTCTGGTTGTACTCTGGTAAAAACATTATGCTATTAAATTTTGAATTTTGTCCCACTGCTCTAGGTGATACTATATCTATCACTTTATTAATTTTACTGTAAATTTCATTAATGAGGTCAAGGGAGAGTCTTATGTTATTGTTTGAGTGTCCCTTTTTATGAATTAATTTTGGTAAGAATCTATTCTAATAATTTTTGCTATTGCTTGTGTGATTTTACAGACTGAATTAATTAAGTAAATTGCCCTATAATTACTGCTGTTACCCATATCCTACCAGGTTTCAAAATTACAGAAATAATTACAGTCCTAAGAGAGCCAGGCAACTTTTCAAATGCTGCATTATACATGCTATACTAAATGCCATGGAAGACTTGACTAAAATATTAATGCATCTCAGCTGGAAAACCTAATGTGTCTTTCTGCTAAGAGCTTTGCTTATAGATAGAATTATTTTGCTTGAATTTTCAGAAAAGTCTGAGGTTCTGAAGGTCTGTGGGTTTGTTTTTTGCTGCTAAATTGAATCAGTTGATACTCACATAATACTGTTTTTCATAGTAAATATCAATTTAATTTGTGTTTTATTCTGTTTTATTCAAACACTGGAAGGAGAAATCTCGGAGATGTTTAAGTAGATAGTAGAGTCATGATCATCGTGGATCTCTTGTATCTTATGGGAAGTCTGCTAGTAATTTTTCTCCCTGTTTCTTGCATTTTCAGTCTCTATATATTATTTTGTATCTGTGTTTCACCTTTACCTGTTCCACTTTCTGAGGTTTTGCAGCAGACTCTCTTTGCCACCTGTCTCCTGACGAGTGCAGTCACCCATAGCCCATCTGACAGCCTGGTGTCTCAATGCATTTCAGGGGGAAAAAGAGTAGACAAGCTGAAAACTGTTTTTACCCTACTACCTTATGGCAGCTTGGTATGTCAGTGGTTCAGAAAGGAGATGATGGAGCATTTAGAGACAGGAACAGTGGGCAAGGGTCAAACTCCATGCTCTGAAAGCAAGCTGAAACCTCTGCGTCTGTCTGGGACACAGTCCTACTCACAAAAAACTGAGGTTACTGCTGAAACATGACAACGTGTAGCAAATGGTCAGAATATCCTATCCCCTGTGAACATCTGTTTTTTGGAGTCACCCTGGGCAAGGATCAAATATCTCTCAGGATAATAGAGATCAACAACAGTGAAAACAAAAACCCCACAACAAAACAACTGACTAAAAGCCTAAATACTGAGAGGAACCAAAACAGGAAAAATATAGAGAGATCCCATTTCAGAAACTTTTTTCCTTAATTCACTCAATACTGCAAAGGGAAAGACTTAATATACAGTTTATCTCTTATGCTCCTGGATGGATTTACAAGAAGAATGGATCTTTGACCTAAGTAATTTTACATTATTAGTCTTTGTGAGTTGCCCAATGATCAGTCTCATTTTCTCCTCTAAAAAGCAAAGAGATAATGTAACAATTTTTTTTCCCACGCGTGTGATATAATCTAGAATGGTGAGTAATCGATGCTCTTTCTGCTAATAAAAAATATATGATAATCTGCATTGAAATTTTGGATATTACATTTGGATTAAACTTTCAAGTTGCTGAAAACCCAGGGTTCTATTTTCTGGTATTTAAAAATGTTTAGGATACACTGACAATGAAACCATCAGCTTTGTTTTCCTAAAGTGACTGCATCTGTTTCTTTTCAGCAAACAAGTCTTATGGCTTGGTATTAAACACACTTGGATGTGTCTACCATATTGGATTCTTCCTGCTCTTTTAAGCATTTCTCCACCTATTTTTGGATCCCATTTAGGTGTATGAAGCTACTCAGATCTAGAAAATTATGAACTAAAAAAAATAAACCTTCTTCCAAGGTTAGATAAGAAAGGATGTTCATCATCTTTGTGCTTTTCTGATGCTTTCACTGGATGATTCTATTGGAGTTTCTTTAGTTTCAAAATCTTACAAGGAGACCTCCTAGAGAATAACTTTACAGAAACTTCAAATTCTGGGAGAATGTGCTAAAATTGCTACATAGCACTTCTGAGTGGTAATACTTAGTCTTTCAGAAAACTGTCCCATCATAAAGTTGATTAACAATTCCCATCCACTTTTTTATTTTCTAGTTTTTCACATTTTCACCATTTTTTATGTTTCTTACTGTTTTTTTGTTTCTTTATCAATGCTTATTAAGAAGTAGAAAATCTTTCCCCCTGCCTTTTGTTTCTCCTCAAGCATTTAAAGTCTTTAGGTGTGCCTCACAATTCTTTTGTGAGTGGGAGTTTTACCCTCACTGAATAGTTTCACCACTCTCACAGGTTTATATTCCTGTCAGGAGATGCTGGCATAAGAGATCTCTGAGATTTTGACAGAGTTTGCATTATAAAATGAGAGTTACAGTATATAAGAAATGGAAGTCATTATATTGCATGAAACATGCTGAAGTATGGAAATATTAAATGAATAAATTTTTAATCACTGAAAATAAAAACAAATAGAATCTCTTAAACTTCAGAGATTAAATACTAAGAAAATTAATCAGGGTGGAAAAAGACCCCACATGTTTGCTGTTCCTCTTTTGTCTAGCTAATGACTTGAGTAACCTAAATAATGCTGGCATTATCAAAATGGATTAGCAAATATTTAAGCTAGCCTAGCTGTTCAGCATGTCTGCCCTGATGAATATAAACATCTTGTGGGAAAAGGCTGAATTTGCAAAGGCTTCAACCTGCATTGTGTAATGTGACATAACTTCTCAATATTTCTGATTACCTAAGGTGAATTCTAATGAGCACATTTTTATAACCTAGATCATTATATGGACATAAAATATTCCTCCATTAAGTGTTTGTGGAAAAGATTCTTAACAAATGAATTGCGAAACCTTTGAGAGCTTCTTCATGCTTCATTTACATACCTTTGTAATAAAACAACCACAGTTTGCTGGAAAATAAGCATGAAACCTAGAATTCAACCAAATGAAGGAATATTTTCTGTCTTTGCTTACTATTTGATCAAAGTGTTGCTTTTCATGGAGTGAGAAAATGTCTCTAGAACTGACTGAATTCAAAATTGAGGATGAATTTCACCTTTCACATATCCACTTCCCACAGAAGTGTCCCTGAGGCCATATTATGGACCCAGATGAGAATAAACCATAGCCTGTTGGATGGAGCAGCCACTAAAAGTTGGTATTGCATATAATGAAAAGCTATTTTATGCACAAGGGTTTGTGCACTTGACTCAAAGCTGGATTATGAACAAAGTTTTTCACCATCTGAAGTGAATGAAGTGAATAGCAGGATATAAAATTAATATCTCTTGAGCCAAAGGTAAACAAATGATGTTTGATTGATGACATGATTTATGTCATGTAAAACAACTATATGAACTGAAAAATCAAGCTTTGAATTCTTAATATTTTCCTATATATTGTCTTACACTCCAAAACCAAAGTGATAATGGAGCTCTATTATTTTCTTCCTAAAGCATTCCCCTGCACAATGTAGTGATGTGGTGTTTTGCACCATTTGCAAAGCATTGTAAATTAATGAAGCCATCAGCTTTGTTCTGTTCAATAGGGCAGTTCCACCATATGCAAACACTAAGATTCAGTGCTTATCCTCTGAGGGTACCTTTACAGAATCTCTACAGTATAACACGTTAAATAGTTTTTCTTTCCTTTATCCATCATGATGACTGAATGCATTGTGTTACACCTTCTAAGTTGTTCTCTTCTATGGATTCTTGTGCATTTGTGGAATTTCTAGTATAACAAAACCAAAAAAATATTTTCTATGGGGTTTCTATGCTCTCCAATATTATGGAATATACAAAGAGAGGGATTTCTACAAGGTAGGTGAGGCAGTGACCAAGAGCTAGGGATGGCTGATAACAGAAGACATAATAACAGAAGATGTAATACTGCTAAAGGTAAGGCAGGCAAAAGCTGGGAAACCAGAGGATACTAAGCAGAAGAACTAGAAAAGAAATAGAGTAAAATGCAGAGCCAGAGGCTAGATTGAGAGCCTGGCCCACAATCAGGCTAAAGATCATTATCTGTATTAGGAGACAGAGAAAGGGGAGCAAAGGGAAAGACTAAGGCCGGTTTGGGGATGGTAAGAGAATGATAGGAGGCTGGAGTGAGGTTACCTCAGGCCAATCAGACTAGAAAAAAATCACAGACAGCGTTCCTGGAGCTGAATGACACTTTTCATGGATTTTAGCTGCTTGGATTGTGTTGTGTATCTGATGGGATGAAATTATGAGTGTGGCCAAAAGATCAATCTGAAATTTTCAAGTAGACTCAGCAAGTAAAATGTATCACATCTTAAAGATATGGCACTGAACTTTGCAATACAGAGAAGTCTAGTATAGATCTCTGCATTTCCTAGAAAGATGGTTACTTAACACTGTGTTTTTCTTTTCATAATTTTCGTAATTAAGATCTTTTTCTCACTTTGTTTGAAATAAATACAGTATTTTCACTTATTTTTCCTTTTATTTTTAATTTAAAAATCCATTCCTAATCTTATCTTTTCTGTGATCAAATTTTAGTTAGGCTTTATGTAAATTCTTTCTAAGATGCATGAATTCAAAATAACTCATCTGAAAACAGAGGTACTAAAATGGTGTATTTTTTTTCAAATTTATATCAATCTATTTTTCTAATGTATATCAATATTCTTACTTTAGTTGGGTCAGAAGTAAGCAATTATAATTTTTTTCTTTCTATCAAAAATGAGTGCCCCTACTGTGACTGTTGAGAAGAGGACCACATTCTGATCATCAGAAAACATTGTGTTGTATCTACATATATTTTTGTAGACTATGGGAACTTTACGTGTTTGTTTTAACACTAAGCATGACATATCTAATAAATAACCTGAAAAAGTAAGTTAATGGCTCTTTTTCAGCCATTCTTTCATCTCTTAAAATCCCAACATTTTTCAATGACTTGAACTTGGAAGGTAGGAATAATGCAGAATGATTCTATACTTCTTTTTAAAACCCTTCTGAAATCTTGAGCTATGTATTATTTCTGTTTGTGGTTGTTTTGGGCTGTTTTTTTTTTTTTATAGAGTTACATTTCACTTGTAGACATCTAGACAAACCTTGGACTAAGAAATATCTATTAACTGTAGAAACAGCAGGTGATGACAGCATGAGTCCATTTTTCCCCTTTAATGAGTAAGATCCTTAGAAAAATTTTGCTTGAAGATATTAATAAATTTATTCTATACAAAATCTGTCATGATACAATACCTTACCTCACCAAGGAAAAGTTTTTCTTTTTTCCTTCACTCATTCATTATATATCTAAGCTTTAACCTTTCCAACATCCCCTGAGTTAGCTTACAGCACAGGCTTTTCTACAATGATTTATGCATCACATAATGAAAGATTCATAATATGTTACACTTTTTTCGAAATAATCCCCTAAGTCATTTAGATTTGCCCTTTTAAAATATTTTTTACAGTAGTTGATGCCATTTTATTCACTGATTAAACAAAACTACTTTTGCAGCACGTAATTTTATTAATGATTGTTTCAAAAGTAAGTTGAACTTGGCTTATAATTATGCATAAGCAAAAAATTGGTAAGCTTTGCAATAATGCAATATAATTTTCGTCACCACATGAATAAGCTTTATTGGTATCAAGAAACAATAGTATCTTTGTAGCCATAACTCACAAACTTTCTGAACTGAGACACATACGGCCAAAAATCTGGTGGTAGAATGTGCCTGAAGGCTGAAGGACTTCAACTGCACAGGGTCCTGGAAGGTCCAGGTCTCTTTTCTGCCAGGCAGTGTAGAATTCTGCCTGCTTTCAAACTGTGAGCCCATTTTCTATATTTTGCCAGAAAATCTCATAGGCAAATTGAAGTGAAATGGAAAATCAGTCACTTTAAATACAGACCATCTATCTAGTGCACACTAGTTTGACTTCAGGGACCTACTGTTGCTGTGTTAGACCTGATCAGGAATGTTCTCCTAAGATATTTTGCTGCAGTCAGGTTCTTGGCAAAAATTATTTTGATGTGTTCACTGAGGAAAAAATATAACAAATATGCTGAATAAAAAGAAATTATTACATGTTTTTGTTTATTTTTATGGTCTTTAATTAAGGCAGTGACAATGAACACACGAATTCTAATTTTTATTGGATATCAAGTTTGCTTTAATTTCATCCATTTACAGAATGCTTTTCTAATGTACTGCTCAGAAGATATTGAAAACTTTGAAACATTGAAATTTTCAGTAAAATTGGTAGCTTCAATTTTTCCAATATACTTAGTGAGAAAAAGACCAGTTGCATTTAAGACAAAGATACTAAAACAAAAAGTCAGATGGAGGTATCTGGCAATGTCTAAATGAAATTATACAGATAAGAAACTATTGGAATCATAATTAGATAAATTATTTCAGATGACCAATTACTGAACATATGCACTTAAAACCAGAGGTAAACCATAATGAGCTAATTATTACTGAACTAATATTTAGCTGTAATTAATGGTTATTTCTAATATTTTGAGGTTCTTATTTTTAATCAATATTCTAGCCACTGAAACAAAAATATTTCCTTAATGAGAGGTGTTGTTTATTGTCTTTCTAATGCACCAGAACAAGATTTCTAGACCTGGGAGATAAGTCCATTTGGAGAAAAAAATCACCAAAAAAAAATTGAAAAGGAACTGATAGACTACAACTTTCCAAAATCATGGTTTCTAACAAAGATTGCTTTAAATATGGAATAAAACATGTTGAGTACATATAGATATTTAACTAGAAAAAGCATGTAAATGAGCCAAGTAGCCATATCCAAGTTATATTTTATTTCAAACTTTGTTTTTAACTGATTATGTCAACATTGTCTTCATTAAAGGGGAACACCAGTGCCTAAGCATAACAAACAATCCTGGAGGCAGAAAATCCAGTTTATTTGTTTTTTTAAATCTTAGACTACTGGAGATAATTAAAAGTTTGACAATTACTGAATCACAAAACGGTTTACATTGGAAGGGACCTTAAAGACCATTCAGTTCCAGCTCCATTGCCATGGGCAGGGGCACATTTCAGCTAAAAATACTTTAAACAGTCATCTTGTCTCACTGCTAGAGGTTTGTTATCCTAGCAGTTCATGAAATCTGACTGTTCAAGTTAGATTTGGAGAAAGAATAGTATAGTCCTCTTGTTTGTTTATCTTTTCATCGTTGAAAAAATTATATGCAGTATCAATACTTTGAATAAAATAGTAATTTACATTAGAAGCTAAAATTTAAGCAATCAGGTGAAATGCCTCTTGATGTACAGCATGTTAACTAAAAATTATGATCATTATCCTGGGAGATCTATGCTGGATTACTGCAGTTATGGGTTTGAAATACATTGTAGATTTTAAAGTTTTAATCAAAAAGTATTGTTGTCTGCTGCTTTATTTCCTGAAAAAAAAAAAATAATGGTAGGACTGTCATCCATTTGTCTTATATTTTCTGGGGATTTATTGCTTGCTTGGCTTTTGTTGTGGATTTTTTTGTTGTTTTTCTTATCTGAAATATTTTTGCTGATGAATGGGAAAGATTTGATCCTGTTGTATGCCTTAACTCTCCAATGTAGAATCCTACTTTTAGACTTTTTAAAAATACTCTGTTTTGAGCTTTTCTAATAGTGATGCAGGAAAAACAGAATTCAGATTTAATTTTAAAACATTTAATCACAGAGCAAGACAAATTAATTAAATGTCTACCTCTTAATCAAACAGTATTTCAGGAAAAGCTGCAGTTAAAGCACTTCACCATATTTAGCACATCAAGTGAAATGGTGCTTCTGTTGTCACTTTTCTGTTGTTACTGAGATGCATCCTAACAAGTGAGGTCAAAAGTATCTAACTGTGTCTCTGGATATCTATGGATTCTTTGATATTTAATGTAAAATAATGATATGATCTGTCACAATATCTACTGTTCTTCAATAAATTCTATTTTTAATATACTATTTAGTTTTTAGTGTCTGTCCTGGAACCCATTCTGTTTCCCTGGCAGTCAGAAAGACTCTAAGAAGCATATTTCTGGGTAATAGTAAGGGTCATAGTACAATGAGGTTTAAAATGGGATTAATATTTATTTTATATTCTCATCCAATGTGTCTTTTTTATTCAGGTGAAGTGGAGAGATACCCCCTAGAGAAAAAGGCAAATATCATTTGAAATGAAGGAGAGAGGCATCTCAGGTCCAGTTCCTAGTCAGGAATCACAATAGAAAAGAGAGCTACCCTCTTAAATGTTTCTTGTGAGGAAATAAAAACACACATATATGTGGTTATTTCCTATAGCCTATACATGCAGATCTGTGTTAGAAATGTTGTCCTTCCTTTTTAAAAATAAATGTATTTTCTGTGGTCCTTTTGCAAACATATCCAATATAGATACAAGTTTAAGCTGTTTAAATTGTGCTGAAAACTCGGACCTTTCATATAAGCATATAAAGCAAAATCCTAAGAAAACTGTTTGCTAAACACTCATGGTTCCCTGTCATCAACAGCCTCTGCCTCCAGAGTTAAGAACCAGACTATAAACACAAACTCAACTCATCATCATTCTCCTGAAAGGGAAAGAGATTCATAAAAAAAAGTTAATATGATTCTGCATCACACTAGCATGCAGAATCAGATGAGAATATAACCCTTGTATACTGCTAATGCATTTTGCTTGAAGCATGCTCTTCTGCTTTCCTTTTTCACAAATACACTTCACACAGGATCTTCAAATTCTCAGTTTTTTAACCCTTGTACTTGAATTAGCTGTCAGAAACTTCTTCAGATGTAATAAAATAAAGCTGAAACATTTTTTTTTTACCATCTAGCCTTTTGGAAGGAGTATTTCAAAATGTTTTTCTGGAAACATACAAATTTCAGTAGTACCAGTAAACTCATCAATTATATTTATAATACCCTGTAATGTAGGTTCTAAAATATGGTAATTCATATTGCAATAGGTCTATTAAGTTTTTATAACTAAGTAAGTATTTGGATGAATGCATCATTGCATAAGGCAAATCAATCATTCAGATCCACTTCTAGGAAAGTTCTGATCCTCCTGTCTGAGCCAGGAAAATGCTGCTTCAGGTTGAGAATGCAAGTCAATCATAAAACACATTTGACATATTTGAAACTGTGTGAACTGACTGTAGAATCTTTAAAAGACATGAAAATGTCCTCCAAAATGTGCTCCCACATTCAATGTAGTTATTACTCATCCCTAGCCTGATTGCTATAGCACAGGTTTTTCTCCAGTGGTTGATTTTATAGTGAAGATTTGTTCAGTAGAAAATTTTTGTATAGAAGGAAGCTTTAGTCCAATGAATTACTGTTTCTTTGGAGTTTGTTTTTGGGATTTATTTTAATCTTTCTGTTGAAAATGTCTTTGGTTTGGTTGTTTGGACTATAGCTGCGGCCTCTGTGTTAGACTGCTTGAAAAACAACCTGGGGAAATGAATTTGAAAATATAGTTATTTAATTGAAGCTCTTCTTCATGTACTTCATGTTTATGTTCCTTCATATGTAAAACTGTCAATCATTTTATTATGAATTGAAATTTTCTGTATACGAGCATAGTTCTGGTTCTGAATGAGCAGAAAAAATCTTGAATCTACAAATAAGAGGCGTTCCAGCTTAGAAAAAAGTAAAAGGCCTATTTAAAGAAAATAATCCTTTTCCTTATTGAAATTCTATTCAAGAATAAAATATTTGTTGTCCCAAAAAGAGAACTATTCAGCTTATACTACAGGTCACTCACAGCAGAATTCAGTTGTTTTACATCTGCCAAATGATATTTTTAATGTTCTTGAGTGCTGATATCTCCCATTTACAGCAGTCTTTACTGAAGGCTGTAAGTTTTTTGAAGATCCTGTGTCATGGCATTTGTAGCTAGTAGTTGCTTTCAGAAAGTTGCTTTGCTGTCTTGCCAGTAGAGGTAGCCTTTAGATGCCTAAATCTAAGTATCAGGTGCCATTTGAGGGAGGCTCAATAGTCATAACTGCAGGACATGACACGGATATTACTGTTGAGTTCTCAGTAATTTCTAATTATGAGTAGAGGTTAAATCCTCTTTTCTACTTTGGCATTTCTCATTTTTGGAATTATTTTATTAGGGGAATAGTCAGGTAACTTGAGTTTAGACCAAGTATAAATATCTATTCTTAGTTTTCAGTGTATCCATTGTTTTTGTTTTTCAGCAAAGGAGTAATTTCTTTATTCTTGTTTCTAACTACCTATTGCTATTTCTCCATAAATCTCTATCGAGGAATCTGTCACGATGCAGTACTACAGAGCTCATTTGTACTTGTATTTCCATGGTTGTGAAGTGCAAGTTATGATAACTTGTCAGCACTTGAAGGTCTTCTCTTTGTTCATGTTGGTGTGTTTTTCTTTCTCAATCTAGGATCTGCCTGTTTTCTAGAATGGTCTTATAACTTCGCTCTTTTTTCCATTGGCCTGCATCTGCAAATTGCATCTGAAATTACCATGTATATTGCCATCTACATTTGTCAGTATCTATTTCTTTTTCTTTTGATTAATCTTAATATCAGGTTTTTTTCCAGCTTAATGTTTTGAAGTCACTAGCTGGCCATGGGTGAGCATTTACAGCCATGTCTCCAGTGCCACCGTGTGTCTCAACACATCATCGTGTGTAGGTGCACCTCTGTGCCACATCCTGTGTCTTCCCTTCCTAAGGTCTCAGCTGTGTTGTATTTTTTCTCAGGAAGCTCAGCTAAAATTTAGAGAGAAAAACATCAGTGCTGAGAGTATAAAGCTTGCAATCTCTTTATTAACAATGTCAATAGTGTATTATAGAGTTGTAAGGTTATGATAAATATATAATTAATATTGATGAAAGAAAACCTTTTACAAACCTTGCCTTTCTAGGGATTCTACAAATACCTAGGTATTCTACAGGCAAATGCAATAGGAGCAACATCCAAGCTGACTCCACAGAAGTCGTTCTGGTTAGTACATTGGATAATACAAGAGGCTGAGAACACCAAACAGTATTTACTAAAGAAGAATGATGTACTCGTGCTGGGAAAACAACACCATCTGCTTTAAACGTGTACAAAAAATTCTGACCCAAAATTTCATACACTAGAAGAGATGAGTAGAAGAAAGGTTTCAGGGCATTTGTGAGAAGTGAGATGACTTACAGAAGAAATTTTTTTTACAGTAGCACTTCAACTTCTGTTTCACTTCTTCGTATTCCTTCTCTCTAGGCTGCTAGAGTTACCTGCTCTTCAGGAGTAATTCAGCATTTACTTTAGTCTACCTTTTATGTCCTTTCCTTTTAAGAAACAACTATGATTTTCATTGTTCAATTGCAAAGCTGTCAAAGAGTGTTTTAAAGTGTGAAAAAGAGTTCCCTTATTCCTCACTAAATAGAGGAATCCAATTATATTTTATCTTTTGCAGAAGAGTATTGTGTTAGAAGATATTCCTCGTTGCCTTAGAACTCAAAAATGAATATGACCAAGAGTGATTTTCAGGAGAAAAATTTTATAAGTTTTGTTTGGAAATTATAGTTATCTTTTAAAGTACTTACTGGCTTTCTGTTATCCCCAAGACTATAGCTTAGGGTAGAAAATTGCATTCCCAGATATTCCCCTCTGTGGAGATCCTCTTTATTTACCCACAGTTTTGTTTTTCTGTACCATAACTTTGGTTTCTTCAGGGAGGATTCTTGGCAATTACAATGACAATATTCTGAGAATGAACAAAATCACCTGTTAGTAAATTTGTCATTACCATGTGTTTCCTACTTCAAATCAACTTTGAGATTTAGTCTTTAGTTCATGTGTAGTCTAAACACTCAGGCTTAAGAATTGCTGAAAGGCAAATATATACTCAAGGAACAAAATGTTTTACTTTTAATATGAATCAGATGTGCATATGTTTCTATGTCTCCTGTTCCCTGTACACCCCAACACATGCTCAGACAAATTTTTTAACCCAACTTCCATGATTTGGGTGCAAAAGAACTAAGACAGAAATGACCCCTCATCTTTATTCCTTTTCATGAATAAGGTGCTCACACTGCTGTCCAATGACTTCCAGTCTGAATATTTTACTAAGCCTAATAAACATCTGTGTATATAAATAGATGCCTAGACTGACACAAATAAAAGAGAACATGTTTCCTACAAAAAATAATTCCTAGACAATTAGCTGTAAAAAATATTGAAAACAGAATCTTACTGAATCTTTCTGAGGGACAGGATTATCTCCAAGGGTTTTGTAGAGTTAAGTTTTCAGGATCAATAGTCATGAAACAAAAATTTTCTCCAAGAGAAGTAATTGTAGAAGTATATTAGCTTTTTATTTTTATTTTTTTCCCCCTACTGGAGCATAATTTAGAAACACAGACTAAAATCCTACCGAAACTTTCAAAGGAAAACTGATAACCTGGTAATCTTACCAGTGATTTTGATTACTTTTGTTATTGATATGTTTAAAGTATAAGGCTCTAACCAATTTTAAAACCTTGAAAATAAAATTAATGATATGCAAATGATATTAGGAATGATGCTTCTGTGAAGCCATATCCTTCACATACATAAACATGATGGACATCATATGAATATTGCTACCAGGCAGTTTTAGTGCTGTCATTTTAAACAAATGCAGCTTTTGTTAAGATGTCATTAATTTTTATTTAATTGATGCTTTGGTTTTAAAGATTGGGATAATTCTGAAGCCACATTATTATTCTATGCAACAGCTTACTCCAGGCTAATTTATTTTCATGTCTGCATTCTTTGGGAACGTCAGATCTGTTTATTCAGAGCAGATAAATCTGTCGTGGTAAATGATAAGAAGGAGATGGTCAAGTATGTTATGTTTCTAACCCTCTGAGTTCTGTCAAAATTATTGTGAAAATGTGTAATATATTTTGAAAGGAAAAGAATAATGTGTTGTTTTATTCTGTGGAACATTTATGAATTCCATATAGAATACTATTAGTCTAGAAATTGGATGTGCCAGTGTACTATAGAGGAATGAGTTTTTGAATATAATGTTCTGCATAAAATGAAAAATGCTATTTATCATAATATTTGGCATTTAGATAGAACTTTTCTGAGACTCTAAGCATTTTATTAGCATTTATTAAGTGCAGCACATGACACATTCTTTGAGGTAAGCAATTCTCCCATTAAATTAAGAAAAAAAGATAACAGCATAAAGAGTTGGTGGTTAGTCAGAATCATCATAATCTGCCTTTCCAGGCTCCTTGAAAAGGAATAGTATACCAAGAAGCCAAAGAAAATTTAAGTTTAGGTTTGTATTGCCTTATTTCAGTAAGTAAAACATTAGGGTGTATTCATTTATATCAGTAGTTTATTTTGTTGTTAGGTTATTGCAGTTCTAAGATATGGAATAAAATTTTCTATTAACTCCTGTCAGGCTGGTGGGTGATGATCTTTTAAACTTATACTACTACTACTACTACTACTACTACTACTACTGAACCATTCAAAAGTAGTCTTTTATAAGAAATATAACAGCCCATTGTATTTATACATACTTTCATTTAGAAAATACATATTTAGTTGAATGTATTCTTTGGTGTAATTTTCTAATCACACATAGATGTTAGATATTTTAATAAATTAATGGTCTTTATTAATAAGAATTTGTTATGACAGAACATTAAAAATAGGAATAGGACTGTTCATTGCAATATCTTGAAATGAATCTACCTTTGACCTCTAAAATTTTTGTGATTGACCAGGTGCCCATTTGCCCTGTCATATTTTTTGTAATGTACAGATTTACTAACAGAAATGTGTTCATAACAGAAAGATATTTGCTGCTATCATAAACCATGTCATATCCCAAACATGTTTGGAATGTCATTATGTTTGGAAGAGCAGTAACTAGCTGTATCTCTGTAGTTTGCCCTGAAGTTCTTACTAGTAATGAGAGTTTAAGAGCCTTCAGGACCCTCAAGGAGAGAAGGAAAATGAAGCCACTAAATTTTATATTGTGGCGAGGAACAAATCCAGATGAACTTGTAAAAGTGTTCATAAATTTGGTACTTGCACAGAAAATATATTTTTCAGTTGACTGATTAAAAAAAAGAGAAAACATTAACGAAGTTTGAACTAATGTTAAAAGTGTTGAATAAGAACAAAAAATAGCTAGCTATTTCTAAAGCTAAGAAAAGTATTGTGGGTTTGATCCCTGTATGGGCCATTCACTCAGGAGTTGGACTGGAAGATCCTTGCAGGTCCCTTCCAGCTCAGAGTATTCTGTGCTTCTGTGATTTAGATGCACAGGATTATACAGTAGAGCACAGAAATAAATCAAACTGTGTGCTTCTGTTTTCAAAAGGTACTGCAGAGCCCTGGACATTACAGAATGTTTCTGCCCAGAAAAGTTATGTAAGTATGAGCTGAGAAATGGGTGGTTTTTCCTTGAGAACACCTGCAAGAGACAATTGGAGAATTATCAGCCTTGCTCTTTCTTGCTCATAGTCCCCTGCAAGGTGGCACATTGTGCATTGGATTTTGCTTTGTGAGTATTGAGATATGTGAGTATTGAGTCTGTAAAGACAGAATAACCTACAGCATCAGAACAAGGTTTCTTTGCTTCCTAGTGGAAATATGCTTCAGGCAATCCTTCTCCAAGTACACATGAATACTTTAGGTTCTCTTATAAAACTTGTAATGAATAGGAAATCAAGCATGGTATTCCTTGCTAGTTCTTTCGTCTTACCTATTTCCCCAGGGATTTTTCTTTTTTTTTTTTTTTTTTTGCATGCTTTTCTTTTTGTTTGTTTGGGTTTTTTTTTTTTTTTTTTTTTTTAGAGACTTAGGAATCCTCTTTCATTTTTTCATGTTACAAACTATCATGCTAAAGGATTGGAGGATTTTTCTAAACCTAAGACCTTAATGAACAGTCATTTAGACTAGATGGAGGGACACACTTAATCTTGCATACCAATTCCCTAAGCCAAAAACCAAACAAAAGTCAATTTGACCACTGCTTGTTCTATCTGTTTATTCCTTCCAATATTGCAGTTTTATGCTAAAATCCAAAATCTCAAAGTATGTAATTTAAAAGAACACTATAAAGAATAGAAAAAACATTTTTTCCTTTTTGTGATGTTTTTCCTATTTAAAGAATCAAAAAAAAAATCAACTACTTATGTGATTTGACTTTCCCTCAAGTTTCTTTAAATGAAGCATGACAAATTTGCCTAGCATTCCATATATAAGATAGGTCTTTCAATACATCATGGACCATGAAGGACCAAGATGACTTTATCTGGAATCTGCAGTGCAACAGAATTATCTATACCATGCATGACAAGGGTGATAACAAATCCTATCCACTTCAAGAAAAGTATTTTGTCAGTATTTTTTTTAACTTTTATAGAGATGATGAACTAAATCGATTTTAAAAACAAAAGTTTAAAAATGACATAATTTTCTTTGTATTTCTATGAAAAGTGTGATTTTTGGTTTTTGCTTTTTTTTTCTTTTCCTTTAATGTTCTATAAAACTAACCTGGTAAAACGGAGAAACATTTTCTCCTCTTTTCATGACAGTATCTTTTTAGTATTATTATTCATTTATTTTTTTACTTGTGTTATTTAATAACAAAATATTATCACGGGTTGTTCTCAGTTGCAAGGGACCCAGAAGGAGGATCAAGTACAACTCTTAAGTGGATGGCCCATACAGGGATTGAACCCATTACCCTGGTGTGACTAGATCCAGGCTCTAACCAGAGCTAACCTCAGGGTCAACCATGAAATTAGTTTAATTTGAATCTTATTTTTCAAAATGAAATTCTAAAAGCTGATAAGCATTTTTAAAATGAAGTCCTCCACTTCTTCCTTGCCCCTGTTGAGCAGATCAGAGGTGGATGGTGATTGCAGTTGTCCAACAAGTGGTCACCACTGTCAATCCTTCCTTACATTTTTCCCCTGCTCTAGTGTGGATCCTCTGTAGGCTGGGTTCTTTATGAAGAGTCCCAGCATTGGTCCCTGGATTCAGAAAATACTCAATTCAGTGTGGGCTTTCTCTGGGCCACAGTTTCTATATTGCTTATCATGGCATGACTGAGGGGGAAGGGTCCTCTGGAGGTATCTGGGCTACCCCAGACTCAGGCAGAGCCACACAGATCTGCTTGCCCAGGGCCATCTCCAAGGTGGGGGAATCTACATCTTCCCTGGTGACTTGTGCAGTGCTTGGTCACCCTCACGGTACAAAAGTGCTCCCTGATGCTCAGAGCTAACCTCCTGCTTCAGTCTGTGCCCATCCCTCTGGTTCTGCCACTGGGCACTCCTGAGCAGAGCCTGGCTTTCTCCTCTTTGTACCCTCCCTTCACCTATTTACATACATTAATAGGATCCCTCCCAGTTCTTTCTTCTCCAGGCTGAACAGCCCCAGCCCTGCCAGCCTCTCCCCACAGGAGAAATGTTCCAGTCCCTTTAAACATCCTTGTGGCCCTTTGCCAGTATCTCCCTTGCAGCAGGAAGCTGAGAACTGCAGGCCTTCCATGGCTGCCCCTGACAGATTTCTCCTGGATGTGCCATCCAGCTGTGGGATGAGCGAGTCCCAGTGTGCTGGGTGAAAACCAGGCTCTGCAGGAGGGGCTCTGGGGCTGAGGCTTGGCACGAGTCAGCAGTGAGCTCTGGTAGCCCAGAGGGCAAACTGCATCCTGCCATGCATCAAACATAGCAACACCAGCTGGGAAAAAGAGGATTGTCCTGCTGTACTCAGTGTTGGGGCACGTGTAAGTGACTTTATTGAATAAACTGTGGAGTTTTGCTTTTGGCCATTTGTATTATGGAAGCAGATTAACATTTCTCTAAGATCAAATGAAATCTATAGAGTTTAGCCAGCTGGGCAGCTTTTATAAGTTTTTTTTTTTTTTCTTTTTAATTTTTTTTTTAAATTTATTTACTTGTTCTGTGTAGTACATCCATTATGCATGATTTTTCCAACTACAAAATAAACCACCATGTCTTTCTGGGAGAATATGAAAGATTAACTCATCCACTGGAGATTTTTCAAGTGTTTATTTTCATAAAAGCAATTCTATTTCTCCTTTTCCCACGTTAAAAAAAATCTTATCTAGAATCTCTAATCTTAACAGTGAAGGTCTGCTCAGCCTTTCTGTTGCCTAAATATTATGCTGATCATGGTTAATGTTTTACTTTAGTAAAAGTGTTTTTTTTTGTCTATGTTGGAGAGCAATATCCCCCATAAAGGTCATGACTTGTAAAGATACATGAAGTGAAGTGAGTGGCACAAAACAGTAGGTAGCAAAGCATTGTACAATTGGGTGAACAGTAAGGTCAATTACTTCATATCTACTTGCAGTTCAGCACAGCTGGATGGAAAAAATTGCAATATCTGACTGGCATTCTGTAGCAGTTTAATGCAGAATAATAATAGAGTTTAAATTGCCAGTTTACCAAAGTGTCATTCTAAGTGAGCCAGCATAGAAATGAGAAGCAAGCTGTCTGTCAGAAAAGTATTACAAAAAGAACTGAAAAGTATTAGTAGAACAGAAAAGGAAGAAAATAGTAGACAGCACATTGCTTGTTAAACTAAGGGTCTGACATCTTAGCTTTTCATATACTTTTTTTTGCCTTGAAACTACCTGGTCAGACTATTACAGGAATTCTTTCCTATTTAAACACTGTTAGTAACCTTTTATAAAGACAATTAACATCAGTAAAAAGTTCCAAAATAATCAACATCTGAGTTCAAAAGTTTGTTTGCACTAGTAAAGTTCTTTAAAATGAATGAGTACTGAGTTTACATACAATTCTTCAAGTACTGCATTCAAGTGGAAAATTTGAACAGTAAAGATTAACTCCCTAAGTGCATACAAACATGAGGCAGTACTCTACAAAGGAGAAAGAGCATTAAAAATAATAGAGGACAGTTGATGAGGAATTTAGCATATACTGATAAATAGGCAGTGAAAGGTTCATTTTATGTCCTTAAAATCATCCAAAAAGAGGATGAACTTGCCTGGGAAAGCCATATATATACTTTCACAAGCTTAATGATTTAAAAAAAAAGGTTAATAGGAACTATTAAAGAACATTGGTTTTGATGTGATCTTCCCAAATTTTATGTCAAGTCCACTGCTACAGACAGTTTAGCACTTGCATGCAAATTCAGAAAGAAAGTAATTTTAGAACTTGGACAATATTTTTATAAGGATATTTTTGACATTACATGAAATATATTAAATAAAATGGGCTACCCTCATTGGTATAAAGGAAGACACTATATTTTATAGGTTTTCTTACACAGTTTAGGATATTTGGTTCAAATTTATTTTTCCAGAAAATAGGTGATAAAAGTTTTAATGTTTTTCATTCTATCATTTTTATTGTGTAGGTTAAACATGTTTTTAATGCTGACTCAGTAACATAAATGCAGTGATGAGGTTTGTAAAATAATTTTTCCTTTCAATATGGTTTTCCTGTTCAGATAGTACAGGGCTGCAAAACTGTAAAAAAATCTTGCCTATGAAATTTATTTTCTACATAGGATTTCTAATTTGCTTCAAGTTATCTCCCACAATATCATCTGTG
This sequence comes from Muscicapa striata striata, assembly GCA_030060385.1. Classification (NCBI taxonomy): domain Eukaryota; kingdom Metazoa; phylum Chordata; class Aves; order Passeriformes; family Muscicapidae; genus Muscicapa; species Muscicapa striata. Next base: position 1,994,885 of record JAREIS010000014.1, on the reverse strand, counting down.
GGTTATCCTTCCACTGGAGTTTCCAGTAGTACCATATAATATGGGGTTTTTTATTGGAAGTTTAAATCTCATTTTCCTTATTAAAAGTCATACAGCATAATTATTTTTCAGTTCTTCTGAGCTAAGAAACTTTATCTCTTTTGATGCTGCAGGGGAAATCACTACATAGAAAGGAATAGTCACCCATAGTTCTGCCTAACTCTTCACATCACTGTCAGGTGTTGCACTATATCTCCTGAGAAGGAAGAGCAGGAATCCCAGAAGCAGGTAATGGGAAGGATAGAGACAGAAATTAAAACAGCAGCTGGTGGCAGAAAGCTTTTGTTAGTAATTGCTTATCCTGAATTTGAGTGGCAGCAGCATCCACACTGCCTAAAAGGCTAGTGTTCTGGCTATTTTCAGTAAGAAATCAGGCAGTCACATTTCCAGTTTATGCCTAACCTAGAGCACACTTTTCCCTCAAAACAGTGAAATGAGAAGTTTCTTTACTCAGGGGAATATATTCTATACATCACAGGGAATTCTTTCTTTGCAAGCCTTTTCAAATAGAACTAGTATAATTTCACACACTTGCTTTTTCTGAGCTAGAGGTTAGTAAAGCCTGGTAGATACCAGCTCATAACGTTTCCTCTACTAGCACAGCTTTTTACTTTCATGCTTCTAAGCAATTAAATTTGTGTTAGCTGGTTGTTAGGTCAAGCGTTAATTACAAGTTAGTTTTCCTTGATGAAGAACACACAGAGTGTGTGCCAAAGATATTAAAATCTTCTTTTAGACAGAGAGTAATCGTAGTACTGGTAATGAAGGAAGTGCATCTCATGTGTATGCAGTTATTCACACTTGGCTTTTTTGCAGCATGAGAACATTCTTTTACAACAGATATTACCCATTGCTAGAAGCTTACTGCCAGGTTAAATGAATAAATGGTCTAATCTAGTGTGGCAGCATTGCTAAATTCAGTAAAACAAAACTAATTTTAGTGCTGTTATCAGTGTACTTGGCTGCTGTCTATATGAAAATTCCTTGGGAAAATCATGATTGGCTGTTCTCAAGGCAATAGTTCAAATACAGAGGGCAATGGACATAGGAAAACAAGAAAAAATTAGTAAAATTGTGTGGTCCTGTAGTTGCTGAGATGGCAGTTTCAGCAAGTTCTCATATTTTCATTCAGTCTTGCAACACACATATGGTTTTTGACAAGCTGCCAAGCTCTAAATTTGACTGGCTGGCTGTCTCAGAAAACATTTTTTTTTTTTTTTTTACATGGGCAATGCCCTTTTCTTCTTTGTCATGAGAAAAAGAAAACATCTCTTGCTAACCAAAATGTATAGATCAGGATAGAAGCAACCATAATTAAATTCTCTTTAGTCATACCAGCTGTTCAGGGAGAAAGGTGACTGCTGGAAATTTTCTCTATGCAGGGTATATTGACATAAACATCACAACATAAAACCTGGCAACTACACTTCTGAGTTTCAAATCAGATTTTAGTTCATTGCTTGTAGGGATTATAAGGTACATAAACTTTGAATTCCAACAATTAGTTCTGTTTTTTATTTCCCCAAATCACTTAACAATAGATCCAAAAATGTATTACAATTTAAAATATAGCCTCAATTTTCTAAACTTTCTTCCCCACATATCAGACTTTCTAAAAAGTGCAATTTTAATCCCTATTGTATCCTCCAGTTTCTTCAAAATTGATAGACAATTGTAGAGCACTGTTACAGTCTACAGATTACTTTCCTGTATGAAGTTCTAAAAAGGGTTAAGACAAGCAATTACGGAATTACTAGGTAATCACATTAATTTACTCTTCCACATTAGTATTATCTGAGATCTCAAATACCAGAAGAATTTATGTAAAAATAGTGTATTAGTTACCTTGTTCTGAAGTTAAGTCACTATCAAATGAATGATCAGATTTTTTTAGTATTAGGAAAAAAAATGAGAAAAATTTCAAGGGTTGTAATGCTCTATAAATGGAAAGGCATTAATGGCTTGAAGTACATCAGTGGTTTCTCACTACAGTGCAATTCTGAAGTTGTTCAATCATTTGTAACACTTTGAGAAAGCCAAAAACTCTTTTTTTTTTCAGTATTCGTGCATTTTTCTAAAACCAAGATAAGAAATTTGCTCCAGAATTTATTTTAAAGTTAATTAATATAAGTTTTTTATATTGTTTTGTATAATTTTCATTATTTTGAGATATTAAAAATAAGAATAACATGCTACATTCTCAGATAAAACCTGAGGGAAGTTTGTGCTGCAGATTATCTCTAAGAGTCAGCAGACATCACACGCAGCAGTGTGCCCTCATTAAATAACCTGCTAGATGCAAGGTATTTCATAATGACAACTTAATGAAGAGTGACACCAAAGCTGTTAAATACACTGTACCTACTTCTGCTGGCAGTGGTACATCATTCCATACGTAATCTTACTGAAACCAATTGTGGAGAGAATTATTTTGCTAAATTTGGAATAAAATATCTAAAACATGCATGTCTGAACATGTATTTATCTTATACTGAACTTCAGTACAAGACTTTAAAAAGTCCTTGTAAAAGTGGATATAAGTTTTAGCTGAGCAGAGATTAGAGGATCTATTCACCTAAATGTAAATTTTTGGTAACTATTAGAGAGAAATCAACTGAAATAGAATGACATGAGAAGGAAAAAAATGCAATTATCTGTCTGTCCTGAAGTAAAGAAGGAGCTCTAGTTGCTCTTAAATTACACAAACACTCAGGTTATAAAATGAAGGCATAGCCATTCCACATTGCATTCTCTTGTCCTTTTGTGAGGTAGAATGCCACTAAGTCAGATTGATGGACCCACTGGGAATCTTTCAACAGCTTATTGCTCTCTTGCACATATACTGCTGGTGTTTTCACAGATGTATGGGAAATTACAGCACAGCAGCAATAGCAACTTTATAGGTGAGATCAAGGGATTCTGAACTGTGAAGAAACACTTGGCCTTTGTGATGAACTAGCAGTTGATGCTCAAATTTGTTATCTGCAGCCTCTCCAAAAAGGAGTGGTCTACTTAAAAGTATTAGTATAGCAAGTAGCTACAACTACTCTTCAGATTGTTAGACAGCAAAGATTATCAGTATTTTGAAAGAACCTGAGAATGCGTTATATAGAGAGCTTTGCTTTGATTTTTCTTTCTGAAAGACAATATAGCTGGAGAGAGATGACTACAGAAAGACCAAAGGATTTAGTAAAAGGACTGAATGAATCTTCTCAGCCAGAGATGCAAGTAATGGCCTCCAATATGCTGATACCAATTTGTGAAAAATATTATCCTCTGTGGTCCTGCAGATCCTTACAGATTTGGTGCCCCAGTCTGTGGCTTAATGGCTGACCTGTATGGAGGGCAAAACAAAGCTTTATTATTTGGAAGAGGAGGGAAAAGGTGGTAAAGGCACCTTCCTTATCAGAGTGCAGAAAAGGTGGTGCTAACTCCATTAATCTTTGTAATGACTGCCTGCTACCTGTCCCCATAAGCTCCCTCAGGGGCATTGTAAACTGCAGTAGGCACATTGGCTGAACAGGAAACCCTTCTCCTTTCTAAGTGAAAAGCCAGAAGCTGGACCTGAGAGTTTTGCCTCATGATCCTCAAGAAAATGAAGTTCCATTAACTTTTTTTGTAGTCTGTGCTTAATCATGACTTTATTATTGGTTTAATGGTTTAATGGTCCTTTTAATTCTGTTTGCAGATAATGTGGCACTTAGCTGCACTGTAGTTTGTATTTGAAGATAAAATTTTGCATGTTACAGCTTTCACACATGAGAATTTATATCCATAAAATATGTTCAGAATATCTATAACTTTTTTCCTTCAACAGATTGTTTATGCATGATGAAAAATAATTTTTTACTTGGTTGCTAATTTTTCCCCCTCTACTTTCCATCACCTAAACCAGCTTAGTTTTCTTTGAATATATGGAGCAATTTTCAAAGAAATTTAAAATTAAAATGAGATAGGTGTGTTTTATAGCTGCCTTTCCATATAAAGTAAATATATACATCTCTTCTAAAGGACAGCTGCTCTTCAGCATCCATTACACGAAGCAATCATCTTCATTAAATGTGCAAATTATCTAAATAGCAAGTTATAAGATGTTAATGCTGTAGTAAACACAGAAAATTGTGTAATGAACTCATAAATATATCTAGGTATGAATTAACTGCTTGACTTAATACAAATAATTTTAAGTTAGGTTATTAGGGAGAAGAAGTGCATGTTGGGAAAAAAGTTGCATTTATCAACCCAAATACACTTGACTTAGATGTGTGCTAGTCTCAGCAGGAGTGGCACATCCCATCTCAGTAGTCCTTCCACAACAAATATTGCAGCAAATTATAATTTTGTTTGTGTATGGGGCACACTTTGTTTATTTGTTGGTGGTTTTTTAAAGAAATCTAAGAAATAGGCCTTTATTAAAATCTAAATGTCAGAGAATGTTTATATAGAGACCTACATATGAATGTTGTCTTATGTGGCAGGTGGCATATTTCTCTACATTCTGCTCACAGTTTTTCTCCCTAAACTTTGCCATATCAATAACAGGTAATTTTTTTTTATAATATAAGGGTTGTTTATGGAGTATCTGCCTGCAGTAACTGGTTATCTCTGCAGAACAGGTATTCAATTTTTCTTCTGCCTGGAAAAAGAGAAGAGCAAGGTTTGTCAAAATGACAAGTGCACACAAATTGTAGCACACTCTTCAGTTGATTCATCACAGTGGTTTAATTGTAAATAGAATAAAAATCCCAGCTGTAAACCCTGTTGGGAAAGTAGTTATCATTGGTGTCATTTTGGCCCCACATGGTGAAAGGTTTTCTTAAATCCTTGGAGAGTTCAGCTCTACTGCATTGCAATATCAACATATAACTGCTATTAATACCAACATTGGATTGTCTCATATTTTTTGACATATCTTTGCTACTCAGTATAGAAGAATCTTCATTTTTAAACAGTCAGTGAATGGATGTCCTTATTTGAGCAAGAACTCTACAGGCAGGCTGGAACCTAAACCCCCTGATTCCTCAGTAGCTACTACCAGAGAAAGATTGAAATCTTTCAACCTTTCCACCAACAAAAGTCCCACTCAAACTGAGACTGCTCATTTGATGAATCCATTTGGGGGTGATGGTGGGAGTTGGGGAATGTCTCTCTGGAGGATTCTGTGCATAAATATCTCGCTAGAAGAAAATATCTATGTTCTAGGCAATAGCATCCACATCTGCCAAATATTTTTAAAAGAGAACGTAATCCTAAAGAAGATCAAATTACTTGAATTGTTTCCCTTATGCCTCTCAGTCATTACACTTTCTTAATGAACATTTCACCTCCTCTAATTTAGCCTAAAAACCCAAATTAAGCATCTTCACTCCATGTGCAAATGTTATTTTATACAATTAGGATAAATGGAAGATTTTCTTGAATTGAGGAGCCAAGTTTTATGTGTACCTGTGCACTTCCATATGAGATTTTTCCCTTTCACTCATATGTGTCTACAAGATTTACATTAACAGAAACACAATTTGACCATTAATTTTCTGCCATGAAGGAAACATAAATCCTACATTAATTCTGAGAATCTGAAAGAACCAGATTTTACACTTGCATGATGTTAATAATGCCAAGTTTTCTTCTTAATTAAGATATCCTAATTTCACCTAAGAGGAGCAAAATTCAACAAATTTTTATGCTACTTGAGAGTCCATCAATCTGACAAAGAGCATGTTCTTAATTTAAAGACAGTCAATTTCAAGTCAAAATGATCACACATCTCAGAGATCATGATATGCAGTTACTGATATTGGTGACAGAACACATTTCATTAGTAAGCCTTCTGTCACATGTTAGTGGTGATTCTGCCCTTAAAATTAAAAAAAAAAATCCCTTAGTAATGGAATTAGACTTATGTTGTCAGTTGAAACAGCCAATAAATCAACTATATTTTTGATCCTGACTCAAATTTAATTTTGCTGCCTGACTATGCAGGACACTTCAAAATAAGAAAAATAATAAAAATTACCCGAGGCCTAATTTTGCATCAGCTGTAAGGTCCATGATTTAATTTTTTAATTCCATGTATTAAAAAATCACTTTTTGGCTTATCCAAAAGAAGCAATATGTTTAAAATTTTGAAGCACCAGTTTACCAAGTATTTTAGAAGTTAATGACCTCAAATATAATGCTTGTCAAAAGCAGATTCCACCTTCATAGCTCATTCATATACTGAACCTTGCATCTCTGTGGCATTCCACATCTTGATGTTTAAAGTATGAGTGACATATTATTTATATTGGTTTTGCACCTGACATTTATGTGTTTCTCTTCTCTGACAAGATGAGAAAATAATATGTCTTGTCTTGTCTCAACACATACCACTCAGATTCTAGCTTATAAAAGTGGAGAAACATGCATCTTTTTATCAAAAACATGGTTCAATGACAATCAGTTTAGATATTTGTGGACAAACCCACTATATTGTTCAGTATACACTGTGCTTTCTCTTTCACTCAAAGGCTTCAGAGTGTACAGGACAGACACCAAGTTCAGTAGTTATTTTTGTTCTTTCAGATTTCCTAGAAACGTCTTGCTTTTGGCAGTTCATATAGAAGTGGAGACAACTCTGCCAGGTATTGCCACTACAGTGACTTCACACTTCTCAGTGAGCTGGTGAGTATCTTGACTACTGTTGAGGAGACCTTTTTCATATATTTTGGCAGGAAACAGTGGAGTACATTTCAGAACAGTCCAGGGAATTTAGGTGAGACTGACAGAGTTTAGAGTAAAATTCTTTTAAAGATCTCAGCAGCAGCTCAGAGAAGAGAACACAGTGAGTTTAGATGATAATGCAGACAAACACAACTAAGCACAGAGAATATGCAGGAATGTCAGAATTAGTCACATCCACACAGAATTCAGGAAATATTGTAATTTTATATCTGCAAAAATCAGTGATTCTGAGTGGTAAAAGTCGAATTGCTGCCTGTGTTATTGTTTGCCTCACTAAAGAAGACAGCATAGGGCCCAATTAATTCATGTTATCTTTAGTTAGTGTCAGGAGATCACTCAGGCAGAAATCACTTAGCTTTTGTGTAGAGGCTGGATTGCTAAACTCAAATCAGTTTTTCACCTTGTTCATCTTAGCATGTACTCCCTAGTAGGAGTACAATATTATGAGGGCTTGAAAACAGCAGCCTTAGAAGTATTTGAGAGAGCCACCCCTTTAAATGTATATTTTACATTTTAATTACATATTTACAAAAAGTCTCAATTGTTCTAGTTAATATGTTAAGATGTTAATTGGTGATAAATGGTGATATGCATACCATATTATTATTGTGATTTAAAATGATATTATAATTGACCTAAACTGTCTAATTTCTCTTTCCATCACTAACTGTAGACTTGCAAAAAAATAGCCTCAGCATTCTCTGTCAATGTTTCTAAAATACTATCAGTTTCTGTCAAACTCCTAATGTTGATAATTTATCATTTCTGTGAAGCTGTGCTACAACAAAGGCCAAAACCAGCAACCATTCTTTTGGCCAAGGCTCGATCATGCTGGTCAAAGTCAATTTTAGTTTAATTTTTTCCTCAAACCCAAAAGGCAAGAGCCGAAATAGATTGAATCTGCAGAAAGAGATCTGTCTACAAGAACTGTGGGAAGGAAAACAAAACTAGAGCCATGTTGCTCCAAATCAGAAGAGTAAAATGGAGATTTTTCTGACTGCTTTTTGGCAGGAGATGGAAGAACACCGGATGGGCTCAGTCTCACCTCCTGTCTCTATATGTGTATGTAGTCTCCAATGTAGCAATGTTCTAAATCAAATCTGTTTGGAAAAAATGCCAAATGGACACAGGCTGTTAAAGTGAGTAATTGGCAATGTCATTGTGATTGATACGGTCTATTGGTGAAACTTGCAATTCACATCTTTCTATTGGTTTTCAGTCATTTTCACAGCCATCTGCTTTAGATTACATTTTTAAATGTTCAAAGTTAATCCAAGTAAGACAGTTTTCAGGTATACTGCTCTCAAGAAAAAAGGAAGTCTAAATGGTAGTTGAAATGCAGTCAATATTTTACATGTTTATACTCTGAATGCAACTGAAGTTTCATATAAGCTCAGAATGGTAATATTTAACTTTACTATATTATATTATGTAACATGGCTTTATATGACAACTTAGTGTTATTTTGGAAAAAATCCCAAACCTTTAAATTCAATACTTCAAATACTTTTGAAGCAATAAACTGATGTATAGCTTGAGAACTAATTTAATGTTCTTCTTAGACACTGTATAGCCACTGAATTACTATTTTATACATCGAGCATTTATTCATAGATAAATGGAAGTTATATTCAGAAAATATCATAAAAGAAAATAATATTGTTTTTACCTAGCAGAATTTTAAAAATACTTTACAGACTAATTTAGAAGGCAGATCTATGTATTCTCCACTTCCTCAAAGCAGTTTTGCTTGTTTTACCTAATTCCTATGTTAAAAATATTTTTTCCTTCTGAATTCCTTTATAAAATAAAAATTACCTGGATGTTCCAGTGACAATTTTATTAATATTGCTGTATAATTTTAATTACAAGGTCAAGGTTATAAATATTTGCTTAGCTCTAACAATTTGAGATAAAATATTACATTCCAAGTATATCACTAATAATAATCTGGAGGACTGTTTTTCTATGTTCAGATGGCTGATTTATCAGGATACCCTAAGGAAAGTACAACACTATTTTAATAAGAAACACAAAGTGGATATAAGACATTACCTTTCCATCTAGAAATTTACTACTGAAACTGGAAAAAATCTCCCCAATTTGTCCCATTTAGATGGTACATTGTGATTTGAATATAAATAATAAGGACCCGTATGTATCTCAGTGGAGATATCTGTTCCAGGTTGACTGTGATTATTCCATCCTTGGATAATAGAAGCTTAAGATGTCTGTTGCTATGACTATGCCTCATAGCTGACAGGTTTGCTCTGAAAAGAGGATGAAGCATAGGAACTGAACAAAGAATTTTTATTTCTTTTAGAAAGAATAATAAATTTGATCCACAGATAAGATTTAGATCTTGTCACACCTGGACACACATAATCTTTATTTTCTCACTACAATGAGAAGTAATCTGTTTCCTTTTGTAGTCTGTTTTTTTTTTTTTTTTTTTTGGTATCTGTTACCTGTGGAAAATTAATTCATGCTCTTGAATATACTTCAGATAGGTGCTTGTATCACACATGAGAACTAATGAGAAAATGGTAAAAGAGTTAGGGAAGTACGTTCAAATTTGAGGTAAAATTTTTTATTTAAAACATTTTTTCAGATCTCTGAGCATGGCTAGGGATATTCAAATTTACCAAGGCAGAATGCTAGCTGCTATTCTGAAACACTTGAATAGATTTTTTTTTCTAAATTTAATTATTTAGAACAAGATAAAGAAGAAAGTAACCATATTTATATGTGCACAAATAAATAATTTTGATTGATAATAAAAGTGCTGCAAAATACTGCAGAAATATTTTAGAAAATTATCTGCAATTGCAAAGTTAAATGCAAAACAACAGTAGAGATTTTAGGGAAAAAATTTTAAAACTTTCTCCAGAGATGTGTGTACTTGTGGAACGCTAGCAAAAATCCTTGTTTCCTAAGTAAAGAGCCATCTGGTAGTCTGACTGGGTTTAGATTAAATCTAAGATTTTAAAATTTATAGGTGTTACTACTTGTATTCAGACGTTCTATTCTGCATGTCTCATTTTACATCTGAAGAGGAAAGCACCTTGCTTTCTGTTAACCTTAGTGGAGCATCTGCTTTTTTCCCCAACTGATTGGTACTTAAAGAAATATTTTCTAACATATGTTACCAGTTGCCCCCACAAACGTGAGAGTTACCCAGGTTTTTTTATTAGATCCCTTGGGCTGACTTGAGTGAAATGACAATGAATGATTGGTGTTTGTATATATATATATATATATATATATATTTTTTATTCTAGAACAAATTGTGTGCAGCTGAAAGCAGGTATGTAGCCATTTTGGTTACAGAATTATCTACAGAAATACAGAAATAAAAAAAAAAAGGGAAAAGAAAGAAGAGAGAAGTCCAGCCATTGCACACCCAAAACCTTACCTCTCAGGAGATACAAACCTGGCCTCAATAAAGAGCACTGACATCTCCACAAATAGGTGGAGGTGTTTTGAGTCATTAATCATTAGTAGTCCAGCCTCTCACAACATATTATCAGGTACTTACAGAAAACTAAAGAAATTAACTAAAGTCCCTCTAAAGCAGTAAATGAACAATTTATATATTAAAGCTTATTCATTACCAATTGAACTGTTTTTATATCAATCCAAGAGTTTTCAGTCTTTGATTCTTCCAGGTCACTCCCTCATCCCACTGGGGGTAAATGAGCAGGTATCTGGATACAGCCTACTTTTCATCTGGGGATAAATCACAACAGACCTATGGAATACTCTTACAAAAATAGTACCTGAGTTACATGAAAAATCAGACTATTCCAGACATAGCAGCAGGTGAGTGAAAAATGACCAAAAGAGCAGAGCTGGACTAAGACTGTGGAAATAGTTTTGACTTGATATTCAGGGAATATTAAAGTTACTGTATTCAAGTCTAATGATCCATCGGTGTTTCAAGGGCCAGACAGATCTTCAAGGGACATTTCAGGACACCTAAAGTAGACCTGAATTTTTCTTTGGAAAAGCTTCCTTTTACTTTCTGCTTTTTCAGGCCATTAAAAAAATTTAAAAGCCCTCTGGGAATCATCTCCTTTGACAGAAGTTTTCCTTTGCAGGTATTTCCATTTAGTTAATTTAATCTAAAGATAATGATAATAGCAAGTTGTGCCTTCTAGTAGCACCTGTTTATTTATAAAATAAATCTATTTTGCCAAAAATTTAGGAGTATTTGATGGCAAATGACAGAGTTTCTTTGAAGGTATTTAATTTTATTAAATGATGCATTGGTTTTGAAGTCAAAAGTTTGATGATTCCTCATTTTCTCACTTTTTTTTACCATAAGAGTGGAATTCAACCTGTCTACTCAGCACATCACGGTGTGGAACTGACATATAATTCAGAAGTACAGTAGCTTGATTGCATGGTACTCTTTTTAGTTAAAAATAAGTAAAGGATTTTTCCAATTGCATAGGCAATTGAATGGATTAAGATTTAAAAAACTCGGACAGCCATTTCTGTAGGAAGAGGATACAGGCTGCAGTTAAACTACATTACTTTGAATAACTCTTTGGCTTCCAGTTTGTGTCCAAAGTCAAGTCCATGCTACAAAACAGGTAGATGTGCTAGTTACAAGATGGCATGTAAGAATATGGGATAATTCTGTATTTTTTCACTCATCTGCCAAGCAAAGGACTCAAAGAGCCATCCAGTCCAACCACTACTACAATGGGTATCTAATTTATAGGATCCTTCATAAACTTATGAACTGCCATGATAAAACTAGAAATACTGAGTGGAAAAACTAGAAATACTGAGTGGAAGACACTTCTGAAAAGCAAACAAAAGCCTTTGTATTCTACTGGACAGAAATTTTCTGTTTTGCAGCTTGAACATATTCATGGTAAGTTTCTATTCGTTCTTTTGCCAGCTGTGCCCTTCAGCTTAAGTGTGCTTCAAGATAGCAGTCATATTTTCTCTCACTGTTTGCTTTTTTTTTAGGCAAAATAACCCTTTTTCATTTATTCTGCACTTACAAGATAGATTGTCATTCTCCTGCTGAGAGGCAGTGTACAATTAGCTCCAGGATGGTGCTGCTGAAGCTGCACAGCTTCTGAGCAGCACTGGTTGAATCTGCCTGGCTGGAAATGTGTGAATATTTATGTCCATCAATGTGAGCTTACCCTGCTTAGGCTTTTCTGTATCTTGATTTGAAATAATCTTTAATGAAGATATACAGCCAGAATTGCAGACCCTAGGTGTGAAAGAAAGGGTGTTGAAAGGATGAATGGAACATTTGACAAAGTAGTGAATTAAATCTGCTGGAAAGAGTGGTTTGGCACAGTATTTGCCTTGTTCAAATGGGCAGTTAAACCCTTTTCTTAGAACAGAATAGAATTTTGAAATTTACAAAGAATCAACAATAACTTGGTTTCATGTTAAGAATTTATGCAATCAATGGGTGAAATTAAGCAAGAAGAAATATACTTCTGAAATAAATTTTGCTATAATCTTATCCATACTCTTCCTTAGAAAGGGCCCAAATACAATTTGAGTGTTCTTCTTCCCAGCCATACTGCAAAGCAATGTCAAGCTAGGAATAATCTATGATCTAATTAGCCTCATCTCCAGAAAATGTGTCTTAGTGTTTTGTCTTAAGCAAGATTCCCACCTTGTAGATTTTTTTTTTTTTTTTTTTCTGACCACAGCTGAGTTAAGGAAATGTTGAATGGGATACCTTGGAAATGTTAGTCCAGTAAGGAGCCACCTGGCCTATGTGTTCCACTGTCACTGGAATTGTATATGAGACTGATCTCTGAATTTCTGTGCTAGAGTTTTACAAACATTTCCATGGATACATACATGGTTACTTGGGAAATTTTGGAAGATAATATGTATATTATCTTTATATTAGAAGTATAACCTCTCTTGTATCCCTAAATCTCATATAGTAACTCAAAACAGCCTCTTTTTTTTTGGTGATCATGAGATAGTAATCTCTGAAGCATTGAATTTTTATACTTACATACTGTTAGGATTCCCTTGAAGCAACATTTCTAGAAATGTCTGTCGTTTTAATTGGGCACCATTGGTTGGTAGATGTGCGTATTTAAAAGAAAGGTGGAGCAGAAAGAGGAACAGTAAGGAGTGGAAAATATAAAGTAACATCTTGCTCCATTAAATGCAACTCCATTTTCACTGCTCACTCACTCAGAAGCGATCTGTGACACAGAGGGTTATTCCTGTACAAATTACCATTCAGTAAGTAGAGCTTTATGACAAGATGTTCTAATAGCAGTGCACTGTCATAATGTCACTGCAAAGCTTGGAGATGGATTTGGCAGATGTAATTTCTTTTTGGAGACATATGATAATAAGAACAACCTACGTGTTTCGCAGCGTAAAAAAATCGAAGCAACCAAGGCCTTCAGCTGACACAGTACTGCCAGAAATTCAGCACACATTTGTATAAAGAGAGTAAATGGGAAAAAGCTTGCTAAGGTAAACCTCTGCATGAATTCACCAAACAAGCCAAAGATATTAGTTTCATCTTTTTTATCATGCCTTAATATCTAATACAATGTTAGGATTCAAAGTATTTGGTGAGATCTTTAAATTTGTGACTGAAATAGTCATCATTGACAAATTACTAAAGGGCTTCTTTGAGTCTACAACAACAAAATATAGAGAATGGCACTGGATTTACAGTCTGTGATGGGATTGAGACTAGAAACAAATAGGTGGTTTGAAGTTTCTTCAGGTTGGAAGTAGGATATTCATCTAACAAAAAAGTTAACTTCCTTTTTGGCTAAAAGAAATCATCATGTTATCAAAAGTATGGTAAGAACAAATAGAGGATTATTTCTAGGAAGTAGGTATGAGGAATTCAGAGAATTTTCAGTAAAAGCATACTGTGAATCAAAAACAAGAAATAAAAATAGTGTTTAGAGAATTCATTTACATTAAATAGATTTGTAAGAACAACTTAACCAGTTTTTCTGATTTGTCTGAATCTACATCAGAGTTACAAGTCTAACTAGTGAAATGCTATTTTAAAATGCACACAGTTACTTTTTTTTTTTTTTCCAGCCATAACACACAGCAGTGGCAAAACTATGGAAATTACAAGAAACTAGTATGTCAAAATCAGCATGACCATGGACAACTGACTTGTGTGATAAAGGTATTGTTAGTTAATGACTTACCTTCATTTTAATTGTGAATTGAGTGCTGTCAAAGACATAGTTTCTGGTTACTCTGTATAATTAATTTAGTTTTTATTTATATATTATTACTTTTTTTTTTTGCTTCTATTACTATTTTTTTGCTTCTGACCTTTTTCTTGCAGACATATCTTTGTGGACACTTTCAAATAGTATGCTTGTCTGTCTGAGACAGAGAGACACTTATATTCCTGGCTCCTGAATATAATATTGTGTAACAAACTGCTCCTGCTAATTCACCTTATAATAATGATGACTTCTGGATTTTTTTGAAGGTGTAGCTTGATTGTTTTCAAAGAGACACAGGGACATTTTAACATTGATTAACATTGTTCATTCTGCTTCATTCTTTGGGAAGTTAGTTGAAGCTAAAAAACTTAGTTGGACTATCTGGTAAATATGTAAAAAAAAAAAAAAAATCAAGAGATTTTTTAATGGTGTGGCAAAATGACACCTGTATGTAGAATGAAATTTCTTGAATGATTTAACATCGCCTCCTTTATTCAAAGCAGAGCTAGGCTATTTTGAGTAAAATTTCTAGGACTTGTAGAGAAGACAACAAATATTTTCCTGACCCTAGGACAATGCTAAGTCTCAAAGACACAAATAAAAGTGTGTACTGAAGGATACAGCTACTGTGAAAAATTCCGTGTAAAATCCTGGAGGTTTGGCAAAGCTGGAAATACAGTCTTACATTGGCAACGTATCAAATAATTTTTAATCATAGTGATGCTATCAGCCTCAGGTCTTCTGTGCTATATTGTAGTGCTTTACATGTTTGAGGTTCACCAGTTTCTAACCAGAGGAAATTAAGTTTTTTAATATAAATTTTGCAGCTTTTAAACTTTTAAACATCAACTGGCTGAGAAATCAATGAACTAAAGGCTATTTAAAGTGTTACAATTCATGGGCAGTGTGCACAATGCAAAAATAGATGAAAAGCTAAGACATGAATACAGAGCTTTCTTTTTAATGAATCATGCACACAGACTGAAAGAAAAGGTTTTGCTAGAAACTTTCTTCCTTTGTTAAAAACTTTCTTCTGGTTTTAACACCATTTTTTAGTGGTGCTTCGGAGCAGGAGATAGAGGGAATTTTTGTGTTGAGAGGCAAATTACCAACTCATTTTATATCCTTAACTTATTCGTAGTCAGCTTCCTCATTAGGTTAAAAGTCTTAGTCAAATCCTACTCTTAGCCTACAAATGTGATTTTGTGTTTGTACTTGTTTGGGACTTTGCCTGACTGGTTCTAGACACGTTAAGGAGAGCCATTTATGAGCTTTTTATGAATAAAAGTTTTGATTTGTTTTCCTTCGATAATTAGAAGTTTTCAGTGTATATTTTGCATACTAAATAATTCTGGTTCATCTCCAGCAGTTCTCAGAGGGAAGAAATAGTTCTGTTTTTGACTGGATTTGATTAATGTGTTCAAAGATACCTTGAGAAACATCAGCATTGGTGAATAAGAACAGAGTTCCGCTGACTGAATTATTTTTAACTGTGATTTTGGTTTAACTGGGGGACACTGTTGGGAATGACACAGATTGAAAAATACTAAAGCAATAGTATGAAGCAGAATTATGCTGTTTTCACAGCTGGGAATGGTCACGTATATGCACTGTGTCTATGTCTTTTTCCTCTTCAGAACAATATCAAATGGAAATACCTTGCTAGACAGTCAGAAGTACTCAAAGTTTGAACTATATCAAAGGTGACAGTGCTGATCTGCATTCTTTGAGGCTGAAAGTCATAAAAAAGGAAAACATACCAGAAAAATGTCTTTTTCTGACTCATGCAATATTGTCTCTACAATACTCTATTTCTTCTCAAGTGTTCTGCTTGACTGCTGACTTGAAGTGTTGAACAAGAAGTTTATAATGCTGCCAACTTTCCTCTTGTTGAGCCACCAGCAATTCACTGCAGATTTTCTCTTGTATGAGCTT
Organism: Muscicapa striata striata; assembly: GCA_030060385.1. Lineage (NCBI taxonomy): Eukaryota > Metazoa > Chordata > Aves > Passeriformes > Muscicapidae > Muscicapa > Muscicapa striata. The sequence continues at coordinate 1,978,974 of JAREIS010000014.1, read as the reverse complement.
TCAGAGTAAATGAGGCTATATTCTGAAAGGACTAATATTCAGACAGTCAGGCTGTGTGAATCAGACTCGGTAGAAGTGTTTGTGTGATCTGCATCACATAGGAAATTCACCTAAAATGTATTGTGCTCAGAATAGGAAGAAAGTTTGGGGAATCAGGAACACAAAACCAGAAATGAATATTTTGTTGTTTTAAACATCTTGCATTTGGTGAAATTTATCTAATTTGGTCAACACAATGACAATGTATCTGGTTTTATTTTGTCCAGTGGCTATCCTGCTTGCCTAGTAGCCACTGTTCTTTCTTCTTTTAGTTTTTATGACTGAGGAACAATTTTTTATCTGCTTGAAATATTACAAAGTTCCTAATTCAGCATGGCTTCCAATATGTCTTATTTAAGTTTCTATTAAAAAAAAAAGTAATAATTTTGTGATATGCTATATTTCCAATAGGTTTGCAGCAGTAATCAAGCTGTAATCTGTCCCCAAACCAGGAACTCCAATAAGCCTTTCACAGTATACTGTGTCATTTCATGTATTTTTAAATTAGATTTCACTACGTGAAAAAACTCATGGATTTAGTAAATGTAATGCACAAGACATTTAATAAAAATCAAAGTTTCCATCACTTCACTGTGTTACAGTATTCTATTTATAAAGCATATAAAATGTCATTGTGGGGAAAAATTATATGTTTTAGTAATACAAAATGTACCACACCTAAGAGATATGCAAACTAAATGAGTTATGCCATTTGGTTAAATCTTTACCTTTAAAATAATTGTTTGGGTGTGAACTAAGAACTTAAGTTTAAGCATTCTAAGAACTTAAAGTATTCTCAACACAAGTTGTGGGCATTCTTAATCATAGACTACCCTCTGGAGCAGGAGTGGAACTAGACTATGTGATTTCCACAACACATTTCCATTTCCATTGCATTTTTAATTTTCAAAGCATATAAAATACCATCAAGTATTATCTTTCTCTGCCACTTTCCTAAACTTTATTCATAGACAAAATAATTTTGTATTGAAAACAGTGGCATCATAAGCCTCTGAAGCAAACAAAACATTTTGAGTGTTTTAGAGACATGTAAATTCAGGATAATAAATGGTATTCCATGTTTACTGGGCTCCTTGAATAAATTATCTCTAACCCTTAATGTCTCTTTATGACAATCCTTGATTGTATGCACCTCTCTGAGACTCATTTTCTTCTTAAAATTATTTAAATACTTTCTTAGGAATGTTATATCTCTCTTAATCAATAATACAAGTATGAGTATCCTGCAGCCAAGGAAAGATTCTTTATTTTTCAAAATTATTTTTGAATACATTTATTTTTAAAACACATTAAATTTAAGTATACCTTACTGATTCTGTTATATACTGCTATTGAATAAGTGACTTTTAAAATATATTTTAATATAAAAATGAAAATCAGTAAATGACACTTGATGCATTTACATTTTTGAAAACTTGACGCAAATATTGAATGTCTCTTAGAAACTAAATGTAGTTTAGTCAGATGTTGCAGTTAGAGTACAGTTAATATTCAAACCTGTTTTTCTGCTTATAGGAATTAATCTGTTTAACTGTTAAATCAAATTAAAAAATTAAAATTTTCCTACACATATGATCCAACTGAAATAATTCTAACAAAGTAATGTTACAGTGGTGACATGCAGATAATAATGCATAATATAAGTGTAAACATATCTTATAAGTGTACATTATACATTGCTGATTCCGTGGCAAAAAATACAACAGGCACTGGAGGACTAATAGTTCTAGAACAGAGCAGTCCTTTAAAGTATCATATTAAAATGAACTTCCAGAGTCATTTCTAATGTTATATCATCAGTGTGAACTTTTAAGGTCCAAAATAGATCTGATAAAAAAACCGTCAAAATCAGAAAAAATGTTCTTAACCTTTCCTGGTGATAATAACAGATCACAATTACCTGTTATTTGCATCATATTGCTGTCCTAGAAAAATGGTAAAACAAATCAGATCTTTTTATTAAGTGATTTGTTAACAACTCAATTGAAATATTAAAAGGGTCTGTTTTTACATTTACCTGAATTCTGATAAAGTAAAAGTTTAAGTGAATGTTTGGCTTATCTTTAAGAATTACAAAATTCTGCTCTTTTGTTTCCCTGAAGACTTCAAATGCATCTTGATCATGGCAATTGTTCTGTGTACAAACCCCCATTGTCTTATTTGTGCAACAATGACATTTGCATGTGTTTAAAGGAATTACATATTAGCAACTATCACTTTATTATTTTGATGTCCTACATTCTTTCAAATAGGATCTAAATTTTAACAAAAACAAACTAAGGAAAGCTGGGGGAAATAAATATTTGAATTAGTATATTTTAGAGGTAAATTGTTAGGATTTATTTGTTAGGTTTTATTTTATGCTTGTATAGCTGTCTACCTCCAGGAAGATAATATCTGATTTCATATTTCATACTGTCATTTCACATGTAGGTCAGGGCTTTCTTGCCATTTGGTTGGATGACAGTGCTAATTAAAATGAAGATCAGCTGTGCCAAGATCTAATGTACTTTTCTTGTCCAAAACATGAGGAATTAGCAAAAAACCCCATTAAATAACACATGGAATCTAGCCCAGCTATTTTCAAGGTGCTTTTCCTCACGTTTTTACAACTGTAGTAGAATAAAGCAGACAAAGAATACTACCACGAAACTGGATACTAGAATTATCTGGGGTTGCATTAATATATGTAAGTCAGCATCATACTGGATATTGCAAAATATCAAACAACAATTGCACTTCATAGAATCAGAATGGTTTGGATTAGAAGGGTATCCCTGAAGATCATCTAATTCCAATGACCCTGCTGTGGGCAGGGACATCTTGTACTAGACCAGGTTTCTCAGAGCACCATCTAATCTGGCTTTGAACACTTCCAGGAATGTGATATCTACAAATTCCATGGCTAGTTTATTCCTTTTTCTCACCACCCTCAGAGTAAAAATTTAATCTAAACCTACTCTCAATGTGAACAAATTCCCCTTTGTCTTTTCACCACATGCTCTGGTAAATAATTTTGCCTCATCTTTCCTGTAAATTCCCTTCAAGTACTAGAAGGTCACAGTTAGGTCACCTCAAAGCCTTCTTTTATCCGGCCTGAGAAATCCCAATTCTCTCAGTATTTCCTCATGGGAGCGGTTTTCCCTTCATCTGATGAACTGAGTTTCCCTCCTCAGGCTTGATCCAACAGGTCCATGTCCTTGCTGTGCTGGGACAGCAGAGCTGATGCAGCCCTGCAGGTGGGGTCTCACAGGAGCAGAGGGGCAGAATCCCCTCCCTCCCCTGCTGCCCACACTGCTCTGGATGCAGCCCAGGACACGTTTGGCTTGTTTGGTTTCTGGGCTGTGGGTGCTCATGGCTGGGTCCTGTCCAGCCTCTCACCCACCTGCACCCCCAAGTCCCCAGCAGGGCTCTTCTCCCTCTGTTCATCCCCCAGCCTGCCCTGACCCAGGTGCAGCGCCTTGCACTTGGTCTTGTGAAACCCCATGAGATTTCCATGGACCCATTTCTCAAACCTATCCAGGTCCCTCTGGATGGCATCCCATCCATCAGGCATGTCAAGGGCACCACTCAGCCAGGTTTCATCAGCAGATCTACTGAGGGTGCACTCAATCTCTTTGTCTGTCAGTAATGAAGATATTAAATAACCCTGGTCCCAGTAGAGACCCTTGAGGGACACCACTTGTCACTGAAGTCCACTGGAATTGTGAGCTGTTGACACTGCCTTCTGGATGCAACCATCCAACCAATTCCTTATCCACCTCAATTGTATCTGTTGAACCCATCACTCTCCAATTTGGAGAGAAGAATGTTGTGGGGGACCGTGTCAGATGTTTTACAGAAGTCCAGGTGTATGATATCTATTGCTCTTCTCTTATCCACTGATGTAGTTACTCCATCATAGAAAACCACTAGGTTATTCAGACAGGATTTTGCCTTGGTGAAGCCATGCCAGCTGTCTCAAATTACCTCCCTGTCCTCCATGTGCCTTAATGTAGGCTCTAAAAGGATCTGTTTCATGCATTTCTCAATAATTTAGTTGTTGTGATGACATCAGTGGGATTGCAATCACATGTTGAAGTGTTAAAGCGAGTCAGGTGTTCATGATATCTTGGTAGTCTGGATAATTTATAAATTGTAGCTGTTCAGTTTTTTTACAGATTAGATTATGTTAGGGACTGAGATGGAAGTACTGGTTTTGACTAGGTTAATTTTCTTTGTGGTAGCTGTAACTAGGATTTGTGCTGAAAACAGCATTGATATTTCAGGGATGTTTTAGCTATTGCTGGGCAGTGCTGACACAATGTCAAAGCCCTCTGTGCCCCTCATACTGCCCTACCAGCAAGGAGGCTGAGGGTGCACAAGGAGCTGGGAGGGGACACAGCTAGGATAGGTGATTCCCACTGACCAGAGGATATTCCAGACACATGATGCTTTGTTCAGCAACAAAAACTAGGGAAGAAGGAAGGAAGGGGGGGACCTTTGAATTGTCTTCACAAGTCACTATAAAAACGTGATGCTATCATGTTTTCCTGATGATGGCTGAACACTACTGGGGAGTGGTGAGTGAATTCCTTATTTTTTTCTTGTATGTGGAGATTTTGCCTTGCCTATTAAACTGTCTCTTTCAGCTCACAAGTTTTCTCAATTTTATCATTCCCAGTCTCTCTTGCAATCTGAAGTGGAGCAGTGAGTGGGTGGCTGTGTGGAGCTTGGCTGCCCACTGGGGTTTAAATCACAACAATGGAGTATTGCATCTAGGAAAATTAATAACCGTGTGTGAATGGGTTTGAGAGCACAGATTTCCAGTGTTGCTTTAGTTTTAAAAGGTCAGTTGGTTGACATGCTTAAGAGTACTGGATAGCTGTCAGGTATTTTAAACCTTAATTGTTGAGATTAGTGGATAACAATAATTGACATTAATTTTTGTGAATTTCTATACCAATTTGAATATTTCCCACTTCCAGTTATGGAAAGACTGGCATGAGATGTAGAACTTATCTGATGACAGCATCAGAAAATAGATATATCAGTACCAAAAATGCTTATGTATTTCATAAGCTGAAGTAAATGGAATATAGAGAATGCTGAAATTAGTAGGCTTCTCTGGATCATCAAATAGATTTACAAATTAGGTATAGATTTTTGTTTCCTTGTATGTCTTATTCTCAAGTTTATAGAAAGCTCTATTTTGTAAGATTAGAATATACAAAAGAAGAATAATGTGATACACTAACTGAATTCTAAAAATATTGAGTGGGTTTATGGTTTTGATTAACATGTAGAAAATATGGGTTCATTTTATATTTATTCCATTAACTTCATATACTATATTTTGCTTTAATTACACCTTAAAATAAAATTAAAAGTTTTCAGAGGATTTTTGTTTCCTTTGTTCATCCTAACTTCCTTTTAATCCACCATATATTTATATGCATATGTAAATAAACAAATGCTGGAATAAATATAAAATACTAGTATTTAAAATGTGTATGAAAAATGGGGGGAAGTAGTGGCAATATCTATATAACTATGCTTGTTATCATGCTGTCAAAACTTAGATACAATTGTGAACGAGTATGTCTCAGATTTGTTGGAGGCTCTTGCACAGCTGTAATCTGCCCATCTTCTCTGGGCAGATTACAGGGACATGCATTATTTTACATTGTAGAAACAACAACCACTTCATCAATATTGTGACTAATCTCACCCTGAATCTCAGCATACAGATATAAGAATGTATGGTACAGCGTAGATTCCTTCCTATTCCTTAGTATGGATGAAAAAACACAAGCTTCACCTGAGTTTGTGTGTTTACACCACTGGAATACAAATGGTAATTCTCAGTGGCTTTTTATTCACTTTCATGTTTATTAAATCATCTAATTCTTCTCAATTCCCTCTAGACTGGCTATTGATTTAAGCGCTTTAATAAAGAGATGGCAAACAAATTAGATAATAATACATTTAAAGAAGACACTGGTTTGCATAAAGAAATTTCACTCTGTGGTCAGAAAGATTTGTAAAATGATAATTCAAGGGAAAAATTCTTTATTTGGGCTGCAAAACCCAATGTTTTCAAGGCTTTCCCTTCTCATTTAATAATCACACCACTTCTTTCTTACTTACTGTCTTATTTCCATAGAAAATATACTGCAAATAATAATATAAACATTATTCAGATATCTCACCTTTAGGTTGTCCTGAGCTGATCAACTTTAGTTAGTGCACTAATATTTTCTCAGCATTTGTGAATTGTCATTCTTCCTCTTGTCCCTTAGAATAAAACTGCCTGCAAAATTTTGATTTCTTCTCTCTTTCTCCTGCAGTAAACATTGTTGACCGAATTGATTTTTTTTTCCTTTAATGCATTTCAAATTATTTTATCAGCTATGAATTTTATTTTATTTTTGCACTACAACTATTTTACATTACCGACAGATAAATTTACCTTTTAGAAGTTACAAAAGAAACTTTGCACAATATGGAGAAAATAATTTTCTTAATTCTAATTCTTATTAATGTTAAAGAATATATTTGAGAAAATATTTTTAAAAACCTTCTCACATAGTAATAATCATTGAGCACTGTCAAGATTTTTATGAAACCAGAACAGCATTTATTAAATCGGCTTATTTGCCTTATAGTGTTTTATTGAATAACTATATTGGCTTTCCTAGTGTTAATATCTAACACACACACACACACACACACACATATATATGTATAATATCTCTGTTAAAGAAAGTCTATGCAGTCCTCCCTTTAAAATTAGGGAGAATATTAAGGATATGGGAAGATATTTACTTAAGGTCAGTCACCGACTGCCTGCAGCAATTTCCCTTTTTCCTGCAGATGTGTTGAAAGAAGTTAGATTTAAAATTAATGAATTAATGGAAGTTTCACAGTTCAGACTTTGCAAGGTATAAACAAATTTTCATAACAGACCCAACAGTGACTCTGCACATTTTACTGTTTTCTAAGCACATTTAAGGAGCCATCTATCTGCAATATCTTTTTTTTTCCTTTTAAGAAATAAACCCACCCAGACAGAAACATGCAATATCACACATTCATTTGAAAAAAACCTAATAAGCAAAATGTCCTTGCAAGAATGATATCGTCACAGGATTTAGAATCTCCAACCTTTGATACAGTGGAGTTTGTTTTCATACTGGTTATTTCCAGTTTTCTTCAATCTTGTGTCTAAATACATTAAAAGTTAATATGTTTCTAAAGTTCCTGTTTCAATTCATGTTTTATTGAAGAGTTTGAATATGCTATACCAGGAAAAATGGATAAAATTTCATGTAAACTTCATGCAATTACTATAGTGGCTCAGTTACTTTTGAGTGAAGTGAAAGGGAGTCGACCTGGGGTTCTCAGCATCTTACAGTGGATTATCATAACTATGAAATAATACTTTTTATACAAGTGTCTCAGAAGAAGCTGAGATTATGTGGTGTTTTTTAGGACTGGGTATTTTATATACTGTTGCAGATAAATTTCTATTTATTCTTAGAAAAGAAAAGAAAACTACATACATTTTCATGACAGTGTATCTCTTCCTGAATATTAAATAACTTGGTGCCTTACCAGGTATGCACCCATACTACTTTTTCATCCTTCAACGTTTAAGCATTTTAAAAAAGAAAGATGTTGAAAGTATTTAGCATATGAATAGCATTTGGAATTAAATTGTAGGTTACAAATGTAAGCTGTATCTTATAGAAAGTCAGAATCTCTTGTATTTTGTTCTATTAAAATCTACCATCTTCTTTACATGGAATATTTTTGTTTCCTTCTTTACAGAAAGTTGTAGTTACTTCAGTGTCCTTTAAGATACATTTGTAATTCTGAGTTGTAGGAAGAGATCAACATTTCTTTCTTAACATGAAAGTCAGTGTGTTCTCTGAGAGACAGACTACTGCATTTCTTGGTATTTTTACAGCAGCCTCCTAAATAATTTCTTACCATAACTGCTAAGTGAGAAAAAGTCTTTTCTAGGATCTACTCTTAAGCTAAGTAATAAAATGAAAATAAAGGATAAAACATCTGCCAAGAGTTACTATAATATATATTCTGCTGCCAATTATTAGTGCTGATTTATTTTACAAAACTTTAGTAAGATTTACTTTAATATTTAGTTATATAGTCAATTTGGAATTTGAAAAATTATGGAAATTTGACTTGATATGATTTTTTTTGTAAACCCAGAAACATCATAGCAGTTCAACTTTATGGGTAGATTTACAGGGGGATGTGGGCAATAATGTCTAAAATCTAGATCCTCAGAATACTTGTCTGGCATAAAAGAAGCTCAATTCCTTGGGCATGTAAATTTCTCCTAGCAAAATCCTATTGATACCTAATTTTCTGCTGCAGGGTATGAACAGATAGTTGAAATTCTGACAACACTAATCTGTTAGGAAGCTCTCTCCTCTCTAAACTGCAGTGGGAGTCATAAATTACTGGTTTCTGTACCTGTCTCTGTACAGAGCCTGTTCCTGAAGGCATGGTGAGCATGAAATAAAATGGTAACTTTCAGTCTTTATTGTGTAGCAGCTGCCTGTAGCATTTTAATAAAGAAAAAATGAAAAAAATACTATAGAAGAGTTTTACAGAAGACGTAGTATATGTAGCATTCTACTGAGATATATAGAGTGATTTCACAACAATAATAGAAAATAAGACTTCATAAATTTTCAGTTATCTCTGTGTTTTCCACTTATTCTCTTTTAAAACCGTTCCAGAAAAAGTTTTAATCCAATATCTTATATGAGAGAAGATAACTCAGGGTAACCATCCCCCTGAGCTGGTATACAGGGATGGAGAGCAGAATAGCTGCTTCTTCTTCTGCCATCCAGGAGGAAGCAGTTAGTGACCTGCTGAGCCACTTAGACACTCACAAGTCTATGGGATTAGATGGGATTTTTTCCAAGAGTATTGTGGGAACTGGTGTAAAAGCTCATCTCCAGACCGCCAAGCAGGTCTCCATGGTTTATCATCAGCCCTGATTAACTGGGGAGGTCTCAGGTGGCTGGAGGTTAGGCAATGTGATGTCCACCCATAAGAACAGCTGGAAGGAGTATCTGGAGAACTGCAGGCCTGTCAGCCTGACATTGGTGCTTGGGAAGGTTATCAAACAAATCATCTTGAGTGCCATCACACAGCACATACATAAGGGCTTCAAGCCTAGACAGCATGGGTTTAGGTTGTGCTTAACCAGCCTGAGTTTTTATGACCAAATAACCCACCCAGCAGATGAGCAAAAGTCTGTGGATATTGTCTACCTCGACTTCAGCAAAACTTTTGATGGAGCTTCCCATGTCATTCTCCTGGAGAATCTGGCAGCTCATGTCTGGGACAGGTGCAGTCTTTGCTGGCTAAAAACAGGCTGGATGGCCAGGTCCAGAGAGTAGTGGTGAATGGAAGTACATCCACCTGGCAAATGATCACTAGTGCTTCCAAGGGCTCAGTATTGGGCTCTGTTGTGTTCAGTATCTTTATCCATGATCTGGGTGAGGGGATCAACACCACATCTCCTTTATCCTAGCTGTTGTGGGTGATTGTCATTCTCTCAGGTCCAGGCTGCAAACCACAAGCAAGACCAAAGTAGATGGAATCTCTCTGGCCTCTTTCTAGAGTTCTAGAAGCATTTGGATAATGCTCTCAGGCACATGGTATGATTCTTGGAGTTTTCATCTGTTGGACTAGAAGTTGGACTGAATCATCCTTATGAGACCCTTCCAACTCTGGATATTCAATGATAAATCTGAACTTCATTGTTGTCTACAACTACCTGCAAGCAGGTTGTAACTAGGTGGGAGTTGGCCTCTTCCTTCAAGCAACCAAGAACAGGACAAGAGGACACGGCATCCAGATGTGCCAGGGAAGGTTCAGACTGGCCATCAGGAGGAATTTCTTCACAGAAAGTGTTGATGAGCATTGAAATGGACTGCCAGGGAGGTGGTGGAGTCACCATCCCTGGAGTTAGTCAAGAGATGACTGGATAGGATACTTAGTGCTATGGTCTAGCTGTCAAGTTGGTGATGGGTCAAAGTTTGGACTCAATGCTTTTGGAGGTCTTTTACAAACTCAATGATTCTGTTACTCTGTGACTCTAGATCTGTCTACGATAAGCCTTGATAAGTAAAGATTGGGAGTAGAGTTTATTAGGACAAAAACCCTTGGAATAAAATGGATAACCAAAAAATATTCACTTTCTATGAAAATGTCCTCACTAAAGAATTGTATTTCAGTAAAATTTTCTCTGAAACATTGCTATAAAAAGTCTGACTTTCTTTTCCTTCAAGTTCTCTAAGAGAAAATTATTTTTTGTCCAATGCAACCTCCTTCCAAGTGTGTGGTTAAACATGCTATGTGCAGGAAAATATATAAGTTTTATCTTATATGTTTAATTACATTAAAAATGCTAATATGGATTTTTTTCTTGACTGTTAGTATTTTTTTCTTATTCTTATTTCCCTGATCATGTGATTTCTGATTATGTTCTGTAATTCTGTCCATTTCAGTGACAGACCATTCCTAAACTTTCATTATGGGCTATGAACTAAAAAACTATGTAACAAAACTTGAACAGTATTTACAATATTGAAGGATGCATAGAAAGTGGTGTGATTACACAGAGAAAAAACAACAGATCAATAGTATTGTGTTGTAAGGCATTTTCTTTCACTTCTCAAGTAGTGACATAATGATTTTTCTGAACAAATGGAAGACATGAAGATCATATGAGTAATACAGAATGAGGAGTCAATCTTATTCAACCTTGTCCTTTCTGAGATTTCTGAACTCTCACATACCGTTCACGTCATCTCTTTCTAAGCAAAAAAGTACTTGTCAACCACCCTTTTCAATATGTGGAAGCTGTTTGACAGTCTTTGTCACCCTTCTTTGAACAATTTATGTTTATCTGAGCTATATTCTTTCTTTAGGTGAGTGAGAATAACTGCACAGTGTTCAAGGTGTAAGCAAGTCATGGATCTGTACTGTGGAATAACAAAAGGGTTTTTTGGTTTGTAATTTTTTCTAATTAAAAAAGGAAACCAAATGTTAGACATGGGTTTCTACTACTGAACTAGTGGTTTCATGAAGCTACCTGTCACCAAAAACACTCCTCCACCTCCCCCCTGACAAGATTCTTTGTTTGGTTAATAAGCAATTTCTCTTGTGAATATAAACATGATGCTGTGATTATTCCATGTAAGTCACTTTAAATTTATCTGCCTTAAACTTCATATAACATTTTATTGCTCAATCAGTGAATCTTATAAGTTGCTTCTTAAATTCTTCAATGTCTAGCTACATCTTTTATGTCAGATAAACTCACTAGCAGACTTCCATTTTTTTTGCTGATATATGTGTTTGTGGGGATTAGTTCAGATCCCAGGTCAGAGCTCTGCAGAGTTCTTCCAGTGGCATTTGTTTGGTGACTGTGGGGAGACTGAAAATATGTTCCTGCTCACCTGTTCTCTGCCTTTAAGTGAAATATTTAGATATGAAAGGACCTTCACACTTCTGATGTGCTATGCTAGGGCTTAGTTTTCTTTGGAAATCAGTGGAAATGATATAATTTGGTTTGCAATTAATCTTATTTGATTAAGAATTTTGCCTGCACAACAGACTTGGGTAAATAACCAAGAGCACAACTGTCTGTAAATAAATGACCAGAAATGGCATGATTTCAATTGAATTAATATAAGAACCAGAATGGATACCCCAATGTGATATTAGTTGGTCTGGAGACTTGTACTGTTTCATTTCTTTATTCTGTATAATTTTTTGCAAGATAGTGGTATCAAAGGGTGCACAGGAAGTTCAAGAAGGAGAGGAAATTATGCATATCAGGAAAGTATTTCAGGAACAGATTTTTTTTTTTTTTTTTAGGATATGACAATTCTGTAAGTACTTCTCTAAAGAGTTTGCAGCAATGACTCATCTGTCATAAGTGTAGAAGTGCTGAATTTTTATTCAGTTATTATATCTTTAGTACTTCATCTCAGTGACAAACATTTTACAATTATATTATTTTGTCATTGCAAACAGTGCTTGGAGAACAATGTCATAGTAGATTTGATTTCTGTTCTAGGCATACAGAATAACTGATGATATGTGGAACCATGTCAGCAGTTGGTTTGTTTTGGTCCTTCTCACTTCAAGAATGGCTATTTGAAACACAACAGCATTCAATCAATAAGTATCTCCTCAGTACTGCTTTCTTTAAAAATATATTCTGGTAAAACAGAAAACTGAAGGTGGGAGGAGAGAAAGAGTACTCAAAATAACCTCTAAAATTTAAGTAATCACTTTTCACTGAAATAGAACTGATTTCTTAACTGTTGTTTATTCCTTTGTTATCACAAAGTATATTTCAAGGAAGTATAAAACAAAAACCCAAAACAAATGGAAATGAGAAAAAAAAAAAAAAAAACTCCTCTTAGAAATCACTTTTAAACTTTTGTATTTTATTTTGTAATTTACTTCGGCTAAATCTTTATTATTGCACTGGAATAATCAGTTCTGCTGAATAAAATATCAACTCTGTTTGGATTCCTTTAACCTGTTCCTCATGAGGCATGGCAGCAACTCACACAAAAATTGAGAGGTGTTTGGTTTTAATTAGGAAAGGTTACACAGCTTGGAATGACCTGTACCATTGCTTTTTGACTCCTGTATCATGGGTAACTTAAAAGTATAAATTGTTGCAGAACACATAGGTGGACTGCTTTGTTGTTTTGGTCACCAAGTGTTGAGTCTTACAGAGGTCAAAGATTTTTATAGTGCATATCCTGGGGAGAATTTACATGTGCTAAAATAACAACTGATAGGATGAGTTTTGGTTAAAATTAAAACTGTAGGGAAAATCATGTAAGGAAAATGGAAAATTATGTGCTCCACTGAAGTATTAATTACTAAGGGACAAATAACCACTTATACAGACAAAATAGATGTTCATAACATTCTTCCATTTTGAATGATAGCTCATATACAGCTGCCATTCAAAATATTTTTTATCAGACAGCTAGGAAATTTATATAAATGTGAAGATTCTTAGATGTCTAGGACTCAAAGTTCTGTAAGTGAAATTTGTTTCAAAACCTTGCATAAAACAGAAGAGGAAATTATGTCTGGATGTCTGAGCTTGGTCCAGAAGAAATCCAGATAACATTTTAGTTACATGAGGGTCTTTTCATGGAATGAATTTCCTAGCAAGAACTTTGGTAATTGGGGTCTGGGCCTAGGCTGATCTCGGCAGGGTTTATGAGTGTGACTGTGGCTCTGTGCTGGTTCTGTGATAAGGCTCTGGAGAGAAGCAGAGCTGGATTCAAAACTGTGCTGCTCTGCTTTGTGCACAGACCTTCTCTTCAGTCAGCCTTGTGTTGCACAGCATTCTCTATGGTGAGAGAGTCCCTCAGAATCTAAATCACCTTTGAAGGCAGTGGGCAAATGCTTAGAAATTGGTCTCCTGTTGTTCACTGGTTATTTATTCTCCCAATAAAAAGAAGATTATTGCCTGTTTCAGACAAGACAGCTTTTTCTCACTGTACTGCCACCCTTTTTCAGAAACTTGTGATTGAGAAGGAAACAACAGTTTCACAAAAGGACATCTTTTTTTTATTTCATTTCCTGCTGCACATAGGTTGTTTTTTTCTTCCCAGACCATCAATTTGACTATTGTACTGAGAAATGCAATTTATTTTTTATTTCTCTGTGTTTTTGACTTCTACTTGAATTGGCATTTTTTCTTTTTTTTTTTTTTTTTTTTTTTTTTTTTTTTTTTTTTTTTTTTTTTTTTAAATAAAACTTAAAAAGAAATTGAATGAAATCTTGAAATGGAATATCAAGTAAGAGATGATGAAAACAACTCCAAAAGATCATTCTCTCTAATTTTAAGGTCATCTTCATCCAATTTTTCCATCAAGATATCATACCTTTAGTATTTGTACCAGTTATAGATAAAAAAAAAACTCTTCTGTATTTTCTGAAAGATAGAAATAGCCCCTCCATTTTGTGAGAGAATTTTTTTCTCTTATATTTTTTCTTATTTTGCCTTTCTCTCTGATTCCTCCCAAATCAGGAGCCTGCATTAAATATCAAGCTGTAGAGATAAGTTATTTCACATTAAGCTTAAGGAAAAAAAAAAAACCAGAAAATCTTGTGTAATTAGGAATTTTGCTTTTATATCTTTAGAATCCATCTTCAGAATATAAAAATATGTCTACCCATATTTTAAAATAATGTAATTAGGTAAGAATGAAAAAAAGTTAGAGTCAAAATGTAGGGTGCCTGTGATGACCATGTCTGTGTAGGCCATGTTTTGATTGCTTCATTTGCTAGCCCTGCTTGCCTCATCTACTGAACAAAGTTTTTTTTTTTTTGCCCTACTGTTTGCCACATAGATATGGATTAAAAAAAGACCTTGTAATGTTTTCAACTTGGAATAATTTGAAACAATTGGAAGACAAGGGAATGTCTTTTTCTTCAATAATATGAAAAGTAGGGAAAGGCAAACATGTCTCTGTTCAAAGGCAGGGTCAGTTATGAGATCTCACAGTGAACTGGTGTTTTCCAAAGGATGTAGCAACAAATCTGACTTTTTTGGCCTTTCTAGCTGACCAAAAAGGTCAGGCTGCATGGTTTTGATAGAACCCCCACAAGGGTCTAAGCAAGCAAGCAAGGAGATGTCAGAATTACCTTACTGTCCAGAAAAGCAGTTATCAAATGAAACCTTAAGTTTAAGATGAGTTTTTCTTGTTCATTTAACACTTAGCATTTTTTTAAAAGCTCACAGAAATTTGAGTAGTTTTTTCTCCACCATTAATGGTCTAACCTATGACTCTCATCAAGTCACTCTATGATTAGAAGGAATTGTCCAGACACATAAAAGTAGTGTTTCTTCAGGCTGCAAGGAACTTTAAGATATTGAAAACCTATAAAATTGGAGACTGCATAAGCTGTTTGGGCAGTCTGTAAACATATTAAACTTAAAATACTTTATGGAGATGAAGAAAAATCTGTTGCAAAAGGAAAGATTTGGGTGAAACATGTCTTAAATAAAATATCTTTTTGACAAAGAAAATCTGATATTTTCATTTAAATCAATATTAAGGCCTATATTTTCCCCTCTGCAAAACTTTTTAAGGTAATATCTTTTTTTTTTTTTTTTTTTTTTTTTGTAGAGAGGTTTTAAGAATATTCCTTATACTTTGCATTTCTTTATCTAAAATAATTTTAATTTGAACTCAATTTATCAGTTTCCAAGCAAGGTTTGATTATGACTCAGCATAGCATATGGTGTTTGGCAAGTAAAATACCTGTAATGGAAATGGTCTACAATATTCAGTATCTTTTTAAGTTGTCATTCATGTAGTGACTCCCCACCTTGAGTATTAACCCAGTGTACTTGATTGAGATATCAAACTGTAGTTATACTTCCTGCAGTTAATTCCTTGAGAAAAAAAAAAAAAAAAAAAAAAGCCTAAAAGGATTAAATTATCTTCATCAGGCTAATAACAGTGTGTGACAAGCCAAGCATTGAAGCATGTTAAAGGAAAAGAGGACATAAAAAATCTTCCTTCCCAGTTATTGGTGTAATAAAGCAAATTATCTTAAATCTAAGGAATTAAAATGGTCAAGTTAAAATTTTGAATGATTTAGCTATCTCTTTACAATTGCTAAATATAAGCCTGCAAATCTAATGGGACACATGTAAACAGTAGCAATTTTATTTTGAAATATTTTGACTTAAAATGTTATTTCTCATGCTGTTCATATATTATAATAAGATCTACAGAGATTCTTTTAACAAGTCACAAGAACACTAAATAAGATCAGTCTTTGTAAGAGTTTAAATCCATTTCTTTGTTTGTACCTTAAACCTGTGTGGGAAATATCTTAAATCTGTTTACACCTCTTGGGTTTTGTTCACTTACAAAAAAAAATCTCCAATTAAAGTCTAAAATCTTCCTGTTTTTTTTTCTTGACACACTTAAGAATGCACTAATAGACCTTGTTGTCTTTGATTATATGGTGAAAATAATGTTTATGATCCATTACAATAGATTTAGAGGGACATGGTGCAAACATTACTGAATCTGTCTTTGAAAAGTTGTTGCTGATTGTGCAGGATGCAGTCTCCTGGGATGCTTCTGTAGGGTTAATGTGTAACAACACATTATTTGTGATCATTGCTTAGAAAGTAGACTGGGAAAGATCAGCATCTAATCCATTAAGCCCTCAAGGTTTTTCTTAAATAGCAGGTGTGAAGCTTAAACTTGAGTCACAAATGGGAAGTTCAGCTACCTTTGGTGCAGTGTATATTGGTATTCAGGGCTCTAAATGTCATTACACAATGACAGATTATCAAATACATTGAATCATATCACTGAAATCCAGGAGACAGAGCAATTTTCAACTAAGTCCAATTTATATTTATAAATGGAAAGCTCAGTTTGAGCCCTAGTTAACTGAACAGACAATGCCTGCATGAGGTTAGATTTTTATATGAGCGTGTTTATCTCTAATTATATGCTAATCAATTTGATTTCTCATTTAAACTCAAACTGGGAGGCTTCCTTGTAATAACCAACTCACATTGAAGCAACAAAGCAGCATTATATTTACCACATCAGCAGGGTTTAATTGCACATTTGAGCAATGAAAATTAAGATGGATTCATTTTCATTGTCCTTGCAAAGAAGCAGTATACAATGCACTTTTAGTATGAGCAGACACATTTATGGTAGAGATATTAAATTATAGCATCCAAATATTTGCTAACAAATTGGCTAGCTATTTTATTCATATTATTTTCTAAATTATGCACATTGGCTGTGTGCAGTTATATTTTCTACTGGTTAAAAATACTGACACTAATTGTATTATTTTAGTATAGCATAGCTCAAAAGTATAAAATTAAGGTCTCTTTCTATAAAAAGGAGACATAGTCCAAATTACATATGAGGAGCACAGACACATTTTCTAGTGGGAGTCCCCAAAGAAGCAATAGAAAGCATGCTATATTACTAAGCCTGTGTGCAAATGCCAGGTAAAAATCGAATTCATTTGTGGGCACTGCAGGAAAAAGAAATTGAGTGTTTGTAGTATGTCTTTTTCTGTTCCCACAGATACAAAATCATGGTGATTTAAAGCACGCTTGAATCATTGCACTAAAAGTTTTATTTCTCAGTCACAACTTTTAATTATGCAACCTTTAAGTAGTCTCTACATTCATGACTGTGAATATACCCATGGACTTTCCTGAGTCCAGCACAAAATAAAGCCAATATCCAAATATTTGTGCGAGTTGCTCTTTTAAAATGCACAAATGAATATCTTCAGGAAATCTATCTGATTTAATTTTGAACACTTTGACACATATTGAAAATCTGTTTGCATGAAACCTTTATCCCAGCAGAAAATATAGCAAAATGTAATACTGAATAAATCAGGTTGCTGAAAGGACAAAATTAAATCTTAGTTTTATTTTTATATTTAGGGTCTTTAGTTGGATGTTAATTGTTAATATAATAATATGTCAAAAAGAAGATTGCATTCATTGCTCTGAAATTTATTAAAACCTTGGAATTTTTGGATACATAAAAATTAATTGTCACTCCTAGTATAAAGAATTCCGTAGAGCATTTTTGGGACACTGTGCAGTTCTTTATTAAGTTCTTGAGATGTATTGACTGGCATGCCAAAGCCTTTCTTGTACAATTGCTGTTCAGCACAGCAAGACAAAAAATACTTTTATTTATAGTAGTATTTCTACAAACTAGACATTTTGAAAACACTCAAAACAGTTGGTCTTTGATCAAAGACAATCACGCTGTGAGAAAAACAAAGGTCTTGTAAGTAAATTTTGACTGTGAGGAAGTGTTTTATATTGTTCTGGGTTTGAATGTTGTTTTTAGAGTGATCTGATTTGCACTCACATTGTGACTTAACTGGTAATATGTAGACATCAAACTCACTGCTTTTTAGCTGGAATATAATAAAACCCACTTCATTCACCATTTTTGCAGAAGACCGCATAAAATAATTTCATCTCCTCTCAAATGTTTGGCAACTTAAACAGTTTTAATTTATAAACAACTTATTCCTTGTAATTTCTGGAGAAGAATCCATTAATTTTTCAGAGGATAATTTGTTGTGATATTCCAGGCCTTTTTTCCTGGAGCAGTGTCCATCTCTGCTGCTGCATGAATTGAAGCATATACTGCTTCATTCTCTCCACTCATTTTCAAAATACTGTATGCTAGAAAAATGGCATTATCAGATGACTGCCATAACCAACATTTCTATCATGAAGAAGGAAAAGTTAACAATAAGAATTTTATCTGTGCAATTTCAAACAGGGTTGTGAGTGAACATAAAAAAGAATCTTTTTTCAGTTGCTGAGTTTGTAGAGGTCATCTGTTGTGCCAGCTTGAAGAGTTTCAGCTAGTAAAGGCAGTCTGAGGTATTTGAAATTATACATAATTTAAAACTGCTAATCATAAGTGATATAAAATATAAATATTTCTGCCGAATATTTCAAAGGGGACAAATATTATTTGGTGAAATTCAGAAATGGTGGGGGTGTTTTTGCTTTCTTTTTACCCAAAATTTAGATGACACAGATGAAGTAAAAAACAATATCCACCACACTAGAAGAGATTTTGAGAATTAGTCACTCTCAAGTGAACACAATTCAGTAGTTGGGCAACAAAACCTCCAGTTATCTGTCCATTATTTTCTAAGGAGAAAATTTATTTCACTTTTGAAGACTACTTTTTTTTTAGAGTTTCACACCTACAGGTTGAATGTTTAGATTTAATAGGAAGTCAAGTATATACACATGAATATTAGTTTCCTAGCAGTAATCTTAGCAAGTACAACTATTCTGCAAGTAGGATACGTTTACTCTTGTTGTTTGTCCACAGTTTTTCTGTACCTCTGTATTTCTTGCTCCTGAATTGTCTTAGCTATTGCCACTTCCTTTGCTCACAGTTTGCTTATCATTACCTGGCACAATTTACTTTGACTTGTCACATTGAATATATTTGATGATTGCAGTTGGTATCTCTGTATGTAGGAAAAAAATTCAGCTTGTACATGGATGCTTTAGCTTCTTTACAAGGGAGTCTACCAGTTTAGATTTTCATTAGCCCATATGGGTGCTGTCATTAAGATTTTCTTTTTTGTGTATGTGACCTAGCTCTCAACCATTTCCAAATTAAAAACTTGTCTAGTGTACTCAGGTGGCACTGAATTGGGACTGCTGCAGCACAGGACTATACAGAAGTTACTAAAGACCCTTTTGTTTTGGCATTCAGACATCTAACAAAAGAGTTTTCACACACTTTCAGAAGAAAAGTGAGCATGGAATCTCTGTAAGGTTCAGTTGTTGAAAATTTCATCTCATTGTCTCTAATACTTTTTAAGGTGTAGTGCATTCATGACACTGCAAATTTTAATGAGTTGCCCAAACTGGCCAAGACATTCATTCTTTATTTCAACTGATTTATCAAGTATTTGAAAGTGATCATGGTAATGTTTCACAAAATATGATGGTGATAATATTTAGCAAAATGTGCAGCAGTCAGGCTGCAAAGTCTACTTCATAGTTTTAAAGATATAGCAACTCTGCATTATGTACTGAAAATGAAGAAACGAGCTTTTAGGTACTCTTTTTAAATGGTCACTGTGGTTCTTATAAGAGACTCTAAAAGAAAACCCTCTTGATTCTGTCTTGGGATATAATGTTTTCAAATCTCATCAGCTTCTGTTCCTTTGCCATCCACTGTTTCATTCCCAGCAGCTTCAATTCTGTTCTGTTTCAGTTGACGCAGTCATTTGGTGCTACTTCATCCTTGAACAAGTCTGCTGCATTTTATCTTCTCTGCTTGTCTGAACACATTCTTCTTCTCTATTAGTTCAGGCAGCACTAGGAACTCACCCATCTGGACCTTCCCTTGTGGACTCTGTTTTGTATTATATCCCTGCTCAGCACAGGAATGGATTGTTTGACTTCTATCTTGGTAAGAAAATAGAGACCAAGCAAAACGTGTGTGATAAAAAAACCAGTTAAGCAGAACCCTGGGGAAGTAGTGTGGAAAATAGGTAGGAAGAATAGAAACACCAGTTGAACCAGAGAAATGTATATGAACAGAGAACCCTAAGCAGAGCATCTATATTTACAGTTTTGTTACACTGCATGAGAAAATAACATATGATTGCTTTGCAAAGGTATAATAGGGGGAAGAAAACTGAATAGTAAGGTGTTCTTAGGTAAAATGTGTATACATGGAAGTATTCAGCAAAGAAATGATGATAAAAAAATCCTGTGGATGATATAATATATATATCTGTCTATCTATAAATATATATTTGTAGTGAACTTTCACTACGTCACATAGAAAAGGAAATGAAGTAAAGTGGGTATTATAATTCTACTTTTTTTGTTTAATTTATGTGCATTCAGCTGAGCGAGGACCAAGAAGCAATTAAAATTCGTGTCTAAAAAGCATTTAGGACTATCTAAAAGAGCTAGGATTCCACTTCCTAAAAAAAAACACCATTGTATTTTAGATGAATAAACATTTAATTCAGTTCTTCCCCTCTTTCTGAAAAGTTTTTGAGAACACAAAGGAAAAAAATAACTTGAAATAATTTTGCAGTGAAAAAAATGTGAGCAATAGCAGACTAATAGGGAAAGAAAAGATGAAAGAGCAGAGTCCAAAGGAATTCAAAGAGCCCAAAGGAATGTGGATGACAGGAGTTCTTCTGTCTGTGATTAACAAAGGACATTAATAAGTGTTTTAGTAAAACAGGTAAGTAGAAATGTGAATACTACACAGTAAAATTGCAGGGGCTTGTTTTATACTTTTTATCAATACTAATAAAGTGTTCAGAAAAGCTAGCAAGATAATTTCCATTGTATTAACTTATATGTTGTATTTAAGATTTGTCAGAATATATTATTTATGGTGAAAACTTCCAAATAATCACAGAATGGCAGAGATTGGGAGGCATCTGGGCAGGAATGGATGGCAGAAGCAAGGTCACCCAGAGCTGGTTGTTCAGAAGAGTTTTTAGATGTTTTTTGAGTATCTCCATGGATGGAGACTTCACAACTGCACTGGACAACCTGTGCCAGTGCAAAACACTTCTCCTGATTTTTAGAGAGACTGTCCAGTGGTTAGTTTCATGCCCATTGCATCTTCTCCTGACAATGGACATGCTGAAAAGAACCTTTCTGTGTCCTCTGTACACCCTCCCTCCCTGCAGGTATTTGTAAGCATTGATAAGATCTCTGAGTCTTCTCTTCTCCATACTGAGCTGCACTAGCTCTTTAAGCCTCCTGTGGAGAGATGCTCTAGTCTTTGAACCACATTCATGGTCCTTTGCTGATTCTTTCATTATGTTCATGTCTCTGTTGCACTGTGGAGACCAGAACTGGAACTCCAAATGAGGCAGTTCTGTAGTCTTGAAACGTGTTTCTCATTGATGAGAAGGATTTCATTTGTTGGGAATATGTTGTACCTTAAATGTTTTGTCTTTCACATCTAGAAGATGGCTCATCTCAGTATGGGACACAAAACAGTGTAGAGGCTTGAAGGGGCAAAAGAACTCTTAGAGAGGAAAATACAACTGAACCAATGATCTGTTTTGATGTTGACTTCAATTTCCTCCACCAGACTTTTTTTTATACTCAGATTACCAACTGTCAAACAATTCTTTCTGATAAAAAACACACATACCAAAAAAAAATTCCAAAACCCAAAACACTTTCTGGAACAGGAGCAATTGAGTAAGTTTATGTTCACCTTCATCTTTGCTAACCTGACATATTGCAGGGAAAATAGGAAAATAGGAAAGTCAGAAAATCAGAAATCATAATTTAATTTACATTTTAGCATACTTTAAGCTTTTTTTTCACCTTTTAACAAATAAGAAAACACATTTTAGAAGACAGTCTGAACATACTTAACATGATGTTTTTGAAAGTAAAGCTTTTTTTTTCCTAAAGATAACAATTTTATGCTGTATGTCCAGAATATTGTCTTTCAGAGAAATCCCTAAGCACTTCCTGTAACACAGTTCTATTTAGAACTCATTCTGTTTACTTAGACATGGAATTGGGATATAATGAGTTTGGTATTTGAACAGTAGGAAGCAGCAATATGTTACATTTAGGAAAGAATGGAGGAGGGGCTTTTCCCCATGAAATTTCTAAGATCATTTAAGTGGACAGAATGTAATTAATTACTAAACTGGAATTCAACCAAAGGAGTGGAACTAACTATTTCTTACTTGCCAACACAAACTAAAAAGCCAAACAGAAACACCATGGTGTCTTTCATGACAACTGGTAAGGATTTGAAATGTAAATCAGGTTCAATTGGTTTTGTGGCCAGAATTAAAAATGCTAATCCTTGATACTTGTTATTTTAGGTTTTCTTTTATTCTAAATATAATGGAAGCCAGTAGCTTTCACGACTGGAACAGCCACAAATGCAATTGATCTTGGCTGCCTGAGAGAGCATCTTTGTCAACAGTCAGGGCTGCTATATTTCTCTCAAAAAAAACCAAAAAACCATTTTTCTGTGTTGCACAGAGAAATCACTCAATGGCCTAGAAATCTGAATTCAATATTAAAAACAAAATATCTTTTAAAAAAACAAGAACAACCCCACCAACTCTGTGCCAATCATTTGGTAAATCTCTCCCTTCCCTTTTTACCAGTGAATTGCACTGATATGTCCCCAGGATGATTATTTCTTAAAAAAAAGAAACATAAAATAGCAAGACTTTTGCTTTGTAGTTCTAAGCATTGATGCTCTGACAATATCACTGCTTTTTAGACTATATGAATAGTTAATCCACGACAATATAGTCTTTGTTGGTTTTACAAATTATTTTGTTCATCTGACCTACAACTCTTTTCCATCTGAAATTGCAAGTCTTGCCTTTGTCAGAAATATAATAGAGTGTTAGACAGTTGAAAAAATGCCTTTAAGATTTGGTATTCCAATTAAACTTCTCTTAGAATTGTCAGGGTGTGGGATAGGTGAAAACTTTTGAGAGAGAGGTTAGATAGTGAAAAGCTATGTTGGCTATTAGCAGAAAAGGGGGAAAATAAAAAGAATACAGAAAGTTTCTTGCATTACAAAAAAAGGTAACATTTCTTTGAAGTAATCTGAAATACCAAAAATTTTATTCTGCTAAAGGAGAATTCTTAAAGAGTTTAAGAAAATTTTACACTTGTTCACCCTCATTCTCTCTGAGGATGACTAAGCACTTGAAAAGGTTGCCAAAAGAGGTTGTGAAGTCTCCCTCCTTGAAAATACTCAAAAGTCATCTGGACACAGTCCTAAGCACTGTCTCTAGATGTTCCTGCTTGAGGAGTGAAGATAGAACAGATAACTCATAGAGGTCCCTTGCAACCTCAACTATTCTGTGACTCCTAGTTCTAGTAATTCCAAGAATGATGTAATTTCATTTTCTTCTGGAAAAATAAATATTTCTTACCAGTGCACCTACTCTTCAGCATCAGGTTACTGATAGTTTTTGGTATTTCATTGACTTGCAAGTGAGGAGGAAAGTAAGGTGAAATCTGAGTAATGGCCAGTCTTTAAATAAACTAGTTTTTTTTTTTTTTTATTCTGTACTTGTCAATGTTCTCCTGTGATCACAGCCAAATCCTTCAAATCCAGAGGCACTTCAGTTTCCCAAACTGTGAAATAGTTAAAACGTTATGTTGTAATAAACTTACCCATTCATACAATTTTAGTGCAAATTAAAATTTTTAATTTCCATTTAAGGGTGATTAATGTAATCGAATTGCTAATAGCTAATGCAGTAGAGGAATCAATCCTTTTTTTTCTGAAGGTTGTGTTCTGAAAGACTGTATTATGTGGAATAGCTTTCAAGAATACTTTGGAGAAATTTTCCTATTGATAGAAATCCAGCATGAGCTTTGCTTAGAAAATAAATAACAACAGAAGACTAAGTTTTGAATTGAAATGCTGGAAGACTATGGGAATTAGGATATACAAGAGTAGTGGTGTATTTTATGTTGTTATAAACAATTTATGCTTTGGTGAATTAATGTGTTAGTTACAATAAGAACTAGTTAAGTATGCTAAATGAGGTTTAATATGTGTCTAGTTGATAATAACACAGAAAGACAAAATTTCAGAATAACAAAACACATGAGTTTAGAAGGGGCTAAGGAGGTCATCTGGTCCAGCTTCCTCTGCTTTGGCAAGGTCACCCAGAAGCTGTTGCCCAGAAATGTGTCCAGAAAGTGCTCATACTCTCTCTGGGCAACCTGTGCCAGTGCTCAGTCACATTCACAGTGAAAAAAAAGTGTTTCCTGATGTTCAGGTGGAACCTCTTTGTGTTGTGATTTAACCTGGCAGGCAGCTAGAACACCACACATCTGCTCGTTCGTTCCTCCACACAGTGGGATGGGAGACAGAATTGGAAGGAAAAAAACTTAAAATTCATGGGATAAGTACAGTTTAATAGGACAGAAAAGAAAAAGATAATAATAGTGATAAAAGAATTAGAATATAAAAAACGATGCACAATGTAATTGCTCTCTGCTGCTGGCTGGTGTCCAGCCAGCCCCTGAGTAGCAGGCCTATGGGCAACATGTCCCTTGTTTATATAAGGATTGCAACACCATGTGGTATGGAATATCCTTTTGGTCAGTTGAGTTCAGCTGCTGCAGCTGTGTCTGCTCCCAGCAGCTTTCTCTGTTCCCTAGTCTGCTGGCTAGTGGGGTGGGTGAGAAGCTGAAAAGTCTGTGATACAGAGTAAGCACAACTTAGCAGCTACTAAAACATTAATGTGATATCAGTATTATTCTCATCCTGATTTCAAAGCACAGCACTGTGACAGTTAACTAAGAAGAAAGTTAACTCTAACTCAGATGAAATCAGGGCCCTGTGTTTCAGTTTGTGTCCATTGTCCCTTGTTCTTTCAGTTGGCAACAACTGACAGTCCTCAGTTCATCTTCTCCCCGTTCTTTTATGCATTGATAGGATTTCTGAAAACCTTCTCTACTCCATCCTGAACAGCCCCAGATAAACTTTCCTCATAGGAGCGATGGTTAATGTCATTCCCTGGAATCTCTCCAGTATGTCCGTGCCTCCAACAGAGCTACTTAAGTAGTGTTGTTTTGTTTTTTTTTTTTTTTTTTTTTTTGTTTGTTTGTTTTTAAAGTATATTAATTGTTATTCCAAGAACATTAGCCCTTTACATGTAATTGCCTGTATCAATTATTTTTCAGGACAGTTTTGATTTAAGCGATGAATAATCCATATGATGCTAAAACTTAGTGAGATTATTAAAATAGGTGGTGCAGATTTTTCTGCAACATACCACGTCAACCAAACTGGTATTCTCTCTGAATAACTGAAATCCTGAAATATGGAAAGCATTAGACAGTAGGAACATATCCCAGTAGCTTTTCAGTACTATCCAAGTTATGGTGACCAAGATATCCTCTGAGCCCTCTTTTCTATTATAGAGTATGTGTTGGCCCCCAGCTCTTTGGAGTGCTCCAAGCTTTGTTTATCCAGGCATTCTCTGTAACCTATCCTGCATGAAAGGACAGGAAACTCCCCATAAGAATTGTAGGTACCACAATGACTCTATCTACAATGTCAATGTTTTGAACAAATTTCTTCCACTATCTGAGAATGTTAACACTGTTCCCCATAGAATCCCTACCACAGTTTTCATGAGTATATAAACATAAGTTTATGTATATAAAGTATACATAAGTATATAAGAAAACTTATAAGAGATGTATAAATTGTTGCAATTGATGCCTTTTCCTGGTGTTAAAAATTAAGAGCCAGACAGGGTAGAGGAGTAAGGGTTTTTTTACTTCAGTATTTTAATAAGGATGCTTTTGGTGTACCACTTTGCCAAGGTGGAACGCGCTGCAATGCACACACACAATTTATAGACCATGCAAATGAGCAAACCTAACAAGGGTGCACCAATGGGAGATGAATGATGAATGATGAATGATGAATGATGTGATGTTCCTCCATCTGTGGAATTGCCCCCTGGATGGGCCAAATCTCTAGCTAACAGTATATGTTCTAGAGAAGACCTTGGTTTCTCAAGATAATGTAGGGTTTTCCAGCCTCCTACTACGAGGCCTTTAGGATGTTTGTTCTCCTGGTCTAACAGAATACTAGGGCTTTGCCCATTATCAGACTTGAGGAATTACAAGTATGCATGCTAAGAATACTGAGGCTATATAAAAGAAAAGGCAGAAAATCATCTTGGCATCACAATAACATTTTTTAAGGCTATGTGCTTGTACAGAAGAGTTCAATGAAATATTAAGTGAGTTTTTAACAAATTGCTGTGTTTCAAAGCAATATGTCATATCTTGGAAGCAGGGGGAAGACTGGACACAATATTTAAATACAGAAGGCAGCAAAATCGAGGACATTAAAGGTATATCAACAAGATTACTTATTTCCTTAAATAGATTTGTATAGCTTCTGCTTATAGCTAGACTAGATTGTTTTCATTTGTTTTCAATTACTAAAGTTATCTGCCCTAATGTTCTCATTTTACATTTACAATTTGCATTTTTTCACATTTTTCTCTGGTCAACACAACCTTTTCTTTTACCTGAAGCTGAAGACCATTTCAATTTTCAGGTTGGTTTGGTTTTTTTTTGGGCAGATTTTGTCTCTATTTTAGTGCGCTAACAGACGGTTCCATTTAATTCATACCCTCTGGGTGGCTTTTTAGAAGAGCTCTATCTAAAATTTTTGTTACAAAAAAAATTCTAATGTAAATTTCCTGGCTCTTTCTTGTGGCTAATAATGATGACACTTCCTTATGCTATATGGAATACAAATTATTTAATTTATTTCATACCTTTTTTTTTTTTTTTTTTTTTTATTATGCACATATCTGAATCCAGACATTAGATTTTTTCCTTTTTCAGAAAGTTTCAGCATTTCATAGTCGGTAACAAAGAGGTTGATCTAGATATTTAACATTTTTCTGGCTTTAGCTTATTTTTTTTTTTCTTTAAGTTCTTGGCTCATTTTCAGTCCTTAGTCAGGAGCTTGCTTGAAAATTAATTGATGGTTAAACTGCCTAAGGTAGTAATATTGTTCTGGAAGTATTTTCTTAGTCAGTGCCATATCACCAAGGAAAAGAAAAAAAGTAACATTATAATATAAAACTTTGATTCTATATTTGGCATTGTTCACTTCAATTTTTCGGATTGACTCTTATAGAAACCAATTCAATAACGATGATTTAATGTTGATTTTTTTTCTTTAAATGAACAGTATTCACTTCTTACCTTGGCCAGGGGTGTGTCAACATGAGTTGTCAAGGCAAAACTGCTGCATTAGTACTTTATAACTCTGTCACTGTCTTAGAACATCAGTGCTTTGCTAATTGTGAATAAGTTATGTTGTAGCAGATGTTGTATGTCTAAGTTTTCCAAGAGGCTTGTGATTTTAGTGGTTATTGCTGCTAACCTAGGAGCAGTCTTTGCTCAGGGATGACTCTGGCTATTAGCATTTTGTTGGAGGACTGCTATTAATGCTCAAACAAGTTTGAGACAATGCAATGTGTTAAAACTTTCCATTTTAATGTGGCTGCAGTCATCTGGAAAACTGTGCTTAAGCAGGACTGTGCTTGGAAGCTGCTTGGTGGCTACTGTGAGGCTCTGGCTCATCAGTGATGCAGGGTCTAGGAGTCAGACAGCCAGACACAGGAATGGACATGAAGTTTATCAAAAGAGGGAGTATGTGAGCCCTTTGACTGTATTGGAAGGAGGAGAATGAGTGACAAGACATGCAAATCCACATGGAAAATCAGAAAAGAGGTAGAAACTGAGGATCAGTAAGTACTCTAAACACCAGCAATAATCATTCTATTTCTTTAGACAGATGGAGATATAATTGTTTTACAGAGTGCAAAACAACTTTGAAGAAAAGATTCAGGATTATGTCCCACTTTTTAATCTGACAGACTATTGGTGTATCAAAAATATTCTCTTGCTCTGTCTTTTCTGATGGTGACTACCCTCCTTATTCTGGGGGGGATTAGGACACAACAGTGAATGAGCTTGCTAAAGTAATCAAAAAGGATCCTGACAATGGCTATTTTCTTCCTATCCTTACGGTTGGATCAGATCAATAAAAAGACTGATGAGTGCTAGAGTACCTTTAAAAAATTGTTCAAGAATATGCAAATGGAAAAATAACATAGGAAGGAAGGAAGGAGAATAAGCAGCAGGAAATGTTGAACTCTCAGATTAACTGAGACATAAAATAGAATTTAATCCAGGGAAATTTTTTATAGCTCAGTGTTGTAATCCATTGACAGATACATTTATAACCAGATTTTTATTGGAAACCATGCTTTAGACCACAAGAACTTACGTTTTATTTTCCTTTGCCTTTGATAAATCTTAACTGCCAAACATCTTGCAATATGCACCTTGTAATTATTATGGAACTAAATTAAAACTGAAATAAAACAACTGGGCTAATATTTATGAATTCACTCTTTGCCTGTCCCTCAATATCAGACATATATTTTCAGAACATGAAATTTTTTTGATGCATAAGTGAGGTGGAATTTAGAAATGAGAGAGCACCTACTCTGCTCTGAGAATTGAATAATCATGTTATTCCCAACAGAGGGTTCATCTGAGCTGTGCTGCAGAGCAGCCTTAAAGTGCTCAGGTCAGAAGGAAGAATCTTTTTGCTGTTTCTCACAGAATAAAGCTGACACTGAAGACTCATGTAACATATGACAGGGTAAGGCTGATTCTCTCTCTCAGTGATTGTTCAAGAGATCTTGGTGATGATTCTTCATATGGTGTTTTTGTTGCTAACATTGGAATATTTGCATAGCGTGGGTGGAGATATTATTGGTAGCATCTTGAAGAAAACATGTTGCAGAAAGAGAGGAAGGGGAGTTAAATCTGGAGCAAAATGATGATATTCCATACTAAACCTGGAAGTTGTCTTACTTTCTATAGCAGTTGGGAGGAACTGTGACCACTTTGGCTTGCTTCTCTTGGACTTTCTTTGTACAGTGTGTTTTTCAACCTGTAATGGCCTGATATGGTCAAAAGGGCCCTACTTTAGTGGTCCAAAGGAATTCTAAGTGTACCGAAGTAGACAACACATTTTGGACTTCTTTTTATCTTAGACCTAATTTTAGAAAAGATTAAAGGATAGTTTGTCATGCTGCTGTGCAGTACCTGTGAAAGGCCTTCGCTGATACCTCATCTGTAATAAGAGGAAAAATACTTATGTTTTTTGAGGTGATGCTTAAATACTTCATCTTCTTGATCTATAAAGATTTTTAGGAACCATACTGGCTGGTTCAAATGGAAACATGGAAAACAAAGGATTATTTACAAGCAGACTGCTAACATTGGGGTTTGGAAGGTTTACTATAATTGCTAATTATTTTTATCTGTAAACAAAAGTGGATCAGTATACTGCATGCAGTCAAAATAGATAAACAGTGAGACACATTTCATTTAGTAGCTGTTTTATGTCAAAATATGTGAGTTTTCCTTTGATTCTAGCATTTCTTGCTGAGAAGAGATAATATCAAATTTCGGAATAATCTTTAATAACAGTCCTTTGCTTACTGACTTTGCACATAAATGAAAAGCAAATAGGAAATATATCTTGCTTGTACAGAGGTAGTTTAAAATTGTCTCCTAATTGAGTTTCTCATATTGCAATCTCAGTTTTCACTTATACCTGTGGCGGTTGTAGCAAAATCATTCACGTTTGAATGAAAATATAACTTTTAGGAGAGGATAATAATCCCTAGAATAATATGATGCTGAGTCAAGAGCTGTTTATGTTAAATATCATTAGAAAATTTTTCACCCAGAGGTAATTGGGCACTGGCACAGGCTCCACAGGGAAGTGGTCACAGCAGTGAGCCTGACAGAGTTCAAGAAATATTTGGCAACACTATCAGGAACATGGTATGATTTTTGGGGTGTCCTGTACAGTTGGACTCAATGATCTTGATGGATGCCTTCCAATTCAGGATATTCTATGAATCTATGACTTGAATCTTCAAGTTAATGCAGTTTATCACATAATTAATAAGTGAAATGATGAGTTTTATTTTTTCTTTTATCAGCAGTGTAAAATGACTACTAAATAAGTTCTGCCAGCACTTAAAGCAGCAAAAATTTTTTTCTACTTCTTTAATTCAGTAATTATAAACCTGTACTCTATTTTTAGAAAAACTTAAAGATTAGTTTTTTTAGAAATAATTTTTGGAATTGAAATGTATTTTCAATATTTTCTTTCCACTTCTGTGATCAGTAAAATTTTTCCATTAACTTGAACTAGCCAAATGTTGAAACAGAATAAACTCATATACAATAAGTGTTTGCTATGGAAATCACACATTATATGAAAAAAATCTTGGCCTTTTAAAATATTTTTTCTTACAGTAGGAAAAAAAAGGCATGAGAGAGATCTTTATATAAAAATATTTAAAGATTAAATTATAAAGGTACAGGCATGTTTACATGTGTGACATGCATAAATACATTTGAGAGTAATGGAAACCCTATGCTAAATAGGAGCCTTTGGCAATTGACTTAATAGTCAATCTTTTTGAAGGAAAGAATTCTTTCCATAAAAAACCCAATAACAAAATTTTAAATAAATTCTGTTTCAATAGTTTCTATTCTGCCTAGTGCTGTGGTGATCCTTGTCACCAAACTATAATTTGAAAAGTAATTAATTTCTTAATATTTATTTTTAAAATTTCAGGATACTCTTTGATTATAGTTAAAGTGGAAAGAAACTAGGGACAGGGGTTTTTTATGTCTTCATTCCCCTCCCTTTTCACTTACAGGTTTGATGGTTACTATGAGCATAGATTAATACTTAGCTCCAAGGTAGGATTTGCTCCCATAAGAAATTGTAAGAATCATAAAAATATACCCATTTTTGCTTAGCTCCAACTAATCTAGCACTTTAGAAACACTAATAATGGAATCTATTCTTTTAATGCTGTGTGTCAGGAAATGTATCACTGTTATACATATAACCATTAAACCTTAGGTTTCCCTTCGGGCCTGTTTCCAAATACTTTATTCATGTAGAGTTTTAAGTAACTTGCTCAGCACTCGTTTCAGTATTATAAGGAATAGATTATACTTTAGCTAACTGTTACTCATGAGATTATTTTTTTTTTTCTTGTGCTGAATAACAAACCTAACAGAAATATTCCTTTTGTAATAGACACTGGTAATGTATTATTGAACTCAGACCAAGGTGGTATGAAAACACAGAAATATTGTCAAGAAATGAGGGATAAGCTGAATGAAACAAAAGTCCCTATGCATTTATTTTAACAGAAATATACATATATATATTTGTGTGTAGGTGAAAGTGTGATAGGTGTTTGCTATTCAGAAATAACAAATATAGTGTAGCAGTTCAGCACTAGTAGAAATAAAATGCAGCTATTTCCATATATTTCCAAAAGCATGGTAAATAAATCCCATGAACTATTCTGTAGGAAAATGGGATGACAGATGTATAATTCAAGGACTGTGAACTAAAATTTAGCATTAAAAAAATAATTTCAGTAAAAACTACCATGATTAGTGCTGTAGAACAATGGCACATCTGCAAGGTTTTCATTGACCCTCCTTTCTACGTGTAACTAGAAATATTTAGAATTCAAACTCCCAAGCATTTACCTGGAAAAATAATTCTGAACTTTCCAACACATGGCTCCTGCTTACCTGTGCTCACAGCCTTCAGAGATTTACCACCTAGTATCTGCTAGAAACATACCTAGCACTGGTATTTCTTTTTGTTACTAGCTGTGTTTCCATATCTGTACCAAACTGTCACCTTGGCGTTTTGTACTCCAGTTCCTTCTTGCTCTTCCCTGCAAGAAGTTATCTTTATTCTTTGTTGGAAACAGGTCCCTTCTCTCTCCTCCTCTCCTTCTCTTTGCCCTGTATTTTCCTGTCTTCTTCCAGCTTTGGTAGGACAGAAGAACACACAACAAAGTTTCCATAATGACTGGAAGTCCTGTCCCCTCACAGAAGACAACAGGCAGTGAGTGTCATTATGTTGGCCTTCTCAAAACATTTCAGTTCCTTCTAGTTAATGTGTTTGATGGGGAATATACAGTTGACCTTTCTGTTGCCTTTTCTCATTTCAGCAATCTCTGCTTCCGTACATAAACTGCCTAAAAAAAATAAAAGTTTGAGGTCCAATTTCAGGGAATTTGTGCAGATGCCTCAGTCCCTTTCTGCTTATTTTCTTCCCTTACAAGTATGAGAACTTATTCAGTTCTTAATCTCTTCAGTTATTTGTTTGTTGTTTGGTAATTTAGGCTCAGATTGGCTAGGCTGCCTTCGTAAAAAATTAGAAAATGTTTCCCTGAGATGCCTTTATACTAATTATCATAGGCACCAATGGTTTGACTGCTTTGCAGTGCCAGAGTGATATGCCAAGGAATGGGGCAGCTCTCCTATGAGGAAAAGATAAGAAAATTTGGCTTGTTCAGCCTGGAAAGGCTCAGGGTGACCTAATTGTGACCTGCCAGTACCTGAGGAGACCCTACAAGGAAGATGGAGCCTATTTACAAAACCATGTAGTGAGGACAAGGGAGAGTGGCTTCAAACTGCAAGAGCATAGGGTTTAGATCAGTTTTTAGGGAGAAGTTCTTTTCTGTGAGGTTTGTGGAATAGGTTTCCCAAAGTAGTTTTGGATGCCCCAACCCTGGAAGTGATCAAGGCCAGGTTGGATTGGGCTCTGAGCAATGTGAGCTAGTGAGAGTGTTGGAATTATGTGATCTTTAAGGTCCCATCCAGCCCAGGCCATTCTATGGTTCTGTGTTATAATGTTAAAACGTGAATGCCCTAGAACATGTAGGGATAACTTCTGCACAGTTGGGATGAGACAAACTGTCCAAACCCTGAATATTTTGTATGTGAATAATAATTGAAGGAGAAAAAAAAAAAAAAAAAAAAGCACATAAAATACTGCTAAAACAAACTTCTTAAACCTCTTAAAATATTACTACAAGCTAATCAGCTCCACATCTATTTGAATTTTCACATGCAGGTGGATCCTGGCAATATTCAATTGGATTGGCAAAATGGGTAACTAAATTGATAAAATACACAAGTTCTCAAACACTAAAATAAGTAACACATAAGAGTGTGCTGGTTAATTACTGAAATATGCAGCTTGAGCAGTAAATCAAATAATGTGGTCAGATGACTACATGTGTAACAGAATTAGGAAGAAATACTGACTAATTTGTAAACTGTCCTTGATATTTCAGTAAATACGAGCATAAAATTGTTGCTTTGAAAGCTTTGATACATTGCTTTGTAATGTCATGGGCATTCTAGGATTAGTTTGAATACCATGTAAAAAGAGGAAAAAATGTAAAAACAGTAAAAATGAATTTTTTTCTCTTAATTTAAAAAGATTGCTCCTTTTTATTCTATTTCTGTCTACAAGATTTTCAAGGTCTAATGAAATCAAAAGTGCAGTGGATCAAAGAAAAAAATGTAACAAAATTGGTAGAAATTGTCCCTGTTTTCCAGGGAAATCTCCTAAAGTCAAACAATCAGTTTAATTTATTTCTTTATATTTGAGAAGAATATCTTTAAGCACAAGGGTTTTTGGGTTTGCACCTTCTGTTACCTTAATATAGTCAAACACACTGTAATGAAGTTAATATTTCTTAAAATCTCTTGATAGTAAGACTAAATATTAGTTAATTGTCTGATAAATATTAATATTTATTTCAAAAAGTAAGACATTATTTTGTAGATGTTGATCCTGTTCAGCTCGTTGCATTTCATGGTCTAGTGAGAAGGGAGAGGAAGAATTCTTTGGGTTGGGGCTTCTTCCTTTCTGCTTCTGAATGAGTTGTAGATGGTAGCAGTCTCATTAATGCAGCATTCCACCCAACACATTTTTAGACATAAAATACTCTCAAAAATCTAACAAACTTAGAAACCTCAGTGTTAGAAAAAAAAATTCAAAAATTTTGAAGCACATTTCCTTTTCAAAATAATTTCAAAAGAAACACAGTTCAAGTTGCTTTCCAAAATTTATAAATATTTTATATCGTCTTTTAAACATATGAATCAGGAAAAATTTTTAAATAATGTGAGAGTGGCTACAACCCTTATAATGACGCATGCATATCTTACTGAGGGACACATTTTTAACCTGATTATATTGTCAAATATACACAATATTTTAAAAAATGAAAAAAAAAAATACACTGTCAAATTTGCTTAAATAACAAACATTTTTCTGGTTTGGAATATACACTGTCACCCAGCAAAACTCACCTTGGCAGACTGCCATCTTTTTTTCCCTCCCTTACTGTAGTGACAGTCAGTTTCTTTGAAGTAAACAGCCCTCATGCAACTAGGTTTCAATGTCACTAGCTCTAATTATTTGTCTTTTCTACATCTATTCCTATGTACCACTAAATTACTTCCCTCATTTTAAGGAAGAATGTTTTTAGACACAACCTTTACATCTCCTTCAGTAAACAGAAAGAATGATCTAAGAATAATTCAGCACTATATTGCTAATGAGCAGGAAATGTCTTGCTAAGACATAAAAAACAAATCATGTCCTTTGATTTCTGACTAAATTGTGTGATATGCAGCTTCAAAGGTCCTTTGGAGGTGTAAATAAAATGTTACTCTTCCACAAAATGCTGAAAAGTCACCATTCTTTTTATTCCACAATAGTGTTAATGATTATTATGAATGTTTAACAGTGGCTATTGTTTACAAATGTCACCCATGTATTAATGCTATTTGAATTTGTAAGCAAGAATATTTCCACACAATCTACCAAAATAGCAACACTTTGGTTTTCACTCTAAACAATTTCATTGTTTTCCATAAATAATGGGCTACATTTACTGTATATTTCCCCAAGGAAAAGAAATTAGTGGAACATAAATCCAACAGTCTGAAGTAAGTCATTAGTCAGTAGGTACATATTAAATGTATATGTTCATAAAATCCATAACAAGCTTCCTTCCTTTAGTCAGACCAAATGATTCCTGATCTGCATTGCTTATTTTTAATCCAATATTTTCTACCCTATCTGTGGGCAATACAAAGAAGATAAAGTTTGGCTTATTTGGTTTGAAACACATAAAGATTTCAAGGAATAAATGTTTCTAACTAATGCTTTTGACCCTCTCTAATATCAGGCTTTTAATCCATGAGAGAGCAGCTGGCTCCTGCCAAAGGTGGTGGTTTTTGGAGTTCATGATTTCTAATGCCATGTCCCAGAGATGCTTCTCCTAGATCAGTTCAGAAGGTCAGGTTCTCCTTGTGGCATAACAGTGTTCTCAGTACCACTAGTCACTGTGCTGTCTGCTTACACAGAAGCCCTTGGAAATAATTGAGTTCTGATGTTCTAGTATGGCTTAAACAGTCAGGTTTTGTTCATTCTCATATATTCTTCAGTGTACAATTATTTCTTATGTATATATGTCTTACATATATAATTGGTATCAAAAGGCAGCAAGGACAATACCTGTGTGAGGTGTGAGCAGGTTGATGCTCTGCTCAGCCTGGTCGTACAACTTCAAGAGGAGGTGGAAAGGTTAAGGACTACCAGGGCATCTGAGGAGGATTGACTGCTGGAGCTGCTCTGTACCAACCCCCAGGCAGGGTGGCAGCACACTGCACTTCAGGAAGCAGAGGGAGGATCCCCAATGCTCTCCCTTACAGGCAGGAGGGAGACAAGGAAGAGTGGGGGCAGCTTGGGGTAGCAGACAAATCCCCTCTTGCTCTCCCTTCCCACACTGACCCCTATGGAAAAGATATGAGGATCTGGAAACTGGAAGCCAGAAAAATGATGAGGTAGGAGAAAGACCATATTGGAGTTCACCTAGAGTGAGTCAGCCAAGCCCATGTGTTGCAGCTAGCTTTACAAACCAAAAAAAAAAAAAACCAAACCCAAAACCAGAAGGGTAATCATCATAGGCAACTCCTTTCTGAGGAGCACAGCATACTGACAGAACACATCCACAGGGAAGTTTGCTTCCTCTCTGAGGCCTGGGTATGGGACTTTACCAGGAAACTCTGATCTGGCATGGCCCTCTGACTATTTCTATTAGTTTCCCAAGTTGGTAATGAGATTTAAGGAAGAGGCTGTAGGAAAATCAAAAGAAACTTCAGGACACCAGGGCATTTTGTCAAAGGAATGGGTACACAAGGTGTGTTTTCAATTCTTTCAGTGTCAGGCCACTACCTCAACAGAAAATAAATGCACATAAATAAAAAAAAAAAAAAAAAAAAAAAAAACATTATGAGGGAGTTAAAACCATTTCAGAAGTTGTTCCTAGTGAAGCACTGCTCCTTTTGGTATCACAACTGTATGTGCTAAACCGGATGTGCAAAGAAATATCCTCTCTGTCTTCTAAATTAAACACTATGCATAATGAAAGCCTACTTTCTAGGAACTGGCTGGACATTGCTGCCTGGTAGGAAGTAGAGAATAAATCTCCTTTGGTTTTGCTTTGCTTCAGCCTTTGCTTCTCCCCCCTGCCCACCTTTCCCCATTAAACTTCCTCTGTCTTGACCCACATGTGGATTTTTAATCTCTAGTCCTATTGAAGAGGTATGTGAGAGCAGCTTGGTGGGCACTTGACAGCCAGACAAGGAATAAAGTGAAGGATAGATGATAGTCCCTGTCTAGGGACATGTAGACTCTGGTGAACTGCACAAATAAATCTTGGAGAGGTTCCAGGTGTCCAAAGCTCTGTGGTAAAACAAATCCTAAAAAAAAAAAAAAAAAAATTGTCTTGCAAAGATCACATAGGTTTGCTGCAAACCCTTTTAAAATTTACCACAGAGAAATATTTAGCAAAAAGAATTATTTTTCATTTTCTGACACCACACACTCATAGAGTGCTATGTATCTTTTGTCAAATCTCCTATTTATCTCCTAAGGTTTTTAAAACTTACTAGTGACAGTGCTGAAATGCAAACTGTTTCAATGTGGTAGCCACTTTCCTTTTTCTGTATTTGATCTATTACCTGAGGGAGTGGTTGACTGTCTTCACATAATCAGTTACCTTGAATGTGTGCATACTACTACTACTACTACTACTACTACAACTACTACTACTACACTACTACTACTAATTGACCTCAATTTAGCAGCCAGTTACTAATTGTATGTTTGATAGTAATTAACCATTGTACACAAAAGTAACTCCAGATTAATTGATTTGCCAGTGAGGCTGAGGAACCCTCAAGTGACATTGAGACGGGCGATACCTGTCCCACAGAGAGGATCAAGGACAAGACAAGGGTCTAATTGGTGCTGAGATGGGTCAGTACAGCTGTGGTGTAAGAGGGGCCTTTTTTGTGATGGGGAGGAAAGCAGACTGAGGAAAGCCAGGAGAGCAAGGGAGCAGTAAAGCTGAAAATGCGCCTTTGCCGGGGCAGGAGAGGAATGGAGGAACAAATGTCACCTCCAGCCTGCTCGTGGTTAACAGCACAAAACAGGCAGCTGCCCAAATGTGTCTGCCAGTCTTGATGGCATATTTGTAAATCAGTACTTGTGGCTCCTGCTGGCACACCTGGAAATTCAGTATTACAAAACCCAGCAAATTGGAAACCCTTTTCCATCTTTCTGCTTTGCAATGGAAAATATGGGCTGCTTCTGAAGATATTTTGAATGTAATGTGGTGATGATTAAGTCCAGTGAGTAACTCCAAGTGACAGAATAGAAAGAAGCTTTGTAACTTTTCTTGAGCTTCACCTGCCATATCTGCTTGGCAGCTCCTCAAAGATTTGAATTATTTGCTTGATATAGTCTGTGTTTTGTTTAAAAAGAGGCAAAATGAATGAAGGCATTAAGTTGGGATGTCTGGCAACAATTTTCATTGACTGTGTTGAAATGTAAGATAGAGAATATTTCTATTACATTAACCATGTGATGATGTGCTGATAGTTTTATCCTCAATGGTAACTTTTATAATGTATACAAATTAGGATCCTTTAAATAGTGCAACTGATATAAGTAAATGGGTATACATTAATTAAATTTTAAAAATGCTAACAACAAGAATATTTCCCAATTTAAAAGAAAAGAAATTAAAGAAAGAAATGTGAGTGGTAATAGAATTCATCTTAGTTTTTTCTAAACTTTTTAGATTGGCTTAAAATATCATTTTTAAAAAAGAATGACAAGCTTAGGTAAAGGATAATATATTGTGCTAAGTGTAGGAAGCTCTAAATTAGAATTCATTACATTCAAATAGTGATTGTTGTAA
The DNA here is from genome assembly GCA_030060385.1 of Muscicapa striata striata. Classification (NCBI taxonomy): domain Eukaryota; kingdom Metazoa; phylum Chordata; class Aves; order Passeriformes; family Muscicapidae; genus Muscicapa; species Muscicapa striata. The sequence goes on along the minus strand of JAREIS010000014.1, from coordinate 1,940,544 downwards.
ATATTCATGTTTTTAAGTCAAATGCTTTCTCTTCTTCATTTTTCATCTCTTTGGCCATATGCGCATTAAAGATGTTGAGTAATTCATCCATCACTTGGCAAGTTTAAAAAATCTATGTTTGCAAAATGTAGATCACAAGGCAAAAGATATCAGCTGGGAGAGAAACACGCATTTGGTCGTATTTTTTTTTTTATGAGCTTTTTTTAAATTTTAATCATGTTAAAGATTTCTGCTGGCCAAAATCAAGTGTGACATGATGATTTGATAAATGTTCTGTGTTGAAACTCAAAAGATGGGTTTAGCAACACTTAAAAAAACTGAGTCTGTTTTTTGACAACAAATTGCACTTATCCTGAAGCCTATCATGACAATCTTTCAGGATAATTGAAAATGCAAGATGGCAACAGTCTTACTTTGACATATTTTGTTAAATAATCCAAAATACTTAAAATCCATGTGTTAATTATGAAAAGTAGTTATGGTATGGAGCTAACAGCCACCATGTGCATTTTTCAGGAGAAAAAATGAAAGACTCTGTTACTTTTATTCATTTTACAGATTTTACTGTTTAATTTCAAGAATGAGTCAGCAAGAGATCTCTAATTTTGGTGATGGTATACATTCAAAGTTCTGTAGGATCTGAATAAATAAGGTAATGGTATCAATTTTTTAGTCAAGTTATGAAAAAATCATTTACATTTTTATATCAAGATTTCTGCATTAGATTGGAGGATAAGTAAAAAGGAGAAGAAAAGTAAAAAGAAGAAAAATCCTTCGACAATGAAATTGGGTGTAAATATTTGTAAGAATTGTAAAAAAATAATAATGCTTTTTAATAGAAATTAATATGTTTACAAAACAGGCCATAATTAGGATATGCAGAGCAGAGCAGAGGATATTTTTTCCCCCAAAAAAATACCTGCAGGTATTTTCTTGGAGACTTTAGTAGTCATATTGTCCTGCTAAAACAGTAGATGTCTATTTGCATGTATGTGTGTATCTATACATATAGATATGTAGTATATGGTATATAGTTACATCTATTAACAAACCTATGATTTCCCAAGAAAGAAAAAGCTTTTGAAACCACATGTGTATGTTAGTAAATGTAACTTTAAGCTTAGGGGGTTGTTGCTTCTTTCATTTTATGGAAAAAAACACAGAAATTATGCTTACTTACTGATCTCCCTTATCTATGAGTATGATGTTTGGTGTATGTATTGCTTTAATATGGTGAAATGGGTAAAATTAGTACTAAATTTCTATGAAAAATCTTAGAGTTTGATTTCCTTCATCAAGCATTTAAGTCAGCTGCATAGAAACAGTCAAGACCTTAAGATATCAGAAAATGATATGCTAATGATGAGTGGGCATTGTGTCTGAACAACTCAGCTAGAGACAAAAATGGTTCTGCCTTTGACCTGCTTCACTAATGGAGTAGTTGATTATGTGCATTTCATGTTCAGAACATTTTTACAGTGATTCTGAGCTCTGATTATTAATATGGAGAAAAATACTCTGGTTTGATTTAGTATTGTACTCAAGGAAGGAGTAAAAATTATCTTCAGTTATTGTTACCTTCTGTTAAGGCCAAAGAAGTTACTCATGTCTTGCTCTTGAGAAAAAAGGCTGCACAGTTTGTGGTTAAAATTAGCAAGAAATCTTTGTGATCTTTTTTATAGTTCTCTAAAATACAAAACTTGTTCTAAAATTATTCAATGTGAATACTAATTTGAACAATATACAAATACCTGCCTCCTAGTTGGTAAACTCTAGAGTAATAAGCCTAGTTTTTGCTCTTTACTAATGATTGTAAAAACAGTGTTGCTACTTACTTGTAGCAGGATCTCTGTCACCTTCTGTGGATTAAAAAAAACCACTTTTTTTTTTTTACTGCAGACTCATTAATAAAATAGAAAGTGCTATGTTTTGTTATTAAGTAAATTAGTGTTAAATTATTTATAGGCTAAGTAAATTAGGACTCAAAGAGTGTGCCTTTGTCTGTGTCTCTGTGTGTGTACTCTCCTCCAAACAGCAAAAGGATTGATCCCAAAACACAAAGTAAAGAGTAAACCAGGACATGTTAGAGTAGCACTTCTACTCAGGTGACAGGTAACTCACCCTCAAGTATGTCTTGCACAAATCTGAAGTTCCACTTCCAATCTGAGAAAAGTCTTTTAGATCTAAATGATAAAATACTTCAAATCTTACTTTATGGCTCTATTTTTTCTTCATTACAACAAATGAATTTTATGGATACTTGATTGAAGTTCTGGAAATATAATCCATGTTATTTCTCTAAGGTGGAGATGGAATATAGTTTGAATTGTGTTTGAACTTTTTAAAGTATCTGGAAGTGATGAAAAGAAAATTAATTGCAGTTGATCCACAGTCACATAACTAACAACCTTCAGAAGATATTGGTCTGAAGTAAGGGCTCTCTGTATATGTTAATGTATTTAGTTTGAGAACTTTTATTTGGCTTTGATAGTAGAATACTCTTTGGATCATTATGCTGTTTACTCTCCCCGAGACTAGTCAAGTAAGAAAAGTACCATCAAAACAAGGCTGTGCAATTAATTGATTTTTTTGGTTCATTGGCTGAATGAAGCAAATGTGGAAACAATCAGGTTTAATGGTTTGGATTTTCATGCTGAAAACAAAAAAAAAAAACAACAAACGTTTTAAACATTTTAAATATTTGATATTCTTGAAATAATTACTGTGTAGTTCAGTTATGCCCTAAAAATTGGTATTTTGTTTAACAAGTAGACTTTCTATGTACTTAATGCAGGTATTTGTTCCTCCTTCTTTGTACTGTAGTGGCAATAGTAAGACATTTGTTATTGTTACTGTGCATCAAATATGGCTTTTCAAAAGTAAGTGGTTCATCTCTATTTCCATAAAATGTATTTTCTATATAGTTCTGTTATTGCAAAATGTTTGATGATACAATATCCTTATCATGCCACTGCCATTGCAATAATAAACATTATTTTCTTCTCTTATAGATCTTCTTTTCCTGTGTTAAAATGCAATTCTATTAATCATAATTTTAGTGCTTGAATTGCAGCATTAAGATATAATTCAGTCAGATTTGTTCCAGACAGCATGAATCATACAGTAAAATATTTATTACTGTTTGCAGCACTTTTGGTAGAAAACTGAATTTCGAAACACAAGGAATTATTATATATATCTAATATATTGATGATATCGGTCTCTAAAAAAGTTCCAGGATTGTGTGATGCTTTCTTTACGTGGCAGTCTTGTTCCAAACTGTGTTCCAAGGATGTGTTCCAAACACATTCTTGCATGTGTTTGGTACCAAGATTTTATGAGAATTGTCTGGTCTATCTACCCCTCTTTTTCATGCAGTCACAGGTACTGAATGAGGTCTAAAAACATATCACCAGTCCATGTTAAAATTCTCATTTCAGTCAAATGTGCTTTTCAGTTTCGTTTTCAGCCAGCGAGAAAACCCATCAGAGCATGAACATTTCAGAGGGTTTTAGGAAAACCTTGATGGCAACTTTCTAAGACAGATGTCTGAGCAGCCAACAGAGGCAGGCTTTTCTGGATCACATACTTACAAACAAGAAAGAATTATTTGTCTTCTGAAGGCCAGGGCAGCCACTGCTGCAATAATCATGCAGGAGTGCAGGATCCTGAATAGAAGAAGCAGGACTAAAGTCAGGATCACATACTTAGAGCAGCAGCCTTTAGTCTCTTCTGTCATGTGCTTGAAAGAGCCTCATGGAAGACTGTCTTGCAGACAAGAGTGTTCCAGGCAACTCATTGATGTTGAAGACTGACATCCTCCAAGATAAAGAATTTGAGCACAGAGATGAGTGGGAGGTCAAAGGCAAGAGGAGACCTGGATGGATGAACAGGATCTCCCAGTTAAACACAAAAAGGAAGTGTTCAAGAAGTGAAAAAAGCACAGGCAAATGATTTGGGGATAATGCTGAGATGATGTCTGTGTCCAGTAGTGCAGGAATGAGATTAAGAAATTAAGGCCCATGTGGTGTGAAATATGACAAGGAACATGAAGGAAACAAGAAAGGATCCCACAAGTACTTAAATAGCTAAAAAAAAAAAAAAAAAAAAAAAAAAAAAAATGGGGCCAGGATGCTGAATGGTGAAGGCAACAGTGACAAAGAGCCCAGAAAAGCCTGTGGTACTCCATGCCTTCTTTGCCTCAGTCTTTACTAATCAGGATAGCTTAAAGCTGAGAGTTCGGAGCAAAGAAGAGTTCTCCGTGGTGGAAAAGCATCATGTTAGAAAACGTAATGTGTGGATAGACACAAATTCACAGCACATGAGATGGCCCTGAGTACTGAGGGAGTCAACTGATGCCATTGTGAGGCCACTCTTGATTGTCTCTGGGGAGTTATGGGAAAATGGGTGAGGTTCTTCAGAAATGGGAGAGAGTAAATGTTACTTCTGCCTTCAAGAAGGAGTAGTAAGAGTGTCTGGGGAACTACAGGCAGGTCAGTCTCACTGATCCCTGGGAGATGATAGAGCAACAAATCCTAGTACATAAAGGACAAGAACTTGTTTGGAAGAATTGTTATGGACTTGCTCAAGCAATGGAACTTTCTCCAATGAAATGACCAGCTTGTTGGATGAGAGGAGGGCAGTGGATATTGCTTATCTAGACACGATCTCTCCTCTAGTATTCTCATTGACAAGATGATTAAGCAAGGACTGGGAGGTGGACTAGCTCAAAACTGCTTTTTGACTGGAGGTTGATCCAATGCTCAGTGCTTTTTCCTTCAAATGAATAATGCAAAATATTAAATTAATTCCAACACATTTTACAACCCCAGGAAGAAACTACTTGTTCTTAAATTTTACTGCATTTTAACTGGTTTAGTTAGTATTAATTGTAACACAGTCTGAATCAGAGTTGCTTCCTACTTTCACTCCCCAGTGCAATTCCAAGTCCAGCTGCAAGTGCCTTCTCCTTTTTTTTGTACTAGTGCCTTTTTTTCCTTTTGTGAATGGATTCAAAATGCCAAATTGGAAGAAACCTAATCCAACAGAAAAAAAAATACTACCTCATGTCAAGAAGCAGAAATGGATGACTTCTGTGTGAAAAACAAGGCTTTATATTAAAATTTTGTATTTATAAGACAGTGATTAATAAGCCCAGAAATGTTCTGTTCTTTTCTATTCTGTCCCAAAGACCTCAAAGTTTTAAGTCCTCTTCAGGATTAACAGGAATGTAGAGACCTTCCCTCCTTCCCACCTGCCCCCTGACTCAATTAGTAACTTGATTCCTCTACATCTGCATAAATCTGCACAATCCCTAACCCTTCAAATCCACTAGCTTCTCTAATAACTGACACCACTGACTTCTAGTCAAGACTTACTCTCAGAACTTGTCCATATTTCTTGCCCTACTACTTGTCACTTGATCTGACTCAGTCCTCTAAATCAAATAAAAAAAAAACAAACAAGTGTTTTAAAGAGAATGCATTGTTTTATTGGTGGCAATTCGAGGCTTTTTCTCTAGTTGAAATATTTTATCCACTTGTGGATTTAGTAATCTATCTTCACAAAAATTACAAGATTGCTTAAATAAACAGAACACCAGTCCTATTTTCTCCTAAATTATTTCTCTTGTGAGAGGTGAATTTTAAGGGACAGTGAAACATCATTCATAGTGATGCATTTAAAATTATTATGCTGCAGAAAATTATTTGTCAGACGGAAAGAGAGGAGTCCTGTTACTGCTTTTTTCATGGAGTGACTCTTGCTCTGTGAAACATCATTTAGAGAACCAGAGATAAATCAGCTGGGCTTTCCTCTTGTAGACAACCTTATCTTTCAAAAAAATAGTACTAGGTTGATTTTAGTATTGAGATATCCCCATTGATGTGCTGTATTTTATTCATATATTCATATATTCTATATATTTATGTCTATATATATATATATATTTATATTTATGTCTATATATTTAAGAAGTGCACACAAAAATTATAAAATAATGAATAAGGTTTACTATTTTTTGGCAATGTTACAAAGATTTACATTCATAACAATTAAACACACTGCACTGAGTTTGTAATTTTATTTTAATTCAAAAATGTTTAAATATAAATACATTTATTTTCCTATTTCATTCTGTGAAACTCAAACAAGATCAGTATAGATCTTGTTTGAATTCAATTAAAGTTCAGGTTATTCACTTTGGCAAAGCAAATTAACCTAATAATGGAGGCTGATCCCTCTTCTCAGTGTGTACTGTGGATATATTTTGAAAACTATGAAAATGTGATGATTTTGGCTGATGAAGAGCTAATCTTCATAGTAGCCTGTATGAGTCTGTGTTTTGGATTTTTGGTGAATATGGTCACCATCAATACGAATATTGATGTCACAGGGTTTTGGGTGTTGCTGAGCAGTGCTCACACAGAGTCAGGGCCTTTTCTGCCCCTCATCCCACCAGTGAGGGGGCTGGGGGTGCACAGGGAGCTAGGAGGGGACACAGCCAGGACAGCTGTCCCCAATGACCAAAGGGACAGCCATAAAGGCTTCATGCTCAGCATATAAAACTGGGGGAGAAGAAGGCAAGGGAGACTTTATTAGTGATGGTGTTTGTCTTCCCAAGTAACCCTTTCAAGTGATGGGGACCTGCTCTCCTGGAGATGGATGAGCACCTGCTTGCCCATGGGAAGTGCTTAGTGATTCCTCGTTTTGCTCTGCTTGCATGTGCTGCTTTTATTTTACCTATTGCACTGTCTTTTTCCCAGTATAAGACCTTACTCACTTTTACCTTTGGATTGTCCACCCCATCCCACCAAGTGAACGAGCAGTTGTCTGGGGCTTTGTTCCTGGGGCTCTGTTGCTGGCTAGGGAAAGATTCAAATTAAATAATTATTAACCTGCTAGTGTTTTACTTATGCATGGTTGGTTATTCCAATTTGTGCCAAGGCTTTTTTTTTTTTAATGAGAAAATAAGCAAAATCAAACCAACCAACAACCCTTCCCCCAACAAAAAGAAAAAGAAAAAAGAAAAAGAAATCTGTACTTAACAATGTCTGTCTTCGGGGAAAATTTGTTTCTGATTCTGGCTTAATAGAGACTGTCACACAACTTCAAAAATCTGTGAAAATTTTCATTTCACTGAAAAGATAGGTCAGAAAAATTGTATAGCTTACTGCTTCCGAAATCTATAATTGGTACTGTTAATTACCATAAAAAGGTCATTAGCAAATTTATATATTATGAGGAAGTTTTAGCCTAAATATCTTTCCAAAACTGCAACTAGTTTAGAATTTGGACACAGAAAGAAATATTGATGTTAGATTTGTACTTCTTGTTTTCTTGTCCAGAGAAAATCTGGAAGCACTTAAACACCAGAAAAATCTTGACATTGCTGAGATTGTTCTTAGAGATGCAGGTACTTCTACAGGTACTCTAAAATATTCAAAAAGATAAATGTATTTTTTCTTGGAAACCGTATGTTCTAAATTTAAAAGGAGAAAGCAATTGTTAAACTCTTCAAATCATGTATGTTGGGTTTTCTGAACAGGGAAGAGAATAGGACAACCATGGAGTAGAAGATAATAATGCCTTACAAAGCATTTAGGATACTTCTACCTGGTTGAAAGATCTTTCTGTTTCAAGCAGGTTTTGGGTTTTTTCTCTAGGTACATGGTATTTATAAATGAAAGACCTTTATTTCTGGATATTTCTTTCAGAAGAAATATCAGAAATCTTTCTGAAGATTGTTAACCTTTAGAAGACAAAGTGAAGCCTCCCAGTTCCTTCTGTCTTTACTGTTAAATATCAAGTGTGATTTAAACTACAGTGGAAAGTGAATAGGCAGAAAGGGTGTTTTTTTGGTAAAGACAGATTAGAAAATGCCATAATCACTTTATGGAAGTGGAATGATTTGCATTTCTATAAATCATTTCATGAAATGCATATTAATGCAGAATTTTAGATTCAGTATGTACCCATTGAATTTAAATGTGTTATAAAAATTCTTGCAGTGAGACTCATTTACATAGTTCAGTGCATTTCTAACTGTTCACACAATAGAATGTGTTATACATTGCTGTCAAATACAATGGCAATGGCACTGAGCACAGATTAAGGCTCTACTGGGTAAGGTGTGATAGTACCAGAATAAAATGACAAGATGCACTCTGTGCAATTCTGCATGGTTAAAAGCAAAGTAAATAATGCTTTTAACTTTACTGGAAAGGTGACTAAATTCAGGTGTGTGGCAGTCCTACAGCTAGAAGAATAGAATGCCCTTATGGGGGAAAGAAAAGTCAGATCTGTCAGATTTAGGTATACAGCCAAGCCATGCTGTTAGAGAGAGATTTACCAGGTTTTCAGTTACACAAAATCCTTCCATCTGAATCTTTTGTCATTAGAAATTACCTGAAAGTTAAGTAATTAGTTTATGACAACTATTTTATAAAGTAAAGCATAAATTAAGAATGATATTTATCTAAATATACGTGCATGCACGTAAAGTACCTTCTATAGTTTCTCATCAGTCAATGAAGAAGTCATGTATTTTTTGAAAAAAGTACTTTTTAATAAAAACTGCACATTTTTTCTTATGCTAAAATGCCTATATCATTCCAAGTCAAAAATTCTAAGAGAACAGTATTATTTTCTGTAATTTGAAGACATCTTACTGGAGGATTTAGTTATCACTTGTGTCTGGTTTTCTTTTTATGTAAGAATTTAGGTATAAGCTCAGATAAGGTTATTGCAGATGCTGTAGTATTTAGTGGATTTATGAAATTTGCTAAATAAAATGAGATTTTAAGAAATTGAAAGCCAAACCAGCCTGTGATTTATATGTAGATTCTCTTGAAAAGTAAATCCATGTGAGCAAAATTCTTATTCCTAAAATATAAAAATGAAATTTTTCACATTGACATATAACTTAGTTTATGTGTTACAAGGATTTAGCAGTGTGATAAGGATATTACTGACATTGGAACAATGCTATTGTTATCTCCTAAATACCACTACTATGTTTCAGAGGTTCTGTAACAGAGTATTTCTTTGAAAGTTTTAGCAATTCATATCAAACTTGAGATTGTGTTTTCAGAAACTGAATAAAAAAGCTAGTAATCTAGATTATTTATTATGTTCACTAATGTTGCTATGGTTTCTAAAATCAATAATGGTGTTTTGGCTCTCAAAATATGAGAATTGAATTTTTCATCTTTTCTTAAATACCAGCTAATGCAAAATTTCAAGTCTTCCCCCATATCTTCTTATAATGATCTTGAGGACACAAAAAACAGTGAAAACCATCCTTCTAGTTCTGTCTGAGATTTAATATCCCACAATCAGGACTAAGAGATAAAATATTTTTTGCTTTGTTGTGCAGTTCTACAGGACAGATATTTGTATATTTTTATGGATATACATTATTTCTAAGCACTCTTTATGACACTTCATCTTGACAGATGGATAATGATTTACATAATTTTGATATATTTTTCCAAGGAAAAAGAATAGAAAGTAGGCCAGGTAAACTATTTAAAAAGTGATGATAACTTCTACAGGAAGCTAAGAATATTAAAAGTTAAAGATATCATGTGGAGGAAGCCATATCATCTTTTCCACAAGGAGTTTTGCTTTGGAAAAAGAAAGTGATATTCTTACAATTTTTGGGCTATGGCTAAATAGGTTGTATCTCATATCTCTGTATCTCATCCTGTAGCTTCAGGCAGTTGTGAACGTGTTCACACATGATGTCCACATAATTTCTTTGTAATAGAAATACCTTCTTTTCTGAATTCTGCTATTCGTGTTTCTTTTCAGGAACCTCTGCTTTTATTTACAGAAGAGAACTTTCTTTTCAGGTTTTATACTTAATTAAAATAAAAAAAACAGGCAACCTCACCTTTGCACATGATTTTATGCCAATCCTCTAACAGTATATTTTATATACCGTCCCATAAAATTAGGCTGTAAAGAATTAATAATGTCCACTAGCAGCACAAATAAAGAAGTGTAACAGATAACTGCATATGTGACAATCATTACTTTAAAAAACATGTGCTAGAACACAGCACATCCTAATTCCCTAAAAATCCTAATTCCCTTTGAGTGCTGCATTTCTTAACAGCTTTTATTTTTCTGTTTCTGTCTCTAGATCTCCCACACTCAGACTAACTAGTTTTTTCAGTTGGATAGCCACACTGAGGGCCTCATGGATGAAAATTATTGTTCCCAGAAAGGCTCAGACTTCCTGTGGTATTCTTCAGTTTATGGTAGATGCTACACAACCCTACATAGCTCTATGAAATGCAGGAAAATGGCTTAAAACTGGAAAATAATCTCTAGTTTTGAATTTCTGATATACGTATATGTCTTTACATTTACTTGCTGTGAGAATGTATGTCTGCACTATGTATTAAACACCATATACTGGTTAATTACATCTTTCTTATTTTTACTTACACACAGTTTGGTATGTGGTCTCTCTGCTCTAGTCTAAAACATTCAAATATATATCAGACATTAGCCTTGGACTAGGACAGTTTCTACTTCCTTTCAAAGCTCAAAAGATGAGGCATACACCAGTCAGTTTAGACTTTTGTCTGAAATTAAATCTGTTTAGAAGATATACAAAACAACAACAACAACAATAATCTGTCTTAATGGCAATCAAAATCACCCAATTTTCTCTATCATTTGTTTTGTAGGTATGATGTCCAATAGTAATTGTTCATGCCAGATACATTCTTAGAGGCATTTCAAAAAAAGGTTCTAATTATACTTGCCATCTCTGAGTTACTTTCTGGCAATGACCATCTTTTGTAAATGCAGCATCTTTTGTGATTGCCCCAACTTAAGTATCTCTGAATATTATTTCTATTCTGCTTTCATATACATAATTTCTTATATAAGTCTTTGTAGAGTAGCCACATATATAAGTATCAGTTATGAAAACAAAGATTGCTGGGAATAAAGATTTAGAGGTATAATAAACCAAATCAGTTTTTAACTATAGAATGAAGTACAATCACAAATGACACACTTCTTTTAAGTGGTCAATCCTTTTTGTAAATTCATCAGTCCTTATTATCAGCTCAATGCACTATTATTGATATATATATATATGATACATATACATACCTATGTGTAAGTAGGTTATCCTTTAACATTTCTAATGTAGTTTAGCTGTGACTATGCAATACCATAGACTAGAAGTTGCAGTGTTAAATATGATGTCTGCTGGCACTGTTGCTTTTAGCAACTTAACAAGAGAAGTCATAATAGAAATGGGCCATTTGATGCATAAAACGGGTTTGTGGTGCCTATATCAAAGTAATTTAGTGATTTGGATATGTTCACCCTAATCCTGGATGATTGGATATTCAGTTGTTTTCTAATTATCCTCTGCAGTGATCCAATTGTGGTGTTTAGTAGTGTCTAATGTTTTACAGAAGTGCATCATTTTAAGAAGGTTAGTAGTATTGTTCAAACTTCATTGCATTTCAGATAAATGGTTAGCAGATACCCAACATCTTAGAGTGAGTTAGTGATTTTCTTCACAGAAGTAGTATCTAAATTATGTTGGTTTTGAGATAGGGAGAGCCTTCTAAGCATTAGCTTTTGTTATTTAGTGTTTGATCCAACTTAGAAACCAAAACAGAACCTGGATTGTGGATCAGATAAACATTTCTTTCCATGAATAATGTTCTACCTAAAAACTTGAAGTTAGCTAAGTATTTGACTTCAGGGGTTTTGCCTATGCAGGAAGTAGGATTCTTCCTTCCTACTTCCATAAGAATTGTGGACAACTATTGTAGTCCTGTCTGTGTTATAATCTAGAAGCTAAGATACTTGGGAAGAGGGTAAAGTAAGTTGAATTCCTCTCATATTTAGGAAGGAAAAGATCCATGCACATTGATTTTCTATGTGTTCTCTATTTTTAGTGGCTATTATTATGCAAAAAGTGGACACTGTGGACATCATAATTTCAAAAAGAGTGACAGCTGCCCATTATAACTAGTGATAGTTATATGTCCATCCATAGTACAGAATCTAGAGCTCTGAATTCAGAGTAGACGTGCTTGATAGCAACCTCTATTTCTACTGTCTAAATTCATGAGGGAAAACTTCCTCCTCCATCAATATGTCTGACTGGCAAACTCAAGGAGGCTCAGTGCTTAAAATTCAGGGATACTCTTTGGTGATGTATAGCTTTCACTAGAGACAATAATGGTTATGCTCCTAGGGAGGTATCTGAACTAGCCATCCACATCAAAGGAGGATGAGCAAGACAGAATGCTCTGATTCTGAACATGTGCTTCTGTGACACATTGAGAATATTTGGCAGTGGATCCTATTTATTTTGCAGTGCAATACAAAATTCCTCTGACTACAGCCAAATACCATGAAGGGCAGAGCTCCAAACTGGAGTTTATCCTGCAGTCTCAGTATCTCTTATCTTTGCTTGATACTTTAATCCTAGATGCATTTCATCAGAGAATAAAAACATTTAGGCTTGGTTGCCACTGAGTGTAGGTGTTCACACACCCTCCCTTTGCCCACTTTCCACACCCAACCAAAGCATTTGCTCAAGAATAGCCTATAAGCATTCTGTAAGCACCTCATTTGAATATTTATTGCAGTGATACTCAGCATTTACATAACTATTATATGCATTATATGCAGCCCTTTCATAAGAATGGCCTCTGAGGTCAGCATTTCTTGGCAATTAATGACAATCCAAAGGAGTTTGCCCCAAAGCCATTAACTGTGAAAAATATGAATCCCAGAGTCCATTATTTAGAAATCATGCAAATTAAGAATATATAAAGCACTATTTCTCTATATCTTCTGCATCTCATACCCTCTATGTGATGCTGTTTAGGTAATTTTCTAGCAGTTAATGATGGATACTGTAACAATAGGAAATCAGGGCTTCTTTTTTTACCATTCCATTACCCCTATATTAAAGTCTGAAGTTCATCTTCCTTCTTTCTTTCTGTCTTCCTTTAACAAAATCCTTGTCAGTTGCTGATTGAAAAGCCCAAATAATTGGCATTTTATGTGCCATCTTAACATTGTATCTTGAGTTTCTTTGTTAAAATTGGATGAATAAGCAAGACTTGGTTTTGTTCCTTTTCTTTTTTAAAAGCTCACTCAAAAAAAAAAAAAAAAAAAAAAAGATACCTAATTTCCATGTAGTATATCTTAGTTCAGTTCCATATCACACAACTTTAGCTCAAATTTTGTCCATGCAAAATGTCCTTCTTAGATATCTTTGATATCAACTCTGTAAAAATTTGATTTTTTTCCTTTTTCAAAATTTTTATAACTTAATATTTAGGTAGTGTACTGTTCCTATAGTGACTCCTTTAAGATGAATTTCAGCTTGCATATTGGAGAGTACAAAACCAAAATGTAGTTTTGCTGTGTGGTTATGAATATTCTTTAGTATCTTTCTTTTTCTTTTAGAACTATTTTAAATATTTCAGATTTCCTTTAATATTATGTTATAAATATCCTATACTAACCAGACACATTCTGAATTTTGTCCTTGACAAACTTAACTGCTCCTAGACAAAACCATTGTATGGAGTGCCTCAATATATTGTATCACTGAAGGAATATTTTAGCTATTCCAAATTTTGACATTTCTTGACAGTATTCTTAGATCTGCATCTAACATTGAAGTTTTGTTACACAGAAACTTCAGGGATCTACATTTCACATGGTGATAGAAACCATTTTATTTCTTCAGTAATTGATGCAATGTCTCTATCTGGATATTTTTGCAGCTGAAGGTCCCGTTATTTATTATTTTGAGGAGTGGTTTGAAGATGGAGATCTGTCAATATAGATCTGCAATTTTTCCATGGCATTATTCAGTTACTTTATAAAAATTGCCTGCAGTCTTGTGTTTAGTGTTCCAATACAACAGTGTAGTAAAACAAATTCAAACTAAATTCCTAGCACTGGAGTGGTGAGCACACTTCACTATACCTTTTTTAATAGAGCTGTTCCATTTCATTCCTCTTTATTCAGTGGTTTATTTGGTACATGTATTTTCAGGCTATTAATGACTAGGGAAAAAACATAGGTAGTTAAAACGAATCCTTTGCATTGTGATAGAAAGATGGATTTTACTCTTTCTTGGCATTCTTGCAGTCATGTCCTATTCTTCAAGAAAATGTAGTCTCCTCTTTATAATCTGATATGAATTATGGTAAAATTTTTCAAAGAAAAGTTAATATGGCTGACAGTGAAGCAGACATTATGAAGAAAATGTATATTTTTTCTTATGTGATGTATGTATTATTGAGAATAGCTACTTTTCTGAAATAATTTAAACACATTAAAGATTGGTTTAAACTTTAAACTTGTGGAAAAATTATCATAAGCTTAACATTAAAAGCATAAAATGTGTCAGAATGAATGGAAATGGGGAAATACTCTGAAAATGACATAAAATGCAATAACACTGAGTGTTTCATGACAAATAAATATAAAATTAAATCATACAGGAAATAAAGAAAATACCATGATATCTGATTCAGAGATGAATTGTAGCCAGGTGATTTCACAATTTCAGAATTTCAAAATCAAAGAAGAGGAACTTAGTAATGAGGGTAGCTAGCTCCTTTTTATGCTACCCACATACCATGCAGGGGGAAAAAGGCCAAGAGAACTGGAAATCTGTTATTTTCAGATGTTATCTGGAGTGCCTGTTGAAGAAATATCATGATCTTTGGTATTTAAAATTTACTTAGTTATGAAGTTGAAGAACAGAACATTAAAAACACTTAACAGAAAATACCAAGATATAAGAGGAAAAGATTCACCAGGGTTACACTTGAAAAACCTATCTTGGTGATTGATAAGTTGAAATTGTCAGTGAACCCATTTGGGTGAGACTTTTAGACTATGCTAAGATACAGAGCACCTACATTTCTCTATTAATTTACAATAAACTTAAAGGTAAAATCTTTGAGCATGTTTGTGAACAGAGAGAAATCCCAGGAATTGTACAGTTCATCCCTAAAAATACATTGGATATATATCAATGATTTCTAAGCAAGAACAAATTGCATTCTGAAAACCCATTTAAGCAAACATAATGCAAGGCAAAATTTCATGACCAGCTAGTACAAAGATTATGAATATCCAACCTAATTGAACTTTCTGGCTAATAGTGTTTGAAGTTACTAAAACCTTGGAATCAAAATCCTCTAATATAACAGCTAGAGTGTAATATTTCATACTCTTTCAATTGTTGCTAAGACTTCAGGAAAATTCCTATTTGCTTATTGATTGTCTCTAGAGGCAGTACATTAGGATGTAGAATGGTTCATATAACAATCAACTTGTGTGCAGATTGGATGTTTTGAGAACACACCTAAAAAACCGATTGATTTGGAAATATATTCCTTGATTTTCCTGAAGGTAGGTCTTCTCTCAAGTTGATATTTTTCCTGCTTAGACAGAATAAACCAACAAACAGAAAAGGGGCTCCTTGTTTGATTTCATGCAGAGAACTGTAATAAAATGAATGGTTTGGAACAGTAATATTCAGACTTTTATCTAAGTACAGATCACTTTTAAGTAACAAAATTTATCATTATTTTAATGAGTTCTTATCACAGTGTTTATTGGAAAACATTTTTTAAAGTGATATATTCTACAGATTAGATAGTGACAGTGAGCTGTGCAGGTGATCTGTGCAGGAAAGGAACCATAGGAACCCTTAGGGAAAAAGAAACCAAAACCTATTCCAGATTCTTGAAAAATGTTGCAAGTAAATATTACTATCTGAATTTTGCTTATCAAATAGATTGGGAGATTTGCTTTAAAACAAATTCAAAAGAGGTGCAAAGCAAATTAGTCCTGGATTGAAAGTCTAGAGCAAACTGATGTTTACTTCATTAAGCATGTGCCATATTGATAGTTGGACAATAAACTGACAACATGTTAAGATACAATCAAGGAAAGGCTGGATATGAAGGAATGTGTTTTGTGTTTTACTGGTGTCACATTTTCATCTCTGGAGGAAGTTTGCTAGAAGCAGGAGAAACCATTTAAGAGTCATGTTAAATTACATTGCTGTTCTGTCTCTCAGCAACTGGTTAATTCAATCAGAACACAAAGATTTTTCATCATTCTTTAATTTGTTTAATTTCAGTGAGTTGTTGTCTCAGAAATTTTCCCATCTTTCAGCTTTGTGACTATTGCATTGATGCCTTGTACTATTCTTTCTCTGTCATTTCCATTTCAATATAGATTTTATAGTTCATTACCTGTCAATCAGTTTTAAATGGTGCAGTGTTCATTTTATCATGTTCTGTAAAAGTTGCATGCTTTTTTCAATGTGCTACATTTATTTCAATTTGAGCTCTATTTATTTCTCTAAGCACTGTAGCTATCTATAGTTATATTCATTTTAATGAGTATTTATTTTAGCAAATGCAGTATTTTGTTTTACATTCAATTTATTTGGCATGTTGAATCAAACAAGTGATTTCTGACTCAACTCTGAAAATCCACATCAAACAATTTTTTTCCATGATATTTTTATTTGTCATAGAGCTCTCAGTCTTCATCATAGCTTCCCTGAAATAAAAACAGAAAATTAACACAGAAATAAAGACTTCTGTACAACAAATTCCTGCATTTTGTCCTTCTGAATCTGTGAGGCATGTCTTACCTCACAAAATAGCCTCTGCAATGGCCACAGATAAAATGGCTTTAGTTATTTAATAAAAAGATCCCCCTGTCGACATTTTCTGCTCACATTGGGCTGCTCACAGTATGCCATTATTTTCTGTGGAACAGAAAAGCAGAAAAACACAGAAAGGTTTTATATGTCTATAGATGCATGAAAATCTGAAGTTGATATGTTTCATGTTTGTTTGTTATTTGGATTGCTAGTAACTTTCTGAACTCTCTGAGAAATTTACAAGACAAGTTTGTGGACAATGCAAATTGTAAACAAATTAGAAGAAATGAGAAAGTATTTTTAATTAGTTAAAGTCAAGAGCTATTGTCAGGAGTTAAGAAAATACATTTGGTCTGCTCAATGCCAGCAGTACAACCAAAAACTGTTGGATATTTTGTGGTGATTACAGGTTGTTGTTTTATTTCTGTGCCAAGTCCAGCATGCTGCATCTGTTTTCCAGTGGTTGAGTTAATATTTTGTAAAATTTGCAACTTTCCTCTTGCAGTTGTGAATGCTTGGAGATGGGGAAGGCATGGACAGCTTATGGGGAAGATAGAAGTGTATATCAGCTTTCCATCAACTGCACACATCAGGTGAAAATGGAAGTTTGTACATATATTTTTAATGAACAGTCATTCAGAAACAGCTGTTCTTGCCTTCATAATGCACTGCACCACAACAACTATTACAAGAGTAGTTCTACTATCATTACTTTGCCATTGTGAGTCAATATATCTGCATTTCCTTGCTTTCATCATTCACTAGCAGTAAACAACCATCTTCAGCCTTGACAAAGTGCATCCATGAATTTTAAAAAATATTCATTATTCATAGTGCTTTTTCTTTCCTGTTTTCTAAAGAGATATTTTCTATTCAACCTGTATTATCTAGTATTTTTCTGTTTTATGATCAGTGTTGCTACAGTGCATCTCTCCTTGTCCAGTGCTGGAGATTGTCACAAAAATTCAGACATTTTTATGGAAAGCATGCTATTGATCTGAAATGTAGACTCATCCAAAGTGCAGACACTGAAACCATTCTACTCTGCAGAAAGAAATAAAAATTCTTTTACTATTGTGCTTCCTGATCAACTGTGCAGTGAAAAAGATGACATGATATCTACTTCTGATTATAAATCTTAAAAATGTGAAGGACATCACCAAAAAGGGAAATAAATTAGCTGTTATACCTGGACATTGTTTCCATTCACAGATGATAATTCAGAATTTAGGATTATGTGTTGTAATCTGGAAAACTGCTAGTTAAAAATGTGATAGAACTTAATGTGTGTGAAATTTTTTCCCATGCAGAACAACTAGAAAGTATAAACAATTATATATATAATATATACAATATAAATATCCTAGTTGAGAAAATTTTATGTAAGATGTTGCTGCTTTGGATATCACAGCTAAGTCCATAATGGTGAGAACTGTCCTGAAAAAGTACATGGTTGTGGCCAAGGATATCTCTGAGGAATTGCAGTTCCAAGGGCAAGAGTTGTGTTTAGTGTATGTACTGGCATGAACTACATCCCACAGGCATTTCATGGACACCTTAAAATCTTTAAATTTGATTCAAACCCATCCACACAGACACTATTTATTTTACACACTAATTCCTTTCCCAGTAGGCCCTGGTCTATGTCCAGGCCTATCTTTGCATGAAGCATCTGGGAGGCAAGACTGATGGAATTATAACAATATTTTGAAGGTATGGTGAAGGGCATAATTGCTGCCTCCCTTAGAGTCACTATCAAATTTCTCATCCCAGCCCCTTTCAAGGGACTAAGTCTAAAATTTACATTAAACATCACAATTTATAATTTCTGGTGATTGAGTTATAACTATCATAGGCAAGGATTCTTCCATCTTTTGTTGTTGTTGTTGTATTTAAATAACACCTCTTCATCACCCTGAATTTGTCCTTCTCAAGACCTCTTTCTCATGAGAAAAATTTGGTTTGTCTCAGAGTAAAATATTGGATGAATTTAACTTAGAGCATATCTTTTCCCTAGAGAAGAACACTCATATATAGAAGAAATTTTAGTACATCTACTTGCCATATTAAATAGTTGCATTTGTATATTGGTCTGTCATAAGTCATGTTTTCCAGCCTCAGTGCATTTCCCAATTCAAAACTAAAGATGTGCAGCCTGAAATTTTCTTCTGTTACAGCCAATTTAGCAGTCATTGTGGCTTTATGTCCTTAGGTAAAAGATTAATCAGCATTCTCAGTCCCCAGGAGAAATTTTTGAAGGGTGTAATAGACTTTACCTACAGTTAAAGATCTACTTTCCAGTATGATATCAATGGGCTCTTTCAGTTCAAAAGTACAGGCTCTTCTAACCTTAAATGTTATATCTTCTCATTTATCTATTAAAAGAATTTTCAGTAGCTATGATTTCTACAGGAAAACTTAGATCAGATACAGGATCTTAGGGCTAATTCCTGTTGTGCCATTTCCACAAGGAAAAAGCAACCCTTAACAGGCTTTTCGAGGTTTATACCAGAGGAGTTTTCTGACTGCCATGCCTCTCCCGAGTCTCATGATTTCTCAGTAAATACAACTCTCCAGACACTAGAGTATAAATTCTCATTGTCCTTTTATACTGGTAAACCTCCTTCAGAAGGTTTCTCAATGTCCTTGTGCAAAGGCTGAAAGACCTCAGGGGGTGTCAGTGTCCTCACAAAAATTACCATTCTGGTTATCATAACACACAAATGAATGCCCTCAAACTGCTGGCAGAGAACCTCCCTTCTTGCAAGGGCTCATTTGGACATTTTAAACAGTGACAGTGGCTTCTCTGTGGAACATTGCACACTTGGCATTTGCAGAGACCACCTGGAGCTCTGTTCTTACTTACACTAAGCATCATGCACTTACTGAGGCATTCTGTGATCATGCTGCCCTTGGGAGTTATCCTTCAATCTTTGTTCAGTTAAGAACTCTAAGGGTCCTCCTCCAGGTATTTGTTAGTTGCTCCTCTTCTCAGTCACCCACAGTGTGAGTGAACATAATAGAGAATTACTTCAAAGATATTTACAATACTCCCTTCCATCTCTCTCTTTCTTTCAGTCTTACCTAATTTGCTGTATGTTTGAAGATGAACTGAAAAGAAGGGATAAGCTAAGTCCTGTCTTTAAGGCTAACTTTCAAGGAGGGGAGCACCAGTACACTAATATAGATGTTTTCCAATAGTACTAACTGGTGCGTACTGACTTGTGATGGTCACACAGATAACACATCTCAGTGAAGGAAAGCTTATCAGTGTGTATATCCAAACACTTAAAAAAAATTTGGCATTTTAATTTTGTAGAGGAAAACAAGAGATGTCTTCTGATTGCAGTGTTTTTAAAATTCCAGTATAAATATTAAGGTGAAGTCCTGCTGATGCTTTTTTTCCTTAAACACATCTTTAGTGTGTTTAATTTTTTATTTTTTAGTGTGTTAAATTTTTTATTTTTATAAATGCTAGTACAAATATTCTTATAAATTTACATTTTAATAGACCAATATAATATTTGCTTAATTTACACATACCTAATGAGAACTTCTGCTTATTGTTCATATAGTATCTGCTTTTAAGATGACAAACATATCAGCTCAAGTACAGTAAAATTTTATTTGAAGCTGTGCAGTAAACCTTGAAAAACGTTGAATCAGTTAAATGCTGAGGTAGGCTAAAAGAGTGATTGACAGAAAAATAAATAGAAGAAATCTAGATATTTTTAAAGTGTGACACATTTGAAATCAACATATATATTCAAATGTAGGGTTGTTTTTTTTTTTTTTTTAGGAATACAGTACAAATATTTGAAAAGAAGCATCTAAAGCAGAGCTTAGTGCCTAAGCACAATTATGTCATAGAATCGTAAGTCTGTTTCATAGGGTAGCTAAATTAACTTTTGCTGTGGTTTTTCCTCTGTTTTCCAGTGCAAGGTTGCTCTTCTCTTTTAGAATTATAAATCTCCTTCTTACTTCTGGTCAACACTATTTATTGTCAAATCAATTTGTCGTTGTGACAACTTTGTCCTTGAACTTGAATAATAATCCTGCCTTCCTACTATTCAAGTTCTTCAGTATTTTTTAAGGAAAAGTTTATTTTCAGTCAGTCTTAATTTTGGTTGGTTAAATATTTTAAGCCTTTATCATAGAATCCACTTCTAGCTTCTTTATTCTTATATCAGCTTCCATTTTAAGTTTACCAGATTCTTTGATCTATTTCCATATATGCCTTCTCATTAACTTTCATAGAGTTCCACTTATATTCCACTATGCTCCTGATAAAATCTGAGAGAAAGAATACAATTAACTAAATGTAGCCTTATCCTCAGTGCAAAACTTATTTATGCTTCTTTTTTTAATCTTTATATCTGTAGCTATAGAATCCTTTTGTATAGCTTTCTTTTCTTTTTTCCTCTTTGAAATATAAATCAGTCCCTTTTTATAAATTGTTCAGAATGGCAGGCACACTGAGGATCCCAAAATGAGTTGAAGGTGCCATGTAGCCCTCTAAGTCTTAAACACAAATTCTCAATTTTTTTTCCTATAGCTATGGTTTCCTGAACCCGCTAAGTCACTGTTTATGAACCAACACTACTTGGAAACACCACAGTTTAGCCTATATTAAGTAGATTGCATCAACCCCTCCAAATTCATGCTTTTCCTTTTTTTTTTTTTTTTCATAAAGGGCTCAAAACAGCAAGTAGTCTTAGAGGGCATCCAAAACAAGTAGCAATCTCTGATTTTCATCAGTCAAACATTGGCTGAAGTCTGTTACTCTTCACTTGTGAAGCAGAATCACCTTTAGAAGAATCGTACATGAAGCTAGGTTTCCAGATTCCACTCTAAGAATTGTCTTTACAATTTATCTGATGAATATTTGAAACAACTTCATTTATTCATTTCAACACAGTGGATAGCTAAGATTTTAGTCACTGTTATTGCTTTGAAAACATATTTTTTTCCCTGGATAGTGTTTTCTGTCTACAACATGCATAGAACTTGACCTTTTAGCTATAAGACCCAATTTATGAGTATAGTCTTTGTTGTGGAGGGGCTTTGTTGTAGTTGGTTTTGGTGTTTTCTTGTGGCTTTTTATTTTAAGTTCAGGATGCCTTAAATAATGAGAGAATTGTGGCAGAATGGCCATTTCATCACATATCCACAAGGACAGTTGTTACATATGAGTTGTTTATTTTTTTTTCATAAGTTATGTGGGTGTACTGGGTGTCATTGTAGGTCAGTTCAAATTAGAAAGAATTAAACCTGGTGCCTTGTTTTTTATATCACTTATACACAGAAATTCTAGTGGGAATGGAAGAGATTACCAGGATGCTTTTTGTCTCAGCAGGAACAATTTGTTTTCACTTTGTATTCATGTTGGACAGAGAAAACAATACTTGTGCCTAAAATTCTTGAAAGTCTTTTTCAGCCAGATCACTCAAGGAGAAAAATACCTAACATATCAAATCCATCTTGTGCAATCCCACTGGAGACACAGAACTCCTTTCTTCCCCTTGCACTATACCCAGGAACATTTTTATAATTTTTGTAATAAAAACCACAGCTGATGTGCAGAGACAGCAAACATTTATTGTCAGACAATCAAAAATAAATAAATTCTTTGTTTATAATTTCTCTCCTCTGCTGATGAGATCTTCAATTTATTTTTTGTTTTTTTCTCCATATTTAATCTTTATATATTTAATTAGTAATGAAATCTGAGTAATAATTGAAAATATTTACTGCTTAAAAATTATAATTAATTATTCTGTCAGCCTGCAGTGAGTTTTGTTGTTGTTAGTTTCAATTCTATTCCTGTCAGGAAAGCATGAATCTACATTATTGATAGTCTAATACTATGCTGCACTTATTATAAATAACAGTTATTAAAACTTACTGAACCATGACATGAATTTTAATTTATAAAACTATAGCTATTTCAGTTTTAGAACTTTTAAAATGCTGTAAATATCTGATATGTCTTATCTTTTTAAATGTCAATTTGCAGATGATGGTGAAGCTTGAAACATAGGACAAAAATTACAAACAAAAATTTTTCCATGTTCCTTTGTCATGGACAAAAAAAAAAAAAAAAGTATTATATAAGGGTGTTTATGTAACTGGAAGCATTGATTTATGAATACCACACTATCATTCTTGGAAATACAACTCAAAATGCTTCAGCTTTAAAGATTAATTCATAGCTTGGAGCACCACAGCAGTTCAGATAGCAGTTGTTATGAAGCCCTCTTTATTGTGTCAATAGGGCAGAAAAGATTAAAACAATAAAACAGAGTGATGATTCTGAATTCTTCCATTCTTCTTATAGCTTAGTCTATACAGCTTAGTTACCTTTGAAGTTTTTAACATTCCAAAATTATTCTTAGTTATGCTTTATTACAAACAGGAAGAGAAAGGTTGTGAAGGGGACCCTATGAAATAGAAACATTATCTTGAGGCAATTGCAAACAGCAGACAATAATAAGCAAGAGTCTATGTATTAGAACTTGAACTAAGAAGTATTATCAGTGTTTTTGTGACTAGCTTTTGGATAATGACATTGCTGCTTCAAGTACTTACAGCCTAGTGCTATAAATAATGAGAGGACACAAAACAAATGCAGCCAAGTAGCTCAACCAAGGTATAATGTCTTAGGGCTACTTTAACTATTTGAGTTTATTTTGAGGGATGAAGATTAAAAAAAAAGAGTATGACTGAGAAATGAAAAGGGAATTAGAATTGTGTGTCTACTGAAAAACTTATAAAGAAGCTTTATTGTTCAAGCTGTGACTTAGTTTCTAATCAGGGGACTGAGATCATATAACACTGCTTGTGTATGAGAGTACCTTTGATGTTATTTGTTTGCCTATGGAATTTTTATGGTATGATCTAACTTGGCATCTGAACATTTAACAGTAAGCCAAGTGAAAAAGACTTCTTTGTGTGCTTCTATTTTATTTAGAAATAACTGAGCACTGAAAAATAATAAAAATACTTATTTTTCACTTTTGAGGTTTCCTGAACTGAAAAGGATTTGCTGTTTGTCCAGTTTTCAACCATGGTCTTAATGCACTGATCTTCTGAAACATCAGATGAAGGTAATGTTTATCATGCTCACTTATCTTCCAAGGTACTCAGTCCAATAATGAATATGGGATGAATAAGATGGCATGATGTGGCATAGAGGTTTCTAAAATTGCATGGTTAATATGCATGCTTGGGGGTGTGAAGACATGTGGCCTTTCAGAGCAAATTTGGTATCTCAGTTTTTAAAGAAGATGAGAACAAGGCAATCTGGAATAGTTTAGAATTTCTCTTACCATATGTTATGCCTCCCTTTCACATCACATTTTTTTCTAATTTCCAATTTTCATTCAATTTTTCCCATTATTTCCTCCTTGAACTTTTTTTTTTTTTTTTTTTTTAAATTAGTGTTGGTAAAATGCATCAGAAATTGGCTAGGATTTTGAGAATGTTTTCTCTTAAGAGAGCATATGTAAAATACCAGGAGAACATAAAACTTATAACACTGAGACAAACAGATATTTTTTAATTGTAAAATCTCAGGCCTGCTGGCTAAGAGAGTGAAAGCAGTCTCTACTTTTTCTACTCTGTCTTTTCAGGATGAGTACTTGCTCCATTCTTTTTGTCTTCTACAACAATACAAGACAACATCTGAGTGCCATTGCACTTCAGCTGATGCACTCTGTGTTCTGCCTATTACCTTATGTACTTGGCTGGTCACCTCTGTCTTTCTCTTTTCAATGATTTCCCAACCTCTGCTAGCCCATTATATCATTTGGCTCATTTTCTATATGCTCATCAGAAGACTCACCTAGAAAAGTTCAGACATTTGCAGAAAAAAAAAAAAAAAAAAAAAAATAAATAAAAATCCATCTTTCCAGATGTTTGTATCTGAATTACAGCAGCCAGGAAAGATAAATAAGCTGCTTTTTGACTTTGCTGCCCAACCATTCTTTTTAAAGACATACAGTATAAACCTGGTAAACAAATGGACCAAGGAAAAAAAAAAAAAAAAAAAGCAGTCATGATTGTCTTTCATCAGACCTTTATAAAACATTATTCTACTATATTCAGTGAAACAGATCTTACAGTCATACAAAAAAGAGGAGGCACACTATGGGAACAGAGCACTCCAGTGGTCACTCTCATCTATCTTGATATAGCTTTTCAGTAGTGCAGATTCTAACCATCCAGAAAAACACTGTCTGCTCTTTCAGATTCACACAGAAAAATCAAAGTTTTACTCAGGACATTCTCTCTTTTTCTCCCAAAAGAGCAAGCCTATCAGCATATTCTCAGCTGTATTTTAAGCAGGATGCAAACAATACTAGAAATTGCTGGATTTTTTTATTTTTAGTCCTAGGATAAGTTGAAGAAAGTGAGCAGCAGAAAAAAAAAAGCTATTATACATTGCTGGATTTGTTTTGATTAGCACCTTTTGTCTATGCAGTGTAATAGGACCTACTGCAATTTTCAAATGATAAACAGCACTGGGATGATCTGGCTATCAGTAACCTGAGTTTCACTGCAGACTTTGGTTTAACACTTTTGTACTAAATCCAAACAAAAATAAATAAAATTTGAATGATTTATATATGTTTTCTTAACCCAGAATCAAGTATAAGTTGCTATTTTAAGGTACAGCCTAATCTGTGGCTGAACTAGATAACTTCAGATGCAGATGAATCTGAAGTGGAACAGAAATGTGGAGGCCACATTGTAATTACAAATATTTATTTTTTAAATTCTTTTATGCAGTTGTCAGGGGCATCAGGAAGAGCATGATGCTTGTGGAAGGAGATTTTTACCCCACTTGTGGATCTACTTGGGTTTGTTCTTTTTCTAAACACAGTCCTCTTGCTCTTCATTAATTCACATTTTCATTTTACATTCAAGTTTTACTATACACATGGTATTTTTTATATCCTGGATATCTGATGTGTTTTCTCTGTCTGATTCCTAAGACTGGTGTCACCCTGGTCAAAAAGTTACAATCTTTCAATGGCAAATATTTGTGATTATGATTATAATCTTGTAGCAATGCAAACAAGTTCATATGCTGAAGTCAATAATAGAGATATTATTTAACAGCGAAATGGAAAGAAATAGAAAAATGGTGAGAAGGGAGAGAGGAAGAGATCAAGCAAAGAAAATCCCCATCCATGGACTCTGTGGCCTCCTTGTTGGTCCTTTTTCACCCTGTGTTTGTAGGTAGCAGGGGTCCTGATTTTCAAGTTTTCACTAGTTGTACATTTTAGCAAATAAAAGAAATAATGCTCATTGGCTACAAAGTTCTCTTAATCTGTTGATTAAATTATTCTCTCACTTCTAATGTTAATTAGTCCCTTGTCCAATCTTTCTCTTTTCCTGAGTTGATGGGTTTCTTGAGTCAGTGGGTTGTGAGTTGGCCACTATCTCCCCTTACTGAAATTACCTTTTACCCAGACTGAGCTGATTTCAGCACAGCTGTCAAGTTTGCTTTCCTTGTGACCTATAAATTCTTCATTCTTTATGTCCATTATCAGTGATAGATTCTTCTCCCCCAGCTTGTTAACCTCCCCCTAGGTCTGAGATAGCACTTAAATAACAGTACCACCTTTTTCTTGTCTCAAGTTCCCTTTAAGGTGGCTTAATTTACAATCCACAATGAAGTGGCACTGCTACAGAGATGACTGGAATCTTTTGTAGAAAACAAAAAGAAATAAAGAAGTCTGAAAATCTGTCTATGTTCTGCCATTTTATTATCGTAGAATGGATCCATATCTCCAGCAATTGTCTATGTCACGTCAGCTTTCACCAACTGTACATTTTATCTTCTAAGAAAAAATTATTTTTATTTACCTCCAAAGATTTTATTTCTACATTATCATTTTAGTTTGGATCAGGGCTGCATTTTTAGAGCACCTCTCCCTAGGGCCACTATTTTTTGTGCTTTAGTTGATTCACAGAGTGGTCTCAACAAGCATACAAATAAGTTAGTTGTGGTTTTTTTTTCTTTACTAATATTAAATTGGAAAATGCATTTCAGAAGCATGTACTCCTATTGCTAAGATACTTTCAGTCCATGAACCAGAATAAATTTAATCTGAAGTAAATCCTGATGAAGTATGCATCCTGCTGTCACCATGTCCTTAGCACCAGTTTTCTCCACAGGTCTGCTGTTACTGGGTGATGCTAGCTGCTACTGGAAGCACAGCCTGGGGTGTTTGTCATGAGAAACAGGGGTTTCCAACTAGTGAGTCTTTCAGCAGTCCTGAGAATCTGTTGCTCCTTTTGCACTGCAGGCTTCTTACTGCCTTCTTTCATTCAAAGCCTCTGTCCAGGAACTTGTTCTATTCAACCGTGTTTAATGAGTGTCAGGGAGCAGGACATCACTCCCTCACACCAGCCCTCAGACAGTAGCCAGAAGGAGTAAATTTATCCAATTTCAGCATCTTGATATAAAATTTAACATGCTAAAAGTAAAACATAGTGAATAACTAACAGAAATATAAGAGGTATTTTCTGACACAAGTGAAATTCTTGCTGGAAAAAGAAAAAGTGAACTTTACAATTTGCTTTATTGAAATGGTAGACAATACTGTAAGTGACTTAAAACTCCCACCCTCTCTTAAGATTTTTGGATGAGCTGGATATTTTGAATCAATCGTGAATAGTTGTCACGCTGTGTATATTATGTTTGTTTATACACACAGATACCCAAATTTCAAATTATAGACATAACTCTCCATAGGAAACAAAAACACACACAATGTGTTTATTTGTGCTTGCTACTTATTCCAGAACTCATAAACTATCAAATAATTCATATCAAACCCATGAAATTTCTTTCAAGCCTCTTGTGGAGCCTTTTGTGTTTAACATGTGCTTTGATTTCCTCTGGTCTTCCTATGCAAGCAGAAATTCATATGGAATTTTACTAACATCATTTAATATCTATCTCTCTCTGTCCATTTCCTTATACAAACGTTTAGAGAAGAAATTCAAAAACGTTCGTTACTTGAAAATGAGGTTTGTTTACAATAGAACTGCCTTTACCTCCCTAAGTACTCGATCAAAACAGTTTTAGACTTTTCTCACAGGGTTCTTTTCTTTTTTTTTTGATGAGTCATATTTCTTTTCTT
Source organism: Muscicapa striata striata (assembly GCA_030060385.1). NCBI lineage: Eukaryota > Metazoa > Chordata > Aves > Passeriformes > Muscicapidae > Muscicapa > Muscicapa striata. The sequence goes on along the minus strand of JAREIS010000014.1, from coordinate 1,912,686 downwards.
GTATAACAGATGGCTGAATGGTGATTCAGGATGATAATTAGTCTTTTTAATAATGATAATTAGTAATTTTCTAACCTTAGGTAGACACATTCCTGTGAGGTTATGCTATTCATTTTTAAAATTAGCAGGTACTCGCTAAAAGACTTCTGTAATGAACCCTTTATAAACAAAAAAATCGTTATTAACTCTGGTATAGTAAACACACAATACCAGCAAGACAGTTAGCAGCATTATGGCAAGAGGTTATTTAAATGTTTCAACATTCTCTTACTTTGAGGACTCTTCAAATAGAAGTAGGAAATTTCAGGGAAAGCTGCTACTTTGTTGGACCTATAGAATTTGCTTTGGGATATAGTCATTTAGCAAGAGATCAAGAAGGGAGACGATGTGGTTAAAAATAGAATTAATGTGTATTATCTCACGTTTTTTCCCCCCCGATTTTGGTGAGAAATTAGATCTTTGTTACAGAGACTTTTTGTCAGTAAGTCAGCTTTCATGACTGATCTATATTTTTACAGCAAAATATAATCTTGATAAATTGACAAGTTGTGACTACCACTGCTCCTCCTTTAAAAAAAAAGTTGTTGAATGCTGAAATACTAGAGGTCTTCTAAAACTAGTTTTAATAATCTGTCCAATTTTAGATATTTAATTAATTAAAGTGTTTTGCCTAGGCTGACAGATATGTATTAGTTGATATGTACTAGTTATATGTAGATAATTTTTACTCAAGGGAAGAAAATAAAGTTGAGTATCTTGATACTTGTATCTTTACTCTAGATGTTCATGCTTTTCAGCATTTATAAACTTAGGTAAGAATGAAAGAATCAGACTGAGAGGGTAAACAGCAATACTTATGTTTAAAGTAACATTGATCCTATTATTTCCTGCAATACCTGAAAATATTTCTTAAAGAGAAATGTTATCTTATGTTTGGAACCTGGTCTAGAATGCATATTTGAGATGAAATTGCATTTGGGTTAAGTATATAGATCAAATTATATTTTTAAAGATAACAACCATGGGGAGAACTGGTTCTGAGAGGTTAAAGAAGCTGAGCTAGAGGGAATGTATAAATTGGAGATTGATGCAGAGCAAAGTGTGATTTGAACCTTTGCTTTATCCTTTCAACACAGCAGGGAGAGTCAGATAATTGAAGATTTCATGGATGGCTTCTAGTCTCTTTAATTTTAGAAATTTAATGTCATGTTTATTATTGGCTTAATAAGCATAAATACTGCAGCTAGAGTCAGTAATATACTTAACTTCCTGGCATGCTTGTACAAGTTCTAAGGTAATTTCAGCATAAGACTTATATGCATTGCTCACAGGAGGGGATTTCTAAAGGATAAGGGTCAGAGGTAGCAGCTAATAGGAAAGTATCTGTGTGAAAGGAAGGTTTTTCTCTGCAAAAAATATTTTCCATTTTGTTTTCATCCTGACTCTATTGCACAGTCTTTATTGCATTTCAATAGCTATCTAGCAAATATTTTAATCCAACATATGAATACCTCATCATTCTATACATTGGCCAGATTCTCAAAAGTGGATATTTTCAATTGTGCTTATAAATCCATATTTAGACATCACTCTTGCAATAATTTCCTTTTCAAAGGTGCCAAAATGAGCCAGAATTTGCATTCTCGTTTTGAAACTGCTTACCTACCTGAGTAATTCAGAGGAGGTCACTTTATTTGGTGGTTCTGTATGTATATAGAAGAAATTTCAGAAGTGAAATAATGTTACTGTAAAATACTGCATTGCACCAAGTGTCTAGGTCTGTTTTAATTAACTACAGATTAGAATACTGTCTATGGGTTCATTTGTTTTGTTTCTTCCCCTGAAGTGCTCAGGAATTGAAAAGGCATTTTGTCATTCACAAAGAACATTCCATTCTAAGTTAATTATTCAGTCAGGACAGCAGTTATTAATGAATTAAAGACATACCATGACCTTGGTTACCTTAGTTGCTTTTGTCACACGTATAGTTGCAATATGTAATATATAAAAAGAAAGGAGAATCATATCACAGATGTTCCAAATTGCACTAATTTAACACTAGTCTTTTATTCTAGACACTGAAATTCACATGCTTCAGCCAACATGGACTTTATGGTAAATTTTGAGACTTGAAGTGACATGCTTTGATACTTATCTATGCTGAGATTCACTAGACCTACTTTTTGGTGATTTCAGTGTGGAAATCTGTACCTCAATTAATTATCCAAAAGCCTGTTTCTCTAAAGGGTTTGACTTTATTTCTTCCCCTCAGATCTACCTTACACTCAGGAGATTCACAGTGTAGAAGTGACTATTTCTTTTTACTGGATATCAGAGGTGTTAATGGCTTTAAGTGACAAACCTTTGCTAGAGTGATGATATTTCTCATTTTTTTAATGTTTCATTTTCTAGATTTTTTTCCAAGTATTTCTGCATATCTGGCTATCATATGAACAGAAATCTCATACTGTGTCAATAAAGCATGTTTAGAACATGTTTAACATAAGTCCAATTGCACCTGTGTCCACTCTCCAAATACTCTCTGAGCCTGAAGACTGTCAGAGTGCTTGACATAGAGCAACTATCACAGGCAGAAACCTCATATAGCTGTTACCATGATTGATTTTTTTCTAAACCTAAGGGACTTTATGGATCATTTAATCTAATCCATTCTTTGAAAGGCATCTATATAGCAATAACACATAATTTCTGGAAAAAATCTGGCAATAAAACCCAAAATGAGATGCAAAGAAAGAATAAAAGATTTCCAGTTTGATAAACATCATCAATTAGACTGTAACAGCAGTATAAAATAAGTAACAGAAATCTACAATAAGAAAAGGACAGAAAGAAAATGCAAAATAATAATAGCATGTCTGTCTACCTCAGATGAAGCAAAATATAGATGAGCCATTGCTGGTCAAAACTTTCTGCTCTTAATACCACTTTAAAATTGTCTGCAGTACCTTTTAAATTAGACATAAAATATCACTATCATAATCTATATAATAATTTAGGAGGAGAAAGGAAGTAATCTAAAATAATGGGAAAAATAAAATGTAATTTACAATACAGAAATCAGTTGCTTCTTCAATTACGTAATTTTGGCTTTCTAAAATGTTAGTAATGCAATTTTTAAGTCTAATATCTATTGTGACAAGGTTTTAGGACCCAATGGAGCAGTTTGTGAGCACCTGCAGCCCATGGGAAGGATCCAGTTTAGAATAAAGGACAGTTTCCTGTGAGAGGGGACCCCATGCTGGAACAGGGAAAAAACATGGAGAGGAGGAGCAACAGAGACAAAGTAATATGAATTGGCTGCAACCCCCATTCCCTGTCCTACTCCAGCATAAGGTAGAGAAGCTGGGAATTAAGTTGATCTTGGGAAGAAGAGAGGAGTAGGAGGAAGGTATTTTTTAGTATTTTTTTTCTTATTTCTCATTATCTTACTCTCTTAGATTTGCAATAAATTAAATTATTTCCCCAAGTTAAATCTGTTATTTTATAAAACTAGATCTTGAATGCTCATGAAACAAATAGGGTCTCCTTTTTGTTTCAGGAGTCTCTTTAAATATGAAAGCCTATCATATGTATTAACATCAAAGGGGCTTTGGATCAGGGCAAAGGCATAAGAGGTATACAACACACTATATTTGATTTTTTTTTCTTCAGGCAAAGATATATATTGTTGTTACTGTGAATGTGTACTAGTAAATAAATTCAAAGAACAGTCTTTTTGAAGTTGACAAAAATAGATTCCACTTATCTATGTCTTTTTATACTCTGAATTGTATCTATAAGGGTAGCACTAGGAGCTTTATTCAAGATCAGTACCTCCTGATGTGTGTAGTGAAAAACTATTTTTATGCTGAAGAGAAAGGAATCCAAACAGCCAAATGGAATGGGAAATAAAGTGGTCTTACCCTCATCATACTGCTAGAAAACCACAACATAAGGATACGAATGTCCTGGCTTCCTTGATGTCAACTGCAAATTCTCTTTGATTTCACTCAGACAAAATTTTAAGTCAGTCTGTTTGCTCAGACATCATTAAGAAAATCCAGACAGAAATTATTTACTTTGCATACACTTTATATTATTTAGCAGAAAGATCAGTCAATTTCAGATCTTGTAATTTTATAGAGCATATTTTTGAAGAATTCTAGATTTCCTTGTTACGATGTATTATTAATTTTCTAGTTGTTGAAACTCCTCAAAGACTTACAATAATGTTATCAAATAGTCTCTAAAACCTTTTAAGAAGAAATAAAGGCAGTGGGGTTTCACACTCAATATGAATGATTGGTCAAAGCCCACCTTCTGGGATCAAAGTGGAAGTTATGTAAAGACAATAAAACAGCACAGGTAATCTATCACAGGCATCTAAAACAGGGCATCTATCACGGAATGATCACAGAAAAAAAGATTAATTATGATTTACTAAAACTTCTGCCACCATATAAGATTAATATATATCTTTAAATAATATAAACAAGCATAATGACTTTTCATATAGTTACAGACAAGTCCTTTGAATACTTCCAGCATTCATTAACCTGTCTCCAAACGCTTGTTGGAACACAATTGCCAAGGACATCTACTGAGACTTTCATATCCAGATAGTACCTGCAGTGTTATTATTTCACTTGTTATTCTCTCAAAGGGTAGAGCTGAAACAGGTAAGTTTCTATTTAAAGAGACAAATTTATCTGTCAAAGAACACGAGTGTCAAGACAGCAGCGCCGTTTGTGTGAAATTTAACCATTAATCCTGTATATTCAAACGCCCAGCTGATGGACTATTTTGGAGCAGTGTACATTTTTATTTTGATTGAGATAATATCAGTAAATACAGAAAAAATGTCACTCATTGTATCTAAGTATTGATTGTTTCCAAAGACCTGGCATACTTAAATGCTGCAATATTGCTGCAAGTACGTCAAGTAGTGTACTTTGGAGTATAAATGCATCCAAAATCAAAAAATCTATATTTTTGCACCATTGCAGCAAGTAGTGTAGGTTTATATACTTAAAGCAGATCACAGGAGCTGGAAAAGAACAAGGTGATTGTCCCTCTTATCTGATGAATTATAGGGAGAATTCAGAAATTGCTACAAAATTTTTGCACAGAATATATTATGAAATATTTCTCTTTTGTGTCTGGTTTGTACTTTTGTTTTTTATTCCATTGAGTCTTCATAAGAATTGGTGAGAATGTATGTGTTTTAATAGATTATTTAAGAAAAATTATCCAAACTAAACTACTATTAGAATAGAATTAGGAGAATAGTGCTAGCTGAAAAAGTTAAGAAAAGCAGGAAAACTCTTTTGCAAGCATAACAAGAAAGGTGCTACAAGAATGAAAATTTATGACAAATATGAATACCTATTGTGCATGAAAATTTAGGGATAAAACCATTGTATTTATGCTGTTAAAATATCAATGACAACCTTTTTTTTTTTTTTTTTTAAAAACTTAAACTAGTTTTAACTTAGTCTAAAAAAGCTGCAGATCATTTTTTGATATCTTTTAGTAGGTTGTTTTTTATTAATATGCTGGATTTTACAACTTTTGATATGATCATATTTTCAAATGAATTAAATTTACAGTAGAAATGCAGAGGTAAAAAAAATATATCACTACCAGTGAATTTTGTCAAATGAGTCTAGAATATACTTCTTTAGTTCTTTATTAGAAATGTTGGGCTACTTGGTCCTGAGAGAGAGTTTGTGGAAAAGAGAATAGAATATCATGTTCTATACATCCAGGCATGGCTGATGAACTTTCAGTACTTGGGAAGTTAGAACTAGCTGTGCTTTGTGCCCAGCTTTCCTTTTGCTCCATTTTCAGTAGATATGATATTTAAATTTGTTATAGTCTATTAGCTTGCAGCTGTGGGCAGATAAGAAGGAATTTCATCAAAATATAAACCTCAGAAATTAAAATCTGAACATTTGAAATGACAAAATTTTCACTGTAACTTTACCTTAATTACAGCTCAAAGAGCAGTAGTGGCAACAATTCATTACAAAGTGCAGAAATTAAATCAATGGTGAAAGCCCAGTGGTGGTGCTCAACATTACAAATATTACACAAATGATCTTCCTTTCTCATTATAATGTTCAAAGCCCTGCTGCTTTCCCTAAATTGCTGTCAAGTACATTCTAGATGAGAGCAGAATGAAAATTTGTCTTCTCAGTGTACACTGTAGTCCTGACTGTCTGCAGCAGAACATGACCAGAGCTGCTCAGACATAATGTTCTGAACAAAAATTCCCAATGGATTAAAACTACATTAATTTGTTGAGTTCATTTCAGCTTTGATAATTTAATTGAAAATAAAAGGCTGCTATATTTTTCAGAGATTGTCCATAATTGTCCACTGAATACATGGTTTTAACAAGCTGGGATTTAATATGTGAAATCTATTTACATATACATAGCAAATGGATAAAATAAATAAAGTTATTGTTAGCTATTTTCATCCATGGTTTCATTTTTCAAGAGGGTGTCATCACCTTTTAGTGGCTTCAAGCAGCGAAAACTGAGCCAACATTCTTTAGCTGTGCTCCTGTGGGGGATATGTACAAGATTGAAGGCTGTGGAATTTTCTGAGACTCTTTTGAGAAATATTCTCAAATCCAGGAAGACAAAAACGTTTTTCTGGTACTGGGTTATGGTAATATTTCATCTCTTTGTGTGCACACTGACTCTTTCTCTTCAAAGATAATTTTCTTTAATATTTGGATTTTTTCTAATCTTGCTCCAGTCTTGCTAAGACTGATGCCATTTTCATTAGCAATTAAAATAGATAACAGAATTTATACTTGCAAAAATAGTTTGAAGTTATTTCCTGTTTATTTCCTCTCATATATCTGGTTTCTCTGAGAAACAGGACTGTACAAGAAAATTGACTGAAAAGTATTTGAACCAAAATCCTTGGAAGAAGCTTTTGGACTCAGAAGGTTTCTGCTTGGCATTACTCTGTGGCCAAATTTTTTTCTTCAAATCAAAGAGTAATGCCAGGCTAAAAATGCTGCTTCTGGTAAGTATTTTTGTTTTGTATGAGGCAAATGTGAGCATCTAATTTGCTAATTGCCAGTCATTTGACACCCAACATATTAGGAAAAAAAAGTTTATGTTCAGAGTGCTCACAGTAGATCTCAGAGCAGCAACTCTTGCTTTGATATTGAAGGGATGTTTATGTTGATAACATGCTGAATCTGTTTAAGTTTTCAAAATAAGTAAAATTATAGCCCTGCAGATTACCTTTCAGTAGTCTGCTCTGGAGGTACAGGCAATGGACCATGGTAGAGGTTAAATCTGAAAAATAATATTATGACCCATGTGTATGTGTGTTGTCAGCAAATTGCACAAAATTGCATCTACTTTTAGATCTATTACCAAACTAGTAAAAATGGAGAGCATTTCCTGTGCTTGAGGGCATAAGGTGGAGTTTCATGAAGACAGTGGAAAGCTGGATTTATTTCTTTGTGTGAAATTATGAATATACACCATCCTATGGGTTGACACTTCTGTGCAACTGCCCATTCATGAGTCTGTTAATGACTTCCCAGAGATTTTCTAACATAAATAAACCCAGAGATGGTTTTAAATTCCCAAATTTCAGAAAAACTTAGGGATAAACATTTGCATTGTTTATAAAGTGACAGTGAGAGTAAAAGTCGTTTAACCAATAAAAGAACAAGCTAATTTATTTAGCCATGTACAGACATTTAGATTTTGTGCCTCTGAGCACCTCTCAGCCACTCTATTTACCCTCTGGCATTGAGATTTTTTACCCTTCTGGTGCTTTCTGTCGCCTATTGCAACATCACATGACAACTGTCAGATTTGATTATTTTGACCTCATTACATATTTGCACAGTTCCAACTTCATGCATAATTGTCCAGAACTGTTCCCTATTTTCAAGGACAATGCAAGATGTAATAACCCCAAAACTTGAACCTTTCTCTGAAACTGTAGGTAGACTACCAGACTTGCTTAATTCAAGTAATCCAAAACAATCCAAAAGTGAATTGTTTCTAGAAATGGAACATTTCTAGAACTGTGCAGTTCTGAAAGCACTCTTGGCATATGAATTTAATACCGTGTTTTACACTTTATTTAGCACTATTTTGCCATCCTGGCACAGAAATTAGGGTGAGTGAATTTGGCTGAAATAAATTATCTGTGAAGCCAGATATATTCTTCAGCAAAAAAATGTTCTTGACTCAGTGTTGATGAAAGCTGGTGTTAGATTTAGTGAAGCAAAAATATTCTCTGATATGCCTCATTTTATAGCTTGTAATTAAAACAGTTCTAGATGAAGCAAAATATTATTCAGTCCATAGAAGTAAAAGTTTATCAGCATACAAGACCTGAGAGTATTGAAAGAATAGTGACTTTTGCTGCCAAACTGATTCTGTGGGTTTTTAAAATTTGCTATTCCTGCTTTAGGCAGGTGGGAGGAGGAAAGACAAATTGTGTTGTAGATTGTACTTCAGCCTTCACTTCAGCCTTAAATTGAGCTCTTGAAATATAGGTAATTGCTGATTACATAGGAGATACTATTGTTTCTAGGACAGAAAGTACATGCCATAAAGTTGTGTCATTTTGCTTGTCTTCCTTTAAAGTAAGATGGTGACTGATCAGGTTGAATTTCTAGAAAACACACTAGAGAGAATATTGACATTCAAAAGTTATTTACAGCATGAAATTAGGAAGGAAGCCAGTTTTGTTTGTTTGTTTTGGTTTTTTATTGTTTCTGTTTTTAAATGGTTTCATTTTTGTTGTTGGGCCTTTTTTTCCTAGTGCTGGTGATGTGTTTTTTTTTATTTTGTGTGAAGGTTAAGTTAGAGTTAAGGAGCTGTTCTTTGTTTCTGGTGTTAAAGAATCAGAGTTTTAAGCTGTTCTTTATAAGGCGATTTTAAAATTGGAGTGGTAAGAAGAAGCAGAAAAGAATTACCAAACTTCTGATAATGTTGTGGGAGTCCTAATGTCGTGTAATGTGACTCTGTTATCTTATATATTGTCTATTTCAACCTGACTAAGAGTATTTTGAGGAGATCAAATACTGAAAACTACTTAAAATTCAGTATGTATTCCTGAACAAAATTGTAAAGTTTTTTTACTTGGTTTTGATTCTAAAATAATGAACTTTATTCTTCAGTTCATTGATATTTCTCTCTGATTTTCTATTTGGCAAAGAACATAGGCCATCAATCTTGCATTTAGCAGTGTGTCACAGCTTTATGCAGCACAGTTCAGTACAAATATTATCTTCTTCATCCCAGATACCATGAACCAAGTGACTGTACTTCTGCAACCATATATTTACAAGTGGAGAAAGAGTAAATTGTTTATCACAATATATATCTTTATCATTTATCTGTCCTAATAGCTTCTCCCTCTGTTGACTGATTATGAAAATTTCATTAGGAACTCTACTTTACATCTAAATTCAGCTCTAGATGTTGCTGAAAAGGGAGAATGATATTTTACTGGTTTATTATGATAGACATAGATGAGGATTACAGGCCTTGGCCTTTCTTCAAAATGAATATGGAGACCAAGGGGCTTAATATTGGAAGAAAAAATAAAGTGGCATCCACAGTCACTGTATAACATTCAAAATTTTGTAAAGAAAAAGCACCTAAATCCTCACTTGTTTGTGTATTCTTTTTCCTTTTTGCAAGGGTAATATTTCCTTAGAAGGACAATAGCTACTAATTTCCCCTTATATTTTGAAAATGTGAAACTCATTGACCTCATTCCTGCCCTTCACCCATGGCAAAAGGAATGAAGTTCATGCAGAAATGCTCAATTCACCTGTAGTGAGTAAATAGTGTTTAAGTTTCTTCAAAATTGTGTAACATCAGGGAAAAAACCTGTGGTATAGTAGGTCAGGCTCCATTGAAAATTTAGTGGTATAATAGATAGGGATTAGTCTGGTAATGCTTAAAAACCTGACTCTTTTTATGATGAGCTAAATACTAGCACCAATAATAATTGTGGCTATTGCAAGGAGAAAACTTTGTTACTGAAGGAGGCATTCACTGTGAGTGCATGTCTGAAATATAAGCACTGCATACTGTTATTGACCAAATGATCTTGAATAGCATGTAGCATACATTAATGTATTCTGCATTCTTTATCCATAGTTTGTTATTGTTTTTCTCAATGCAGAGCTCATTATTTTAGGATAAAGGTGTAGAATGGAAGAAATTATTAATGTTTTTTTTTTTTTTTTTCTATTAGAAGCCCATTTTGAAATATGCAATATATGAGATACTTAGAAATACATCAGAATGACAAGCATCATTTTACATAATGGAAAGCTATGGAAGTGCTGTGGTTTAAACCCAGCCAGTAGCCAAGCACCAAAGAGCTGCTTTCCCATTCTCTCACCATCATGACTGGGGAGTGAATCAGAAGGAAAAAGGCTAGAGAGCCTGTGGATTGAGATAAAAACAGTTTAATAAGGAAATCAAAAACCATGCACACAAGGAAAGCAAAACAAGGAATTTGCTGCTTCCCATGGGCAGGCAGGAGTTCAGCCACCTCCAGGAGGACCAAGGCCATCACTCCAAATGTCTCCCCCATTCCTCCTTCTTCCTCCCACTTTATGTACCAAGCATGATGTCATATAGTCGGGAATATCTCTGGTCAGTTGGGGTCTTCTGTCCCAGCTGTGTCTCATCCCATCCTCCTGTGAACTCCCAGCTTCCCCACCAGTGTGTTATCTCTGTATTCAACCCTGGGTTCAGTACAAGTCCAGAACAGCCTTTTACCAGCCACTGTGAAGATTAACTCTACCCCAGCTGAACTCAGCACCTGCTTTTCTTGGTTTTTTTTTATAATTTAAGAACCAGTAGTTTCTTTGCTACAAGCAAAATTGCATCATCATCTTCAGCAAAGCTGCTCTTGTGGTGAGACTGTTCTTTGAAATCTTGGCAGTGTAGAAAGATAGAACAATTAAGTCTGTCTGCATTCATTTAGCAGGTCTCTTGTTTCAAACTGTGTTAAGTATTGTCAGAATCAGCAGATATATGAGCTAGATAAAGCAGCTGGTAGTGGTGTGAAACTGAAGCACATTATACTTTAAGAGCTTGAAACATTGCTTTACTAAGCTATCTTGATGAGTTACTGTAATTCTCAGGCAAATCTGATTGAACAAAAAGTGGTAAGCTTTCATGTCATCATCAATAAGAACATTGAAGGCCATACCTTAGAGAATACTTAAAAACACGAATATTACATATCGAAACTCTTAAATTCAAAAATGTACTGAAGTACCTGTAAGGCTAATTTCTAGAGATGTATCTCTGAGTTTCACAGGAATTAGGCAGCAATTATACATCCATGCATACCTATGCCTAAACCCAACCTGACATTCCTAAACCCATGCAAGAAAAAGTACTTAATTCATAGATCTCATTTTATTACTTCTTATTGCTGGATTAGTTTGGTATCCTAGGTCTCATACAGCTGAATTTTGTGCCACTTGTGTAACTTCTTTTTGTTTGATGGCACAATATTGATACTGTGGATGGTGTCTTGTAAGCTGAAGGTTTACTTTTGTTTTGTTTTCAGTGCCAATTTCCAAGTGTCACTCAGGTAACTGCCACAAAAATGAATTAAAAAGGGAAACTGATCTAATCCAGAGTAGACTTTTGAATGTTTTTCTTTTCTTATTGTAAAAGACCATGCTGTAAATTTTTTAGCACATGATTCATACCATAAATTTGAGAACATGTGTTCTAATTAATGCTGAATTTGTTAGGAATTCACACTGAAAATATGTTCATTTTGCCCAACACACAACAAAATGACAAGGATTTTTAATATGAATTGGACAAAATAATTTTAAAACATTGCTTCTTGATCAGGTGTTTTAATACAATATCCTTTAGATTTAACACATTCAGTTTAAAAATTTATAATTTAGAAAAGTTTACAAAGAAAATTATGTAGAATTAAAATTTCTGTATTTGTTTGTGGTAAAATTCTAAGGGTAGATGACACTATGTAATCTAAAAATCTTTTAATTTTTGTGATATTTGTTTAGATCTTCTTAATATTTTATTATGATGCCAGAATATTAATAACTATGCTTATTAACAGGAAAAAAAAATCATAATGAGGATCTTATTAAAGACTATGGAAAAGATCAGAAAGATCCTGCAATATATAAAATATTGATTATTATGAGCTAAATATACTTCACAGTATCATCTTTTTTTGCTTTTCCTGCACTTCACTTTAATATTACTGAGCAACTTCATATTAGATGACTTAACAGAGATTTAACCAAATATATAGCTTTGCAGGTTGAAAATTAAATATGGCTTTTATGCTCATACACCTTTCAGAAAGCAGCTTGTATCATCACTTTCCTTGTCCCTTATGTCAGGACGTCTTGAGGGGACCAATGCTGTAATGTGGAAAAGATGCTGCCTAAGGACTTTAGTAGCTATCAACAGAAATGCTGCAACCATAATATAAAATTATGCATATTTGATTTTATTAGGTCCTAGAAGAATATTTAACAATAGCAATTGCAATATTTTAAAATATACTGCTTGTTGTATTGTCTTGCTGGTTTCATCATGTTCACCTGGGAGAAGTTGTTCAAAAAGAGCTGTCTTGTAAATGAACAAAGTGGAAGTTTGTGCCTTCACTTCTGAAAAGCTAAAAGTTTAAATGAGGGTACAATGAGCAGTACTTGAGCAAAAGCATCTGTGTAATGCCCTTAATGCTACATGAGTGGGTAGTCCTGACTGAATTTTTTTGTTTCAGCAGAATATCTATTAAATTCATAATTATAAGATCTTAAGGAAGCATTTATGAAAAATAATGAAAGGAAATTAATACTTCAGACTTTTAGTGAATACTATAATCTAGCAAACATGGAAAAAAAGATTTTTCTTATATCTAAATTCTGTATTTTTGTAGACTCTGACCAGAAACGCTTCCTGCCTCTTTCAATACCAGGAAAATCAAAAGGCTTGAGTTACTACAAAAATTATACAATTGTTCCCAATATAAACATTTGAAAGGATAGTGAAGCTTTACTTTGAAGAAAAAAAATATTTTTTAGATACAAAATTAATCTTTTCCTACCACTCTGCTAGGATTGTGCTATGCAAATGTTGTGTACTACAAAATATAATTCATTTCTTCTCATGCAGCTTTGTCATTGACTCAAAAACACTAATTAGTTAACTACAACTTCTCATCAAAGGCAATTTTCAATAATGGAAGGATGAAGATGGAACTTCCTTGGTCATCTCAGTGTTCTGGCCGTACCTTTTTAAGGGGAATTTGGACCTCAATCAGTATTTTGTTTTCCTAAATTTTCATGACTGACAGTACACATGGAATAATTAGGGGTTAGGGACACAGTTTTCTTGTGTTTGAGTACTGGAAATAATGAGGATGAATTCTTATGCTATTCTTTCATTCTAATTCTGTGGATTCTGCATTTCCTAGTAGCAATATAATAACATATTGTTTTAAATAATAAAAAAAAAGTTGGAATCTCAATTTCCAAATACAGAGTTTAGGCTGGAAAAGTATTTTGATAGAGAACACACATTCATAGAATCTGAGCATCTGGTCTCAAACTTCACTTCTTCATCTTAAGAGGTACTCAATTGTTAGCAGACAAGAAATTTGGGACCCTTTTTCAGAATATTAATTTCAGATAAATATGTAATTGTGTTAGAAGCTGATAAATATTGACCTAATTATAGCCTCAATTCTGACATCAAATTTAAGTTTCTAGCTCATAAAAATTTCTATCACAGAAAATATTCATATAGAACTTCTTCTAGGGAATGTAAAACATTGCAAAGAATGCAGGCTAAATCACATTTTCTGTCAGTTGTGCCACAAAATATTCTCAGGGAAAAACAAAGAAATCAGATTCAAATATATTGCCTGAAGCTGGCTGGAGGAGAGCAGAAGAGTCTGAAACTGTTGGAATTTATAATACAGCATAACAAGAAGATGAGAAGAAAAGATATGATTAGATCTCTCACTGCAAACCTCTGATCTATTGCTTTTGGCAATGGGATATCTCATTACAAGTACCTTAAAAACCCCCCAATGCTGTGAATGATACATAATAGTTTTATAATGGGAAGTAAAAATAATCAGAAAATAAATTTCTAATTTCCTCTTTTTTTTTTTTTTTTTGTCTCTTTTTTAAGTCTTCAGATGGGATTAAAGATAAGAACTCTAATATTATAAAAGAAACAGAAGTTGAACCACAGGTATTCCAATTGGTCATTACTTTTAAAAATACTATTTTTTCTAAAAGAAAATAGACATTTGTGATTCTTAGTTTCCTTTGGATGCTTTTGAAGATCCTCTCTTAAACCCTGATAGATTGGGGGGGAGCTAGTTGCCTCACTAGAAACGAAGACTTTCATTTTTTTTTAATGAGCACCAATTGAAAAAGAATACTCACAGTATCATCTTTGAGTCCACTGAAAATCCTTACTGTGCTGTGTTTGAAAGTTGGGTCCTGCACAATTTTCTTATGACTTTTCTGGTTTAGCATCCAAGGCTCCCTGTTCTGTACTAACCTTCTGCACTAACTTCCATGATTTTCCTCTAGCCAAATTCAGGAAAAAACCTAAAGACCACATGGTGTCCTGATGTGTAGAGGATATGGAAAATTAATTTACCTCATTTGACTCTGTCCATGCTACAATTTCTATGGGTCAATGATGAGAACTATTTTTGTACCCCTCTCATGCTAATCAGGTTCCTTAAATATGTAGAGACAGTGTAGGAGCAAGTTATAATAAAACAGGGAAAGATAAAAAAACAAAAGGGTCATAATTAGGTAAATTAATCACTCTACATGGAGTAGGGAAATTCTTTTTTATCTCTGTCATAAATTTACTGAGCAGGGCAGTCAAAGTGCTGCAGATTCCATAACACAATTCACTTTCTATCACAAATAGTAAAACCTCTTCTTATCTTTTTTTTCTTTCTTGTCAGTTTAGGTGCAATATTGGGTATTCAGATATTACCTTAATAAGTGTATTTGGTCAAAACTCATGACAAAATATAGTTGTTTTCATTTTCTTGGTAGTCAATGAGAAATACTCTATAAATGTGAGTTTCTTTTAAGGAGTTACCAGGAGAGAGAGCTGGGAAGTGTTTTCCATTCATGGCATATCTCATAAACAATTTTACCACCAAATACTATTGAATGCTAACCCTGGAGACATAGATTTGGTAGATACAGCAATAACCTAACAGTGGGTGGTGAACTTGCACATCCCTTTGTCTACATATCATCAAACCTATAGATTCTTCTGTGAGTCTTGGGTTCCCTGTAGTAGTTGTTGTAACCATAGGTCTTATTTCTGCTCCTTGGAGCAATTCCAGTTTGGGAAGGGTCAAGGTCATGTACCTTGTCATGTTCTGCAGTGTTTACTGGGGTTTCATTAGCTAAGCATTCATCCCCAAAGATCTTAATTTCAGGAAAATATTTCATTATTGATACACTTTTACTCATGTTGCTGTAGCATATTTCATTTTGCAATTTTGGCTGTGCTATACAGAATTATTTTATTTTTATCAAGATGAATCTAAATCATGTAGTTGAAGTTAATTAGAAACCTAGATTTTAATATTTTGTCCCACATTTGACTGTTAATTCACTTTCAAAAATCCTTTAAGAGTGTTCCCTGAAAAAGTGTACTTTAAAATACATGTGAACCACTTTTAGAATAGAGAGTTATCACCTCTTCACATAAATAAGCATTCAGTTGGATTTGAAGAAAAACTTTAAGTTTGAAGAAATTTTGAAGAATTTTGGAGAAAGCATTTGGAGAAATGCTTGAAGTTTGTTTAAAAGTGAGAAAATTTAATACTGCTGTAAGTAGTGATCTGGAGTAGGAAAATTCCTGTAAATAGGACTTTCCATTCCTAAGATTATTGAATTATGAGGCTGATTGAGGGCCCTATGGGGTAAATGCGTTATGCTTTCCCCAGCTGCTAATTTCAGAGCTCCAAATGAGGATGCAAATTTATCTCTGATAACTTATGAGAATAACTACTTTATATTAAGTCCTACCATACAGTGGTAGAGGAAAAAAAATCACCTTTTTCACAGTTGCAGTTATAGGTGCAGATTATGGTTTAGGTAGCTGAGATGTAAAAGATGAAAATTGAGTCTTCCATATGCTTCTATAAATTCTTTATCTATTGAGATAAACTCATTATTCCTTCTTGGTGTGAATTCATGGGATATTCAGAAGAATAATTCCTTGCTGTTACTCTGATGGTGTACTAGAGAACAAAAAAACAAATTTCCTTCATTTGCTTTCTTTTTTCAAGAGTCTGTGTCTGAAAAAGTATGTACAATAATGTTGGGAACAACATCTCTCAACACTCTTCTATCTATTAAGCAAAAAGTTCAGTAAGCAGTAGAGTGGAAAATAGAACTAATTAATTCTAAAGATAGTATTTCCATAAGGCAGAAATGATAGTGTAAAGCATCACTGCAATTAAAGAGGATCCAGCTTTCTTTGTCTTCCTTTCCAGTGAAAAACTTTAGTGGTATTTCTCTTTTAATATACTTACTACCCTATTGCAACATCGATATAAGAACATAAATTCCACTTTATGCAGAAAGAATTCTTAAGAGGTATTTTAGACAATTCTGCCTTCAGGGTGTATCCAAGTTGCAATCATCCTTTTATTGATGTGAGCAATGCCACTTTGCAGTTCAAAAGTGAGGGAGGAGAAAATCACTTTTCAGAGCCTTTCCTTCACGTTTAATATCATCATCAAATTATAAAAAGAGATGGGGTAAAAGAATTTCCACTCTCTCAGAAGGACCAAACTGCAAAAGAAAACTATAGAAGGTATATAATTCTCCATTGAGTGTGTTAATTTTCCATGAATACAAAGGGTTTTTTTACACTTCTCTGTGCATATTGCTGATAGTTTGAGCATGATGAGAGTCTTGTTTATATAGACCTTGTTTACTTTAAGAATAGCATGAGTCTGAAGACTGAGTTGTTTTTTAAATGGTTTGGTTCTCATTAGCAATAAAATCATAAAACAAGCTTTTATGCACTAGTTTTGCAATAAAATATTAAAAAAGCCATATTAATTTTTTCTTTTTCAAATTACCAATGATAATGGCGATTTAAATAAACCCTTAATTTCTTCTGGTGTCTCATCACAGACTTGTTTCAGAGACATTAGGTAACTTTCATTTCAGTGAATTCCAATTAGAGATGCACAAAGACATTTAGAGAGAAACAAGATTCTAGTGAATAAAAGTATACTAGTTTTTCAAAACAGTGTCTTCAGGCAATCTCTTTGTCCCCTTCTCAGAACTGTAGAGGCCAGATAGGAAAAATGTTTTTCCTGAAACTTCCTCTATTTTTGAAGGACTTTTCATGGTCAATTTTCATATCTTTGTCAAAATAGGAAGCTCGAGGGAATGGCCTAAGGTTGTGTCAGGAGGGGTTTAGGTTGAATATCAGGAAAAAGTTCTTCACCCAGAGGGTATTTGAGCACTGGAAAAGGTTCCCCAGGGAAGAGGCCACAGCAGAGTTCAAGAAGAAGTGTTTGAACAATATTCTCAGGCATATTGCATCATTCTTGGAGTGTCCTGTGCAGGGCCAAAGTTGGACTCGATGATCCTGTGGGTCCCTTCCAACTCAACTGATCCTGTGATTCAGTGTAGGAAAAAGCCTGTAATTTCTAAGTTCAGGAAAGCTGTAATTATATGTATGGTAAAATTCTCACATAAAGCTAATTTATACTGTGGGGGAAAAAAGGAAGGAATTACTCGTCACATAGGGACAGATTCATTTTTTAAAATTTTATCTCTATTTTTTGACACTTTAAACTGTGTCTCTGCTGAGAGACTTCATTCATTTGCTGGCAATGCCTTTATGGTATTGATTTAAACCGTCACTGAAGGAGATTGCTCTCTTGGAAAACTGGAAAAACTACAGGAAAAAAATGTGCTCTTGGAAGGTCTTAGAAATTACAAGGCTGAGCTAGCTTTCGTGAATTTAAATTAGTGATGGGGAGATATTCATCCAGCAATAGCATGTTAATAAAATTGGTGATAGAACATGCAGCATTAATTAAACTCAAAGTGTTTGAAATGAGAGGTTGCTAGGCTCCCAACAACAAATGCAGTTACACAAAGCTCCGTGAGAAAGTGTCAACTGTAATAACAGAGTTCTTGAAGACATTGTGTCTGACTCAATTGTTGGCTACCCTCAGTGCTGCAGCATACAGCCATTTTTAAGTTCTATAATTTCAGTTTTATCTTTTGCATTGCATATTCTTTAAACTCTGAATAATGTAGATATTAGATAGGTGTTTTAATTTAAACTCAGAGACAGAAGTCCCTATAGCAATCAAGTTGTAGAAAAAACTTAAAGTCAATTAAAAGAACACAAGCTCTGAACTCTTGCACAATACTATTTTTACTACTTGTAATTAGACTTACTTTTGTTCTTCTGATATCAAATCTAACTTGTAAGTCCTTAAAGATATTGAAATATCCCATTTCAAAAAAAAGAAATAGCACATTTGATTGCCAAATTAATTATTTGGGCAGACTAATAATATTTTAGTAACATGGGTTAAAATACACATATTTCAAAAAAGTCTATTTGTAATATTCTTTTTGTAAGAACATACAATTTTAATGGACACAAAATAAATCACATAGAGTGATTTTTTTCAGTGGATCACCATAGATCAAAATCTTTCAGACTTTAAAAAAACTTTGTCTTTACAGATTACATTTTTCCCATAAGATTTATGTATACCAGCCTCATGGTTGAATAGCAGAAGGTTGTAGATAATATTTATATTTTCCATGACAGAGTTTTACACAGTCCTTCAGCTTCTCACCTTGAAGACACCAGTTTGGACTGTACTTCAACTGCCAATTTGACATAAGAGGGACTGGCAGGGTATCATCTGTGATCCAAAAATATTTGAATTACTTGGGCAATTTTCACTGCAATGCTAGCTTGCAGTGCAGTGATTATGATAAATAGTTTATCTTGAGCTAAGCAAAGAAAATTCTTTTCTAATTGTCTTGGGATTATTCATTTTATGTGTTACATATGAAAAATGGCATTTTGACTAATTTATGAAATAATTTGTTGTTACAGGAGTTGCACGTATTTAAGTGGCTCTTTTAGTAAATGGTGAAATTCTCTGCATAAAGTATGGCAGTAGTCCAGAACGGTGAGTTTAAGACTATGAATAACTTTCTCTATGCATCTAAACTGCAAACACTAGAAATAAACTCTCATATTCATGTGTCTCTGTAACTTTTTCCAGGAAGAAACAGAGGCTCTAAGTAATAGCTGAAAAGTGCAAAAAAAAATCATCTATCAATGATAGTAATTGCAAAAGTTTTTACAAGCTTTCAGGTGCTAAAGATTACAGATTCAGTTTTTTTAGATCTCTTCACTATCGGTATTTTCTAGTCCCAAATGTTTATCTCTCTCTAATTGTATATCAAAATTAGCACTGATTTTTTCTCTCCAATCTCAAACTAAATCTGTACACTGAGAAATATCATGTGCTTTTATATCTTTTGCTGTTAAGAGCAGATGTTCTTCCAAAGTTTTTTAAAAAGAAAAGAAAGAACTGAGTGTGATGAAAAGTGGATGACATCTGGATGAATATTATAATCTTAAGAAAAATAAGCCTAAATTATAGAAAATAATTTAGTCAAAGATTTTTTAAAAATAAGATATCTACAAATATATAATAAAAGAAAATTTATTATGTATTTGCATGTGTGATCTGTGTCTGTTTCAACAGCTGCTCTGCTGCTGAAATTTATATTATAAAACACTGAACAGCCTAAAAAACTAAAGAGAACAATATTAATCTAGAAAGTATTTACAGATTACTTATGATTTTACAAGCAATTTTTGTTTGTTTTGCATTGTTTTGGGACTGGAGTTTGGGGTTTGTCTCACCTTAGGAGTCCAGTTTTACTGTAGAAGTTAACTTGTATGTTAACCATCCATTCCTAGACAAACTTTCGTTCAGGTCAAATCATGAATTTGGGATCTGTATAGTCATGCTTAGAATAAAAGGCAAGTCTGAACAGAAAATGTCAATTGCAACGAATTTGGAACAGAAAACAGACATCTCGTCTGATGAAAAAATATCAATTGCAACCCATTTGAAAGAGAAAATGTCAAGTCCAACCCCCACAATCTAAATTCCCAACCCATTGTTGTGAAAAGCTGTGTATTATTTTTTTTTTTTTTTCACTTGTACTGTCCTGACCCCCTGTCTATGTCAGGTCCTCTACTAACAGTTAAAGAAAAACCTCATGGAAAGATGAATGCAGCATCACTACCTGGAGAGGGTAACAAGGTATCACATGATACACAACTTCAAAGAGTCTTATAGTACAGGATTTGGAAATCAGGTTGGCTTTTAAGAATAATAATGAGAAAAAAATCAAAGCTGATGCTGAGACACTTATATACTGATACAAAAATTTTAAGCTGTGCATATGAAAATTCTAATTAAAGTGAAACCTATAGATGCATACCAAATTAGCTACACTTATAAAATTGAAGCACAGGCAAGAAGACTTAGTTTACATAAATATAGAATGCTGTGGAAGCAGATGTAATGCCATTTTAAAGTACCTGCCACTAGACATCTTAAACCACACTCCCAAAAATTCCTTCTCTCTTCTCTTGTACCAACTCCCATATGAGAGCTAAGGTTGCCATTTTTTGTAGGTATATACACCAGAGAGGTAACATAATGTGGTGATTATCTGGATGCATTTCCTGGAGCCACATGATTCAGCTGTGGTTGGACCAGACAACCCCACCAAGTGCTCCCATCCAACTTTAAGATTTCTGTGATTTTGTGTTTCTGCATATTGCCAGCTAAAACAGTCACTTAAAAGGTGCAGATGCCCACAGTCTGTGGGCTAATAGATGTAAATACTGATTTCTAAGTGAAAACGTAGACAGTGTGAGTCACTGTTCAACACTAAAAGGTCTAAAGAACTTTCCATGTCTAGTTTTCTTCAGCACACTCATTTCAACTTGTTTAAACCAACTAAGGTCAAAAAGTTCAGTATGTCTGAATACACCAAATACTTCCCTGTGGATTCCAAAACCTTGACATACTTTCAAGTTGTGGATCTTCACTTTTGGTATGTAGAGAAAGATCTTGAAAGATTGAACATACTACTGAAAGCAGTTTTTGTAGAATTCATAAAAATTTGTCTGAGCAATAAGATTTTTCCTATAACTTTCATATGTAATTTTATTTGAATAGAAAATTAAATCTTTTATCTTAAATTATAGAGAACTAAATTATGCATTTAAACTTTCACAAACTAGCATGAATAGTTAAGGATTCAAAGAATCTCTTTCTAAACATTTGATTCCCATTATTAATATGATCACCAAATAATTGTACTAATTGTCATGCCCACAAAGTGTTTCAAATATCCTCATTTCAGACTCTGGTTTTTGTAGGCTTCTATGTAGCATATAAAACTAACAGCTCAATTTTATCTCTTTTCAAACAAAATAGTTGAGAAGGGTGCCAAAGAAATGTGTGATCTGCAGACATTCTTAAGCCTTTTCCTCTTATAATGTTCTCTTTTCATCAAGACCTTAAATAATTCTTCAAAAATGTAATTAGTATATTTTTCAAGGGTCTTCTGTTGTTGCATAAATTAGGAGTGTACAGTTCTTTTCAAAGGGGAGCTGCAGAGATGACCTGGTCTTTTCTTAAACTAAAGTATTTGTTTCTACTCAGGATTCATAGATACAACATTCACCATGACTCAGATAGTAATTTTTGCCTCCCACTATCAAACAACAACCAGAGAGGTGAAGTATGTACTCTCTTCTTATATCAGTTCAGAGGATACTGCAATTACACAACATGCAATTTTCCCACTGCTTTTTTTCTTCTTTTTTAACTGATATAACCTTCATCTTTTATCCATAAGGATTAGGTCAACCCAGAGATAGCTAAAATATTTTCATTTGTATACTTAATTGCAGAATTGTTTTTAAGAGGGAAAGAATGCATAAGAGAGAAGGTGTATAGCGTGAGAAAGCAACAAAATAACTTCTGCTACTATTCTTCAATTTTTGTTTTGTTTTCCTGAGCAGTTACTAGTTAATATAAAAACCAAAATACTACTTGGCTTAGGTGAGAGAACAGTCTGGGTAAGCATCCTGATCACTAAGATGGAGAGCTGTGGTAATTTACATGAAGGTTTTGGTTCTGTTTGTCTCTATTTATGTAAAAATAGTCTGAATTTTTACAGCCAATCCTGGCTCCTAGCAATATCTCTTGTAGAGCACATTATTTTGGAGTGCTAAGAGAGTTACCAGAGAAGAGCTGGAAACCTGCATCATTTCAGGCAGAGAAAATAATTGAGCCCTCATTTTCTACCTCTAAAAACCCTTGTGGGGTGTTTTATCAGGAAACCTGATCTTCTACATCTGTTCAGAACACACCAGATTGCCTCAAGCTACTCTGGTTGATGAATAACTATTCTATTCATTTTAACTGGATTTATAGAAGAAACAGGTGCAAAACTGTGAACACTAAGGAATGTCTGTGCATGCTCAGAATAGCAATGTCTTAGGCATCTGGGAATCTCTGGGCATTACATGTGTCTGTAAACAGATAAAACAGCAGGCACAATGAGAATGGATTCATTTTATGTTGTGCACACACTCTGAAAGTTTGCAGCCAACTACTCAGTGTTTGTGCATCAGGGAACACCCTGTTCTTTAGTAAATGGGTGACTGAGCCCCTTTTATTCCTGAGATACTGAAATGCTGCCACAGGGGCTACATGTGAGGAGGTGGATTTGGAGCTGAAGCAGAACTTTAGCAGCTCCAGAAACTTCAGGTCAAAGTCTTAGATTCAGCACATCTGATGTGCTTCCCAGCTAGAGGCACTAGGAAATCTCAAGAACATTAGACACAAAAAATGAGCCAGGTAGGGCTTTTTGCCTTTTATTCTAGGAGACTAAATTACCTTTTAATGGAACAGTGGATATAAAGTTAGTTCAAAATTAGTTTAATAACCAGTTATATGCAGGGAATGACTGTGCACTGATTTAAGATTTAATGTCAATAATTCAAATGCACATGTCCAGATTAGTAATTTTTTAGAATTATTTTGCGTTGAAAATTTGCCAGACACCTTGTTAGGCTGGACATAGATCATAGAATATGGCAGAGATAATTACAAAAATAAGAATAGATATGAAATAGAATCAGGTATCTGTGGTTGGTTGGTTGGGGGTTTTGTTTGTTTGTTTGTGACTTTTTGTTTTGTTTTTGTGGTTTTTTATTTCAAATACATTTAAAAGGTTATAAAGGACTAGTCTCCTATTTTTTGCAGGTGATGTAGAAATCTTTAAATGATTACAATGTTTTCTTAGATGTAATAGAAGCTTTTTGTGCCTGTGATGCTCTAATGATAGATGATGATGATGTTTTTTGGTGCTTATTTTTTTAGTGAAATTTTTGTTTGGTTTGTAATTTTTTTTGTTTGTTTTTTTTGTTTTGTTTTTTTGGTTTTTGTTTTTGTTTGTTTGCTTGTTTGTTTGAGGATATTTTCTAGTTTTATTAGCCCCATTGAGGTATCTGGAACACCCCACTTCTCCCAAAAGGTATGTTTGGCTTAATTAGAAATCAAAGAAATTTTGATCTCTTTCCAGTTAGTTTTATCCAATGAGAATATTTTAGTAACAGGAGACAGAAACTATTGGCGAGTTTCTATATCCAACTTAATGGATTAATTCTTTCAAGTAGTTGGTTTTTTCCCCCTATGATGTTGCAAAGCCTGTATAATTAAACAATTCTTTCTTTTAGGTGTCTAATATCAAAGAGGATGGTTGAAGCTTTTTAATGCAAATTATAGTAATTACTGCACTTTGATACATATCTAAGCCAGCAGATAAACTTAATTAATTAGTGTCTTTTTTCTTTATTGTACACTGTGAAAAAATTTAGTTCCTACATTTTTCACTCCTAAAACTTTCCATCAGTTCTCTCTGGGATTTTTTTTTGTTTGTTTGTTTGTTTGTTTGTTTATGTACCTTAAGTAATCTTAAGATGTTTAGTTATTAGAGATTTGTCTTCCATTTTCCAAAAGGCTAGGGAGCATCTGAATGCTATGGTTAGAACTAGTAGTTTTAATTGTATAGCATTTCAAATTTTTTAAGATAAGTACAAATATTAACCAGTTGTACCTAATATCCAAAGATTAGAGGCACCAGTTTGATTAGATTGTCAATTATTATCTATATGTAATCAAAGCTAACATGTAATATAGGGATGAGAAGGAGTTGGGAAAACAATAGAAAATACAGCAGTCATATATTTGAAACCTCTGAATGTTATCAAACTTATTTAATTATTCCATAATTTAATTAGCTAATCCAGGAAGAAATCTAATGTTCAATTCATATAAATTACTCCATTGCTCAGAAATACTAGAAGAATGAGCACAATTGAGAACTTCTACTTCACAGTTCTTCAAGGAGTTTTGGAGGAAATTAACAGATCAAGAGTAATGACCCTATATGGAATATGAGTGAGCAAGCAAACACTATGACATATTATTGAAGAAAAAGCTTAGATCTGTTTGCAGTCTGCAAGATAACCTGGATTTCATTGTGTAATTGCCATTTTTCTCCAGACTGTGGCTGAACTGTTTTTTTGAGACTGACTGATGCAAATAGTCTCTTCCATGTCATTGGCATCAAAATCAATTGGTTGAGTTCATGGAAAAATTGTGTTTGAAGAAACAAAAATTACAGAGGAAGGACCCATACAGTTATACTTTTGTATTTATTACACTTAAATGACATGAGCTATACATACATATATTATCATCATACAAAACACCATGGGACCAGGGTGTAGACCTGAATATTAATCCCAGATATCTGATTGTATTAGAAGAGTTTAGAATTATTCTTTCCATTAAAATATGAATATAATGCCCCAGTAATTATGAATGTGTCAACAGGTCAACCATTTCTCCTTTCACAATAGTCTGGCATTTCCTTCAGCCAAGAACTTCCAAAACTCTGACCCTGAGAGATGGAAATAATTTCTCAATTTTTATAATAAATTTTGCATTTAAATTATGGATAAGCTTTTAACTGTTCTTAATTTACTTGTTATGCATTGCAATCAAAATACATGGCTAAATATGTAGGAGTTGGCAGAGTTTAAGTATTAGATCACTGTACAAAAACTCCATAATTTGCCTTTGTTAAGTTATGAGTAAAGAGAAAAAGAAGAGGCTGGATCCTCTTCTCAGGAATGCTGTCCCTAAAACAGTATGAATAAATTTTACAACTTTTTATCTTAGTCAGTCACTTCTGTTCTATCAAGGGCAATGCAAAATCAAACAACAACAAAAAAATCCCAGAATTCTCAAACTAAAAGCAAGCAAGCAAACAAAAACCCCTTAAAGAAGTAAATGAGATAGTAATGAAGCTATCCTTTGCAGAGAATTTAATAAGGAAAATTTGTCTTAAATATCTTGTTCTTTAAGAATATATATTAAATACTCAGATGTTCATTGTTTTTAATAGCTGACTTCTTCACATCATAGCTAAAACCATATGTAACTGGGCATGAGGACTTATTTCAAGTAGTTATATGGGAATAAGTTCATCTAGAGTGGACTTTATGCATGAAAGGAAAATAGGAGTTGTTATTTATATTCTCTTTCTTAGAAGCTGAACTGTTTCATTGTTGGTTGAGTTTTTTCCTTTCCTTCTTTGGACAGAATGAATTATTAGGTAGAGGTCTCAGCCATTTGCCTTTATCTCCTGGAAAGTTACATACAGCTCTCTTTGTTGAGGTCCAGTGATGCTAGAACCAGTTTTCTTTAAGTTTAGTCTGTCCTGAAAATATATATTAACAAAATGCTTTCTTTTTAACATAAGCTCTATTAATTGTAGGTGAGCCATGTATATGAAGGCATATAATTTTTTAATGGTCACTGTTGATACTCTAAATTTGTACTTTATCTCTTCATGTGATAAATTTATTTATTCCTTTTGGAAGCTTCAAAAATATGTATCGAAGTCCCTGAATAATAATAAAAAATCAGGAAAGAAAAGCCACAGACCTACCTCTCATTCAACTAAAAAACCCCCAAATCTGTAATTTTCTAGTCTTCTTAGCATTCTAATTCAAATAATATATAGTTAGTGAACACATTTAATTAGCTTCATCTGAGTATTTTTTTTTTTAGAGAATGTACATCAGGTTGGAGCAGAGCTGTGACTGGAACATCTACACAGGAGCAGATCCTTTACAATTCCAGCTTCTATCAGATTGGAATAATTACTTAAAATACTATAGCAGTTTTTGGAACAGAGAATGAACTTTTCTTCTCATATAAATGCTCCAAAAAGTGGCTGAAAAACAGTTCCTGTTCTCAAACTTTGGCTTAATAAATGTGTTATTATTTTCTCATTAATGATATGGTTTCAACAAGCCAGAGTGTGTCTAGCACAGTGATACAACAGTTACTGTGCTTAATATGGTTTTCACTCCTCTCAGGTCAAACAGAGGAACTGAACTTGATAATTACATATCCTGAGCCATTGTGCAAATGTGGCTACCCAGAGATATAGGGAGGATTTTCTCTAGGAGGGCTAAGAATAATGCTAAATAGTCACAGGCTTGAACAGGATGCTTGGATCTTCTCATGCAAGATTTTTAAAGAGAGATTTGTGGACTGCAGGGAAACTGCAATGTCAAGGATAAAAGGTGAGATTTTGAAATGGCACTAAGGAAATATTTAATTAGGACATATGCAGACTTGACAAAAGCACTGACATCTTTTGATGTCCTTGATACCTGGTTATACTTGAACAAATATATATATATATATAAATATATTTTAATGGGGTTTAATTTTCTTTCTTTTCTGCTACTTCTTCACTTCCTTTGTTTATTCTTTTATTATTTTTTTAAATCTATTTGTTAGGGTTACCAAAAGTGGCAGGATATTAAAAAGTCATGATTTTAAAAATATGATAGGTATATGACAGACATGATTGACTGTTACTAAGCCATCTTTTATGTGCTGAATGGACTCTACTAAGGATTGAAAACACAAGTTTAGCCACATCACAGAAGTAGACCTACATTTCAACATCTTATCACTGCAATTAGTCCTTATGTTGAGCAAAAGACCTTTTTGTTGAAAAAATCTTGTGAGAGAAAAGTGGGGATAGGAGGTGAAAGTTTCAAGATGACTGTGGCATTTAAGAATTTGAAGCCAGAGAGCTGTCATGCATGCTTAAATGCCTTATCTATGTCAGATCATCTCTTTTTGTTTGGGGCAAATTCATCCCTCAAACAAAGTCAGAAGTAGATGAACTTGTCATACTTAACCAGCTGACCAAGATGAGAAACCTTATTTTTTTAAACTACTTTTTTGATGTAAACTGGCTTTGTTTTGGTGGAAGT
Organism: Muscicapa striata striata; assembly: GCA_030060385.1. NCBI lineage: Eukaryota > Metazoa > Chordata > Aves > Passeriformes > Muscicapidae > Muscicapa > Muscicapa striata. Next base: position 1,885,147 of record JAREIS010000014.1, on the reverse strand, counting down.
TATTAGGTAAAGACAAATAATTTCTATAAAAAGTAGTCGTAATATAAATATGAGATAAAACATGTTGAAAAGCCTACCATTGAAATGAAGAAAACCCTCACAGATTTCCATTTTACTTTACTAAAATTAAATTATTTTTTTATCTGTAGTTTGTTTTACACTGTAAAGCCCCTGTAAATGGTGTCTCCTCAGTTTCTACAGCACTATATACTTTCATATTTCAAGCTAAAAGTATCAAAAATATAACACAGAAAAGATCATGAAGATTAGAACAACATTAGGAGTATGCACGTGACACTGAAACATGCAAGTGTATCAAACTACAAGATTAAATAGAAGTATACTACCCTGTAACATAAGAATGTGGAATGTCAAAGAAAAAGAAGGGTAGCATTTACTTTCAGTAGTGTATAATTTTATAAAAGATTGATAGAGGATTGTACTCAGAAGTCACTGAAATCAGTAGGAAGCCAGTATTAAATACTTCAATCTGATATTTCAACAAGTCATTGGCAAAATAAGATTTTTCATTTTTATGGTTTCTTGCACCTGCTGCTCTCTCTTGAATGCTAGTGATGCTATGAGTGGTTACTAAGGAAACAGAGATCCTTAGATTTAATTAAGACTTGTCAGGTAAAGCTCTTTAGGTTGTTTGACTGTGGGTTTTTTTCAGGAAAAAAAAAAAACCAGCTTTGAAAATAATGTAGCTCAAAATCAATCTGCACATATCTTGCTTCTGATAAAAGCTCCCAAACATATTTAAAATAGCCTGTAGCACTTCTCTCTCATTTGTTTGCTTAGCTATGAAAATGGCCACTTCTAATTTACTCCTCACTCCACACTATCTTTTTAAAATGAAAATAAACTATATATACAATAGCATTTGAGGTCCATTTAAAGTCCATGTGTGTTGTAGCTTCTATCACAGTAGGAAATAACATTTGTTTATAGCTCACCTTGATAGCACTATTTCACATTTCACTGATAGCTCAGGTTCCATGATTTCAAGTTGAACGAGTTTGTTATATTGAATAAACTTTCCAAGGGGACAATTATATGGCAGCAGAATTATTATCTGTCAGAGATATCCATTTCCTCTTCTCCATGGTAGGTAAGGGTTTATATGATGAAATAAATGTGGACTCTGAGTTCTCAGTAACTGTGGAGCTATTGAAAACTTCTTAGACTGTAAAGTTGACTGAAAAATCACAGGCAAGGAATTTAGGCAAGCACTTGTCCTACAGAAAATCTTTAATAACATACAGAAAAATGTGGGAGGAACAATGTTCTTAAAGGGAATATTTTTAAATTAATTAAGTTTTTTTTTCATTTGGATGTAATATGCATTTCTTAGATGTGTGTCATCAGGCAAGCTGGAAAATGGGTAAATTTTCCTGTTCTTTGACTTTTCGTCTTTCTTTTTGACACTGCTCCTCTTCTTAGTTGTTAAAATTAGCTTTGCAGGCAATACCAAAAATGTACTCAGAAGGAAGGAGGTGCTTGATTTGTTTGCTTGTTTGTTTTGTGTTTGTTTGTGACTTGGGGGTATGTGTGAGTGTTGGTTTGGGTGTGCAGATATTTTGGTATTTCCCTTGGTCATTTTGTCTTCATATTCTTCCTTTGTTGTCCCCTCCTGAGGCTTTTTCCCAGGCTTGTACAGTTCTCTGAGTTTTTTCTTAGGCTAATCTTATGTTTCTTTAACCAGATGCCATTTTCTCAATGCCTTGTCTCCTTCTATTTCTACCTTCCTTGGCATTTAATGCAAAACTAACTTTGACCTCAAAATCCTCTTCACTCTGATGTCTAAATTTTATGCAACAATGAGGCACTGATAATGAGCATTAATATCTTAGGAAAATCCAGGAGTTCAGAAACATGAGCAGTTCTATCCAAGACAGGGAACCTAAAATACTAGCATGTTAAGTATCTGCATAGTGCTGTTTTGTGCTTTTATTTTTCTTTGTTTTTTTTTAGGTTTTTTTTTTTTTTTTTTTTTTTTTTTTTTTTGTCTTTGAGCTTTGCCAAATAAACAACTCCACAAATGCAAATACAAGAAATTTCTTGGGGAGGAAGAGAATGCAACTGTTAATTTAGGCCACCATTTTGTTTGGATTGAGCTGGATTTGGATATTTGCATAATCCATAGATACATATATTCAACCATGTCTACATATTTGAATGCAATTTACCTTGTTACTTGGATTAATGCACTGCTAGAATTGCATGAGACATCAGAAGCTTACATAGATATAATTTACAGTGACATTAATTCCCATTTCTCAAGGTGTTTTGAAAGAGTTGCTTTAGGATTTGATGTCATCACTATGTGACAAGATACTGCTCAGAATACAAGGAATTTCACATCAGTTCAAAATAAATTGAATCTTAATTAAAATAGGATATTGGAAAGTAAAGAGAATGTAGATACATAAAGTCCAGAATGATTTATGTCTTTATTTTTACCCAATAATTTAATTTTAGATGAGGTTTCCAAGGTAAGTACAAATGGTTAAGTTTAGCTGTGCATGAATTTAGACCTCTCCTGTCACACAGAAACCTAGAATAATTCATGTTGGAAAAAAAGTTCTCAGATCATTCAATCCAACCTAACAGTGTCAAGTTCACCATTCAATCATGTCCCATCTGGTTGTATGTGGGGATTTTGTTAGTGATTTTATAGCACCTGTAAAAGCAATGGTTCTTCCAGCATGCTGATCCAGTACTAATACTGAGGGATAAGCTGTCCACAACAGTCACCATTAATGTTATAATGTTATAATGTGCATCAAATGAATACTTTCTGACTCTATCCTGTCCAAGTTACATCAAAACCATTATTAACTGATTTGAATGGTGCCTTAATGTCATAAAATGTGCCATAGGAATGTGTCATTACTTAGACATATTGACATCACTGGTGGTGCAGCAGTCCTGAAAATATACATTAATTTTGAAAGACAATTTTAGAACAGATAGGAGGTAGAAAAAAAATCTTTCTATTATTATTTTTTTTTTCAGAGGCTAACTGGGATGTCTGATCCTGGTAGTTTTAAAACCATAATTCTACTAGAAATTGTAATACAGCTTCACATAGGTAGTATTCTTATTTAAAAAGTTATTAAGGTGTTATTTAAGGAAACTGATATGTCAAAATGTCCTGGTTAGATGGACACATCAAAATTGCTACTAGAAATCTGACATTTTTGTGAAATTATTAGCACTTTTGATATGATTTGTTATGATTTTTATGATGGAATATAATTACTCTCACATGCACAATTTTTGAGCTGATGAATGAATACTTCAGTGATGCCGAATACATAAACTTTAAAAAACACAAATGACACATCTCTAAATTTTAATTTAGTTTAGATTGCTTTTATTTGTAGCATGGTTTTATTCATTTTCTCTTCATATGCAATTCTCAAAAATGTTTCCCAAACAACCAGAAATCTGATTAACTTGTAAACGTTTTCTTGAAGGCATCTATGACCACATTTAATTTAAATACTCCTTCCTTCGAGCAGTAAAAGGCTAAAGATAAACAATCAAACAAAACATAACCCAACAAACATTGAAAATAAGTCACAGTAGCTTTGATTATAAATTGAAGGATAAAATAATTTCCCTCATGTATCTGTAGGATTGGCATAATGAAATATAAAACTTCTTATCTAGCATAGTTTTACAAATATTTGTACAACTTTTAAATGTTGCTTAAAGATTGTTAGTATGGAATTGAGATTCTGTTTAGTGACTGCACTGCAATGCTGTTGGAAAGTAATATTAACTGCACTTTATATGTAATGGCTTGTCCAGGGATCAGCATGCATGTACATATTTCAATCCTAGCTACTTTTCATCAAAGATGGACTGCTCCATACATCTTTCAAAAGGGAAGTCTGGGAGATTTTTTAATAACTTCTTGAGTAGGACAAGACCTTATCAGGTAAATAATCCTGTAACACTCCGTTCCAGATGCATAGCACAATTCAGTTTGCTGCATAATAAAAATCTGTACAAGATACAGGAGAAATAATCTAATTGCTCTCTTACTTGTAAGCACAGTAATTACCTGGGTTGTAACCTTGATCCTTGCTATTTGTTGCTCTTTGAAAATGACTGCGACTGAGTAGCATTTCTCTTGCAATTAAAGATAACCTTTAGGTTAATAATCTTTCCTGTTGTCAGACAACAAATACTCTAGCAATTTTTAATGTTATACAAGTCAGACTTATAGAACAGATCTAAAATATTCCAGAGGTTGGTTGTAAATATCGTCTTTTTAAACTGGCATCCTGTCACACTTGGGATTCCTGAGGGATTGATATTGGTCCCAGTGCTGTTCAATCTCTCCATAAATGATCTGGACAACAGGATCGAGTGTACCTTGATAAAGTTTACTGATGGTACCAACTGAAGGGGAAGTGGACGCTTTGGAGGGGAGAGCTACTCTGCCTAAAGGTCTGGATAGGCTGAAAATGTATAATGAAATTCAGCAAAGACAAAATGTAAAATCTCTACCCTGGGAAACGTAACCCAGGAGGGCAGAACAGGCTGGGATTTACCCAGCTGGGGACCTGGGGATGCTGATGGACAAGCTCAATGATAGTGAGCAGCACTGCAGCAGGATGCTGGGCTGCATCAACAAGGGCATCACCAGCAGTGATAAAAATGTCATTACCCCACTCTATTCAGTGCTGGTCAGTCCATGCCTGAAAGACTGTGCTCTTTGTTTGGTCCCTGCTATTCAAAATAGCTGTGGACAGGCCAGAGAAGGTCTAGGGGAGGGCCACAACTATAATCAAGGGGCTAGGAACCTGCCATGTGAGGAAAGGCTGAGAGAACTGGGTTAACTGGGTTTGTTCAACCTCGAGAAGAGAAGGCTAAGGGGACACCTTATCACCATTTCACAATATTTAAAGGGAGGCTGCAAAGAAGATGGAAACTCCATCTTTATGAGAAGTCACGGGAAAAGAAGAGGGATAATATGTGCAAGTAACTCATGGAGAGATTCTGACTGGACAGAGAAGGAAAATTTTTAATGATGAGAACAATCATCAATTGGAATAATCTGCTCAGGAAAGCAGTGGATTCCCAATATGGGACACTTTTAGGATTCATCTGGACAGGATGCTAGGCCCCCTTTTCTAAATTGTGCTTTTGCTAAGAAAGGCTGTTCCAGATGATTCTTGATGTCCCTTACAACCTGGCATTCTATGATTCAAATAAAATTACATTTCAAATTATATTCCTTTACAATCTCATTCAGGTATCTCACAATAATAAACTTTCAAAATAAAATTACTATACTTATTTTTGGTTTTCACAGTTCATATTTTAGGAGTATTAATCACATTTTATTGTATTACAATAATTTACAATAATAATTTTATTGTATTACATTTCTGTGTGTATATGTGGACAATGACAGTTTACTTTCCATGTGCCAGATAATAAAGTAGATCAAAATGTCACATATTTATCTTAGATTGTTTAGATCAGTCTACATGGCCATAAGTGTACACATTATTTATGTGAGAGAGTAAGATTATAAATAAAAAATACTAAGCAACCTGTAGGAGAACTGCAGGTTTTACATTTTTCATTCTCTCTCATAAAATGAAATTTCCATCAGTCAGCTTTTGTTTGTACTGACATAATATACTTCTGGCCTTAGTACATGCATACAAGTCAGTTAAAGGAACTCATGTTTTAAGAAGAGAAAATAAACTAGGAAGTGAGGCAGGCAAGATGAGAGAGGCAGACAAGAAGGGAAAGGTAGAATTACACCAATATGTGGGACCATCAGTGAGCATAATTAGAAATGAATGTCAAATACTGTTTACTCACTTCACATAGCTATTTGACCATTTTAAAATTAAAAAGAACTTGGAGTCATAATTTATCATGTAAGCATTAATAAATCAGTAGTTAAAATGAAAATCTACAGTAGTTAAAATGAAATCTACATTGCTAAACACAAATATCTGTTTTAATGTAATGGAAGAAATCACAGTATTTTAAGAAATGTATTTAATAGATCATTAGTTCATATGGTTCGTTTTCAGCTGATAGTTCAGTAAGTTTATCATCAAAACTATTCATGGGACTATTCCAGTTTTAATTGCATTTTAATCACTACATTGTTTTATATTAGTTGGGTTCACATAAATCAGGAAAAAAATTCAAAATTATTAGTATGATGGTTAGGACATGTGAAATATTACTATGTGTGCTGCTCCTTAGTAAGTAAAAGAAGAACTTAGTACATAGGAAACCTCAGTTTCACCCATTACTCACCTTGAATTGGACTGGGCACCTGAAAATTATTACCTACTTCCCTCCTTTTCTATGAAAACTTTGAGAAGTGTTTTTCTTGTTGCAAAGTGGGTCTGCTTGCAAAATCTGAAAATGAAGCTGTTTGGAAAAAAGCTCCCCAGCACTATGCCCTGCATATCGTATTTCGGAATACTTTTGAATTATTATGGACTAAAACATCTTAGTCATGTAAGTGGCATCCATCTAGGGACAGTGGAAATGGCATGTTTTATTTAGTCTATCATAGTTTTGAAGATGGAGATGTTATTTATATATCTAAATATGCAGAGGAACAATCCCCATGCACAACAGTCCCCTCAAACCCCACTCATATTTAGTCATATCCTTTATTACTTTGCTTTGACCAATTTTTTTTTATTCCCATGATGAGACAAGTAGTCAGATGGTCTAACACATTTTTTTAATCTGGAAAGGAATTCATTGAATTTTCAATATGTGTATTTTTGGTTGCATATAAAAACTTTTGTATTGCTAAGAGACTTCAATTTCTGTTTTCAGTCTATTTTTCCGCTTGAAAGCTGTCACCTCCACATCCTGGTACTGTTCTTGGGTAGCTGATAATCCTTGGCTAGGAATTTCTAGTTGCTGTTACTGTGGCTTTGTAAGTCATTGTTATGATTAGCCCAAGGAAAGGAATGCTTTCAGTATCTAAGACATCCAGTTTGAGACATCCAAGAGTCCTCTTTCTGCATTGCTTTATAATTTCAGATTCTCACAATGCTCCTATCTTCTCCTTCACCATTCTATCTGTAGACTTCTAGGTTGTTGTTCCATACTACAAAAAAAAAAAAAAAAAAAAAAAAAAAGAAAAAAAAAGATAATAAGAAAAAATAGTAATTTTAATATCCAATATAATTTAAACAATAATAAACACATTTAGGATCTAGCAATCATGTCATACAAAAGAATTGTACCTAGTTAAACATCAGGCCCAGCTGTGCCAGGAAACAAACATCAATAGAAAAACTGACTGTCAATAGAAGGTATTATTTTATGGAGGAAAAAGTGCCTATGTAGACTAAATCCTTTTTTCCCTTAGCCATCATTTTCCAGTGGGAATAAAAACTCTTAACATAAAGAGTTTTATGCAAAATATCTTCATTTCTTCTACTTTGAAAATCAAATTTTTACATTCAAAATCATTACAAGATATAATGTATGCAGTGCAAAACATATTTATTTCTCTCTGAAATAATTTAATACTTCTTACATATTTTTTCCTATTTTACACACAAAAAAACCCCTCCAGCCATTAATTAAACAGGCTGTGAAATTTTTTTCTCTGGTTTGGAAATTTTGCACTGGAGTAAAATCACCCTGACTATGAGAGTCATGACCATGTTTACCCCACCTCTTTCTTTCACCTGGAATACAATGAAATAGGAAGTATTTTCCCTGAAGAGATGAATTAACATCTAAGGACTCAAGTAGAGTCATCTATTTTCTTACATTAAGAGAGTTCAAATTTTTACTCTGTACAGCAGATAGTAGGCATTGAATAGGAGAAAGGGAAGAGGAGAAAGGGAAGAGAGGTAAACACCAGATGGTTATGTCTTGTTGAATGCTAAAGTTTAAATTACTGTGTATGGAGCTGGCATCTTTTTGCTACATTAAGTGAGGCAAATTTAGTTTTAGAAGGGCAAACCCACAAATAAAACTAATGAAATACAATCATTTGTCACACCAATAGAGCTCTTAACTGAACCAGCAAGGAACTCAGATGTGTACTGACTGTGATGATTTGATCATAAGGGCTACTTATTCTCTATTTCTTACTGTTATCCTAAAAAGCATACAAAAATCCTGTTGCATGCAGGGATCTAGCAGAATAGTTATACAATAAATGAGTTTTGATAGGAAAATTTTGCTTAAGCAATTTATATTTTCATTGTTTGCTTTATGTAGTCTTATCCTTTGGATAAAACATTTAAATACTAAATATTAACTGCTTGATGGTGAAATCACTGACATTACAGACTTATAGACACAAGCTACATTTTTGTTTGTTTCCTTTGTTTCTGCTGTTTATTTTTAGTTTAGTTTAGTTTAGTTTAGTTTTGTTTTGTTTTGTTTTGATCTGAAGCATTGTATCACTTGGGACATCTCTGCTAAATTCTGATCAATATAAATATGATGGCTTTTTGTAAAAAGCCCACAATGCATGTTACATGTGAAGCATGGCATTTTTTTGCTGATTTTTGTCACAGGAAAAAACAGATAAGGATTGTAACTTTTACTCCCAAAGACATTTGTTTGTCTGAAACAATTTTTCACCCTGTAATTCAAATGTACACTGGAGTATAATTAACTATGAGATTTATTTTAAACTAGAAAACACGCAGTTAATTTGTGTAGCCAACTCTGAACAGAACTAAATACAAACAAAATATTCTAGTGCCTAGGTTGAATTTTCAGCCCACTGTAGTCCTTATATCATCATAGATATGCTGTTTTTAGCCCCTAGGATAACTCAGATATATCTACAGAAGTGGTAATCAAAGATCTGAGCTGTTAGATAAACCTGTAATTAGTCACATTGACCTGTAATAGATGCAATTACTGCAAAGATAAAATTATGATCAGTTTATGAATATGTTTTTCTTGGAACACGGAAAAGTATAATATAGCTTATATTAATGGTGTACTGCATGCATGTGTAAACATAAACCTACTTGATGAATTTCTTAAGGAACTACAACTAATATAGCGTGGGTTGAAAATGAATGAAAAAGTTGCTAAATGACAATAAAACTTTGATAGAATAGAATATTGTTGTGTACAGATATCATTTGTCAATGTCTTGCTGTATTGATGAACAAAGTTTATAGCTGATGAATTGTTTGGTTCAGATAAGGAGTGAAATATGTTGGTGCTATTCATAAACATTTTGATGTGTTGCAATATGGAATTTGTACTGCAATTGCATAAATCAGGATAGAACACCTCCCAATGTCTTTGACTGAGATGCAGAGCAATGCAAATAACATGTTATAGCAGAGCAAGGCAAATTTGTTAAAAAGTGAAAAATAGTTTGCATTCAGGGTCATTTTTTTGAAATTATGTGAAAGACTGCTTCTCAGGACTCCTCATCACAAATTTTATTGTTTTTCTTTAACATGGCTGAACGCTAGTTTTTATTTCTAGTACTAAATAGCATAAGTATGAAGGAACTCTGATTATTGAATTTTGCTTAAAGTGTCATAGTTATGGTCAAGATGAAAATAAGAACTTGTGCTCCAGTTTCTCTGATCCATTTATTTTAGATGTTTCTTTCTCCCAAAAACTTTAATTTATTTCAAAGGCAGAACATTCTTTGTGAAACCATGTAGCATTTAGATACTGTATAAAAAAATCAATTAATAGCCGATTTTTTAATATACTCTTTGCAATACTATTGCAGTTTATTTAATTAGCAAGTTTTCATTTCATTGGCATTTGAGTGTTTTCTTGATTTATCTTATGAAGGTACCTGACTCTTCCCCATCTCCTCAGACAATGGGAATTTCTGAGTCTTGAAAAGGAACAAAATTTTTCTCTTCAAATTTATCTTTATAATCACCAAGGGGTTTTCAGCAATCCTGTCTTAATCCTGTTGCAGTTGTCATGTACAGATCTTCAAAAATAGTTACAGCTTTTTTGTACTCCTATAAGAAACAAAATGAGCAACTATGTTATGAGCTATTTTGTCATGGTTCTTCTAATAGTGGAGAATAAAAGCATTTAAATGTTCAAAACAACCATTCCCTTCTCTCTCATTGCTTTCTACTCTTTTTCCCTTCTCATCTCCCTCATTAAAATCCAACACTGTCAACCTTTTTAGCTGGAGGTTAGAGGCTATGTGTTAGCCACAGCTGAAATAGGATCCAAAGCAAATCTTGCAGTCCAGGTTAGCATCCTTTCACGGCTATCAGTCATGTTGAATGGCGCTAGAATAATTTGTTTTGAAATATAGTTATGATTGTACAGAGTTGATGCTATTTTCACTTGCTGTGGAAATCTTTGTTGTGATAACAGGTTTATGACATTTCACATTTGCTGCGATAACTGTCAAAACTGTTATATAGTCCTTGAAAGATAATAGAAAACAGAATTACCTTTGATTTTGTTAGCTTTTTGAAATTTCATTTGCTAGTGACAATTTTTCATGATTACAGCTTTAGTAATCTGTAAGCAAATATAGAAAAAAACAGGCCATAAATGCAGAATAATGAAAAGGCTAAAGTAATACATGCAGATTTCAGATACTGTAGTCTCTCTTCAATTTTAAAATTTAAGTTTCAGTTCCCATGACTGAAGCTACACTCCTGAGAATGTTTTATCTGTATCTAACACCATGTATCAGGATAACTTATCTGAGAAAAATATTTTTTATGTGTCTTGATGCCCTTTTCTTTACCTTCTTTCCCATGCACATGGTATTTTGAGAAACAACAGTAGATTTTAAATTCATAATCTGGATATAGAGACATTCAACAGAGCCAGAGGTTGAATTAATGAATTCCTTTTACGCCCTTTGCATTCAACATATACTTACATATGAGTGATAATCTCAATTTGTCAGGGCTGCAATACAGAAAACTTTTTGGCTCCATTCCTGTAAAGAGTAATTATTACTTCTGTGAATTGTTAGGATATGACTGAGTGCAGTCCAACATCAAACGAAAAACAGATTGTAACATTTTTACAATTTTTATACTGATTCTGCTGAAGCCAAGACTGTGCTTTTTTGGAATATCAATTCACTGCTGTGACTTGTATTTTTTTCATTTTCTCACTCTTCCCCCTTATATTTCAAGATTTCTTTCTGTTCTGTTGCAAGATCTAGTAATATAGTCAGTATTCTAGAACTTTAAGTCACTATGTATATCATTAATGGAATTATAGCCTAATAAATTGATAGTGGCCAAAATTTTCCATGCTTGCATAGCATCAGACCTTCACGCCTGATACTTGCTGGCACAGTGTTTGACAGTAGGGACCCAGGGAATTCAAAACAGAATTTAGCTCATCACTTACCATTCTTTAGTTATTGGTGTGAAATGAGGTCTTCTTTAGTAGATGGCAGCAGTGCTCTGCTGAAGACATAATTAATGTCTGTGCTAAACCCCCTAGGGAATGAGTATTGCTATCTGGGTACTAGATGCTGGCTTGTTCATGATATTTATTGGTCTTCTGTCTTTCACTTGTTTTTGGTAGCTAGGACTTCTATTGTGCAGCTGTGAGGTACTTTGGAGAGTTGTTGATTTACCTGGGTCTTTTGCAACAGAAATTTATTGTGAGCCATTTTATGGCTTTGCTTGTTCAAGTGGAATACAGATAATGCAATCTTGTAAAGCACTTGGTTTCAAATCCTAATCTTTGTCATAAGTCACTAGAACTATGAGGTTTTGTGGGGTTTTTATTCATTGGAGGTTTTTAAAGGATTTGTTCAGCCTTCTATATTACAAGCATAATGCCATCCAAATATATAATTTTGATGATAGTGTTGATATATGATAAAAGTTTAATGGGAATGAAGGGAGGAAAAAAAAGCATTCAAGTGTGGAACCTTGCAAATCCATTGTCTGCCATGGCCCGGTTTGGTTGCAGGATAAATTTTCTGTTTTATATTGCTGCTGTTTTAGTGATGAAAGAAAAAGTGAATGATTGCAATTTCAAACACAGATAAGAAATCAAGAAATATATCTCTTATCGCCTTACTTCTCTTGGTCCGTAGTTGATCTGTGTGATCACATGAACTGCAACAGTTCTGCAATCAAGTTTGCAAAACTGGACATCATTCTGAAAGACTTAATTAAATTACATGGAAAAAAGAAAGAATCAAAATGAAACAAAAAGAAGAGAAAAGAAAAGATTTCTTAGACTTTATAATTTGACCTAAAAAGTCAATATTCCCTATCCAGTTTTCTTTGGGCAGGCCTTGGGATATTAAGTCAATAACTTGCTATTCTTCCTATTAAAGCAATATGCATTCATTTCAATTGATCAACAGCTCGAATATTTTCCTAAAAAGTAAATAGATATTGAAAAATTTACTTTGTGTTGGTTTTCCAAAAGATTGACAAATTGAATGTCATTAGTTGGTGGGAATAGATAGAAACCCAATGCCTGTTTAAATGACATTCCTAATGATTTTCAGGTATCAGATTTTTTACTAAACATGCAAACTGCTGTGCATTATAACAGGTTCTTACCTACATTTCTACTTTGAGTATTAGTCCAGTTTTATTCTGCAATGCAAATTAAATATTAGGAGTATAGTAAACTGTCCTGAATACAAAAGTACTCATTGTTAGCATCAAAAAATAATATTAATTTGTACCTGAAATTAAGTATTCTAGTAGATACTGACAAAACATTAATCCAAAATTAACTTGGGATGTGGAAGCTTTCTGATCCATTTCTTATTTGTGGTTAAAACTACATGGCTTCATAGCTTCACTGGAGCTGTATTGGATAGTCTGATGATATCTACTTCAGTAGGAGACTTATTGTGTCATCATGAATTCTTCTGAGAGTCTGTTAGGCCTGAGACACTCTTCACATTCCTTACAACAGCAAGTCTCAAAGCATTAAAAAAAATAACTTTGTTAGGGACACTATCTCTGTGATGGATGACACCACCTTGCTCTTGATGCTCATAAAATTGCAAGAAAAGCATTTTGAGTCACAAGATTTATTGTTTAACTCACAAGATTTATCATTTGACTGTGTGCAGAAAAAAGGTGTGAGCATAAATATTACTTCATTAAGGTTATAGTCCAGCAAAGCTGATAAACAGACATTTAACCTAAAGCAGCTGGGTAGCTCCACTGATGTTAATTTGGCTTCCTTACATAATCAGGTGTTCAACTATTTAGTTAGACAAAGGACTTAACTGCACTGCTATCTCTTTTATGTATTCCTCTTGTCCAATTTCTGCACTGGAATGAGAATGCAATTAGGATGAAATTCAGTCATCTTCTTGTCAATTAACATTCAAATGAGTTAGAGTCATAGGAAAGCAGGAAGTGGTCCTTGATACACCAGCTGTTTCAGTTTAACATGCAAAATGCTCACCACAGAGCCTGACCCAACCTGATCTCAGCAACACTGCCTCAAGAAGAAGGAACCCATTCTCCCTGGAAGAGATCCCTCCCCTCCTTGCTCCCTCCCATCCCCAGCAAATTCCACGGGGTGCTATGGAATAATCTCTGGGTTCTGGTTATGCCTCAGCCTGGATACTGCAAAAATTCACCAAGAACTAAGTCTCTTCTGTCTGGCCAGAATCAAGACAATCACATCCTTTTTTCACAGTGATTGAATAAATAAAATTCTCCTGTATCTATTCAGCATGATTTTGGACACAGATATAAATTAATAAGAACGTTATGAATCTTTATTCCTAACTGCAAAGATTATTCTTTGCTTTCATTTTTGGTCACATCTCTGATGAGGATTTAGTTGGAGGATGGAATACTTTGATGACTGTTACCATCAGATCTGCAGTGCTAGACTGAACTAACAGCAGAAGTGCAGAAAAGGCCATAACTGATCAAAAATATGGAAATACATTTTTATGAAAAAAGGTTCTTCCTCATGTCCGCCTCCCCAGTTGGTCCAGAATTTGTGAGAAGGGATGTAGGAAATTTAAGAGCTGTATTTTGTACAGCAAAATATCCCAAATAGCAAAGGGAAACACATTTTTAAGTATGTCTTAAGTAGTACATTAGACGTCTCAGCAATGTCCTTTCAGGTTTCTTAACAAAACCATATAAAACTTGAAAATAAATCATGAGAGTAGTGAATATACAGAAATCTTTCTGTGCTGTCTGTAAGAAACTACTGGGAAGCAAATGGAATAAATAAGAGCCTTCTTTGGTTTTTCAACATTTCCTTTGAAGTGTCATTATTGATTATTTGCTGCTGGAATTATTCAGGGCGGTGCTCTTTATTGTCCCTTGGGTATACATGTTTCATTGTTTCAATTACATTTACAAATTACCATTTAATTTTTTTTTTTTTCCAGAATTCAACCCTCTTTTTTTTGATGCTTGTCTTACATACCTCTGATGATATTGTTGTTATTTTTGAATTTTTCTTGCTCCCAATAAACAAAAGTTATTTTTTGTCTATTAGAAGTCAACAGTAAAAATATTAGAATAAAGATGCTAATAAGAATTTGACTCTCAATTGGTACACCCTTCACTTTATCCAAAATTCTTAACACCTTAGTGCACATTTCTCTTAACAATTGCTATTCTATGAACTATCTTTGCTCAAAGCAAGTGTTTTCCATTGCTGAAAAGTTATTTTAATAGTGCTGAGACTGCCCTTTCCTAAGTAGTCAATAAAATGACATGAGCTGGTAAAGTACCTCTCAGCAGCAGATTCCCTGAAATCTTCTAGTTAAATTAATCCCAGTGCAACTTTCAATGTTCTTGATCATTCTGTCTTTTAGGGCAAGTCTATTTTACAGTTAGGACAGTTCTGCTAATTAATGATGTGAATTTAAAGAGCATTAAATTCTTGCATGGAAGTCTCTTCCCTTCCCTCAAAAAGATGAAGCTAAAGCAGATTAACACTACCTGTCTTTTGAATGAGGTAATCAAAGAGGCATTTAGTACATTTTACATTCACATCTTTAGTTACCACGGATTAATTTTCTTTATAGCTAAAAACAATGTACTGATAAATTTTAAACTTTTAATCACATTATGACTTCCATAACTGTTTTCTATTGCTTTTAATTAGAAAGTGTTCCTAAACTGCATTCTCTGTTTTATCAGTTTTTTTCCAGAGGGATCTCAAGATGCTACCAGCAACCTTTATGAGAACAATGAACTATTCTATTCTTCTCTCCTGAACTCATTTACTTGTTCCTAAATGTTTTATATCAAAAGGAATAAAAATTCAGACAATGATGATATTAGAGAAATGAAGAGTGTAGTATAATGGCAGAAAGAAATTGCAGCAGCCCAAAGGGTGAATGGAACAAGTATTAAAAAAATAATAATAAAAAAGTGAAATCTTAATTAAAGTCAAAGGTAAAGACAATGTCAAGACAAAGATTATATTTAATATCACTTTTACTATGTTATCCTTGTAATGTAGGATTTTATTACAGAATAATGCATTTACCATATATGATATATGTAATGTCGTCTTGGTCTGAAAACAAACTAAATAAAACATTATAGTGAAGCATTAAACTACAAAAAAGAATCTTCCTTATTTAAAAAAAAAAATGTTGGATCTCTCCCTCAGACATATTTCTCACTGGTGGCAGGAGATTTTTTTTACAGATGTGTGCACAGACCTGAAAAGTATAACAAAGTCAAAGAGTAGATGGAAATTGCACACACCTTTTCCAATGAAAATAGAAGAATAGAAGTAGGCACTAAGATAGGATAGAGAAAGGGCAAGAAGAAAGCAGCAGTACCAACATGATTTTTCTGAGGTATTTGTTATTGGGTAGAAAGTTCTAGAGATATATTGCCACATATTAGCTTTGGAAATAGATTTATTTCTCTGGAGAGAATAAATTATTATGCTTTTTAATTTTTTTTTTCTTCCTCCCTTGTTCGTTTCCTAATCATCCATTAAAGGAATGAATTAATTTAAATGTTGTTGCTCTTTAAAAAACAGATTGCTAAATTTTGTATGTATTTTAGAAGTTAAAACGGCTTTAGGAGAAGAGATAAAACATGATTAAAACTGCTGGTTTAAACTTTTCCTGATCAGGTTCCAAAGTAAAGAGAATACTTGGATTAATGAATACATTGGTAATTTTCCTCCTAATAATCTCATGGAACACTTAAAAAGGTGAAAGATGATGGACAGACATGGTATCAGAGTGGTTTCAGAAGTTTCTACCCAATGGCTTTCCTGAAAGGGTAGTATCACATTTTATGGGTTGTTCACATACAGCTGTCTCTGCAGGTTTTTTTGTGCTCTCACTCTCCTGGTTCTTCCTTTCTAGATTAAACCAGCATTGCTTTTTCTAATTTCTCAATAGCATATTATGTAATTCAGAGCTGAACATTTATAGAGAAAGCTGGGGGAATAATGCTTCTAAGAACACAAAATTTCAATGTGGTCAAGTATGGACAATTTAAGTTTCATTGAAATTCAAGGGGCAAGAAGAAGTAAGAAGATACTACAGAATCAGTTTCCTGGGACAAAAGTAGTGTTTTGCACAACTAATAATTCATATAACCAGTTTCATTTTGTGGCTATAATAATAATTAAAAGCAGATATCTTCAGTTAATTTAATTAAATTGAAGTAATACAACATTGTATAGGAGCAAAGTCATTTGGTGAAAATAAGTCATCCAGTACTTATAGCTTATTCACACATTGGTAGTAAATTTAGAATGTGCTGATTGTGAAAGCTTTAAAGCTGAATAGAATCAAAGAAACTCATTTTATTCCAAAACTCTTGTATAATTGTTCAGGTTAAAATGCTGAGTGAAATCTTCTTCCTTCCCTGTCTATGTATTATTCATGAAGGCCTAAAACTGGCCCTCTGTGACCATGAAGACTGTTCTTTTAAAATTCTAATGTAGTCCTATTCTTATGTACTGAATTATGGACCCATCAGATCAGCACCCATGGAGTGAAAAATTTAGGATGATTAGAATTCTTAATGATTAGCTCCACAGTGTAAGTTCTTCTTTGGCTCATTTGTATGGACAAATGCTTCTGATACTCAGTAAATGCCCTACTGTTGTATTTTAATGAACTGAATTTTAACTTCATATAGTTTTAAAAAGTCTGCCACACCTCCCCTCCAGAATTTTTAATGGAGAAAAGAAGGAATGAAGATTAAAATTTTATTGTTCTTGTCTGAATCCAAGAAGAATTGCTTCTCTAAGGGGGCTAAATAATAAGGACATGTTTCACTTATTTACAGTTGGTAAAAAGTGTACATTCCTAAGTATTTTAAACATTTTTACCAAGCTAGTTTTCTATCATAAAATGTACATTGGTGACCTGTTTTATTTAAAAAGCATAGATTTTAAAGTATTTGATTTTTCTCCTTTCCAAAAAAATTGCTGTGAGGAGAAAAAATAGCTTTTATTTATTCATCAATTATTTTCCAATAAAAATACCTTACATTTGTGTGTATTAAAAGAATAAAAAAGTGATTATATACATGTACATGAGATTTTCTATGTATAAATGTATAAAATGTATTGCATATCCAAGTAATAGATATATTTTAAAATTTAATATGTGAATTATGTAATTATAATACATAAAATAATACTCAAAGTAGACTAAACAGCATAATATTTTCTTCTTTCATCTATTTCAGTTTTCCTGTATTAATTAAATTATTTTTTTCTCTAGGTTAAAGTTTGTCTTAAAAAAAAAATCAAACATAAGTTTTCTTTTAAAGAAAGGTCATTCTCTGAACTACTGAATCTACTTGCCCTCATTTATGCCAATGCAATCCTCGAGTTCACTGATTTGCATCAATGAATAGAATAATTGAGTAAAGCAATTGAGAGCAAAATTTCTTACCCTAACCTTCCTAGAAGTCAGTTTAATTTTCCAGTGTTAGTAATTTTATGCCCCACATATACTTTAACAGTTAGAAATATTCAATTAAGTGTATTTTAGTGACTGTGATTTTACTTCTTAGTTTCATTTAATTATCTTTCCCTTCACAGTTTCTCCCCCCTCCCACTCCAAGATTCAATCTATCCAGAAAGTACTGCTGCACCTATTGACCCACAGATCATGCAGGCTGTCAAATGTTGGGTTCATAATCAAGTTAGGTGTTCAATGCTTGTAGGGGAAGCAATCATTTGCTGCTATAAAGAAATGCTGGGTTAGGCATTCCTTTCTGCCCATGAGACTTATGCTTTTGTCCAGCCTATGCACAGTTTTCAGTGATCAGATCATTCAATAACAGCATTAGGAGTGTGTAAAAATAAATGTGATGTGTTCTATGTAACTTTAGTTTTGCTGTTCAGTACTGTAAAGCAGTTGGGAAGCTAAATATTCAATAGGAAGAAGTGAACTATCTAAAAATGCTAAAAAGTGAAATAGTGGGAAATTACAGCCTTCAGAAAATCCGCCTAGCCTTTGGAGCTCTTGAGTTAACTGTTTCAAAACTGAATAATTTCTATGCTGAAAGTCTAGAAAGACTCCTGAAAGTAAAGAATATTATATGAAACACTGGTATTTCTTCATGTAGGTGTTTTTATATAAGCAAAGGGCTCTATTCAGTTTTTTATTGTGGTAGGCTGACCCCAGTCAGCTCCCATGCAGCACCCAGTCACTCCCACTTCTGCCCCGGCAGGATGGGGGGGAGGATCAGAAGGGGAAAAGTGGAAAACCTGTGGGTTGCAATAAAGACAGCTGAGCTGATGAAGCAGAGCTGTGAATGCAAGCCAAACAAAACAGGAATTTCCTTCCTCCATTCCAGCAGCAGGTAGATTATCAGACATTTTTGGGAAGTCATGGCCCTAGAATATTACTATGGAGGAATACTGCCGTGATTACTAATGGCCACTTCACTGAGTTTTGTTGAAATACCTACTTGTAAATCCACACAGCTAAAATCCAGGCACCTAAATTTTGGATTTTTAACCTAGATGTGAGTCCTCTTAAAGAACTTTAATATCTGCTTCTAGAAATTGTATCAGTGAGAAATTATATTGATTATAAAAAGAATATGTCACCACACAATTTACAGAAGAAAGAAAGAAAGAAAGAAAGAAAGAAAGAAAGAAAGAAAGAAAGAAAGAAAGAAAGAAAGAAAGAAAGAAAGAAAGAAAGAAAAAGAAAGAAAGAAAGAAAGAAAGAAAGAAAGAAAGAAAGAAAGAAAGAAAGAAAGAAAGAAAAAGAAAGAAAGAAAAAGAAAGAAAGAAAGAAAGAAAGAAAGAAAGAAAGAAAGAAAGAAAGAAAGAAAGAAAGAAAGAAAGAAAGAAAGAAAGAAAGAAAGAAAGAAAGAAAGAAAGAAAGAAAGAAAGAAAGAAAGAAAGAAAGAAAGAAAGAAAGAAAGAAAGAAAGAAAGAAAGAAAGAAAGAAAGAAAGAAAGAAAGAAAGAAAGAAAGAAAGAAAGAAAGAAAGAAAGAAAGAAAAAGAAAGAAAGAAAGAAAGAAAGAAAGAAAGAAAGAAAGAAAGAAAGAAAGAAAGAAAGAAAGAAAGAAAGAAAGAAAGAAAGAAAAAGAAAGAAAGAAAAGAAAGAAAAAGAAAGAAAGAAAAGAAAGAAAAGAAAGAAAGAAAGAAAGAAAGAAAGAAAGAAAGAAAGAAAGAAAGAAAGAAAGAAAGAAAGAAAGAAAGAAAGAAAGAAAGAAAGAAAGAAAGAAAGAAAGAAAGAAAGAAAGAAAGAAAGAAAGAAAGAAAGAAAGAAAGAGAAAAAAGTGGAAATAAGGAACAGGGAAGATTGTACTTAAGCAAACTAAATATTTATAAAGTTTAAGCATGCAAACAAAAAGATTAGACATATATTTTCATAATTTTATTTGCAAGAAGTAAAATGGATATCATAAATGTTATAATTTTCTCAAATCTTTTCCAATTACTTGACCAATTCAAACACAGTTCAGAACCAAAATTGCAATATATTAGTGGGATTATTCTTCAGAGGAATGGGCTACGTAAACTACACAATTGAAAATTTTATATGTCCACATGCAGGAAAAAAACTCCTAAAACAATAACCTCAATTTATTACTAATCTATATTTTTAAAAATTTATTTCACTACTCTGAATTTTATTTCACCTCTTTTGTACTGTCTTCTTTTTTTTTTTTTATTCACATAATTTCTTTTATCTTCTGTTTCCTAACATTATAAATTCTTTGCTGTCTCTATCAATTTATTTTTTATTCTTTGTTGTTTTCCTTAAGTGTATATTAGTTTCCCGTATCTATTTTTATTTCCATGTTTAGTGAAATAATTTCTTTTTTTTTTTTCCCCAAATTTAAATAATCCCTAGCTCGTTTTCCTTTTCATCTCTTCTCCCTCTAATATTTTTGGTTGTGTTTCTTCATTTCTCTGTCTTCAATTCTTCTTTCCACATACAGTTCCCATACACATTTATACAGATAATATCTCTTTTCCCTCCCAGATACTGTCTCTGTTTATCCCCTTTTATTTTGATGCTCAGATGTGTTTTCCTGTGACTGCTCTTTTCACTAATGAATAGATCATGAGATTGTATGTTGAAAGTATTCAAATTCCAGTGACCCTTTTTCAGTCTTTTTCATACTGAATACTAAATTCATTCAGGTCTTGCTCTCAAATTCAAGCTCCAGTGGGATCCTTCAGCTGCAAAATAAAGAACAGAACCTGATGGAGCAGCTAGCTGAGATGTGAAATATAAGGAGATAACCTTTGCAGACAGGTTATTTTAATAGATATTTTCAAATATTTTTCTGTGATTTTTTTAAAGGAATGGCATGCTCTTCACAGTTCTACAGCTTAATATGATGCAGTAAGAGAAAAAGAGACGCAGGATAGCCAGCTGTCTATTACTTTGTCAAAGGGAACTTTTCAAAAAGATGAAATGTCTGAACTCTGTGGAAGTCTACTTCCAGCTTTACTTTTAAAAGATAAGATCAAGCATCTGCCAAAATACATTATTCACAGTGAAAAATTTCACTGGTTCTGTACCAGAGATACCTTGAGGCCCATATCTTCTGGCAGTATTACTGCAGCAGCAGAACTGACAGGAGGGAAGGGTTATTTACAGTCATTGGGAACAGCTCTTCCCTGACGATGGGCAAGCTTCTGAAACTGAACTTGTATATTGGAAAATTGACAGAATTTCCTATGCATTTTTTATCTCGAAGGACAGCAGGGAGCTGCAGTGAATATTTTTTTCCTCTGATTTTGCTGTCTGGTGACATGACCTATTTAGTTTATTGTTCTTTCTTAAAGAAAAAACAAAACAAAACAAAACAAAACAAAACAAACGCAAAAAATAAACCAAAAAAACCGCACCCCCAAAATTTCATTTAAAACCAAAATCCAATTCCCACCATAATTAAAAAAAAAAAAAAAAAAAAAAAAAAAACAAAAAAAAAAAACAAATTAAACCACTGTCTTTGACATCTTATAATATCTCCAATAAGCATAAATTTACCTTTTTGCTTTTCAATATAAAAAAAATTCTGTTCAATGAAATAGATCTCCAGCTGTGTCTAAAGTTGAATTTAACTCTTGGTTGTGGTGGATTTTCAAAATTTAAGAAAAAGGCAATATCTATACATACTGTTAAAAAATAAGTTCCCTCCTGCTCTTATCACCTATGTGAGGTGACCCTAAACTTTTCAGGAAATTGTAGAGAAACCTGGAGAATAAAAAGAAATAACTACCCCAAATCCTTCAACATTTGGGAAGAGTTAGTCATTGAATCCTGCCCAGGTTGTTCTTGGCAGGTCTGGCAGTTCTAGAGTGGTCAGTCCTAGGCTGGTCAGACAGTTGAGATCATGTTCCTTAAAAGTTAATGCTCTGAAATTTGTTTTCTGGTACTTTGTTCTCACTGCCTATCATCTGATTTAGTTTTCTCAAAAAGCATTGCTTGAATATTGTTGCTTTATGTTGAATAGATATTAATTGCAGCATTGAATTTCCTTGGGTAATCTCTATATGTTGATTATACTTGAGGACAAAATCAACTTTTGTGCCACCTTCTATTCCAAAATTCTTCAAAATGTGGGCAATTTCTTTCCTAATTATTTTTATCTGAAATGAAATAGAAGATGAAACAAGTCTTCACAGAATGAGCACACTTAACATTCTAACGGAGCCATCCTGTGAATACATGAAGCTTGGTAGGATGGAAAATTCATCCAATAAGTAGTTTTAATATTACTGAAAATATACACATGAGCTTTTTGCCACACAAGAATGCACTTCTTATACTTTAACAAAATAATCTCTTCCTTTAAGATAGCAACATTTGTCATTATTTAAAAAGAAAATCCCAAACACCATGGCATAGATTTTGGAATAAGAACTCAGTGTTAATTATGGACTTGAATGTGTTTTCGTTAGTGACTAATGATGTGATTCTTTACATTTTTTTTCCCCACATTAATTAATATTTACATATCTTGTATTTTTTTTGGTGAACAAATTATACTCTTTATAAAAATTTAAATTGACAGCCTATATGTTATAGAATGCAGTGTTCATTTTACAGAGATAATATTGCAGCTTTAAACATTTTATAGGTATCCCACAATCATTTATTGCAGTGTAAATTTTGCTCAGGAATATAATTTTCCTCACATGAAGGTTGCTAGGCAACAGCACTCACAATATTTTTGTTGACCACAAACTTAGCTCTGTGTGTTCTCTGAAAGAAGAATGCATTTTCATTTTTTTTCTTTAAGGGAAGGGAAATATTAACTCTAATCTCCTTGGAAACAGATATAATACTAATAAGACAAAGCTAACATATTTATAAAAATTTCTTCACCTAAGAGAAACTGTCTTTACTCCATAACAATGCTACAGACCATTATTAGTGTAGGAAGGGCTTGATACCAGGAAAATGCACCTTAAGTTTATGAGCAAAAATTTATTATGTTTGACTGTTTGTACAATTTGATCTTTCTAAAATGCTTTGGTATTCTAGTGTGGTGGAAGAGAAAAAGCAACTTTGGATTAGAGTGTGGCTATCTGTTATAGAAAAACATGTTGAAAAATGTGTGGGCAAAATCAGCCAGACACACATAGCTTTTATAATTACCTCCACCCAGGCTCTCTGAAGCTTTGTGGCTCACCAAATCCAGAACTGATCCCAAACTCTACCCTGGCTCTGCGTGAGATCTCTAACAAGAGTGAGATCTGGCCTCAGCGTGGAACTGACCTTTGCCTTTGTCAGCTTCTGACTGCTCCTTGCAGATACCTTATTTCACCATATCACAGGACAGGGTATTTAGAGACTAGATGACACTATAGATACATTTTAATATACATCATTTAATGTGTAAATTAGAATCTTTTTAATTTATCAAATTATTTTGAGTAAGATTTTTTTCTTAGCAATTGAAGTAACTACCAATAATAGCTGATTTTTGTGGTGTTTGGGTTATTTTTTTAAGTATTACCTGAAAAAACTGCAGTTTAGGCATTTTGAAGCATAATTTTTTTGATACTTTCTGGATATATAGTTTCAGACTAACACATGTGGGAGTATTATATTTTTGTCAGGAGATGATTTAGAAGTAGGATGTTAATGTACTATTAATACCATGAAGTATTCATGCACTGTAACTAAATACAGTATAAACAAATAAAATATACTAAAATATATTAATATTATAGAGAACATAAATACAAATAGTACCCCCTAGGTTATAAGAAATTACTGATTTAGCAATTAGAATGAATTCTTTATGTATTGTTTTCTAAGTACAACATGAAAATATTTTTCACCAGTTTAGTTCTACAACTATAATGTTTTTAGTTTTTAGGGGCTTTTATTGTATATATGGAATATTAGATATCTGCATATACCAAGTTTAATACTTCTTCAATAAAACATTTATGTTTAATATATATGTAATTAAAATACTATATAATTTTAGAATGTTTACTTGCACACCATAATACATAAGTTTTTTGGCATGAGTGAAACCACGCAAAAAACCCATATGCAGAATCCTATGGGAAGTGTAGAATGAAGCAATCATATTCTGTTTCATAGAAATTTCCAGAGAAACAGGGTTATCTTTTGCAAAATGTTCACTCTTGGTATCTCATGAGTAAAGAAGTATTTCAAATTACTTTGAAAATTATAGCTTGAATGAGGCATAGGAATTGAGGCATATTTACAGTGGCTAGAATTAAGAAATTAATACTAATATTTTTGGAAATGTACAGAGATTATATTTAAAGCACTGCTTGTTGTTTGAGATGTAGATAAAACAAACATGATAAATATAAGGCAAACTTTTGCATCTTGTTAGATAAAAATAATTTTTAATGCATTAGAGTCACAGATGAGTTGCAAGAGTAAATTTTACATTTCTGTATGGGTATTTCAAAGATTGCATGAAATGAAGTTTCTCTTCTGATCCATATCAATTTGTAAAGGTAGGCAATTCAGCTTGCTTTATGAAATATATTCTTATGAAGCATGACAAAATCCAATTTACCAGTAAAATCCATTTAAATTAAAATCAAAGTGTAATTTTCATGTGATTCACTACTTGTACCATAATGATGAAATGAGATCAGATACCTATATTCTGATTTTTTTTAACCTGATTATTTTCAGTCATATTCAGCAGAAATTATCCTTAATGCAAAAATGATAAGAAGGTTGTGGTATTTGATTTTTATACTCTGTCAAATTGTTAAAGCACAAAACTATATTAATGGCCATTTGATAAATGAAAACCTGAAAACCGCTGGTGTTTGAGTATCTGACCAGTGATATGGCTATACCTGCATTCCTCAGACAGGGAATTCACCTTTCTTCCTTCTCTCAAATTTCACTCTAAAAGAATTTTAGAAATGATAACATTATTAAAAGAAGACATTAAAACAAAACAAAACAAAACAATATCTTATAGAATCATAGAATGATTGGAAGGGACCTCAGGGATCATCTAGTTCTACCCCCATGACATGAGTAGAGACACCTTATACAGGTTGCTCAGAGTCCCATCCCACTTGGCCTTGAGCACTACCAGGGATGTTCCATCCGTAGATTCTCTGCACAACCTGATCCTGTGACTCATTACCCTCACAGTAAAAAATTTATTCCATATATCTAATCTAAACCTACTCTCTTTAAGTCTAAAGGCATTTCCCCTTATCCTGTCACTACATGCCCTTGTAAAAAGTCCCTCTCCAGTTCTCCTGTAAATTCCCTTTAGGTACCAGAAAGTGCTATAAGCTTTGCCCAGAGCCTTCACTTCTCCAGGCATATCAATGCCAGCTCTCTCAGTTTTGCTTCATAGAAGTGCTCCAGCCCCCTGATTCTCTTCATGGCCATTCTCTGGACTTGGTCCAGCAGGTTCATATGCTTCTGATGTTGGGGATCCCAAAGCTGGACACAGCAATCCAGGTGGGATCTCATGAGAGTGGCATAGCAGTGAGGAATGGCCTCCAAAAACACCTACTGTCTGCTTTCCACGCAGTGCAGGATACAGTTGGTTTTCTGGGCTGCAAGAGCACATGGCCATGCCATTGAACTTCTTGTCAGCCAGCACATCAAAGTCCTTCTTGGCAGGGCTGTTCTCAATCTGTTGTTTGTCCAGTCTGTATTTGTGCTTCAGGTTTCCCCAAACTACTGCTAGACCTTGCACTTGGCCATGTTGAAACTCCAGATGTTCACACAGCTCCAGATCCCCAGGCTGTGAAGGTCCCTCTGGATGTCCTCCCTTGCCTCCAGTGCATCAACTGCCCCAAAGCTTGGTGTCATCAGCAGCTTGTTCAAGGTGTACTCATTTACACTGTCAATGCTGCTAGCAAAGGAGTTAAACAGTGTTGGTCTCAAGCTTGACCTCTGAAAAATACATTTATATTAAGTATTCGGTGCAGTATTATCTGGTAGAAATATTTTCATTTCCTACTATGACTTGATTTTTCAGAGGATTTGGGGACATATAATTTCAAGGAAAATAGGAGGAACTGAAAATCAACACAGGTCCACCATGCATCTGGTCAGTCATTGGTTTATGATGTGATATTTTCTGCAAAGGTTCATATTATGTTAAAGTTTTGACAGAAATTTTGTTCTGATTCACCAAAGTGTTTAACTTAGTGTTGAAATCTGTAGTCAAGGAAAACATTCAAGTTTGGTGTACTTAAGTTTTTTATATCTGTACTTAAGTTTTTTGTAAGAAATTTTAACTAGTGTTTGAAACTATCATCATTTGCCTACTCAAAATGAAGTTAAAAATAATAAATTGCTTTCATTTAAATAAGATATTTCTAGACTAACAAGAACATATTGAAATACAAAACTGGTCATGCTTAGAATGGACCCTTGAAACTTCTACCTAAATCAAATGCAGCGTTGGAGATTTCAAAAGGTTTTCAGAGCCACTAATTCCCATCAGACATTGATTACTGAATTCCTATGTGCAAATTTAAAAATTTGCTCTGATTGTGGTCAATCACATAGAGGGATTTTCAGTAATTATCTACAGTATGAATATACTTAGTTACTTAAGACATAAAAAAAAAAAAATTCTGAATAAAGCTGTAAGAACACATTAAATTTAAGGGTGCTAATTTTTTTAAGAAGGCAGAAGTGTGCATTCTGCGTTAAAATAAGACAGTAAAAACAGTATGAAGAATTTGGTAATGTATTACTTTAAATTGTAAGATATTGAGGTTTATTAGATGAAAAATGGGGATGTAGGTGTTCCTCCACAATAAAATGTCTTTTTATTAAATTTTGAAGCTGTTGTATTGTTGAAGACAGGATTAAAAAAAAAAAAAAAAAAAAAAAAAAAAAAAAAACAACCTGGAGTTACCATACATATTCTGGTGTAAGTTATACAGAACAGTAATGTTTTCTTCTATAAATTTCAATATTTCTATAAAATTAAAAAGGAAAGAAAAATCATGCAGTTGTCAAAAACATAGTGTGCCACTTCAAATGCATTACCATAATTATTCTCCAATAATTCCCTTTTTTGGAATCGCTAAGCAGTTTAAAATTTGAATCTGCATGTCATATAAATTCAGGAGGATAATGTAACTGAAAAAAAGGAAAAAAAAAAAAATAAAGGAACTCTGATTGATTTTCATATGCCTGCCTTTTGATATAGATTTCTTGTTGGGTACATCACTGAAAAGGATCTTAATTGTTTATTGATTTAATTTAGGAAGTCAGTTACCTGTTTTGATAGAATGAAATTAAGGAGTGGAATCATCAACTGGTCTAGACCTAGTTATTCAGTTAGAGCATCTTGTAAGTACGAGAGACTTTCTGACGAGGTTTAATCCATCATGAGATAACTTTCCAGCAGTAAAAGTCCTCCTTAAACTCAAAGCTATTGTTTCATCTGGGTCTCTGCTTACTAAATAAATTCTTAAGAGCCTGGACTGAATTGGTATCACTTATGGAAATACTAGTTTAACATTGTTCTTTAAATCACCTCACTGGTTTCAATACTAGGAAAAGAAGCAGGATGTAGATCTTGAAAAGTCACATGAATGGAATGAAAAAAAGTAAGAGAGTTATTTGAATCTCAGAATAGACTCACATTGAATTTTCGCTGATTTTTTTGCACGTAAATTGTGAAAGTTCTTAGCTCTGCATTAACCAATATGCTGTTTGCAGTACAATCATGGCTAAGTTAACCCTTTTGGAAGCTTATGCATTGGTTTAGGAAGTTGTTTGTAAACATTGTTTTAGGTGGAAAAATGAGTTGTATATCTCCAAAAAACGTATTTTTCCTTAGGATATGTCTGCTTGCACACTGTTAAGAAATAAATTCTTTGTATCTACAGCTATCAGTTTGAGTGTCATTGGAGTCATATCATAATTGAAAATAACAAGACTAGAGACAAATTTTCTCCCACTCAGTTCATCATTAGCTAAGTAATAACTGGTTTGGTGATTTAATTGCATTTTCTTGTAGGGAAAGGCTCAATTTTTAATGATAATATAGTGATCAAGCACCTGATTAGCCAGTCACTACTCAAGGAAAAGCAAAGCTGGCAGAGACAGCCTGGTGTGAGCCAGACGAGAGCACAGCCGCAGCAGCCAGCATCCAAAATCAGGCTAGGGGTAGGAATGGGCACAGGCCAAAGTGCTGGGTACCCAAGGCAAAGGACAAAGGTCCCCAGCTCAACTTCCTCCCAGGGGTTTCTCCCATCAGTCTGATCCAAGGTGGCTCAGCTGCACTGTTAGTAAAGCTGGCCTTGAGCACAGGCAGCCATAGCCCAGGTGGGTAAAATTGAAGAGATATGGTCTGCTCAAGGCCCAAAAAATAACAGTGTTTCAAGTATTTTTCTTCATTGCCATGATTTTCTTTCTTTGCTGATGAATCTATTACTCAAAGAAAGCGAAAAATATGTGTTGTTGGGTGACATGCAATGTGTGGAATGCTGTGGATACAGGTGAAAGCCAGGGAAAGAAGCACCTTGGATTTTCTCAGGCTGCTCAAGGAAAATATTAGAGAAAGAATTACAACAATGATTAAACACCTGGTGGATATATGAGAGATGTGATGTTTACATGAAAGCATGTTTACCAAGGGTGTTACCTGCCTTGCACCAATGAAAATTCTTCTGTCATTGCTACCACGATCTACTCTATATAAGTGCGATTTGATTCTTTAATAAAGGGCTTTTTACTTCTCTTCTGCATGAAGGAAGTATTGTTGCTACATCCTTTTCACCACTCTCCTAGCCTGACAGCAACAGAATGCCTCACTGGTTTTTCCACTGATATTCTGTGTACACTGAGGTGCAGATTATGTACATTTTTCTTACCAAAAAAAAAAAAAAAAAAAAATTCTGCACCGGAGGAAATTGTATTCGTTTGTGTTCGAAAACTCAAGAAAAAAATCAATTTTGTTAGTTGTGCTTTATCTGGATGTTCTCACATAACCCCAATTGTTAAGTAGCCTGATATAAATTTAACAAAGGAACCATTAAATTACTCCTTAAATGCATGCTGAATTGCATTTTGGAGATTGTAAACCAGACTAATTTAAATCACCTCTCAGCAGTTTGCATCAGAAGAATAACAAACTATGTTTCTTCAATGAATGCTAAATCAAAGGATCTAGTAAGGCCTTTCATTTAATGTCTTATCCAATACTTGTTTCCATCAGTCAATGAAGAATAAATCCTCTTTTTCAATTTACTAACACTTAAAATCTATTACTTTTCCTAGCAAGGAGTGGTAACCTGCAAAAAGGGAATACATAGTTTGTACTTAGTTATTTTTATTCTAACCTTGTTTTATTTTGTTAAATTATCCAAAGAGCATGAGAAAGAGCATGATTGTTTTTTCTGTTTAAGTCTACATCCTGTCGTAAAATAAATACAGTCTCACCTGTTTCAATGACAAGATTAGTTTATTTTGAAATGTATTTAGGAGGGATGCAAATCCAAAAATACTAAGACTTGAGTAAATCTTATGGATGTTTATATATATATATATATTTGCATTTTCTTGATGTACCTATAGGAGAGAGTTATTTGACTAATGGTTTAACCCAAGAGAGAAAGAATTACAGTTTTTTTTCTCCCTCTAGAGGTAATTTTTATGTAAAATTTAATACTAGTTCTAGAATCAATATTGTCAGACTATGTTATATTTTGAAAAACTGTTTATTTTAATTTTAAAGTAATTGCAGGAAAAGATCTCTACCTTTCTTTTCATGTTTACAGTGCCAACCAATTTCCTTTTGTGGATTATTTAGATATGAAATTTGTTAAATTTTGATAAGTCCTGGTTAAAGATCAAAAGTTGTCTTCTTATCATCCAAATAATGTGTCAACCAGGGTAAAGGTCAAAAAAGTACATATTATATTGTCATTGTAATTCAATGAAATAATAAAAATGAACACAGATGACTAATTGTGTGTTGTGGTTTAGTACCAGCCAGCAACCAAACCTCACACAACCTATCATCCACTCCTCCACCAGAATGATCTGGAGGGGTTAAAGGATGGAAAATTCCTGGGCTGAGATAAAGACAGTTTATTAGAGGAAACAAAAGCTATGCTCACAAATAAGGTAAGATAAGGAATTCTTCACCTCTTGCCATGGGCAGGCAGGTATTCAGCCATCTCCAGGAGAGCAGGGGTCAGGACATCACTAACTGCTTCCTCCTGGATTACAGGGGATGTCCCTGTCTACAGGCTCAGAGGCTGCTGCCCTAAGGATGGTCATTTAAAGAGTGACACAAAGAAGGCATTAAGATATTGATACAAGAAAGGCAGTATGAATGTTTTAAAATATATATATATGTTTTTAAAAATGTGAGATTTTTTCTCCCATAGAAAATATTTTTACAATTCTATAGTTCTTAAAGAACAGATTTTACATTTCTTTCCATTTCTAGTATATTCTTATAACACTCAAGCAGCCATAATAAGTGTTTATAGCTCTTAATTAGAGACAGTGAGAGAGATGAGAGATGATGAAGATTTTATTGGAGATTTGAGGAATATAATTCATTCAAAAGGACAAAAAAACTTGACATTTCCCAATCCCTATCCCAAGCCCACAGATGTACCCAGAATTGTAGGTTCACTACCACCTTTTAACAATGAGAGATTGAACACCACATGATAAGTAGCTTAAATAGCTTGAATAAAAGGAGTATGAAAAACCTTAGATAACAGGCAAACAGGAAAGAAATAGGGATGCAAATATTTTGGAAAATAAAACAGGAGATTTCAGCTTTTTAGAGAGTAAATGTTTCCAATAAAAAGAGACCCTGCCACACTGTTTCAAGGGAAGACTACTGGAGTCAAGAGATTTTATATAAAGAATCCTGGGAATAAAGTAGTTGTTGATGAGGTTAGATAAAAACCCTAGATTTAGCTATGTCTCTAAGTCATTGAACACACTAGTCAGGCAAAAAAAAAAAAAAAAAAAAAAAAATCAGCATCTAAAACACACTGTCTGAAATGAATTAACTTAATCTAACCAGCAGGAAATAATTCTGGAGTTAACCTAATTCTCTCATCCTTCTTACACAAACTGAATTGCTGACTTTAGAAATGTAAGAAAAGAAATGCATGCAGAGAATTTTAAAATATTTACTCATTCTAGAAGCATGATAATCTACAGTGTTGTTGCAGACATGGAATTTGTCAGTTTCTAAACAGCTCTTCCCTCCATAGGCTCACCAGGGTGACATTGGCTTTCCAGCATTTTTATTGTTTCAGGAGTAGACTGTAGTTGAAGTTGAAAAACCTTTTACTGTCCTGTTTCATTTAAACACTGCCATACACCCATCCATCTGTGAATAGTTTCAAGTATGCTTATACAAATTTCAGCCAAAATTTCACTGATGTGTGGAAAAGTAGGTGTTGTGGAATAAAATGCTTTAAAGCTTTGAAGGCTTTACAAATTCCAGGAAAAATTGTCAGCTTGGGGGAAAAAAAAAACCAAACCAACAAAACATTGAAGCTATTACTCCCACTGGGATTTATTCTTAATCATATTTTAGAATAACAGAATAATATAAGTTAGAATGGATGTCTGGTGTTCTGTCTTTGACAATCTGAACAATTCTACCTCACTTTTTGTTGTCAGAAGACTTTCACACCTTTTATCATTTGCAGTGATGTCATCTAGGTCTTTTTGAGTGTCACTTTAACCTTTTTGTAATAAGGGGACCAGAACTGCACAGTGTTTAAGGTATGGGTAAACCATAGATTGATACAGTTTTTTCCTATATTTATTTTTGTTCTTCACTCCTTTCCTGCTAATTCATTGCACTTTTTTGTTATAAATGAATGATAAAATGATGTAATCCCAGAGATATCTTCCTTACCAACTCCAGGTAGTGGTAAATTAGTGAAGACTGCTCTAGAAGATTGTAGATCTACAGAAATAAAGGGTTCTTTAGTTCTGCTGTTTGTGAACTAGATGTCAAGAGCTAGGCAGAACTTCTGCAAGTCTGTAATATAAACTATCCATGAAAATAGACTAAGCTGACTAATTAGATGAGAAATTCACCTTTTAAGGACTAATGTTTGAGAGATGGTTAACAGTGGATTGCCTGTGTCTTTGTTCCTATCTCTATACTGTAATATTTAATTTATGAACTGTAATTCACACATTAAAAAAAAAAAAAAAAAAAAAAAAAAAAAAAAGCAGCAAAGCCTGCATATGTAAAGGGACAGCATGTGACAATTTCTGTTACTTTCTTTAAAACTTCCTGGAAGGAAAAAGTTGATCCACTATTTTACATTTTAAATATTCTGAAAAAAATATTTGGAAATCACGTTTTCTGCACAATCACAGAAGTGGAAGATCAATATTTGCAAAATGTCTTTTTGAAGTTTTAGGAGTAAGGTAGTACCTCACAGGCAGGTCCAGTGTGCTTCTATGCACACATTTTCATATTCATCCAAAAAATCCCAGATGAATTATGACAGGCAAATTCTGCTGTTTAAACTCCTTTTCATTAATCCTAACCTGCAGATAAATATACAAGGGGGCTGAGATTTGGAGACTGCATAAAAGATTACATTTGAAAGTCACCCTCCTCTCTTGAGGTGTTTGCATATGCTGGAAAGAGCTTTTCACGAACAGACATCTTTCTTGAGAATTCATTTCTCAAGCACCTAGATTCTATCAGAAGCAAAATATGCTGTGGAGAAATAAGTGTATGCAATTTCTAGAATATGTTTAAAGCAAATAACAGAAAATGAGACAGAGGGTAATACAGGGATATTATAGTAATTTTGCAATGGAACAGAGGCTAGTGTAAGAATTATAAATGTAGATTTTTTCCAATTAAAAAAATTATTAGGTTGAGAACAACAGTTTATGAAATTCAAATTTCAAACAGACATCTACCTCTACAGTTTCAGCATCACATCTGCTCAAACTTGGGACAGAATATGAACTATACTAACTCATAACTTTCTTCTACACATCAGCACAGCAGACAAGTTTCTGTAATTTAGTTTTATACAGATTTGTTCAGGACAAATGAAAATCTCCTCAAAAGGCTCCCTAACCAAGTGAACTGCCTATTTCCTGAGTAATGATAAAGAGCTGCAAAGTGCAGTCCTTCCCTAGAATGTGTTCCTCTTTCAGCTAGGTACCAGCTGCAAACTGATTTTCACATATGTCTTCTTTAAGTTTGATGTTAGGTCTGATATTTCCCACACTCAAGAAATCTAAAGAAGGCCGAAAGGAAATGTTTGGATCATGAAACCTGTGATTTTGAGTAATTTTTCACTTGAAGAAAGCTGAGTTGTTTTTTAATACTGCATAAGTTTCTTTTTTTCTTCTAAATTTTCTGTGCTTTATTATTACTTGCTTATAGCAAATTTGCAGCTTGAATTTAAACAATAGTCGAGGGTTCTTTTAGTCAGTTATCACAGATATTTTTATTGATGTTTCCGTTAAGTTTTCTATATTTATTTCACATATGACATTTTCACCTCTTCACAGAAGATTATAGCTATAATTAAGGGATGACACCTACATTTAAAGATATTTTATGACATTTCAGCTATATATATAAAGTCTCAGTCTAAATTTCTCTTAGTTTTTTGTGGAACTAACCATATGAGCCCCTAGTTCCTGTCCAGTGCCATAAATGTCACCACACCTAGAGCCAAAAGAGAAAAATAAAGTCAATATAATTAACAGATTGTGTAATCACAACTTTTCTTTAAATATGCATGCACAAAGAATCTATGGATATTAAGCTGCACAAATAACCTTTCCTTAATAATTCCCCAGTTTGAATGCTTTACTTAGCAGTCTTAAAATATCTAATATATTTTATATTTAATAAAGGAAATCACTGAAGCATCACCAGCATTTGGGAGGATGTTATTCTCTCAGAGTTTAAAATTCTGATCATTTGTATTGAAGAATGAAATGACTGAATTTTCTTTTGAAATTACTCCAACTGAAAATATATGTTAATGTAGGATCAGGACAATGACTTGACAACATGATCTAAAAATTACCTTGACATGTAAGTATACAGTACATACATGAAAACCTAGTAGAATGATGGAACATGTATTATAGCAATTGATAGAATGTGTAAAAACCAAGTGAAGAATGGGTCAAAATTGCTCTCACAACAAATATGTGAGATTTGATTCTGTCGCAATATGAATGGAAATTAGTATTTGCAAGGGGAAAAAAACCTCTTATTTTGCTATCAATAATCAAAACCTGAAGAGTCTGACATGATTACTGAGTCTTCCTTGACTGTATATCCAGTATCTTCTCTATTAATGTGGAATAATAAAAAAGTGTATTGCAAAATTTTCTACAGATTTATTTTAAATTAAACTAAACTATTTTGTGCACAATAATTCTGTGTGAATTATTTTGGTTTCTTTTTTCACTTAAGATAAGCACATGACAATGTAAAATAATATTTTACCAGTTTGAAATTATCAACATGAACAGCTCAAAACCCTCTCATTTATTTTTGCAGAACTATACTCTTATAAGTACCTATTTAGCAAGCATTCCATTATTTTAGTTTCAGATATAAACCTTATGCAATATCAGAATATAATGGTTGTTTTTGATAGATGCTTGCTGAGCTCTGTGTTTGTGTGTTATGTGTGTGTGTTTTGTAGACAGGAAGATTCAGGGCTTTCTGAAGCTTTGAGGGGCACTGCCTCATACTAGTGAAGCCCATAAAACTGTCTGTACTGTCCCAGGGCACTCATATCTATGCTTCACAAGAGGCCAAATTTTGAAGACATGCATTTCCTTTAGTTCTTTTTCTTCCTATTTTTGTCTTTGACAGGCTGATATTTCTGACATATTTGTTTTCCAGCAAAGCTCTGGAAAGCAAGAATGGTCACAGCACCCCCCATTTTACTTTTGGTATGCTTACTCCATTTTTTCACATTACCATGTTATATAACATTTATTCTTATTCATCTAGGTTGTGTACTTCAGTCCATGGCTGTGTGGAATACTATTCTAAAATGTTACAATCCAGAAGCAGGAGGAGGATGATAACTTTTGGTAACAGATCAGAACAAGATGGCAGATTTCCAGAAAGAAGATGCAGGTCTGACTGCATTTGAACTGTTATGTCATGGACTTTGATTTGGAAAGATAGAAGATCACCTCAGCTGAACCAGTTTGCCATTCTGGAAGCAGAGATCTGACATTATCAGTGTACTAGCCATCAGAGAGTTAGCTAGGCTGCCAAATGGTTATTAAATGCAAATATAATAATTCAAATCCTTTTGCCTGTTTTTTTCCAGTGACTGTGACTATGTTGGAAAGCAATTTTATTGACCCTGGTCCTTACTTTACACTTAACAGAAAATAAATTAGATTTTTCATTGTGACTACGGTTGGAGGACATGAAAAGCTTAGAGCTGAAAAAAATCTGAACTCACGGTTTATTCTGGCACAAAATTCTACTGAAACAAATTTTAAACTACTTATATATAATTCTGAAACAGTTACATTCCATCCCAGGAAAACAGAGTAGGGGAATCTTCTATAATTGCATGATAAGATCAATAATGATACAGTATTAAAAGAAGCTTATAAAATAATAATCCTTTTATATAGCTTTAGAGGTGTCTGGGAGATTAAAACCAATATATTTTGCCATGCTTACTCAGGAATTTTTCTATGTCAGGCAGACTTAAATAGATAACAGTCCCTGAGGATACAATCAAATGATGTTCCTCTTCTGCTTTGCTGTATCAATGCTGGGAGGAAAGCTTTCAATAAAGTTCTCTGAGTGAAATACAGTTCTTCCAAAAATAATTTCAAATAAAGATATAGATTTATGTATGTATTTTTGTGTGTGAAATTATTAATTTATTTATTTATTTATTTATTTATTTCTATAAAGGTAAAGACATTAGTAATTTGGCGATTCCATAAGAAAAAAAAAAATCTAAAATACGGTACCTCCTTTTATAAAACCATCATAATCTATTTATAGAACTATAAGTGGACTTTTTCTCAAATACCATGATTTAGGATCAACTGCCATACATATTTAGACAAATATTACAGTAGACTTACAGTAGGAATACTACAGTGGAAAAAGCCTGTAACACTGGTTGTATTTATAGATTTCAGAGGTGTCTTGGAATTGGGATATAATTCAGGAATTCAATATTTCTTATAAATAGTTCCTAAACTCTTGTCAAACATATCTTTCCTCTTTTACTCAAAATATAGTAGAATATTCCTCTTTTACTCAAAATATAGTAGACTAAAAGAATAGTGTAATTCAAGTAGCCATAAAATGAAACCCACATATACAAAATTTGACACTGGAGTTGGATTTTGACCCTATTGACAATGAAAGTTGGTGCAATCTCTAACAGCTTTTAGATGCCTATTTCAGCTACAGTCATTTGAAAATCTTTAAAAGCATTCATTCAATTTATAATTTGACCTCGATTCTAGCTGTATTACTCAACATGCTACATGATAGAGGCCATAGAAAAACCCTTATCTGTTCTTATATCACCTATTCCTACTTGGAGGAATGCAGCAAGTATAAACATCTTTTTAACCCAATGGACAAAAATGTCATGATCAAGTTATATGGATACTGGTTACAGAATTCATTCAAATTCAGTGACTTAGTTATTTTTGGCCAATTAATTTTGTATTTCTTAATTTTTCAATGAAGTGCACATGGAGATAGGAGTGACATAGAAGTTTTTTTCAAAATTTTCTCTTACACATATCAACCCATTTCAAATGCTTCATATTGAAATTATTTTTTTAAAATCCCTTTATGATAATGATTTAAAGCTTCTTACAAATTTTCCGAGAAATCTGTGGCTGAAAACTATGCTCAACAGAGAAAAGAGGCAAAGATCCATAATCAAATAGTAACATTTAAGACAACTGAATATAAGTGAGATTTTACTATATTAAATTAGTTCTCTTCCATGAAGAAACACTCTGAGAGCAGTAGGAATTTTTTCTTTAAAAAGAAAGAGAAATTAGGAAAAAATTAATATTAATTTGTATAAATTTTTATTCAATTAAAAGTAAAAAAAATGGTTGCATATTTAACCAAAGAATGTTTTGTTAAGATGCTGCTGTTAATATCCCTGAAAAGGAGAGAGCTCAAGTGTATCTGGGTTTTCTGCATAAGTAGTCTGCTTACATTACATGCTCAGAATTTAGTGCAATGTAAGTTCCTAAGGAATGTAATAGTTTATTGGTAGAATAATTTTATTTGTGGCATCTTTCCCAGATTTAGAAATAAAGCAGAATTTTTATGACAATTTGATTTGACCTATTGCATAATGTGGCAAGGAATTCTGATGGAAGAAAAATTTATATAAGGTTGTATTCCCTACAAAAATGACCATGTTCTTTCAAACATTTACTTCCTCTCAAGAGCTGCAGTAACAGAAAATTCATTACATTCCTTTGTAAATTATTTCTCTTCTGTGATTTGTCCCACTTTTTATAAATTGGCAAATTATTGTTATTGAGTAAATTTTTCCAGTGTAAATTTTAAATTTTCTTTCTGTGATGCTTTTTTTCCTAGGTTAAAAATCTACACAGTCTCAAGATCATAAATTACCTCTACATTTAACTTCTGTACTGGGACAGAAGATTTTAACAATTTCATTACATTTTCACCCTGATCAGAGAAGATTAAGAGACAGTACATTCCAGGTAATACATGGGAAAAAAAAAGTGGTATTTATTTTTCACATCCAAGGTTTTCAGATGTGTCTAAATTTTTTCAGATTAATTCCTTAGCAAAAAAAAGTAAAGAAAAAAAGAAAAAGCAATTAATTTATATGTGCCAATTCCATTGAGGAATGGTTGGTTTCATTGCCATTTAGACACCAAAATTTGCTGTGCTATATTCTAAACACCAAGATAAACTCCTGGTTGTTTCCAGAAGAATTGGGAGAAATTCCACAAAAACAGACTTAGATACTTGCTGTGCAATCATATGCATGATAACAATGGCCAAAACCAGACATTTTAGAAAAAGAAGGAAAATATTTAAAAACTTTATGTGCTTGTCTCTTACATATATTTGTATGGAAAGATAAAGTTAGGAAGGAAAAGGAGACAGACAGAAAGAAAAGGTAATTTAAGATTTATGAACCTGATAAGAAATCAAAGGTGGGAAGATCATTTTCTCAGCAGAAAGGGGAATAATTTATTCTGGAAGTGTATCTTGTGATGTGTACTGGGGTGGAGTGAAAACCAGTCCCACTAACTCTTATGGCAAAACTCCCATTAACTTTAGTCTGTGTGTAAAATGGATTCAAATCCTTCAAAAATCCAAAGAGCACAGTCAAGTGGCATAACTCACCTTCCCCAAGGTAACTTCACTCTGCAATAATAGCTGCAGAGTAACCTGGAAGCAGGTGGTACAATGCAGTATCTCATAGTTAATAGACATTTTTATAGAACATATGTCCAGCTGCAGCTCTGCACAGTTGTCATGGGCCATGAATTCTACAAGAAGATATCAGTGCTAGTTGAATTGCACCCTCCTCTCAAAAATTTTGATGCCTTTACTTGTACCAAACCTCCTCATCTCTACATTCCAAAACAACATTTGGTTTTCAAAATATGACAAAGATGGACTTCCTTTCTTTAGCTACATAAAGATATGAAAATACAATGATACAAATGACAATTAAGAATGGCAAAGGTAAAAAAGAGTAGCACATAAAGAAGAGAAAATTAAACAGGAAAAAAAATACATTTCTTAATATTTTTCTGTTTCTGTCTGCTGGTACCAAATTGCTCTTCCTTGTTTAGGTGGCATCCTGCAACTCATAGTCTGACCTTCCCATTTCTCCAATAGCCATCTCTTACTTATCACATTATTCTTTTCTTTTATGAAGCCTATATTTAATGAAATAGCTGAGCTTGATAGTCAGTATACAAACCAAAGCTCAAGCTGAATTGAGTCCAAAAGGTGCAGAATATATGTTAAAGGTTTGGGCTAAACTCACTAGCTCTGGGAAAGAGATGAAACACCATGGCTCCATTAAGATCAACCAAATCAAATTTGTAGAACAATCTCTTTGGACCCAAGAACATCTGTTCACCCACAAATTTGGCATTTTTCATAATTGTTGAATTTCTTTTACTTTTTTTTTTTTTCTACTCCACCTGCAGCTTTGGATTATGTGATTTTTAGCCACAGTGGCAAACACCCCCAGCTGAGTGAGTTTTGGCCCTAGTCTCTTTGTTGTGACTATCTACACAGTTCAGGACTTTTTTCAGTATATATTGTGCTTGAATTGTGCTGTTTAACTGAATGGCCTTCAAAGTTATGGTAAAATCTGTTAAGATTCTCAGCAATCAAATCCTGGATCTTTTCTTTTTTTTTTTTTTTTTTTTCAGTGATAACTAAAAAAAGAATCACACATATTTTTAAGGTGTTAACAGAGACATCATTATGTACAGATGAGAATTTCATATGTGAAATTATACCCCTCTTCAAAGGAAAGATTTAGTGGATTTCAGCCTAGTATATATTGTCAAAATGAAAGCTAAAGAGAGTGTTGTGACACTTTGCATTCTATGGGCATGGATGGGCATGGATGGGCAGAACCATGAATTAGCTTCCTATCTAATCTTTCAGCAGAAGTGTAGTAAAGTAGGGACAGTTAGGAAAATAAACTGTCCCTTACTCAATTTCACACAAGATATCAGAAATCTTTTTCTTCTAAGTATAGCTAACTGGGCTACATTAAAAAATATCCAAATATACAGTTCAGAGCCTTACCATCTGGTCAGTTAAAATAGAAAAAATATTATATTTCTTACCAGTGTAAAGATAACAGTATAAAACTAGATAATATTTTTTATAAAGTAGCCTCTTTTTAACAAAAGTGATTTATTTATTCATCCATAACTAAACTATGCCAACAGATGGAGAAAACCTGTTATATCTGTAGACTTTTATAAACTTTTATCTACTAAGATAATACCTTCTCCCAGCCTTGTCTTCATGTTATTTGAGATCATGATTGCCAAATAAAATAAAAAGCATGAAAATATAGACTTTATAATTAAAAAACTAGTTAATCCAAAAATCTAAATTCACTTCCCTTTTCTTTATAATATATCTCCCTATAGAAAAAGCCTTTAAGCAGATGTATGGGAGGGTGTAAATATATTACTATAAATTTTCTTTTAGAAGGTTAACACAGATCTTTGAGGATGTTTTCTGCTGGTTTTTGTACCCCTCTTAGAAGCATGTATTTCTTTCAGTTTGGATGAGATGTTCAAAGCTTAATAAAATGCTGGTTAGCAGACTTTTAGTCCCAGAGTGATCATCTGTGTCATCTGTAATGCATAAAGTGAGGTTTATTAGATTGGAAATTATATACATTATATACAAATGAAAATTTTTCCATCCTTAGCTTTTCTCCTTTTAAAATTCAATGCAAGCATTAACAAATCTTTTTTTTTTTTTCACTTATGTAGCCAAATATTGCAAAATGCTATAGCATGAGTACATTAGGAATGTGTTTTGCCAAGAAAGTGTATAAAACTGATGACATAAAAGGAAAAATACTGTTCTTTAAATTAGTAATATGTGGGGTTTTTTTTTTTTTTTTTTTTTCTTTTTTACTTTTTTTTAAAGATATATGCATAAAATATTCCATAGAATTATCATTCAATTTGATTTGATTCTTTTGGGGTTTTTTTCTTTACTAATTTTTTTTTTTTTTTTTTTTTTTCTTTGCTAATCAGGAACTCCTCCATTCTTGTCTTATCTTGAATATTCTTTGTAAGGCAATGGAGCTGTGATGTACAAATGTAGGAACCAAAAGCATTCTGGTAAATCAATTGAAAATATATTTTAAATCAAGAAATACCTGGTGCTTAACCCGTCTCTGGTTTGTGACTTAATAAAATGATGAAATTATGTGAACTAGTTTTTTGATTGTTGTAAAAGCTGAGAAATTTAGATATGAAGTGCCATAAAAAAAAAAAAAAAAAAAAAAAAAAGTGCAATTAAAAAAATAGGCAGTTCCCAGGAATATTGAAAAACTTAAAAAACAAAAAACAAAACACTGAGTCCTAAGAAATTTCTATGTGTACTATGGAAAACATATGAAACAAATTGTCTCTCTCTACTAAATTGCTGCTTTAGAAAGTCTAATTTGTTGCAAATCAGACTAAATTGCAGTTTAAAATGAGAACATTGCTACCTTGCACTTCATGTTACAATGCTGCATCCTAACACTGTGTAAGCCATCACAAGATTTAGAGCTCTGCTCAATCAGGGACAACAAAATTAGAAAAAAATGGAGAGGGATCAATACAAAGTGTTGTCTGGCATAATGAAACAGCCCCTAGGTAGAAAATCTATTTTATTTCTCTCAGCAGCTGTACTCTTTGACAATCTCTGAACCAGTCCCGCAAACAGTCAGGTGATTTATTTTATTGAGGGAAAACATGGAGTTACATGTCTTATATTACACAAATACAATTATGTTGATCAATAAAGCGGTTAAACAATTTAGTTTTTATTCCTAAAGATACTTGTGTTAACACTACTTTAATACAAGATTAAGAATTACTTTGTATTTTATGTTGTTATGGCAATCAAAGTTTAGCAGGTAATGCCATCCACAGTGCTTTTATGCAACATCAGAGTTTGTACCAGATGTTTTTGAGTAATGACAGAAATAAAAATATTCCTTTTATGACTGAACACTCAGTACATAGTGTGGAATACTCAGAGCCTACTTCTTTCTGTTATCTATGTCAGGGTCTAGGGAAGACTTGCCTATATACATTGAGGTTTCTAATACAGAGCATTATGCCACTCATGCCTCTGTGTCTTTTTTTTTTTCAAAGCCTCCCTGGATGCAGAAATTCTGCTTCTGCACATGCTCACAGGCAGTTCAGTCAATAGGGATACAGACCACATTCTCAAACCTATTTTTGTGAGAATTAAGATGTCCTTAACACTTTCACCTATTCTTAAGTGGATGACCTTGGCAGTCTTTCCAGATTGCTACTGACTGGCCCTGTTACTGCACTATCAACACCAAACACAACAAAACCAATACCAAGCAAAAAAAAAAAAAGATGAGAGCTATAGAAGTGTCTGAGTACACAAAAACACTCTATATTTATAATGAAGGTGTAATGACACTGATTTTGTAGTTTGAAATATGTTCCTTCGCCTTTTGACAGGCTCAAGAATCTTCACAGTATATTCTATATCTTGTTCCAAGTGTGAACTAATTTAGATTCTGTTCAAAGCTGTCACAATGCCAGAGATTTCATTGCTCATTTATGCAG
Source organism: Muscicapa striata striata (assembly GCA_030060385.1). Lineage (NCBI taxonomy): Eukaryota > Metazoa > Chordata > Aves > Passeriformes > Muscicapidae > Muscicapa > Muscicapa striata. The sequence goes on along the minus strand of JAREIS010000014.1, from coordinate 1,842,902 downwards.
GTAATACTAAATAAATATTAACATTTAAAATTAAATGCCAAGGTCAGGATAAAAAATGAGACAAAAATCGGATGTTGCATCACTACCACATTGATACATTTTTTTCTTAGAATTACCACATAGAGCTTAAATACATCATTAAGTTCTTGACATTTATAGCTCAGAGCTGCCATAATATCCATATTATCAAATCTGCTTACACAGGGAAAAGGCCTTCTTTATTTTTAATTCTTTGTTCCATTAAAGTTATTAATGTCTTAAGCCATCCAAAAAAAAAAAAAAAAAAAAGTAATTAGCCAAAATTCCCTCGTTACCACTAATATCTGAAACAAAAGCAAGGATCTATGTATTTTGTAAAATTTTGTTAGGTTTTGATAGTAAATAACCTTTCTCCAGATGGAAGAGTTTGAATAATTTACTGCTTCAACTGTGTCTATTTCTGTATTCAGGTTGCTATTATTCAGAAGTCTAGCATATGGTAAAGTTACATGTATATGTTCGACTAGCAGTATTAGAGAATCTAGCAAATCAGAAAATGTGAAGTTTCTTAAAGGGAATTGAGGATGATTATGCATGAACTTTGTAAGTATGAGCTTCTAGATTTCAAACTACCAAAACAGATGATAAAGTTGTATTGAAGAGTACAAAAGACAGTTTTCATATACTTGCTCTTACTTTTTAAATGGTGTTTTAATAACAGTGCTTGGTTTACTTAGTTCACATTCAGTACCACCTAAAAAAGTGGATTTTTGAAAATGTGCTTGCCAAAAAAAACCACATAATCATGTTCAGTTAAAGGCTGGGTGTCCTGGTCAATGGCAAGTAGAACATGAGCCAGCAGTGCCCTGGCAGCCAGGAGGGACAGCCTGGAGTGTCCTGGAGTGCATCAGGCACAGCATCCCAACCAGGCAAGGGAGGGGATTGTCCTCACCTCCAGTGCTGGGGGCAGTTCTGGGTGCCACAACATAAAACAGACACTGAACTATTGGAGAGGGTTCAAAGGAGAGCTACAAAGATGGTGAAGGGCTTGAGGAGAAGCCATGTGAGGAGCAGCTGAGGTCACTTGGTCTCAAGGAGACCTCACTGCATCTGCAGGCTCCTCACAAGGGGAGGTGGAGAGGCAGACACTGATCTCTTCTCTCTCGTGACCAGTGACAGGACTCAAAGAAAAGGCATGAAGCTGAGTTGGGGGAGGTTTAGATTAAATATTAGGAAACAGTTTTGTCACAGCCTGTGGGGTCTCCTGAGCCTGAATTCTCCACAGCAGGACATTTAGATGGTTTAGAGTTCAGGTTTTCCCAGCTCGATCACTGAAGAAAGGTCAGGAGGCCGCCTTCTGAGGTTCCCAAGGTTGTTTATGTAAGAAATTCTTTCTCTGACTAACAGAGATCTGTCCAGCTAGATGATTCAAGGCACACTGCCTGCCCTTGGGGCAGGACTTATCTTTTATATTATACATTACGTACCTAATATTTACAATTGTTTTCCAATACGTGACAATTTTATTACACTGTCCAACTTTGTCCCAAACCAATCCAGTGATGCCATCCTGGCACAAACATGGATGGCATGAAGAAGAAGAAACAAAAGACATACCAGGCCCAAAATCCTCCATCTTAACCTTAAACTCCCTAATATAAACATTTCTAAAAATTCACTTTTCTACCTTCCAACAATTGAATTTATACTCTACTTATTTTTTGTGACTTGTAATTCTTCCTGCAATGTTGGTAATTTTTTCCAGGGACTTAAATCCAGTCTCCAGCATGCCAGGGCTCTGAGCCCTGTCTGGAGGGTCTCGAGGCATCCAGGGAAGCCAGGGGAACACCCTGGACTCCCACAAGATTTTCATCCAGGTGGTGTTTGGGCACAGGCTCCCCAGGACAGTGGTCCCAGCACCAAGCCTGACAGAGCTCAAGAAATGTTTGGAGAGTGCTCCCAGGCACATGGTGTGACTTGGGGTGTCCTGTGCAGGGCAGGAGTTGGACTCAATGATCCTTGTGGGTTTTTTCTGCAAGCATATTCTATGATAATAACAAATCTGGATGAATTTTAATACTTGCTGCAAACATGAAAATTAGAAAGCAATGATATCTGACTCTTCTTGTATCAGATATTAAGAGTAAAAAGTAATATGACCAGAGACATTGAATTTATTTTATTCTAGTCTTCACAGAAATGCTAAAGAAGTAGAAAAGGTGTATAACTACTGTTTCAACTATAAATTTGTGATGACATAATATTACTGAACACCTCAGCTGTGGGTGAAAATGGACACCATCTGCCTTTTTATTCTTTTAAAAGAAGCCCCCCTGAGCTATCACCTCCTCCTCAGCTGTTTAGAAACAGGTCATTACTTTATCTGACATCTCAGCTACCATCTGCTAAGAAATTTTATCTCATATTCTATCTGATTGTTTGTATGTCTTTGCTTCATAGAAATGGAAATACAGGAAAAAACAGTAAAAATATTTGTCAGAGGTATCTCAAAAATCTCTTATCAGGAATTAGAAATCTAAATTGCTAAGACACTGTATTTTTACTCTATTTCATGGCTCAAAAATTTGTCTCTGGATTTAGTATAACGTTTGCATTATTAAAAATTATTATTAAAACAGTATATTTCTACCATATTCTATTTGATTACCTTATTGTTCACGTTTATTGATTGTGTTCATAATTCATCTCTCCCATCTGAAAAATATGAGTTTTCTGTTCTATGACAATAGCAAAGTTTTGGGTAAACTTGAAGTTCTCTTGTCTTTAATATTAGGAAGTTTTAACATACAGTTTCAATATTTTATTTTTTAACATTTATTCACTTTGATTTTTTTTTTTTTTAATGTAAGTATTTTATAGGAAGAGAATCCTATATTTCCTACTTGAATCAGAATTTATATCTGTTCAGTTGGAGAATGTGACTTAGTATACTCTGGCTATGAAATTTTAATTTTTTTTTCCCACCAGTATATTTTCACATGAAATGTTTTTCAGAAATGGAGTAACTGAAGAAGTTCAATGAAAGGTGTTCTGAATACGCAAAGACATTCGGGAGGAAAAAACCCCAACAACACAAACCCCAAACTAAAAGCCAATAAAATAACTGAAAATATTAGGAATTATTCTGAAAAGTTACACAGTAAATTACAGTTCTGTCATCAAGAGCTAGATTGCATTCTTTTATCTCAAGTCGAAGAGAATATCAAATAAATTGAAAGATAGCTCTCAAAAGAAAACAATAAAAAATTAGTTGAGTAAGCACCAGAACTTGCTTATGGAACAAACACTATTCATTGGGATGTTCTTAAATACCTTTGAAAGCTGATTTCACAAAGAGATAGGTAGTACATGCATACATAGACATAACCCAGAGTAGTTAAAAACATAGTGTCCAACTAAAAGGATATTGAAAAAAATGTATTTGGAATTAATATATATTCTGCTTGTTCTAAAAACTAGTGACCTTTAAATGAATGGAAACATTCTTTAGATGAGACCTTTCATAAGCATTTTCCAGGATATTTTTCACAAGTTCTCCTAATAAAGCTGGCACAGGCTCTTGATGGAGTCAAATAACTGGGCTAGACAGATGGGTAACCTAGCCCTGATAACTTATTATGCATTCCTCACCAGAAAAAAATTCTATTTTAACCCATATTTTTCAAATAATATTTTTTCCTTCTGAAATTTTTATTTGCCCCTTCATTCAATACAAAAAAATGATGCTACACAGACAGTTCTCTAACTGTGCTGTGCTTTTTTTCTTTTTTCTAAGCTTTAATGACAGAAATAACTGCCATCTACACACATTATTTTGTACTTTTCTCTCTTTCTTCTTGATTCTTAATATAAATAGAAGAAAAATTTTAGCCTATAAAAAGATAATACTAATATATACAGATTCATCTTTCCTTGTTTGCCTCTCCATCAATTTCTATGTGTTATCCACTCTGTGCATACGTATTTTTACCATAATCTGTGAAAATTTGTCTTTTTATAGAGTGCAGACTTATACTTAATATATATGCACACACTTTGTAGTGACCTGCAGTCTTAATGTCTTTATAGACATTATTGCTTTATCCTTCAAAATTCAAACTATCTTGGTACCTCTATTGAGATTTTGAATTATCAAGTGAATTACATTTGTATATCTACTTTATAAGAACAGGAACTTCCTGGGATGGTAATTCATAAGAAACTTCTTAGAAAGTTCATAACTTTCTTCTTTCTTTCCTTTGTTGACATTTGTGTTATGTCACATTCTTAATTACAGACTTTGCTTAGTCCTGACTCCCCCAAGTATTTTTAAAATTCTCAGTAGTTTTCTTTTCCAATATAATGATTCAACACTACTAATTGTGATATATTTTTCTTATTTTTAATAAAACATTTTTGTTATTGAGAGATTTCTAGATCTCTCTTGACCCTGCAGCTCACTTTATTTTTTTTTCTGTGCAAATTTCACCTTCATTTCATAACATGCAGACAAGGCTTATGAATGCTCTTGTTATTTTTTAAATTTTGCTTGGTTTGAAATTTCAATATGCTTTTAATTTTTTTAACCTTCAATGTGTCAGAAGTATTGTCATAAAATTAATCTGCTTACAAAAGCTTCAGCTCTATTAATTTCTTATTTTATTTCCAAGGTGAGAATATCTAACACGCCTTAGCAAAGTGTTAGAATTAGATATTTATAATACACTCTCAGTGGCATCACTGTGATCATCACTGTTTTTTTCAGCTGGTTTACTAGAGTGAAGAAACCCTGGAGTAGATTTGTTTTCATGACAGTGTGAAGCTCATATCTTCTGCATCCTGTGATAATTTTTGATTAAAAGCTTATGCCAGAAAATTCATAATCCAGGTGTGAATATTTGTAAAGAGGCAACATGTTGTTTATCACCTATCTTTCCATCAAGGACAGGTTATTTTCTGCAGCCTAAAAATGAGGCTATAGATTAATGCATAAATTGTTATGAAAGGTTTTTATTTTTGGTACCAATCAGGATTGGCAGGAAAAAAATCATCTTGTTGAATAGATTCTGGCTTTACAATCCATTTAATTTAATAATGAAAGTAAGATTCTGGACAAGACAACTAAGCCACAGGATTTTACATACCCAAAAGATATGTTATCCTGTGGGAATCTGATCCATTTGTGTAAAGGCAAGGTTGGGCTTGGTGTTTGGAAACTGAAAATAGTTCTGAGGAGTATATGTTCTTTGATGTACAATGTTTTCATTGTGGAATTGTACAACTTGGTTTGTTCTTATGAACAAAACAATAGATTGTCATTTTGTTTACAATTTGAAGGCTATATGGAGACAGCACAGTAGTAGTTTAAAATTGGGCACTGTCTACTCACCTTTCAACATTGCCACAGTGGATTGCATTTGCAAGTTTTATAACTATAATAATGTTGCATCTATCTGACCAAAGCTTAATGCCTGTAGCCATACCTTTAGATACTTGACAGCTACAAAAAATACTTGTCCTTCACGTTTCAAATGTAGTTGATGAAAAACTACTTGATTTTTTTTTCTTTCTGAATGAATACATTAAATTTTTTCTCATTGCTCACATTTATAGGTTCCAATGAAGGACGGAACAATGGAAGCTATCAAATTAATGATGTGTTATCACCTGGTAACATAGGAAAGGTGTAACATTCTTAATAGGAGAGACCAGATTAATGTCATTTCAGCCACCAGGAGCTGGGAATCAATTTCAATGCTAATCAGTGGTTTAAAGAATAGATTAGCAATGCAGTAACTGTCATTAACCTCTCAAGCACTGCCTCTACATGAGGCTTCCTGCAGAGACATTAAGCAGTGTGCAGCTGTGACACAAACAGAGCAAATACAATATAAAAATGTATTGAAGATCTTCTTAGTCTATTTTTTGACAAAAGTATGCTCCAAACAAGTCTTGCTTCAAAAATAGAAAAGCCTTACCTTGTAGAAAATAAACCTAACCCAACCCAGACCAAACAAACCAACAATCAAACAAACAAACAACAACAACAACAAAAACTAAAAACCAACCCAAACCTCAGCCAAGTATTTTTTTCAGATAAAATACTTATTTTTGAGCTGGAATTTCCTGAAAAAAGAAGTGCCACTGACGTGAGGTGAATATATGCAGGTAACACCAAGATGGCCACGATCTGCAGCTGAAGAGTGAATAAAATATTTATTCCCCTATTTCACTGGCAGACAGGCACATTACACTACTAACTTAATCCAAACTTAACAGAGACAAAAAGAACATGTGACAGGCACATTCCCTTCTTGATATTACATCAGGCATGGACCATGCACATTGCAAGGCTGTGATTTTACAGCTTCTGAGCTTTCCATCTCTCTTTTCTCCTCCTTCCACACCAGGAGGCCTAGGTCTATGGAGGGTGCTTTTTTAGTTCTTTTACAGTATTCTATAATCTTCTACAGAAATCCCACTTCTCAAGACCAAAGGAAAACAATGGCAAATTTTCCAGAGTGGATATTCTTAACATCTCTCACCTGCAAAGTCATCTTGAGTGAAAAGAATTCTAAGAAAAACATTCTTCTCAGCAATCTCTCATTTTTAACACTTTAATGCCAGCATCACCTGAACTAAAGGCTTTTGCAGATTATATAATATGCACTAGTACAAACCTTGATTTCCAAAACATGATGTGGTTTTTACAACTTCATGTTGAAATGGTGTACAAGAAAATGCATATGTGGCTTTTTAAATAGCAGTACACACATGAAAATTGAGTGATATTCTAATATAATTTACAAGTTTTCTCATCTGTTTTAATGGAGATCCTGAAGTCAGTAGTGACAGATACTATGACCACAGTGTTCCCCTCAACAGTCTCAGCAAGAAGGAAAACCACACTATTCAACTCTATCCTGGTCAAGAAAAAAGGATATTCTCTTGCATGAGACTACAAACTCTGTGGGTACTGGAAGAACTTGGTTTCTATTTGTAATGAACTCCAAGACTGACATGGATGATATCTTGAACTTGGCAGTACAATAAAAGATAATTCATCAGATATTTTTCATCTGTTCTGCTCATTAAACATTGTTCTTTAAGTAGCTAAAATGTTATATTAGTATTATACTAGCATTTTTTCTTAACTATCATCTTATTTCTAATCCCCAAGGGTTAAAATTACAAAGGTATTTTGAAACATCACACATTATACATGTAAAAAATTCTATGACCTTGTAGAATGAAATAGAAACTAATTCCCCTTGTATAAGAGTAAAGACCTTGGAAATATAAACTTTAATTTCTGCTATTCTCTTGTTCACTTTTTAATGTTCAGTCAGAATGGTGAGATGATGATCATGTACCTCAAGCTTTCTAGTACTGGTATTCCATCATTTTGAAAGCATTGTTGATACAATCAATGATGATAAATGATTCATCTCACTTAATTAGGCTGAGAAAAAAGGTGAGATACTTCAAATAAAACTACTTTTAAAAGATTTAGCTTTTAGAATTTCCCAGCCTCCTTCATTTTTATATATGTTAGCGTTTTTTCTATCTCCATTAAGATAGACATATCAATATTTCATATGCCAAAGATTAAGACAAAATTATATTAATTCCTCAAGTGCAGATTGTTCCCAACTAAAGTTGGTCTTTTTTTTTTTTTGGTTTTTTTTTTGTTTTTTTGGGTTTTTTTTTTTTTTTTTTTTTTTTTTTGGGGTATTTTTTGTTTGTTTGTTTGTTTGTTTTTTTGTTTGGTTGGTTTTTTTGTTTTTGTTTTGTTTTGTTTTGTTTTGTTTTTGTTGGGTTTTTTTGTTTGTTTGTTTGTTTTTTTGTGGGTTTGTTTTGTTTTCCTGTGATGTATCTGAGAAAACTTGCTTTTTTTGTTCCAACCAAAAGGTTATCATAAATACCAATTTAAACAAGCAGTTTCTGTATTTGTTTGGGGAAGATTAAAAGTCAGCACCATTAAACAACAAAACAAATGGTTAATGGTGCACTGACAACTAGGCTTAAGTTTATAGAATGTAGGTATTACCTTTAGAAGACAAAGGCTACCTTGTATGGTTATATGAATTAATTAGTCTTTAATAGACAAGAATAAAAATCAGTCAGGAAAAGCTATCTGACTTCTCTCAAAAAAGCAACTCTTGTGTAAAAGGAACCTAGAAATTGGAATGGAAAACATAGTACTCTAAGACACTGCTAGAACCTCTCCTATAACCATTTCCAATGTTAGAACATGTAGGCAAGAAAATCTGGAAAATATTGAATTGTGACAGAATAGTAATGAAAAAGAGAGAGAAGAATGAAATCCTAGCAAAAAGAATTATGCACAATACCATTGCCCACTGGCCACTGACAGATGCAATGATCATCCTCTCCTGGCCAACTCTCCCACTCTATACACTGAGCATGCCATGTGATGGTGTGGAATATCCCTTTGGGGAGTTTGGGTCAGCTATCCTGGCCATGCTTGATCCCAGCTTCTTGTATATCTCCTCACTGACAGCATGTTGAGTGATGCTATTTATATTACATGAGGTTCTCCCAGTGAATGGCAGATACTGCAAAGAGCAGTTCCATGGATTTGAGACATTAGTACATGTTGAAGTCTCCTCTTAATGGATGGTGTTTACCTTCTGAAGAATCTTCATTGTTGCAATGCAATCCATTTCATTAACTTCACATGTTTATCAACAGAAAAAAATGAAGTTTAACATTAAAATTAAATTTAGTATAAAAAATACTTGAATGTTTTGGGGATGACTCAAACAGATGACTTAAGTCTTGATGAATATTAAATTAAACTCCCCTAAATGTTCCCATCTTCCTAAAATACTCTAAACTGAGTTTTACAAATTTAGAATCATGAAAAGGTATTTGACAAACTTAATTTAAAATCTAAAGCCTGAAGAGGACTGCTTATAAGTGTCAGTGCCTGGCAACAGAGAAAGGATGATCTTTTAAGGTACTAAGCTGGACTTGAAAGGGATTGTGTTTCATTTTGTCCTTACCATAAACTTCCCTAAAGAGTAACTGTCTTCATCTGAGCTTGTGTGGTCTTGGATCACTTGAACTAAGTATATGAAGTAATCAAAATCTAATCATAAATACAGTCCACAGGAAAAAGCAAAATATTCAGAATCCTTAAATATACTGTGTTTTATATCACATATTTCAATGCATTCCATCAAGTACAGTGAAGACTTCATTCAAAGTCAGTCATTAATGCATTTTGGTTTATATTTTAGGATATTCTTTCACCAGGAGAAGCATCAAAGGGAAGCTCCTCCCTGAAATCTCAGATCTAACTTTAAATAAAACAGGAGGGTATTGTAATGTTGGTTAAAAAATTGGATTCTAAAACTGCATTGATATAAAAATGTGAGCTGCAAAATATAGATAAACACTTCATATACCAATGGCAGGAGTGACTGAAAGTGAATGGTAATTTGCACCAGCTGGGTGCTCTGTCCCTTTTCACTTTTAAAGGTGAGCACCACACAGTGGGATTTGTGTAACAGTGAGTATGTACATTCTAAGTTTAATATTAGTTTTTAATAGGAACCTTACAATAGATCTGCTAAACTTAGAGTAGAACACCAGAACATTTATATTCCAGTATTCTCCTATGCAGTGTTTGTAGTCTGTTCAAGAGTCTCATCATTTTTACACTATAAATGCACTTTTAATCAAGAACATTGAAATTATTCTTGTAATTTCTATAGATGAAAAGAGGTTTTTCAGAAAATATTCCACCATGAAAAATTGTGAACAATTGATTTAAGCACAACCTTTTCAAATTTTTACAGTTTAACTTGATAGGGGCAGGAAGGAAAAGCTTTATTAAACATGCTATCAATGATATTATTGTTATGTATGGTCAGTGTTGAACATTACTTATATTCTGCAAGTATAGGCTTATCACTATCATATCCTGAACTTTTCTGAATATAAAATGGAAAAAAATGTTTAATACAAAAAAACCAAAAATTGTACTTCATGGTTTCCAGCAATATCTGCTACCCATTTCTTCCCTTTATATTTTTAAAAATGCAACAATCTGTCTGGAAAGAGAAAAAAAACTAAAGAAACCATAAATTCAGATAATTCTTCAGCTGGGGAAGGGTTTATAAAAGACTAAAATACTCTGCTTCACCTTCACCTGATCTGCATATTCTTTTCTCCCTGTCCAGTTAGTTCCTTGAAATAAAATAACCAAAAAATAAAAAGAAATATTCTGTAATAATCTAAGTTGCCAGGAGGAAAAAAAAAAAGGAAAAAGTTCATTTTATATTAATTAAAATATGGGTACATGATCTTCAGATTTCTGAATAGTGTTACTTATTTCAGTAAAAGAGATTTTTCCATAGAAGACACCAATTATTATTCTTCATTTTGTCACACTGATGCTTGCTGAGGTTCTTCTAATAAAACCCAACAGAATCACACATAGAGATCATTTTAAACTGTGACAAAAGCTTCTAATCAGTTGCTCCCTCCATCAAAATTATCAGCTTGATTCTTGTATAAGTGGCTCTGACATATCTCTAAGAAGTTTTACATTTCCCTCATTCTTTATGGTAGCTATTCATTATTTCTAGAAGACTGGAAAAACATTAACAATGACAGAAGAGCCATAAAAAGAACATTTTGTTCACTTCTAAAATATCCTTTACCTCTGGTAACCTTTTCTGCTTCTGAGCAGAGATTCCTTTCATGAGAGCTTATTTCAACAGTATTTTGGATCCTATTAGCATTCTTAGTATTCGAAAAAAAGATCATGTCTGGTTTCAGAAGAAAGGATTTAACTCCTGACACTTTGATCCCACAGAAACTATGTCATTGGCTTTCAGTGAGAGATCTCAGAAAATCAAATTCTTTCATTTTATTAGTGCAAAGTTTATAAAATGATTCTATTTTCTCCTTGCATTTTTCAAAAGGAAAGGCATAGAATAATGAAAGCATGAAGATAAGTCTTCATGTACCCTGAACCATATGTAAAACTGCATTTACAATACAGAAAGTTCACGTGGCTCACAGCTTCCATTCATGAGTGTCTGATCACATTAATGTTATGTCTCAGATGAGTGCACTGCCTTGTTCTCTGCCTTGTAGGTGTGTCTGCTGCTTCTTACTCAGGGGATGAGGCTGGTGGCTCTCCACAGCTGAGACAAGGCAGGGATGGAAGGGGGTTAATGTCACAACAAGTAGTTGCAAATGGCAGGAAATCCTCCTTCACTTTTAAGCCTTAGGAAAATGTAGCATACTAAGGGTTTGTTCTACATGCAGGTCAAAGGTTTTATGAGAAAACATTAAGGCTATCATCACTGATATTTGTTAACACAGTAAAAAGATTCAAGGTCTGTCCTCAGTAGATGAACAGATAATTTGTCTGTGGAACTGGTAACAGTGGTCAAATAAGTTTTAATAAGATGGGACCAAATAAGATAATTCCTGTAGTTCTGTTTCAGCGAGCAGCCTCAGACATAACTATAAGACATTACAGTTTCATAACAAAAAAAGTCCAGCATTTTTTACTGTGCACAACCTCTCTGTGTCTGCCTTTTATGCCATTGTCCACTGTCTAGTTTTCAGTCATTTGTAATCACTTCCATGTATGCTAGCATGTAAGGTAACTAGGGTTCACGAGTTATTTAAAAAATATTAAATTTCATTCTGTCAAATTATCAGCATTTACCATATTATCATAATTATAGAGTCATGCTCTCTTCCATAATAAACAAAAATATTTTCTTTCTAATAGTTGACATGTCCTAATCTCAGTGAAATGGCTCCTGTTTTTCTTCCATAATTTACAGGAAAACATCATCACAGCCTCTGATTCAGTAAAATCTATTTTTTATATGAGGGTACTTAAAAGCAATTTTCCAAGGCTAAACTGAGGTGTTTGACCTATTTTTTGTGTGCATTTTTTTCTAATGGTTAAACAAGGAAAGAAGCATAAAAGTTTCTCATGCATGGTACTGATACAGTTTCATGTTAACATTTGCTTTCAAAATGTATTCCCAGGCCAGCTCCCATAGATAATTTTCTCAAATATAGAAGATTTTATAAAATGATCACAGGAGCATTATATTGACTTGTAGACTAATTTTATCTTTTCACTACAGAATAAGAAATAGAACATTCTGTTTAAAAAAGATAAAATCTGCATGATTTTTCATAAAACTTTTTAATTTCTTGGTTTTACAGTTTATCCCATTTTTTAAATACCTTTATAATTTATTTTTTTAAATACTAAACAAACAAAAGTCAGGAATATTTCTGAAATTAAATTTTTGGAAATCTTAAAAAACATCTTTTTTTCCTCTACTTATCATTCATTTGTTCTTTCTCCCCCAGATCATCACATTGTAAAAAATACAGAAAGAAAACTGACTGTTAAGAAGCTGATTTAGTTTAGAGAAAATGTATTTCACATGCTTGGTGACTGTCCATGTCACAAAGTAGACCACAATTTTGAATTTCAAGTCAGCTTCAGAACAGAGATTTCTGTTCTAGGGTCATCTCTATAATTTTATCATAGTTTCAAAACTTAAACTCCCAATTTAATATAAGTTTATTTTTTTATTAATTTATTAAGTTAAATACATATCCACATGAGTCCACATGCATTTCCTCTCTGGTTAGAAGCGAATAAGCATGAATCATTTTCTAAATATATTTAAAAGAAACATTCTACAAGACAGCAACTACACTGAGTTCTGACAGAGGACTATCATTTCAAAGTAAAATAATGTCTCTGATTTATGAAAGCAATTTTTTTAATTCACCAAGATGGTCATTTGCTAGTTGTTATAATAGAAACTTTTGGGTCGCATTTTTGGCTTTCATTTACAATGATAAATCTGTTTAGAATTGCTGCACTTAATCCATTTAGTAAATTGCACCCAATCTGATGAGTTGCATTGAAGTGTCCACACTTGCATACCCCAAACATTCAAGTTCCATGTGAATGTCTATGACATCCAAGTCCCTTCTGATTGTTCTGTAAGGAATGTATTTTTAGATAATGCATTTACTGAATTAAACATAAAGCTTTCTGTTGGAGATCACATATTCAGACATCTCCCCTAGATTATGAATTTGGCTAAGATGTATTACAAGATTTTACTAGATTCCAATGTTTTTCTTCCATTTCTGAATACTACTTGAAACTAATGAGAATTAGTTATATGTCAGCAAATATTTGAAGAGGAAAGTAAATTCCCAGTTTATAGAGGGATTATTTTTTCCAAACAGGTATTTTCTGTAGACTTTGTCTGAATTCTTTCTATTTACAAAAATGTTAGTGTACCAGTATTTGGGGGCTTTTGCTTTTTTGATTATTCTGATTTTTTTCATGTAATAGGGATTGAGAATTTAATTACTGAGGTACAACAAAATGAAAAGAATGATACAGTGAAACAAATTATACTCTCATCAACACTCTGGGTTTATAGAATTCATATGGATAACACATGTTGAAGACTTTCAGTTACAAACAGTTTAGTTAGTATCCCTTTTCCACAGCCTAATTCCTGAACATAGAAGTCAGCAGTAAAACTTGCAGTGTCATGAATTTTGGAAGTAATAAAAAATCTTCTGCGGTGCACTTTGAATTCATTTTTGACATACACCTACTACAGATTTACAATAATTTATCTCGGGTGCTGAATAAGCCTCCTATTTTTCACACCTCACCACACCACTATTGTGAGACTTAATTACAATGCTGTCTCTTTTCCATTTAAAAGTGTCAGAATTTATATTATAACTTTAATACTTAAACCAGTTAGCACTAAATAGTCATGTCATCCAAAACCAAGTTCCACTGATGCTGAAAAAATTAATTTTTGTTGCAGTTAAATCCAATCTCCTGCTGGCTTCCTTTTCCCCAGGAAGGATATGTTATTATAACTTAACTACCAAATTATTGCTAAAACTTGTAATTCTGAAGGAATGAGATAAATGTATTTTAGTATTTTTTGCCAATTAATAAAGAGTACCTTCAGCTTGAAAGCACATTCTGAACAGTTTGGTGTAATCTGACTGGTATTTAGGAATTTTGCAGCAAGAAATCAAATTATTTTTGATAAGAAATCAAAAGATTCCTTATAATGTGAAAATGTTTTATGATAATTGAATTGTGAATTCATACCACTTTTGCTTCACAGTTATTTTAATGTGATGTACTCAAATCAAATGGGTGCTTACTCAGAACCAAAAAGTTGCTCTATATTTAAAAACTACATATCAACCATATTAATATCTGTACTGTATCCTTTATTCCTTCGGAGAATATCAAGTTCATGAATTGCAGCACCCACACAGGTCCCTGAAGACACTGTGATTTAGAATATATTTCTTCATTTAATTAAATACGGAAAAATTCTCCAGGAAAACAGATCAAAACAACATGCTTATGAGCTCCAAAAAATCTGTCCTTAGTGGAATAAACCCACACATTTTTAAAGGAGAATTATATAACTTTAGGCAACATTTTCATGGCACTTGTGATTTTGTGTTAATTTTTTCCATCATTGAATATGCAAAAATTTCATTTAAATATACCCAGTTGTAAAAAGTTTCTTTTTTTCTGATTCTTCCTAAAGAAAGGCATTCCTGTTCATAAATATTTTCTTGATAATACCAAAGATTACATCAGCTGAGCTTCTGATACACATCACAGCCCAGGACGTTTCCTCCTGCCACTCCTGTGACAACCCTGTGTTACACACCAAAGCTATTATCTCCAAGGAACCAGCAAAGGAGGTTACAGAATCTGAGACAGAAGTTTGCTGAGTCTAGCCACTCAGCACCAAATATGGTGATTGTTTCATATTTATTTGGCAGTATGCACTTTCATTCTTAATAATTCTGCATTCTTCTTAGTCAATTTTGCTGTGTGGAGGTCACTTACATGAAGAAAGGAAAGCATGCACTGGGACTTGCCTGGGAAATCACTGGCAAACTTTGCATTTGCATAATTTAACCTCTAAAACAGACCTTAGTGACATTAAACAAGATTTCATTTTCCAAACTCTATTTCCAGTCCAGTCATCAACCTCAGATTTACAATAGCTCAATATCCTGGCCAAAGGATTTCAGTGTGGACACAAGGAATATTGCATGCCATATATAAGATGGACCTCCTGGTGTCTGTGTGAGGATACTCCAAGGGACAAAGGCAGGAGAGAGAAAAGTGTGGCTGTGCACTCTGACCTGCTCCAGAAGCTGCCACAGACCCCCTGTGCAGCCAGCACACAGCTGAAACACCTGTGCTGTTCAAACCCAGCCAAAACCTACAAGTGCTCCACACAGGATTGTTTTCTCTTCTGTTTTAACCCAATATAATCCAATGGAGTCTCTCATCAATGATAAGGTTTAAGTTAGGTTGCTTTACTTTGCTTTCCACCTGGCTGCAGATGATGTTAGAGATGATCTCTGTATTTTAAGAGGTTTGGAAAAGGAAGCTTTATATAAATAAAGCCTGAAGTGTTTCCTTACAATATGAAGTGCATGTTTAAAGTAGTATTAGAGACAAACACTTCTATCTGAAGTGCTCTGACATTACAAATATTAGAGAATTCCGTTAGTCTTTACAGTTGCATCTGCCAAGTTCCACTGATATAGTACTGAAGACTGTGTTTTAAAGCTCAGGAAATCTTTGATTGCAGATGAAGAGTGTTAGCAACGGCAACAACAATATGAAAAATGGACCAATAAACATTTTAACATTTAACAGTTCAGTAGGTTTTAATTTTTCTGTAAAATGTCATTTACAAGTAGAAAGAAATCATGTGGTATGTTCTAAATGGTTTTGTGTTTATATATAGACAGAGAGAGAAAGAGAGAGAGAATTTTTTAAAGGTTGGAATATCTGAAAAAGAGAATCCAGCTTGGCACTTCCAGATACCCTGCTATGTGTCTTTGCAAATGTGCAGTTGCATCTTTACTTTCAAATAGATTTGAAGTTTACAGAATAACTGGTCTTGGTGAACATAAGTACAAATTCAGTGAAGAAGGTTTATCTAGTTTTCTCTTGCCTCCTGTCCTAAACAGGAATACATCAACTACACAGAACACAATGTGGTATGCATCACAATATTATTATTCCAAGTGAACCCACTCACTGATGGATGTGAGAGCAGTAAAAGGTACCAATTCAGAAAAATAAAAAAGTTATTTAAAATATGCAAATATTTCACGTAGAAACATGCTGCTATTTTATGCTGCATCTGTGTTAGATCATTATATTTTCCATACTGAAAGCTGGAGTTATAGTCTCTAATGTGTTAATCTGTTTTTCTGGCTATCCACTGAATTTAGCTGGCTAAGTAATAAGTAGCTTAAAATCTGATATCTTTTGTTTAAAAAAAAAAAAAAAAAAAAAAGCTGTGCTCATTAAAAATTCTGAATAAGTTCTTCCTTGATTTTCTTAATTTCCTTTTTAAAATATAAATTACTAACTCAACTATAACGTGTGTTTGACAGAAATAATTTGAAAGTAATTATACAGAGCCAAGTATTTAAACTCGTGGGTAATTTGAATGCAGCTTCTTTCACCCTTTATAATTATGTACTTCTGGTGTTGTGCTGTTGAGTGAATATTCCCCTTTAATAAATGCAGAGAAAGATGTAAGTGTTCAAAATTCACTCTGCAGCATGAGACTTCAAGATATGGTACAGTAAAAGAGTGTAGAACAAAGAAAACCTTTCTATAAAGTACAGATATATTTCCAGCAGGGACTTAGGACTCTCAAAACAGGTATGAGAGACTTTTTCCTTGTTATAAAAACAAATTAACTACTTTGAAAAAAAGAGCTGTACAGATTGTGTGTCTACAGACAGAGACCAGCCATCTATAACCCTAAGATAAAGAATCTTATTTTGTCTGATTTTGATTTTGCCTCTGGTTGCTCATCAGTACATTGAGTGAGATGGCTAACACTTTAGTGGATTTTAAACCTACATATATTATTTAAAATGTAGAGATGTTTTACAAACAGTAGAATATTTTTGGATTTATCTCAGTTAAATGAGAACACCATTTTGTAGTAACAGCTCTACTTCAGTGTGTTTGAATTCTAATTGATAAAGGTCATGTCTCCTCCCTGACCTTGTTAAGCAGGACAACAGTGTGTCCTCTGGTATTGTTCATTTTTTAGTGATCATCCACTGAAGTAATGGAAAAATCATAAATACCAACATTTCAAGAATTACATGACTATTGACCTTTAACTCCACAAAATATTGAAAGTTATTATAACACAGTAAGATTTCCTCATTACCAGTCTCTAGTGTTGACACAGTAGAGGCTGCATATAATTTTTTATTTCATTCTGAGGAGGTTGTGATTTTTTTTCAAGTGTCGACAAGAAATTTGATACAGGCAGAGGCAAGTGTTTTATAGGAATTGGTGGTCAAAGAAGAAAATAAATATAAGTCTGGCCAACAAATAAAGAGTGCTTCATAATTTATGAAACTACATTTCAGCAGAAGTAGCAAGGTAGGAGCATCATACTGGAATTAGGAAAATTTGGAAAACTGTCTCCTCTAGTTAGAAAGAAGACACATGTTGATTCACTTTATTGAGACCACTCATAACTTACTGATAGGTCAGTTCCTCTTTAAAGAAAAAGTCACAGTTTTGCAAGAAGCATTGGGTTGTTTGTTCTCACTGACTTTAAGACCAAACTTGATGCTTTAGGAAAATAATAAATTTATTCAGGTAAATTACAATTAAACATTGTCTTCAGGTCAAAAATAAGTTAAAGATAGATACTTAAAAACGTGTGGCCTGAAAATTTGTTATTTTATTACTTGTTCTCCATATTTGTTGTGGATGAATCTAACCTTTCTTTGGCAAGATACTTTTGTTCAATGTCCAACTTCTTATTGTGGCCAATGCCAAGAATTTTACCTTTTTATTTTTTTCTATTTTATATCTATTTTACTATTATTGTTCATCTAATCCAAACAAAGTTGAAATTCAATATTTAAACTCTGTGGATTACTTATTTTTAGACAGTACTATATGTTCATTTCATATTAGTAACCTCTGTTTTCCCATCAGAAAAATTTTTAGGCCACGGGGAATTACTAAAGTTTAAATTTGCTTGGGGATTATGTTCAGTCTTTCAGAATGAAAAACATGATTCTCTCATCTTGGAGAATTGATGCTATGCTTATAATTTTACATTGTTTTTCTAAACCATAGTGCCTTCTTAGTCCATACTTCTGTGAATTCTATTGTGTTTTATGCAGTATGTGTAAGGGCCTCAGACTTGTGTGATCATAACATGGTTTGCAGCAAGTAATTTCTGAGAAACCTGTGCTTAAGGTTAGACACTGCAGAACATTTAGAGAAACTGTTAGAACCTTGTGGTTAATAGTACTCCCTAATAGTGAAGGAGAAACTGGATCATTTTGTTTGGAAAACAAAAAAAACCTCCTCTTCAGAGACTCACAGAATGAACAGAATTCATTGGAGACTGGCATCATGTACTAAATATTTAAGTGAGAAATATATTGAAAATTGCTAATAAATGGGTGCTAATTGCAAGGTGATTATTACATTCAACCACCTTACAATTTAGTGAATAGATGTAACTTTTAAATTAGAAATAGTGAACATTTCCATCTCTTGTGTGGGATATGGCACAGGTCATCCTTCTGCCCTTCAAGTCTATGTTACAATGCCACACCATACTGCTTATGCTGCTGAACAAGTATGCTATCATAATTTCTGTCATAGGGTGTAGAAGGCATTTTTGGCCATAGTTGCCAAAAGCTTTCTGCAGTAAATATTGAATGGATTAGGTTTTTAAATGTTTTGGGGAAAAAAAAAAAAAAAAACAACAAAAAAAACCAAACAAGTCAGAGAAATGTAATAGTTCTCTCACTTTTTTTTTTTTTTTTTTTTTAATTTTTCCCCTGGAATGTCCTGAGAATACATTTATCAATCTCCTATAACATAAATTAATATCCTTATCGTTGTTTCTGAAGCTGACAGATGTTCATGGTAAAGTTTAATTTATGTTTGGTTTTCTTTTACTGTTGTTTATTCAATGATTTGAAAGCATTCTACCAGTTTAAAATGCAGAATTAATTGTCCATAAGGCACATTATGAATTGAATCAATTTTCATAATGGTGCCTATGACTGAGTAGCAACCAGAAATCAAGTGGTGTGCTGATGATTCCTGTGTCAGTGAGGATATGCAGAACAGATTGTCAGACTCCTACTGTCATTTTTTTCAAAGGAGAAATACTGTTGCTTCCCAGGAGTTTATTTTTAAGTGAATACTTACAAGCTGATGATTTCTTCTTTATTTTCTTTTTTGATGCTTCATTTTGAATTGTACTAAGGAGGTGGAGTAACTGCCACACTGAAGGCCTAGAAGAGGAGCATACAATGCTGATAGATCTGTCATATCTTTTGGCTTCAACTAAAAAGCATAATAGGCAATCTCCAAGTTCAGTTCACTCTGTAGGCTCTCAAGTACACCAAGTATCTATTTACTTCACAGTATTTTGTCTTTGATCTCATTTAAGGCAGTGTTAAGGTCTTACTCAGTGATATGTTCTGAAAAATGAGTAATAGGCAAATATAAAATACTTAATTCCACTGTCACTCAATGTATAAAGTTGTTTTTTGAGAATTACAAAAATGTTATGTTATTAGCAACTACGTTCCAGTAGTTGTTTAACACACAGTTGTCAAAACTTTGGGGAATTAATGGACCAAAATTCCTTTTATTGGAATTCTGTGGTGGCCTTGGCAAACAGTGGCATACCTGTACTTGTAAAAGCATTAAACACCAAAACATTGTATGTTTGTGGACATAAAATATGACCTTATACTTTGCCATTAATGACCATAGCATTTGCAAGTAAAAAGTAATGATTGTGTTGGCAAAATAACACTGAGTAAAATGAAAGCACATTTCAGATTTCAAGGGTTTTTTTTTCAAGTTTTCAGGAAAAATATTGTTCTATAAAAAATACTGGATATTTTATAGTAAGACTTGTACTAGAGCCTTTAAGAAAAGTTAACTTTTTTTAACTCCTTTGGACTCACTCCAACAGGCCAATTATTTCAGACCGTATTTTCTCATCTGACAAAAGAAAATGTTGTGGTCAGAAGATGAAGAGAGGTATAGACCTTTCAACTCTCTGCTTTATCAGTGTAGCCAATCTTGGTGAAAAAACTGTCAGTTCATTCAACATAATTTGACATTGTTAAATCTCTGTTGAGTATTCCCAATTGCTCACTTGCCTGCCCATGCCTGGACATATATTCCAAAGTGACATGCTCTCCTCCAAGGAAAAAGAGCTTGAACAACCCACAGTTATTCAGGCTCTCCTTCTGGCATGTCTAAATGAAGGGAATATCATGAAGTTTTTTTCCCAGTCATGGATCCCTCTGGTTGTCACCCTTCTCACTGGAGGCATACAGGCACCTTGCAACCACAATCCACCAACTCTTTCAGCACTTTCATGCTGAAATAGCTGATGAAATGTTCCTGCTGTTCAAGCTGATGAATTTAAATATATCCAGTTTCTCGAGGTACTTCTAAGGTGTTGCTCCCAGATGATACCTGTCTCACTCCTCAGACTATGCTGTTACACACAGAGGTGTGAAAACTGGCAGTGCCTATGAAGATCAAGAAATAAAGGCATTGAGTTCTTTAGCCTGCCCCATACCATCTCTCACTTTTTAATTCCCCTACCCATCAGCAAACACACCTTTTACCTGAACTTCCTTTTGCAATTAGTTTTACTGCTAGGGCCTTTTTTTCTTATCTCTGATATTCCTTGCTGGGTTTATTTCCAGCTGGGCTCTGTTCTTGATTTTTTCCCCTAAGTATCTGAGAAATGCTATGCAACTCTTTTGTTGTCTGTCATTTTCATCTCTTATACACTGCTTTTTGCATCTTAGTTCAAAAGTTACTAATATATGTGCAAAAAAGTAGGTCATACTCAGGATGAATAAATATTAGACCAGGATAAAAATTTACCAAGTTTCAAGTTTCAGGGATGTGAATACTCTGGAAAAATAGAAATTCTGGACTACAGAAGAGATATTTTGAAAAAGAAAAATGTTACAGATACATGGATGTGTTTTACAGTCCTATATTTTTGGCAGCTTTTAATTAGCACAACAACAAAACAAACCAACCAACCAAAGACAGAAAAACCTCAAATTATAATCTACAGAAAAATGTGGTCAAAATGAAAACTGCATTCAGATAACTTAAAAAACCCAGATTAAACAAGTATGTCTTCATCAACATGTTACTTGAACATAATATTCAGTTTTGACACCATTATTTTAACCTAATTCCTTGTAGTTGAAAAGCATGTCATACTTCTAGACCAAAGCAGTGAGCAGCAGGGATCAAACAAGTTGTTGCATGTTGATTCATGCAAAGGTGCCAACAGAAAAGTGGAAAGATCTCTTTTGAGATGTTATAGAGCATCATAACTCAATCTATTCATTTATTTTGTATCTGTATCCCAGGGTACAGAAGGCAAAAACTTTTACATTTTGCCTATGATTTCTCCTACATTAGTGTGCCAATCTGTATAGGTTGAGTTATATCTGTTGGCAAAACATAAAAATAAGATTACCACACCGGACAACTGAAAAAGCTGGCAGAGCCATACTACTAGAGATGACAGAAGCAGTAGCAGCAGGTCCTGCAGAAGCTTCATCTTGAGCCAGGTTGTACTTCATACTTTATCCTGCTTACCCAGATTAATTTCAAATTTTTTGAAAACAAATGCACTGTTGAAGAAAAGAGTTCTTAAAAAAATCACATTGATAGTCCATTGATGTAATAGCTGCCAGGCTGGCTGTCTTTACTGAGAAACTGAAGCAGAGGAAAAGATGTGAGGATGGCTCTGGAAAGAACTTGTTATCAGGTAAAATCCAGGTCACTGAATCAAAATAAAATGGATCATCTCATATGGCTGAAAACTGTTTCCAATAATGCCTTTTCTTTTTTTTCTTTTTCTTTTTCTTTCTTTTCTTTTTCTTTTCTTTTCTTTTCTTTTCTTTTCTTTTCTTTTCTTTTCTTTTCTTTTCTTTTTCTTTTTCTTTTTCTTTTTCTTTTCTTTCTTTTCTTTTCTTTTTCTTTTTCTTTTTCTTTTTCTTTTCTTTCTTTTCTTTTTTCTTTTCTTTTTTCCTTTCTTTTTTCTTTTCTTTTCTTTTCTTTTTTCCTTTCCTTTCCTTTCCTTTCCTTTCCTTTCCTTTCCTTTCCTTTCCTTTCCTTTCCTTTCCTTTCCTTTCCTTTCCTTTCCTTTCCTTTCCTTTCCTTTCCTTTCCTTTCCTTTCCTTTCCTTTCCTTTCCTTTCCTTTCCTTTCCTTTCCTTTCCTTTCCCTTTCCTTTCCTTTCCTTTCCTTTCCTTTCCTTTCCTTTCCTTTTTCTTTTTCTTTTTTTTTTTTTCTTTTTTCTTTTTTCTTTTTTCTTTTTTCTTTTTTCTTTTCAAAATTTCCCAAAAATTAAATTCTGGACTATTAAAATGAATCTTTTAATCAATAAGTAATGATTTATATTTCCTTTAAATTTAAAAGAAAAACAAGTTTTACTTTTTTATTTTCTCTCAAAATGCATAATTTATAGAATAAAAAATTTTAAAAAGACTATATTACTGGAAAAAAAGTGAAAATAGAACAAAAACAAACAAACAAAAAAATCCAAGAAAAATCCCTCATATTAGTTTTGATAAACCTATTTTGCATCATTAAATATCTAAAAAACCAAACCCCTTTCAGAGGTCTATTCTTTATCTTCTGCTGAGTGGTCTTACATTAGACATACTCTACTTTTTAAGATGACTTGAAGCTATGAAGTGGACATCAGTTCTTCAAACAAAGGCATGAGTAATTCTATAGACAAACAATTTTCATGAGCTACTCACCTGTTACAAAACAAATGCAACACAGAATAACAATGTCCTTCATGCCCAGTTCACCCCATCACTTCATTCCTTCTGAAATATGGAGGCTTTTGCCTGTGGTGTGGAGAATCTATTTGCTTCTTTTAGGTAAGCTGGCTATCTCTTCCCCTGATCCTTGGAGGTGGAGTCTGGGCAGACTGACTGATGCATAATGTTGGGGATGTTTTATGTATTATGTGTTTGTGTCTATTTTACTTTTCTCTTTGAAAGTTCACAGTCTAGATTCACCAAATGTATTTCTGTTTTTTGTCTGATACAAATTTTGATGATGAATTCTGATTAATAAAATGGCAGTTAATTAAACTTCAGTGAATTAATATAATTTATGTAATTCCAAGACTGCACAAGAATCTTATCATAATATTCTTCTGTGAAAATCCATAGCAGAATAATAATTTTTTTAGTTCTAGTCTGAGAATATCTTTATTGGTGGAAGGAAACATAATCTTTTTTAATTAGGACAAAACTTGTTTAATCTGTCGGTTGATTGATCTGTCCAATGCCTAAGTGGCATTGTTATTTAATAACTGTTCTAGTTTTGCTAAGATCTACCCTCTAAAAGTTTCTGGAGGGAGAATTGGATGAACAGCTCCCTTAATTCTGACTGACTAATTTAAATACATTTTAGTCTTCTTAATTAGTTATATCTCTTTTATATCTCCTATGGCTTTGCTCTTCCAGGTAGAAAAGTCTGCAATATTTAGAAATATTAACACTGAACTTAGCATAAAATACCAGCTTGTAGAATTCCACATTATGTCTTCATGCTATTAGACAAAGATTTTAGTCTCAATTGTTGGTATCAGCAAAACATGGGAAATCAGTAATGCAAAATATTAGAAAGAAATATCTGAAACTCTGTGACTCTTCATATGACTCATTTGAATGAGCTCATTTACAGGTAGAATACCACATGTCAGATCAAGTTCTATATGTAGCTATCTTGTACAGCCAGTAAGAGAACAGGGAAGAAACTTTCTTATACCAACTTCTCCTGTTTGGGAGTAGTGTTAATAGCTTTTTGCTTATGAAAGTATACAAATTATGTTATAAATGGAAAGAAAAAATTGTAGCAGCTCAGCTCACTTTTATATCCCCCTAGGTAAAAATTCTTGCTAATCAGAGCAGCTCTCAGCTGCATTTCTTCAACATTATCTGAACTGTGAGAAGTCCAGAATCAAAATATATTGAATAGCAGCAGCTGGGCTTTATTGCTGAGCCAGATTTCCCCAGAGTTTTAGTAGTACAAACAAATTAGTTTTAGTGGTATATTATGGCCTAATTAGTTTAGCACGCTTGAAAATGGGCTTTTGTGGATACCTCTCTAAGATTTTTCTCTGTGTAAGACATCATTCCGTGCAATAGTATTCCCACAAGACTGATGTTCCTTCCCCTTGGCTGAATTCTCCAGAGCTCTGGTCAGTTTGTCCTGGTCAGCAATAAATACCAAGCAGGATTGAAACCTTCCTGCCTACATGAAAAATAAAGTATGTTATATGAGATGCCAGCCCACTGAATGTTACAACTATAGCCTATGCCCTTTCCCCTCCCCATATAACCAATTTTAATTGTTAGTGGAGGAAGAAATGAAAATGTGTGAGAAACAGGTAGTGTCTGAAAGCCTTGGCTAATTCCAGTAATGACCTAGAAATACAAGCCTTTAAGGTATGCTTGCTGTTCTAGCAGCTGATCTTCCAGTCTCTGATAAATGGTAGCTCACTTGAGTGAAAATAAACAGAATATATGATATTGATTTTGCCATGGCTCGTTGAAAAGTCTGTTGTATAGGTAATATTGTGGAATTGCCATATGATAAAGTGACTACTGGACAACAACATTCTATCTCCTCAGTTTTCTCCCACTTTATCTCCTTTGTGGGAATATGCAGTCCCCTAGAAACAATATATATATATGTAGTATGTAATATTTTTTGCAGTTGGGAGAAAAAAAGGTGAATCAACTTTACACCTATTCATAAATATGTTCAGCATGATATGTATCAGTTATCATAATTCCTTGATGTTCCTAGAGTTCCTCGTATATGCCAATTTAATCATCATCCTAAATATTTCCATGTTTAAATCTGGACTTTTAATGACACCTGAGCATCTTATTTGGAAATGCATTTTAAAAACTTGCATTTCAGAGTTGCCTTTAGTATCTTAGTAAAATACAGATGTGAATGCATGCCCTGGCTTGATTTCTGAGCTTTGACAAATATAAGGTTTGTCATATAGATACAGGTATATGCCAAGCTTGGTTTAGTGTTCAGAGGAACTACAGAAAAGAAGAATGAGTAGTTACTTGCTGTTATTTTCTGTCACTGCTATTATATTTTTTTCTTCTTAAACATGCATTGCAAGGATGGAGCAGTAAATTAATAAACCAGAAATGGTCAGAGGTAAGGAGCAGTGAGCTTAACTGACATGCTTAATAGCAACTGTTGAATAAATCAACAAAACTTGTGCTCAACCCTTCTTTGCTTTTGCTCCCAGTAGAAAGTTCATAATTATGGGTGACATTTCTAAAACAATATTACTCCACCAACAGTAATTTCCTGTTGACAGCTGTAGAGAGTCTGCTTGTATATGCAGGATTTTATAATGCCAAAGCCTTGCCAAACACTACCTGAAGCACATTATCTTCCCCAGCTCAGAGAGAGAGTATAAATTAATTTGTAGTGTACACTTCTTGAATAATTGGATCCAACTTTTATTTAGCATCAGCCTTCTTGTTATGGAAGATGTAATGGAGCTGTGGTCGCTATGAGAAATAATGAGAAGAGGAAATTAATATAAAATAAAAATGTCAGAGTAATGGATCATGTGCGTTGAGAGGAAAAATGGAAAAAAGAGGACAAATCATTCATTATAGTGTGTGTTGTCACATGATGCTTGAGCCCTAAGATAATCTTTTGTTTTTATTCACCATGCTGTATATATTGTTTACATTTTCAAGCAGAAGTCTGAGTAGATCCCAAGTAAAATATATGCAAGTGCTGGTGTAAATACAGTTTTACTGCTGTTAACTTCTGAGGCACTAAAGTTAACTTCAATTAAGGCTACACAGGTGGGGAATTTCTAAAACAGATATACATGTAAAAATTAGTGCTCATAAATCCTTCTGACTCTGTGCATTTCTTATACTGCTCTTTTCCTTCAGTCTTGCTTTTCATACAGAAGCCCTCATTGACTTTTGTGGTTGCAACAAATTCCAAGCAGGTACCTTGAGGTATCCAAAAAAAGACTTTTCAACCTCCTGTGAAGTCTGGCTGTGTATCTATTTGCTGCTCTACTCACCATCACCTGTTCTCTTCCTTCCACCCATATAATTTCTCATTCTTTTTGTCATCACTTTTTGTGATCAGGAAGCATCCCCAAACTGAGTAATCTTCCCTGATCATGTGATCATCATCAAGTTGCACCTTTTTTTACGAAATTCCTTTTTCTTCTCCTCTTTCTTAAGACTGCTTCATAAATATAACTAATGGTTTATGCTTAATAAAAGGATCAGCTTGAAGTGTTTTTATTTTTTTGCTACTACTGTGAATTCCATTAGTTTTATATTCAGAAGAGGGTTTGAGGGAAAGATTTTGTGTATGTGGTTTCACAGATTTAAATGAAAATGTCAAATGTTTCAAAAATTGTGCAAAGCAGATTACTTATGAAAAAAATTTGTAAGCCTCAGAAATCTCAGCAAGGGGTGCAAGTACCAAAGTTATAGGAATTCTTATAGTCATGGTATGCTCAGTGTCATCTGCACTTGAGTGGGTGGACAGAACCTTTCTCTTCTACTTCTCCCTTTGTGAGTTTGGGCTTCCAGAGAGCACAGAAATAGTAACAAAGTTAAATGATTCATTTTCACTCTATGTACATATTCTTTTGGGGATAATTAATTAGAAACATTTATCTATCTAAATTAGCCACAGGCAAGATCTCTATCCTGAAGT
Source organism: Muscicapa striata striata (assembly GCA_030060385.1). Lineage (NCBI taxonomy): Eukaryota > Metazoa > Chordata > Aves > Passeriformes > Muscicapidae > Muscicapa > Muscicapa striata. The sequence goes on along the minus strand of JAREIS010000014.1, from coordinate 1,815,986 downwards.
GTCAGATAGCAGTGAATTTTTTTTTTTGAATCTGGAAATTTTGGAAGATATTTATTTGAATTAAATTTTTATAGCAGTTTTCAGAGCTGCCATAAGTATCCTCAGTGCATCTGACACCATAGTGGAATGAAGGATTTAAATCAACACCTGTGCTTCACTAGACATGATTAAGATCTGGCTGGATTCTGTACAACATAAAATACTCTTAAAGTAATTCCAAATGTATTAATTAACAATATTTTCAAAAGGACTTATACAGTCTTTCAGAAATGCTTTGACCTTGCTGCATAGCCCAAAACAAGCCTGATGAGATAAAAAGAGTAGAATCTCACATTGATCAGACAGGTAACTATTTTCTTATTCTAGAATTATTTTTTAGTTTTAAATGAGGTACTCTTAGCATTAAAAATGTTAAGTTTAAATAATGCACTAGTAGAATTTATGTGATGTGTAATATGAGGGAAATGTAGTGTTCCAAACTTGTAATGTGTTTTTAAAATATTTTTCAATCCTACATAACCAACTAAAGTCTTTCAGAAAACAATGCAGTTCTTTTTGCTTATTACACTGAAAGCCTTATACTGGCTATAATCTACAGTAAATATTTCCAATTGCTGTTAATCAAATGCAATACAGTATGTATCACAACTTAAATATGTTGTGTTAATAACCTTCTTCTGAGTCATAGTAAAGGGTACCATATGAACTGAGAAAAAAAAAAAAAGTGAAATTCAGTACCAGCTGAAAATTTATTTTGTATTTTTCTTCAGAAGATGCATTTCTAAATTTAATGACTTATATGTATGTGTTGGCAATGGAATGTCAAATATTTTGTGGTATAAGTTACAGCCAAAAATATATGCTCCAAGGTGATTCTTACCCCTAGGAAATTTTTCTGAGTAAATGAGTAGGAGTAAATTTTAGTAAAGTGAAATGGAAGAACAAAAAATGTTAGTCATTTGTCATTGGTGTAAACTCTGTTATCCACTATGTTTCATATTGAAATGAACCACCTAACAACAGTTAATTACCTGGAGTACTGTATTTTCACCTTCAATCTCAATGCATTTTACCTATAAACAACAAGAGATGTTTTCAAATTAACATTATGTAGTTAAAAAAATCTGAATATGCAGCTATTTTTAAGGAAGAATGTGGAATGGGAAAGCATCTGTAGATTTTTTTTTTTTTTTATGTTTGTGATTACACATGATCCAGTTAGAGGTATTTGCACTTCAGTAACAAAATTATTAGGTTATTCAGTTCATATTCTTATTGTAGTCCTTTACTGCCCAAAGCACTCAGTGGCAAAGCATTGAAGAGCACTAAAGCATGATCACATCTACCCAGAAAAAATTTTGTTTAAAATTTCTACATTTATATTTATTTTGGAGACATAATCTCATGATATTATCTGGAATGTGTCATTAAGTGAATAGATTTGGTTAAGAAATATCATGTGGGCTAGAATATGATTAGCAGCTTTAATGCCATTTGATATATCAGATACATTAGCACTCAGGTGAAAAAAAGGAAATCTCCCACACAAAGCACACTGTGTTAACTGTAACTAAATGGGGGGAAAAGATGTTTTAAAATAATAATCATCTTAGCTATTAATGCATCAAGAATATAACTTGCTGTGTCTTATTTTATGAAAATGTATTGCATAAAATGTTTCAGAATAATGAAAACTAATAAAATTAATATAATTACACATGTAACTTCATTGAGATTTATGGTAAATACAGTATATTTGCTCTTAAATATTTAAAATAGACCATTATAATAAATGTAGCATTAAAAGCTTGGGTTCTTTTGTAGGTTTTTTTTTTTTTTTTTTTTTTTTTTTTTTTTTTTTAATAATACTGATAAGAAGGTACTCTAGGGCTGAAAAAGAATGATAATTTCTTTTTTGTTTAAAAGGGAATTGTCAGACTTTTTCAGATAAGATTGCTTAATATCAGTTGTTTTCATTTATGCATTCTGTGCAGGCATTCCAAATTATACAAGAAATTGTCCAGAGGAGCAAGACAGGAAAAAGGAAGGAAGGAAGGAAGGAAGGAAGGAAGGAAGGAAGGAAGGAAGGAAGGAAGGAAGGAAGGAAGGAAGGAAGGAAGGAAGGAAGGAAGGAAGGAAGGAAGGAAGGAAAGAAAGGGAAAGAAAGGAGGAAGGAAGGAAGGAAGGAAGGAAGGAAGGAAGGAAGGAAGGAAGAAAGAAAGAAAGAAAGAAAGAAAGAAAGAAAGAAAGAAAGAAAGAAAGAAAGAAAGAAAGAGAAAGAAAGAAAGAGAAAATAGTTGTGAAATAATAGATTTATCTGTAACGTTGTTGCCACTAGCCTAGTGCCAAATAAAGCAGTTGCCTCCATGACACAGAAAATGGGTGTTGAAAGGACAAAACAGAGCTTACACAGAACCTTTATTCAGTTTTGCTTTCTACACTGTTGATGGGTGTAAGTGTTGAGTTGTGATTCAAATAGGTGAGAGCTCTTTGGCTGGAAGTACATCCAGAGGAGATGTACTTTGGAAAATATGAAAAGTGAAAGTGAACACACTGTTAAGCCTGAGACTTGGCTGGACTTTTGTATGCTGGGGTCTGAGAATGCCATGTGCTGGAGATTGTAAGAGACCAGAGTCCCTGGCACTGCTTCAGGATCCACAGCCTGGGCTTTGTAAAAAACTTTGAAAGGGAGTATATATATATATTAGGAAGACCTTTACCCAGTTCTCATTATCTGTCTGCCCCACAGACATCAGCAAGCATGAAAATGCTGTTAAATAGAAGTTGCCACAGTTCTTACAGGTGTTCGCTCAAAAAACCAATTTGTTTATGAACAAAATTTCTTAAAAATTGTCATGACCATGATACTAAAATAGTCCAGTAATAAATCTGTAGTATTTAGGGTGAGGAAGGGCAGGGCAGTGGGTGATAAGACTGTAGAGTAGTTATGGTGGAGATTTATTTTTAAAAATCTCTTCAAGTACAAACAAAATCTCTGTGTGAGAATTAGTTCTTTTAATATGCAAACAATTTATTTGTGAAAGACCTAATATTGTTTTCACCACTGAGAAGGAAACTGCCACATTAATTTACTTCACAGTAGAAGGAGTACTGGGAGAGTAAAATAAGCTTTGGTCTATGCTGGATTTAAATGAATATATGTCTATGTATCATTAGAATATATATACATTTTGCTGTTATTCTCTTTCTCTCATATTGCCCCAAATTTTTCAAAGTGAGTTCCATTAAGGCTAAACACATAAAAGTGTTCTGAGTGTGGGGAAAAAGTTATACAGTCAAGCTGACATTTGGAGGGGAATTAGGTACAATGAAGGTTTAAAATCAATGATTAGGCAGAAATTTTTCATTTTGCCTCCCAAAGAGGAGGGGAGCTTCTCATCAGTGAACTCTTTTTATTGAAGCAGACTATATATATTGCAAATTATTTTAAGTGCAGTCACTGAATAATTTGGAGAGTGCATCAGTATCCACAAAATAGTAACGAGTGTGTCAAATCTACATTTCAGTGTACAGGAGCCTTTTTGAGACTGAGTTATCTAAATACTACCCTTTTCAGATGATGACATAATATAGCAGAACAATTAAAACATGCCTGAATTAGACATCTGGGAGACTTTTTAGTGGTATTGCAATGATGAGAGGTCTGCTTTTTCTGCAAAACAATGCATCAAAATGAAAAGGATGTAAATGCAACAGTAGTCACACCATCAACTGTCAGAATGAGGAAAGAAAACCTTAGCAGCAGTTTAAGCAGAGATGTGCCAGTCTGAGAGGGAGACTGGTCCATAAATAATTAATTGGTTACTTTCTAAAATCCATAAATTACAATTGGAATGATCAAGTTAATTTCCTGCATAAATATGTACAACAGGCCTTCCTAAATTATTAGTTAGAAATTCTAAATTCTTAGGCAAACATCAAAGGACTTGACCATCTCATTCATTTAAAAGGCATAGCCTGCCACCACAAGAAAGGACTTTGCTATGAATTGACAACAAGACATAAATCACTAAGGTTTACTTTAAGTCTGCCCAGTTTTTCTGAGACCCATTTTAGTCTGCATGCTAGAGTTCTTAGGGGAAAAGAAAAAGGAATCAGATTACATTTAATATTTCTATTAAAGAAAAATTTTATGCTTCCCACTGTGTGTTTCCAGTTGAATAACATACACTGGGGTTCCCTTCTTCCAGTAATATCTTGGAATGCATAAACTCATTTTAGAGGAAAACCCTTTTTTTTATCATTTGTTTGGTGAATTTGGTTTTTCCTTATCAAAATATTTGTGCTGTTATATTAGAAGAAGCACAGTCCAGGAGTCAAAGTCTCATTTCCAACTGGCTGCTATCCCAATATAGAGATCATTTTAGGAATTGCATTTATCTGATTTCATACTAAAACCTCCATTATATACAATATGAAGTTTGAACCTTTTCTGAAGCCTAAATTGATCTCCTAGTAACCACTAGCATTAGCACAAAGTGAAAATTTTGAAAAGCTAGTGATGGGACCCATATAGTCAATTGCAATGGCTTTATTTTCTTGAGGGTTTGTTTTTTTGCTCTTGGGTTTTTTTATCTATTTCTTTGGGTTGAAATTCTTGTGTGACATACCATTTGCATATACTCTATAGCTGATTATTCTCATCTATAGAGTCATACAAGAGTGTTATTTGATTTTTTATTTCATTAGATTACAAATAAATTCATTTCATTCAAAATTTATTCCATTTTTCAAACATGTGTGTATTCTTCATGCTTGGAGCATATCTATCACTGGAATTCTCTGCAACACAGTTGGTTGTGCTCATAGAGCTCTCCAATATGAGAATGCATTAGTGCATTAAATAAGGCTTACTAAGGCACCTTCATGTCCATTACTGGAGCAAACGATAATTTCTTTTTTGGCATGTCAAGTGCATGGAAAGCTGTGCTTTTGTGACTCTACAGTGGCTTTTTCTAATGAAAATGGAGACAAGGAAACTGAAATAAATCTTGTTTTGATTTTTTTTTTTTTTTTCATTTATTCTGATCTGTCTAAAATTATAGGTATACCGAGAATTTACATGTTTTCTATGTAAATTCAGCCTGGCACTTTGCATTTGAAATGTAACTCTCTAAAATATGCTTCAGGATCAAATCCAGGTACACAGAACATGGAGAGTTGTGCTCAGTGCTAGTTAACATGGTTTATTTGGGAAGATTTCTTTTGAAATACAACCACACTTATTCAATTTCATTTTTATAATGTAACTTTTTGAAAAACGTATAATAAGAGATAATTTATATGAGAAATTAGGTTTTGTATCCTGATTTCTTCTCCATGAGAGAACTGTTAGACAGCTCTCAGCAATGAATATCCAAGGATATCTCATCACCTGTCCAATATTTTCATTAGGGTGAGAGAGAGTTTCTTATGTCACAGGATTGTTATTTTCTGAATAAATTTACTATAAATTCAAAATGAGAGGTTTTTTATCAAGATGGACTTTCCTTTTGCTTAATTTTTAAGATTCATACCTGTCTATGTTCTACATATAAAATGAAACAAAGAATAATGTCTTGAAATTTTGAATAAAAGCTTGAAATAGTCTATTTTTATGTATAATATATCATCCTTTTTTTCATACATCTGTTTTGATGAGAGAACTGGAAAGAAGATGTGAACTCTCCTGTTGTTTTCCCTATGTTATCCTTACATAATCTGCTTGTGATTATGAATATGAAATTATAAAACAAGATAAAATCAGAGGGTTTGGCTTGGACATCTTGTTTTTAAGGAAATCTTAAGATTAAAGACAATTACTCACTTTCAACAGAATAATTAGCAACCTATGGTCCTTTTCATCTTTATTATAACTATACATGTTTATTTATTTATTATTTATTTATTAATTTATTGGCAATCAGGCTGTTCAGGGAAGGCTTATCTAGTTTTATCACTGCAAAAATGCTCAACAGTACCCCAGAGCTAAGGAAAATCTTTCTGAGCAAACTAAAAGGTTTGGACATGCTTGAACGTGCTCTGAATTCTGCAGTGTACTCCCACAGGGTACATGGTGTTTATATTCTGGTTTTCTCCCTCCTTATTTCTTAAGACATTATTTCTCTCATTAACTGTTTAATTATACCATAGTAGTGTCTAAATGCCCTCTTCCATTTTTCTGGAATTGTGTTAAGGGAGTTTTGTTTTGCATTATTTTCCTCTGGTACCTTAATCTGTTGCTTTTTGTTCACATGGAAGTGCTGAGACTTTGGGCTGCATTAACACAAATTCTGTCGGTTTCAAGAGAGAAACATAAAACTTGCCTTGAGTTTTAGAGATGAAAATTGATGTAAGAATTCAAAGTAAGACCCCGTTTACTATAATGAAAATAAGGGTTGAATGAAACAAATATTTCCCTAAAAGGTTAATTGCAGGAAATTTGAAGAATCTTTCATCGAGTGTTGAAATTTTAGAAGCACATGTGTCTCCTTATAGTTCAGCCAGTGGTGGAGAGACAAAAATGGAAAGCAAAACAAGAAATGTTTTGTGTATTGTATAGAAACTGTTGGGAGAATTATTGTTGAATAAGACAATTAAACTGAAATAAGATATCTTAATCAGAAAAATTCTATTCATTTTTTAATGTAGGTATTTAAGTTCTTTCAAGCAAAAATCAGGTTGCAGTTTTGATAGTTATTTTTTTTTAAACACCAAACACTAAAAATTATTAATGAAGCGTTTATTTTGTTTCTTTTTAATGTGCAATCAATATCATTATAAAAAACCTTGGGTTGGAAGAGAATTTCAAAGATCATGTAGTACATCCTCCCCTCCCCTGGGCAGGAATATCTTTCACTAAATCTTTCCCTATAACAATTATGTTTTTAAATTACATGACTGACTGAAAAACCTCTAAGTAGCAAGAATCCTTAAAAAAATAATAGTAACAAAAGAGTTGAGTGAAGGAGGGGAGTACTATTTAGGTGGTTTGTTAGAGGTGTTTTTGGTTTAACTATTTGATTTGTATTGGATCATAAATCCCTTTTCTCATCTTTATCTTTGTCAGGTGTGGTACAGGGGCACATACATTAGAATGTTGGTGCATGCATCTTATATATTCCCAGTTTCAATGTTTCTTCATGGAGTGATTTCAGAGAGCATGATCTGGTTTTCCTTTGATTGAAACAAAATAAAACAAACCAAAAAAAACAATGCCCTAGAAGCACACACGATACACTTCAGCTACATATTCAATAAGTGGAACAAATTTAGACACCAAGGAAATAAATGGAGCTCTGGAAAAAAAATACATAGTGTGTGATGTCAGGATGCCTCAGTGAACTGTTACATTTTACAGACCTTATCTTTCCAGTTTTCACATTTTGGTAATAATAGGCACAGTCAGCTTCTCTTATAGTAAGTGTGTGAGTGTTTGTGTGTTCTTCCAGTTAGATAATTGTTCAAAAGGTATTTAGTTTGTACATAGGTTCATAAGAACATGCAGCCTTCAATGGGCATCACATAGTGGGTTTTGTGCCTAATGTGGAAGTAAAGGAATTGTCTCATCTTTTATCAGACAATGATTGATTAACTGTGTATAAGACATAATTAAGGAAAACACATGCAGAACTTTAAATGAAGGATTCCTGGATTATTTTGATTTTTTTTGACACATCTTTTACTCATCTATCGCCAGCCAAATGCTTAAATGGTCATGGAATATACTTGTTCTATTTTCTTCTTTTAGTGTACAAATGTGGTAAGGAAAGAGAACCTTAGACAATATACCTGCATGCCTATTTTGGGGAGGGCAAAAAAAACCCACGTAACAAACCCTTTACTGTTTAATAGCATGTGTTTCTGCATATTCTAACTAATTTTCTTTCTATTGTCTTTTTAAATGCACAATGAAGAAGGCAAGAAAGCAGGAAGTTTACAGCAATCAAAAAGGAGAATAAACATCTGCATATTATGGTCACAAAACTTTGAAGAGAGGCTGGAGTAAATGCCCCCACAGAATTTGAAAACTGTAACCCAATAGCACACTTAGATCTCAATTTTCTCTTCAAACATATTTCTACCTTGAAAGTAATTTCTCATGTTATATGTGGTTACTGTATGAAAATCACTGGCAAAAGGACATTAAAGTGCACTCATAATGGAAGACAACACTTTCCACTACTACCTCTTAAGATTAGGAAAAGTATTTTTATTTGTGTTTTATTTTCATCCAGACTTAATCCTCTATTAATCTAAAAGAGAAAAAAAACAGCAAGCTATGACCTAAAAGCATATAAACACTGACCACAGGCATTTCAATAACAGAGAAGAAACATATGAAGCATCTAAAACTAATCAAGAGTTCATTTCACAATAATGAGAAAGAGACTTCAAAAAGTTAACTAAATGTTTATATGCATACACATTGCAGTTTTTTTCAGTTATTACATATGTATGCAAAATACAATATACAGTAGCAAAAAAGTCTCACTTTCTGTCACTGAAGTTTTCATCTTTGAATTGCATATCTATAATCCCACTGGAGTTCCCCATTAGAAATTCTTCTCTACAATGAAAATCTAATTCAAGACAGGAAGGGTAAAACTAGGAGAATATATTCTGAATTTATTAACCATTATTTTGTCTCCAGTGAAGAATGACAGAGAAATAGGAAATATAAACATTTATGTAAATTGAGTTCTTTTATTTATTGAGAATCACCAGTTGCAGGAGACTAGTAGTTCCAAAGATTTGGCCAAAAATATCTATTATTAGTGAATCCTATTATATAGAAGGGGTTTTAATATTTTTTAGAAATCTGCCTTGTAACTGTGGAAATCACACTACTATTTAAGTTTAAAAATTAAATAGGCAGTGTATAACTGTGGTTTATAGAAATCAGCTTTCCTAAAGTTTTGAGGTACCTAGGTCAAAGTACTCTTAAAGCAATTATAACTTCTGCTACCCAGGCAGGTAACATGTCACAGAGTTGCAATGTGCACCACTCCACAATCACCTTTTTCGCCCTTGGTTCGTTATGATGTTGCTGTCTTTTTCAGGTATTGAAACATGTTTTCATAACTGGATTACAGCATGCCAAAGATACCTGGCATGCTACGCCAACAGTGTCACCTCTGATTCCATCTGGGTCTCTCTGAGTGATTCCAAAAAGATATTAAACTATACCAGTAGATAACGTGGAAAGGGTAAACAAACCAAACAACAAAAAAGCAAACAAAAATAAAACCAAATAAAAGCCTAATTAATTTTTCTCCTGGAAATGTCTGAGAGATTCTTGTGAATTTGTTTCTTGTTCTAATACTCTGCAAACCAAGTGACTGTGATTTGCTGGGGTCTTGGACCAAATCCCTAAATATGCTCGAGGATTATTAAAACTTTTTTTTTTTTTCCTGTAAAAAAAACAATTTTTGCATTCTCCCTTTCTCTATCTGATACCAAAAAAGAGGAAGTTGAGAAGAATATGTAGCCAAAGGTCAGAATTTTACTAAGGCATTTTGGATTACTATCTTTTGCTTGTTAAATTGGTTTTCTGTTTCCTTCCACATCACTCCCCAAAATTCATCAGAAAGCTCCTAGAAACTGACATGTCAATATTACTTATTCAAACCAGTGAACATGAATGAATCATACCTTCTAAAATAAAGAAATCACTAGAAATAGTGAATTACAGTTATTATATCTTTTTAATTTGTTCAAGACAGTAGAATTTTATGAATAGAAGCCTGAGACACTGATGTAGCTGTTTGACCCAAGTTGCTGAGGCTCCAAGAAAAGCAGCAGATTGTCACTGATAGCTCTGGCTGAAGCAGTGGATGCTGAGAGAGGAGAGACATGAGTGATTCTCATTCTAAAATTAATAAAACACAAACCAACCGTTTCTTTAAGGTTAGTGGGTGGCTTTCAGCTTTTTTCCCTATTGTGAAGAGAAATTTAGGGCTGGGCTGCTGCACGATGAGGTCTAGCCAGTTTTATTAGTTTCAGCAGAAGATTCGGTAATTTTGTGAGGAGGAGAAAAGAGAAATCTAAAATTGAAAATAATTTAAGGAAGATATCTTGAAAAATAAAGGCTAACAAAAGTAAGAAACATTTAAACAAAATATCACTGGAGCTATGTACTGAGGATTTTGGTGGTTCCTAAACAAGAGTGAAAATTGCAGAATTGTTGAGGTTGGAAGGGATTTCTGGAGGTCACCTAGACAAAATTCTCTGCTCAAACAAGGCCACCTAGAGTTAGGGGGTTTGGACTAGATGACCTTGAAGGTCTCTTCTAACCAAAACCATTCAATGATTCTATGACTTGTGATATTATTATCTGTTTACATGGAAAATGTACAAATATTAATGACAGGGACTGCAGCACAGCCACTGTCACTAGAAGTGTGTTACAACATCCTAAATAATCTTAGAGCAAGGCAACATGGGAAAACTTTTTAATTCATTTGGATTATATGGTAGTTTTGGGTATATCTATGTGTATTGTATGTACTGAACAATTGGACTTGGCAAAGTACTTGCATATGCTTCAAGGAGTGGTTATTAGGACAGGCCAAAGGAGCTTCTGCTCACAAGCAAATAGGATGGACCTAATGCCTTCAGTGTAAAACTCAGAGGCTCTGTGGGGCTGTGGCTTTAGCAGTTTAAGTCCCAAGGAAATTTGTAAATGTTGATCATGCCTTTTCACTTCACCTGGTAGAGTTCTGTGAATGTGAGTGAATGATTTACCCCAGGGCATAGGGGGAAAAAAAAGTCTGCATGTCCTGAAGATGTTCAGTTTCTTCATGCCTGTTTGATGAAAGCAGGGTTTATATCTCTTTCTTGGCAATATATTTATTTATCATTCTCAAAATGCTCTAGCACCAGGGTATATTCATATGTATTCAGCTGCATCTCTCTTTATAGCTTAGGGTGAGGGGGTCTGAATTTTCATAATATTGAGAAATCAAGTCTGAGAAAGTAATTAGTGGTATATATTTAGGACTTCAGAAAAGTAGATGAGTTGAAACCAGAGAGAGGATTTGCAAAAATATCTGCTTACTAGGGAGCACAACTCTTTGAAATTGCCTTTTTTTGTTAATAGTATCTGATGATTTAGTGGATAAAAAACTTCATTTAATGTGTTTAATGAAAAACTCCTGCCCCTAGTATTTTCAATGTAAAATATTTTTACATAACAGTGGATATTAGTTACTTTGTCAAATAGCTTTTGCACTAAAGTGATAGTCAGAAAACTTCAAATCTATATTTTTTGTGAAATAGGGTGAGAAGTGGTTCATAATTAAAAAACACCACACAATATTTTTTAAAAGCATGGCAAAATATCAATCATATTTTTTGGAGGATTATCTAGGATTATCTACTAAAACTAAACATGATGATTGTTCAGAATTTTAGCTGTCAGTTCATTTTTTTTCAACAAGGGGAAAAAACTGCTCTTTCCTTTCCTAGAACATTGAAAATGAAAATAATTACAACAACATGATGCCTATTAAAAACAAAGGAGAAAGAACAGGTAGTTGAAAAATGAGCTGAGTATAAACATACAAACTTCTGGAAAGAATGATAATTCCCAACACTTTGATTTTTGGGCATAGTTGTGAAATGTGTTGCCATTTATCAACTTTTAAAAGTTTGAGTATTTTTTTTAATACAAAAAAATCCAGGGTGGTGCTTTTTCAGTTTGTTGGGTTCTGTGGTTTTTTTTTTTTTTTTTTTGTCTTCTCCTTTCTCTTTTTTAACCTGTGGCTTGAAAGAAAGCAGCAGTGAGAATGAATTTCATGCTAGTAGACACTTTTAAGACTAGATTTAGCTGCAGTCACATTAGCTTAGATAATGGGAGAATTTTTCTTCATTGAAAATGCTCCCTGTCGCTTAAGAAGAACTCACTGAGGCAGCCTGCCATCTAGCTTTTTCACAGCAAAATAGGCTTGCAGACTGCAGATGACAGACTCGGGAGCAGAGACAATTTTAACTTAGCCATCCCTAATTTATCTCAAGCTTTTTCAATTCATCTTCACTGCTCTATGCACACTGGAACACCAGATTGTCAACCCCTGGGAAAAGAAAGCAGCCAGGGATCTAGAGAGCTGTCACATCCTGAGAAATATTTAAATTGTGCTGATTTTCTTCTGGAGTGCTGAGCAGAGGGAATGAAACTCTCCATCAAGTCATAGCTTTGCGGGCAATAGATCAGAGGATACTGCCAGTTTTTCTAATGGATTATTGTTATCGGGCAGGTTCTTCCTGAAGGTATGTAGTTACTCTCTCGATTCATTACCCACACTATTTATCAGGTAATGATCTAATGAACTGGTAATCCAGATACATTAAGAAAAATGTTAACTAAGTAGTCTGTATTGATTGAATGATGGCACTTTATTGCAGCATGTTTGCAGGTAAAATACTCTGATCTACTTACTGTAGATGTGTTGTACCTACTGCCAAGTGCTTTGTCAGCAATCCCCCCAAGCAAAACCAATCCCTAACCTTTAAACAAAAGAGCAAAAATCCATTGTGCTGCATATAATATTGCCACAAGTTGATGCTGACTGTCCAGAGAATGATTTTTTTTTTTTGAAACAATGAATAATCAATAGCAAAATCCTATGTCTGTTTTTAAATTTGTTATAGATGAGTATTAATTTTGCAAAATATTTTCCAAGCTGGGTATATGCAGAACTCCCCTTAAAGTACTACAAATTAATTCTGGAGCTAGATATTTGCTTGTTTACTATGATGTTCTATCCTTTCACATGGGGAGTTACAATATTTCATTCTGAAAATCTCAGATAGATGTGTGACAGAAGTCTGCTGTTGCATCTGTACTGCCACACTCCAGGAGCTTCTTAGTAAAGCATAAGGATTATATATCACAACAGGAGATTTAAAAATAAAATCTGTAAAGGATTTCTGCCTTTTAAACTTCTATGTTTATATAGGAGCTACAGCATGTTCCTCCTAATCTGAATTGCTTACTGCATGTCTGTAGCTTGTGAGGCAGCCTGACCTAAAAATGAAAGATCTCTAAATTGCAGAAGCAGCCAGACATTTTTGAACTATTCTAAGCGCGGGAGTTGCTGCAGAGATGGAAAAAACACTGCCACATTTAAGTCAAAGTCCTGGCCCTGTTTCATTTCCAAGTTGGCACTCCACCTGAGTACAAGCTCTGAGACATGAAAATTGGCAGATGCAGGGCTGAGCAAGAGTTAAGCCCTGAGAAAAAGAAAAATTCTTATCTGTATCTTCTTGTCCAGTGCACTGGCTGGGCTGCTGTCATGCTACCAAGAATAAATGATGTATGAGCTTGTCTGTGGTGTGCTTGATGGTGCAGCAGATATGCTGAACTGGATTTTTAGTCACAAGACAGATGTTTGTCATATTTTTGAATATAATGTTAAAAGAAAGCAATTAGATAGAAATAGCAACAAAGCTGGGGTATTAAGGAAGTGTCAAAAGCCCATATAGGTTAAAAACATTATATCTGATATATTCTGGTATGTTTACCTTCCTCTGTTTAAGGAATATAGCATGTTCAAGGCATTAATAAAAATTACAGTAGTACATGTTGCTCCTACATGCAACACCTGAAAATTCCTTTCCTCTTGTCCCTTGGAAAGGCTGAAGAAAAAAGTAGAGAGATTGATTCTATCCCATCTCCAATGAACTCACTTAAAGCACTTCCTTTCCTATGGACCTCAGGAAGACTCAGGCAAAGAGGCTTCCACCATCTAAGCTCTCCCTAGAGGCTCCTACCATCAGCCAGATATTTTTTAAAGGAAATGTGCACACCAGCTGTGTTTTCCCCAATCTCTCAAACTTCTCACTTAAATATACAGAGGCATGCCCATGGATTTTTCAGCATTTTGTGCAATCACTTATGAATGTCACAACCTAGAGGGTAATACAGCATTTTCTTATTATATATTGCTCATATGAAAACTAACTTTTCCAAATCACATTCCATTTTGTCTCCTTTGGGTCCAATTATATGTTTCCCTTTTAATGTTTGGCTACTTTAACCACTATCTTTATAAATATATTTTTTTCTGATATAAGGGATTGGTAAGTAACCAGGAATAACACAAAAATATCTTATAATTTTCCAAAGCAAGATTAAGCAAAACACACTAAAACTAGATTTAAATGGGAAGCTGATATTAAATAATGGAAAATAAATTAAGATTAATAGCTTTATGTTCAATCTTCACCTTCACATTGTGTTTTTCTTCGTTGTCTATCATGATGTGCAATAATAGGTCTCCCCCATCCTCTTGATGGAGAATTCTGATGTACCCACGTGTTATGCCATTTCTAGGTGGATCTTTCTGCAGCCTTCTGATATACTTTTAGGCTGTTTTTGTAAAGAGCTGTATTGCAAAATGTGGTATAGCATAAATGGATGAAAATAGTCTGGAAAGAAAGCTACAGCACAAATTGTTTGTTATGGTGTTAAAATTATAAACTCTAGTTCCAGTGGTATTCCTGTTCCACCTTCTGTTTACTGTTCTTTCTTCTTTCCTACATTGACAAGTTCAAAAAAAAAAAAAAAAAAAAAAAAAAAAAAAAAAAAAAAAGTTATATTTAGGAAAAAATACACCCATTTTATTTGCATTCTTCAGCAGTCCTTAGCCAACACTGCTTATCTTCTGTACCAAATTCTTTTTATGCAATGCTTCTGGTTTTCCCTTGTGCTTATTTAACATCTGTTTAAGTTTAGAGTTTGTTCTTCTCCCAGAGTGAGCCTCTAGAAAGCAAAGATATTACACTGAATTGATACAAAAAGAGCAGCTTCTTACTTGTGTCCTTCTTCCTTCTTATTTGTTTTAGATTGGCTATATGCTTGTGATAATGCATAAATTAATGCTGTGGAGAAAAATAGCATCTCTAGGAATACTTTTTGGAAAAAGGTAATTAGTGATTCTTTGATATCATTTATTATTTGAACTCTAAAATATAACTTGTGGGAAAAGGGCTTAGAAGAAGAAAGACCTAGGGGCATGGATAATTATGAAATGGATGTTCTCAGGCAAAACCTGGGTATTTCTAGAGATCAGGATGTGCTATGACCTGATTTGTTTATTTCCTTTCTATGTCTCTCTAGGTTTCAGGACTGATGTGTTGCTGTTTATGTATTTAATAAATGATTTTTTTTGTTTCATGTGTATAATTTACACAGGTTATCAGCTAGACAACACATTCAATTATATATTAATTTTGCTAAGAACCAAATAGGTCTAATGACATACAGAAAATCTTTTCACACACATATTTTCACAATTTTGGGTGAACAAGAGTGAAAAGATGGCTTCCCCTGAGAATCATGTCTGATTATTTCAAAGAAATACAAGAAATAGTGGTGGAAAGAACATACAAAGCTAGTTCACATTTGATAAGTTGTCTTATTTTGGTTGAAATACTACACTCTCAAAGTGTGATCCAGGTTCTTAAATTGTGGGATACCATGCCTAGCTACAGGTACAAGTCCAAGGCCTCATACAAGTTTTGTGTTGTATCTTTTAGCCCATTGTTTTGGTTATACAAAATTTTTAGTAAACATTAATATTTAAGTGACTGAGTAGATATATATTCATATTATAATATTTTTTAAAAAACGATAAGCACTTGAAATCACTTATCCTTGTTTACTTTGTCTCCATCTCTTAAGAGACTTCAGATCAAATAATAACACAATTTTAGTGACTTATATTGTCCTAATAGACAAAGTGTAAAGCAGCTGGAACTCCCATTGAAAGGGACATGCCTCACAAAAATATTGACAAGTCCATGGTTAAATAAATTAATTTTGACTTCAGGGCAATATCTTTCAAATTATTTATTTTTAAATAAATTTTATAAAAGTGGTCCCTAACTCTCTTGTTCTTTGATTATCTTAGTTTGACATATTTTAAGTGAAGCATTTTGTTTTGAAACACTTGCAGAGCTTTGGGGTTTTCTGTGTGCCCCCATCTACTCTACACCCACCAAATGCCATGAAAGCACATTTGAAAAACTGCAATAACTACCCCTATTACCTTTCAGGGAAACACATTTTTTAGAGCAAGAAAGCCTGTAAGTATATGGCTCAAAGATAATTTTAAATAAAATTTTACTGTAAATTTGAATCTTGTTCCACCTTGCTATGCAGTACAAAGTAAATATTACTAAAATAGTGAGAATATCATATACCTTTAATATTTTCTTGCACTTTTCTTTCTTTTATGTATTCCTGAGTGTAGAGGTTATTCTGAAATATCCTGGGTTGGTGCCTTCTTGTTAATAAATATGCAGAATTTTCTGCAGTAGGCATTTTCAATAGGTGCAATTAAAATTCAATATTGTTAAGGGATATTCAATATTGCTTTTCTAACTTAATGCTGTCATTAAAATTACTATATGACATAGAGAGATAAATAACATTACTGAAGAAATTATAATGATAGATTTTGTTCCAAATGTCATTTAATATCCAGTTTGCCTCTTTTTCACACTTCTGGAAGTTCCTATGTTGAAGTCAATGGAATGAATGAGAGTGGAATCAGATTTTATTTTTTATTCCAGTTACCCCTTAACATCTATCAAAATGAAGTTTGTATCTTAAATAGTCCATTAGTAAGGCTTTGAAAGGTACATTTTTTTGCACATAAAACTGCTTATGTTTTGCTTTTCCAGCTGCTGCTGAAGACTTGAAACACTTTTTAACAGTCCATAGCTTCTCAAATTTTGAAAACTACTTAATCAGAACTGAAGGCACAAAAAACCCAATTTCAAAACATAGTAAAGAATTCTGTGATTGATTCTTATTGCCTTTGGTGCCCCAAACTTTCATTATTTGAAGAGGGTGAAATGTGTATTTCATATGGATATTATTGGAAAGACACTTCTGAGGTCTGTTTTCATCAAAAAAATTTCTATTGAAACACTTTTCCACTTCCAATTTGACTCTTTTGGAGCAGAAATTAAAAAAGATTGGCAAGAATGCAAATTTTTGTGTTAACCAAGATTAATTTCTATTTTGTTAAACATGTTAAATATGTTAAATATGTTAAACATTATGTGGAAGGATAGAAGAGTTCTCTGCAAAATCAAATTACACTGTTAAGAAAGGAGTTGGTAACTGTCTCTAGTGAATATTTAAATCCTTTCTCCAATATTTTCACTAATCTAATTGGATCAGCTTTCATTTTTTGAGGTTGAACTTTTCTGATGTTATAAGACAAAAGTTAGAGAAACTCAAATTTAAGAGGTTTTACGTTTTAAGACAATTATTTTTTAAGAAATAGAGGGGCCAGTAGGCTCTCCCTAGCTGTTTGTTTATATACAGTATAAGAATGAAAGAGGTTAATAAGATATTTTATCTATCCTCTGCATGCAAAGTTGTGAAGCAAACAGAATAGATAAAATTGGCAAAATAAATAAAAAACAACCAAAAAAACCTAAAAATGACCAAAAATACCAGATGCAAAAATATTTTAAGATTCAAGGAAAAAAAAATATTGTGTTTTCTGTGTACTGTACTCCCAAGAGCATTAATAGAACTACTGCTAATAAGGTAGCACAGTCTCTGGAATATAAGGATGATTTTTAGCACTTTGAAATTCCTGAAATATCATTCCCATAAATGGCCTTTCACCACCTTTGCCATAATCTATTTTTACCATCATATGGTATGCTTTACTCTTGTTCCTTATAGGAAGTGAGTTTGTGCAGCAGTATGATGCAACAGAAACCACTTCAGTATCCTGCAGCACCAAAAGGAATTGCATGCTAGGTCTTCCCTCTTCTGGATAGGCTTTGGCTGTAAAACTTGTCAGGACCCTCCATCAGCCAGTAAAAATAAGTCTAATAAAAAACTGGCTTAAAAAATGAATAGCTCTTCAATAGTTTAGTAATTTGAATCATGTTATCTAAGGATCTTATGAATCTGAGACCTGAATCAGGGCATCAAAATACCAGGGAGACTGAGGCTGTCAGAGTAATGAGGTGGCAGGATGAATTTCTCCCTTTTTGCAGCAGTAAACTGTTAAATTACAACAGCTCTGACATTTAACCTCACCTTAAAACTGCCTTGCATTCTTTGCATGTCTCCCCTACCTCCTGTCAAAAAGTGTCAGTGGAGGAAAAACGAGATCTGTGCTCACTTTCAGTAAAGAACTTATTTCTCTGGTGTGTGCCTCCTTGGGGAAAAGCAGACTGGCAGCCAGACAGGGAGGCTGAAATCATCTGGAGCTCTGATGCTTCCCTTGCCATCAAAACATCTGCTGCAATACTCAGCAAACTGCTGAGTCAATAAGGATCTTCAAGAACTGTCTGCAGAGTTTACCTGATCTAGTGAAACAAATCCCAGATTTGATCAGTTTTATGAAAGTACTTCACTACATACTTGCTAGTGAAGTAGTTTGTTCTTGTTTGTTTTTCTGAGGGGGGTTGTTTGTTTTGTTTTTGCTTCTTTGGTTGGTTTTTGTTTGGTTCTTTTAAAGCAAGTTTTCTAAAAACTTCTTTGCTTGTTTTATTTTTTTTCTGGATCTGTCCAGAATCTGGCTTCTGTGAGAAGCTCCTCCCATACACACACCCCCTTCAAAGTCTGGGGATTTGTTTGTTTGGTTAATTAGTTGTTTTGGGGTTTTTTTCCTTGTTTGTTTCTGGCTTCCACATTGTTGGAGATTAGAGGGACGGGGCGCACTGAGCTAAACCTGTGTGTAAATCTTTAAATGGCTAATACTTTAATATTTTCCAAGTTTGTACAGTGTGTGTTGCTCCATCTTAATCTTCAGCTTGATCAGGACCCTCTTTCACTAAAGGTCTTGAGTGGAATTCCTAATACAGTAAAATAGAATCACAGAATGAGAGAATGGGTGAGGTGGGAAGGGACCTTTGGAGATAAACTGGTCCAGCCCCTCTGGGGCCACCTAGTCCAACACCACGTGCTGTCAGCTTCTGAATACCTCCAAGGGTAGAGACTCTATGTGCTCATGTCACACTCACAGCAGGGAAGTGACTCCCAGTGCTCAGAGGGTACCTCCTGTGCTTTGATTTGTGCCCATTGCCTCTGGCCTTGTTGGTAGACACCACTGGAAAGGGCCTAACTCCATTTATTTGCACCATCTCTTTGAAAATTTATGCACATTTATAACATCTCCCCTGAGGCTTCTCTTCTCCAGGATGAAAAGTCCCATCTCTCAGAATTTTCTCATAGGAGAAATGATTGAGTCTCTTCATCATCTTTGCAGTTCTTCACTGAGCTGTCTCCAACTTTCAGCATTTCTTTTTTACTGGGGAGCCTAGAACTGGACACACTATTCCAGATGTGGTCGCATCAGAGCTGAGTAGAGGGCAGGTATTACCTGTCTCAATGTACTGGCAATGCTTTGCCTTGTACTCCTGTATGGCAAAGGCACATTACTGGCTCATGATCAATTAAGTGTTCATCAGGACCCCTGGTATTTTTCTACCAAGTTACTTTCCTGCTGTGTGTCTCCTGGCATATGTTGTTGCATGAGTTGCTTTTCCCTGGACTCGTGACTTTGCGCTTCCCTTGCTGAAATAAAATAACACATTGCTTAAAAAGGTGATAAAATTTGCTCTCTTTATATTTACTTAAACTGTTTTGGGGACCCCAGGCCACATTATTTAATTCATTTTTTAAAATAAATTTTTAAAATTAAGAAATGTAGTACTATGATTTCAGTCAGAAAATCAAGTTTTTGTTCCCTTTCTTCAGTCTTATGTTAATGACTCCTAGGTACTCTGCAGAAATATGGTGTCACCAGTGACCACCAGCAGTGTTCCTCAGGGCTCTGTTCTAGGAATGGTTCTATCTGATATATTTTTCAACAATATACAAGCAGAAGTTTAACATACTATTAGCAAGTTTTCTGATGATACCAAATTGGGAGGTGCTGAGGATTAGGCCTTGCAGATGAATCTAGATAGATCAGAGCACCGAACTATGAAAATTGGCACAAACATCAACAAGTCAAAATGTCTGATTCTATCATTCTGCACCTGGGAAAGAGTATTGCCTGGCTCTAATATAAATTGAGAGAAAAGTGGCTGGAGAGCAGCCCTGCAGGAAGGGCTATGAGGGTGCTGCTCAGCACCAGGTTCTACACAGGTCAGCAGTGGTGCTTCACAGCCCAGAGGACAAAATGCATTGTAGGGTACACCAAACACTGCATGACCAATGGAGAAAAAGAGGTGATTATCTCACTTGGTGCAGCCTCACCTTGAGCACTGTGTGCAGTTCTGGCCCCCACAATTTGAGGAGTGAGAGTCCTTCAATTCATCTAGAGGACTCTGATGAAAGGGCTGGGGTGAATGTCTTGTGAGCTGTGGATTTTGGCTTTGTCTGCTTTGCAATAAGGGAGTCTGAGTGGTAATAATAAAGATATTAAACAGGACTGACCCTAAACTGAGCTATGTGAAACCTCACTAGTGACCATCTGCCAACCTGATGTAGCACCTTTCACCTCTATGAAGGTACCAAGCAGAACTTCATCATATACAAATACATATAATTCTCTTAGTTGTTTTATTTAGTTTATTATTATTAGAGGAAATTTAAAAAAAAAAAAAAAAAAAAAAAACAAAAAAAAAAACAAAAAACACAGGAATGAAAGAAAAATTCTTACTTAAAATTGGAATTACCTTGGCATATAAATGTAACACTGAATTTTTTCCTTACACTGATTTTGTATAAATATTTGTAGACAATTGCATTAACAGAAAGAGTTCAAATTCTGTACTGAAATCATCTCTACGTATGAAATGAGAAAGTGTTGAAGAAGAGATGGATAGAAACCCCAGAAAAACATGTGAGCACAAATACTGAACATGTGGCAACATTCACTGTAGTGCATTGTTTCATAACGATCTTGGTAGAGAAAAATGCCAGGGTGTATGGATTGAACTATAAAGAGCAAGCAATTACATTTTGAGATAATAAAGATCATTTACTGGATGTGGTGCATTTATTCAAAGTAAAAGTACTGCAAACAGTATCTCTAATGGTATAAGAATGGCAGTCTTCCAGGTCATTTTGGTGAAATATTTGGTCTCTGCATGCAATGTTGTGAGTACATGCAGATGAAACCTATTAATTCTTTCCTAGAAATTAATGTGAAAAATAAATTTTGCATTCATAATCCAAAAGACAAACTCAGTGCCCAGGAAAAATAAAAGAAAATTCTCAGAAACTTAATCCACAATTCCATGCAAGTAACTAACTGAACAAAATCTGCAGGTTATCTTTTCCAATCCGGTATTTTTATGAACACATAGAGGCAAACTATTCACTTGTAATAGCTTGAAACTTCCCAGCCTTGGGCATACTTCAACTGAGGGAATGAATGTTTTCTTGGGAGTATCCCTCCTATCTATATACAGGATTTGTAAAAAAAGATGTCCTTTAGCACTAGATCTTCTTTATGTTAGTTTTGTTCCACAGCCAGAGATTCCTGTTGAGATTTCCCTAGATTCTTTATCTGCTCTGTGATGGGGATTTAGATTTTCAATATTGTCAAATGGTATAACAGAATCTCAAGACTGTACAGCCCATTCCCAGTCACAGATACAAGATCTGCAAGTAAACACTCTTGGTTAAGTGTCAGTACTGCATGTCACAATTCTCAGCTTCAAATGAAACCCAACTTACCCAAATAAAACAAATGCAAGGGCTCATGCAGAAGCTTTGAAAAGCCTTTAAAATATTTTAGTTTTAAGTTGAGTAGTTTTTTTTAATTGTCTGTTTGCTTTTAATTTAAATTTAGTTATATGTAATATAAAATACTATTTCATCATAAAGTGAAAATCTGTTTGGCGAAGAAATAGAAAAGCATAATTTCTGAAATTTACTGGTATTTCATGCCAAATTGAAGTAACCTAACAACTTGAAATTTTATTCTTAGTCATTGAACTATTAACAAAAAAAACCCTGTTACACTTATTAGAGAACATATTACAAATTTACCCAACAGAATGTGTGCGTTCAGTACTATGACTCTAACTTTATTTTAAAATGTATTATTTTCAGTATCTACGACATAGGATGATGAATCTTTTGTAAGCTGTTAGTTTGTGTCCTCTGCCTTCTTACTTCAACTAAGACTCCATTGCTATTTAAAAAGAAAAAAAAAAAAAATGGTAACCAAAATAGACTTGCTTCTAATGTTAGATGGCAAGGAATTTTTGTATGACTGTTTGTGATAGGTAGATAGATGGATGGATGGATAGATGGATGGATGGATGGATGGATGGATGGATGGATGGATAGATAGATAGATAGATAGATAGATAGATAGATAGATAGATAGATATGAATGATAGTGAAAAATGACTCTGAAATGTAAATTGAATATTTTAATTTCTTTTGAAGATTAGTTTCAAGATCCACAACGATCTTACATATACAATTACACAAATCTCCAAATCTCTTTTTTTCTATAAACTTTACATATAAACATTAAAGAACCTATCTGAAACATAAGACTTTCTACTTTGCAATTAAAACTGGTTAGCTGTTTTCTGATTAGTATTCTTAGACTGAGATAATTGTTTCATGTAATAGACAGTTAAAGGCTATTCCTTTTCAGAAATTTCTAGTATGATTGACAAAAAGTTTAAGCAGACTATTTTATAAAACACGAATTATACTTATTGCCTGGATAATGATTTTTCTGAAAAGTGGAAATATATTTCAATGTACATTTTTGGGAGTCAAGATAAGACTCAGATATAATTTTCTAGATAACAGAATTTGCTTTTTCCCTAGAAGTCCTTTTTGCAAGGAGCAGGATAAAATAATTTCTTACGTATAAAATATCTATACCTTTTATCATAAAATTGCTAAAATTCTAACTGGTCTGTTTCATGTAACACTTTTCTATTTTCCTTTCTCCTCCATATAACCCCATTTCTTCATTGAATCATAATTCAGCCACCAACATCATGTCTTAGATGCTGGGTTAGGCAGCCTTCTGCCTCTCAAAATTTTCTCCTGACATTGCTTCTCTTATCAATACAGCAGAAATGGATATACAGATGGCTACATGGCAAACTAAAATGAAAATATCAAAGAAAAACTGCCTTTCTGAAATATTTTCCCTTCCCATTGAAGCCATCTAATTGGGGAAACTCGTGGGATAATGGCTTTGAAAACAGGCTGCTTTATTAACATTCTATCTGTTCTTCACTCTTTTCCTTTCACTATAGCAGATGCTTAAAGGGGTAGTGACTGAAAGCCCTTTTATCTTTCCAAGGGTTTCTGCTGTTGAGTGCAAGGATTCCTTGACAGAAAAGAATTTCCATTTTTTTATGTAGTACAGT
Organism: Muscicapa striata striata; assembly: GCA_030060385.1. Taxonomy (NCBI): domain Eukaryota; kingdom Metazoa; phylum Chordata; class Aves; order Passeriformes; family Muscicapidae; genus Muscicapa; species Muscicapa striata. The sequence goes on along the minus strand of JAREIS010000014.1, from coordinate 1,792,646 downwards.
GCAACCAGGAGCAGCTTCATTTTAGTAGCATGGAGGTTAGTTTGGTCACTCTCCAGAAACTGAGTAGGTTACCATTCAAATTCACATGGAGTCCCACATCACAGCTCAAATATCTCCCTGTTGCTAAACCAACTTAAAGTACCTGTGTTTTGCATGGCAATCTTGCTGAAAACATACATGCACCTCCTTAATGATGCAATGTTGTTTTTAAGCCCTCTCTATCCAGGTGAATCCTTAGAACAGGAGTGGTGAGACATTGTAAATGTGACTGGCACCCTGTTTAGTGTTTGCTGCACCCAGACAGGGATTAGTAGTCTGGTCGCTCCTGCCATGTGTTATACAGATTTCTACTACAATTGACAGGCATATCTTTATCAATAAAAATTTATGTTAAGCTTTTTGCCCTGAAAACACCTTATTCATACCACAGTCTTGCACAAATATTTCATGTTCAGTAAAAGTTTGATTGCTGAAATATCAGCTTCAGTCATTATTTTAATAAAGACCAGTGCTGCTTAAAACTCAAGCTCTATGTTTCAATAGCTCATAATTTAACAACTGAGATATGTGCTGTTCCCAGAGTGTTGACATGTAGAGTGAGTGTTTTAATGAAATTAATTTTTACAATATGGGCAGAATGCTTTCACAGTACTGTTTAACCAATTAGCAGAGAAAACAACAAAAATATCTCCTTTTAGTAGATCCAATTGCTCCACATGCTGCTATTGAAGCAGATGATGGATATTTAATACTAAATAGGTGCACTGGTTTGTATGCTGAAATGTTACCTCATTACTTGAAGAATGTGCTTATAGAACTGATATATTGCATTACTTTGTCGTATTGTGTCAAGTTGAATTGACTTACAATGTAAACTATGTAACATGATGTGACATCCTGTAATTTGTCATAATTTGATATGACATAATTTAGCAGGTCAGAAATGCAAAACAAACAAAAATTTGTCCATGAGGAAATTCATGCTGCTCATTTAGACATATGTGAAAAGTGGTTTTGCCAGAAAGTAAAATGGAAACATATTTCGTATGATGGCTACTTCCCTAGAAATATTCCCTATTTATAGTATAATTGTTTCACCAAAAGAGACCTGGGAGATAATGAACACTTTTTTTACTGAGTGTAGGTCTAAGTAATGTCTTGAACAGTTCAATTTTCCTCAAAATCCATGAGAATACAGCACACTAACCTAGGATTTGACTTTCTAGTAGTATTTTAGTACAGTGAATGACAACTTCTCTTCCAAAGTCATTAGCATAGACATGTTAATGATCATGCTGAAGCAGAAAAAATATTTTTTTATGTAGGAGTTGATGGACTCATAGCTTCGTATCTGATCATTGAGTCAAGAGATTTATGTTATCATAAAATCCACATCAACCAGAACTGACAGTGTCAGGTGGGTGTCACCCACAGAATCAAGGAGTGATTGGCAGAAAATTCATTACTTGATTAGAGGCTTAATTGTTTGCTTACTCGAGGTAACTCCCACTTATCAGCTCCAGGCACTCACCAGGGCATAAAGCTCTGGGGCTACAGAGAAAGAACTAAAACAAAGTGAAAACACAGAAAAAAAGACCAAATTATTCCATTTGTCAGCAGCAATTTATCTTTCTTAGGCTGTCCATACAAATAGGAGAAAAACAACGCTTGAAATAAAACAGAAGACAATTCTATCTGTTATTTCAAGTGATCTTTGGCAAAATTACTTCACTAAACTACAGCTATGTGAAGTAATCTACAATTGAAATTCATGCTGAGATTTGAGATGCAGCAATCTTCCAGCCTTGCTGCAACACAAATCTTTATAATGGACAATCAAACAGCAATATATGAAAAATACTAAATTCTATGAATTTATGGTAAGATTTTGCTTTTAAAACTACATTATGAATTTTTTTCTTTCTTTAAGATGTAAAAATGAAAAAATATCTAGCTTTATTTTAAAAATATTTTATATTATGTATTGTTAAAAAGTAACAAGGATCTTGACGCACATTTCTTTAGTTGAATATCACTAGTTTGTATGGGAGACTTTCTGGAAGAAATAAATGTTTAAGAAATATTTTTTTTCAAATATCAAATAGATTTTGGTTCTTTTATCTGTACAGTTAAGTAGTTTCTGATAATGACTTAAGAAAAAAGATGGAGTAAACAAAGTTTCTTATCTTTATCATCCCACATACATATTTGGAATGAGTTAAAATGACACTGGGCAAGGACTAGCAGAACCACTTCTCTTCTTAAGAATGACTGTATCCGGGAAGCTAATAATTTTGAAACTTCATACTTGTCATTGTATTTTGTATAAAAGTGAATCTTACAACGAACCTTCTAACTAATGATATGAGGGAGTACATGAAGGAAATGTCCACCTTGGTTAATTACTGTATCTTCTCCCATTTGAAGAACTGGTGACATAACCACTTTAGTCACACACACAACTGCTCTACTCCGACTGGGGAGGTTAAGTCAAAAGTCTTTTGTATATCCTTCCTCCCCAAATTAATCTATAAACCTGTGAGCCTATGTAATAAAATCTTTTGGAGCATGTATAGAGTTTTAAAAGAGTAAAACCACAAAGAAGCAATGTTGCAGGACTGCAGAATGGCTTAGGTTGGCAAGCATACCTGCAGATAATCTGTTCCCACCCACGTGCTCAAAGCATGGCCAGCTGGTGTAGGTTAAAGAGGTCTGTGTCCTTGGGGTTTGATCATCTTTAGGCATGGGGATGCCACAAAATAAACAGCAAATCTTCTGTGTTTGATCATCCTCACAGCCAAAATATTATGTTTTAGAGGAATATCTTGCATTTCTTGTATTTGCCTCTTGTCTGGTCACTAACATGGAAAAGAGCCTGGCTCTGCTTTCTTTACAGTTCTCTTGAACATGCATAAGATGGGCTCTCTTCTCCAAGCTGAACTTACTCAGACTCTCTTTATATGAAAGATTCTTCAAAGCCTTACTTATCTTAGTTATCTTTGTGGGATGTTGATGGACTTACTCTAGTAAGTCCACATCTCTCTTGGACTGGGGAATCCAGAACAGCATGATCCAGGTGTGTCTCAGCAGGGATGTGGAGGGAAAAGGGATTACCTAACCTGGTAGCAGTACTCTCAATAATGCATTCCAGGTGCTCTTGGACTTCTTTGGTGAAAGGCCACATTGGTATTTCATGGTCAGCTTGTTCACCAGCACCTCCAGAACCCTTTCTGCAAAGCTGGTTCTCAGCCAGTTGACCACCAATGTGTATTAGTGCCTGATGTTGTTCTTCCCTGGTCACAGGATATTGTATTTTCCTTTGTGGAACTTCATGATGTTCCAATGTACACATTTTTCCCGGCTCTGAGGTCCCTGTGTGGTTCCTCTGTAAGGCAGTGCATCCAAGAATGTAATGCATTCTTGACCCTCTGCACAGTTTTAAAAACTCATCCCTGTTAAACAATGAAGAAGTAAAAAAGCTCTGTCTCCGTTATTGGTAAAGACAGAAAGCATATAGAACTAGCAAAGACAAAAGTAAAAAGGTGTAGGTTACTTCCACCCTTCCCATGTTCCTTGTCACCAGTTCTCCTTTTCTAATCAGCAAAGGTGATGGTGGGCCTTCATTTTCCCTCATGTTCCTTTTGCTTCCTTTTGAAAAGAGGAGTCCTTCCTCTTTTTCTTTCTTTACACAATCCCTTGCATTTTCAGACAAGTGTCTTTATATTCCTTCTGGTGACCAGGCCCTGGTTTCACTTCTTGTATACTTTCAATTTATGTTTAGATTTTTTAAAGTTCTTCTTACTAACCTGTAAATGTCTGTCACCTTTTCTTGGCTGTCATTTTTGGCTTGTTATGTTTTTGGAGTCTGCATGAGCTGATCTTTGAGAATCACTGACTGTGTGATTTACATTAATTCTCTGTGTTAGCTGTTAGATAATAGCCAGCTTTCTCAAAATTATTTTTTCAGAACAGTGATAGTTCGCCTTGACTTAGAATATTCTTAGAATAATATTAAAGTGTCACTAAGTAGGGAAAAGGACTATTTGAAAAGATGCTGACTTTCTTGCAGGAGATGATAAATTATAATTAGTCCATATCACATGCAGAATGGTTACTTTTCTAGCTAAATAAAAACCTTCTCTAAAGACCTCCTTTGCCAATGTTAGGCATGCCCGAAAAGCAGTATCTTATCCTGGTAAAAAGCTGACAAATTGTGTGTAACAGAATCAGAACTGTAAAACATCTCTGATACATTTTCTGTATAATAGAAAAATATAATTGTTCAATTTTAGGAGTGTGAAGTTACCTTTTTCTAGAAATATCTTCACCTTTAATACGCTATTTAAGAAGGAAAAAAAGAGCCACAACAATGTAAAGCGTGTTTCAAGAACAGATAATTTTATTATCTTGTCACAAGTGTTTGCATGTACATATAGAATATATTATGTGTAGTATACAATATTTATGTAGAATTGTCAGTCTTTACTACTGCTTGCTTTATCAAGCAACAAAATAATTTTTACATAGCCTAGTGCATCAATATCCCATATTCATTTTATTTACCTTTCTCCAAATTCCTACCGAAATCTCAATTTTTTTTCAAAGCAAATATGAAAAGAGGTACTGAATTAGGTGCCTGTGCAGAGAACCACAGTGGAATTTGACAGAGTTTTGTTCTTTAGTGCCCACGTGCCTTGTTGCTAGGTACTCAGACACAGACAGCCTTTCTGAGATATTCAGGCCCTCTGGGCCAGAGGAGAGCCAGCATCTTCTCAGAACTAAAAATTGAGGTTTTCCCTCAGACAGTCCCCAAATAGCAGTGTCACTGTGTGTCTCTGTCCATGGTAGCAACTGACAATGACTACAGTTGTGGTTTGTGTGCTGATTACCCACCTTTAGCAACCAGTTCTTAGGCAGGTCACATTCCAGCCAAATTCCAGCAGCCACAGTCTTACAGGAGAGCAGATTTCCAACTTGCTTGTTTAAATTCATTAATATGCTTATGTATCAGCTCACAAAGATTGGGGTGGAAAATTTTCACACTTAGCAAAAAAGACCCTAGGTTATTTGGGGTTTTCATCCTCAGCATAATAAATACCTCTGTGTAGTATTTCAACTTGTACTGAGGCAGAAAAATGGTTTCCATTTGAAGTTATATCCATGGTAGAGCAACATTTAAAATATTTGTTAGAAATGATGAGTACAGTTTTTCAGTCTTATTGTACTGATACGTTGTTTATATAAATTGGAAGAGATTTTCTTCCCAGAATGACTTCTATTAATTTGGATTCACCTGAAAATCTTCTGATTTAAAATTCTTTTCAGCTCCTCGTTTCACAATAGTTTTTTCGTGATATCATTACTGAGCTTTTGAAAAAATGAGAATCCAACATTGATGCTATGCCTCAATTGAGGTTATTTGTCCATTTGTCCTAGTTGCTTCAGTAATAGAAATTTCATTATTTTAAGCAATTCTTGAGTTTCTAAGGGACAGTGTGTTAGCAAACCCATTGGTTTTGGTGATGGATAACTTTTAGACTCTCAGACCATTTAAGTGCTAACATGATTGACAAACTCACTTTTCATTAATTAACTGCATGTTACGGTATGAAAGTCAATGATGAATCAGGGCCTGATCAAGGTAAAAGAAAAATGATAGCATTCCTTCAGCCTATAATAATTCTGCCAGCATTACACAGATCTGTTACATTTTTATACTTCAGTTAAGTCTACAGCCAAGTCTACAACATGGAATTTTACATAAGGGCTCTGTTCTTACTTAGCAGACTGACAATGATAGTAGCACTTAAGGTTTGAAGCATTTTGAATTATTTCTGCTCATTCAGTGTCCCAGAATGTAAATACTTAATTAGGAAAAGCAAAATGGCATGTAATCAATTATTCTGTGATGCTAACAGATGGTCTAACTGTCTAGCTTGCTCATTCAGTTTCTTGTATACGTGCTTTTTTGGCTAAAAGGATGTAGCCAAGTAGCAGAGAGGAAAGCTCCCTGACTGTGGTATTGTCACTGATTCCACTTTAAACAGGAGTGATTTTGCATAGAGGGGAAAGTTCTCCTTCCCTGAGAATTCACAGCACTTAGTTCAGGAGAACTTCTGGAGTATTATGTGAAACAGATGGAAGAAGAAATCCTGCAAAATAGAAATAGGTGGGAGATTGTTGAAAGGAACAGCGTAGTTTTACAGCTAGAAAGTCACAGGCAGAAGAATCTTTATTTGGGATTTGCAGGAGGGACACAGAAACTTATTTCTGTGTAAATCAAAGTTGCTGAAATGGAAAGAAAGAATCAAGAGGATGAAACTTCCTCTAACAAACCATTGGAATGGTTAGAATTGCTTATCAGATATTTTATTTTATTTCTTTTCTTCAGTGTCTTATTTTCTGTACTTTGATAAAACCTAATTTATAAATTTTTGGCTACCAATTGGCAAACTTATATGAAGAAAAAAAGAGGGAGTAGGATTAAAATACTCATCTCAAGCTTGTGACTGACTCATAACCCCTTCATGGATGTGTGCAAAGTTATAATTTTTAGATTATTTGTCCAGTGTTTCTCAGAAAAGACGAAACTATGAATGCCTCTTTATTTGGAATTTTAAACACTGTGTTAATGGGAAACATTCTCCTGTTCTGTAAAGCTATCTGAAAAAAGAAGTTACTGCTTGCTTCTACACTTGGTTATGGTAAGAAGAATCCCTTTGATTGCCTTTCAGTTGATGTGTCTGTTACCCAAACCATGCAAAGAAAGTTCAAACCCTTATTAGTTAAGAATTTCCCTTATTGCCAGGATTCACACAGTACTGTGAATATTGGCTTTGAGAGTAAAGTAACTCAATCTCAAAGTAAAGAAAAATTTGTTCTAAATTTAGTCTCACTCCAAAAGCTCATGGAAGGAGCAGGGACCAAAATTTCTGAGTTCTTAAGATGATTTTTGTTATTATATTCATTTAAAACGTAACATAGATGGATAAGGGAATACTAAAATGGTTTCCTGCCAACAAACAGTGCTTCAACAAATAGCAGTGACAAAACCACTGTCATTGAAAGAAAATGAGAGGGGTGTTTTGGACCAAATTGGTACAAAAATCAGTTCGGAGTTTTTTTTTTTTCCTCCAAAAGAGTAATTTTTTTCCTGTATTTCTTCCAAACTAAAACTACCAGGAGAAGTGTGCGCTTCTATTGGTATATATGATTAATTCATAAGAGCAGAAAGGGTCAAAGACAACGCTTACAGCCTTTTGCATGATTGTTTTTGATTTCTTCTTTAATATTTTGATTTTTAACCATTAGTGCACAAGCTGTCAATGCAGAAAAGCTCCTATTTAGAGAAGGGGATTTAGCACATGGATTATGGTAGTAGAATTTCAGAAACTTAAGTGTCAGACTTGAAAATGCAGCCAAAATTAGTATGGTCAAAATTCAGTGAAGACAGATTATTTCAAAGACTCAGTATGACAAATTCAGTAAGTTGTTTGGTGTAACTGTGCAACCACGACTAGTCTGAGAGATGAAGTTTCAATCTGCAGAACTACTATAATTTCAAAATTTTGCTGTTAAGGTGAGAAACGTTTTTATAGGTGACATAAAGTTGAAGTGATAACTTCAACAAAGAAGTTTGTCTCAAAAATAAAGGGGTTTATATCCAGGAAGAGCTATAGTTCTTCAATGTGGCTTTTAAAAGTGTAATTTTTGATCTGAAATCACTTCCTATTAAGGTTAGATCCAAGTACAGGCCTGAATCCTTTTAAAAAGTTTTAAAAAATTGTGGTTTGCATGGATGCATACAACAAATGTTTCTGATACACTTTGATGATCTTGAGAAATATCATTGTGACTTCAGAGAAGAATGATGACTTGGTGTGCGTTCAGACTTTATAACTGAACTGACAGGTAAAAGCTTTTGCTCTGTGCTAGAAAATGCAAGTTAGCATTATGTTTCTTTAATCTATTGCTTGAACGACAAGTCGTTTGCATCTAGATTAATGTCTTGGATCTAAAGTTGTCCTTTTTTTTTTGGTTATTCTGTTGATACTAAAAATGGAGGAAATTAACACAAAGACTAATTTTAACAGGAAATAAAAAGGACTTTTAAATGTATTTGTATTAATTTTCTCAGTAAATGGTTCAGTTATGAGCTTTGAGATTTTTACAATTTTATCTCCTTTTATTAATATCTCTTACTTTCATTGTTGTAACTAATTTAAACAAGAGATTGAAAAATTTCTTTGAGATATGTTTATATTGAACTCTCTGAAACAGATAAATGTTTGTTTCACTGTAAGATTTTTCCAGTGTTTCACAGGAATGATGCCACTTCTTATTTTCTAAGTAAATTAATTTTTTCATTCTGTTATATATTATTTTCATAATATGTAATTGCCTAATTCCCTTTGTGAAGACAATGTAATATGATGTAGAACTGCTGCAATAAACATCTGAAAAAAACTTAGCCTTTCACATTTTTCTCAATAGATCTCACATTAAATTGTAGATTTTGCAGTATTACTCTGTGATGTTCTCTATTTCTAGAATACTCTGGCAATACAAAAAACCTGAAAAGAAAATTTAAAAATTTAAGCTTTGAAGTATCTGGAATATTTTAACATGAATTCTCCAAATAAAAATGCCAAAGAGAATCCTCCAAACCTAGGATTTCATAGTTTCCCTGACTCTCAAAAAGATTATTCTAAATATTGGTTCTGCCATGGGAAATTTGAGAGTGTGAATTTAATTTTAAAAACAGCAAACATAACTTACCCAGATTTGCAATAACTAAAATTCAAGGGTTGTATTTTGGTTTTTTTTTGGGTTTTTTTGGGTTTTTTGGGGTTTTTTTTTATAACTGCAAATCAGTAAAGTTATTGAATGTTATATTAGAATTCAATGTAATTTCTCCTTTGGATTAAATACTTCTTAGTATTTCCTTTACAATAGAAAATTTTATTCGGCCATAGAATACCAAGGTGGACTCCTATTAAATAGAAAGGTTATCAGACAGAGGCATATTTTATTTCTATAAAGCATAACAAAGTCATAATACCTTTTAGTTTTATCATACTACATTGTCTGGCTTTTGTGGTTAAAAAATCAAGTTTGTCATAACATACTGATTGCCTCTTTATTTGTTTATTCATTAATTTCTTTTGGTAAGAGAAAACGAATATCCAGACTTGGTTTATCTTTAGTCTTAAAATTTGTTTGCTTATGTTGGCACCTATGATATACAGTCTTCAAAAAAAGTAGTAAAGATATTTTATTTATTTTTAGGTGAATTTCGCACAATCTTATTTAAGGTATCTTAAATGTTCTGAATTGCCCCCTTGCATCATTCTGCTTTCTTCTACTTTTTCTCTTCTGCTCTGACCCCACACCACCTAGGTGAATTATACAAGGATTTAAGCTCCATTCTCAAGTCTTCTGACTAGTCAGTTTGGTCCTTTGGTACTGCTGATGAGTGTATGCACAGGCACTCAGGGTGACTGGGGTCTGCACTCAGTCTCTTCCTGTCAGAGCTGCAGCTTGGTTTTCCTTACCACTGAAATGTGAGGAGTGGTAAAAAATTATATCTCATCCTGTCATGGAGCTCAGGCCAGGATGAGGGATAGGGCCAGATACGAGACTTGTAAAGTGCTTCCATTTCCCACACAAGCTAACCATACATCTTTGAAACTGGTACACTGCTGAAGAAATGCAGTCAATAATGCTTTCGTAGTTCCTTTTCTGCTGTATTTTAACTTCTGAAGCAATAGCTACCATTGATTGTTCTTCTTGGAATACTGTATAAAAAGAATGCATGAAGCAGAGTACAAATTTTGTCAGATATTAGTATTCATCATTAGAAAGTCAATAGAACTATCAGTATTTGCAAGAGCTGTAGGGTGTTTCTGCTACAGTTTGCTTCTTTCCTATACTTGAATACAACTCATGCAGGCAATAGCTAATCTCTCAGGTAAGAGATGATATTTCATTTTTTTAAGAAAATGTAAGTGAGAAAAAGCTTTCCCAACAAGGAACAGTTAAGAGCAAATGAGATTCTGGCAATAAGTTTTTGCATATTTTTTTAAAGTGTGAAACTGTTGCTGTGTAATAATTTATCACTACATCATTAAAAAAAATAAAGCAATTGGTATTTATGCCATAATTAAAAACGTTGCAGGCACCAGAGATATTTTTAAAAATTTTAATATTTGAAATCAGACCTAGTGCAGTAACCAATATAGATAAAGTGGCTATAGAGATATTTTCTCTTATCCATGTTAAAATTTATTTCTACAGAAATGGCGGTGACAGATGCAGGTAAAAAAAAGACTAGACATTTCAGAAGAGATAAACAAGCAGAGGAAAAAGAATGACAAATACTGGAGAAATATTTGAAGATTTTGTTTTTTTTTTTTTTTTTAATAATCTTAAATCAGTAACATCACTAAAATTAAATATTCTATTATTATTATAATGCTGACTAGTTAACTTATGTCAGAAAATATAATTAAGAAGTCAAAATTGTTTTTATTGTAAGAGAAAATATCTGCTTCTAGCAAGTGACTTAGGATCAGATTGTAAACCCTTGGGGGAAAAAAATCATGACAAAGTTATATTCTTTACAATAAGACACTGGAACAGACTGCCCAGAGAAGTTTTGGATGCCCTGTCCCTGGAAGGATCAAGATCAGGATGGTTGGGGCTCTGAGCAGCCAGGTCTAGTGGAAAGTTTCCCAGTCCACAGTAAGGTAGTAAGATTTACATTGTTTTTAAGGTCTCTTTGAACTCAAATCATTCTACATATTTCTGTGATTCATTGAAAAATTATTTTCAAAAAATACATCTGAGGTTTTTTTGTTATTGCTAAGGATTTTTATGATGGGTAGGGTTCATTGCAGGAATGTTTTGTTTGTGTAAATTGGTGGGCTTCTAAAGGCATTTATCAAAATCATGCCACATGCCATACCTGCACTATCTTTCCTTCTTTGTATTTCCTCCTGCCCATTATAGTGCCAAATTCCCTACTTTTCATTGTGCTTTTTTTGGCTTGATGGGGCAGTGACACTCAACACTTCTTAAGAGACCAAAAGTAATTTGATTTACTAATGAGAAGTAATGAAGTTCCTCTTACCTAAAAATTACTCTGTGACCATGTGTCTTCATTTTTTTCACCTATCTCTCCTTATTCTTATATCCTTCTCTGAAAATTTGAATTTGAGTGGGAATTCATGAGCTTGGTGGTAGGATGATCGAGGATGATGGGGTGATAACCCTATAAATACAGTTTTTGATCTAAGAGTAGATTCAGACTTACGATTTAGGATCTTTACAGGTATTATAGGATTTAAACTGCAGATACCTAGAACTGACTCACACTCCCCTACATGGTCAGTACAGTAAAAAACAGTGTGTGACTATAAGCAAAGGGGATGTGAAAGAGGAAGACAAGAGAAACTGATTTTGTTAGAAATGGGCATGAAGATAGCAATGTAGGGACTAAAACTGAAACATTGTATAAAATCTTAGTGTAAGATTTGGAAGGATGGAGAGATGTTTTTTATTTTAAAGTAATGTGCTTATGCACATTTTCACAGTCAAATGCACAATCTCACAAGCACCAAAATATGTGAGTCTGTGCAGCAGGCAGCCTGGTAAACTTTTTAACTGCTCTGTAATGCCAAAAACCCCCATGAAATCTGGTAATAGGAAGATAAAAGAAATGTCTGTTTCTAAAGAACAAGAGGGGAGAAAGGTGATGGTATTCAAAATAATAACCGGTTGATACTTTTATACTTAAACATTATCAGGATTTCTCTTAAAAAGGAAAAAAAAAAAAAAAAAAAAAACAAAAAAAAAAAAAGAAACTATGTGATGGACATAATAATAATCTTCAAAGAATCCAGACCCATCTCTATTGCAAAATAGATAATTTTTTTTCAAACAAAATAAGAAATTTGCTCTCATTAGCCTGTTCAATGTTATGTGTATACAGCAGTAAAGTGTATAATTTAAGTAAAAATCTGTTCCTGCCAAATTGACAAAGTAATTTAGAAGCTGTCTTTGTAATTATCTCAGCTATGGTAAGCAGAAATTACACTATGTAGTAGTTAGGGTATATGGACACTGTATTTTTCCCTTAAAAATCTATATTATAATGACTACTATCAATTTCAATGAACTTCTACAAAAAATTGCAAATATTAAATTGTCTGTCTCAAAACTCTCAGCCAAAGCTTCCAGATGATCACCTGTGTTGGGAATCTTCTGAAATTACCACATCAGTCAGGGATCTTATAAATAGGTGGGGAAAAGAAACTACCTTCAGTTATTTTAGTAGGCCGATACCTAGAATTATCAGCTCACAATGCTAGTGAAAAGGATAGCTTGGAGGTCCACTCTTTCCTCATCATGGGAGTTTTCCTGTACTTTGCCTCAGATGATACTCAGTTTTTAGATTTAATTTTGTTTGAGTGGGATGGGGTCCTCTTGCTGTGATCCACACAACATGTTTTTGATGTGGGCTGGGCACGATCAGACTACTGCTTGCAATTGTGCCACAACACGTGGTAGTGTTCAAAATTTATTTCATTGAAATGATAAGAAAATACATTGTTTTCAACAGGTAGATAGTAGATTGCAGATGTGGAGCTGGTCCTTTGCTGTACTTGGCAGACATGGTAAATGTTTGCTAGACTGTGTACTACAACAGCATGCAAACAGCTATCATGTGGGCAGTAGGATTTTCTCTCACTGTATGCTGCTAGCAGACTTCACCAAGGGCTCCTGCTGCAAAGATGCTTTATAATGTATAAGGCTGCCTGGTAGCAACTTTCCTGTACCACTTAAGGAAAATCTTTATTAAACAGGCCTTCGGTAAAAAGAGCCTCAGAGATGTTCACTTTATGTCTAATTCTCTGGGACTTTACACATTACATCACACAATGTAATTCTTCTATAGACAAATGCCTAAATCGTAATTTACTATATGATAACATGCATGAAATGGAGACTTTTGAATATGCTCATGCCTATATTGTGTGGTTGATTGTCTCTTAAAGAACCATAATGATCAGAAAGCATACAGAAAATTGATTTACTATTCATCTCTACCTGATAAAATCTTTAAAGTAGATGACCAAGTGCCTGAAGTTACATGATATGCACTCATCCTTCAACTGGATCACATATCAACCAGTAGTCAAAAGTTAAAACATCCTTTGCACAGTTTCCAGGTAAGGCTTTCTGGGACAATTTATTTTGAGGAGTTCAGAGGAATGTGGCAGGAACCACCCCTCTCAGGACTATGTTTGGAGAAAACACCTGCATACTGTTTGACTCTCCCTAACTTAATCCAACCTGCCTCAGCAATCTCAATCTCTCCTCCACAGCATTGTCACAAACTTGGACATTCAACACTAACATTCCATGAAAACCTCATGAAATTCAACAAGGCCAAGTGCAAGGTTCTGCACCTGGGTCAGGGCAATTACCAATTCCTATACAATCTGGTGGATGAATTGGTTGAGAACCACCCTGCAGATAAGGACTGAAGGGTAAAAATGGATAAAAATTAGATGTGAGCCAGCACTTTGCTCTTCCAGCCTTTCAAAAGAAATGTGGTCTGCAGGTCAAGGGTGTTTATTCTTCTCTGCTCATGTGAGATCCCACCTGGAATACTGCATCCAGCTCTGTGTTGCCCAGTACAAGAAAGATATGGACTGGTTAAATGGGAATACAGATCAGTTCTATGAAAATGGTCAGAAGCATGGAGCACCAAGCTGATGAGAGAGCTGTTCAGTCTGCAGGTTCTGTCCTTCCAATACATTAACATGACTTATAAGGAAGATGTAGAAAGACTATTAACCAGGGCGTGTAGTGGTAGACAAGGGGAAATGGTTTTAAACTGAAAGAGGATAGATTTAAAGTGGACATAAGGAAGAAATTTTTTATGATGAGGATGATGGGGCACTGGAACAGGTTTTGTAAAGACCAGGTTGGATGAGGCTTTAAGCAAATAAATCCAACAGGATTTATCTCCTCTACAGAGGTAAGGCTGCGTTAGACGACCTTTAAAGGTCCCTTCCAACCCAAACCATTCTGTGATTGTCCAATTCTGTGATTACACTGGGCTCAGATGAGCCCTCAGAGCAAATGTAAAACAGGAAAGATATGAACATGTCATTTGCAGAGAAGCCAGAGAACAGTTTATCAGTGCAAATGTGGGAGAAAAGTCTTCTTTACTTCCTTCCATCAAAGATTTGTATTCAAATACAATTTAAGTAAGTTTATCTTTAAAGGGAATTAATTTCCATGAAAAGTTTGGTATTACTGTACAAAAATTAAACAAACTTCTACAGTAACAACTTTATACTGACAGGAAATTTTCAGACACAAATCTCTGCTTAGGGTACAAGTATACCCTATGCTGCAGAAACATCTTGGGCTAGCTCTGTCTGCTGCTTTCACCTATAATTTGTATTTAAATTGACTAAGAATGAGCCTTTCTGTAATTGTATTTATACATTTTATAAGTAGCACTTTTTCTTTCACTGAAACAATTTTACCAAAATATTTTAATGTATTTAAGAAGTAATGATTATTTTTTCTAATAACCATAAAAATATAAACTTAAAAGAAATGTTTCTGCTTTCTCTAAGAAGTTTGGGTTTTTTTTTTTTTTGCTTGTTTGTTTTTGTTTTTTTTGTTTTTTTTTTTTTTTTGCCTGTACAAAATTCCATCACAGGAACTATTGAAATGTAGTGGAATAAAGGAAACTTATGAAGAATGGAATGACACTCAGTATGTGTAACACAGAATAAAGAATGGGACCACACTATTGTCTTATAATACAATAGTTGGTAGATTACCTATATTCATTTATTAGAAAAAAATGTCTCCAGTCTGGCAGAAAAATAGAATCCTTGACTACAACATATTGAAATGATACCAGAATGTAATGGCTTTAGAATTGAAAACTTATCTCATGTATAGAATTTTTATGGATATCAGAATCAGCTCTGAATATTTCAGATGTGGACTAAGAGAAGCTCAAAGTGAAAAGTGTTCCAGAGAGAGACTGCTTCCAAGGTTTGACTACAGCTGAGATTTTTTATTTTGAAGGATGTGTTAATTATCATGTTATGGAAAATATTGCTATAGATGGTGTGTAAATACATGATCCCTTTGATGTGGAAAAAGAGAAAAATATAGATTTATTTACACAAATAACCATTACAGTAATATTAAAGGGATGGATGAGACTCTTCATAAACTTAAAAAAATAAAACAAAGATCAGGATAAGATAATACCTTATTTCTTTCCCTCTACTTTTCTAGTGGTTAAAAGCAGATTGCCCTGGAGTTTTTGTCTGGATAATTTTTTTCAACTTGACACATACCTCCTACTTATTTTCACATAGACTAACAGTGTCCAGTGAGGTTTCACACCATTGCTATCATGATTTATTTCCTGCCAGTCCTGTTCTGTATAAATGGCTCTGTTTAAAAACAGCAACAACAAAACCAACAAAGCCAGAAAAACATATGCTAAGTTTATGTTTCAGAAATTAGCCATATTAATAATTTCATTGATTTTCTGGATTTAGAACTATGCAGTTATTACAGGAGTCTATCACCATAGAGTATTTGAAAAAGATAGGAAAGAACAATTAATGGTAAAAGCAGATACTTATCAACCTGACATGAAAAAGTAGAAAACACATGAAAGCACCTAATGTGAAAAATTTTCACATTATCAGCATCTCTATTAAAAGTAAATGTAGACTAATATAAATCAAGGCTTAGGAAAGAAAAAAAAAAAAAAAAAAAAAACAAACAAAACAAACAAAAAAAAAAAAAAACAAAAAGAGAAACTATAGGAAGAATGGTCTCTTTTCACCTGCAAATAGTAGAGGAACTTATGTTTGAGTTCAGTTCATTTTGTGTATTTGGTATTAAAGTCCTAAACAGGGTAAAAAATATAATCTTACAATATTTACGATCTCTGGTGGGTTTTTATTCTACTTTTGTATTGTAATTTCTTTCTCTGTATAGAACAGATTTATAAACAAAAGGAACTAATTATTTTTTTGTATGCATACTTACAAAAAAAATCTCATATAAAATATTAATCCAACCATTTCTCGCAACAGTACGTTAATAAAATTTTGTCATTACTATTTATAGAACTGGATAAGTGGCACTTAAGTACCACATAGAGCTTGTATGATGAATTCCTCAATTTTTCTAACAACTAAATCCAATATTTCTTCTTCACTTTCAGGGACAGATGATAATCCATCTTAGATTTAACAGTGAATATGCTGAATCTTTGATATACAGTGGCTGAGTTTATCTTGCTGTTTTCCACTCTGGGTATCTGTTAGTGCATGACTAGTCACTTCTGATTGACTCATATGTTCCTTCTGAAGAGATTTTCTTCCTGACAGTATTTTCTTCCTAATGTTCCACTCCGTTGCCTATTAAATGATATATTTTTGTTCAATATATCCTTGCTTAGTTCTCCACCCTATTATTCATTTTTTACAATCATTTGTACCTGATTCTAACTTTGAATTAGACAGTTATGAGTGCTCTAAAATTAAAAAATATATTTTCTTATATTGGCTTGAGCAATATCTAAAGAACCCTTTCTTTTTCTAGGAATGGAATGTCAATTCTAAATATCTCTGTTTACACCAACAGGAATTTTATCTAATATTTGTTGGTTAAAGAACAAAAATTTATCAAATAACTTCTAAGTGGAATAAAATATGTTAACTATTTTTCCTAAAAAGACTGATAAATAATTTAAGGATGCCTGGGGAAGGTCCAGTTTGTTTTTGGCAATTTGCTCATGTTTTCCTGACTTTTTGAATCACAAAGTGAATTATTAAATTAAATATGAGCCTCTTCAATGTTACAGAGTTTTTTATATTTATACCATCAACTAGCGATAGTAAAATTTGGTTGATATTCTTAAATGGCCTCCTTGCCTGATATCCCAAAATGTGGCTTTATCATCAAAGTTGAGCAAACATTCTACAAGAAGGAAGACATTATAGATACTTTGATACTTGATAGCATAGAGCAAACAAAAGTATTTTCCATGTGCATATAAGCTTACTTTGAAGGGCTCAGAAAAACCTCCCTAGAGACTTCAAAGCTGGTTAAAACTGTAGGAAGGGCTCTTGTTGCTTGCCATTTTGCTTCAGCATCCTGCATTTAGGTCACAGCAGCTGAAAACAAGAAGTGTATCTGTGCACAAAAATCACTTATACTAGCAGTCTAAACTGAAAAGAAATTTGTAGCTAGTAAAGTTTCTTTGAACAGTTAATGGTGTTACAGTATAAAATTATGCTGATACAAAAGCCATTGTTAACATTTCATTTTGATATTGCTGGAATTATATCTTTATTAAACATCCATTATCCAATACATTTTTAAGATCTTGAATTTCAAAATATATTGAGTGTTTCATCTCTGGCACTTATGAAAGTTTTTAAATATCTGTCTAAGGATTGCCTGTGCCTCTATATAGTGTAAATAATACTACACAATCTTTCATTTGGAGCAATGATAATACTCTCTTCAAAGTGGATTGACTCTTACAAGCTTATCTATCATTACAAGGAAGAAATCTCCTTAAATAAAGGATAATATTTTCCAACACTGTAGTTGTCTTGCCTCGATGAACTGCCTAGTGTGTTTATTCAGACTAAGAAAAAGTTCAAAGGGAAGGAGCATTAGATTTAATTAGGAATTAAAATTGCATTATAATTGGGGAAAAGTTTATTTAACCTAATTTAGAAAAAAAGAAGAAAAATAATTAAGAAATAAATTCTTAAATTTTCTGACTTTAAAGATTACAAAATAATATTTTGGGTCATAGAATTAAAGATTTCCTGAGAACATTTTTCCTGAAATTTTTTCTTTACTGCTGCCCTCCAGCAATATTCTGTTTGCTTTTTTCCCCCATCCATGTTTTACAACGAGAAATTAAGGCAAAATAGTTCTCTGATGGGTGTTGGCTTTCTTATTTTTGTTCTTACATTTCAATCTGGTTTTCTAAAAATTCTAGATTTTTAAGAAAATATTTTTTTAGATATTTTAATCTTAGATTTCTTCTCTTTTTTTCCCACTATTTACTGGATTCTAAACTTAAGAGAGTACAAGGATGACTCTGTTACACATTTGTGCTCACACACACACAGATAGAGCATTTGTTCAAAAAGATATCTCTACTGAGTCAGGACCAGCACTACCATTTCAACTGAAATATTGTTTCTAAACAATATTCCCAAAAGGGTTCACTTAATCTGATATTTTTACTTAAATGATAATGTTAGTATTTATTTGTAATATTTACAAGTCACACTCAAGGTCTTCCTATAGAATTAGATTTTTTTTTTTTTTAAGGAGTGTATATGTGTACTAGATTTAGGACAGTGATGGCTTTTCTTGTTTTCTAACCCCTTTTTTGTGTGTGTGCATGCCTGCATGTCTACTTGTGTTATTGTTTTATAAGTTTTTAAAAGTTATGGGAGACTAAAATGATTTAATTTCTGTCTTATTTATTAAAAACATTTTATTTCTTGTGTATTGAAGTCAGATATGCATGATGTTACCTGATTTCATTCTCTCTTTAAAGCTTCATTGATAAAAAAAGCAATTTTTTAAAAAAACCTCAACCCTTTCTAAATTCAGCATAGCAATATGGAGCCATAATGAATGCTGACTCTCAAGCACAATATAAAACAAAGATGCCTATGTATATTTTAATCAGATAAAAGCCCTAAAAGTCACTAAATCTCACTGTCAGCAGTATGATAGTACAACAGCACAATTAAGTTTTCAAACACTACGTTACAGTACCATGATTCTGTGGTGGGCTGGGGGATATGAAGTTACAAAAGCAATAAGCAGCTAATCAGCCTCTTGAGTGCAGGTAGATGTAAATTTGCTACTGATGATTTTTGTATATTTTGGGTTTAAATTAACTCCAGAAAGATGTCTGTTGGTGGTAGCATAGACTTGGTATGTCTTATTTTAATAAATAGTTAGTTGATTTCTCACAGGAATGTTAATTATATCCAGGAAGCCCTTATGAAGATGCTGTACAACAGAACATACCTATCACTTCCTCAAGCATGTGTAAGAAAGTCAACCTGACAAATGAGAGCCTCAAGTGCTCACTTTCTCAGTTCCTATTGAAAAACAGTCTCTTTTTTCCTCTGTATCATATGATTCATAGAGCAAAATAAGGATTTCAGAAATGCTTACTTCAGAAAACTCAGTGTTTCAGTTTCAGACTGTGTCTAGGAAAAACAAGAGGCATTTTATTTGGCAAGTTAATTCTTTGTGTGTTCTTTGGTGACTTGTATCTGTGACCCCTGAAGTGGAAAAAAAGCAGGAAAATACTCTTTTTCTTCTATTTATTTTGAGTCTTTCAATTTATCTTACCAGTTTGGATGCTGGGCTGGGGTGTGAGATGCTTGCTGATGATCACATGTGTCCATTTGCTGTTAATAAATTTTTCCACAAGCCTTGCCTAACCTTCTGTTGGTCTATACCCACACAGTAATTCCCTCTGGTTTTGATCCAGAATACCCTGAGGAACATGGGATCCCTTCAGAAAAGGCAGTGCATGATTTTATGTTTGATTTAAACATCATGACCTCTTTAGGTTTCAGAATCTTTCATCTGTACAGTAGAAATTTACCCAGGGTTTTCTCTCTAATTATTAGTCCCCTCTATTGCTAAGGAACTACCTAAAATTCTGCAGCCTGGCACCTGAACCAGGTGACTGCACTATTAGTTCCATACCTGACCACTTTTGTTTTAATAATTGAAAAAGTAATAGAAAATGCAGAAGATGAATGGATTCATGGCTGATATCCACAGAAAGAAAACTATGAATTGGCATTATGTCATTCAAGAATAATATTAGTGTTTTGCCTACTTTGTCTACTGTGAGTAGTAAAAATATCCACAAACAGCAAAAGGGCTTCAGTATCCAGTGCATCACAAAATAATAGGCAAAGTATTGAGTAACATTTTTCTGCCTTCTGTCTTTGAACTAGAATACCCACAAGACCTAGACATATATATTATAGAAATCCAAGATTTTAGTGACTTCTTTTGAGTGCTCATCTCTTAATTTTCCAGTGTTTCTTTGATGTCTCCCAAAAGAAATGAATGGTTAAGGGCATTACTCTTTAAGCAGGGACAAAATTATTCTCTACTATTGGATTTTGTAAATGGTCAGAGGAAAATATCCAGTTCAGGCCTCTCTCTGGATAAGAAATTTTCTATTTCCTCTAGTGATCAAAGCTACTTGACTTCTTTATATGACTCATATCCCACTTAATTTAAAAAGTGCTGGCTTTACTTGAAGCACCTGATATATTAACTGTATAACACTACAGTAAATTCCTTTAAAAAGCAGACTCTCTGCAAAAATAAGTTAAATTAAAAAAAAAAAATCCCTATGAGAAGTGTAATTTGTACAGTGGTTACTTTGGTAATTAAGCTGTTCTTTAATGGTAAAGATATCAAATAAATTGTAAATCTTCCCATTAATTGTAGCATTATGATCTACCAAGCCCATTAGTTTATGTTTCCACTTATGTCTAGAAAGAAATAAGGTTTTTATGTCATGATCCCTCTCTGAGTCCTCTAACCTTGTGACCCACATCTGTGATCTCTTAAATTGAATGTATCGCTCATTTATTACCAGCTCTTTTTAAATTTCCTCTCCAGCTAACTCTGCAAATAAAAGGCTTCTAGCTGTTTTAATTTTCTCTTCTGACAGCAAAAGACATATCTGCATGATTAAAATGCCAGATATCTTTATAACTGTTATCAATTACATTAATTAATAGAGAATAGCAGTAGAATTTGCATGGGGAAAAGTATTACCCTAAATCTTAGTTAATTCACAGTTGTCTGCAAGATGCCATTTCTCCCACACCCCTCTTATTTTTACCCTTATGTGTATTCATTGCTAATAAATACTTCCCTAACAAGTATGATGTATAGTTGCTGTTTGTATCAATATGAAGTATGGTCCTATTGTGGTTCTATTTCTCAAGCTGAGAAGGAAAGGAAATTTCTTTCTTAAAACAAAAAGGCCTTATAAAGAGCCTAAATTATATAACAGCAAGCAGTCTGCATGACAATTATATATTTTTTAATTAACTGAGACTACAGACTGTGGGTTTATAGTGTAATATATTTTTTTTCAGTCAGAACTTTCCCTCAAACTGGCTCCTTCTCTATTCATGCCTTTTGAGTGGAAGTTCAGGTATTATATTAAATGTGCTGCTCTCAAAGTGAGCTCTGTTTGTGCAAGGTGCAGAAGCAACATAAAATGGTTTCACAGCTTGGCAGCCTGACATGAAATGGAGTGAAAAAGCAGTCTCAGTCATGATAGGAAAAGATGTTTCAGAATTAGTATTTGGCTGAGGTTTTAAGGGTATCTTTTAAACTTTCTGTTGTGGGCAGGTAGCCCCATTTATGTTAGTGAAGCTGCTCCCTGCCCCCTCCCACAAAGCAGTCCTGTGAAAACATTAATGTTCAGCAAATTTCATGTGCCTTGCTGGAAAGCATGTTTATTGAGATTCAAAAAATGTCCCTGTAGGAACAGAGACTTTGTCTAGGATGGAATGTAAGGATATTTTGCATCAGTTCTGAGAATGTAGATTTCTATCTACTTTTATGATTTTTAAAACCACAACCTTCCTCTGGCTCTAGAGCTCAGCTGCTTTGGTTCCCTTGGCCTCTTATCACAGACCTCAGCCAAATGAATTTTTGGTCTGCAGCCTGGAGGTCTCCAGGAGACCCTGGGATCCTCCTGAGTGTGTCATTTTCTCCATACATGGAAGGATAGGCACAAATCCTGCAGGATTTTCGAACTCTCTACTATAAAATAAATCCTTACATTTGTTTAATTCTGTACCGTAAGACCTTGAAAATGTCTGTATAAATTATGGTGGTGGTAAAATTTTGTAGAAACTGAACCTACCCTTTTTATTTATTTATTTATTTGTTTCAATGTTTTTCCCTATGAAATTTTGTGTTTGGTTTACTACTTCATTTTTATTTAATGGACAGCAATGACATATGTATAAATGCATGTATTGATAGATATCTAGCTATTGTAGGTGTACTTTAATAGACAGTTTAGGAGGCACACAATGATTTTTAAAATTTCTTAATTAATATCCAGGTTTTTATAAGAATTCTCAAATAAATATTGGCATACTTCTTTTATTTTTCTGGCCTCACATTGTAGGAAAACTCCAAAGCCTTATAGGAAAAATCCAAAGAAGTGTTTCAGAGAAAGCGACCTGAAGGAGAGAAAAAACAAGAAAACAATCTATTTCTCCAAAGAATTCTGTAGCTAGAAGTGGAGTTCTTCTCATCTTTAATACCTCTACAATTCACAGAATAGCTGTTTGTTGCAGATCAAAGCCACAAATTGACAAGGCTCAGAAAGAAAACCTAGGACTCGAGCAGAGCTTCTTTCTTCTTGTTTCTATATGGCTGTGCAATAGGTTACAATAAACATCTCTTCTCCTTTTTTCTTACAGAGGAGAGTGCATGATGCTGCTGTACTTTCCCTGTTTACCTGCACTTAAGACAGAAATCAGAGCCTTTGTGACAGTACTGAAGAAGAGAAATGCTATAAAGAGCTCACCACTGAGACAATTTTTTTTAAAGAAAGTTAATACTTTTAAAGGAAATTTTCAGGTAGATAGTAATTTCTTAAATTTTAAATATATTTATTGTCTTTTATACTTAGAATTCAAGAAGAAAAAGGTTCACAAAATTATTTCATTTTTTAAACAAACAAGCCAGACATTGACAGGTTATTGCATTTATTCAGTGTTTTATGATAATTGTATTTACCTGAAAGAGATAATCTGTCATTTGGAACACAGAGTCTCTTTAGTAGACTTGGAATACTAAGGAGATTTAAAAAATATATTCGTATATATATCTCAAAGAAACAAAATAAATATCTGAGAGTCTTAAGAGGGATAAAGTCAGGATCCCCAGATGTTCATATTGGATTATTGTCTGAGTAGATTACAGTGCCCACTCAGTCAAATAGGACTGCATTATACTTTGCTTTTAGGAAAACGTTCCAAATAATCAAATACAGTTTTATGTTTCTTTTCTTATTTTCATCCCTTAATTATGATTAAGGAAAAGTATGTGTTACCTTTCCAACTATTAACTGATAATTTAAAAAAAAATAGACTTTCTTTTTTTAAAATAATTTTAAATATTTTGAATTTAAAAAAACCCAGAAAAATAGTTGCAAAACAATCTATGGCTAACAAATAACAATATTCTGGGCATCTTTGGAAAATAAGTCAGTCAATAAATCAGTTCCCCTGTCTGGGCAGTGTTTTGGTAATGTGGTATTCTTTTCTATTTTCAAACAATGAAAGCATAATTTTGTTCATGTGTTTACAATTCTGGAATGTGAGTGATCTGCCAAATACAATTTTGGTGAAATTAATTTTCTATCAAAGTTTATATGCTGGATTTTTAAATCCATGAAGAAAGATGAAGAAGGTCTTTGGGGGCAAGGCTTCTCTTGTATACCATGAAATACTTCAATCTTCTGTGAAAGTACATAAGCAGTTTCCATTACTGAAAATCAATATATTTTGTTGTTAAATCTAACTTGGAAAGTCTGATTTTAACTACTTCCTAAAATATCTGTATATATAGTTGTTGGCTTTTTATTTTATTTTGGTTTTACTCCTAAAATATTTTCTGAGAGAGGCTTGTAATAAATAGCAAACAACAGCAAAAATTCTGTGCCTTTATTTAACCATTGATACTTTTATTAACTTCAGCTAAACAACCTTGATACGACTTAGAACCACCTACTCAAATGATTTCTGGTAATATTTACAATAGAAAGAGAAAACTCTAAAAGCATCAGCATTCTACTTTGGGTTTTTTCTTCTTACTAAGGTTAGGGACATCAACTATGCTTTTTACAAAAGTTGAAGGAGCAGCTATATCAAGAAATACAGAAAGTCAATCTGATTAGCTTGAGCAGAAACAAGCCAGTTCAACCTCAAAATAATTTCTTTAGGTGTCACTAGAAAAACTATATAGTAAGTAGTATTTTTTTATATCTATGCTGTCACAGGAAATATCTAGGCCAACTAAACCCATTATCCAAGTTCTAAAAGGGACCAAAGAACATAATTTTAAATTAATAAGTTCAGAGCTATTATAAACTGGAAGGAAAAGTTAATTCAGTGCCAATTAAGGGTGATTATTCAATGATTAATCTGTAATGAAGAAAGCATTATTCTTAACCTTGAGTTTGACTCATTTCATAGCAGTGCAGTCAATATGTGACTTTTTAAATGTGAGAATCTTTGGCAAGAATTACCAGTCTATTTCTTGGAAGACTGTAAATATAATTCTGGCTTTGTTGAAGTTAATTTCAAAAATCATGGCGGAACTTACTGGGATGAATGTTTCATATGCAGCACTTAAATGATTCAGAGACATAAAAGTTTTTACAGGAAATGGATGACATACATCCTGGAAAATGCATTAGAGTCAAAAATCTTTTGAACACCTACAACCAAATGAGCAGGTATTTACAGACACGTCTTGACACATAACTTAAAAGTCCTGACATAGGCTGTGCTCATCACTAAGATAACAGTGAAAGAAGAATGAAATAAAAATTAGCTATTTTCCTTTATTAGGATGGAGAATAGTAGCCTGATGGGAGAAGTGGCTGTCACTGCTGCTAGTAAAAGGAACTTTCGGGTATAAATGCATTTATTCTCCCTATTTCATCTCTAAAAAAGAAATCAAGGAATTCCAGAAATTCAAAGCACCTCACCAGTGCTGCTAATCATCAGTTGCACAGTAAATTGCTGCCAGAATGCCCAACATGTCCACTAACCACATGGCTGCTACAGCTGAGAAGACAGAACAAAAAAGTACAATTTCAGGACTTTCAGGTTTGGCAGCTTAGTTATTATGTTACATACTTGTCTTCTTTGTACCTGGTACCATTTTTCATTTGGGAACAACTTCACAGTATAGCATATAGATGGGTATATTGATTCTGGTCTGATGTATTTTTAATATGAGCATAATTCTTGACAGATTATTTATCAATTCTTATGTCCCATGTCATTTTCAGTACACCTTTTATATCTTCCTCCAAATCTATCTTTGTGCCTTTAGTTTTAAAATTTTACCTACTGAAAAATCAGCTTGGATTTTTCCAAGATTTTTTTTTTTCTTTCCTTTGTGAAATGTTTTGTAGGAGACTACTGTTTAAATGATAAAAAAAAATAAATATAAAGATTGCTTTTTAATATGCAGTATTATGTCAATACAACAGCTTTGCAGCTCTTAGATCAAAAATCTCTGTATAGTGTCCCATCAAGTGATGCACAATTTTTTCTTAAGATACAGAAATAGTCGGTGCAGTTCCACCAAGGTTATTCTAGTGCTTTCTGAGAATATAATGGTTCTCTGGACTGTTTCAGTCAATACACCTGACTGTCTGAATACTCAAATCATAGCATCATTCTGTTTATTTGCTCTGCTTAAAGTGAAGAAAAAGTCCTTCATTTTTAATGAATTTACTTATTAAAATAATTCAATGCTTTAATGAATTAATTTAATTTAATTCAATGCCTTCATGAAAGTTGCATATTTATCTTCTTTCCTCCTGAAGCTTTAAATCACTGTTTTTCTTTTCTTTCATAACTGCCAACAACCATCAGTTAATCACAAACAGACTAGGAATGATGAATTAAGCATGAAGCTTCTTTCTTTGCCTCTGGCCATCCCTCAAGTATCAACTTTTTGAGGACTAGCAACTTCACATCCTCATGTTTCTTGAATTGAGTCTTGGAACTGTATGCTTTAAGTCAGTTTGAATAAGTCATGTATTTCAATTTGGGACCCTCAGCATGACAAAAACCCTTTTTTTTAAACTTGCATAGCTTAATAAAATTATTTTCTGAAAAGATTATTTTAGGGACATGAAGAGCTGTTCATCAGAGAGCTCACCAATATTTCCAATTGAGCTAAAAAACTTCTACTTTTTTAAGACCTTCTCTGGTGCATTAAAGTTTGTCTACGAGAAAGACAATTAATTTGATTAGTAACAAACCTCATTTAGATATTGACTAACTTAATGACAAAATCTCTGTTTTGGTTCTTGATATGTAAAACCCTTGAATTTAAGGCACCTCTTGCAGACTGTTCTCCTGTTGTTATTTTGCTGAAGTGAGAGTAAATATGGCTGTTTAGTTCTAATTAAAATATTATTGTTTCTTGAATATTTATTTCAAAACTACTTATGTGGTGCACATCAGGTGTGCTTTCTGTCTTGACAGATTTTTCTAAAGTATTTTCTGTAGCTAGGTTTAGGGACTTTACATTGATCTTTGGCTGATATGCATATCTACTAACAAACAATATTCACCAAAAAGTTAGTATACTGTCTTTTTCTTTTTAACTGGCCTTATTTTAGTTCCAGCACTTCTTTTCTCTCACATTTAAATTGGAACAGAAAAACAATGCAGAGAAAAAAAAGCTAGAAGCACAATTTATTTTTTCCTATATTTCTAGGGTTTTCTTTGGGTTGAATATAGCAAGGATGATACTGGTGGTAAATATGAGATACATGACATTTCACCTGCTTTGTTTTTTTTTTTTTTTTTTTTTTTGGCTAATTTAAGTGAATGTGCTATATTCACCTACATTGAGACACAGCACCTTGGCATTTTTCCTAGTTAGGTAAAAAAAGAAGAGTATCAAGTGAATATACAGTTTTCAAATATTGAATAACTTTGAAAGATGTGGGGAAAGATTTTACATTATTGTGCATGGAGTCTAACTGGCTAAGAGGAGACAGAAATGAATACATCTACACTTATGAATTTTGTAACAGTGAGTAGACATGACTTTCATCTCAATTTTGTATGCTTGCCTTATTCTTAACCTGTCATTAAGAAATCAAATGAAAATGGCAATAAATTTGCTTATGGGAAAGGTAAAAAAAAGAGAAAACTTCACATCAAAGAATGAATTTTTCAATAGTCTTTACACTGTGTTATGTGATGACAAAATAATAATAATATGTTTCTTTTCTGCCAAGATTTGTTAATCATAGTCCACTGTAATCACATTAATGAGACACTCCTTTCAGCTGGCATGGTATTGTCCTTTTGGATTAAAAAAGGAGTACTCTGATGTACATTTAAAAAACATTTATATGGTTATTTGGTGTACTGAATCCAAATTAAGTTGTCTCAGGACCATAGTATGTTATAGTGAGGATATAAATATTACACAGCTTATTTTCTACAAGGTTTATGTGAAAAACTAACAAGTTAATGTTTTTTTAATTGCTATTTCATGAGCAAACAAAAGGACAAAGGAAGTCATGTAGATTTTGTAGTGGTGGGTTTTGGGTTTACATATAGCATAAGCCTCTTCAGGATCCTTCAGATGATTTAAAAAAAAAAAATAAAAGCAACAGACACCGGACTAATTGAAGAAAAAAATAAAACCAAGACTGCACCTGTGTATTTCAGTCAATAATTCTTATAGATGTTTCATACATATAAGCAAGAGATCAATGGGAGTCCCTTCATCAATTATCAACCCTTTGGATAGATTTCCTTCAGCTACTTCTATTAAATTTTTTATTTTTGGTCACCCAAACAAATGAGTAGCAACTTAAGAATAAAATCGAGCCTGACACAAAGATTTAGAGATTTATGGACAGAGAAACAGGATTCTATTATGTATTTTTACTTTCAATTGTATCCTTAGAAAATGGCCTTTTAAGAAGTGCGAATTAAGTTTCCAGAAAGCTTCTGTGGCTTAGAAATATTTTTTTTTAAGCTTCCAAAGTTCAGAAGCATGTGAGCAAAAGCTGAGTCATTCCATGAGTTGTTATAATTTAACATTATAATTATATTCTATGTTTTGAAAATAAAAATTCTCTGTAAGTGGAGAAGTTGACTGGAGATATTTTGAGTTACTGTTCACATTTGCCATTATGCTTGTTAACTGGCATAATTTTTAATACATTCCATCTGAAAATGTTGAAGAGTTATAAATTTATGTCATCTTTATATTAAGTATGATATGAGATGTAGATATTATTTTTCTTCTCTTATTATATTTTAGCACCTCTGAGACTTGGTTTCCAGTTTTGTCCTTTGTTATGATAATATACTTCTAATTCTTGCTTCATCATTGCCTATGAATAAGAAAACCACATATAAATGTGGTATTAAGAGAAGAAAAAGTAATCTAAACTGTAATTAAGTGATGAATCCTTCATTCTTTTATGAGATTTAAAAATATTTTCAAAAAACATAAGTGCAATCTCAAAAAAACTGGTCTAAATACGACTTTAGTACTGCACTCTGTACCAGTCATATCATCTAGGATCACAAAAGTGCTGAAAGATAACAGCATCAAGAAAAATTCTGATATGAACCATCTTTTATTCTACTTTCCTGAACTAACTGGAAAACATCAAAAAAATGTGGAAATAAAAAGAATAAAAATCTGTACAATTTTGAGACAGCAGCAATTTTGTTCTCAGCAGACCAAAAAACCCATAAAATCCTTTTTCTCTGGCAGTTGTCAAGAATCTTTATATTAAATGTATTTACTATGATTATGGGATCTCTTATTCAAGATTTCTAAATTACTTGCCCACTCTTGATAGGAATTTTGCCATTTTTTTCAGTGAAAGGTGGATTTAACTCTAGATCAGTTTTGAACCTTGGCCTTCAGGCTTTCAAGCCCATTGCTGAAAAACAGATAAGATTTATTAAATTATATTCTTCTGGTACTCCAGAGAAAAAAAATGTAATGTGTCTAGTTTGTTTTGATATGTTTCAATGTGATGAATTTCCTTCCTTAAATACTCAGTTGAAGCACATGGTACCATCTCTGAGAGTATTAAGAACTATATGATAATGTTTTTTTTTTGGGAGGATGAGTAATGTGCATCATAAGAGAGCTAGTAAATGCACAAATTGTAAGTGTCAGTTATTTTAACAGTGTTTCTCCTCTGTTATGTAAAAGAAAGGTATAGCTTGCTCTGAAGATCAGACTTAAAGCAAATTCTCAATATTTCCATGAAGATACTTTGGTTAAGAGGCTGGAAGTACAAATTCTACAGATCTGTATTTCACTAACTCCCTCCAGCACCAACATTAAAAACATCATTCTCTTACCCTCCTTGCTGCCCTTGCCACCCCCCCTCCATCTTCACTCTTCCACAAAAAAACAAGCAATCAACAAAAAAACAAACAAACAACCTTTTAATTTTCTCCTGGTGTGCTTATGGATGCTTCAATTTTACATCTGTTTGGAATATTTTACTAGGAAAATGTATTTTATGGAACACTGTACATAGAGCATGGATCCATTTAATTTTCAATATCAGATGCTGAAGTTGGTTCGAGTTTGGTCCATTTTTTTCTCTGCATTTGTTCTTTTCAATATTCTTCCTCTCAACACTTGCTCTCCCAATCTTTATACTGAAATTCCTAAGCTTTCAGCAATAATAGGTGATACTCAAGAATATGTTTATTAGTTCAATTCCATCTGTAAATGCTTTCCACGTGCAACTGTTCAGCTGATTTAGAGTGAATGTTCCTTATTTGCAATTTTTTTTTTAAAACAGAAAATCCTAAACAGGTGAATTATTAATTACTATCTCATTTTAGTACTGTTGAATAAATATCTTTCTAAATAACTCATCCATTGAAGAATTTGTAACTCAGTTCCATTGAAAAATATTGGCACACTTTTCACGTAATTTTATATCAGCTCATACTGTATTTTTCTGATGTGATGGCACAAAGCTTGAAATTACTTTATCTAAGTAGATTTTTTGCCCTCTGATTTTTTTTTTTTTCAAAATTATCTTTATACCCACTTACAGGTAAGAAACCTCAAAACATAAGACAAAATAAATTATTTCAATGCAATGTTAGGTGTAAAAAGTCAACAAATTAATTTTCTTGCAGTGGAAAAATAGAAATATTTGTATTTGTGATTTCATTTCCTGTCCTGCCTTATTTTCTTCCCTTCAATAGTAAATTTTTTTTTTTTTTTTTTCTTCTCTGTCTGAGAGGACTAAACACACACACACAAACACACAAATGTAAATTAGAAAAAAATGTTATAATAATACGAATACTTATTTTGAAGTTTTTTAAAATACTACCTTTGGCAAGAGTATATTCTTTGGCTTGTAATGTGAAAAAAAAAAAAAAAACAAAACAAAACAAAACAAAACAAAAAAAAACAACAAACGAACAAACAAGATATTGAAGTAGAGGCTGCTAGGCAAAGATGAAACACTAAGCTTATGAATCCAAAGGAAATTCCCAGTAATTTCCAAGGAAACAGAAATTTTATCCAGTTCCATGCAATTTTTGTAAATTTTTCTGTGTCTTCTAGATCTTGATAATTGCAGCATAGTTGCCTATATGGGTTATATTTAGCGTATCCCTACAAAAAATTATACCTATATACAATTTTTAACTTGAAATGTAGTGGAAATGACATATGACTTTGTTTTCTTGATTCATCCTGTCTATTTCACTAATTGTGAGTGCAGCAGTGATTTTTAATAAACACTGTGAAGTGGCATGAGCAGATATTATTTGTATGCATTGTCAGTCAAGTGGCAAAGAGCCCTGAATTTCTGCAATGAGCAGCTTCTTTATGTGCTTCCTCCTCTTTGAATTTATTTTCATAGGTTCTCTTGAGAGTAATCATTTCATAAAGTAACTTTCCCACCCTTGAATCCTACTAGGGGGCAAAATTGCTGCTAATTATTGTAATTGCATGTTTCAATCCATTCTGAAGCAACAGGAATTAATCTTATATGAAATGTGATCCACAGACAGGTCCCCTAGCTTGTTAATTTGCTGTTAAACTAAATCAGTATTTTGTTTTACTCTTGATGCTTGAATAGATTCATTCCATTCTTGGCCTCAATTAGAGTTTGTTTGAACTGTGTCCTACTAATCTGTCAGATTGAAAAATCAATTGTATAATTCCATTTTGCAGTGATAGTAGTCAAAAAGGTATTTACTTACTATGATTTATATAAGAAATGCCATTATTTAATGCAGATACAGTTTTAACAGAACATGATTAATTGTGAAAAATTGTATCTCCTCTAGGGACTGAATTCATCAATACAAACTTGAAAATTCTGAGGACTTTCAGAGAACATATGAATTCAAATGTCAGAGAAAGCTTTTTAAAACTCAAAATTCTTACTTGACATAAAAGTAACACTACCTTAAAATGTCTATAATAAAACAGCAATTCTTGTACTTTGGGAACCTGCATCAATACTTAGGTCAGATGTACAATAGATTTAGAAAGATTTCAAGAATGTCTTTATCAAAGGCCATTAAACCAGTGAATATATTGTCTGAAAATGTTCCTTCCATGAATATGAGTTTGTTAACTGCTTTGATATTGATGGAGATGTACTTTCGATGTACATTATATCTTTCTGATTTTAAATGTTGGAATTAATATAATAAACTTCAGTACAAAACTCAAATTTTCACCCTAAATTTGTAAACCAGTGATCCAATTTTTCAGTGCATTGTCAAATGTAATTGTATATCCTAAAACACTATGCTAGACAAAATCATTCACCGTCTATTCTTATTTTAATTGCTTCGGATTCAGAAGACCAGATATTTTCAAATACCAGTGCCTCCGTTTGGAATAAGCTACCTTAGTCAGTAAATTTATTTTCTTAATCTTAACATTTCTAATTGTAAATTGTAGATGGCATGCAGGTGCTGAACAAGGTTTAGTGCAGCTCTGAATATAAATAGAGCTTTGAGGATGAATGGTTGGAGAATATTCCTAGTGAGAAGGAAATAAAATTGAGCATGACCTGCCAATGTGCACTCACAGCCCAGAAAGCCAAGTGTATGCTGGGCTGCATCCAAAGATGCATGGTCAGGCTGAGGGAGAGGATTCTGCTCCTCTGCTCTGGCCTTGTGAAACCTCATCTGGGGCACTGCATCCAGCCCTGGGGTCCCCAGTACAGGAAAGACATGGGTCTGCTGGAGCAGGTCCAAAAGAGGGTTGTGAGGATGATGAGAGGGATGAAGCATGTCTGCCTTGAGAGAAGGCTGAAGAATTTGGGGTTGCTCAGCTTGGAGAAGGCCTGTGATGACCTTTTGCAGCCTTTCCGTGCTTAAAGGAGGCTGATAAGAAAGAGAGTCTGTAATGACAGGCAAAGGGATAATGGTTTTAAACTAACAGAGCATAGATTATCACTAGATATAAGGAAGAAATTTTTTACAGAGAGGGTGATGAAGCACTGGTACAGATTGCCCATAGAGGTGGTAGATATACCACCCTGGAAACATTCAAGGACAGGTCAAACAATTATTTTAACACTCATATTTTTCTATCCACTAGAATTGAGCTAGTCAGTTGGTCATATTTTTTAATTCACATAGCCAATATTATTTGAAGGAGAGTGGACAGACTAAATCACTACTATTTTTGTTAGAATTTGTAAATAAAACATTATATACTCATTTAAATTACTAATTTTTAAAAAAGGTTTAAATACCCTGGAAAACAAAAACTAACATCTAGTAAATGATTAATATTATAGCTTCAGATACAGACCTTTGTGAACTAATATTTTAAAAAATTAGCTAAATATTGCATTAGATTTTATAAATCTTTATATTATATTTATAAGTATAAATAATAGTTTCACTGTTAAAAACCCAAAACAAAACATAAATATGTCAGCCCAAACAGTTCTAAAGTCTTTGAATAGCCATAAAAATACAAAAGCTACAAGAACCATATATGTTCTCTATGATAAATAACTAGTGATACGGAAAATAAGAGAAACTCCATAGGACATTGCTAAAGCAGGAGTGCACATGCATTCTGTATGCATATATGGCATATCAGCATATAGGATTATTTGCAACAAAAGTCTTTTGAGAAATGATTGAAGGCAGCCCTGCAGAGAAAGACTTGGGGGTGATGATTGATGAAAAAGTGAGCTATCTGTGTGTGCCCAGAAAGCCAAAGGAATCCTGGGCTGTATCCAAAGCAAATCCAAGGAGATGATTCTACCTCTCTACTCTGCTCTTGTGAGACCCCACTTGCAGTAATACACACAGTTCTAGTGTTCCCAAGGTAATAAAGACATGCAACTTTTGGAGCAAGTCCAGAGGAGGGCCATGAAGTTGATCAGAGCTGGAGCACCTCCCTTATGAGGAGAGGCTGAGAAACCTGGGGCTGTTCAGCCTGGAGAAGAGAAGGTTGAATGAAGACATCACTTCTTCAATACTGAGCACTGAAACAGGCTACCCAGAGAAAGGTAGAATCTTCCTCCCTAGAAGTCTTAAAAAATCCCTTGAGGATATGGTTTAGTGATGAACAGGGCAGTGCTATGATAATGGTTGACTTGATCTTAGATGTCTTTTCAATTCTATAATTCTTAACTATGCTATGATTCTATACTTCTCTGATGTCTTTTAGTTAAGGCATTTGGCATCTTAAGATGAGCTCCAAATAAAATACTGGTTTTGTCTACAGATACTGCAGCTTCTGCTTCTGTCAGTTATAGTTGTTTTCATTTACCAGTGAATTTATTTCCAGAGAGAATGCGTGCGTCAATCATGACTCAATACATTACACATGCTTTCAAGGGAAAAAAGGAAATAAAAGAGAAAAGAACAATTTATTGTCTGATTACAGTTGTCAATGGCACTTCAGGTTCCCTATTTTCAAGTGATGATCACCTCTCACTGAGAGAGCTGCAGATGTGCCCTAATGATAATATTATCATAATTAATATTTTATCAACACGGAAGTAGGACTTGGTGCATATGCTTGTAAGTGTGGCTGTGAAGGTGGAGAGGACTACTCGTGTGAAGAGAAGGAGTTAGCTCTATGGTTTGATTCAGCAATAGGTGGAGAATATGCATTATAGAATATTAGTAAGACTAGCAACCAAAATCATAACTAGTATCTTATAACTAGTATCTTATCTTATATATGCATGTCATGGTATTCTAAAAAATGATGGATTAAAGATTGAAAATGGAGGCAATACATGGTTTGAAAAAGACCACTCTTGAAAGCATATTAATGAGTTCTTATTATTCAAGATTTATTTTTTTACATCATCATTGAAAAGCTCAATCTCTGAGGTAAGTAACTCATTAACTGAAAAATTCCATTTCTTTCTACTTAACTAGCTGCTCCATTTCACTGGTCTATTGCAATAAGCATACTTTTGCCATAGTAGCTTTGTTTGGTAGTTTTTGGAAAAACATGTTTATAAAATTAGTTATTTTTATAACTTTGTGTCATTTTTAATAGTAATAAATATAAAAAAATAAATATGAACAACAAAAACAATCCAGGACAAGTTTAAAAGAACTTTTGAAGAAGAGATAATAGGAATTCTAAGTACAGTCTTTTTTCCAGCAATTTTTTTCTTATTTTGCCTATTCCTGATATAATTTCAAATACATTAGCCTACCTGAATAATTGTGCAGTATTCCTTTGTTTGATTTTTATTTCATTTTGGTATATGCAAGTATATGTTTAAGCAATTAGAAGCTAGCTTTTCATTTATGAAAAAGAAATAATTCTTTGTAAACTGAAAGGCTACTATTTTGGAGATACTAAAGATTATTTCCACACAGTGGATAAGAAGAGAAATTAGTATTTTGATGGTGACCTGGTAGTAATAAATTCTTATTCTGTATTTCCTCTTCTACATATAATTTTTCATTCTTAAGTTTTGGATGAAAATTTAGTCAAGTAGGGCTGTTGTGAGAATAGAAATTTAGATATTTTTTTAAATGCTTTTATGTTATTTAGTATATGATTTATGTAAGAGGTAGAGTTGAGAACTATTAAATAAAATGGAAAAAGATCAGGTTAATGAATATACATCCTTCAATTAAAAAAAAAAAAAAAAAAGCTATTTTAATAAAAGAAATAATTGCAGAAGTTGTGGAAGCTTTTATGAGACTGAATATCTTGTCATATCTGCATGCAAAAAATGACAAGGAATCCTTTTTGGTCTGTAGGGGCTCTAGACAAAAATACTGCTCTGTCTCTCTCCTCTGCCTCTGATTTTTGGAATGAGTTCACCTTGGTTAATTTTTGTGATATTTTTATGCAATATATAAAAGATTTGTGATTTTTTATCTTTTCTATGTCTGTAATATTTGATAATGTACAGAGAAGAACATCAGAACGAAAAAGTAGATACCTTTACAAACTGAACATTGCATTCTTACCTGATGGGTGAGCAGTAATTGAGCCTCTATCTTAATAAGATGAGAGACATCTTGAACTTTCCTTCATCTAGAAGAAATCAGCCTGTTCACTACATCATTACAGGAACTGTTATTTTTATTTCCCTTTCCACAAAAAATATCAACTTAGTTTATTTACACAGTAATGGTGGATAAAAAATGATGTCAAAATTTTTGAACTTTTTTTTCTCTCAGCCAACCCTGAGACATGACACAATATATGATGCAAACTGTGAGTTTCCATGAGCAGTCTAAAAGCACAAGATGGAAGAATATAGGTTGATTTACTGCACACAAAAATTTACTGTTGAAGTGAAACAAGATCTTAAGGATAGAAAACATCTGGGAAAAGACATATTTGCAGCAGACCTGGGAGCAGATTGCAAATACTTGCAGCCTCTGGGAGGTGGTTCCAAGTGTAAAGATAGATCTATAAAAGACTGTAACTTTATATGTAATTCAAAAGATGGAAAAAAAGTGGGCTATAAGTAGTGAAGGAAGACATCAAATACAGAAAATATAACCCACTGAAGTCTTTAAAAAAGAGGTAAGTCAGTCAATCTAAAA
Organism: Muscicapa striata striata; assembly: GCA_030060385.1. Classification (NCBI taxonomy): domain Eukaryota; kingdom Metazoa; phylum Chordata; class Aves; order Passeriformes; family Muscicapidae; genus Muscicapa; species Muscicapa striata. The sequence goes on along the minus strand of JAREIS010000014.1, from coordinate 1,756,686 downwards.
TCTATCAACATGCCTTGAGATATATCAATTATTAATCATTTAAAAAGAACCTTCTTTCTTTCCCACCCAATCATTTCAGTTGAAGTAGATTTTTCTCTTTAAAATGTTATAGTGAATGCTAAGAGTTCAATTTTATAATCAGGCTTTAAAAGTAAGCTAACATTGCTGTTTTGATGATTATATTTCAGATGTTTGCCACAGGCATCAGGACTTACTTTACTCTCTATCAGTAGAGAGCAGTTTTGATTACACGTGAGGGTAGCACATTTCTCCAAGACACCAGTGTCTTTAATATCCTGGATCTATTTCTTTTTCAAACATCACTATTAGAAAAACTAATTTTTTAGTAGCAAATCATACACAAGCTGTGCACAATCTCATATGAAATGAGCTTCCTTTGCTTTCTTTTTGTTAATTTCTTTCTCTTCTTTCATCAGTTACCTACCTACAACTACCTACCTGTCAGTATTAATTCATAATTTATAACTTATAAAGGTTCATTAGCAAACTTTTCTATGCAAACATTATTTTTCTCTTATTAGTATGTTTTTTAACATTTTGCCAGTCTTCTGTTTCACTGTTCCTTATCTTTTGCTTCAAGCCTTAAATTAAATGGTGTCCTATACAATTTCCTTCCACTTTAATAAAAAATTTACTGGTTAATTAACAATTTCAATTTGTGTCTCTTGTTTCTAATATTTATCTGTGTTGTTGTTGCAGTTTCCCTTCAATCCTTAGCTTTGTGAGGGCTAAAATTTAAGATTAATTTAAAACATAAATGTTCCCATGGCCATTACTGACAAGGTAGCTGCTTAAATTGAGAAGCTGTGGGCTTATATGTTTATTTTTTATCCAAATTCTTGTCTATTTTGGCAAAGGAGAAAAAAAAGTAATCTAATCAAATGTCTTCTTCAAAACATAGAAATGCAGGCTTAAGAATTTAAGAAATTATCCTTTAGATTTAGAGATACAGTTGCATTAAAAATATGTAAGTGTGTAAGTGTCATGGATGACAAGGTGCCAAATGATACAGTTTGAAAATATTTATTTGGAGAATTGTAACTTCTCAAAATCTTGCAATGCCAAAATATTTTAGATATGAAAGACATAGAAATTTCATCCAGGCAATGTGGAAGACTTACAGATAACTATGTATTTTCTTGTTTTAATTTTCCACATTCCTTGTAATCAGTAAGAGGCGTCTATATAGCAAGATGAATTCTTGGATTGTTTTTATTTCTAGTTTTATATATATATGTATATAAAACAGTCTAAATCTACTTTAAAAGTAGATCTGGTCCTAACCTTTATTTCTGTAAAACATGTGATTTACAAAGAATTTCATTCTTGTGTGGCATATATTTCTCATCAGCACTTTTCTGAGATGACTCAGGTAATTTGCAAGTGATAAAATATGCCAAGTGCTTATGCTCACCTCCCTTTTTTAGATCTATAGAAAATTTTTACATGCCTACGTATTCATGTTGCTTTTACTCATTTATAAGAAATTATTTTAATAATTCTTCACATCTTTATTACTGCTATTCTACCTCAATAAGACACTCTTAACTGTTTTCCTCTCCCTACTTTTCCACATATATGCCATTCCCAGCTTTATCTCATTTCTTCCTATGCTTGTTCTGCTTTATACCTGACTTCTCACACATCCTTCTCAGTGGTCACATATTTATCAAAATTCCTGGATACTATGCAAAAAGAACTTGCCATTTAATTTTTTTTTTTTTTTAATTTGAAATCTATTTTCTGTATACTTTTCCTGAATTTGAGTTATTCCAGTCTGGTATCTAAAAAAGTACTGTCCATCACAAGTATATATTCAAAAAAGAAATAATTCTGCGATGTTTATCAGTAAGGTCAAGGTAGTGTTTTGTTCATTTGAGCTGGCAGTGTATGCTCTCCATGAAAATTATTCTTGTGAGCTAGTCACAAGATTATGTGCAATTCAGTCTTCCAGTTTAAAAACCAAAAGTTTAATTACCCATTTATTTTCAAGAGAGAAAAAAAGCTACTTAATTTCCCCTTTGAAATATTCAGTAACAGGAGGGATAGTTTGTTGGGTTTACTTAGTCTGATAATTTCAGGAATGTCTTTCTTTTCTCAGCTTTACACAGAATTTAACGTAATTAATTGACCCTGCTATTCTTGTGCTGTTTAAATAGAGGGATTTGCTGGATCCACAAATTTATATGAGCAAAACACTCTGTTATTTGAGTTTAAAAAACAATAAAAATTTAATAGTATTCTTTTCTGAAGCCTAAATAAATGTCTGCTAAGAATTCTTGGTGTTGGAATAAAGTTCTTTCTGAGTATGAACATGACCTTATAGCTGTAACTGAGATGTATTCAACCTCTTGCCTTGAACATTCATATGTTGCTTCAAAATTATGACATAGATCCTAATAGCAAAAATTAAATGTAGGCTTGCAGATCATAAAACAACACTTAAGTAGAACTCAGTATCTGTATGAAAGGCAAATATAACAGCCTCAGTAACAAAATATGAGAAAGGATATAAACCCCATAGATTCAAACTACAGTCTCTCTTCTTGCATTGAACTTTTTCTCCTTATTCTAATCTCTGGAAGTGTTTGAAATGTATTATGTAATTGATAAGTGTGTCAAAGGATGCTCTAATTAGAGACAAGATTAAGTATTCCAGTAGGGTTTCAGCTGAATATGTAAATTTTAGTTATGCTTTTATAAAGTTAACTTAACCAACCACATTTCTAATACAGATTGAAAAGTCTATATCCATATTAACAAAACACCTTTTATCAGAATAACACATCACCTGAGTCTGTCAGTATGTTTATCACTTTTGGAAATTGACAGATTATTTGAGATATTAAGCATTTAAGTAAATATATTAACAGCATTAAAAGCATTAGCTGAACTGCAAATGAAAATCAAGGCAGAGAAACATAATTCACATGTTCCAAAACTGCTCTGGAAAGAGTGCTAAACAAGGCTGCTCCTCCTGGCAGAAAATATGCACTAACAGGTGGGTTCAGTAAGTGGCTACTTTGACCACTAATGGTATGTGTGAGTTTGGGCTCATTTCTTGTATTCCTCCATAGATGCAGTTTGGTACTATCCATGATTTAAAATATCCATATTTTAAAATAACTCATGAGAGAGGAATACTGTACACAATGTCATGACTTTACACAGATCTGTTTCTGCAGTCATTAAGATTTGCATTAATAATCAATTTTAATTTAAATTTATAACCCATCATGTTCATTTGGAATTCTTTGTGCAGGCAGTAACAGCTGTGCTAATGAATTTTGTGCGATACCTTATGAATAAATAATTTTCCTTGCTAGTCTCACTGAAAGAATTAGCCCTATATTACTGACATTTGTTTAAGAACATATCAAACTCAAACACAGCTTTTCACAGCAAAAAAGCTGATCTACTGTATATGATTGATGTAAATGAAATATGATTGATGTAAAGGAAACAGTACTATATGTGAGTGATAGAAATTACATATAAGGCCAAGAGTACATTGTAGAGCAGAGAAAAAATACCAAACAAATCTCCATATTAAAAAAAAAAAAAAAAAAAAAAAAATTCTACGAAATAATAAAAAAAGTGATCCACAACATGATGGAATTTTCATATGCACTTTGCATAAGAATAGGAGAAAGTTTAGAAAGTCTTTTGTTGGATATTTGGATAGAAATTGAACCAATTTTTGTTGCCTCGAGCTAATCGAGAAAACCTGTGAGAATGTGCCTGTAGGATTCCTACATCTTAGACAAATTGAACAACAATTTCAATCTCCTTTTTCAGTGAAGCCTCTATTTCTACACTGTAGTACATCCTATTTGGAAACTTCTTTGAATATGGGAAGTTTGAAAAGCTTGTAAAGTCATTTTTATATTTTGTTGACTGGTTACTGTATCTATTTTTTGAGTTTTTATTGTGTAGTGTGTTTTTGAAAGAAAGGCATCATTTAGAAATGGTACAATAATATAATTGCTGTTGATCTGAGATAATGATAGGGGGAGGTTCAGTGACATAGAAAATGTCATAATTTCCTTTTTCCTGATAATGCATTAACACACTATGGTATCAAAGAAAGATCAAATTCTAGAGTCATTGTTTAAGCAAAAGTCCCACTGGAATATCTTTTTCTGAGTTGCATCAATGTGAATCTGTAATAATAGTACAACTCAAACCTTACAAGGAAAGTAGAAACCAACTCACATTTCAGTATATGTGAAATAGCATAGTAGTCATTGCAATTAAGAAAAAAAATGAGATTAGTTCTTTTATATCAATATGTTTAAAAGTAATTTATTTGATCCATTTAAAGCTTGGTATGTTTAGTGGAAATTGCTTTTTTAACATTTTTGCCATGAATGTTAGCTGGACTACTTTATTAAATGCTAGTTCTTCACAAATTCTATTGAAAATAATACTATATCTGATGTGTTAAATCCTGTTAAGTTGAATAATTACACTTTTGTTTCTCATGGGTAATAGACTGAATCTCTTCGGTACTTGAGAAAATTACAAGGAAGATCATCAGATGCAAACTTTTGGATTAAAAATTAAAAAAATTAGAGGACATCTTTACTACTATCATGCGACAGTTTTCTTGAATTTTAAAAATGTGGTTGTGTATCAGCAGGCACTGAAAACAGAGTGAAACAATTTTGAAAAAAAAATAAGTTTTTGATTTAAATAATGAAGTTCTAAGAGGAGTTGTTTTTTGGCTTGTGTTATTTTTAAATACCAAAAGAATCAAACGGTAAGTGCATTCACTTTATTAACTTTTCAAACCAGAAACTTATAATTTTATTGGATTTCAGCAAGATACATACATCTAGTTATCAACATATGCAGATATACACTGTCAGTATTTATGTAGATATTCTGGCTGGAATTTCAAAGGCTATAGACAATATAATGTAGTCATAACAACACAAACCATAGTAATTTTCAAGAAAGTAAATTTACAGATTTCATCTTCTACTGATACCTGGGAGTGTGAAGGACATTTCTGAAGTGATTTTGTAGCAGGATAAATATTTCCAAATGGTAGGGAAGGTGATAGAAATGCATTAAGATTTGCTTGGAATGATAATGCAAGAGGTTAGTTTTTAATGTCCTCATGATGTGGCTTCAAATGTTGTTTTTCTTTTAGTCTTAATGAACCCAAGTGGTTTATTGGAAACATTTTTTTAAATTAGTTTACAAACAGTATAATGGTTGGAAAGTGGTTGAATTTGCTTATTTAATAATTGATTTAATATATTTAATTCCACTTGTTTTACATGGTTGATAGACTGGAGAAAACTAGTACAGTAAACAAATGGTACTTCTCGTCTGTGGTGTTCTTATCTCTGTAGAGAGAGTTAATACTAGAAAAAGAATCTGGAAACAGGTGTACTGTGCTTAATACCAAGAATGCTAAAGAACCTTTGAATACTTTCAGCTATTTGCAAATGAAGATGCTATTGATTTCCCTACTGCAATATCTATAATTAAAGATTTTAGATCAGTCCTTTTTGCTATGCTAACATGGATCAACACCATCCCAGCATATAATTTTAGGATATATTAGAGACTACTTATCCAGTGCTTGACTTGCTAACAGTTTTCTCCTGAAAATGGCATCAGATTTTTTTGGATATCTAAAGTGAAAACTTTTTAAAATGTGGCCTGCATGCACAAGAAATTAGTGAGGGAAGTTGTTAATAGTAGTTTCTCTAAGTTATTAAATATTCTGTCTTTTTGGTTCAATTACCTTAATATCCTGGTCAGATATAATTATCAAAAGAAATAAAGCTTTGCGAAACTAGGAGAGAAAAATGTGATATTTCCCTTATTTTCAGTAGTTCAGCAACATAGGTTTCACAAAGGGGCAATTTTTACTTTCCTTTTCCTAACAAGAATCTGAATCTGTGCCTCTCAAATAAAAGCTATAACGTACATTCCTGGAATAAAACAAAATAAGGAAAGAAGGACCTACATAGAATTTCCTGATAAGAGCAAGATATTTCAATTAACTGAATTGACTCAAAAATTCCTCATAGAGGTAAATTTAACAAAAGAATAAGTGTGTTTTTTCTTCACATTTTTATAAATTAGTATGCAGTCATGATGCAGGGGAGTGTCTAGCTTTTGGCTTTTAATGGATTTCTGGAGGTTCAGTCCATTTGTTGTAGCTCTGCTGGAAAATATCCTTTCCACCAGGCTATAGAGAAGTATGAAATAGAGTCACTTTTCTGAATGTGAGTCATGATTGGAGCAGGCTAGGAAGAGAATAAAATATAAATATCTTGTATCTGCATTAATCTGTGAAGGTGTCCTCTGAGAATGGAAATTCTTTGACTCTTTCTTGCGTGTGTACACTTCTGTTCTGTAACTGTGGCTTGAAAAACACTCTGTCCTTGAATGTAAAAAAAGAAATTTCTTGATGCAAAAGGACTCCCCTGTCTATTAGATATTAAGAAAAACATGGGCCCTGTGTCAAACTTGAAAACCCCATAGCTCAAAATAACTGCTGCTTGGATGAATGTTAATTGCCAAAAAAAGTCAGAGTCAGAAGCTCCAATTACTGCAGGAAAATTTAGGAAAAAATATTCTAAGTTTCTAGAAATGAAACCCAAGGTTCATCTGAGAACTACCAGATATCAGTTTCTCAATGTTCCCAAGAGTAGTGATCTAGAGGAAAAAAAAAATCTTCCTTATTTCTGTGAAGATCTTTACCTGTTGCTATTTGAACTTTTCTAAGCTTCTAACTAGGAATTCTAGCCCATAAATTTACTTCCTCTTCTACTCATCTCCTTCACCTACATTTTCAAAATCTGAAAGTTCAAGAGTATTTATGCTATATGGCTTCTATTCAAAAGCAATGAAGATTCATAGGTATTTAGTATAATTGCACTGTTTCCATATTTCAATATGAACACCAAAGAGTTTTTAAAAGCACTATGGTCACAGCATATACATAGAATTTTGTGCCCAAAGAAAGATGCCATGCAAATCTTGAGTCTTGAAGTTACTTAGGCCTTTGCAACTCTCCTTCTGTCATTCATGTGTAAATGTGTGTAAATGAGTCTTGGAATATAACCAGAAAAAAATTCACCTTCACATAAGTTTCTATACTCATGCTCTCTGCAATGCAAATATTCTTGTTACCATGGGTTGGATTTTCAGTAGTATATGTTCTGGGAATAGAGCAACTATATATGTCTTTACTACTGAATTTTCAGAAGTACATAACAATGAGAATGAATATGAGGTGTCTTAGCACTGTGTGTTTATCTGCATATCAATAGCTAATTTTTCATCAAAAGTATATTTTAAATGGATAAAGATACCTTTAAATAGGAAAACCCCCACACTTATACATATTAATTTCTACTTTAAATATGAAATATTATTCTAGTTAAAAATAGAAAATATTACTTAGTTGTCCAGAGACTTTCATACATAATGCCATCATACCTAGTAACTGCAAGCACACATTCCCCCTTCCCCTCCCTCCCCCTACTTGTTTTTCTAATCAAGGACATGCTTTCTCCACTGAGGCATGTGGGAGTTTAACAATTACTTGCAGCTCTAACACCAAGCAATTTCTTCTGGGACTGCAATCTGTTAGAGTTCAATTTTCTCAGCCATAGATGAAATGATCAGAATGAATTTGTTCCTTCAGACTGAAACAGAATGAATAAACTAAATGTGATTGAAATGAACTTCTGTAATATGAGTGCATACTTCTTTTGCAGGTAACCATACTGTCACATACAAATACAAGTGCTGGAGTTTCAAATAGCTGCTTTCCTTCTGCTTCTTTTAAATTCAGATGTGGCTTTTAAACACATAACTTTTACCTACAGAGATCATTAAGAAAAAAATTAGGAATGTTAGAAACAAAGCCAATACATAAACAAGTGGGAGAAGATTGGGACATTTCTGTGAAGAAGCAAAACAATATATTTAAGAAGAAATTGATCTACAGAAAAAAATCCTAAAACAACCCAACAACAATTAAAAAAAAAAAAAAAAAAAAAAGACATGTACAAACTCCACCAGAATTTTTTCTGTGCATTTATTGCAAACTAACCATAGCTCAAAACACACTTTCAACAGAACTTCTTTTTATATAATCACGATTTGCAAACCACACATGAATCTGTTTGTTGTATGAAAATCTAGCCAGCAGACTTTCTGCTCAGACATTCTGAGCAGACTTGGAATTGAAACTGTGGTTGATATTTAGATTTTTGGTCGAATTTTGTTTTATTAAAATTAGTTTAGTGGGTCTAACAAGCTTAATTTGGAAACTACATGAAATAGAGTAGCGCATAATCCTGGTTTCCTTCAATTCTTTCTAGAACCACATGAAGAAAATAAGCTACTTTTGAAGATTTACAAACAAACCAAACTACATCTTTAGTCTCCTACCTACTTCTTACTCCTCCTTTGTGCTCAAAAGTCACAATTTTCTTGTCTCAGATTTCCCTGTGATTCACATCTGTGGCTGATGTTGCAGCATTGTAAACAAATCGAAATGGTGTCACTGTAGGTGATTCTCTTTACTCTTTGAAGAAGCTGAAGTGTAATTATTCAACTCTTTGTATTTAATTATGTCTTGGCTTTTCTCTCAAACCAGGTACAAATTTAGATAATGAAACCTTCAGAGATTTCCCCACATGCCATTATGAGCTATAAAAAAACCCTGAAATTATTACTCTTTTGCAGTAGGTCTTGAGATTTAAGCCCTGTGAACTATTGAGTTTTCTACACTCATTATTTGCAGAGTAAAAACTCAAATAGGCAAAAAATAATCTAAACTTTTCTGGAGTAGGTTCTAGTATTTCATCTGACTATATGAATGTGATGTGTGTAGAGTTGAGTGAAGCACCCATAGTCTCAGTGTAGCAGCCAAGGGACCTTGGTCCTAGTTCAGGTGGTGCAAGTGAGACAGTCAGAGTGGCTCCTGGATGGTCAGACAAGAGTTCCTTTAACACAAGTGTCACGGTGTGACTGGGGTTTGCCAATTTTAATATATTTAATTTCTCTTGGGGATTGAATTTAGGAGTAAAGACAAAGCAGGCTTAAAGCTTAAAAGGGTACAAGAAATTTATTAACAACACAAAACAATTCAGAATGAGATTTCCAGATTATTCCCTCCTCCCCCTTTCCTCATACCAGCAACATACAGAAAAACACTTAGGTCAGTTATTCACTTAAATAATCATTTCAGTTCACTCAAGAGAGAAAAGTCCCTTCTTTTTGTTTAGGCTTAGAGGGTGTCTCACCCTCATATAACTTGCATCCGCCCGGAACCTACAAATTATGATTTTTCCTCCCATTCTCACAGTCCTTCCAGAGCTGTATATGGGTTGCTGAATCACATGGGGTGTCATTTTAAAGGCAGGCTGCCGAGAACACAAAAAGTCTCTTTATCTCACTCTTCACTCAAATGTCTCTGTCCATTCCAGTCCCAAAGACAGAGAGCTCCATTTCTCGAGGCAAAAAAAGTCTTCATCTCAGGCACTTTAACCTCTCTAAGTATATTCTACAGTTTAAAGGAATTTTAAGTAAAGTCACGATCCTCTAAAGCCCCCCAAAAAAAAAGGTTTTAAGCTACTTATCAGTGGCGACTCCTCAGATCTCTCCTCCTATGACCGTGGACTTCATTCTGCTGACTTTTGTAATTTTTCTAGTTTCATGCTTTTCGTTCTAGAGAGCTCAGGAAATCCGAAGTCTCATTCAGGCACTAAAAGATAAACTTGTATCCAAAACGGTAAAAAGCCAGGCTGAAACCATGCTGAAAAAAACGCAGCCACACGTGGTGATGAGATAGCTGGACTTCCTTCTTGCCGCCACGCGGGCCAGGAGCCGAGCTGAGCCGAACTGGGCTGGGCTGGGCCGGGCCCTGCCGCGTGGGGCCGAGCTGGGCTCCCCAGGGCTGGGTTAGGCTGGGTCCACCCCCCCCTCCGGGGCCATCCCAGGTCCAGGGGCCTGCTGAGGCTGGGTCAGGTCCACCCCGGGGGCCTTCCTGGGGCCGGGCCCTTCCTCCTCCCGGAGCTACGGCCGGGCCAGGCCCCATGCCAGGGCCGGGGCCCCAGATTTGCTCACCTCCGCGACCGGAAGGCAAAAAGACCTCCTAACTCTTGTCCCCCTGTGATTTCTGAAAGCGAAACAGCATTCTAATTGGTTTCCTGGGCTGTCAATCACCAACCCAGGTCTTTCATTGGTCCCCGCAGGCTCAGGGGAGGCTCCCAGAGAGGACACTGTTCCCTTTGTCTCAAGCCCATGTGCGTTTCAAGTGTCTTCCTTAGGGGGATGGGCCACCAACCCCTCCCTGCTCCATGTGGCTCCAGCACAACAAGGCTGGATGATACTGTAGCAGAAAGGGCTTCTGCACTGAATAAATAAGTATGAATATAAATATATGAAAATACTTTTTGTTAAACAATGAACAAATGTTCAAATTGCACCTTATTTTTAATCTTCTTTATAGTACTCTAAAACACTTGTGGTAGGTGATGAGTTACACCTTAGTTTTTCTATCTAAGGACCTGAAGTGACATGCACTTAATTCAGTCTGCATGAAAATTCTAATAAAATATAGGGGCTTATTCACTATAAGAAAAGTTAAAAAACTCCAAAACATTAGCTACTTTTCATTTTGTCTTCTTAAATATGAATCAGTTTTAAAGTGGTTGGTGTTCAGAGTCTGCCTTTTGTAGCACAGCCAAGCAGAGTATCCTTTGAAACATGTGGACTAGTTAGGCTAGTGCTAATAATTCTCTCTTATGTGTGAAAAATTGTCTGAATTTTAAATTGGCTGCTGTAATCAACTGTAGTAGGACTTCATAAATTCTGTTCAGCACTCTTTCCTTAGTAAGTAATAAGTCCAACCCGCTGAAATCTTAAAATAGGACAGTCAAACATATTGGGAATGCAGAAAACCAACATGAGTTTAAACAGCAAAAAAGACAGATCTGTCACTCACTAAATGTTTGTAACAGTGCTGGTGCCAATAGGTCCATGAACATCTTTGTTCATAGCTCATGACCCTATCTCCTAGATGCTGTCAATATGCTTTTAAGGTAGCTGAGCTGCTATGACATTTTGTTAATAGAATGTGCTCATATTTTGTTTTCTAGGTGTGCTTTTTAATAATACTCTGTGTGTGATATTTCTGGTGTATATAATGGGTTTCCCTTCAAGATGTCCATGTGGACAATGCACAACAGAGCTTCCCTGCTCTCTCTCTCCTCTCTGCTCTGATAGAACAAAGTCCTCTTCTTATAGGTGATTAAAATGTGTCTCTGTAACCCACAACAAATCACATACTGTGGCAAGGAAAATAAGATTCAGAAGAGCTACCAAAAGGAAAGAGGGATAGGCTAAGGTACAAGCTCAGGGCTTTTTCTTTGAAAACTACACACATACACACATATACACACAGAGTAAAAAAGTATGATTTTCAGACACATTCAAATTATTAACTAAATTTGTGGTAAGTTTGCATGGTTTGGCTGATTAGCAATGAAATTATATTACAAAGTATATTTTATTTTTTATAAACAAAATTGCCACTGTTGATCCTTCCAAATTTCCAATGGCACGCAGTATTCAACCAGATTAACTCTAGAATTTTGAAGGCGATCATAAAACTGCATGCCTTATGTATTTTAAAAAATGACTACTAGACGAAACACAACTCAAGTATTTTGAAAAGTTTGGATCATCTGCAGGTCTCAAAAGGAACTTTGTAATACTTTCCTAAATGTTCTTTGAATTCTAGAAGCATGAATGAATCATAGATACATATGCTTAAATTTGCAGAGGCACTTATAGACCATCTGCTCCACTCTTCACAGTGACCTAACATGCTGACTCCTATAACAATTCAATACATTGATACAAAATGCAAGGGTTAAAAAAAAAAAAAAAAAAAAAAATTTACATAAACTAAGCCAAGAGTCAAAGTACTGAAATGTTAGCAGAAAGCCAGGCCATGAATAATAACAATTAATAAATACAACTAGAAAAGAAAAGAGAAGAAATTCTTAATTACATATGTACATGTGCAGGGAGTCTGGAGAATATAAGAATTATAGCTGTTTATTTGTGAATATGGAATTTAAAATTAATTGGTATTCCTAAAATTTCCTGGATAAATGACATGACTGGAAAGTTAAATTAATGGATTTTAATTAGGTAGTGAGAAGGTGATTTATGCAGGTTAGGAGATGGGAATTGGGGTTTACTGTATATTTCTTTCAATAAAGTAAAAAAGGCAAGGTGATTCTTATGGCTGTAAAATCTCACCTATATACACATGTTCCTGTTTCATGTTCTTTTTCATTATACACAACAAAACCTTCTATGTTAACCGTGACATTTATAATGATTTAAGCATTTTTATATAAGACCATGAATGCAGATAAACATTACCCAAGAGTTTGAGACTCCCAAGTCTTCCCTTTTTAGTGTCCATAAATTGTAGAATAGCAGAGAAAATCAGCAGAAATGGAGCAAAAATAAACTAACTTTTAAAGAGGGAGAGAAATAACATGCCCAATATTGAAGTTGAGTGATGTGAACAACCAAACATTAACAGATTAAAGAAGGGGAAACAATGATCAGATATTTAAAATAATCCATTCTTATTAATAAATTTCTGAGAAGTAGAATTTCATACACTTTAATTTTTATTAATTAAAAAACTCTGTACAAGCCTGATTACAAAAATTTATTTAAGCTGCTTTAGGACACTAGAATCCACAAGGTAAAGCATCCAAAAAAGCAAAATCGTATTAAACTCACAATTTGGAGACCATCTGATACATCTTAATATGGTTTTCTGGGTAGTAGCTGGTGGATGTGTTTCTGTATTATTTCTACAGAAATCAGTAATAGCTTTGGTGGTATTCATCTAGTTTTTATCTCTTTGCTGATAAGGAACACAGAAGTGTCATTTATGAAATTTGAATGTGGGATGAAGACTGGGATAAGTCTAGGCAATTAAACATGACAGTTATCTGAATTGCTAAGCAAACAGAATTAATACAGACAACAAGTGTATCACTGCATTCCAGTGTAAACTGAATGGTGTAGAAATTAAGAAATCCAAGGATGTGCAAAATGCAGGCATCTTCAACTTAGGAAGCAGTGAGTGTGAAAAAATTTAGACCATGGAAGGTAAACAACAGACTACAAAAGAAGTTCATTGCATGTATAATATTTGATTTCCAGTGGAGAATATGGCTAAAAAATAGAGTTGCACTTGCTATTTATATAATTTCAGCTGCATTTCTTTGTCCAGCTCTGGAACGCAGAATTCAAAAAGAGGATTAAAAAATTGATAGTGTTCAAAAGAGCCACAGAATAGATAAAGGTTTAGAAAGGGTACTTCAGTAAAGGATAGACAAGCCTTTTTTAAAAAAATAAGTTATATATAAACTATTACCCTTCAGATTCATACAAAGAAAGAAAATTCTCATAAAGTAATTACAAAGTTATCTTAAGCTTGTGATAAGTAATTTATAATAAAAAACTGGCCCTAGATTAAAAAAAGAGTATTTTAAAATAAAATTACTGAAACTTTTCACAAATAAATTCTGAATTATTTCCTGTAAATTTAGCTGGAGCTAAATCCAGTTTTCTCAGATGCACAACAATTTTCTGCTTAGGCAGCCCATAACTAAAAACAAATTTGGTGAATGGAATCTCTTTCTTTTGCCCCATATAAATCCTTTAGGGATACTTCAAAAAGATTTTGCAAGCAAAGTATTCACTTATAGGTGTGATTTTTTCAAATTTATTCCCTTTCTTTCAGCTGCCAAATATAAGTGAGGAATAATTGCATTTAAGCAGAAAAGGCAGAATGAAGTTTCTTCCTGAAGTTGAGACAAGAATTTTTTTCAGACTGGAATTCTGTGATTTTTTTGGATAATTTTATTCGTGTTTCATAGCCATATTAATGTTATATAGTTATTGACCTGCCTTATACATTGTTTCATATGTATATTGAAATATATTGAAAAACTTCAATTTCAAAAGCGGAAAAAAACATCTTGTACATATTTAGATTGTTTTGATCAGTAAACATTGGCTTGAACTTTAATTTAGTCTAGATTATGAATTGAAAATCTAGTCTAGATAAATTCAATCATCTATTAGAAATTCAAGATTTTTTTTTCAGATTCCTATGTTTCATTGTTGTATTTGTGTGAAGTTAAAAAAAAAAAAATTGGGCAGAAGATATTGAAAAAAAATTGACCAAATCTGTTACATGAAAATGAGCATTTCAGAAAAAAACATAACATGAAAATATGATGCTCATGCCTATGTATTGCAAGCAATTAATATTATTGGTTCATTATTAGGATTAATTATCAGTGTTTTGTCCATATTAATGGCAATGAAAAAGTAGGAGGCAATGGTTGGAGTTTCATTGGAAGTGAAGCTGATGGCTGGTCAGTACAAGGAGAAAGCAGCTCAGCACGGAGTTGTCAGTATAGCAAAAAAATTGTTATACTGTCATAGTAGCTCATGTATTTGTAAAATGAAGGTGCGAAGAAAGGGATCAAGACAAAACCTGTGGGCTATTTGCATATTGTTGAAGGTAAAGAAGGAAGGTGAGGACAGAGATTAGAGAGAAGAGGATTAGCAAGGGGCTGGCAAATCATTAAGTCAAGGAAAGTTTGTTCTGTAAAGTCAATTGTGTTGCAATTGAGATCACCTCAAGAAGGAGGAGGCTGAACTGAAGGTTAAGGGAGTGCATTGCTGCTCTTAGCAACATGTTTACAAATAAAGGAGTGTTTCATCAAAAGATGTTTGCTGCATCTGAATTAATTTCTTTTCTGAAAATTGAAGAGCTTTCAACTATACAAGTATATCTTGTATATTTTTTCTTCTTAATATATCTAACACAAACATGGTAAGGTCAGTTGGTCTCTTCCTTTGCTACTTATCTGAGGAGTACCAGATGTCAAGCTATGAGCAATGTGCTCCAATGGTCTGGCCTTCTATTTGAATTCTCACTTCCAAGTAATTTATTTTTAAAAACATGCCACAAAGCATAATTCGAGTGTGCTTTATGGTGATTACAAAACATTATAAAATTTTCTTATGTGCTTGAAGTGAGGCTTTTCTCACTCTCCTATTTTTGGTCTATAATATTTTTGTTATTTTGGTTTTGATTTTTTTTTTTTTCACTACTTGTTTCTATTCTTTCACTTCTCAGCCTGCCATCACTGTGTGTACAAATGATGTTTTATTTACTGATGCAGAAGAGAAATGCTATTGTGACACGTTTAAACACCCTGTGGAGCTCTTCTTCAAAATCCATGAAGTGGATTTATATCCAGATTGTCAATTTATTTCTCAAAGCATTTGTTTCAGAATTATCTTTTATGAAAGAAGTTTACCATTTTCTGTGAAGCAAAAGCTTTTCTATTGATTAAGTGTGTTAACTGAATTGCCCTTTCTCAATTTCACCGTGTACTTTTTTGAATTCAATTACAAAAGGAACAATAAAACTTATTTTTATTTACCTCTACTGTAAAATGCTTAGTTTTTGATACCGACTTTGAGGTATGAATTATCAGCCTTGAACTTTGCTGAAGAAAACAATGAAGAAAAACCTTGGAGGAGATAGAGAAAAATTCAGTGGAACCTCTTGATTTAATATGGATTTGTTTTTAATTTATATTTTAATTTGAAGTCTATAACTTTTATTTCAATAGTAGGAAAAGGAAGAATGTAAACAGTCCAATTTGGATTTCATGTCAAGCATTTGGTTAATCAATAAAAGAAAATACATTGTTTTTTGCTCATTGAAGTTTTTTAATAGTATGGGTTATTTTATTTAGAAATGCAAAATGTATTTGTCAAATTTAAGGGAGTCAGACTGGAAAATCTATTATTATATATTTTTTTACTATTGATGAAATTATTTTTAATAATACTTTTAATATTAATTTTAATAATACTAGCTTTTGAAGAGAGGGGTGCATTAATTTCAGATTTCTTCTGTGATGGAAGAATTTGAATGATCAGTTATTCATGTCTAATATTCTGTAACAAAAGCTAAGTGAAAACTTATGAAAGCTAAAGAAATTCTGGCTTTATCTAATCAGTATAAATGTCTTATATTAATTAACTCATTTTAATAAAATAAGTATTCTAGATTTTTGTTATAGATTCTCCTTAAGTGGAAAAAATTGACAAGAATGCATCTCTGCCCTAGCAAAATGCTTTTTTATAAGTTTAAATTAAACGTACCTGTCTTAATGAAATCCAATGACAAATCACTATTAATCCATTACTGTTGTTAATATGGCTTAAATTGAAAATATCACTTCTGTTGTCAGATATTCTGAAGAAACAAAGATAGCAATTAATAATACAACACCCTTGTCACTCTCGAAAGAGGCAGAGCATATCTGATGTTTCTGGTAGGGACTTCAGACAGAGCTATGTTTTCTGCAATTAATCCTGGTTTCTAGCATTCTGTGTTTTTCTTATTCTGACAGACATTTTTTAATGAAAAAGAAAAGGCAAACAGAATTATATGCTTTGGCAGCAGGCCAAGTGTCAGGCTAAGATTCCAAAGCACCCTGAATTTTCATGCAAATTAAGTGTTAATGTAAGTTGCCTGGTTTTTTTCAGCTGCTTAACCAAATAATGCAATGACCTCCTTTAATTTTTTTTTTAAATCTTCTCTAGACAAACCTCTAATCTAAGTAAAGTATTCTGTAATTAGAACTGCTTAAAAAAATATTTAGAATCTTTGACAAATATGGAGAAAAAAAGAATCCACATTCTTACCTCTGTTCCACACAGATACAGCCTAGAGAATATTTGAGTTTTGGAGCCCATGGCATGCCATTATGGAAAGATAATCTAAATTACACCTAAAAGTTTCATTAAAAACAATTATAGAATTATGTTAAATGTCATTTCAGAAAAATGAATTTGGATGTTACCAAAGTAAGTCCAGTAAACAGATTTCTCTGTTTTGAAAAGATCACAGCAGTGACAGTCCTGTAGCTGCTGAGGAAAGTTTCCTAGCTTCTTCAGACATATTTTTTTTTATATGATCTCTCCATTTAGAATTGAATGTGGCCACTAATTCCCATCAGTATATTAAGAGGAAACATTTTTTAAAACTCCAATTGTAGTTTCACAGAAGCTTAGAATTCAGATGTGTGATATGTTGTTCTGTTTGTTGGTTTTTGTCTGGGTTTTTTTCCTTAGTGTTCAGGATTTTTAATTTGTTTTTATTTTTTGTTTATTTGTTTTTGTTTGTTTCTTTGTTTGTTTCATATTGAATAATTTAATCTTTAGTCTCATTTGCCTATTTTCCTCTGCAGCAGTCATTCCCAGGAAATATGATTTTTTTTCTCCAAAAATTCAGGACTTTCAGAACTTCTTGGTTGGAGTCTCAATGTGATTATATGAATAATATTTCATCTGACTGAAGATCTACTAGAGTGAGATGCACAACAATTGTCTATCCAATGATTGTTTTAAAAACCTTCTTGATATTTTCTCTCTATACATATCACTTCTACATGGATAAAAAGGGATAGCAGAGAGGAAAATGAAGTAGAACTTTTAGCTAGATTTGCACTCTGGACATGCAAGTATTGCTAAAAGAGAGAAAAAAAAGTCAGGTGCAAACCATGATTTTTCCAATATATCATAAACCACAGTTGAATATTGTTTTTAATTATTCAATATGCACTTGAAATGTGTGAAGGTTTAATTCCAGATCATTTTAGTAATGAACATATGCCTGAAAATAAATTAGATAGTGCCTTTAAGCTAAATTTGAAATTGATGTTTTTTAGAGTTGTCTGAGGGTAAGATTATGCTAATAAAAATTATAGGTATATCTGTATAGTTATATTAATGCTAATAATTACTAGCTTATGTCTACTTCTGAGATACAGTGGGAGAGGACTGTCTTGAATTCCACTGAGTGAAAACACATATTTCAAACATCAAATGGAATGAAAAATGTCTCATCTAATTATGTACTTGGTCTGTAATTAAACAGCAGCAAAGTCTGAATGAAATTCTGTTTTTACATTGTGTGCTCGTATGAAGTGCTATCAAATATTGTCGGCATTTACTGTGAATCCCACTAAAATTTCTGTAATGTTTAGGGTCTAACAATAGGATCATACTGCTATTGCTCCCAAGTTACTTATTTTTTTCTTAGAAGTATGAGAAATGAGAGTAGATGAAACTTACATTTTCATATTCATACTCTGCATGTCATTCCAATTTTTAGATGAAAAGTCATCTAAAAGGAAAAGTGTGTTATTAAAACAATGCCTCGATATGATAAACTTAACTGACCTTAGCAAAGGACTAATGTAAGTGTGAATAGAAATATTAAGTCTGAAGGAAATTTAGAATTCAGGCAGAGACTCCTTGAGATATTCACAGAGTTTGTTTATGTGTATGATGGAGAGCAGAAAAAATGGCAGAAAAACAATTGGATGTGTAGAAATAGATGTGTCAAAATCTTAGCTAAAGTGAGGAGAATTGTTCTGCTATGGAACTTGAGGGAAGGGGTGAAATGACTGTTTTCTCTTTAAAAAAAAACTAACAGTCAAATAGACCCCAGAATTGCCCTTAAGTGTTTGGTTTATATCTAAATATAAGCAATGGTGGAACTTTCTAACTGGCCAGAATGTTTTTTCTAAATGTAAATAAAATTTAAATAAATTTAATAATATGTAGCAACTCCCGAGTGATCTGTTGCTTGTGAGCATTTCCTTTTTAGTGGAAAAAAGAGTTTATTAAATTAACGTCTAAAAGTTAGCTGTAAAATGACTAGCAAAGTGTTTATAGAACATAGAAATTTTTCATTCTTTTTAGCATAGCTATAAAAATTCATCTCTTCTAAAGAAATAAGAAGTACATGCAGCAAGCAATGCTGTTTTCCACTTCCACCCTAAGGTTGTAAAATAAAATACTAGTATGATGAACATTATTTTTATTTTGTCTTTTCCTGCTTTCCTGTAGCATAATTGGAGCTGAAAGGACATTGATGAGAACAAACTAGCATTTAATGCATAGGAGGAGAACCTTTCAGAACTGCACTGAA
This sequence comes from Muscicapa striata striata, assembly GCA_030060385.1. Lineage (NCBI taxonomy): Eukaryota > Metazoa > Chordata > Aves > Passeriformes > Muscicapidae > Muscicapa > Muscicapa striata. Next base: position 1,737,554 of record JAREIS010000014.1, on the reverse strand, counting down.
CTCTTTCTTCAGGAGACTTGTTAAATGCAACAATTTAACTCATGTCTCCTACTACATATTAAATTAAATCACATAACAGTCAAGTTTTTCATTTTTTTTTTCTCTAACTGGCTAGAAAAATAACTATTCTTACGGTAAACTATGACAGAATTAAATCCTGAGATTAGCTCAGCGATTATAACAGAGTGCCAAAAGCACCAGGGTTGTGGATACAATCTCTGTACAGGCCATTCACTTTAGGGTTTGACTTGATGATTGCTTAGGGTGTGTAAATTGTATGCACATTGTTTAGGTTCTGATACAACAGTTTTGTAATTCCTATGAAAAGGTTTTCCTGCTTTCATTTATTGGAGGGTTCACTGTCTTCTCTGACAATCAATGCAAACATGCATATATCTACATGTTTTCTAATTAATTATCTTTAAAATTACATCATAAAAATTTAAAATAAAGAAAGGTAAGGATTAAAATAAAGATGAGATATTATGAGAAAGTTACTATGGAGTCTGCATTTGTTAATGCTGGGCTGATGGATCTTCATCTTATTTTCTTTTTTTTTTTTCCTCAGTGGCTTCATAGGGTCAAAAAATTTCATGCTGATCATGTAACCTCATTTCTTGCATAATGAGGCAAAGACCCTACTTTTGTGATGTTTCATATTACTTTTGAAGTATCTAAAAAAATCTTGATCTAAAAAATTCCAGTCATGAAGACTTTAGCTCAGCCTTAGTTAATTGATCTAAAGAAAAATGGCCTTCTGCTGTCTATAAAAAATTAATTTTATTTGCAGTATATGTAGTTTTACTCCAGCTTGATGCTTTTTCAAAACCTTATATACTAGACAGGGAACTCCCTACTGAGAAATTTCTGTTCCCTAGAGAGGTATTAATGAAATTGCTCCTGATACACTGAGTTGACTGAGTTCCTTGAAACAGGACTTGAATAGTAAAAAAAAAAAAAAAAATATATGTACAATTTTTAATGCTTCTTATAAATGTGCTTGAATACTCCTCAGTATTTTGCTGAGGTTTTACAGTTTCCTTTCGGTCTGGACTGACACACTGGATGCAATAATCATGTCACCAGTGAAGAAAGTAACTTCACACGATGGGTTGACCATGTCTGGACATCAGGTGCTCACCAAATCCATCCCTTCCCTCCTCTACTGGGGAGGGGAGCGGGGAGAGAAAATGCAGCTAAAGGCTTCTAGGGCACAGCTGCCCTTCCACAGTTTTCACCAGAGGCTGCAGGGGAGTCCCTGATCCAGCTCCTGGGGCTCCTTCTTCACAGATCTTGGTGTCTGCAGGGTTTGTCTCCCACATATTCTCACTCCCCTCTCTGTCTGCTAATGTCTAAGAATTTTTTAACCCCTACTAAAATCTGTTATCCCAGAGGCATTACCACTATTGCTGATGGGCTTGGTCTTGGCCAGTGGTGAGTCCATAAACAGTAATTTTAAAGTCATATTGCATCATTACATCTCATGAACTTAATATAAGCTGGACAGGATCCCTTATGGGCAAGAAATTAATGATTTTAATTTAGCAATCAATTTCTGTCTTTCAGCTAGAATGAAGTTACTCTGAAGAAAAGTACTCTGTTGCAGACTAGCAAGTACTTATTTATTTATGGTTGTATTTACTAATTATTAAAAACAGTCAGAAGGTTTTTTGGTGCTACAGGCATCTTGTCCATCCTTTCACCCTTCACTCACTCTGAAGTCCTACAAACCATCTCACATTTTTTTCTTATCCTATAGAGAAGCACATGAAGTGTGCAATCACATGTTCCCTGCTATGCTTAGGGTTTTGTAGCTCATAGTACACAAAAACAATAAATAGGTTATTTTATGTAGATTTTTTTCACTAAGGAAAATAACCTTTGTTCTTTGAACTTTGGCATGTATTCAGTACACCACATTTAAAAGATAATTTATTTTTCATGATTAATGGCTGATGATGATTCTACAGCACTGCACACACATAACTTTTTAAAGGAGTGGTAGAAGCCCAAAGCTGAAGCATTTGAACATGTTTCTGCTTAGAGTGACACCAGGAGCCATTGTAGTCCAGTAACTTATGCTGAAAGTTAAAAGCTAAATAACATATCTAGTTGCCTCATTTTTTTACAAATTCACCCCAAATAAATAACATCTAACCCAATTCTGAAGTGGTTACATGTAGCCAGCAATAGAACTCATCTCTCTGCTTATCTGGAGATAAGTTATTTCTTTCCTTTTTACCCTGCATAATTAGATTGCACATGAAAAAAGTAATTCATAAGGGTTTTGGTTGTTGTTTTTTTTTTTTGGTGGTGTTTTTGTGTTTGGTTGTTTGTTGTTTTTTTGGTTGATTGTTTTTGGGGGTTTTTGGTTTTGTTTTTTTTTTTTTTTGGTTGGTTGGTTGATTTTTTTTATTTGATTATGCTCAGTGAAAACTTTGCTTTTGATGGCTTGACTCTCCAAAGGAAGTATTTGCCACAATTAGGAATTCCATGGGCTGTGCAGGAGCATTAGATGAGCTGATATCACTCTTTTCCAGTAAACCACTTTTCTCTTTGTCTCATCCAGTGCTCTAAAACCACTGATGTCTTGTCTGATTGGATGTTAGCCACCTCAGCAGCTGTGTATCCTTGAATTGAGGAAAACATCCACAGTAAGCTCAAAGGAAAAACAGATGTCTGTTTCAATGAAGATCAATTTACCTCAGGATTAAGACTATGAAAAACAACACCAAGTTCACCTTCCTCTAGTCAAGACCTTTGGAAACATAATAGACCTTTCATCTGACAGGAAGAGGCTTGAGGAAAACAAAAGATTTGCTTTGCAGACAGAAAGTGCTGTCTCTGTACAAAGCTGAAACCAGCATTACACACTACACAAGCCTTGTACATCATGACAGCTTTATTTTAAACACAAAAAAAGAGAAAAAGATTACTCACGCTTTTCTTTTGGGAAGATAATGTATTTGCTACTGCTTCTCTAGAAATCAAAATTAAAAACACATGAACAAACAAGCAATAAATTTACTCATTTTTTCTTCTATTTGATAAAAAAAAATGGTTTCCTAGCACAAGAGTAAAGAGGGCTTTATACAATTCAGGTTCAGAAATTTCTCATAGATTTAAATCACTTTGGTTTTTGAGACTTATATCGTAGATGTAAAACTTTTTATAAAGGCAAGTAGATGTAATATTTACAAGATTTTGTAAAATACAAACTGGTCAGAGCATCTACTATATTAATACTGGTTACCCTTATAGGCTTTGTATTTTTACTACCTTATTAAACATTTCACTGTACTAAAGAAAGAATTGCTTGCCTAAAATGTAGCTCTTCTTACTTTTCACTCACTATGATCTCTAACTGAGTTTTAGTTTTCTGACCCTTAAACGCACAAACTAAATGGAAAATGTTCCTAATCTACTTAAAGGAAAAACTGATTCAGTTGCGAATATTATACTTTTCAAAATAACCTAAATGCCCAGTGCTTCTTAGAACCTCCTTAGCAAAATGCTAGCAATCACTGAAAATAATTTTAAGAATTCTCCCATACATAGCAGAAACTTACAGAGATATTAAATCAGGCTTGTTGTTTCAAGTATCATTAAAGTTTGCAGGCTTTGCTGGAATTTGAACTTTTTTTTTTAATTAAGTATTACAGGGATTTTGTTTGAGCTAAAAGAAAAGTCTCAGAACAGTGTCTAGTATTTGAAATTTATTCAGTTGCAAGGCTGTCAGGCCATAATTCCATGAAGAACCAATTTGTATTTGTGAGTGTATTTGTCTATTTGTGAGTCGTTCTACACAGCCTGTTAGGTTTGAATATTGTCTTAGTGATACTTGTAGGGTTGTTTGCTCTAGAGCTGACAAAGATTGTTACTAAAGACTGCTTGAAATATTGCAAAGTGTGCTCACAAAAGTTCTACAAATACAGTTATATTGCCTTTTCTATTCCAGTAAATCCTTTTTGCTACCAAAACACATATTTTCTGGGATTATGAAAAAAGTCAATCTCTTTCTCTTTTTTTTCTAAATGTAAAGTGTAACCATTTAGTATTTGCTACAGTGTTAGTTCTCAGTGTTGGGAAATTCTCCCCTTTGTCATTGTTGAGAAGGTAACTCAAAAATTTGATTTTCATCACACCTGTGCACAGAATTTTAAAGCGCAAAACACTGGAAGCTTATTTTAAAGTTCGAAGCTCAAAAGTATAGTTTAATTAAAAATTTTTCCTCAGACATAGTTCTTATCAGAGCTTGGCTTTTTCAATTTTCCAGTCTGATGACTGAGGAGCAGATGGGTAAATCTTGTGACACTGACTTAAAAATATTTTTTTGTTTTTAATATATTTTAACAGCTTGTGTGTTTTGTTTTCTTTTAATGTCTTGGATAACTTCTTCTATAAGTCCTGATGAGTCTTGGAAAGGTACTGGAGTTTTTGATTTTTGTGACTTGAGTACTTTTATCAGCATTAAGAGTCCAAAGAATTGCTCAGCTTCTTGCAAAAAATTTTGAATAATGAAGAAAGGTTGAATAAATAATAATAAAAAACAAATACACTCTGGGTTATTTATTTTTTCAGTGATGATTCTGAGTAATTCTGTGGCAATAAGAACATAGATTTTCTTGGTACCCCTCAGATTTCATGATTTTCACCCAATGAAGTTCTATGGAGAGTAGAGGAAAAGAAACTAAATTGTTTATTTTAGCTTCTCCATTAAGCTTTCCTTGCTATGGATGTTCCATGGCATCTACATGGCAAAGTGCTGAGGGTACATGATGAAGACACCTTAAAGTAGATGTTTGTAGTTTATTTGGTGTTGGGTTTTTTTCCCCCTAATTTTCAGGAAATAGACCGATTTTGTTTTCTTGAAGTTACTTTTGTGACTGGGGTCAATCACTGAATGATGAGGGGTTCAAAAATCTGTCAGCCTATGTGGTGACTGACCACCACTCTATTCTCAAGTCACTGAGAAACAAACAATGGAGATGATTAATCTAAATTTTTTTTTTTAATGTTTGTTTATTTAACTTTTTTAAACTTTTTTTTAATTTTTCTTTTTTTTTTTTTAACTTTTTTTCACCATGGACTGTAGTCTGAAAACACAGATGCTCAAAATAATCCCAAAATCATTTCCCTGAGTGCGGTGATTTTTTCTAAATCATTCTAGTACATCTGTACTGCTGCTTCAGTGATTTCACATATCAAAAACAACAGGAAAGACATTTAAGGCAGTTTAACACTATGTTTTAGGCAATTATGTAATGAGGGGAGTGTATGTGTGTCTATTTTTACATGCTTTTGGGGAACTGCAAGGTGCACTGAATATGTTGATGAATGAACACGTGAGCTTAAACCAGGTGAACATTGCTGAAAGTTCTTCCCTAATGCAAAGTTTCAAAACTTTGGAACTATGTTTCTGATTTTAGTTTAAGAATAACTCGCACACCCTCCACTTCTGAGTGCTAAGATTTTTTACAGAAATTCAGGTTTATTAAACTGTGAGAACTACTGAAGTTTTGATATGGATTTTTACCAAAGTTTTAAGGATCAATACATACAAACTTCAGATATGATATGACTCACTTTCTTCACAGAGGCATTCATGACTGACATTAATTAAAACACCAAAGTGAAACAGCATCAAGATAGTCAACAGACAAAAGAGAAATATCCATAAAAGGTGTCCCCTACAGTTACTGTCAGTAACTTTGGGTTTATGAAACTTCAAAACTTTGAAATTATTCTAAATATGGCAACAAGAAGTTTCCATTAATAGTACTTTTATCAGAAAGGAGTTGCATATAGATAACAAGTATTTGATGTAAAAACAATCTTTTTTCTTGTTTTCCCAGTCTTTTAAAACACAACTCCCTTTGCATATTGTTACTATATGCATATACTTCTACATATACAAGTTTAAGATAAATATATATAATTACACTTAGATAAAACCTGTAATCATTTTATATTTTGTCACTTAACACCCCCTATGTTGAAGAATGTATTTTTTTCCTTTATTGCTTTTTCTGCCTTATCTACTCTTGGAGTAGTTTAAAATATGAAATCTTTTCAGCGACATAAAAACCTGAGAAATGCAATGGAGCTAAGTCTTGATTTTGAAAAAAATACCTGTAAAATTAAGGTCATTACCTTATATATTTATGAGGATTTGACAGACAAGAATTTATTCTTTTCTAATATATATCTTGTTCTAACAAGAGAAATAACTTGTGATATCATTCAGAGCATAAAATTCAGTGTTCTTCCTGAAGACTTTCAGATTTGCTTAGATTTCTAATAAATATAATTTATGAAATGAAGACATGAGTAACTAGTATTGAAATAATTATTACAGCATATATAAGAATTAAGATATGCTCCCTTTGTCCTTTAAGAACTTGATATTCTTTTTAGTTTTTCTAGAAATGTCACCAAATCTGGTTTTGTTTTGGTATCATTATTTTTCATCATGTCACATTTTCTTTGATTTTGTATTTCACAGCCTGTGTAGCACAGTGAATGCCATGTATTCTTCAGTCTTTCCTTTTTAGTTATTGTTTTGGTAAATAGTCTGTGATCTGTAATTGATGTTTGCAAAAATAATTGCTTAAGGTTTTGTTTATTTGTTTCATTACACTGCAATATAGATTTCTAGGATAATGGAAAATTTTCAACATACTATTTCAGTAATGTATTTTCATTATATGCCAATGTTTATGCATAAAGCATCCTGTTTACTTGTTTTTGAATGACAAGCAGCTTGTCAATTATACATTACTGACTTTCTTCTAAGAATATTTCAAATTTTTTATATGAAGTCCTTTATATAACTAGATCTCATCAACTAACTCAGTGATGGAAAAAAAAAAAAAAAAAAAAAAAACCCCTCACTGAATATTTATAGTTTTGATTACCAAAGTAATTCTTTATGGAATTTTGTTTTCACTTTTTTTTTCTTCTTTTCTGCTCTTTAAGTAGTTAGGTCTTTCTTACATAGTAATGGTTTATTGCTAATATTAAGCCAATTTTTAACTGTTGGAAAAGAGGATTTTGATCTTGGAGAGATAATGAATCAGACATTAAAAACCTGAAGCATCTAACTCAACGTGTTAACCAGGACTTAGTAATAGTCAAGTTGTTCTGATGCAAGAAGTGTTGTGCTAGTGCAGCATTTGAATGTAATGTATTCAAACATGTATCAGGCTATTGTAGATATTTTTCTGTTGTTTTCTTTGCCTTGGTCTATTCTTCATTAGAGATAGGACCGTGAAACATCCAAAACATCCAAAAGCACCATTACTAACTGTAGATCTTTATGAAAAGATATCTGACACTCTGAATATGCAATTGCAACAATGCTTTCTGCAGACTTACTAAGCTTAGTTCTTCAGTAAGCAAAGGACACAAAGAAAGCCTGATTTAGCTGACTAAACTAATTCTGAGATTTCTTTTTTATACTCCTCTGCTGATACCTTTAAGTACCTTTTTTTGTCTAGCCATATATGTCTATTTGTGTTAAACGTACTGGCATCCAAGAAAAAATTAAACCATTGAAGTTTTGACTATAACAGTTTTATTTTAATAATATTCACTATATCAAATGAAAATAATCAAAAGACAGGATTGTTTTTTTTCAGCAAGCCCTTGGCAAGGAATGGGTCTTACTTTTGTTTTTGTGTTGCAGTGAAGAGTAATATTGTAAGAACCCTTTTGAATCTTATGCCCAGTTCTAAGACCCTTACAGAGTTATCAGAGTTTTAGAATGTAAGATCTCAAATTTTGCTGCTGAAGACCTGCTTACAAAACAGATTGTGTTGCATAGTATATGTCAGAACACTAATGTACTGAAGGATTCTAATTTATCATCAAATTTATTCCTTTACTGCTGGAGATAATTTTTTTCCTAATGATGTTATACCCTATTTCACTCTTTCTTTAATAAATTGCATCCCTTATGTATTCCTTTAAACTAAAAGATTCTCTTACTTTCTTCCAAAGTGAATTTTTAAAGTTTCAAAACATTTCATGTATACCAAAATAAAATATTTTCTATATGCATAATTTTTTTCCTGTTTTAATTTGCATCTTTATATGATATTTTAACACAAGGTATTAATCCATACCTATGTCTAGCTAATCAACAGTATGGATGCAGACAAATCTTTTACTTTTGCTGACAGACGCTTTGTTTGGTGAAAGATATGTTAACATTGCTGATGCAACAGGGACAACCAATTAACAATGAGGTGACCTTTTTCATTCATTATACGACTGTCATTCAGTAGTGCATCTAATGAGCATCCAGAATTCCTGAGAGCCTCTACTAGAAAAGTATTGTCATCTCTAATGAACATGCAGGTGGTTGAAGTAGAGTTTTTGATAAATGCATACTTTTATCAGCCTTGCTCTCTGGGACCCATTAGGAAAGGTTTACATTGTGAATCATCTAGGCAGCTTCAGATGTAGAAATACAATGAAATAAAAATAGGACCGAGCTCCAAACTTAAGTATAAGGCCATACTTTTGCATATAAAATTGATAAGATATAAAGGTTATTTAGGCATGCTAACACATTATAACTGCAGGGTTTTTATTTGGGGATTTCAGAGACATTTTTTATGAACTATGTTAATATTTTCATACTCTTGGCATAATCCATGTGAAGAATAGACAGATTGATGTTCTGATGCACAAATATCTCTCTGCAAGGTTTATTGGGCTAGAGTAGGATAGGAAGAGTGTAGTTTGTAAAGAATTCAAAGGGGGGTTTTTTGCCAATTTTTAATTGTATGAAAACTGAATGTATTCTCTCAGGATCAGAGAACTGCATTTAGGAGGAAGCTGACAGAACTTTCACAATGGGGAAGATATGGGTTGATTAGAAATATTTTACAGAAGTTAAGTATTTTGTATAAAGACTTTTCATAAGACACAATAGTATCTCCAAGATAAGTGAAGGATAGAAGAAAAACCTGACCTGAAACATATTGGAGAAAGCAAGTGTCTGTAAAATAAGATGGTAGATGTCAGTGGACAGGCAGCAAATGAATAAAGTGCTCACACAGTCTCACATTTACAAAAGAGTTTTGAGGGAGAAGAATAAGAAAGAAACTGAAAGGAGAATGATAAAAGGCAAGTGATACATATCTTTCCTTAGAGGCCTAACATTAATGAGCCTGTAATGGGCTTATTAGACTAAGTTATCTTTTGCTGAAATATGTAAAGTTAGGCAGTTATGCTAATAAGAAAAGGAGCAGCAGGACAGATTTTAAAAAGAGTAAAAATTAAAATATGGAACTTTGCATTACTAGTCAGTTACATGCAGTATGGTTATTAAACAAGTATAATTTGTGATTACAGGGCCTTGATATTTTTCAGCTATGTAGTTTGAAAACTAAATTATCTTCTACAAGATGATGAATTTCTTCCAAAAATAATACCCCTAAAAATATTGGTTATGTATGAGCATACACATTCAAGTAAACTTATGTGAAATATATATATATATATTTAACTGAATATAAAAGGTTAAGATGCTTTTTCCTTTTTAACAGAGGTTGTCTGTTGTTTGCCTGTTAATAAACTTGAGAAACTCATATGCTGGGCATTTGTTTTGGCTCTTGAGACAAGCATGACACCATAAATCAAACAAATAACTTCACTGTTGTATATTATAAGATACATTTTACTAAATATTAAAGTACTCTTTAAAAGGCAGTGCAGGTGGTGAAGGAAAAATGGATTGGGTTTTTTCAAAAAAGTTTGACTAGTTTGACAAAAAGGATGGTCTAGCTTTATTTGTGCATAGTTGCTATCTGCAAAACAACACACCAACCTCAGTAGCTGAAGTTTAATCTAAAGTGTAGCAGTTTAGGATGCGGTTTGATTTGGTCTGGTTTCATCTTTAAAGATTTTCACTCAAAATAACTTGCAGAGTACTTGAATTCTGGAAGCTTCGCCCCAAACTGAGGACCCTCTCTGTAGGCAATGGGATCCTGGTTGTGGTGTAACTGCCTCCTAGCATAACCCTCTGGGTTACAAGGGTCACAGTTTGTGTGCATTGACCATCTTATAAAACTTCTTGGTCTGTTCCATGAAATCACAGAACAGCTGAGATTGGCACTCATCTCTGGGCATCTTCTAGTCCAACCCCCCTGCTCAAACCAGGGTCAGCTGCAGCAGGTTCTTCAGGGCTTCAGAGAACAGGTTTCCAATATCTCCAAGGATAGAGACACCACAGGCTAAGCCTCTCAGTAACCTGGTCTAGTGTTTGACCACTTTTACAGTTACGTCACTTCTCATACTTAAATGGAATTCAGTTTGTGTGTGATGCTCTTATCCTTTCACTGGAACTACTGGGAGGAGTATGACTCTCTGTCCTTTACCCTCCCATCATGTGCTCATACCCTACTACTTGGAATACCCACTTTTACAGCATGGGCTGGCACCAATGTACACAGAGGAGATATATTGCTCTGCTACTTTCTGCACAGCTATACTTGAACCTGGAAAATCTTTTGATTTGGGGAAGTCTAGAAGAAGGAGCAACTGGAAAAACCTCAGATATTTTTCATCCTGGGAAGTTTGTGGGGAAAATTCTTCATTTCATTTGGACCAAAACTGAATAACTGAAAAGAAAGAACTTCAGTACCTGCACATGGCTCATAATCCTTACTGGTACTTTATGTGCCCTGCCCAGACCAATACAATTTATATATTTTTCCAGCCTTTGATGCATAATTCAGCCTGTAACTTTTTAGACTAGTTAACTGTATAATTTAAGCTGAAAATTGTGCAAGTATTTCCAATAAAATTGTTTGGGGAAATTCTTATTGGAAAAATGCACACATGCACTGAATGGAAAATATGGAATGAAATTTGTAAATGGAATAAGTATAAGAGACAACTGAGTTTTTTTATAACTGTTGTTTAGTTCTGGATTTTCCTTTTCTGATCAATAAATTTGTAATCTCTATAATTTTGTTCCTAATACATTCATTCATTAATTTTGGCATGTTGCTTACAATAAAATTTATAGCTGTATTTGCAAAGTAGCTATGTTAATTCATATCTCAGCCACATTTTATATTTGAATGTTGATCAGCATGATGTTTTATTTTACTGGTCTCCTTTAGATTTAATTTTATTGGATAACATTGGAAGTCATAAATTTGATATGCTCAACACCCAAAACTACTGTGAGCTCCTAGCATTTAGGAGGTTTTGCTTTGGCACTGAAAGCATGTGTGTTTATAGAACAGAATCTATAATAGGACACATTTATTTGCATATTTAAATGAATATTTATCAGGGTTTTTTTTCAAACTTGGAATATGCTCACTGGAATAACTTTGGGTCAGTATTAATAACTGTACCATATGTCTCTGTATTTCTGAACCAGGTGGCTGGCAATCATGTCTCCAGATGAGCAGTGGTTCAGTGACAGGAACAAAAAACCCTCTTGTTCTGTGGACACATTGCCATGAAAAACCCCTGCTTTCTACTTTAACTTTTTGTTTATTTATGAATTCTGTTTTAATACCAAAAATTCTGTTGTTTGATGATAATTCAGTGTCGGATAACTAGAATTTCTTTCATATGTCATTGAAAGACAGATGTTGTTAAACAAACACCTATATTAGCATTAGCTTCCCTGCAGAGTTTGTTGAGTTGCTAGTATAGTACATCTCTTGCAAGAGTACTTGTCCTAGTAGGTGCTGTATCATGTATTCACTACATTTATATGTCACTCCATAGTCAGAATAAACCTATTTCTATAAAGTCTATTATTTCCCACCTATTTTATAGAAATAAATCTTTCCATGTCAATTTATCAGTCTGTACTTCACATATATGATTTTTTTTTTCATTGTAAGTCATATTTTCTTTCCTTAGACTCATATAAATTATTAAAGCCAGTAGATAGAGTTGGTTTAATATTTTCAAAATTTTTTCTTCAATCTATTTTCTGACTTCAAATGTACTAGTACTTCCCTCACATTATTCCACTACAAAGAAAGTGGTAAGGCAGTTTTCAGTGATTTTGGTTTGTTTATTGGTTATAATTTTTGAGTTACTTCAAGATACTAGTATGTGCCTTTTTTTTCTTTTGCATACCTAATAGGTATTGTGTATAATGTGAATTTTTAATGTGTATGTTTTCTTAAGTGCCTTAAAAAAAAAAAAAAAAAAATCTTTGGAAATGCTTGGAAGTTGCATACTCTAAGTATATAGAGATGTTTGTATTCCTCAAATCTTGAGAAGTTCAAGTGACACACAGACACTTTACTTAAGTTGGCCTGTTGCTATTTCTTGTGAAGACACACATGTGGAGAGAGATGTTAAGAACATAGAAAGTTCTGGTTAAAGCAACTTCATCCAGAAAAAGATCATAGTTTGATTTTTTTTTGCTCACAAATCTTGAACTTAAATATAATCTCTACTTTCAGAGGAGAAATTTTTTGTTTTATAGATAAACTTGAAGCAGTACTGGTATAAGTATAAGCTGTTTTTTTGAGAGACTACTATACTGCTTTTGTTTTGACTTTGTCTTCACTTTTCTCAGTTGCTTTTTTTTTTTTTTACTTTTTTTTTTTTTTTTTTTTAAAAAAGACAAAGCCCCAGCACTATGATTGGCTTGGTAATGCATTGTGTTTCTCATGTTACCTGGTGATCTTTTTCTGTGCTGTATACTTTGGCAAGAAATGTGTAACGACTTGCACTATTTGATACTCTTACATGAGCCCATGTCAGTTATTTCCAAGGATATTTTCTACATGAAATGTCATGTTCAGAACTAACTGGTGAGTGACTGCTGGACAAACTTGACCTGCTCTTTTGAGATAAAAATAGTAAGGTGCTATTCAAAAAATGTTAGCTGAGCAGGTCAGAAGGAACACCTTATGTAACTTCTGTCACAGAAGAAATAAAAATCTGGAGTTCTTTTTCTCTTCTACAAGTTCAGGAAGCTGTAGGAAAGAGAAAGTCTCAGAGATTTTATGCATGTTTAAAGATGAAACAAACAACTGGACTATACACACATTCTATTAGTGTGTTGCAGTAAAAAATGCTTGCTTTTGATACACATCATCTTCACAATCAGTTATTTTGCCCTGTCTTCTGGGAATCTGCTCCTATGTTAGGTAAGTGACTTTATATTCCTCACAATCTGAGAGAGAACGAGAAGGGGCTAAGCACAGACCTACTCAGACAACAATGGCTCTTGTTAATTTATCAGGGTATTCAGGAGTGTTTGCTATATCACTTCTCTGAGACATAGTATCAAATACACAGGCTGAGCGAAGGACATAACAGAAGTACTGAAAGCTGTCAAACCACCCATGTTGCTTTATTAAATATATAGTGAGATTTCTGAAAGTCCTCCTGTCTATTGTGTGCATTGTATCAATTGTTAGCTCCCACAGGGAATAAGAGCTTTAAGTTCTCCACCAAAATTCTTCCTCTTGTCTCCTAAAAGAACTTGTGAGATACCCAAATTCAGTGTACCTGAGAAACTCTGAATTTATGAATTATCTCTCACTTGTCTTTTACAAGCTTTGAGACATTTTTCCTAAAGGTTTCTCTTGTCACGCATAACAAAAATCTCAACTAGACTTTAAATGCCAACCTAGAGCACTCTGTCACAGAGATTAGGATAGATTGATTATAGTACTGAAACATTCAGTAATTTTGTTGTATCACTTATCTATATTTTAGATTCTGTTTTTTTAAATTTTTTTCATTGCTTGGATGCTAAATTTTTATCTCATAAAAAGACATATCTAGCACAATATAAAGAGATATTTCCTCTAAAAATTCAGTTTACAGAAATAATTTTGTTATGCATTTAGAAGAACAATTTATAGCCAAATTCAAGTTTGTCAGCATAAAGAGGGCCCAAAAGGAAAACTTAAAATAGATGCATCAAATCACTGGGGATAGCAGGCTGAGCTATAATATTTTACCTAAATATTTTCTTTTAATTTTCTGATAGAAAATAAATACATCTCTGCCTGAATTGCGTGCCACCATATGGCATGATTTTTAATGCATTATGTCCCCATCTTTCAATAAAATGAGTTTTCAAACCCTGCAATTTAGAAAAAAATTATTAAGGAGAGATGGTGATGCTTCATGGCTTCTGTATGGCAGTATTTATGGTATGCTTGCATGACATATTTAACTTAGGCAATCTTGTTTTACTGGAAAGGTAACTACTAGATGAGAACCACTTAAGGGCAGCTTAATTCAAATCTTTCTGGGATTATTTTGGTACTCCACAATCCAAGTCCTTCCCTACAATATAGCAGAAGTAATTTTTGTTCACAAAACTCATCTCAAACTTCATTTCTGTTTCTAAAAACAAACTAAAATTTGGCAATTTGCCGAAGAAGGTTTCTGAAAGTCTCTTCCAACCCAAACCATTCATAATTCAGAATCCTAATTCTATCAATCTAAATGGACTATGCTTTTCCACTGGACTGCTGAAACACTTCATCACATACATGAGAAACAAAAAATAATATGCAGCCACTGTTCTTCTCTTTTCTAATTTGAAAAAAGGCTCATTCAAATTTGCCTTGCACTTTTGCATATGGAAATGTCAGTGCTCCACTGGGACTTATGAAACTATGTGTATGAATTCTCCCAGAAAAGTCACCACATATAAGGAATGTAAATTCTGTGGTTCTATCTCTAGAATATCCATCTACTCTTGAATAAGTTTTTCTCTTTAAGAATTACACTGTGCATGGACCAATCCATGACAGCACCAGGTAAGGAATGTTATCCTGAAATAGTTTAGCTATTTTGCACACAATAGGATGATTTTTTTCAAGTGACCCACTGTGTAAAAAGAAAGAGGAAGAAAATATATTCTGAAATATTTACATGGATTTCTTTTTTCTCTGCAGATTATTTTAAGTGAAGCAGCCGTAGCTCGGATTTCACTGTGTAACCTTGATACTTAGTGCCAAGCCCTTCAGATAGCTACTGGATTTGGCAAGGTTAAAAGGTGAGTGAAATATTTAATGTTCAATATTTAACGTTAAAGCAAATCATTATAAGAAAAGAGAAACCTCTGTATTTAGTAAGTATTGTTATTAATATATGTGTTAAAATGAATGACACCCATGGTGTGAGGGGCTCTTTGCAATCTCTTTCAAAATTTATTGATTTGTTAAATTTCTCATGGCAGTTTCTAAGTTATAAGTTCAAAATAAAGCACCTACGTTAGGAAAATAAGGAAGTGGAATTGCAAACAAGTTGTCCTCTATATAACTTTGTATCATTCAAACAAGAATTCAAGTTTTCAAATCTAGGTGTAACATGAGGGCAAATAAACACTGTGATGTACATATTAAACAAAGGTATGTTTTGATGGTTTTGTTTGTTTGAGGATTTTAGTTTTGGTTTTTTTTTTTTTTCTAAAACAGAAAACAAAAAACTAGCCAAGCCTAAATGAAATAATTTAGTGGAATGGAAAGAGTTAATTAAGCACGCAGCAAACAAAGCTGTCTTGTCAAGTCTTAGTCACTTATGTGATGTTGAATGTCTTTTGTGAAAGAAGCTTCAGTAAAACAAGTGTCATCAAGAATACCTATTTTTCTATTTTACTAGATTGATTAGAGAAAGTATAACTATTTAATCAGTCCTTTACATCAAACATAGTATGTAAAATGCTCACTTAAAACATTAATTTAAATCAAGGGGAATTAAATGAATGCTATATAAATCAGCATTTCTTTTATCTCTAAGAGAGGCATTTTTCATCCTTTACATATTTATGGGTCAGATATTGCCTCAAGGAGAAAGAAAGTTATGAATAATTTAAGAATCACCATTTTTGCTTCTGATGAGAGCAGAAAGAAGCTCTTTCAGGGCTAGCTACATGCAACATATTCCAGGGAGTATTGCTTATTAAAAGAAGACTTTTCTCTTGTATTGAGTTCCTCAGAAGAGAAGGGACATGTACCTTTCAGAGAGGGTGCAGAGGAGGGCCACAAAAATAATACAGGTCAGGAGGACCTGACCTATGAAGAGAGCTGCAGTTGTTCAGTCTGGAGAATAAAAGAGTTAAGGGGTACCTTATCACAGCCTTTCAATACATAAAGGGACAGTTACAGGAAAGATGGAGAAAGGCTTTTAACCAACTCTTGCACTGACAGGACAAAGGGCAGTGACTTTTCATTGAAGGAGTGTAGGTTTACATTGGACATACTGAAAACATTCTTATGATGAGGGTAGTGGGACACTGGAGCAGATTGCTCAGAGGAGTTGTAGATGCCCCATCCCTGGAAGTGTTCAAGGTCAAGTTGGAGGAGGCTTTCAACAATGTGATCTAATGAAAGATGTCTCTGCCCATGGCAGGTAGGTTTGCTAGAAGGTCTCATAAGGTCCCTTCTAACTCAAACCACTCTATAATTCAACTGTGTGTCTAGAAACAGAGTTTATATCTGGAATTTTAGGGAATATGACCAAACAAGTTTCTGTCTGAATAATCATCATAAAGCCTAAGATAATAAAAGGACTAATTATGCATTAATATTATTGTCAATAAATTGATAGTGAGGAAAAGTCTCCAGAGGAAAAAAATCATCCCTATTGTATCAAACTATTAGGAAATTGTAATGACAGACCTAATAATATTATGCTAGTTTTTCCATCCAGATTACTGCAAACTAATTACTGCACTACACCTTTTTGAAATACATGCTAAAATCTTCTGTCAAAATTGAGCTCAGTAGCTAATAAGACTTTTATGTCATTGCATTCATGGTCCAGAAAAACAGAACAAGCTAATATGTGGAAAATAATTTGTTGGATTAAGAAAAGGTAAGGAACACTTAGGAGCCAAGCATACATTTAGGGTTAATGGGTATCATCAGTGATTCTACCTCTAGTGCCTGTGGCCACCAATACAAGTAAATTTGAATGAGGTGATGGTGACAAGTTTATTCTCTGTATTACTTCTCAAAAAAATTTCCTTTCTATTATTAGTAGCTCATTCTTCAGATAACATGGTTAGAAAATACATTCTTAATACTGCTAATTTTTTTCTTAAATACTCAAATTAAATAAATCAATATTAGGAGTATGCTGACATGCAGGGTTTTTTAGTTCATCAAATTTTATTGACATTTGACCCACGATTTTTTCATAAATTAAAAAAAAAAGTGTTTGTAATTCAATAGAGAAAAAGAAATTTCTTTAAACAATTGTCAATATAAGAATATTTTAACAATGTCTGATACTTATTTGTCAAGAATGTGAGCTATTTGGATGATGAATTTTGCAGTTCAGTCCTCGTGCCTGACAAAATGAACTCCAATTCATGCTCCCTCTGTTCCCAGGAAGAAACATGACAAGTCTTTATTCTCTATACCTTCAAACCATACAGTGTTCCTCATGTCTGACTACACACGGTCTGCTTTATCTATCTGATGGTATTACATTGCACTGCATTTTGCAGAAAATAAAATTATGTTTGTAATGTAACCATAAATTTATCTTTATTTGTTGAACTCAGAAGTTAAATCCTTAACAAAGAGGATTTGACATATGAAATCACTTTCTGGTTTCTATTTTGATGGACTTATATATAGTTGCTAATAAAATCATTGACAACTATATGCATTTAATATTGTATACAAAAGAAAGGAAGATATAGAAAGTAAAAATGTGCCAGATATTTTACTTGAGCGACTATAAAATCTCTGATGCATTTCAAGAGGTGAAAATAGTGCTTCTTGATGTATTTCAGGGATAAATCTTTTATATCTGATTAAAATGCAGATGAGCATCACAAACTATTGTAATTTGTTTGGGTTCATCTCCTGATGCAATCTTCTTCCATCTGCTTCAGGTGTAGAGTTTACAGAGAATTTGCTACACTTACTGAATGCAATTTGGGTGCAGATGCAATCCCCAACCTAAAACTCCCTATGCAAATGAAAACTCCTTTGGATGAAATGATGAAATGAAAACTACTTTTGATTATATCTGCTATTATCTAAAACAAAAACAAAAAAACAACCTGTAACTTTATAAAATAAAATTTTATATAAAATATAATTTTATAAAATAAAATTATAAATAAAATTATTGTTAGTGATGAGAAATTATGGCAGTGCTATGGAAAGATTGCATGAGAACACATGGAAAAATCTAAATTATTCTGAGATCAGGATCTAATCTCCTATTTCAAATCTTAAAGTACTAGTGATGCTAATTTGGTAATTTTTAGTTCTTAGGTTGTTTACTTAATATGTAAGGAGATATAAAACAAGCCAGAAGTCCAAGTAATTGTCTTAAAGACTTTTATTCTGTGTTTTGCAGATTATCTTTAGATTTTATTGCCTGTTTATTACAGTCTTTTATTAAGGAATTGCATTTCAAGAATTATTTATGGAAGGGAAATAATCCCAACATCTCTTACCTCTGAACACGATTCTTTGGTTGTCAGAACCTCAGAGTAATTTGAACTTCAGAGTAATTTGTATTGACTTTATTACATTGAAAACTACCAATAAATGTGAACTTTACCTCATCTACACTTAGAAATTAGTAGAAGGACACAAATTTCTTGGAGTAATGATCACTAGATAAGAGAGACTAGGAAGCGTTCTGTTTAACAGATGTTGCATAAAGAAAGCACATTGTTACTTTTAATTTTTTGTTGTTGTTGTTGTTGTATTTGGTATAAAGAATAACATACCTGCCTTTTCAGTAAAATATTGCGCACAGCTTCTGCAAAACAAATAGTCTGCTTTGCAAGCTGGCAAGGAATGCAGCATCAGCAATGATTTGACATTGAGAAATTAAGCTGAGTTATTTAGTGGCAGAAAACTACATTCAATGAGCAGAGAAAAATGTGTAGAATACTTTGCTTGCAAAGAACAGTAATACTCTGTAAAATGGTTGCCTGTCAAAAGGAGATTTCTTTACAGCTTTTTTAATTGAAAAAAGTAATTTAATTCAGTGTCAGTTGATTTTTTTGATAGGCTACGTGTCATCGTATAATAAAACAATTATCAAATAATTTTTTAAAAAGTGTTATTTTTTAAAGGATATTTGAAGAAGTATAAATTTGCAAGATTTTGTTTTTCTGTATGATACCTGGAGTTATATGGCCATGTTTATGTCCTGAACAAGAACCCTCCTTGCTAAGGTACTACACCCTTGAATGCTAGAATGGCTTATCTTGGGCTGCTGGAGTGAAGAGATAAGGAACATGGAACAGCTAACAGTCGATAAAGACAGTAACAGAAACATTCTTAAGAGTGATAGAAATTAAAGACCAAGAGATCATAAAAACTTGGGATTTAGAGTGTGTTTCTTAGTGAGTATGAGTATTTTTATTACCTATAGTAACTAAAAGCTAATACCTCTCCAAGAGGAGAGAACAACATCTGTGCAAATGAAAAAACCCACAAAGATCTAGAAAGTAGATTGTGATTTTTCTCCTTCAAAATTTAAGGGAATAGCATAGCTCTATTAATTTATATGGCTTTGTAGAAAGAACCTGACCTTCCTGGCCTTTAACAGTTACATATGAATGAAAATTGGCAGCAGTTGTACAATTGTGATGGAATTTGCAATGAAAGGGTGAAATGTAATGGGTAAATTGTAACTGAAACATTTCTGATATCTTGGAAAAGCTTTGACCTAAATCAGGGTAAGTTTACCAAACTCTGAATATAGTAAAATAACTGCCAGAATAATTGTCTAATAGCAACTTTTTCAGCTTCTTAATCTGAGCAAGAAATATTCTGTCTTCAGTTTACATATTCATAACTGCCACAAATTTGGTGTCTTGCTCTGGCTTTTAATATCTTTGTCACTCTTTATTTTTAATGTTCTGTGGCTCTCACTCTTGGCTGTGTGCTCTCAGATTCTATAAAACAAACTGGAATTCTGTGAAACTTTCTGTTTCTTAAATAATGTACAAATAAGGAAGAAATGAAGACATTAAAGCTCCTCTTTGAAAAAAAGACAACTTGCAATCATAAGGTGCTTTTTTTCCCACTGTGGAGATGAAAGCTTTCCTGGTGGTGCATTGGAGATGTTTCAAAATATACAAGAATAAAAAATTCTTTTTTCTTTCTTAACAAAACTATCCTTTAAAAAGGACAGAATATTTTTGAAAGTTCTCTTGTTTTTTTTTCTATTCTCTTTATTAGTGCCAGCAGTTGCACTAATACCACTAAAAGCAATAACATATTAATTGTTTTAAAATGTTTATTTTTCCCACCTAATGTCATATACAATTTCCATTAATGTCAAGCATAAAATCGAGCTATGCATTCATACATATATATATACAGAGAGAGATAAGACCCTCAAAAATTGCCTGATTGTACAGTGGTGATGTAACTGAGGAAATCTCAACAACTCACTGGATGAGACCCTTTCCCTTGCTTCCTTTTCTATTCTCAGCTGAATATTACTTCTAGCTCTATTGCTCCATAACATGCTCATCTGATCCCTTCCCAAATTAATTCTGCCTAGTAAGCCTAGATCATACCATAGGGGAAAAAAGAAATAAAAATTTCCTGCATACTCAGATCTCACAGGGGTCACTCTAATGACAGAATTGAGGAGAAAACACTGCGTGGCAGGAGTGGGGGAGGAAGAGGAATGGGAAAGATGTGAGAATTGCTCCTTTTGCAACAACCATTAGGACCAAACATATTTAACGCTGGAATGCACAACCAATTCCTTTCTGTGAGGGGATTTGTTTGGGGTTTCTTGGTTGGTTCATTGTTTGGCTGGATTTTGTTGCTTTTTTCTGGGTTTTAGGTGATTTTTTTTTTCAACTCTTTGTCGAACAAATATTTTATTTCAATGTTAGCAGCCTTTAGCTTTCCTGAAATTCCAGCCATTCTAATATACTAAGAACACCTACATTTTCAGACTTTTATATCATGACTATTGCTCAAGTCAGTATTGTTTTAACAAAAATAATGTATTTAATTTTTTCCTAGTAATTATTGCATTTATTCATGTGTCATGGAAATGTGCCACTGGTTCAGAATAGAAAATAATACATTCACTAAGTCACTAAATACATACATTACTAGAATTTCCTGCCTCAGACAATGCTATATTACTGTTCTATCACTTGAATGGTTACTAAAAATCTAAAAGATTTGCTTTTATAATTTTATTTTCTATCATTTCCTCCATGATTATTTCTATTTTATCACGATCTATCAATGAAAATGGAATCAATGAAATTGGGTAGTGGAAGAGATATTAATTGTGAAGGAATCTGGGAATTGGAGGAGATATTAATTGTGAAATATATTGTGCAAGTAAATAAGAAATTCAGATAATGTCTGTAGAGTTGTTTCTCTGATTAATTAAAAACAAAGATGACCACCACATCATCATAATTATTGCCCCTTGTCAACAACAATTTCAAAGTTCTTGACAGGTTGGGACTGGGAGTGTTCTCATATTATTTTAATTTAAATAGAAATTATTCGTTCAATAAAGTATTATTATACCAAATTCTCTAATTTCATTTTTAAAATTTATTTTGTTTATATTATGCTTTCTCATTTTAATTTGCCAAAGTTCTTCCTCAGTTTTTTGAATTTCTGAAATCTATTTATGCCTAGCCATGAAAAGAGTAAAAACAATTTATGAAAAAAATAAGTCATTAAAATCTGCATGTATTTTCAATAGTTGATAAAACTTTTAACTATTCTCTTAAGTAGTGAATTTTAATTAATAAATTATATTTTAGCAATGCTATAGCACTGGTTATAACTCCAGCAGAAAAGCAGCATTAGGTTTTTCAGAGTTTTTATGTAAATATATGTGTAGGATTTTCAGTCTACTTTCCTTGCTGGGAGAAATTTTCTTTTGAAGTCATTGAACTTCGTTAAGAAATGCCATATTGTATTTAAAACAATAGGGCTTAGCAAAATGACATGAAAATGGGGCTTCTGAAGTTGCAGAAATTTTATTTTGATTACAGTATGGTATAAAACTTGCAAATCAGGAAGAAATACAAAGAAACCCAACCAACTAAACCAAACCACCACCAAAACAGAACAAAAAAAGTGTGTGAAAAGTTGAGCTCCAGAACCCAGAATACCTGTACGCCGACCAAAGTCTAATGACTGGCTGGGCTTGGTGTATTGGGATTGACAAATTGTCTTAAAGCTAAAGGTGGCCATTTTCAGATGCTTTGTACTGGTTACTAACTAGTAACAGTTAAAGAGCTGGCTAATACTCATCAAACTATAAAGGAAAATATACATTTGACAAACAGTGAATCATTCTAAGATTACAAGAAGGTTTTGTCTGCCAGCTTTTGTAGGTCTCTGTAGCAGTTTTAAAGAGAAGACCTACTTTGACAGGGATTTTTGGAATAAGAATGACCTCATATTTTTCTCACAGAAAAAGAACATCTCTTGAAAGATACTTTAGGAGGTGATTTAAGTTTCCCATCTAAGGCCACTATTAGCTGTTTTTCTATCAGGAATATCCTACTTCTAATATGGCTATTGGCATGCTCCCATATCCTTTATCTTAGTTTTGTTTGGTTATTTTGTGCAGGTTTTTTTAATTTTCTGAGTCTTTTTAATCTACAGATTAGTTCTTGTTCTATTAATTGCAGTTACAGAGAAGGCTACTTTTCTTTTCCTCATTGGTCTACAACGTGTTTGGAAACTATTTTATCTCCTCACATGTCCTAGAACGTGCTAGTTGACATCCATTTTTTGAGGAGTTGAGTTTAGAGTTGTCTGGAAATAAGCTATTTTCTATTACTTTATACAAGTATTTCATTAAAATATTGAACAGAGGTAGAACCACCAGAAATTCTGCTTGACATATCATCCACTTCTAAAGGAGGTTGTGCTAGCAAACTATACCCAGTAAGAATGCCAGTAAGATGTCCAGAGAACTTGCCCCATTCCTGGAAGCATTCAAGGCTGGATGGGGCTTTGAGCAACCTGCTCTAGTGGGTGGCAACTCTGCCCATGGCAGGGGCTTTGCAACTAGATGAAAGTTCTGGTATTGGAACACAGACCATTCTATGATTATATAAATATCCCTATGTTTAATTTATTTACTTTTTTTTCTGCCACTTTCTTACCAATGGATTTTCTGTGAACGAGATTTTTTTTGTAGAATTAAAGCCTTGGAACCTATGGTGCAATAGTCTCCGTGTGGCTACTTGGAGAAGCAAGGAAAATTATCCTAGGCTAGTCATAAAGTCTTACAAATTGATAGGTTTTTGTGTACATTTAAAATGTGTTTCATCAATCTAAAATATAAATAAACATGGCATTTACTAGTTCTCTATGACTAATTACCAATGAGGTACAGAAACTTTGGGATGGGAAAATTCAAATGTTTTTCTTTTTTTATTTTTTTTTCCCCAGTTATCTAAACTCTTCAATCTTGTCCCACAGAAATTGATAGTTTAACCCAGTTAATGAAGTTATTAATTGGCAAATTGGTTAATGGTTGTTAAATAGTTATTAGCTAGTTAATTAGTATTTTCTCCTGAAATAATCTGAGTTCTTAGTTATAAAATATATGAAAAGCCTCGAGGTTTTTCCTTGATGAATAGACTGACTTCACAAAGAAAAGAAATCAAATATTTGATGGAGAAATTACTATGTTTTTGGATATTGAATGAGAGGGGGGGGAAATTACACATTTTTCAATTATAATGCCTCTTTCTCTAAAACTTATTTTAATTTTCAAATGAAAACTTTTTATTCCATTCTTTAAAGATGAAACTATTTATTGTTTCTGCTTCCATGTAGTTGTGTATACTTACATAAAGAATAATGCTGGTATCAAATATGCTGAAGAAATCTGATTTTCAGAGGGCACTATATGAGTCTGTTTAAGCGAAAGCTCATTTTCAAATAATCTTTAAGAGTGCATTAAGGGTTTGTCTTTCTGTTGTAGAATAATACAAAAATATGGAATTATGATAACTAATCTCTTATCATTCAAAGTGTATTAAATAATGAACATTTTATGCTCCATTACCTTACAATTTAGAACACTCTTTTTTTCTTCTCTTTCTTCACATGAAAGAAGACCATTTACTAAGGTTTCAATTGCAGCCAGCTTTAACTGAGAACACAATTTAATATTTTAGCAGACCAAATACAGTGCTCTAAATTGAGGGATCATTTAAAAAATTCCAAAACTTTTAAACTTGTCTGAGCTTAGAAATCATCAAAAGCAAAATGACTGGATTGTACACTGAAAAGGAGAAGCTTACTTTAGATTCTTACACATCTTACAGATTTCACAAATAAGGTCAACTATACTTCAATGGCTGTATGTTCATATAAGATCTACAAATAAGAGCAGTTAGTAGGAAAGAAGAGCTAAGTTTATAATGTTTCTGTAATCAAGTGACTATTATAATTTTTGTTAAAGACTATTTCTGTCCACTAGACACAGAAGACATAGCTTCATAAGATTTTAATGTCATGAAAGGCAGGTTTAGTGTTTTGAACAAGTTTAAGTCTTTAATATGTATTTGTTCTTCAAGATGAATTACTATTACATGCTTACTTATGACTGAGAATAGTCTACCAAATAATATAAGAAAACCTCTTTTGGCTTTTCTTTCTATTTTATATTGAGTGTTTAAAATTAATGCAGTTTGGATTTTGTGTAACACACTCCAGGTGTAGTTGAATCAGAATTTAGTTGAGGGAAACATTTACGCATTTAAGTGAGGCGTCTCAACCAGTTGATTTCCCAGAGGCAATCCCTGTGAGGTTGGCTCTTTTCCTATAATGGTGACTTGTGGCCACTTCCTTGTTTACATGCAAATGCTGCAGGTGACCCCTCCTGATCTCTATTTGGTAGATTTTTCATTCCCTTTTATTCACATCATTTCAGACCCTCAGCTCAGCGATCCTCTCTGCCTCTCTCACATAGGGCTGTTCACAACAGTATCCCTCTCCCATTATCACTAGTTTAGCGTCCTACTTACCTTAAAACATTAAACAGTCTCTAAAGCTTTTATCCAAATATATTAAGTTGTATGAAAATATGGAAAAGAACCACCAAAACTAGGCATGGGTCTGCAGATTACTGGAATTATTACTGAGACTGTTGGTGAGCTCTGGAGATATTAGTACTGAGGCTCCAGTTGTAAATTGAAAATATATTCATAAAAACTTCCACTGCTTCCATGACTATTGATTTACCTTAAAGTATCATCTGTTATCAAAGAAGATTTTAAAATTTGATGTAAAAAAAAAAAAAAAAAAAAAAAAAAAAATTAAACTCAACCAATGAAAAAAAGGATGTATCAGCTGCACAAACTCTGAATCTATAAAAACTTATCCATAAAACAATGTTTTCTTATCCCTATATAATATATAGATATATCTTTCTCTGAAGATTCTTTTCCCCTCTTTTATTTCCCTAAAGATCTTATTTATTTCCAGATGTTATCAAGTAGTGCAGAATACTCCATTTAGAACACAGGTATTTACATAGCACTTGAAAACATCTGAAATACTCTATTTAACACTTAAGTACAAATTTTTCAAGCTTGACAGCAGGGAATAAACTGAAAAAAATACTCAATTTATGCTCATTAAAACTGGCTAGTGTTTGAAGAACAGTCACAAATGATTAAATAAGAGAAGGCATCTAATTGAAGAAAAAGGTGATGTACAGATCAATGTATTTGTTCTTTAGCACATCATTTCAGTCTATAAAAAATCAGAGGCTTGAGAAATCCAAGGACTTTGGTACAATTATCTAAAAGATAAGATTATTGATTTGAACTTTGCCAATTCAATTGTTTATAAGTCTGTGTAAAAAATACTTTATTAAATTGAAAAATTACTTCTAAGCCAAAAAACCCCAGTGTAATATGTTCAAATTCAGCCATCTGGTTTTCCTCAAAGCAGAAAAAGAGAATAACTTTTTTATTAACAAGTACTAAAATTTCCCTTCCCAAACAATGAATTATCTTTTCTTTGCCTGATATTTAAATAAAAGAAATATTTGTAAAATATTTTGTCTTCTAGATTTTGGTTTAATCTACTTTTTCGTGAGATTATATTTGACTGCCAATACAGAATTTGCACAGCATGAATAAAACCTATGAAGTTTCCAGGATTCCCTTTCCTTTACACAATCTAAATATCATCATCATTCACTTGATAAACCCTTGTTATAAGCCACTTTCTTTTCCAATATATCTATGTAATTTTCTACAATTTAAACAAATAGGAATGAAAAGGTAAAATGTATGTTTCCATATTCCGATAAGGCTTGTGTTTAATAAGATATGTTATATCAAGAGGTTTATAATTACTTTCATATTCTTTTATTCCTAATTGTATAATGAACATCATGGGTTGCATTTCATGGCAGTATGTGCACTTTTCACATGGGTACTGTACAACATTTTTAAATTAATTCACTCAAAATTTCTCACATACTTTAATCACAATTAAGTGCATTTATTACTGTCTAAATTACTTGTGTTCCAGGGCTAAGGGTTACTTTATAATAAGCTTGACATAGATATACACAATGCCAATACGTTCCTAAAAATGTAAATTTTTTGTGCAAAATCTTTCTTTATAGTCTCTGTGAGTCTTAGTATATGACAGAAAGGGAAAATCTGTGAAAATATAGAGTGTCAACATCAAATATAATTGCCAGATTGGATGAAAGCCATTCAACCCACACTGACAACATACTTAGATATAAGAATGTATTATTAGAATACTAAATGATGTTTACAAAATTACCAGATGTGCCAAGGATTTGCTCTGTACTTAAGGCTCCAATGTGAAATCTTTACTTGATACATTTATATTTTGTCTTTTTTTTCAGAGTATCTTGAAGTATAAATGCAATATCAACACAAACCCAGAAATATTTTTCCAGGCTTAGTATAAAGGAACAGTAGTGTTATCATTGACCTTAGAATTATTTTTAAAATAAAATTAAAATGGAAATACCAACTTCTGTCCATGTGACAGTAAAAGAATATAGCAAAGACATATTTTCACATTGGAATAATGGCAAATTTTCTTTCATATATACATGATTAATTAGATATTTTTGGATGAAAATTTGTTCAAAGATGTAATATTTTATATTTTTTCTTTTCTACCTACCCATATTACAAAGACAATATGTGCTTTTAAATTTGGATGTAGTCTAATTATCTAACTCACACAAATAGAATAATGACAGCAAAAAAAATATGATTCAAGATATATTTTTTTTCTGTACATGAAACCCCATTCTGATCAATTGGAAGGCTACAACTGCAGTAGAGTGTACAAATCAAATGTTTAATGCAGAACTTCAAATAATACCAGAATTAGTCACAAAATACTGATATTGCTCCTACTCAGTTATCAAATGACAGAAATTATATTATATGATACAGGTGTAGATACAACACCACCCAAAGTGACACCACTGTGACTTACCTTTTCCTACTTAATGAACATTGGAATGAGAAAATATAATTGGTCGTGTAATTTCTTAAAATAGATGTAGTCTATCATCCAGTTGTTTTTCCAGCTTAAATCCTGCATCCAGTCATGGTTAAGGTCCCTAAGCTTTCAGGAATAGTTACTGAAGGACAGCAAGAGTCCTTAGGGATTTCCATCTGGAACCTGGAAACCGAGCATGGATTTTAAATCTTTCAGAGTTTGCCAGACCACAAAGTCTTGAGTTATTTGCAAGATGTGGCACAACTTCAATGCACAAATATTAGGACTAGTTGATAGACATGGGGAATTTTATAATTTCTTCACTTTTTATACAGCATTAGAGCAAGATAAGCCATGAAAAGAGTAATCAGAAAGTACATCACTAGATATTGGGGTTTAATTTCATTTAATTCTCCAAAAGCAACAAAACTGAAAAAGAATTTAAGTTGAGGTTTCGTGGACTTGATGCAGTAGAGGGACTATCTCAAAAAGGTTAAGCATGGCACAACTTAGGAACAATGATTTAGTCATATTACTGCTCTCTCTCTCTCTCTCATGTAGCTAATACAATTACTGACAGTACACAATTTTTAAGTGAAATCTCTCATAGAAGCTTATGAGTTTCTCTAAGCACTGCAGAAGTGTAGGATCTCCTTAATTTCATCCTCTGTCCAGAGAAACTTGTGCAATTTCTCATTAACTGGATATTTTACCTTTCCTTTTTTTCTTTTCCTCCTTTCTCTTAACACGTCTTTGAGACTGAAAAAGACTAAATAATCCAAAATTCCAGTTAGTGTGTATTTTTGTCCTTTCATGTAACAGAGAATAGTCTTCACAAAATAACCTTTTAAAAATGCTTCTGACTGTGAAAAAAATACTTTGAAAAGTTTATGTATAAATATTTCACTAGAAGAAAATTCATGACCTGAAAATAAAGTGAAAAATTTGATTTAAATATAAGATGCATCTGATTATATACAGATTTATAATTAATAAAAGCATTAGCCTTATATCAATTAAATAAATGAAAAATTGATGATCCATGAATCAAAAAAGTACAATTTTTTTAAGGTACAAGTGTGTTTAGTGGCATGTAAAAAAACCCCACCTGTTATTTGCAAGAAATTGTCTTCTTTATGTATTTCAGCTAGGGCAAAACACATGGCTTCAGAGGTAAATTAATCTGCATACGAAGAGCTGCCCAGATAGCAATTTAACACAATGCTCTATTTTCTGTGCTAATTGTACTGCAATCTTCAAGCTCTGGATCATATTCTCACTAAGAAAAATGTTAGGTAGACCAAGTAAAGAACAAAGAAAAGCAAAATGAGTACAACTTACCTTCAGAAACTGGTTTTCAGGGAAATTCAGATGAAACTCAAGATTATTTAAAAATAAACTTTCACATAAAATTTCAGCCTTGTATTTGTACATTAACATCATACTTTTAAGAAACATTGAAGTGAAGAACGGAGGGTCATCTGAGTTCTGTCTTATTATATATTTTTTGTGTATTTAAGTGAGATTTTTTTGTGTGGTTCATCCTCACGCTCTCAAGTATGTTTGTCTTCACATAATTATCTGAATTTCTGAGGAAATTATAAGTCTAATGACAGTTTACTCTTAGAAGATCCTTGTTTTTTGTAACTGTATTAGTAGGAAAATCCTCAGATAGCGTTAGCATCTCCTCCCTGATATAAAAGTAGCATTAAAACTGACACAAATTCCAGTCAGCTGAGAAAAAAGTGTAAATTAGTTCAGCCTCCACCAGAAAGAATTTCTGGAAGTGTGTACAATTGTAAACTTGTCCTCAAGATTATACATTGGAATGAAAAGGTAATGACTATATTTTGAGTGTAAACTTGCAAAACTGAAATTGAATTAGTATGCTCATGCATTCAAAGAAATACTTCAATAAAATGACAAAGAAAAAGAATCATGGACAGTCTTAGAAAATTCATCCAGAGAGATTAGAAACATTTAAACTGATTGAAATCTGTAAAGAAAAATGCACATTTTCACCCAGATTTTGTAAATATGTATTGCATGTATGTAAGCCATTATCTATATCAATATATAGTGTTTGCTTGTGGGAAGTGCAAATTATGCAAAACTTACATCAAATGCCCAGAGAATCAAAAGTTATATCATTTCCCCACTTCTGTGTGGAAAGTAGAAAATGCCTATGTGATGAGGAGTTTCTGTTTACCTTTCATTATTCTTCTTGGTTTATACTTTAAGAGAACAAGTCAAAATGGTGGTGAGCAGGAAGCAGAGAAGGATGGTGGACCTGTATTTAAAGGAAAAATCCCTGTCTTTATAATTCTATATAATCAGAAAACACAAGTCTTCTAGAGGTCTTATCATAAGGTCAGCATCAAGATCAGCATCTTTTTCTCCTTCCAGAGACAATGTTAAAAACTGGGAACTTATTTTTGGAAACACTATTCAGGCATCGTAGGCTTATCATAGTTTTCCAGAGTTTATAATAATGAGTGAGGATGAGCAACAAGCACAGTAAAACTTTTTAATTTTTTTTCCAAAGTGATAAATATAGCCCAAAAATTAAACCATGTCTTATATTTTCGCCAAGCAGATTGAATTTCTGTTGCAATCCCCAGCAGATCATAGTTGCCAAAATGAGTCAACCCCTCTAGGTTACTTCTGATATATGAAAGCAATTGACTCTGTTTTTTTTTCCTTGAGCCCCAAACACAGAATTCCTCACACCAGCACAAGATGTCTAGTTATCTCACAGACACAATAAAACAATAAAACTTTCTAGACTGTAATCCTTTCTCAGCTGTGGTACTTCTATTGGGAGAATACATTTGTCATTTAAACAGGTATTAAAACAGTTTTTTGAGAAAGAAAAAACTCCAAATAAATCTGCTTATAGACCGTGAAGAAAATATTGCCTTTTGGTAGAAAAAGAATGGTGGAAATAGTCCTGTACATAATTACTTTTATACATTTACTGTTTTACACATGATTTTATCCAGCATCATTGGCCCAAAGAGCCCACACATTTCTGGATTTTTCTTATGAAAAGAAGGTAGAAAGTCTACTCATTATAAGAAAAAAGAAAAAGGAGAGGAGAGGAGAGGAGAGGAGAGGAGAGGAGAGGAGAGGAGAGGAGAGGAGAGGAGAGGAGAGGAGAGGAGAGGAGAGGAGAGGGAGAGGAGAGGGAGGGAGGGGAGGGGAGGGAGGGGAGGGGAGGGAGGAGAGGGAGGGGAGGGGGAGGGAGAGGGAGGGGAGGAGAACATAGTTATTCTTCCAAATTTTTTTTTTTTTTTTTTTTTTTTTTTTGTGAATCTCCATTGGCCTCCTCTGATCAAGAATCCAAATTTACTGCATTCAGAGTTAAAGTTAAAATATTTCTCCCCTTCAGATTTAAACACTCTTATTTCCAGTTTTCCACCCTCCCCCCTCTTGATGCAGCATGGTATATTTCTTTCACAGTAGATTCTGCAGGTACTCACATTTTTATGCTTGTGGCCATGTATTACAGAGCATGATGAGATGTCTTTTTGTCTTATGTTCTGTTTGACCCATAACTCTTAAATGCAAACATAATATATTAAGAGAGATTTTGCCACAACAGTACAGCTCCCTGGTTAAAAATGGTTTAATATAATTTGCGAGTTTATTGTGCTAGGAATTTAATTTTGTATGTATCACTCTGTGTAAGAGATGGGTCAGGAAGATTAGTCTCTTAATAAAAACAAAGAGAATAAATATTGACTTTATTAATCATTTGGATAATTAAATGTGTATTAAAAGATATTTCATTGACAGAATACATTATGATACTCTCCACTAAGTGTCTTTGCCTCTTCTTATGTAGCTACTCTAAATGAATAATATTTACAGAAAATAGCAGCTACCCAATAATGGTTTCCATCTAGGCAGAGAGAGGTTGTGTTTCACAACTCAGCCCACCTTAGTTGACCCACATCTTACTACAAGATACTAATAGAAAACAGTACTAAAGTGGCAATAAACATCTTACATTTGAGAAATAAAAAGAGGAAGAAATGACCCAGAAATCCTAGTGTCACCAAATTTGTCATAAGCCAGTAATACTTTCCACATGGGAGGCTAACATTAGCCTGAACTGCAGAATACTTTTAGGATTCCTCCCAGCAGGCTGAGGGAGAGGATCCTTCCCCTGTACTTGAGCACTGGTGAAAAGATATCTGGAATACTGTGGCCAGTATTGAATTTCCCAGTACCAGAAAGACATGGAGGTGCTGGACAAAGAGAAACAAAAGAGTCACAAAGATGATTAAGGGACTGGAGCATCTCTTCTATGAGAAGAGGCTTAGGAAACTGGAATTATTTGGTCTGAGGAAGAGAAGGCTCACGAGTGATCTTGGCCTGAAGTGTCTGAATCCCAGAATCACAGAATATCTGATGGGATCCACAAGGATTAATTCCAGCTCCCAGCTCTACACAGCACCATCCCCTAGAGTCACACCATGTGCCAGAGAACATGGACCAAACATTTCTTGAATTCTGTGAATGATGTGGCCACTTCCCTGAGGAGCCTATTCCAGTGCTTGACCAAGTGAAGAATAGTTTTCTAATATCCAACATAAAACACCCTTGACAAAACTTCAGGCCATTCCTTCCAGTCTGGTCACCAGAAAAAAGAGATCAGTGCCTGCTCCTTCTCTTCCACTCTTGAGGAAGTTGCAGACAGCAATGAGGTCTCCCCTCAGACTCCTCCAGGCTCAACAGACCGAGTGACCTCAGCTGCTCCTCACATGGCTCTGCTCAAGGCTCTTCACATCTTTGTTGCCCTCCTTTGGATGCTCTAAAATACTTTAATGTCTTTCTTACATTGTGGCACCCAGACCTGCCCCCAGCACTCGAAGTGAGAGCAGAGGGGACAATCCCCTCCCTTGCCTGGCTGGCCATGCTGTGCCCGATGCCCCCCAGCACACCCCAGGTTGTCTGGTGCCTCCTGGCTGTGATGGTTCTGCTCACTCATATTCAGCTTTCTGCTGAATTTCTAAAAGCGTGTGAAGAAGACAGAGTGACAAGGCAGGAGGCAAAAGACACAGAAAAACACCTGAGGTTCACCCTGAGTATCAGGACACTCACTGTGAAGGTAAATGAGCGCTGGCAGAGGCTGACCAGAGTAGAGTCTCATTCTTCTTGTCAAGAGCTTCCTGGACATGGCTCAGTGCAACTGGTTCTGGATGGCCATGCTTGAGCCAGGGGGGTGACACTAAACGACCTCCAGAGGTGTCTTCCAACCTCAACCAGTCTGAAATATGATGATTTTGTGAGTCAGTGTTTTCAGGAATTGTCACTGGTTTTTTTTTTGGTTTTTTTGGGTTTTTTTTGTTTGTTTGTTTTTGTTTTTTTGTTGTTGTTTTTTTTTTTCCTGATACAGAATTACTTACTTTGGAGAAAAATAAGTATTCAATGTCCATATTCTTTAGCAGTCTTTACAGATACAAGGAAATCCCCAATGGACATGACCAATGCTCTCCTCTAAGTATTTTATTATGGTTTTGTTTCAACTCTTGCTGCAATATAGTAGAACAGATCGATTTATCCATTGTGTTCTTACTGTTCTTTAGAATCTTCCTGTTCATTTAATTTGGAAAAACACAAGGTCTAGCATTTCTCTTTAGTTGAAAGGTATCTTGTAAATGAAGAAAATAGCCTAAAACTGCAAGAAGTCAATGACAGGTTACTGTTATAATCCATACCTAAAAGTTTACATTTTAATTTAAAAATGCATTACTTAGAAAAACCTTACAGTTCATTTTGGTAAAAAAATAACCCAAACACTAATGGTTTCATATCCATACCTCCTTTGTGGTAGACATAGCAAAAATCTTCCACACTCTATTGTGATACTTACTTTTGTTATTTTTTGCTATTTCATGGGATTTATACTGAAACCAAACATTCAAAGGATTTTCCACAGGTCTAATAATAAGATGGAATCTGAACAGTTATGTGTTTACAGAGTAAAAAATTGCTAAACCATTCTCTATATTCTTTTATGCTTCTAGCCAGAGCTCGTAACATGGACAGGGAATATTTTGGTGGACTTATGAAAAAAAAAAAAAATTACTGAAAACACCAACGTACACCACCTTCTCATGTACTAAGACATTGATCTACTTAGTTGCCTGCACACTGAGAAACTGCTTTACAAGATTGTAACTTGAAATAGTGTTTACTGGGAGGATTTTTCCATAACCTTTTGACATCTCACATTTTTTACAAGCTGCAGAATAAATTTTTGCTTACCATTCCTCTTTATTTCCAATGTATTATTAATGCCAGAATATTGCAATCTGCTCTGTCCCTGTAGTAGAAGTAAAAAAATACCCTTGCTTCACAAGTAAATAAATCAATATCTATTCTCTGAAAATAAAATGCAATGTTTTTGAACATTTAAAATTCTTACATGATGTGATGTATAACTGATTTTCCTGCTATGAATGACTGTTGATTGTTCCTTTATTAAAATAAAGACAATATTTTAGTGAATAAGAAATTATATGAAAGAAATAAACTACAGATGGATTTGCAAGAAAATGCACTAACCTAAAGTGGAATATTCCCAAAGGATTTGTTTATGTAATGTGCTTGCAGTGCTTGATGCCTTAATAGCAACTTCAATGGAAA
This sequence comes from Muscicapa striata striata, assembly GCA_030060385.1. NCBI lineage: Eukaryota > Metazoa > Chordata > Aves > Passeriformes > Muscicapidae > Muscicapa > Muscicapa striata. The sequence continues at coordinate 1,703,427 of JAREIS010000014.1, read as the reverse complement.
GCTTCCAAAGGATTAATTGCTTGGTTTTGCACAAGTTCTTTATTTATCATCATTAACAGGCTTGTTTGAAGAAGTTTTTTCACTGTGTAACGTATCATTTACTGAAATTCTCTTTCTGGCCATCTGACAAAAGCAGTATATTAGATGTTATGCTGTCTAATTACATGGCTTGATTTTAGCAATCATTTCCAATTTGTAGGTCTCAAGACACAGGAAGATAGAGGAGTAGAATGTTGTAGCTCAAAGCTTGCAACTCTTCCCATTAGAGCTATATCATAGATAGAATAAAGGTGTTGGGAGAATGTATTTAGGACAAAACTTGTGCCAAAAATAATTAACTCGTTGGAGAGATTTTCTAGTTGTCCAGAGTGGAGGAGGAAATCATTAAAGAAATGAACATACCACTGAATCTTTGCTTTGAATAATGGTAGAACTATGTCATAAATTCTGATATATTCAAAACTGGTATTGAGGGCAATTGAACTTTGCAAAAGTAGATCATTATATTTAGATTATTTTACAGAGTACATTTATTACAATTTTTTACATAAAGATTTCCCTGTAAGTAGTAACAACAAAACATTAACTGTAAGATAATTAGATCCAGAATTAATACACAAAACAAAATCATTACACTGAATTTTTCCTATAAATTTATTACTTTCCTTTCTATATGGTGGAAATATTGACTTCATACATTAACCAAACATTGTCATTTTAACAAAATTCTCATACTTGTAATTTATCTAAGTTGCTGCTTCATTTAAACCTTTTTAAGAATGTTGCAACAGCTAAAGAAGGCAATGTTTTCATTTAATGTGCTTTTCTGTAGAGTTAATTATTTCTCACTACATTTTTTTTTAGTGTGAGGACATTAACAAACTAAATAAAAATAATTTACAAATGCAGTTAAAACATAGTTTAACATAAAATATAATTCAGATTCTGAATTCACTTCAGATTCTTTAATCTGAAAAATATATGTTTACCTATTTTCATAAAAATTTACATAGAATGTAGTGAAATAATTAAGAAAATTAATTTTTGTCAAAAAAGATCAGAAGACTAGACTTCTTCTTTATTGTATTTTTTTTTTTACTTCTAGCTTCAGAAACAAATACTTCAGATAAACTAAAATCAAATTAGCTCATGTTCTCAATGTTGTAAGCACTTCCACTCACACAGATCATGTCTGCACACTTTATGTTGGTCCTACTTTTCTCCAAAATTCTATTTTTGTTTAACCTCTCTCATTTATTTCTGAGTAGGTTTATTGGAATTTTTCATTTTCCTTTGTTGTCTTGAATCATGGCTTCTCTGGATAAAACAACAGGGTAGAGTTTTGATATCTGAAAGCAAGATTTGAGGAGACACTACTTAACCTAAAGGGCAGAAATCCTATTATAGGAAAAAATGGCTACTCATTTAGAAGAAAATAGCAAATTTCTTAGAGAAATGGAATTTTCAAAAATCTTTCCAAAATCAACACTTAAGGCAGCATTTTCCCTGAGGTTATCAAGGCAGCGACTGTATGATAATATTAAAAGGATAGGTATAGTATGTTAAAACAATCTCATTCTCTTCTCTTTACAACATTTTTTGTATAGTGATAATGCTAAAAAACATTCTAGATCTGCAGTGATACTTATGCAGACTCCATATACAGCAGCACAGAATGATTTGGGTTGAAAAGGAGCTTCCAAATTATTGAGGCCAAACTACCTGCCATGGGGAGGAACACCTTCCACTAGAACACATCTCCCAGTAGACATATCAACAATTTTTATTCAGCTGTAATTCATTTTAACTTGAGATAAATTAAGATTTAAGACATGCAAGACCACTTACGTTATCAAAACGTGTAAGCTGATAAATTTCTAAAATACATGAAAACATAATCTATTTACATTTGATTTAAATCTGTAAGGTCTTATTCTGTTACAACCAACTAATTTATGATAAACTCTTTTCTGACACACAGCTTCCCATGTATCCTGTCTTTTCATCCCACATATCAGATGATATCAGATAGAGTTTTCTTCAACAGGAGGAAGTCTGCACAGCTTACTTACTTTTTGGAGTTCTCTGAAGAAACACAGAAATATATTGCACACTTTTCTGCCAACCCAGTGTATGTTTGTGCTCCCTCAAGCCTATCTGCATCCATACTTTTTGGAAGAAAGAACCAAATTTAATCTTGTTTCATGCTTTTAGGTGTACATATTAAAAAAAACATTCCTTTGTCAGAGCAGATGTCAGCTTCTGTTCTTAACAATTTCTAGACTTGACAAGTGGTTCTTCATAAGCAAATCATGCAGTTCTTTTCAGTATAGTTTGTCTACATTCACTGTATTTTATATCAGTCCATACATTAAAGTTTTAAATGGACTTCATACAGTAGGTTCCCAATACATAGCACACAATAAAATCAATACTTGGGACATTGTCTATCCTGATCCATATCTTGGTGTTTAAGAAGAATTAAAGTAGAAAACTCACTAATTTCCTGGGGTAAAAAAGGGTCAAAATAGGTGTTTTAAAAGATATCTAGTCATTCTCAGTGTTTCAGGTGACATCTTTTACTTTCCACCCTTTTCATGGTATGACTGTTTTCTGTTAATGTCTGATTTTTACAAAATCAAGACACACAGAATGTAAAATTAAAGGATTTGACTCTTTGGATATTTTAGAAGGTCAAAATATGTATCTAGGCAAAATTTAAGGAAACAGATTCTTGAAAACATCAAATTAAGTATTAAACTTTTAAAAAACTATTACTTTAGGTAAAAAAAAAAAAAAAAAAATCTTTAAGATCTTAAAAAAAACCAAGTATGTAAAATGGACTTTAAACACCTATTTTCCTAGTCTTTTGAGTATGCACATTAGTTCCTGCTGGAAAAGGGAATGTTGATTCATATTCTTTAGGTCAGTACTGATGCTTCCTTTAAAGATCTTTCTACTTGAACATATGGAAAAAAAATATGATTTTCTATTTTTATACTTTGTTATTTCTACTTTCTGGAATGAATTAATTCATGTTCTGTTGTAAAATTATTCTGTCAAAAATGAATGGGTAAAACATAATGGATATTGTCTACCTAGGTCTTGCAGATATCTATGGAATGTACGATATTTAGAATTTCTGGGATTTATTCAAACCTGTTTGTCACGGTGTGACTGGGGTTTGCCAATTTTAATATATTTAATTTCTCTTGGGGATCGAATTTAGGAGTAAAGACAAAGCAGGCTTAAAGCTTAAAAGGGTAGAAGAAATTTATTAACAACACAAAACAATTCAGAATGGGATTTCCAGATTATTCCCTCCTCCCTCTTTCCTCATACCAGCAACATACAGAAAAACACTTAGGTCAGTTATTCACTTAAATAATCACTTCAGTTCACTCAAGAGAGAAAAGTCCCTTCTTTTTGTTTAGGCCTAGAGGGTGTCTCACCCTCATATAACTTGCATCCGCCCAGAAACTACAAATTATGATTTTTCCTCCCATTCTCACAGTCCTTCCAGAGCTGTATATGGGTTGCTGAATCACATGGGGTGTCATTTTAAAGGCAGGCTGCTGAGAACACAAAAAGTCCCTTCATCTCACTCTTCACCAAATATCTCTGTCTAATATTCCAGTCCCATAGACAGAGAGCTCCATTTCTCGAGGCAAAAAAAGTCTTCATCTCAGGCACTTTAACCTCTCCAAGTATATTCTACAGTTTAAAGGAATTTTAAGTAAAGTCACAATACTCTAAAGCCCCCCAAAAAAAAGGTTTTAAGCTACTTATCAGTGGCGAACTTTTCCATCTCTCCTTCTATGACTCTGGTCTTCTACTGACTTCTGTAATTCCTCTTGCTTCATGTTTTTCTTTCTGGGGAGCTCAGGAAATCCAAAGTCTCATTCAGGCACTAAAAGTCAAACTTGTATCCAAAACAGCAAGGAGCCAGGCTGAAGCCATGCTGGAAAAAACGCAGCCACACGTGGTGATGAGCTGGCTGGATTTCTTTCTGCCGCCACGTGGGCCTGGGCCGGGCCGGGCGGAGCCGAGCCAGGGCCACGCTGGGCCCCCCCCGGGGCCATCCCGGATCCGGGGCCATCCTCCTCCCGGAGCTCAGCCCGGGCCGGGCCCCATGCTGGGACCCGGAGCCCTGCCAGCTCCTCTCCCCTGCCCGACCGGAAAGCAAAAGACCGTGTAAAAGCGAAACAGCGGTTTAATTGGTTTCCTGGGCTGTCAATCACCAACCCAGGTTTCCGATTGGTCCCCGCAGCCCCAGGGGAGGCTCCCAGAGAGGACACAGCTCCCTTTGTCTCAAGCCCATGTGCTTCCCATGTGGCCTCCATGGGGGATGGGCCACCACCCCCTTTTCCATGTGTCCCCAGCACACTGTTTGACACCAATGTTGTATCACCAAAGATTTTAGAATGCCACAGACTAGCCTGGATATTGCACAGTTTTAAGTGTATTATCACAGTCCAAAACACACTTAAATCATATGCATCCCTAAAATGCTACTACTCCTCTTATGTAACATTGCAGTGCATTCTTTGCAGAAATAATCATGTTCCGAGCAGAAGAGTACAGGTGAGATGGATTGTGCATACTGAGCCCTCTGCCAGCCACCTGCACTGTATCATGTATCCTCCAAACTTTGTATAATCTTTCATTTTTCTGTCTCTGATATTTTTTAGGTAATATTTGAAATCATTCACCACAAATAGTGGCAACACTACACACATAATATTACTTTTTTTTTTTTTTCATGGAAAGATAAATAATCTTGTCAACCTTGTATGTTGAGGGGATAAATTGCAAGATAAGCTGCCTGCTTCTCTAGAAATTTAGAGAGAAATATCTTTGTGAAATGACATATTTAATAAACATCTGAATAAAATACCATTGTATTTCTCAGATAAATCTCTGAGTGTTGTTCTCACAGATAACTTAGTGAAAGAATGAAGGGCAATTTAACAAACTGAAGGTATCCTTTAATTTAATGTTTTTCGTGTACTTTCATTCCAAAGACTGTGTAAAGTATCAGATTTCTTTCAGAAATTCAGATACCAAAATGTTCTGCTTTATTCTCCTTTATTTTTCTAAAATTCATAGGAAGTTATTGTATGCAACAATAAAGTCTTTGTTAGGTAGTTGAATCATAGTAAATCTCGTGGGTAAAGATCAGACAGGCTTGAGCACCCAGCACTACCTCCTGTGTACCTAAGTATTTTGTGAACTCATCTGTTTTTCCCAAACCTTCAGAAAGAAGATCTGGACTTCAGCAGAAAAAATCATTCAAGTTGGCAAGAAAATGAATTCACAAGGTTTTTATCAGGAAAATAAAATTATTTTGCCAGGCAATAGCAATTATTTCACTTTTTTTCCTCATTGATAGTCCTATCCCCTGAGCCTTATTTTGACCATTCGGAAAAGAAAGATGAATGCATTGTTTTCTTAAATATATAGTGGGAACCCAACATGAGATGACCTTAAAAATGGTCTGATCAAATCTCAAAAAGAAAACCAGAAGTATTTGAAATTTGATACATTTAACCTTTCTTTTCTCCTTAAAAAAAAACCAGCCAACCAATCAACCAACCAGTTAATGTTTTTTTCACCACTATTGTATAATCAGAAATGGGCAAGCTCCAGCCCTAATTTACAGACCAACCATGAGTGAGAAAAGCTAACTAGTTTAGAAGAATGGGGAAAGAAAAACAGCTACTTCATGAGAGTCTCATGGAAAAGAAAAGGCTTCAAGGTCACCTAGTGGTCTTTGAGCACATGATGGAAACCTACAAGAAAGGTGGAGAGAGACTTTTGAAGGGTATATCGTGACAGGACAAAAGGGAATGGCTTCAAACTGAAATAAAGTAGGCTTAGATTTTATATCAGGAAGAAATTCTTCACTGTGAAGTTGATGAGGCAGTGGAACAGGTTTCCCAGAGAAGTTGTGGGTTCCCCATCCCTGGAAGTGTTCAAGACCAGGTTGGATGGGGCTCTGAGCAACTTGATCTGGTGGGTGGCGTCCCTGCCCACAGCAGAGAGATTGGAACTAGATGATCTTTAAGTTCCCTAACATCCCAAATCATTCACTGCTTCTATGATGTGAAGAAAAAGACTGTTGTTCTTTCATTGGATATCTATATGCCTTAGAATGTTTATATTTGAGCTAGATTTCATAAAACTTTGAATTTCACACCCCACCCTTTTTTTCACCAGTATTACAATTTGACTTTCAAAGTTCTCTGCCCAATTTCATGATATAAGATACATTAGTAATGGGAAAACGAATGTTTAAGGTAAAGAATACTTTTTAAAGTATAAAGAACTAGCATATGAAGTAATGCAGAAAAAATGAAATTTTGCTTATGTAAACAATAATTTATTTTTCATCTAGAAAGAACACAGATCTTTCCAAGTCATGCACAAATTTTAGTTTCTACACTGTCAATAAACATTTGGCCCCAGCACCAGCAGAAAAAAAAAACTCAAAACAACAACACTCAACATAATACAAAAATAATATATATTTTTAAATTGTTATTCATACCTACAGGATAATTACTATTACTCACTGCAAGAGTGATACAATTTCTGTATTTTAAACATAATATTTAGACTACCTTGTGCATTTAAAATAAATTTTAGTTGATGTGCTTGTATCACTAAAAGGAAAAATTGCTATCTATATATTTTTTAAAGTACTTTCTTTCAAGGCAAGGCTTTTTTTGAAGTTATTCAAATTTAGCATTTGTGACAAATCAAGCTGCAGAAAATTTCATTTACTAATTGTATGCTATATGAGTTCTATCTCAGCCAGTGTTTCTAAGTCAAATAATTTCTAAGCGTTGCTTGAATATATTCCTCATCTAGCACTTCAATTTGGACTTTGCACAAGCATCCTTAGTCTCAAAAGTGAATGAGCATCAGTTGCTATAAGTGTATAAGTCGGACCAATTTTAGGGCATCTTAATTCTTTGTGTTAGAAAGTAAACTTGTCAATATTTCATAAACTTATTTCTCCATTCAGATTTTAAAAGAGCAGTTACTTCAATGAATTTCATGTGTAGCAAATGTGCCATTTGACTTTTCCTATATTTTGCTATGTATCATTTACTTCTATGCAAATATTTTCCTGATATGAAAATTTTCTAGCAATTATTGTGCTTGGTGTCACTGCATTTCCATAGTAGTGTGCTTTGGCAGTGGATCTATTTTTGTGTCCATTTTCTGTGTTGCTCTTCATGAAGAGTGGGCTTTGTGCAGGTGAGCAGATTCCCTTTGACTGAAAACAAAAGTAAGATCTAATCAAGAGTTTCTTTAATGGGGAAGAAAAAAAGTGAATCAATGATTGGGCACAATCTTCCAGAATGTACTAGCATATATGAGCTAACAGAAAGTTTTAAACACATCAGGATCTCAGCCCATACTTTAGAGTTTCTCTTATGTGATATAAAACATCTCATACATTTTTATATTTGCTGTTGCAGTCAATTTTCTTAGTGACTCCTCTCATTCTTTCCTCATCGATCCCATCTTCCTCTTGTCTCAGTATTATTTTTTGTCTTTACATGTGCTACATTCAGTTGCCCCTTCTTGAAAGGATCATTTGTCCCTGATCTCTTCTTTTGATGTTTTCTAAAAGACATTCCAGTGTGATGTCACAAAGGACTCCAAGGAAATGGAGCAGCTCATCAATCTTTATCAAAAGAGGAACAAAATCCAAAGGCACTGATGTGCAGCTACATTCCTTTCATCCTATTTAATCTCCTGAACACTCAGATTATTCCTTGTTTTGAAAGGGCACATAATGGAGTGCTATTCTAGGTGCCCTGACTCATTGCAGATTATGTGGATCTCTGACCATATAGCCCCTGAGAAAACTGGGTCCTTACACTTCTGGCTTGAATTGAAAATTTCATCATATCTTCACAGAGGCTGTGCAAGACACCTCTGGCACCCATAATTAGGAAGATAGTGAGAATGCTGGTGTCTGATCTGTTACATGAAGCCACTTTGCACTCAGGCAACCAAAGTCATGTTTTACAGGCATGTGACATGCAAATAAATGTCACAATATGTTCTATCATCATCTGTTCTATTGTTAGTGTTGCTGGAGTATAATGTCTCCCCCAAACAAGTTGATATTTGGGATGAAAATATTTGGGATGTTTCTGTCTTGCTGAGAAAGGTGTCATCTACTTCGATCCTGAAGCACAGTAACAGAATTCAGCTGTTTTGCAGTCTTTCTGGGAAGCCTTTCAAACTGTGCTTTATGCAATCATGAATATCATGGAGTAGGCACACCAGAGAAATGTGGAGCTTGTCAACACCACCCCCACACCAGGAAAGAAAAGAGATGAGCAATGAGAGGAGATATGTTTTCCACATTTGGATGGTGTCATCAATATCTCTCATGTACATTATCAATGCAAAAACTTGTAAGGTGTCATCTCCAACTCATCATTCAGTAACTGATAGCTAGTGAGGGATTAAAAGCTCCACCTAGTCTTTTTTTTTCTCGACATTTAAAAGATCCTTAAAAGGCTCCTATTTAAAGTAAAGTTGTGCAAAATTGTATAAAACAACAATATCAGAAGGTTTCAGCCATGCCTTCTGCATTTGAAGGTTCAAGAGTTGGTACAACATATCTCTTTCCAAAGAGAAGGAAATTAAACAAATTCTTTGATGAAGGTGCTTCCAGCAATTACTCTCTGGTCAGAGAAAAGCCAAATCTAACAAGGCAAAGGCTCAGAAAATCACAATCTGTATCCTTCTCTTTGCATAAAAGTACAATCAGGAAGTTCAGGCCTGGTCATGCAGGGGGTCACATGTAGTAACTGCCTTAATCACAATAACAAAGTCATTGTTTCATGCCCCACACACAGAAATTCATGGTCACACAGTGAACGTTTTGTGAATGTTTGCTTTGCCAGTGGTGTGTCTCAGAGGGGTAGCAGGGTCAGTGACATAACAACTTGTGTGCGTGTTCTGGTGGTTGTCACCTTTCCAGTTACTTATTCCAGGTTCACATTTCCTTCCTTGCACCCTCTTCTGCTCTAGTTCAGTCTCATCTGCTTCCTTGTGACTAACTGGCTGGGAAATGGGCATGTGAGGGAACATGTGGCTTCATGCACATGGATAAGGGAGGAAGTAGGTTGAGGTGAGATAAACTGCAGTAAGAAATCCTTTGATTGATTTACAATGTGTTTTATAAGCATAATAGAAAGAAGCAAAATATATATACATTTTTCTTTTTTTTATAAAGGTAATGTAAAGGGCAGGAATGCAATTGACGTAACTGACAATATTTCAGGAACAACTTTCTATTCAGGGTTAAGAAAATGTACAAAAATTGTAGAGAAAGAGGCAAACATATGCTGTTATTACTTTAATGTAATGATAAAATGATAAAATGTAATGGTAAAATCTGACATTTCTTCATAACAGACTTCTGTCAGTAAACAAGGACCTGAAGTAGTTACAGCATGAAGAGCTAATACCAAACTCTAGTACCATTTGAGTGTTTTAGAAACAGTTAAAGAGCATAATGAGGAAATAAATGAAAAGATATGCATGTCTAGAGGACATTTCTGGTGCTTTTGTTTCTCTAATTTGTTTGGTTTTAATTCCTTAAACTGCTCTTTCTGGCTTTCCCTCAAACTGCAGTCTGCTCCCACTGCCTAGATTGATGGATTACAACCTCCATTATATAAAAAAAAACACACTGGCAACTTCACAGGGAAAAGCGGGCAATGACTAATTTGCATAATAATTTACATAAAAATACTTGAAGTTTGCATCAGTTTCTTCCTCACTCCTACTGTAAATAAATAAGTTTTGATAATTTCAACAGTAACTTAACTTCTCATGGTTTATGATTTTTTGTTGTTGTTTTAATTTAATTTAGAATTTTTTTCAAGATTGGACATACTTTTAATCTCCACCTTTGGTATTAACTATCATATTTCAAATCTCTGACCATCCATGTCTTGATCTCATTGACTCAAAAGGAAGTTATTTAATACTTCAGAAAATTCATCATTACTATGCTTTATCAAGTATTATTATTAAGTCTTCGGTTTTAACACTGTATTTCCAATATGTATTCCTTTTATTTCACTAACATACTAAAAGTTGTCTTTACCCTTTGATTAAATCCAATCCACTCAGTGAAAATAATGTGAATAATTTAAATGCACTAAATTAATCTTCCCTAAAACTAATGTCTTGTAGTCAAGGATATTTGAAAAGAAAGAATTTGCTGTTCTTATGATACCTTTTTATTACTGGTGTATTTTGTAGTTAAATATGAAAAGTTTGCAAATAAAAAATCCCCTAACTTCAACTTGCATCACTTTTATTGGAAGGTTAGAGAAACGATATTGCAAAGACTTCCCATTTATTACTGAGGTAATTTTATTTTTCTTTTCAAAAAGAAGTCAGCTTAAAGAAAGGAGACCCTATGGCTGTGAATTTTATGTTTGTTTTTTTCAACAGAAAAAAATAAAACTAAAAACCAACCAACCACTCGAATTTTGAAAATTAAATTTTAAGAGATATCAAAGACTTCACTGGGTGGCCAAGAACATGATTTTAATTTGCAAAAATAATTTAAACATTTGCGTGTATAATAAGACTGCCAACTACTCTTTTTGGAACACAGCTCGAAAATGGACAAAATATTTTGGCTTCTTTTCCCAGTTTCTCTCTTCTGATGTGAGTTCATTTTTGTGATAAGAAATGCTCACATCACAGTGGCTTCAGAATAGTATACAGTAGAAATAAAAATAGAATAGAATTTTAATAATCCCCTGAGAATACCATCAGAATACTGATATAGTGGCAGTTATCTTTAAACAAGATCTAAACTTCAAAATGTAAGCAGTTGAAAGGATAGTCTACAAAATTTTTGAAATGCATCTGATCTATTTGCAGCTTGATAAAGAGAAATAAGCATAATATGTTCTTAATGCAGTACAAAATCCTCCTTAGTTCCAGTTCATTAAAGTTTTTGCTCTTTTCCATCATCCAGGTAGCAGTGGACAGCAGAGTGCATGTTACACTTTGATGAAATCATGTTTTGAACAAACTACAGCCATGCTCCTTCTATAAATGTATTTGAATAAGCTTTATGATCAGAAAAGGATTCATAGAAAAAGCAGGTTTATAAATGCATGACAAAAATATCTACTGCCTAGATTGGTACTTAATTAAAATCCATTATTGTATATTCTTTTCTGTTTATTTGAATACATTTGGATTACCTGCAGAGATCTAATAAAACCTTGGAACATAATTTCTCTGTGAGGGAGGGTGGGGAAAGTAAGGAAGGCAAGGCAGAAATTCATACCTTTTGAATGCTGTAACAGGTGGGCTGAACCTTTCTCCTTTCATTTTTTAGTCACCCTACATTGTTGTGAATCATAGTGGTTACATTGCTAACAGAACAGCTGTACTGGATTATGTCAATTGATGTGAGTCAATGACATTCTATTGTTGCTGTCATGCATTACATTACAGTAGAATGTCAAATGTCTTAAGGCAAACCAAAGTGCCTGAAACAAAATAAAACCCTTTTACTTTTCAGCTCTATTTCCTATTTACTATTGTGTTTTTTTACCTCTTTTAGCATTGTTGATCACTCATCTTTCCCACAGACACACTTCTTTGACAGAGTTTCTGACTTTGCTTTTTTTCTAGTTCTGACCTTTCCTTCACTGCCATCTCCTAGTACATCACAATTTCTATTGGTAAAATTATGCGTTTTCCTCTATTTTTCAAATGCTTTAATTTCATTGGACTGGTGTTACATCAATAACTGGCTATGCCAGTCAGAGACAATGATTTGTGATCCCACTTCATCTCTCTTTTTTTTTCTCCTCAAAATATGTCCATAACTATGTTCTGATTTCTCTGCTTTAGAATTTTTCTAACCTTTAAAATTGATAGAAAAGTCTCCTGTGCTGTCTTATTTTAAAAAAAGATGGAATTTTTTAAAAAAGATGGAATATTCTTCTACTCCTCATTATTAAAAAAAAACAAAAAAAAAAACCAAAACCAAAACCAAAAACAAAAACAAAAACAAAAACAAAACAAAACAAAAAAACCAACATTTTGGGATATTTTGACCAATAAAATCCATGTTTTCACTGCAATTTTATCCTAACAAAGCTTCTTTTATTCCCGTGGGTTTAAGTTTCTAAAAGTAAAATAGAATAACACAGCAGCCTATAATAGTATTACTGTGGAAGGCCAAAGCAATATCTAACTCAGACCAATACACATGCTTTAACAAGCTAGTAAAATTTAGAAAGACATGTTTATGATATTCACAAAATTATTATTCCTATGCTCTGACCCTGCAACCATATAAGGCAACATATAATGTCTTCATTATGCATAGATTATTACATCAAACTCCAATGCAGTGTGTCTATATGGCCTTATATGCCATAATTTACATACCACCAAAGTCCAAGTTCTCTTCATCTTTGGGTGTAAACAGCTTGGGTTTCGACCTCATTGTACCCATGTTTTTTATGTATATTGTTCATAATCATAAATATAACACTAGCACATTTACTATTTTCTACAATATTTGAAAACTAAAACCTTATTCTGCCTGGGTACATTTGAGAATTTTTTTTTCTCGAAACACTTTCCTTTCTGCAAATAACAAAGACCTCAATATAAGGAGTAGGTTCTTCCTGATTCTGAATTGGTTTTTTATCACCTTGACATCTTCCCTAAAATATTGTATTTCTAAACCTGTTCAGCAAGGCCTTTCTTTTAGACCCTGGCATATTTGCTACAATGAATACTTAGAGAATACCCTGAGTTAGAGGAGACCCACAAGGATAATAGAGTCCAGCTCCTGGCCCTCTACAGGACACCCCAAGAGTCACACCATGTGCCTGAGAGCATTGTCCAAACACTTCTTGAACTCTGTAAGGCTGGGGCTGTGACCACTGCCCTGGTGAGCCTGTGCCAGTGTTCAACCCTATTTTCACCCTCTGGGTGAAAAACCCTTTTCTGATTTGAAGAACCTTATCCTGATATCTAACCTAAACCTCACCTGGCACAGATTCTTGCCATTCCCGCAGGTCATATCACTGGAGCTGTGTCAAACCTTCATAAGGATGCTGTTGCTGTGCTTAAAGGGATAAAGCAGATATCCTAAAAGGAAGTGTAAAAAGAATGATGAGCTACATGAGACTCAGAAACTCTTACACTGTACATCACCTGTGCAGAAAAGCTAGTTCTAGGTGATTCTTGTTTTTCAATAAATGTGGTAGCAACATAACTTATTTGTTTACCTTTATTGTGTCAGTTTTGTTTTTTGGTTTTTTTTTTTGTACACAAGGTAATTTCTATCATGGCTCTTGATGGAAGCATACTTCACCTGGGTGTCCTTTATTTTATAAAAATCATCCATAATCTCTTATAAAATAGTTAAACCTTCCTCTCTGATATCTTCCAATATACCTTGAACACCCCTGGAGTGGCTTGAGTAGTATATTACTTCAATAATATATAATTTTTTAGCTTTGGTCTATGAATATGAAGTTCTTTATCACAGATTGAAGATAAAATTGTCTTATGCTTCACACATTGCTCTTGTTATGTACTTCCTACAGATTTTTTCTTTGCCTAGAAAACTTTCTTTCTGTAATACCAAAAATCTATTTCAAAAGTTTAAACATTAAGAATTAAGATTTTATTTCTTACTTTTAAAATTCCTTCACTTTTGAAAATGTCATGATCTCAATTAAAAATACTTACTTTTAATTTTCATGTACTTTCTCAGTTGTGCAGGCTGTGTGAAATAATTTTGGCAATATCTCAATAGAGCCAGTTTCTATATAAAATGCATAGAAAGAATAAAGTTATGATTTTTTCCAAGATTTCTGACCTACAGATTTCTCATATCTAGCTCTGATTTTACTTGGCTGTTGTTTCCTATTGCCAAGGGACAATTTTTACTTCCTTGAAATCTAACTCTAGTTTTCTCTCTTCTGAATTTTTCTCCCCTTTTAGTCAAAATATAGTCACCAAAACTGAGCAGGCTGAAACTTCAGCAGTTCCATGTCTTCCTTCTATTAAACCTACAGCTAAAGCCAGCTTCTCATCTGTTACTGCAGAAGGTCACTTCTGTTACCTTAATGACATGACTCTCCTGAAGAGATTGCTCTCATGTCACTTATTATATATTCATTTCCTGTAGAAGTGGCTTTTCTTTTACCTCCAGATTTCAAGCTACTGATCTTTTCTATGATGTCAGCAAATATATCAGTGGTTGGTTCCTTTCTGGGGACACATTCTATTCCAGTTCTCTAATTCAACCTTCATGGGCAGTTACCTGTAAGTATCACACATTTTAAATTGCTCTTCCTGCAATTTGGAAAGAATTTGAAATACTAGTACTATTTAATATGCTGCCAATTGTGATGCTCAATAACAACAATCTCCCTATATTTTCAAGAATTGCTTGCATTTTGCAAAAGGTATGTTTTATGTCTTTTGGGTTGAGTAGCTGCTCAGATGATTGAGGTTATATCTTAGTTTGATGCTTGTAATGGAACATCACTCCAGTGCTTTACAATTTGGGAGCAATAGCACTACATGAGCTACTCTGTCTTAGCTGCAATGTGTTCACATACACACATCTGCTAATGTTTTCCTGCTGCTGCTGTTTGAAAGGCTGCTTATGCCTTAGTTCACAGGAAACATGCAAACCCATTTATTTATCTAAGACTCATAATTTAAAACACTTTGTGCTATTCAAAGTAAAGAAGTAATACTTCTGGCATGGTTATAACAGAAGTGAAAAAAACCCAAGTACTCCATAAGAAATATATTGAGTGACCAATTGTTGTGGATTTCTTATCAGGAATAGGAAGTGATTTGAAAAGAAAGCAATGTCTGGATCTCAGATGAATGTCTCATCCATCTTTACCTAATTCAACACTTAAATTATGAGGGAGAAAAGAATTCTGTGTGTGGACAAGCACTAGATCAATAACTATCCAAGATTAAATGACAATCCTGTAGTTTACCTGATGCAAAGACTTACAACCTGATGTTCAAAACCATTACCTTATTCTAACTGCCATTCTTTGAGCTGTGTGAGAATAACTTTCCAAAACCTGTATGGAGCACTGAATGTTTTCTCCTGGGTGCCAAAGTATTAAGAATTTCTTTTACAAAGTAGGATGCTGTCTGACAAAACTACTGTTACTACAGTGTTTTACCCCTCACCTTTCATGTAAAAGAATTGAGTATTCCTCTTCATCATTTGTGTCAGTGTATACCTACATTACTAATTATATCTGTGGAGCTCTGGGTACAATTCTTGTTAATTAACTTCCTTTCCCTTTGCTGACGAGATGCTCGTCCACAATGTGGAGTACTGAAAAAATTAAACACTGATTGATTTCTTGCTCCTGTGATCATCTTTGTTTTAAAGTTTTTAAGTGCTTGGATTTTAGACAAAGTAAAACTGAGCGCTATATTTATGTTATTTGACATAATTTGATAATTTATTCCACATATTGAAACTATCCAATAGGTGAATTGAGAATTTTTGTCTCTGATCATCTTAAAATAGTAAGATGCAAGATAATACTTATCTTTATATTTCAGTATATCATATACATTATGAAAAGGTATTTTTAACTGAAGGAAAATTCTGCTTTTTCTATAAGACATTCCACAATGTCTCCTGACCAGGAGAGTTTCTGAATTAAAATTCAGTCTGAAATTATTCTTTTTCCTCAAAAGACTTGCAAGGTGGTCCACTTCAGGCCAATAGAATTGCTTTTCAGAAGATGGAGATGAGGTCATCTCTACATACATGTTGGGTGGTTTTAGTTTATATTGCATTTTATTTTCTCCTCTGGACTAAATGAGAGGTTTCATGGCACTAGCTGTGCTCTTAGAAAACATTATGTGGTTCTGCATTATCAAAACCAAAGTCAAAATCCACTCTTTTTTTCCACATCTGACATCTGAACCAATGTACACTAGGTGGGTATGACTACTTCAAGATCTCACTCCTGGTATGAATACAACACTAATGTAGAGTTTGCTCGGCAGGCAAAGAAATTATGATGGTCTCTTGTCCAGCTTTCCTTCTGACTGTTTGGGAAGGGAGACAGAGTACAGAGATTTCAGATTGAAAGGTTTTCAGAAGGTTTTAATGACTACATCACAAACACCTTAGAATGCACACAGTAGTCATTAGCCTAGTGGAAAATAGAAGCCAGAAAGGTAAGTTGAAGGATGATATAAGAGAGAACTGGCTTAGAAAATTCTGTGATGCAAGAAGCACTGCAATTCTGCTTTAGGTCTAAAGACCATTTAATCTCTTTCTGAGACTCTTGTCAAAAATTATTCAGCTGGTTTTATATCATCTTTATTTTGCAATCAGTTTTATATTAAGGAGACAATTTTCCCTGCATCTTATGAAAGCTCTCAATGGAACACCAGAAAGGCAATGGTGCAGTTCTGCCAACATGGGAGGCAATGGAAGTCTAGATGGAGCCATATGGTGATGGATCAACATGCTCTGATTTATAGATCTAGATTTCTGAACAGTTCTGAATAATAAAAAAATTATGAATCACTGAATTCACAGAACAAGGGATTACTTAGCATATGGGGAAAAAACTAAATTTACAAAGCAGAATACTGCATGTCTAATTTTCCATTTATCTCAGAGAATGATTGATTTATGAAACCTGATTGCTTTTTAAGTTTAGAAAAACTGCAGTGGTATGTGCTTTCTATTTCAAACTAGCTGGAATAAAGTTTTCAATACTTAACTTTATCAATTTTTTCAGTAAACAGGTTCTCTGCATTATTTGGACATGAATGAGAGACAAAGTGTAATCACTGATAAATTCAAATCTCAAGCACTGACATTCTTGGCATTAATGTTGTTTGGAAGATGGATTACCTTTGTTTATGTTTCTGTTTTCATTGTCTGCATTTGAATACCCAATTATGGTTTTGTATACATTAATGTGGACATTTTTGATTAAACAGTGAGTTTTAAAAGATTTCATCATAGTGGGAGCTGTGTTTCCCATCTTTGGTTTCTAGACCTTTCTCTGAGTTCACAGTACCTAATTGTCTGCAAACAGTCTCACTTGTAAATATCTAAAGCTAATCCATCTTAAATTTAATATTCACTATCTCTGAGCCTTTCCAAATTCTCAAGTACTTTTATAAACATTTTAAAGGAATGTTAATATAAGGTTATTCTACATGTCTAAAACTGTATTGCCTCTAATGGTCTGGTTTATAAAATGTATGTCACTGAGTTGCACAAAGATAAGGAATTTTGCAATTTCATTTGCAGAGAATCCAGTTCTGGTCCAGGTTAAAGAGCTGTAATTAAACAGTTATTCAGTACTTTATCCAGCACCAAAAATTATTGGTTATTTTGTTACTGTATGGAAAAATAAAAATGGCACCCTTCATATTCTTCTTTTACAGTAAGATCTATCTTGTACATTGGTTGCATATTGGTCTTTCCACTAAAACTCATTAGAACTATTCCCTCCCATATTTTCTCTTTTTCTTTCTGCAAATTTAGATGTCCCAGCTGACATTCTCTGAATGTCACCCATAATGTTGTAGAACGTAGGCTAGGCTGTGTCTTTAGTACCTCCTAAAATAACTAGAAAGTAAGTATTCTTTGTCACAGAAGGAGGCTTGTGAATATTTTTTTAAATAGAAGAATCATAATAAAATGCATTTTAAAAATGAAAAATTCTCTGGAAATATTCTGAAAACTTTATAATGTAGAAATAATACAATTAAAGAACAGTCTATATGGATAGTTCTTCAGAAATATTATTCCAGAAATATTATTCCAGATCAATTATGAGAGAAAAGGAAGCAAAGAAATTGTTACAGAAATTCTTCAGTAATATGGTTTTTATATACACAGTCTACCCCCTATTTTCTGGTGTTACACTTATATATTTGCTGCTCTTCTTATTCCCAAGATCAATAACTTTCATATGAAACTGTACAACACTTAATTTAAAAAGATGTTCTTCTAGGTCCAAAGCTCTGTATTCTATATAGGAACACTATCCTTTATCACAAAATCATTACCTTATTTAAGTTTGCCTGAAATTTTCACTTAATTCTGCAGATTGCAAACAAGAACAGTTAACATGATAATATTTTAGTTAGTCCATCATTGTCTTTTATTAAGAATAATTTTTTTGTGTCTTTTATTAAAAATAAGAGATTATTTGGTTTTGGGTTTACAATTTTTAAGACAGTGACTGATGAACAATCCAGGCTGAAAAGGTACATGAAGAAGATGATTGAATTTTGATAATTTCATAAAGGAAAGAAAAAATAAGTCTATTTTTGACCCAAAATGAAAACTTATGTGCCTTTTATATGCCTTTTTTTCTCCAGTAGAAACTCCTGCAATGTTTCTTTTTCTTAGCATATCTTTTGATTTTGACTCATATAGTCATTCAAATATGTTTTTTAAACTTTTCCTATGTTTTTCTTTACCTTACTCAATTATTTACTTTTTTTTTAATTATTAAATTTGACACTAAAGCAGAATAAATCAAAACAAGAAGCAGCATATTAATAGCCTGTCCTTTTTCTTAAATAGTAGCTTTGTGCCAGGGTAATTACAACTTTATTTCTTTTAAGACGTAGTTGAGAAAAAATATGAAACCTATTATGACATGAGGCATAGTAAAAAAAGATCCATAGTTGTGTAACCACAATTTACTTGTTTCAGGACAGTGTACCCATCTATTTTCTCTTATAATTAGATTGTAAATTTCAACAGGGAAGACTCTTTGTCATAAATCTATCGAATACCTAGCAGCATACAGTCCAATTCTGCCTGGAATGTCTTAGAATATCTACCATAAAATAAAAGAATAATAAATATTGAGGAATTATTTATAAATATTGTGTTCTATTTATGTCTCAACATTTCCCTAACAGAAACCAGCAAGAGACATTACAGTACATAATGACTTTTTTTTTGCTATTCTTTCTCCATGAATGATATAAATTCTCAAATGATGCATGTCTACCTTCCAGTTTGTAACAGAGAGAGGACACACTGTAATACACGTTTTTATTTTTTTTTTTTTAAGAATTAAGAACTCTGGGATTCTGCATGCTGCTTCATCAGAAGGCTTTCCTGAACACAGGAATATGGTCCTATGAAGGAACTTTACTGTTTGGGTTAAGTTTAAGCATTTGCATTTTTCCTAGTGGTTCTTAACTTAAGCTATCAGACATGAGCAAACGTGAGCAATTGCAATATTCATCCTCTGAACTAAGACAGAGAACTTTTGTCTTTCATGTGACTTGGAGATCAATTTAAAACTCCCCAGAGAAATGTCTGCATATCTATAACTTGGATACTTAATTAATTCTATCCAAGAGGGAAATGTCTTTCTCTCTGTGTCCTCACCTGTTTACCAAAGAAACATATCTAATTATTTCAGTCTGCCCTAAAGTGAACTAATGTGTGCTAGTAGCTGGCAGAGGCTTTGTGAGTTCTTCAGTCAAAAGTACAATTTATGAAAGGAAAAAAAATAATGATATTATTTACAGCATTTAGAAAGAAAAATGTGGTGTTCTTGCTGTGATTGTGTCAATCTTCCACAAGTTTGTTTTTTGGGTTTTTTTTTTTTTTTTTTTTGTTTTTTTTTTTTTTTTTTTTTTGTAAATATAGTTTCCTATCTCAGAAATACCCACCAAGTCAAATTGAAAGTACTGGCACTTTGCTTATTTGTCCTTGTGTATTTCAGTTCTGACTTTAAAAACGATGACTTTTTTCCATTCACTGTCTACCTGAAAAACCTGTAAGACAAGACAGTGTTTAATTCTGCTGCTTCTATAAGGTAACATAAGCTCTTCTGTAACTTTCATTAGCTTGATGGGATATTAATATAAATTAAACTTAAATCAAGTTAAACTATTTTTAAAAAAATGAACATCCCAATAATCAAGCAAGAGACTACTAAAGTCACTTTCATCTAATGAGGATCTCAACAGACAGGTGCAGCAGATTTCTGTTTCAAGTTAAAGCTTTGTGTTTCAGTGAAAGGCTTGGTGCCAATTTCTGCTTTAGCTATAATTAGTAGAGGTACCAAATAAGATTTATGTTTGAAGATCTAGTGGGTAGGGACCCTACTACTCTCAAATTAAAAGCCCCACTCCCAGAAACAATAATTTTGTTAAAATAAGGTAACTCTGAAATTACTGATACAAAATATATTCACTTTGAGATCAATTTCATGTTTCTATTTTTATTCATCTGGTGCCTAACAAAAAATGCAGAAATAATCTTGGAGCTGACCTTAGGAAGAAACACAAAACATTTTATCTCCTTCACCTCCACTTGATCCTGTCTCCACATTACAATCATAAATATGGCTAATATTTTTGGATAGTATTGGGGTTTTTTTTTTTTTTTTTTTTTTTTTGTTTTGTTTTTTTTTTGGTTTTGGGTTTTTTTTTTTTTTTTTTGTTTGTTTGTTTGTTTTTTTTTTTTTTTGTTTTTTTGCTTCCTTTAAGCCTCCCTGTTTGCTTTCCTGGCTAGATAACATTGTTGAGAGGTGACTAACAAGCATTCTTGTGTGGGAAGACAACTAATTTGAGTACTTCGGGTTCAGTTTGTCTGGTTTGGGGCTTTTCTTTTTCCCTAGAGAAATATGCTAATATTATCTGTGGAATGTCACATTTCCAGAGTTTTAAAGCAAGTACATACTGGATTCCCTAAAAGGCAAACAGAAAAAAAATCTTGTGAAAGCAAGTACTTCTCAGACAGGTATCAGGGGCTCATAATAGAGACTAAGAGAGGAGCAAGGATGCACTAAGCTGGAGCTTTGGTCAATCATTTCATGATGTGGAGCCATGCTTCAGGCAACAGAATGCATTAGTGCCTTTTTCTGAATACCTCCCATTAATTTAGATAGCTGAAATCCTCATAATTTTCACTTAAAGAAAAAAAAAACCTACTGAAAATCTTATCTATTGAAAACAGGAATATGTATGTCTAGCAATTAATTCGAATGCATCATAAATTCCCTTCCTAGTAAAGTATACTGCTATTATACTGAGGTCATTTAAAAGCCAAAATAAGATTAATCAAAGATTTGCAAAGATTTGTTCTACTCAGTCTGAATGGAAAGGAGCCCCACCATTCAGTAGCCTAAAGGAGTAAGGTATAAATTATTTAAATACTGTTATGTTAGACAATTTGGAATGCAACTAAAAGACTCTTGTGTTACATCAGTCACAGGAAAACGTTTACACCCAAAGAAAGAAGTGATTGAAAGACAGCTCAATGTGATCACAAAAGGTTTTTATTTACTTCCCTAATATTTTGATTAGAAATAAAAATACTTCCGTTTGGTTGTTTCTTTGGCTGACAGATTGCCACACAGCTATACTTTTGATTCCTTCATGGATCCCATCTTCAGTCTCAGACTTCAAATCAACAGTTTTCCAGTGGTGAGCCAATGACAAGACTCAAGGCTGTAAACCTTTGACAGTTTACTTTGATGACATTGTCTGTTTTGAAATTAAGTTAATATTGCAGCATGTATTCTTTTTCTGAGTAGACAGGTGTTAATTACTAAAGTAACTAATGTAACATTTTTCAAAAAGCATATCATTTGAGATAGTAACCTTATTGAGAAATTGTAGATGATAAAGTAATCAATGTTTTCAACCAGGAAAGGTTGACTGTCTGTGACACAACTTACACGTGAGACCCTAATTTGGCCAGTCTCAAGTCTTCAAGGTCTTTTTTCATTTGCTTTGCAATGATACTTTCCTGTAGGTAAAAATTGTGTCTTTGCCTCTTGAGAAAGACAAATAGCATAGGCTGTGCTATTACTCCAAATATACATAAAACTCCTTCCTAATTCCATGCATATCTTAAAGTCATATTTCTGAAGATGTACAGTTTATGATACTCATTTACAGTAACTATCATCCAGGAAATTAATTTTCATCAGGAAATACACCATACAGCCCCATATTCATGATATTCATATTTTATCATCTTTGAAATTCTGTTTCTTCCAAAGGACTGTGTCTGTGACAAAATGTGCAAACCTGACATTTTACTTTAATCAGTTTCTCTAACTCCTCTGATTTACATATATGGATTTTTAATGAAAAGAATAGACAGACTTTGAATGCCATCACTGAAGATTTCTTATATCCCTGCTATTTCCAGCAGATAACAACAGCCATAGAACATATACACTGGCTTTAAGATTTTTGAACACCCTCCTAGATGTATTATATAAGTCAATCACTTCAGAATATTCTGAGGACAGTCTGCTTCTGAAACCCATAAATTACAGTCAGAATCATTCAGACCAAAACCGTTATTTCCCTGGACAACTGCTGAAGTCAAGTGCATACCATTATTAATTCAAACTGATTCCTGTGAAATTCTTAACTTTACAGTGACTTTGAAAAACTGCATAATTCATGCTTTAAGCAACTTAATGTAATCCTAACTTTACCATTTCCTTTTAGATTAGCATTTTAATGACATGTGCCTAACAAGGCTGCTTAAGCTTTGCAAATATTCTTTATGTGTATATATATTTATGTTTGATTATAGAGTTTTGATTTTCCTCTGGTGTATTCAAGAAGATGAAGGACATAGTATTTGTAATTATAGGGAATATTAACAACTGGTTTAGGTTCAGAACAGTAAAGCAAATCAGAATCAACAGTGGAAAAAAGGACTAGAAAAAGGTTTTTGCATTGTTACATACACTTTTTATGTGTATATATTGTACTACTACTGTTGATGACCTTTTACAGCCTGAGAAAGATGCCAGCAAACCTATGATATTTAAATCTAAATATTGAGTGCATTCTAATTTCTAAACAGAATAAGAGTGATAGTGGGAGATGTGCACATACAAAACCAGTAGCTTGTTGCAAAAAATAGAGAGCTCATGCCTTTTGATTTGGGTTTTTATGCCTTGTAGTTATTCAAGATTTTGGGATGGGGGGTTTATTTCCATTTTTTTTTTTTTTTTTTTTTTCTTTGGCCACTGTTACTGTAGAGTTGTGCTGCTTCCAAGATTTTCTAAATTAACTAAAAATTAAGAAATATTTCAGGTATTGAGTTAATTGTTTGATTAGATGTTCAGCGTCAGCTAGGTCCTTATCTTAGATAAGAAGAAACCACTGTTGGCTTTTGTACTATATTTTTAAAGAACTTGAAGACAGTGATTGACAGACCTACTTTGCTATTTCCAACTTTTCAAAGTCAGATTTTTTTTTTTTTTTTCTCATATCTAATTTGGACTTTCTTTCAATTATTTTGGGAACTTAATAAATATTCAAACAAATAACTTCATACCTCTTCACAAAGAATGAGGAGAAAATCTGAAAAAAACCCACCAAGCCTTTCTGCTCTCTTAGCAAAGTTTATGCAGTACAAATATGTTTTGATTTTATCAGACATCATCATTCCTTTAGGGGTGAAGAAACTCTAGCAAGGTTTTGACAGCTCCATCACAAGGAAGAACCTCTAGAGTCTGAAACCTCTGACCAGTATGTCTGTGATAGAATAAATTAACATATGATTTTCTTTCTCTTTGAAGTTATGGCAGTATTTTGGCTAGATGTGATTGGAAAGAACTTAAGTGTTACAAAATAAGATATCTATATTCTCCAGAGCATGACCTAAAAGTGTAGGTGCAGCAATTAGTCTAAAAGATTTTTCTCCTTCTGTCTAGTACATTTTCAAATTCAATTTATAAAAACAGTAGACAATTAAGATAAAACTTTGCTTAAATAGGAAATAAGATTAGTCAAAGTAACTATAGCATTCTATTGCTTTTTTATTGCATTTATTTTGGGTAGTGCAGTTATCTTTGTGGAAGATTAATAAATGCATTCAGCAATGTGCTTTGTCTCGGGTATAATTTAGTTTTATGTTAGTCCTATACAGCTTCTAATAAGCTTCCAGGTATATAAATGACATTTATGAATCTTAAACTGGAGATCTGTAGTAATTGAAGAAATTCCTCTGTATTGGACAAAGATGTGCAGAATTCTCTTTTTTCAGAGAAATATCTCAATTCAACTGAACCACATTTTGGAATGGGAATAGTAGTTGCATTAAGTGATAGCCTGAAGGTCCTTTTTATGTCCTCATCTTCAGAGCTTAAGACAATCCATCCTTGGTTAATAGGTATAACTCCAAACTCCATGAATTTATGGAAGCACACTAATTCAAATATTAACTTCCAAAAAATGGAGAAAGGCAGTGTTAGGAATGAATGTTGCCTGATTCCAGAGGAGGAAAGGACTATAAAAGTGATTACTTAAATTTATGTTAATTTGAAAATTTAATGAGAATTTTTATACAAGAAAATTGCTTACTTTGCATTCAAGTTTGACATTTATCAGATTTAGTATCTATCTTTAGTATCAGATTTGAATTCAGTTCATAACCTAATTTTGCATATTTCCTTTCTTCAGTTCAACTTTGCAGGAAAAAACACTGAATTTTAACCATCAAAACCAAAATTTGATGTGTATAAAAAATATCTTAAGGGCAATATTATTTTCCTTGTCTTCTCCTTTTTTTCCTTTGAAAACATTTAAATGGACTCTACTCTCAGAGCAATAACAGACAAACCATGCTTGAATTCCTCAGACAACAGAAATTCACAAAACTGAATTCTGTCCCCTGGGACTGTCTTGTATGGCTTCAAAGAGGGTATTGCTCATTCAAAGATAATTTAAAGAGACATTTTAAAAAGTACCTAGGAGTTTGAGTGATGAAGATATAATTTTGCATGTCCACAAAATGTACGGGTTTTTCTCTTTTCTTCTCCTTTTTATCCCTATTTCATTAAGAGGATTTTGTGCAATCACTTATCCATCTGCCATTGCTTTTTCTCTAATAAACCTTTACCTGATGGTCAATTTAAACCAAATTTGACACAGAACTACAGAGCCCAAAACAAATATAAGGTTCTGAGTTTTTAAAATTCACAATGTGAGTAGAAAGAAAAATATATAGCAAATTCACAAGTGAGTACAAAGAAAAATATATACCATATTGAAAGAAAAGCTACTTCAGGAGCTCAGGAGTCTGAAATCTATGATGACTTGGGTTAACTTGAACCCTGGTAATTCCTTTTCACTCCTGCCAAGGTGATAGATGGGAAAAGGGCATAGGAGGAGCCAGAAATATACACAAGGTAGGCGAGAAGCAGAGTGGTAAACTGAAGATGCCACAAAGCAGATGTGTCGTAGGTAGAAACAACACAAATCCCTGAGAAAATACTTCAATTCGTTCCATTGTTCACCAAAAAAGAAGTGACAAATCAAAGTAATTTTTAACTTTCTACTCTTGCAAATGTTTTTGAGAAAATACTGAAAGGAAATAAAGTGAACTGCTTAGAACTTGATAGGGAGGAAGTGCTGGTAAATTCAAGAGTGATATGATTATATAAAGTGTCCGGGTACAATGCACTGTGACCCAGGGCCATAATCAAACTTTTATGTATGTCAGAGGTCAGTTACCAGCTGAAATTAGCATCTCTATTTCAGCACTGCGTTTGAAACCTTGAATCACACCAGATTTTGTGATTTTGAGACTTGCCTTAAATACTTACTCGCGCATAGATTTCCCTTTTGAAAGATGTTTATAAATTTTGTACTACACGTTGCATCTCTGAGAACATGTCTAGTTCTGGAAGCAGAAATGAATGAATAATTAATGCATTCTTCAGGGGTCTAATTTTTACAACAAATTTTTAAGAATCTAGACCTTTTGCATCTTATACCCACATGACTGTCTCCTTCTTTCTTAGCACATGAAGCGTTGTTGAAATCTTTGAAAAAGATCTGGAACTGCAAGCTGCTAAAAACACACTTTGTTGCATAGCAGGTGCAGGTGAACTAAAGGTCAAAATCTGCTTGATGTGCACTGCACTTTGCTGTGATTTGATGTAAATACAAGCAAATACATTTGAGCAGAATCCATTATATGATCAAAGTCAAACACACATGGGCTTACAGTTTTGAACCCCATGCAATCTCTTTTGAAGTTCATAAAATCTTCATAAAATTTTTACCCTTTTGAGAATTTGGTGTTTTCACAGTGTTTATTTGTTCTTCTGAGCCCACCTTTTTGATTCCAGGTTTTTTTATTCCCAAATATAACATCAGTAAATCATTGTAAAAAGTTATTAATTTTCCCAATCTGTCTGACAAATGCATCAGTTTTGGATTTGTTTGGATCTTTTTCAGGTTAGATGTAATTTGATTATAACCAGATTTTCTCAAACAGACAATAGCTTTAAATTTTGAAAAAAAAAAATATTACTGAGATAGGATTAACCTCACTATCTGAAGTCTAGAGCCATAAAAATACTAAGGCAGGCAGATATATCTTGGTGTTGTATTTGGGGAATCATCTAGGCCAACCTCTCATCCAAAGAAGGGCTGAATTCAAAGCTAGAGCCACATTTCCCTTTGTCTTTTTGGGCTGAGCTTTGAGTTTCCTAAAGGCAAGATTTCACTCCATCTTTGAAGCAGCTGGTCCATGTTTAATCCCTCACAGTGCAAAGAGGTTTTCCTTTACAGAATCACAGCATCAACTAGGTTGGAAAAGACTTGATATCATAAGGTCCAACCTACAATCTAAAATGTCCTCATTAACTAAACTATGACACTGAATGCCACATCCAGTCTTGTTTTTAATATATATTTAATTGAAATTTTTGTTCTGTCACCTTGTGACAATGTTTATTTTATTGTCTTATGCATATCAATGAGGAACCTGGCATCTAACAGTTGATTTTCAAGTTTAAACTGCTCATTCTCAATTCCTCCCATTTCTCTGACTGCCAGTGAAATACAGGTTAGTTTTAAATAACCTTTTCTGGTAGCACAGCTTTAAATTAAGATGAATACTTATGCTTCACTGGTTTTGGAAAGATATCCAAATTCATTCCTACCTTTATATCTTTTTATGTATCTATTCCTTTTATAATTCTATCATCAATGTTATATTAGAATAATGAGTATCACTGTTTTATTTGTGTATGGATTCTTTTAGTTATTGATTTTATCTCTTTTGAAGGTGAGTGTTCTATTTAAATATGGTCTGTCAAAATCTTGTCTTTTGTCTGTTAGGAGTCAAATTAATGATTAAAATACTGAAGTTTAGTGGGGGAGTTTTATCATAAGGCTTACAAGACCTTTAACAAAGCTACTAAATCAGTAAAAAATGTGTCAGTTTTCCATTTTGAGGTATTAGAAGACTGGAATGCTTTAATAAAGGACCTTCATTGTTAAGAGGCATGAAAAATTTTGGGATGGATTTTCTTTAGTCAGGAGCCCAAAAAAGACCTGTTTTGATGATGAAGAAAAAGTAACCATCTGATTCTCATGTCTTCAGTTAGAAAACTGGATTGTCACAGACATTGTGCCATAAATAAATTATCAGTGATGCAGTGGTAGCCAATGAATGCATTTATGGGATGGCAGGTGATTCTATTCACTTAAGCACAATAAGCATCACTTATTAGCTGTGATAAGAAAAAATGCTAGAGTATATTAATTTGATTTTCTCTATTCTCCTACATATTTTCCTTAAAACCTCTTCTGAAAATGAAGACCATATTACAGAGTGGGAAATATAAAATATCTGAACTAAATTAAGAAGATTAAATTTAAAAAGTGACTTTTGGTGATTCTTGTCAGACCATAGACTCAATTTTCAAATACTTTTATTCAGTATGTCCTAAATATGTCAGATCCAGTTTAATTAAATTATGGGTTTTTTTGGTCTGCTGTTTTCTAGTCTTCTTAGTATATTGGCCAAGATGAACCTCAAATATGTTGTAGGAAAGATCTAAAATATATTATAGGATAACATCATCAAAATCACTGTGGTTATTGTACTATATGGAGGATTCTTTGTCACAGTAAACCAATTGGTCTCTCAGCACATACTGTATTTCTAGGAAACACCAGTAATTTATTTACTTGATGTATCTGCTCTCATTTGAAGGTATTAAAAAAAAAAAAACAAAACCTCTGTATTTCCATACATCCATGAAAAGTGCTGTCTCTGTTCATAACTTCTGTAAAGATGTTTCATGGTCACAATACATAATATACACCCCTACTTTTGAGAAAGGAATTCTAGAATGGTTATTTATTTATTTTTTTAAAGACATATGACATGGGACATATAATACTTTAAGTGCACTATCAACAGATTTTATGTATCCTAAGAATGCTTTTTCTTAGTAAATTACCCATTCAAGGTAAATGATGGGAAACTGAAGTTAATTTTTTTATAGGGTTTACAGACAGAGGTGCAATACAAAAAATGTGATTCTTTACAAAATCTGAGTTTAAAACAGGGTGAAAGTATCTATATGTACTCAGATTATAAGTTTGTATTTTTATGTGTGTAGGAGTGGAATAAATTTTTTTTAAAGAATGCTACAGATATGTTTCAGCATTTCATTTTATTTTAACTTTTACATTTTTTATATTATTTTTTTATCTCCTCTGATGAGTTTATCTTATTTAAAAAAAAAAAAAAAAAGAGAGAGAGGAAAAGTTTTCTTTTGATTAAAAGAGTGAATATATCTAGTTTTATTTTCCCTGTCTTCCTCTAGGTTTAGTGGAATATCCAAAGTAAAACAATAGAGGAAATGAAAAACAGAAGAATGGCTACAAGTGCAATCATTACTGGTAGAACCTTTGTCATCTTCCCTAAAACTTAGTGATCTAGCATGGGGAAAAACCTGGCTTCAGTTTTCTCTTCCACCATAAGAAATATGAGCATTTCACATCTTATACATTCTCCTGTCTAATCTCACATTTTCCTCCTGATTTTCCACTTCAATAATTGTTGCTCTTGAAGCCCTTTGGAAAAAACTAAATTGACTCCAAGAAAACTATCTGAAGAAAATGATCTGAAGTTGTCAGTAATTTTGATGATATCCAAGCTGCAATGTTACAGAGCTAAATTTTCTTCAAAACTTATTTCAGGCTGGTATGTTTGAGTCTGAAAAAAAATTCAACTTAAAAAAAAAATCCTAGCAACACAACAAAGTTCAGGAAACTTAGAAGTGATAAATTTTCCAGATTCTGCTGTCAATGTGATGATATTCTTCAGAATTCTCTCTATGCACTGCTTTTAGGTTTGATAACTGATATAAGGAACAGGGGGAAAAGTAAATTAAATATCCAGTTTTGACTATGATTTCATATTTTCTTTTTCTGTCATTGTTTTCAGGTTTATTTAAAATATAGCTAGAAAGAAGTGTTAACAATACAGAAAATAAATTGATATAGCCTAGAATATCAGTCAAGAAGAACATCAGACTAGAGAAGAATATCAGATTAGAGAAGCACTTAATTCTACTAAAGTAATTGAGGCAGTGTTTTTGTTTGTATTTTCAATCTAACTTGGATGACAGTTCATAATTTTTGAGAACAGGTTTACCGAAAGTAGTCTTGATCAATCTTCTAGAAAGAAGTAACATTGATGGGAATAGAAAATTTATCAGTTCAATGCTTGCTGGAGCTTGATGGCTCCAAGGTTGGTGTCATCAGAAAAATTTTGGGATTTTCATCATGGGGTGATCTATTGACAGCTTTCAGAATGGGTCTTTTTTATAGGGGGGAAAAAAGGTCTAGCAAGAGAACTAGTGAGGCTCATTGATAGAGCTTTAAACTATCTTGGAAGGAGGAAAGAGAAGACACTGGTCCTGGCAAACAGAAAGCTGAATGTCAGCCTAAAGTATCCTGGCAGCCAGGAGGGCCAACCCTGTCCTGGGGGGCATTGGGCACTACATCCCAGCCAGGCACGGGAGGGGATTGTCCCCTCTGCTCTGAGCTGGGGCAGCCTCACCTCCAGTGCTGGGTGCAGTTCTGGGTGCCTCAATTAAAAAAAAAAAAAAAAAAAAAAAAAAAAAAAAAAAAAGACATTAAAGTTTGCTAGAGCATCTAGAGAAAGGAAATAAAGATGGTGAAGGGCCTTGAGGGGAAGCCGTGTGAGGAGTGTCTGAGGTCACTTGGTCTGTGGAATCTGGAGGAGACTGAGGAGAAACCTCAGTCTATAACTTCCTCAAGAGGGAAGAGGAGGAATAGGCACTCTGCTGACCAGGAATGGCCTGAAGCTGTGTCAGGGAAGGTT
The DNA here is from genome assembly GCA_030060385.1 of Muscicapa striata striata. Lineage (NCBI taxonomy): Eukaryota > Metazoa > Chordata > Aves > Passeriformes > Muscicapidae > Muscicapa > Muscicapa striata. Next base: position 1,673,201 of record JAREIS010000014.1, on the reverse strand, counting down.
CAGGCTGCATATTAGAAAAAGGCTTTTCACCCAGAGGTTTGTTAGGCACTGGCACAGGCTGCCCAGGGCTGTGGTCACAGCGCCAGGACTGACAGAGCTCAGGTGCTTGGACAATGCTCCCAAGGCACAGGGTGTGACTCCCAGTAAGACAGCCTGTGCAGGGTCAGGAGCTGGATTACTGATCCTTGTGGGGCCCTTCCAAGTTAGGAGATTCTGCAATTCTCTCTTTAAATTCTCTGTTCAGCTACAGCTATCCAAGTAAATGTAACATTTCTGGATGCATTTTTAAGTAATGGGATTGTGAGGCTGCGATTATGTTTAATATTTTTTATAAAATTCAATTGGAATTACCTGTTTCAGAATAAAAGCACTTTAAATTGGAATATTTTTTTTTCTTTACTGATCAATATTCAAAGCAATGAAATAAAAAAATAAATTCAAATTCAAAACACTGACACTGTAATTCTGTGAAAGGAAATTCCTAAATTCTACGCCACCCTTCAAACCCTTTGATTGCACAGAAAATCAGCTTTCAGTGTTCAGTTACCTTATTAATTTTGTACACTGGGAAAGTGGAGACAATGGGATTTTCTAGCTCTGTTGCTACTTTCCTGGGGTTGCTGTGAGAAGCTTTTTGTAAATATTTTTAAAATGCCCTGTTTTAAATGATAAATGTTTTAAATATAGATTTTGAAACTGCTTTAATGTATTACTAGTTAGGTCCAAAAATAATAACTTTATTAACTTTATTACAGGCCTAAGTTAGCACAAGCAATAAAAACTTGCAAATAATAGATTGGAAAACAACAAGAAATGTAGGTGGATATGTGATTATATTTCTTTTGAAATTAGTTTATAGATTACTTTCCAAAAAAATCCATGTAAACTGAGCTCTGGATGGAGTTGTTGCAGTAGACATACTACTATTGATTTTTTAAGCTGAAGCTGAATATATATGATTTGTGGAAGTTCAACATGTCTGCTAATCTTTCTATACAGTGTCAAAACCCAAAATGCAAACATGTATTACTCACTAAAGTAAATGGAAAAAGATGTGTCTTCTCTCATTTGCAGTTAGGTCCATAAATGATTTCTTTAGTACAGAATGATCTTTAGTTAGTAAAAATAATAAAAACTTGAAAATAAAAGATTGTTCAAGAATCCTAAAATACTGAGACTCTGCAACTGGGTTCTTAGCAGATGTCATTATTGCCTTGAAGAATTATCAGTCATGCATATCTTGCTTTTCTTTGAATAATAAGAAAACAACAGAAGGAACAATATATACAATTGTGTATTTTCGGCCTGTCAATAAGGATATTCTTTGAACACATTAACTAAATTAAATGCTCTTTATGTTGATAAGATCAACTCTGATTTTACATATAAAATAATTTTATTCTGTCCACCATCTGTATACTGGTCCTCCAAAATTTAAAAGAAGGCTACCTAATAAGTTTTGTTAGTACCTATTTTCTCTAAATTATCAAACCCACACCTCTGCAGTGTTTTTATGCCAATATACCAGCTGTTACTATTTTTGTGGTGGTGGGTCTTCATTATTAAAGCATTCCTAAGAATTGCAGTTACTCCTCAAAATCACCTTTAGCTTTCATACCATTTCCCACTACTTGAATGCAGAAATTTTTCATCATTGAAGATGGTTTGATTCCACTGAAACTGTTAGTGTTCTTATATATTTATGAAAATTATTTCATAACCACCCACTTGCCAGCCATTCAGGTGAGCAGAGGGTAGTCAGAGGGTCATTTGGAGGGGGTTTAAAGGAGCTGATCAAGCAGCCCTCACCCTCTTGGGGTATGAGATCCTACCAGGATACTCCCTGAACTAATTCATCCCCCTGATAATCACCCGCTGCTGGTTGTCCAGGTCAGAGTCATGAGATTGACATGAAGGGTACCAGGAAAATTAAAATGGACTTGAAGGCTCTGTGCTGATTGGCTGATGGCACAGGAGTGCAGGTGATGCTCTGCTCAGTTCCTTTGGTAGCAGGGATGAATGATGAAAGGAATGGGAAAACCCATGATATTAGTAAGTGACTTAAGGGCTGGTGCCATCAGTGGAATTTTGATTTCTTTGATCATGGGGCAATTTTCACAGCATCAGGCCTGCTGAATTTGGATTCTAGCCCATGTGTTTGCAGGGCTGATTGAGAGGGCTTTAAACTAGTTTTGAAGGGGGAAGGGGATAAAACCAGGCTCTGCAGAGATGAGTTGAAAAAACAAGTTTTATACAAACATTATCATGTGATTTATATATTTCTCAAATGTGTATATATATTTCTCTAAACTGTATCACACTGGGCAAGTACATAAAAATGATTTAAGGACAACTAAAATTTTTGCTTCTAGTGTAATTACTAGCATTTTATTTTCTTGTAACTTGTTTTGGTATACTGTATTTACAAAATATGACAGAATTGCATACATACAGGTTAAAATGAATAAAAGAAAGATCAGAGAAGTACAAACAAATGAGGTTTGGAATGCTATATAAAAACAGACATAGAATATAATAGAAAAAGTATTATTTATAAACCAAGTAGAATTTTACAGAATTCTTAAGGTGCTATTTTTAACAATAGCTGTAAGAGTAGTTTTTGTGGCTGATTCAATTAGTTACTGATGACACACACAACCTTTTTTCTGTTTCTTGTTAACATCACAGTGAAGAATAGGCCTTTGCATCTCTTGTAAAGCCATCAGTCGAGCATACATTTCACTTGTGAGCCATTGAGTAGTTTCTGAATTGCTAATGCCTTATGAAATGTCAGTTTGATGAATTGTCTTTTGGAAGATGTAGCAATGTCAAATTTAGACAGACACAAAGTTGTAATGTATATTGCACAACAGTATTTGCATAATGTTTTGCCATCAAACAATACTGTATATTCAAGCATTAGAAACATGGAGCAAAACAAATTCAAGGTTTATTAAAACTGGAATATATTCTATGTGAATATCTGAAATTCTGTAATGGGTATAACATAGTTATTGCAATCACATAAATTGTGTGTTTCAGATTATTCCTGACTCTGCAATATCTCCTATGGCTGAAAATTTCAATTATAATTACTGGCCAGTTCATTAATTGTATATATAGGATTTCTCAGTGGCAGACAAAATTCATTCTCATTATTCTTTAACTAGGAATGAGCCTGCAGTGAAACAGGTTGGAGTCTCAGCAGCAGAAATAATGCCTAGTCCAGCCAATTCCATCAGGAAACATTATGTGTTCAGTGGCCACTGCATGGAGGAAAAGAAAATTCCTGGGTTTTTGTATGCTCAAGAATCTGTGATTACTGGACAGCTGGAAGAGTTTTAATGTGTCTAAGTGTGCTTACTGGCAATCTGTCTGACAACACAGATTTCCACGCCCTCGACAAAGTGGGAAACCTTAACCCTGGAGCAATTTAAAGGAAAACATGGACAATTGCATGGTGGGATTCAACAATAGATGCCAAATAAGTTGTTTTTACATTATACAGATATAAACTGTAGAATTTACCTGTATAGCATGTCTCAATGAAAGATAAGCCTCGATGAGGGGAAATCAAATTCTACTAACACAGGCAGGAGAAATATTGAGTAAACCAAAAGGATATTTAGCTTGCTTATTTTAGTCTACTATCATCAGGTTCCAAACATCCCCTTGGCAATATAGATCTTCCCACAAAGAATCCAGCAGAAGATTCTCCGTATGTTTTATTCCCTAGTAATTGTTGAAGACTGGATCTTGTGCTTGAAGTGATGTCTTTGAATCCTACAACTAGGCAGCTCATATAATGTTAAGGATCCCATTAAGAAACAGCAAAGGAATAGAGAAGGGAGATTCAATATTTTTTTCAAGTAGAAGTTTTATGACTAACTCAAAATTAAGCCTTCTCTTCCAATTAAAACAAACAAACAAATATACAAGCAAGGAAAATCTAATAAAAGGAAGGTAGTTTCAAATATTTGAACTAAGGATATGTATTGTCAGACCAATGCTTTCTCTCCAGCCTCAAAAATCATTCTTCAAACTTGCTGAATAATTTAGAGGACACTGTGTACTGCAGTGTTAGTGACACTAGCATCTACATTTCTTTGGTTGCAACTGAATAATTAGTTATCTTCTTACTTGTTGATTTCAATTTCCTTTTCAGTAAAATTTATGGAATGGTTTAGTTGCTTTTGGGTCCTAATAGGTTCATGTGTCTGCCTCTAAAATTAATTTTTTGTCAGTAATTAGGCAATTGCAATTGGCTAATTTTATTTTCTTTTAGTTGTATTTGGACTGTTTTGGAGTATTAAAGCAGCATATTTAGAGGCATATCTTCCTTTGTCAGAAACATTGATCCCTCTTAAACTACAGTCCAAGAGATTTTTTTTACTTTATTTTTTTCTTGGAAGATTTAAAGAGAAAATGTGTGATTTCATTGCATGGGGGTGAGAGGGTATGTTTACAGAAAGGGGAATGAGTAAAGGGTCTATAGTAAACGTTTCATTTCAACTTTATGCAAGAAAAAAACCCAAAACTCTTAAATTCTCTTTAGAAATTGCAAAGAACTTTAAAAGCTTCAGTGGCTAAATATCTCTTAAGATCTTACAGATGTACTAAAACTTATTTCATTAAAAATTATTAAAAACTATTTATATTTCTGTCCAAGCCTCTGTATGTACCAACCATATTACCTTCTTGACAATCTCTGATAAACACCTGATATTAAAAAAAAAAAAAAAATAATAAATTAAATAATGTGCAGTGGTAGTAATATAATTAACATTTTTATTTTGAAATTTTTATAACTACTTTAGTAAGATAACTTTTAGCAAATTACATGTTAGGCAGAAGACAAAAGAAAAATATTTTAAGAAATATTTAAATATGGATTGCATTGCTTCACTACCAGTACCAATACGATAAATTAAACATAGTCTTTATGTAAACCTTTTATATGGGAAATATTTTCTTTTTTCTATATATCTACCTTGTTATGAATTTATGTGTGCCAAATCTTTTGTTGCCTGTAAGGCTGTAGCCTCCAGAGGACTATTATCGCACATGGACACAGAAATGAAGCTGTTTCTCAAAGTCTTTTCTCCACAGTACTATTACATTGTTTAACATAACTATGTCACCTACTTGCCTCAGCAATAAAAATGTTAAAAATATCTTATTTTTTATATAATTCCTCTTGCTATTTCTTGCTAAAGAAAGAATAAGGTTTTTCTGAAGGTTCAACTGAAATCCATCTAAAACCACAAATCCTTGTTCTAAATTTAAAGAAGTTTCAGGTTTTCTGCATTCTTTGTTCTATGTCATTCTTCAGTGTATGAATTCCATTGTTTTTATGTCCTATAGTTCATGCCAATATTGAAAGCATAAATATATGTGAATATTCCTCTAATATCTGAACTTCATTGAAATATTTAATTAAGCTTGAAAATTATATTTAAAAGACACTCTAATCACTCCAAGTATCTCTTCTTAATTCCTATTTTATTAAGTTAGCCAGCAAAAAAAGCAGATAAAGCTTTTGCTAGATTCTTAAATTACTTGTAATAAAGCACAATTCAAAATCCCTGATCTTTCATCTTAGTGGTACTCAGTTAGGTTCCAGTAATAATAGTGTAAATTTTAACCTTAAATATCTCACTGATTATAAAAGCATGTTAGAAATAAAAGATTATCATATGATGAAGTCTGCACACCAGGGTGTGAAATTTTCAAAAATTTTCATCAGTATATGTTATAAGGATAAAATCAAAAGGCTAAGGAATGTTTGAACAAATGGGTATCACTGAACATGTCTGAGAAAAAGGCATTCTTTGTAGGATTTCTTTTTTTTTTTGCATTGTATCCATTGACAACTTAATACAAAATTAGGACTAAATCCAGGATGATGGGACTTTTATTTACAATTGAAAGTAATCTTCGCTGGACAAAAGCGTGTGAACCTCTTTCTTCTTTAACTTTGCCCATCTTGTATTTCTGCTAAATTGAGACACATTCTCTGATATGAAAACTGAGATGTTGGAAAAGCACTAAGTATTCCTTATGTTCTCCTCAGCAAAAGGCAACAGAGAATCCTTTCAAAATATACTACTTTCCAATGTGTATAACTAGAACAAACTAAAGAGCTCATAAGGTCAAAAAGACCCTGTTCCACCAAAGAGGCATACATTTCCTGCCTTCACTGACATAGGAGAACCAACTCCACATCCTTTGCCTTATCTCTCTGAAATACACTTGCTAAGAAAAAAAATTGACCCTCTGAATCCTATTTGTGACAGATACTGTACACCTGACACAATCTGAGTTTAGTCTCCAAAGCCGATATATATTTTACAGAAAAATGGAATCAGACAACTAAAAAAATATAGCATTTCCATTTTGAGCCTCGGGTAACTCCTAAGCTGGGCAGCAAGAATTCCATTTAAAACTTGCAGAGAAAGAAAAGAAATACACACAGCTTGCAGCTTAGGAGAGTCAATACAATATGCCATGTTTTCCCAATATATTTATTTAGCACTGATGCAGAATCTAAGGCTTTAGTGGATAAACTTTTCATGGAGTTTCACTGCAACATCTGTGTTATTTGAATAATTCCAGATGGAAGGGACCTAAAATGATAATTCAGTCTACCTATGTGACCACTACAGCACTGACAAAAAATTAAGGCATGTTATAAGGGATTATGCAGCATCACATTGGAGTAAAATACAGCATAGAACGTTATAGTACATTACTAAATACAGTTTCAAGCCAGATGCAACAGAGAAAAAAAAAAATATATAAACATAGTGAACCCTATATTTATCATATTAAAAATAGAAAAAAAAAATAGCTATTTTAGAGAGACATATTACAATGTAGAGCCTAGGGACTAAAGTTACAGTAGGTTCTACATATTCTTCTATCTAGTGTTGGATCCAGCATTAGGTCAACCTTTGAGTAGTATTTTATTTTTAAAGTGATTTTTAAGTTTTTAATTATTCAGCGGCCTAAATGATGACAAGCAATAAATGTAAAAATTAATAAAAAAATATTCAAATACTTAGTCTCAATTTTAGTTTTAAGGTTCTTGAAAGCATAACGTATAAAGCATGTGGTAACATTTCTTGATTTGGAGGCTATTAAATTAGGATTTTCCCAATTACCTATCTCAGCATTAGCTGTGAGGAAAACTGAAAGTCTGAGTCTGGGTTGTATAAAATTAAGAAACATTCCTCATGCATCTTAAGCATGCTGAATATTTATTATAACTTCCACAGAAGACTGTCTAGAAGACAGTCAGGGCCAGTATCAAAGAACATACATTTCAGTATCAAGTACACTGCTGAACTAATTTTGAATTCACTGTATTTATTATACTATAGTAAGTGTGCTGATGTCTTTCTATAGCTTTATTCTTGTCACCAAGTAGCTATGTGAAAATGCAGGAACAAAGTACATTAATGTGGTTTCTAAAACAAAGAATCAAAGTGGAATGGAATGCAAAATTACATTTGCTTTTACTGTAAACAATCTTCATTCTGCTTGTAGTCTGCATTAATCGGCGATGTTGTAGCACAACCAAGAAAATCTAAGAGAGCAGGTTCTTAGAGAAAGGATTGTTATGGGATGGGTTTCTGAGCTTTACTAAAATATCATTAAGCTCTATACACTTCTCTTAATGGCAATTCAATTTTGCTTTCTTAGAAATAAATCTCAATTATGAAGCTTATGCAGTACTTGCATAGCACTTAGAAAGCCTCCAGGTAACAAGAACAATCAAACACCTATTCAAAAGAGGAGAAAAAGGATAAAACAGGAAATAAAAATCTGTCATAAATTCATTTGCATACAGAATAAAGAGTGATAAAACTGAATTCTTTATTCTTACTGTTTGAACTGGGGAAAAATACAATTTCATCCAATTACAGAAAATCATTGGCACTGTATCAAGAGAATTCCTACCAACATAAATTGCTAAAGAAAGCATCATTACTCAATTAAAAATTTACAGTGCAACTTGTTAAAACTGACCAGCAGTGAATGTGCTTTCTTACCTTGTTTAGTATCCAAAAGCCATAAAAAAGAATGACTATTTTATATTTAGGAACATAGTAAAATTAATTAGTGAACATAGATTTTTTTTTTTTTTGATATGTACCTATCTGAATTAGTAATTCAGTGAAAGAGGATAGTAGTGTGTGTCCGTCCCCCTTGTGCCTCCATCCCAATATTTTTCTGGCTACACATACAGGAAAATCATAGGAAATGTATGTTTTACATGGGGTGATAAGTTGATGAGTTGCCTAGCAACAACATCTGTGTCATTTTTCCTTCGGTATGTAGTATGTATCTGTGTCTGGAATGCAATTTATCTTCATTAGACCTAAGCAATTTAGATTGTCAAGTTTCTGGTGACCATTAAGTATCTGATAACCATATATTTTGGGGTCAATCAGATGCACTTACAAGAAAAATAGAAAGAGCATAAATCTTCTACCCTATATTTCCAAATTATGGCTTTATTAAAATTAGAGTATTGCCTCCCACTTTGCTGGTCCCTATTCTTATTGGTATCCATTCAGTAAGCTGTGAGAACAGAAAGTGAAGACCAAGTCTTTATTAACAATTTTCCTTATAACAGTGACATTGTCCTAACTATGACTGTCTTATCCCAGCAGCACCTTTAGCAATTCAGAAAAAAATTCTTCAGATACTTTTTTCCTTCTATCACCCAGTAAGTATGACAAACTCATTGAAGTCACTAAATGGAGCTCTGTATCCCTATGTACAAAATTAAATTTTATTTGAAAATGAAGAAAAGCCAATTAATAATATTAAAAAAAATCCCAAAACAACCCAACTCCCCCCCAGAAAAACACAACCCACACAACACAAGACTTAAAGACCTCAAAACCCATAAAATAACAACAAAACTCTATATATGTTTCTATATGTCTATATTGCAACATTTGTGTGTATACCAATACACATACATATCTGCATATGTACATAAACCCCATTGACATTTCTGCCCCAAAACTGTGCTGCAGCTGCAGTACATGTATTAACAACTATGCCACAGTCATCTTACATTGATTTATTCCTCTCCAGATAAAACTCCAAACCACTGATAAGATTTCCAAAGTAGTGCAGAGTACAGTAACTCTCATATGCCTAAGATTTAATAAAATCCTTAGACAAATGTTTACATTTTGAAGTGTTTCTTATGCTTTCACCACTTATATCCAGCTTAAAAAACTTTTGTGTGTCAAATTCTTAAGAAGCACTGCTTCTGAATAAAAATATCAATGCTAACCATTTAAGTTCTGCTGACATATGTGTGAAAATAAGTTGTTTTTCTTTATCTCTTCAAAGTGTTATGTGAAGGGTCACAACAGGTGAAATGGAAACTGGAAGCTGTGTTCTTTAAAGTAACCTTGTCTTACTTATAAATACTATGCATATTGAACTTATTCAACATGGCTGTGCATTTACATTAAATATATACACACACACACACACACACACACACATATATATATATATATATATAAATTAATCTCCTAATTGGAAAATTGGAAAATAGAAATGTAATGTATGGATTTCCTTTATTCTAGTGATTCATCTTTTCTTTCATGACCAGCAAAAACCATTATGCTGATCTGGTAATAGAGCACTGGACCAAATGTTGAACTTCTTTTATTATTATTACCCAGCTGGTATCTTAGACAAGCAATTGATGGATTTTATTAACAATGGGAGGATTGTGGAAGGATTAACCAAATGGATTTTTACTGCATCTTTCATTGTTGTGATTGTTTTTTCACAGATTATTTGGGAATAAAGATCAGAGTGTTCTTCCAAATCCTTAAATTGAAAACCGAAAACAAACCCCTAACAACCCAACAAACAAACAGCAGTTAATCAGATTACACAGTAACTATTGTTCTTAAAAAGATTAAGATTTAAATTCCTGATTGAATATGCAAATAAAATATGGAATTTTGATTCTATAACTTTATATTGTCCTGAGTACTAGGATACCATTTCTTGACATTAAAATGGATAGTCTTTAGAAGTTCCTTGGTATTGACCTGTGTCAGGTCAAGAGAGCTTTAAGAAACACATGTCTTTTGTAGTATGAAAATCTCAAGTCTGAATTTTTCAATACAATTACTTCTGACTTTGATTTAAAAGAATATTCAAGTTACAAAACAGAGATCTACAGTTTTCATTTGGAAATGGGATTATAGAAAATTAAAATAGGTATATAAAATAATCGATACTATTTATATTAAACAATGTGCAACACTTAATTTAGAAAGCTAGAGTAGTTGACCACGTAATAACTGGAATAATTTCAGTAGAGAAACAAGAAATATTGACAAAATTGCGCATTAATTTTATCTTTATGTCTCTTTAGTACTCAATTTTGTCAAAATTTTAAGCAATACCTGTGAATTATATATATGATCATTGATTGCAATACTGCTGAATATAGTATATTCAGTGACCTGAGTAACATGTTTTATTGATAAGAATATTTAATTGTGCATGCTAAGGAATATTTGTGCACATAGGAGTGATCAGAGTGTTCCCTTAGTTTTAATCCTTGCATCAAAAAATAAAAAATGCAAACCAATATTTTTCTTAAACTCTATGTTTAATTTTTTTTTTCTTAAGCTCCATTTTTATAGGAACACTTGTGTTCTCACCCATGTGTGACTACAACCTTTGACCCATGAGATACTGAGTGCAATATCTGTGACTATATGTAGATATTTAGCAACATATTAAATACCTTTCCTGCTCTGAACTCCATTAGTTATTAATGAAGAACAAAAATCTTCTCTGAATGTCGTGCCCAGCCCAACACGAATATCTGTGCTAATTTAAGGTCCTTAAAATGTATCTAAAATAGTACATTTGACTCCCTCAATGTTTTGTTAACAAATGTTTTATAACCTTTCTGTGCTCATAAAATTTTAATGTTAAGGAGAAAAATATACTACTTATGACATTTTTCAGTGAGGCAATTAGAGAAGAAAGACCCTAAAACTACAGTTAACTGCAGGATTTATGATTATTTCTGACTTACACTTTACTTGAGCTAAGTGAATATATGTTGGCTGCCATTTTTACTCTGCAACAAGCTGTACCCATGATATCCTGCTTTTTTATACTTGGGATGCCATAGAAAGAGAATTTCAGTATGCTATCCAGATGGATGTTGTGTTTCATTAACAGAGGTCTGATGGGATGAGTAAGACCAAGATTGTAGGAAATGACAGAAAGGATCCAGATGAATAAATATCCTTTCCTTCTCCCAGACCTAGCAATGATTTAACATGACTGTTTTGCTGAAGTATCATTTTTATGGTAGCTGTTGATGTAAGAAAGAAATAAAACAAAGCAAGTCCTGAACCTCTTCCTAAACAAAGATATGAAATTGAGGCATGTCAACAAGATAAATCATTCTATAGTAGCATAAGATATGAATTTCAAAATGCCTTACTCAGGGTCATTTTACAATTCCCAATACAAAATTACTTTCATGTTATCTGTACAGTTACCTCCTTACAAAAACAGTGTTTCAGTGATTTTACTTTTCTTTTACTATTGTTCATCATGTTGCTTCGACATGTTATAATATAAAGGCACTTAATTTTTTTTCTTTCAAAGAGAGTAATTAAAAGGATTGTTTCAAGACTGATTTTTCAAGGAAATGTGAAGGAAATTTCAAGCATAAGTCTTGGATGTAGAAAGGTTGTACAAAGTCTGGGTGAGATAAGGTAAAGAAGGAGTTCATTAAGTGAGCCTATGTTTGACACATGTGAAGAAAAAGGCACAAAGGAATTGTAGGCAGAAAACTGAAATTGTTAAGTCTCATCATTTGGCATCCAGAAGGTAATAGCTTGTTAATTGTATATAAGAAAAATATCTATAGGAATAGAGAAAAATGGTCCTTTTGTTTCCCAAGTTAGCCAATGATAAATGCCAGTGTTTGCATAACAGATTGAAATACTAACAGACTATAAGTCTGTTTGGTATCAGTACTTAGAAAGCAATAACAAACTGAGGAGAGGTTGTAAAACAGGAATAATAACTAGGTAGATGGTGATGGGGAAGCTACTTAGTTATTTGTGAAGAGACAGGTGCAACTGTCTCTGCTGAACAAAAATTTATTTTCCTTTTGTGGCTTTGTGTTGAGCATTATTGTAAGAGGAGGAACTCAAAATGGCAGATGGGTAATCTGGAATTCAGTAAATAAGGCTGCAAAGTTATATTATAGACAAAAGCATCTGCTTCATTGAGGTTGTCTGATAATCACTGTAGGTGTAGAAGAGATTACAGGTGACCTTGCCCCTGATAGTCACAGTTGTATGAACCATCAAAGAAGAGGAATAGCTTTGCCCTTCATGGATCACAGATGTGACTAATAAAGATATGTGATAAAAGGGGTGGGTTGGCTGGTTAGGGGGAATCTTGGAGGCAGAGGACCTTGAGGAGTCCTGAGACAGAAGAAACGATCCAGAGAGGCAAAGAAGAACAAAGCAAGGAAGAGAGCTGCTGCAGTAAAAGATCTGCTGTGAGGTCAGTCTGGGTCTGATGGAGTCAGAGCTGCTGTTGGAGCTGCAGTCACAGCTGAGCTGGGTGAAAGCTCTGCTCAGACTCTGCAAACCAACACTTGCAGTCACAGTCCAGCAGGAAATAGCCACAGTCAGAGCCTGCAGCTGGACCCTGCAGCAGGAGCTTGCTGCAGTCAGAGTCAGGATGGCTGAGCTGTAAAGAGGAATAAACCAACACCCTTTTCGTGGTGTTGAATGAGAGTCTGTGTCTTGGCTCATTTCTACCCCTAATGAGAGGTCTGCTGCAACAATCACTATCTTTTTCAATGCAAAAGGGAGTAATAAGTAAATGGGACAGTGTTAAATAAGGACACAGGGAGACATAAACAGATATTAGGGAATGACAGAAATAATGGCAGAGTCCAGAAGTCCACAGATAGTTATTGGTAGACCTTTACAAAATCCCAGACAGAACTTTAGAGAAGGCCATGTGGTCTTTGCAACTGATAAGAAAGGGAAAAGAAGATGAACTTGGGAATTTGGGAATTTTTAGGTGCAAAGTTTTTAAGGAACTATTTAAGGGATGTAAAAAGTTCCAATTCAGTGTAAAACACTGCCTATCAGTACATCTGTCTGACCAAGTACTGCATCTGATCTTCTTTCTTACCTTCTGAAATCCTTTCTCAACTATCTTTTCATGTAATCTCACCTGTTCTGTGCAAGTGAGTACTGCAAAGACTGGTGCCAGCTACTGGTGAGGTTAGTGTGAGTTGATTTGGTGTCAGCAGCCAGGGTACACCTGGGGTGTGGGCACCCCAGGTGTGTCAGCTGCCAGAGGTAGGAGGGGTCTCAGTGGCAGCAACTGAATTGGATGAGGGTTTTGACAATCTGCCAGAGGGGACACAACAATGCATGTCTCATAAAAACAGCTATGGGACATGCTCAGGGATGCTGAGGGCCTCAGCACTGGCTGTAGAAGTGCAACTATGCCTCACAGCCCCTGTGCCTGGTGCTGGCTGTTGAAGTGGGAAAGTATCTTGCTTTCTCTAAACCAGTGTATTGTGCAGTTTGCTAGCTCAGCAGGATGAGCAGGGAGTAGTTCCAAGGGTATCAGGGAGGGTGTGGACCAGTCTGTGTAAACCTGCCTTTAGCTGAGCCCTGATGTTGGACTTGTATGTTAAGGAAACCTCCCTGTCCAGCTGTCCAGGAGCTGCTCTGGCAGCACCTGAGCTGGGACCAAAGCCCTTTCTCAGCTCTGCCCCTCACACACAGTCACACCAGCTTTCCTCACAGCCTGGCTCCAGCTTTCCATAGCAGTCTCAGACATCTTGATCCTTAAAACACTTTAATCTTGGTGCAATAACTAGACACAAAATAAAAACCAGAGCTGGTGCCTCTGAGAAAGGACCCCAAACAAAGGAGCCCCTGTTTTTTTACCCTCACAGTCTAAGCCTGTTAAGATCTGGGGGCTGCCAGCTCCGTCTCTCTGAGTGTCCAGTCACCTTTTTCCATCACTTGCCATCATCCACCCTGAGAATTATTTTCAGTGATTGGAAGACTTCTCAAAGTTATGTGTTATTTCTCCAGGACATATGCAGTAATTTCATACCATATTGTAATAATGACCTACGCTGAGGTTTTTTAAAAGTGATTTAATAATAAATCTCTCAGGAGGGTAGAAGTATGCAAACTTTAGCCTTATGCTTGACAGTACACTTGATGCAGTTGTTAATGAATCAATAAGGCACAGTCTCCTGTGTCTTAATTCCAATTAAAATGTTGGAACTATGTGAGGTGAAGCTGATGTCTAGATAGATAATTATATTTAATCATCTGTGTCTATGTGCATAAATAAATCCACATCATTTTAGTTGGTTGTGTGAGATGTGCTATTTTCTCTTCTGCCCAGTATGCTTAGAGATTTAAGAATTTCTTCCCTTCAATCTGGGATTTGAATACAGAATACAAAAAGCTTCTTATACAGAAATAAAACTAACAACATTTACCTTAAAGTAGTTTAGAACATTCATAGTTTTTAATAAAATTCACCGTTGATATACAGAAATACAACCATCATCTCTGAATTATGTAAACATATTTTCTCTTAATACCTGTAATTCTTGTTTAGATAATTTTTAAGGATTTTGAAAAATTGTTTATATATAATATAGACAACTCTGTATATTGCATCAGCTTGGCTGAAACACTACAAGTAAATTTGACTGGGATTGGACGTCCATAAATCTTTTCTGTACACACTACTTTTGCAGAATGAATTTGATGAGTGTGAAAAGATTTTTGATGTTTCTGAAGAGTATAACCAATTCAATAGGAAAATGTTACATTGTCTCAATTTTCAGGATTATAAAGGAAGCTATATTCTATTTTAGGCTTCAGCAGTTGGACATTAGGGAATCATATGCTCTGTTAGAAAGCAGATGTTTTTTGTAGACAGGCAATAATCTTGCTCTGTGAAGGGGAGTATGTTCCTTTATAAAACAGTTTGAAGACCAAATTCTCTACCCTCTCTCTTTGACTAATGAGAGTCTAGGTACCTAACATTCCCACAGAGTGTGCCTGGAGTTAATTAATCAGAAACATTGAGCACAAGAGTCTGTCTAAAGTGGTGGCTAACTCCTCTGCAGTTGTTTTTCTTCAATTTTTCTGGTTAGTTCTGCTTCCATCTACCAATTTGCTGGCAGCTTTGGGGAAGAACAGAAAAAATATTCTATTTTTGTTCATTTATTTGTGATCTAAATCTAAGTGATGTGTTTTCAATATAAAAAGTAAATTAAAAATTAAAAATCGTTCCACATATGAGGAAAGGACAGATGTTTAGTTTAATAATAGACAAAGTAAAATACCTAAAATCAGAATGCATGTAGTGTCTCCAAATAGATATATTTAAAGGTGAACTTTTTTTTTTCTTAACTTGCAATCTTTCTTGGTATCTAAACAAGCATTATTATTATTGACTTTTTTCACTTCCCCTCCTCCAACTGGCTAAAATTACTTGCTCATCAGAATTTTTAAAATTACATCCTTCTTTGCCCATTGGAAATCTGAACAGAAAAGACAGTACTGCAAATAGACAGGTAATACATGCACCTGCATATGATCTCTCTGTTATAAAAATTCCCTACATTTTGCAGCTAAGCAATAAAAAAAAATATTTTTGAGATTCAGAAAAATCATATTTTGCTTCAAATTTTACCATGGTATGGACAACCCTTTTCCTGACATATAAACTAGGCATCTTGTTATTACTTAAGTCACAAAAATGAGTTTGTGATGAAATAATTAACTGAAATTTATAATGATAAAACTTTTTAAAGATTCTGAGAGATTAATCAGAAAGCACATAACACTAGTTTTTCTCCCTTCAGGACACCAAGCTTTGTTGTAAACATTGTGTTCCTTGCAAAAATAGATTTTTACACCTATCAGTGGTCAAGTAAGACACTTGTGGATCCATCTTTAATCAACGTCGCATTTTTAAATTACATTAAGTTTCTGTTAGAATTCACAACTTAAAAGAGGGGATCATTAGAAATAATAAGGGATAACAGAGACAGTGATAAAAAACATGCTTTGTTTTCTATTTCTGATTGGAAAATGCACGACATCTGATTCTTTTGTCTTCCAAAACTCATTTTAGACAATCACCTGTGTATTATATGACATTTTTCATTAGAAAAAAAAAAATAAATGTACATAAAATGCAATGCTGATTATTGCTTAATTCAATTAAAAAGCAGCCATCTCTGTACCAAAAATTAAATATATTGTCTGAACCAAATATCTGCAGATAGCCAAGAAGGCTGAAATCTACATCTGAAGTGTAAAAAACAGATTAATTCCATCCCTACGCTGGCAGAATGGGGACACATGCACTGCTAAGTTAACCCAAACTTAGCAGGGGCAAAAAGTGCAAGAACTCTGCCCAGCATCACATTAAAAAAAAAAGGCTTGATGCAAGCACAATCCTTCACAAGGCTGTGTTTTACAATCTCCAAACTTCTCATCTCTCTTCCTCCCTTACAAGGAGGGACAAGCCTATAAGAAAAATGCTGACTAGTTACCTGATTTGAGAGACTTCTGTTTCTTTTCAGTGGACAGAAAACAACCCAAAGCAAACACCTCTACATGAAATTTCCCACACTGAGTATTTTTAGCTTCACCCAGATGCAAGGTTGGTATGTCAGCACAAAAATTCTAAAAAACAGCTTAATTTTCTTTCTTTTTGCTAATCTTCCATTTCAACCACTTTCTCCCCACATATACTGTTGGGCAGAGGACCAGAGGAGAAAGATTTCAGAGAGAAACTGAAGTAAAGTAGCCTCAAAAATTTTAAATACTTGGTGTATAAACTTTCAAGATATAATTTCTCAGAAAGAACTATGGGAATGACACTCAAAAAGCCACACTGTCTTTATTATTTATGAGATTTCTCCTAATTTTTATAAACATGTATATATCTGCTTGGAGTCTTGTTTTGTTGAGGTCAGAACATTTAATTTACTGTGAAGGAGTGGTATGTCTCTACTGCCATAGATATCTGCCCAATTTTTTTCAGAGAAAAGAAAGTGTCTCACATTCAGCTAGCTACATATTCTTTCTGAAATGATATAAAGCATACAGAAGTGGGCGTTTTTTATACTGAATCACTAAAAAGACTGTCTGTAGTTCTGTAAGTGCTAGGTTTATAGCTTTGTGGTTCTGGTTTTACTAACTGGTATTTTTCAAAATTGCTATCCTAGTAGATTCTTGCTCTGTTAACAGAAAGTGGAAAGAAAAGGTAGGGAAAGAGAAACAGTAATTTTTCTTCATGATTTTATCTGGCGATAGAACTGTGTATGCTGCTCATAATGCAAATGCATAAATAATATGCTGCTGACATAAAAGTGAACAGCAGCAAAAATGGAAAGTAGGAAGAGTAGGAAATAGATCTCATTATGTGGATAAGTTGGTTTATTTTAAAGTTGCTGCATTTTTTGTGTAAATTTTGAAACTTTCCTTTCTGGTTAATCAATTATTTCTTCTTTAACCCACTTGAGAAAATTTATGTCTCTTTGCATTCATCTCATTCTGAACTTAAATGATCTAGGTTTATGGTATCTGATAGGACATTAAGGTTGGCTGATTCTGAATGTGCTTTGGGCTCTCCAAGTTTCATGAGTTTGAGCCAGTATCTGTTGTCACTATCTGAATACATCATGGAAGTTTCATTCTCTTAGAAGAGGAACAGAGTCCATAGTTTCTCTAGGGATAGACCTACAACAGAAATGCAGGGAGAAGTTATGTTGATGAGAATGTTTGTCTAGTACTAGTCCTTGTTTTCCCCACATTTATACTTGACAGAAGATCAATCTTCATTAGCATTTTAGTTTGGAGCTGTATTACACTTCTGAAACAAACCTTCTCAACTTTCTTGTTTAATGTGTTTGGTTTTGACTGCCAAGTCAAAGCAAGAATGATTTCAGAGTCGAATTATCGGGAAAACCCACTCCAGCAGGACACCCTGTTTTCTCATGTAGTGCAGACAGGAGCATCCAAAATACAGGGGTTGTGCAGCTTATGGCAGTGCTTACAAAGCACTCATACAAAAGAAAGCTTTCAAACCACTGAGATGCATCATCATGTTTGAAATGCTTTATATGATGCCAAAACTAATTTGTCACTCACCAGCCCTCTGGTTTTACAGCTCATTCCTTTGCTGTCCACAGAGATTTTTTTTTCTTGTTTTGTAATTCCTGTCCTTGCCTTTTCTTTGACTACTGTATCTTGCTACTGAACCCCTTTAGTTTTATTTTTTAGTATTTTTTTCCTCACTTGTTTCTTTGTCAGCTTCTCTCTGTTTGGCTTACCAAAGGTTCAAGTGTAGTTTTTTTCCGTAGTTGTGAGAAAACATTTCATATCTGTCCAACTGTGGGCTGATGTCCTGACCCAGCTTCAGCCTGAGTCCACCATTTGGGGAGAATTAAGCTACTCCAGGGTTTTGTGAGACACTGGTTCTGCTCACCAGGTCAGATCCTCTCCCTGTCCATGGAGCTGCCCAGTCCTGGGGTCAGGGTGCCACAGTGCCTGCTGGATGCCCTGCTCCTGGATGGGGAAGCAGGTCTGGCTCTGTCTGCCAGAACTTGCCCTATTCCCTGCCCTGCATTCCCTCCTCTGCCCCAGCCCAGGGAGCTGCTGGCCCTTGTGCAACTTGGGCATGGATTGCACTAAGTCCAGATGGCCAAACTATAATGCCATGTAATTCAGTGTAGCTCTAGGGTCTCCATTGCCTTGACCTGCTAATTCACTTGTAATCATCCCACTACTTGTGAAAATGGACACAGTACCAAATTGTGTTTTAAATCACACTATCTAACCTCTATTTTGCATAATTAATACGAACACTGTATATTCACGAATGTTGGAGTGAGTACAGATGAGTTACAACTTCCTGTGAGGTCAGTGATATTTGTGAAACATTGAGGAGTTCTTTGATTTTTTTTAGTAAGTTCTTATTACTTAAAATAGACAAGAAAAATATTTTTAGCTATTTGATTGTTAGATCATTGCATCAAAGCAAATGATGCATTTTTCTTACAGATAGTTCAAGAACTGTGTTAGGTATAGTTAGCCTGATCACACACTTTGTGATCTTCAGCCAGAAATAATTTCTCTTGTCTTTTTAAGACTGTCAGGTTTCTAGTAATTTGCTTAGACTGATTAGACCAATCTATCCTTGAACAATGATTTTTATAAAAATGACAGTCCATTGTTCTGCTCTACGTCTTTCAAATTCTAACAATGAAATCAGGGGAGGAGAGCTTATATTTCATCTAATTTCCTGTGTGAGGAATGCTACTCTTCTGTCATTCTTCCCAATCTTATATTCAGATGTGTAAGAATAAAAAAGTGATGTGACAATAAGCTGACCTTACAACTTTATCTGAAGGTGAAATATCTTTCTTGTAATGTAGCAGCAGAATATGTTGCCTGAGAGAGAGTAAAAGTTATGCAGTTTACCTCTTTGCTGCTTTTTATTTTGGTGTCTTGATCTGTTTTTTGAACCTTGAAATTGAGATGTTTTATATTTATATTAGAACTCACGTGAATGAGAAATCTGGTTATACCTCTTCATACCTCTTTCAGACCTCTTTCAACACTTTCAAGATTTTACAAGTACTTACAAGGGTATGAAAGACAGAGGACAGCAATGTTTCTTTCATATAAATGCACACAAATTTGTGTTGTTCCCTGAGACACATCAACAGAACATTTGAGTAATATCATCAAAAAGCTTAAATTTAATCTGTTATCACCACCTTTTAGTATGCTGTCCATAAGATTCAGACCTTTGAAACTGAAATAAGAGCAGCTGTTTAGCTGATATTAAGAAAAGTTTCATGTGTTAACACCCTATGGCAGATGGATACTACATGTATCATAAAAAGAGTGTTCACCAAGAGGCAGCCATGGATTATCAATTTATGAAGTTTACTTCATACGTTGTTCTTTGTATCTCCCATATTTATCTCTGAAAAAAATTTATCCAGTCCATTGGCTTTTCTCTCCCCCTTAAGTAAATAATAAAGTACTTCTTACTACCATAGTATTCTAAAAATACAGAATCTAGTTCAGTTTCTTTTAACCCTAGAATTACATTTTCAGGGATATTCTTGTTTCAGTTTATGTTTTTATTTATATTTTTCAATTATAAAATTGAGTTTTTATTTTTTTAGAAAAAGATAAAATCTTATTCTTATGTATGGAATGAAATCCTATTAGGCAGAGGGTTATGTGACTTCCTGCAATACCTTAAATTTATCAGAGTTAGATTTCATCTTGTTTTATATATTGTAAGACATGTTCCTTACAACCCTTATCCAAAATTAATCTTTAGCAGCTACTAGAAAATGTAAAATAACTGTGATAACAGGTACTATTCATGTGTAAATATACCAAATTGAATCTTTATGATTGATGGTATTGCTACAAATATAGGTAAAGATTTGACAATTATAAAAAAATAGTGGTTCCTCTAACAAATTGCCAGAGCTTATGTATTTCATAACTCTGTCATCTTTAATTTATTCTGAAAATTGTACTAAAGTTTCTTCAAATGGGGTCAAAGTTTCACCACAAATGGTAGTTCTTCAGCTAATTGAGGCTTATTTTTTATTGCAGTGTATTGGACATGTTAAAATCACTGGAGAATTACCTCATTATATCTTATTATTTGTTGTCACTTTAATGATGATTTATTCTTTAAGTCTTAATTTTGATCTGAATAATGTTTCCTAACTGAATTTTAAGTTTGAATTAATCTTTTTCTAGAGTATGTGTTACAGTTAGCCATACTTCCAGTATTAATCACAAGAGCATAATATTGTAAATACTTCTGAATATGATTTTTTAGTTTCTTTTAATAAAATAAATACTTTCTGTCCTTGAAATTACACTGCTCAATAAGCTGTAAATGTTTTTCTATTACATAGTAGTGCTCAAACAGAAATTAAGTAATACATTTTTTGTTTTACAGGTTTAGGTATATTTTCCCTTCATTGGGACTGATGAGATTTACAGGCATTTCATTTGTTAGGTTTAAAATTTTATTTTTTCTTTTGTTGGATATATTAGAGGATAATTCATAGTATCACTTATATAAGATAGCAGAAACTGTTATATTCTGGATGTGAAGTCCAGTTCTCCTTGCATTCATGCTGGAGGTAGCCAGGGGATCAAGTTCCATGCCAGCTCTTCTCTCTGCTCCCTTTTCCATCATGTGCTCTTTCCAAGAGAACCCTCCTTGATTCGATTCTCGGTTTTTTGCTTGGCATTTTTTCCCTTTTGCTGACTACCTTTGAAAAAAAGTGTCTTGTCCATTACTTTCTTGTCTTCTGGTAACCCAAGATTTAAGGGTAAATATTCAAGTTCTTGTGTCAGTGATACTGTATGCTACTTGTTCTCTATTGATCACGTGGAAGAGTGATTAGGGCATATTAGCTTAATCTACATAATTATGTAGTAGTGTCCAAAGAGATCAGCATCAGGCATCTCCAAAGCATGTAATAGTGCTTTCAGTGAGTGGGGTAAGTGTGCATATACTGCAGATGAGGAAACTGTGTGCCAGAGAGAGCAATGTTAATAATGACAGAATAATGAGGTGAATAGTATTCCCTTGTTTTTTTCACATCCTGTTGAAATTAGGTACATGGGTACCTATGTTTCTACTTACAAAAATATAGATGGAAAAAGAGAGGTAGGGCTAGTCATAGATGCAGAAATGTATGTTATATATAATATCTGCGGGAAAATATCCTGCTTTTATTAGTATGGAACACTCCCAAAATATTTCTTGGCAAAGAACTAAGGATCTTGCCTATGTAATGTCAAAAGATGTGTTATGTGACATATTTGGCAGAATAAAATCTTTTAAAGGAATATATAAATATCTGTATGCTAAATGCTAACTACAAATACAAACATTTATAATCTGTCCTTCTTTAAAAACATTTTTGTCTGCTCAGCATAAAATGTAGACTGTGATAACAGATTCATGGAACTCAAGGGTAAGCAATGTACATGATGAATTTTTAAATTTTAGAATATTGAAATACCTGAAATACATTTTGAGGAATTTCTGAAGTGTATTACAAATGTGTTTTATTCAAGTACTTCTTAGAAAAGATCAGCTCCACATAAAAATTAAAGAGGTGAAAAAATTCTTGTAAGATATTGTAGAGGAGATAAATGCACTGAAAGCATCATGCATTTGTAAGAAGTTTTACAACCAGATAGGCCTAATTTATCTGCATAGTGTTATCAGTCACTGTAGAGTCTAAAGCACCTAATTTGTTGATAAGCATTTTTCAGCAAATTTTAACAGTGATGGTCACTCTAGTTAAACTGTTTTTAAGTTTTCCAAGAGTTCCATTTAGATTGCACAGATATTGAAGTATATACATATAAAATTAAGGTTACAAATTTGGCAGACAATGCAGTAGAAATCAATTCTTGCTAATAAATTTCAAGATAAATTAATTCAGTTTCTCTCTGAAAAATTGGCTATTTTGCCTGAAATAGCTTATGAAATTATTTCAAATTTTAAAATAGTTATTATTATTATTATTATTATGTTCTGAATGTAGAATAAAGGTGGAAAAATGGCATATGCTTCCTTAGATGGTCTTCAATACAGAGCAACACAGATGTATGTTCAAAAATAAACATACATTATTTTTCATGCAAGCTTCTCAATTTAAACATCTCTCCCAGACTTGAATACATGTATGAAACCTAAAAATGGAAATCAGAAGAATCCCAGGTCTCTAAATGTAGTATTATTTATCTAATCCAGGAATATATTTGGTAGGTAACTATACGGGTGAGGGTTAGTTGGAAAAAATAATAATATAAAAACCAGTTTAAAAATCAAAACTACTCATCTTTCTAAGGTCAGTTGACTCTCATTTGAATCATTAAGTTTTAATATAAAATTTGGAGAATGAAAAGTGTTGATATAGCTACACATATATCTAAAACCATTGCTGCTCGAGACTAACAATTTTTACTGGGTGAGTTGCTTTCAAGTATGTTTTTATGTGATGTGTGCATTATAATAGGAGCCAGATATTGACAATAGACACTTTGGTCTATTGTCAAATTCACATATGAATGAATGTGCATACAGAAACTATTTCATACTTGTTAAATTCCTTTATTCCTTGCACAAGATGAATATGTGTATTTTTAAAAATATTTGTGAATCAATATTTGACAGAATAAGAAGTTAAGATTCTGTTTTGTCTTTGTTTTAACAGGAATTTGCATCATGGCTTTTTAATCAGACAGCCAACCTGTCCCTTGACCTAATAAGAGTACTACTGGGCATTGTGACAGGTAATTCAAATTCACCTTATTGCTGCCACTGATGACAAATAATTAAAGACATAGAAAACTTCTCAGCGTTTTAACTCAACCACTGTAACATTGAAAATTTCTTTAATAAAAGAAGTACACATTTTCAGGTTCTTATTTAATTAAGCATCATGCTGAAGTAATTTAGTCTTTAATAAAACACGCACTTGTATATGAATTAAGTGATCTTGGTATAAGCAATACATTATTAACATTTAAAATTAATAGTTTGCAAGTGACATGGGGTTTTTTCCGTTAACACGGACTACTTATTATTTATGCATGTTTGCAGTTGTTCCCAGCATAAATGAGGCTTTCCAATATTCATGTTATAACAGATATTTTCATATTCCTTAGTTTTATTAGTTTTCTTAGAGAGTATGTAAAACTTCTAAATCATTTTTTAAGGTCCTTAATGTTTTTTTTCAGAAGTAATGGTAATTAATTAGATAATTTTTTTGAGATGTGAGCTCTAATTTCATTGTCTTGTGCTCAATAAACTTGTGTATGACAGCTTCTCCCCCTGAACAAATCTATTTTATAGACCTGCTGTTATATTCTTGACCTTTACCATGACCACAACCCTGAGGTATTTGAGCTGTCAGATAAAAGAGTGGAAAGAGCCTGGTGAAAAGTTGTAGAATGCAAAAAGCTTTGTAATGCACTGATGAATTTCCTGCCAAAACTTCACCTCCATTGCTGTCACATTTCCTTAAATAATAGTGAGACTCTTTCTCTAATGGGCAATGGAGGCCGTTAGCCTAATGAGAACTTGCAGAGGCAGCCTGCCATGTGTCTCTATCTTTTAACTGAGGTGAAACAATCTTGCCTGGCTACAGACAAGTGATGAAGAAGCAGTCACATTCAAATGTACCTGTCAGTAATTAATCTGTTTGGGCTTTTTTTTTTTTCCCCTAGTATCCATATATACTGTTCTATGTTCAGTAGAGCATTAAATTGCTTTCCACTGGGAGGAGGTCACATTCAGGGGTCATCAGAACCATGTTACTGGGTGGAACATGCTTGATTCAGACAGGCTGTTTCTATCAAGAACTTAGCATCTGAAATCTCCAACTATTCAGGAGATTTTACATCAGATTATTTTCTAATATTATTCTGGAAAAGCCAATTTTTTAGAGTCAATTTCTTGCTTTGGTACTAGATCTTCTTTTTGGAGTCAGGAGGATGTGCTATAGAACAGAGATAAATCTAAACCTTTTGGTACAGACTTATTCAAGCCTAGGTCTGGTCTAAAATCTTCCTGAAGTCCTGATCCTTGAAAGTGATTAACCTTTTAAATTGAAAGTAATGTATTTTTCCTAAAAGTCAATCAGCTTGTTTTCAATGGATAAAAGTTACATTGACTCAAAACATATTTTTGTTGCAAATTACTTTTTTCCTCCTAGTGTTTTTCTTTTATTTTTTTAATTGCAGTCTTTATAGGTGCAAAATATGTCCAGAAATAAATTGATTATTTTCAGTTTAGAAGTGCATGTTCTATATAGGAATAATGAACAAAAAAAATTAGTTTCTTTCCACTTTAAATGAACAGTATTTTGTAGACCAAATGAAAACATTACACTGCATGGATTAAGAATTATTCCTTCCTCATCTCTTCCACTGTTAAATTATATTTTTTATATCAGTATTTATTAAGGTCTTATGAAAGACAGATTATTCAATCAATAATTAAGAATTCACAGCATTTAAATGAAAAATGTGTAAGTTAAACTAGGAACATCAACCTTGTGTCTATCTAATAAGTACAGATGATAAATATAGAATTTAAATGCATTTATGGGGATATAATTTTTTTCAATTGTTAAATTTGTAATCCTTTATCAAGAACACAAAACTGAATCTTATGTCTAGTTAAAGATTTGCAAGTCAAGCATGAGTTTCAAATACTGAACAAGAAATTGCATAACATGAAAAGCCAATATTTTTTTCTCCTTAAAAGATATTATGCATTCTGTCTTACTTGACTTTTGAAAGTGTATTTCTAAAGGTGATAAATTTACTGAATACTAAAAAAATCTATACACAGTGATTCTGTTTTTCATTTTTAGATGAAAATATTTGTGCCTAACATTTTTACTTGGATTTTTAATCTGAGAAATGTCACCTAAATATCTCATATATTATTTCAGTGTTTCTCTCTTTCATTGATGATTTGGTTTTTTAAAATTTTCTTATCCCAGTTGTTTTCATTTCCATGTACTGCATGAAAAGCAAAGGAAACTAAGCACAAGGCAAAGGGAGTTAATGTGTTCTAACTACATTACTACTTAAACTAAAACATGTTCATGATTTTTTTGAGTGCTTTGGAACACCAGCAGTAGTTTTGGAAATTACAATTGCAGTCCTAATTGTAGAAATTAATGTTTCACTGACTAATTTCCATTTTCTTCTTGTCTTCCATAAGCTATCAGAAAGATGGGCTGTCTAGTAATTTCACAGCAATATTTTCATTTTCTAATTTCTTTAAGCCTGATATTTTCACTTTTTTTAAAGAAAA
The DNA here is from genome assembly GCA_030060385.1 of Muscicapa striata striata. Lineage (NCBI taxonomy): Eukaryota > Metazoa > Chordata > Aves > Passeriformes > Muscicapidae > Muscicapa > Muscicapa striata. The sequence continues at coordinate 1,647,203 of JAREIS010000014.1, read as the reverse complement.
GAAAGGCATGAAGATATTAACTTCCTGCTGAAAAAGTAAATTCTACTCCATAATTTACTCCATAATTCTATAGTTGAAAATTGATTTAATTTTTTTCATTTTTGCAAGTTTTTTTGTTGGCCTTTGTTGAGAAGGACATATATATCCTGCTCTAAAGCTTCTTTGATATTCTTTAATATACTTGGCTGTGCTTTCTGAATACATAAAATAATTACTGTTTTTTTTAATGCAAAACTGAAATGGTCAGCCAATTAAAACAGTATCAAATATTCAAAAAGGGGAAAAGATGCCACTCCTCTATAGTAGCAGAATATTATTAGAAATTATCATTTAAATGTGTTGATATTTTGATAAAAGTCTAAAGTCAGTTCCTTATCATGATTAGAGAGAGAATATCCAAATGAGATTTATCTACAGATTTGAACTGAAAATGTCCTTCACACTGACTAGAAAAGAGGAGATAGTAGTCAGGATCTGTGGTGAGATATTTTTTTTCCATTCATACTTACTGAGATTGCTTACAGGGATGCAGCAATATGAAGAGTTTTGAAACTCTCTAAAAAAGTCATGTAGTCGCAGGACAAATATTTGTCATGTGACATCTTCCTGTACAGTTTATTTAGTTTGATATTTTTTGAAACCCATTTGCTGTTGTAAAAATTTATCAATTTTATAACTTCATTTTAGCAGATCTTGCAAGAATTTGTGGCTTTCTGAGAATCCAGTTGAATTCTTATTCATTGATTTGAATAATAAATGTGTTTTACAAACATTCAGCATGCCTCTTTAAAAGTTTATGCATATGTTAGTTACATGGAAATCTACAAGAATCTGATGAAAGAAGTTTTCTGGGAGTCAGAACTTAGTGCTAAATTTAAGGCAGTAAATTCACCTGCCTTCAAATTTTTCATTACTCTTTCAATCTTCTTCCTTTCCCAGTTTCCTGCCTTTTTCTGTGGTATTTCTGAATGAGTTGTCTGTCAAACAAAAAGACAAAAAGAAACCAATAAACAAACAAAAACCCTCCAAAACCAAACCAAACAAAAAATGAAACGCCAAAAAATGAAACCAAACCAACCAACCAACCAAAAAACAAAAACAAAAAACAAAACCCAACGAACAAACCAAAAAAAACCAAACCAAAACAAAAACAAAACCAAAAAACAAAAACCAAAAACAAAACCAAAACCATGCAAGCATTCATGGATATGAAAAACCTTCTTTCTACCCTCAGTACATTGATGGCTGAAAAACTTTTTGTGTTGTCTCATTTATTGGACTCTATTTCCCTCAATGGATGAATTAACTGAAGGACTTAGGTTGTCATGGTTTTTGACTTTAATTTTACTAATTATTTTTCAGCTTTGTTTTTTCTATAACTGTGACCATTGGTTTTAACTGTAAGAAAAATGCTATTTGTGAAATGTTAGCTACAGCATCCTATAATAATTACATATAGGTGAAGAGCCTTATGAGATTTATTTCTTAGCAGTCCAGAAGGCTAACCCTTCAAATGTAAGAATATTGTCTCAGTAATACACAGGTCATTATACATATTAGAAAGTCAGAGATATTTTGCCAGATCCATTTTTATCTCTAAGTATGCCCTGACACTATTTTACTGGCTAATTGGTTTGTGCAGCATTATTCCAGCATGAAATAACAGACATAAAACTTCTGTGAAGTGTGACTTTTGTGTCATCCTTCTAGTTGAAAATAAGGTTGCAGACTATAAAATGCCTTTACTTTAATGAGTATCATTGCTGTATTCTATAAGATTTAATTATAAATTGACTAGTTCAGCTTTATACAAGGCCTTGGAGGTGAGGGTTTTGGCATGGCAAAAAAAGCAGTTTAAAAAAATTTCTGCCTTCTGTTTGATCTGAAAATCGGAATTTTTATAGACAATGATATGCTGTACAAACTATAAAGCATTTTAAGAATTCTCTGAAGAATTCTGCATGCCCAGTATTTGTATATTGAATTTTCAGGTGTGCAATAACTAAAGATTCCAGTAAGTAAAATTTTGATTTTTCACAGACCATTGAAGAACATATTTATTCCCTATATCTCTCTAAATAAGGATTACTGTATTCAGCATCTTAGACCATATTGATTTTCTTTTTAGTTTGTGAACTTTCTGAAAATTGGCAGAAAACTGGACAGTCTGAGAATAAGCTGAAAACTGAAGAAAATATTTGTGCCTGAACCCATTAATTATTAACTTTTGCAGACACCTAATGCAAGTTGCACAGTGCAATGCTCCTATTTAGTGACAGGATAATAAAGATAGATAATAAATAAAAAGCACAAAAGTTACACTGTCTGTTTTGTAACAGAGAATTTCCACCCAGAAAAAAAAATGCATCAATATCTAATGGGTTACTGTAAATTAATGTTGAATAATCGTTAAGATTGGAAGCAATTATGGTTGGAAGAGACCATCAAGATCATTGAATACAACCATTATGTACATATATCTCAATTCAGTGCTATCTTTTGCATGACTTACAAACATGCAGTTGTTTTCAAATTATATTATTCTGTGACTCTCTTTGATCTTTCAATGAAAGTAGTTAAGAGCATTTGTTTTTTTAAAAATTTGAAGTTACATTATAAAAATATTCCCAATTTTTGTATGTATAACTAATCTATAGTATATTGGTAAATAACTGATCTATAACTATATGCCACTGTAAAAAGTACTTCATTCTATTGCTGCTCTATGCAAACTGAAACACAGAAATCTTCTTAAGACTCTTAAGGTTTTTGAAAAGTACTTTTCTTATCTGGCACTGGCTGCATCTCAAAGTCCACATGTAACAAAGGATATCAGAATAAAATTTTATTAAGTCAAAATAAAGTTTAATATATTTCTATTGAGGAAAATATTCTTGTTACAAAGGAAGGTATGAAAATAATTAATAATTTGAACATGCACAGAATTCTTTAAATTACAACCTTTGGTAAAATTTAACTTTACAGATTTTGACATGAACCCCAGAAAACTTATGAAAGATGTGTTCACTAAGCAGATATTTTCACACATCACTACTTCTGAAAGGACCATGACAATCATTCTCTTCTGTGCTGCTGGAGGAAATACTGGTCTATTGATTTGTCTAGATCAGGTCCTTGGGAATCAGGAGCTTATATTATTGTGGATGAATTATTTACTTCTATTAAATTCTGTCTTGGGCTGTTCATAGGAAAAGAAACCCACACAAGATTGACTTCATTATACATGAAGCCCACTTTCTGTTAGCAGACCAGCATGTGAAGAAGGGTGAGGTGCAATAGCTACAACTAGTTAGTGTTCTTCTGTCTGGGGAAGATCTATCAATCAGACTGGCATGTATAAATGAAATAACATAATCATCATTTTTTGTTCTTTAGTTAAAAAAAAAAAAAAAAAAAAAAAAAAAAAGCAAAAATTATACTCCTGTACCTCTTCAATCATATTTACTAGCAGTAGGATAAATACTGTGAGGCCTTAACATGAAATTGAATTTCAGAATTCCTTATGCGCAAGGAGTGAAAAGGAAGATAACATGTTAAAACTCCTCCTAAAAGGAGTTGAGAAGATAGACAAAGCAAGCATTTTAATTTTTTAATACCATTGTTGTTGTTTAGAATAACAATAGAAGAGCTATTCTAAATATTCCAGAATATTTAGAATATTCAGAATATTCCAGCTATTCCAGAATAGCAATCTGCATGGTTTTGATGAATATGCAAAGAGGGATTTCCAAGAAAAATGTGACTGAAATAGTACTGTAAATTAGGGTAATGTTTTTAATATATATATTCATTTTAAACCATAAAACAGTACTCCCTGTAATAAGCAGTACATCAACTTATTGCTCAGTCTTTCAAGACAAACTATTCCAATGCCTGAAATACACAACAGGCAACAGCTCTGCATGGATGGAATAAACATTGCCATAGCAATCCTTTAGATCTTAACTTCTCCCTTTTCTTGCAGAATACCTGAGTCTATACTAGTTTATTTTTCTCAGCTGCACAGGCTAAAACATTTCAAACATGCAGAAGTTCTTTGAATGGAATCACAGGAAACTCTGAAGCTGTACTTTTTCACTCTTCTGCAAATTTTAGGAAGAAAAAGCTGCCACTTTACAAACTTGAATTTCTCTTAGCTCCATGTGTTCAGCTTTGTGTAAATCTTAAAATGTAAACCACGACACAGTACTTACCACAAGAATGTATGCAATATTTGAATGGCACCTATTAAGAAAATCAGGATTTTGTACTCAGAGTGTAACTATCTGTCAAAGGAAATGATTTTGCTGATAATTTATGTGGGCCTTGTCTTTCATCACTATTTATCAGTGTCTATAGCACTATGACTGTTTAGGATTGTCATTTAGTTAACAGTAGCTAAAACAAGATACATGTTCTTTGCACATCTGCAGATAGAGCTTTCCAAATTTGCTGGGTTTCAGTTCATTAATTTTACTCATGCACAGGCCCACATCAAAAATGCACAAGTCAAATGCTTAACTTCAAGAAAGGATCAGACTGAAATGATCATAAAAGCAACAATAATGGGCGAGATAAAAGACTTCTACTACAAGATCTTGTTAGACAGTGGTCAATTGTGGATGCAAGAATAAATTAATGCTTCCCTCAGTTTAACCTCACAGCTACTGACATCATGTAGTTTAATAACTTCTGAACTGGAATTTGTCTCTACATCCTTCTGTTTGATATCACTTAATAACTGCAACAGCAGTTATATTGGCACAGCATGTTGCCAATAAGTTTCGCAAGTTTTTTGCACACTGAGTAAAAAAAAACCCAAATTTCAGTTAGTTCAGAATTAGTTCTTGAATATTTCTTTTGATTATTTTGGGGTTTAATTTTTTGTAAAATAATGAATAACGCTTATCTCTCTCTATTGCAATCATATATTCCAATAATTTATTTTTCCAGGTAAAGAATCCCAGTTTATTAAATATTTCTTCATACACAAGTCTTTTCATACTTTTTTTTTTACTTTTTTTTTTTTTTTCTTTTAGCTGAAAGGGACATCCTCATCATTCAAGATACATAGGAATTATACAATTGTAAACATTGCAGTATTGCTTTATAATTTTTTTATATATTTTTTTCCTCTTCTCTAGTATCTCAAAATTTTGATTGCTGCTAGGAAGTGTTTCGTAACATTAATCACAATAACTCTAATGCTTTTTCTAAGACATTAATTTAGAACACATTTTCATATATATGCACACATAAACTTTTTTCCCATCATTTTTTCTTTATGCTGATTATACTGAATTTCTTCTGCTCTTTTATGGTTCGGTTATTTAGCATCATAAAACACTTCTGCAACTATTTGCTGTCAACTTTAACCTTTCTAAATAATTTTTATCTAATCATATATATGTCATTGTTTAATACCTTTTCCAGATCAAACACCTAGGAATATACTAAAAAGCACAGGTTCCCTAAAAGGTCACCAAGGAATAGTTGTTAAAACAACTGTTTTTTCCGGTTCTTGGTTTACTGTTCTTTAACCAGGTGCTAACTGTTCAAGGTAATAGCACATACTTATTGTCCGATTTAGAAGATTTCTATTCCAATTAGGCAAGTGTAAAATTTCCTAGAAGAGCACCTCATAAATTAGGTCAGAATGAACTTCCAAAAATACATCTGAACTTAAAAAGATATTAGCACTTGCTTATCAAAATAAATACATCTATATATTTAGATATTTAAATACTTTTAGAAGGTGTCACGAGATAAATTTTAGCTGTCTTGATGGGCAAAATAGTGAGTTAATGAATGTGCTGACTTCAAATTTCATGGCCATTCAAAAAAGACTTCTTATATAGATGAATATGCCACTAAATTTAGTGATTGTGAAGTGCTCTAATCCCAAAATGCATTTTAAGAGTTAAAGTTTACAAGTGCCTAGAAATCAATGTCCAATGTAAGTTATTCTTTTTCTTGTAATTACTTTTTAAATTACCAAAATTAAGAATTTTGCTTTCTACGTACCTGATAACAAAAATTTACAGTCAGTAGACACCCTCATATAAACCCAATAATTGTAGATTCAAGCTAGAAGGTTTTTTTAATTTAAATTTAAGTTGGAATATGTTTTAATGTATTTTGGGAGGAATTGTGATTTTTTTTTTTTTCATTTATTATAATAATTCTATATAGAAAAATCTGTATAAAAAATGGATATGATTTTTATACATGGGGCAACCTTATTGTTTTGTATTATGTGGATGCATTTACTTAGTGACTTGTACTTATAGGTCACTAAGTTGAGTATATATATATATGTACAGTTCATAGAGGTGATAATAAAGATGATATATAAAAAATTTCATATAAAGTTGTTGAAACCCTAGAAGAAAACTTAGGAAAATAATTCTAAAGCATGTATCAATTTGATAACACAAGCCCTGCATGAGAGATAAGCAAATATTGAAAGTCATTGATATGCAAATTCTATACTATGCTTATTGCCAAACCAGTGAAATATATAGTGTTGTCCCATCTTTCATCATCACTGATAAACACTATATTCTCCAGGGAGTCATTTTCAGTACAGGCACTGTAGATATCTATGTAGATTACTAAAATTAATAACAGTGTTTTGGGCACAGAACATGCTGCTTGACAATGCAAAATGCCACAAGGAATAATCCAAATAATACAGGGAGGAAGCATTACATTAAGCGTAGATGATGTGAACTACTAATACATTTTAATGTGTGGATTCTTTGTGTAATGAACATTTTCTATAATGTGTTAATTCTGCATTATTTTGCCATCCCTTTCTGTATGATGGCTGCCTGTTAATAAGCAAGTATGCTTTGCAAAGAAATTGCATTTCTAGTGATTTGGGTAACACTTGGTAGAGTTCTGTATTACTGTGCTACATAGAATAACTGGTCTGATGTGATAATGCATCTGGCCAGTAAAACCAGTAATTCATTGCCATGCTGCTATGATTATGGATACAGACTCAGATTTCTGCGCAGCTTCTTCCCAGGCTGCTGCAGGCCTCTTCTATTAGTGACTGTTTGGCCACTATGTGTGAGCAAAGCACTCACACTTCAGCATCCAGCCCAATGTGCCTGAAGTCCCACTGGCTGTGCACTGAGTGATTAAATGAACATTATTATGGGAAACATGCAAGTTTACTAAGATTGTTTTGATTTTGTGTCAAAGCTCTTAGCTAATAAGTAGCTCTCTAAGCAGTTGTTCCTCCCTACTTATCATCTATTGTATACTTTCCAAATTCCTAATTCTCGTTACTGAAGCAAATCAAATTCTCATCCATCTCTAGCCTATTGTAATATTGATATGCCTCTAACACACAGTACTACTGACTATAATTCTTTAAATTAGTGCTTTCCTGGAAGTTTGCTTCAAGAGGTTGGCTTCTTACTATAAGATAAATTACAGTAATGCTGGCAGGACTTGCATCTAGATTACAATGAAAATGTCTGATTCTTCTACCTAAAAAAAAATCAGGGAAGTACTTACTAAGCACTGATCTCATATTAAGAATTTATTCCTTTTTAAAATAAATAAGTGACACAATTTCTCTGTTGCATGCCCTCATCTATCTAAGTTATATGGTAGATTGCTAAAAATTAAAAAAAAAAAAAAATGTGATTACTGTCCATTGAAAATAAATATTTTCTGAGTTCTTTGCTTATCATGAGACTTGCAGAAATTTTACAAAGCTATAATGAGATAAAAAGGAAATTTTTTTACTAAAGCCAGTAAGAGTAATGTATATGTAAGTAGATAAAAGTAAATAATAAAAAAATAACCTCACCCTTTTAATCCCTACCTATCCATCTGAGGGTTTCACTCAATGTTCTTGTAATAAAATTTTCTTTTCTATTATAGTTGTAGAAACCATTGCCCTCAACCAAACACTGACTCTCAGCAATGCACCCATAAATCATCTTAGTCTAAAAAATGCAATAACTCAGTCTGGTTCACATCATTGCTGACACAATTATACATTTATTTTTTGCCTCTACTTCCTTGTTGCACCACATACATATGAAGGAACCATTCAAAGGAGAATCACAGAGCAAAGGTCTCTGGTGGCATATGAGCAATTGCCAGAATCTATACTTCATAATCTATTGGAAAAGGGGACAAGGAACAGTTTAAACTGTGCATTCCTACCCAACTTATATGCAGTTTAGTGAGAAAGAGATACAAGCAGTCTGTTTATATTACCCTGCAATCAGGGCTATTACATTAATTAGACTGGTCATCAGCTGATAGGGATTAAATAAAAATCTTTGGACTCTCTGGTATTCCCAGGATTTTCAATTTCATTTTCTTAAGACAATGGAGAAGGCTGGTAAGACAAGTAATGATAGTGTCTTGAAGTAAGTCCCAATTGCTATTTGCTTGGCAGGAACCATGCTTTTCCAGAGTGGAGTACATTTCAGTATTGTGCCACGTATGCTATATTTTAATGGCACTTGATAGCTCTTGGTTCAACTCAGAGATCACAGCTGACATTCAGTGAGTGGAAGACAAGATGCTGTTGTATTTGTAGCTTCTTCCTTAACAGTATCTACTTAAACCATCTGATGTAACATTTAGCATATCTAAAAATTTCTTCACATTTTTTTGAATACCTGCTTATGAAAAAGGTTAATAGAAATAGCATGATGGACAGTAGTACTATCACAAAGATTTTGAACAAACACTGCCCACTTCTGTAAGCTTTTGCTCTTAAAGTACTGAAGTTTATGAATTATTATAAACAAGGCAATCATAAACACTAGAAGACCCAGAATCTAATTTACAAGTGAGAAACCAAATTTTTCTTGTTATTTGCTATGAAATCTCTTGCACTGAAACTGACAGTGTGCATGTTACTTAGAGCTGACAGTACTGCAGTGTGACCCTGATCAACGCTATTAAATTCAACAATAATTTTGATTCATGGAGATATTTAAAATTATACCTCCTGACAGGGAGGTAAGGGTCTTTTACACATACTGTCCAATGGACTGAAGGAAAAATTACCTATATATTATGGCTACATAATTTGTGGCAAATGTGACATTGCTGGAAGGAACTTGAATTAAAGAAGTCGTGTGTGTGTGTGTGTGTGTGTTTGATTTTTTAAACCTCTTTTTGTGTAAATTCATATTATTCCATAGTTCTTCTGAAGTTGTAGAAATAAATGAGATTCTATGTAGGTTATTCATGATTGAGATGTGTTCATGTCTGAAGTTACATTTAGCAACGCAATTTGTGCCACCCCTCTTAGTATTCATTTTCTCACAACCCATGATTTTTTTTCAAACAGGGATAATTCTAACCTCACTTAAGTCCATAGCATTTTATTGTCATATAAAAGAGTATATTTTGTAGTATTCTAAGTCTAATCATGCCTCTCTCTAATTATTAAAAGTAAAATTTATCTCCTATTTTCTTTACAAAAACACACAGCAAGATAATAATATAGTACAGAGAAAAAAAAAAAAAAGGTGAAGAAATATTTTATAGAGAAGCATTAGGAAGCACAAATGAAAATAAACTGCTAAACATTAGAAGTTCCTCCTCAGCTGACCATTAAATTTAACTGTAACAAAAATTCAAGGCATATCAACCCTAATTTCATTAAAGAAAACTGTCACAATAAACAAATCCTCAGAGTGGAAGAGCTACTAAACCTGCCTTTTATGATAATTTCTCAGTTCCTTCTCAGGTCTTCCAAATAATTTCTTTATGCATGTCAACATGTACATGTATATTTGGTCCACGATTAAGAACTGTGACTGTGATTACCTTTACCTTGGGATTTATTAGTCGTTAGGTAAAACATCTTTTTTCCCTTGGTTTTTGCCTCTCATTTAAATCTTTTTTTAAACCATGTTATAATTGTAAAAAAAATGAGAGAGTAAGGTTTGTCTTTTTCTCTAGCTTAAGTTCCTTGGCAGAGAAGATGACTCTGGGGAGCCAGGGTTTGTCTCTGTTAGTTAAATCAAGGATATCGATCATGACCTGAGCATAAATTTCTTAACTTTTCCCTGGTGATAACTTCCAAGTAGGATTAATGTTCTTTAGACCTAGCTCACAAGAAATTAATAACTTTTGTTTTTTGGCAATTGTAACTTTTGAGTCAGTTGCTAGATATAATTATGGATGCCATATAGAAATTCTTACCAACTTGACTTAATAGAATAATGTTTATTTTTACCCTACTTTATCAAATTAATACGCTTAAATTCTGTGCCTATACAGCATATAATGTATTTTAAAATATTAAATTAACATTTTACAATACATTAGCAAGTAATAAAGGATGGTTGTAAATTACTTTTAAATTTTGCTTCTTTTTTAATGTGATTTAAAAATCTACCGGTGCCTGTGTCTGACCTCCATGACACAGCCACCTGAGTACATAATTCTGTGCCAGATAATCCATATCTTCTTTTAGATGATTTATTCCTTTTCAACCTATTAAGCAGCCCTAGCTAGTCAGTTTGGCATTCTGATATTACACTGTTAAAAGACATTCACAGTTCCTTATAGATCTGACTGAAGGGTCCAATTGCTCATGTCCTTTCAGCTCTCATTGCCAGTTCTCCTAGTGATGTTACTTTCCCAGTCCTGCAAGAATTTTTTAAAATTCTTTATCAGAAACCCTAACTTTAATTATTCCTTTTTTTTTTTTTTTTCACTGAAAACAATTCTTATTCTATGAGATCCTCCTACTTTACATATTTCAAGCTATATAATTTCAGATCTGTGAGAAAAACTGAAGGTACTTCTCTTCCTTTTGTGTTATTATGGCTTTGTCTTGCTGTGATTTTGTCTTCCCATTTTGTATGTACAGAATCAAAATGATTAATCTTTTATCTCTCTAAATTCTCAAACTCTACTCAGAATAACCTCTCCATATTCAAGGAATCAGATCCTGTTGTCCAGTTCTTTTACATTTGTAGATGTACAGGTTTATATGGTACTGAATTAAAAACATGAATAATCATGTATGTTTATGTTGTTTGTTTTTTTAACTCAGTTCATACTAACTATGATAAAACATTGAATTAGATCACTGTTCAAAGGCTTCTCCATGCATTTTTCCTCAGGTACCCTGAAGCAATCAGCTGTTCTCGTACATAATGCAGTGTTTGATAAATGACTGAGTATGGCAGGTATGACAATCTTAGCTCTATCATTAACTGCAGGTGCTAGAATTATATTATTTTCACTAATAGATCCAACCCTGAAGCAAACCTTTATCTTTTTTTCAAAACTGCATGAAAACACTTTAAAACTTCAACTCTTAAGATTAGTTACTCCCCTTATTAAATAGCATATCATGGCACCACTGATCTGACTTTGATTCAAAATCAAGTGGGTTTCAAATGGCCTATAACTTTTGTTCAGGTTCCTACAGTCAAATGTGGACTTTTGGAGTCAAATTATGCTCTCTATGCATAATCTGGAATAGTAAAAATGCTTGATTTCATTTTCATACACATTTTTACTGCATTTTATACCGTTGTGATGTTGAAAAATCTTTCAACTCTAGGCTTGAATTTGCACTTTTCTGCACTCAATCTGCTTATCTTAATTTCAGATACATTGGTGATAATTCACATATTATATTATGTGAAATATTAAATGCAAAGTCTTATTAGATTATCAATCATTTTCCTTTATGAACATAATATAAAAAAACAAATGCAGTACCATATATGACAAAATCAAGTAAGCAGTTTTTTGCGTTTTTGCTGACTGCAATTCTTCTTTCATTAATTTGCACTTAATTTTCAGATGGATTTCTTCTAAGACTCCCAAAATAAGCAGGAAATTAAATGTTTTGTAGTTAACTACATTATTTTATTCTTTTACTTTAGGAAACTATTCTTATTATATAAATATTATGTTATGAATATAACCACGAAGAAATAAAACCTATCTTTTTTTTTTCATCTTTCTCTATGAACTTACTGAAAATATTAAAAATGGAAGCTTCTACTTTAAACAGTCATATTATTTAATCAGAATACAGCTGGTATATGAAAATATAGAAACAATATGACATTTAGTTTTGTATATTACACCATTTTGCACATTCTACATTTGACTGGGCAGTGGATTGAGAAAATATGTAAGCATTGCTTTTCTAAGCTGCTCATTAAAATAACGCCTAACTTTCATGACTTTCCAGCATAATATTGAGCAATTTCTCACCTTTGGAAAACACTAGTGATACATATATGTCAGTGTCTTCTCAATGAACTGTATAATTTCTTTATGTTATTGAGATGTTCTGTTTGGGTTTTGTTTGTTTGGGTTTTTTTAAATTATGTGTGTGTGTATATGCCTATACACCAGTGTTATTTAATCTCTTTATTGATGATATAGATGAAATATGAAAGAGTGCATTGTCAGCAAGTTTGTAGATGACACCAAGCGGAGTGATGTTGACACACCTGAAGGACTGGATGCCATCCAGAGACCTGGACAGGCTTGAAAAATGTGTTCATGGGAATTTCTTGAGGTTTAACAAGACCAAGTGCAATGAGCTACATCTGGGTCAGGGCAGCTGCCAGTGTAAATCCAAACTGGGGATGGACAGATGAACAGCCCTGCTGAGAAGGACTTGGGATGCACGTGGATGAGAGGCTGGATATGACCCAGCAATGTGCAGTACTTGTTAGATCATTACTGTACTTAGGCCTGTATTAGAAGTCATAGCTCTACTCTTATGATCCAGTTATTAAAATTATTAGAAATGCCTCTGCCTGAATTAAGGTGCAAATGAGACCATATGCCAAAGTCAATATTATTGATTTTATTTAACATTAACTTTAATAAATGAGAGACAGATGGAGGTGGGGGTGGAGAAGAAAGAAATTGAAAAGAGATGAGGGGACAGAAAAATAGTGATAGGACAGACTAAGGAAAATATCACCATTCAGAGGATCCTAACAATGTCCTATTGATCTTCTCTGTCTTGGCAGTGAGGACACCCCAGAAAATGTAGAGTGTAATGGAATAATATATGTTTAAACAGGTGGGAATGCCCAGATACCTCTCCTGAGGGGGAGCAAGTTTGGCACTGTCTCCTGCAGCAGACTCCAGCAGTGGATCTGTCGCTTCACTTTGCATCACGTTCACTCCTGTGGTGCAAGGTGGCAGGAATGAGTCCAGGGGCACTTTGGGGGTCTTTGATGGATTGTGACACCTCCTCAGCTGCCTCTCATGTGAATGTCCTGTGGATCTGGCCTTCCTGGGATGGGGGGAACAGGGGGTATACAACAGAACCCGTTTGTGTAAGGCAGGATGGGTGCTCACTGCCTCTGATCTGAGGTTACAGCACACCCCCAAAATTCTCCTCTCCCTGCCTTGGTTGGTGGGGAGTGTGTGCAAACCTCTGGGCAGCAGATGAGCTTGTGGGCCATGCCTCCCCCACCCTGAACTCAGCCACAGCTGATTTTCAGGACAGCTGCTGGGTTTGGCTTTCTTGTGACTACATTTTTATCCTTCAGCATTGTTTGCTTTTTCTTAGACCTGAAGTGATTGAACCACTGTGCCATCTTTATATTAAGTTCCTATCTTAAGGTGTCTTAACTCATAATCTAAAGTTTCCCTTAGGAGGCAGCTTCAGGCACAGGTGAGCTCCAGTGGTCAAAGCTTCTTTATAAAGATTTTAAAAGTTCTTCATAACAATGTTTAAGCCATGAACCATAATATCTCAGTGTCAGACATCTACTCAGTGGATATTCTCTACAAGCAATTGTTACAAAAATATTCTGACTGTGAATTTTGAGCATCATGGAGAACCAGAAGATTTAATTTCCAGAGCATACTTAAATTTTCAGAAGCATTCCTCCAGTTTTGGGCTAACAACATGCAAACATGCAAGATACTTATATTTCAGGCAACAGTATGATTTGGTTTAACTTGTTTTAAAATTTATGAAGCCTTTATGTGAAAAAGGTCATTCCAGCTAAAGCTAAAATTAGATAAGAAGTTAATTATTTCTTAAATATTTTCTGCACATTAATTCAACTAATTCTAGAATCAAGTTTTGTCTTTTCCAACACTGAATTATGCATGATGCAAATTAATTTAAGAATACTTTCAGCAAGAATCAGTAGAGCTGTCAGTTCAGATGCCATTGTTTTTGTTAAATGGAATTGAGATTAGTAGTCTAAAAGATGTGGAGAGCAGGATCTGTATCATGGGGCAGTTTTTCCAGTTGTTTTAAGAACTGACAGGACTTGGTTCCTGGATGAAATGTTTAGCAAGGTCCCAAGACACCCATAGTCAAAGCAATTCAATCTGCATTCTTGTTGTGCTGTGAGCGGTCATTTCCCCAGTGCTATCAGGCGAGTGTCAGCGGTGACAGCTTTACGAACCGTGAACTCCACTGGAAAAGTGCAGTTACTTATCTGGCTTCATCACTACACACAAAACACAAGTCAGGCATTGCCAAACTCTCTGCTTTTATAACAAAGTTTTCATGGAAAAAAACCTTAGTAGCTTTTTTTCCTGTCTTGCACTTTAAATAATTGTTGTACTGTTCACTATATCACATGTTCTCTGCTGTAATTACTTCATCCAAAATACCCAGTAATCCTGGTTTAAGATGCTCCCACTTTTTCTTTCCAATCCATACCACTGCTGTTTGCTGTTCCATCCATACAGTTTGTACCTCTTTAACCAGTCGCATTTTGTTGGCAGCAGCTACTGGTGGAATCATTTAGTGAGTGGGAACAGCAAACTGATTCAGATTTTAAAATGAGTAATCCCACCTTCTGTGCTCATTACAAGAAGAGCATGGAATAGTTTAAATTGATACTTCCATCAAACACTTCTTATGAAATCACCTCTTGACACTCCCAAGTTTTTTGGTTTCTTTAAATAGTCAAATTTATTTGGAAAACATGACGAGGCAATTTTTATTTATTTTTAGAAAGGAAGCTGATAAAACTAAAAGAAATGTTTCATTGTATAAAATTGTTTCAAACACATTGAGCATTGTAAATGAGCAAGTTAAGAAAAAAGTAAGAGGGAAAGGTGCAGAACTAAGGATTCAGTGACACATTTCTGAGTCACACTAAAGCAGCTGTCTTCTACACATGACATCTTGAGCTCTACTGCAGCTTCTGTAAATTGCTGAATTTGCAGCTAATTATTTGATTGCATACAAAATGTGAATAATGAATGGTACTATAAACACACTATGTTTTGATTTTTCCTCCTAGGAATAAGTGTAGCTAACAACGGAAATTATATATCTGTTTAAGAAAATTAAAAAAAAAAAAAAAAAAAAAAAAAAAAAAAAAAGAGAGAGAAGATGAAAATGTATTTGTGAATATGACTATATTTCTATGTTGTATGACATATAACATATATATCTTTATATATATCTCTGGTTTTCCTTTCTAATTTTATAGATAATTGGATAATTGTGCAGAATAAAAAAAAATCCAACAAAATTTTACTTTCATCTCAGGTGAAATCCAAAGAGGAAAGGAAGTATATATAAATATTCTCATTCTATGGGATGCTTTTCAATTTGCCCATGACAAACAAGCACTAAGAAATTTCTGTGTGTATAAAAACCTATATTATAAAGTAGTTGCCTTTAAAGACATCTACAAATACAAGAGGATTTTACGCACATGTTGGTAATGGAAACCAAATTTAATATCTCAGGGTGATTGGATATTAAAATGAAAAAATTCCCTGTAATCTACACAAAATCAGAGCATTATAGAATTAAATATTTTTCTATAAATTATCTTTATGATTCACCATAAATGGAAGGTTAATGCTGACTATCACAGTGCTTGTGGAATCAATTTTAATCTCAGACACAATTCTATTCTATTACGTGCATATATATACATAACTTTTAAGTTTTTTACTTTCCTCCCATTTTACTAAACTAAGTAGTTTAGTAAAGTTACTTAACAAGTTAGTGTAAAGAGCAGGAAACTATTTTCTGGCTTTAAAAATGCAGAAGAGATTGCACTCAAATGAAGGAACAAATCTGAATCTTTAGGTCAATACATTAAATCAGGTATAAAAGAAAAAAGAAGCTAAATAAGAACAATTAAAACCTGTGCTGAAGAGCTCAGCCTTGGAAATTGTTCTGAACTGAAACAATTTACTTTCCAATAGCAAAATCATTTACTTCCTGAAACTGAACAAAGTCATAATTTTTGCTCCAAGGAATTTGTGAAGATCAAATCATACCATGAATCACTTACTGAAATTACAAAGTAATTAATAATATGACTTAGGCTTCATTTTAATATCTGTTCCCTTGAGGGAGTTGTTAGAGTGCTGGACATCTCTCATCTGTTTTTTTTTTTTTTTGTGTTGAGGGTTGTTGCCCAGCGGTTTTTAAAGACGTAATCTTTTCATGAAAGGCAGATGCAAATATTCATGAACATAGTTTGCCTTGAAAAGTAATTGAAATCCCGCTTTTCATCCTGTTTGACCACTTTTTTTGGTACTTCCATCTGCATATAATGAAAGCTAATTTCACCTGGATTATGTCTTCAATGTCTACCAATGATCTTTACTCAAAAATCTAATACTACTTGAGGCTATCATTCAGGTGACACTGCTTTTCCCCTTGTATCCATTTTTGCAAGTGTGTATTGGTGGAAAAAATTTAATAAATTCAATTATGTTATTTTATATTAATTAAACAAAATACTATGAAGAGAAGAACAATGCAGTGGCATGACTTTAGATCATAAATGTGGATATATGTTGCTTACATTACTGGTACTCTAATATGGAATATGTTCATAAGATGCATGGTTATATAGTTTTTGCAGTGACTGGAAATTGTTGTCAATATAGCAGTATAGACTAGAATAATTTTTAGAATAAGATATGATAGGAAAGTGTTAAAGAAGGTAGAGGGAGTTCAGCTGGGCTCTTTGAAACCTTCTAGTTATTTATGCTTCACAAAACTACTATAAAAATAACCAGTGATCACTCCAAGACTACTACTGTTAAAATTGAGGTCTTATAATGCAGATCTATAGTTACTCTTGATTTGCAAACCCACCAATTTTGGTGGACACAAAACATATACCATGCTCCTGTTGGTGTAAGGGTAACACCATTTTGCATCTTCAGCATTGCATTGTCTTCTGCTGCTATACCAATAGCTATTTCTTTATGTATTTTATTCAATACATGATTATAAATGATACATTAAAGACATGTAAGATTATCTCTGTTTACAATAAAAGCCATTTTAAATCATTGCATATCATATTTTAAATGAGATCATGTCATTTGTAATTGAGAACACATATATGAGGAAGTTTGTCTATTTCTTTAATCTCTACCAAATAGCTAAAATATTGTCTAAGTAGCCTATGCCCTCCTTCAAAAGAATATATTTCTCTCAACTCTATAGAACTTAAACTTACATTTATGCTTTTTTACCTTTGTAATTTATAAAGGAAGCTGAAATCTTGAAAGTTTTATGCCCCTAATATTTGATATACTTTATATTCTACATATCTTTGTGATTGGAGAAAGAAATAGCAGCATAAAATATACAACTCAGGCAGACAACTTTTAGATTTATTGGAGAAAAAACTAAAATGAACTGTTGAATGGAAATGTACGGCTCCAAAAACGCACCATTTACTGAAAACATGTATTGTAAAAATTTTAAATCCTCCTATTTCTGGATATTTCTGTATATTTCTATAGTTATGTTCAGATCTTTTATTTTCAGTAAGCTAGGCTAGCATTGGCTAGCCTCATAGACTCATCCATCAGTTTTCTTTCCTTGGCCACAGGTGTAATCCAAGTCTAGTGGTATTCCATATAGGTGCATTATGATGTCTTGATTACTTTCTCTACCAGAAGTTAAATAAATCTGTAATCTATATATGGAAAACTTCATAGTGTTTAAATAGAAATCTTGCTAAAATATTTACACATGAGGTGAAGTAATCAGTTCTAATATTATCTTTTATTGTTTTTCTATTTTCTTGTCTTTTGGAATATTACTATCTAAAATATATAACTATAGAAGAATTTCTGGTAAACTGTGGAGGTAAACTGTCAGTGCTGACTAACAATCAGTTAAAGTTGGTACATGTGCAGGTTCTCAATGACAATTTTTACCTACCAAGAAAGACGTGATTAGAAATAACTGGCAAATTCAATTATAAGTCATAAAGGTAAGTCTGTTTTCTCTGATGCTTTCTTGCAAATTCACACATGCAAGTAGGAAAACACATCTCAAATTAGAATTAATTTTTGTCGTACCAGATTTAAGAGTCGGTTTTTTGTTATTTTGTTTTTTACTTTTTTTTCCGGAGTGGGTTTGGGTTTTTTCAATCCTCTTTAATACATAGAGGACTGTTTCAGGGGTATTTATTTGTGGTTTGCCTCTTCTTTGTTTTCAAGTACTCAATAGTTAATATACTGTGTAATATTAGTAAATTGTCTGACCATGCACTATGTTTAACCAACTGTGCTTAAAAATCCAGCCTTGTGTACCTTTGCAAATTTGAAAAAACACTGCTGTACCTTTATTTTCTTGCAGTCTTTCTGTAGCTCTCTCCTATCTACCATATTTGTTTTACAGTTCTAACAAACATAGTTCTTTTCTGTTAACATTTCACTGTGAATGATTGAATGTAACTGATGTATGATTTTTTTGTTCTTTAAAAATATTACCCTGAATCTCCAGCCTAACACTGACAGAATGGCCTGTATGGGGGCATTGTCCAAATAGTTTAAGAGTAAACACATTTGTTTGGATGCAACCCATAGATGTTTGGCAGGCACAAAGAGGCTCCCATAGCAGGAGGAAAGCACTCAGTTTTCAGAAACTCAGTATATCAGATTTATCTGTAAGTAGCAGAAATCTCTGTCTAGGGGAGAAGTCTACCTGAAATCACCACTCAGACAGAGGAGGATTAGATTACATCTTCTCAGTTGTAACTGACTACATTTATCCTTTTTATTTGCTGAAAAACAAAGAATCAAGAGGTGACCTTTGTAGTATAACTGATGCAATGTAGCCTGTATTTTTCAGCAGCTCCACATAGCTAGATGATTCAGCTATGCACTGGAAAACCACAGGAGTGCTGGTGAACAGTTAAAGATTTTAGTTCATTTTAGCACCTTTGGGGCAGGAGGCTGGAAGGTGATATTCATATTATACATGAGGAAAGTTAAAGAGATTGGCCTGGTCATTACTGATGAGACTAGTTTGAAAAGTGAGCTGGAGGAAATGCATGCAGGAGTGAGGGACTGTTTTCTTCATAGTAGAAAAAAATGGATTACGATTTGTTCCTTGTCAAGTGCTTCTGTAAAGGTCTGTTCATCACTATAAAACAGTTTCTGAAATACCAGTGAAGTACAGTAGTGGTATCACTGATATTACAAAAGAGTTCATGTGTTTCCAAAATTAGATACGTAGGCACGAAAGCAAAAATTTCAGATCTCTTGTAATTGAGAGGCAAGCATTGGTTCATTAAGAAGATTCAGAGGACCTAAAATCTATAGTTATATCCCTATGCAAGTACCATGAGAAAGTTTAAACTAAACTAAAGAGAATGAGAAAGTTTTGTCTTGTGATTCATAGCTCATCTACAAAAGCCATCTTTTTTACAGGCATCTAAATGCTGTTTTGAAGACATGCCAACAGTTGTTTAATGCTGCTTCCTAGTATGAAATAATCTAATTTACATATAGATTAAGAAACTATTTATGGCATCTGTGATACAACAAACAAATGTGGGGGTCACAAAATCTTTATTGTATTTGTTCAGTGCTGTTTGATTTCTGTTTGTATTATAGTCCCATTAATGTTGCCACTTTAACGTACAGCATATGACAAACATTTCTTACTGAAATGGCCTGTCTTCATGAAAACCTTATCAACAGTCAAGTGTTAGATTTAATTACTTAATTTAAATATACTTCAAGACTTAAACAAATTGGGGTATCACATATTGCAATTCTATTTCCTACTGGAGAGATATCACGCATATGTTCTCTATTATAAAAGCAGTCACAGTGTCACAATATTAAAAGTAATATATAAGCATAGTTATATGCAAACTAGGAGTGCATTTAAATTTTAAGGTTTTTTTTATTTTATAAAGCAGAAAATACAAAGAAAGTTTCAGCTTTGAGTTTGCTAATTTTTTAAAGTTTATGAGCAACACTGAAAACTAAAGTATTCAGCTGTTAGGATAATTACCTTTGTATCCTGAAGTCATTCTCTTAAGTAAAATGTTTCTGAAGAGTGCATAAGAATGATGTATATGTGGTCACATATTCCTTTTGCTAGAGAATGAAAAGAAATTACTTGCAGGATTTGTTGGTAACACTCATTTTATTTTATTTTATTTTTCTTTTTTTAACTTCAATGGTTTAGTGCATTTTAAAAATTTAATTTTATTGTTTCTAAAATATAATTGCTTTGTTATATAGTTACTTTTTAATTTGACTTTTTTACCTTATTGTGCCATGTGTCCCATATATTATCAGTTGCAGATTCCATTCTGCATGGTTCATATTTTATTCAATTTTCTATTAAATATATATTTTCTATAATTTTTTCAGGAATTGCTGTTTATGTGTGAAACTCTTAACCTTTGTACTGGCTGACTTTGAGATTTAATGGTCCATACTTAACATAGAATTAACATTAGTTTTTGCATTTAATATAGAATTTATAGATAATACATCAGTTGTATGACCTCTTCCTGTTTCAACTGTGTGTATGGAAACATTTGTCCTCTTTTTTCTTGTTTTTGGAGTTTTGTAGTTTTGTTGGGGTTTTTTGTTTGTTTGGTTGGTTGGTTTTTGGGTTTGTTTTTTTTTTTTTTTTTTTTTTTTTGAAAAGCCCACTTTTGCTATGTCTCTAAATCAAGAGAAAATATTAGTATTTTGAAAGTGGACAAAAGTTTTTGAAATTTAAGAGTTTTTTCAGCAGGGAGAATGTGGCTGATTTATACAGTCAGCCTACAGGATGGGGCATGGGCAAGTATACAACAGTAGTTAGGACAGAGGCAAGTTCAGGAGCTAAACTGAATGGAAAACTTCAGCAACAGTGAAGACATTGGATCTGAGGATGCCAAAGATATACTAAGACTTCATTCATGTAGCCAAGGGTCATACTACAATACATCTATCAAAGACTACTGAAGTAATACTGTGCAAGTGTCTTTGAACCATCTGAACTCCAAACTAGTGAAATGTGTGTTTCTATGATGGTTTATTTATCTAGGTAGCAAACAACATGCTTAATAAGAGTAAACTCTAATTTGTTTGTAAGCTTTTTTTCTTTTTTATAAGTTTTAGAAATGTATGGTCTTTTCCATACAAAATCTTTTCCAAGATCTTTTGATAATAAGATACAATTTGCCTATCTTCTTTCTTCAATTTATTAGGAAATGCAATGGCTTTGTAATGTTTTTGGGCCTGCTTGGCCCCAAAAATAAAATCTCTTTCAATTGAAACAGATTAATTCCATAGAGCACTTAATTCACTCTCTACTAACATCCAACCAAAAGAAATGGAAGATTTAACAAATGATGCCAGCTTTTCAATTCCCAAGGGAGGACCAAGCAGGTTCAAACTGAAGTAAAGTTAAGGAAAAGCATCCATCTATCCCTAACATATTTAGACAGGGAGATCTAGAGCATGAAGAATATGTAAGCTCCTTAGAGTGATGACTAGCTGTCATCATAGTGATGTGAAAAGAAGCAGAAGAGTGTTTTAGGAGATTTATGTGGCAATTTAGTTTAAACTCTGATAATTTGGATTGAGCAGACTCCATATCCTCAGTGAAACTAGAAGTATATAGGAGAAAAACAAAAAGGAAATTAAAGAAGGGGAAACTCCCCTGCCAAAACTCAGAAAAAACCATGCTCAAAACACATTTCCCTTGTAAAATCACCAGCTGGACTTTTTTCATAGAGAGTAGGGTAAAGGTACTTTTTTATCTTTCAAAGAACTCTGATTATGATACTTACTAGGTGAAATATTGCTCCCCACATTAGTTTTTTACAGTAGTCATTGTAAGTCTGAAATCAAGGGCATACCTTGTCTGATGCTCATGCCTATGAAGTACTTCAAAATAAAGCTGTTACAAACACAAAACCTAATATCACCATACTCTGATCACCAGGCAAAATGTTCTTCCCAATGAAGACACACCCACACCATATCTTTTTTATGCCCTATCACATTTCCTCCAGAAATATGATTACTAGAGAAAAAAAAAGAGGAATATTTAGTGATTTATGATGAAAGTCAGAGGAAATCAGAAATACCAAAATGGAATTTTGATGTTTTTCAAAAAATATGTTTTTTAAGAAGGGGAAGACTGGCTTGCTATATGAAAGGGTTAAAAGGAACAGCTACACAAAATGCAGATGATGCTGAGAAGTGCATAGTTTCTTACCACCATCAATAAAAATGCAGCAGTTTGGACCTGGCTTGTTTAATATTTCACATGAAGAATCCCCAGAGACTGACTTGACAGACACAGTGTTTTTGGAGTAAACCAACAACTTCAAAAGCAGAGAGTCACCGCTCCAGATGGTATATACACAGAAGTCTAAAAAAGCTTAACTGTGCAGTGGCTGAGCCAACAACAGAAAGATGCAGTCCTTTCTTCCAAGCAGCCGAATGGCTCAGGTGTTTGTGAAGCAGAAATTTTAACTGTGCACTGATTTCACTGAATCACTCAGAGTTGCTGAGGTTGGAATGGACCTCTTTAGGTCCCACCCTGCTGCTCAAGCAGGGCCACATAAGGTCAGTTGTTCAGGACCACATCCAGATTGCTTGTGAAGATTCTCCAAGGGTGAAGACTCCCCAAGGTGCTCTGTGCAGTGTGTGCTAATATTGGTTCAGTCACCCTCGCAGCAAAACATGTGGGTTTTCCATCTGATTCTATCCATGTCAACATGGAATCTCCTGTGTGTCAGTTTATGTTCATTTTCCTCTCTCTTTTAATTATGAATTTAGCAATATATTTTATCATTGAAAGTTATAATAGTTCCCTGGGAAATTTTAAACCAGCTAGGTCTTTACATCAATATGTGACAACTTGTTCAGAAATAATTAAAAAATGGGACTTAGAATACCATGAAATAATGAAACATACCCAGTATGATGTCTACAAAACAAAACAAAACCAAAACTCAAACAAAAAACAAACAAATAAAAAAAATCACTCAGTTCTTCATTTGAATTGTAGATGTCAAAAATGTAATGAATAAAAGAACATGTTATATTCAGACTAGCAGAAGTTTTTTCATTTGGTTTCATACAGAAGAGCCTATAAAGAAAGCAAAATATTAATGGAAAGAGAGGCAATGAAGATATAGATTATCTATATATATATAAAGTACATCTAAAAAAAAGCATGTTAAAATATATATTTTGACATTTTGGTCTATGCTGCTAACTACGTCCCTTAATATGTCCAGTTCCAAATGTAAAATCTTTCTGTAACAACCAGGGTGACAAGCTTTTCAAAAACAGTGAGTTTCTATAACTCCTTTGGTGGATTGTTCAGTTAAAAAAAGATAATGAGAGGATTTTTAAATGTTTTGAATCACTGAGTGGATGCAAATTTCTGTTTCTGAGAAAATATGTTATTCATATGGATAATATTGTGTGTACCAGACAAAATAATTGGGCGTGGGTTTTTTGTTGGGTTTTTTTTATTATTATTTTTGAAGGAAAGACTTTTATACCTTGCCAAGCACCAGCGACTCTTTATTTCTGGTATACCAGTGTCACAACTTGCATCATAAAATGTTACCTACAGACTGAAATTTTCTGCTTCCCCTTTTATTAGAAGAAACTGGATTTTCCTTTGGCCAAATATGATCATTATATTTAGATTCCTAGAGTGAAACAGTTGTTCGTTTCTTATCCTCAATGATAAAGTCAATGATGGTATGTATAGTAAAGTTAGTAGTTTTTTTACATGTAAGATGGAAAAAAATGTCATTTCTTTATTGAATGCCATGTAAATATGAGAAGTTTTTACAGATCATTTAACATTTGCTAGAAATGGAGTCAGGCCAGAGAGAAATAAAAAAAAGAAAGATGTCCAAACATAGAAAGTTTGTTCAGTAAATTGAATTTGAAGATTGAAATTGGAAAATTTTTATTTTAATCTATGTCAAAGGGTATATTTTAACTTTTTATTTTAAAGGTAATTTTAATGAAATATTTATCTTAGAAATTGATTATTTGCATACTCTGCTTCTTGTTCACCCCAGTCTTCTGATGTAATTACTGCTTAAGAAGAGTTGGTTAAAAATGCAGTATTATATATTTGAGAGCATTTATCCTCATATATTCCATTCGGAAAAGGTTGAAATACATTTTCAGAAACAGCCACTAGATGTGCTGTGCAAACAACTACTTAATGTGACCTTGCAGAGAAAATATATTCCATGATTGCTATAGTCATCCAATTAAAAAAAAAACAAAAACAAAAACAAAAACAAAGCAAAACCAAATCAAATCAAAACAAAACAAAATCAGATTCTTTACATACCTTCCACAACATTTCTCAATGGCAAGCTAAAATCCTGTTCATGTTGCCCTGTAAGATGACAAGTCAGCCTCAGATATCTCCAGCTTGCAACTGAATGGAGTGTGAGGTACTGTAAAAACAGTATCACTGTTGTAATAAAAGACCTCATATATAAAACATTAAATATGAATCAAGCTATTTCACACTCACAAGCTAAAAATCTTGTGTTTCAAGCTTTAGTTAATTCAGTCATCAAGATGTTCTGAAAACCCAAAGGAGCATAAATCCAGCTTAAGTCTGCATGTCCAAAGTGGTTCAAAAATATTCCAAGATAAAATAGTAAATACCCTGCCACAATCATTTTTGCAAGTCCCTATAAGGTAATTTAATCCTTAACCAGAAGGAGCAAGTACAGTCATTGAGGGAGTTTGTGGGTGAGTTTCCAACTGCACAGTTCAATTCATGATTCAGTACACAAAATACTTAGTAATGAGGAAACTCACACTATATCTCATTCAGAGAAACATTTACAGATGATGGTTTGGTGTTATATAGACAAAAATGTTTGGGGATTTGGGGTGGTTTTGGTTTTATTGATTGGAGGATGATACCAATGTTTCCACAATTCTCCTATTAAATTAAATCATCTAGACCAAAATGAGGCTTTGAACCAAAAGAAGAGTTTTCCATTTTTTTCAGAGAGTGAATGCTGTGCTTTTCACTGATTAATAAGTTGAGTGGAATTTCTACAAGAAACTCAGAAAATAAATTTCAGATAAATCTCTGAAGTTTCAATTTGTACTTGGACTGAGTGAGCAGTGTATAAAACAAAGAAATAATCAAAAATGCTAATTGTTTTTCATTATTTATGTAATTGTGAAGGGAATAATGAAATCAAGATGCTGTGCCTCATCAGAGTTGTGAACTGATTCCAAATATCTCCTCTGGGTTCCATTGTACCTTGTCCTTTTATTTAAAGATTTAACTTTCTGAAGTGCGTGGCTACCTTCAAAGGACTCTTAAGTCAGAGATGAAGAAAATAGAGAAAGCAAATAATGTTTGTTTATAAATATAATGTTTGTGTTATAAATAATGTTTAGAATTAAGTAGTGCAAGACTAAATATGCATAGTTAAAATTTTTGGAAAAGTCATCTAATATTGCACCAATTTTATATAGCTATATATCAAAAGCAATTGTTGTGCATATATTTTTAATATCAAAGGTAGAATCCTGTGTCTAACCTTAACTTCATTGTTTTCCTGGATTTTATTGACCCTTAAGTATTAACTCCAATATTAAAATATGCCATAACAAAATACACAGAGAAAAAAAAAAAAAAAAAAAAAGGTGTCCTTTTTTCACTGATTGATCTAAAAATAGAACTTTGTTCAGCATTTAACCACAGTATACTCTTGGCTGGACCAGCAACAGATTTAACAACAGGGTGAATGTTTTTCACTTTTCCTAGGTAATGAAAGTTTTAAAATTCCTATTATCCAAGTTCATTTTGTTGTACAAGAATACAGGACAGCAAAAACACAAAGAAAGAAAGAAAATAAGACAATCATTCTTCAAGACTAGAAAAAAACTGGATGAGAATTTGTTTTAAAAATCTTTAGAAATGTTATTCTTTCTTACCATCTGAGTGTCCACGTCTGTAAGACAGTTGCAAACTCTTGTGTCTTTGCATGTAAATGTCAAAAAGATGGAAACTTCAAATATACTTTATTAACAACTTAGTCAGTACCTCACTTCAGGGGTTTTTGCATGATCTTTTAAATGATTCTGCTGAAGATATGAGAACTATGTTAGGTTATTTATTTATTTTCATGAGCAAGCTGGTCTTCCTTAAGTCGACTGCGTTCTTTGCTGGTTATTTGTACAGTTGAAAACTAATATACGCCCCCAGTTTCTTTCATTTTCTATTCAGCCATCCTTTGCCATATTTTTCAATTAAACTCTGTGTTCACTTTTTTTTTTTTTTTTTTAGAAATAAAAATAATTGATAGATACAAAATATAGTAAGCATCTGTGAATTAAGTCATCATGCATCATAACTTTTACCGTGTCAAACTGTGGTGCCAGAGAAGAATTTAGTGGAATACAGATTTAGATATAATTGGCAGTGAGCTCAACATGCTTGTTTCTTCCAGTATAATATGCACTAAGTACACCTGATAGAAGGTTACTTTGTTTTATGCTGCTTTTTTAAACCACATCTGTGAGAAAGAGAGAGTAAAACAAGTGTACTTTCCTAGCAAAGCCTCCGAGCTTCAGTGTCATTAACAGTGATAGAAACCAAGAAATAAATTAGCCACTTGAAGCTAATGAATGCACTTACTCATTTACGATGTTTTGCTCACAACTTGGAAGGTCTCATTTATTGTCTTTTTTTTCATTATACCCCGGTCTTATTCCAAATTCATTCCAAATAATCACATCCCAAAGTCCTGTTGTTCTCTCTCTAACCTCATGACCAGATGTAGCACTGCATGCTTTCCCAAGAAACTTAGAAGCCCTGTCTGGCACAGCCTGAGCCCCAAATACACAGGCCCAGGTAATCCTATTCATACATGCATGCATATACATGGTTTGTATTCTCAAGCTTTGACTATCTGTATACTCTTGTAGCCATGTGATTTCCTAATGACATAAAATTTCTAACACATATTGATCCTACATCCTACTGCCCTTCATTACATCCTTGGAGATCAGTGTGCTCCTCCTAGAATACATTTGTCATTCATTACTAACGCCATAAATGCCCTGGAGTCCTAGAAGAGAAGAGTCTTGCCTTTTACTTTTCTGCCCTCTCACTATTAATAGATAACTCCCAGCTGCTATTTCATTTTTCTTCTGTCATGAAAGCTGTAACTACATGATTAAAATGGCATGCAGCTCCAAAACTACTATCAATTACACTAATTAAGGCCAAATAGAATTGAACAGCACTCTTTGTGGAAAACAATGAAAGCAATGTAAACCACTATTAATTTAAGGACATCATATGTACATATGACAGTTTCTACACATCTTATTATTAATTATTTTAGGTTTTCTCTTATAATGACTTCTCTAGGAGTCTATTTTGCTCTTTTCCATCTGAGAACAGAACTCCCAGATGGAATTATTTTAACTGTGTTAGTAGAAATGACCTCTTTTTACTAGAAAAACTATTTGCTTGGGTTTTGTTTGTGTAAAGAAAGCTCATTATGAATTTTTAACATTTGCCATCCCTGCAGCTACAAGGAGGATAACAAGTCAAGAGAACTTGACAGACCTGTAAGAAATATGTTCTAACTAGGTCTAAAGTCTAGTTTTACAATGGAAAATGAATGTTTCCTCTCAGTAGCTGTCCCTCAGTACTGTCTATCTGAAAGACACACTGCAGGAAATTACATGTAACAGAAAATTATATATATATAATCTAAGAGACTTTTTGAAGGAAGGGAATGCTCCTACTTCTGTTTTCTATCATGCAATTTTTTTCATTCTGAATGAGAAAGAAGCTGAAATTTGTCTAAAGGAATTGAAAAATAAAACAAACCACCAAACAATCTGACTTTAAATATTCAAATTATTTATTAAAAAATGATGACATTTTCTTCTCTATACTGAGATTTCCTATCTAAGCCATAATATCTCTCCTCATCTGCATGTAGTCATCTTCAAGTAAATAGTCATTCTGCTGAACCAGAATGCAAGGAAGATATTTTTCATTTTAAATGATACTCAGAACTGGAACATGTTTCCTCTCTTGGTATCAGCAGTGTTCAGTGCTGACCATCACAGTGAATTTCTGTTTTCCTGCATGTCCATGAGTAGGATTCTTGAAGGCAGCTGAATGAAATTATTCATCATGGAAAGTAACTGTGCAGGAAAATTATCATCCTTGTACACAATAATATTGATGGAACAGTTCTTTAAATACAAACAATGGCTGGTTCAAAGTACAAAAGAGTATTTCACAATGGAAAATAAGAAATACCAAGTAGGAATCCCTTCTTTCTAAGTTTTTGAAGCACAGTCATTGCCTCTTTATGAGTGTTTCTAGCTAGTGCTTCAAGAGGTTGAATAATGCCAACAGAAAGAGAATGAGGGTGAGTTGTTTAAAAGAGGTGCTTGAAAATAAAGGGTCACAGCAGCAGCAGTGACTCATTGTAACACAAAATGCTCTGTGGTTAAATTATTCAGACTAGATGGGTGTTGTAATTAAAAGTAGTTACCATTCCTCCCTCATAACATCCCAAAGAACTTTTCTTAACGAGTAGGATAATTTCATTAATGTATTTTTAGCCATCAAAAATTTAGAATTGTCTAACTCTCAATTTCTTCTAAATGCCTCCAAATTAACCTACAGAGACATTTCACACATAAGAGATGTTTTGGTACACAGTGAAAGTTCCAAATGAAATTTTGACACAATCTCATTTAATCTACAAAGACACAGCTTAAACAAATAAAAGCTGCACTAGTTTGAATCTGCTGGAGATTCAGCCTAACCTAACTTGAAGGCAATAACTAACATTTTGTTATTGATTATGTCTTCCCTATCACCTTGAGGCAAAGGTAAATAAAAATATTGAGATTTTTTTTTACTAGTATACTAGTATATTTTTATACTAGCTCTATAGATTTAGGAGCGGGCCTTAATTTGGTAGATGCTCTTTCTAACTTTTTTTCACCAGGATACTGGTGAGTATTGCTATAAAGATATAGGTAATGTACTCTTAAAATTATTTTTATGTAAAATGTGGTTTTAAAAAATCAGAATTCACACACAGCTTAAGGATCACACAGAAACAATGACTGTAAAATATCTTAAGCATGGAGGTTGACCAAAGGTCTGAAATCACATCTTGGAGTTCTGAAATATGATGTAAATAAACATTTCAACCAGCTCACAAAACAGAACTTACCTTCAGTTTTTGGTGAATCCACAAAAGGGCATTTTATTTCAGCTGTTGAGTTCAGTTCATGTTAATAATTCCAAGCCAATCAAATACATAAAGGGAAGAAACACTCTACCACCTGTCTTGTAAATAAGAATACTGATAAGTAATGTGAAGATTAATTTTGAATTTTTATTATAAGATATAATTTATATCAACTTTGAAAGTTCATAAAAGTCAGATGGTTTTGATTGGCTTATGTTAGGGTTGCTTTTTTTTGTTGTTTTCTTTTTTCCCCCAAGGGGCTTCTTTTGGGATGTACATATCTAACAGTAGCAAACAAATTGACAGGGGAAACTCTAATGACAATCTCATTTGTATGCACAGTGATAATATACAGTTTATTTAAAGGCTGCTGTTGGACAGACAATTCACAGACTTTGTTCCTACCTTTTGCCACAGGGATGAATTATAGCCACACTGCAAATTTGATTGTGCACAGAGAGCATGTGGGAGGAAAGCTGTGTAGCTAGAGGCTCAGAGTGCACCTTACTGAGACAAAACAGAAACAAAATGGAAAAAAAAAAACCAAACAAATAAAACATAAAATTGGTAAAAACTGAAAAAAACACATATGGGATGGGAAAGGGACACAGAGGGGAAAGAAGCTCTGCCCTAAAGCAATAGATGATTTGCTTAAAATTCTATTTCTTGATATGTTACTCTTTTAGACCTTTCAAGCACAGAAATGAAGAAATTATGGCAAGGAGATTGCAATAAAGTATTCTCTCATCTAAATAAAAATTAAGATAAACTGATTAAAGGAAACTTAATTTTATTGAAGGAAACAAAACTGGGTTCATCAATTTAAGACACAGAAAGCAAAAATAGGTATGAAGATTAATTTTCAGTCAAAGAAAGGTAGAAAAGGTCATAGAGATTATTAATTTCAGAAAAGAAAAGATAAAATAGGATTCAAACTTTATTAAGCAGATCCAAAACAGATGAAGTGGAATATATGAGTCATTAAATTCCATAAGAAAACTCAGAATAGACAATATTTATATAATTTTGTACCTTAAAGTAAGGCAGAAAGTAATAAAAAAAGGGACTAATTATTAACTGAATCCAAAGCAAGGTTATATCTTAAGGTATACTTTAGAATCCATTTTGGGAATTTTTTAGATTAAAACAAGGTTAGTGTGGAAAACATGTTTTGGTTTAGCAGTGGTGAGGGGGAAAAGCCTCTACCCATGAAGTCAGTACAGTCAAAGAGTGGTTGGTTTTGACATAATTTCAAGAAATTCCTCATTCATGTAGTTCAAGTGGGAAGAAAACATGTTACTGTGACACAGTTTTCATGTCCTCAGAAAGCAGAAGATTCACTGACCCAGCAGTACATAGAGAGGACTCTAAAAGATTTATGTCTAAGAAAGATGTGCTTTAGAGAGAGTACTGGGTTTGCGTGGCCAGGTTTGGGTGCTGCAGGGGTGCCTTCTGCAAGGAGCTGCCAAGGCTGGGACAATCAGCAATGACAGGAATGCCTCTGTGATGACATATTTAGGAAGAAAAAAAAAAATGTAATTGCTCAGATATAATTATGGCCAGAGAGAAGCAGGGTGAGTGATCTCTCACTGTCCTTACCTTGATCCATGAACATTTGTTATACTTTTTCTCCCCTGTTCCCTTTGGAGGGGACAGAGAGAATGACTTTCTTGGATGCCTGGCTTCCAGACAAACAAATAAATACTTTACTTCCTGAAATTAATTACAAGCAAGACAAACACAATAGAATTAATATAGAAATAGTGGAATATATGTTTTCATACAACCAAAGAAATTGTTACAAATTTGCAAATGCAGTGAGATATTCTGCTAACAGGTGCTAGTGTACACAAATTCCTCAATGTGCCTTTCAGAAATAAGCAATAAGAGAGAAAAACTTACACCAAAGGTCTAGCATAGAATGCAACTCCTGTGTTTTCATGTTCGTATTTCTCAGATTTTTCTTTTAAGAACATTGAATTTCAATTTTATGCAGAATGAATCAAAAACACTCTGCTCTAGATATCCTAATGTCTACTTCAGAAGAAAAGATTGTTTCACAAAATTAAATCTATTAAAATCTCAGCCTCATGATTGAAAAGGAAAGCATATTATGGAGAAGTCCCACCTCAGAGAGCACACATACTCTCACTACACTGCTGATAAAAATAGCCATATACTTTTGGTTTTCTTTCCTTGGTGTATTTTAGGTAATATTGAGACAATAAAACATTATATTGATTACCCTTCTTTTTGTGCTTCATCTACAAGTGCAAGATCTATATGTAATTTAGGCTCACGCTCCATAGAATTACAATAACTGGGATTATTTTACCTTGCAGTTCAGTTTTTTAAGTACACATCAAAAGGGAAAATATGTAAAACATTTATTCTTTGCAAAGCTGTTTTTAAGGTTTTTATAAATTGCTGTTTAGTTTCCTGGCCTGAAGACCTTGGATGAGGAGGGTGCAGATCTCCTGTAACTCAAGTGTTTACCTGTCACTTCTCAGAAAGGAGAGTTCAGCTACACTGACATATTGTTGATGCAGATACCTTTGGCCATATCAAAAAATATTAAACATTATTTAGAGCAACTCTTGTATTTAGGCAGCTATATCTGTCCAAAGATACCTAGTTTAAAGCAAACTGAACTTATTTACAGGCTCAGGTGTTGACATTGATTAGCTCTGCCTTGGTTGTAAAGTGAGATAAGACACCCCATCCATGTGTAGCTACCTGAACTTGTGAGTGTTAATTTAGAACTGAATCCCATATATAGAAGAGACTTACCATTTTAAATAATGCAGACTGATTTAAACCAAGAAAGATTTAATCTAGCAGGCTAATTGAAAATTCCTCCCAAAATTCAACTATTTTGTGCAGAATGGTTTGACCAGCTTTAATTACTAAAACTCTTCTAAAACCTAAGATGTTATCATTTTAATAAACTGTGTTTAATAAAGTAGTGGTTAATATTTTATCTTGTATATGCTTTTCAATCTGCAGGAAACTTTATGTGTGCTTTACTGAATAATAATTTAAATTCCATCTCAGTATTGTAACATTCAAAACATTATCCGTGATGGCAGATAATTATGATTTTGTCATAAAGTCATAGAATCATAGAATATTTGGGATTGGAAGGGACTTCAAAGATTACCTACCCATGGGCAGGGACAACTTTCAACAGATTACATTAATGTAATCAAAATATCCAAACTGACTTTGAATATTTGCAATGTCTGGGCATCCATAGCATCTCAGGACAACGTGTTTTAGTGTCTCACCACACTCATAGTAAAGAATTTCTTTCTTATATTCAATCTTAATCTACCATATTTTAGTTTAAAATTATTTTTCCTCCCCTATCACAACTGCTGTCCCCTGGAATTAGTTTTATTGATCAGTATTGAATACTTGTACTAATAATATTTTTTTTTGTATTTTCTTTTACTACCTTCAGAAACTCTACTTAAAAATATGCCTAAATGCATTTTATGACATACCTCATACACCATATATAACTTTGTATATTAATATGAATATAACAGCAATTTACTACTGTTTTTAAATGTATGTCTCCAGTCACCAACAGAGACCACTGAAAGCAAGCTGTCTTTTCCACTTCTGTTCCTCAAATCAATGTCAGGCTGAAGATAATGTCTTCAAGACTAAATCACTTCATATGTCATCGTCCTCAAGGTCTTTGTCTTGTGTTTAGTTTTTACTCAGCAATCAACATGGAAATGAACATAGTATCCTTGCTTAGTATCCTCCTTAAAAATATTTTTTTTTGTATTTTCAGTATACTTACTTTAATAATGTAATGACTGTATTAGATGTTGCTATGCATGTTTTTGAAGTAACCTTTTTTGTGTATAAATAACAGAAATGTAGTCATTTGTCAGTTCAAATTTATCTTAACATTTACACATCAGAAAGGTTGTTTGGTCAGTCAGCACAGCACTGTGCCTCAATCAGTCACCTCTGCCTTTTTAGTGTGACATGGTTTTGTACACTGTCATGCTAGCTGCAGAAACAAGCTCTTCATTTCATTCTGGCTCAAAATGTCCTGGTAAAACAGTAAACACTGACATATTTATTCTGAATAATTTCCTCTTTGATAAGTTTTCAACTGAACAACTGAAAAAAGTTGTGTGAGGATGAAACTCAGGAACAAGTTGATTCCCAATGTGAAGGAGGAAGGGTTGTACAAGCTTGTACATTATTATGTCATGTGATGCATTTATGACAAAATTTATGTCTTTTGTAGACTGTCATTAATATCCAGTACCTTTAGTATCCCTTGCAAATTGGCATTTGGCATGCCAACACTGGAAAACTTCAGGAGATGGATGTTCTCAAAGATCAGTATTTCAGACTTTGATCTACAAAAATT
This sequence comes from Muscicapa striata striata, assembly GCA_030060385.1. Taxonomy (NCBI): domain Eukaryota; kingdom Metazoa; phylum Chordata; class Aves; order Passeriformes; family Muscicapidae; genus Muscicapa; species Muscicapa striata. The sequence continues at coordinate 1,613,306 of JAREIS010000014.1, read as the reverse complement.
GCCTTTATCTGCTGATTTAAATGTCAACAGAGTTCCCCTTACTACAGTAGTGACTGAAAATTCTGCTCCAAATGGTCAACTATGTAACAGGTCAAGATGTTGAAATGAACATTAGTATTCAAAGCACAATTTTTAGGAAGTTCTAGACATTCTTTTACCTCTGTGACTTTGGGTAAACTATTACACAGCAATCAGTTTCCAGTAGTGTTTTTGATCTTTCTATTTGGGGTTACATTCCCAGATAATGTCATCAAAATGGAAATTTAAATTTAAAAAATAAATAAATAAATTGTATTTTATAATTCGGGTTATATTCTGATTTCTGTATGTGAAATTATTATGAGTTTTTTCTCTAAAGTTTGTCCTCACCAAATAGTACTTCAACTTCAAAACTAAATGCCTTATCTAGGCATCAGTAATGAAGTAATTAATTATCAAAATATAATAGACAAATATTTGCAAGATTTCCAAAGCAATTATGAAAACTAGGTTCTAAATGAATGGTTTGCAAAATTATCTTGTTTTACATAGAAAATTTGTGCAACTATGCTCTTTTCAGTTTTATCCTAGAACTTTTTTCTCTGAGATCCAATAATTCTTAGAGCTAAAAATTCTTCAGAGTTTTTCTATGAATACTATACAGCTCTGGAATTAAATTTGTAGAATATTTCTCTGGAAGTTCCATTTAGAGAAAATCATAGCCATTTAACAAGGAGATGCTTGTGACCACCTTGTGACCACCTGAAGTATTTCAGTGACGTGATCATCAGAAAAGTAGAAAATATTTCCACATTTCAGTAGCTTTTTCTGAAATTTTTTCTATTCAGCCTAAAAATTCAATCTTCATATTTGTGTTTTCCTATTGAGAAAGCTGCAAATTCTTGGCCCAGGTAGCTTTATTACATTATTTTAATCCATATAAAATTGCTTGGCTTTTTTTGGTGTTTTTTTAAAGTGTGTTAAAAAATACCCTCACACAGTAGACCCAAAATAACAGCCAACTTGAGCTGACATAGAACATCTCCCCCCATATGCACAGACAGAACAGTTGAAAGTCTTTTCTCCTGACACTTTTCACAGTTTAGTTTGTGGAGTGAACATGTGCCTTTGTGACATGAATGTGTTTTGACATTCTCTGACGAAATCCCAGCACCTCTTTTATGACAATACTCTGACGAGCAGTGTGCTGTTACAGTTGGCTATATGAACCTCTCACTCTGGGACTGTAATTTGTACTGAATCATCTGCTCTGACATAACTGAGTCCAGGCTCATGTCATGCATTGGACAGCTTGTCTTACCTGCACAGAAATCTAAACTACCTCCAATTGCCTTTATCCTTCTATCAGATCACCTTTTCTCTTTAGACCCTTTTAATCTACTTCTCTTCTGCTGCTCACTTCAACCTAGGCGAATGCAGATGTGACCTAGGTTGCCAAACATGATCTTGTGCTCTGGAATTTCACATCTCAGGGTTGTGCTTTTTCCATTGTGTAAAACAGTGAGAGAGAAGGTATGTGCCTCTGAGCCATGAATCTTGGCCTTGCTGCCCTGTTAACAAGTTACTGCCCATCAGCTGATCCATGACAACCATTCATACATGTACTGCTGCCCCACACTACTTAAAAAGAGTTCATCTCTTCTTCATTAAGATGTAAGTTACATCAATCAATTCTGCATTTACTAGTCTGTAACCTCTTGTGCACTGATTGATAATGATATGTGCAAAGGGTCTTGGTCAATGATAAATTTTAGAAAACTCAGAATTCCTTACTCCTCTCTGAGGGATCAGTGATTCTATTCCAGAAGTGCCATCAAAGACTGCATGCAGACAGGTAGCTAGGCCAAATAATTTCCTTTGAAATGTCTATCCCATGAGCTAACTGTTTCCACATTAAATTATGCATTGTTTCAATAAAGCTTCATTTTAGTTTACTGGGTTTCATTGATGAAGAAATGCTTTCATGTCTATTCTTGCTAATCATTTCAGCTGTGAGTGAACCCCTTGAAAAGAGCTAGACCCTGTTATTTATATTTTTCTGTATTTTATTAATTTCAAAAGGCACAAATGATTATTCAATATCTGTGGTTGATCCATACATATAAATTTCTCAGCATTTTTTAACATAGAAATAAAGATATCTATTGGATTTTAGTAACATAAATGAACATTCTTGATGAATTGAGGTATAAAGCAAATTAAGCTTGATCATTTTTTAGAGAAGAAACCTATTAACCTGTTTCCTTTAGCAAATAAGCATTTCCTTTTCAATCACTAAAATCTTTTGTATTCTTTAAATTGAATCTGTTGAAAGTTATCCTGGGTATGATGGCCTAGAAATTGAAGAATGAAAAACATATGGATCCTAATGGAGATTATTTCAAAACCCTAAAACTAAAGATTTTGCTGTTATATATTCTTCTTATCCTTCTTAACTCGGGTAATTTTACCTCAATATTGGGGTAAATTAATGCATAACTATTGTGCTTGTTTGGGGATTTTTTTTTTTTAATTTCTACAGAGATAGAATATCATCTTTGCTATAAAATGAAAAAAAAAAAAATTACTATGTTATGATTTTCAAGTTGAACATTGCTAAAAGGAATGACCATGCAAACAGAGCTGCCATCTTGTGGATAAAAATATCCTAAGAGCTCACAGTTTGTGTTGCCTGATTGCAGGAGGAAAAAAATATTTATAATAGTCATCAGATCTACCTGACTTGGCATTCATCTCATGTACAGGATTCTGAGAGCTGTAATTTTGATCTTACACAATCAATCTCTAAAAACTCATCACCTGACTGAGTTCTAATTTCTCCAAAAATCTTTAAACCTAGCCCTTCCAATATTAATAATGTATAGGTTAAGCAACACTGAAGAACAACTTGTGTTTTTCAATTAGTGTTTGGAGAAGAACTATGTTTTGTAATATAAATAATTGGTTTAACCATTAAATTGATGTGACAGAAATAATTGTCAAGCAATTAAATGCAATAATGATTTCAGCTCATGGGAAATACATACTCATAAACCTGAGTTTCACTTTGCTCAAGGACTAAAATATTCCCTCTAGTTAAGTTCTACAGCATTATTCATACATCGATTAATATTAGGTTATAGAAAAAAAAACAAGTAGTTATTGAAAATCATTAGTCACTTCTCTTTCATTTCTTGTTCTTTCCTGCTCTCTTTTTCCATATTATTTGAACTTGAAACTAAAAACTGCCAAGAAATATCACTGCCAACAGCACCTTTATTGTCTGTGCCAGGTGGGAGAGCTGACAAACTAATCTTTTCAGATATGGCACAATGATAGGAGTGTATGTGTTCTGAGTTACTGGATTTCACACACAACCATGCTTTGAGTCATGCTAAAAGTTATGCTAAAAGATTTTTTTGTAAATAAATTGCCTTACAGCTTTTTTTTTTTTTTTTTTTTTTTTCTGAAGTGACTTGCTACTACTGCATATTTAAAGGGTGTAATTTAAATCCTATAATATATTTTCATTATTTGTATTTCCAACTGGTGATAACCCATGAGTGAAAGCATGTGAAAGAGTGAAAATCGTTGTGTGACTTAATTAGGATCATGGAAATGCTCTGTTATCTACAACTGTTACTTTGTTTAGCCTGGATCCCAAATGCTTCCAGGTTTTAAAAATACTGGCAATAGATAGTTTTTGAAACAAGGAGCATGGAAAAATTAATAGTTTATCAGTCAATTAATAAATAATTCCATTTCAACACATTCATTAATCATATATTACTGCAGAAAAATGACATTTTTTGTAAAGAAAATGTCAAATTTTACAGGTCATTTACTAAAAAGTATTCTGCACTAATAATCCAAATTAGCATTGATACTACACTTTCTGATTAAATTTTCTAAGGTACTGTTTAGTTCATGAAGCATAGGTTCTCTGTTATCACTGGAGAATAACAAACTTTATGAATGCTCAGAGCTTTGTAAAAGTATGACACTCTACCATTAAAGATGGTCTAGCAGGTAATCAGTGAGTGATACTCTCTTTAAAGGTATCAAGTGTACTCTATAAATGAATAAAAAATGCATAGAACTTTAATTCATCATTTTAAGATTAATTAGATATGGGAAATCCAGGTATTTTTCATGCTGAATCAAATAGTGTAATAAAGTTTTGGCAACAATGTGTCAGTTTGGTCTAGATTTTATATAGCATTAAATATTCAGGAGAATATAACTTATGATACATCTAAGCATATTTTATCCCATCAACAGTTCTTTTTTTTATAACTCATGATACTACATATTACCTTAATCATAAAATGGCAAAGCTGACATTCCTGTTGTCCAAATTAGTCTTTTCTGACGTGAAATTCAGTTTTGTCACTTTGCATTGCAATGAATATTTTTATAGCTATTTCCATCTGAACTACCACATTTTCTGAGCAGAAATAAGTGAATAAAGGCTTTCATTTTGGCCTAAAGAATGTTTTGACTAATAGGTTATCCTCCAGATCCCTACACAAAACTGGTGTCTATTAAATTCCCGGAATTTAATCTCCTGAGTCTCTAAAATTTTGTGAAAGAACCACAAGAAAATAACAAAGCTCTTTATCAAATTTGTTCTAGAAATCTTATCTTAAATATATTTTAGATTAAGTTAAACCATGTTTAACGATATTTTATTTTTCCTGTTTTGTTTTGTTTTTTTTTTTTTTTCCCTTGGTGTAGTTGGTTCTTCGGTCTTGTTTTTTACCCCAGAGAGCAAACTGAACAACAATTTTTTTTTTTTTTTTTTTTCCTTTGGAGGACTGGATAGCAGACCATAAATAAACTGGAGTGTTATATTATTTACTGTAAGTACATTTGGGATCGGGTTCCCATCCATTTAAAGAAAGCATTAGTTTCCCAAGATTAAAAAGAAAGTTGGAACAGAACAAAAGATAAAAATACAACTTGTGATAAGACAAATTTTTTGCATTTTACTGCAAAGTAATAGGATTTTTTTGCTACTTAAAGGTGAGAGATCAAAATATTAATTTATGGAAAAAGCATATTGACTGATTTGAACTAATTTTAAAGTTCTCATGGTTTATGATATTGCCCATAACATAGCTAAATACTTAGTGCCACTATATTTAGGATATCATACATTTGATGTCCTACATCAAGTGTGTGCCCATACATCACACAATGTGTTTCATGCCTCATTTACTACAGAATATCTGGGCTGCTACTTAGCATTCAAAGAATAACTCTGCATGTACATTTGTGCATCCCTGTACTTTTTCTGTTAGTCTTAAATACCTAAAAAGATACAACATTGCAATAGCTAAATATTGTTGAATTTACACCCTTTTCCAGCATGTGCCTTTATTAATCTCATGCCTTAAGAGGAGACACAATGCAAAATCATTAAAAATCTGAGTTCTCCAGGTGCTGCATGCAATAACCTTTCCTTTAATACCTCTCCTGTAAAATATTTTGATGATTACTGTCATTTAACAAACAGATGATGAAAATGCAGTTACCTGAGGGTCTTGTTTAATAATTTAGGCAAATTAGTTTTGAGAATTTATTTAATTGCTACATTCAAGCAGCTAAGCCGCAACAAGCAGCCTGGTCCCCAAAGCAGGAGCTTGTAGAATCCCATTTCCTACGAGGGATGGGAAAAAAAAAAAAAAAAAAAAAAGTATGTGTGTATGCAGTGCTCAGAGCCACCTTTCAGTGAGCGGCCGGCAGTTTAGGGTTAAGGGCCGGTCCAGGTGAGCGAAGCCAATGAGCGCCCGCCCGGGGCCGCGCCTGACATCATCCCGGCGGGGAGCGCCCAGCCCGGCCGGGCAGCGCCGCGCCCAGCCCGCCCTGATGGATGCTCGCAGCTCCGCCGTGAAAGCCAATTATCTCGCTTTTGTGTGAGGCCCAGGCATCGCTCAGGCTGCCTGCTCGCACACGGCGCTGCTGCATCCAGCCGAAGCAATTGTTTTCCCTGTGTCTGGTAAGAGTCTGCTCTGCCTTCTCTTTCAGAATAAAGGTGATGCGCCTAACCTGGGAGGGGAATTGCCTTCGTAGTTCAGAGGCTTATCCGCCTATAATATGTAAAAAGCAGATTTTTACTGGCAAAAAGGATATCCTTTAGAAAAGGGATGGTTTTAAAGGAAGAAGAAGTCTGTGTCTGGCAAACTCTACTTTGCAATATGGAAATAAATAGCCTGCATGTTTGTATTGCTCTTCAGGTGAGCTAAAGAGTTATTAGGCTGACAAGAACATCACACAGATCAGTCATTTAATACTTGTATTTTTAATTTCTTCTCCTTTAACACCTGTGTTTTTCCTTTGAAATCTAGCTTTTGTTGATGAACAAAGAAACAGGGAGATTTAAGAAGAGGGAATTCAATATTGTAACAGGTTTGAAAATGTTCTGGAATACTTTTGCAGATATCAATCAAAAGCTGTGAAGAATATTACCAAGATTTTAAAGTTTTCAGTTTTGGAATTAGTTATAGTTACTTTGTTCTGCTAATTTCTGTAAGCTAAAGTGTTAAGAAACTGAGTCAATGATAAAAGTGTTCAATATACATCATGCTGATTGCAAAACACCAAATAGAGTTTTTTGTTTATATGTTTTTCCTGTTTATGCTCACTAGCTCATCTTTAAAAACATCTAACTCTATAGCTACATAAGTGTATATATACAAGTGTTTATATACTTTGCATTATTGGCAGGTCTGTGGCTTGTGCAGAGAGAGGAGGGAGAGGGCAAAGATTCTGTCTGCTTAACTTCTAGTTTTGCAACAGAATAAGTACATTTTAAAGCTTCTGAACCAATGTGGATTTAAGAGATTAGAAGTGACACTGACATTGACAAATCAGATTCAATAAAGAATTTAATTGACTGAAGGAGTTCAGGGGCTAATGTGTGAAGAATCCAATAACCAGTTTAACTAGTCAAGTAGTATACCTAATAGGAAATAATAAATAGCAGGTTCCTGTTAATTTAAAAGCTTGATGGCATTTACTTTACAGTGATTGGAATTCACTAGGTCACTTAAGAACTCTATCTTTATTTCAGTAATCCATGATTATACAATTCATGATTCTACAATACAAAATTTCAAATAATGACATATGTAGTGAGTTTTACAAGTGCTCACAAAATTGAGATATATTGTCATTCAATCTAGCTATGACTATCTCTGCTCTAGTCACTGTTAGAAGAATAATAATTATTTTCATTTCAAACACCACTTAAGACAGTAGGGCTTCTCAGTAGGACTTCTCAGCTGCATTACACTTTTGTGCTCTTTACTAGTTCAGTCTTGTCTATGCTGTTCTTGGTACTTACCATTGTTAATTCAGCTCTGGATAATAATGTGACAAACAGTCTCAGACTTTTATTAAATGACATATCTATAATATGGATGGTGTTAGAAGAACATATTTTTGTTAAGGTGAAACCATTATTATTCTTTCCTGTCTTTTTGTTAGCAAATTTTGCTGGGTGAGATGACCATGGCCCATAGGGAGAGGAATATTTAACATTTTACTACTCTACCCTTCTTGCTTAGATCATTATTAAACTTGAATTTGTCTTATGCTAGTCTTGCAGCTATGCTTTTAATACTTTTTAATTTAAAGAAAAAGTGTTTTCACCTCTCCCTTGATTACATACCTACCCACTGCATAGGTCTATGTCATTTATCAATGGGTCATTACTAGGCTTCATGTCAGATCTCCCAATACTTCTGTTCGTACCTAGTTTAGCAGAATTCTAAACTAATGTAAACAAATTATCTGTTATCTGCTAAAATAAAGTGTGATGCATATAACATAGATTTGAGGCTGATTTGTTACACGCTCACAATGTTCTGATCCAAAGCATTCAAAGACTTTTTAATAAGTGTGTCCTTTTATGTACCAATGCACATTTTTGTATTAGATAGTAATCATGAAACTAAGCAAGCCAAGGAAACTTCTTATAGGAAATAAAACTTTATTCTTTAGTTTAACCTTTCATAAGGAAGAGAAATAATTTATGGTACACCATTTTATGGAAAGAAAATATGGAGGATTTTTAATTTTCAATCAAAAACTAAATTTAGCAGAAAAAATGTAGAAAAACTATTTTTCTTAGTAAAAACTGCTGTGTTCTTTTTTTTTCCTCCCTTAAAATAATAAAGGTAACTGTGGTAATGCTAGCACAAGGACTGCCTAGCAGATTGACCATTTCCTTGAAAAGATGTCCTTCTAGTCTTCTACTTGGTTTTATTCTGTAATTTCCATATTACATCAATGGCCTGCTTTATTAAAGGAAGAATTAGCATGAGGTTGCTTGATTGTATGCATAGGCCATTTTGTTTCTCTGATTCTCTGTGAATGAGTCAACTCGAACATTTTGACAGTGACATCAGGTAACAGGCCTTACAATGAAGATTTGAGTCATTCCTCCTACACAAGATACTCTCTTCTCTTGTCAGGTAATTCTGAGAAAAGTGACAAAAGGAGTTTTTGGTTTTTTACGTATTTTTTGCAAAAATTCAATGTATTTAGTATTTCTTAGAGATAATAAAGGTGCCAGCTAGGCAGAAATACGGTATTAACATCATGTATCCATACTTCTAGTAGTAAAAACACAAATTGAAATGAATCCTTCTTCCTCTATAACTGGGAAAGGAAAATTAGCCCTAGAAAGATACAAATTCAAGTAATATTGCAATAGCACATTATTTTTGCATCCATTTTCGATAAGTACAGGAGACAGAGGAGTTTTTTCATGTTCCAAGCTTTGATCCTTGGGTTAGATTTTTGGTCTAAGACAGATTACAAACACACTCCTCTAGGATCTTCCAAATTATAAAAACAGTCTTAAAATCTTGTGCTGCAAGCATCCTCCTTGTTCATCAGTAACATACTTTATGTGTAAGTGTGCCAGATGAGACCTGAGAGTCTATTTTGTTCCCTTAGATTTTTATCCTTATGTTCCACTACCCAAGGTATAAACAAAACAACAACAACAAACAAACAAACAAACAAAAAAAACTAAATCCTTTTCATCATCTGTGGAGTGGTCATAGCGATGAGCACTGAGCGATGATAGCATTTCTTTTAAATTTTTCTCTTACTAAATTGAAAGGCAACAGGTATTACAGAGAATATTTCTAAAACAGAAGGGTGATGCAGATCTACATCTGTCCCTCCAAGTCGTTGTTTTCCTTTGGAAAGAAATCCAGATGTACAGGCATGGAGAACACACTTTGGATGTCCTGTCTGGATGATGAAAGGAGCAGTAATGTAGACCACACGGTACAGACACAACTTTTTCCTTCTCTCTTTTGTTTTGAATCTTAAATGAAGACCAGCGGATGTCCTGATACCTAATAAAAATTGTGCAAGAAGATGATTATGGTCAAGGACTTAACAACTCATATTTTAAAGCAGTTTTGTAAGTTTAGTCTAGACCTTTTGCCTACATATAGCATGGTGCTTTTTGTTTCCATAAGTTGTGTATTTCCACACAAGTGTAACATTGTGAATGCATTGAGTCAATCCTACATGGCTTAGTTATAACAGTTTTGGCTATTTTTATCCAGGAAGTACCCTTCTCTAATTTGTAAAGAGAAAGAAGCATCTCCAAAAAAGAATTTATCTCATCACTAAGATATTTATTTCAGATAGATGAACTGAATCACTCTCTGGAGGGAAAAATTCACTCCATATGGACAACCTGCTCAAATACTTTCAATTATGTGACGAACTTCCTGACTTTTAAATATTGTCTTATTAAGGTCTCTTAGATTTGAGTAGCATTCAATCTCACAAGTAACATAAATAATAAACGAATAAACAAATAATTATACTCATTATTTACGGCACATAGGAGTCACAGTTACTGATTTCTGCAATGGATGAACTCTGGACTTCATCTCTGCAGTAGCAGACTTCTGCTACGGCTTTTAAATCCAGATGTGTAGCTGGGAATTACTGGATACAGCTCTGATTTTTTTCTTAACTACCACAATCAATCTCTTAATAAATTTTGGATTTTAGGATCTTGACTTTATAAGAAAGTTAACTAATTGAGAAGTAAAGGACTATAACGCATAAACAGAAGGTGAAGAGTACTTTCAAAGAAGAAAGCAATATAAAACAACTTCTCTCTTCCTATTACCTATAAATTTAACAATTTAACAAAATAATGTGGTCAAAATTTCACAGATTCAGAAGAGCGTTTCCAAAAAGAAACATAACCTCTTAAAATATATCATCATAGAATAATATTACATTATCACTCGCAAATGAGAAGTACAGCTTTCATAGTTGCCAAGCTGTACTTATCCACATCTGATGGTCCCCATTAATTTTTAACAATTGTCCTGTCTGCAGTCCAGTGAGCTGTAGAAAATACTGTGGAGATGTCACATTCCTTGATGATTGCAGTTAATGCTGCTGCCCCTCTGAATCAGCATGAAATGTAGTCATTTTTATGACTGAATCTGCAATTTGGGATTTGATCATGTTATTTATAGTATTGCTAATGGTCTGTAGCACTGACAAGGGGTGTGTTGAAGTCATCCTCTCAGTTACTCTTGTTTTCTGTTATAAGGGAGAACAGACATCTGGATCTTATATTTCAGTAACTAGACAGAAAATAACAGCACAAAGAGGTAATGATTTTCAGTAGTGGAAGATTTTAATAGGCTTGGGTTGGGTTTTTTTTTTTTGTTTTTGTTTTTTCCTTTTATTTTAATAACTGTGGATTTTTTTTTTTTTATCTAGGAAAAATAGCATTTTATTTGGATCTAGTTTCTAGAATGTCAATTCCAGTCACATGATAAAGTGAAAGGAGGCTTAGTGACATCTCAAGAAAGTAAAGTTTAACTTAACAAAAGCAGCTGTACATGGGTTTTAGACTTACCATGCATTGCTATGTTACCAAATTGCAATTTTTAATTTTTATCAAAATACTTTAGAAACACTGCATCACTTTTGAAAAAGAATGGCTTACTTCCAAATCCTCATTTTATTTAAAAATACAATTCCTAAAATGTATAATATCTAGTTTGTTTTAATTTTGAACCTATAAAATCCCCATTATGTACTTTAAAAATTATCTGGGAAGAATCCTTCTCAAGTCAATAACATTAGAATATTTAGGACATTGCCCGATTTTTATCCCTCTCTGAAAGTATATCTGAATATTATCATGCCCAATAGCTCCAAAAGTATCAAGAAGCTTATTTAATGCCACAGTTCTCATGATTGCTGTAACCAATGTGTAAAGAACAGTAGGAATTATAACATCTTGCTTCATTATTTCATCTTTTAATTCTCATAGAACCATGGGGAGGAAAAAAAACACAGCAACATCTAAGTACATTAATGATCCCTGGAAACAGCGGTTGATTTCCTATGGGCTTGTGTCCCTTAATTAATTAACTACTTATGTGATTTATACTAAGATTTCTTTTTGTCTCTCCATATGCTTGTAAAAATTAAGCCATTTTTCTCCCTGCAGGACAAACAAATACTGTCTCGTGCCAACTTGATAGAACCAAACATTGTCACTAGCATACCAGGAGTGCTGTTTTCTCACTGTTTCTTGGTTCCTCCCAACACAGAGCACAGTGAGTAAGAGATGGCTTAATCTGAGCTGCTTTAATTGGCACTAGAGAATTGTCCCTCAGATGTGCAAGGTTGGTGTCCATTACTACATTCAAATGTTGCTCTGTGACGAAGAGTGGGCCTATTTTCTCAAGAAAGCAATAGTTTTTTTTCAAATGTATGGACATTAAAACTGTGTTACTAAAGCTGTGACAACTTTCATCAGTTGAGGATATCATGGGAAAATGGACCTTCCCTGTTCCATAAGGGTGCTGGGAAGCAGCAAGAAATTTGCAGGTTTCAGAACAGCCATATAGGATGAACCATAGAAGCATTACATTTCATGGGCATTGTGTTATGAGAACACAGCCTGCAAAGTATGTCCAGAAACATGCTAAACATTTGATCTGTACTCTAGTACATATTTTCAGTTTTTACAGTTAGTCTTTCCTATGTACTAATTTAGCTTGCAGAACTATGATTTAGTAAGACATTGAAGTAAGCTATCTATCAAATCCTTTCGTACAGGTTCTCAGAAGTACCAGAAATTCATTGAAATCATTCCAGAATGATAAAACTTCTGAAGGCTGTGGTTATCTAAAAAAGGTTAATTTTTTGTTTGGTTTAGCCAAAAATTTCTAGAAGTGTTTTGTTCCCAGTTGAGTAGTTATTTCTCCCTAATATCTGATAGAGACCTTTAAGTGGCTTCTAAGTTAGAAGTAGAGAAGAGAATAAGCAGACCAAAATCCTCATAAGGCTTGTTAACTTCCTTCCTGTGACAGACACAGAAAGAAGGGATCTGTTTCTTGCACACCTGCAGTGAATTCCCTTCTGAGCCTTGCAGTGCTTCAGCCCGGCACTGCAGTAGGTTCTCTGAGCTCCAGGAGAGCTACACTAAAAGAAATGTGACTTTGCTAAGAGTTTCAGAAATTAAGAGTCACAAAAGATTGTGACAGACAATTGTATCATCATTTACATGAACAACCATACATAATCACACAGGTAAGAGGAGCTCATTGACTAGGTTCCACGTGTTCCATTTCTCCAGATGGATTCAGAGACTAAAAATCCATGCATTTCTACTGGAAGCAATCTGCTTCTTGGCACAGCCTTACTTATTTTCAGTTATTTGGTTGCACTAGAAAGCTTACTTTTGATGTTCTTTATTTTTTATTAAGCATTTCATTAATTAATAATTTTGTTTTTGTCATATATAATACTGTCTATAGTACATGCCAGGGACTCTATGCATTTGAAGTAAAAGCTTTTAATTAGCTGTATTCTTTAATCTAAATGAGATGACAGAAATCTTGAAATCAAATCACATGTTAAACACCTGAGTTTTAGGCAAACTTCAGTCTGAAGGAGTAGAAACCTATATAGTTTAATTTATGGGATCATATGACAAACACTCACCAGCAGACACAAGCATCTTCTCACCCAGCCAGTTGAATCTGAGATACTGTGCAACCACAGGGAATACATGAATATAGTATGCTGGTTATGTAGGAACTCAAGAAGCTTTACAGCTGTAGTACTGTGATTAAGGACAAATTCTGGATTATTGTTGAGTTTATCCAGGGGCTGCTTAGTACAAAACATACAGACAATTCAGAGTTGGCTGCAGAACCAGGGCAATTATGTTCCAAACAACATACTGCGTGACAGATGCATTCCCTGGTGAACACCATAGGCCTTGTGTGCACATCATGGCTATGTCCTCTGTCTACTTTGGGTGGAGAGACCTCTGCATCCCTCAGCCTCTGCATCCTTCATTCCTAGCTAGTGGAAAGACTCTGATCCACTGTGTACTGCTTTGAATCTGGATAACTGGGAGCTAGGACAGTGATGCAAAACACAGACTGCCCCATGGGTAGTGTGTAGGTCTATGTTCAGCACACAACCTTGTTTATTAATCACTCAAAGACACTTAACTGATATAGACAGGGCATCTAAGACAGGCAAGAATTATTGCTCACTAACCACCTGTGTTTTACGTGTTCTAATACTTAGATTTGCTGACTAAAATAGACTGCCTGATTTTGACCTTATGTACTATAAGAAAAGTTACTCAGAGAAGATATTGTTCTTCCTCGTTCTTTCAGTGTTTTGATGTCATTTTAAAGTTTTTGCTTAAATCACAAAAATATACTATTAATAGTTTATTTGGTGTAAGTTCTCCTATGTTGGTCTGTCTTCCTTACCTACAGGTCTACTTTACTACTTTTAAATCTTAAAATTAATGAATAAAATTATTCTATGAAGGACAGAATAAACTAAGGCAGTTTGAAGATATCTGATGTGGTGTCTTTCCCTGAGTAAAGATTTGTTATTACACTAGTCATTTGCAGACTGTGACAGGGAAGAGCCTTTGGCACACATTAGGAACGACCATTAGTTCTCGTACATTTCCTTAAGCGACTATTGTCAGAGAAAAACATGTAAGCTCTAGCTAAGTATAAAGACGTCCTAAAATATATTGGTCTCTTCAGAGAGAAATTGGCTGGGGATATACTAATGGGAATGCTTTCTAAAGTGGTCATATTTCTCTGTAGTCAGATTTTTGGGTACAAACAAATTGGTGCTGGGTTATGAGGGAAAAAATATTTTCTCTTTTTGGTTCACCTGATTTCACCTTTTTTAAAGTTATAGACTACAAAAAGCAACATCCTCTTTCTGCATTATGAAACCACTTTGACCCTCTGACTAATGCTTCTCTGACCAATATCAATGTATGCATTTCCTTAATATCTAGATCTTTGCACTTCTGTGGCCAAAATTTGTCAGTATAGAATCTCAGATTCTTGAGAATTATAGAGCTCAAATTGACTTTTTTTGATTTCCTGTTCAGGTTTTGTAATGACTAAATGTTTATTTCCAGCCTAGAAAGCCAATTGCATCCTGCATAAATGGAAGCGTGGCAGGTGAGTCGAGGGATGTTATTTTGCCCCTCTACTCTGCTCTTATGAGACTCCCACCTGGAGTCATGCATCCAGCTCTGGGGTGCCCAGAACAAGGAAAGATATGGACCTGTTAGAGGATCTGTTAGAATGGGTAGAGAAGATGGCCACAAAGATCATAGAAGGGCTGGAGCACCTCTTCAATGGAGAGAAGCTGGGAGAGCTGGGGCTGTTCAGCTTGGAGAAAAGAAGACTCTGGGGAGAACTCATTGCAGCTTTCCAGTACATAAAGAGGGCTTATGAGAAGGATACCAAGAATTTTTAGCAAGGTCTGTAGTGATGAGACGTGGGGCAACATTTGTAAATGGAGAGAGAATAGATTTAGACTGAACATAAGGAAGTTCTTTATGTTAAGTATGGTGGAGAACTGGAAGAGATGGATCAAAGCCAAATCTAACTTGGCCCTGGATGCTTTTAAGACTGGAAGATCCAGAACTTCTCTGGGCAGTCTGATCTATTGAATGATGTTTCTTCCTGAGGCAGGAGGTTCAGACTAAGTTACCTTTAAAACATCCTTTCAACCCAACCTATGGTATGTTTCTGCAAATCTACTGTGTGTTTCTACCTCCATCAGTGAAAGTCCATTGGATTAAGGGATAAACTGAAATTAATAGCTTTAAAATCACATATTTTAGTGAGCCACCACCAACACACATGTGTTTTTGGAGTTTTTTTCAGGCTTTTTAAAAACAATTGTCTGTTCTACTCATTCCATACTATTAATAAAATGTTGCAAGTATTTTTGGAAGATATTAAATTGACTACAAAATGATGATTAGCATGTTTACTCTTTGTCATAGTAGGAAGTGCTATGAGGAGATCCTAAGTCACTGGTAAGACCATGACTGAAGTACTGTGTCCAGTTCTGGCTATCAAGTATGAGAGATGTGAACATACTGGAGAGAGTCCAATGAGGGGCCATAAGAGTGATTAATGGAATGGAGCATCTCTCCCATGACAAAAGACTGAAGATCTGGGATTGTTCAGCCTGGGAAAGAGAAGGCTTGGGGGGATCTCATCAATATATATAAGTACCAGAAAGAAAGGTATAAAGAGGACAGAGAAAAGATCTTTTTTTTTCAGTGGTGCCCTGTGCCAGGGCTAGAGGCAATGGGCACAAATCAAAACATGGGAGGTTCCCTCTGAACATCAGGAGACACTTTTTACTGTAAGGGTGACTGAGCATTGACATGCACATCCCAGAGTATTTATGAATCTCCCTTCTTGGAGATATTCAAATGCCATCTGGACATGGTCCTGAGCAACCAGTTTCAAATGGTTCTGCATAAACAGGGCAGTTGGACATCCAGGTGTCACTTCCAACCTGAATTCTTACATGATTTTGTGATCCTTAATCATTTGAAAAACCACTGTTAAAAAGGCCAAAAAAACCTAGAAATATAATAAAAATTACTGAGCATGAAGGATTGAAGTGGGACTGGACGACCTGCTGTGGTGGGTCCAACCCTACCCATTCTGTCATTCTGTAATGCTTGAGAGTGGTAGCCTTTCAGCCTAGTGTCTCAAAGCTACACTGCTTCAAGCCTTATGGTTTGCCCCCTGCAGCTGCACAAAGCACATTTGTGGGTGTAAAGATTAAGATCTAATAATGGCTAGATGGATCAGTGGCAACATGAAAGAGGTGATCCCCTTTCCCTGACCATTTAGAACAGGAGAATGACCAACAAACCCAATGTTTCTTTCATGGCATGGGTTTCCCTGCATCTAGGTTTCATCAGGGGATGCATCCATATGCAGCCTGGAAGTGCTACTCATTACAGTGACTAATTTAGTCAATATAATTATAGATTCACTAAGAACTGAACATTCTCCTCATGATCAGCAGTCACTCAGAGCCAAGAAACTTGACAGATATTTGCTTCATTTAGTACTTGTGTTCTGAGCAGCACTGTGTGAGCCAAACCTTTGTCTTGCACAATGACTGACTACAAATATAGCAACTCTTCTTAAATTTACGGTTCACCTACTTTTTTCTCATTTTCTTCACATTTGCGAAAACCTTGGGGTTTTTTTGTGATAAAAGAAATACATTATCATGCAGAAAACAATAAAGAAAAGGGCAATAACTGGCAAATACAGTTTAGTTTCTTTAAAGCAATTCAATTTAAGCATTAATGAGACTCTAACAGTAAGTAGACTATTGTGTGTTTTATAATATAGAGATATTATGACTATGAAACCTTGAAAAATTGCTTGAAAAAACTTGTTAAAAGAAAAATAAGGTTGATGCTGTTATTTTTATTTTAATTTTTTTTTTATTTATTTTGATTTTGCAAAGATTTGTTTGGTAATTCAGGTACTCTTTCAAGTGTTGTGTTGATATTGCTTTCCAGTTCAGTGCCAGATTGCATATGTGACAGTGCTCTAGTGGCCCAGTAAGGACCAACTTTAGTAATATGGATATGTATTCCTGTAGCACTGCACTGTCTACTTTTGCAGCAGCAAGATTTGATAGGATTTATAAGATATAAGATATTCCAATTTCATCATATGTATCGTTACAATATAGCTTCAGGTTTACAAAAATAACTTCGTCATCTGAAAATACTGCCTATGCAATGCCAACTTTTGTGCTAATGTGAATTTCCAACTGTGTAAAGTAGAAGTGTAGGTAAATTCAATTTAACATGCCCAGAGGCGCAGACTTGCATACTCCTTTCTGAAACTAATCAGTTATTCATTCATGAATCTCATTTTCCTCAGGCATATCTACATACATTTCAACCTTACATTGTCTTAACTTTCAAAACTCAATATTCAGCTATGAACAATGAAAAACATTGAATTGATGTCTAAGACACTCCAAAAAAGCTTTTTGTAGCTCATCTCCTTCCTCAAAGAGAGCAAGCGTTACTTGGCTTCTTGTTATGACAAACATTTGCTTTCTTCCCCACCTCCTTGTATTTTAAACTTTTTAAACCTAGCTTAATGGAGAAAGCCAAAGTTTAGATAAGAACAGTTCAAGTTCTGTTAAAAGAAATTACAGAATGCAGAGATTCTGAAAGGCCAAAAAACCTCATTGTGCATTGACCAGCAGATGCCAGATTGGCACATGCAGATTGGCTGGTGAGGTAGGGGTCCTAAAGCTTCCATCTGCCTCATGGCTAGCAGTGGTGTCACAAGTGTCCACTTAATGGGGAGATGGCTTAGGGAAAAAAAAAAAAACAAAAAAACCTATGCACATATATAAGAAATCTTTTCATCAGTTCTGTTCTGAAAACAAGATTTTCCTACTAAGTGTTCCTACTAATCTCTGATTATTCTAAGCTTATTTCTTCTCATTTGCATTTCTTGACCAATATCCTCTCTTCTCTTTGCTCCTTCTCTATTAACTTTGCCCTTTACCGTTTATTTTCTTCTTAGTCTTATTTGTTCCAATTCCTTCTCTTCTGCCTAGTGATCTTATCTTCAAATTATTCCAGTGTCTGTCATCTGGCAGCATGTGGACCACAGGTGTTTCACAGATACCACAAAATGGTTTATGAGGTGCTGAGATTTTTTAGTCAGATGCATTTTTACAGAGTTTTATATAAAGAAGCAAAGCAGAGAAGGTCATAAAGGTGGTTGCCAGTGTGCATTGTATGTAATTTCTTATTTTTTTATCCTTGTAGAATTTTCATTGAGGATTCTGTCCGACCTGCAATTACAGACACTGTTTTTTCAATCTCATGTGTTAGCACATTTTCCCAGTGGACAAAATAAAGTCTGCACTCATCCTGTCACATGCTACAGTGCTCTGAATGAATTTCTAATATTCCCTCTATGTTCCATCTACCAAATAATATGTAATATAAGACAGAATCACCTGTAGATTCTCTTCCTGTGTTTTAAACTATTAGGGCTCAGGTTTTAATACTTGGATTGAAATTTTTTAATGAGATCTCCTCCATCTGATTTTTTCATTATTACCTTTTAATATTTTAATACTTCAGTTGTATTATGGTTTTTGAAGGCTAAGAGAAATCAGACATGTCTCTGCATGGGTCTTTATATTATACTACAAGCTAAGCAAAAGCCATGTGGCTTTCCTGATGCTAAGTAATAATTTCTATTATATGGTAGTTACAACTGGCAAGATATAGCCAACCCAACATGGTGATTTGGTTTTGGGGTTCAGCTGATCCTCATCCTGATTTCCTGAAATGCTCCAATCAGATTGAACTCGCATTTTCTTGCAGCTCAACTTGTTACTCTTGGAAGTAAAAAGCAGTAGATTAGAGTAATATCTCCAAGACTGTTTTCCAGATTACATAACCTTTGCTTTTATTCTCAATTAATCTGTTTTGTTGGTGTTGTGGTTCAAGCCCATGTGGAAATTGCACCACACAGCGCCTCACTCAAGCTCCTTCCTCTCTGTTCCCCACCCCAGTGGAATGGGCAGGAGAATCAAAGTAAAACTTCTATGTTAAGAAAAATGTAATAATTGAAAATAAAGTAAAATATAGTAATGGTGATGAATGATAATATTACTAATAATAATAAAAAAAATTATGCACAATGCAATTGCTCACCATCTGCTTATAATGTCAGACCCTCCTTTCCAATCCCAGATCAGCACCTCTTCCAGGTACCTCCCTCCCCAGGTACAGTTTATATCACACAGTTTATATCTTGGGCATGATGGCATTTGTATACTGGGATGATGATGCTTCCCAATATCCCGTCATCCTCCCTGTTTATCTGTTTTTAAAGACATGCATACAGACATAATTCCCTCAGTCTATGGAACACCTCTGTCAAAGGGTCATAAAATGTCCACAAAAAGCCAACCAAACAAACAAATATTTGTAGGATTCCTTTAGTCCATGACCTTCATCCTGGGTAACAGTTTTTCAATCAGGAGAGACAGTGTGAGGTGTTGGATTGTTGCATGTGGCACATTTGAGTCACTTTCAACTTCAGTGCTGCTGTGCTTCAGTTTTATCAAAGTTCATTCCTCATTGGTGAGAGTGTGTGATCAAGTGAAAGTCAGGCACAGTCCCCCAGAACATTTGAGGTTAAGATCAGTGCTGTGGGGTGATGACATATAGCCATCACAGAAGCAGTAATTCACAGTGTTGAGTAGTTATTACTATAGCTATTAATTACAGTTTAATTCATTGGCTATTTTAACCCAAAACCAGAATCTCTTAAGGCACACATTGAATTTCCCCATTGTCCTGCATTACGCACAAAGTACACCCAAGTCTTAGAGCAAAAGTAATCCTATAGATGGTTTTACCTTTGCCTGAGGCAGGAATAGCCCCTTTTACCATAAGTTTTTCCCCAGAATGTTTTTGATGTGTGCTACAGGAACTTTATACCTTTCTATGGTATGCAGTATTTTGATTAGGCAGGATCCAGCCTGACTGGCAGATCCTCTGGTGTTGACTACCCAGGTGGCCTTTGCTAAAAATGTATTCCAGTGTTTGAAGGTCCCACCACCCATTGCTCTCAGTGTAGTCTCCAACAACCTGACAGAAGTGAGGCTGCTGGTGCTCCATGTGCTATGTCTGAGTTTAGTAAAAGAATTTCTCTGTAAATTAAGGTAAATTTATTCAGCTGCACTGTGCTAAAATAATCCTTGGATCTCATATAGCTGAGCCCTTGGTAAGTGGATTACAGATTTTCACTAGATATAAGGCCAGGTGGATACAATTATGCTCACAAAATGAGAAATTATTAAACTAAAAATTAATTTTTAATTAATAAATTCAATTTTGTAGTAGATTGAAAAAGGGAATGAGGAATAGTGAAAATGCAGCAGCATCATAAAATCAGTGCAGGAAACCAGATTCCTGGCAGAGAATCTAAGATCCTGATCAAAACAGTGAACTTAATGCTTAGCATGTGGCATGACAGTGCACTGCTCAAAGACAAGAACATGTTCAGCTAAAGACAGGGTTACTTTTTTTAACTTCTAAAAGAAAGACATAATCATATAACTGCTGCTCAAAGGATCAGGAAATTTCTGTAGCATGGTTATGAGCCCATAGAAATACTGTAGGTTGCCTTTTAGCAGTATATATATATTTACTTTATACAGTGTTAGTATTCCACTGTATATTGAAGTTTTAGTCCAGTAACTATAAACAAGCAAGAAAGAGAGAATGTCCAGATCTACAGGATTTGTTTTTTTTTTTTTTTTTTTTTTTCCTGTAGTGATTGCAAAGCTTGAAGTCTAGAACAGAAGTTTGAAAGTTTTTGAAAATTTCAACTATAGTAGTACAAACTGAAAAATAGAAAGCTTCATGTAGAATGTGTGTATATTTTAAGTATATGGTAGACATTGGTAGTTATGATAGCATATTTTACCTAAGTTCAGGATGAGAAGATCAGTTGTGTAGCTGTATGTGTGAAAAAAATATTTTGGATGATGGGGAATACCAACTAGATTCGAGGAAAAAAATCATCCCTCTACCTGAATATATATTTTTACTGGTAATCAGTTAACTTACAAGCTCAACTTACAGCAAATTCTTGCAGTCTAAAAATGTAAATATTTTTTTATTTTGTTCTAGAATATATATAATGTTATAATAATATTATATTATTCTTTTAATATGTTATTTATATTACTGCTCAGTGTATACAGGTTCTGACCAGTTTAGTCTCCTAATCAGACACAATGTTCTATCGTAAGCAGCAATAAAGCAAAATATTTTTAAAACGAGTGCCAAATTTTGTCCAGATTAAATAACCAGAAATAATTTAACAGGATAGTGACAAAATATAATATTATATTAACATAACTTGAGACAGTGATGAAATCAAATATTTTATACTACTTTTATACATTTTTTTATACAAATGATACTGAATTCATGATGTACCTAAGGAAATTGTTTGTTTTTTTTCCCATTCATCAGGTAAGATGGAAATGTTTGCTTTCTTAAACCTTAACCTTTGTATCATAACTAGTAGTATACAGCTGCATTGATTTGATAACAGAATTTTAAACTCATCTCTAATTCACTAGAGATTGAAAAACCTGTTTCAGGAAAACTCAAATTTTTCAAAATTCATTGCTATCACATTTCACAACCAGACTGAACTTTCAGATGTTTGTAGCACATTGTGAATTGTGGAGAGAAATCTGATCTCCTGCACTCCAGAATGCCTCTTAAAATTATATGAAGCTGGAAATAGTCCTTGTTTCTCTCAAAAAAAAAAAAAAAAAAAAAGAAATTAAAGGCATGAACATGTGACTTGCTGTAGTAAAAGCACAACTGGTGTTGTTGGAAGAAAGATAGCCTGGATGAAAATATTATTTGCTTTTGCCTTAACATTTTCTTGATGTGTTTCTAAATTATTTCACATAATAGAAGAAAGCACAATATAGAAGAAAAAAAGCAGAGGAAAAGTATTACATCACAAAATAGAGAAGTAAGAATTAAAGTCTATCTCCAAAATTCTAGCTAAATTACTTTTGGTTACTTGCTTTCCTGACATTCCAGGAGGGTGGCAATAGGATGCAACAAGCCCAGATTTTCAAACTTTTACTTCAGTTATGTGACATTTCTGAATTTAAGATTTACTTTTACCTAATACTTGTAAGCAAATGGATCACAAGGTGATTTTCTTTCTCTTTATAAAACACAAATTAAATCCCCCAACAAAAATCTATGGTGGAAAAAAAAAAAAAAAAGATGTGAATGACCAATATAGTGGAATAACTTTAATAAACCATGTTTTAAATTATATTTCCAAAATGGTTAAACACTGGAAAGTTTTTTTGGTTTTTTTTTGTTTGTTTGTTTGTTTGTTTGTTTGTTTGTTTTAACTGATCTGGTTTGTTGCTTGAACTTGTGTGAGCGGAATGGGCCAGTGTATGTGCTACCAGAGTTGTAAATGAGTTCTGGTCCTTTTGCAACTAATGTGGTGCTGATGCAGTGAGACTTTCCCTTTATTCTAAAAAGATCAGCCAGATAAATCGGAGGGAGCACTGATTCTTGAGGGAAAAGTAGAAATGCAACCTCCTAGTCCTTGTTTTCATTGCCATTTATTTGTCTTTTATGACTCTGAAGGTCATCTATGACCTCTGAGCTCTCGCCTGAGTCCTCATGCGAGTTGTTGAAAAACAACTTGCATTTTGATAATATTAAGAAAGCAGAGCTCCACTTCAGTGTGATTGCTGTCTTGACTAGCAGACCATGTTGCTGTCTTATTATTACCAGAAAACCTCAGTCATTCAGACTGATGACTGAGAAAGCCTTTGGGAGTTACTGAAATACTGCAATACTCTTCCTCTCCACCCCTCACCAAATACACTTGATTAATTGATTTCTATCAATGATTTTAATCTGATTTTCCAAACTTCGGAAAATGGAATGGAATTGAAGCAAACTGATAATGATTTTTTTTTTTTTTTTTTTAAATCACAGGAGGGAAAGAAACATTGTAAACAGGATGAGTACATGGGCATAAGGCTGTGTGAGAATATTTGTTATGAGCAGTGCAGCAGACTCACACACATCATTAAAAATTACAGCACAGACTTGTAGCTGTAGAATTTGCATTCCTCTACTATTATAATTTATTTCTTGTGTTTTGATAGAGCCCAGGAGTCCCATGATAGCTTCCAAATGAGCTTGGTTTTCTGTTATGCAGAACAAAAAGAGACTCTCTGTCCTCATTTATCTCACTATGAATCGATTAACAGGTTTCTATGTATTTATGAAAGTTTTAATGTAAAAGTAATTTTAATTATTTCCGATTATTAAAGTATGATGATAAACTAGGGATTAAATATTTTGTTAGAATTAATGACAATTAACTGTCACTGTATTGCAAAACCTCATGGGAACTGGAAACCAGCATATGTTTTTCAATACTAATTAGAAATCAACCTTCCTTTCAAATTTTAGAGTAAACCACATATATTTTGTCAATAGCTCATTTAGAACAGAATTGAAAAGAGATATTTATCAATACTCTCATTATTGCATGACTGTTCATCCTCTACTCCAGCACTTGGAGAAAACAAAACAAAAAACCAGGCAGATCTGCAGATAATGTCGCAAACTACACCCAATGTTTTTGTTTAACATACTTCTTTTCCACAGAGCTAAAGTAGGTGAACTCCTTTCCCAGCTACAGAAAAAGTCTGATGTCTCCAAGTACCTTGAGGTCTGTCCATCATCCATGCTGCATGTAAACAGTATGTTACTCACAAACAGCCTTCATAACAAAAGCTCTTATCAAAAGCTGTAGCATTTTGGTGTTTTCCTGATTGTTTTCCCATGCTCTATTTCCTCTTTCAGTAAATGAAGAAATTAACTTGTGTAAAAGACACTTAACAGGGACTAATCATATAGGATTTCCAGACTGAAAATATATGCATTAACCTTGAACAAAGTTTTCATCTCCTGCATATTCATAAAAATTGAATTAATCTTTTTTCTCTACAGATTATTCCTTTAGTGTCTGCACTTCTACACACACACCAACAAACAGGCAAACATGACCCTGTGTAGAAGAATCACTTATTCTTAAAGTAACTTTTATACTTCAGTAAATATGCATGTATATATATATTTATACATCAATTATATGCAAAGTTTATCTTTGTTCAACAAAAAAAAATCTTCTACAGTATTCAAGAAAACACTGGTTCATCACAGGTAGTCATGGAGATTCGGTGAAATTTTATTAACTTTTTAAAGTACACTAGAAATTCAGAGAAATGGGTTATGGGTTTTTAAAAATTTGTTTCATCCTTAGTTACTAACCTTTGTATCTAATTTCCTTTGTTGTTTGAATACTGTCTTATTAATCCATTATGTCAGAAGCATAATTTCTTCCTGGTTCCTGAACAAATTATTCACAAAGAGAATAAATTAAAATGCTTCTGGGAGAACGATCTGCTTTATAAGCAACCCAGATACCTAATGTATTAGACCTAATTAATATGGCTATCTAAAACACTAAAACTTAAAGTTATATTATTAGATATTCTTTTGTTTCTTCAGAGGTATTCAGTGTAAGAGAGGTGCTGGTGCTCTTTATCTGTAGTGACAGTGCTCACTGTGCAAACATATTCAAGAGAAAAATGATCTCTTCCATAGTCTAATACATTCTCCCCACTTCACACACAAATAAAGGAAAGAAAATCAAAGTAGAAAGGCAATTGTTTGATTCAGGTCTAATTTCCAGTCATGTCTTTCACTACAGATGTAGTACAAATGTAGCAGGAGTGATGGCCATGTAGCTTTTTGCTTCATCTCTCAAGCTGCCCAGAGTGTGTCTGCTTGGTCCAAGTTCAGCAAGTAGAGATTCTAAGGTGTTGAAGAGAGATAGATAAAGTGGTATGATGATTTATGCTTGGTGCTTATATTATGGGTAAAAAAAATCTGATCTGGCAAGATTATTTTGATAAGAACCATTTCCCTGACACCATCAGGAATTTATTGATTTTATTTTAAAGATTTTAAATTCTACTTTCAAGCACATTCTAAGACAGCTGTACATATCTATCACTTCAAATAGGATTGATTTATCTTTCTGACCTGCCATTTCTAAAATGGAAGAGTTCTCTCCCAAATCTTAAGATAGAAATATTCAACACAGTGGTCCTTCCTATGACTTTTTCTTTAATACATATGTCTGCTTGGTAGGATAACTTCTCAGAGATTCTGAAATTCACATTAACGTCAAACCTAAATAATGTCAAAAATTTGAAATCTTATAGTGCAACTCTAAGAAGTATCAGAATCCAGCTGTATCTTGACAATACTGAAACTCTGAAAATACTGAATTGATTTTTAACTTTCCTGTTTAATATATAAATCAGAAAGTATAATCTAATACTATATAATAAAAATGGTTATGCTTTACTGGAATATTTTAATTTGATAGATCATACTTTATTTATAAATTTTATTATAAAAAGAATATTTTACTTGATGAAGATAAACGATTCAGTCATACTCAATTCAACTGACAAGAAATCAATTCAATTTTAAGAAGAAAAAATTATTTTAGTTTTTCAATATTACTTGTAGGAAAAAAAACAAACAAAACTATGGTCTCCCAGAATGTTTTCACAAAGCTTATGTAAAATGCAATTGTTGAAAACAGGAATATTTTGGTTTTCTACCATGCTCCCAAAATGTTCCTGTACCAGGCCAACAACTACCTTGTGATGCCCATGTTTCTGGATTTTACTTGACAAATGACAAAGGAGAGGATCATTGTTTGTTTTGATGATACCTAAAAATCACAGAATTCAATTGTATTTTAATTCTTTATTAAAAATATGTTGCTTGGTTCTGAAAGAACAGTAGTAAACCTTGACTTTGGTTACTGTGTATAAAAACATTAAATGCAAACTTCAATCCTGTGACTTACCACTGTGCATATGCATAATGTCGAAAACTATTTCAGCAAAAATTCTGTGTTTTGTGTGTTTACAATGAACATTTTTTTTTTGTCCTTATAGGAAGAACTGAGCACAATCATGGTGTACAAGATTAAATACTCTATAGTGATAATGTTGTAATTCCATCCTGTTTTGTCGAACACAGCTTTTAAGGTGTACATACTGGGGGAATAATTCTGACTCCTCCAAATCTCTCAGAAATTAAGAGTTTTATATTGTTTTGGTTTGCTTTTTCTCAAACTAAGCCTACAGTGTAACTGAGGTGTGTATTGAGCCTTTGTTAAAAGAATCTGCCCTTCTCCATTTTTCCCAACCCCACAGCTCTGCAAACACAAGGTCTAATCATTTGTGTGTCCTCATAACAAGACATTTTATCGCCCAACACCAAAGGATAAGAGCTTAGATAGTCCTCCTCTTTAAAGATATTAAGGCATCAGTGCTTGGATTGAAGTAAAGGACAAGTTGGCATAAAAGTGAATTACCAGAACAGTACAAGGATTTACACACACAGTTGTAAGAAATGTTTGTTTTCATAAGCAGCACAGAAAGCAAATTTAGAAAGAGCTTCTCAGTGATAATGTGAGGAAAAGGCTGAACAAACACTTACCAAAAAAAGCTTGAAAAATGTGTAGCAGCAGTTGATGCAGGTTTCTTAGTATGAGGCTGGGTTTGATGAGCCAAAAGATCCCTTCAAATATAACATCATATGAAAACAATCTATTTCAATTTCTTATCTATCCATAAATGTATATTCAGTAAATTCTGAAATATATGATTCTTCTGAAGCATATTTTACAGGAAGCCTTTGAAATGCTTCCCAAATTACATGATTTTTAAATGATGCACATCAACATTCCATTGCTAAAAGACCAGGAAGGTCATAGAGATGTTTATTCTTCCATGTCAATGTTTTTCTATGAATGATTTAATTTAACTTTTTTTTTTTTAAAGGATGATCAGACGAATATTTGTCACACTAATGTTGGAAGAAAGCATGTAAACTTAAATTACACATTCTTACTTATACTTTTGAGAAAGGAATTTTTTTTACTATTAAAAATGAAAAAATATACTTATTTTCTAAATTTTCTTCTGTTAAATTCATAGGAATCTTTTACTTTACCCTTTATTATTAAATTATACTTTTTAGATGGAATAATAGTGGATATGAAACTTTTATTCACATTTTCCCAAGTATTACTGCAGCAATATAGCACAATTGGTATTTTCTGCCAAATTATATCATAAATGTAAAATACTAATACTTTGAAATATTATTTTTAAATGCCTTAAATCATGATTTAAAAAGTACATAGTCAGTTATTTCTTTATCATATTCAAATGCATCTCATGATCACTCCAGACATAAGAAGGCAGGGTTCATCTTTTCTTGACAACATCTTTGATAATTGCTGGAAATATTCTCATGCTGGCTGAAGACAGCTCCTTGGGGACCTGGTCCACAGAATCTGTTTGTCTAGCTTGACTTTGCTGATCCTAACAAGAATGAATTCCCTTAACACTGGTGAATTTATAAATACTAAGGCCTGTCTAATCTGATCTTGTATGCAAACATGAAGTAGGATAATTTTTATACAGAAAAATAATGTGTCTTAAAAAGAAATCATATTCTGTTACATAGCTATGTCAGTAAAGTCTCATGAGTAAATTCTCCATTCTTTTCATCACAGCAGTGTAAACATGGCAAAATTGGATCTTTTTATTCAGATGTGTCTGATAAAATCTGCAGTTGAATTTTTTAGGAATGTAAGTTTCAGTTGTCCACTAGAACAGTAAAAGGTTCAGCAAAAAAATTAAGGTATTTGTTTTCTGTTGCTGAGTGACCGTGTCATAATAGCAAATCATAGAGTCACAGATCATAGAATAGTTAAGGTTGTAAAAGAAGTCTAAGATCAGCAAGTCCAACCATTAATCTCTGTTCTCACCACAAACCCATATCCCCAAGTGCCAAATCTGGACACCTTTTGAACTCTTCCAGGGATGGTGATTCTACCACTTCTCTGGGCAGAAGGTGTAAGTTTTTGCTGTCTGGAGCAGGTGCTGATGTTTATAAAAATGCAATTGTAGTTGTTTTTGTGAATATTGCAGATCTTCATGTATTGTAGATTCTTATCTGAGTATGGCTGGTATTGAGAAAAAGAGCTATTAGGATTGTCACTGAAGTTGAATGACTCAAAGGGTTTACATTTGACAGCTACATATATATCAATCAATACTTTTTTTGTCTCAAACCTTATCTTGTAGTCAGGGCACAAGAAAATCTGCTGATTATGAAATAAATATAACTAATATACTTGAACATTGAGATGTACTGCCATTTTCTGAGATACAAGTAAGCACAGCAAACATCACTGCACAATTGAAAGTTATTCCCATTTTAGATATTTTCTTCTGGTATTTTCTCAGAAGTGGAATTAGCTGAATTGAATCAATGGTAAATATTCACTATTACGTTTGGATGGCCAACATGATACAGAGACAGCAGAGATAACAGCTAAGATAAAGAGGAAATAATAGAAAATAACTTTTTTTAAAATATTTGTGTCTGTTCCTTTGTTTTATATAATTTTTTAGTTATATTTAAAATGCTTTTGTTACATGTAGAGTGTTTCTTATTCTCTTTTCTCTACTTTTGATGGAGAAACTTCTGATATTAGATGATTTGCTCTATCCCCTCTCCTAATTCCAGAAGGAGTCTGCAAATTGAAAATCACATTAGGAATTAAGAAGTGTCAATTTACTGCAGTGAATCTCAAAACATCTTTAATATAAACATCTTTGATATAAACCCAAAATATTAATGTGCATATGGTTCTAAAATCAGCTAGAGTAGAATTGCAATGAAAGAAAAGCTGTGAGCAATCTGCCCTGGACCGTGTATAAATATTGAAAATTAATTAATCTGAAATGCATTATTAATATATAAACTAGACCAGAAAGTACTTCAGAATATTTGAGGAAACTACTTAGATTTTTTATTTGTAATTCAGAAAATTGAGTAAAATTTAAGTCATAAAGTTTTACAAATAGCACCAGCCATTCCATTTATCTTTTCACTTTTAATATCTTTGGATGAAAGAGAACATAAATACCATACATGCCATACATATACATATGTTTACATATACATATGTTTACATATACATATATACTCTCTCTCTCTCTCTCTCTCTCTCTCTCTATGGTATCCATACCATCCATGTTGCTTCTTTCCTGGGACTATCCAAGATGACTGTTAATAGAATCATAGATTCATTGAGTAACAGGTTCAAAAGTACTTCAAGGATCATGTGGTTCAAACTTGCTTGGCAAAAGCATGGTATAGACAAGATGGCCCATCACCCTCTCCAGTTTAAAAGTATCCAGTGTTGAGAAATCCACTACTTTCCTGGGGAGATTATTTCAGTATCTGATTGTCCTCAATGCAAAAAATCACAGTCTCCTCAAGAGTAACTTGTACATATTGTCCATCATCTTTCCTATGTGATTCCTTTTAAAAAGGGAGTCTCCATCTTTTTTGTAAATACCCTTTAAATACTGGAACATAGTGATCAGGTCTCCTCTCAGCCTACTTTTCTCAAGGCTGAGCTAACAATATTCTCTCAGCCTTTCCTCACATGGCAGACTTCCCAGCCCCTTGATGGTCTTTGTGGTCATTGTCTGGACTTTTTCTGGCATGACCACAGTTATAGTGGGCATCAAAACCTGAGCACTTTATTCCAGATGTGGCCAGACAAGCACTGAATCTGCTCTGATGGGTATCTGATATTCTCTGCTGGTGATGCCCTTGTTGATACAGCCCTGCATCCTGCTGGCTTTCTGTGCTGCAGCAGAGCTGCTCACTCTTGTTAAGCTTGTCCACCAGCACTCCCAGGTCCCTTTCCTACCCAGGTGGGTAGGTGCTCTATTCCTATATTATGTTTTTCAGGTGCAAGACCTTACATTTCTCCTTGTTGAGCTTCATAAGTGTCTTGTTATCCCACTCTTCAGGACTATTCAGGTCTTAGAGCTGAGTGACTCTCCAAGTGCCCACTGCCCTGCTCAGTTCACTGACATTAGCAAACTTCATCAGAGTCCATTAAATCCAATTCCAGATTACTTATTAAGATATGGAACAGCACTAGGCCCTGTATTGATCCCTGGAGGTTTACATTTGTGGCAGAATGTCATTTTAAAAAGGAGCTATTTACAATTACCCCTCTGGATGTCACTGGACAGACAGATCCCCACCTGCCTGGACCATAATGCATCAATTTCTCTGGGAGGAGTCTGTGGGAAATTGAAAGCCCTGGAGAAATTTATGTAGATGATGTCTACCCAAAAGGCAAGAACTTCTAAGCCTCATTTTCAGGCCCAGCAAGGTATCCCACCTCAGTGAGGAGAGGAGCAGGCAGGATACACAGAGGCTGCATGGCCTCAGCTCACAGCAGGACAGAACAATGTGACCACACACTTCTGCCACCTGACTGATCTGTCAGTTTAGATCAGTAATGTTCAATACTAGAGGAGCAAGACTATCAGAAAATCTCGAGCAAGTGCCAAAGATGTCCTCCAGCTGCAAATTTATTTTTCTATCTAGCACAGAGAAGTGATAGTCTGGTGGCCTAGCAGTTGAGAAAGAAAACAGATGCCATATTATCCTGATAGATATCCCTGTCTATAGAAAACATTTCTAACTATTCAGAAATTAAAAAGTCTTTCCTCATTTTGCCAAAGACATATGCATCTTCAGAAAGGAGGCTGAATGGAGAATTGTCCCTTTTCCAAGTGACAAGCTTCAACAATATTAACAGGATTATTTTTTTCCTAATATCTGAAGAGGAAGGGTTGGTCTTACAATGTGTGCATTTTCAAATCTATGCAATATTGACAGTGGAAGACATTTTGTCTCTTGTGCCTTGAAGCTCTTCTGAATATTTTACGAATTCAGTATTGTTCCAGTTTTGTTTCAGTTTTGTATGATGAATATTTTACTTTTTAAAAACATAAAAATCAAGCCATCAAGAAATATTTGCAAAGCTGTATTTTGTAGCTAACAATGCTTTTTGTTTCTCCCAAAAGTAACCCGATATTTAAATTCTTCACTTGAAGATTGAATTATATTAATTGTGTTTTGTTTTACATTACTTAAACAGGGAATTCATTAAATGCAGACAATTTCAAAAGTAATTTATTCACTTACCACCTTGAATGAGGTATTTAGCTTCATCCAGATCTCAGAATAGCTAAGGAAGCATGTATTTATTTAACCTTGTCACTACACTGGGGATACACGCTTTTATAAATGTATCTCAGCTTGGAAGTCTTAATAGCTCTGATTCTCATGCTACTTTCCAACAGATATAGTAGCTATTTACTTATCAAACAGAGGTAAATGCTGAAAACTACTAATTTGTGACTGATGCCAAAATACTGTGTGTTGTTGTTTTACACTGATTGCATATTATTTGACAGTATATTCACATAAACAAAAACTTATCCTTCCCTTTAAGCCCTATTCTACAGCCTTATTTTCTGCTCCTTTTCCATTTAAGGTTATCATTGAAATAATTACTATCCTGTTTTTAGGAACTTTGTAGTGGAGCCATTTTATGTAATCTCAGTCTATAGATGATTGTTAATTGATCACACTCACCTGACCCCTATTAAGATCCTAATCTCTTAATTCTGTTCAAGATATATTAGTCAGGTTTGAGCCTTAAACATATACTATTACAGTTTGTAAACCCATTCTGTCTCAGATGGGTTTAGGATGTGCACTGGTCTTGTTTTTGAATAGGAGGAGTATACTTTATGGATTGAGTGCCCCCAGGTGCATAGGCAAAATTTAAGAACACATTTGCAAATGGCAATAGGTTCCTTAAACTGAGGCAACTCAGTGTAGTTATCCAAGGAGATTTGTGACCAAAATTTGTGATGCAAAGTGATTTTATCAGTGTGTGCTTCTTACAAGGTGATGGGCAGAGTACCTATAATTCTTTGGTACCTCATATAAACTGAGAATTAATTCTCTGAACACAATGGGGTATTTATTTTCTGAAATATTACAGGGTCTGTAATTACTACTAAAATAACTGTCAGCTTCTCTCTTTCTCATTTTCTTGCAAGTCTAAATAAAAACTGTACAACCTTAAACTTGGAGTGCATCAAGATTATTGCTGTTTCTGTTAATTTGGTAGGCCTGGGGATTTTGCCATGCTTAGACTATTAGCCTGCCCTACCAGTCCCTGCTATGAACTTATTCATTTGGTTTGTTATCTCAGTAACTTAGTCATAAATAATACGAGCTTAGTATATGTAGTGGAATATGCATAAGGATTAGAATTTTCTCTTGTGTGTGCTCCTAGATAACTTATTTTTTTGCTGCTTTGCTTCTGAGAGGTGTGAGATACATAATGCATGAGCTCCTTCAGAAACTAATGTATGAGCTCCATATTTGCTCTTCCTTCCTGTGAATGCAAACGTCTGCTTTATGGTCTATTTTGCCACTAACAATGCATATGAATTGCTACTTGTTATAAAGCTATTTGTATTTCTCATTTTTGCATACCTTTCAGTAAGTACTGATGGTCATGTTGATTGAACATAATGATAATATTCATAATTATAATTTAGGCAAGATATTACTGCTGCTATAATCAGACAGCTGTCTTAATCCTTAAGTGTGAAAAACTATATAATTTTTCCTTCAAATTAAAACACTTTATATTAAGGAGGGTTATTTTCTAATAAAAAATGAACAATATTTCATACAGCAAATAATTATTCATGGAAAGCTAACAATATTTTTCATAAGTAACTAATATGATGTACTTCTGTGTTTGTACTGTACCTAGCAGTTAACACAACAAGAACTCAATCTTGATAGGGACATATACTGTGACAGCAGTATAAATATTTAATCAAGTTAATTAAGTGTACAAGGAGGGTGTTGGGAGTAAACTCAATGTGTAAGGAGTATGTTAAATTGACTGAAACAATACTCCACTGAAAATATATCAAACAACCATAAAATTTGAAGTTAAGAAATAAAGATAGAAATAGCTATTTGAGGTCACTGTTATACTTTTGCATACTTAAATTTAAGTAATGTCCCCACAGTATAGTGAAGTATTAAACAGTTACAGCTGTTTAATATGGTAGGTAGCTCATTAAAACAGTCCTAATTCTGCAATATTTCACAGTGGGGAAATATGTTGGGCAAAATGTGAAATCTAAAAGGACCTCTGAGAGACTGAAGGAGAGAGGAAAGGGACTATTATAGGGACTGAAAAGTAGGCTATTTACAAGCATATGCAATCAATTATTTTACAGACAAATAAGAGTATGACTTAAAATAAACATAGAAGTTTCTTATGACTATTCAATGGTAAAATTAGTATTAGAGAAAGAATAAAAAGTAGATTAAATTAATAATTCTTAAGGGACTTTTACAATTACTTTTCACATTTCAGAAAAGTTTCAATATCTCACAAAAATAAAATCTTTATGCTGAGGTTTTTTGGAGGGTGGTAATGAATTAGAATATTACATGTACACTTGGACAAGAAATACTAGGTCTTTTCAAATGTCAGTATAGAGTTATGTTTAGATAAAATTATAAGCCTTTATTCAATGAAGCTTAGGAATTTACTAAGGTGAAAAGACACCATGTCCACCACAGTTTGAGCATATTCCTGGAAAGATGCATTGCTTTTCCTAAGTACAAATCAGTTGGGCCCCCAAAGATTCCTGAGATATCCTGAGCTGTCTCTGGGCAGCTTGTCTCTTTACCTGCCAATCCAGAGGAACATACAAGAAAAAATTATCTTATCTTGCAGCCCTTTGCAGGTCTCTCAGATACCTTAGAATATCTCAGGATACCTCAAAAGGCTCTGTGGGAGTCATATGAAGCCATAGATCACCTCTGACTATAATGGGTGCCTACAAAGGAGCTCACATTACACACCATAAATCTACATTGAGAGATGCTCATCTTGAACTGCATCCCACTCCAGGTACCCATACATGGAGCTACTTTGAGCTACTTTGTTGGATCACAGGCCCTTTGAAATGGTGACAACACACCAGTTACACTAAGTTATCTGGTACAGGCTTGAAATATCGGCTGCTGAACCTGGGGTCCTCTGGAGGGGGGTGAGGTGGGATGCTTGAGGCTACCTCCATGGCACTGAAGGCATTGTTCATCTGTGTGCTGAGCAGAGTACTGAACATCTGAACTCCCTTAACACTATAGTGGAAGAAATAGGCACTCCTTAAATAGTGATTTATGTGCCATCTTCCCCAATAACACTAAAACAAGTCTGGAGCACCAGGGCCAATGTAAATATCTACTCTGTGAAGTGTTTGGTGAAATGATTCTCAATTTTTTTTAATAGAAAACTTATTTTCAGCAAGCTCATTTCACTTCCACTCCTGTGAAGTGAAAACTGGCTGTGGCACAGCACAGGAAAGGAAAAACATTGCAATATATTAAAATGAGAGAAAGTATTTCATATAGTACAAAAACAAATTACTTTTTGGGCTGTTCTTTTAAACCTTCAGTATGGTTTAGCAGAAATGAGTAACAGAGCAATGAACCCTGCAAATGTTACTTCATTAGGAGGAACAACTAATTTCAGGATTGATTTGAAACCTTCCATCTTTAGCACAAAAGTGATATGAAATAATTATCTCTCAAGAGGCGGGCAAAAGATAATTCATAGTGACTTTCTGTTGTGAAAGCTTATCTTAACTTCTGTTAAAGTTACAAAAGATAAAGTGACAGAACACCAAAATTGTTGCTGGAAAGATTTTATTTGGTTTTTGTACTCTCTTCTGATTCAAACTGTCGTTTTCTCTGTCATGGTTTCCCAATTTGCAATGAATGGTCAGCATTTTAAATTGCATATTGAATCATTTTCCAAACCACTGTAATAAGATGTGGTGATTTCACTTTCATATAAGATGACAGAGTCAGAACAGAATAATAAAATTTCAATCAGTGGAAAGAAGCTTGAAGTTTGAAAGTTTTCAGACAAATATTTAGATCAAATTTAAACTACTATGCCACATATTAATTATCAAAAAATATGTTGTTTGGAGGAAAAGGATAGAGATATTTCTTTCTTGAGAAATATGTAAGCATAAAGAATATCTACATGGACATCTGGTCTTAGGCTATGGATTGAAACAAATTTTCTAAATATCAGAAAAAAAAGATCTGAAAAAAAACTACATCTTTAGCTGAAGATTAATCCCAAAAAGAAGGGGTTTTTTCCTAACTCTTGAAGAGTTTTTTATGCTTCCATACATGTCTGTATAAACACTCATAGAAAAATATAGTGAAAACTCATATCTCTGCCTAAGAAGGAGATTGAAGAACTTGAATGCCTTCCCAATGTAAATAATTTCATGCATTGATGTCAGGTTTGGGGCAATAATGATCTAAACAGTGGTGTTTGGGATATTTAAAAGAGTATATTAATAATATCAGAAACACTGAAAGGGGATGTTAGGCTACAAATTTATGCAAGTCATCTCTTTTTTTCATTTTTATGTAATAAATCATATAATCACAGTGTAGTTTGGATTGGAAATGTTCCTTAAAGATGATCTAGTTCCAACCTTTCTGCCATGGCCAGAGGCATTTTCCGATACTCCTGGCTGTTCAAAGTCCCATCCAGCATGGGCTTGAACACTTTCACAGATGGAACATACACAACTCTTCTAGGCAACCAATTCCAGTGCCTCACCAACTTCACAGTAAAGACTTTCTCCTTATATCTTGTCTAAATCTATTTTAATTTGAAACCATTACCCATGGTCCTCGCTACATGCTTCTAAAGAGTTTCTCCCTATAGTTTCCTATAGGATTCCTTCAAGTACTGGAAGGCTTTAATTAGATTACACCAAAGCTTTCTCTTTTCCAGACTGAATAATCCCAATTCTCTCAGCCTTTCCTCACAGGAGAGGTGCTCCATTCCTCTGATCATCTTGGTGGTCTCCTCTGGACTCTCCAACAGGTCCTTGTCCTTCCTGTACTGGGACCCCAGAGCTGATGCAGCCCTGCAGGTGGGATCTCACAGGAGCAGAGCAGAGGGGCAGAATCCCCTCCCTCCCCTGCTGCCCACACTGCTCTGGATGCAGCCCAGGACACACTTGGCTTGTTTGGTTTTCTGGGCTGTGGGTGCTCATGGCTGGGTCCTGTCCAGCCTCTCACCCACCTGCACCCCCAAGTTCTCAGCAGGGCTCTTCTCCCTCTGTTCATTCCTCATCCTTGTTGACAATGAAGTTTGCCCTGACTCAGGTACAGCACCTTCTGCCTGGTCTTGTTAAACTGCATGAAGTCCCAGTGGCTCCCTTCTTGTCTTTGTCCAGGTTGTTCTGGATGGCATCCCATCCTTCAGATGTGTCAACAGCACCACGCAGTTTGATGCTCTCAAATCTGCAAAATTGGTGAGGGTGCTCTTAAATCCCTTGACCTATGTCATCAGTCAGTGACACACAAGTGATATGAAATAATTGTCCCTCAAGAGGCAAGCTAAAGATAATTCATAGTGATTTATTAATATTCCAGTATGGACCCTGGAGGGACATCACTTGTTATTGCCACCCATTAGGGCTGTCAGCTGTTTACCACTAAACTCTCAATGTGACTATCCCAGCATTTGAATCCATCTCTCTTCAACTTAGAGTGAAGGATAATGTGGGGTACTGTGTCAAAGACTTTACAAAAGTCCAGCTAAATGACATCTGTGGCCCTTCCCTTTTTCACTGATTTAGTTAGTGACTCCATATTAAAATGCACATAAGTTGATCAGGCAGGACCAATAAATGCCTATTTTATTTTTTAAAGGTACATTTTCAATTATATTAATAGCTTAATACTTAATCTCCTATTTTTTTTTTTTTATTTCTTGTTACCCAGATTAATGATATTCCCCAGAAATGTTTTTCATACTCTCAGACTGGACCAAAATTGCTCATTAGTACTGGTGTAAAGATGTTTTGACATTTCTTACAGAATCAGCATGACTCCACATTTGCTATGTCCACTCATGCTCAAAGTATTAATAAAAATACCCTTATTTTATGTGAGTCAATATTGCTCATATCCAGGCTCCACACAAAGATTTCCACAAAGCAATTATTCCATTTACACAGATAACAGTAAGTCATGTTCAATGACCTTTACAATTTCCAATTACAAAACTCCCCATTTTTGCAGTGTTTCATTTACTTTTTTATTCTTTGTTTCTGATCATTTGTCAATCAATTAAAACTGCTGCTGTTTCAGGCAATAAACTAATGTTCGCTATCCTCTTGGAAGGTATTTTTTTTTTTGTTGAGCAAAGACTAAATATTTAAACTGACAAAGTCAAGCTCCTCCGTGACTTTATCTGAGACACTGTTAACAATTTACTTTCTTGGTCCTGTTTTTTTTCAATTAAATCAAGCCCAGCTACTTTTAGAATTCTTTAAATCCCTGTTTGATCTGTATCCCATGATCAATGCCACTTAAATCAGCCCTGAATTCTTCCATGTGTGTCTATCCCCAAATTATCCCAAACTATACAACTTTTATATATTAAATGCTTGAACCTTATTTGAAGGGAGCAAAATGACAACTGATTATCAATTTTCATCAGAACGAATCTGATTTTCCACCTTGTTTTAAGGTGTACTTCAGTGTTTCTATCACTAATTTCAGGTTCATATAAGAGATCAAAGGTTTGACAAATTGTTTTTTGCAGTAACCTAAAAGTGTAATAAAATCTCACACTTCACAACAGGATGTAATTAGCAGCTTAATTTAGGGAGGAGTGGGCGTCCCAGCTGGTTAATTGACAAAGGTTATTCTTTGACTCACTAACTGAATGATCATGATAGAATCAGCAGAAGAGAGCAATGAGTAACTCTGCTGGTACTGCTGCATTAGTTGGCCATTCAAGAACAGATCATATTCTCTCTGGAAGGAATATGAGACCTCCTTAAAGACTAAATCATCTCAATGCTCTGGTTATTTGATAATATATGTAATTTTGCATGCATATGTTTCAAGAAAGTATTTTAAATATTTCCTGTGGAGGATGGCAGTTGTTTCTCTCCATTTATAGATATTCTGTGGCTATAGTAAGTTAAGTATTTTAGTCCATCCAATAGAATTTATGTAATAGTGCATTTGTATTTATAGTATCAGGTTTATGCCTTTTTGTTTATTAGATCATGTAGTTTTTTTATAGATCTGAAAACAGTGACTTCAGCTATCTGAAATGTAGTAACTCAAGCAAGGAAAGTTTACAAAAACAACATTGAATCACAGGGTTTTATCTCAGTGCCTCTTTCTTAGTTTTACTTTTTAATCCTTCTTTGTTATCTTTGAATTTTCTTTCTCCTGAAACTTCCTTCCACATAAGTTATTTTGTTTTGCTCATTCTGACAATTATTTTCCATGTGTGTAACCACTGGAAATGCATTGTCGTGTGGATGAGCTTCTCTGTTTCTAGAAAGAAGTTAATTCCTTGAAAATTGTAGTGGTGTTGCTGATTTTTTTATTTTATTTTATTTTTTTTTTTTTTTTTCTGAGAGAATTCAAGATTTACTAAGACAATAAAACATTTTGCCTTTTTATCTGCCCCCATTACTGCCCTCACTCTTTCTGCTCCTCTCCCTTCCATTCCTTCCCTTCTTCTTTCCATGGCTGTCACAATAGCTATTTATTTCTAAAATGTGGCAACAAGTTGGCATCATACTGTGGACGTTTTTACATCACAGAAATTAATCTACACAGAACTGAACCTGGAATGTGTGTGTATGAGCATTTTCTGTATATAAATCCACATATACAACTTACATATTATTCAGATAGTTGATTTTTCCTAATAGGTGATCTTATTTTATATGTTTGTGAATAAACTCATATTTTGAAAGGTCATCTATACTACTGAGTGTTTAGAGTGGTATCCAAATTACAGACATAGCAAGGATTTCCCATGTGTTTTGCCTTTCACTGCAAAGGCAGTGAAGAAGTAATGCTTTCCAACATCAGAAGATTTAAAATATGTGTTTAACACTTTTTTTTTTTTTTGTAATTTGCCCTCAAGACATCACAACATACTAAGTTTTAACTCCTCTTTTTGTCCCTCCAGAGAGTTATTGCTATGCTTGAATAATTAGCATATTCCCCAAATCACTGCCCGCCACCATTTTGCTAAATGGATTTAGTCTAATGGTGTGTATTTCTCTTCAGGAAGTCCTCTCCTCCTACAGCTTTTGATGCAACAGCAAACAAAAACCATGTATCTGGTGCATTAAGAAAACTATAAATGTTTTAGGAGTGTTTGTTTATAGAAATGCTTCAGATGATATAAAAAACAGAAATGTGTAGTCAGGTGTGACAGGTGCCTCTTATTCTGTTATCACAATGTGCCAGGAAATTATTTCTACATCACAGAGCCTCACTTTTGATCAAATTTCTACTGGCTGGATTTCCACTGTATTACATAATAAGCAAACTTTACTCTGGTATATTTATAATGCTCCAAAGTGATATGACTTCTATAGTAAGATTGTTCAAGTCTTCCACTCTTCATACTGTTTTTTCTGAAACTCACCTATATTTTTTTACCTTAAACTCATTGAAATTGAGAGAACTGAGCATTACCTTTGACTGCATCAATATTTAAAACCAAGCAGACCACTTGATTCCAGGAATTTGTAATACACAAATATTTTATGTGCCCTTAGCAACACAGTTGCTCATAGGATCCCAAAAAATTGTAGATGAAGGATAATATTCTTTATTTAGTATTATTTCATCACTAATTGGAAAAAAATCTAACAATTTACTTTTTTTCCAAAGTTCAATTTACCTTGTGTCAAAATCATACATCTCCCATTTCACAAAGTACTATCCTGGTAGTGAAATTTAGAGATTGAAACCTGTAAATGTCACCTTGTAATAATTCTGTAGCTTTAATTCTTGATATGTTGTAAGAGGACATAAAGCTATT
This sequence comes from Muscicapa striata striata, assembly GCA_030060385.1. Taxonomy (NCBI): domain Eukaryota; kingdom Metazoa; phylum Chordata; class Aves; order Passeriformes; family Muscicapidae; genus Muscicapa; species Muscicapa striata. The sequence continues at coordinate 1,573,368 of JAREIS010000014.1, read as the reverse complement.
CACATAGCAATCCAGGCATGTTTACTTTTTTGCTCTAGCAATGTGATTGAAAAGGAACATCCAAATATATATATCTACTGGGATTAAGATTTGTGAAATAGATTTCCTGACATTACATTTATTCCTGAGCTAGAGAGGAGTAAGGAAATTTAAGTGAGACTCTCTGGAGGAAAATTTGAGAAATAAATTGGAAAACGAATTCATTGTTTGCAGCAAAATTGCATCTGCACTTTAGCTGCTGGCATTTTACTTGCTCCTCAACTTGGAGATGGAATACTTTAAAATGGCATTTTTCCTTCTGATTCCTTTTGGGAAGACAACTTTCAGGTTGACAAGGAAAATGGGCTTTGGGAATGTGAGTATTAGACTGATAACAATTCCTTAAAAAAAAAAAAAAAAAAAGAAAGGATAAAAAGGGGGAAAAAAAATCACAAAATGTGGGACTTATTCCCTTTAACTCCTCTCAATGTTTCTATTTTTCATTTTTAAGTTATAAAAAAGCAAAGGAAATTGCCAATAAAGCTCATGGCTGCCACAGCATAGAAGCAGATGTCTAACAGCTTAGATGACCCCATATTCCTGACTCTTCATGAAACCCACATTCTTAAGAGTTTTCAGAATGTACCTGTGGGAGGACTTTTCATTTACTTTTACTTTGAATTATTAAAATTATAATGGAAAGTCATTCCTGACCACAAAGCATTTCTAGTGCTTGCCTAGCATTTACATTTTGGTTTTGTTCTGTTGCAGATCAAAATCTAATCAATTGAGGGAAAAAAAAAAAAATACAGACCCATAAATACTGGAACAAGTCAGAATTACTGAAAAATTAATCCATTGCTCAAATGACAAATTGAAGTCCAGCAATGGAAGCTTTTATACTTGCTCATACTTCTGTATTACAGAAGGCCAAGAATACTTTTTCAAGGATCTTACTAGTTTTTCTTTCTGTTTCTAGTAATTTTGTAGGTTATCTTTCAAGCTGAGAGTGTGTTCAAGGCTTGTATTCAAAGCTTCATATCAACTCAAGTCAGAAACAAGAACTACTACTTTTATCAGACAGAGTGATTCCAAAAGCCAGGTCATGGTTGGAGAACTCATTAACTCCTTTGAATGTGTGCACTCGTTAATCATGTCCCAATTTCATGTAGAGTCATATGGAGACTCCCCTCTTTTCCCAGGAAGAGTCATGTACAGGAAATATGTGTAGTAACCCCTGGTAGATCTGCTTTTTTTCTAACAGGCTGAACTTTACGTGGTAGGTATAATGTATTTTTGGGCATTGGCACTACTCTCTGAGCAGAAGTCATCTTACTGATTCTGAGAGGTCTTCTTCAGCTAATTCAGAGTATACCATTCCATCTTACCCACTAAATTGCTTGTCCTGTTATTTCTTAGCCTTAATTATCAATTTGCAGTTTTCAATGCTTACTAACTTGGAAGTTTTTTTTTTCAGTTTGTTGGTTTTGTAGAAAATCCTTGGATTGCTATCTAGTATTGATTTACTAAAATATGAGTACTGGTCTAATACCGATACTCAACTGTGACAGACAAAAGACTCCCTAACAATTTAAAGTTAGAAAGTGTATATTTATTCAGTGCTGGGCAGCAGCATGAGGTAATCCTTTGATACACACTGCAAAATCATGGGTGATCACAAAGTCTATTTATTAGCAAAGAATTCAAACAAATACACATTCATCATAACAGCCCCTCCCATCCCCCTCTTTTTATGGTAATTAGCTTGAATAGCTATTAAGCATGCGTGATTGACTTCTTAAATTAAGTCTGGGGTCGTTATCATGTGGAGGGGTCTTAAGAGGTGGAGGTAAGGCGAGTCTTCCTCACCCTAAACTCTAGACCTTTTTAATCAATGACAATACAAATGATTTCTGGGGATAGTCCAGTTTCTCAAAGAATGGGTTTCTGGTTGCATTGTCTATGTTTCTTTGGGTCTGCTCACTAGTTTTGTCTTTTCCCATTGTAAGCGCAGCTGAGCAAACATGAAATGACAGACAATCAATTATTTAAGTTTCAAATAACTACTCCCTTCTAACTTTTAACTTTTAATTATTTTCAACAAGGTAACTAAAATCCTAATTTTCTAAGATTAGTGTTTCTGTATGAAACATTTTTGCATGTATCAAGCTCATTGTACTCTGGTCTGCTGTGTGTGGCATGCACAAGGTGACAGTGAAAATAAACATATTTCACTTCTGCCGTATATGATAACTAATTCACACCTCCCTCCCATAATAGTAATTATTTCTTCACAACATTCTATAAATTTACAGTAAACATTAAATATCTGAAGGAAAAGGGGGAATGGTGCATTTCACAAGTGGCTACTATTCCTGCTGTAAAATATTGGTATGATGTATTGTAAAATGATTGATATATGATGAAATATACAATAAATATATAATAATGAAATTATTTTTATAAAATAGCCTAAAAGCACATCTTTTTTTTTTCACTCAGTGCAAGTGTAGTATATATTCTTTCCAGGTGAGTTTTCCTGAAACTTCTATGACATGCCACTCCTTTGTTAAATTTAAGATAAAGCTGCATAGGAAGAATGAAACATTTTGGAAATTTGGGGTGAAAAGAAAGTAAAATTAATGCATTTAATACTTATGTAGTTAAAAAAATAGGTAAGTCATAGAGGGGAAAAATCATAATGCTTATGTCTGTTGATTGAAAGAAGCAAGGGAATATTACTTTTTCAGAAAGTGAAAGAAAGATTCTTATGTACATTTAATGGTAAGGTTCTACATACAAGGCTGCATAGAAAATGCCTTTTTGCTCTGGGTGGTTTTCAGCAATCTGTGTAAACCTATCCATCTTGCAGACTTTTGTTAGGCCTTTGCTTGTCTATTTTAGATCCAGTTTTGACGGGTCTATATACCTCTGCTTAAGGCTACCTGCTCTATCGCATTTCATGTAGCTATGTGATGCTTTTATTCAGTGACAAGAATAAATACAAAGTCTCTTTTGTTATTAGAACACTCTGAAAATATAATAAAGGTAGAACTGTTTAGAATAGCGTGAATCTCTTTCATAAAATGTAAATTATAAATATCTGTCCAATGGGCTAATCACAATGCATTAGGCATCCTTTCTGATAAGCAGGAAAATTGCAGAGAGAGATTCAGATAGATACAAATAACAGAATGCAGAAAACTGTGGAGGAAAATGGTATTTCTACAAAGGCTCTAATCACAGGGTTTAAAAAGAAATGCTTTTTACAGATGATTAATTAGACTGCAAAATATACTTTCCCTATCATCAAAATAGTGGCTTGTTTAATGTATGGTCTTTTATTTTCCTAAAAAGCAGAGTTTGGAGCCTCTTAAGATAGAGATGGTATCCTTTATTATGCTTCTGGATATAAGTAGCATATAAACCACACTTTGTGAGTGAAATCTTAATAAATAAAAATATATTTGCAAAATAATTATAGATATACAATATTAGATTTGCCTTAGAATTTGATTCTACAAAAGTGTGTTCAGCATCATATTTTCTAGAGACATGCATCATCCTTTGTGTCTACACTGCTTGAACTCTTTCCCAATTAATATAATGCAGCTTACCGCTTGATTATAGGAAACACTGTTCAGCTATTTCACTAATAAAACAAATTACACTGATACAATTTTAGCATGAAATATTTCTGACAAGGACACTAAAAAACTTTTCCATATAGCAGTTTCAGGAAGCAGAGGAGGAGTGGCCCAGCAGGACTCGTGTTGATGTATCCAAATCCTCAGAAGCTCATGAGTGTTTGTGGGTCTTTCTGCAAGAAGGAATAATTTTCCCCTCTAAGCTGTTAGAAGATATCATGGTATAGTTCACATTTAGACCTTCCCCATCAAACTTTGTTGACCTGTAAGTAAGTATGACTCCTGAGGACAGAACAGTATTCCTTCCTTGAAGACTGCAATTTCCCCTAATGTTGAGAGGCACATGAAAAACTAGTAACTCATACTCAAAAGCAAGCTTTCTTGGAAGAAAAGGTATGTATTTCCTGTAAAGTCATGTAAAACCTTTGAATAATAGATTACTATGAACATTTACCAAGTATCCAAGACATATAACTTTTTATTCTCAATAATCTCTAGAAATTAGGGAAGAAGTATGGGAGCATAGCCTGATTATGGTGTTACATGTGCAATATAGAAGTCTTTACATGCTTTATATCAAGTAATTAATTAATAAAATGCACTAGCAGGTACTGGAATCCAGGAATTTCTCTCCAAGTTCAGTCTTTAATATACTTTGGTCTTTGCTGCATAATGGACATGTCTAGGTCAGTATTTTAGTATAGCTCTGGGGTGAGCTTTTGAAATGAAGTGTATTATTTTCTCTGGAAATTACCAGTGGCACAGTTATTGCATGAAAAATGGAATACTGTGTATTGCGTACTTTCCAGACTTTATTTTGTAAAAACAAAACATAGATTTGGATGAGAACATGTTTGACAGAGGAGGACCTAAACCTAGGCCTATTGTTTCCCAGTAGGTAGACCAGTTTTACAATGAATATGGCACCTTTCAAGGGACATGAGAGAGAGAGAAAGCACAGAGGAAGGCTCATGTGCAGTGAGCACCCTAAACACCCCAGAAGTACAGCCCACCTTTGAAATTAGGTGCCATCAGACTACAAGTTATGTCAAGGTATTTTTTGTATGAAGCTCAGAATGAATCAGAGGAGATATAGATTTGAAAGCCAGCCTTCTCTACTCTGCTGTCATGAGCCTACTGTGCTTTTGAAAAGAACATCCTTTAACCCAGATTTCTTCCTTGCTTCCTTCCTTCCCTAATCTTTTCAATGGCTGTCTAAATTGTGGTAAGTTTGACATGATCCTTTCCAGATGCCTACACAGTTTTTCAAATTTTCAGGACATGTAGATCTATATATCTGCTCCTTGAGCTTCTCAGGAGCCCCTCAGTCCCTGCAGTGATTCAGTTTCCCATGTCATCACCACCCCACCCAGTCTAATCTGCCTGCACTCTGCCTCTGTGGCCCAGGAAAACCCATAGCTTAAGTGGCAAATCATCCTTCCCTCTGCAATACTATATCCTAGTAAAGAAAAATGTCATACAATTACATGTGCAAAAGCAGACCTTTCTATCATGATACATCCCACACCTCCACAGCACTTTCATGAATGAGGCATCTCAAAATAAAACCATAGTTATGGCATTTTGAGTTTGGCTTTTGTACGAGGACTGGTCTTCTCTAAGAGACACATTTTCTTCTTTCCCATTTTTCACACTTCTCTGAATTTAGGGAAATAACACACATTAATGAACAAATAGCGTGTATTTGGACCTATTATACCTCTACATCTGCAGTTTTTAGGTAACTTGATACGTTTTAGATACCTACATTCTTCTATTACTCCCATCCTTCATGCAATTAAATGTCAATACTAATAGCTTCTTCAAAGGGCAAAACTTAGGCAGTCTAAAGCAAGTTGTTTCAATTCTGAATTAACTACTAGATATCAAGATAACTACAAAGCAACAATGGTTAAGTAAAGATCCTTTTAAAAAATTAGCTTGAATGCTGCACATTACTTGATTTACTACATGTCTATATTTATGGTCCTTCATATTCCAGGTTTTGTTGTTTCAGGTTGCAGTCCAAAGCTGATTAAGACTCATTTATTTTGGTATAGAAGTAGTAATTCCAAGAGTAGAAAATAATTATATTACTGATCAAATACTGAAATCTCGTGTTTGTAAGATGATGATGAGAATTACAACCATTAATGGGAGTAATATTTAGTCAATTTAATATTAAGGTTTTCAACAATATCACTGATCTAACTGGTGCTGGGTGTCTGAATAAAATTCTAATTGCCATGCTGAATCAGAGGGTGAGAAACTTGAAAGTTGTTTTCCTCTTCCTCAGTTTCTGTTTTTACAACATCAACTATTTTCCTGCCTTTAAATATATTGTATGAAAAGTCTGAATTTGCCATGTAGAAATATGGCACTGCAGGACCACATTTACAGAACAAGACTTTGAGAAAAAAGTGTAGGAGAAATAGGTGCATTACATCCTGTGGAGAAGTGTATATTACCAATACCTCATTTGGCTATATTTCTCAGTGTAATATCTGTGTCATTCTGTGGTAAAAAAGTAGAACTACTCTTCATAAAAAAACCCTTATATTTCATGAATATTCAATCTGGAGTTCAGTAGTCCATGGGGAAGTTACATCTCTTTTTCATGCAGAGAATTTAATTACATAAATCTAGTTTATGCAGAAAAATAACTCAGACTATGTGAAATAATTCCCATGTAAACCTTTAGCATTATGGTTCTCTCCACCTTTCTTTCCTTCTACAATCAAACGTATTAGGGGTTTTTTAATTCTCCTCTGAAACAGGTTAATTTTTAGTTTCCAATTTTGGAGTTTAGTCCTCTGTTCAGGGTTAGCATTTGTATTCTGGAAGAGTGCAGTAAAGATAGTAGTTTTGATGACTATAAATGTCACAAAAATCAAGATTTTTTTTTTTCTTGCTAAGTTTTGTTTTTGGTTTTGTTTGTTTTGTTTGCAGGTTCTTGTTTGTTTATTTTAATAAAGCCTAGGGATGCTTTGTAGTCTGAGCTGTATGGCAAGTTCCAGTATCTTCAGTACCTAAGTCAAAGTCCCATACTGTCATGTATTGCTCTACCTTCTGAATAGCATATGCTGCATATATTGTAAGAGAATGTGGTACAAGTGATCTATTTTTAATTTTATTGTTATAAAGCAATCCCTTGAAATCGATTGCCTGAAGAGAGGGTAATTACAACTAAACTGGAAGGGAGACTTGGTGATACATCATCTCAATATCTATAGACCTGCCAAGGTTGTGGGTTGATATACTGATAAAGATATATTTAAGTTGTTTTTTTTTCCAAATTTTAAAATGGCTTTTGCTAGTTGCCAACTGCACTTAAGTTCGTAGACAAGTAGAGTTCTTCTGCTAGGGTTATTTGTATTATATTATGGAGAGCATTAAGTGAGATTTCCAGACATATATTGGGACATAAAGCTCAATATTATAGGTTTTGACTAGGCAGGAGAATTCTTCAGATGTGTTAATGGAATCAAGATCTAACATTTTAACTGCTGTTAATTTTCTTTTCTGGAGCAAGAAGATGACAATGATACCTTGTGTCTTAAAAATCGAAGCTTTTGAATTATGAGTAGAATATTGAAAGCAAGAATGTGTTACACTTTCCAAACGAGAGATGTTTCATTAGAATATATTACCTTGTAGTTGTCTGATTTCTGACCCTGTGATTTAAAACCAGAGGTAAAAATATTACCTTGTTTTAAGCTTTTCTATGAGAACCACCCTTGGCATTTTGAGCAGTTCAATAAGAATTATCTGGGAACACATTTCTGAAAGTGGGAAGTGCCTTTAAACAGTAAGTTAAAAATTTAAATAGCTAGATGCCAGGATGAACTCCCTTACCATGGGCTGCAAACCACTGAGCACATGTAAAATACATATCCATTACCTGGACCACTGATTTCACACCACTTAGTCTTATGCTCAGCTTGTTAGCATCTACTTGCATTACTGTTTGGATAATCAAATTTTACATAATGTTGGAACTCTATCATGGAACTGTGGCTAATTTATACCAGAGCAACACATTCTTGCAGTGCTGAGATTCAGGATTTGGTCACCTTCTATATTAATGTAATTACAGAAACCATGCATACAAAATATTTAATGTCTATGTTAATTAATAGAGTAATTGATCTCTGATTTTCCATACTAAGAAGATTTATGTACTGTGGACTTTTATTTATGATGAAATTTTTTCAGAATGACAACATTGTCCTCTATTACCTGTCTTTTCTGTGACAAGGCAAGATTGAAATTCTTTCCACTGCAGTTTTGGTTTGTTTTTTTTTTTTTTTAAAGTAGGCAGTTGATGGAGTGCTGTACGTGCCTGGAATAAGAAACACACATTTTGAAGATAGCCATAGCCTCTAAAATTATATCGTTATATACATGTGAAAGCCTGGGAAAAAAAAAAAAAAAAAAAAAAAAAAAAAATAGCCTCTGAAACCTCACTCTGAAACTGGCTCACTGGCTAGATATCTTGAGATATCTTGAGGTGATTTACTGTAGCTGTTTTTATTGGCATAAGAAATATTTTGAGTAACAGAAAAATACAACCAAAGAGCCAACACCTAAAACCCTCATATAAATGCCCCATCCAAAGCCATGTAAATATTTAAATCAGAATAAAATTCTAATTCCTAATATTTTTTACTGTACCTGCAAGGTTTTTTGTCTCATAAAAATGAAAAGGATCACTTGCAGACTGACATAATAAATTGTATTAATAAGAGGTTCATATTTGAGTATATAATGTATTCTTCCCCTTTTTCTGCACACCTTTGGGAGTAAGCAGCATCTGTTCTCCCCAGATTCAATGAGTAGTTGAAGAATGAGTTCAATTATCTTACTTTATGCAAATCTTATCATGTTTACTTGTTTGTAGAATACAACAATATTAAAATATTATCTCTTTTATCTCTAAAACATATGAAGAACATTGCTTTTATAAGAAAATTTTTGTATTTATATTGTCAATAGAAATAGTTTTGGAAGCAGGTATTATATTTTATAATAATTTATTTTAGTCATAATAAAATAATATAGAATATAGAAAATTCATAGTATAATATATATTGTAATATAGAAAAATTTTTATGGTGCTAACTCTAAGTGTTAGCATCTATTTGTTATGATACCAATTACTTTCTAAACAATATATATATAAAAGGGTTTAAATATATTCATTTCAATAAGAGGAAATAGAATTTTGTTATATATGGAAGAGACTAGATCTTGTGACCTTTGCTCTATCTCTGAAGATATGGGTTATTTGAGGCCATTGTGGTAAAGAAAAGATAGTGTTGGAATCTCTATCATTAAAAAAAAAAGTGGAAGTTTCTTAACTGGAAGGGTATCTGACTGGATGCTATCAAAATTTTTGGCCCAAGAGTTATAGCACACTGTAACAAATGTTAGCACAAATGTTCCTAGATTTAGTCTCCACCTTAGATCTTAGGTAATGCCTAAAAAGAGGTCCTATGTTGGCAATTCTGTAACACTTTATTACTTTGTACTTTTGACATTTCCAGACCCAATTATATAGTGCAGGGCAAAAGCCTGATACCACAAAAAATATCAAATTCTTTCTTGGTTTATGCATTTTTGTTGCCAAATGTGAAGTCACTCAATTGGTTTAAGGTTCCCTTAAGCTCATTCACAGGGAAGGATTTTCCAGGGCTCCCTGGTGAAAGCCCACCAGAGATCTCAAGGGAAATCTGTGCTGAAAGATCTAGAGTTTCTTAAGAAACAGTCACAGAACTGAGTTTATGTAGAGAAAAAAGGCATTTATTCAACTTGTCTGTTCAGTGACATAGAGGGCAATGAGCTTAAGTGGCCTGATATCACAGCAGCTCTTCCACACACCCACTGTTGGACCCTACCCCAGTGATTAGCAGTTATTGCACTGAAACTTGCCTAGTAGCCTTGTTGATCCATTGTATAAATGTAATTTTCTGCGTTACAATAGATTGCTGTGAACAGCATGGATTATCCATGTATGTTTTTCATTTTCAGGTACCAAAATAAATCTGAATTGGCTTTTGTTTTCTTCAACAAAAATTAACGTCTGGTGAACTTTATCACATTTCTTCTTTCTTATCTCTTAAATTGACTTACTAGGACCAAAAGTTGTGGTAGAAAGAAATCATAAGATGACAAAAATAACCAGAATATGCCAGTTTATAATGATTTTTTTTTTTCTCATGAATTCTTATTAGAAGAATAATGTGATTCAATCCTCCTAACTCGTACTGAGTTTTTCTTGTGATTTTTCCGTTGTTGTTGGGTGGTTGGAGGTTTTTTTTTTTTTTTTTGTTTGGGTTTATATTTGCTTTGGTTTTCTTCTTTATTTTTTTACTAGTGAGACATCAGAAGAAAAGTACTTGTAAACACCTAAGCAGTGAAATCACAAAATCTACAAGACATTATTGTAGAACAACATTTCATACTTCTTGTACCTTGTTTCCTTTAGTCCTCATGGCTGTATCATAAGACCTATCACGAGTCTACATTTTCCAGGGTGCTGAGAATAGAAATGGCCCCTCAGGTTTTTAAGACTTGTTTTCAAACCATGTTTCCAAACAATAATCAAGAAACAGGAGCTTCTGCTTGACTTCTACTAAACTGAGTAACTCAAAATCAGGTCACTCCTCAAAAATTTGCCTTAAACTTTTTCATTCAGTCAACTGACATTATTTTTGCTTCTTTATTTTGACTTATGATGTCCTATTAAGAACAATTTTTTTCCAGTTATCTGATGTCTTTCAGCACTATGCAACTTGGACAATGTCAAAGTAGATTTCCACCACCTTCCTGGAGAGGATTTCTGCTTATGCCCTGCTCCATATATCCTGAAATAACTCCCACATCTGTCTTTTACTGTATCTACCAACAGAATTCCAAACTGTGCAAAAGCAGAAAAGTGAACATAAAAGATGAAATGCAAATACACAACTAATTGCACATACTACTGAAAAACAAAATAGGCAACTTCCTTTAAGTGTACAAATCAACTCTAACTTTTTCTTTCTATGAAACGTTTCCTACACATTGCATTTACATATTACTTCAACAAGTTAAAAAGAGAAAGATTTTAAAAGTTTGCTGTGTTCTACCTATATGCTACCACAGAAGGTGTTTGTCCCTGATCTAATAATTAATTTAGTAGAATTATTATGATTTTTTGTCTTGTTGTGTATTTGTAAATGGATGACACAAGAATATGAATATCTTCATTTTGTTGATGTTTTGTGTAAGCCAGTGAAAATTAGCTTTGGAAATTAAAAGCACAATTCAATTACTATAGGCCAGAAAATGCTAAAACACAACATCTCATGATGAAAGCATCAGAAATCCTTCATCACACCTGTGCAAGAAGGCAAGGAAATATCTTCTTAGTTTCCAGGACAAGATGGTGAAGTAGCATATTTAACCATTGATTAGAGTTTTGATTTCTGGTTTGACATTTTGGATGTTGAGATGACTCTGCCTTACACTTGACCTATGTAATGGAACTCCTACTCATAGTTGGCTAGCAACAAGTGAAGATAGTGAGGTTTTATTAACATTTCCTATTTTCTAGCATTTTTAAATTCACATATTTAATTTCTCTTTCTAGCTTAACTATCATCTTAAGATTGTTGAACTGTCTAATTATCAGCATCTTCTCCACTTTTTTCTTTTTGGACATGGTCCTTTAAGAGCTGCAATTAATACATATTTTTATGTTTTTTGTTTTTTTTTTTCATCTCAAAAGTTGAAAGAAATCTACTCACAATTTATAAATTGTTTATTTCTTAATTTCCTTTCCTCCTTATAACTTTTCTTGTTGGTCTCTGAAAATGCTTTTCATTTCCTAAAATAATTCCTGCAAGATTATTTCCTGTTTTCCAATTTTTTTTAAGCTAACATACGAGCTTTCCATACTAAGCTTGGGGAGAAAATCTGGAAGTACTAGAATGTCAGTTGAATGTCTTCTTGGCCTTACTCCTTGCATTTCACAGTACTGTTGTTATGTGGTGAAAAGAGAAAACCTCACCATACCCTGCTGCTATGGCCCTACGCAAACAAGAGACTTAATGAAGACTTTATTTCTTTAGAAATGAAAAATCTGAGTGAAATGTAAAGAGGCTCACTTAATATGGAAAAAGTTAAACTTACTGATGTTAAGTTAAACTTACTGGTCCATCTGAATGTAGGGTCTATCATCTCACTATCCTTTTGACATGACAATATTTCAAATCAAATATACATTTAAATATTTCAACCTGCATTAAAATTGCTAAAAAGATAAATCACTTCAGACATCTTTGATGGGCTTTAGTAGAAGTTTTCACTTAGAAACAAGCATTATAAGCTGATGTGATGGCAGAGTACAAGATGTCCTTCACCCTTTTAATTAGCAATTTTTTTTTCTTATTTCTAAGAAAACTCAAGAAAGCAAGGATAGAACAATAGTGCTTTCAGAATAGCATTGAAATGCAAACATTAATGACATTCAGATTAGGTCATTTGCATGCAAACAGTTCAGACTTAAGCTTATCTCATAAATTGTTTCAAGCCTATGACATCTCTCCCATTTACAGGTGCCACTAAATTTGGTAAGATAATTTCCTTCATTGTATATGAAATGTGTGACCAGTACATGGTATGCTATTGAATTGCTAATAACTATTTGTCATGTTGTGTTCTAACACAGGCTTTTTAATTTTAAATTAAAATAAGAAAGTTCCTGCTTGAAATAGGATATGTGACAAGTCCCACACCATAATTTTTTCAATTTCTTCTGAATATTTTCCTCCATTCCTTGTCAGTGCTTTTTTGTCAAGTTGTATACTTTATTAGTGATCAGGTCTAGTCCTTTTTTTTATTTTCAGCAATATTCAATTTACTTAAATATTTTAAACAAAGATTCTTTCATTCACATAGATTATATGAATTTTTAATAATCTATCATCTGCTCTTGAATATAAGAGATGCAGAGGTTTTTTTTTCCACTTCCCCATATCAAAACCATCAAGTCTTGAACAAAAGTCTGACTGGTGGATGTAAATACCTTGCAGGTGACCCCTAAGCTTTGGACTTTGGAAACACTCAGAGGCCAAGGTATGCTGCAACAGAGACTTTGTTGTGGCTGCAAGCTAGCAAAAAACTGGATCCTAAGAGGAAATCCAAGTCTTAACAATTTTGCCATGCAATCATGTCATGCATAGTAAAAGAAAATAGAATCTAGGAAGAGGGGAGACAAACAGTTCTAGTGTACAAGTTTTCAGTCTCTCAAAACTCCCCTAAATCTGGTCCAGTCTGCCACAGAGCAGAAGAGGAGAAGGTAGCAGATATTAGGTCATCAACAAAAAGTGAAGACATCTTGAAAGTCTATGAGACTGTGATTTTTTCAGTCTGTCACTAGTATAAGAATTTCCCTGTGAAATGGTATGCAGCTGTTAAGGCAGAGTGTGCAGTAAAAACAGAGTGGAAGAGTGTGCACATGCCTTCAGAATGTATCCTCCAAGCCCGAGGAAGTGCTGAGCTTTGTTTGATTGCTGGCAGTTGATGGGGAGTGAAATGGAAGAAAATGGGTACAGAACATCTGAGTTGTAGAAATTATTTACTCAGAGCTGTGGGTAGATGGGGAAGAAAAGGACATGTCTTCCCCTGTCTCTCTGTTTATAGTGGCAGGTGCCTCTTTGTGTTAACTTTCTTTTGATTACTGGAAGGGCTCTTTGTCAGGACTGCTACAGTGCAAGATAATTGTTTATTGAATCTACCCTCCATACTGAAGGAAACAATACTTAAATAACTAGAGGCACTTAATCTTTCAGATAGAATAAGGCAACAATTCCAAGGAACATCCAAGAAAAGTGGATAATTTTTTTGGCATTCCTCAGAGATGTTTGAGATAGTTTATCGAATGTAAGAGATGAATTTTGCTGTTAGGTCATATCTATTAGTGCTTTATATCTTGCCATTGAAAATATTTTAGAAGTTTTAGAGACCAAAAGTAGTTTTGGCTAAATTTTTAAACTTATTTCTACAGGAGTCAAAATATGAATGATTGTAGGGAATGCAAAACAGTAACAGAGGTCACAGTCACCATTCATCCAAAGAAGCAGATTAATTGGAACCAGATACAGAATAAAAGATCTGAGGACAGAATTTTTGATTCACACATATGGATAGAACAAGAGATAACAATTTATCCCAAAAAGGATTAACTAGTCAGTTTTTTATTACCATTGAAATATTTTCTGCTCAGAGTTTTCCCTGGGAGAACATCCTGTCTATGTTCTGAGTTAGTAAGAAAAGAAGGATGCTTTCATGATTTGAGTAATTTTCTAGGACTTGGCCTATTATGCCTTCAACAGTCCCTTTTCTTACAATTTTGGATGTGAATTTGTATAGCTTTCATGTTCATCAAAGCCCATTTTAAAAAGGAAATAATTATACTTGTAAGAGTACTCTGAGGCTAATAATATGAAATATTTTATATATTTACATAAATAAATACTCAATATTCATACAAACAAAATAAGAAGAAAATTGTATTTGCATGCATATAGACAATATATTAATATTATTTGCATAAATATTATGATCATGTATTTATTTATAAATAAATGTATTTATATAGCAACAATTTAATAATATTTTTCACTTTTTTAAAATAAATAATACATATGTGAAACAACATGTACTAGAAAGTATATGTTCATCATCTGATTGTCCATAACTAACTACTTGCCTTTGGGGACTGACAGCGTGATTGTGAAGAAGAACAGTTAGTACCATTTCTGATTGTCTTATAAAGATTCTTTTCTGCTTTGCATTTTACAATAGGAAAGGTTTCAAATAAATTGTCAATTTTGCTAATGAAGTCCCATCTTAATAAGGTACTGAGTGGAATGATGTTATTATTAACCTAAATGTATTCTTCTGTTAGATTTTCATTCATTACGTCCTGCTCTAACATACTTGTTAATAACATAACAATGTTATTATGAGAATCCGTTTCTAAAGATTAGAATGTAATTTTTTTTTAATCTTAATGAGTAAAATTCACATTAAGTCAGACAAAAAATATAAGTGAAAATTATTTTTTCATGCAAATAATTTCCAATTTGATGCCCCATGATAAATTGCAATGTAATATATATCTTTGAAATGCTAAAAATCACTAAAACCAGAAAATGTAATAACCTAATATAACAGCTTTGGGATCATCCCCTGAAGCTTATAATTATCTGTGATTATATGATCGAATGGCATGCTATATCAGATCCTAATGAATATTTTTACTAAAATATAATCAGTTTTTTAGCTGGTTTCTTCTTTGTTCTCTTAGATACCTTTTCTGAATTCCCTCTGAATACCAAATTCAAAGACTTCCTTGAACTTACCCTGCATAAATAGGAATTTTCCCTTAGGTTTATTAAATAAAAAATACTCCATTAATTAGAGATCACTTACTTTCCACGGTGATTATTTAGTGATACCTTTACTATTATTAAAAATATTTTAAATTTATGAATCTGATTTCTAGTTCTTAAAGTATGCTTTTTCTGTCTCTTATTGAATTAGCTATATTTATTTTGCAAGTCATATCTATGTGAAACTCCTGCCATGTTGATATCTCTTCCCAACATTGCAGAAAATAAATATTTCTTTCACTCATTACAGAATTATATACTCACATTTATTTCTGCTCTATGAATGACAATGTTTTCTTCCAGATTCTAAGTGTTCCTTCACATCCTTTAAAACTTCTGTCTAAAATAATGATTTAGAATTTACTAATCCAAAATATAAATTTTTAATAGGGGAGAGATAAGGCCCTGATAGAAGCATAGAAAATAATTTGGAGTTGAAGGGGACCGATCAGGATCATTGAGTCCTACTCCTGACCCTGCACAGGACACCCCAAGTGTCACACCAGGTTGTTCACAAATTTAGTTCATATTTCTTTGTGTCCCAGATTCAGGCTGTTAATGAAGATGTTGAAGTGCACAGGGCTGAGGATGGACACCTCTGGAACCCCACTAGTGACCAGATGTTACCCTGGTGTTATCCTATTCACTACAAGTCTTTGTGCCCAACCTGTGAATCAGCTGCTCACCCATCACGTAACCTGTTATCCAGCTGTATGTTGGACATTTTTGTCAGGAAATATACTGTGAGAGACACTATCAAAATCTTTGCTGAAGTCCAGAAGGATTACACCTATTGACTTTCCTAGACCATCTAGGTGGGACACCCTGTCACAGGAAGAAGCCAGGCTTTTCATGCAGGACTTCCCCCTCATGAAGCCATGCTGGCTGTGACCAATGGCTGCATTTTCCTCCAAGTGTTTTTCATACCTCCCAGAATAATCTTAACCATAATTTTACTGAAGTGAGACTCACAAGCCTGTAGTTTCTGAGGTCCTCCTTCTTTAAAATTAAGACAACCTTCACCAGCTTCCAGTCAGCTGGGACCTCTTCAGGTTCCCAAGACCTCTCAAAAATGATTGAGAGAGGCTTTGTGACAGCAACAGCTAGATTTTTGAGGATTCTTGATTCTTGGATTCCCAGCAGGCCACATAAATTTGTAGGGATCCAGCTGTTATATCTTCTGTCAGAATATTATTTCATAGCTAACAAATAAAAGCCTATGTTTGTTTTTTGATTTGGTTTCGATTTTTTAGTATACTCAATATGCCTATTTTCATCCAATTACTCTGGTTATGCATTCAGACATTTCTTCCCTGCTAAATTAAATGGCACATATATTTGATTTTATGATTTTCTTATTATCAGGAATAAATTTACCTGTCATTTAAAGATGATGTTCTAAAACTTTTTGAGGCAAATGTATGTTCAGCCTAGAGATGTTTTGCCTTCAAAATCAGGAAGTATCATCAAAGACTGCCTTCTTCATCATTTCTAGGCATTTCAGTACCATTATCAAAACTTATCTTTTTCTGACATTTCAGTCTCTTTTTTATAGTCTTCAAGAAACCTTCACACTCAGCCCAAAGTGGCTGTGGCTCTGCAGTGGTCAGTGGCTTGAGGTGCAGCTTACTGTTGACAATGTCTCATGTGTTTGCCAACCTGCATCAGCAGCCTGTCTTGTGGCCTGTGACTAAGAATTAGCTCTCTGTATTGAGCACTTTCTTAAACATTATTTCAAGAGATGTAAATTCCTTACATCCATCAATAATCATTCCTATGTAGAAAGCCAAATATTGCTGGTAGAACAATGTTCAGATACCAAGTATCGGTTCTGGTGTGAATCACAATCAAATCACAATCACTTCAGAGTAAGATGTTTATTCCTTTCCTTAAACATCCCAAGTCCTGCAAGCCCTCTGAAGCTCAAATTTGAACTCAAAAGTGAACTGGTAAGTAGGAAAAAAAGACACAGAAAAATGACAGGGAGATGGAACATGGAATATTTAGAGCATAAATAGGACTGTGACCCTGCCATTTGCTTTTGAAGCATTGCATAGACATCACACTCTCACAAGATACCTGAGATATGAATCTTTTGAGTCAGTGAATACACATTGTTTTATAGGAGAGAAAGGACTGTCAGGCAAGAAATAGGACTAAGATTCATGATAAATGATACCCTATTAAAGGTACTTATTAGTTATGACAGTATCCATGAAGAAATTTTTTATCAAAGGATAAGAAAAAAATGGTATAATAGTGACCTTAAGTGCTCCTTCTGGAAGAACAGAATATGAAACTTAGGATATTTTGTGAAAATAAATTGAAATACAAGGTATTTTATGAAGAACATTAACAAATAACAGGTAATATGCCTCACTGAAACATTCAAATGACTGCTGGTGACTGAAAGGTGGAAACATTAAAAGTGTTTCCATATAAAGCCAATTATAATGAATGACTTGTTATAATGAAAGACAGAATGAGGAGAATAATTAAGCATGTACAAAGTTATGGTTGTAAAGAGAAATGGGTTTCATAAACTTAGAGCTTATCAGCAATCCTTAATGAAGTAGGATATTTGTTGCCATCAAGCAGTTTAATCGTGCATTTATTGGTTTCTGACATTAGAGTAATATCAGGAACAAGATGAACCTCAGGGGAAGTTTATGCTCAGACCACTGACATAGAAGAGTGTTAAAAAATACTCTCTGTGACAGAATGGTAAGGAAAACAGATGAGCTACAGGTAAAACTCAGAATCTTTGTGAAAGCTAAAATACAGAAAAGAATTTTAAGCTGAAACTAACGCTTTAGAAGACCACAGTGGAGATTTCAGATATTGCTGATATCTTATGTGACATGTTCAGGCATATACTGAAAAGAGACACCAGAGACCATGAAAATGAAGAGTAGGATTATTTGAGGATACAATTCTACAGCTTCCTGTCTGTAAAATGAATTGCAAGCTCCATGTTTACAGAATCAGTCATGTCTTGAGGAATGGGAAAATAAAAGAGAGACAAAAAAATTAAAACTAGTAAGATATCTCAAAAGGAAATATTTTATGGTTCAGTGAAGAAAAATAAGACAAAATGAAATACTAAAGATTTGGGAGGTATTTGTAGGAGTCTCAATATAAAGGAGAGTGACTATCAAATATGGGTGAATTTCCCAAAGACAAAAATTACAAATCTTTAAGTCACAGTAATTGCAATTCCAGAAGCATAGGACATATACAAATAGATGCTTTGAGCTAACATTTTCAGATGCTGATCTGATTTGTGAGCAGGAGTTAAAAAATTGAAGAATCTTAAAAGTTAATGAGAACAAAAAGCTTAATATTTTACAGCATTCTTGATAAATCATTCAAGGGAATTTGAAGTTTTGAAGTTTTGAAAAGATATGATGCAAAATGACTGCAAAGCATCTTACCTCAGTGCAATCAATAGAATTATACTTATATATATATATATAAAATAAAAAGTGATTATAGGACAGAATATTATTTACAGCACTCAGCAATCTGTTCTATTCTGTCAATAGTAATTATCTACAGTAGATGGCAACAATTTAGAAAATTTAAATATATTTGAGTACTAGTTATTACTAACAACCTAACAGGAAAGCATAATGTAAATTTACTTTATTATCCTGCAGACAATTTTTAGTTTAAAAAGGACTATATACAATAACACTACTGACACTTGGATGCTACGATGTCATTATCTATAAGAAATGAGAACTCATCACTTAATAAACAGAAAGACAGACAACTATAAACAACTTAAAAATATTAAGAATACTCAGCCAATTTTTTTGAAACTGAAAATAAATGATAAATGAAAAAGACCTAAGGAAGACTTCAGAGCTCTGTAAAAAACTAAATAGAGCAAAATAATGAAATGCCTGCAATGTAATTTGGCAGGGCATGCAGTTAAGAGGAACAAAAAACTAGACTCGCTAATTATTTAATTGAAGAGTATTCCTCCAGTTTTCTCCCTCAGGGGAAGGGAGGCCAGAACATTAAATAGGAATTGAAAACTCCTACTGTGAATTAGCAGAACTGAGGGCACAGTTGTGACAGAACCTGAGATCTTCCAGAGCTTAATGCCATCTAATATAAAGACGTTTTCAGAAAGAAGGAGCAGATTGGATGTGTGGAGCACCTTTGTAGGGCAGATGAAAAACTACTTGAGAGCTTGTGTGGTAGAGTAAGAGAAGAGAAAAATTGGAAATCCTCTGCCTGGGAAGGAATAACAGCTTCCAGTGGCAGACAATAGGACTGACTGGGGAGGTGCTCTGCTGAGAAGTCTCTGGGGCTTGTAGCACACAGAAAGCTGAATATGAGCCAGCTATCTGTCCTAGATTGCCTTAATTATCCTCTTTTAATAGGAGTTATTTGATACAATAATAATAATAATAGTAATAATAATAATAATAATAATAATGATGTCCAGATTTTAGGCCCCCTCATTGCAAGAAAGATATTGTCACAGTGAGTGCGTTCTGTGAAGCCACCAAAACCATCAAGCATTTGGGGCACCTGACCTAAGAGATAAGCTGAGGGACTGAGGTTTTTTTTTCTGGAGGAAAAAAAAAGGATTGAAAGGATTTTTAACATTGGTTCTCCATGAAGATAGATGAGGAGGCAGAGCCTCCACAGGGCATGGTGGGAGGACAAGAGGCAGTGGGCATAAAAGAATTGAGGGAGGATCTTAGCAGATATGAAGAGAAACTCTTTTACTGTCAAACAATGAAACAGATTCCACAGAGAGGTGAGCAGTCAACACCCAACAGGATACAGCCTTAAGCAGCCTGACCTCAGTGCTGACCTTTCTTTGAGTAATAGATTGGATTAAGGACTTTGTGAGGCCCCAATGCCTGAATTATCCTAGGAGTAGTCTGCACATAGAAACTTTATTCTGCTTCCATTTGGTTTCCCATAGTTTTGAGGAGGAATCCTAGGGAGAAAGTAGTAGCATTTTCAAAAAATCCCTTAGTGTAACTGTGAGTGTGATGCTTAAAGATTTTTAGCTTTTTATACAGTTTTCATATGTTTGTAATGCTGTAGAGGGTTAATATATAGTTATAATTTCTAGTAATTTTCCTGCCCTCTCCCATAGTTTAACAAAACCTTACTAATATAATCTAAAATCTAGTTTGGTCTTGCATTTAGTAAGTCTAGTAAGGCAAATTTGTTTTGTACCACACATTTTACACAAGACAAACTGTGGGGCTAAAAGATGAGGGTGGGAAGGGGCTCCAAAGGGGCAGAACCTGGGGGAAATTACCTAATCAAATGCTCTTCTAATTGAATATTTTTTTTTTAGATATATTAATTACCTAACCTTATAAAAGTCTAGAAATACTATACGCCTGCATATTGCCTCATTGTGCACCTGAAAGTTTTCAATTAAAGGCTTGCTTCTATATTATCATTTTACATTCTTTGGAAAGGTTTGTGTTTTATTCCAGGCAACACCAGAGATGTGATTTGGGTTTAATTGCTGCTCCTGTTGTCAGGCCATGATTCCTGACCTAGGGAAGTAAAAATGTGGATTGTGACAGTATTTCAGCTCATTTCTTCTGGTTTTGGTCATTTAGTTAGGGGGGATTTTTTATATTGTTTTAGTTTTGTGGGTGGGTTTTTTATGATTTTTGACACTTGTTCATTTTCTTTTCAGTTGAAACTACAATTTACTTAGCAGGTTGTTAGATATTGTTAAATACTAGGGATATAGTCTGAATATCCCTAGTCTATACTAGGGATAGGTCTGAATAGTGAAACTCAATCTTGACACTTCTTGGGGTTGAAAAGAGCTAAAGAGAAAGAGCAATTGGAAATATAACAGGGAAGATAAGGGAAATAATTAAGAAGGGGCAACTGATTAAGTGCAACACTGAATATTGATAAGCTGTGGAATTAGAGTGAGAGTCCAGGTACAGAAAGCTGGTTTTCCAAAGTCATAAAGACATATGATATGATCAATAAAATTCAGAGCAAGAATGTGGTTAGAGATTTTGGCTATGTTAAAGGTATTAACCTTGGCTTTTTATCAGGCTTTTAATAAATAAGAACAATGTACATATCTGGAAGACAGAAAACTATCTGATTATAGTAGTACATGCTTATGCACACACACACTCTGGCATACATAGGATAAATAATTCTCTAGAACATTTCAGAATGATTGGTCTGTGCATGTATATTATATTTACAACCATGCTGTTGAAGTATTTTAGCACAAATTCTGTTGCTATGATGAAATATTTAGCTGGAGTGATGGCACTCGGTATATATCATTGGAGTAACAGCTATTAGAGTTATGTAGTACATCATCAATGTGACAACTTTGAGAGGACATGTAATATATAACCAGAAAAGTCCCATTTGGACATCAATATGTGGCATTTACTGGTATTAATAATGCAGTGGTTTTAGTTTCAAACAGCAAATAGACATAATTCTGATTCTAAGCAGCAGTGAAATTCCTGTAAACAGTGCCACAACAGCTTCTACCATGCAGTGACCTTTGTGATAAGAAATGATTCTCAGCCTAGAGTCTATGTATATGCATTACCACCACTTACACTTACATTACTATACAGGTAAAAACCCACCATCAACAAAAGAAAAAAGGAGGTCAAAACCAAAGACAAAATATTATAAAATGAAAGCAAATACAAACAGAACTGGTCAGCCATTCTATCAGCAAAACTGTGTGGTATGCACTATGAATTATTCTGTGAGTAAAAAGGATCAGTGAGAGCAAAATAAAGAACCTTGAGAAATAAATAAACCCTTGATGATTGTGGAAATTGACATATAACTTAGATGACACACCTTCATCATTTAAGCGTGAAGTTGTGAAAATAGGAGATTCCAACTTATACTCCAAGTGTTAAGGAAATTTGCCAGTCTGACCATTCATGAGACTCTCTCTGTCACTCTCCCAGACACTTTCACTGCTGGGACTGAAGCCCCTTCACAGGGGGCAGCTCCAGTGAGCCCAGGGGTGCCCTGCTTGGCTCCCTGCACACCCCACTCACAGTCAGATCAGGTGTCCTGATGGGTTCAACCCCAGGTTTCCCACAGCAGAGTCTAAGATGTCTCATTCCATAAAGCCATTTATTCACATGCAGTAACACAAAAACAGCTTGGACTGGTGCCTCTGAGAGAAACCCCCAACAAAGAAACCCCTGGGCTTTTATACCCTCAGAGTCTGCCTAGGCAAAAGTCTTGTTTTTGCCTCTTTCCTGGCACTGTCTCCCAGTGTCCATCACCTCCCTGGCCCCACCTTCGTTGTGACATTTGTTAACCAAAGCATTGGAAGTTCATGGCCTCTTGTCTCAGGCTTCCTCCCAGGGCTCAATCTGCATGTCAGCCTGCAGCTTGCAAATAGAGCTACCAGATGTATTCCTCAACAGAAGGAGTTGTGAATATCTCAGGATGTAATTTTTGTTCCTTAAAACTACATATATTTTATGGTATCAATTAAAACAGATTTTTTTCTCTTTAACCACAAAGACTTATGCTTGCTTGTCTGTTATCACTGAAATTTAAACTTTAAAAATGGTCAAAATATTCAATTCAATATTACAACTATATTGCCAAATCAGCATTGCATCTGAGAATCTTTACTACTCAGTCTTACATCTGAAAAATAGCAACAGGCTTACAAAATCATAAAATCATAGAATAACTCAAGTAGGAAGGGACCCATAAGGATCATGAAGTCCAACTCACTGTTATTCACAGGACAATCTACAAATAAATTTTTCAGAAAGATTAAGGCAACAGCTAACACAAAACTCCAATCAGTCCAAAGAAAATATAAGGCTTTTAGATATCAAAAAATAGTCTTTGACTATTTGACTCCAAATATATCCCAGAATACTTCCTGTTAATATTATTTTCCTCCTTAAAGCAAGATCATTTTTTATTTTCTTACAGTATATATTATTTTTTTCACTCTTGATTTAAAACATGGTATCAAGGCTGTCACTATAGAAATTAATCCATTATAGAAACAAAAACCAGGCAACATTTAAATGAGCAATGGCTGGGGTGGAATCCAATAACAAGTGAAGAAAATGCAAAACAAGAGTGCTTGTTCAGCACATCTCCTAAGCATGTAGTCAACAGACCTTCCACATAAATCCTGTGCCTCAAATACCTCTTCCACTTGAATGCTGTTTCTACTTCCACCATCTCTACCAAACAACAAGAACAACAAAATCCAACAGCAAAACAAATGTATTTTTTAGCACTGTATTTTGAGTTATATCTGATTGCAGAATTTGGTTCCAATAGCCTTGCCTGAAGGATTTCAGTGATTTTGGTAGATTTGCATCATGCTCTAAAGACCTATATTTCTTGATTGGAGCTTAAATTTTTAAAACCAGTGTTTCAATACTGAATCTAAATTTCCTTCTGCCTATAGAAAAAGTTTCTTACTGAAGATGTCTTCAGCATTTGTTCCTTACATTTGGGCATTCTTGAACTAGATGGGGCAGGGAGCCATTTAGTTGTATATATGAACCCATTACTGAATGTTTTGCTTTGTAATTCCTTCCTTGATGAATAAATTGATGATTTCATTAAGCAATACAATGCATGTGTTGCACTGTGTACTGACAATATGGTTTTCTGATGGCCAGCAATGTTCCATATCTAATTTTACCCTTAGAGACTACCTACAGATTATTTGTTTACAAATTTGTGCCTCCAACTTTATTATTTACTTTCTGATAAACTATCGGTTAAATGCATTGGGGAAAATAGGCTTAAAAAAAGAGTAAAAGATGAATTAAGAAAACGCATCTAAAAGTTCACACAAATAACATTAGATGGCTTTGCATAATGTTTATTAAGATGTCTTTCATATATTTTTTTTACCTTCAGTATTGTCTAATTAAAAAGTGTCCTTTTGAAAGACATGCAAAAACATTTCTTCCTTGTATAAATATGAATTTGAAAAAATGTGCAAATTTAACATTACATATTTGCCATTGCTTTTCCTTTGTCAGTATGCTAAAAGAATACATAATTTTTAATGTTTTAAACATTAAAAAATATTTTTCTTATTAATCAGAAAAAGACGTTCACTGTAAACTATAGTATTTACATGGTATTTACAGATTCTTCATATTATCACTATGACCTGATAGCAACCATAGTGATACAGATAAATAGCTTTCAAGTAGCTAAATACACAGATTACTTAAAATGAGTTTAGATTAAGAACTAAATGAAAATATGCAAGAATGGTTACTTCATGTAACTAAGTGTGACTTTTAGTCCTAGGTATTTTTAGGAAATGAAGGTTGAAAGAAAATGTGTTATTTTTTCTTCTATTTAATTTTCAGGACTTGTTTGATTAATTTTGTTTTTTTATTTTTTAACTTTTTCTTTTTTTTTAAAAAAACTATGTCCCATCTGATTGGACAAGAAGGAAGAGAAGCAACCACTGACACACAATTAAGTGCTCATTTCAACATAATTTCCCAGCTATTTCACAGTAGTGAATGGGGACTGTGATTTTTGGGACATATTTGGTGATTTATGGAGTAATTAAACAAACACAATTCAGCAATTGTCTAGCTAATAAATCGTGAAACATCCTTTTTAACTGTTTCTTTTATGTTTTAATTATTGATGCTCATGTCTTCTGTAGTAATATCCTTCTAAAACACTGTTGAATATGGTGTGAAAAAATGTAATATTATTGAGAGCTTAAATAGTAAGTGCCATCAAAATAGCTCAAAATATAAGAATGTTTTTATGTTACTTTGCTTGTTACCAAATGCTAGTCTGGTCTGGTATTGTCTGATCTATTTCTACTTTTCTTTCCTCTTCCAATCCCTCACCCTTCGATGTTTTAACTACTGTACAAGTTTGACCTATCTCTCTTTTCAAATTATGTACTACTCCTAATATTCATGAAAAATAATTAATTTTCAGTTCTGTACGACTCACATATTGCAGCCCTGTTATTCCAGTCCTATGAAAAATTCCTTCCCTTCCATCCTTTTTTTCCTGCTGCTCATCATTGCTTCCTTGGATATCAGAGCTACTCTCCTCTGAATGTGTTAGTCACTCATGAATAATGACATGAAAGCCTGGCAAAGCTTTAGAAGAAGAGACCTTTATTACACTTTTCTAACAACCATTAATATTTCTAATACTCAGCAGTTTTCTGATTTTCTTTTGTGGAAAGATGAATCATGACTACATGGCAAAATGGCATGGGGTCTGCAACTATTACTGCTTTCATTAACACAGCTGAAATGCAAAGAAGCAGAATAATACATTTCCTCTGTGTCTGAAAGGAGATTTCTAGATTTTCAATGCCTCTTATCTGCTTTCACTGAGTTCATAAACCCTAATTAAAGCAAAAGCCTAGCATGATGGTCACATCATTTTTCCTGATCTGTGTGCCTGAAAAACATCAAGCCTGCATATACACCAAAAAATTTCCTTCTTCATGGGAATATCATCAGAATTATTTTTTCCCATAACAACAAAAATAAAATTATTAAAAAAAAAAAAAAAAAAAAAAAGAGGTATGACCCTAGTTCTTCTTCATAAGACTGTAACCGTCTGAGGTCATACATGAAAGGTATGACCAATAAATGCTGAAATTCATGATGGGAGGCAGCAAAAGAGGGGAGGAGGAAAGCAAGGGAGGAAAGTTAGTGTTTCATGGCAATCTAATGGATAACACAAATATATACTCTCAAAATACCTTGCTGATTTTTCTCTAAGAACACATAGCACAAGTAGGAAGAGAAAACAGTGACCTGAATGTATTGTCTTAACAAAAACCTTGCTACACTTTATGTACTACACATACTCATTGACTGCACTCTGTTTAATTCCCTGAAAACTTTAATGTTTTCTCATTAAATTTTTAGGGAATCTTAAAGTTTTACTATTCTTGGAAGGGAGTCAGTCAAATTTTCTAGCATGAAGGATCAATTCAGACCTGTTGGGGAAAACTCTGAAGCTACATACAAGGAAATGCAATTTGACTCTGAAAAAGCTTCCCAGAGAAGTTAATACAGACAAACTTTGCAGACAGCTTAAGCCTTCAGGCACATGACCAGAACAGCTTGTCCATGATACAAAAATTTCTACTTTGCTGTTCCCAGCAGCAGTAGTCAATATGACTGCCTTCCAGGCAAAATATTGTACTAACATGCCTGAAGGCAGGTCAATGCAGACAGACATATGTCTATAAAAGTCTAAACTCAAAGTATTCATGTTCTAGCAAGAAACTACTTCAGAATACATCAAGATGGAGAATATATCTAAAGTAAATTTTCTTTGTTTTTTTAGCATGTAACTTCTCTGAGGCTTGGTAGATCAATAGACAGTTTTCTACTGTCATTTATAATGTATATAAGGACATCAAAATGTACACCCATAAAATTGTTAGTAATTTAAAACTAAATTGAAATTCATTTTAAGCCTCAAAAAATGGAAAAATGGCAAAATAGATCAATAACAAAAACAGACACCTTCACTTTATATAGTGTTGACATGCACAGTACAAGCTCTAAAAATGAATTCTTAAAAACAGTGTAACTACTAAGCTTATTGATACTACTATTCTTGCAATTATCCTTTTCCCCTTTCTCCACCATGCTCTGGGCAGGGTGTGTGGAAAGAAAAAGTAAGTAAATAAGAAGTACTCTAGTATTCCACTTCCACTGCCCATAAAGATGGTTGGTGTAATTTAAGGTAATTCACCCTGTAAATCTGTATTTCTAGAAGCCATTATGTAAAAGATAGATAAATATTTTTAATAGAGAAGCCAAATATACAATATATTTTCATATGTAGTTTGTAGTAACTGAACTGGGTTTTAAAATTATTATTTTGAAACAAAAATCCTTCATTTTGTAAGTATTTTTCTCTATAGAAATAAATGGTATATATTTATATCCCCTGTCAGGCATCTTGTCTTCAGAAAGAAAATGTAGTTTAAGGTATGTCACTTCAGGAGAACCCTCATTGGAAACACACAAAAAACAAATAATATTTTTCTCAAGCAGTAAAAATAGAGAGATTTTTTAGTATTTCAGTTTCGCATAGCAGCACACTTGTTGACCTGCTTTAAAATATTTTGTCAATTTTTATCTGATTTTTGATTTTCAAAATTAAGCAAGAAAAAGAAATCATTACTGAGATCTGATTCTTGATTCCTGAAACTTGATTCCTGAAACTTGATTCCTGAAAGGAGTCACTGAACACAAAGATGCACGGGATGGGAGTGGGGATGGAAGTAAACTTTTATTTAACATATTTTATTTTCATATTTTTTCAGGAGCAAGTTTTGTGTGTGTATGTATATATAAAAAGGCAATGACCATATCAATGCCTTAATTTTTTGGCTTTTTAAAAAGTAATTATCATTCATCCCTTATATAATCACATATAGCTTTATCAGTACTAAAAAAACTTCCCAGAAAGTAATTATTAAATAGGTAGCTATGAATACATTGTAGCTATGTCACTAAATATTAAAATGTGCAAAAATGAAAAAAGTTCATTTGGTCTCCTCAAGAGTTTCATTGTAAAAGACAATTGAGTCAGCATAGAGTTGCTCATTTTTTTCTCCAATAAAATGAACTGGGGCCTAACACATCAATTGAAAATATATTTCTGGGCAACTAGGAGAAATTTTTAATTCTCACTGAACTGATAATTGAAAAAAAAAAAAAATTAAGACAAGAGACCTTTTGTAATGTCCCTCTATGATTTCCCTTGTGAGCCTGTCTTCAGAGAGAAATGCCACAGAGTCTTCAGCTTTGACTCCAGTCTGTTCCTACCCTCAGGTGTGAAACACAGGGCACTTGATGTACATTTGTAAGACCCAGGCTGGACCTTGGTGACCAGAGCTGTACTGTCCTTTCATGTCCTGGAGGCTGTGCAAGAAATAGCTTTACTTGTCTGATATTTGTGGTCTCAATGATCCCTGACAGCAACAGAGAATGATAAAAAGTGAACCAAATTTTGTAAAACACTGTACTTACATTTTCTGCAGGGTACTTGGTGTCTCTCAGGATGTGCACCTATCTTCACTAGTTATAGCTTCATGCAATGTTGGCAGAAAAAGGTAATATCACCCTTAGAGAAATTTGAATGAAAATACTGAATATCGGAATTCAGTGGCCCAAGACCCAGAATTCATGCTGTGATATCTGATATTGAAGTGCTCCCCATTTTCACATTGTACATCTACTTATAGTCTGCATATGCTGATAATTTGCAGTATTTGAGAAATCCCCATCTTTCCATTTTATCTTAAACACCTTCCCTCCCTTGATATTTTTCCTACTTTTCTACTGTTTAATCACAATTTATATACCTAGTTTACATTCTGTACTCTTCACTGATATTTGTCCAAATAAGTAATTTTAGGTTTCAGCTAAATTTTGGTTGTATTTTGCAAACAGTATTTTAACTTCTACCTCAGTTAGATTGCTGAGGAAGCATAGCTATTTTCAAGTTATTTAGACAATAATGGCACAAATAGATACCCCAGAAAACATCCAAGATGGTAATTAAAAAAATGTAATGAATTTTGGTCTACAAAACTATCTTTAAAAAGTCAACCTTAAGGCTGTTATGTTACTAAGTAGCCAGAGACACTCGGTAACAGTATTTTTAAAAGTCTTATAAATATACTGATAAAGTTATTTTTGCTCTGCAGCAGTGTAGCAGACATGACCATAAGTGTAATGGAAATATATATTTGCATACCTAATCCACACCGTTTCATATTGGATTAAGAGTTTCTCATCAATATAGTTGTGAAAATAAAATGAAGAGTTTAATTTGTCGTTCATTAAAGAACTGTGCATCCATTTGGTTTATCATAACGTTTGAGGTTTTTTTCCCCAAAATATTCTGCATTTTTTTTTTTTTTTTATCAAACTGCAATTGCAGTTTGATTTTTCAAGCAGACTAATATTTACTCACTAGAACTAAAATTTATGTCTAGGAAATTAATCCCTTGATAGCTAAACTGTAAGTATACTTGATAGTGCCATGATAGCTCTTGAAGGGTACATTACAGATGTCAAAAGCAACTGATTCTTACAAATAAAAAGCTAATCTTCAGTGCAAACCTAAGAAATATGCTGTTCACTTTATTCATCTGCAACAAAACCTCAGACATTACACTTGCAGCACACTTTCCCCAAACAGACATCTTTTTTTACTGGTTCGTTTTTACCTGTCCTATTAACAGTTGTACTGTCAGGTATTCTGTCTGTTTATTAGCAAATAATTTAGTCTCTGGTAGTCAGGAAACTGAAAAGGAATTTACAGTGTTGTAACATCACATGGTTTGAATGCAGCTTGGTAATGATATAGTTTATATAAATGTTATGGATTATGGACAGAAAGTTGAAAACACTAAGGAGGAAGGGAAATTATTCTTTAAAGAAATGTTATATCTACTAAAGAATTTTAGGATGTGCTTTCCTGTTTTTCTGTAATATTCATTAAAATTAACTTTAGTTAGCATGATGTATCACACAAATGACTGAACTTTATAATGCAAAACTAATGCTGAAACACTTCAGCTGCTTCTGCATGTCACACGCAAATTACTACTTTCCAATCAACGGGCATTTAAGCTACAGTTGATATTCTGGAGCTGTAATACACAATTTGTGCCATGAATATTATATATTCAAATCATAGATATGAGCTCTAGACAAAAAAAAAATTACAATATATGCTGCAAATGCATATTAAAAGGCAAATCACATTAAGAACCATGCTTTAAAAGCAGACATAACCCAGACTTCAATTTTGCACCTGCAGTCATTTCCAGAATCAACAGGGTGGTCAAATAATTGCAAAGCAGATGATTGCAACTGTATTTGTTGCAACTGTTGAGATAGTTAATTTTCAGGTTCAGTCATCCAGTTCCATATTTAAATGTTATAATTTGTGTAGACAATTGTTAATGCATACAAGATTGCCAATACAAAATTTATTTTTGCCAACTGGACCTTAATGTCTATGCACTATATTGTCTTCAGGTATGTTGTTGGTTGAAAGAAAGAGGGATACTTGTAATGATATAAAAAAAAGAGATTTGGTATTTTGTTTAATTTTTTTAAAGACAAATATGCATTTCTGGTTAAATTTCAAACTATTCTTTATTGCATTTAGGTAAGCTGAAAAACATGGGGTGTGATATATAAGAAATATATGGGGATGCAGGGAGTCCAAGGTGGGTTAAAGATACTTAAAACTTTTTCTACCAGATTTCCAAAGTTGGAATTTTCTTAGACCATTTTGACTAATTCCATTTTACCCCAGAGCCTGATTAGCTGCTGTTAGCCAATCAACTGTAAGAATGTTATTTCCACAGACTAACTGTGGTATGTTAAAGGTGCTCAGTTCTGTACTGGATATAAAACCCCTGTGCTATCAGCAGATATCCTCCAGTACTTACTCTGAGACAGTTCTGTACATAGCCAACACAAAATCTCAAAATACTGCCTTAAATTCAGCAGATAGTTTAGACAAAATATTCTAGAGTTTAATGAAACACTATTTTTTAATTTTATATTTCTTCAATTGTTGTAAAGATCATAACCATGAAGATGAAAGATTACCCTCTGATTCCCCACACTGGTGTTTTTTAGCAACCAATCAGTGGATTATCTACATTTGCAAACAGACGAACTGTTCTGAATACAGTTTTGTCTTGGTCTTCCACATTACTAAACCATAGACTACTTACTTACATAAACCATGGTAACAGGAATATTTGGCTTTGTGTCTGCTAGTTATTCAAAGCTACAAGCTCAGCTATAGAAAGATGAACATAACCTCTTTAGGAGAAACACTAAATGCAGCGATTCTGCAGTACGGAGGGGTGGTAGCTTGCCTCACCTCAATGGTAGACTTCCTAAAACTGATCAAAGAGGTCTTTATGCCTTAAATCCCTCTTTACATAGATGTTTCTCTTTTGAGCCATGGAAATAGCTGATTTTCTGGGTAATTAAAAATATTTTGCTATTGTCACATGAAAAAGATCACATGAACTGCCTACTCAGGTATCCCTGCCCTTCAGTTTAGAATTAAAACCCGAGTCTGAGAACAAGCAAAGAGCTGTCAGCGCAGATTAGCTGAGGTCCCATACATGTTTAGAGCTCATGTACATCACCAAAAAAAGTGCAATAATCAGAGAACTCTGAATGGGTATGGAGTTTGCCTATTATCCAGAATAAAAATATTTTAAAGCAGTCAAAATTGTTGGGAAAAATGATGGCTAAATTACTATCATCACTCAGTGTAGGATTTAACACACAGATTAGGACACAAATGGCTATCTAGTTGTCTAGTCAATATTGTCAATGTTGCAAACAGAATCTCAAAAGCTGTTTAGCTGATCATCCACCCAAACACAGGACTGAATTTCCCAGAGGCATCCGTTGTCATTGCAAACATTGAGAGACATGCTCTTGAGCTTCAATTAACTCTTCATTTCAAAAAGATGAGAATCTGTAGGTTTAACATTGTATCTTTTAGCCAGATCTGAACTGCTCCTTAACCATCACTGATTATGTTGAATATCATGTGTGTAACTTCCCTTCAAGGAGGCACCTTGTCTCATTTTAAACTCTAGGTTATCTGCAATGTCTTCCTGGATGCAAACACAGTGCAGAACCTACAGAAGAGCAAAACCCCAAATAGTATGGCAGATGGAAAGATTCGTGAGTGAATTTGAGTTGACAGTATTTAACTAATGTGCAAATGAGCTGATCTCTCATTCATATGTGAATATATCCATACAGACGTCTTCATCTGTAAGAACAATCTCAGTGCCATGAGCTTTTTGGAGTACACATTTTTTCTAATATGTGAATTTGTATGGAATTCCTTTACCTGAGGTGATGGCAGCTGTGCTTAGAAAATGGGACTGACATCCTGGTGAATATAAATATCTGATCTTCAGCTGATGTAGGTACATGTAAGTTTAGTGGTTTTGATACTGATTTAGATCATATGGGAGCTGACTGAGCTATGCCAAAAGCACTCAGTGTTGTCTGAGGTCTATATTCTGTGACACTAAAAATTTAATCTCTTATACTGCAGAATCAATTATCCTAAAAACCCAAGAGAGAAAAAAGGATTGTCTTTCACTTAACTCATTGAACAGCATTTGCATACAAATACATAGTTCTTTAATCTTTCATAAGTGTAAAATCAGGTATTTCTTGGAAAGACCTGCCTCAGAATTATTTGAAACTAGCTAATTCTTCAAAATATAAGAAACCAAAGACAGTAATTTCAATCACTAAATAATATTTTTCAGAAAACAAGATGTTTATGTTATACTATTTAAGAGAGAAAGAAAGAGCTAATTTTGCATTTAGGTGTTGTTGATTTTCTCATCATTATAATACCTTGATAACTCTCCAGTCATAATAATAATGACAATTACTCTTAATATTGTAGCTCTATTTGTTCAGCTGTAGAACCTCAGTAAAAATTAATTCATAAGAGATCTGAAGTGAATCCTTTTTTTGTGATGTCTTCTTCATATGCCCCTGAGTGCATTATTTGCTTGTTTCTTTTATAGAACATTTATGAGTACAAATAAACAAAGCAGTTTTGAATTTAGTATAGTGGGTTTATTTTGTTTTGGTATAGACTTGTGCAGGTAAGAAAAATAAGTGCATGAGATGGATTCATATTTCCTTCAAAATAGAAAGCCCACATTTTTGTAGTCTCTTTGAAGCAAGGCTTTGTGTACTTGATAAAGCTACTGAGTATGGTACAGACTAGTGACCTGAATCATTAAACTCTGTCAAAAAAGGAGCAATATTTTTCTAGCAACATCAATCAAATGGTAATGCCCTCTGACATTATTCCTAAAGGACTTGGGAAACTACAGCAGACAGCTATGGGATGTTTTATTAT
Source organism: Muscicapa striata striata (assembly GCA_030060385.1). Taxonomy (NCBI): domain Eukaryota; kingdom Metazoa; phylum Chordata; class Aves; order Passeriformes; family Muscicapidae; genus Muscicapa; species Muscicapa striata. Next base: position 1,540,340 of record JAREIS010000014.1, on the reverse strand, counting down.
TGTACATGAAATGCTGAGCAGAATTCTTGAGTGGGCAAAGAGATTACAGAGTACTATAAACACAAATCTTATTTTAATAATATCATCTATATATATAATTATTGTGGATTAGAATTTCATTATTTCCATGTAGAAACTGGATAGGACCCATAGCAAAATCTTACTGTCTCTGGGATCAGAAAACAGCAAACAATTAGACTGCAGTTTAACCCTCACAGTAAAGGTCATTACTTTATAGCATTAATGATTTCTATTTCCAAAGTGTTATGGCCAGGACAGAAATGCTTTTAAAGTTTTTATTTAATATAAATTATTAAATAACCTCTGAAGACATATCCCAATTTTTTCTTGGTGCTAAAGGCTTTCTTGGTACCACTGAAATGAATACAAAGACAGAGATAGCAGTATAGACAATTTTCAGCTTTTCTGAGTTTTCCAACTCTTCAGCTTGATCCAGCTGAGATTGCTTCTAATTTATACCAGCTGATGGGCTACCAAGATCTTGCCTTTCTTCACCTCTGACATTTGTTCCAGAAACAACTAGAACTGACATGCCATGAAAAATTTTCAATATCATCTTTACAGCCCAGAGAGATTCCTCTGCATTCTAGGAAGCCCAAGCACTCCCTAAGGGCATTGTCCTGCACTTAATTTAAGCAAGTGGACTTGGAGCTAAACCCGGTACATTTTTTTTTACATCAGAAAAACTTCAAGTTATGAAGAAGTTTGATCAATACTGTAATAAATATTTTAGCCCTCCAAATATAATTTTTGCCTATGATTAGCCTTTTTTTTTTCTGTTAGACGGGACATTTTTTTTCTGTTAGATGGGACATACCTTACATTTATGACACCTATCTATATTTCTAATTGGAAACTGCTGCCACAGGAAATGATGTGTCATGATACAGTTAATTTTACATTTTATTTTAAGTGGAAAATTCTCTTTCCTTTATTTGGTTAAATAACATCCAAAAGTACTTTTTTTTTTCCTGTACTGGACTTCCATTGTCAGTGGTAATGAATAGAGATTGACACCTGAAGACTGCAGGGAAGAAGAAACACATAGGCTGGGATCACAAAATAGCTATGGAAGCATATAACATCAACATTTGAATGAATGTTACCCCTACCGTGACTAAATCTATTAACTGCTGATTAGTTCTCCTAAGTTTGTCAAGTTATGATATTTTAGGAATGATTTAGATAGCCAGGATTTGAATAAAAAGAACCAAACTAAAGTGATGAACAGTGTTTTAGAATTAAGCAAGAGTTGATTTTAGTAATTTTTACTAACAAATTTGTAGTAAATTTCGTAAATGCAAACAACTATGCAATAATATTTTTTATAAGTGGTTTCAAATATCTGTGTATAAATTTTGTCTGAAATTAGAGATGGTTACCATTCAAACCAAAAAGAAACTGTTTTGAAACAAGACATTTTTTCATGATCAAAATATCTACCTACAGACTTTCCAGAAAATCCTTTTTATTTCACCACACCTGGAGCCATGGAGCATTGCTATAAAATGATGGGTAATGCAACCACCTGTGAAAGTTAAAAAAAAGAAGTACAATGCCTAAAAAATGCTTTTTTCTTTATAATAAATGGTCTTTTATTCAAAGAGTAATGTGTATTCTGAGACTTGACTAAAAATCTCAATAAGAAGTTACAGCTCTTTTATGTTTGAAATTTTTATAGAAATGAATATTTTAAAAAATAAATATCAACACACAAAATGAATTGCAAATTCTACAATTAACTCCAGGTGCCTAGCATTGGCATTTAGTGACAATTATCTAACTATACAACAGATGTCTTTTTTTGTTTGTCTGTTTGAGTTTTGGTGGTTTTTTTTTTGTTTTTTTTTTTTTTTTTTTTTTTTTTTTTTTTTTTTTTGGTTTTTTTTTTTTGGGTTTTTTGTTTGGTTTTTCTTTTTTTCTTTTTTATTTTTTTGTATGGTACAGGTTATTAGCGTGAGTATGGTAGCTCTGGGAAGGTCTAAAGAGTCATCTTTTTTAAAAAAAGGATGTAAGAATCAAGTCTTTTTTATGTGCTTCCATAAAAGAAAGCTAAAATGCTTCAGAGAATATTCTTCTTGGTATGAACATGAATAATTTCCATTAACCATTCTGGCAGTGCCTTATATGCACAGAAGAGGTAATGGGTCTTTTATGATGCTTTTAAAAAAAAGAAATCAAGCTAATAATGTTTGTCTTCTCCTTGGAAAACCTACAATGTAAAATGAAACAATTCTGACACAGTTTGATAAAGTAACATTAGTAAATAGATTAAAAACAGGAAGAATTTTGTATTTTTTTTTTTTTATAAGTTTCAATAAGTTCATTTTACTGTGAGTCCTATAAAAGAATCACTTATATACTGAGTCTTTTATAGGACTCACAGTAAAATGAGCTTATTAAAGTATATATGTATATGTGATTATAAAAAATGACTTATTGAGAAATCATTTACTAAATGTATATATACATGAGACTATTTTGCAAGTAAAATTGAACAAAGTTTTTATCAAACATTGTCAAAGAGTGTTTAAATTGAGAGGAGAGGCTTCAAAGTTATTGAATAGGCTACCCTTACACCAAGTTTGTCCATTCCCTGAAACATACTTTGTGCATTCTTTGGTATTGTCTTGCTACAATGCAAAGAATGTAATGTTTTCATTCTTGCAGTCTTGGAGTTTACAATTTGAAAATAATATATATATCCTATTTTATTCACATGTATAGAAAATATTTTTCCATGTTATCAAATGGTGGGATTAAAAGCAATATCAGCTGCCTTCAAGTGAAAAGTTGCCTTAAATGAAGACCACTACCTTTGCTAACTGCTTATGGTTTCCAGTTCAGTTGTAATGAGACTCCAATTTATTTGCTTGATTTGGTTTTTAGTCCCATGTGCACTTTCTTGATACTAAGTCTCTATGTGGTGGAATGAATTTTCTTATTTATTTATGAATTTTTATTTTCTAAAGTCACCCTGGATCTGCTATACAATAAAATGGTAAAAAAGCATGAATAGTCATAACCTGTTATACCTCTGCCTGTTTGTCTCAGAGGACAGATTTTTTTTCTGGTGGTAGTACAGCATTAACAATCTAGGAAACATTATAAAAGAAAGAATGTGCCTTACAGGTGTGTTTCAAAATAAGTATCAGTCAGATTCTTTTGTGACTGTTGCAATTTCCTGTTGAATTGTTTTAAGGTGGTCTGTAAAAATAAAAGTAACCTTTACTGAAGTACAATATTTGCAATGGCAGAAAGAACCCTGTCACCGTCACAAATTCACTTGTATAATCTTAGGATAATATTATTAATAAAAAGTGTGTCTGAAATAAGCACATTGACTTATCCAGTTTATTTCTCTTCTTGATACCTGAAAGAATTCAGATTACTTTTTTTATGATTTTTGTCTGTGGCCTGGGGGTTTCCTAATTAAAAAAAAAAAAAAAAAAAAAAAAAAAAGGAAGTCTGGTTGATCATGAGTTTTGTCCAAAAGACAGTGGAGAGGTGTAGCTGTAATCCGCTTCCAGGAATGTAATGAAATATTGCCACTGGTTGTGCAATGAACTTCCAGTTTTATCATTGATGGTAATGATAATCTGACAGGGGAGAAGCCTCTTTTTTTTTTTTTTTTTTCTCTCATTTTACTTTTATATAAAGAAAGAAAAAAAAGAAGAGAAGGATATGTTATGATGAAGAAAAAGAAACAATGAGAAATTTTTCTTAATTCTCATGTGGAAATGCATTTGCTTGCTTCATTTTTAATGTTGCAATAAGGCAGTGTGCAAATGTACAGGGATTATGAAGAAAAGTTAAAACTGAGTAATGGGAAGAAACTATTAAAGCTAACTAAGAATAGGTCAAGATTAGCATATTTTGTATCTGGGGAAAGGCAAGTTAACAGCATGACATTTCAGAAGCAGTCAAAATTTGAAGGGTAGTAACCACAGACTAAACTCTGACAGAAAAGAAAATCCTATTTAGAATTGTATGCTTTACAACTAAAATTTATTGTGGATCACCTATCAAGCTTCATAATTTGAAAACCCATATTAAAAAGAAAAAAAGGTTATTTTAAGAACATAATCCCATTTGCCTTTTTAGGATAAAACTTCCCTTGACCTCAATGTCTGGGAATATATTAAATTAAAATTTCCACTGTTTGACCTATTTATGTTGTTGTATGCTAGCAAAGCCTGCAATTGAACAGGATTTCATGTCTTTCTCCCAGTTAGGATCACAGAACAATTCGGTTCAAATACATTAGTAAATAGTTGCTCCAAAACAACCAACAAAGTCATTACTTATAGCTAAGGACTTGTGAATGTCAGTGTGAAAATAACTATATATTTAGAGGCTGTCTCCAAATAGACACTACAATGGTTTGCTGTTATTTCTACATAAAATCTTAAATCCATTTCCCTGAGGAGTCACCACCTCAGCTTTCTCCTCACAGAGTCCCCCAAAGCTGCCAGGACAGTGCCATGCAGCCAGGACAAAGTGTAGTAAACCTTGGACAGCTGTAAAAACAGCAAGACTGAGAAAGATGTAGTGATGAAACTTACAGGCAGAATAGGAAAAGAAAATGTCCTCTTCTTATGATTAGTGTATTGAAAAGGAAAACAGCAATAAAAGATTCACATAAGAAGTAGTCAAAGTAAATAAAAGGCTAGTAAGTGTTGGTGGCTGTTTTTAAATCAGTTTAAAATGCATCTGTATGTGCTAGGAAATAAACGTGTTTCTTCATGAGCCCAGATGGAAGCAAATGTCTCAAACACAATGAAGACAAAATAAAGCAGAAAAAAAACCATACAAACTTCTGGCCAAGAAGATCTATGCACCTTTTTTTTCTCTTCTTCCAAAACTCTTGATTTCCACACTGGCTTGCTCTATACTTTTGTATTTTTTAATAGAACTGTATTTTATTAATAGCAGATAAATCACTATAACATATTCCTTGGTATACTTTGTAATTATAATATCTGAAGGATGAGATATATAGAAAGAAGCCCTCTTTTTTTTTTTTTTTCTGGAAAACTAATAGGAATATTTTGTTTTCATGCTTATTGGGAAAAAAAGTTAAAGCCAGGAATATTAGGATGAATAATATGTGAAAAAATAAGCTAAGACTTGAATTTTTTTTATTTTTCCTGAAGAAAATACCTCTTTATAGACTTTTCAGAACTTTTCCTGTCTGACAACATTGTCAGAGGGTAACAACTGGTCAGGATGTGTGCACAGTCAGACACCTTATGACAGCTACTTTCTTATGTTTTAGGCCAGATAATTTGTTTAGGTTCATCCAATCCCTTTGTTTTTAATCAGACACAGCTCTATTCTAATTTTATATGTCTATCTAAATAACAGTATTATTGATTGTTCTGAATCCTTAATTTTTTTTGTCAAATTATATTCCATAAAATTACCTGTAGTTTCTGAATTAAATACAAAATGACAGATTATTTTACACACAACAAGTCCCCCCTTTCTCCAGCAAAATTTTGGGAATAAATTGTTTCATTTAATATGTTTTTAAAATAACTAATTATAATTCTATTCTATTTTATCCTTTCTACATAATAGCCAGTTGCTATCCAAGTCTGCCATTTCAGATTTAACATTTTTCTTGAGTTGTGATTTTCCATAAATTGTATATTAGAAGTGAAGAAATGTAACAACAATGATGACAAAAAAAAAAAAAAAAAAAAAAAAAAAAAAAAAAGCCAAAATTTTCTCTTAGTATTTCTATACTATGAAATCAATATAAATTATATTGTGAGGTCTACCATAATATAGAATATATAGAGACATCCAATGCTGTCTCTGGAGGAAAAAACATCAAGAAAGTAGAAGACTGATGTTTAATGTGAATTTTCGAACTAAACAAGCTCATAAAAAGACTCTATTCTTATTTTAAATCTGACTGGATAGGAATCACACAATGTAACTTTTGAGTTTACATGCTTTTGGTTAGGCAATTTCCATCCATAAAGCCTATGTTTCTGGGGGGAAAAATGGTAGATTTGCCACAGGAATAGATTTTTGTTGTGATCTGCAGTGACTCATCCCTGAGACGTGGCTTCTCTCCCATCTCTAATGTCCCTCAGGTTTCTATCAGAATCAAATAGTTTTAAACTCTACAGCAGATATTGATTAAGAGGTGGTGCAAACAAAATGTTTTCTCTCTGTATGTCCTCAAAAATTTTATGGTTGATTGTGATTTCTGGTTTAGCATTTAAATTATTTTAGGTAATTAAAATGTAAAAGAATATGGCGCATAACTAACAAGATATTCCAAGAATATTGATCTTTATAATTACAGTGTTCAGTTGCCATCTTCTCAATTGCTTGGAAAACCATCAAACACATGTTCCAGCCTGGCTTTAGATCAGATTCAGTTTACAGTCATTTTCACCTCTCTCTCAGCCTTTTCCCCATATCTAAAGGGAAGCAGCTTCCCATGTGATGCTTTCTTTTGCTTTGCTTTAAAGCCTGACACAAAATCAAGCTGCCAATGGGCAAATAAAGTTCTTCTGCCAAGGGGTTAGCAAGCAGTTACTGGGAAAGACACAGACAGCAGCCATCACCAGGAGGGCATTTCTCAGCACGTGGGGGAATGATAATTGAGAAAAGTGTCCTGAATCAAAACTGAGGACATGGATTAACTATTTAGAAGTGACATTCCTATGTGAAGGCTATGCAGATCCTCTATAAGCTATACTGAAGGTTTTCATATGCTTTATTCTAAGAGCTTATATTTTCTACCTAGATACAAATTCTAATGTTTCCCTAGTATTGCAATTTACTCAACTTGATAGCTAAATGTGTATGTCTTCTGATTGTGCCATTCTGTTTCTTAGATAGTATTTAGATATCTAAGGTCTATAACTACTTTGATTTACCAGGTGTATTTTATCTAAATAATTCTACAATATTTAGGTGTCACTGTGCATGCAGACTGATTGTATGTAGAAAGAAGACACATGGCTAAAAAAAATGTGACTTATATTCTATTCAAAATTAGTAGCTTTAATTCTACAATGTGTAAACATCCATCAAACTAAATTAATTAGCAAAAATTTAGTGAAATTCAAGGGAAATGTATGTGTTACAATGTCACAGGAAATACTAGTATTTCTCTTTGAAGCTGGATTTGTATGAAAACAGGAAAGACCTTTAATAAATGAAATACTTATCCAGCAGTAATCATGAAGCAAGACAAGAAGAACATAATACTTTTGAGAATTCTCTGTGATCCATGTGTAAACTACAAGCTTCCTGCTTCCCATTGCTATCAGTCAGATTCATCTACATCTCAGAATCAAGCTCAATGGTAGTAGCTTCAGACCTTTTATTCTGTCAAGAAAAAAAAGAAAAAATATATATTTAGCTAATTTAGAATACACTTTCATGAAATGAACCCAATTAACCTCCTTGTAATACATTTCATATTAAACGACAAGATTTTTCAGTGAAGCCTGTTGCTAGTTTAAAATTCTGTATTCATTTGGGAAGTATTAAAAAGTGCTTAAGTTTGCTTCATAATAACTCCTAAGTTCACATTAAATTGCTGTTTTAAGTCTCCTTCAGCTATTTCTTACATTAAAATAAATCTGAATTAAGTGTATGAGAAAATAAAAGATTGGGTTTTTTTCTTAATCATTTTCTATTCTGCATTATCCATGGACATTAATGGAGTTTTAATTTGTTGTAACACCAAAGTTTTACACTTCATTAAATCTATGTGCTGATAATTACTGGCCTTATTGATTTCCTGTCTTTTTAGGTATTCAAGACCTCTTCAGGGTTTGTCTCTCCCTGAATTGTTTTTCTCACATTGAGATGTGATTGCTAATCTTTCAAAAGAAAGGTTGAAAACATTTAAGTTGTCTCTAACATTTTCTCATCTTCTTAACCATGTTACAATTAATTAGATCTCTACAATTAATTAGAACTCACAAGACTTTTTCCCATACATAGAATAATTCAGAATTTTCTGTGATAACTCTTCTATAGCAAAAGATTAAAAAAACCTCCCAGTGGTCTCACAATATACAACAGGGTACATTTGCAGCACAACAGTTTAGTTTTTCCATTAATTCGGAGAAAAATAACCCAGTTAGACAGATAAGGATTGCACAGATAAGGATTGATATTCAAAACTGAGGAAAGGATTTAAACTGCTAAAACAGAATGCATACAGATAACAGTTGCCTAAATACAAAGCACTGATCTCTTTTAGTTTACTGATGACCTAATCATGTAAGTGTCTAAACTGACTAGGCAGGCCTGATTTGACCAAAAACTCCATGAAGTGCAATTCCATCTGCATGTAGGTCTGGAGCAAACCAAACCTGAGCATGCTGGAATTGAAACTACTCATTTAGAGGACTTAGAACTTCTTAGAGCATGTTGACAAAACAATATAACAGAGATGTGGCAAGTGATATTTTTGCTCCTCAAATCTTTCTGGAGTTTTATACTGTCAGATTATAGTTTAAGCTGTATGGAATGATTTTCCATCTTTCCTAATCAATCTGGAAAGCTGTATCATAAACAATACAACATACATAGGCCAAAAAAAAATATATATAAAAGAACAAAGGAAACAAAAAACAAACTGCTAAAATCTAGCAAATAGTAAGGAGCTTCATGTCTAAACAGACAGAAATATAAGCTGTGACAAAGGAGTCAAGTGCTTGGATATGGATTCCTGCTGAAGTGATTTTATTGCCTCATTTCTGTTACTATGTGCCCTGGTTCTGGCCAGAACTTGCCATTAATTTTTTATTCCGTAGCCAGGAGGGGACATGGCTAGGACCTGGAGGTTATTCCACACCACTTCATGTAATTTTCTGGGGTAGCAGGAAGTCACTCTATAGTGACTGTGTTTGATCATAACATGACCATTTATTTCTCATGAGATTAAATCACAGCACAAAACACATTATTATATATGCCAGTGTTCAGTGCTCATTTACTTTCAGTTCAATAAAAAGCATTATTTAATATTGTAAGACAAGCAAATTTATGGAATCAATTGGCAATGTATTGTTTAGGACTATGAAAACTGTGTCTGATGTCATTTATCCAAGGCTGCCTGTCAATGTCCAGTAGTATTAGAATATCAGCAGATTATAAATAGCCCCATGCAGTCCAACAGTCCAATATTCAATTCTTGTCAGTCATGGTTGCCTCCACCATGGACAGATATACAGACCATAACAGCAATTTTACTGGCAAATCTGAAGAGGCTGGAAACTGAACAACAAGGGAAGATAAAAACTTTGACTTCTTCAGATTAGTACATTTATCCACTCACTTTCTACAATCATTCAAAAGAAATTCTAATTCTAGAGAAATTAGAAAATATATAAATAAGAATACAGATCTTTCTGAATGTTAGTAGTAAGAACTAACCAAATGATTACTTTCAGTCTTCAGGTTCTTATGTTCCTCCATTTTTAAATAAGAAAAAAAAAAAAAAATGATATTATCTCTTTATAATTGCCTTCACTCACTGAACTGAAATGTTGAATTGCAAAGAATTTCCCATGTCAGTGAATTCAGCATATTGCACTTATAAATGCTGATCTAAGCTGGTCCATCTCAATCTTAAACAGCTTCAGACATGAGAAAGTTGTTATAAAATTTACCTTCTTGTAATTTATAACCCAACTGTGCTTACTGCATGTATTAAATTCTTGTGCCAGTTCCATTCTTCATTCTATTTGTTTTTGTCCTTCATGTTCCCTCCTTATTCCCTTAAAAAATTATTATCAACACATTTAAAGAATATACTGAGCTGTTTTTTCTACTGTATTTTTCAAAAAGAAGATTTAAATACTGGTTCCAGCTAGACTCTCAATATTTGTATTTTTATCATCTTATATCTCTAGAAGCAGAGTTGAAACAACAAGACTTAATTCAAGTCTGAAGTTACATTCCCATTATTAAAGAAGTTTAAGGTAGGGGTTTGGTAGTACTTGGATCTTTTGCTACAGTCAAGGTCATCTTCTTGTCATTAAAGTCATTAGTCCACTTGCATTTGTTCCACATTTGCATGGGTGTTGCTGTAATCAAATGTCTCATAGAGTTTATCCGCTAATGAAGGGAGAGACTTTTAGGGTCATTTCACATAAAGATTTTCCAGTTCTCCAACAATCAAGATGGAAAATGCTACTATGTTAATTTAACCCATTAGTCTACATAACTACAGTTACTACAGGGATGAAAATTCCTGTAGAACATGAAGTACTAAATGAAAAAAGGAAAAGGACTATTTAGCATTAAATTTAAAAATACAAATAGCAATGTTTTTACTTACATTCTAATTCAACTGTCTTAGTTTGCACTAAAGATGCACCTGTGGGAAGATTATATTAGCATCCCTTTCACACCAGCTGAAAGAAACCTCAACAAACAAGTTTTTTTTTCTCTCAAGCAGTCTAGCACAAAACAAATATATTAATATTAGACAATATGCCATTACTTGATCTCCTACAATCTGAAAATTACTCTACACTTGTCAAGCATAAGCACTTAATATGTGTCCTCAGTTCTGAACTTTTAAATATCGTTTGCTATTTTGCATTTTGGAAAATTGCCATTAGTGAAGCCAGAATCAAACACAAGATATTTTCCAGACTAAATTTTCACCTTTAATAATTGTTTATAACTATTGTCTTTTCCTGAGGGACTTCTAGAAAATGGTGAGTTGTCTAAAATGTATATGGCTTGCTCACAAGATAGCGTTTTTGGGAAATCCAGGGAAAAAATAGTGAAGAAACTTTAGGCTTTTTTTTCAGCTCATGGGACTTCAGCTTTCCTTGTTGAGACAAAATGACTACACAGGAATACATTCTCTTTATCGATGCAGTGTTGGTCCATACCGCCAATAGTGTATTTGGAGCTCCAGACCACTTCAGAGTGAGAAAAACTGTCAGGACCTTGATGCCAGCTCCAGTCTTCTTTCAGGTGCACTGCCTGGAACAGGCCTAAGTAAAGCCAGCTGTGCAGCTCATGCATAGCTCAGACTTTTAGTTTTGAGGACTTGTACTAGGCACAACCTCAGAGGAGGTTGAAGGGACAATGTGGGGCAAGAAGGGGAGTTTAGACAGTTCATGTCTCTGTTTCTCAATATGACTCAGTAATTAAAAGTTAATGTTAGCTGGTTACAAATTAAATTAAGTAATATTTCCCAAGTAAGGACCCATCTTACCAGTAACAAAAGTGAGTTCACACTATATATTTAGGCCAAATCAAAGAAGTAAATAGAAAAAAAGGTATAGTCATGAGATTCAGCATGTTTGAGCATGGCTGTATCGTCCTGTGCCAGTATAGTTGGAGGTTTAGTGTTCTAAAGTTGTGCCACATTAATAATCACAATCATTTTTGACCATTGATTAGTAGTCATGTGTATATTCACAGGTACCTGTTTTCCTGAGTGGTTGTCAAAGACAAAATAATAGTGTAACTTTTAGAAAAATTGAAGTGACAGCAAGCATTTGGGGAAAGCACAGCAAGAAGTTTCATACTAAGCCACCCAGTGGTGATAAATTCTACTATCTTGTTTCCATGAGAAGCCATGGTGCTGTTCATTAGCTCTAATAAGGCATTAATACCAGCTAGTCACAGTAATGTTAGCACTGGTATGTTTCTAGATACTGAGATGTGATCGTAGATGCAAAACCAAATATATTTCTTTCCCCACTCTGGTTACTCAGTGTTTCTTGAAGTAACCTTAAAACACCCAGCTTCTATTTCAGTGTGATGGGATTTTAGTGGCCCCTTACATGGGCCCATAGAGATGAAAAATGTGGATATTATTTCAGTTGAATTTATAGTATATTTGAAGTACCTTTGGTATGATAAAAATAAATTCAACTTAATTTTCAAGACTGAGATATCTCTAAACTATTTACTACATCACTTGAAAAATTACCAATTTTTTTTTTTCATTTCAGTGTTCATCTAATGCTAAATTATACCAAAGCTAAGAAAAAATATTGGGAAGAAAGGCTAATCATTTGCATCAACTATCAGCAACTGTATATAGTTTGCTTTGAATAAGCGTAGAGTTAAAACTAAACCATACTGTGTTTAATGAGGAAGTGAGTGGTCTAGGCTAAAGCCCTAGAGACCTTTTTGTTTTGTTTTGTTTTGTTTTTCTTGCTAGCTCTACTTCAAGTTATATGGTTAAATAGCATTGCTAACTAATAAATGCTTTTTCAAAATTAAATAAAGTGCTGGTCCTACCCTAACTCTCAGTAAGACAGATTCAAATGCAGCACTATCAAAACAGAAGTAAGGGCTGAGCAGATGGAGCAATCACACCACTTCACTAATCCTATAGTATGCTCCTGTTTCATGACTGAAACTAATGTGCAGTATACTTCAGGAGAACATGTTCATTTTCCTCATGGGAAATACTTAGTCTTCCTATCTGCAGCAGAACATCCTGATGTCTTGTTCAACAATTATGGAATTAAAAAGCAACTGGCTGTTTCCTCAGGATAAATGGAAACAAAACAACTTTACCTTTATTGCTATTATATGTGTTTTATCCCAGGGCCAAGCTGCGGGTGAACACACAATTGTGAAAAGAGTGAAGAGACAGTTGAGATATTTCCTAATATTTGACTGCTTGGCTTTCAGCACTAATACTGACCTTTTAAGGCAATTTTGTTTATAATATTAATAAATTGGACAATTCAGCTTCCCTATGGTTAAATTAGCTGTCTTTTAGAAGCTGGGAATCAAATCAAAACTGAACACCTTTTATTTGTTTTTCCTGCTTTCTAGAGTAGCTGTAGCATTCCTGCTTCTTTTATATGTTGATTATTTCCTTCAGTATTCTTTAACTTTCTCCTGGCATCTGAATTCTGATGGCTTAAAATTTAAGAGTCTTTTTTCTTATCATCATTTGTCCAGTACTTCTCTAGCTTCAAGTGTAGGTAACTTACATTATATGAGATCTTTCATTTCTTTCCCTGAGTAACAAGTTTTGAATTGAGGTCATTGATCATGCCAGAATTGTTGCACATGTCAAGGTTGCATTCTAATTCTAATTTCAAGTATTCTTTTCCTAAAAGTGTTTTAGTGAAATATATTTATGTCACTTTTTTAAGCTTCTAGGAATAAATCTTGCTAACTCCTCTACAGCTCTTGGGATGTAGAATGTATAATACTGAAAAAGATGGAAGAAAGTGCTACAACATATATATTTAATATAGGTTTCTATGGACAAAAGTATATGTTTCGAAAAGTGAACAGTATATATAGATACACATTTGCACATACATTTATGGCCCACTGCTAAACTGAATATATTATTCTTGTGATTCAAAGCTAGCTAAAGCTTGTTTTCATACTATATGGTATCACACTTAAAAAATCACACTGATATTTAGCATATCTAATGCTTTCTGCTACAGATTATTATCACAAATTTTTCTCTTTACAATTGGAAAGGTCTTATAATTTCACAAGTTGTTTTCCTCCTAGAAGCAGTGCTTTCATTGTCTCTTATGAGAGCCTGCCCAAATTTAGTGAAGTTTATATAACTTTTTTTCCCCCCTTTCTCACCCACATTCCTTCAAAATTTCCTGCCAAAATCACTGAATGTTCCCATGTGGAGCTAGACTCTTGCCAGACCATGGAGACGTAATGTGGGTTCACTGACAAGAAATGTTTGTTGTCAGAAGGCCTTTACGTGAGGAGGAGGTAGAAACAAACCCTTCTTTTCCAAGAGAGCTCTATGGAGCTGAATTCCTGCCAACCCATAAGATGCTGATAGAGATAGGCATTTTAGATTTCCTTCTTTCAAAACAACTTTCAGACAGGCAAGAGGCTATCAGACTTTAGTGATGGGAGTGAAGGGGAAAACAGCTGCACCAGGAAAGACTAGATCAATACATGATTCCAAAACTGCTTGTCACATAGATAGGCAAAACAGCCTATGTATAAGGCAAACACAACAAAGGCATTACCTAGAGGGAAGAAAGAAAAATCTTTCACAATAAGAAAACTTTGTTTGCAATTCTATGCCTTGACTCAGTAGGCTAGCTAGAATATCCCAGGGAAACAATACCAGCACAAACACATTACAACACAGATTACAACAGTCCCTATAAACATCTTGGCAGAATTCAGTTTTGTATTATACTGTCATAAAATACAGTAAATATTTCTGTGAGCCATACTGATTTTTCTTTTTGCAAATTAGATTATTAAGGGTGATGCCCCAATATCTTGATTGCAGATAGTGGAAGTTGAATTGTGCAAGAATATTCTACTCTATGGGTAATTTCTCACAGAGATCTTACAAAACTTTTTATTTGGATGCTTTTTGTTGAATTACATTAGTACTTCATAAGAAAGATAAAGTGTACAGATGAGTCTGATAGTAATGCTAGTCTAAAGTGTCTGAAAAGATCACAGCCTATTTCAGCATTCTTTCTAAGAAATTTTGACAATTATGTATTGTGGCTTTGAATTATAGATCATTTACTCAATTCTTTTGATGTAGTACTTATAAAGGACTGCATTCTGATATTCTTTCATTAAAAATTTGAAAGCATCCAGCACAGAATATTTCTAATTAAACATTAATTTTCAAATCACTGAAAACAAGGGTTTTTAACTTGCATTCAATCTATTTTTAATAAGTGTATATGCATATATATAATGCATATATGATGTGTATGTATATGCATAATTTAATGCATATGTACATATTTAACTACACCAGAATTAAATCTAAAAATCAACTAAAAACTAAAACTCTCTTTAAGCAAAGTGAAAGTTAAAAAGAAAAACTCTTGAGTTTGTTTTACAAAAACCCACCTAGCCAGCCCATTGTATGTTAGTTTGACCATGACCTATTAATTCCCCCAGCAGCTCTAAAGGATAGTGATTCTTTCTTTTTCTATACAAAGAAGTTTCTCTAAACTTGAAAATTCAATATTTTGTGCTGCTTCATATGCTTGGAAGGGCTTTTAAAGGTTCCATTTCACAAAATGTTGGCACCTAACTACTTTGGAGGGCAATGTTATGCTCAGAAATGGTGCTGAAGGCCTGAAGGTTACAATAAAAGCCTACATAGCCTCTAACTGCCATGCCCTGTCAAATTCCACCAATATTTCCCCTGTGAGGCTTACAGCTTCTGATTGCTTGCAGAGCTCTGACCCTGATCGACACAACTTTCCAAAAAAAAAAAAAGATTTAACAAAGACAAAAAGCTCAAGTTTTGAAGGAGGTAATAGGTGAAGAAGGTTTTTCCCCTTCAGTCACATCTGGCAGCTTTATTTGTTTACATTAGCTTCTTCTGTAATTTGTGATGCAACTGATAATATCTGAGAGTTTGCTCTTAATAAATCTATCCCAGTTTCTTTTAAGAAAGTTTATACTCCTGTTCTATGAACTTCTGCCCTATAAATCCAATTTTTCTAAGATAAGAGAACTGCTTCTCGACCTACAGAGAATGTGAAGCTGGTTTTGGATTCTTTTGGATATCATGCCTGCTGTATGGTTGTAAAATATGAGGTCAACAACGCAGCAGATTCCTTTAATACCTTGGTTACCCTGAAACTGGGAAGCAGATAAAGTGTCTTGACCTAGCTGACATGGATTATCTGTAGGCAATAACTGTTGAACTCAGTTTTCCCAAGACAGGTATCAGCTCTGATAGTTTGCTGCTTTGTTATTAAAAGGATGCCCATCTAATAAAAATACTCAGGTTTAAGAGTCACATATAATTTCTTTAATATAAACACATGAGAGATTTTTCATGTTATATATAAAAATGACATCTTCTCCTTTTCCTTAGAGAAACTGATGAAGAAGCCTTCCATCTTTTACTGTTAATACTACCAAATTTTTGATTATATTAACATTTTTTCAATCAATTATTTGGGTCTTAGCTTTAATATTCAGCTAAAATGGATAATAGTCCACAGTGGAATCCTAACATGAAGCTCTGTGGTGTATTTAAAAGGACTTAAACAAAATATATACACATTTTTCAGTGGTCTTTAATTAACAATGAGGTAACTTTTGACTTACAGTTACCATCAATCACAGCATGGTTAACATTATTTTTCTTAATTTAATAATGCGATTGTAAAGTTGTCTCAAAATGGTAGTGAGATCTATCTATGATCAGTAAGAATTTAGCATTTTGACTTTCTAAATAAATAAATATACATACTTAGGAATTAATAGAAAGCTGTTAGGTTATTATGCTGTTCACTGAGAGTCATTTGGGAACTGCAAGACTCTACATGATTCTCATTAAGTGAAGTATCTGCAATGATAATATATTATTGTGTCATCTGCTTAAGAAATTGGTATAAATTAGCACTTTAATATCTGACCTAATATTAATCAGTACCATATAAACAATGTGCAAATCATGTATATCAGGATTAGTGGATCTTCTAAGCTTGTCTGAAATTAAATTTGAAAATACTCCAGAAGAATATTTTAATTAAAAGTCTTTATTTTTGTGGTATCCAGTCCTAGCTACAGGATCCAGCTAGATCCAGCTTAACACCCAGGGATGCCATCTCTCTGTGCCTCTGAGACATATATGGGAAGTACATATTTGTAGGCCAGAAATATAAGCACACCACAGTCTACTGGCTCCCCTCCTCTGGACAAGAAAGGCAATATGGCAGTGTGTTACTTGCCTGTTTTCCATATAAATTGAGCGAATTACTATCAGGACCAGACATGTTCCCAAACTTGAGAAATAGTTTCAGTCCTATTAGTGTCTTAAAGTAAGAACGTTAGTAAAGGTAATAAAGGTAGGAAAAATAATTGTATCTGCATTATCAACATATTTTCCATTTAGAAATGTCTCTGTTAGCTATTGGATCATTAAGAAAATTATTGTTTTCATTGTTAAATATGCATTCAGAAATTTGAAACATTTTCAAAAATTTTTATATTGATCTACTTCATCCTGGATACCACAATAATTATTTTTTTTAACTCCAGTATGAAGCACATATTTACATTTAAAAGACCGTTTTGCACGAATACCCTGTGAACTGCAGGATGAATCAGAATATGAAACACAGAGCAACACTTGCCAGCACTTGTGCATGTTAATAGCCTTTATTCAGGAGATTTTCTGACTTTAATGAAATTCATGATGCATTTATATATCTGTGGTGTCAGAAGGACTAATCTGAAGGAATTTCGGGAGCAGCAGTTAGCACTGCTGTTTGTCCCAGCATCAGTATTTCTAACGAGCCTGCATGCTTGGTGTCCTTTTCAGCTTTAATTGTGGTCTTGCTTGGCATTGAGAAAGCAGTGGCACTGGATTGAGAGCCTTTGTGTTGGTCTCTGCAGCAACAGCCTCAGTAACTGTGTCCACTAGGGCACTGACAGGAGACTCAGAAATAGAGGCTTCCCTACCACTGCCCTGCCTGGGACAATAAGAGAAGCTTCTTTATGTGAAGGTGAGGATTTGGTGCCCATCATGAAGAAAGAGCTCAGAAGCTGTTGGCTCCTCTGCCCTGGGCAGAAGTCTTACCTGCCCTGCATGGTAGAGGTACCCTCTAACCTCCAGGTTCATGGCTGTGCACAGCAGGATCTGGCTGATATTCACCTGTCCCTTCACACCCCAGCAGCTCTTGTCCTGCCTGATGCTCAGGCAGTGTTCCTGAAGGACAGGGGTAACCTGCCATATGGCATCCTATCATTCTCTATAGGATCCTATCATTCACTATATCAAAGATGTGTTTGGACCACATTAAGAACAATTTTTTTTTCTACTCATTGCTGCTCAGGCTCTGCCTAAAGGCATAAAGATGAAGTTAATAGTCTGTCCCATTTTCCAGCAGTCCTCTGTCCCATTTTCCAGCAGTCCTCTGTCCCCTAGGCTCCAGCCTGGAGGGTATAGTGTCACCACTCAAGATATTTCCATTGGACACAGAGTCAGCTCTGAGGCTGCAGTGGTATAATTCCAGATCCTGCCATCTATCCAGTGGGCACTAAAGAGCACACCACCCAGAGACAAGGAAGGGCCATGCTGCCTGACATCTCAAAATTTAACCTCCATTACATCTGTATCATCTGCAGATACCAGATACCTTTTTGTTGTTTGTGTCTTTTTTTAAGATGAGAGAGAAATACAAACTACTGGACTCTCTGTCTTGATTCAGGTGCTAGGCCCACTAAAAGGCTGTATATCAGGTGATCTGGTACTGAGTGAACTCTGTTTCCTCTTGGAGCTGCTGCGTTCACAAAGGAGTAAAGGTGACTCAGGATGATGTCTGGAGTGACAGGATTCTCCACTTTAAGAAGTTTAGGTTGGACAGAGACATTTAAGTCTGTTTTCCTGGGCTGAGAGAGAGAAAGAAAGTTAATGAAGATGGTGAACATTTTAATTTTGTTAATGCTTGAAGGTAGACTCCCCACTGTGCTTTCTTCTTGCTGAGTGCTGGTGTAGGGCAGTGTGAGGTTTTGGATGTGCAGGGTTCTGAAGGCAAGAAAAGACCAGAAGTGATCTACCAAAATTTCCATAAGGAAATGTGGAATTTGTGCTCATGGCTGCTAGCGTGAATGTATACATGTTAATTAGAGTCTGTAGGTATAGTTTCTTTCATTAACATATCTTTTGGAAAAGAGAAAGGTAAGAGATACAGGGCTGTCAAGTACATTTCCCAGAGAAAAAAATAGCACTTTCAGTGAAGAAATGTTTCTTAATACCCAACCAAAACCTCCCCTGGAGCAACTCGATACTCTTTCTTCTCATTCTATTTCCTGTTACTTGGAAAGAGAGACTGGCACCCATCTGGCTACTGCCTCCTTCCAGCTTTCCTTCTCTCCTGTAGAGAGCAATAAGGTCTCTCCCAAGCCTCTTTTCTCCAGGCTAAACAAACTCAGCTCCATCAGCATCTCCTCATCAGGTATGTGCTACAGACCCTTTGCCAGCATCATTGTCCTTTGATGGACGTGCTCTTCCACCTCAATGTCCATGTTGTGGTGAGAAACCCAAACTGGAGGTCAAAGAAGAACCCCAACTTGTGCCTGTAGAGACCAAAAAATCAGAGTGACTGCCCTTTGTGGACACATTGTGCAACTTCCACAGGCTATTCAGTGTGTGTGGTGTTTGCCAGGTCCTTATTTTCCCCACATTTCTCCTTCTTTGCCATTCTGCACAGTATATACTGTGCTTTGCCCTTAGAGCCCTTCCACCTTTGCTGTGCTAAGAGAGCAGCTTTGCAGTATGAGGACAGAAATTAACAACTCAACATGTAACATGGGCTGCAAGCCAGCCTCACACAGCAAGCTGGCAGTGTGGGATGTGCCTGGTGCAAAGCCTCCCAATTTTCCAATTCCCTCAATGAAGTGGGATTTTGCAGAGCAGCATCCTTCAGCAGGTCTCCTTGCTGGGGGACAGAGATGCCCCTCCATCTTCTCTCTTATATGAAGTGTCTGAGAGAAAAATTCACTGAGAGAATATCAGTACTGTTCTAAGTGTCTGATATTCCAGGGGGATCATCTAACTAATGAGCAAAGATCAGTTTTTCAAAGTTTTTCTGCAGCAGGGAATAGTCAAGTTTGTGAGGAAGGGAGCATGGTGGAAAGATGCATGTCAGATGTCAGTTGCTCAAATGTGTGTAGATGCAGAGCACTATAGCTGTTCATTTGGCTCTAAATATTGACTTTGGAAAAAAAAAAATAAGGAAAGGTTTTGGTACAATTGTCTCAAACAGGGTTTCCTATATAAGACATCCAATCCTACTTTCAAGCTAAATCTTTGGGCTACTATCTGGGGTCTGCACCGTGGGGAGAAGTCTTTAAGAGCAAAATAAACTGCCTACAAATAGAAAAATGCCAAGAACTTTTATTTGAAGCTTAATCAATGGTTCAAAAGTGGCTCATCAGGAGCCAGTAAAAATTTATATTTTGCACAATATACTCTTTTGTCAAGGGATGTATTAAATGTCCACCTGGTTCAGGCAACAAAAAATTACTTGGTTTTGAATATATTCATACCTCAAGAATTTAACAGAAAGCAATATAAGAGAACACAAAGAAAATATTTCTTACCAAGCTGCTTCACTTTCTTTTTGAAGTGATAATGTAAAAATGATGCATTAGTCATTTTCTTGAGCACCTACTGTTTATATCTGAAAGAATTTTAGTCAAATAGGGCAAAAGATTATAAGAAACACTTTCTTTTATGAGTTTCTGCAAACCAAGATTGCTTTAAAACTATTATAAACTTTTTTTGGCTCTCTTTCAAGCCAAATTACAACCTGTAAGCTTTCAACACATTTTCTAGAGGTTGTTAAAATATTAAAAAGGAAATCATTAATCTTTTATATGAGTTGTACTTTATTCTTAGTATTTCCTTACATGGTTATTGATTTCTTACAATCTACTAAATTCAATAAATTGAAAGAACACTTTCAATTTCTAGAAGTTCAGATCAAAAGACTTTATGCACTAGTACTGAAAAGCTTTAGGTCTATTTAAATTTTATATCATGATTATGCCACAAATATATCACTAAGTAAAACATCAAATTAAATCATTTTTCTAATGCTACAATTTAGCCATATCAATAGCTCTGAACACGTAGGACAATTCTCCTATTCTGTAAATAGTACTTCTAAATTTAATTTTCCTGTCTTTATTCTGACAAAATTATTTTCACTTTTATTTTTATATGGACTATAAAAATAAAACATAAAAGTAATTTATAAACAAAGGAATCTGAAATTTAAGTGCTATCATTCAGTACAAGAATTTTCAGTGACATTTTGTCAATGTAAATATGTTTACTACTTCAATTGATGTGACTGAGATCTTTTCCTTGAGTACCAAATGGAAAATATTACAGTAACTTCTCAATTACACTGTAAAGTGTGAAAGTGTGAAAAACTATTTCAGATATTCAGTAACACTAAATTAATTTCTCTTCAGATAATATATCATAAGTACTGAGAATTATCTGAATTGTCCTGTAATATGTTCTTTCATATTAAATTGTTTTTAAAATTAATTACTCTCATATCTGAATAGATACTGTAATACTGTAATATGCAAGTATGTAAGGGAAGAATATGCTATTAATTATTTTTAAAACTCATAATGATATGCAGAGCATATATTTGTTCCATGCTTAATATAAATTTGCTTTTATTTTTTATGGTGGTAAGCTAGCACCCAAAGGCTTATTTTTACACCTTGCTTACCATGAATTCAAGACTTATCAATTCTTAGTTTTGTTTCTGTTCTGCTCCCAGCCTTAGTGGAGCATTGTTAGTTGTCATAATGATCACAGTTTAAGTGGAATTAAGTAAACCTTGAATACATTTCTGCCATTCTATTAACTTTAAATGTTCTTTCTTTCCTCTTTACCATTCTTTTCTGTATGTACAGATGTTTAGGAAAAAAAATTAAAAAGGAATCAAAAGAGTTAGATGCCATATTTATCCATTAGATGGTAGCTTTCCATTACTGCAGACTATGTTTATGTTGTTTTTTTCTCTTTTTACAGTATGCATGAAAAAAATGTTATACCTCATTGGTTGTTTAATAAGTGCAAATTGCAATTGTGTAGTATTGTTATATTTTTACTATTATACAGTTCTATTTTAAAACATTTTAAAATTAGGGAAAAACAATATATTCATGAGGTAAGTGAGAATTAAAAATCATTTGTGGGACCAATCTCTTTTTACATGTTTTTCTGGCCTTGTAAGCCTTTTCCCAGCACAACATATAATGGTGTGAATTGCTTAAATGTCTGTAGATGCATGGTTCTCCAGAACACTACAGCTGTTCACTTGGCTCTAAGTATTTACTTAAAAAAAATATTAAGTTTACGAAAGGTTTTTCCTTTAGAAATGTCTAGGGGTTCAGATTTGGCTTGTAGTGATTTCTGATTTTCACAGACATGCCACTTCCCAGGAAGGTACTTCTGACATTTACAGAACATTAACACTGGAATAACTTCGTCAGTCTGCAGGAAGTAATCATTTTTCCTTCCCCAGTAAAAAAGAAAGAGCAGCTTGTTCTATAAACCTAACTACTGAATTATTAGATAGATGATAGATAGATAGACAGATAGATAGATAGATGTTTGTATTTCTGCAGAAATGGAGAAAGAAAAACAGAGTAGTTTGATTTGAACACATATATGAAAATATTTAATATTTGAATGCAGTATTCAATAACAACTACTAGAAATTAATCTTACTAAATGAGTAGCATAGATGGTGGAAAAGATTGAATGGTTTCTAACAAACACTGACGGTTTAGGAAGAAAAGTGCACCTCTTTTGCAGTATAAAACCATAGAGTGGCTGTGCAAAACTTTATATTATCAAAAATAAAATTAAAGCAGAAAAGAAGAAGTAATGCAGACAGGTATTAAAACTTATATTTAAGTAAAAATGGAAGATAAAAGTAAAGTTTTAAAAACTCCATATGTAGCTCTTAACATCGTATGAAATTCTAATTGTCTTTTACATACATGTGTTAACAAGCATTTATTTATTCACAGATGCAAGAGAAATAGTACCTAAAATTATTATATGGATCAGTTTTGATGTTCAGGAGAATCAGAGTTTGTGGTAAATTAGTTCTTTAAACCATTCAGGTAAGGATTTAAATATTCCAGCCCATCTTGTAGACATGAAAACTTGTCTGTTGCTGTGAAAGACAATCAAAGCTGATATCAGCTGCTAAATTTAAAGGAAAAAAATATGTAAAAAAATAATATGCAATTTACTTCTTTATTTTATTTTCCTGGACTTATACAGATTCATGGCTTTCACTAGGCAAATTGAATTTAACATTTTCAGAAAATTTATATAAATTCCTGTAACAGTTACACTTGATCTCTCTGGAAAATGTCCCCCTCTTTATACTTCAGAAACTGCCTTTGCTAAAAGAGATGAATCTATGTAAAGCTTTTCCATCCCCTGCTTTCCTTCCTTAAGGAAAGCCTTCAAGGTTCACACTGGGCACAGGAGCAGTGCCTGCCTAGTACAAATACTGGCTGACTTGGCACAGCAACCATCACATCTAGCAGAGCTTTGCTCTAGGAATGGTGCAGGTTCAATGAATGGCCTTCAGAGCAGCTGCCAGCATTCATTTCTGGCAGACAACAAAAGAAGATGTGTGCCATGCAAAAACGTTTTGCTAGGTTTCAAGGTATTAAAGAGTAAGTACTGGAGGAATGTGGCACAGGGACAGGTTTGCCTATCATCCATGAGGACTACTAGAAAGAGAAAAATCTTCTTTATGATTATTTAAGAGATTAGAAAGAACATTGGTGTGAACTCCCTTCCAGTATTGTTCTAGAATGCCATCACATGTCAGTCAGAGGATACTGCCCTTAGCACAAGGAAATATGGGGACAGTGTATTATGGACATGTAACATACGAAAATCAAAGCCATTTGAAAAATTATTTAAGAATAATTTCCAGGCATGATTCTGAGTCACTAGCTTCTGTAGCTTATACACATTGAAAAAGAATCAGCAACAGCTTTTGATCTGTACCTGGAGAGAAATTAAGAAACAGTGTTCATGGTTTGCCTTCCTTTTCTTTGCCTATTGATTTGAAAAATTACTCTGAGAAACTTAAATTGAAGTAGACCTGTGGCAATTTGCATAAACAAGGATTTTTCTTTCAGCCTTCTCAAGGAAAAAAAAAAATAAAAAAAGGGGGTGCAGCATAAGTTTTGTATATTCATTGTTTGATCAGTTTAATTTGTGTTGTTTCTACTCCGATATGACAAGCAGAAACTCTTCTCATAAGAAGTGAGACATGAGCAGAGATAGAATTGTTATTATCTGAGGAAAATATTATTGTCATATAGTGGAAGTAATGCAATATATAAATGTCAAACATTAGAACCAAATTGTATATAAATTATTTTTCAGTGATTAGGATTAACCTTTGGCAGATTTGGATTTTTCTGAGCTTTTTTTTTCCCTTTTTGTTCTAGTGTGCATACACACAACTGCATGACAAACAGCCAGACATGAGGCTATTACTAGCTGACACTGTAAGAATCTTTACTCCCTACAATGCTTAGTGCTGAGATGATTTTCATTGTTGGAAGCTTGAGGATCCATACAATTTAGACATGAGTTCTGCTTTAACAAACTGATTTTTTTTTTTTTGGCAGTTTGACGTGCTCTCCTTGTTGTAGCATTATTATTACTGTTATTATTATCATTATTATCATCATCATCTATAATTTAACAGCTCTCTTTTTATAGCTGTGTTAAAGTCCCCACAGTCTAAGCAAATACACCATTGACCATCATTTATGTCTGTAATAAAATAATTTATCATTTCAGCAATTTTCTTGGCTATTTGTAAAGGGAGTTTTATGCTACCTACTCAGGTTTCATTTTGTTCTGAAGACTATGAGGTGCTTTAGTATGTGGAGGAAACACAGAAGCAATCTATCTGTCTACTCAAATTTTGTATTTAACAGGTAACATCACTAAGGATTTAATGGCAAAGGATAGGTTGAATCGTTTATCTTAGTACTGCATCCCTATGCTGTTTTCATTCCAACATAGGGAAGTTATAAACTATAATTTTAAGACTCTAATTTCTCATTTCAGCACAGGATAAAAATTTCTTTTTCATTTTAGCAGCAGAGTTAGAGTAGTGTTAATGAGCAGGATGTATGTTGCAACATTGTCCTAGGTTAAGGGATTAATAGTTTGCCATACTGTTCTTTACTCACCTGTAGCTAGATCTGTTGGCTCCTGAACCAATGTCCTTCCCTTCCCTTCCCTTCCCTTCCCTTCCCTTCCCTTCCCTTCCCTTCCCTTCCCTTCCCTTCCCTTCCCTTCCCTTCCCTTCCCTTCCCTTCCCTTCCCTTCCCTTCCCTTCCCTTCCCTTCCCTTCCCTTCCCTTCCCTTCCCCTTCCTTCCCTTCCCTTCCCTTCCTTCCCTTCCCTTCCTTCCCTTCCCTTCCCTTCCCTTCCCTTCCCTTCCCTTCCCTTCCCTTCCCTTCCCTTCCCTTCCCTTCCCTTCCCTTCCCTTCCCTTCCCTTCCCTTCTTCCCTTTATAAATAGTAGAATAACTTTCCCATTAATCTACTCTGGTAGTAATTACCATAGTTGTTCCTAATAAAGTTGATGAGATTTGAAAAGTGTGTTTTCATTACTTGTCTTTCAGTTTCTCACTTGGATCTTCAAATGGTAAAGCATTCCACTAGGAAGGTTTTCATGTCTTTCTTATGAGCTGTTGTGAGATTGCACAGAAGTTTTTGATTCCTGCATCTGGTGGCACAAATGAATGTTGTAAGTGTTTTTATTATTTTTTTTCCATATTTAATTTGCATATTTAATACCATGTAATGCAATTGTAGCTTTAGTTCTCTACTGATGTCAGAGATTACATCCTGAGAGTTTCAGATTAGACACCTGGGCAAGAAAAATCTACTGGAAGGGCAGGACAGCACTGGAGCAGGGCACCCAAGAAGGTTGCAGAAGGTCCTTGGAGACTTTCAAACACTTCTCTAGTGCCCCATTCCATGTAGGAACTGACCTATATAAACTCCATTGACCACCCCCTCAACCAGCACTTCTAACTTGGAAGTGGAAATTCTGTGACTCCATAAAACAGCCACCACCACAAGAGCTGTCTATCAGGATAACCATCCTGGAGAATTAGTGTCTTTGGACTCATCAATTTTCAGGAACTGCTCAATATCACACCAACATCCTGTGATTAAAAGGGATGATGATGAACCCGGTCACTTCTCTCATATAGCTGACACAGTACAAAGAAGTATATCACAAATCAGAGCCTCATTTTCATAGCTTTTTCATTTATTTATAAAGTTAATTTTCATTTAATTTAGTCTGATAATGAGCCGCACCAATGTTTGCACTGCACTGCACTCTCTGCAAGTTACATAGTTGTGTCCTTGTGACCTGAGTCACATAGCACAGTGCAGGCAGGACAAAAAGGGAACTTAACCTTGGGATTTTTCAGCCAGTCTTTAAACCTCATACATCACTACATTATCATTAAATGATGATTCATGGTCAGCCTTTGTAACAGGCATGTATTAACTGAATTATAACTAATATCTTTATCTATGTAAATTCACTGTTTCCTCTTTGCTACAGGCAAGGGTGTTACTCCTGCTACACCTCAGCATAACTGATAAAGTTATTAGAGAGCACAATACAGTCCTTCTGTTTTTATATTTTGGCATTTCATTATGGCAAGCAGACTCGCTAACAGAACTATTTGAACTGTATGGTCTCCTCAAGTGTCTTTACCCCAGTAAATGGTCCTTGATGTACTATTGAGGTTCTACAGTGAAGGTAGAAAAAGAATAATTTCCTTTTTATATTTTTTCCAATGTTGATAAATCAAAAATGTAATTGGCTAAACTTGAAATACTTCTTACAGAAATCCACAGCAAAGATTGTCTGTCATGACAGTAACACACTCATTCTATAAAGTTGTTACTTTGTAGAACGACTGTATAAAATGAAGTGTTTAGGTAGAGTTAAAAAAAACCCCCTGCCTTCTTAAAAATAGTATTCATCATATTTTTCTCTTAATGAATATGCCATCATATTTGTATATGTTAATGCTGTTTCTGCTGTTCAAATAAAACACTCCTTGCAGTGTTTCAGCTAACAGTGAGCAAACTCAACACTTCACTATGACATCTCTATTGTAGTTTGCATTTTACCTCCTGTTTGATACAGATAAATGTTTTAGCTGTGCCACATTTTTCCTCAAGATTGGGCAGGTCCGTGAGGGCCATAAAGTATTAATCATAAAAGTGTAGGGAATTAGATGTCTGTGACTGTAGGTTTGTCTTCTTGGCAAATTTTTCTCAGTCTAACCTATTTATCTTTTTGAAGCTCCATCAGAAGTGATGCACTGTAAAAAGTATTATGTCTGTTTAGATCAAAATATATGTGGTTTTTCAGACCAGAAAAAGGGTCTGATTTTTATTCAATGCGCCAAGTTTATTTAAGAATTTTATACAATTTTTAGTAGTTCTATTTTCAAAAGCAGACCTGATGGCCAGTATGCCATTTTATTTTCTTTTTCCAATTATGACAACATCCTGCAGATCTCGTGGAGCTAGAAGAAAGGGTAGAAGTATGGAGAAGGAAAATTATAGCTTCCTTTGTAAACTTGTTCTATGACAGGGAAAAGATACTTAACCAGGTAGTTGCCATGGTGGGTGTGTTACAGGAACAGCTGTTGAGAGACCTCTAGTTTTTGACTAGGCCCTGTTATTTCAGGATTGAAGAGGAATGGGAAGTGATCATTCCTTCTTTCTTTCCAAGACTTTTTTTAGCCTATGTGTTTGGGGCTTGCTTATATTAAACTAAATGGTATCAGAACTTCTGTCCCAAAGGTGGAGGATAGAGTAGACCTTTTCTTTGGTTGAGAGATATTTTCTTTTATCTTCCTTATTGCACTGCCTTATATTTTTATTTTTTTTATTTCTTCTTTAGTAATTGCTATTAACATGGGTTAGTTAAAAAGAAATAAAGGCTGACGAGGCAGCCATTTTTTTTCAAATTAATGTTAGCCTATGTTGGATAGATTGAAATGAATTATCCATAAAGCAGCATGAATGGAAAGGGGTATCTTGACACTGCAATGAAAAATAAAAATAATTACACAAGAACAGGTCATACTAAATGTCCTTGAACAACAATAAGCTCTCTCTAATTATTAGCTTGTGACAATGTGGATTTTTACATCCTTAAATTAATTGTATAACACTAGGAAGATTTTGCATTTTTCCTCCTACTTGGCTCATGCTGCTTGCCATGCATATGTTATTTCCATTTTAATTCAGTTACTACTGTGATGGGATTCTGTCAACCTAATTCAAATAAAATTTGAAGAAAATTACATTTCTAGACATCTCAAAATCTAAAACAATATCTAAAGACAACAGTCATCTTATCTAACTTTACTCTTGAAAAAGTGGAGTAAATGGAAAGAGTTTACCTATTCAGAGCACTTTTCTGAAACAGCTGCATTTGATTACTTTATAATGAGTACCTGTGTAAGCAGCATGAATTATATGACTAATACTTAGGTGACTAAAACCATAGGATGAATTCTTTCCTAGTGGTTAAAAATGTTGCCATTTATGCTCACAGTACTATCAACCAGCCTCAAGGTACTGCCTTCATAGCTCAAAGTGTGGGAGACAGTGACGCAATAATTAATTCTAGGGATTATACCTTGTCTAGGCCGGGTACTACATTGGTAATTCCAGTAATTCCAATTTCATTATCCTATAATAACTTTTCCCATCAAAATTCCTTGTTAAATGTATACATCCACCAACAATGGGGACTTAAATCTCATGATCTCTGTCCCAGACTCCCTCAAATTCACTATCCAATATTGTGTCCATTCTGTCCATTTCTATAGCTCCTTGTAGGTCAGGAATTTGACAGTCCTTCAGCCGCTGAGGTACACCCTGGAGATGCCAAATTTGATGAGGTATCTGTGCTTCACATACATTTTGCATACTATCAGTACCTTCTCATGCGTGTGGCTGATGATTTGCTTAGAGTATTTCCAGAAGCCATAAGGAGTGAGAAGATTCTGATGAGACATAAGCAGGACAGTCTGGCACTCTACTGGAAGTCTCATTGCTGTGGAACACTTTTAGCATTATACTTTCCATTCTTATGAGAACACTTCTCAAAATGTTAGAAAAGGAATGTAAGTTTCAAGACTTGCTGCTTTCTAGAAGAGACCATAATATTCCTCTTGAGGTGCCCAGAAAGCCTTTTGTACAGAACAGTTCTGTCCTGTGGCCAATGTGCTTGACAGATCAGAGCTAAGATGACAGTGGAGGGTGAAAACACTACTCCATGGTATCTAATTGGTATCATCCCTACCAAAGTCTCATTTTTTTAACTTTGTCTTTCATCTATTAAAAGTAAAGAAAAAAGGAAAAGCAGCTTTTTTTAGTTCAGAATAGAATGAAACACCAAGTTATAAGTTTCACAAACACGAGAAGAATCTAGCAGTTTACTATGTCATGTTGGCCTTTTGCATAGTGTTAAATTAAATCACACATTGCTCAGATTTTCTAATTAACAGTATGCTATGTGGAGGAAGTCTTTCAGTAATTAACCTTTCCGTTAATCAAAGCACATTTTCTGCTTCTCTCCATCTTAAATCTATTTCATGTTTTTTTCTCCCTTTATTTCTTATCATTTACTTGCAGTCTAGATCTTGCCTTTGAAATACTAAGATCAAGTCCCTGATTCACAGCTATCAAAATTTTGAGCTACACTGTAAGAAAACAGAGAAGGGTAAAGCTTATTTTAATTCTAATAATTCTGAATTAAAATATCAATTCTAGTATGATAGAAAAATAACTTCCATGAGACATTTTTCTTTGTTGAAATTATATACACTAATAAAGATGTTCTGCTTTTCATTCAAAATCAACAGTTATTCATTTTAGGAACTTAGAACTCTTTTTGTAAAGGGAGACATAATTGTTACTTATGTATACAATAGAATTTCATCAAACTGAAAACTGAGCTCATGTATCACCTGGAGATTTTCTCTACATTTTCCAGAATGTTTCAAATTCTTAAGCATTTCTTAGGTAGTAATTTTTGTCATTGTATTCTATAAAAATACAGTCATTTATAAAGAAAGTGCAGTAAAAATAGGAGGCTTACAAGCCAACATATACAGATTTGAAAATACAGAGAGGTGAGGTAAAAATCTCTCAAAGAATTTAATAAAGTAATTTTTTTAAGTGCAAACTCTTTGAAAAATATAGTTTCTTCCAGCAAAGAGTAATATTTTTTTTTTTCTTTTTTTTCTGTCTTGTGTCCACTTATGGAAGTAGAATAATGTATTTCAACTTGACTACATGGAAGAGAGTAATTGTCAAATAGTCAGCCTAAGTGATCTGCTAGTTGATGTTTTATCAATATTTTTGCTGAATTAATTAATTATTACCTCCTGCATGTGTGTTTCTATATTTTTAACTTACATAAACTTAGAAAAACATACAAATAATCTTCTAAAGAGAGAGCTTGTAGTGACAGGACTAGGGGAAATGGATTCCAACTGAAATAGGGCAGGTTTACATTAGATATTAGGAAGAAATTCTTTACGGTGAAGATGGTGAGGCATTGGAACAAGTTGCCAGTGAATCTGTGGATGCTCTATCCCTGGAAATTTTCAAGACCAGGTTGGATGGAGCTCTGAGTAGCCTGGTCTAGTGAAAGGTGTGCCTTCCCATGGCATACCCCCATGGGAGCTTGGGATTAGATGAACTTTAAGGACTCTTACAACCCAAGCCATTTTATGATTCTGTGACCTAATTATTGAAATATTTTTTATTTTTGCACTTCTTTATAAGTCATTGCATACTCTAAGCCAATTAAAAACACAAACTGCATTGTCATGTAGTTTAACAACTACATGCAATACAACAAGAAACAATAGAAAACCACTGTGTACTTACTGAGCTACAGAACATGAAATATTCATGCAAAATAAACAATACAAAAATGCAGGTAATGTATAATACGCAATTTATTTCTAATCATCTTTGTTTCTTTAGATAGATTAAATAAAATAATGAGGCTCTTTACTGTATAGTCTTGCTGATATACTCTTCCTTTAGGCAACAAATCAACTTTTCAAGTATCATGTTGGAATAATGTATTGACATAGCTCAGTGGACTCACAGAAAGATGTTATTTCAACTACTGACGTTACAAGGTTGTAGCATGTTGATGTTGTAGGATTTGTACAGTCAGAGGTCAAAAGAGCATGAAAAGCCTAGGCTGATATCTACAATCCAGATCTATTAGAAAGTGATGCAGAAAAAGTTAGTTTCAATGGCCATTAGAGCTCAAGCATTCAATGGTATAAAAATGTCAATAATATTGAAATTCTTCTACTTCTCCTCCTAAGCCCAAGTTTAAAAAATACTGCATATGTTCTGAGCAACTATTAGATACTATGTCATACTGAGAGCTGATGACACCTAAAGAACATAGCTGCATTCTGGCTTTTGGTTTCATGCTCTGGAAGTCACCAGGAAGAATGGGAAGCAATCACATCATTTTCCATGTAATTTCACAGCTCTTCCTCAAGTGCCTACTTCCAAAATTCATGGTGAAACATTAAAAATATCCTAAGCACAAATATGCAGAAATTTTTCCAGCAACGAATTCTAAAAATGTTCTAGTACGTAAGTCTCTTCTTACTACCACATTTATTTCAATCAAAGATTGACAACTAAGACAGCCAGAATTTTTGGCTTTTCCCCTTCATTAATTTTCCTGTGCTTATTATCTGCATTAAGGATTCATATAAAATTAATAACTGTAAACTTAAAACAAAAGAAGCCAAGTATCTGCCTGATTTTCCACTTGCAGACAATTCAGTCATTTTCCTCTAATTTACTACAGTTATATGTCTGAGTCACATACTTCCAATATACAAATCAGCAAGTCACTCTGTGCAGGATTGGTGGCTTCATTTGCAGTTGTGTTTAGACCCATGTCTCTAATCCACACACAGAAGAGTGTGAAGTCATAGAACTTAGTTGCTAAATATTTACAGTTGAAAAATATTGATCATAGCAATACCATGAATAATTTCTTTCTAAAGGACATTGTGCCTCCAGTTGATGAAGATACGTCCATGGTCTCTAGAGCTTCCATTAAAAAGTATATTCTCACACAGCTTGCAGCCAGCAAACAGGGCTTCAGCATGCAGAGCACTTGCTCCAGAAGGCAAGCATTGTAAATAATGGATGCGCCCCTTCCCCTTCCTTTCCTTACCTTTTGTGTCTGAGCTGACATCATATGGTACAGAATATCCCTTTGCTCAGTTTGGGTCAGCTGGCCTAGTTGTGTCCCTCCCCAGGATTTTGCCCATCCCCAGCCTACTGAGAGACAGCCTTGGTGCTGTGCCAGCCCTGCTCAGCAGTAGCCAAAAAACACTGGTGTGTTATCAGCACCTTTCTAGCTACCAATGCAAAGAACACCACTGAGGGCTGCTGGGGGAGAAGGAGCTCCATCTCAACCAGACCCAGTAGGTGGGCTGAACACCCCATAATGCATTGACATGAAACAGCTCTCTGACCTCCTGTTCTGCCATACAGAAACTTATTCCACCTAAAATAAATTCCCCCATTAACTCAACTTAAGGGCATGAGTCCACTGTGGCTGTTAAGCTGTTCAATGTGTATCTCTTTGAACTTTCATATATCTTGCAGTAGGGTTATTAGGTACCTACTGTGTGACACACAGGTTGCTGTCTGTCTACTGTGTGCTCTCCTGTGATTAAGCTTTTGAATGGAAACTCTAGAAGCAGTAAAATCGTGTTCTGGGTAAAGCCAGGGGGGGAAGCTGCAGAGTCTGCTTCCTGGAATCAGAGAACTGGTTTGTGAAATACACAAAAAGAACTTTCTTCAGATAAACAACCACACCTGAGCTTTTTAATGGAGGAGAACTTGTAGCAGTCTACTGCAGACAAGACATGCCAGCTGTAGTGCCATAGATGGGGATGATAGAGGATGTGACCTTGTTTTATTGTCGAATTAAGACATTTCTGAGGACTGGTGTAAGTCTGTGCTGTGGTTGCATGTTTTGGAGATAAAGACAGGAGCTTATTGATTATGTGTGTCCTTAAAAAAGGACAAAAATAAAATTACTGAAGGAATATGAAAGGAATTCCTTCCTTTGTGTACCTATAACTTAGTATGACTTCTCAGGCTGTTTTTGTAGCTAGTGAAGAGAAATGGGCATTTTGGGGGTATAATTCATGTGACATTTTTCAGAAAATAGTTTTTTAGGGAGATGAATCATGGCTTAGACATACTTTTCTTCATGGGCTATACATGGAGACTAAGTTTGACTAGCTCAGGTGTCTGTGTTTGGCCAAGCAAATGTCATTTTAAGAAGATCATGAAGTACCACTCCATGAAGTATTCACTCCAATGAATTCTCAAAAAATGGGACATACATCCTATAAACATATCACCCAACAAACAGTAGTGGAGCAGAGGCCTGAAAGTATTACCTCAGGAACTTTGTCATCTGTCAATAAAGCTATTATGTTTTCTTCTGTTGTAGTCATTCCTGAAAGCCTTATTTGAAAAGATGAAGCCATGTCTCTTGACCTTGAGGCTCACTAAATCTATTTATATTGTAATTCATTAGAAAAACATAGGGTACTGAGATGTTTTGAGCGTTTACAACAGTGTTTCTTGCCAATGCTGAGTTACACCTTTGTTTTCCATGAGCTTTCTGTAATATCAGTGGCAGTGAGAAGTCTCTACAAAAGGTGATTCAGAAAGATATTACAAGGTTGGTGTTCTAAAGGAACCAATTTGAGCAAAGTGGAACACATCATTACATAAGACTTACCATTCAACTTTTTCTGCATTTCAGGAGCTATTTAAATAAAGACAGCTGGTGTACCTACAAAGGGCAAAGCTAGGAAATGGTGTAAAATATAGAATAAAAAGGAAATTATTTTTTAACTTGCCATGGTGATTTTATTTCCATTCTTTTTATTTTTATTTTATTTAAGATAGTGTGGATATTCTGGTTGCTTTTCCTCTGTAAAAATACTACACTCTGCTCCTAGTACATAGGTCCAACTAAAATTTTAACTTATCAGTTGGTCTTGTTTGAATTTTACTTGCAAAGAAATGCCATTTTTTTTTGTGAGAAACTCTTATAGTACTTTCTTTTCCCCAAACTCTAAAATTCTCTTTTCTTTCCAAAT
Source organism: Muscicapa striata striata (assembly GCA_030060385.1). NCBI lineage: Eukaryota > Metazoa > Chordata > Aves > Passeriformes > Muscicapidae > Muscicapa > Muscicapa striata. The sequence continues at coordinate 1,506,535 of JAREIS010000014.1, read as the reverse complement.
GACCCTGTAGCTGCTGGCATTGTAAAAATGAGAAAAAGCAGATGTTGAAAGTGCACATTTATATTTATTGAGCTTATTTTTCACTATATTGTGAGAAATTCCTTCCTATCCATGTATTGAATATAATAACTGTTTTATTTTTGAACAATTTTTTTATATATTGATATGGTTTAAGACATATTAAAGTCTTCAGTCACTAATGTGGAACAATATTTAACAGCCTCCTCAGAGGAAAAGTGGATTTGAATTTTACCTTAAAACACTCAAGAAAAGAAACATCAAATATATTTATTAAAGATTTATTAACCCTCTGCTTCTAAGCTTTGATTATTTAACAATTTATTTGGAAAAAAAGGAATTCAAAAATATATTTTGTATTAGAAATCTTAATAACTAATAGAATTTTATTGCCATGGCTTAAGTTTATTTATAATAGCTGAAATACAGAATAGTGGAAAAATAATTTAAGCCTTTATTGATCATCAAGTTTGACATGTGGTAAGGATAAAAAAGCCTGTTTGGAATACCTGACATATTAACTGTATCATCCAGCTATTTTGTTGATGTTTTTTATTCAGTCTTGCTTTGTTTTATTTTCAAGAAAGACAAGGGGGAAAGTTTTTTGCTTAGGTTACAAAATTATCTCTGGCACAACCTAACAGATACCACCAAACAAAGTGCTACTAAAACATAAATCAAACCTAGAAGTAACATGAATTAAACATCTCCTAGAAAAATGGGAAACTAATTTGCTGCAAGACAGAGGTAGTAACACCTTCTCCACTATCCCTTTGAATAATGGTGCATCAGTTCAATGAGATCAGGCTTCAGCTGCTCACTGAATAGCAGAGTTTTCCACAGGCACTGGATTGGGAGACACGTTCCCTTCTCAAACAGAACTAGTTTTACTTGACAGGTCACAGAGATAAAGGGTAGCATGGCCATGCTCACTGAAAGCAGCTTTAGATAAGACTGTGCTTGCAGAGATCCCATGCTACTCAGCTTCATGGATCTGAAATGCCTGTTAGCTTGGCATGAAGCTATTCATCCAAGGTCTCTTTGCACTCTGCCTAGAGCCACATCTGAAGTCTGTGGGAAATCCGATGATTAAAGTTCAATTCATCATCGTCGCAGTTGGAAGCTGCTAGTGCACCTGGTCTGCCTCCCTTCTATGAAGGATTTGTTCACAAGGTCTCCAAACTAATATAAACTCAGAAGGCAAAAGCAGTTCTGATACTGGCAACAGAGTTATTTACCCCTCCCACTACAGATCCTGCATGATCAAATTGCATTAGACCAAAAGATAACATTGCAGATTTTAGGTAAAAACCGTCTTCCTTGCTTACATGGTCAACATCAATTAATGTAATTGATCAAGGCCACACTATTTCATAAATAACACAGTCCACTCAACAGCAAAATAATTTTAGTTCTTGCTGAAAACCAAACTAAAGCAATCAAGGCTACTGGGTTTTAAACTCATGAACAGTTTTGGAGATATAAGCTGGGTTTCTGCTACTTAGTCTGTCTGAAAAATCAAAGCAGAAGATGACAAATTTTGGATGCATTTTGTCCACACAACGGATTGCTTCTGTTGAAAATATATTACCAAAAAAGTATGTTTTGAATGTGACAATAGATGAAGACAAAAAACATTAAAAGAAAAGACAAACAAATACAGCATTTTGTAAAGAATTTGTTTCACCTTATATATAGTTATTCATCAAAATTTACTGAAGTTTATTGTGGTTTTGGTTTTTTTAATAATAAGCCAATTGTTGGTCACACAAACCTATCCATCGTTTTCTAAACCTTCTCTACAAAACAAGTTATTTTATTGATCAGGAAGCTGGTGCCTGGGTGCTTATTGGAATGTCTTAATGAAAATTTTATCTTAGCAACAAATTAGTAGTATGGCCAGTGAAAGCAAATTTTCTGGCATTTAATTTTCTAATCTATTTTATGTTATTTCCCAGGGGTACCATGACCTTCAGAGATACATGGCTTTGTGCAAATATCCAATTATATGGTAGAATCTCATGAGTTTGAGAGTTGTCCCTTAAAATTTAGCCAATTTTCTGTAAGGACTTTTTTCCTCTTCTGCAAAAGTTAAACCTAGTCTAAGTAGATGTTAAAGGACCCTACCATGCCATTAATAAAAAAACATAAATAGTAATATTAAAAGTGTAATTAAAATATTTGGAAGCAATCCTACAAAAAGTATTTAATTTTTGATCTTGGTAGTGTCTCCCAAATTCATATCATTATGTAAGCTCTGTGAAACAATGTGTAAGAATGTCAGGTAAAAGCACCTTTCAATACTTGACATAGGTCCATTATATCCAACACCAAGAGTGTCTCCTCAGAAGTGAATGCTTTTCACAAAAAATGTCACTCATTCCTAATCAGATAAAATCTCTCAAGGTTGTGCATCTCTGGTAATGCTGCCTTCTGACAAGCCACAAACACTGTGATGCAAGAGGAGGATGGAGAATTATTGTCACAACTCAGTGCCTAGAACCCCCTTTAGGGTTAAGGCTACACCATATTATAGGTTGAAATTAGTCACACATATATGCAACTGTGTGAAGGCTCTTTGTTCTTTTCTAGTTAAGGGCTTTTGCTCCACATCAGGTTTACAAATAACTAAATTATTGTAGATGACAGTCCTCCACTGGGAGGAGTGGCTGATATGCCACAGAGCTGTGCTACAATTGAAGGGGACCTTGACAGTCTGGAGAACTGGGCTGACAGAAACCTTGGCTGTCAACAAGGAAAAGTTTAAAATCCTGCACCAATAACAACCCCTTAGACCAATATATTCTGGGGACCACCCAGCTGGAAAGCAGCTTAGCAGAAAAGGACCTGGCAGCCACAGTTGACATGAATTTGAAGAAGAGCCAGTAACGTGCCCTTGAAGCAAAGACTGTGGGGAAATAACAGAAGATTGGCAAGGAGTATTGTAAACACACACTCAAGTGACTTACAGCTGGGGTGTCAAAAAACACATATATCATATTAATTGCTGTTTAGCCTTGTGTGTTTGACAAGCAGAACATCTGTGTTTAGATAATATAGGCTTGTGATGGGCTTAGAGACACCCTATCAAACATTCCAGAGATTTATTCTCTGCTGCAAGAAAGATCAAGCACAGTGGTGAACTGTGCCTGTGCAAATCCCTGATACACAGGCAAAACCAGCAGGTTCAGTGACCCTCCTCCATGAGCCAAGCTCTACAGTGCCTGCAGCTCTGCTTGTGTGCCTGGGTGCTGTTTTGAGGGACCCCAGCTGGTGGAGTAACAAAAACGAAATTACTCTGTGCATTTTTGTTGATATTTTTATGTTTGCTTCTGCATCCTGCCTGTGCTGACTCACACAAAGGTAAATGGCATCCTGGGGTCCTCAGACAAAGCACTGCCAGCAGATCAAGGGTTGTGCTGTACTCAGCCTGGTACTCTCTCCTAGAGTGCTGTGCCCAGTTCCTGACTCCCAGTAAAGGAGAGACATGGACATGCCAAACAGAGTCCAAGGAAGGGGCTGCAAGGATGTTTAAGGGACTGGAGCATCTTTGCTGTAGGAAAAGATTGAGACAGCTGGGACAGTTGGGTCTGGAGAAGATGAGGCTCAGATGGAATCTTACACTGTGTGTGAATACCTGAATAGACAATGCAAACAGAGCCAGCCAGTGACAGGACAGAGTTAATGGGCACAAATTAAAACACAGGAGGTTCCCTCTGAACACCATTTACTGTGAGGGTGACCAAGCACTGGCACACACTGCCCAGGGAGTGTGGATCTCATTCCTTGCCTATATTCAAAGCTATCTGGACACAAGTGAGGGCACCTGGTTCCAGGCAGTGCTACACAGACATGGAGAGTGGAACAGATTATTTCTAAAGGTCCCTTTCAGCCTCAACCTTTCTGTGATTTTGCAGTTCTCTGAAACAGCCATTCACCTCTCTGTTATGTGAGGCTACAGAGTGTGCTGACGAGAGAACCTTGAACAGATTCCATCAGAATCAGATGAAATTAATTCTTTTTTTCCCAAAATGATGTTTGCCTCTGTCTCAGTGCAATTCTATTAAAACAGGGCTGTCCATGGCACTTGACAAGTTCTTAGTTCTTGAGGTATAAGTTAACACATGGAGGAAGTGTTGCTGAGACATTAGCTCATATAGTCTGTTCTGAAGGGACTGAGGGCTGAGGTATCTTCACACCAGGATGTCCCTCTAGTTTATTCTTGCTGGTGCCTAATAGACTCAAGGAATTTAGTTTATCTGATAACCTTTAGCTTCACATAATCCCAGCACTCTCATGCTGTATAAATGTACTGTGTGAAAGCTATTCATTAAAGTTTTATCTTCTGTTGAATCTATCAATACTTGTGTCCATGTATTCCTTTCATTAATTGATGAATCAATGGATAAATTCTGTATATATATGTAATTTAATGTCTATCCTCATCTATCTAAAAATTCTCTTCTCTGAATGATGCCCAGTACTATTTTCAATGCACAGGATTTCTCCCTGTATTTCTCATGCAGACTTATACCCCACTCCTGCATCTCTAAAAACTTCTAATCTCACTCTCCCTGGATATCACAGTTATCTGTTTCTTCCCTCTTCATGCCCATGCTATTTTATTTTGCTCTCTGCTTTGTCTCTGTAGAGCAGAAACTCAGGGTTATTTCAAGTTTCTTCATAATTTTTATCTTCCAGGCTTTTTCCACATGCCATTAACTCACTGTCTATATCATTTTTGTAAAACCCATATTTTACCCTACAATTTACCTGAAAAAATATATCCAGTGGTATACAGCCATCCATTCAGTGATGGATTAGATAGCGCTTTACCATCTAAGTCAATGCAACTTCACACTTCTTAGTCATCTCTTCCCCTTGATTAGACTTGGCTCTTCCATGCCAGAAGAAATGCTTTACATTTTGCTCAGTGTTACAGATAGAGTTTTTTTGACTCCATTTTATATCACTCTGAAGCTGTCAGACAGGAAAGACACTTCATCCACCAACACCTGCTTTGTATTTAAGCTCTTTGCTTTTCTGTATTGTTTAGTAACGCCTCAGCTGAATAATCTGCTTCATTCCAAACTCTCATCCTTTTTCCAAAATTCTTGGGATCTGTATATATCTGTATGCTACATTAGCATTTGGAATAATCTCTCACTTTCTGTCGATCAAAGATAATTATGCCTTTCAAATTATTTTCTAGAACCTACTTCTTTTGCCCATCCTTTTATCAATTTAATTTTTGAGTAATCTGCCTACTAACATTTTTCAGCCTCCTGTATCTAGAATCCAGATTTCAGATGATATAAAAATCTTTAAACCATTTATTTAAGCATGTGTAGCCAGAAAATCTAATGGCTAGTTTAAAGCCTGAGCTCCTCTGGATTTGTTAGCCTTTCTGAGTTAAACTTTTCTTCAAACTAGCTTTCCTTACCCCTGCTGCCAGAGGCAGCTCACATCCTGCCTGTCAGCCTTAAACATTTTATATGTACATTCAGGCTTTCAGTAAGGCAGTGAATCTGCCTGGGAGACTCTCTTAGACCCATGGAATAGCCTATCCATTACAATTCTCTAGTACCTACCCTCTGTAGCTCAATTCTACATCACAACTTAGGATTTGTTTTTTTTAAATCTTGTATAAGAAAATCATTGTGCAAGCAAAATGTAATAATAACCTTGTTAAAAATCTATTTTGCTTTGGGGTTTTCCCTTTTTGTTTTTTTGGAAGTGTTTCTTTAGTGACTTTAGAAAGACAACTGAATGCAATTTTTGAGGTATTGTGTGCAGCCTTCTCTAAAAGAAAACCTGAAAAACACATTGGAAAAGCATTCAGTAACAGAGTGGTAGAATGGTAAATCACAATACTGAGGACTGAGATGCCTAGTTCTTGCAATAAAGTTCACAAGTGTTTTAATAATCCAATCATGTTATTTTTGTGTTATCTCATATAATAAATGTGGCAGTGGATCAGCTCTACCTCTAGGACTCTACAGTGACAGATAAAGCTACACGCCTCATTTGAAAATATGGAAATATTAAAATAATTTAGTTGCCATTTCTCACAATCATCAGTGCTTCTGTAAATAAGAGCTTTTGTTGAGCAGCTGGGGCACAGCACTTAAGAAGACTAGAATATAATATGAAGATGACCTTGTAACTCCACCCCTGTACAACTGTAGAATCAAGCAGATTAACTGCACTGGTTAGGTAAGGCTAAATCCTTAACTCATGTTGACATCCTTAAGGCTAAAGGAACACCACAAGGCCTTTTTATCTGTCTGTGGAGGAAATATATAAGGAAAGTAAGTGATAATCTCTAAAAGCAGGAAAAAGTGAAAATCTCTAATATTATCAGAAAGTGATGAAGAATTAGAATGGATCAAATATGAAATGATTTACCAGAGTGAGGGTGCATGAATGTGGCCTAGAGAAATTATTCTACGAATGACAAAAAATTCTTTTCCTCTGAAAAGAAGGAAAATAAAGAAAGAAGCATTTGGCTTTATATAACTTTTTCCTCTTAAGAATAGCCACATTGAAATACAAATTCAGATTTGTTTTAAAATTTTAATAGACATAAATTTAAATATTTTAATATCAATTTTTGGTTTTAAGAACTTGATTCATTAAAAGCAGTCTTTCTGGATGGCCATCTGGAATTTATTTTAAAAAAAATGTTTAAATTCTTCTGACTGTTGCAAATTCTGCAAGAGAAAGCCTCTCAACCTCTCATTATCGTGTCAAAATCAACTCTTGACCTTTTACACGTTTCACACCTTTGTAGATCCTATAAAGAACAGCATCTAAACACTGTAAAGGTATCTCATTACATTTTTTGGCTCACCACCTCTTCACTGTATATTTTTTTGAAAAGTCAAAGGAGTTGTAATTTCACATTACCATGTAAAACTGCACACATATGTATGATAGCAACACATACATGTACATAGAGATCTGTGATTTTACAAGCTCCCTCTCTAGAGACTGAGGAAAGAAATAAATCTCATTTAGAAAGGAAAAGATTTATAATTTATGTATGTTTATTAATTATTTTGTTTGACTGTTTAATGACAGCTTTATGAAACAAATTGCATTTATACCATTCTGATAGTACTTAATTGTGCATGAATAATGAAGGCATAAAATCTTCAAGTAAAGATGTGCCTTCAGAATTGAATTACGAATTGAAGCCTTTTTATTCAATATCAAAGTCAAAGATTTTTAGTAATGGTGAATATTCTGCTCAAAATTTCTTCAAGAACATGAGAAGTCTCACCGTTGGAAATTCTGTTTTTCAAAATATGAATGACATTACCTGATTTAAAAAAAAAAAAAAAAAAAAATTCAAGATTTACTTTTTTTTTCTTCTGTGCAATTTCACTGGCGTGGTGTTCCACAATGCAATGCACAGACTGGATGTAGAGATGCAAGAGGAAACAGCTCTAGGAAGATGTGAGGAATTCTGCATGTGATGTATGATCCTGGGCATGTTCTTAGCTAGGGCTTACAGTTTAAGGATCCAGCAGCACCTTCATCCAAGCTCTGACTGGGGGGACAGTGTGAGCAGCAGGATGGGGACAGTATGAGAAGCAGAATGGGGACAGTGAGAGCAGCAGGATGGGGACAGTGTGAGCAGCAGGATGGGGACACAGTGTGAGCAGCAGGATGGGGACAGTGTGAGCAGCAGGATGGGGACAGTGAGAGCAGCAGGATGGGGACAGTGTGAGCAGCAAGATGGGGACAGTGTGAGCAGCAGGATGGGGACACAGTGTGAGCAGCAGGATGGGGGCACAGTGTGAGCAGCAGGATGGGGACACAGTGTGAGCAGCAGGATGGGCACAGTGTGAGAAGCAGAATGGGGACACAGTGTGAGCAGCAGGATGGGGACAGTGTGAGAAGCAGAATGGGGACAGTGTGAGCAGCAGGATGGGCACAGTGTGAGCAGCAGGATGGGCACAGTGTGAGCAGCAGGATGGGGACACAGTGTGAGCAGCAGGATGGGGACAGTGTGAGCAGCAGGATGGGCACAGTGTGAACAGCAGGATGGGGACACAGTGTGAGCAGCAGGATGGGCACAGTGAGAGCAGCGGGATGGGCACAGTGTGAGCAGAGGGATGGGGCACAGCGTGAGCAGCAGGATGGGGACAGTGTGAGCAGAGGGATGGGGCACAGCGTGAGCAGCAGGATGGGGACAGTGTGAGCAGCAGGATGGGGACAGTGTGAGCAGAAGGATGGGGACACAGTGTGAGCAGCAGGATGGGCACAGTGTGAGCAGCAGGATGGGGACACAGTGTGAGCAGCAGGATGGGCACAGTGTGAGCAGCAGGATGGGGACACAGTGTGAGCAGCAGGATGGGGACAGTGTGAGCAGCAGGATGGGGACAGTGTGAGCAGCAGGATGGGGACAGTGTGAGCAGCAGTGTCTGGGGCTGGCACGGGCGAGCCTGCGCTGCCCCCTGGTGCCAGCAGCGCTGTCAGAGCCTCCTCCGGGACGGGGCGCGCCCTCCTTGGGGCACCTTTCCTGCCGTGCCTTTACTTGGTACGGACCTACCAGGAGTCCTGATGGATAAAAAATCCCCACCAGCACGATGTTTTGCTTCCCAACGTTTCCAAATGCAGAACAGTGTACAACCAGCGCAAGCAATGCAGGCGTTCTCTGTGTGGTGGCTGCGCTGTGCTCTCCTCTCTGTACATCACTTTTAGCCATAACAGTCTTATGTTCCTCTAGCCCCATCTATGTTATTCCCTCTGTGTTTATTCCTAATCCAACATAGGAGTGATCTGATATGTATGACCGGGAAATAGAGTTCTAAGCCCCTTCTTCACCCTTGGGAACTCCAGACAAGGGGCTCAGGGCATAGATGGGGGACATGGGTAACACTACAGTCCAGCCAGCAAAAAATGTCACATACATATATCCTGTAACTGAAAAAAACACATTTTAAAAATTTATTTCAAAATTTGTTTTTATTTTATTTTAAACTCAAGGAAAATGTAATATGCTGACAGTGAGTGCAAGCACTCTAACTCAGAATAACTGCATTTTTAATAGTCAGGATAGTTAATGCCACTAATATGAGAACTGTTGATATTTAATCCATCCAGTGAACATCTGATTAGTTTTTAAAAGAGTGTAGTGGTTTGAATATCAGTAATTGTACTGGGAGGAGAAGAAAGGAAGGATCAGGGGAGAAGGGGACAAAAAAAAAAAAAAGAATTAAATAAAAATGAAACCTAAATTGTATGAGTAACACATGCTGTTCTAAAACAGGGGCAACCTTTCATTTCCACAAAAGCCTGCTGGAATACACACAGCTAGCAACCACTGTGCTGTCACAGGGAGTTGCAGGGCTCTAGGGAAACCTAGTGTTTAGAGATTCATGTCCCTAACACCTCCTTCATGAGGTTTATTTTCAATGCCCTTAAACATTAAGAAAAAAGAAATCCTTAATGTAACTTTAAAAAATATCTACACTGGGGTTTTAAGCTTCAGAATAATCAGGTTTCTGTAATTCAGCCCACCCTAAATAAAGATAGACAAAAATATATATTGTTACTGATTCCTTTCTTTTCTTCATGTAGCCTGTAAATTGGTTTTATTCTCAACATAGCGAATATAAAAATATTCTGTATACAACCAGCTTCCATCTACTGCAGTTCATTTCAAATCTATAGATTCCTTGCAATTACTAATTGCATTACTGATATTTGATACATTTCCATCCTGGTTCTCTAAAGCCGAATGGACTCATATTTTATACTGTTAAATGTGTTTATTCAGATTGGCAAAACAAATATACATTGGATTTGGTCCTTGGTAGGTTTTTTGTTATTAGGAAAGAAATTTTCTATATGACATGACAAATCATTAATGGAACACTTAATACGGCCTACTTTATATCAGTGTAAATGTTCGGCAATTTCAGAAATGAAGATATTTCAGTGCAGAGTTTAACCTTTGCATGTACAGTGTTTTTTACTACTTCACACAGGCTAGCTTTAAAGTCTTCATTCATATAACTTCTATATATTAAATTCAATTGAAAAATCATGAATTGCTGTGTAAAATAGTCAAAATATGAGTAAGAACATAATACATAAATAAGTTTATAGTCTGCAGTTTTGCTAATAATCCCTCAGAATTTGGGCAGTGAGATGTTTAATTTAGGCCCAATTTTGTTCAAACATATACAGTCTTACACAGGTTAGTGCTTACAATTTGGTGGACAAGAACAGCGTTCATCTTGTTTTACAGAGTAAAATTATTAAAATGAGCATGCAACATTGTGATATGACTAGACAGTCCTCGTTCTTCATCTTGAGCAGAAATACAGAGGGGCTTCATGGTCTATATGACATGCTTTTTTTATTGATCTAATCAGATTAGTAAGGATTTACCAATATGCTTAGGTGTGTCTGGCTTAAGGTAAACACCCGCCTTTCTTCTGAAGATGGAAATAATGCCTCCACTGAGAGAGTTTCCATCCTAGTACAGAGCCCAAGGCTAAGGGATGTTATACAGTCTTGCTAGTGCTTTTTTCACTTCAGGAAAGGTACCTTATTTCTTCCTGAAAGATCTGGTATACAAAATTCTTGTATTGGTGACAACACTGAGTCATGCAATAATTTCCTCCTTGTCTGTTGACCTGGCCTGTTGTTGGGAGGAGACACAGGTACATGGGGGAGCAATGCACAGCATCATCTCTAGCCACCAAGTTGGGATCTGACAGTTAGGCATAGCAAACTAAAAATTAAACTGTTTAATCTGTCACTGCCATAGTGACATCATAAGCCCACTTTAAAATGGGTGTGACAGTGGGTATGTGTTTTTTCTTTACTGACACACACAAAAAAAACCCCCAGTTTATAGTTGAATTTGTATATTAAACATGAAGATGGCAATGATTAAATGAAATTAACGCTGCCTAAAAGTGTAGTCTATGTATGTTTGAAAGTATTTGATACATATGACGGTAAATTTAGCTGTTGTCATTCATATCAGGTGGACCATTCTTGTAATACTGTGGTTTTATTCATAGGTGACACTACTGTATGCAGTTCTTCATGAGACACTACTTGAAATATTTTGATAAAATGAGATGCTTGCGGAAACGATCAGCAGTATCATTCTTGGGAATTCTTGTTGTTTGCTTGCTGTTCATGAATTTGTACATTGAAGACGGTTATGTTTTGGTAAGTTGCAATGAAGTGATCCTGGAAAAACAAAACAGCAAAACACCCCTAGTAAAACAGTAAATTGCTGAGGATAAAATACATCTGAGCTATTTGTGTGAGCTGGGGGCTTGTTTTACAATATACACTGCAAATCTCACCTCTGAACACTACATTAAGTGCTATTATAGAAATAAAATTTAAAAGAAAATTTGCACCATTTCATCTACTGTAAGCTCCTTGCATAATTTCATTTTTCCAATTTCATTTTAGTGATTTATTTTGTGCTTTTCTTACTTTTTGCAAGTCAGATTTTAGTCTAACAGGTTTGGTGCTACAGCATTAAAAATTAGACAAATAATATCTAATGTAAGTTTGTGATTTTGAAAAAAAAAAAAAAAAGTGGAAATATTTATGTTAGGAATTTCAACAAATAACCTGCTGACATAACATAACATAACATACCTCTATGGTTTATTTGTAAACTAGGGGTGTTTCAGTGCTGAATGACGAGTGAGTCCTGGAGACTCAATTAATGGATTGAATTTCCAGTTCTTTGGAGATTGGACTGGTACCAGTAAAAGAACACAGTGGTTGAAAAACTGGATCTTGAAAATAGTAAAATGACTAAACTGAATTTGTTATATTGTGATATGACTAGACAGTGCTGTCTTTATCTTGAATTGAACAGGGACAGTATGGATTTTCCAGCATTTTGAATGATGAATTCTGATCTCACTTGTGTCTGAAAAGAAAGATAACAGTATATCAAAAAGTATAATACACAAGTAGTAAAATCCTTACATTATTTATCAAAGCCAGATATACATTCTTAATTATTTTAATTTAAAATATTATAATTACAAAATTACTTATAACAGTATTGTAAATATTTACAATATTAATATTATGCTAATACTTTCTTAGGCCATTGAAAAGATAGTCCATGCTTGTACCACATTACTCCATTGCAAACATTTCTTGGTTATAATTAAATTTGACCTGACTAATCATTTTAATTTTTTCCTAGTGGCATTTTCCCTAATGTTTCTTCTCTGTTCACTGATTTCTTCAAAGTCCCCCAGATGTTTCTGAAAGTGCTTTTATTATCACTGCTAATGGTGTTCCTCTTGGCTTGTTTTTGAAATCTTTTCCTGTCCTATTTGCCAGCTCCCCAGATGGCTCCATGTCTTTTTCTTAATTTGCTCTTTTCCCCCATCTCTTTCATAAATTCACTATCTTTCATTGCTTCTCTCATCACAGTTCTGGCATGTTTGCACTCGTGTAGCTCTCAGCCAAGTCTCTCGCCAAGTCTCCTGAGAGTTCTTCCAGGTCTCTTGATACCTTTACCTTCCATCAAATGTTTTTCAAGTGTGTTAGGATGTTGACTTTTTAGTTTTATTCTCAAACTTCCTGACCCTGTCTGACAGCTCCAAACATACCATGTCTGGTATGTTTTGTCTGCTGAGGTAAAAAATGAGCAATTTCAGTGTTTGTGGTGAAGAAAATATCCTTGGGGAAAGCTTTTGAGAACAGCAGGCTAACCAGCTTCCCTCAGGAGTGAAAATCTGAAAGTCCTCAGAGCCCCAAATGCTCTCTGAATTGCAGCCAATATCCTGCTGGACTATCTTCTAAAGGTAACTGGTAAAAGGAAAACAACTGACCCAGAGTTCCTGCTCCCAGTCTCAGGCAGCAGGCTGTGCAAGGGGTTGTGGTGCTGGTGTCTCTGGCACCAGATTAAGACAAGTGGTCTTTTCACAAAGTTAGAATATTAAAATTACATTTATTTGGTAAGCCTTAAGAAGGGAGAAGAGAAACTTTCTGGTTTTGCTCAAAGGGTCTCACATGTCTAGAGAATCTCCTCACTTTTTTTCTGCACGGCATTTTCTGAAGAAATGGAAAGTAAGGGCCCATGTGGCAAAATATCTGAAGTACATTGGGTAGAGGGTATGCAGTTATGGAGTGCTGATACATAAACTGCTGGAAAGCAGTTTAAGGTGCTTCATCTGCAGCATATGTGCTACATTTGATCAAGAATTTTGAAGACATTCTAAGCTAAAATATACCAGGTATCACAATATGCACAAGGGGATTTCATACCTTTCAGAATTGTAAATGGATTATAAGTGAAGCATGTGTTCTACACTCTTCTAAGGATACTAATCACTATTTTGGGCACTATGCAAAGAATAACACTATGGTAGTTGATACAACATCCTTAGCAGAGCAGAGGAAAGGGCATAAAGGGTGGAGAACTCCAGCACTGCACCTTATGGCACCTAAATGAAACTCCCAGCAAATACTGGAATGTAAGTTAGAGGTTAGTTAACAGATGAAAGCCAAAACCATTCTAGAAAAAGCTAGAGAAGAAAACCTAGGAGAGTTAATCAAGCTCCTCAACTTCACTGACCTCTACATAGTAGTCAGAGATAGAAAAAACAGATTTTAATCTTTTGTAAAAAAAAACAGATTTCAATTTTGGCCATCATTTAAAAAAAAGAATGAAATAGCAAATATTAAGGAGAAATATTAGCCACAAAAGTCATTTATTAAAGAGGAGGAGAAAAGGAAAATTTTTGTGGTCAGTTTAGATATTTTGCTTGTTAAAATCAAAACATTTTCTGAAATTGTCTATTTCTAAACATTTTATGCAGCAAAACCTCAGCAGAATAAATTTCCATTCCAAAACCTTATGAAACAAGGAATATTGGTGCTCCATTCTGGACTCCATGACACAATGTTTTGATATTAAAGAAAGGGTTCTGAAAAAAAAAGAGTTTTTGTACCAACCTTTTTCTTTTCCATCTGACATTTTTCATGGAAAATATGAAATTTTGGTGTATTTTCTTTCTAGATCATTGAGTTACATTTTAATCTTGAACCTGATCATCAAACTTCATCTCATAATTTATGAGCAAATGCAAAGTGGCACATAAGCACTAGGAGAAATTACTCCAGAGACACTGAAGATCAAGAGAACATAAAAGTGCAGGTAGATGCCCCTGGATGTCTGCCAAAGATCTTTACTAAGCTCAGAAATGCATTATTTACTACTTCTATGCAAGAAACACAATGAACTATAAATGAATGTATGATCAGTTTACAGAAATATTTCTTCGTGCTGTAAAATATAACTTTGACATATTTTTTAATATTTATGCCATTAAATATGTGTACTGTTTACTGTTTCAATGGTTGTTCTTCCTAGCAGCAGTACTATTACTGCACAATGCCTCCATTTAATGACAGATCCAGAAGTTTTAGTGCATTAACATAGTGCATATATCAGAAAAAACAATCTCATTCATGCATGTGCCTGTCATCAGACTTAAAATCAAACCAGATAAATTAAATAAGCATTCCTACTTTTAAATTCAGTCTTCACAAACTGTTAGATAGTTTCCCTTTTCTTAAGGACTAAGGAACAGATTTTCCCTGAGCCCCAAGTGACCTTATGGATAGAGCACTACTGACAAAGCCACTCTTTCCCTTCTGCATCTTTACTATGACTAGGGAATCCTCTTGGAAGAAAAGGTCTGAAGAAGGAGGCAGGAAGAGGAGGCATGGTGATAAATGTACCTTTTGATTATGCCATCAGAAAGTGTTCTCCAAATTCAGAGAAACTTTTGCTGTTTGCTTGATCACATGCATTTCTTTTCATTGCCAACCTGAGTCAAAGGTTTTCAGAAAATTGTCAAAATGAGCTAGATGCCAGGATCTAGATTTGTCTTTCCTTTACAGCAGTTTTGGTAGAGTTTTTAATCACTGAAAATATTTTTTAAATATCTTCCCTGTTTCTATGCCTGTAAAAATTATCTTATCTGTTGCTGAGTGATGTTTTCTTATCCCTCTTTTGAATACCACAGCACTTTTGGCCAATGATTTAATGTTTGCTACTTTTTCAAAGTTTTATGCAAATGATTTTTTTTCCTTTTCCTTTTCCAGTAATCTGAAGGTTTATCTTAGATTTTCTGTAGCCAAAATATATGATATTCAATATTGCTTGTTGGTTTGGGGGGAGTTTTGTTTGTTTGGGGGTTTTTTGTTTAAAATGAGGTGGCATCTACATGCTTTCATGAAAGCTGAAACTGAAAAATGTTGCTCTTGGAAAACTGCCTGTCCATGTTTCCTCTCTAGCTGGCATTCACAAATGTGTTTCTCTCTCCCTTTTTTGTTATTTCTGTTTTCCCACTAATAGGAAGGGGACAAGCAGTTAATCAGAGAAACAGCCACACACCAGCTCAACCCAGAGCGTTATGTTCACAGTTTTAAAGATTTGTCTAATTTCTCAGGATCTATAAACATTTCCTATCGCTACCTAGCTGGCACGCCTTTGCCAAGGAGAAGTAAGTAACTGCAATTTGAATGCTGCAAAATGAGGTAATTTTAAAAAGGCGAGAGAGGCTGAGTTATGCAGTGAGAGTCTCCAGATAGTTAGTGGGACAGCTACCACAGGCCATTCTTGAGTGGCTGCTAGTCCAGAGCTAGCAGTGGTTGCCCCACAGTCTGACTACCTTCTGACCAGCTCTGTGACCAACCCGTAGACACCCTGCAGGCAGCCCCTGGATGGTCTATGTGAGCATAATTCCATGGATCTCCCCCCAGGCAAGAGGAAGATGATTTAGAAAGCAGAAGCAAGACATGTGCTGGTGGTGTTCTGCAACTATCCTCTGAGACCATACTCTGTATAACTGGTAAATCCAATCCTAAGTATGCTTGGCATCACATAGATAAACCCCTCAGGTCCACTATTCTGCCAGCCCAGTGGCTGCAAATGGACCTCCTTGCTCCTTTGGCTGTGCTAAAAAGGGATCAGGATTGTGCTATTATTGGGACAGTACAGGAGGATTCTTCTCACAGCCATCTGCAGATGGGCTATTTAGTTATTTTTATTTCAGAAGTAGTTCAGGACTCCCCTCTGAAAGTGAAATACAACCATACCTAGGCATGTATCCTCTGGGTTCCAAACCAACCATTTCCCATACACAAACAAGGCTAGGAAGTCCAAGCCCAGAAGGTAAAATAAAATAATATGTGAGCTGTAGAAAGCTATAAAGTTTGTTCAAATTAGATTTGAAAAATCTGGGGCTCTGTAGGCAGCGTAAATGACTTCTGGGGATTGTACTTCACTGTACAACTTCATTTTGAGCAAACTTAAGCCTCAAGGGAAAACTTGAATCACTATTAGAGCAGTCTTTTACAAATGACGATACATTAAGAAAGTTTGAGTAGGTTCAACTTAAGTGCACCCTATCAATTACAAAGTATTAACTTTTTTTACATCAGAACTTAGAAAAATAAAGATATATTATCAAATATCTGAAAAAAAAATCCTGATTTGGAATGCTGGTAAAATTATTTGCACAAGCAAGGAAAAATGTTTTATTTTAAAATAATGTGTAAATGGTATCTTCCAAGAGGGTACTCCCTGCAAAATGCTTAATGAATCCTGAAAGAGGGTAAGAAGAAAAATTATAACAAATGAAAAACTAGACAAATTCACCTAAGAATGGACACACTGAGAAATAATTATCGATGCAAAATTCATAAAAATGTAAAATTATGCATAGATGTAAGTAGACATTTATAGGGCTTAAAGTGATAAAAGTGCTGCATTTGGTAGTTCCTTGCTTTCAAAATCTGGTGTGAATAATCCCCTCATAATCCCGTTTCTTTTAGCAGATTTACAGCCTTATCATTGTATATATGGTTTTGTCTACAAGGCATAAATGTACAAACTGCCTTGCCATTTGCCCAAAGTAGCCCAATGTGCTTGCAGTAAACAAGTGAATGTTTAACACAATAGTGTCCATACATGTATTTGCTTGCAGTATCATACTTCCTAATGAAAAGGCAATAAAGACCTTTCATCTTTATTTGCAGTTTGATAAGATCACATACCAAATTTCCCAGTCTTCACCATTCATGAGGTTTATTTAATATAAACACCGCTCTGGGGAATATCTTTGTGGTAAAATTGCTTCCAATATCAGATACTCAGTTTCTGTTTGAATTGTCTTTTGTACAGGGTATCTTACAATTGGACTATCCTCCGTAAAACGAAAAAAGGGAAACTACTTGCTTGAGACCATCAAGTCAATATTTGAGCAGTCAAGCTATGAGGAGCTCAAAGAAATTGCAGTGGTAGTACAGCTGGCAGATTTTGACTCAGCCTGGTGTGAAGGGATGGTCCAGGATATTTCACAGAAATTTGCACATCATATAATTGCGGGCAGATTAATAGTTATTCATGTCCCTGAGGATTACTATCCTGTATTGGATGGCCTTAAGAGAAATTACAACGACCCCGAGGACCGTGTGAAGTTTCGATCAAAACAAAATGTAGATTATGCTTTCCTTCTAAACTTTTGTGCTAATCTTTCTGACTATTATGTGATGCTGGAAGATGACGTTCGCTGTTCAAAGAATTTTTTGACTGCTGTTAAGAAAGTAATTACCTCAAGAGAAGGATCCTACTGGGTGACGTTGGAATTCTCCAAGCTGGGGTACATTGGAAAGCTTTACCATTCTCATGATCTACCACGCCTGGCTCATTTTCTATTGATGTTTTACCAAGAAATGCCTTGTGATTGGCTGCTCATCCACTTTCGTGGGCTGTTAGCTCAAAAGGAAGTGATACGTTTTAAGCCATCTCTCTTCCAGCACATGGGATACTACTCATCTTACAAGGGAGCTGAAAATAAGTTAAAGGATGATGACTTTGAAGAGGAATCCTTTGATATCCCAGACAACCCACCTGCAAACTTGCACACCAATATGAATGTATTTGAAAACTATGAGGCAAGCAAAGCTTACAGCAGCATTGATGAGTACTTCTGGGGCAAAGCTCCTTCTACTGGAGACTTCTATGGGATTGTATTTGAAAAGCCCATTAAAATCAGTAAAATTAAAGTTGTCACTGGAACTGAAGATCGGCAAAATGACATTTTACATCATGGGGCCCTGGAAGTAGGTGAAAAGATTGTAGGCAGTAAAAAAGGAAGACAATGTACGACTTACTTGAGACTAGGGGAGTTCAAAAATGGGAATTTTGAAATAACAGATGTAGAGCACAAAGTTCTGTTTGATATTAACTGCATGAGAATACTTGTTACTAAAAGTCAAAAAGAATGGCTGATCATTAGGAGCATTAGCGTCTGGACTTCTCAAACACCAAACCAATAAAGCAAGGCCACCTGAGGAGGTACAGAGTGCATACAATCAACTGTGTCACAACTGGTGCCACTCCCCAGAAAAACAGACACTTCCAGCACTTCACTAGAGACACAGAATATCTGGGGAAATCACAAAACAAGTAAAAGCAATTTATTTTTTACCAGTTTGGTCAGGCAATATACAAACACTTTTTTGTTGAAAATTTTGAATTTTATAGAAATCAAAAGGTTCTCAAACCTCTCTTGAGATCTTTAAACCCTTTTTTATTATTATTTCTCTGTAAGAGAGATTTTGTGGACTATACAGAACAAAAAAATATCCCATCTTATAATTGCCAAAAGGTTTAAATCTATGACTATTATGTTGTGGAAAGAAATTATATTGCACCTTATGCACATAAAAATTTCAAATCTTATGGTAGTATGCGTTTGTACTGTACTTGGTAATGTGTTTCTTTTCCAGGCAGTTGTGACAAGGAGATCTGTCCTGAACTAGACAGTTTATTTTTGAGCACTGTAAGAAAATAATGTGGTTAGTCATTGCAACTTCTTGTCAAAAGGGAATGTATAAAATTATAAATCTGACATGACAATTATGTAAAAAATAGATAATTGCATCTGTTATTCTGTCTCAACAAATATCCTTTGTTCTTTTTCCTGGGTCCTTTCACTGAAATGAGCACTACTTGGATTCTATATTACCTAAGGGACCAATTTTTTCTCCTTACTTGCTCAAATTGCCTCACACCAAGCAAGCCTTCTGCTTGAGTACCAATGTCAGTATTAAACACAAGTACCTCAAGAGCAGCACTGCTGTCTTAGAGAGACATCTCAATAGATCTCAGCTTCAACATTTTCTGTTCCTTCATGGTATGGATAACTCCCTCTGAGGAATTTGGAGATAGCTGAATACTACAGCATGGTTTCCAAGGATTGTCATACCTTCCATATCTACATGTTCAGTCCATGCATGATACAAACGTGAAGCGTACTGGGTTAATCAGTTGGGAGTGAATGTTATCGCCAGTCAGTTCTGGATGATCTGTAGTCAATAGACACAAAAGAAAGAATCCTGATACAATGAGAAATTAATATGTTTCTGATTTAGGGGTTTTTGGGGTGTTTTGGGGTTTTTTAAGTTTTCTAATTCGGATTTTATTAGTATTGTAGACATCTTCCCATTGTCTCTGGTTATTTCCTATAAACATATTTTGCCTGGCTCTAGACAACAAGCAAAATAGTTCCTGCAGTCTGTATGACTTCAGTGATAGTCTGGGCTTCTAGTGCATCACACAGGGAGGCTGTATAGCATATGATTTATACTAAATGTATGCATTTAGATTAACAGAATCTATGGAGTTTTCTTCCTCTAATAAATTCCCTAGATTGTCTCAGTAGACACGCTAAGAAATACACGAGTAGCAAGTGTTATAGAGATTGTCAATCTCATGAATACTGTGCTTATCTGATTGTATTTAGGGAGTTTTTAGTTAAACGTGGAAGGCAAGAATTAAATTTCAAGAATGCTTGCACTGACAGAGAGTGAACAAGCTACTGGGTGAATACATACAAACCTAACACGGCTATTTCAGAAGGGTAAATTATTTTTAAAATCTACACAAAACATCAATACAATTGATTTTCTGGTTCATAAATCTGGATAAATTTGGGTCCAGCTTTGGCAAACCACCCAATACAGGGGTAAGGTATATTGTGAAATAAATCTTCTGATATATTCTTCTACATAACTTAGAAAAACATCTTTTTCTCAATGAAAGCCTTTGCTTCTTTGTTCCTTAATACACACTTAAATCTCTGTGGTTTTATATACATATCTTCAATAAAATAGATTAAAAGTGTCATATATGTTTGACCCGAAAAGGAAAATTAAAGCTCTTTAAAAAAACAAAAAAACCAAAAAAACCCCAAATACATGCTAATCTTAAATTATTATAAATACTTATGAAGGACTTGATTTTTGATGTTGATATTCCACATTTCAAAAATAATTAGCTGGTAATTAGTTATTAGTCAATCTCTATTTTTTTAAAATAAGTTGTCAATCTTTTATTTTTCCTTTTATAGAATCACATAATGGTTTTGGTTTAAAAAAACCTTAAAGATCATCTAGTTTCAACCCCTTTCTATGGACAGAGATGTGTTCCACTAGATCAGGTTCCACAGAGCCACATCCAGACCAGTATTGAACATCTCCAGGGATGGTGCATCCACAACTCCTCTGGACAACCTGTTCCAGTGCCGTGTTGTAAAGAATTTCTTCCCAATATCTATTTTAAACCTACTTTCTTTCAGCTTCAAGCAATTCCCCATTGTCCTGCCACTACCTGCCCAGGTAAAAAGTCCTCCTCCAGCACTCTTGTAGGCTTCCTTTAGTACTAGAAGGTGCTATAAGGTCTCCACACAGCCTTCTGTTCTGCAGCTGAACAACCCCAACTCTGAGCCTTCACTCACAGCAGAGCTGCTCCAGCCCCCTGATCATCTTTGTAGTTCTCCTCTGTATCCACTTGATCATTTGATAATTAACTTGTCATTCATTAACTTTCCTTGATCTCTAACGATTAGGGCCAAAACAAACATTACAAAGTTAATGAACCAGGAACTTTTACTTTTATTGAGAAATGCAGTATGTCTGAAGCATTCTTCTAAATTAGAATTGAAAATACACTCAATCCCAAGATTTCAAAATACTCTTATAATCAAAACCATAGATGATGTGAATGGCTAGTACAAATTAAATGCTCTTAGCATAAGCCTAAGCAATCTAAATGGTATTTTTGAATTACAAGCTGACAAAACTGGTTTCTTTTTTAAAATAACACTAGTAATGAGTCTCATCTTTGGCCTAATGGCTTAGTACAAGATCTCTCATCTGGTTGTTACCAATCACAGGAGATCAAACTCACAAATGCCCTCAGAGAAAGCTTTCCTTGGCTGTGACTACTGGTAAGTGCTAAAAATGACAGACATACACCATTCTTATTGTGGAATTTGACCTAAATTTGAAGAAATTGTTAACAATACATTTATTCCAGGAGATTCTAGAATTCAGTTGTGAAACTAATGTTTTGAGCACTCATTGTAGGGCATCGATCTTCTGCATCACTGGACACACATTTTATCCATCACATTCACATGAAAAAGGTTACCAGGTTTTGGAAGGAAAAAAAGAAGCCACAAAATCAATGCTAATTGGTTTTCAGGCAGATTTCAAAAAGATATATTTGAAGACATGGGTTTTTTTCATGTGCTAGGAAAAGTGATTGTCTTCAAGGACAAGGAAAATATTTAATCAAGATTTATACCTTCACTAGTGTTTTACAAAGCTTGATTGTTTTTTCTTCACTAATTAGCAGTATTACAAAACTGTATTCTTTGGTGTATATAGTTGATTCTGCTAGTGTGTGTTTCCTGGCTTAATTTATGGACTGAGTATCAATATTTTCATGCCAAAATGAATCACAGAATCACAGAATAAACTGAGTAGGAAGACACCCAAAAGGATCACCTTGTCCAACCCTTAGCCCTGCACAGGATATCCCAAGAATCACATCATGTGCCTGAGAGCATTGTCCAAATGCTTCTTGAACTCTGTCAGGCTTGGTGCTGTGAAGACTTCCCTGGGGAGCCTGTGCCAGTGCCCAACCACCCTCTGGGGTGCACTCTGTGCTCTGTAAGGTCTCAATATCTTTGTTATATTGTGGCCCAAAACAGTGCCCAGCACTGGAGGTGAGGCTGCCCCAGCTCAGAGCAGAGGGGACAATCCCCTCCCTTGCCTGGATGGGATGCTGTGCCTGATGTCCCCAGGACAGGGTTGGCCCTCCTGACTCCCATGGCACTGCTGAGTTTTGTTCAACTTGCCACTGACCATAACCCCCAAGTCCCTTTCCACAGCTCTGGTTTCCAGCATCTCATTTCCCAGTCTATCCATACATCCAGGGCTGCCCCATCCCAGGTGCAGAATCCAGCACTTGTCCTTGTTGAACTTCATGTGGTTGGTCATTGCCCACCTCTCTGACTTTTCCAGGTCTCTCTGCAGGGCCTTTCTGGGAGTGGACAGTTCCTCCCAGTTTTGTATCATCTGCAAACTCACCTGGTATCCCTCTCAGTCCTGCATTTCAAGTCATTTCTGAAGATGTTGAAGAACACAAGATCGAGAATGAGCCCTGTGGAACCCCGTTAATGGCAGGACCCCAGTCCAATGTCACCCCTTTCACTGTAACCCTTTGTGCCAGAACTGTGAGCCAGTTGCTAGCCCATCACAGGATGTGTTTATCCAGCTGTGTGCTGGATATTTTTTCCAGAAGAATCCTGTGAGACACACTATCAGAAGCTTTGCTGAAATCCAAAAAGATCACATCACCTGGCTTCCCTTAATCATACCTTGTCATAAAGGGAAATCAGGTTTGTTAAGCTGGACTTCCCTCCCATGAAGCTGTACTAGCTGTGACCAATGACTGAGTTGTCTTTCAGGTGTTTCTCACCTGAATAATCACCATAACATTAGCAGGAACTGAAGTGAGACTGTGACACCTGTACTTTCCACAAGGACTGAAAGTATTTCACTGCGGTCTTTACAGGGATGCATCTGTTCTGAACTTATTGACTTATATTATTCCTATCACAGTGTTTGGGGTTGCTCATTGTGTAACATAGGGAGTTCTTGGGAGGTAAAATACTATTCACAGCAAATTAAAAGAAGAAATGTCCCCTTACTGCAGAATAAACAAACCCAGGACATGGCAATTTTCAGGAAAACCAGTTTTAGAATATTTAAGATAACTACCATGATAAAAGTAATTCACTAAGGTTCTATACAAATGTGATATTTTTAGATCAATCTTCTAAACATGGTGCTCTGTTTTACCGTGCTCAGTATTCTCCTATGTAAGACACTAATGTTTTTGTTTTTATAAAAAGACATTGGGAATTTGTTCATTACTGAATTATTAAAAGTTAAATAAAGAGCAAACTATGACACCTTAGAGATGATTTCATTCTGGAAACTTATTAAAGTAACAAACCACATAGTTAACAGTCTTATAAACTGTAGATAACATCAGTTTTCACTGTAAAGCATTTCAGAGAATCTGATGGATATAATAGTTCTTACTGCTCTCTGGTTAAATTTTGCAGTTTTGTTAGGTTACATTTAAATAAGTATTAAATTATGACTTGTAATGCAGATCATGTGTCATGAGTTCTAGCAGTGTCATATCCTCAAATGGTAAAACACAGTATTTTGTTAAAACAAGCTGAAAATACATATGTATCATAATGAAAACAAATTATAATATTTTTATGTCATATGCTATATATACAAACAAATTAATTGGAACATCTCCACCACTCCATCAGCTTTTCAGATAAAGCAAAATAAGGGGCTTAATCTTTGTTTTTCAACTCTTAGTCCTTGGAGGCAAAAGTTATTACATTTCTACTCCCTTTAATCAAAACTATATTGACCTATATATCATAGAAAACTGAAAGGGTGATTTTGCAAAATAATTATATATATACACGTAGAGAAATATTTGTCTTATTGTCTTCATTTTAGTTTTAGCAACCCTGGAAGACTGAAATGAAGATATTCTCCAAATAGATGTATTTGGATATAATAGATAATAATATAATAGATATCTTTAGATGACATTTTCCAATATCTTGCCTCTTTTCCTAGTTTTGTCAGAGGAAATACGTACTGTGTCACCTAGGCATGCATGCCCTTTGGCAGAACAGACAGTCAGGTAAAGCAAGGCTATATTGCTGCTTTTGCTGTAAAGGAAGAGAAACAGGATCCTGTCCAGAGTCATCCCACTGTATAACACTTGTCTAAGATCTGATTCCTTCTGCTTGAGTCCTTCATGATGGTGGGAGGCCATGCAAGAAGTTTGTTCTGCACATTTATCTCCTAGATAATTAGAGATACAGATCTATTTTTGTATTATTACATATAATGCATATAAATCCAGATAAAGCTACATGATACATAGGAACTTTACAGATAATTTCCTATCAGCAACACCATTCTTCCCAGAAGGGATGTTCAGCATCTCCCTCATAAATACTATCTTGCAATGAGAATAATTTGTTGAGCCTTAAAAAAAGGAATATGTATCTCTGTCTCAAGCCAAATAATTATTTATTGCATGTTAGTTTAACAATGAAATTAAGCACAGAGAAAGATTAATTTCAATACCATATCCATAATAGTAGTCTGCTGTTAAATTGCCACTAAATGGAGTTGCATCTGAGCAGATATAGACTATTTTTCACCCACATTTCTAGATGTTTTTCAATTGTCATGCTAGCTACTACTGTTCTCAAATAAAATTCCACTTTGTTCTGATAGTTACAAAAAGGTTTTTAAAATTCCATGCAGAACTTGAAAGTACTTTAAGTGGGATTATATTGCTGATTAAACCCTTTGCCAGCACTTTGCTGGGCTTATGTAAGAATTTCACATTTAACAAGTAAAACCGAATATCAAAATCTGATGTTCATTTCCTCTCTTCAGTTAAATAGCTGACTTCATTCTTTATTGCTATTTACCCATTAATGTTGGTTTTACTTTTACCAGACTAAAATCTTTGGAGCAATAATTTAAAGCATTCTGGCTTTTTTACTTTACTATGCCACGCACCACAGACAGCAGAGATCAAAAGGTATAAGTTAAACCTTTACACCAGCCTTTGCTGCTACTGAAAGTCCCCTGCTGTGTGCTCATGCCACCTGGGATATTCAGTTCATTTGCAACTTTAGAATCTATTCTTTTTTCATGTTATGTTTTTACTGGTACACACAGACATTCCCTTCTTCTCTCTTTAATTTCAATACTGCATAAATGAATATCATCTTGGGTGAATATTGCCAAACCACTCTCACCTCTATTCAGGAAACTGGGATGGTTACTGACATTTATTTCTCAGAATTACTTCCTGCTTTTGACCATTGCTCACTACATTTAAATGCCACATATTCTGAGAGGACAATAAGCGTGCTCTAGTGAGACTCTCTTTTAAAAGAGACATACTAATTATTTTTCTGCCATATAACTCTAAGAGAGCACTATCTGATTGTGTCAAAATTATATGCACACCGTTTCACCTCCATGGAAACCCCGTAAAGCAAACAGGTTTTGTTAATCACTCCTCAAGTGGTTCCTGGCAGCAGTTTGGCTTTGCATTTGCAAAATGAGCCAGGTTTCTCCCTTCCACACAGCTGAATAGCAACTTTCAAAGAAGGAAAAAAAAAAAAAAAATCCAAACAAGTCTTCTCTCTAGTGGTAGTCTGCTACCTTTCAAAGATGCAATTTCTTCCCTGTGTTTCCTTTCTTCCCTACTCAAAATTGTATATTAAAATCAACATGAGGTCCTCCTTCTTCTCAATACCTCAATTCACTCCCATCTGTACACTTATAGTGTTCTTTTGGAAAGGGGTAGTTGTAGTTTTAGTTTATGCAGAAATTCTTAAAAATTCGGGAATAAACAACACAACACAGCCAACAAATGTTTTCAAAGGTCTATGTTCATTTCTTTAAACACTCAAATTGTGATATGTAATATGTTCACTCAAAGTAGAAAACATGTTTACTCAAGCATATTTGTGACAACTGCTCCTCACATAAAAACAAAGAAAAAAGTCAGGTAAGGATTTTTAGGTAAGTGTGGCATGTGTGTACATAAGTGCATTAATAAAAGTGTTGCAAACCTCCACATCTACACCTGTCTTCTGTGCCAAAGACTTTAAGAGTTCTGGCTAAGGAGAGAAACCAGTGTGTCAGAAATAATTTGGATATTAACTTTTGTGTCATTAATCATGCTTTCTTCTGATACTAAGCCAACTCCATATAGTGTAATCCCTCGGGTTATATCATTTGCCAAGTTATTTTGTAAACAGATGTTATGTTTCTTGAATATTGATTATGATTAATATTTTTACCTTGTCTACAAGCTAATGATAACAATTTTTCTTGTTTTGGTTTATTTAAGAGCTCATTTTTTTCTGTTTTAAACTGAAGAAATAATTTTTTTTTCCATAACTTTAGCATAAACATTACAGAACAAGGGAATGGCAGCCATATGTTTAATCTAGTATGAAACTGAAATCAACTGTTTTCATAATATCATATTTGATAAAAGGTATCTAAGTCATAAAAGCATATTTTGAAGCATTTATCTAAAGAATCATAGAATATCTTTGTTTCAGGACTCTGTGATGAAAAAATTCCCATCTAAGACCATATGAATGGAAAAATTCCCTTTCCCTTGTTACTGTATAAGGGTTAGAAGTGGCGAAAGGACACAGTAACATGACTCCCTCTTGCATGCAGCAAGGAAGAGCAAGAAAGAGTGATTTATTGAAGAAAGAGTGATTTATTGAAGAAAGACATTGCTTTAAATAAGACAGTTCATGAAAAAAAAAAAATACAGATAGTTCATTGGTCAGAGAAGGAGACACCTCTTGTCCCAGGCTTTCTCGAGGATCCAACAGGTGTTTATCTTTTTTTATAATTCTTTCTCTTATGTTTACAGTAGAGAAAGGTCTCTAGCTTGGGAAAAATCCTAGCTGAGCCTGAGAAAACCAGACTGGAAAACTCCTTTAAGATTCTCCCTGGGCCTATAAGGGCCACATTCCCTCACTTTTATTTGTTCTGTCAGCAGCAAGGCATTGCATTTTTTCAGTTTTGCTCCAGAGTCAGAACCCCACTAGGTTTGTATGCATTTAGTTAATCAACATTTACCTTTTTATGCTTATTAAAGACTGAATATCTGTCTTGCTGTCTTAAAGAAAAAAGATTGTAAAATCTTGCTTAATGTTTCTCATAGTTTTGGTAATTTTTGGCTAATATTTGTTTTTATTTACTTATCTTCATAGACAAAGTTTTCCCAAAGAGTGAAAGGGGAAAAAAACTGGTTGCATTTGTGCATCACCTATTTCTGTCATCACCTTCTTCACATCCAGATTTCACTACTCACTGCTCACTGCAGGCACTTGCTCAGGCAGCAGAAACACAAATAAGTGGATAGGCATTGTGAGCAATAGGTTTTTGGTAGAGGGGAGCATGAGAGAGTAAGAAGCTGTCTTAGCTATTTAAAGTTCACAACTAGGAAAGCTAAAGAACATTTTCTTCTGCTTCTTTTGACTGTGACATTTCTTCCGTTTCATGTGCCTCTGTGGATATGTTATCTAAAGAGCACTGCACTTAGTTGGAAATACTCTAAAAATTTTGCACTTTTTTGCTATTCCACTTCAGCTATAGATGTTTTTTTTCATGCAAACCAGCTTGCTTTCTGCTTGAGCTACACTCTGTGGTGTCAGTGTGCCCTCTAGCTGTCTATGTGGTTTTAAATCTGCGACAAATTACCAACCAGCAAACATTGTTGCAGCTGTTCAAATTAGAGAGGTGTGTGCTCCGGCTGAGATTGGGTACTGGAGCCAAACCTGGCATGCTGCATCACCTGGAGGATGCTTGGGCATGCTTTATAACACCATAGGTCTGTGGCTTGCAGCCAGCCAGCCGACAGCTGGAGTGGTTTAGATCTTACCACCAGCCAGTTCTGTGGCATTCTCTCCTCACCCTGCTTGCTTACAGACCCACCAGAGCAGCCAGAAGAAGAAAAGTGCTCAATGCAGTGTCTTTGCCAAACATGAATCCATCAGTATTTTAACTATTCTGAGGATGAGGACCTGGCACGCCAGAGGCATTGCCCCACACTGCCCTCTGCTCCTGCCCAGCAGGAAGAATGGCCACGAGGAGCTGGTTGTATGAAACCTTCAGCTGACCCTTAAAAACAGACATTTTGTTTTGTTTTGTTTTTCCTCATTTTTTTTTCCCTATAAAAACTATTTTTAGTGGAGCTAACACATTTTAGAGCAGCAAGTTGTTGTTTTGTTGTTTGTTTTGTTGGTTTTTTTAATAGCAAAGTAATAAAGATATTAAGGAAATAAAAGAAAAAAGATTAAAAGAAAGTTTTCAACCCCAAAGTATCTGAAATAGTCATTAAAAATAGGTCATATACCATAAAAATTACAAGATATTTATCTTTTTTTCCCACTCAAATTAGCTTTGTTTCGCAGTTTTGGATTTTTTTCTCTCGCATTTATGAGTTGAAGAGGCAACTAAAACTGGAAAACAACAGCAAACTTTTCCCACTCTTACTTCACAGTTTGCATGGAATTTGAACTTTTTTAGTACTTACCCACATGGAAACATCTACCATCTGGTGAGCATACTTTGGTCAGACCTTATGCTCCCAGTAGTCAGGATATTTTGGAAAAATTCCTAGTTCTTAAAAAAGAAAACAAACGTTTGTCTGTGCCAACATTGTGGACCAGATGCTTATCTGAATTACACTGCTGTGAATAAGCATTTTCAATACTAATGAAAAAGCAAAAAGTTTGGTTGGTTTTTTTTCTTCTTTATTTTCTCTTCTTCAATTTAATATAATAATTAAATAGACCAAGATTATTAAAATAGCCTCAAAAGTCTTTTAAGGATCTATAACTTGGAGTAAGAAGTCAGCAGCTTAAGGTTCCTTCCGTCTCACAAAAGGGAGTGCTACAGCAGATTTCCCAAGAATCTGAATTTTTGCATCTCAGGAACCTGGAACAGAGTGCCTCTTTCCTTATGTCAGTGTGAGCTGTAGAAAAGCACCATTCTTCTGTAACAGTCTTTATTCCAAAGGATAAAACTAATAATTTCATAAATGACGTGTACATGTACTAGAACTCCTATGGGAGTTTCTCCTGTTTGTCCCAAAATACTGCATTCAGTAGGTTGTGTCTTCACTGAACTTCAGGTTTCAGTGTTTATTGACATAAATTTTGAAAAGCAGGGATTATTTTTGCTCTTACTGTTTTCTTCAGTTCACTGCAGTTTTCAGACAAAATGTGAGAGGCACAAAGAAACAATTAGTAAAAATGTTTATAGCCTTCAAAAGAATTGTTTGTTTTCATTCCCTTTTGTTGGAGAACAGATATTTTATCCTGTGTGGCACCTCAACAGAGCTAATGTATATTCCTAAATGCTAATGCATCCTTTTTTCCCCCCTTCAGCTGCTATTTTAGTTTTCTCCTGTGTCTAAGCAATCATTTTCTATTATGAACCCAAGGTGATATTTTGTGTTTGGCTTTTTTTCCCCTCCTTTTTCAGCTGTTCTGGAATCCAAATGTGGACACCCAGCTTCTTTTTGGACTTGTTTTTTAAATTTTTTTTTTTTTTTTTAATCGGAATGGGTACTATTTGTAGGAAAAAATCATTTGGTAAATTTAGCTTATTTTTTTCACTTTTACTACTACAAAAGAAAGGATACAGCAAGAAGTGGGGCTAAATTTCTGAGCACACTTACACTTTTATTTTGGAATGCCCAGCCATGCTTGGCAGTGAGCAAGCAGGGTGCCACCCTGGATACCATCTAATCAGAAAAAGCAGGGAAATTGCTTTGGCTTGAACGATTCCTTGAGGCTGAAGACAGCAATTCCATAGTTACTGAAAAGGAATCAGATGTAAGGAGTGGACAGTTGGCAACAAAGAAGGGTGACTTGGATGTTTCTAGTGCTCCCAAAATATTCTATTAGTGCTCCCAAAATATTCTATAGCTAAAAATATATTAAAAAATCCAAAGACCACTGAAATCAAAAGGAATGCATGTCTTCATTTCAACAGGTTTGATCATATTCTAATTTAGAAATTACTTCTAGTCACTAACCTACTCTTAGTGAAGACTTCACTTAGGGAGACCTTAGTGAAACCATTGCCATGAAAAGCAAGCACTGCTGTTATTGAAGTTTTTTAAGAAATTGTGTTCAGAGTTACACAGAATTTAATTAAAATTTATTCACCACTATTTCCCCTGCACTGAAAATGTGGGTTTAGTGGTGCTGCCTCTCTTCTGTCCTGTGTTTCCATCCACTTCATGGACTATGCTGGTACAAGTACCCTGTAAATCAGATAGTGAATCAAACAGAGAAATATAACATGGATTATGATTAAGAAGGAAATAAAAACTGTGGTGATAGTTCAGTCACCACTGGGCTATATTTGCATTTGAAGTGGCATAGTTGAGGGACTGGAGCTAACACGATTCAGTTGGATGGAAAGAACACACTGTGGTTGATGACTAAGCAGTTGTGTGCAGACACAGAGATATTTCTAAAGTCTTTCCTTTAGTGTCAGTATTAGCACATATAATAATCTTCTTATTGTCTCAGGTCTGAAGAATTACAAATGAGAAATGAAGAGAGAGAAATAAAAATTAATTAGTCCAAGAAGATGAAATAAAGCAGAGAAACACAGAGTTACCAAGATTATAAAGTAAAATTATTTCAGAGCTACAGGCTTGGCCTAGATTACCATGTGTTCTCATTTTTTTGGCTGAAAATATGTTGTTCTGATTTCAGCTTATGAGGCAATCATATAATTTTGCATAAAATATAATCTCTTGACCATAAGAAAAGCCCTCTCAAATATAATCATTGCCTATTAGATTATTTAACTTAAAAACCAAATCCTGTAAATAAATTCTCTTTAATTAAAAATTCCTATTACATTTTTGCTAAATCTTGTTTTATATATAAAGATTTCCAACACTGCAAAGTCATACTGATTTAACTTCTGCTAAAAATCCTTAAATAAGGCTTATTTGAATAACAGACATGTGTTTTAAGTCTCCATAGCCAAAAAGGTGAATGCTGTTGCTACACACTGGTGAAGACAACTGAGTACAAACCAGGAGTTTAGTGAGTAGTAAACAAGTTATAAGAAAGCTAAAAACAGAAAACCTAAGAATAATCTTCTGGTTGCATTTAAAAAATTCTTCAAATTAGAGCTGATATGTCTTTCAATTCTTTTCCAAAATTCATAAGCTTATGCATATTTTTAATACATGAGGACAGCAAAAATGTAATTAAATGTGCATGGCATGTCATTGATAATTGTCAGCTGAGTGCATGAAATTGCAGGGAATAGACACTCTTACTACTGCAGGACCTCAGAGTGATCCAGTGTTTAGAGGTCTGCCTTCAGCATATCTCACAGTTCCCACTACTGTGTGCAGGTTCCTACTTCACCCAAAAAACCTAAGAGTTCCATCAGAAGAAAACTGTGGAGGCAGACTTCATTGCCAGTGAACAAGTTTCATACAAATTCAACAAGACCATACAAATTCATGGCACTGTGGAAGGAATGTTGTGGGAATAAAAATAGAGGAATTTTTTTTGCAGTGTTTTAAACCTAGGGATAGAAAATAGAAGCCTAATTGAAGTGTCTTTTATAAATTTCTAGTGTAATTTCCACAACCATTAGTTTTTTTGGTTTTTGTTTTTTTTTTGTTGTTTTTTTTTTTTTTTAAGATTAAAAAATAACATTTGGAGTTGAATTTTTTTAGAAAATAACTTTTTTTGTTTGCAAGATGAAAAGGACTGTTCAGCTTTTGAAATATGATATTGGAAAATTTTGTTATACTATGAGAGAGGAATTCTAAGGCTGGAAATGATAAAACTACATCAATCACTTCCATTTTATATACCGTGGACACATAACTCATGACTTTTAGTAAGGCATTAAAAAAAAAAAAAAAATTACAAGGGTGGAAAAAAAGGATTCTAGTGCAGCTAGGCCCATTGAGAGGTGAGAAGAGACAGTGATGTCAGAGAATCATAGCATAGACCAATATTGTGTGGATACTGGAGAGAGATACAGGAGGGCAGGAGAAAATACAGAAAATAGAGATGAAGAATGAAAACCAATAAAATTTGTTGTCATATGAAAATTTTTCTAAGAACTGTCACTCAAAAAAACCAACAGTTCAGACAAAATTATATTTCCTATTTTTTTTTATGTTTTGGTCTAGTTTGGTTTGGTTTAGTGCTAGAATAGAAAATAATGAAGTTAAATTTGGAGATGCCAAATCTCTACTAGTATTAATTGCAGATTTTCAGTATGAAGGCGAGATTCTGAGTTTTGTGTATCTTGAAAGGTCTAAAGCTGAGTTTTAGGTCAGAAGATATTTTCTATTGAAGCTGGTGTCTTTGGGTGTCATGAGCCTACTGCTCATTTTTTATATAAGAATTCTTATATATCTGTTTCAGATTAGTGTAAAAATTTCAAAGATTTTGGACTCACAATATCTAATATTTATGATGCTACTTGGTTTAAATTAAAAGATAAGAAAATTAAAAAGAAAGTAGTGGAAAAAAAAGAAAAGGTAACTTTTCATCATTTTCAAATGAATTCAACTTGATTCTAGTTATATAGCTGTGAATAAGAGATGGTAAAGTTGTAATTGTTTGCAATTGTTATCTTCAGGAGTATTGGTGTTCAGTACCATTTCTGGAATTATTAGGTACTATTAGGTATTGGAGACATCTGAAATCCAGAGTTAATAGGATAAGGGATCTTAGGTAAAGTGACAACCGGTGGCCAAATATTTCTCAAAATAAAAATCAGTAATAGAAATCAGTGTTGAAGCAACTAAAGAGAGAGGCATCTGGTTTAAGGCAATCAGTGTAGGTGCATCTATAGTCAGGACAGAGACAGGGGGTCTCCAGAGGGCAGGTCACTTCATGCTAGGTTAAGTGCCAAAGAGAGGTGGGACCTCTCAGGGTACTCCTGTCACAAGAGGATGACCAGCTTAGACAAGGCTTTCATTGTTAAGCACACTGATGGGGTGACATGTATCCTATGGTTTTGTCTGTTAGTTCAATGTCCTCCTACACCTCCCCCCAAAGAGCATTCAGGCTGATAGTTCAAACTGAAGATGGTTGTGTCTATACTTAAAAAAAAAAAAAAAAAAAAAAAAGAGCTATTCATACAACCAACTTGTTGTACTAATTTCAATTAACAGCACAAAAACTTCAGGATCAGTTTGAAAGGATTTCCACTCCTCTGTAACATTTTGTATCTGGTTTTATTTCCCAGGCACTGATGTTTTGCTGTAATCAAATTTCAATGTGTATATCTTCAAGGAATAGTACACCAAATAATTAATGTTAGAAACAGAATCATTTAGGTTGAAAAAGATCCTTAAAACCATCCAGTCCAGCCATTAACCCAGCACTGCCAAGTACACCACTAAAACACATTCTTAAATGCTGCAACCACACATCCTAAATACCTGCACAGGTGGTGACTTGACTACTTCCCTGGGAAACTTGTTCAGGGCTTGGCAGCCCTTTAAGAAGAAAATACTTTCAGAAGTATTTCCTATGTTATTGAAGTTAGTTTTGTTCATATCATCCTTCCATGGTCAAAAACAAAAAAAAAAAAAACAAAAAAACCAAAACCAAAACCAAAACAAAACAAAACAAAACAAAAAAAAAAAAAAAAAACAAAAAAAACAAAAAACAAAAACAAACAAAAAGTTGGAATATTTTCACAAATTAAACATCAAGTTTAAAACATCTTTTAGCATAATTGAGTTAATTATATTCATCAGTGGTACAACCTATGGGGCAGAGGTTTCTGTACTAACTGTGAATATCAAGTTCTTAAACGCATAAAAGCTTGATGACAAGGTGGTTAAAGTATTCTGTGTGGAAAACTGCAGTGTCTAATTCCAGCACCACAAGACTGTTGATGGCAGAATCTGACCCTTTCACAGTTCACATACAGATGCCTTGCCCAAACTCTCATTAAGCTTGCCCAATGATCTATACAGAGTGTGTGCTGGAGTCTGAAGTGGCTAATAGAGGAGGAACATATTCACAATTTTGAGCTAAATATTAGTTATTTGTTTTATCCTCTGCAACTGCCACCCCCCCACCTCTCATTTTCTTTGTTATCTGGAGTAAGGGTACCACCTACTGGCCATCAGGATTTTTGTGAAATTTTCTGAAAATATCTTTGTCTTCTGCTCAGTGGCATTTATTCCTACCGAATTATTAACACAACCTAATTTCCCATCATTTTGTACCATTCTGGGCATTTGGATTTGAACAAATATTCTTTTTGCTTTTATATATATATATCCATAAAGGTTAAAAATTGAGGCAGATATGAACAGAAGGCCAACTATTCTTGCTTTAATATACAGTTTTATTAATGCAGTCAAAGTCATATACAAAGGAACAGCTTGATTTCCTTAGTATGAGGCAGCAACAGTCTCCAAAATTGCATTATGAAAATCTTGGAAAGAAAGTATTCCAGAGATATCTGCAAGAAATATTGCTAATATAGAGGACATGAGCTATATTAAGACATAATTATTAACACCTATAAAAGACACAGTAACTAACATATATATGTATATCATTATGAAACAGTTGGAGATTATGTTGAGCACTGTAGTCACAAAATGTTTGATTTTGCAGTTCTTGGAGAAGTAAGGAGGAGACTCAGTACTCAGCTGATACCTTGGACATCCAGAGGGCAGACTTTGTCTTGTTTTGGAACTTGGTTGGCAGGGTACCTTAGGAAGCAGGGCAGAGGAGTACCTGAAGGGCAAAGGAGTCCAAGGCTAGACTTTCTTCAGGAAAGAAATTGTCAAGAAGCTGGAGCAGGCCAACCTGACTGATCAAAGAGCTTTGGCTCTTTGGGAACTCAGGGAAAATAGAAGAGTTGGAAGAAGGATCAGGCAGCTCAGGAGGACTACAAGTATATAGTAAGCTTTTGCAGCAAGCAAATTAAAAGGGCCAAAGACCAGCTAGAACTTAATCTGGCTATTGCATAAAAGACAATAAAAGTGTTCAATAAATACCGTTGTGACAAAAGGAGGGCTAAGGAGACTCTGGATCCTTTATTGGATGGGAGGGGAAACGGTAACAAAGAAAAGGCTGAGATAATCAATGCCCTCTTTGCCTAAGTCTAGTAGTAAGACCAGTTGTTCTCTGAATACCCAGAGTCCCTGAAGTGGGAGACAGGCAGGGAGCAGAATAAAGCCCTCATAATCCAAGGGGAAATGGTTGGTGAGACTGCTGCACCACTTAGACAGACACAGTCCCTGGGGCTGTATGAGATCCAACCACGGATACTGAGAGAGCAGGCACTGAACTCTCTTCCACCATTTATCAGCAGTCATGGTCTAATGGGGAGGTCACAGTTGGCTGGAGGTTAGCAAATGCAATGCCCTGTTACAAGTAGGGTCAAAAGGATCCAGGGAACTAGAGGTTTAGTGGTGGACTTGGCATTGCTAGTTTAACACTCGGACTCAGTGACCTTTCCAATGATTCTCTGATTCTATGTCATACTGTCTATTAAATAAAATTGCATATCCAGAAAAAGTCAGTTTAAGAAGCTTTTCAATATAGGATTATATCAACTGATTTTTTTTTAATATTGATTATTATAAGATACATTTTTAAGATACTTTTCAATTATACCAAGCCAAATTATAATGGCAGAATGTATGCACAGCAAGTCACCAGAAAACAATCAGGACAATTTGATGGGCTGCTTCTCATTCCCTGAGAAAAAAGAGGGACAATAACTACATGGAAATTTGCACTGTTTATCAATTTGAGCAATCATTTCATTGCTTCAGGTTCAATTTAAATCTGCATCCTTTTTTCTCATCAAAACAGAGATTTAAAAAACCAAATAAAAACTCCATGCAAATATGAAAATTTGTGACCTGATTAAGCAGCAGAGGGAGCTGAAGGACTGTGGAACAGCATGCTGCAGTGGAAAATCAGCTGCACACTATACTCAGCTGTTCTTCAGTGAGCAGTTCACTCTTGGTTTAAATTCCTGTTTTAATCAAACTTGCATATCATTAATATTAAAATACATTAAAAATTCAACCATATTTCAATCCCCCCTTTTTTTCTGTTTCTGAAGAATATTTGCTTTTTTTAGAAGACCACTTCAAAACATATATGGAAATACTTTTGCAATCTGTGCTGTTTTGAAGTGTGACTGTGTTTACAGGGACACTTTGATAAATGCTGGGATGCATGTGGCAGACCAAAACATTAAGCTGTAAAGATCCATCATTGGTAATCACAATCATGCAAATTACATTAACTTAATTCCTTAATCCTCATGTATGGATTTGCACAATATTATATTTTTTTCTCTTAAATCTGAATGATTTTCCAGTTTTGACCAAAAGAAAAGAACATTATCCAAATAGTAAATAGATACAGTTTTACATGGAAGAGTAATTGAATAAAGAGCCTTCAGGTATTTTATTTTTGGTAGAGAGGAAGTGCTAGCTGGAACATGCCTCACTGAATAGCTCCTTGGCAAAATTCTTTTAAAGTTTGTAGCACTTAGCTCTCAGTTGCATGGATGTATGTCAGTTACCCCAGGAGCCTTCATCTATTGATTGTAGTTTTAAAAAACTTTTTATAGATTGTAGCAATTATAAGTGAAAGAGTTTGCTGGCTCTGAGAGGTGTTCTGCTTGGAGGGAAGTTGCTGGTGACAGCCTGCTGTGGTCCAGGACAGCTCCAAGGGTCTCTCTCATTTTAGAACACTGTTTATAAGGCACAAGACAGTTGCCTTTAGTCATAGCAATGTTTCATCATGGCTGCACTTCAGATGGGAAACTTTCTTTGAAAGTATGAGAACAAAAATATCATTCCACTGGAGCTGTTATTCAGGCAAAAAAAGTTTCCAAGGTTGCTGAATAACAAGGGGAGGAGCTCATTAGGCAGCACAAGTTCCTGGGAGCAGATGGTATTTCTGATAAGTTCAACAGTTGCTCAGCCCAGGGGCTGTTGCTCAGGGCCAAGGCTTGACAAGCATTTCTCAGAACATATTGAGGCCTGGAGATGGGGGTATGTGCCACCACAGTCTGCATGTGCAACTAAAGGATGGCCTTTCTTCTTTTCCTTTCATTACTAGTTACCTCCTTCTTCTCCCACTGTGCATCTCCAACATACACAAGGGAGAGGATAAATGAAATTTTATCTGGGGAACAAAACTGCTGCTACGTGTGAGAACAAGGGGTATTTCTTCCTCCTTGTCTTCTTTTAATTTCTACCTCCTAATGTCATAGAATTTTACTCTGATTGCTTCAGTCTGGTCTGGTGGGAGCCAGCTGAGAGTTCCCAGGATTAGACTGTGAATGAATAGTTGAATCCCCTTCCCCAGGTCCTATTTTACAGAGCTTCCTTCTCACCTCAGGTCATATGCCCACGAATAAACGTGGATACCTGTAGGCAGCTTGACTGTGTCTGTCCCATTCCTCCTGTGCCCCAGCTCCTGCTGCTATCCTCCTCTGCTCCTCAGCTGCCCTCACACTCCCTGTATCCGTGCCAAACTGTTGTAGGTGCCAGCTGGTGTCTCACCACGTTTTGGTCTCTTGATTTGACACTTTACTGGAATGCACTTGGGAAACCATAGGGGAATATGTTTCTTTACCGTAGGAGCCATGGCAGGGGATGGGGATTACCTGTCAGACCTCATGCTGATACTGAATTGAATTTCTGTCAGGGCTGAATATTCATTCATGGCAACTGGAGCATTCCTTGGTATCACAGAATATATATTACCCTCAGGTTTCACGCCTTCTGCCTCAGCCCTTCTGGTACGACGAGTAGGAGACTAATTACCTGGAGGACTGGGAATACAAGAAAAGAAGGTCACAGGTACATATTTCCATCTTGATGCATTTTTCTGACTGCTGAGTAAAAGCAGACTTAAAAGGACAGTTTTACTATAATAATCTTTTGCTGCTCTTTGGATGTCTCCAATAGAGTGCATTTTTCTGCCAGACACTAACTGGTGGACTGGATATTATCTCAACTCTTTCTGGTTCCTATATACTTCTACTTGCAAAGATACCAAGGGGTTCCCTTCCTTCTCTTCTCAGTACCCATACTCTGCCATAATATTCCCCAAGAGGTGAGAAATCTAGGTTCAAACCTTTAAGACTTTTGCTCAGAAAGAAAGAGATGCTCTGTGTTTCAGACACGTGGGTTCAGTAAGCCTTCCTGGGTTCAGTCAATGAACCTTGGATAGCTGAGTTTTTGATGCAGTTAGACTTTTAGAAGTGATACTGTTCACAGGCCTTTTAAAATGCCTATCTCACATATAAAATGCACTTTTCTGAAGATATTTTCTAGGAATCTGCTAAACCTATTCAGTGCAGTCTGAGTATGTAACTTCTACACTGCATATGTCATCATGAAGTAGGGCATCTACTGTATGTGCACTGCTACAGTCTTAACAGGGGGGAAAAAGTAAATTTTGATACTTTCTTTAACATTTCTTTTAGATTTCATCTTAGGAAGTATTATGTTTAGGAAGTGTTAGTATTAGTTTAGTTGCTTTTGTCTTGGCACATTGGACTTTGTAGATGTTTTTTTGAGACACATAACTGCCACCATTCAGGACATGCTTAATGTAAGCAATCTAACTCCAATCCAAATTCTGACATAAAAGGAAACAGATCTAATCCCAGAGGCTGGGTTTCTGAGAATAGATGGTCCCATGTTGTCCGAGGGTGACTGAAGAACTTGTGGATGAACTTCAGGAAAATACTTGGATAACAGATTTTCCTATTCAAAATCACCTTTCCCTGTGGTGACCCTCTTTTTTGCTCCTTCAAGACTCTTGGACATGCTCCTTATCTCCTGAGAGTCTCATCAAACTGCTGTCCACTCTCTCCATTCCCTTCAGCATCAGTGGCTGTGGCAGCTATCCATCTTCAGGCACATTTGTCTCCATCTGAAAATTATTAAAATAGTACTTAGAGTAAAACTCTTTCACTCTTGTGAAATTCTTTTTGCAGCACTGGAGAGGTTTATGGAAACCAGCATCTCTAAAGTAATTTTAACAGCTGTGTAGAAGCCTTAGTGATCTATGTTTTGTGTACATTTCTTCTTTTCTTTGCTTCTTTGTTCTGTTTTTACTTTTTTGTTTTTATATTGGTTGTTTTGTCTTGTTTTGGTTTGTTTTGTTTTTTGTTTTGTTTTTTTTTTTTTTTAACAGAACCCTTGTCCGCTTCAGCTTTAGTCTCATAAAGAAAACTCAAATGGGTGAGAAAAAGGATTTGGGGACAAATTACTTATTTCTGGCTTTATAAGCTGTGCCAGTGAAAAAACCCAAACCTCTTCACTTCCTCTATTTCTCTTCTTCAGGAATCCTACTTTAAAGATGTGAATGTCAGACTCTCAGGGACGCAGACTCTTTTATACAGCTCTGGAAGTTCTGATCAGTAAAGCACTTAAGAACTTACTTACATTTAATCATGTCATTTTTACAGACTTACCATTTGTTATCTTGTGAACCACAGTACTCAGCATCTTGGAGAACAGTGCTGTAAGTGCATCAAGTGCTCTTGAACTTGCTTACTGAGCTATTGCATGTATGGTCCTTTCAAAACACAAAAGGAAGGTCATTAAATCAATGTGACACACTTCCTAAGTAGTATGTTAACTTCAGTGATCTCTTTGCATTTCCATTTAAAGTGTTATTGTCTGCCTGCTGAGACTCCTCCTGCTTTATAGCAGTCATATCTTGTACTAAAGTGAACTTTATGGTGTATTGTTAAAAACCTTTCACAACAGAGGATGCTGGTATTCAGTGGTGAACAGTAAGATTCATGTGTGTAATTAGTCAAGTTTTGAAGCATTTTTGCATTCTATGGCATGAAAACCACTCTGCAAATGTAAGATCATTATGGCTGTGACTTTGGAGAGAGAAAAACGTGACTAGTCTAAAAAATCATAGCAATATCCCATTAAGACCTTAGGTTTTGTTCATTCAAGTCACAAATTTCTCAACAGAAGTGGAAATAACAGGATACTGATAGCAAATTGCTTTTTTCCACATCATGACTATAAATAAGTTACCTAAGCCAACTTTTCTAATCCAATTTCTGTATGAAAGTTGGCACCTAAGTTCAATGGAAGAATGATGCAGAGCAAGAGTGACTATTGTTCCTTATTACTGTTCTTGGATAAATACATAGATCCCATAACATAAAATAACAAACACAGATTCAGAGTTAAAAAGAAGGCAGATACATAATTTTAAATTATAAAACCTACATCAAGGGCAGAAGGGAGATCACTAGTAGGGCAAGAGCCATGCTTATAGTAAGGCAATGTATTTGCACAAATGCTTTTGTCTTCTAATGAAGGTTTTGTTTCTGATATATTCATACTCCTCCTTGTATCTTCCTTTCTTATTTTCTTTTTTCCCCATAAATTTAATATTTACAATGCTGTATTTGTAAAGATAGAATTTTATGAAGCAAGAGAGATTTTAGATGAGGCAGTTGTGCAAAATTAGGTGAGCTGCTCCGAGAACTGCAGTAATAAAAAGTGCTTTAGGTGACAAGAACATTGTGTCCCAGAAGCCAAACTTCATTTGCAATAGCATTTACTGAAGAATTTCAAACAGAAAACTACTTTCTGCTTACCAAAGTACATATTTTATCACTTGTGAGTGTAGAACACTTACACGCAAGTGTTGATAGGGTGCTGTATTCTCTGATCTTGCAATGAAATACTCAGAGTGTGACCCCACTTATTGCCATAGACCAAGGAAAGTGTGGAACTTCAGGAGGTACTCACCACATTTGTTGTCCATGTTATCCCTTCCCTGTTATTTCACATTCCTTCTGTAAAGGGAAAAATGGGCCACACAGATTTGATTCGCCACATGAATATTTTCCTATATTTAACTGTTGTGTGAGATTGAGGTAAATAGGTTAGCTGGGGATTTGGCCTAAAATATGATAAAGCACGTGTAACTACTGCCAGAATTACCTCCTGAAAAGCGTATTACAGATTTGTTGTTATGTAGTAGAGTTTATAATAGAGATACACATTGCCTGGTAATCTATTTTCCCTTTTCTTTAAGAAAATTTCATGTTTGCAAGGCATAATTTTTCCTTTTTCTTTACTAATCCTGCATCTGAATGGTTAAACACTCACAGCTTTTAAATTTCTCCCAACTCCTACACATTAGTAAGTTCAAAGCAATAGCATGATTAAAAACAAATTGAGAACCAAAAAACCTTCATGTACTAATGATAAATTTACCTTATGTTTGTCTATTTTCTAAAATCAAAATTATACATCAGTGATATGTCTAATTGAATGCCACAGTATCAGTAATTGTGCTGTCTATGAAAGAAATTTGTTCCAAAGTCAAAGTGTCACCTTGCTGTCAAATAATCCCATAGATTACCATAAACAGAGCTAGTGAAATTGTACTGTGCCTGAGAAGATATGTGATGTGAATCCCAGTCATTATCAAATACATGACTTCCATTGTAATTATCTGCCCACCACAACAGCTTCCTTCTGCCAGCTCTTGCTTACCTGCTGCCACACAAACTCATTAACATTTCTGTTGATGCAATACCATTTGTACAGTTAACCTTTCTGCAAAGTGGGGGCATTTCTTCATTATGATGGATTCTATAATATCACAACAACTTGCATTGAGGATTATATTTTTCTTTTCTTCATTTATGGTTAAATTAGAAATTAGTCTAACAGCTGGGTTCCATTATACTGAGCTGCCTTGTCATCTGTGGAAAATGCAATTTGGTTTACAGGTAGCTTCAGTGTTCTCCATCTAAGAAGGGACTACTGCTGTTGCTCAAAGTGACTTTTAAAAGCAGATAAATTCTTGCACATTTCAACCAGTTTTTGATGGAAAATAAGAAGTATTTTTCAAAGTAAATTCAGTAATTATTGTTTCATTTTTAGATATCAGAGTTTAGAAACTACAAACCACTTCTTATATCTAGGCTTTTTAACAAAAATGTTACAATCACTTTCCTAGATGATTTTAGGTTAAAGATCAACTTTATTTCAATATTTTAAATTCATAGTAATAATCTTAAGATTTTGCTTCTTTTTCCCAGTCTGCAGACATAGCCTCTTTTTGCATTTGTTGGACCATGAATGTTTTTTGCAACACTTGTGGAACACTATCCATAAGCAGTTACTTGATCTGTGTAAATTTAGCTTCAAATTTCAATTGCCTAACTCTTTTAAGGTTAAAATTAATTTTTTTTTTTAATTAACCAGTGCTTAGAAATACAAAGAGAAGAAATGTATCACATTTCAGGTCTTGGGTGCATCTGTTAAGCTTTTTGCATTTAGTTTAGGTGATATATCTCAGATTTCATCTAGCAATTTCATGAAGGTTATTACTCATCTGGTATTTGAAATATCTCTCTACATCTCACAGTGATGCGGTTCGTGAAGCTGAAGGTGAACATGTTGCTAATTTTACATTTGTGAGTTCTCTGCCTCACATGTAATAGACACTGAGCTTTCTTGCTGATCATGTCTCTTTCCCTCCTGAGAGCTCAGACTCTTTGACATCTCCTGTTTTTCCCACTACCCCATTCCTATAACCTGCTTAATCCCATTTTCTGTCCTATTTCTGCCTCACATCAGTTTCTTTTTAATTCTTTCCCAAGGCTGCCTGGATTATCTGTCTTCCCTTTACTGTGCAAATTTCCAGTCCCAGCTGATGCAGGAGCAGGGAGGCAGGTCTCTCACAGACTGCACATTGGAGGCAGGACTCCAGGCAGCAACTGGGAGTGTTAGGTCAGGATGTGTTCTGCACACTGATCAGAAGAGCTCTGTAAGAGTCCAGACTGAACATTTGCCAGGCAATAATTCAGTAGAGGAATTTGATACAATGCAGAATGATTTGAAGCAACCACCACGTCACAAAATGAAAATAAATTCTGGGGTGTACTCATGAGATATGGTGTCATTATAAAACATAGACTAACTCTGTGACTTTTTAGACCTGCAATACAGTATTGGAATTGTTTGTATCTGGCTACAGACTTCTAAATGTGTTTACAAGGCCCAGAGCAGAGGTGCATCAGGCTTGCCCTCTCTAAACTGTTGTTGTTTTACTTGGGTTGGCTTTAAGATCTTTTAATTTTTCTATCAACTAGATGGTTGTCACTAATTCATTCTACTTTCCTTTAACTTTGTAAAGTATAAAATCATAGTTTTATTGAGATAGCGATAATAAGCAGTTGCTCTCTGTAGAATGATACATTTTGTTGCCATCACAAATATGCAGTATGGAGAAATACCAACCTGGTAAAATAGTAAAGCCATCAAGAAATGGAAATGCAGAATGCAGAAAAGAGGAGGGTAGATGTGATGATAAATGGGCACAAGCTGACACTGGGGCTCTTTATGACACAAGACTGTAAACAACTTGCCAGTGGTCAAGTAAAGGAAGCAATATCTGGAACTGCTTTTAGGAATATCCCCAATTTTTTGGGGATAACAAAGAGAACAGATAAATAGTACATTATACTACTAGGTAAAAGACACTGTATACAGTTAATTTGGTTGTAATGTGAAGCTTCAAAACATTGGAGAAAAAATAAAAGGTAAAAACATGTTAGCAAACATATAAAAATGTTTTCAGGTATATCACTTATTGAAGAAGAAGACACCACTGATATGAACATCATATTCCTACTGGTGAAATTCTCCAGATACTGACACTAATCATGTTACCCATCACTGCTGACAGGCTGAAATCACTGACTGCAGGATCTGCAAGAGTGAGGAGAGGGTATGTGTAACACTAGAAAAAGGGTAGAAACCAAGTGTATGATAAGATTATTATTATTCATTAATCCTGTCACTATTATTACAACAGAGGCTTTTCCCCATAAAAAAGAAATAATTAGATCTAAATTGAAACATTTTTCTTGGATTACACTGTTGTCGTTTTGAGCAAATTCCTGACTCATACAAGATGTATTTTGCCTTTGCTTGTTGACAAAATCTGGAACATAGCAACAGTAATTTCTGGAAATGGATAAAGACCACAGGCAGAATCCAAGG
Source organism: Muscicapa striata striata (assembly GCA_030060385.1). Lineage (NCBI taxonomy): Eukaryota > Metazoa > Chordata > Aves > Passeriformes > Muscicapidae > Muscicapa > Muscicapa striata. The sequence goes on along the minus strand of JAREIS010000014.1, from coordinate 1,462,404 downwards.
AAGTAAAGAGCTTTTGTCCATGTATTACTGTAGCTTGCCAAACTGTCAGAAGACAGTGCACAGACCAGCTTCAAGTGGAGGGACAAGGGTTTTTTTCCATGGGCTGGTCACTGGAAGAGATTTGCCTGAAGATGTCGTGGAAGTGACATCCCTGGAAGTGTTGAATGACTGTTTGGATAGGACTTTATGCAACCTGGTCTAATGCAAAGTGTCCCTGCTTATGCCAGAGGGCTGGAACCAGGTGATCCCTGAGGTGTCTTCCCACCCAAACCATTCCAGGATTCTATGATTTGCTGTGGAACACTACAATGGCACTAACCTATACTCTGCTAATCATCTATAACTTCACTGGGGCCATGTATCTTCCTTCAAAACCATATTCATGTGAACATCTGAAATCAAAGGAAATTGCCTGACTTTAGGTTTCTTAAAATCAGGCCTATAATATTATCTCAGGTTATTCATACTCCTAGGAAAGGAGCATTTTGTCGTTTGTGTAACTGGGTAAATGTCTCAAGAAAATTACTACAGACTAACACAACTGCAGGTAATACTTCAATATGGGTCTTAGGACGTCTTTGAAACACTGTAAACGGGATACATTCACTTTGAAATTTTCAAATAAATGAAACAGAAACAGAAGAAACATTTTGTCTGCTATATTTATATAAAAACAAGAACTGTATTATATTTCTTGTGTAATAAGATTCCTAATGTGGAAGGATTTAAAAATCTTCCTGAGCATTTGCAATTAGAGAGGGAATTAGACATTCAGTGCCTGAAAAATTCACCTTTAGGAGTACAGTAGTATCATTTCCCAGTGAAAAGAAACAAAAAAGACTCATAGGTGAAAAGGAATCTTAATTGATTCTGATTATGCAAAAAAAGTAAAGTAGATTAATCAAGAGAAAGACATAGAAACATTTTATTGCACAGAGAGTTTGAAACACTTTATGATTATGGGTGCAAGGGTTAAACCAGATGGCATACATTTTAAATAGGTGCTACAGCAACATGTCAAATATGTCCATATTTGCATATACTTTATGTTAAAAACATGCCAGCACTGTCTTATATATTCAGAGCCTAGCCAGTGGAAGTCAAAGAGGTCGTCTGTGCAGCTGGTGCAGGTAATGGAATTCCCATCAGGCAGATTTAGAAACTCTAAAGAAATGTGCTAAACACAACACTCCATCTGTTTCTAAACTATTGAGACAAGCATGCCATTTGCATGCTTTAAAAAATAGATATTATAATTTTAGTATGTTATTTTTTGTGTGCTCTGATACACTTCAATATGTGTCACTTGTTTGGAGAACATACTAACATGCACATGAAAACCTAAACCATGTATATCATTGTTTTGGGGTTTTCCATACCAGTTCTGCTCTTGATTAAAAAAAAAAAAAAAAAAAAAAAAAAAAAGCACCATAATCATCTAAATCCTTAACCTAACAAAGCAAATGCTGAGAAATATTTTATGGCCGTACTGTGCCAGGTGGTTGCTACTAAGACCTGTCTAAGAGTGAAACTAAATAAAATGATAAAATCAATCTAAAAGGAGAGATAATAAGCATGGAGATCATAAGACAAATACTTGTGAAAAACCTAATAGGCCAGATTCCTCTCTCAGACAAGCATGAAGACCTTTGGCTGGATGCTGTAAGCAATGTTGCCACAGAACAGAATTGATAGCAATGGTTCTAGTATGTACTTTTTCTCTAAAGCAAGAGCCCTGGTAGCTTGAGACAATGCATAGACAGAGTATAGAAATTACTGCATTGTAATTTTATAGTGTCCTGCCTGTAACTTCACAATGATCCTATACAGGTTACCTCAGAATCAGATGAGGGAATACACACCTGCTAATGTTGCTGCTTTTGGCAGTAGCTGATTGCTTTTATGTCTCACCTCCTAGTCCCCTATCAGCCTATCAGCCCTTTTCTTAGGGATTTCTGAGTGCTCTCAAACAGAATCAAGAAAAATGACAGCTGTCTGTGTCCAGGTCATCTATATTTTGCATGCTTGATTAGTTCAATCGACTGCCCTTGGGTAGGCATTTGCTTTCTGGACGTGTTGACCACCGTGTAGGTGTTGCAGAGACTGTCTGCTCACACACTGTGGAGATGCTAAAACTGTCCTTAAGTAGATTTGTTAGACATACACTGACTAGCTGCACAGAGCACCCATTCAGCTCTCAGGATGTCCCTGTTTATTCAAGCTTTAAGTTGTGTAACAAATTGGAGAGAAAATGGCAAAATTCGTGCCATAATGATATGATGCATTTCATCCCTTTTTCTACTACAGTCTTTGCTCTGGTTAATGTGTTGAATTGTAGTTAACACCAGATTTTATTGTGACATGCTTATTTGAAAGATATTTGTGGGTCTACATAGACAAGAAAAGAGTTGCATCATTAGGTCTGCAAGATGCACACACCAAATTTTGAAACCTGAGTTTTCAGAAGTTGCTCATCTGGGAGCCTGGGGATGTTAAGGGTGCTGGTGGAGGAACAGGATCTGAGTGAACTTTGAGGTACAGCTGTTAACCTCTGTTCTGTGGTAGTGGATGCCAATAAAATATTGAGTAGGAAGCCCCATCCAAGCTGGTTCATTGAGGAAATACAGCTTATGAGTCCATCATGCCAATGTGATCCATCCTATCCATTTCCCATGCTCCCCAAAGGTGTAGGGGGAGAGAACTAAAAACACCAGAAGTGGCTAAGGTTTGATGGGTGACTGATATTGGACTGAAGTTCTGAGGTTGCTGTGGTGGTGTTGATGGTAGAAGATAAAGAAGATGAAGCTGAGCTTTGTGATGAAGGGAGAAGACAGGTTCAAGGAAAATGTGGAGAGATCTGTTTATTCTAAATAGCATGACAAAATCTGAGAAAACAAGCCTTCAACTGCTGTGTGCATTACATTAATGACCTTCTTTACAGACCTTTAACCTTCATTGTTTATGCATACAGTGTTTTAATTAAAGAAAAGCTTAATAAGCTGAGAAGAACTTAGTCCCTGTCAGTAGTATCTTCTGATCATATTTTGTTTATTTAACAACTGTATGAGTAAATTTCCCGTCCCAATTGTTATATACTTACACCAATTTTTATTTATTCAAGGCATCAGGAAAGATATAAATGAAAAAAAATACTCACAGGGCCAAATATGTATCTGTTCAGGCATATTAAAATCTTTTCTTTCAAGAGTATCTTTTAAAAGATTATCTGAAAGATTTGCCAGTAATTTACTATTGAGATAATTAGCATAAATGAAGAATATTTTTAATAATATCTGCCTTGTACAGGGGTTTAGACACATTAAGGCAGAGTATGAATAATTTACTTTGAGCCATGTTACTTGATCCCAAACCCCATAGATCAACACACATAAAAACACAGTTTGTGTTGTGTTTAGTCTGTGCTTAGCCCACTTCTGACACAATATTTACATCTGCTTTAATACTCTCAATATAAGTGCATTGTAAGTGTTACTTCATTGAGTTAACTGGATAAATTCAGAACTGTTTCTGAGATCTTCCTTGCCTTAGGGTGCCTGGACATTCACTCATTATAATTGTTTCTTCTTTTTTTTTCTTAAAGCAAAATTAAGTAATAAAAAAATAATCAATAAAAGCAATCTTCTTATATACTAGCATATATTTTATCCTCTAAAAGTTGGTTCTTGGGAGGCAGAATGCTTTAGTGGTGAAGGGGTAAGGATGTGAGCTTGAGCTGCTCTGCTTGCACAGCCCTGCCTTGTGGATGGGCTGCAGATGAAACATCTGTGGAAGTATCATTATTAATGAAAGAAACCCATGCCTCTAAAAGTGTGTCCTCTTTACCAAACCTGAAGTTTAATTAATGAAATTAGTAAACATGACTTTTTACCTTTGTCAACAATTTCTTGGAGAGTGGCTGTGGCAATGTTACTTTATTTGGAAAAAAATTAATGAACTAAGGTTTTATATAATTGGTAATATGACAAAATATTCCTAATATTCAGTTAAAAAACCTGTAGATTCCAGTTTATATAAAAAGGATATGAAGAAATGATACTACTTGCAATAGCTCTGTAGTTCAGATGTATCTTAGGTAGAAAAGTAAAAGATGAAGAGATGACCTTATTCAAATTAGAAATAAAAATTCTCAAGGCCTTTAGCAAAATCCAATAATTAACTTTAAATAACAATAACAGTATACCAATTTCACATCAGAAAATAATCACAGCTCTCATATATTAGAGCAATACACGAGATAGCAAAAGAAAATGTAATTTAAGACACATAGCCAACAGCCATACTTACTGATTTTTATATCCTCTATAAATCCATATCTTATTCTGAGGATAATTAATGTCTTTAATGTCTTTCACCCTCACTGTGCAAAACACTTCTGAAATAGCACTTGCAAATTGTATTCCTACTAATACCTTCAAATATTTTCCTTTGCTAAAAAAAAAAAAAAAGAAAAAGGAAAAAAAAATAAAATTAAAAAAAAAATACAACTTTATTGGGGGAAAGAGGGAATATAATTAATATAGAAATTAAACACCTTGCTATCGGTATTGTCCTGTGTGTATTTTTGGTTCAAAATAAAATACTGTCACTCCTCTGGTATCAAAGAGGTATTTATACACTGGTTTTTATTCTAGGCTGTAAAATAAGTAGCACAATGTCACCAATTTTTAAACTGTCCTGTACTATATCATATGTACCTGTTATTTTATGTGCAGGCATATATGCATGCACATATACATTCTATCATCCACAGATACATGAATATACATGTCCTCATAAGATCTTGGGAGTTGGGTTGAAGTTATGACTTCTAACGCTAATGATGCAAAATTTTGAGCAAGTGCTTTTCAATTTTCAATTTTTGTGTTGAAACAGAAGTTTTTGATGATGATTTTAATAGCAATGAAAAAAAAAAAAAAAAGATACTATTTCTGTGCCTGCTACATAGGACTCTGGGCTGACCAAACTGTTATTATAAGCATCTGACTAAATACTCAGTGAAACTGACACCACCTCCTTGAAATCTGAATGTATGCAGGCAATATGCCTAGAGCATTTGCCTTGGCTCCATTCCAGTTGTTTCCATATACTATATCTAACTTTTAAATTTCGCTTTTAGAGGGGAGTAATACAGGGAAATCTGCCAAATGCTCCTCAAAACTCGGCTTCTCCTCTTGGGTTTGACCTCCTCCTTCATGGAGAGAAAAAAGAAATCAACAACCATCAACACCTATCATCCACGACAGTAATATGAATTGTTACTTGCAAAATATTTCTATAATTTTATTCCATTTATTCCTTTATTATCAGAGTAGTTAACATTGTTGGCTTAATTCTTAGACAGCTAATTTAATTACTCTGGAATAGATAGTTGAACAGTTGTGTTAGGGGGTTTGGGGAAGGTTTTACTTTTTGCTTCTTTTTTGTTTTGTTTGTTGGATTTTGAGTTTTGTGCGTGTGTGTGTTTTTTGGGGTATTTTTGGAAACAAACAGGCCTTATGCTGCATACTAGTCTGATCTGCTACTGATACAAGAAAGCAAACATAAAGTTTACAGTCCAGTTAGTGGTGACTTTTCTTTCACTTTTTAATCTTAAAGCCTCCATTATATGCAGAGATGACATATAACTTGCACAAGCTAATTTATAATCCTTTAATCCTCAAATATTTTTCCCATTCTAGCAAATTGACTGTTAGATCAATGTCTAGTCTATATTTGCTCAAATATTGTTTAGTTGACCTTTATTTCACACTTTACTTATCTGAATATTATGCTTGATATATGTTCTTGACAAGGAGTAGCAACAGATACACTTATAATGGCCAGATATCCCAGACATCTTGTCATTTTCTACACGATATAAAATAAAAAAAAAAATAAAAATAAAAATAAAAAACCATTGAGGCAGAACTACTCTTTTGTCTTCAGTGTGATATTTCAAGGTCAAAAAAGATGTGTTAATGGGGCAATTTAGCATGTAATAAATAATGCATTTGCCATTGCATGGGTTATATTTCTTCTACTATCTAGGTTTCTGTTTGCTGTATTTCCAATCCCCCTTTTCTATGAATACCAATGCTCAAGTCTTTCAAGTGAAGATGATTGTATAACTATATTTTCATTTCAAAACTACCAATCATGTAAAGTATAACGTTATACTTCTCATACTGCTTTTTCATTTTTTGGTACAACATCTGAAAACAGAATACATCTAGGCATCTTTTCACACATTGAAAAAAAACATATATATTTGTAGATGTACAAATTTTGTGAGGCAGCTTTCCAGCTGGGTGGCCCACAGCATACACTAGTGCTTGGTGCTGTTCTCCCCCAGGTGAAGGACTTTGCACTTCACTGTGTTGAACTTCAGGAGGTCCCTGTCCACCCACTTCTCCAGCCTGCTGAGGCCCCTCTGGCTGTCAGGATAATCTGGTATATCAACTTCTCCTCCTAGTTTGATGTGGTCTGCAGGTTTAGTGAGGTACATTCTGACCTATCACGTTAAATAGAAGTGGACCCAGTATAGATCACTGGAAAATATGGCCAGTGACTGCCCTCAAACTAGATTTTGTTCTGCTGATCACCACCCTCTGGACAAGGCCAGTCAGCCAGTTTTCAGTCCATCTCACTATCATCACTCCAGAGCTTCCCTGAGGACCATAAAGTACCTAGAAATGGTTTCCAGGATTAGATGCTTATCAAGCCCTAAAATTATTTCTTAATAACAAAACTTACTGGATCCAAACCAAAAATACTCTTCATTCTGCCTCTTGAAACTAAACTACTAAGTAGACACAAGTGAAAAAAATCAAAGGCCTTGAAATACATGAAAGAGGGGATATTTCTATATAAATCATCTACAGAATTGTGAAGCAGAACTGTGGTTGTTCCCTCTGTCTCAAATTTGGCTTATTTTTTTTTTAATGGTCTATTGTAAAAATCACTTATTTTAGGTGCTGAATTGCTCCATAGAAGTGATTACATGGAGGTGACAACTTTCCCTGTTTTGAGGAGGTAATTATTAACAACATATTTAAAGTCCTTTTTGGTATATCACATCACCTATTTGCAAAGTTGCATTTGTTGTTCTTTGTTCAGTTTCAGGAATCTGCCTGTCCCTACTGACTTCAGAAAACATGAGAACAAGCCTTCCAGACCCCAGCACTGCTGATCTGAGTCGAGGGAACAGCAGTTGGAAGGGTGTGACACACTTTGCACAGCAGATGCACAGAGATGGGCAGAGTACAATGTGCTCTTGCAAGCCCAGATGCCTTGGGGATTCTGAGACTTTAACAGATTTTAGACCACACTCACCTGCACTGGGCAGCACCAAATAACCCCTGCTTCTACTCAGTTATCCTTCACCCTGTGTTTAGCAGGTCTTGTCTTAGGACAAGACTGTCTTTTGCATCAATCTGAGGAGTACCTCACAATTCCCAGAGAGTCTCCCAGTCAGTATAAGAATGCACACACTTCTTTTTCCTTTAACAAGTACAGCGTGAGTGGTTTATAATATTTGGGCATTTATATTTTCTGACACATCTTGCAATTTTGACCCTGGTGGTCACTCTGTCATGTTCCATAATAATACTGAAGCTTATCTATGTAAGGAAATGTCTGGTCCAAAATTTGAACTGCAAAATGAAAAGTTACTCTTAACCACACTTACACATTACTGCTTGTCTTGCCTGAGATTTGTTGCATTTACTGTTGCAAAGATTTTTCAAAACACATTAGTTAAATGGAGCTGAAAATCATTCATGCATATTTTATGGAATAAATTACAGATATATCTCCAGTTGTAAGTTATAAAACATGTCTTTGCTTGGGCTATTAAAATATTCTGCCCCATTTAAAATAAGCCACATAATGAAACTGATGTACAGTAATAATTTGACAATTTTTATTAACATAAAGTATTTTAGCACAAAATGCATTTTGAAAATTTTTATGCATAAACTCTAGCACTTCTGTTCAATTATTCTCAGGAAATACAGAAATGAAGTTATATACAGTTATCTAAAACTGGGAAAAAAAGAGAGAATTTTAATTTTTTTAACAACCATGGAAACATATTTGCAAAAATTAGAGGGTAAGGTAAACACAGCTGGGCTGCCTGGAGTAGAAAGAAGCAAGACAAAATCATACAATGAAAAATACTATGTTCAAAGTCTATGTAACAGAGATTTTTCAAATTTACATTATAGACAGAAGAAAGATTTTAGAGTGTTTAATGTCTTAAACTGCCAGCTTATGTGATGCAGAAAACAGGTTGCTGACACTGAAGAGGAGCTTTTGATCACCAGGAAGAACTTGTATCAGTTCTGTTACTTAACTTGCATAATCACAGGGAATTTGTGTGCCTTATATTTGTAAGGCTCCAAAAAACTTCCTCAATGAGACTTTTTAAAGGGCTTAGAGTTGTTCATGTACTCTGAATCTGATGTACAAGAGAAACACCAACAAGATGTTCTCAAGAGGTCAAAACAACACAAAAGCTTTCCTTGCAACTTTAGAAAATCAAAGCACTTTGGCAAATGGTTTAGAACAGCATTCACTCAACATAGAACACTTCCCAAAGCATTAGCTCAGTCCATTCAACTTAGCAAACTCTAAGCCTGGTCGATTTTAAGTTACTCAAAAATTCCAAGGGAATTACAAGAGGACAAACAGAAAAGACATACAAAAGAAGAAACATAACTACCATTCCTGGTTCCAGCAGCATCCAGCTGATAGAATTTCCAAGAGGAGGATCAAGCTGTGCTTGCTTTGTGTCTTGCTTTAAATAATCCCTGGTCTGCCTGGGCCCTTCCCCAGGGGAACTTGTGATCATTTGCCCACTCAGGAGCTGGGTTGGGGCTCCAGAGGTGGGTGTGGAGCATTGCCTCTGGTGTGCCAGGGACTGGTGGCCACTGCAGGGCTGGGACAGAGGCCCTGGGTGGGGAGTGTGCAGGGCATGGCATCACCTCACCCATCTGACCTGCCCCTTCCCCCACACATGCACCCAAAATGTTTCAAGCCAGCAATCTTGTTATGAAATATGTGTCATAAAGCATGCTTTTTTCCTATACAAAGAATTTAAATTATTTGAGTAATGAAAACATCACAGAGTATGTTGACTTGTTCTGGTCCAGATCTAGAATAGCTGCTTCCTTTGGGTTATTTAAAATGAATACCATTGGCTCCTCTCAATACAACAGGTTTCTCTTGTACAGGAGAAACAGCCTCTCTGAATGTTGTCTTTGAATGGGTTGAGGGAAAAATTTATTATCTGTACATTTTGAAGGAACACTTGTGGGGCTGCCACCTATAAACAGAAGTTCAGTCCTGGGTTTTTAAGATTTCCCTAAAAACAAGTGCTCTTCATGTAAATAATAATAATAAAAAAAAAAAAAAAAGTTGGGATTTGGGTTTGTTTTTTTTTTTTTTTTAATTTAATTGGGGGTAACCGAAGCTGAGGTACAACAAGAAGATTGAGAGCAATAAACATTGATAAACAGGTGTGAGCAATAAATCTGATGGACATCTCTTGAACTGAGACAAGTTCTCTGACACACCCTTCAAGGCCTGCACGAAATGCAACAAATCTTGGATTTGTTGATATCTGCTGAATCCCATCAACTCTAAGTAGCCTTCCCTAAGCTACTGGTTATGGTGCCTTGCTTTGCTGAATCCCTCATGTTGCTGCATTGAAGATGGAGCCTTTTAAACCTGCTCATACTGTGCCCATAGAGCAGCTGGTCTGTGAAAGAACTGGTCTAGACATTAATTTCCATTTCACTTTAATCTTGTGCTGACCAGACTTCACAGTTTTAATACTGAAATATTTGCAGAGCAAATTGTGTACAGAGGTTGAACAGAGTTTGGAAAACAAGGTTTATTTAAATCGTTAGAAGTTAAACTGTGTCTTTGGATTCTTTCCCAGCCTTGCTGGTCAATATGGCATGGAATTTATAGCCTGAATTAAAAATAATTACTGGAATCCTGGAAATCATATGGCTTCAAGTCATATGTCTTGCAAATCAAAGCCTAATTAATTATGCCATTAAACAATTCTTATTGTCTAGTGACCAGCAAATGTATATTTTGAAAACCAAAACAAAATATGCTGTAAAATGAGCTTAAATTCTATTAGTTGCATTAAACAAAGACTTATAAACTGAAAACTGATGTTTTGGCTGGTTGCTATGAATAGTACTCCAAAACTGGATTTATAAGCCAGCAAGTTATCTGGCTGGGGATGGTTGCCAGCAATAATTTTGAAACAAGAATTTGAAATAGATGTAAATAAGATCCAAATACTGCAGACTACCCATTAAGGTGTGTATAAAAAGCTACAACATGAAGCATAAAGCCCTTATCTACTCTTTTATTATTTATTTTGTATAAACACACACACAAATCGTGCACACACTTGAGGAGATTTTTGTCAACATTACATGCTCACTATTTTAAGAACAGACTACAGCAGTCCATCCTGACCACATAAAGAGACCATATGAGGCCTTACCTAAACCTGCATCTCTTTTAGCAGATAGGAGTTTGCATGACTAGTTTTCAACAGATGATAAAAGATTTCCCAAGCCTGTAATTTGTGAACCCAAACCTTCACTTTCAAATGACTCATCCACAGATATACTTGTAGACAAAGGTAGCACAGCATAATATGACTAAATGCTTCTGTACAAAAATGTTACACTTGGAAAATCCCTGGCTCAGACTTACCAGGCTGAAGAGATATTGAGAAAGATCACTAACATGGCATTTTAATACAATTTTTATTTTTTTTAAATAAGATTTTTTCTGACCTTCTATGTGACTTTCTTCCTCTGCCCAGTTGTCTGGGCAGTAAAGGTAACCCTTGATAATTGCATAAGAAACACTTGTTCACCCCCTTCAATGCTGTCTTCAGAAATTCCATCTTATATTCTTCTCTATTTTTCCTTATTATTAATTAGAGTTGGTAAAAAGGCCAGGACTGTAATATAAGTTCTGATTGGAAATTCCCTTCCTTCTGCTCCAGGCATTAGGAAATTTTTAAATATTTGCTTTGGATTGAGAACATGAGTGTGGAGGAGCTCTGATGCAGCCTGGGAATGAAACAGTTTGGTGAGCAGTGTCGTGTGTTTGTCTGTAACCAGATGGGAGGAAATTAGTAAGGAGAATGGTCTTTAGGAACAGAGGTACTACACAAATGTTGTGGTACCACATAGAAAAGAGATGTGTTTTCTGTGGGAAGGTGTATTGTACCTATGGATAAACTGCCCTTTACTGATCTCACCTTAAATTTCTCCTGCTCATATAAATTTTTGTATTTTCCGGAATTCCTTCTGAAACAGAGCAGCGCAGCATCATTGCTGGTTCTAGCCCCTGCTATAAAACCACAGTCCCTGAATACTTAACAATACAATACAGTAGACATCTACTGTGGGATGTTGAAGCTTGAGAAGGAGAAAGATTGAAGTGTGTTACTTTCTTGATTGAAATTCCATTGGTATCATCCATAATGCCATGTCCTCAGAGAGTAACCAATGAGATTGCAGAGTAATGCCTTTGTCACATATCAACCAGAAGTGCAGAAATTTAGTGGAATGGGCCATAGAAGTAGTTTTTTGAGGCTGTGATCATCATGTGGGACAGCTTTCTTGGCATTTCAGAGGCAATTTGATTTCCATGAGTGTTGTCAATGTCATGCTACTTCCCATTTCTGTACATCATTTACTCATTGGGCAAAAACTTCCTCTTTAAATGCAGAGTTGCTGCCTGCTCAAGTGTGCTGTGCTGGTGGGATAATGAGGGTATCTCATTTCCTGCCCTAGTTGCAGCAGGAGCCTTTGTCCTGGAATCATTCCCTTTTGTTAACCCAATAGGTGCCAAATTACTTGGAATGAAGGATTAAAGATATCTCAAACTGTTTGCTAGGCTTAGCCAGGTGGAGCACAGCATATAGGTAATTAATATAGTAAAATGTTTCCTTCAAAATATTTGTCCACAGCCCCTGTAGATCCAGAGTAGTTCCATGCATGGACCAAGAAAGGAAAAATAATGGATGCAGCTGCAGCCTTTCCTTCTCCATCTGACAGAGGTTTGTCTTGAACAGTTAAGATGAAGTTTCATGCTCCTTTTTCACATTTTCCAAACCAACATGTTAAAGAACCTCTCTACAGCCGTGTTAGGCCAGTTATTTCTTCATTAACTGGTGGCTGTGTTGAATCATTTACTGGGAGACTCCACAGAGAGGTCACTGTTCAGCTGTTCCTCTAGCAGTGTCCTCTGATTTCCTTCTTTGCCTCTGGCAAGATAATATCTCACAGGCAGAAAATATTTTTTTTCTTCACATCAGGATAATATGCACATAAATATGTATAAATATGCCATCCTCGGTGCTCAAACCATCTGTACAAGTGTCACCACAAGAGCTATTGGTAGCTTTTTTGTATGTCTCTTTATTTATTTACAGTCTGAATAAAGCATTACATTCCAGTGTGACTTCTAATTAGCAGAGCAGCAGTTACTCACTATTGCTTTGCTCTGGCCTGTTATCAGCTTAGTCCTGAGAGAGCAAAGCCATTTGTGGATGTACCAACTTACCAGGTACTGCAACTTGCCTAGGAGTTGCAAAGTATTGAAAGTCATCTTTAAGGAGTCTGCTCAAACTTAGCCCATCTTTGCTGGTTGTCAATTTACAGGCAATATTGATAGTGGGCAGTTCATCAAGGGGCTCCTTAATGAGAAGAAGAATATCACACAGTTCCCAGAGGCATTTATAAGCCTTGATCTGAAATGATTTATGTTAAGTCTTCATTGTTATTAAGTCTGTCTCATTTGGTTTTAGGTCATCTGCTGTAAAGAGACCATATGAGGCCTTACCTAAACCTGCATCTCTTTTAGCAGATAGGAGTTTGCATGACTAGTTTTCAACAGATGATAAAGATTTCCTAAGCCTGTAATTTGTGAACCCAAACCTTCACTTTCAAATGACTCATCCACAGATATACTTGTAGACAAAGGTAGCACAGCATAATATGACTAAATGCTTCTGTACAAAAATGTTACACTTGAAAATCCCTGGCTCAGACTTACCAGGCTGAAGAGATATTGAGAAAGATCACTAACATGGCATTTTAATACAATTTTTATTTTTTTAAATAAGATTTTTTCTGACCTTCTATGTGACTTTCTTTTCCTCTGCCCAGTTGTCTGGGCAGTAAAGGTAACCCTTGATAATTGCATAAGAAACACTTGTTCACCCCTTCAATGCTGTCTTCAGAAATTCCATCTTATATTCTTTCTATTTTTCCTTATTATTAATTAGAGTTGGTAAAAAGGCCAGGACTGTAATATAAGTTCTGATTGGAAATTCCTTCCTTCTGCTCCAGGCATTAGAAATTTTTAAATATTTGTTTTGGATTGAGAACATGAGTGTGGAGGAGCTCTGATGCAGCCTGGGAATGAAACAGTTTGGTGAGCAGTGTCGTGTGTTTGTCTGTAACCAGATGGGAGGAAATTAGTAAGGAGAATGGTCTTTAGGAACAGAGGTACTACACAAATGTTGTGGTACCACATAGAAAAGAGATGTGTTTTCTGTGGGAAGGTGTATTGTACCTATGGATAAACTGCCCTTTACTGATCTCACCTTAAATTTCTCCTGCTCATATAAATTTTTGTATTTTCCGGAATTCCTTCTGAAACAGAGCAGCACAGCATCATTGCTGGTTCTAGCCCCTGCTATAAAACCACAGTCCCTGAATACTTAACAACACAATACAGTAGACATCTACTGTGGAATGTTGAAGCTTGAGAAGGAGAAAGATTGAAGTGTGTTACTTTCTTGATTGAAATTCCATTGGTATCATCCATAATGCCATGTCCTCAGAGAGTAACCAATGAGATTGCAGAGTAATGCCTTTGTCACATATCAACCAGAAGTGCAGAAATTTAGTGGAATGGGCCATAGAAGTAGTTTTTTGAGGCTGTGGTCATCATGTGGGACAGCTTTCTTGGCATTTCAGAGGCAATTTGATTTCCATGAGTGTTGTCAGTGTCATGCTACTTCCCATTTCTGTACATCATTTACTCATTGGGCAAAAACTTGCTCTTTAAATGCAGAGTTGCTGCCTGCTCAAGTGTGCTGTGCTGGTGGGATAATGAGGGTATCTCATTTCCTGCCCTAGTTGCAGCAGGAGCCTTTGTGCTGGAATCATTCCCTTTTGTTAACCCAATAGGTGCCAAATTACTTGGAATGAAGGATTAAAAATATCTCAAACTGTTTGCTGGTCTTAGCCAGGTGGAGCACAGCATCTAGGTAATTAATATAGTAAAATGTTTCCTTCAAAATACTTGTCCACAGCCCCTGTAGATCCAGAGTAGTTCCATGCATGGACCAAGAAAGGAAAAATAATGGATGCAGCTGCAGCCTTTCCTTCTCCATCTGACAGAGGTTTGTCTTGAACAGTTAAGATGAAGTTTCATGCTCCTTTTTCACATTTTCCAAACCAACATGTTAAAGAACCTCTCTACAGCCGTGTTAGGCCAGTTATTTCTTCATTAACTGGTGGCTGTGTTGAATCATTTACTGGGAGACTCCACAGAGAGGTCACTGTTCAGCTGTTCCTCTAGCAGTGTCCTCTGATTTCCTTCTTTGCCTCTGGCAAGATAATATCTCACAGGCAGAAAATATTTTTTTTCTTCACATCAGGATAATATGCACATAAATATGTATAAATATGCCATCCTCGGAGCTCAAACCATCTGTACAAGTGTCACCACAAGAGCTATTGGTAGCTTTTTTGTATGTCTCTTTATTTATTTACAGTCTGAATAAAGCATTACATTCCAGTGTGACTTCTAATTAGCAGAGCAGCAGTTACTCACTATTGCTTTGCTCTGGCCTGTTATCAGCTTAGTCCTGAGAGAGCAAAGCCATTTGTGGATGTACCAACTTACCAGGTACTGCAACTTGCCTAGGAGTTGCAAAGTATTGAAAGTCATCTTTAAGGAGTCTGCTCAAACTTAGCCCATCTTTGCTGGTTGTCAATTTACAGGCAATATTGATAGTGGGCAGTTCATCAAGGGGCTCCTTAATGAGAAGCAGAAGCATATCACACACAGTTCCCAGAGGCATTTATAAGCCTTGATCTGAAATGATTTATGTTAAGTCTTCATTGTATTAAGTCTGTCTCATTTGGTTTTAGGTCATCTGCTGAAATTATCCCTCACATATAAAATGTACTTCTGTCACAAACTGGGCTTTTCTTAATCACATTTTATAAATTACCCATTTATTGTCTCTTTTTTTGTCATCTCATGCATTATAGACTTGTTTTTTTTTTTTTCCAATTTATTTTTTCCCCCTGAAAATGCTTATTTGAAGAGCAAAACATCAGCAATGATGGAATACCAGGCTGATTGACAAAGATCTCCACAATGACTCATCAATAAGTGTGTGGCTAAATAAAATCAGAAATTTCAAAAGAAATAGGGAATATACAGCAGTTTAATTGACAGGAGAAGGACCACATCTGTTTGAAGCTCTATGATGTGGATGTCTGTAGGCTTCCAAATGACTTTTGCAATTTGTTATCTTTATAAATTACTTGAATGGACTATAAACAAGTCAGATGGACTAGGAAGGCAATAATGAGAAGAGGAATGACTGCACTTCAAGTGTCAAGAAAGTTTCAGTGTTGTCTTTGTATTATGGCTGATACCTAGGAAATATAACTTATTCTACATAAACATTCGGCTCTATTAAAAAATAAGAAGAAGGAGGAAAAAAACCAAAATAAAACTAATGAAGGAAATGCGGCTTTCAAAATAGGATCTGGGAGAAAGGAACGATGATTTTCTTTTAAGTAGCACTTTGATTATTTGGAAAGATAATTCCTTGATATGTCAACATACTGTATCTTCCATTAGATAAGCATCATGCTTTCACATCATTTTCACTTAAAATAAACACCTAAGCTTTCTTTCCCCCATAGCTGCATATTTTAATATTTCTGAAAATTAAAATAATGAAAAACACGCATAAACACCTGTCCTGTTTTGAAACCAGTGTCTCTTTCGTTATTCAGCAGAACCATTCCCCAGAATTCCTGCAGGTAAAACCAATGCTTGCACATAAACCTTTGCAGCTATTTCCAACATACAGAACTTAGTTCCTGGTAGCTTAATTCCTGGTAGCCCCATGTCTGGAAAAAAATAGGGCAGCTCAAGCAAATGATGAAAAGTTACCTGGCCAAATACACACTACCTATAATCTAAACTTTATCTATGTTGTATGTTTTTTTAATTAAATGTTTTAAATTGTAGAATTTCCTGCAGAAATTTCAAATAGGATAGAAAAAAAAATCACACTGATATATAGAAGGAAACAAGAGAAAAAAAAGTGGAGTCAGTTGTGATATTCCCCTTTTTCAATAGAAGTGAATTTTCTTCTATTCCTCTTTGTCAATAGCAGAACTCCTACTAGCACATAAAGGGCCAGGATTCTATCCCTGGACTCCATATTTTATGGAAGGAAGTAGAAGAAGTATAAGTGAAAAATAAACAAATATATTTTCATGCTAAAAAAATCTAACTTTCTACTAAGAAAAAGCAATGATATTTCTTCATCCTTCTTTGTCACATTATAAGTTCAGGCATAACCAGCTTAGAGATGTACTTGTTTGTTTTCCCTTATTTCTGATATTTTACAGGAAAAACATAATAGCTGTAAGATTTATGAAAAGCATAATTTTTAATTTCATGCTGATGGAGTAAAAAAAAACTCTTTTCTATTGGCGAGTTGATGTCCAACGTCTTGTAGGAGAGTTACTGAACATGAGAACACATGAAAACCAGAGAAGAGAATTCTGGGAGGAAGGTAAAGGGTTGTCCAAAAACTAAGAGTACTTTTTTGAGAAAACAGAAGCAATCTCTTCATACAGAAGAGGGATGAGAAATAGGGGTCATAAAAGTGAAAGCATAATGTAATGCTGAAATACTCTAAATGCTGTTCCAATGAATTCAGCAACTAGAACTTATATTCACATTTATTCCTGAAGCTGTAAGATCTCAGAAAAAAATTATAGTGGCTATGTATTTTAAATTTGGATTGGAAATTTTAAGACATATATTTTCATAGCAGGGCTTACCTACCTTGACTGCAGTGAGAAAAAATATTTTTAAACTCTCACAGGCTATATAAAAGAAAGAATAAGGGTTAGTTTATCCAATAATAATGTGTCTTGTTAGGAAAGGAGCATGGTCATCATCCTAAATCCTCAAAGAAGGAGCTGAAACTAAGCTTTTGAAATAAATAATGAACAGAGATCATGACCAAAACTGACTTATTATTGGAAATTTCATTTTCTGTCCATTGAAATAAATAAATAAAAATTTTTCTTTTTTTTTTTTTTTTTTTTTTCCTCACCCCAGAAAGTCCAGTTTAGTCAGATTGCTGTTCTCAAATCCCTAATTGCTGTGCTCCTTGGAGAAGGACTTCTGGGCTAAACCAATTCCAGAGTGTTCTGCAGTAAAGTGCACAGACCCAGAGTCCACAAAGACAAAAAGTCTTCCTTCTAGTTTTAGAAAAATCCCATACTCCTAAACTCCTATATTTGAAGTCCACTATGGTTTTAAAGTAACTAAAAAAGAAAACTTCAATAAAGTTTGTTCTCATTTCTTTATTTTCTTAAAGACAAATGAAAATACTCCTACCACAGAGGAATGGGAAAGAAAAAAATTTTTGTTGTCTTTTCATTTCAGGACAAATTTAAAACAAAAGTAGTCAGAATTTCCAGTCAAGCAGAATTTCCAGTTTCCAGCCAGCTCACAGCAGGAGCTGGTTATTAAATTCCATTAGGCAAGTGTGCTTTCACATCCTTGAAAGCACTTTTTCCTCTGGAACATCCAGCTGTCAGAAAAGTTGTCATTTAGCCCAGGGCCATGATATGTATTGCTCCACAGTGATAATCTGCTTTGCTTTTGTGAACTTTAAAGAGTTCTGCTACCATTTTGACAAGATTTGTCATATTTATAATACTTCTATGCAACTTCTATGGAATTTTCTGTGTGTTTTCATGCAAAATGCAATATGCTGTTATGACTATCATGTCCAGATTTTGTCTTTTGGCATAGTTAGTGTTTGTTTGGATTTTGTGTCCTCTCTTCATTTACATTTTTGTTTGTAATGTTGGGTCTTACAAGTTAAACAATTAATGGCTTGTGGGTCTTTTTGCATTTATTAATCTACAATTTACAGAAGAAATGAAGTTATAGTCTTGGATTGTGTCATTTGCGTGCATCACAGCAAGTGTAAAATGTACATAAATTTCTACAGAATAAGTGCTTAGACATTGATTTCATTTTCCATGTTAAGTGCTTTGATAATTAAAAATAGGATTCTCCATCTGCTGAAATTTGTTATGGCTATGGCTCTAATATAAAATCAGTCCATTATTTTAGGATATATTTGGCTGTATAACCACAGGACATTATTGTTAGTAGCATATAAACTATTCAATTAATTTGAAGCTAATTCATTAAAAGAAAGATTTTGTAAATTGGAAAATAAAAAATACAGTTTCAATTTAACCAGATAATATTTTTTTTATTTTCCCTTCTTATTACAACTAGATAAAGTTTTGTTTCCTTTTTCTTTGTTTTAAACTTGTTTAAACTAAAGTTTCTTTTTCATAAAATGTATAAGATAAAAGATTTTCTTTTCACTTATTTTTTTCCAGTCCCACACAGATTTTTAGTATCATGCTTTTATATCTATTCCTTTATTTTATTGCAATCACTTTTTCCTTTTCCCTACATTAAGCAAATGTCATATCTTAGGAAAATTGAAACCTTTCTGCTAGGGTGGAATTAAACTTAATGTGGTGTTCTCTGTTGAGCAGCAGTTAGTCCATAAAGGACACAAAGAAACTACAGAATTTTTTTTTTTTAAGTAATTAACATCCCATCCCAAACATTAGGGTATTAAAGTAACAAGGTATACAAGAGTCATTATCACAGCAACTTTGCCTAAATGTTATGAGGCTTTCTGAAACCTTTATGTCTGTTTTGAGGGGCTTTAGATGATGCAAGATTTTTTACTATAGGCATGCATTGTAGTTTTGTGTATGTTTCTGCAGTCTGACCCTGGAGACAAATCACAATTTCAGTCTCAGACTAGTATTAAAATGAACATATGTGATAAAAAAAATGCTGGGAAGTTTAGAATGCTACTGACTCTCAGTATGAGCTGCTAGCACTATTCAGTGATACAAGTCTGAAAAATTTTTGTGTGGTATATTATTTTGAATTTACCACAAAACCAGCTTTTCAGCCTGGTTTCCCCATAAATACTGAATGTCAGATGGAGCTGAAAGCTATATTTATTATGTCTAAAGGCACCTGTGCTGGAGTATGAATGGTTTGCCTGTTGGTAGGTTTACAAAGGTAAATTTTTATATTTTATTTTCTTCAGTATGAGCCCTCTAAAGATTCAGGTATTGTAAATCAGAGATTTAACGGAAAAGTTCAGTACCAAGGATGTGATAAGATGATAGGAAAATGAAATCATTATATAAACAAAGCCACATACATTCAGTGTCCAGTTTTTTTTTTCCTATTGTGTGTTACCAACTGAACATCAGTGAAAAGATATAGTCTGTCAGAGCAGCCATAAAGGTGACCTGTTTATAATGGGGAAAATTACTGACAGAAGACATCTACTAAAATGCTGACAGACCAAACCTCTGCCAGTGTAGGAACTGCTAGCCTGAGTATCTGGAACATCCTTGACAAGCACAAGTGGGAGCTTGGGTTGGCCTTGATAGGTACAGCTGGGGCTCTGCAGCATGCTTGATAAGCACAGAAAAAAGAAACTGCCATAACCTGCAGAACAAAGAAACTGTTATAACCTGCAAACTGACCTCCTAAGAAAGCAGAACTCAGCAACAACTCAGTGGTGTCCTATGCCCAGTTATGTATTCATATTAAAGATATAAAAGTAAGTCATTGTCTTCCCAAAATGAGCTTTTCTCTCCAATAAATACTCCTGTGCGAACCTAACTACACACTAGCTTTGTCCCCATTCTCTGGGAGCAGCTGAATGGACTGTACTGATAATAATTTGAAGGAAAAATATCTATATAGATATGCGTATAAATAATTAAGCAACTTGTTCTTGACTATTGGCAATTCACAATAGCATACAAATATGTATATATATTTAATTGTGCATGTGTTTATATATATACATTATATATATATATATATATATATATATATGCACTTGCTTTAATAATCATAAGTGCCTATCAACACATTATCATGACCAACTTGTGGGATGGGAAACCCCTGCAGATCAAGGCTCTCACAGTTACATGCTCACAAAGGAAACAGCCTTAATGGTTAGCTGTTAATGTTAAGAAATAGCAAATCATCTCTTGCAATTTCTAATCTTCATGGTTTCTAATGTTATTCTTTGCCTTATTAAAATGATTAACATAACAAGAGCATCTTGCCAAACACTTTAATGGGAATAGAAGTATCTTTGGTTTTGTTAAAACATCTTAGTCCTCATTTGTCATAAATTTTCTTTGTCATGATTTTGGACAAAATTCATACCCAAATTAATGGTCTTTGCTTTGAGATATCACTCCAGAGTAGAATTTAATGCTCTATAACTAGCAATATTTGCATTTCTCTGTTCTCATCTGTCTATGTACATAAACATACCCATAAACAATATTTTGCTATTGTTTTGTATTATTTTGTATTATTATATATTATTTGAATTTGTATTATTTTTCTATATTTGTATTGCTTTTTTTATGGGGACAAGTGTATAGATATTACAGAATCATAGAATCGTTTAGGATGAAAAAGACCATTAAGATCATGGAGTTCAACCATTAATCCAGCACTGTCCATCACTAAACCATGTCCCTAAGTGCCACATCTACATGTACTTTAAATATTTCAGGGATGTTGATTCAGACACTTCCCTGGACAGCCTGATCCACTGCTTGACCACCCTTTCAGTAATGTTCCCTAATATTCAATCTAATCCTCCCCTAGAACAAGGGAGGATGCCCTTGTCCTGTTGTTTTGTATTTGGGAGAAGAGATTGACCCACTCTTTGTAACACCCTCCTGTCAGGCAGCTGTCGAGAGTGATAAGGTCACCTCTGAGTCTCCTTTTCTCCAGGATAAAAACCCCCAGCTCCCTCAGCTGCTCCCCACAGGACTTGTGCTCCAGCCCCTTTGCCAGCTCCATTGCCCTTCTCTAGACACACTCCAGCACCCCAATGTCCTTCTTGTAGTGAGGGGTCCAGATCTGGACACAGCACTTGAGGTGTGGCCTCACCAGTGCCAAGTACAGGGGGACAATCCTTGCCCTGGTGCTGCAGGCTGAACATTGCTGTTACAGGCCAGGATGACAAAACAAGATTTATTAAAAAAAAAAAAAAATCCAACCCCATAAAATAATGACATGAACTATCTTGTTATCTATGTGACATTGAAACACCCTACCTGAATTTATTTTATTGAAAATTTAAATAGAAAAAACAAAACCAGCAAACCCCTCCCAAAATGAAAATAGTCTAAAAGGTCCATTTGTTCTAGAAACCTTAACAGAAAACAAGAATTTCCTATATAAGTGTCACTTCAGCCACAAGAGTAATTTAGAACTAATTGTAAGGGCATTCTGAAAGAAATTAAACCAAATTGTATTTTCTAACAGTCAAAGAAGCATAGAGAAGAGTATTTAAACAAAAAGCATTAAAATAAAACTTATTTAAACATATCTAGTCCATTATGGCTAGAAATTGAACAAAAGACTTTTGCATCAAAAAGCTAATCTGAGGGACCTGTGCTTTCTTTCATAATCTGGCCCACAAAATATACAAAAGCTGATTTTTTTTTTTATTCTGTGTCCTGTCCTTGTTTCCATGAATAAATGTTTTTTTGTTTTTTTTTTTTTTTTTTTTTTTGCTGTCACACCCACAAATGACAGCCAGGACACCTGCCATGAAAAGGAATTTTCCACATTGTCCCAGTACAATTCCATCAGCACAGGCCACATTGCACACATAACTTCCTGACTTTCACCATTACCTGTCTTCATCCCTAGCATCATTCACTATTTCTCTCTCACATCTACCACAGTATGTCTCAATCCCAGCTCAGAAGCTATTCACATTTTCCATTTGAAACTATCCGAGTCTTGTGCAGAAGTCTGTTTTGACCTCATTCATCCTGGTGTGAGTTGCCTCAAACTGTATCTTCTCTTAGGATCCAGAAGAAATGAAAAATATGGTGGCAATAGCAGTGGTCTGGAATGATGGGCACAAGGAGGCCAGAGTCTGTGGGAGACAAGTCTGCACTGTGCACAGATTGAATAAGAGAAAATGAAATTAAAAGCATTTTTACACCAAAAGGTCTGAAACACAGATCTTAAAAGTATAGGATCTATAGACTAGACTAGGCTAGAGTAGACTAAAATAGAACAGAACAACCCAGAACAGTTCCAGTTGGAAGAGACCTACAGTGATCATCTTAGTCCAATTTCCTGTCCACGACAGAGCTGATCAAAAGTTAAAGCATATTATTAAGGGAATTGTCAAAATGCATCTTTGGCACTTTCAGACTGGGGACATTGAGCACCACTCCAGTAAGGTTGCTCTGTGTGTCTGACCATCTTCTCAGTAAAGAGATGCTTCCCAATATCTAACCTGAAACTCCTGTGGTGAAGCTTTGAGCCATTTCAATGCTTATTTTCAACTATAATGTACAAGACCAGTCGGTAAACCTTGGCTCCAGAAGGAAGTACCTCATTTGTGGATTGGTGGGTTTTTATGTGTTGTTAGGCTTGCCTTAAATGTTCTGGAATCCATCTCTTTGTGGCAGATCACCTCTATCATGTAAGAGCTGTTGCCACTGGAGTTGATCAAGTGTACAGGCCCATCTCAAAATAGATTAAGGAGAGTATCAGAGGAGCCTAATCTAATCTGCTGCTGTTCACTCTGAGTTCAGAACAGACCAAGTTCACAACCTTCACAGCATTCTACATATGTTGTCCTTTAGTCAGGAGACACTGTCATGCTTGCTTGCCTTGTTCTGTGGACAAGGTAAAAATCCGAGTTTCCAATGTTTCCTGTAGCATTCCAGGGATATCAGAGAGGAATCAAGGTCATCTGTAACTGCTCTGTAACACGGGTTCATTAGTCACATACTCAAATTGCTTTTACTTTAGTGAGTGTTCACGAATTTGGGAGCAAGATTTGACCTCTGATGTGATTTGTACAAATTGTAGCTCATTAATTCTTTGTCTCACTGAGAGCTAAATATGTTTAGGTAAAAGTAAAAGGCAAGAGTACTAACAAGTTCTCCTGCAACTACCACTGTCACAGCTCCTTAGAAGATTGCAAGCATGTGCCTTGAAAAAGGCTGAATGGAAAAATCTGAGCCAGATTAATAAAGTTATAATAAATCACACTTGTTGGAACATTTTGTCAAGCAGGAAGAGTCTTTGTCATGGTGATCCATGATTTGAACAAGAATTCTGCGGAATTGATCTGACACAGATGACTTTAAAATGTGTCTAAATGGTGGTGAGGAACATCAGGGAGATACATGAATCAGGGAACTTAAATCTAGGTGACATGCTAAGTGAACCTTGTGGAATCTTGTGCCCTTTCAGCTGGGAATTATGAAGGTCGAACTTTATGGCAGCAGTCCCAATGATTTATGGACAGTTTGATTAAGAAAAGCAGACCAGAAAAGAAAGGAAGTTCACCACAGAACTGGCACGTGTAAGCAGATTATAATGTAAAATACCACAGATGACAATGTGGTGGGAAATTCAGAGCACCTATGCCCATCTGCTATGATTTTATATTTTAGTTGATTTTAGGTGAATCAAGCTTATTTCAACTGAACTAATTTAATTATTGAGCTCAGTTAGTGCTCTATCAAATCTTAACACAAGTGAAGTGTGCTTCATACAAAGGAAAGAATCTGGAGGGGAACCAAACAGGATGAAATTTAGCTATTTTTATCCTAAGTATTTTGTCTAGTCTTGGTCTTTGAGCCTTGTGCTAGCACCAGGAGAAGCAGAGAAACTTTTCTGAAAACCTGTAAGTGCTTACTAACTCTTCTCTGTCTTACTGCTCCCAGTCCTTCACTATTGCTCTGTTGATTCCTCACAGCTCCCCTAATCTTCCTGATGTCTCTTCCTCTTGAAATGGATTTTCATTGTCACAAAATGGAAAGTCATTGATGCATTGAAGCATTAAAGAAAAATATTTTTTTTGTAAATTTCCTACTAGATGCAGGGAAATTCTGCCTACATAACTGATGTTGAATGAGCTCTGAAATTCACACACTCTATTCTAGAGTGGTCTCGAGACACTGACCATGTCCATACAAAGTGAGAGTTTTAAGACATTTTCTACTTTGACTCCCAGATATGAAATTATAAGGAAGTTTGTTCAGTGTCATCCAGGACAATCAAGAGTCCTTTATCCTTGCTGATAATCCTTTGAGCCATCTGATCCTTCAAGAATTTCTTTCTTAATACAAGGGCTCAAAATATCATTTCTGCTTTATACACAACAGAAGTTTGCTATAAATTGAAATGGAATCTCATAGTCCATTGGTACATTTGACTGTAAATCATGGTCTGAATTATACTGTTCATATAAATTTTTCAGACCACAGGTTTGAATTTAAATCCCTGAGATGTATCTTATTATACATAATCAGATGCAGTGCTTTTTGGTTCTGTGTTGAATAACCTGTTTGTGGAATTGCAGTATTGCAACCTTAATCTTTCAAAACAGCACTTGCTTCTAATAAAAAAGCCAAAACAACTTGGATTTTTAGTTAAGCCTTTTTTTTGAGCATAGCAGAATTGCTGAAGATGGAAGAGACATCCTAGTCCAGCCCTGTGCTCAGAGCTGGGGCAGCTACAACAGGTTGCTGGGGGATGTGTCAAGTGAGGTTTTCTGTACAGAATAGATGGGGACTTTGTGGCCTCTCTGGACAAACTGTTCCAGTATTTGACTTATCTCACAGTTTCTTATATTCAGATAAAATTTTATTTTAATTTGCATCCATTGCCTCTTGTCAGTGGTCACTACTATGAGGGTTGGACACCATCTTCTTTAATACTTTCCACTCTGTATTGGTAACACATTGATAAGATCCCTCTGGAACCTCACTTCTCCAGACTGAACTGTCCCAGCTCTTTCAGCCTTTTTTCAGGTGACAGATACTCTAATCCTGTTGTCAATCTCTGTGACTCTTCAATGGAGCACAGCACATTGCTCCAGTATTCCTTTGCCTTTCTTGTCCTGGAGCCCAGAACTGGACCCCACACTCCAAGTGTGTCTTACTAGTGCTGAGTAGAGGTGAAGGATCACTTCTCTACCTACTGACAAGGCTAATAGAGCTGATGTGGCTGCTTGCCTTGATTGCTGAAATGTACATGCTGGCTCATGTACAGCCTGGTGCCTGCTGGCATCACTAGGGTGTCAAGCAGTTTTCCAGTTGGCTGGAGCTAGCCAGTACTAGCTAGTACTGGTATCCGAGGTTGTTCTTCCCCAGGTGCAAGAGTCAGCATTTCCCTTTGTTGAACTTGATGGGGCTCCTCTACCCATTTCTCCAACCTCTCTAAGTACCACTGAGTAGCAGCATGACCCTCTGGTACATGAGTCTCTTCTCTCAGCCTGGCATAATTTCAAAACTCAGTGAGGATTTTCCTGATTCCATCTTACAGATTGTTAACGAATAAATTTAAAGTATTGTTCCTTCTACAGGGATCATACCATTAATGTTTGGCTTCCAACACAAAACTGTGCCACACTATTGAGGTATTTTCAAACTTCTGAGCCTTCCAAGTCAGAAGGTTTCATTCTTTTAAATTTTCTCCCTGGACATTTTAGAGCAGTGAGGACTACTCATTTCCTCTTGCTTCTTCCTTTCTTCCAATTATAGTATAAGCTTGTGAAATAGCAAAACTAAAAATTTGCCTGGTACATCTTTTTAATATTGGGAGTTACAATTCTATGTGAGAAAAAACATTGTTCTTTCAGCCAGAGAATCAAAGAAAAAGAAGCCAAATCGTTCATTGGTCCTAGTAGACAAAATACAGCTCCAGCATTGAAATGGAACGATCATTAAATCCATGAGTAGAAGTCATATTTTCTACTCCTCCAGGAAGGGTCTGATTGCCAGAATGCATTAACAGCCTGAAAGGAGGTTGTAGGAGGTGAGTTTCAGTCTCTTTTCCCAGGTACCGAGTGACTGGACCAGAGGAGATGGCCTCAAGTTATTTGGAATGAGGTTTGGGTTGGCTATTAGCAAAAAGTCCTTCACTGAAAGAATGGCTAGGTGTTGGGTCAAGCTGCCCAGGGAAGTGCTGGAGTTGCTATCCCTGGAAGTATTCAAGATATGTAGATATGGCACTTGGGTATATGGTTTAGTGTTGAACATGGCAGTGTGGGATTAATGATTGCATTCTATTGTCTTTTAAGTCTTTTTGCCAGCCAATTGCAAACAATTCTGTGACTCTGTTTAAACCCTTTCCAACAGATGGCAGTCTACAGTTATACTTCAGAGTTCCTTTTGTCTTTTCTATTGGTGAGCAAAACAAGATGATGCTTTGTGCATAAAGCAGTGTATAAGTAAGTAGAGTCACTGCTGTGCCTATCAGGGTAACTCTTATGATACATGGAGGTAACACAATGGAAACTGCAGTTTAAAAATCCAATTTATCTTGCTGTGAATGGAATTGCATCCACTACAGGCAGCAATTAGTTCTGTTCTATAACACTCTTACAGAAATGTGACATTGAAAAACTGCAATCTACTAAGCCTGAGATCAGGGAGTTTAGAAAAATGTTAATTCCTGGTATGCAAAGAAGAACAAAGAATTTTTTACCAACTGCAGCCAAAAGGTCAGATTGCAACTGCTGAGGTAATGAAGCAAAAGCTTCTTTCATCTTCAGTTGCTTATACTGTTTATAAAAGCAGATTATTCTCTGGATACTTATTTCTCTCAGCACTGAGTTTCTGTCACAACTGAATTATGGATAGATCTACTTTAAGTCTATACCTCCATACCAGTGTCTATAGCCCTAAGACTGATAAACAAATGATAAACGAACCTGGTGTTGAAGTAGTTGAACACTTTTTTTTTCCCTCTGCTTTTGCAAGCGTAAAGTAGACAGTTCCCTCATAAAGTAAATATATATCACCAATCCTCTTGAATCTTTAGCATGTTAATGTTCAGGTAAGAATTTCATGCCTACATTTAAGACAGTGAATGATGGGATTATGTATCAGGTCTTATAAACTGATTACCTACAATAAAAGGACATGGGGCTTAAGAGTATAATAATTTACTTGTACTCTCATATTTTTGTCTGCATATGAGCAAGCAGAGATTAACTTCTTTTTTAAAGAATGGGTTTATACATTTTTCATTCCTTTCCCTCTTCCTAAATTCATGCCCAGAGTAATTTCTGAAGGCAGGCAGAAACATATCATAACAGTCATTGTGCTCAGCAGACCTAGGTGATGAGGACTGTAAGAGCTTATGTCTTCCACTCATAACACTTAGAAATTGTGCCATTTGTTTTCCCTGGGAAAATTAATTACCAAAATATGGTGTTAGTCAGGGCTCCTATACACTTTTACCTTAGATTAACTTGCAATTTGAGAATTATTTTTTTTAATTGGAAAGTATTATTCAGAACTCATTTTTTTTTTCTCCCTGAGAACATCAGAGAAATGTTCATAACCAATATTTAGAGGATTGTATATTGTTATTTTCTACCCCTGAATGAAAATGCATGCCTGAAGGAAGGAATCATGTAGATATGGCCTGCATCCATGTCACATGACTCAGAAATATGCCCTTATCCATCCAATGCTGAGGCAGAAGTACTTTTGCTCCTCATTTCCCTTCAGTTTGAACCTGTCAAGAATCCCTACTGTAGTCACCCTCTTCGAGATTAAAAGGCATTGTAACATGGAGAGCAGTGTTTGCCCAAGAAACTGTGTCAAAATATTTAAACCAGGTCCATTTCTTTGCACAGAGAAAGATTATTTCATCCTGTTTTAGTTAGTGCCTGTAATAAGTAAATATTATGAGTCTGAGAGAGTCTGTACGGATACTAACTTTTACTCCCTACATATATTTTCTAGTCATAAGTCCTAAAGGGGGAGGGGGGGGGTTTGGAGAGTTATTTGAAAAACTGAGAAAGGGTGAGGAAGATGGATTGCATCAGGAGCATCATATTTTGTGACCTTTCCCCCCAGGGTTCCAAGGGCATAATGTAAATATTTAGGAAAAAATCAGGCTTTCACAAACCTCATCCTGGAAACATTGGGAGGAGTCACATTATCTTTCTTTGCTTCACCTAGAAAAAACAAAGCACCTGCAGACAATAACAAGTAATGACTGTGATTTACTTATCCTATTACAGATAGACAAAGACATGTCATGAATTCCATAGTGGAAAGGTCTGATCGATTCATTTAAAAATAAGCATTTAATAACTTTTAATAATTTAATAACACGGTAGATACCTTTTTGTAACTGAGAAATATCCATATAAAGTTGGCAAACAACACCAAACCCAAAAGTTATTCATATTTCTGGCTTTCCAGCTGAGACAGCCTGAGGAATCTGGAGCAGTATTAAAGACCTGTGGATGGGCAACCAAGTAAAGCTGGAAATATTTACTATTCTTCCTAACAAGTAAAGCCTTGTAGATGCCTTAAAAATAATTTCTGTGCGACTAAAGATAGATCCAATCCACTCAGAGCTCTCACACATCACATAGGTTTGTAATGTGCTAGCACCTCTGTTCTGCAATTCATAATTATGGAGAAGGCAGCTGCAGATCTGGCTTAACCCTTTTGAAAGAGTGGTGCCTATCTTGCATCCACAATCCCACAAAGCCTGTTGGGAGGTCTAATCCTATACCTTTCCTAAAGGAGACAGAAGTGTGCCCATAATTCAGCACATAACAACTGCAGTGGCCGAGGCAGTGCAGGGAGCTTCAAAATAAATGTGGAGCTTGAGTGATATCATTTTATTTCAGTTGGCTGCTTCACCTGACAAGTAAGAAATCTGAGTGCTGAGCCTCTTTCAGGACTAAAACTTTAATTAGTAATGAGATGAGTTAATGTTCTGGTATGTATGTGGTAGTTTATGATGAGTTTAGTTCATGATGAGCTCAACATCAACCATTTTTCACTGGCTGCCAAAGTAAAAAAACCCAGAAAGCCAAGACCAGAAGGCAGCATTTCAGAATACGTTTAAAGAAAAAGTACTTCCCATTCACACCTCACAGACTGTCTACCAAGAAATCAATGGAATTAAATAACTTGTGTCAATTTTGGACATAGTTTACATTTTATAGGCTTGGATTTTGATTCTTATATTGGTTTTATGTCAATATAAATCCTTCACTTCAAAGGAGCTACTTGATTTAAATCTGTAACAGAACATAACAAGACCTATTTGCTTTTATCAAAGATCTTTTGACTTCAGTACTATCAGCCTTAAACAGGAATGGTCTAAGGACTACACCATAAATTGTGGGAGTACTTAATTTCATTTTAAGTACATGCCACGTAATTACATTGCTAATACAAATTCATTCTGCAGGGTATGTTGGTGCTAATTGCAAATAAAAGAAGGCAAAATAAGAAAGCTTGGAAAAGACATTAATCTTGAAAGTGTGTAAAATCTAATTTGGGGACCTCAGTACATATATAGAAAACAAAAAGAACAAGTAAATTGGATCAGATATTCAAACCTTCCTTTTATGTCCCTTAGCATAATGGAAGTGCATATGTGTGTGTCTGTGTTCATATAGAAATAGACATTCCTGTGCTTATGTATGTCTGTAGCCACATCATGTATTTATGTATTGAAGTTAAGAAAGAGGATCAGTGGATCTAAGTAGGAAAAAAAAAAAAAAAAAAATTATTTCAGGTCTCAATTCCTTTAGTTTTTGCTGCATTTGAACACAAAGATGCAAATGAAGTTCAGTCAGTTTACCTTTTGGTAAGGACATTGGTGTTCCTCTTGCAGGAAAGGCCATTTTGCCTTGAGGGACTGAGCATGAAAAATAGCTCAAATTACTGAAAAGTGATAATGAATTTTAGTCTAAATCTTTTGAAAGTCAGTTATGGTTTTGTGATTTCAGAAGTATTTGAGAACCTCTTTTTTTTTTTTTTTTTTTTTTTTTTTTTTGGTGTGTGTCTGTGTGTGTGTGTGTGTGTGTGTGTCTGAAAGATGGGCCTTGGGTAAAGGCATCAATTCCTCATGGGTGCAATTAGAAATAGTTTGTACACCTCACATTCAAAATTTGTTTTCACAGGTCACCTAATCTCACTGTGTTTTTGGTTAGGTGACATGCAAAAATCCTGAATAGGTTTGTCTGGCAGAAAAAAAAATATTTTTGGCTTTGTCTATAAGGAGGAAGCAGAGAGAAAAAGGAGAAAGTATAATAGACATCAAAGATTATTTTAGACATCTTGTGTGATGCCAATATAATTCTGTGTATCTTTCATTTTACAATTCACTACCACGAGTTCAAGAATTCACAGATGTTTGCAATACTAAAAATGAGCTAGCACCAGCTTTGGGGTGCACTGACAGAACTTTAGAGCTCTGGAGATAGAATATCTTTTCACTCTATAGATTTGCTTCAGTAGGAACTTGGTAAATGCTGGAAGAGGGACTGATGGCCCCCATGTTAGCAGCTTGTAAGTGCTGCTACCCTGATGTGTTACACTGTCAACTTACATTTACTTTTCACCATATTTGTTGTTCCTTGGATGAAAAAAATTACTTGTTGAATAATTAACTCACTGTATATCCTGCTACTGTTTTCTCACAATAATAACAATTGCTTGCTGTAAGGAAGCTCAGAAACTAAAAAAAGTTTCAGGCCCCTCTGCAATGATAGGAGTGAGACAGCTGGAGCCTTGTCACACAGGACCTCCTACTTTTCACAGTTTGAGTATTTGCTGGAGGGCATAATGTCATTGTTGATGGCAGTACTCTCAGTGACTGGCACACAAAAATTAATGTGGCTTTCTAAAACCAATAAACAGTCATTAGGGTGTTGAAGGGTAAAGATAATCAGAACCTTGAAACCACAGCTCAAATGGGAGATAATAACCAAATGAGATCTTGGGTGAGAAATGAGGTCAGTTTTTCTAGAAGAGGAGATATTGTATGAAGACAGATAAAAGCTTTTGCTGGTGCAAAATTGCTGGCATACAACTGGGATGATAATGACTCAGGTCAATCAGCACTTTTTGAGGGATGGCTGGGAGAGGGTTGGGAGATTTTATGCTACAGGGACCATTTCCAAAATCAATGTGTGAGGCTGAATGAGGTTTTGCTTCTCTCCTATTAGTATGGACTGGGAGGACAGCACTGTGCAGAATGACTGTGGCTTTCTGGGCTCTTTTATTTAGCTGTGGGTGGGTGGTCTTGGAGACTTTATGTCTATGTCAAAATGTTTACTGAAATGGCCAACTCTTTGGTAGATTTATTTTTTATCTTCTCTTCCTCTCTGGCACCTGGGTAATTACACTATTTTATTACTATTATTTTAATTTCACTTGTTATATTCTTATTTAGGCAGCCCTAGGTAATCTTTTGGAGCAAGCATCCTTGAAAATTTCATTTCACTAGCAAGATATGTAAGAAGAGATTTTTTTATTCCTCCTTTTTCCACCTACATATTCCTTACTCTATTCCCAGTGAACATAATGCTGACATTTTAACTATAGTATCCTCTTTATCACTTTCCTCTTTGTACATTGGCAGTAGTTTGCATACCAGCATCACGTATTCTAGAAGTCCCTTCACTGTTTCTGGAGAAAAGACATTATCATACCTCAAAACTTGTCATTCTACACCCTTAATTGTCTTTAGCCTTTTGCTAAACAATATGAAACATTTCTCCTCAACAGCACTTTTCCTCCTAGGATGAGAGATATAACTAATGCTGATTGGACTGGTAGCTTCTCCTAGACTTGGCCTTGCAGCTCAGAAAATGTCATTACCAGTGCTTTAAGACACAAATAAAAGAGTCTTTTCATGTGAAAGAACATTTCCTGTCTGCTATACCCTCATTTGCCATCATGTGATACTTGGGAACCGAGCTACATTACCATACCTATAAAAAGAGCAATCATAGCAGTGAAAGCAGCCTTGACTGCCAATATGTCTTAGCAACCTTTTATATTATAGCAATGTTGTTACTGCCACAATAGGTTAGGGTATGTCACCATTTCTATTATGTTTGAAACCACATTTTTCAGAGCTTTATAACTTTCATACTGTGATAAACACTGAACTGAATCTTTATATGTGGCTTGTCAGATTAAATAGATTAAGACATAGTGGCTGGATCTTGGGTGGTATATTACAACAAAATGGTGAAAAGAAAGATGAGAGCAAGTAGATTTCTCTAATTTTTGATAGGACTAAATTTAGACATTAGTAAAAAGAGACATAAAATTTGCTTTGAAATTAGGCACTGCATTTTTGATCTTGAAAAGAAGATTACTCTGTTATCTCAGTGAAGTAGAACTAAAATCCAAGAGCTCCTAAGACCTAGGATGGTCTTTTTTACCACTTCTCTAGATTAAACACAGAATTATTCTCTACTGGGGAATACTCCTTGCAAGAGCTGGCAGAACAAAACATTCAGAGTGTGGGCGGGTGGTTCTGAGGGATGTCTGGCAATACTGGCTGGAATGCTAACAGGCAGACTGTCAAAGAAATGGGAAAACTGCATATCCAATGAAATAATGTTAATAAGCTCTTTTAAGAGGGTCATGGCATTCCTCCTTCCCATGGGTAACTCTCTGCAGTTCTCTGGGCAGTGCATGAACTGATACAATAAGCCAAGATTACAAATATGTAGCCTTCCTCATCAAAGATGACAAAGCAAGTGCTTCCAGCTAAAATATTGATTTTAATTCACAAACACAGGCAATATTTGGAGAACTGAAAAAAAGACTTTTAAGC
Source organism: Muscicapa striata striata (assembly GCA_030060385.1). NCBI lineage: Eukaryota > Metazoa > Chordata > Aves > Passeriformes > Muscicapidae > Muscicapa > Muscicapa striata. Next base: position 1,429,329 of record JAREIS010000014.1, on the reverse strand, counting down.
AAGGCTATCAGTTTGTGGCAGCATACTTGGATATCATGTTGCCAGGGTAGTTACCCATATCCAGTCATTAAGCAGGCAAATCCTGCAATCAACAGTCTGATAAACAGATGCTTTTTCCTGCCAGAAACTCCTTCCACCTTTCCATCATGTCTTTGTGTGTTCATTGGTCGCTATGCCAATTTCCAGCTGAGAGAAGTAGCACTCAGCCTGGCCTCTCTGTGTTTGGATGTGCTCATACCCACACCCTGTACACACTCAGTACTTCTGAGTATGTTCAGGCAGCAAGTGAATTCCAGCATGAAAACAAAGTGACAAAAATCTGTCTGCTCACAACACCTGCATGGTGCAAATCTTAAGATTATGCTTCCTTATTTTTCCAAGATTTCATTTGCTCTTTTAAGTTGAATAGACAACAGCAAGACAAAGCTGATTATGAGGAACATTCTTAAAACTGTAACTGTGTTCCAAACATATTGACAATATTATAAGGGAACAAACTTTACAAGGATTAGTGGGGAGATGTCCTTCTCAACTGAGATAAAAATACTCATGTGATATTAGAGGATTTCCTGAGATTCGCAGAGATTATTGTGTAACAATAAACAGCAAACATTAACAATAAACTTAAAAAAAAAAATATTTGGCTTTTCTATGTGCATCTTCCACCTTATTTGATTGCCCTGAATATTATACTATTTGATAGTTAAATTTTGAACTTTCCTGTAAGTCCTTGTGTAAATTTAACTTTAAATTTATGAAATGCACAGTGTTTTTAAAAGATGAGCATTTACACCCAGAAATATTGCATGCTTAGGCAAGAAAAGGTAAAAAACAGAGTTACCTTGAGCAATGGCAGCTAAGCAGTAGAGATCACATCTAGCACAGCAGTGTCTTCCAACTCTTGAATTCTCAGCTCAGTCTTGAGTCCACACTGGGGCATACACTGTGCTTTCTCTTCTGTAGCTTGGCTTCAACATGAAAGGTACTTGTGTGGATAACCCAAGGCAAAATTAAAATAGAACTACATGGTGTGCTGGAAAGCATATCTACTTTGTGGGTCAGTACTCATATTTTACTACTTACTACTTATATAAGCACAGAGAAATCTTTACAAGAAACCTGTAGATTTAGAAGTTGTCAAAGTATTTTTTCAATAATTAATGAGATGTAGGAATAATGACCTGCCCCTAGATATTCCACTGCACAATCATGTTAAATGCATCCTTATGTGTTTATATCGACACTGTTTGATTAAACTTGATTTCTATTTTATGGAAATTATTTTTATAAAATATTTTTTTTAACTGAAAAATCTGCCATTTGTATTGGAAAACCAAATGCAGAAGTGAAATTAATCAAATAACAGAAATTTACCCTGTTTATAGAACAAAACAAAATTTTATATTTTATATTTTAAATAGGCTGTTTACAAATGAATCAGAAGCAAAAATCATTTGGAGAAACTCGTTATAGAGCTAAAAATAAATATATGTTTTACATACATTTACATATGTTTTGCAGCCTGCTACAGGCAGTGAATAAACTAAGACACAAACTTTAATTAATATAGATATTGAACATTATTCACCCATTCTTGCAGTCATCTGAATTTGCAGCTGTCTTTGCATTAAAAATTTAATCTATTTATGCAGGAATGAAATAGTGTGAAAAAAAAACTGATATACTCATAATTTTGCATAACATATTAATGAGAAATGATCATCAATACAAATCTAATCATTAAGGAAACAACTCAACAGAGAAATAAAGAGAAAATAGAGCAGCTAAGAAAACCAGTAATGTGGGTTTATAAGATTTGCACAATTATGTTTGTCTCTTTGATTTAATTGCAAGGTAAGATATTAGTACACATAATTTTTATTGAGCTGGAAGAAAACCTTCGCTCAATATATTGTACAAAATAATAAGTTGTTCTTGAATTTCTGTGTGTTTGTCATTAAGAAAATGTACTCCTGAGGTTAGGGCTGTGATTTACAGGAAACAAATCTAATCAGATTATTTCTTAAAAAGTTATATTGTGTCTGTTAATAGTTAGGAAACAAATCATACTCTGGAATTTTGCAATGGAGCATTGCTGTGGTGCAGAGCCACTGTGAAAGCTGGATTGATAACAATAAGAAAGGTACAAAATGCTTATCTATACTTACTAAATGAGGTAACAACATATGAAAATATTAACGCTGTGTTACTGTTCCTCATTTCCCCAACCCTTTCCAGTATTAGTTTAGCATCAAAGATGGTCCTTTTCTGTACTCTTAATGATTAATTTTTCATTTCCAGACCAATGGTGTATTTGTTTTCCACCTATTAAAAAGTCTTTAATTCCAACCTCACATATTTTATTGCAATACTGTTGATAAATATTATCTGAATACTGCAGCCCTGAATTATTGAAATTTTTTTCTTGAACAACAAGCACTAGAAATATCAGGATATCAATGTTTTCCAGAGAAAGATTTATCAAATATATACTCTCTTTGATTATGACAGTGTTTCTCAATTAATTTGGAACCTGAATCCAAAATATAAACATGTAAAATACATTTTATCATATTTCCATTCTGCATCAGCTATAGTTCACTTACATGTTCTAGGCATAAAACTGACATGAGAATTAAAATACTAGACAAAATGTACAAATATATTTCATTAAATATTGGCCTCAATTTCATGAGATGTTTTCCCTACACTTCTATTTTTCAAAATAATTGGAGGCCCAATGGGTTTGGTTTTTTTTGCGTTGCATTTTTTAAGCATCATTTTTGTCTTGAAGTTTCATCAATGCCTAAACATTTAAAATTAATTTCCAATATCCCTTTGGGTTTGTTTTAGTGTGAAATATTCCTGGGATCAAAGGGTGATTTGGCATACCAATGGACAGGAGGTGAGTAATGCTCTTTTTGGAACATCTGTGAGCCCTCGTTTTGGCTGATCTCAAGTATTCCGTTTTTGTGCAGGTGTTGGTGTAGGCAGAGTCTGGGCAGAGCATCCTTGGAGATTAGTGGGAGTACCATGCCAATCTCCTTTTCTGAGAGCTGAGAGAGACTTGTTACTGTGCTTGATTTCTACACAACAGAACAGTACCATCAGTGGATAAGGAACTGTCTCTAATTCTAGGAAATACTGTGGTTGGATAATTCTTGAAGAAAATTTTCTTCTTTTATGTCACAAGCAATTTTGAAAGGAAGTTTAAGGAAAGGTATCTTGGGAAAACTAGAAACCTTTGGAAAATAAAAATTTACTCTACCCCAGGATACTAACACTTTATTGAGGCAGAGGCTGTTCCTGTGCTTCTATCTAAAGGGAAATTCTGTGCAATGTTATATTTGATGATTCATTTCAGAAAGGCCAAATTATTTTTCAGCATGTATAATCCAAGCAAGACTGCAAGTGTTTAATAAGTAATTAAAACCTACATAAAGGATGAGAACTTGGAGATACAACTGATTCTTCACAAAATGTTTTATTAAATGAAAGACTAACCAAATTGTCAGACTGTATGAATATCTATATGAAGACCAGAACAGCTGTTTAAGATGCTGCACAGGTGATTAAGCACTTGCTTTTCCTGTTCCACCACATCAAGGTCAAAACCCTTGTCCTCACCTTTAAGTCCCGTTGCAAATGTTTTAAGATTTATTTCCTTTTACTTTTTACCTGCTTTACGCCTTCCAATTTAGTTATTTGTCTCTTTGAGGTATCATCTGCTACCTCCTTTTCCCATGGTCAGCAGTAACCCAGGTAAGACATCCATTGCCCTGTAAAGCTGCCTGCCAGCTGGCCAACCCTCCAAAGTGGTGATGAAAGCACATCAGCATATGCTTGACTTCTAGTTTTATGGCACATGACTACATCCCTGTACCAGCAGTTGTCCTTTTATGTTGTAAACACTTCAGGGCTTCTGGGGTAACACATACATTTAACTTTAGACAAGAAATTTCCCAGTAAGAAAATAAATTATTGAGGTCGCAAAGTGGAGGATTCAAAAGATACAAAACTCCTCATTTAGAGTCATTTTCAGGTTGTGTACTTCTGCATGTAGTCTTTTATTACATAATCCCTGTTGTTTGGTTTTTTTTTGCACAGTTGCTCCTTTAACAAGTGCCCAGTATGGCTAGAGCTCTGAGGATTATGTAGTAATTCTCTAAAACATTCTTGTTTCATCTTTAGCAATAACTTAAACACATGTATGGAATAAAGCAAGAGTTTTGTAAAGAGTAGCCAGAGGAGGGTAGATGTACACTAACTTGAAGACCTGGGTGTTTTAACTGGCTGCTACAGAGCTCCTATATGACACAGCAAATGACTAAGGCAGATTAAAAGCTCTTATTTTTCCTTATTTTCTGGGTTTCTGGCTTGAAATCTTCACTTGCAGAGTTTTTGCTCTGCCAAGACAGAGCTTTAGCCACCCAGTGACCGTCATTCCCCATTTCCCCTGTGCTTCTTGCTTTATTTTTGTCCCACTTTCTGTTCCCAGTTCCTGTCTTCTTAAAGAAATTCCCATTCCAGTCTCCTATTCTTCCAACCTGATCAATTGCCCTTCAATGCCCAGGTCCCATTTTCTTCCCTCTAATTCTCTCTCCAGTCTCTCCAGTCTCCCTACTTCTTTATCTTTTGTTTTCCCTCTCTGCTCTCAGACCTGCAGCTTCCTTGGCCACAATGCCTGGATACCCAGCAGGGACTTGCAATTACATCAGCAGAGCTGCAGGCTTGGGACCTTGTCCAGACCTGGCCCTCCTCAGCAAGTATTCCACTAAAAGCTATAAACAAATGAAATTATTTCATGCTGAATGGGAATACTGAAAATGACAGGTAAAACTTGATTCATATATTAATTGGGTTAAAACTGTCATTCAGGACAAATATCACCCAAAAGGATGAAAAATGTTCCTCCTGTCTAGGGCCTCATTTGGTTTTGTTAAGGTCAGGATGGTCTGGATAGAGGATCAGAGAGGAAAAAGTTCCTGGCTACCTGAGGAATCACTCTATGGGAAATATATCAAAGGTCTGTGCTTATTAAGTACTTTTGAATTTACTTTTAATCTGACAGTAAACACTATTACTCATGACAATCAACAGACTATAATATAGCCCAGAATTACATGTATATGAATTATATCAATGAAAACACTTATTCATTGAACAGTAACCAACTACACTGTAATGGGAAGAAAACTTTGTGTCTGAAATGACACAGAAATCTTATCCTGAAGTTAAATACACATATATGTTTCACACAGTGTATCAGGATATGACTTGATCTGACCTCATTGCTTTCTGGTAAGTGCAGTCCTCCACTTTAAAGCATGTAATGACTCAAAAAATTAGGTTTATCAGTTTCTCAGCTTCTTAGGCTGCACTTGGGCTTAACTCATTTCTCCTTGGTGTATAGAAATGGGTAAAAATGAATTCATATTGATTACTAATGAGTCAGCAGTATTGAAAACTCTTGCTGTTATGCAGAGTTAAAGTAAGAACTGAGCAGAAAGCTGTATTGGGGGTAAGGAGAGTCTAGCTCCAGCCATAGTTAGGAAAATCTAGCTCCTGCCATTTGTTTCTTTAAAATAAGGAGCAAGATGCTGTTGACCTCCTCTACACCAGATGGCAAAAGGCAAAAACTTCTCAGTCCACATAGTTTAACCAAATCAGAATCAAAGCAGTTTATTGATTTATTAACAATGTGTAATTAACCAGCAATCAATCAACCATGATAGTAAGATCAATACTTGCAGTACAACAGATGAAGCACAATACAAGAGGTAAAACATTATTAGATGCTTATAAAGGTTAATATGCACCTATGAATTTCTACCAAAATGTAATGCTTCTCAAAATGCTCTGTTTGCTCTGTGGAGAAGGACCTGGGGATCCTGGTGGACAATGAGCTCTCCATGAGCCAGCAGCATCCTTGTGGCCAGGAAGGCAATGGAATCCTGGACTGCATTGGGAAGAGCATTGCCAGCAGGTCCAGGGTGGTGATCCTGCCCCTCCTCTCAGCCCTGGTGAGGCACAGCTGAGTGCTGTGTCCAGTTCTGGGCTCCTCAGCACCAGAGAGACATGGAGCCACTGGAGTGGGTCCCACAGAGGGTATCAGGGGAATGGAGCATCTCTCTTATGAGGAAAGGCTGAGAGAGCTGTGCCTGTTCAGTCCTGAGATGACTGAGGGGTGACCTCATCAATGTCTGTCAGTATCTGAAGGGAAGGTGTCAAGAGGATGGAGCCAGGCTCTGCTTGGTGGTGCCAAGCAATAGAACAAGAGGCAAAGGGCAGAAACTGATGCACGGGAAGTTCTGCCTGAATATGAGGAACGACTTTGTTACTGTGCAGGTGACCATGCACTAGAGCAGATTGCCCAGAGAGGTTGTGGAGTTTCCCTTCCTGGAGATACTCGAGAGCTGGCTGGCCACAACCTTATGCAGTGTGCTCTGGGATGACCCTGCTTGAGAGGGAGGTGGGACCAGATGACCCACTATGCTCCCTTTCAACCTTGCCTGTCATTGATTCTGTGATTGATTCTGTGATTCTGTTCTAATACCAATAGTCACATTTGTCCTCCCAGCAATGTGGGTTGCATGCACATCCCACCCCAGAAGTGTGGGTTACACCCTTGCACACCTCTTCTGAGGGAGACCTGGATGTTCTGGGGCTAAGTGTGTCCCAGTGCTCTCAGCAATTTGTAAGTAGTGCAAATGCTCCTGCCAAGTCACCTACACATCCCTGAGGTGTAAGTCCCATGTCCTGCCCCCTGTCCTGTCACCACTAGCTGGATGCAGGCTCCTCACAGTGCCCATACAGCCTGGGTAGAGGTTGTGATGCTGGCAAGGCACCTTCTGACAGGTTCAGACCAGGGAATTTAATCATTTACACTTATGGGAAGAGAGACACCGTGTTTGCAGGCCAAAAACTCCAAAATAAAATAAAATAAAAAATGCCAGTTTGTTTACTGTGAGATGAAATAATGAAAATGTGCCCTGACATTTTTCATATCCTGAATTCAAATGACTTTGCCTATGACTATGCATATTTTAACATTTGTCATTTAACAAAAGCATTAAGTCACAGTCTCAAATATGTAGGGATGCCATAAAGTAGCAGTAAATGCATCTGTTTAGAGACAATCTAGATAGGAAAGTTGGGATGCAGTGAGCTTGAGAGTGAATTTACAATGCAATAGTAACTTTCATTAGCAGGTACAAGGAAAGGTGCTGTGTGTCTCCATAAAGTCTAATTGCAAGCACACTTCATATCTCAGCTTAACACTGTAAAGGATTCTGTAGTTTCTTAAATCCCACTGACAACATGTGATTTCTTCATATCTTATTTACTGTGAAGGGGAAGAAAGTAACAACTGTGGTGAGATTTTAATTTAGAAGTACTGGGGAAAATGTATGACTGCAAAAGCTCTAGTCTGAACATTACAAGCAAAAGCAAATCTTTGATAGTTTAGGAAAGGACAGAATTTTCTATGACTGAAGCCTACCACAGTATGTAGTTGTTATTAATTTAACTACTGAGCAAAAATATGCAATTTTATGACATCCAGTAGGAGATAAAACTCACACTAGGTTTGGCATTTTCATAGTTCTTATTAGCTACCAAGAAAAAGGAATAACTCATGTGGCAGCATCCTGCAGAAGAACTTTCTCCCAAAGCAACTGGTGATTACAAATTTTTAAGTGAAAACATGAAACTTTTTCTGAGGATGTATCTGAAATACTTAAATCATAGCACTATTAGTTTACAGAACACTTAAACAATGTATTAAGTGACTGAGTGTACTTTATTTGCAAAACAAAGGCATGTAAAGGCTGCTGCTGACAGACTGACTTGACTCATAATGATGATGACTGCTGCTGCTAATAGCAAGTGGAACCATCATCATCATGCACTACATATATAAACTGTGTACAGATAATATATGTCAGAAATTAGACAACAGATTAGCTTCAATCTGCCACAGCAGTCAACAATGCCCACGTGCTTTCATCATGAGAAACAGTCTTTCATGCATGGCTTCAAGATCCATCTTTTAAGAAGCTGCAGCAAACTGGGGGAAAAAAAGAAGTGAAAATCAGTGCAGAAGTCTCAGACAACAAATGATGCCCTTGGTTCAATCATGGATTACAGCATGGTTTGCAAAGGATGTATGAATGTTTAATTTATCAGGCAACAAATTGAGTGGTAAAACTGAATTTTCTAGTAAGTGGGGGAAAAAACTTTAAGCAACCACATGATATGAGTTTTGCTGTTCCTGACATAGTTAATAGAAGTGAAGAGGTAGATTTCAGAAAGCTTCACTAATATAAGAAATGCAATTCTCAGTTTTGAGATTTAATGGGAAGCTGTAGGAGTACAAATAGCTTCAGCTAAAATTGCATGGCAAAAAAAAAGGATCCTGTATTATATGAGAAAGAGAGTGATTCAGAAAGAATAACAAAATACAAAGTGCTTGCTGGTTAAAATTATAATATTAATATTATTTAAAATATAATTATGATGAATATGAACTTAAAGGTACCCAAAACAACACAGAGCACTCCCAGTACCATCTCTCAAGTAACAAATACACACATTCCTCATTCTGACCATTACACTCTTGTGAATTCAGGGGTGTTAGGGAATTTAGGCATCCTTTAAGGTCAAAGGAGATACAGGAATGGTAGCAGTGAAGAAATCATTCTGTACAATTAATCAGAATGACTGGCCTATATATCTACTTTGCTGAGGAGAAAATTTGTATTTGCTCTATGACTTTGAGGGAAAAGGATTCTAGAAGATCAACTTGAGCCACATTTGAGGCTGTACCATGACTTGTGCTCACACATAGGAAAAGTCCATCACTGATTGAAACCTTGGATTACAGACCTTGAGTTCTCTGGGAGTATTTCACATCCAGCAATAGGTGTGTGAAGAGTAAAGAAGGGAGCCAGATGTCGAGTCCTGAGTAAGTGTCCTCAAATCATCTGTCTTGGCATAATAGCAAGGCACAGAAAACAAATTTTTGTGCATAATTTATTTCATAATTTTTGCTCCTTGCTGATCATGCCCAATCATATATCAAATAAGATCCCAATTTTACTTCATTTTCAAGAGGTCTGTTGATTTCTTTTCCTCAACTCATCCTTAGCTTTACACCTGTAGGTAGCTATTTTCATTTCATTCACCTATAGAGGATAGTGTGCTGGTTTTGCATGAAAAGTCACCTGAGAGGAAGAGCACAGACACACGCAGGGATTGTTTCCTCTATGAGAACTTCCTCTGTGGGTTGCAGGGACCGACCGGAAAGCTGATTGAATGATTGACAGCCTGGGAAAACAATTACAAGTTATTTCACTTTCACGAATCACATTGGTAAGCTGAAATGGCTGTTTTTTCCCTTCCATCTGTGAAGCAGGTAACAGCTGGCCCGGCCCGGCCCCACTCCCCACGCGTTTTGGCCAGGCAGGGGTGGGGGAGCCACCAAAGTCTCCCCTCGTTTTCAACTCAGGGCCATGATGGCCAGGGAAAAGGGAAACCTTTGCTAAGATCCCTAGTTTCCCCCCACAGCATTCCAGAAATGCAGCTGGAACAGAGCCCAGCCGAGTCTCCCCTACACAGGCTGAATGGCCTGAAAAATCCTGGCATGGCTCCCTTCACTTTCTGTGTGCAATTCTAACCTTTCTAATGCTCGGATAAGACTGCAGATCTCCTGACCTCCCTTGAATGAGAGGAATAAAGCAGCAAGTCTACTAAAGTTAGTGAAGTAAGAGCCAAGTTTCCAGATGGGAAGAGATTGAGAAGATGCCATGAAAAGATTGGCTGAAAAGAACATTTTTTTGTAAGCTATGGAGGACTGGACTGCACTAAAAATTCCTTTAAATTGTGGAGAACTACTTGGTGGGGGTTAAGTGTTTGAGAAAAGGATCCTTTGCTCTGAGTGAATGGGGGTCTCTGTTCTGGAGACTGGAAAGATGAACAGAGACATTTGATGGAAAAAGATATGAAGAGAACTTTTTGCCTTTGAACAGCTTGTCCTTAAAAGGAGTACCCCAGGATTTTTATTTTACATGACCCATAACACAGCTCTGGAAAGACTGTGAAGATGGGAGGAGTTTCGTGATCTGCAGATTTTCCCGGGAGGATGCAAATTGTGGAAGTGAAGACAAACCCTATGGCTAAACTAAGAAGGAGCTTCTCTCTCTAGAGTGAACTGAAATGATTATTTAAGTGAATGACTGACTGAAGTGTCTCTGTGTGTTGTTGTTAAGAAATATGGAAGGTGGGAAGGAGGAGGGAGTGATCTGGAGATCTTACTCCGAATTCCTTATTTTCTGTGTGTAATTAATAAATTTCTTCTTTATGCCCTTTTAAGTTTTAGGCCTGCCTTCTTTTTGCTCCTAAATCCTATCTCAAAGAGAAATTGGGTACATTAAAATTGGCAAACCTAAATCAAACCAAGATAGAAACTGAGTTTATCTTCAGAATATCTCTTCATGCTTGCCTCCGGCAGCTCATTTTTCACCTTCTTTGCACCAACATGTAAAAACACAAAGGAAATGGAAGTTTTATACCTTCATGAACTGTACAAAATACATGGTGGAGACACAGCATGTTGTCTGATGCCTTGCGTGTTGCTTTCAAGAATGCAATGAAGTGAGTTTGCATGTAACTTTGTTTGCTCACCAAGTTGCTCTATCACTCACCCTTTGTCAGCAAGACAGTAAAAGAAAATAAGAAGAAAACCTCATGGATCAAAAAAAAGTAATTTAATAAAGGAAAGCAAAGAAGAACACATAGAAAAAAAGGAAAACAAAATTATTTATTCTCTACTTCCCATTAGCAGGTGATGTCCAGCAACTCCTTCGGAAGGAAGACCTCTCTAGGTGTAGTGGTTGCATTGTAAGACAAAAGTCTGCATCCTCCCTTCCTCTGCCTCTCTTAGCTTTTGTTGCTAAGCATGGCATCACAGGGCATGGATTATGCCTTTGCTCATTTTCGGTCAGCTGTCTTGCATCCCCTCCCAGCACCTTGCCCACCAGCAGCCTACTGGCCTTTGGGGGCATGGGTGGGAAAAGACAGCCTTGGTGCTTTGTAGCACTGCTCTGCTGTAGCCTGGACATCTGTGTGTTACCCACACTGTCCTAGCTATACATACAAAGCACAACACTGTAAGGATGGATGAACATGCAGACAGTACGTGCCTGAAAATAAAACCCAAGCTTGAGACTTACTTGGCACATTCGTGTAAAAACCACGCCATACACAGTGACACTACAGTGAAGTGGGTTAATGGAGAGAACAGTGCCCACTCCTGCTCCTTGGTACAGACCTCTAGTGAGATACCACTGGAAGTCATTCCTGTTTCTTGGATAAAACACTGCGTGTGGGATCCAATGACTACGATTGAAGGTTTCCTAAGAAATATTTATGGAGGTGGTGTTAGAATATCAGTTTGGCACAGCACATGCAGACAACTGCAGGGCTGGTTTATTGGGAGATGGAGACATTTTGGGCTAAACTAGATCCCAAGGGACTCTGTAAGTTCTACCAATATCCAGACTATCCTAGGCAGTCCCCTGATATCCTCCCTTGGGCTGCAGTTAAGCTTGCGTAACCAATTTTGTTTAGAGAGAAACATTTCAGAAAGCTTGGATAACTAACATTTTTCAGTGCAGCTTTGTTTTACTGAAAATATTTTGTCATCCTAAAAAAGCAAGGTCTGCAGTCGCTTACTTAAAACTTTTTAATATAAAAGTTTTGTGCAGACTTTCAGCTAGCATTTCAGATAACCAGGGCATATAGGGCACAATGGGCTATTGCACTTTTGAGATCAGCTATCCAGCTGTGTGTTACATCTCATCCATCTCAAAGCTGCAGATGCTCAGACAGATGAAACACCACCAATCACTCCAGTCAATTGAAAAAACAGCAGCTTTTCTATTTTGCACACTCATCTGAAATTCATATCTCTGCTGAGTTTGTAAACATTACCTGGAAATCAAGCCAAAGGCTTCCCACTAGGAAAAAAAATCCATTATCAATTAAAAGCTTTTAGTCTACTGGGGCGGTTGATCTTTCAAACTACTATAAAGACACTAAAAATAAGTCTTGAGGGAATTAGGTAGTTTTAGAGTGTCTGCAAACTCATCTAATTTAACAGTAGGTAAGACATTTAACAATCACCACATGAGTAAGGAAGTTGGAATAGTATATAGTAATCTGATATGCAAAAAAGAAATTAATTTTGCTTTCACACCTCTTCTTTAGCTCAGAAATTATGAACTGTGCCCTAGGCTATCAGATATCAATGCACAGAATTATTCACAAAGGGTTTATGGTTCAAGTGGTAAATCCAGACATTTGCAAAATGTTGACCCAAGTGAGTCAGCACAGAAAGCTTGATCTTTCAGTATGATGAAAATGTAATTTTATGGATGTCAAGTCGAAGTTCAAAAGTGACATACAGTGTCACACAGATAAATAGTTTTGCCGACAGCAATGCCATACTTCATAAGTACTTGTCTGGCCAGTAGTAAGTACTATGATGATTAAGAAGGCTGATAGAAAATGCACATTTTATCCCATTTTATGTATAATGTCTCTAGAATTAAAAATCAAGACAGGCCTTTTTAAGAATTGCATTTAGCTCTCCAACTCTATATTTCATTTATATGTAATGAAGATCTATGGAGATTATTTTTAAACTTAAAGCTATTATTTTCATTATTTTTATTTTTTATGTATGGCTTTTACAAGATTAAAGATAATTTACAGTCACTTCCATTTTTAACCAATGACAAACTGAAACTAAAATGCAGAGCAGAATTATGGCATTAGTTAGGCTGTAGTTGCTAACAAAATTTAAATGAGGGATCATTTTCATAAAAAAAAAATTTTCTTGTGATAGAATTATTTCTTCCAATAAATAGTTTTTTCTTCCCTCAAATAATTTCATCTATAATGGAAAAAGAATATGAAAAGTAGTATGTAGAGCTTTCTGTATAGTGCAGAAGAATGTAACTGCCATGCCATTATTTTATTTATGACATAGTGATATGTAGAAATTACTTTCTTTAATTCTCTATTTCCAATTGAAGCAACTAGGTAAAGGCAGTCATCCAGTTAGAATGTAAGCTCTCTTGGTCATTTCTAATGCTTATTGAATCCACACCGAGAAAACAACAAACATAGGGGTCCAACTAATATATAGGACAGAGTTTTATATTTATTGAAACATGTTGAATACCTAAGTCTTATCCTTCCAAGTAAGTGAAGCTAGTGAAGAGATTTGCATCCAGAGACCTCTGTCTCATTCTGAGTTTCCACACACGTTAAACACAGACATACAGACTGTAAGCTAATCTTTTATTTTCTGTACACCTTACATAAATGCTTTGAAAAACAAATACACATAACATCATGTTAATTACTCTTGCTTTATTTATTATAAATTGGTCTTGTGCTGAAGCCCAGTAGTGGCAGTTCCTGCTGCACAGGATACCAAATGTTAACATTCAATGTCAGGCACTCCAGTGTATTATATACTTTAAAGTGTTTTGAGCATTTGAAAAAATGCACAAATCTTATGTTATTTTAAACAGTTCCCTTATTTGAAGACTAGAGAAGGAGACTATTCACTGTTTCTGTTTGGAGACTAGATAAGCAAAAGTGTCTGGGTCTATATGCTCAAGAGGAAACAGCGTAAGAAGATCCAGTGTGAATTCTGACCCAGGTATGACTTTTAGATACATTGGAGTGTGTATGATCTGGTCCTGCCTTTTCCAGGCAATAGAGCTTCCCTATTTGGTTTGTCCTAAACACACTGGGGATTATAAATCCAGGTGTGGGACTTCAGGTTGCACTTTGTAAACCATTTAGAGAGAAGGTTTGTTATCATCTCTCTATCCACCATCATAATTTGCAAGCTATCCACACTTAGCAAAGAAACTTTTCTGTCTCCTTCTTTGTTCCTTCCCCCCAAATATACTTCTTGTTCCTTTTTTGGCCTTTGATCTCTCACACAGAAATAAAAAGATAAAATAAAATAGGAAAACAAAGGGGGGAGAATGGGAGAAAAACCTAAACCTATTTGCATCAAGGCAAAACTGAGTTTAGTTCTGATGTGTGTGCTAAAAGAAACCTAAACTTAATTGTTATAGTTACAGAAGTAGATAACTCAATATTGCCAACAGCATCCATCGACTGTGCTATCCCTGTGCAAAATTAATGATTTTTAAGAAGCATGAAATGTGAACTGCCTATCTCCTCCTCTTCACTCCTAGACTTCTGCCTTCCATACTGACTTCATCTCGATTTGTCTGCCAAAGTTTTCAGTTTCCTATGCTTGCCTAAAACTACAAAAACTTTTTTTTTGTTACTCCTTCCCAATTTTTGGAGTAAGTATTTTTAACTTCTTGAAGAGTTGCAATGTAGGCAAAGTAAGATGAGCAGAATGCCAATGCTGCTTGGAATTTTTCCCCTGGCCAGCATTCACATTTGGGAATTTTCCACAAACATCGTCTTCTGCAATAAAGATTTTCTGAAATTTTGTTTCCTAATTTACCATAAATATTTCCACTTATGTTTCAGCAATGCCTTTATTTCATTCATCATTTTATTTTGATATCTTTCAGACATAACCCCTTCAGAAAATTTGAAGACATTTATGAGCATGTAAGGTATTTAATTTTGCCATAATTTCCTTTCCTCTTCTCACCTCCTCCACATTAAACCCTTGAGTCCATATGACTTCCTTCTCACATGTTTGCTTTTTTCATGCCTGTGCTATGTGAACCTGTAAAATAAAAATAGTGAAGCAATCCTACAAAATGTTCAGCTAAATATAAGATTAAATTAAAGAGCAGGAATTGCAGTGGGGTGCAAACATTGCAACTTACATAACTCTGCAAAGTTTATAGACTCAGATATATCCTTTGGGTACCTTTCAGTCTGTAAATTACATCAATCCTGCATCAAATATCCTCTGAAATATTTTCAGAGTACTCCAAAACAGCTGGTTTAATATTTCTGAATGTAATGCACTAAGCTATTGTATTCTTTGGATGTTCCATCTATTACTGAAGTTTTCTTACTTAAGTGTATTTTTAATAGAGAAGTAAAAGTGCTCTGGAAAACTCCACTACACTGCTCTAGAAGGTTATTCCACATGACCCCATAACATCAGTGTCAGTTAGAAATTGTCTCAGCATCAGTAGATTTCCAGACCAAGTTTCTTGTTCTTTCACAATTGAAAATAGGGGGAGTTTTCTGTAATTTATAATACATCCATTTTTCCTTCTTTGAAAATTTCAGGAGGAAGCAAATATAAAGCAATACTCATAAAAAGTCTGAAGAAATCCTGTTTTTGTTCAGTGTTTTCAGCTTGCTAAAGAATTTTAGGTTTAAATTAGAACATAATGCAGGTTCTTTGCATTGAAGAGGACTAGTTTTATCACCTTTTAAGGACATTTTAGCAGCAAAATATATTCTTAAATATTTTTCCATCACTGAGGTTGCTAATAGCAATCTTCTGGTTTTCAGCTTATGAAAATCATCAGTCTCAAGGGAGTTCATTAGCTGGATGCTCTGCTGGGTCTGTCTCCCAGGTTATCTGCCTCTAGCATGAAGCAACAACAGCAGATGCAGTAGATTTGACCTTGTCTTTCTTATTAATATCTATAGTACTATTAAAGGTTAAGGCTCAGAGCATATATATCATGATCGGACTTGTATATCCCTAAAACTGATTCACCACTATAACATCAAATATTTACCTTACCTACAGCTACAAGTAATTAGAATGTTATTTTTTTGGAGCTCAAGCAAGATGGATCAAGAATTTTTGTTAATTATTAGGCTATGATAAAAAATATGGTTTGGTCCCTCCCAGAGATATCATATGCATATGATCTCTCAGTCCCAGGGAAAACTTCAATTGGTGTGAATATATTCAATTGCTGCAAGGAATCACATCAAATGGATCAACTAGAAATAATTACCAGCCCAGGAAAGTGATTAAAATAACTTAAAATTAAGATTTCTGCTTGCCATGGTTATTTCTATGCAAATTTGCTTTATTTTTTCAACCAACATGCAAGCCTTAATTAAAAGCAGACTAAAATCTTGAGTAGCCAGAAAATGTTTAAATTTATGCTGTAAACATAATTACTTGAGCCTCAATTGCAAATGAAAGTCATATTTTTTGCTTGCTGTACTTGTTTTCCCTCCCCTTTTCTAATAAAGGAAGACATCATACAATGCATTACTAAATTGTATGCTCAGTGAGGGCTTGAAATTATCAATCTTCTATATAGTGCCTAGCTGTAACAACTCAGAATGGTATGCTATATTGTAAATTTATTCTTACATGAAATACATGTCTGGCAATGTGTGAGTTGGGTGATTCAATACTCAGAATATGACATTAAAATTTGTACAAAATTTGCAATAAAAATAATAGAATAAAATTAATGAGAAATGTGTTTGTTGATGGTATCTACTCAGACATATTAGCTTGCCAGTTTCAGCTGTTCTGAAAGTTGGGCTAATAACCCTTGAACTCCCTAAGACACCAGTCTGCTCAGTGTACATGGTGCCCTCTCCCAAAATGATGCATTTTCCATATGTCAGATAAGGTAGTCCAAGCTCATCAAAATACGATGTGATACCTGCAAAACTGTCTTTGGATGTAGGTTGTCTTTGAACCAATAAGAGAAGGGAATCAAAAGTTTAAGGCTCTTCATGAGTTACCGCTTTTTTAAGCATTGTGCAAGGAAGAACTAAATAATGATCAGGAAATTATTCAGAGTTCAATAAATTTTATTACTTACCATCCATGTTTTTATTTATCTGAAACAATATATTGGTACATTTGGCTTGATTTTGTGAACAATTTCAAATGTTCCAAACCCTCAGTTTTCAGTGAACTTGCCATTTGCTCAAGAAAATATTTCTCTACTTTCCCATTCCTGAGTTACATTAAGACAGTGTGATACTTCTTAATTGTTGGATTGTCAGAAATGTGCTAAAACTTTTGGAAAATTCAAGGCATGGAGAGTATTTTGAAAAAACCTTGTAAAATTCTGACTAATTAATTCAAATCCTGAAGAAACACTCAGTAAACAAAAGAACTCCAGTACAGTCAATCTAAAAGTTGTTGGTTTTTTTGTTTGTTGTTTGGGGGTTTTTGAGGGGGCTCTTTTGGTACCGTTCTCATGCTTGAAACAATACAGTTTGATAGTTAATATTTTCTGAATTAGTTGAATGAAGTTATAAAAGGCTAACTAGCTAGTGCTAAAGAACCAGCCACTTCCAGAAGGTAAGCTGTTTTCTGCTTTGTTTCCTTTTTACTGTTTCTTAAGGCTTGGAGATACAGAATGAAGCTTTGTTTGAACATACTTCTGTGGTTTTCAAAGAGTTCTGGTTCTGGTGGAGCTTCTGAAGCCTCCATTCCCCTTCTTGAGATATTTTTTAATGCATTTAGAAATTATGAAGCGTAAAGCAATCACCCTCTGATTAATTCAGAATAAAACTATATAATAAATTAAAAGTGTTAGTAAGTATGATCTGGCTTTGAGGCCAGCTGCTGCAGAATGGATTGCATGGAGAAGTTTAAAAATATTTAATATACCTTTAGATATAAACATGTTTAATTAAACAAAAAGAACATGAAAATGTTAGATTGGTATAAATGGTAAACAGATGAATATGAAAATAAAATCGTAAACTCTAGGTGGAGAAGAAGACATTACAGGTGACCTCACCCCGGATAAGTCACAGTTGTACTAATTACCAAAGAAGAGGAACAGCCTTGCCCTTAATGGGTCTAATGTGACTAACAAAGATAAGTGTGATAAAAGGGGTGGGTTGGCTGGTCAGGGGATTTTGGGGGAAGAGGACCTGGAGGAGGCAGAGGAGCCCTGAGAAAGAAGGGATGATCCAGAGAGGCAAAGAAGAACAAAACAAGGAAGAGAGCTGCTGCAGTAAAAGATCTGCTGTGAGGTCAGTCTGTGTCTGATGGAGTCAGAGCTGCTGTTGGAGCTGCAGTCACAGCTGAGCTGGGTGAAAGCTCTGCTCAGACTCTGCAAACCAACACTTGCAGTCACAGTCCAGCAGGAAATAGCCACAGTCAGAGCCTGCAGCTGGACCCTGCAGCAGGAGCTTGCTGCAGTCAGAGTCAGGATGGCTGAGCTGTGAAGAGGAATAAACCAACACCCTTTTCGTGGTGTTGAATGTCTGTCTGTCTTGGCTCATTTCTACCCCTAATGAGAGGTCTGCTGCAACAGTAAAAATGCTGATATTTCATTTAGGGAATTTTACTGTTTAGTATTTTGTAGTGTTCCCTTACTGCATGGGATTTCTCACCTTTTCTGTGTGTCTTGCAATACACTGATGGTGAAAATGTGTAAATGCTTTTAGTTCCCCTGTATTGCTATCACCAGACCAGACTGGGAAGTGTGACAAGGATGAGAGACCCTGAATTGTGCTGGCTGAAAATACCTAGCTGGTCAGTGTTGAGCAAATGCATTCTTTCACTCATCCACACAGACACTGTTGCTGCTGCTTAACATTTCTCCTGAGATTAGAGTTTGTGACAGAGGGAACATAAGGAAAAACATTTCCTCAGCTGCCATTTACATTTATGCCTGCATGCAGTGATACAGAACACACATCTTCTTAGTATGCTTATATGCATATGTTCCTTTATACAAATTCCTGGGACAGGAGTGCAAAAATAACTGGAAATTTTTGCTTAACTAATTGCCCCTCATAGTAATAAAAAAATTACTTGAGCAGGGAATGTTGAAATATGTCAAAAACACTTCTTGCCCAGTAAATCAGACATATTTCAGTATAAATATTGGAAGCACTGAAGTGAGGGAATGGAGAAGAAAAAGACATTCACTAGTAACTTCTACATTGTCACTGCAGACTGCTTGCAAGGTTGTTTGTAGTATGAGAAGTAGAAGCTCAAAAAAATGGTAAGAAGTAAAATATGATGTAATTTATGGTGAATGCAGTGTATGCTTTTTATTGTCACATACAACAAAGTGCATGTGGACTTCTATAGGAAGTTATATAAATAAAAAAACCTTATTCATAGCCAACCACCTGGCATAGGCCATTATGTTCATTAAATTAATGAACAAATGAAATTAATGAAAATTGAAAAAACTATTTCTCAATATATTAAGCATTATAATAAAGTTATTGCAAGTATATTGTTCATTAAGTAGCTCCAACTCATTCAGTGTTGTTGTCTCACTAGTGTAGAAGACCATTTGCAGGGTTTTTCCCAGTTTTAAAATTATGGATTAATCATGTCCTGGCTTAAACATCTTACACTATGCAATATTTATAATTGCAATAATACCATGGGCATAAAATGCTCCTTAATACATGCCTCTAGATTAGATAATCTTATTGAGGATAAAAACAGAGATAAATGCCTGTAAGGAAAAAAAGCTACTGTGAGGAAAGATTAGTAGCAGAGTTTAATATTCTTTTCTGCAAAACTAAGATAATGTAGAAGAGGTTGTGAAGTTTTGACAATGCACTCTCACACATGTGCACATATAGTTTCCATCTAGTTTTATGATCCTTAAATTACTAGGACTAAGGTAAAGTTGTCTTAGCCATTCTTTTCCATATACTGGGTGGTGTAAAAGTTCCTCTAATGAATCAGTCTCCAGAGCTGAAATAGTTCAAAATAAAAATAGACTGAAATAGTATAAAAATAAAAAAGTAAAATTCCTGGGTAAGATTATTTCTGGTATCTGAGTTTATTCCTGTGGCAATTAAATGTATAAATAATGCAATTTAACTTTATTGTATAGAGTTTATTTTTGCCTTTCCTAAGAAGACATTCCAATCACAAGGTTTCAAAGCTGCATCCCATGTTCAACACCTCAGAATATCATATTATTTTTTTTCCCACTATAAAAGTGCCGGTGTTGACTACTCTATCAAATAGAATATTGTAATCTTGGCATTAATAAACTTGTGCTGTGACAGAGAATAAAAAAGTTTTTGGATAATGTAGAAGAAGAAAAGAGATAAATCTGCTGTTTATAGAAGGTACATTTCCTCAGCTACTGATGGGTTTTACTGTGGCAGTTGTAGATGGTATGTGGATCAGACAAATTTATTGAGACATGCAGTAAAAGAGCATCAGTGGAATTACTGAAGTGATGAACACTAGGAAATGTCAGGTATAATAAAGGTGAAAAGACAGACTTATGGATTCTATGCATTCAAAAGCTTGCCTTGATAGAGGCATGAAAGTTATATGTATATATAGATATAGTCCCAAAAGGAGTATATACTCTCAAAGTATTACAACCAAATGATGAATATCTCCTATTCTGTATTTTTCTTTTATATGACAATACCTTCTTATGTGCTTCCCCTCACATGTAGAAGGGATGATGTTTGCATGTAATTTCATAACACCTGGAAATCCTCATTTCATTTAGGTATTTATCTAAAGAGGTCTAGTTTATTGCCATAAACACATTATCAAGGTACCAAATACATTTCTTGTAAAGTCAGGCAAGGTGATGAATGGTAAGAAATTAATCAGATTTGTTGACCAGACAATTTATTCTGAATATATGCTATAACAATTATTTAGGTACAGCTGTTTGTTTTTCTTGCTATACTTTTCAGTTTGAGTTACCTTTCTCTTGCACATGATTTTTAGATCTCAATATATACTCTCTGTTTCTCAACTCATTTTAGGATTGCAGCTGAAAGACAAATGTAGTTAACACATTGCAAGCACTGAAATGGATCAGATTGCTTGTAGATTTCTTTGTTTGCTGGTTCAGTACTTAGATATTACTGGTTATAAGTTACTTTTTTTTTTTTTTTTTTTTTTTTTTAGTTATGTGTCACAATACTGCAGCAAGCAGATATACACAGCATCAGGTTTTTATGACATACAGTCAAATGAAATTTGCACCATCACTTACAAGTTGTGATAAAAGCATCAAGCTTAAGGGACACATATGACCCATTGTTAGAACATCTTTTTTTACCTTTGATTCTTACAGTCAGTCTCTGGACAGCCTATCGAACAAAAGAATTTTGCATTTTTGAATTAGGTAAAAAGGAGTTTTTGATTAGGAGACATCATTAGAAGAAACACTGTGATAATGGCAGAGGATGTTCCATTTCATAAATAAGCAAGCTAAAAGCATGTGCCTATCAAAGATGTCAAATAAACACTTCTATGAATCAGCTCTGCAAAAAGAAGTTTGATATTTTGAACAAGAATGGAGGACACAGGGATTCTCTGGGATTATCTAAGATACCCCCAGCAATGATTTCTCCTAGAGCTGCTGAATACTAAAGAAGGACTGTGCATTATAAATACAAATTATTTAGATAATAAGACAGTTGATAACCTGCTAGAAAATAGAAATGTGAGATTACAGAAATGGAAGACATCTTTTGGGGAAAATGGCAAGTATTATATTAGATATATATTAATATGATTTTCAGTATATGAATACTTATTTAAATTATTGTCTTGAACTGAAATCCCACATAGGTCAATTTAATCTCTTTGCCTAAGCAGAAGACAACTTTGAACTGAAAGATGTCCTTCCAAATTTACTTTTCATATGGAATGTATGATAATCCAAATACATCAGCATTTAAAAGCCATCTTTATTACCCTAAAACACAGCATGCTAAAAATATTTGGATTCTGAAAATAAAGACTACAAGAGAGTAGTAAAGTTACTAAAGATCAATCTAAAGATAAGTAATATGTTACAAGGATACATATCTTTTCTAGGAAGCCTGAAAAGTCACTTCAAAAGGGGAAAATCAAAACATTAATTTAGGTGCAAAATCAGAATTAAGCTTTTTTTGCCTTGTGCTCCTTGAGAGTACAGGACTAAATATTTATATACCTAGAGGTGATGGAAAACTAGGTCCAGACAGGAATGTTGGCAGCAATTTATGTGTAGCAATGTATTTGAACATTGAATGTATTTGAAACTGTGGCCTAGGCCACAGTTGATACCAGGGGCACCAGCCAAGCCATTTTTAGGTATTCTTATTAAACACTGTGGAATTTGTCAAGGCTACTGAAACATAATTTGGGCTGAGTTGGGAATGAAGCAGCTGAAAAGAACACCAAGATTGCAAGAACTGAGATAAAGATGGGCAGAAGCACTGGAGTGTAACCAGTCACATTTCCTGAAAGGTGTGGGCAGTCTCGTGGACACGATAGAGGCACCAATAAAATAATGCACCATTGCTTGGACAGCAGTTTGAGAATGTACAACTGGCTTCTGCATCATCACGTTGGGTGGTTGCTCAGAAGTCCTTTGTTCCTGCATTTATGAAGGGTGTGAATTTAAAGGGAAGATTCTAGGTGGTTTTCTCTTGTTTGGCCATGAGGATGAACAAGTCATTCAACCTCAGGTCTGAGGGAACTGGTCTGGGCTCAGAGCTGACCCTGCTCTGGCTGCACAAGGGACCTCCTGAGGCCCCTTCCTGCCCAAACCATCAGTGTGTTGGCATGGCATCACCCTGTGCTCCATGCCAGCAGACACACTGTGCTGTCTCTGGTGTAGACTTGCAGCTCCTCCCTCTCCTGCTGCATTCTGCTGCTTTCTGAGGGGATTGCCAAATCATTCCCTTGGCAATTCACAGGCTGAGCTGTGACTGGTGCCCAGCTCCTTCCTTCCCCTGCCCTCTGCTCTGCATGGCTGAGGTGAGGCCAAGGCAATGGGCTCTGAGGCTTCCACAGGTGCAAACATGTGCAGAGTGAGGTGCTGGCACACATCAGGAAGAATAGGGTGCTGGCTGCCCAGCACTCCCTTCAGGCAGAGGGCAAAGCCAGAAAAAGATGAATAAGGGTGATAAGCAATAGGAAGAGGGGACAAACATGCTAAAATTTAATACTTGTACTGAGAAACCACAATGAATCTGCTGGTCAGTCTCCAGCCAAGAATCGGCTGGAGAGAAGAAGGAACTGGAGGCAGTATGCTCCTGTGGCAAAGAAATCTGTAAGTAGGAAGTGCTTTCAAAATAGCACTCTTGCATGCTAAACCATTGTGGAGCAATCCCTGCAGATCCCTAGGTGTCAAGCATGAGCTACTGAACTAAACAGAGACATGCTCTGTATTTCAAAAATATATTATGTGATTACCTTCAAAATTCAACCAGCTTCTGGGAAAACAGTCACAGTTATGGAGTGACTTGGTTGCTCTTATAAGAGAAAGATTTTTGGGAACATACAGAGTGAAGCTAATGAGAAATACAGAAAAGGAAGCACAAAAAAAAAAAATCAAACTCAGAACATGAATCACCTTTCAACCCTAACAGTATAATCATTACTATAATTAAATCCTCATAATTTAAGTTATGCCTCACTCAACGGAAAATTGATGACTTATGTTTTAATGGGAATTTTACTGTATTCTGGTAATCTGTTTTGTATAAATTAAGTCTCTAGGGTGAAATAATCATTTTGAAGCACACATTTGTTTGGATTTTCTTTCACACTACAACAGCTCTTATTCTAAAAGTGGCTAAAGCTGTCATAATTTGGGAACAAGGAAATGATTTACTGTCTGTGGTATTAATTAAATAAGAAACACACTGACAACAGGAGACTTATCAAAAAGGAGGGAAAAAAAAAAAAAAAGGAACACTAATCCCCAGAACTTGCTGCTTATGCTTTAAGAAGAGTCCATTATTTTAGTCTAAATCCCTTTACTATCCACGCTCAAAAATCTTTTCTTTTCCCCAACATATACTCGAGTTTCAGCTTGTTTATCTGGTGTGCAGAAAAAAGCTGCCATAAGTGTCTCTGGGGTTGTCCATACCTATGGGCGAAAAGAAAAAGTAAATAGTAAAGTTGCCATTGCAGTCCAGTCAGAGCAGGACAGCAAAGACTATGGCCTGAAGAGACAGAGAGACAACAGATTTTCAGTATTCTAGAGTAAATGCTATGTATTTCACCCATTTTTGCCCACTCACAGAGATATATTAATGGGCTATAAATTTGTGTTCCAAGCTGCTTATTGTCAGGGTGAACTGAGACCTGGAGCTTTCAGTATATAGACAAATACTATGTTTGCTTTACTTCAATTTCAGTTTTGATAATTATTCATCCTTTCTCAAAGAATTGAGCCCAGCTATTGCTTGCAACAGGAGGCGGCTACCTCCTTAAATAAATACCTCTTTGTGCATTTATATTTACATTTTATGTATAAACATTTTCTAGGTTCTCTTCTTTCTTTCCGCTAAATCCTTTGTAGCAGATGTTGTCTAAGCAGGTTGTTGTCTGATCAGAAACTGACTCCAAGTTTCAGAAGCTTCCTGCAAAGGTGTGTATGACCCTTGTGAATTTAGAAAATATGCTATCTCCTAACTAAAATATTATCTGAGAGATTGAAAAAAAAAAAAAAAAAAAAAAAAAAAAAAAAAAAAAGAGAGAGAAAGAAAATGTCACCAAATCAATGAGAGAGAATAAAGAATGAAGGAAAATATTTCAACAGAAAGGTAGGTAATTTAGGGCAGGATTTGGCTGTCCAAATGTAGGTGTTCAAGTCATAGAATCACAGAATGTTAGGATTATATATGTTGCAAAAGACCATTGAGACCATCAAGTCCAAACCTAAGACTGACAAGTTCACCATTAAACCATGTTCCAAGAGCCTTGTTTACTCATCTTCTAACAGTGAGATAACACTGCTTGTGGTGTACAAGATTTGCACAAGGTAGGGATGACATGGGATTTGGGTAGCTGTGATTATCTAGGGATGTAGCTAGAGGAGAGGTGGAATATTCCAGGTTGCTGGAATGGCACTGGAGTACTGTATTTGAGAAAAATGAGTTGAGTCACTTGACTCTGAGTCTGAATAAGTCCTTGCTTTTCCCCAAGCTTCAAGGCCCCCTGCCAAGGGTACTACTTGTGTACTACTTGTGATGAACTGTACCTTAGTGGATCCCTATTAATCAGGTTGTTCATGGGCTGTAGTCACTGCCAGACTTCATCTATGGAACTCTGAAGCTAAGGAAGCTGTCAGCTTGCTAATGGTGATCAACTACAGAAAGAATGTAGGAAAGCTTCAGATAAAAAAAATCATGTTTGTGCTCACTGAAGAGATTATAGAAGGGCAAATAAGAAGACCTCTGGATTCAGAAATCCTTTGCACGTCAAAAGCATTTAGGCACTTCAGTCTTCTTTTATAACTGCTCTCCAAGCAATATTTGTTGGTCACTTAACAGTGGACTTTGCTCTCACAATTAAGTCATGACTTAAATAAAATCTTCATTAAAGGTTCAGTCTCAGTGTGAACACCTGCACCTGCTAACAGCAGCTAATGATCAAGGTTTTCTAAGTTTTTTTTATTAATTTATATGCTCTTTGTGGAATTATTTTCTAAGAAGTAATAAAAATATATAAATGTGCATGTCTTTCCAGAAGTTGCCAATTCCCAATAAATGTCTCTCTGTGACTCATACATAATCACTGCTGCCCTTGTGGAAGACAAAGACAGCATTTCCAGCCCTAGGAAACTGTCTGAATAGGGGGAATAAATGACCTATGATATTTAAAGAGAAGATTTAAATTTTTAACCTCAAAAATCTACAGCTGTAATATCCCAAGGCAAAAATCCATCAGTTTGCAGGGAAAAACCCCAAAACCAAAACAACAAACTCGGTTATTCCCCCTAGACACTGCAGAAAGGCATTGAGAAATTTGGAGCATAACAAAAGAAAGAAAGAAGCAGAGAAACAGGTGAACTGATACAGGACAGCAAGAAAAGTAGATTTGCCCAAAAGTGTAGTTGGTTCCTCTAATTCTAATTTCCTTCCTTGTGAATTTTATCCTTCTAAATTTTTTGAAATAAAGAAATGCCTGACATTCTGAAGTGTGTAGCAAGATTATAAAAACCTATCTAGTAGGGCCACCTGAGAGTAACTATCTAGTTCTTCATCTTTATGATGGAAGCATTAATACTCAGCATCAGTAATACTGAAGATGTAACACCTATCTGTAACAGGAAAAGGAGGCATATATCTCTTCTAAGAGTTACTGTCAAATGGAGCATATTGTAGGATTCAGCTGTCACTAAGCCTGCAGGACTTAAGCTTTTTCATAATAAAATTCTGCCCTCAAATTCTCTGTAGGCAAGCAAACCAACTGCTGCTTTACTTTCAAATTGTGAGCTTAGTCATTTAAGGTTTCCTAAACTGGATTCTCAAGCCCTTTCACAGTCTGTATGTTCCATTTGAAATATGGCTTTAGTTAGCGTGCGACACATCAGGTCATAATTGGTGGCCAAAGGACAGATTTTAACTTCCTTGTTAGTCATGTTAATTGCTTAGGGACATCATTTGAGAAAAATATTGTAAAAGAGATCCTCAGCTTAGATAAACTGCCTTTGGCTGTCACAGAGTTGTGTCTTTTTCTCTCAGTTAAGACTCTAATTTGATTTCAATAGCTCAAGAAGCAGTTAAATTTTTCAACCCTTGTGTACAACTTATTTTGTGTTTTCCAGTTTTAGTTCACTTGGACAGAAAAAAGCTATGCTCAATAACTTTGCTTTATTCCCACATACTGGAAGAAAATCACAGTACTTTTAAGTGTAACTGTATTAGTAAGCATCAATCCCTGCATTTCCCATGCACAATTAATTACATAACTAGGAGAAACAATGGCCCCCACATACATGAGGAGTTGCTCAAGCAAGTACAGCATTTTTCTACAGAGATGACAACAATACAGAAAGGATCCCCAAAAATAAGAATAATGCAGAACATTTGTCTGGTGTTCCATCTCAGTAATGAACTGTATGACATAAAAAAAATTTATTACTTCATAAAAATAAAAAAGGTCGTGTCAGAACCTCTTTTTAGAGTTTGCTATGTTGCTTTTTATTTAATTATTTATTTCTGTAATAAGGAAGTGGACCTTTGATAAAAAAACAATAGTTCTGCTTACACAAGTACTGCTTACACAATCGTATAATGAACAATTTTTACACAAAAAAATAAAAGTCAAAATGCTTTTTTTTTTCTCACTAGTCAAGGTGTGTCTAAAGCTAATCCATATGACTTTTTTTTCCTTGAAGATTGTTGGCCACTGAATTTCTTTGTGCAGGTTAACACCTAATTGACTCACTTTCAAATAATCAGTTCTTCATGGCAAACATGAGCAGGAGATAATTTCTTTTTTTAATTGGTAAGAAGAATATACAAGTAAATCTAAAAGCCAAGGTGCTTCAAAAGATTAGAAGTTAGTTCTTACACATCACTCTTGTAAATGCATATGTATAAAGAAAATATGTATCCAGGTTTTTGACGTAAAATTTTCTTAAGCACAAGTTGGCTCTGTTTAAATGTTCTTGTCCAGACTAAAGACTTACTTTATTCTTTATAAAACTTGGGGTAATAAAATGGGAAACCTGCTTATCAATATTCATCAGCTACTGCCTTCTTTTTCAGAAGCACTTACTCTGCCTGAGTGTTGACCATATTTCAGCTCATGCAAAAAAATTGTCATCCAAAGGTAGACAAATAACAGCATTAAGTGCCTATTTTATCTATTATAATAGACCCTGGTGTGATTTCCTCATATGTGGATGTACTGCTGAGATTTTCCAACATTAAGGAAGTGTTCTGTGAAATACAATTAATTAGATGTAGAATCCAAATCTTTAGAAATTCTCCTGCTGGAGAGTCCCAAGGGGAATACAACATTGGTGAAGATTTTCCCAGTTGGGGTGACTGACAGTGATGAAACAGATCATTTAGGCTTCTCCAGGTGCAATCATTCCCAGAACACTGTGGTGTGTAACACTCTACAGTAGGTGTAAATTCCTTCCTTTCTTGCCCATTGGTAGAATAGGAAAGTCAGAGAATGTGTCTTTCCACATAGCCCATGCAATATTAGCAGGAGAGAGCTTGACAATGATCTTGAAGGTTAAGGGAAAGCTTCCAGCTGCTAAGAAAATAGACCATTCCCAGAAGCTGACCTGAAGACTGTGGAGTTAGTGAGTGAGGGGCTGATCAACCTATTCTACATGACCATACACCAAAATTTTGAGTTCACACCAAGCAGGGCAGGACAAAGAGGAGCTGCTCACTAGGTGTTTTTGACCCCTGGCTGTAGATTGGTCAATCATGTCCTTGCATCCTGGCTTTACCTTGTGGCAAGTCTCTTTCCTGATGAGCTTCCCACAAAAGCATGACAACATACACTAAGAATAAAAGGGTTTATTGCAGATTATATAAAATTTATATCATAGAATAAAGACTTGATGTGACATTAAAAAAGAGAGAAAGAGAAATTACGTGGAAAAAAACGACAGTCAAAGTGAAGAATTACCAGAGAAAGAGGTTATGGGGAGTATGTTGAATTGTAATTGCAAAGATGCAAAGGTCTAAGGATTCAGAGCTTACATTTGAGAAAAGCACAAGAACAGCATAATCCTGCCAGGGTCCATGGGTGGATGGCAAATGAGGATCTGGCCCAGTATTTTCAAACTTATATATCTGTGTCCATCTAATTCTTTTATTTGTACTTTATCTACCTCAAAAGCAGCATAAAGAATCCAATATAGTTTAATTTTTTTCCCTAATATTTTTTAGTCCTTTTATGTAGACTAATGTGAACATTGCCTTTTTTAGATGTAGAAAATAATAGTACTCTGGAGCCTCTTTTTATCTTAAACCAGCAGATAAAATGTAAGTATGCAATGCAACATTTCTATATTCCCTTCTGCTACTAAAAAAAGCAGTGTGTTTGACCATTTTATTTCTATTCCTTGTTCTGTGTTAGCAATCTTTTTTTTTTTTTTTGGTAAAAAATCCCATCTCTATTCCTTATAGAACTTTTAAAGTAATTTCACAGCTGAGTGGAACCCTAAACAGAGCTATCTTAGTGTAATGAAGCAGAAAACGATTTCTCCTTAACAAGACTGGTATATAGTGACAAACAGCTCATAAAAATCCCATCTGCCACAAAATACTTTCATTTTAGTCTCTTTCACAACTAAATCCTATGTTTCCTGTTTCTTTTTAAAAGGAAAAGAGGATGTATAAATCCTAACCCATCAAATTGTCCTTTGACAAAAGAGAAAGGAAAAAAAACACAAAACAATCATCTTATAAAACACTGACACTAACCATTCCAAACACCACAAAAGTGTAATGTCACTTTTGAGTCCATTTATAGTGCACCATTTTTTCCCGTTTTTTTTTTTTTTACAGTAAGAAGGAAAAGCTAAGAACTTGTACCGTAAAGAAAATTTTCTGATGATTTAACAGTGACTACATGTAAAAACAATCTGTTACTGCTTTGTATTTTAAAAATATTTCTGTAGACACTGCAATCAAATAGATGGTAATTAATTACTTGTAACTTGATCAGTTGTTACCCTCTTTAGGTATTTATAATTAATAGCATCATCCTGTAACCTCTTTCCCACTCAAAACAAATTAATACTCACTGACTAAAGTTCTCCATAGTATTTACAGAAATTTTCCCTCAGAAAACACTGTAAAATCTCCCTGTTTTCTAAACAGTATCATGAACTGCTGCATTAACTTGTTAACATGCTGTTAGAAACATGCTTTGCTGTGAGCATTGTACCTTTCTGTCAGATGGGAACAGAACCATTTCTCGTGCCTGGTCTTGCCTGAAGGGGTTATATTTTTGTTTTAAAAAGATAGTGAATCACCTATCTCTTTGCAACAAGACACACTCAGTGCAATGAAACAATGAAACCTTTTAGTGACGCTAATACACAGCCTACAATCCATGACTGTAAGTTCCTGAATAGTGATTGATCTTACCTGAAATGACATTTCATATCTGCTCTTTAACCTTATGGAAGGAGAAATAATTGTTTAGCCAGGACTTCCTATACTTAGACATAAACTTTTGCCTTTGTCTTCAAATCCACTGGTTTTAGTGTGTCTTGGTGATTAATGCATTTTCTGGAAGATCATAAATTTATCTAGCTAAATAATCAGTTTTTGAGCAACAGCATCACCTTCTCCAGAGGTATAATTTCACACTGGATGTATGCAGACCAATCACCTTGATAAGCAAGCCAAGCTACAGGATTCAAAGCTAACTTCTAATTCTTTTGAGCAAAACTTGGACAGTACTTGAAGTTGCTCTGAGCGTGGCAGAGACAGCCAACAAAATAAGCCATTGAGACACCTTAAATAAAAGAGGGAAAAATCAATAGCATGTGTTTCAACTGTTGGAAATAGAGCAGAAATTGTTATAATCTGTTTATAACAGCAATCCATGCCACATCTTAGACAGATAAGAAATATCATAGTAAAGAAAAGTTGTCAGGTGGCATTTAAAGTATCAAAATATCGTTGCAATCTGATTTCAATGAAATCTTATAGCAATGAATATTAGCTGGGAAATCTGATGGCATTTAATACCCAAAGACATTTTCCTACTCACTCAACTGATTGTTTTGACAAATGTACTTTGTTTCAAGGTGTGTAAAAAAGACATACCCAGAAGGATTCTTTTTGACTTCCTAACAGCTGTGGAAGTGACATGATGGCAGGGGCATTGCTGGGGATGCCTGGAGGTTTTCAATAAAGTGCCCTGAGGCTAGGAGGAACAGAAATCTCTAGAAGGGCAACACAGAGTACTTGATTTCCACAAGCATAAATCTAACCAGTGGCATGAATTAACGTTGATTCATCATGGGGTAAAAGGGCAGAGTCTGGCCTGTGCTTATGATCATGCTGAATCTGGTTCTCTCTTCTTGATGACAAGTACTGGGGAGTGGTGAAAGGTGCCCACTGGGCTGTGCTGCAGCCCTTTTTTTCCCCATCCAGTTCTCACTCCCTGTCCTCAAGCCTCCAGCATGAAATTCAGCAGTAATTTGACTTGTGTAAATAAAAAAGAGCAAAGGGAAAAGCGTTTTTCTTGTAACAACACAAATGGCTCCGTGAAAAGTTGCAAGCAATTTTGAAATTTGAGTGCTGTTGTACTGCTTTTTTTTTGACATTGCTGCCATATATGATTAGAAACTCTGATAAGCCATATGAGCTAAGGTTAAAATTTCTTCCTCTTTCTTGCTGCCCTATGATTTTTTTCAGCTTTTATGAAAGCTTAGATTAGTCTGGCCTAGGAGCAATAGTGGATTATTGCCTGTGCACTCACACATTCCAAATGCAATTGTGTGAAAAAATTGAGATGAAAAAAGGAAAAAGTGTTGCTACTCAGTGAATTCAAAATCAGTAATGTGAAACACATTGCTAATAACATTGAGTAACTAATAAAGCCAGCTCCTTGACTTTTATTAAGAGTCTTTTGTGACAGAGTCAAGTGGACTGTAAGAGTTGTTGCTGCCTTGTTGCAAAGATCATCAAAAGGCTGAAGGCCATCAATTTTAATTATTTCCAAGAATGGTGTCAGGGCAGCTGTGACTGTCTAGACAACTGGTAGCATCCTAATTAGCCACAGCTTCCCAACAAAATTATTTTGGCCTTAATTGAGGATGAGTTTGCATCACAATGCAGAACTGAGTCTCAAATCCTGTTGATGATGTATTGTTCTGGCCCATATTTAGGTTCCTAGCTGTTAAAATAGGCAATTGAAGAACAAAGTAGATGCTAGGAGTTTAAATGCCTTACTGGATCTGGACCTGACCCTGCAATGCCTAGTAACTGATGCTGTTTTTTGGGGTTTTTTTTGCTGGACTTCAGCAAGCTGTGTAAAATGAGGTAAATAGCTCAAAAAACATTTTACAAGCCATCATAGTAAGGAAGAGCTGTCTTGGTACCAATGGCATTATGTTCTAGTCTCCATCCAAACACCCTGATGCCACAATTTTAACAGGATCTCCATAGCTCTTTAACTCAAGAGTGGCAAGAACAGAAATAAGTTTTTTAATGTGAGAACATTCATCTAAGTCTGTATTCCATCTTTGATGTCTGCTGGCAGCAGATGCTTAGAGAAAAAGCAAAATATCAGTATAGGCAAAAAAAATTACACTTCCATGAGTAGAATTTTCTTTCAATATCTGCAAATCAGAGCTATTAAATTCTGCAAAGGTTTATCTTTTATTGCTTGGGATATAATTGGGTTGGATTTTTTCTCTCAAAGAAATCTGTTTTTTAAGAAAAAGACCTCTACTCAGATTTTAAGAAGTAATAGGATTGGGGTTTTTAGTAGCTTAATCTATTAAATTATCAATTTCATTTTTTCTTTTTAATTTTTAACGTTTTCTAAGTTTTTACAAATGGTAACTATTGCCACTTTCAAAGAGGTTTTTTTTTGTTGGAAAAAGGTCAAATCCTTGCTTTGTTTTGCTTTCTTTTGCATTCTTCATTTTTTCTATTAGATGGCGTGATAAAAGACTGGCATCCATCAAGGTCTCCAAACTCTAAAGTGAAAAATAAACCCCTCAAAATCAAAATCAGGCAGTTTCATATGTATCAGGCTAATTCCATTTGTTGCAGTAAAAGTAATTTATGTTTTTTAAAGGCCAAATACAATAACCTTGAATGAGATATACAAGGCAGAACTGACAGCAGCTGACGAAGATGCTGGGTGTTAAGGATGTAGGGGAGCAGTCTCCAGGATATGGAAGGTGTTTGCAGCTGGTCACTGCAGTCCAGCCAGGATGTCTCAGCACCTGAGGGTCTCTCCATCCCAGCAGATGAGGTGCTGCTGCTGCTCTGCCCTTGTACAGGTCCAGCCATTTGCAGCACTCAGTATCTCAGAGAGGCTGGAGCACACACGTGCACAGTGATGCAGCTGGCCATGCAGACTGTTGTCTTTAGCAACATGAATATGAACCACTGTGAAAACTCCCAGAAAACAGAGTTACAGAGGGCCATATCCAGTTACTACCTTCTGGCTGATCAAGATTAGTTTGCTGATGGAAACCAGCCCCATACACATAGTATCCAAATTCAGGAGAGAATTCACTAGAAAATTCCCCAATTCACTCTCCAAATTCATACCCACAGTGATAACAGCCTTGAATAGCAGCACAACCTCTAATTCTGTGTATTGCCCATGCCCAAACCCTGGGTCCCCTCTTGCTGTGTGCAGACCTTCCCCCACCTAGCAGCTTGTCCAGTGTGATCTCCTGCAGCCTTATGCATGTACTCATCTCACAGGCAACCCCACTGCTACAGTTCCCTTAACTTTTCTATGGGCTCTCTATTTTGTGCCTAATGTCAATGTCCAGACCCCAGGCTTCCTGGCCCATCACTTACTCAGACCTTGAGTCCTTCCAGATGCAGGTCTCCTCCTGCTTTAGAGTGAGTCCAGTTCAAAGTTAGTGAATTACATACTCATACCTGAATGAAGAGCTTGTATTTCATGGCTTTTTCTGACTGCTGCCAACCAACCCTGTTCTACATGCTGGCCCCTCTGGCTGCTGGGACCTAAACCTACTGGAGTTGTGACCTTTGTTCCTGTTGCTGGCACATAGAATGCAGGAATCATACATAGAGGAGACTGAATTACACTGAAAAAAATAAGAATAGGATTTAGTAGCAAAATATGATAGGCTGTAGCAAGGCTCTAGGTTCAGAGAGAACAGCACCCTGGCCAACTTCAATCTGTTTTACTCATTTTATTCCCACTTCTCCTTATTCTTCCATGTTTGCTCCTCCATGATCTGCTCTCATTTTTCCTTTCCACACCCTTGGTTCTTCCCCTAAACACCTCTCAGCATAGCCTCACAAGTTCCTCCTGATACCCCCAAACACTCACAATTATCTTTGACTCCTTATTTCCAGTGACCAATTTTGGATTGACCCTCTGAAAGGCTGTGCCTGAGAAAATCCTTCAGTGACCCATCAGGCAGCAACCAAAGAAGACTTGTCTTAACTGCTGTCTCCAATAAAACCTTCTTCATATTACTGCAAAAGTGTTTGTGTTTAATCTTTCATTTTCCTTGTTATCTATTATTTCTTTTATACAAAATACACAAATAGTCTGCAACTGGGTAACTTAATAAATCCTATGCTCTTTCAATCCATTTAGCCTTACGTTAAAGAAATAAAAATTTTAAATTCTAATGTCAGATGTCCATGAATAAACGTTTGAAATAATAGACTCTTTTAAGAAAAGTGGAAAATACATTCATTTACTAGCAATGAAAGCTTTACTTGAATTGTCTGTGGGAGATTAAGCACATTTAAATTATTACTAATTCTGTGGAGTAATGATCTAACACAGCATTATGCTAAGTTTTTTTTGTAGTGTGCTATTATCTTCTACATATGTGACATTCTAAAAAGCCTGTATTCAAACCAACTGCTATAGATAAACAATAAAATATTGTAAAACTATCATAGTGCTCATCATTGCAGTGATAAGGGAAATTCAAGCAGCCTACAGTTCAGAACAAATAGACTTCCTCTGCAAAAGGCCAACAGAAAAATGTGAACATGTAGATTTTGTGAACCTTGTCTGTTTATATTCAATCCAAAAGAAAGTGATTCTCTTTGTTAGAAATTCTATCTTTTTTCCTACCCACTGGTTAATGATAAAGACAGTGAGAAGGTTCTTGATGCAAAAATCAAGGTTTGTAAAAGACACATTTTAAAATGCTCACCTTCACAAGTAATGCATTCTCAATTTTTCATTTACTTTTCTACTAGATGTATAAATCCCATAAAAAAATTAAAGCTCTCAGCTACTGCCAACTAATCCTCTCTCCCTTACTTGATATAATGGAATGAGAATTTAAAATTCAGAGGATTATGAACAAATCCAGATCCTGAAGGTGTGAACGCTGTTCCAGTTGACTTCAGTGGAAGATTTACATGTACATCAAAGGGAAAGATACAGACTTATCATTTAAAGATTTCTGCTAAAACTCCCTTATTGGTAATGACATCTTTCTCTATTTCAAGCACTTTCAATTTTCCAGGAAACTTGAGCATAAACAGGATTTAAATCATTCAGTTGCAACTCCACTTCTCTCTTTCTATCAGAACATAATAGGATTCAAAATAATTATGAGATTTCTCACTAAACTAATGAATTCAAGAAAAGTACAGGAGTACACCTGTCTACTCCAGTGCCTTCTATCAATGAGCAGTAGCTCAGTGTCAGCTGAATTAAAGCAGAGACTACTGCCAAACATGTGGGACTCATTTTAGTCAGATCACTCTAGAACATCGCTTGAACGCTTGACAACATTGACAAGATTTAGAAATCATCCATACCACTTTGTCTCTTCAGTGACTTGTTGAGATGTTGACATTGTGTGTAGCCACACACATGCACAAGTTTTCACTCTAGACTGGTTTGCTAGAGAGACTGGAATGAGAAAGAACTAACACAAGATTTAAGCACACCCCAAATTAGATTTTAGTCTTTAACATCTGGAATTTGGTTTATTTTTCCTTTCCAAACCAGTGTCTTGTTTGATTATGTATCTAAATTTAGGTGACTAAAGAGCAGTTGCATATACTTCTAAAAGGTGTCTCAGTTTCCATGATGGTCTCTGAAGCCCCACCATTGTTAATATGGTAAGCAGTCCCCTCAGAATTACTCACCTCTACGAAAAGTGAAATTTGCAATTCAGTTTTCTAAACCTAAGCAGTTAGGTTCATTTGAGACATGATACTCACAGCTGGTCATGGGTAAACCTCTCTTGACACCACAGTCTATATTGTCAGGGGTGTAGCTTCACACCCATTTAGCATGCCCTGGGGTGTGAGACCTGGACTCCAAACGCCATTTCACAGGAACATGTGTCTCTACTAAGTCTGTGCACAAGGTAGTATCAAATATTCTTAGGGGTCTTACAGGACACTAAGTTTCTACATCCAGGCAAACCATTATGCCCTACATCACCTCTGAGCATGCTGGATTGAAATAACTAATTTTAATGAAGACAATATGGAAATGAAGATTAAGGTGCCTGAATGCCATTTTAAAGTTCATCTGTGCAGTCACAGATGCTTAATACAATTTAGAAGTCTCTGTAGGGTATCCTGGTGCACCTGTTTTTTCTCAATGACATGCTTTTTCCTAGACCATGTCTGTGGAGTCTGGGGCATCTCCAGTCAGAGTGCGTGCCTGACATGTTTAAGTGGAAGTTGATTATCTACACCATACTACAGTAAAACATAATTGATGGGCATCCATCTTATCTTAGACTTCCACTTAAGGAAAAGAAAAATTGTACTCTGGGAACCCTCCTGGCTTTCACTTAATCCACAGGAAATCTGGACAACTAACTTATTAGCTTTTTGATGCCTAGAAAGAAGGTTGTGAACATAAGCAGAGACATCTAGGGCCATTTCAAATCTCCTGAATGGCCTGAGATGTGCACAGGGACCTATGAAACATGGGCTCCCTTCTTGCAGCAGCAGCTGCAGTCTAGGTGGAGTATCTCTGGGGAGTCCAGAATTACATTTGCTATCTGGGTTTTTTCGTTTGAACAGATCCACTGATACTAAGTTAAGTATCACACTAAAAGGATCTAGAAAACATTCAGTTCTGGTTTGATTCTTGATTACAAGCAAAAAATGTAAGTTGCTCTGACAGCTGAACCAGAATACCTGTGAGACAACTGCTTCCAAATTTTTAAGTATCTTAAAAAAGTTGTGTTAGAAACTGAGTAAAGTACATATAATTAATGAAAGTTTCCTATTAAAGTTATTTTTTCACCAATTTCTTCTGCATTATAAAATAAATTGACAGAATTTTATCTTACTGCTCCTGGAAATGATATCTTCTTTCTTACTATGTTGAATAACAACTCATAAAATCAAAAAGCAACTCCAAATACAGTGCATATGGGGTTTTTTTGAGTATAATGTGTGGCTTCTACATTACATATATGAGAGTGATATTTACATATCAAAAATTGCTATAACGAGTATGGAAGGGCAATACCTCCATACACAATGTAATAATAATTGTTAACTAATGACAACATAGCTATAGTGGCGCTCTAAGTGGAATTAATGAGGGAAAGCTACTGCTTCATAGAATTTCATGCATAACTTTAAATAGGTAATTAGTATTCCTGGCTAAACTGTGTCCTTCGACGTGAATTAATAATGTTCTCTGGGACAACATAGAAAAAATAACTCATAAATATGCCTGAGAGGTGTAAGACACCATAATTAAATCATAATAATTAACATGGATATCAGATTATTTATTTATAATAGCTTATCTGTATAAGTCACATTCTGGGACATACAGATGGACATGTTTAAGGGCAATCCAATTCTGGCTACACAGGTAGGTCACCTTTATGTTGCTTAATATCTAGTTACCTTATTCATGAAGCTAATTGAATTAATTAAAAATCTGCATGAAATTTTAAAGTGGAATCATACAGGTTTTGATTTCTGTCATGTTATGTTGCATAGGAGAGGAACAGGCGATCCCAGAGGTGAAGACAGCACCCACGAGCAAAACACTTTCTGTGCTGGGCAGTCTGGGAAATGAATTGCTGGGTTTTCTGCTTCTCTAGGTTCATCTTTGTGTAGGGAAGAGCTAGTAAGGGGGAAGGGAAGGAGAGGCATGACTCTGTGTCACTGATAAACATCTGAGATGTCAACATTGCTGACAAATTTCCTTCTTTTTGTCTATCAAGTATTTTTCTATGTGCAGCTAGTTAGAGTATATTTGTAAAATAGTTGTTCAATCAATATATATTCTAATAAGAATAGAATTATTTTTAAGAACCAATTTTAAAAAATGTGTATATATATGTGTGTGTGTATATATAAAATACACGCATGCACTTATATTAAAGAACTCTGTCATTCAAGCAAAGAAGAAAACCTAAAGGTAAAGAATGAGGGGACATTAGAAGACAGTGCAACTAATGCCTAATTTTAAATTTCAGAGAGATTATAATCTGATTAAAGTAGCTCATTATTTCAACAGCAAATATTCTGCGCTGCATAAGCACTAGAAACACAAATAGTTATTTGCCCAGAAGTGATCATCAGCACAAAGTTTCAATGAGTAATATTCAGCTAATCATAGTCTGGTTTGGGTTGAAAGGGACCTTAAAAATAATCTAGTTAACATCCCCCTGACATGTGAGGGAAGACCTTCTCTTAAACCAGGCTGCACAAAGCCCCATCCAGCCTGGCCTTAACCAGGAATGGGGCATCCTTTGTGCAATTTCCCTGTTCCTGTGCCTCACTGCCCTCATAGTAAGAAATTTCTTCTTAATATCTAATCTAAACATGTAGTCTTTCAGGAGGTCATCTAGAGGGAAATTCTGAGTACTTAAATAATCCTTTTTTCTTTTTACTTTTCCATTTAGAACCCATGCAGGACCTGGATGATTCTGCCATTGAGTAATGGTACATGCAAATACCATAGTTGTCTCCCTATTTCTCACATATATCAGGTTATATTTCTCCTATATTCTTTATTTTCAGTTTATAACAATGGGCAATCAATGCTGGGGGAGAAAAAGGGGGGGGGGGAAGTGCATTTTTATTTGGAGCTTCTCATTAAAACTGTCTCCAAAACTAGTGACTGTGTCCTTTGCGTTATGTCCAGAACTTAATCCCCTTTTGAAGTTTCTCAGAGAAATTGATGGGAGCAAAATATGCAACACATTCCATGTCCCTTTCAGAGGCACATTTGGAAACCTTGAAGGAGTAAAAATGTTATCATTTAACTGGAGTGTGTCTGATCTCTGCCAGCTGAATCCCTGCCACTGACCTATCCTCTTGTATTCAAATATTCTTAAGTAGAATCTTTGCAAGTAAAATATCTCACAATGACATTTTTAACTCTCTTTTTCCCAAGGAAGATCAAGAATGGAGTACATTTTGCCTAACCAATACCTATTCCAACCCATCTTAATTTTCTTCCTCTGATATAAGTGTTTCAAGAAAGCTATTCAGAAGAAGGTAACTGGGCTTTATTTGCTTTACATGATATTTCAATAAATTCTCAGGAAAAGAAGATCGGAAAGGAAGTTTAGCATTTGTTTCTTTGTGCAAGCTATACTATAAACTGTTACAGATAATTTAAATATGGCTTTTACCTGTGTTATTACAAACCAGCATCTTCAGAAATTTGCTCACATAAATGTATGTGCTGGGAAATACAGACTTGGGGATGGAAAAGCTTTAAGGAAGAATTAGTTTTGTATTATGGAAATATGCAAATTGCCAAGTGGCTGTGACTTAAAGAAAATCAAAATACTCCTGTTATCAAGACAAATGTTCCTACTATGA
Organism: Muscicapa striata striata; assembly: GCA_030060385.1. NCBI lineage: Eukaryota > Metazoa > Chordata > Aves > Passeriformes > Muscicapidae > Muscicapa > Muscicapa striata. Next base: position 1,390,119 of record JAREIS010000014.1, on the reverse strand, counting down.
AAAGCAAGTATCTAACCAGCCACTATTTAAAATGCCACTGAAATTAACCAAGTTATACACCTGTGAACTGGATCAGAGACAGCTTACAGTAATGATTTTCTAATAACACATCTCCAGATGGCTTATCATATATAGGGTTTTCTGCTTGGGGGCCTCAAAAGACAAAATAGGCATATGGGGTACTTTAATAACTAAATGGATCTGTTCCAAATGTAATTCATCTTTAATACATCTAGCAGAAGAAATACCTCTCTATCAGCACCTTTTGGAAAACTATATTTAGATGTTTGTCTCAGAGAGTGTGTCCTTGAGACATCCAGAGAATTGCATTTGCACAGTTTGTGCTGCAGTAATGTAAACACATCTTATTACCACTTGTTGAATATTAGCTGCATATCCTTACAAGAATTTCCTAGCTCAATTACTATGTGAATTGCCATGAAATAAGAGTTTTTAAATGACAACAGCACAATACTGTGTGCATATATTATTTTCACTTTTCTCCCTTCCTCTGTAACATTTCCAAGTACACTTGGAGCTTATTTAGACCCTAAAATGAAACCTGCTAATTTATGACAACCTTTACAGCAATTTTATGTAATTACAATGATGACCTGCTATATCAAGCAATTGAAATAGTTATTGATGTACTGGAAAACCTCCTTGAAAAGCACAACTCAGGTTTGTTACCAAAGAGAATGTTTGGTTGCAATGGAAGGCAGGTCAGAAGTTGTCAGTGGTATAGCAGGAGGTAAAGAAAATGAAAGAAGCGTCTGAGGAATCAGCATTTTAAAGAGACAGCATGAATCAGATTCTTACAGATCTCTTCACTGAGTGATTTTGTGCTTTTCTGACACTGTGCAGAGCTACAACTGTGCTTTGCTGTGTGTGAATTATACATTGCACTGCAGGGAGGTGCAAAGGGGAGGGACAGCTTTCACAGCCCTCCAATGGTTAAGCTCTTTTTTTTTTTTTTTCCCCTTTAGAGCTCTGAAGGAAGTTCTGCTATGTTGCCCCATTTTGCACTATAAATTAGTTCCCAATAGTAGCATGCCTATGCATAATCATGGGAAAATCAGCAGCTACCAACTGCCCATTGCACAATGGCTTGGAAGCACTGGGGTGCCAACCCAGACCTAGATGGAGGGATTTTTCACCTTGCCAGGAACATGTAATTCTCACTGTCAGAAAAAGCATCAAATCTGTCTGTTAGTGGAAACTTGCATTTATTTCTTCGACATATGTCTCAATGCTGCTTGTTTTACATTAAAACTGTTATTCAGAAGATCAATATGGTAATGATTTATTTTCCTTTACTTCATTAGCAAAAATTTTAAAAAACTGTCATGTTACTATAGCATAAATGCAGCAGGTGGCTTGTCAGATCTGAATTCCATTTCCATGATGTGGCTGTTCGAACATTATTTTTTGCCATAAGATTTCCCTGCTGCTATCCAAAGAAGTGAACTTCTGTGCACAGAAGAGAAATTAAAGTTAGAAATATTTGAGCATACCAGTTTCTGAGAGACTCAGTATTTTGAAACGGAGGTCCACAGGATATTGAGATTTTAAGGACCACCAGGTAACTGGAAAGTTACCACCTAAGAGGAGCCTGTTGAAAGCATGCTCAAGTTTGGTGTACAAGGCTCTGAGCTGCTGCCAGGAAAGCAGTGGGTGTCTGGGAAGAACTTGGCACCACTGGTTTCCAGTCCCATCTCAGAGATTAGATCACCTCTTACCCCATCACTGAACTCAGTATAATCCTCTCCAAACCCTTATTTTCAATATTACAGGATTTTATAATTTCTTGAATACTCAGTAAGAATTTGACAAAATGCTGTTTTTTATTTGCTTTTGTCATACTGGCATGCAATCAGGTCCTTTACAAACTACTCCAACAGATCAATCAGAGGTAAGTTCTGGCAGCCACAGAGAGTGTGCTGGCACCCATAACCCCTTCCTTTTAAAATACTTCCCCAGTTTTCTTCAAGCATCACTGTGTGCATGTACACACTTGTTCCTGAATTTAGGAAAGCTTAAGTATGTCTGTCAGTTTTCTCTTCTCGTTCTCTCTTTATCACAGGATGTTTGGAGTCAACAGGTACATTTATGACAAGTTTTCAGAGGAAATATCTTTCCTCTCAATATGAGGAAATTAAGATATTCCAGATCTTGCCAGATTCTTGCTTATGAACCAGGATCCCAGGTCAAAATTTCTAACTCAAATTCTTTTTGTTCCAAAAAATATTTTTTTTAACCCTTGACATCTGATATGAACTGCATATTTTTCACTTGTCCATTCTGAAGCAGGATGAAAATAATGTCACAGTTTCAAAATATTCTGTTTTCAGGACAGCTCCATTTGGAGCCTGATCTTCCCACTGCTGATAATAGAATTTCAAATGTCATCTCCTCAAGTCATAATTCAGTCACACTTTGTTCAACGGGAATCTTCGTTTGAAGAGTGAAGTGATGTGAAATACTGCAAGCATATTGAAGGGGCATGTGTACTAAAGTCAGAGGGTTGCATTTTAAGATCTGCACTAAATGTTGGCCTGTCTCACACTAGGAGGTCAACAGTTGCTTACTATTAACATTAACACACTGTTAAATCTAAACTTTTTACAAACAACTGCTTAGGAATTAAACTTTTAGATAAACTATGATTTAAACTGCTGCCAAATACATAATTTTATCACACAGAAAAAAATATTGCTGACAGAAACTTTATGACTTTCTGTAAGAAGGCAGCAGCTGAGAAAAAAATCATTTAAATAAAAGACCCTGTTGAGTATTTCTAGACATAAAAAATGCAAAAAAAAAGGTGCACAATATATAGGATGGACTGCATATATTATAAATGCAATATGTATTCTTCCTTTTGAAGTCAGTGGTGAATATTTCCACCAATTTTTATGGGGCATGTACTCACAAGAGAATGTCTAACCACAGGCTTTTATGTAATTTCATAGTTTCAAGCATTATTATTTTTTTAGCCTTTTAGAGTGTAAGCAAGATCTAGAAATGTCATTTTCTATTAACAAAGTTCTGGATTTACTGGAATAATTACTTTTCTGAACATGATGTGCTTCTCCACACAAGACAAAATAAGAAAACTTATTGAGAACATTATTTAAAGATTTTTTTTTATTTTTTTTTTCTGTGAAAGAAAACCGTACAGTATTTCAGTGGTTTGTTTAAAATTTTCAGGGAAAAATTTCCCCTGAAATTTATAAAAACAAGTGATTGAGTTCTCAAAATCCACCAGTGTATAACACTTGCTACTTCCAAGAAAACAGCACAGTGGTGATACTGATTGTATGATAATCACTGGTGTCCCAATGTTAAAGAACAGCCAGTCCTATAGAATAGAAGCTCTCAGTAGGCTCTCAGGATCATAGTTACAAATTCTGTTTTAAAATCTGAGTATTTTCAGACTTTTAACATTTATTTTAATTATTTTTTTTCATCTTTGCTTTCTTCTATAGAGGTGTACTCCTTTACAGACTTCAGACATAAATCTTTAGAGATGCTGAATTTCTATCCTTCACTGCATTCATGGAGAGCTGTGGTGATCTAAGTCACTCTTGAACTGTTACAGAAGAAAAACTGACTTGAAAAAGCTGTCTTTGAGATTTTTCATGGATCCTGAAGAAGTCTGTGATGAACACTGCACTCTTCTAAGAAGACACTTAAAAACCTTTAAGAAGGAGACGATGCTGACTCCTTCAGCTGGAGTCATCACTACATTTCAGAAAGCAGACTGTGCTCTTTCTATATGGATATCCCTGACAAAATATCAATGTATCCTTGTAAAATGTACCCAAATGCATGACAAGTTGTGAGAACAAAAAAAAAAAAAAAAAAAAAAAAAAAATTAGATTAATTTCATATGCAGAGAAGCAGCCACAGCTAAAAAGGCCATTAATCCAAAATTAAATGCAACTGAATAAATAACACTCCTATTCTCTCTTCTTCCAAGAAAAAAATGGCTCCTATAATAACCTGTGTCTCTGAGATAAATGAATGCATTGAAGTTCTTAACTACTCTTTGATGGACTACAAATGGACACTGTGCAGGACAATATTTGAACAGTAATGATTTGTCCTTTCTTCTTCAAGTGTAAGCTGATTGCAAAGGCTTTAGGACCATAGATGAAATAGCTAAGGGGGTCATGAATCTTAATAGCTTCTAAATCAGAGAGATCTGCAACTTACATGCTCTGACTGAAATGTGTATGGAATGTATAAATATTAATAGGTCTGGCAAGGGCTCAGCAGACGAGCTGTCTAAAATTTCGCAGTGGGAAGACTGGAGATTGAGGCTGCTGTGTACAAATCAGCTGAGAAGCTCCTACCTGAAAATGAACTGCCAGCATGTGTGTAAATACAGTTTTCCTGGAGTGATATTTAACATTCTAAACTTCCCTGGTGCGTAGGCACTATATGCATCTGTGTCAAATGCTGTAAGTTTATTTAGAATCATGAACATGCACACAAGGTCAAGTGCCTGTGCTGAGGAGTGGAAGGGTAATTTGTGCTATGTGTCTGAAGCTTGTTCTGATGAGTATTCTGCTAATGCTAAGAGAACTTACTAGTAAGAACCTTGAGGAAGTTCCAGTTACTTTGTTTTTACTGAAATTATAGTCCAGCTGCCCTCCCAGCCCAGCTCATGACATCCATAACATCTTGCCCCCAGTTTCCAGGTGGTCTGACAGCATCTGACCTTGTCCTTCCATGTGTCTTCTGCCTTCTAATGGCTTCTCTGTCCTAGGGATTCTCACAGTCTTTGCCTTGTATGGAGTATGGACACAACATTCTCACCCCTCCTGTGAACTTAAAGTTCTGTATTAAAAACACCAACTAATAATAAGTGAAGGACATTAATTAAATTAATTGAATGAAAATTCATAATTTGTTTTGAGCCTTCTTCCCATTAGAAAACAAAACAGGAAAAGCTGCTGTATTTCTCCAAAATTATGTAATTTGGGCAAAACAGCATATTCTGACTGAAAATTTCCATAATGGGTTTCCATCTGCTTAGTTTTAAGCATATTTTGCTATCATTTTTCCTGTCTGTCTATAACTTGACAGCTAAAAGAAGGCAATCTGCCCTTCTATATACTGTATTATTAGTAGGCCACTGTGGTAAAAAGGAGTTTATCCATGCCCCAATGTACTGGCATAAAATGAGCAAATAACATTATGCCTTACAAAATGCAGATTACAGCACTTTAACTGTGTGTCTTTAACCAAATACTTTGCATCAGGACACTTTTGATTCTTCAGGCAGTTTGTAACACTATTAAAAGACTAGTAATAGTGATTCAGTAATCTGAAAGTGCTCAGATCACCTCTCTATACAGGCACTATCTCATAAACACCCCATAAAGCAGTTTTTTCTGTTTAATTAAGTGTAATAAAACAAACCTCTGTGAGGACTTTCCTTTCTTAAAAGGAAGAGATGGCATTTTCATTGTAAAATTTATGAAAGGAATATAGGACACATTCTGAGTAAACACCTGAACTGCCAGTCATCTTTGATTATTGTCTCAGGAGAGAAGAAAATCAAGAAATTTGCTTTTCTCTGTAAGTTTGTGTGCTATCAGGCATTGCCGTGTACCAAGAAAAAATTTCATAAAATGGGATCACTTTTCTAGGTTCGCAGATGATCCTGAAAGGTATCTTTGAAAGAGCTGTATGATCAAAAAGAGAGAATTGGAGTAACAAATATTTGTGCTATGTGTTGACATGGCTGCTCTACAGTGGATACTTCTCAAGGGAATGAAGTTACTAGATCATCTTCTTGCTATTGCTCCTTGTTCAGTCTTCACTTTTGTCATTAGCTTTTCTCATCCATTGTTCATTACACCCAGTTCTCCAAGCCTCCACCTTACTCCTTTCTGTTTCCTGGATGCTTTTCAATTCATACTCCATTCTGATGGGGTTTATTTTATCCTGCCATCAATTTCCCAGCAGTAGTCACAAGTAGAGGACAAAAAAAGGCCCTACTTTCCCTGTTGCTAACCTGACTCTGCCCAGCTAGGAATAATGACATTTCCATTGTGGCCATTCTCTCTGAGGTTACCAAGGGGTAAAAGATAAAAGGGCAGCTGGTGGCTTCAATCCAAATAGCCAGAAATTCAGACAAAAAAGTCAGAAACTATGGTGAGTTATTGAATGAGGGCAGAAGTCATTTAGCCATGAAAAAGTCAAGGATAAATTTCATCAGAAAATCACTAAATTCAAAAGTTTCCAAAAGAAATGGATTATTTTTCAAACCACAGGAGGATTCTTACAAAGACAGCTAACAAGGATGCTCCACTAATGAAAAAATAAACAAGAACCACTCAGGAAATCTTGTAAGTGCTGTGAAAGACTTTTTATTATGAATGTGAAAAAATATGAGATGAGGTACAGGGAAGTCATAGAAGAGGGGAACTACTGTCACCACTTCAGGCTGGACAGCATTATGTTCCAAAATGCATAAAGGAAAATATGCACTCCCAGAAGTCACAGATGGTGGACACCAAAGTACAGGTTTGATGCTCTTACTATTAGCTCTGATCCTCATTTTTCTGATTGGAAATGTAATGATTATATTCCTTTCATTACACTGTCACTTTTGCTGCTAAAAATTTTTAATAGCCTGAATCTTGTTTTTCAAATTTTCAACTTTTGTTTTCTTCATCTTTTTTTTTTTTTTTGAAGTTTTTCATTACAGTAACAAAAAATATTTGCAGTGCTTGCTTTTTTTCCCAGCTATTGAAAAAGAAGATCTGTCAAGGGACAACTAATTACATTTTAAATTAACTCAAAAAGCTATACACAAATGTCAGTATGCCTAAGGTTGTTTGTTGTTTAGATTTTTGTAGCTTTGATGTTTATTTTAAGGTGTATAACTTCTTACTTAAATAGAACTGGAAAAAAAGTATGTTTCTTTAAACTTAAAACTGGTGTTTATTTGAGTAGATAATAAATTTATTCTATATGTGTTCATATAGGTTATTTTTAAGCATCATCTTACATTAACATGTCCAGCATTTATCCCCCCAAAAGGCTTTAATCTTCAAATTAAATAAATTCAATGAAGCAAGGATGCATAGATCCCTTAGTGAAATGAAATTCAAAGAATGGTCAAGTCCATCAAGAAGGGAAAAATGTGTGTATATTTGAAGTATATATATATTTTTAAGTATATTTATATTTTTAAATTATGCCAGTTTTCATTGTTGAAAGATTTAAAATGCTTACTTTATATTTTGAGAATTCTCTTTTAGCATTTTGTGAGGGATTCACTTAACTTTTTTTCCTTAGCTTTTAGCAATTTCCTAATGGCAATTGTGGGTAATGTGTTAGTACTTGTCCAATGATTTCCTTTATTCTCCTGTGGCATCATAATAATGCCAATTATAATATATAACCCAAATCACAATAGACAGATAGGATTTTCTCTTGTTCAAGTGAATAGGTAACAAGAAACTTATTGTAATAAAGAAAGCTTTTGTGTTGTAAGAAGGAAAAGAGATTCAGAATTAAAGATCTGGTTTTTCCATTTGACCACACAGCTCCTCTGCACAAATATACTTTGCTAATCCCCTGTAATATGAATGAACCTTTTTCCTAAATACCAGAAATCATTAGCCAGATAAAAATCTTTGCTACCTTAATTTTATTACCTGAAATGACATTTGTTTAAATGTAAAGCTATGGAATGCTATAATCAAATGTAAAACTAGGCTTGAACTACTCCAAAGCAAACAGTTGAATTTAATTAGAAATCCTTCTGTAGGTAATGTGGATTTGGATAGTGGATAGACTTTCTTTTGAAAACAAAATGTCATACCAGTACTAAGAAAGAACATTAAATATAGGAGGTTATGTCTTATTTAGTAACCCAGGATGCTTCTGAATGAGAAGCAACAGGAGAATTCAATCCTGTTCACACTAACAATAGTCTGAGTCAACATAACAGGATCACTGGCTATTTCTGACACATCCTCAAGAAAGGAAAAAGTTTATCAATCACTTATCTTGTTTAGAACAACAACATTACTATTCTTAAGAAAGAATACAAAGCCTGTACATGTGTGCCTTGCCTTCACAGTTGTCCTCACTACTAGATGTACATGAGCTGAAGAGGAATGTTAATAACTAAAAGAGGGTGCACAGTGCTGGCAATCAGCAAAAGAAATTGTACACCAGAAACAGGCCTGTTCTGCACACCATAGTCTCAAAAATGTAATTTGCTCTTTACATTTACTTAGATTGAAATCCAATACATGTAAATTTAGTGGATATTTTTTTTTTTTTTTTTTTTTTTTTTTTTTTGTAGGGTATTAACTTATGCACCAAGGAGTGGACTGCTTTGGAAATAAACATAAATATGGTGGAAGATCACTTAACAGTAGCTGCTGACAGTCCACAGCATGTCCTAGGTGCTGTACTGAGTTAGACTAAGCAATATTACCTTATCTGAAAAGAAATTATAATGGCAAAAAAACCTGAATAAACATTAAGAATTCTGTTTCCAGAAATAATTTTTTCAGGTCTATGCCAGGCTTACATTTGTCAATGTTTAGCAGCTTCTGAATAATTAGGAGTTTATTAATGAGAACTTGTTAAATGAAGAGCATCTACAAGAAATAACAACCTATGGGAAGATTCAAACAGACTTTATTATCCTTTCTCTCTTTTGTAGTGCTAATAGAGGATGGGATGAGTCTTTTTTATCTAAATGAAGGAAAATAAAAAAAAAATCTTTCACCAAGGATGCTAGTTTTTTTGGCCAATTTTCTTTTCTCCTCAGAGCTGCTAGATACAAAAACATGGTAGCCTAGGTGACCATGTTGGCTATCAAAGTAAAAAACTTGTATACTGTCTGTACACCAAAATTTTTACTGCTAAGTAATGCTAGAAATCGTGATAGTTTAGTATTAGGACTTCTAGTGTCAGAACTGAATTTGATGAGTGGGAGGAAGCACTGAAGAGGGGCTAAAGTTCACTCAGAATTTGCAATGACTTTTGTCATTACATTTGGGGTAAGAGGCGAGTTCCTGAATGTGGGCAAATAGCCTGCAAATGTGAACATAGTGTGTGTAATGGAGTATGGTACTGAGATCCCTGGATTAAATCAAGCAAGGTGGGGAACCTTGAAATTGCACCCTGAAGCTATTATGAGACCAAATAATCCCCACTGGGCTTTTGTGGTCAAATAATATCTCACTGCACGCTGTTCTGGCCATCAAAGTGTCTGCAGGTGTTGTACTTTGTGTGTGTTTTTTTTTTTCTGTCTGCTCCCTTCAGGATCTTTGTTCTTTGAGTTTTGTTTTGTGACTACATCTTTGGACTAACAGAAAGCTAAGGGGAGTCTTTGGGAAAAGAAGCCTTGTTTTCATGAAGGTGTGGATCAGGAATGTGAGAGACTTTAGTTGGTTTGTCAAGGAGCTGAAAATCACAAGCCACAGCAAAATCCATCAGATTCACCATGCCTCTGGTTTGAGTATTTCCAGTCCTTGTAAACCCAAATATATGAAGAAGCAAAGTAATTGTGATTTGTAAACAGGTTGTTTTGTTTTCAGTAGCAGAGATTATCCACATTATGCTCAGAGATTAACCCTCTTTGTCTAATTTAAATTTCCTGGTAATTTGGCTTTCATCCCTTAAGTGTTGGACATGCCTCTGAATGTATACCTGTTTCTTTTGCTTCCTGGCTGGAAGAGAGAGTTTATTACCTGCATACTTTTTTAATCCTTATATTTACCAGATCACCTTTCCCCCAAAATATTTGTCCTCACAATTTTGGCAAACAATAATGTGTTTGGAATTGCCCATATAATCTGTAGTGTCACTGATATTTGAAAAAGCTTCTGGACCATGTAAGTCTGAGTCACTCTTAACCAAGCTCTACCTGGAACTGAATAATTATAGAAAGTAAAAAAAAAAAAAAAAAAATATTGTTCAAAGACTAACAATTCTCTGGCTTATGTAAAGGCAATGAATTTAGTCTTCAGAGGACTTTTGAGATCTAAGACCATCTAGATACAGGTAAATATTAAATGGATTTCTCTTTAAAGGATATTTTAACAAAAGTCTCAATGAGTCGGAAATTTTCCTTCTTTTGAGATTCCTAGGGAGTGCTCACCTAAACTTCATTTTCCTGAAAAATTTTGATAGGAGGAGGGGGAAAGAAGAATCAGGTGTTTTGTTGCCCCAAAGTTAAAAAGTGGAAATTTCAATGAAGAAGTTGCCTCATCTTATTTAATAAAAATTGTGAAGAGAAAAGGTAAAAATGGAGGAATTAAATTAGTTTTCTATAGCATGGAAACTTGCAAGGGAGTCTAAGTATTTTTATTATTTTTATTTTACAGTTCCATGTTTGTGTAGGTCAAAAAGTTGTGAGCAGGAAAAGTGCCCTCAGAAGAAAGAAAACCTTAAAGAAATAAAATAAAACACTTTAAAATAATTGCTCCCCCAAAAAAAAAAAAAAAAATCCAGTGTAAATATAAGTCTACAGTATTGTGTTGGAAAAAATAGGGATTGGTTAGTCCAGTATAATGTAGTATAACTGGTTTATTCAAAATTATGGAGATCTTGCAGCTGAGAGCTACAAGAAATAAACTGGAAATTTAGAATTGCTTTAGCTTGACCTCTTTCCATCTCCAGAACCATGAACTCTGCATCAGCAGGAGACGGAGGCCATAAGTTTTATGCATGAATTTGTAACTTGGCATCTCTCTGGGACAGGGCATCTCACTTCCTGAGCAAGTCTATAGACCATGGTGAGACTGACTACTGTGAGCCACCTTCTTGGAGTTAAGCATGAACTTCTCCTCTCTACCCACAATGATGTTGCAGGTGCCCAGCTTCAGGAGAAGCTACACTAGCCTATAGATCTCAGCTCCTCAGGATGTCTCAGTTCAACCCTCAGTGACGCTGATAAGGAAACCATTGAATTGCAGATGCAGTTTGTTCTTCCATTTTCTTTACAAACTTGTTTAGATGTCATTCAGTAAAGTCCTGGGTGAATATCTCATCATCATTACTGAAAATCTGTCCTCAGTATGTCTGAAACACTGGCCTCAAGATTCTGACTAATTTCTGGGTTGGATATTTACCCAATGTCTGTGTGCTGCTGAGCATCATAGTGTGTAAATGTCACAGTCTGGAAAACTGGATTTATGATAGGACATGTAATTTCCAAAATTGGTTTTGATCTGGAATTTCAAGGACACTGAAGAAGTATCCTCCAGAATTCAGGGAAAACTGCCAATTGTCTCTGCAAGCACTCCTGCCCTGTGTCTTACCTAAGAGGTCTCCCCTTCTTGCTCTCTCCACCTTCACAAACCAGCGAAGTCAAATAACATTAAATTATTGTGTAAAATTTACACTCTGAAATATGTAAATTCTTTTTCTGCCATTGAATAACATATCCCTAATTCAAACCAACTCAATTTAACGCTGCTCAGCTCTGCCTAACTTAACCTAACCTAGCCTAACTAACCTAACCTAACCTAACCTAACCTAACCTAACCTAACCTAACCTAACCTAACCTAACCTAACCTAACGTAACCTTTCTTGGTTTTTTTGCAGCCTGCGGTTTGGGCTTAAATAAAAAGCGTTTTGAAGGATCCAATGATGCTGGAATGAAGACAGTTCTGATAAAGCTAAAAGCTGAGGCCAGAATATATGCTAAATTCTGCTTGCAGTGCTGTGGCTGGGGGACAAAACCAGTCTAAGAAATGTCTTAAATGACTGAAACTTGTGTGACTTGAGCTCCTTTGCCATCACTCTTAGGGAAAGATTTCAGATTTATTGACAACTGCCCCAAAAGTTTCCTGGAGGGCCAAAACTTGTCAAGGAAGACAGGATTGAATATCAAACTGTGAGCAGATGTGGTGTTCTGTAGGAAGGTTCTTCAAGTATTATTCACTTCATTGCAAGACAGTCAGAAAATAAACCCCAGAGAACATAATAGAAAACAATTAATAGAGTCCAAGCCACAGACAAACAGAAATGCAAAATAAAGGATTATGGATAATTTGGAAAGTTGAGAAAATGTTTAGAGGGAAAGAACAAATGCAATGGCTGGTTAGATTTAAAATTAGCTCTATGATGAATACAAAACTATGTTGAAGTAATATCCTTAATATTATTTAAATCAATAAAGACTAGGACATTTTAATTGGGTTCATAATAAAAAAGCTAATGGCCCTTTAACTTCAGTCAGAACTTGCCAAGATAAAATATTTAAGTGTAAACATAATATTCCTTGCTATGCCTAGGAAGTAAGTGGAACAACTAGAAATCTTCAATCCCATCCAGGAACCACAAACACCACTGTTAACTATTAAGAGGGAAAAAGCACTGGCTTTTTTTCCTAAATTTTTGTTAAGCTGGCAGAAATTGTAAAGCTGTCAGAGAGGTTGCTTTATTTCTGAAGCATGCTATCAATATTTTCAGAAAGTTTTGTAGGTTCTATCCAAAATGTAGCCATGCAGAATTCAAACATTAATCTGACATCTACCTAGGAAAATTTATGTGGCAGTCATGCAATGGCAAGTACAAGGACAAGCCTAAAAGAACTTGCATGAAGTATAAGCAGGCAGGGGTCTATAAGCACATGTGTGCACAGGTTCTCAGTGAAAGGTTACAGTATTATTTCAGTGAAAAAGATGGTAGAAAGGTCGTATTTTCCTTAGTTATAGATCTTAGATGACAATCTTAATTGTATCTAGATAGTATTGTGGACAAATAATTCTACATTAGCCAGAACAAAGAAAGACTTGAAAATAACTTGAAGTTTCTGCTTGCAGTAGTGGGCAATACTAAGACTCTCTTTTTGTACTATTTGAAATATTACTGTGTTTAGTTTGTTTTCCTGTCTCAACTTTGCATAAATTTAGATTTTTAACTACCTTTTTTTTAATGCAAAATATCAATTACTTCTTTCTGCCATGAGCTATTATTCTTTATGTCTTTTCCTTTTTTTTTTTCTCACTTCCATATAGCTTTCATCTATTTTGCCCAGAAAAGTCATGGGAACCTGCCTTTGAAGTTATTTAGCACATCACCAGTTCCAACCCAAAGGAGCCTGCTCTGACCATGTTGTTGGATTTAATTTTGAAACTGTCCTGTGATGATCAGGGGGATGGACTAAGTGGCCTCTAGGCTTTCTCTGCTAAAGGTTTCCTCAGTTTGTGATGGTCAAGATTGAAGAGGCATCAGGACTGACAGCTCTTCTCCAGAGGGTCTGTTGGTGTAGTCCCTTCAAATAGAAGACACTAATCGTTATCCACAGCCATGACACAATGATCACATTTGGACTGCTAGTTTATATGAAAATTAATCCACATTTACTGGTACATTTACATTCTTGTAATATTGCTGGATGTTTACAATCAACACTTTTTATTGGCAAGTAAGAAAAAGATTTTTTTTCAGTATAGTATTGCTTCAGTGTTCTTTAGTGTAGTTTAGAAAAGTTGGCAATGTAACACTGTTTACAGGATGTATTTAAAACTACATAAATTGAGTTTCATTTAATGATGCAGCATAAATATGAATTATGCAACTGGTGGCTCTTCTTAAAAATTCTAATTTAGCATTAGGAAGTTAGCTGTAAATTCTAATTTCCCATCTGCTCACCATGTACCTACCACTTCTGGAGAAGATAAATGGAATTATTTGCCTTACCTAATGCAGAAATAAACTATCATTCAAAGACTCAGTTAGACTTATTAGGAAAGATTTGCTAACTCTTTAGAAAAGACTCATAAGTAACTTTTAACTATCAGTACAACATATACAGAAACATATTAAAAACTGTTCTGGCACTTTAACTTATGAAGTATCTTGTTTCAATAGCAACACCAAAAAACTTACAAGTATAGAACTTTAATTCTAGTTAATGAAGGGATGAAAATAGAAAAATTGAAAAAAAGAAATTGAGAATAGAAAATGAAACAAAGGCAGAAGTTTCATGGAAAAAACACTAGTAAGTCAGAAGGAAGTATATTGAGTAATAAACATGAGTAAGTGAGTAGAAAGAATCTAGATTAAGTAATGAGAACTACTTTTTTACAAAATTATTTGTTGCAGACAGCAAAACATGTAGGAAAGGGCTGAAAAGGTTTTAACTCAAAATGTCCCTACTTTATAACATAGGAGACAACTATGGAGAGCTCCTCATGCAAATTCTTTAAAATATCAGCACAAACTTTGGCAGAAGCCAGACCGTCGCTATGCTTTGTCTAGTAAATCTCAGGGGCCTCCCCTGCTGTGCACTTTACTTACAGGTGACTAGGCACAGAGTAGAACTGAAAACTAAGGAGCAGGAAGGCAGTAGAGCCGAGTACTGCATGAATAAAATTGGAAGTCTGCAGCCTCCACTGAGCTGCTACAACCTCTTGCAGACTTTTCCCACTCAATTTCGATGTACCAAAAGTCTCCGTGAAGGCTTTATAGCCTTGATTTGAGGCTCTCATCAACTCTCCATAGTATTTGCCCTCAGAAATGCACACACAATTTGATTTAACATGATATGGATATCTTAATTGGGGAAAACCCCAAAACCACACCTGAGTGCACACAAGAGGACACAACATTATGCAAAGGGCTTTCACTCTGACCAACCCAACCTATGCCATCTACCTTTGAAAGAATTACATGAACCAGTGTAAAACAAACACAGCAACCAATTTTGTTTTTCTTCACTAGTGGCTCTGATTTCTCTAGACCTCAATATATTATCATGAAGCTCTCTGCATGACTATTTAAAAAAATCTAGGTCTGAGAAGTCAGGGCGATTCCAGCCTTACCCCAGGAAATGTAAAACATGGACTTAGACTTGGGGTTCTGTGCCTAGTTTCATTGCACTGTTTCACATACTGTGTGTGCTGAAAGACTGAGCCTTCCAGCACACATATACTAACAAAGTCTGATGGGATCCAGGAGAAGGACTTTGTTCTATCTAACTCTCCCTATGGGTCACACCTCCAGGACTGGAAGCTGCTGGCAATGCCAGTCTTTAGATCTTCACCTTTTGTCTTGTGCACTCATTCAACACGTAGAAGAGCTGAACGAAACTTTCTTCATGGGAATGTTCAACAAGGTACTTAATACCTCCTGGGAAAATGTATTAATTTTTGGCCTTAATGGCTGAACAAGTTCACCTCTGTGTGGTTGAAGAAAACATCCTGCATAGATTCATCATTTATTGTGTTTTTTTGGACATGTTCCTGACTTGTTACCATATCAATTACCTCCTGGCCTTTTCCTATTCCATAATGATGCAAGCTTTGGAAAACCCAAGGGGGGGGTTGTGAGGATTGCTCTCTCCACCCTTTTCTCTCCTATGCTCAAAGCAAAATAAGATACAGCTCTAGCTTCAAACAAATGTCAATACAAGCTAGCTAGATAGAAAACAAGAGCCTGTAAAATGGGAGTAGGAAGAAGTGGTGGATTGTGCATTGTGAAATTTGGAAATATTGCCAATCTCATGACTTCTTAGAGTTTCTAATTTCTTTATTATCTTTCAAAAGAATTTATTTTG
The DNA here is from genome assembly GCA_030060385.1 of Muscicapa striata striata. Lineage (NCBI taxonomy): Eukaryota > Metazoa > Chordata > Aves > Passeriformes > Muscicapidae > Muscicapa > Muscicapa striata. The sequence continues at coordinate 1,374,565 of JAREIS010000014.1, read as the reverse complement.
ACAAAGTACTACTTAGACTGAGAAGGCAGAGAAAGGGGTAGAAAGGGAACAAGTTTAATATGAGAAAAAGGAGAGAACTTGTCCCAGTAGAATCCATGAAAGGCTGTCAGACCTTGGCAAATTTGTCACTAGAACTGTCAGGGATTTTTCAAGCAGAAATCAATTTAATAAGAAGATGTCAATTTATTGGACAAGGAATCTTCTCCGTGTCTGTTTTTTGCAGTAGTTCAATGGACCTTAGTTTGAACAATCTAGTAGAGTTCTTGGCAACCTAAGGAGGTTTGGCTCCAGAGCAAGGGCCAGCAGCTGGTCCTGTCTTTGAACAGCCAGTTTGTCAGGGCAGTCTTTCTGTTGAGACATCCTGGGTGAACAGCAATGCTTGAAAGTTCTTGGCAGAGCTTATTTGATTGTTCTCAGCTTTTCTGCTTCACATCACTGAAAGATGGTAGGAAAACTTGGAATGCTAATAAGCTTTGCCTAGTTCTGTAAATTAGTGTGTACAGATGAAAGTCACCAGGGTCCTCTCTTGAGAGGACAGTTTCTGGGGACTCCTCCCAAGTGTTACTACTCAGGTTTGCATGTCATGACACACATCAGTGAGACCTGTGCATGTAAAATTTCTGATCCTTTGCCAAGTGAAACAAAAAAGCTGACATGCATCATGCTCTATCAAATTGAGTAAAGTCTATGGTTTTCCTTCCTTCTCACTTCATCATTTTGCAGACTGCCTTTTGCCTGCAAATTCACTGCATCTTATATGTACACGTTTGTGTGCGTGTATATATATACATATATATAAATATATGATTCAACTTGATCATCATACAAATAGCTGTTCTTTTTGAGGGCTAAGATAGGTGAAATTAAGTTATTGTGCCATTTGAATAATCTACTTGCTATTAAAACTAAATTCAATTTCTTGAGAGAACCAGCACATTTGAATCCAGAGATTTTAGCACAATCTGTATTTGCTGAGGAGTGTATTGTTCTCTATAAATTCACAACACTGAGTATTTCAATGCAGGAGTCAACCTTCTTTTTATGTGGGATAAAATATCTCCTTGACCGCTAGGGGACAATATTGCTCTTCACTTCATTCATTTGTTCTGGTGACAGTGGTAAAGCATTATACGCTATTTTTAGCAAACTTGGGTGTTAAAACTGGTTTCTTTAATACAAAAGAACACTTTGCCTCAACATCTACAATACTTCCACAATGCATGCTCTTATTTGAAACAATAAAAATATTTCTATTTTAAAGAGAAATCAAAACCAGGCCTATTACTGTGAAACTCATTTTATTAGCATACTTTTAAATGTGAAATTATATTAAGTAGCCAATTCTATTTCACAAGGAAAACAGTTTGTTGTATTTCTCTGTTCTGTTACTTTTGGGATTTTGGGGGTGGTTTTGGGGGTGGTTCTTTCTTTCTTTCTTTCTTTCTTTCTTTCTTTCTTTCTTTCTTTCTTTCTTTCTTTCTTTCTTTCTTTCTTTCTTCCTTCCTTCCTTCCTTCCTTCCTTCCTTCCTTCCTTCCTTCCTTCCTTCCTTCCTTCCTTCCTTCCTTCCTTTCTTTCTTTCTTTCTTTCTTTCTTTCTTTCTTTCTTTCTTTCTTTCTTTCTTTCTTTCTTTTCCTTTGGGATAGAAAGGTAAATAATCTGAAGAGCTTCAAAAAAAATTAGAAGAGCTCATGAGTAAAGAATTAGGATCAATTAATAATGCAGTCAGATGTGTACATGCACTGCATCTAACATCCTCTCTGTGCCCTGCTCTGAGGCTCTAATTTGTTATTGTAGCTCCAACTTGCCCAGTTATTGAAATGCACAGTTTCTAGTATGTGAGAAGCAGGAGAATTTGAAAAGAATGCACAATGATTCTAAAAAAAAAAAAAAATTAGAAACACAGTAGGAATTTAGAATGATTTTGCTTTAATAAGAAAATTATTAGTCATTTTCCAAATACATGTAATTATCAAGGCAAGGAGCTTTGCTACAATAGAGAAAAATATGAAATTTCAACAGATAATGCACATCTCCCCATGCACGAATTAAAAAGAAAATTTAAAAAACCAAATAGAAATTAGTCCAAAGTTTTAACCCTCTTTTTTATTCTGCTATCTTGAATCACCCTTTTGCTATTATGTTTAACATAAAGCACATACACAGTTTTCAGCTAGCTCAACTGTGCAGAGAGACTATTGAGTGTAACTGAGGCACATAATAACAATTTCAATAATGGAAAATGCTTTATCTATCATAATTACTAGTTGTTTTATTATTCCTTATGCCAATAAAACAATTTGAGTATTTTTTTCACCATTGCTTTTTAAAAGTTTAGTTGTCAAGTATTTACCTGTTTTCCCTGATTACATTGATGTGTACACTAATGCAGTTCAGATCTTCAGCAAGTCATTAGGGGTACAGATTCACTCAGCTCATCTTTGAAATGTACCTCATCAGCAGAATTCTTTGTGTTTTCTCTGCATTTTCCCTGAGGATTGCTGAGACTTTGAGCAGACAATCCCCACTTAACTGCAGTGGAGGGGACTCAAACATGTTTCAGAGAATGCTCAGATACACAGATGCTCTGAATGCAGATATCCAGTCACTTAAAAGATATCCAAAATCATTAGAGCTGGCCAAAGTTTTCAAACAAAAGTCTAATTTGCAGCAAATATTAACTTACCCAAGTCAAAGATAACAAAGGTTCTGTTGGTTTTAGTGATAAATTTTTTCTTAATATTTGAATAAAAAACAGGCATTGAAACCCAGGATAACCCTCAACTCAGTTGTTATGTAGGGACACATGAAACAGAAGTACAAGGGCTTGAAATAAAACAGACACCACAGACCATTACAGACCATTACATAATGTTTGTTAGTAGCTCATCTGTGTGTGCTTATCTTTTCTTATCAAAGTCTTTGAGAGCTTTTGCTTCTAGTTAAGCTTGTACTTAGTTATTTTATTGCATGGAGGAAAACCTCACATCATCTTAGCTTTAAATGAGGACAATAGAGGCAAGATGAAATAGTTTCTGAAACACACTCAGAAATTGTGCAGCAGAGCTTGAAAATAATGCAGAACACTGAAATAACCTGCTCTCACTAATCCAAAACACAGCAAACCCCCAATATTTTCAAAAAGCTGGCTGGTATAATTCAGACATTGGCAACTTATATTCACACATTGAGCCCAGTCCTCTGTGTGAATGGATCTGTGTGATGCCATCACCAGTTGAATTCTATTGCTTTGCACTACCTTTCCACAGCACTTTCTGAATCTGCTATAGGATTATTAACAAAATAATGGTGTGGTATGCCTACACAGTAATTCAGAACCACTTGTATACTGTGAAACTGGTGACAATGAAATTGAGGTAGTTCCTTTAAAAACATCTCTACTTCCCAGTAGCTGATTTTGCTCTCTATAAAATACTGGTTCCTGAGTCAGCAGCACAAGGAGCTGATCCTTACTTATATTAATGACTACACTATTTAGTTACAGAAAATGTTTTATTTTACTCTTGAGGAATAAGACACCAATGGCTTAATGAACAAATAAACCAGAGGGATTCAGCTTAGTGTCATTAGGCAAGGCTAATTTTAAGCTTTTAATTATCCCATTTTAATTATCCCCTGTTTTAATTATCCCCTGTTTAAAATAAAAGAACCTTGATAATAGAAAGTTTAATTTGGAAGGAGGGAAGGGTCTTCTACTCAAACACAAATACCAGAGTGCAGGCTGTAAGACAGGACATTGATCAAATAACTTGAGAAGGAATAATTTTAGAAGCTGATCAACACAAACCTGTGTATTTTAAAAGAAGGAGCAGACAGCAGTCTTGCAGTCTGTAGCCTATGGGAAAGCAGATGGTGTTTTGGGGCTCAGTCATGGAAGTTTAACACTGGAATTTTAATCATACTGTCTGGAAAGCTGTGATAATACAGGGATATCAAATGTGGGCAGAAGTTCTGGCAGGTGAAATTCATGGTACTACAAACCCAATGAGAATCTAAGCAATCATTTTGTGTCTTTTAGAACAGAAATTATCTAATACAACCTTGTGGCTGGCAATGAGAAAGAATGTCAATGTGTGGGGCACAGCTCAGTATCATCTATTTAAGTCTCATGAGATGCATTCCAAACAGCCTGAAATGCAAGACAATGAAAATTAGTAAGAAACAAGATACAAAGGCACAGTCAATTATATGCAGGATATTAGAGTATGAATGATTCTGTCTTGTGTTATCTGCATATAAAAGCAAAATTGCAATGTGCCTATTCAGAATCTAGTATCAGTTGGAGTTACATCCGTTCCTGTCTTTTGATCTTTTCATATCTGTTTTGCCTACTATGAAAATAACAGAGGATGTAGTTGTTGTTTCCAAATTAAATCATAAATTGACCTCTAGCAAGCTCTGCCTATGAGCTATAGATGACAGCACCAGTTTATTCTGACTGCTGTGAAAGGGATATGGTAGAAAAATCACTAGCTGGCCTATTGCAATTCATAAATAATCTTCTCAGTCAAGATTCTTTCTAGGTCTTTTCTTGAAAAAGGGATGCATATTTTGGGCTGCTTGTAATAGGAATGCATTTGAGGCAAGTAAACTGGCAGTGGCTAAATACAGTACCCAAAGGTGGACAAATGTGCCAGAGTGGAGAGTTTAGTACTGAGGTTTAGAAATAGCTTCTAAACAAAGAAAAACCTAATTTACATGAAAATGTGAATTCAAGTTAGTCTCATAAAGGTTTGCATTCTGAAAGCAGAAAGTTTCATTTTGACAAGGCCTGAGTGATGATCTGAAAACCATACTTGCTGTTGCCTAATCCTAGAGGTGCTTCAATTTACTAGCTGGGTACTTCATCTGTTTCAAAAAGCAAAACGCTTTTCAAACTGCACATCAAAGTGTCTGAAACCAGGTGCTCCAATTCTGAGCAACTTAGGACTTGACTCTTATCTGATCATGGTCAAAGTTGGGATAAAATTCATGTCCTCTAAGCTTTATTCAGACATCTATGTGCAAACCAGTGGAAATAATGCTTTATAAAGAGACAGATTTTATAATCTCTTCAGAATCAATGGGAAGAAATAGGTATTTCTGCTGCAGTATTCAACTGGTCTGTTTTCAATGTCTATATCAGAAGATGAATCACAGCCTTGATGTGCCCAAGTGGCTGTCTGCACTGAAGACATATAAAATAGATTAGATTAATCTTGCCAAACTAGTTTTTTTGCTCAAGTTCCCTAAGGATTTGGATCTGATAAATGACCTCTCAGTTTATCTTACGCACATCTAAAGAACCAAGGATACCCAAAACATTTTCAGGTGTCTTCTTTTTATGTAATAGCCTAATTGGTTATTTATTTATTCAGAAAGCTGGAAAACAGCCAAAATTGCCCAAACTTCATCTGTGTGTGGTTTAGTCACCATGGGTTCTTCCAAGAAAGTATACATCTTCATGGTATGAGTAGTCCTGACCAATGGAAACACACTCAGTTCCCATCTTCAAGGAAAGTCTCCATGCAAACATGAATTTTGACTTCATTTAGACAAAATTAGCAGAAATCTGTAAAATGTGGTTGTGTAATTTCGGTGTTGTGGTCCCTTTTGTGTTTTCTACACCATGTTGCCAGGCCACTACCCTTTATTCTGTTTTTTTGCTGCCAAGAATGTTTCTGTGTTACTAAAAGATACTAAAAGAATCATTGCATGAAAGGCAATCTGTCTGTCTCATGTCCCACCTGCTCTTGTGCTCTCATTGCAAGGTGGACATCTGTCAGACCCGGGATCCATCCCACAGGCTTCCAAAAGCTACATGTTGTAAGAGGTGGGACTTTTCAAAAGTCTATCTCAAGCTATTAGTACACTTCCACTGTATTCCCAGTGGCTAGGAGGCATCTTGTTTCAGTCTGCTTCCCTGCTTGGCCATGGGAAAAGCAGCCCTTAACAGTAAAAAGGAAATACACATGGCTTTTTCCTCTGAAGGAATGGATGGGTTAGTTACAGCTGGTCCTGACTCTGCCCCAGCAAGGAACCACTTGGCAGATTTTTACATAAAGGCAAAAGTAAAACCAAGAAATTATTTCCTACCCGGCCTTTCCCTCATGTTGCCACCTAAAATTCTATTTTTCCTCTGTCACAAGAAAGTGCATACTGCTGAAATATTAAAATAAAATTGGTCATTTGTGTGAATAATTGTGAAGATTGTAAGCAAATTATTCAGAGTTATTAATTTAATTTGATCTTTAAATTCACACTGTTTGGACAAGAAGGATAGCTTAGGCAGAGTATTTTCCATTTTGTTATTTCTCTTTCACCTCCTAAAGCAATTGAATCTACATACATCTCAGAACAGCAAAGAAAGTGATTACATGATTAAAAATGTAAAGATCATCTGTTTAAGGCTAAGACTTTTGCTGGAATGAAGAGGTTTTCATGAGAATTGAAATATACACTAGTTGGAAAAAACAAAAATAACAACAGAACTATAACTAATAATGGCAATCAACATATGTTTCTGTGTCAAAGACTTTTTGAAATTACCAAATTAAAAAAAAATTCGATCTAAAATGCTGTTCCTTAGGAAATATTTAACCATGAAATTCTAGAGAAAATCAGATTTTGGGACAGGGGTGCATTCTATATTGGAAAGGAGAGCTAAAAATTATGCATAAATGGTTTTTGAGCTTTCATTTTCCTCTAAAATATGAAAAAATATTTAAAGTTGCTAAGTGGAGTTTTTACCTTTGCCCCTCGATTTACCTTTCTTTCTTTCTTTCTTTCTTTCTTTCTTTCTTTCTTTCTTTCTTTCTTTCTTTCTTTCTTTCTTTCTTTCTTTCTTTCTTTCTTTCTTTCTTTCTTTCTTTCTTTCTTTCTTTCTTTCTTTCTTTCTTTCTTTCTTTCTTTCTTTCTTTCTTTCTTTCTTTCTTTCTTTCTTTCTTTCTTTCTTTCTTTCTTTCTCTTTCTTTCTTTCTTTTTCTTTTTCCTTTATTTCTTTTGTTCATTCTATTCTTCTATCCTTCCTTCCTTCCTTCCTTCCTTCCTTCCTTCCTTCCTTCCTTCCTTCCTTCCTTCCTTCCTTCCTTCCTTCCTTCCATTCTTTGTCTCTTTCTCTTACTCTCTCTATTTCTCTCGTTCTTTTTTTCTCTCTTTCTTTCTTTCTTATTCCTTTATTCCTTTATTTCTTTTGTTCTTCTATCCTTCTTTCCTTTGTTTTTTCCTTCTTTTCTTCTTTTCTTTCTCTTTCTCCTTTTTCTTTCTTTCTTTCTTTTTTTCTTTCTTTCTTTCTTTCTTTCTTTTTCTTTCTTGTTCTTTCATTCTTTCTTTCTTTCTTTCTTTCTTTCTTTCTTTCTTTCTTTCTTTCTTTCTTTCTTTCTTTCTTTCTTTCTCTTTTTCATTCTTTTGTTGTTTCTTTTGCTTTCTTTCTCGTTCTTTTTCTTTTTTTTCTTTCTTTCATCCTTTATTTATTTATTTCATTCTTTCTTTCTTTTTCCTCTTCCTTTCTTTCTCTCTTCTTTTTTCTTTCTTTCTCAATCTTTCATTCTTTCTCAATCTTTTGTTGTTTCCCTTCCTTCCTTCCTTCCTTCCTTCCTTCCTTCCTTCCTTCCTTCCTTCCTTCCTTCCTTCCTTCCTTCCTTCCTTCCTTCCTTCCTTCCTTCCTTCCTTCCTTCCTTCCTTCCTTCCTTCCTTCCTTCCTCCCTCCCTCCCTCCCTCCCTTCCTCCCTCCCTCCCTCCCTTTCTCCCTTTCTCCCTTTCTCTCTTTCTCTTTCTTTCACTATGCCATCTTTATTCATCTTTTTTTACCCTTTAGAAATGTGAAAGTTTTAAAAAAAACGAATTTTTTACCAAAATATAAATGATCCTTTTGTGTAATTTTTAATTCCAAAATATTTATGATAATAACCAATTTCAGTTAATTTATGTCATAACTTTCCTAATACAGCAACATAGACATGACTATCCTGTCCTGTTACATAGTAATTCCTCACTCAATTCACTGACAGTATCTTTCCCTTGATACCCCACAACTTGTAGCTTAGCTAAGTTTCCAATCCTGACAAAACATGCATTATTTAGATGTATAATATATTTGCCCTCTACACTGCAGTGTAAAGTTCATATGACTTATTGCTGAGTGTGTTTCTTTAAGGATATGATTGGTATTCTTGCAGCAACCTCATTTTTTATTGAACCCTGGAGTGAATAAGTATATTAAACCTGCATGATTTGTTGGCATTAAAGCTAAGGGTGCCTCCAGGCACTGTTAACTTATGCATCATCCTTTACTTAATTTCTCTGTTTTGTTTTAATTTGTAAACACTCTCTGATCTGGAATGTACATTTTTCAAGTAGGTTTTCTCCACTGGTATTTTCTTACTCTCCTGAGTATATGGCTTACTTTATAATAGGTACAGAGGAACAGAGTTTATTAAATTGTAGTAATACTCTTTGCATGTTTCATAAGTGTGCATTACATTCCATTTAAATGAGGGGTTTAATTTTGTGTCTCTCACGCTTAAAATTGCATTCGTGCTGACTTACTAAATGCAAAATAATCAGTCTGCTGGTCAAATTTCCTAATTGTGTCCTTTTCTCTTTTAATACTCTTGTAGAGAATCAGACCATAATTTAAGTCCATGAATTCTCCTTAGAACACCTGATTTCATTGATATTTTTTTTTAGCTCAATCAATTTATCAGGTGTCTTCTCTTTTTTCATTCATATTATAGGTGTTGCCAAGGATTTTTCATTGCCCATGAGGTCCAACTCCAGTTCTAATTTGCAAATGAGAAAATCTAGACAAAGGCTATCAGAGGTCATCTTTATCAGAGCATGGTGATGCTGAAAGTCGATCTGGATCTGTCCACATGAAAATGTAGACTACATTAGAGGACAGATGTATCTGCCTTCTTGACAAAGACTGAAAGTTTCTTGCTAAGGGAGGCAGATTTGAATCAAGTCTGAGTGCAGCCAGTCCACAGATACCATATGAAACTCTGGGAGGTCTGGACATCAGTGGAAATTTCACTCTGAGCTCAAATGGTCATTACAGCATACTTAAATGAGTTCTAGAGCTGTTAGAACCTGCACCATTGGCAGAGGGTTATTACAGCAAGCATAATTTTAACAAGCTGAACTCCCTTTCCCTACCTTTTATGCCCATAAATTGATGACTCTTGGCAACAGAACTGTCAATCTGTCCAATCAGTTTCTCACTAGGAGTAAATCCTTATAAATGGTCTGGTCTCCACAAAACAATGGGTTTCACATGAAAACAATGGAAGAAACAAACAAAAAAATAGCATTTGAGTCAGTTGTTAATTTGGGTTTCATTTGTGTTCAGTGAGATCAATTACATGCAGTCATTTGGTACTTGGTATGAGAGGCATCTTATCTTCTCTGGTAAGAGAGAAATGTATCTTTCTGGGAGAAGTAAGTGATGTCTTCTCTGATGTCTGTGTTACAGACTGAGCAGCTGGATGACAAAATTACAAAATATCCCCTATCACAATTTTTCTGAGACATTTGATGCAACGTCACCACATAATTTATAACTGGAGACAGAAGGACAGTGAGATGCAAGTGAAAGAAGCAGGTTCACATTATTAGAAGTCTAGTAATATTTCATTACACATAAGAAAGGTATGGATGTCTTTTCCTAGAATAAGTTCCTTCTAATTTACAGATATAAAGTGTTTGGTTTTCAAGTCACTATACTTGAATCCCGTAATTTTGTTTCCTTTTAAGATTTTATTGTGTGTAAGAACCACTGAAACCCACGAACATCACTAAAAATTAAGCTGGTTGTCTGGTTCGTTGAGTTGTTTTTTCAAAACTGTGGCATTTGAGCAAAAGTAATTTACTAGATGAGGCTACAACTTTGAACTGAAGATCCAAGCATTAAATTCAGCTCTGCACAAACACAACAATTAAGCAAATTTGATTCTTCATTGATTGTTTGGTAGGCTGTCCAATCAGTTTAAGAAGGAAAATTTCAAAATTGACAGAAATTATAAATGAAGTTTACCAAGGCAGTTTTGGAAAAAAAAAAAAAAAAAAAAAAAAGAGCAAGAATAAGAACTAGAAATTTTTATTAATGTTAATAGAGAAACTTAAGATTTTATAGTTAAAAAAGGGGTATTTCCCCCACATCTAACCAAGTAAATAAACAACTAGAAAAAAAATTATATTTTAGAAGGAGGAAAGAGTAATCAATATGAGCTAGTCTGTCTGAAGAATAAATTTGATAGAAGAAGCTGAAATTATTGGGAAATGTTTGTAGGGGATGAAGAAAATTAAAAGAGATGTCTTTAAACAAAATTCAGTTCTATGTGCCAACTACTACATGGAGATAACAAAAGTATGATTTTGTGTTCAGAAAAATAAAGAAAAAAATCATATCCTAATCATAAGGAATTTGCTCTCCAGTGATAACTTCAGATGATGGTAAACAGCACCTTTCAGAACCACAATTTTTTTTAACATTAGTAGAGCTGACTTGTACCCTGGAGTCTTAGAAGAGACAACTGAAACCAGTGGCTTCATAATATAAGGATTTTCAGGATAAAATTTAGTGTATTAGAAAACTCTGGAAATTTTTTGCTAATATTCATGAGGTAAGTGTAATGGTTCATGTAACTGTAGAGTACTCAATAATTAAAACTAAGATATAATAATGCTTCAGATAACAGTTTGAGTTAGTAAGAACCTCTGCCTACAATGTAGTAGTTTTCTAAAGAAACTTATTTTAGCAAATATTTAATTTTCTGATAAGGGTACAATTTGGCTTATTAAATGTAACTCCATAATCATAACAGATTTTGTATGTACTGCCTATATTCTGATTAATTAATGCTATATAGCATCAATAAAATTTGTTAAAATTGATTTAAACATGGATGGCTGACTCATCCCTGGACATGTTCTTAATGGGGAATTGTTGTTGGAAATAGAATTTTCAGTGAGGTACCTCAGTGTCTGATAGTGTGTCTGGGTTTTCAAAATTCTTTCTTCATACGAAAGTAAACATATAAATAAGGGAGGGAATGGTAGGATCCTTGAATGGATCTCCTAGGATTTAAATCAGCTCTCCACACTCCAAGCTTCAAACAGCCCCGTTAACTATTTCTGCTCATGTGGCACTTCTTGTCTGCTATTCCATCTGAAGTTTTCATCACCATCAAATGTTTGGGGGTTTTAGTCAAATATCTTTACTGTTTGAAAGCATGATCTCTATTTGTTCCATATGTTAATTGAATCCCAGACTTTAAATCTTCTTAAATTTTATTAAGGCCACAGAGTTGTACACCAATGTTACACTATATGCTTCATAAACCCATATATAAATTTCTTATCTTTAAGCACCTTTATCAAAGCTCAAGGAATAATATCTATACAACATTATATTTAATTAAAGATCTGTACCTAGACTCATTGATTTTAAAACTTGTAAATAATATGCTCCTAGTTTTTGAAAGCACAATTTATATCTAAATTTAGTATTGTTTAGTTCAATGTTGCTGCTTTTTTATCTTCAGTTCAATCTCTAAATACATGTTATCATGCCTTTTCCAACTCAGTAACTAAGCTTATATTTTTCATAATAGTTTTAAACAAAAGATAATTAATTGCTTGTTTCATCAGGTATGTCTTATTTCCAAATCCACATTCCACTTCTTGAAGTGCAAGTAAATATCAGTGCCTAAAGATGCAGTATTACAATCTTTAAACAATTATTATCACTGAAAAATATGAATTTTAGGTTATGTTTCTTTTTGATGCATTGTGAATGAAATTTTCTTTAAGAGGGGTTTTGTGAGCATATCCACAGGAGAATCGGTTTGTTTTTGTTATTTGAGTCCATCTTAAGTCATTCTCCAATGTTTACTTTAGTGTTGCTTCCCATTTTGTCTTCATCCACAAATAAACTATTTCCAATTGTAGCTCAGATAAATCATTCCTGCTGCAGCAGGCACACGTAACAGCTAATTGACTGCCTCCTTGTTTGGGATCTCAGGAGTGGATTAATTATGCACTCCTTGAAGCATCAAGGGAGAGGCTGGTCTGTTTCCATCATTTGGATGATTGGCACAAAGGAGTGGTCTCTACTGCTCTGCAGTAACACTTCAGTATTTCATTTAGCTTCCATTTGGAAATTTCCCTTCTACCTTTAGGTGCTACTCATCTCCATGCTGTTGATGGGTTTGTGAGAACAACAGTCTAAGCATGATTCTAAGCCCTCTGTAACTTGCAAGGTTTTGCCTCATACAAGACTTTTGCCATCTTCAGTACAATGAAGACAATGTTTTTCTTTTCAGAGCAGAGATGAGAGAGGCTGAACTTCTCATCATTCATGTGTGGATCTGAAGAATATCAATTAAAATTCCAAATGTTAACAGTTTTATAATGCATCCACATGCTGTAAATTAAAATCAGGGATGGATTCATGAGGGAGGGAGCAGAAGAACCTTCCTTTCATCACTTCCACTGTTAGTGTGAAAATGTTCATGAGGGAGAAACACGACTCAGTCATCCCCACCCCTGCCTTGCTCAGCACCTCAGAGTGTCAATATGGATGCAAAAGTAATCTTTATTTAAGGTACAGTAAAAATTCTGAGACATTTGTTTAGTATATGTAAGTGCCTAATTGGTTCTGAATTTCTGATTTACTAAAATATTAAACCTCCCAAAAGGATAATACGTAAGGCATATTGTCAATAAATGTTCTTCCAGCTAACAGGCAGTAGGCAAGATGTGCTTTTCTTGCATTGCTCTTGTTATCCTCTATGTTTTCTTATTTCAGCAATTTAAAACTTGCAGATATAATCTTTAGAGAAATTTATGGCAACATAATCAATGTAATAATTAATAAAAGAAGGCTTCACACAGAAGTAAGAAATTCTAAGCAAAGATAAGTTGCTGATTTTGTTATAATTTTGGAATGACAAATGATTTGACAGTAAGTCTATGCAATTAACCATTACTCTAATTACTATTTCCAAGTGGTGGCAAAGTTCTGACTGCTGGACAGGCTTGGGAAACAAGGATTGTATTGCTTTGTCAATAAGGACAGTCTGATTTCCATGCCTCTGTAAAAAGGCTCTGTTAAACTAATGTCAAGGCAAGACTGTAAAACCAGGAGCATTAGGTAGAAAGAATGCTTTGTAAAGAACTTCTGTAAAAGCATGAAACTTATATGTATTTATTCAATCAGAAAAGGCATATAAAAACTTAAGAAGACTGAGTTTCTCCAGTCAAGTGCATTGCTTTCCATTACTGTTTCTCTTGGTAACTAATTAGGATCTCACACGTTTTCTGTGAAGTCAGTACATATATTTCTGTCCTAAAAACAGTACTGGTTCACAAAGAATTGCAGATTGTGTCTTCAATATATTTCAGGGTTAGAGGAAGTAACAAACCTTGGTGTTCCAGCTGCAGAAAGCAGCTAGTCTGACAGCTAGCCAGCCATCTTACCTGCAGGTCAAATTTTAAACTTCTTCAAAAACTGCAAAAAGTTTTGAAAAAGACAGTTTTACATATAATCTTCTGGTATGATATATGCCTTGTTTATTTTTTTCTCTTTTAGATTACTTAAATCAAATGTACACAAAAATTTTATGTATGTACACAAACACAGATTTGAAACTGAATCTGCCAAGCGGATAAAAAATGAATAAAATCTACTTCAGAATTGAGATTTTATGTTTCTTTTATAAGAAAGTAGCTCAGTAACATTTTAACTTCATCTGGGTATGGAACAGGAAACACTGAAACTAGAAAAGCTTTGTGATAAAGGCAAATATTTCTCGATGAGTTCTCCATATGCCACTTTCATCTCTCCAGATGCCTTTGTCTGTTTGTACTGTGCTTTTTACAAGGATACCTGGCTGAATTTTAATGGCCCTTAAATCAGCGTTGTCTTCAAGAGCAGACTAAATGAATGGTCTTTTTTTCTCACAAATCGAAGCAAAATATTTTAAATTTCATCTTTTTCTGCTGTGTTAAACTTTGTCACATCTTAGAATAGCATAACAAGCATGATAGATTATACTTTGACCAGATATCATTCAGCCTCTGTTGAGCTGGTATACTATCTCCCTCCTTTTCAGCTCCATTCTCCCTGCCTACACACACATCATATTTTGTCTGTCCTCTGCCAGCATCCTTGGCATGGGAATCTTTTTCATCTGTTACCCTTTTTCTTCTCCCACTCACTTCCACCTTTCCAGTTTCTCTTCAGTTACAATCACCCATAAGTTTTAATTCAAGCTACTCCTTTTTCTTTTTCTTTTTCTTTTTCTTTTTCTTTTTTCTTTTTTTCTTTTTCTTTTTTTTCTTTTCTTTTCTTTTTCTTTTTCTTTTTCTTTTTCTTTTTCTTTTTCTTTTTCTTTTTCTTTTTCTTTTTCTTTTCTTTTCTTTTTCTTTTTCTTTTTTCTTTTTCTTCCTTTTTCCTTTTTTTCTTCCTCTTTCTTCTTCTTTGATTTTTTTCTTTATATGTCTTAGTGATTTGGTCCCTGATGAGATGCCCCTTATTTTTCAGCAGCTGCTGCTTTCTTCTGGCTGTCACAGACCCTTCACACACTACCTGCCTCGGATGCTCTGGCACTCTCGTGTTCTGCTGCCCCTCAGATCCCCCTATGCTGCTCACTGCTATTTCCACTCCACTGAAACAACCCTTACCAAGGTCAGCTGTGACCTTTTCTCCCTACAGACCACCTTTCTACTCTCATCCATCTCAGTCTATTGGCTACATTTGGCAAAACCTATCATTTTCTCTGCCTTAATCCTGCATGGCACTTCAGTAGCTCCTCTCTAAATGCCCTTCAACTGTATCTTTCTTAAAATTGCTTCTCTTCCCCTCCCTTCCATTTAACACTGATGCCTCATGAGGTTTCACTTAAATTAATTTTATTTCTCTTTCCCTTCAATATATTATTCCTGATCCTGGAGGATATTATTTTAAAAAAATCAGTCTCTATCTTCAGCTTTTTGTACTTGAGTTCATATCAACATATATATACATACACATGCTTATGTAACAGCTTTTCCAGTGTTTTTCTTAGATTGAAAAGTAAGATTTCCCTCCCTCTCTGTATTCATTCTTCACTCTCATTTACTTTCCCCATTATCATATAGGACTTCAAAAATTCAGAATTATTTCTAGCTCTTGTTGTTTTCTTCTAGGTTTTAAACAGGATCTCTCTCATCTTTTCTTGTGTTCCATAACAAAAGTGTATCTGGGTATCTCAGTGCAGTTAATTCTTACTTAAACTGCCACATCCTTTCACCCTGCACATTCATCTAGATCGCTACTGCAACATTTCTGTGGTTGCCAATTTTCATTTTGTCCATTCCTTCCACTTTCCCCTGCTTTTCATGTCATATTCTCTTTACACCTGTTGATATCATGCCACTGTTCATACTGATTCCAGGTCAACATTTCATAATCTACGTACAAAGTAACAAAACTGATTGTATATTTTGTTCTCCAAATGTTATTTTCTTTTTGAAACTTGACCTCTCTTAAATGGTTAGGATGCCTGCACATCCTTATCCCTGTAATGTACCTCTGGTATACATCTGTGCTTGTAAGAAAAACACAGAAGGGCGTCAGGACTGAACCTTTACAACTTCTCATTGTGGACAGTGGGGTCTGTAAAAGAGCAGCTAAATTAGTACAGCTTAGCATTTATACACATTTGATTTCCCTAGGACAGCAGAGGTTTTTTCCTCAGCCTAATAAAAAGCCAAGCCTATTGAAAGAACTTGATGAATAAAAATAAGACAATAAAATGCAAAATGGAATTCAATCGCAACCCCTGGCTATGTCAGGGTTTTTTTTTTTCCTATACATGAGAATAAGAGGCAGCTTGATTATTTCCTCAGTTAACAGGAGCAATGGAAGGATGTATTTCATTTTGTGCGGGGTGAGAGAGGAACAGTCAGAATCACTGCTTGGGGATTCGTGTTGCAGATTCATGTTTCGTGAGCAAATGTAGTATTTCAGCTGAACTGGAGAGAACAGCAGGGAAAAGAGAGCACTGCAAAACCACTGACAATGAGCAAAGCTGAGTATGCAAATCAGTAAAATTCCCTTTCCTAGTTACATGCAGAGGTATGTAACCCTTTCCTACTATGTTTTTTTCCAAATTCCTCAGATTTATTGGTAAACATAGCACGAAGGTAGCCATGGGAACACTATTAAAGTTATATCTAGTTTTCCAGGCAAGCAGGACTTTGCAGTCCCACAGGATGTTATTCAAAGTATTTTATAAATTTTTGTCCACATTTCAGTGTTGCAAACATATGTACTGTAGCATAATTGGCAGGGGTTATTTTGAGATACCTTAAAGGTTTTCACCAAACTTTTTTTCATAATCATAATCATGTAGTTTTTCAGGAAAAGTTGTAATACAACCAGAATACAATACACTTTACCAAATTTATTCCCCAGGCAATATGGTCAATTTAATTTTTTTTATTTACATTCCCGTTCCCCAAACTCTTAGAAGTATAAAGTGTCTTTCAACCATAAAAGCATATAAGGCCAAGGGTGAGACCAACACAGACATGTTTCTTAGCACAAATCTGCAATCCAGAGCAAAATATGAATAATTTTCCCTCCAAGAGTGGTATGTGTCATTGCATGAACTGGCAAACTCAACTTGCCCTGGTAGTCCCAGCACACTTGGATTATTTCTTGCTAAGGATGCTGAGAAAGGAGAAGCTTAGTGGGGAAAAGCAGGGAGAGGAGGCAGATATATGCAGATGAACCATGTTCCACCCTCACTCAATCCCAGCTCAGAGTGGTTGTGCAGCAGGTGTTATCCAAAATGCCAGTGCTGTGGGATGTGAGAAACCAGGGTCTCCTCTCATCCATTGCATTCTGCTTACATATATATTGCCTGGAGATATGATTCCTTCCCCAGATTGGGCCTCAGTGTAAGAATGAGATATCATTCAGGGCAATTTGGTTTCACATCTTTCACATTTGTGTTTATGACATGAATTCAGTGAGGACAACAGCTTTTCCTAAAGAAGTTAGCAAATTCCATCTTAAGTCTTACAAGCAGCTATAGAACTGGGAACACAAACAAAGCAGTCTCTATCTCATTTTTCAGGAAGATTATTGGTGTAAAAACATCACCTCTCAGCATCTAGTTATATTTCTTATTTCCTGAATCATGAAAAATGAGTGATTGTAATTTTAACTTGTATTAAACTAGGCCACTCTTTCCAGAACACATAATAACAATTAGAAATTGCTTTGTACTTTGTAGGATTGTTGTACCAGATGTTGTTGCCTGACAAAGTTACAAAAATTAGGGGTTTAACTGTAAGCATTGCTACCACCTTGGAAATGTCCTTTGATGCTTTTTCTAGATTTGAAATACAAAACTATAAAAACACTGGAAGGAAAATGCCTGTGTGCCAATGCTTAGCAGCACCATGAAGAAGTGGTAGTGCTGAATACAGGAAAATTTTATGATCTTTCTTTAGACAAGGACCTTTTATTTCAAGTACCCTTTCTGATACTCATTCTGACTCTTTTCCTGTAGCTGTCCTGGTTCTTAGAAAGAAAAAAAAAAAAAAAAAAAAAAAAAAAAAAACAAACAAACAAAAACAAAAACAAAACAAAAAAAAAAAAAAAAAAAAAAACAAAAGAAATTGCTGTGGTCAAATAATTCTAATGAAAACAGAAGAAATATTGTGGTTGTGTCAAGCAGTGAGGAATATTGGAACACAAATGGTTTCAGGCTGAGTAATAGTCACAGCAGAGGGCTTCCTTCAGAAGAAAGGCCTGGAAGCATCCATTTGCTATTGAAGGCCACATACATAGAAGTGTAACTCTGAATGCTCTGTAAAAAAAGGAGAGGTGGCTACTAAAAAACAATACTCCTATAAACAGAGCCTGTCACAGAAGCTTGGTTATTAAGAACCTGGCCAGGTGTGAAGAAACAGAATTGGAGGGACAGAAAGTCAAACCCCACAGTTCAGAGCCACCAGGAGAGGTTGCTCAGGACTATGTCCATTTGGAGTTTGGATACCTCCAAGAATGGAAACTCCACAACCTATGTGAGTAATCTGCTTCTGTCTGATGACTACTCTTATAGTAAGAAAGATTTTTTCATTTGTTTGAATGAATTTCCTGTATTTCAGCTAGCATCCGTTGTTCTTTCCCTGGTCACCAACAGAGAAGAGTCTGAGAGAGATATTTAATTCCCACATCAGATATTTATATACATTAGTAAGGCACTCCATGAGACTTGTCTAGGCTAAACAATTTCAGCTTTGTCAGCCTCTCCTGAAATGACAGATGTCCCAATGATATTCAGCAGCCCAGCCCATTGTTGAACTGTGTACACTGTGTCCATACCTCTCCTGTACTGGGCAGTCCAGCACTGGTCTGAGCACTACAGATGTGTCTTACCAGTGCTGAGTAGAGGAGCAGCATCACTTCTCTCAGCTTGCTGTCAGTGTGGCACTGCAGTCAACATTCTACTTGTCTTTTAGTTAGATGGCAATTTAAATTCTAGGAAGTTCTTTCTCCTCCTTGGCAATGATGCTGGCAACTTCAGAGCACTCAGTAAAAGACTGCTTTTTCTGAAATTTTTAATGGATATTATTTTGACATTGCACGGCATATCTTCTAGAGAGGTGATCATTACTTAGCACTATTTAAGCTTATATTTAAAACTCAGAACTATTTAAGCTTGTATTGCCTAATTAATAAGTGCAGGTAAGGATTATGGAAACCAATAATCAAGCGCTGCCAGTAATGAGAGAACATTTTAAATCCATTGGCCAATGCCCTGTTATGTCTATAGTATTGATCAAACTTCCACTTTCTGAGCATCTGATAAGCAAGAGCACTTCCCACGATCAAGATAACTATCAATACAGCTTGTGATCTTCATGTCAGGGAGGTTTAAGGCTGAGCTCCCCTGCACATGACAGGGAGCCAGGAATGGTGGCAACAGCTGGATACTTCTGCTCTTCAACAGCAGACTCTTAAACAGAGTTTAAGAGAGTATTTAACACCACTTTCCCACCATTTTGGAAGACTGTCAAGTGTAAATCTTATTTATTCTTTGTGACCCAGGAGCTTTATAAATCCTTTAAATTGCAGTTATACTTTGCTGATATAAAGAAATACAAAAATGTTGGTTTTGTCCACTATTTTGAATTTGGCATATACTAGAAATATATTTTTCTCTTTTAATTTACTCTTCAGCACGAAATAATACAAAAATACAGATTTCAATTAGTGATGAATGGTAAGTTTGAATATAAATTTTGTACTTGAATTGGAAATACTCTTTCTATGCTGTCTCTGGCAGACACTATAGCAACCATTATTCCTCATCGTGAACTGGTGATTTACCTTTATGGGACCTGTACCTCAGTAAATATCATTACAAATCATCAGAAAAACTGCTAAGATATTTACATAATCAAAAAGGAAAACAGCATTTTGAGGAGATATCTGCCAAATCACAGCTGCTGCAATTATTAAAAATAGTGACAACTGATTTAAAATGTTATTTTGAGGAAGCACCTCCCTTTAACCAGCAAAGAGTTAACACTGTAGCAGAAATAAGTTGTCAGTGAGCATAAAGAAAACCTCTTCCTAGTGCAGCTCTATGCATCTGTTTTGACTCTTGCCCTTCCAGGTCAATAGTAAATTTTACTGAATATTAATTTAAAATAAATATTGTTTTAAAATTCATAGAAAATATTAATTATAGCAAGAAGTATATTTGATGAAAATAAGATGTACACTACCAGCAGCATTTGTGTTTCTTTAATTCATTCCATTTTGAAGTACAATCCTAAACATAGTAAAATAATGACAGAAAATAAGAAAAATCATTATTCTTTATGGTTTTCATCTCTTTTGATACCATTTTAGAAGAAATGGGAGCTAAATCTAAAATCATATGAGGCATAAAGTAGAGAAGTTCAGTAAGAGACAAATCTTTTTAAAGGCATTTCTATAAATAGCAGTGAATGTAAGAAAACATGCTTAAAATTCTGAGATATTTTACAACAGGACTGAATATGAATAATTGTTTTTTCATGCATTTAACTTGCATTGTCTCATAAGACTGAAATGTTGAAGGTACACTTAGTTTCAAGATGAATATGTCTAAAGAAGTGTGTCTGAATACAGGTTTATTTGTGGGAGAGGGCTCCTTATCTCCCACTGCAGTCAGTGGAGATGTAAGCTTAACAATTTAGGTGCCACATAAAAGGGGCTGTCTGGTGACATCTGAGACTGCTTCACATGTCCCTGACAAAGGGAGGGTGGCTGATCTGTGGGGGACCTGGGC
Organism: Muscicapa striata striata; assembly: GCA_030060385.1. NCBI lineage: Eukaryota > Metazoa > Chordata > Aves > Passeriformes > Muscicapidae > Muscicapa > Muscicapa striata. The sequence continues at coordinate 1,354,228 of JAREIS010000014.1, read as the reverse complement.
TTTTGTTGGAAGCCAGATGGGCAAATTCTCAACCTGTGCAGATGACACCAGGCAGCTGAGTGTGGGTGGACAAACTGAGCTCCCTGTCTCCCCAGACTGAAGTGGGAGTTTAGACACCTAGCACATATGGACACCTCTACCTAGATAATTAATCCAGAGCCAAATACCATCCAAAAGGCCAGAGAAAAGCTGTGTGCATAAATTTCCACAAAATAAGCACACATATATTGTCTACCTTTTAAATGCTGTGTGTCATGACAAACACAGATGTCACATTTCTGCCCACTCCAGAAGTTACATAGTGCAGTATCAAATGAAACTAATTCTGTACTGTGTTATGGAAGATTGTATGGTGTAAATGCATTTCCAGAGTGCCAGACAAAGCAGAATATCTGTGATTACTGAAAAAACAACCTGATTTATGTCTGATGTGCTCGATGACGCACACTTGTGCAAATTCCATCATAATCAAAGCAATTTTTCAAATCCATGTGCATGTTTAAAATAGTTCATATCTGTCTATGATCACAGCTCCCAGTATTAGTGGTTTCAGTAAGTATATGCAAGTCAACTCACTGAGCACATCTTCAGATCAAGGCCTAAAAACCTGCATTTTTTATCTACATTGAACATATGCAAGACACTGTGTTAAACTTACCAGGCTATGATAGTGCTTACACAAGAAATTATTGAAATTATTTATGTGAAAGAAAACACATATGCTAAGACCATAATCCATCTTTATATCAGGGCTAAATACCAGGTGTGCAAATCATACTCAAAAAAGTCCCAAACACAACAAACCACAAAGCATTTTGCAAAGCTTTACTGCATTCTGTGAAACCACCAGCATTTCTGGGAATTCAACAGTGAATCTATATACTGATTTCTCAATGTACTTTTTTTGTATTAAAAAAAGATTTGCAAAATCCAGGAATGTTTAACCACACACATCCACCTCTAGAATATAAACAGATAACATGCAGCTAAAACCTCCATAATTAGCAGAGTCCCTGCTTACAATCAGAAGTTTCCAGGACAGGAAAGGGAGGGGTTCCATAGGGTCAGAACTCTGTCACATATTGGTATCAAATGTTGATTTTCAGGACTGTTATACACATTTAGACTGGTTTGTATAATCACTAAGGTTTGGTCTTTCAAAATGCTCGTGCAACATCATAAATGCATGAAATATACATATCATGCATAATACAAAGGTAGATATATATTTCTATCATTAGTAGAGGAAATTAGTAACAGCAGATTACCCTAATGATTTGATGGGGGAAATAAATTTACTAAGATCAGTAAGTAAATTCAGTCCCCAAACTGCTATAAAAGCTTCTCTTCCTAAGTAAAGTATGCACAATTGCTCAGTCCTGTAGAAAGATGATGGCAATTTGTCTGTGCTTTTCAACTGCACTAGCAAAATATATAAAATATTCTGCTCTTCCCTGAGAATCTCAGTTTACTGAAAATCCTGATTAACAGAAGAAAACACAGCATCCTACCCCAAACAGAATGAAAATTACTGTGATTTTAAACTGTCTACATTGACATCTATTTAATTAAATAAATAATTTTCTGATGTTTCACTGCCATACACTCCTCCAGAATATTGAGTTCTCCTAGTATATGAAATAGTATCAGTTCCAACTATCAAATTGGAATTCAGTTTTCACTTCTCACACCTGCTTTGCAATTTAATCTAACTTAGTTGACCTCTCTCTCTTTGATTTACTGTATAATTTGGGTAATGAGGGTAAAGCCAAGGCAGAGATTGAGGTACTTAGCAACAGAGCAGCAAATTTTGGGTTGAGTTTTAGGTTTGTTCTAGGTCAGCTCCTTTTACACAGCCTTGGCAAAAAAAGCAAGACTAACTTTATTCGCTACTTGTTTAGCAAAAAAAAAGGAAACATTTTTGCCAGTAATTAGCAGTTTGGATTGTCTGTCAGATGAGAGAATGTATTTTTTGTGCCTCAATGGGAAGCAGCTTTGAGCAGTTCAGTGTGTCAATAGCTGGCTGTCTCTGGTTCCTGTGGTACACAGCAGCAGTGTAAATCTGCCTAGGTGAGCTCTCCACACCACCCTGTGCTGCCCTGGGGGTGATGGTCAAACTCATCACCATGGAGACCTGAATGAAAAAAATCCTGTGTATGACACAAGGGAATAAATCAGGGATCAAACCTATGGCAGCCTCCCTTGAGTTAGGATCTCCTGGAGCATTCTTGTCAGGTTGCTGGGCTGTGCTGGGTGAGTCAGCTTCCCTCTGCAGAAAACTGCTCCTGGCATCCAAGCAGGCATGACTCAGTGGCACTAGCAGCCAAAGTGCAGCTAACAGGGCTTTTGCACATTGACTTGAGGGTCTCTACCCTTACTAAACACAGAGCACATTGCTTTGTTTTTCTTCCAGGAATCCTAGAGTTATTTATTCCCAATAAACAAAAGACAGATTTACTCACCCTGTTTGTGAGACTAAAGATAATTTTCTTCTGGACACGGTTTCTATAGCTTCCTCATAAATACAAGACACATTTCAAAACCTTGATTTTCTTCTGTATTTCAACTCCTTCCTTTCTGTGTTAAGTATTTCAAGCCTAGCTTCACTCTGATCGAACTGAGCTGGCACTCTAAGGCCGATGATCTCCTATGGAGGATGCCCTTTTTAAAGAAAAAGGAATTCAGAACTTGAAAAATGATAATATACTGCTAGCATATAAATTTATTCTGTGGTTCAAAAGCTGGGGGGAAACTGTCTTTACAATTTCAGTGTGAAACACCTGACATTAATGTGTGTTATGTTCACCTGAGAACACAGACACACAAAAATGAGTAAATAAATAGTACTAGTTCCAAGATCTTAATTCTGTCTTCTAAAATGCCCTGAATTTTAAGGCAGGTCATACATATACATAAAATAACATTCCTAGTTACCAGCTCTTCATTTGCTTTTCTCAACCTGAATTTTAAGGCTGGATGTGGGGAAGAGAGGTAGTTTGCATTTTTCTTGGAGTGCCTGAGGCAATCGTGGGCTGAGGGCATGCAGTGCATATTATTTCCTTTGCTTTTCAAGATGAGATTCCATCTCCACAGCTATGCTCAATGTGGATCTGAGTCATATTGATTCAATTAAAAAAGTCACCTTAAAAGCATAAGTATTGCAGGGACTACCTCTGTGAGTCTGAAACATTCCAGACTCCCAGCTGAAGTCCCAGTTTCATTATTGAACACAGTAGCTTGAGTATGGCAGTGCAATTTCTGCACTCAGGTTTTCTCATTTGCACTATTATATTCTCAGAATATTAATCCAGTTAACTCGACAGGGTAAGCATTTTTTAAAGTAGTGAGATTTGCTGAGACAGTTGATATTTCCTTATCCAATTATTTATTCTTAATAACTTCCAGGGATCTATTCTGATATGAAACACTTAATTTTCAAAACCATTTTAGAAGTGGAGGAAGCAATCTCATGCAGCAGAAGAGTTTAGTTCAGGTCTTGGTAAAGAATTTCCAGACTTCTAGTAATTTGCTTCTAATGGAGAAGAAAAGCACTTCTGTCTTCCCATAGCACACAAACCATATTCTTTCATTTTATTTTATGTGTACTGCAATAAATAAATGCATTAAATGATGTAGTCATATTCCTCCTCTATCCCATCACATTATTCCTAGCAAGATGTAGCAACAGTGAAAAAGATCTTGTTATTCTAGGAATTTTTGAGGTTTTTTAACAAAATAATAAATTTATCCAACCAAGTTCACTTTGAATCAGATCAAATTTATAAACTCATGTTATTATATCAAACACCTATACATGAAAAAAATCAGAGGAAATTTGCCAGAAACTAGTACAATTTAAAAAAATATTAGAGAGATCCACAGTTAAATTAAACCATTCTTTTATTTTAATTCAGTATGTAGATAGTGTTCTTTTTTCCCTTTTACAAAAGAGCAAAAGGTTTACACTTTTTCCATTCTGGAACAAGATTCTTCTCTCTTTACAAAGTTTCTGTGCTATTAAGAATGGAATTAGGTGCCTGCTGTTTTGTTTGGATGAATGTAAAAGAAATTGACTCATTGTCTATGTGAAAGAAAAATATATACTCCATAAAATAAAAATAGAGCTTCTTTTAGGAATAGGGAATAAAGAGCTGGAATAATTTAAAATTCTTGCAGAAGTCAGAACCTAGAGAAAAAGAAATAAATCTCATTCTCCTTGATGTCCTACCTGCTGGACCCTCAGTCTTTCTGTATCCATCTTCCATCTGTCTCTGTAGTGCTGGATCTGTTCTTAGTTAAGAATCTCAATTTCTTTGTTGTTCTAGCTTCAAAGATTTATTTATTATTCTCTGAACAATAGTAACTATGACAAGCTAGTTATTGTCTATAGCGATCTGACTGTTGTTTCCAATTCTTGAATTTATGTCTCTATCAGAAATCAAAATTCTCATTCTTTGAACTTAAGTGCCATGGGTTACATTATCATTGTTATGCTCACACTGCCTTTCAGTGTAACAATATAGCCTGGGAAAGCTCCTGATCACCATCTATCCTTTTTGTATAGTCAGCCAAGAAAGATGCAAGGAGCCACTGTCTTTTCCCTGTGGCCTGAGATGGAACACTCAGTGTAGCAGAACACAGAGGCCACCATGTACTCACACTCCATCACTCCCTTACTCTGATGGGCCAGGAAACCAGGATAAGGCACTAAGAGGGCCCTACACATTTTTCACTCCAAGAGTTCTATCTGTTTGGCATTTTCATTATTTAATTAATTGATGCTGACAATTTATTAGAATGACCTCCATTTTTCCTGAGAAGAAAAGCTCCCTGGACTGCTCCAGTGGGATTCTTCACTCAAGGCAGAGTGGTTCAGACCTCTGAATCAGGGCTACTAAGCAGTAAAAGACATTGCCTAGAAAAACTCAGAGGAAATTCAGCTCTGACAAAATATAGGTGAATGTAACTCATTTAGAAGTCAAACTAGCTTTTGTCTTCTTGTTTTCCTTTTTCATGCATATTTGAAGAATAATATCTTTCAGCTGAATGTGACACCATGATTCAGTAAAAATAAAATAAAATGTCCACAAACTTAAGCATACTACTATATGGGTACTATATCTAGCTATGCAGATGATAATTTACTGTTGGTTTATGTGATATTCTAGCTGCAAAAGAATCTGTTTCAACCTATATAAAAATACTAGAAGGAAATTCTAGTGCAATGAATTTCTGGGGCAGAGTAGGGGGTCAGGATCTCCTTCCTTGACTTGCTGCTTTTGATGCAGAGGAATGTGTATAAATGGGATTTTCCTTATTTGCTTTAAGTGATGCAGATGCCCATTTGCAGAATAGTAATGAAAGATCATTTTCATACTGTTCTCAAGTGCTGATGGAAATCTCAAGTTCAGGGATATATTCAATATCTTGTCAAGTATAAGAAAGAAAATAGCAGTGTATTTCTCAGTTTAAAAAGTTTCTTTCATGTCATCTGCTCTAGCACATCTTGTTAATGTACAGAATGAAGCATTTCCTTGTAACAGAAGGAAGAAAGAGATACTCCAAAGATAACTTTTTGAAGTCACTGTCAAACAGGGAAGCTGCACATTCATACAAAAAAAGTTCCTGTTAACCTGCAAAAGGAAGTCCCACTGGGGCTACTTAATTGTGTAAGGAAGTCAGAAGAATTTTACAAGAGTACCTTAAAGTGCAACTGAGAATAAAGGAATGTGACTCACCCACACATCTCTTAATAGAAAAAAATCACAATAAAAATATGCAGTAAGAAATACCGAGTCAGATGCTTTTTTAAGGAACAATTCCATGAAAATTACCAACTCCCTTTAACTACAAAAGTAAGATTCTTTCAACCTAATTTCTAAACAAAGGGAGAAAGGAAGTAAAATTATAAAAGCATAGTCAAAATATTACAAAATTTGAAAGCATTAAATTTTAGTCCTAAGAGAGCCCAGAGAGAATTAAAAAGCTACTTCTTTAAAACATTTCTGTGTTTCTGAATCTGGATTAAAGTCAGCATATACAATATGAAATCTTCATGTGACAGAATTTAGTGGCACCAGTGTACAGATTCATCTATGGAAAGATCATGCTTTTACAGTAGCATTCCAGGTTGCTCTCTTACTTCATATTCCACCATAGACATAAACGCTGTGTATCACAGATGAAATGATGGGCTTATAAATGTATTGGCAAAGTTCTCTTCTTATTTTGTGTTTCAAGAAAATTACAGGAAAGCATAATTTTGACTCACAATAAAATGTTGTTTTCTCAGAATAAATGAGCATCCATTCTAGTGCCTGATTTGAAAGTCCACAAAAGTCAGTAGAGACTCTCTCAGGCATCAGTGAACTTTAAAACAAGCCTTAGGTTAATCATTGAAGGCATTTAAATTTATTTTATAGGTATTTGCTAAACTACTCCCTCTTTCTGATTCTTTTTTTCCCCCCATGCATTTTATTCTGTCCTCAAACTGCCATTCACATCAGTGGCAGTTCTGTACTAAATCTAGCAGAATATGAGCTCTCCCCCTACTTTTGGTGTTGCTGTTCATCAGACAAGGTTTCACTACTTTTTTTCTGTCTCAAATCACAAGTACCATCCTATAGCTTAGTTCAGTAGCTGTCTAGCTTTATACCCTGAAATAATCTTTCTCTCTTCCCACTCATGTCTTGGTGTCTGGACAATGCTCACACATAATAAGGCTGCTCCTTTGGCAGCCCAGGTGCATAGGAAACCAGTACAGCATATTCAGAAGAGACTGGAAATACACTCTCATCAGTTTATCTTGCCATCCCTCTCCTTTAAGCAGACTCACTCCAAGAAAGTTTAGTCTGTTCCAAAATCTTGTGTGATTAGCATCTCTTTTTGGTTAAGTATCCTGCTTAAGACAAGATTGTCATAGCAGGTGGTCACTCAACAATTTTTGTTTTGTGATGCCATTAGCCACATTTTATTTATGGTATTTTTGCATGTAGAACTCTTTCTTGAATCCCTGTTTACTCCCCTGTAGTCTCTGTTTGGGACCACATCAGACTAAAGAGTGTAAAGTAAACTTTAAAAAATATATTCTTGTCCTACCAACTGACAAGAAGTAATACAAAGCATATGTCATGGTCTCCCTTATGAAGAATAAAGAATTGAGGTATAAAGACATGGGAAAGGATATAAAGTGGTTTCTCCAGTGTTGGATATCCAGGCAGAACAGTATCACTAAATATGTGACACATACAAAATTACTCTAATAACAAAGTGTCCTATTCTTTGATACCACAAAAATAAATATCCCTAAACATGCTGAAATCCCAGTGGGGATTTGGTCTGCATGCAAGTCCTCATCCAGTCATACCTAGACATATTCCTGATCTCAGTGGCATCTTTGTCTAAACCAAGATCTCCTACAATCTAGGTCTGCAAGTTCTAAGAGTCATTCCTTCTTCTCCAGCTTGCTGGGACTGAAGCTCACACAGTTTTGGGTGTGCACAGAGTGGTATCTGGACCACTGGGGCACAAGACACCATTCTGAGAAGGATATTTCAGTGTGAGTTGATAAAGGAAACAGAAAGTGCCCGGACACAGATCCGGTTATAAGGAGAAAAAGCTTTTGTAAGCTAGCAAGAGCATATAGTTAAGGCAGCAAATCAGTCAACCAATCCCAAAGTAAGTAAGATTCATATTTCACATTTGTACTAACATTCATCTGCAGCTTCTTCCTTATCTTCCATTTCTGACCTACTCACCTCCCTACGTTTGAGAGTTCGGGGCTTCTGAATAATTGAAAGCATAGACTTCCAGATGGGTGTGCCTGAAAGTGAACTGATTGTTGTCTTCCATTCTCCCTGTGTTTGAATGCAAAAATACAGTTTCACAAAAAAACCAAAACCAAAAACAAAACCTAAACCAACAAACAAAAACACAACCATTTTTCTGCCCTAAAATAACAGCTTTATTTTTGTTGCTCAAAAGGTGTTCTTAGTCAACACCTGCAAAAATTACACGCTGTTATATGAACATTGTTCATCAATTACTGTATGTCTATGCTTTTCCAATATATTAAGTATCCCAGCTTAACTTATGGCCCCAGAAAAAAAAAGTTCCAGACAGCTTTCACATAGCACACAATCCTTGAGCAGGCTTCTAATTTAAATATTTTTTTATTACTAGGAGGCAACTACTGAAAAAGTGTAAAAGAAATTCAGTGTATGAAAAGTATGTAGGTTACATGGGTTTAGTGGACTCAATGGTACCAGTTGTCTATCTAGACAGAAATGACCAGAACACTATTTGGACTGGAACAGCATTTGATGCTCTTTTTAGTTCCTGAGTGGCCAAATCCATGAAAAAATATTCTGCTTGGAAATTGGTCCTGAAACTGTCTCTTGGAGAAATCACACATTTTATCTCCCACAGGCTGCAAAGATCTATTGCAGTCCTGTATATCCTTCAAAAACTGATCCCAGAGGCATCATAAAGCCACACAGTTTTCTGTGGCACAGGAAACTTGGTATTTTTTTCCTTGCATAATAAACCATGCTGTCAGGATTTCTGCAGATGTTCCAAGTAAAAGTGGCAAGATTTCACCCCTTAGTCTTGGTATGAGGGTCTTCACCCAACTGCTCTGTGTCAATTGATTCTGCACACAAAAGCTCTCTAATCAAGTGAGTAGAGGTATTTTTCTCTTCCAAGTACCATCTGTTAGTGCTTGACCAAATCCCAGAATCAGAAGCAGCTATGGTCATGCCATCTCATCTAAAAAAGTTGTCACAGTAAATTTGAAAGTCAAGTAGTAGAACAAGGCTGACAAGGTTCCTGGCAAGAAATTGATTTCATGACCCTTGGGGAGAAACAGATTGAGACGTCAGCAGGATACAAGGGACCTCATGGGAAAAGCCATTGGAGTCTGTAGGAGGTGTCTGCCACTCTGACTTATCTTGCAGCTCATCATGGTGTGTGAATGCTATAGATAATGTTAATGAAAGTGAACTCATTTATGGAATGGTTATCTTGATCACAGCTTGGACAGAATGTAAAACTTCATGTGAGTGACAATATTGTGAAATGTAAGGAAAGGTCGCTGACATCTACTTCAGGGAAGGATTTGAACATCCCAGCAGGATAACTGGAGAAAGAAGAGGAGAAAAAAAATAAAGCTGATGGATTTGTTTTAACCTTAAGCCCTGATTTTGCTAGAATACAAGAAAACAACTTCTTTAATTTGATATGTAATTAAAAGTAAACTGCTTTCTAACATGACTAAATTCCGTTCCAAGTTCCAGCACAAACTGCATCATGAAGATAGCCTGGGAAAAAGCAGGCAGCTCATTGGGACACACTGTGCAAATAAATGTCTCTTGCATGTGACATTTAGCAATGTTCCAAAAGGCTTCCTCACGGTTTCTTCATTGGCCTTACCCTGAATTGCCTTGCTCTCAGCAAATCTCATAACATTTTTTGCTCTACCTTGCCAGGCACTGAACACGACGCTTACATCTCTTACAAGATATCTTTTTTTTCCTCTTCCTTTTTCCCAGCTTACAACCAAGATGTAATGAAAATATCTAGATTCATTTATGCTTTCTTTGGTCACCTGCTGTTTGTGCCCACTCTCTCCCCACGGTGCAACACATTGCTCAGACGTAATTGCAGCCACAGGCTCTGTGAGTAAAATGATGAAGGTGAGCCCAGGGGATTCACAAGGCTGTTCTCTGAATATGTTGCAAACCTAAAGCAAGTTAGAAACCACGACTTTCTCACTGTAATAGTTAATTGTCTCTTATACTCTTTTAGATTGTAGTAAAAGTTTGAAATAGATCCTCAGAGATTTTTTTTTTTTCCTAGCTCTATCACATATGTATTTTTTTCTACTGGATAACTCACATTTTATTTTCTCCTGGTGGATTATATAAAATAAAGCACTTAAAATTAACTGCCATTCCAAGAGAGTATTACATTGGAGGCAAAGGCATTGAAAGAAGGGGTTTTCAGATCTGCATAAAGACAAATCCCTGGAAGTGACAGAGAGTCTTAGATGTAGGTGGAGTTAAGGCTCCGAGTTATAACTCACATCAGAAATATCCCCAGCACAATCCCACCTCAAAGGAAGGTCCATACAACTCTTTCTCTAGGCACCTCCAGCTCCATTTCTGAGCCAAATCCACTTGGCCTGCACAGTCCTTGAGTCCTACTGTGAGCCCAAAACCATTGGAGAGGAGTCTGATCTCACAGCAAGCTAAACACAAAGTAATAGGATGGGTCCCTCACAAAATATGCCTGCAGTGGTCTTCTTTCAAAATAAGCATTGGAACAGCAATCAAGCAGTAAAAGTGCTGATGTCATTAAGAATGGTTGGAAGCTTATTCAGAAATTGGGAGACTTCAGTCTTCTGCAGCAGTCCAACCTGTATCTACCATGTTACAGCAGTCTCATCTGAGGAGGGCAACATGCTCCCCAGTGCCAGAAAGAGCTGTGCCTCCTCATAGAAATGGAAATAAACATTCTGGAGTAGAATAGAGGCAACAGGTGATATCATAACTTCTCCAGCTGAGCATATGGTGGGAAGGCATGGAGCTCATCTCTGGTTCATCCTCTCAGAATTACTTCTGCATATTTAATGTAATGTTTTTTGTCTCATATGCTTACTATTAAAATGCAAACAAATCCATACATACAGACCAATATCTTCTTTTGAAGTTGTGTTCTCCAAAGCCCATCCAACCAATTTCTGTGTATTGCACCAGCTCTAGTTAGCTAGTGGGGAATTTCCAGAGTAGGGAAAAGATGCATGAATCTTGTTGTGGAGGGAATCTCTCTTTGCAACCTTCTGACTGTCTTCTACAAACTGTTTATCAAGAAGATGACTTTAGTTTCCTAACTAAATTTAGGAAGTTTATGTAGTAATTTCAGTGTTCTGATTAGGAGCAAATTCTTGACTAACTAGGTTTGCTGTTTAGTAATATAATTCTGTTAACACCTGGCAGAAAATAATAAACATAAAAGTAACAACAATGACAATAACAACAACAATAACAACAACAATAAAAATAATGGTGGAAAAAGCAGATAAATGCAGGAAAAAGAGCATCAAAATCACTCAGGAAAACCTCAATGTCTATGAAACATCTCTTAAAACCACATTTCAGTAGCAGCCCCAGAAAGAGGCATATGGATTTTTATACAGTAGAATTTCTGATAGCATCACCAAATGATACAAATGGTCACCATTTAGATATCAAGAGCTGTTAGAGAAACTCATTCAGTTTATGAGCATTCAGGCAACACATAACTATTCACACACACTTCCTCATTTCAGTTATTAATCTTCAGACTGATAGAAATGAGTCAAAGAAATAGAGAACAATTTTTTCCCTCCCTTGGAACAGAAAACATAAGTAAAAGAGAAGTACAGCTTCAGATCAGAGCACTGGCTCTCTACTCTGTAATTGGGTTGTGTGGGAATAAATCATTTGAGTAAAAGAGGATCTGCACCACTGCATCTGAAAAGTTTATAACCTGACATGGGAACCACACAGAGGCAGCAGACATCTCAACATCACTAGTGAAAACAGGTGTCTTTAAATATGAGAGATCAATAGATGCAGTGCTATGTTTCAATCTGCAGAGAAAATAGAGAACTTTCACTATTCCTGAGAAAAAGGGCTTCTTGATTCTTCAGCAGTGCTATTTGTATCAGGTCCTCCTGTTAGCTTGTTCAGAATGTCCATGTGCAGGTGTTGGCAGCAGCAGAGGGGCTGCCCAGGAGGTCTCTGTGAGGAGAGGCCAGGGGCTGTCACACCTTGGACAGAACCAGTTCCAGCCAAAGGGCTGATGCTGCTCAAAGCTGAGCTCATCTGCACTGCTGGTGCTGTGTCTGTGACACTGTATTTAGGAAAGGGTAAAAAACTCTGCATGGCAGCTGAGAGAGAGTTGTTCCCCTGCAGCCCATGGAGGACCAGAATGGAGAAAATAATCACACTGCAGCCCATGGAGGACCCCTCAAGGCAGCAGGGTCTGTCAGACCCTGTTATGATTGTTGCCTCCCCTACTTATTGCTCCTGGTCAGGCATGACAATGTCTGACAGATTCTGCTCCTGAAGATCTTATTTTTTGTGTTTCCATGAAAAAATTTAAATAACAATTATATTAACATTCCTCTGTAGTGTGGCTTTTTTTTTTTCTATTCTGAATCATTGAGATTAAATGGGTGAGCTACTAATATTTTGACTACTTCACAATGAGCTACAGAATGATAATTTGATTCTTAATTTAAATAGGTATCTGTGTAAGTATATTTCCTCTGAACTGTGAAAGACAATTCACCATAATCTTCCTTAATAATATTTTACATCAAGAAATAGAAGTATGCCATTATTATCTCTCTCTAAATCAGTTCCATTTTACTTGATGCAATTTTTCCTGCATAGTTCTTCAGACTGCTTTATCTCACCCTTTAGCTAGAAAGGTGTTATTTGCTTGCCACTATTAACTTTTCCACACTGAGCTGTTCCTTTAAAATTTCATATTAATTTATCTTTAAAGTTGACCATTGTTAAAAATGGTGGTTATTTAATAATAAAAATCTATTAGGAAATGAATGTGGGAATTAGGACATGAAGAAAACCCCAAGATACCCACCTCTCTACAAGTTTTATTTCTTGCATAGGATTTGGGTACTGAAGGGTGAGCAGAAGTATGTAGCTTTTATATGTGGTTTGTATTTCCTATATGGTATAGAGCAAAGCTCCTGAATTCTGTGCTCAAATCATGTGGTTGGAAAATAATGTTAAACTTAATATAAACCTGAATAATAATCCTTATTATAGCGCATAAGTATTTCCTAGTGTCACAAGATATTGGTTGTTGTTTGGTTTGTTGGTTTTTTCAGTGATCACAATCCTTTAAAATAAGATTTTTTTTTGAGAAGACTTCTTAGCTAACAGTTGGTTTTTATGCCAGGATGGGTGCAGTTGACACTAAATGAATGGAGAGAACTGTAAAACCTAGCACAGGTCCTTCTGACTGATTCCAGTGTGAGGTTATCTTAGCAATGTGAGCCATCTTATGCTCTGCATAGCAGCTGCAAGGATTTCTCATTTTCTTTTGGCATCCTAAAAATCCACCCTCAAATCTCTGAAGTGTTTTTAAAGATTCTGAAACTTTTTTAAAAGGCATTTACCCATTGTTAGAAAAAAAATTCCAATCACCATCTGATTCAATGTCAATGTCCCCAAATCAGTGTCCTCAAATGTTTCAGGAGAATGTCAATCATTAAAATGCAATGCCATCTTCACTGTAGCTTAGTAAGTGTGTATTTACAGAAAATGGATTGGTTTCAGTAAAAGATACTAACTCCTCCCCTCCCCCTCCCCCCCCCTTTTTATATTTGGGGATATGGAAAGCTACACCTCAAGCCCCTGGAATGATCTAGGCACAGTGGGGCTCTTGAATTATAGCTGCATATATCCTTAGCATGTGTCAAAACCACTTGGCTGTGGAGTAGCTGCATGGATGGTTTCCTAATCTTGGCTTTCCATCCTGGTCTTGATACAGGACCACCCTGCCTGAGTGTTCAAATAGCTGTAGCAATCTTCTACCTGCAGTCATAAATGTCAATAAACCATATCCAGCCCATCATGCACAGCTGAATAACTTCTTATTCTCACAGCACTCATAGCTGGATAGCTAAGAAGTTCAGAGAGGCAGATACCACATTTTAGGTAAACATCTTTTGTACTTTAAAGAATTTCAGTCATAATTCTCAAGACCTCCCAAACTCAGCAATATTAAAAACATAACACCTGTCTCTTAAACATTACCAGAGTCAGCAGAAAAGGATCTGAAAATTTTGTGAACAGCTGTTGAGGCTAAGTCCACTGAAAATTCCTGAGAAAAGTATCAGGAAAGAACACATGTGAAAATACCAAATAAACTAGGAATGCAAGCGTATCCTGAAAAACAGGCTGTAGAAAACAATTACCATGAAAACTCCTACACAACAGGAAGAGATGAAGCATGGTAGGTAATAAATAAAGAGCAAAATATGTGTCATACAGACAGTTAAAACTGTTAAAATAAAACTTCTCCTAGAACCACATAAATCTGAGTACCATATCATACTAAATTACTTCTCATTACAGCCTGTTAAATATGGGAAAGAACCAGAATATGGAAATTGAAAGCTTCATATAGACATACACCTAAAAAGCAGGCAGATTATCAGTAAGACCTCAGCCACCTGTTGCTAATTATTTTAGCTTCAGGTTCTTAAGTAAACACAGATGCAGCAAAACTAATCACTTGAGAAAAAGTAATGCTCAAGCAGAATGTGGAAAAAACCCCTTATCCATTACACTTCCCATATAGCATCCATCCTGAGAGATAATCGGTTTTGAATGGAACAATTAATGAGGTCTTTTCATACCAAGGGAAATTACACCATAATGAGGTTTAATGTGTTAGAAATGAGGTGGAATTTATTAAAAATAAATAAAAGCCTTATCCAAGGTGAAAGGTAGTACACTGGATTGTTAGGGATGCTGTGTTTGGAAGGGCATTCTCACCATAAATTGTTAGTACACAGGCAAAACAAACAGAATAGTTATCTGGTGGAAAGTACACAGAGAAAGAAAGCTGACAAAAACATCCTCACCCCCAAAGTATAGGTTTCAAATACTAAAATTGCCTTATAGATCCTAAATTGCTTTAAAACTCTACATGATGCCTCAGACTTATGCACCAGCCTACTGGTAAAAACAAGAGCTTTGCCTCTGCGTATCACTCATTTGAGCTGTGTCACATTTCAGCAACATTTTCACTCTCTGACTAAAATTTTAATCAAGCCAAGTGTGGACACTTTGCCATGAGGGAAGCCATGATATTAAAAAAGTGCAGAATGTTAATTTTGGGCCGTCTTGTTTTCCATGCCATCTCCATGTGCAACATGAAGCACCACCACCCTCTTAGCAGAGAGGAAAGTTTTGCTAGATCCTCTATTTTCTTCTCCAGAGCCATTCCCAACAATTAGTTTGCAGTACATATATCTCATTATGAGTATCAGGTCTTTGTGAAGGGTAAAGAAAAGACATCATGAAAGAAAAAAGTACAGGGATGATCAATGAAAATGCAAGGTTAAGTAAAACCAAACCAAACCCATACAAATGATATTTCAGTACAGACCAGAATAGTCGAATCTCATAATAATGCTCTCAGGGAAGTAAAAGAAGACACTCAGTCAATGAAATGGATTTGAAATGCTAAAGATCTGAACACGCAGTGCCTGAAATCCACTTTTGTGCACAGCAACCAGGAAAGGCTGATGCTCCAGCAAGCACAGCACAAGTGAGGTTTAGCTAGTGCTGCAGAGGGGTGAATTTCATTCAGAATGGTTTGGGCTTGGGAGCACAGCCAAGACCACCAGTGCATATCTTGATAGAAGAATTTTATTGCTTCTCTACTAGTGTTCACCCTCAGCTACCCAGGAAATGAAGAATGTATAGTCTACTCATTACAACTTTAAAAAAATGTATTTTAACAGCTTGAAAAATTTCTGCAGTAATTTTAATGTCAGAATTTCTAAAAGCAATTATGAGAGGGAACATCAAAGTTTAATTCCTATTGGTAAACATAAAAATCAAGGACTGTCAATTTTATTTATCTTAAAAGAATGGTTTCAGGAATTAGCATAAAATAATATTTAAATCTAGATAAAGGTAATTCTTTGCTCTTTTATGATTCTTAACCATCCTCACAAATCAGTTGGGAAATGTAAAAAAGCTTTCAAGCAGAAGGAAGACATTGAAATGCAGCTGTTGTTAGGATGGTCTCTGATCTTAGCCCCAGGACTGATGTTCCAGAATCTTTGTGCTGGGGCCGAGGGGAGAAGAGAAGTGAAATCAGATGAAAAAAAATCACAGAGGAAATTATTATAGATAACAATAGACAAAATCCCTAATTAAAATGTATCCATGGACACCAGAACTTATACTTACATGTCCTTTAAGAGGGTCCTGGGATATTCAGTAAGCAAAAGTCTTCAGTTTCTTAAATGTATATTTTGTATGGATACACAAATCTGCAAAGGGGAATTTATAGGAAGATAAATACATTGTGGTGAATGTACACAATACTTTTTCTTAGGAGTTTTATGGTAAAAAAATGATGAAAAGTGTACACAGCATTAAACTGGGAAGACCTGCAATTAAATGGTGTCAATTCTCTGACTTTATGCCATACACAGTTAATCTTTCACCAGCTCATAAGGAGTTTAAACTAATTTTTTATTATCAGAGGAAACTGAAATCAAGTTTGAAATGCTTGGGATACTTAAAAGCCTAAGTAGAAATCTGACAAATATTTACTGAACACAGAATTATCTGTCAGAACTGACATTTCATTAAGACTGCAGAGTGAAATAAAAGCATGCCCACATTTTGTTTAGACAGATTTTTATTATGAAGTGTCTTGTGTCTTGCTCTTGCAACATCCAAGCATTGACACAAAGGACGAACAAAGCCTGCTAGTAGGAAAAAACCCCTCCATACTTAAGAAGTAAAAATTGTAAAACAAGGCATTAGGTATCATACATAGTAAACCAAAGAAGGGTAAAAAAATTTCATCAGCTTTATTTCATCTCACATGAAAATGCAGAAACTTCCAAAAAATAATTTTTCATATTACATGGCAGAAGCAGAAGGGAGTTATAATTTCTCTCTGCAAATTGATAGAATTTTCACTGAACTTTCCACTTTGTTCAACTTAAGTTCATCTTAAATAGGGATTAAACAGAAAATATTGGAAGTCCTTTGGAATGTGAAACATCAAAAATTAACAAAGCACATCCAGGGAGCAAACATTCTCTAAGTGAAAAATGTGGAATAGTAGTAATACATCTCTCAGTTATTACAATTGGTTAATGGGGTTTTCTTCCCTGCTGATTTTCCAAATCTGACTTTCTTCTAGATATCAGGTGCTAAGTTGTTTGGTGTCTTCAGAGAATCATGTAGAAATCCAGAGTGACTAAGAAAGAAGGTCCAACATTAGACAAGACCAGGTATTAGGCTATTTTCTGATTTGTTTTTATCCCTCAGTTATAATTCTCTTCTACATTGCACTTAGAGGTCTTTTCTTTCTGCTGTAATACTAAAGCTTAAATGAAATACTGTTGAATAAATAAACTTGTAACATAAAAAGACCAAGAAATAGGAAATTAAAAGTTATCTAGACTTCATTTAAAAAACAGGAGACTAAAATTAAGTGACTTTATGAAAAGAAAATCCCCTACCAAACCATAAAACCTGAATCAAAACTGGATTCTGGATTCACAATTTCCATTGTATTTTTACTGCAGTTGAGCACTCTCCATCATTACACAGCTTGTTACAGAATTAATTATTTCTGCAGCTTACAAGTAAAAAATCAGCTTTTGTAGATTAGTTACTATTACAGACTGTACTTTCACCCAAGTTCAGAAAAAAAGAAAGCAACAGCCATCAATACTGCATGCTTTTGCTAATAAAAAGACATAAAACAAGGAGAGGTGAGGTTGTCCTCTTTATTTAACTTTTGTTTTTCCCTGGAAAGTAGATACATTTCTTCACTGGGACAGTTTTAAAAGTAATTTAAATGAAGAAAAAAAATTTAGGTTTCAGAGAAGCACAGTGTGAGAACAATATATCAGCAACATCAAACAAAAGGAATTTATGCAACTGTAACAGGTACAGATCTAGGGTAGAGAAGTACATCAGCCTGCAGCCTCGATTTTCCTTTCACCCTCTTGGGGTCGCTTTTCTGATAAATAATTCACAGACTGCAGTGCAAAGTAGTTTGCATATTGACAAGATTAAAAAGAATGCTTTGTCTGGGTTAAATTTACGATCTGAAACCTTCCTTTAAAATGTCAGGCAGGTAATTAATTTAAGACGGTTTGCCAAGCAGAATCTCTGACCCTGTCAGAATAATTTCATTTCTTGAGGGTGAAGGGGATATTACATTTATCTTTGCAGAGTGTCTGGTTTGTTTTCTTCTTCCCTTCTCTTGCCATTTATTACCACTTTCATAACATCACACTGAAAGAAAAATTAGTGCCGCAATCTTTCCCTCATTCATTTGTGGCAATAAAGAAAACATTGGCTTCAAATTGACAAAGAATCAGGAGTAGAGTACAAGTCAGACCTCTTTACTTGAACTGAAGATGTGCATTTTCCACAGAGAGACCTCTCTGGCATGAGTATTCAGAATATCATTTTGAGTAGCACTGGGAAATGCAGCAATCCAACAGCATGAAGATTCACTTTTGGCACAGCAAAAACTCATGTCCCACATATGCACAGTAGTGGGCTTCCTTATGAATGAGTGCTTAAATGTGTGACAATCAGCAGGACCTTTACATCTGCTCTTCAAGCCAAGTTTAATGGTATAAAATTTTATTACAATTTCTGTCCCCTCAGCTAATCCCTGCAGGCAGCATGAAAGAGACCAAATAATGCACTAACACTATTTGGAGAGTTAATTCTAAGTTTGCATGGTCAGGTGGGAAAAAGAGGGATCAGACAACAGAAAGATGTTTAAAAAGGAAATATATTAACTTTCTCGAATTTTCTCTTTGAAACAAATTATGATATTATACTCTAATTGGTTAAAACAACTGCCATTCCAAGTGGCTAATCCAGACACATTAGGATGATCTTGATCTGTTCAAGAGGAAGAGGTCACACCAAGATTGGTTTCTTCTGAAATCAAATGAGATTGTAAATCATATATTAATAAATTTCAAATATAAATCCCAAGGTATAAGGATAAATTTTATGTAAAATCAAATTAGATATATTGAATGAATTGAAATTGTCTGGACATGCTGTACTTTTCAACTTGATTATTATTTATTTTTCATGTAGCTACTGGGAAACATCTATTTTTTTCTCTTCTAGACATTCCCTACATCCAACAAAATCACAAATTAATCTCTTCTTTCAGTGCAGAAGTGCAGAAAAACCAAAGTAAAGCAGGAAATTTCCGTTGTGTACAGGAAACTTGAACTAGACAAAAGTATGAACAAAAGTATGAGACTGTCCATATTGGAAGGTGACAATTTTCAGTGGCATCTGAGAAGGGACTCTGTGACCCCTCAAATGCTGTTTTCTAAGCATTTCAACTATTTTCCTGAATATTCCCTAACAAACATATTGGCTCAGTGGGGCTTCTGAGACTCTTTATTGATGAGCAGACCATATCAGGTTACTAAAGGTAAAACCTGTTTTATTTTTCAAATACTTTTTCTCTATTTTTCAAATAATGTTAACCCTCAGTTCCCAGAGTTGCTGGTATTTTAGGTTATTATGGCTTTTACTGGCCATCCACCTGGAAAGCTCTCTTTAGTCATTAACTTGCAGGAAGTAACTCAACTAAGTTTCCATTAGCCCAGATTTCACTCCTGTAGTTGAAAATGTAGTCATTTCCTTCCTGGCCAGACATTATCCATATGGGGATAGAAAGAACAGAGCTGGATGCAAGGCCAGAACATGATATGATGATGAGAGTTGTTATTTGATTTCAGACAAGTGAAGACAAAAGTATCCAGAGCACCCTTTTTCAGCCTGTTTTATTTGGATCTCCCTTATGACTATAAACTGTACATGTAAAATGTGGTCTGAAGATGTGTAAAGGATAAATGTCATATTGCTAACACCCCAGCAATCAAAATACTTATTGTTTCCTTAAAATGAATGGAGCTTTGCCTAGTGTTTCAGTCTTTCTGGCTCACTATTTAGTACAAAGTGGTTTTTTTCTTGTCCAGTGCTGTCATCCGGTCAACATAAAATAGTTCTCTCAGTCTTCTTTTCTTCAACTTCAAAGATTTTTGAATGAAACAAAGCCATAAATTTTTCACTGCACTTTCAGAGCAAGTATCTATCTTACATAGAAAAAGGTGTGATTTGTCTTAATACTCCTTACTAAACACAGTACTTGGACACTCCCAAATCAGACAGTTATCAATCACCTGTGACTTTTGGGTGTCATTTATGATGGATTCAGGCCTTGGTTAAGTGAGATAAAACTCCAGAAATTTAGTTTTAAACTGTGAATCCCCATTTTTAGGGGAAACTCTGATAAGAAAGGCTTTAAGAAAATTTTAAAATAACCTTTATTTAAAGAAAATGCCTCTCCCCAAAGGTGTTCAAAATTAATCTGATGGTCCACTATAAAAAGTGATCATTTCCCTTTTAATTAGTGAGAATTACTATAACAGATTAACAGAAATTCACCTTATTCAGTGGCAGTCATGAAGGCATTCACTTATTTCTGAGAATGTGAAATTATGTGCCAGTTCCAAATATCTATACTCCACACATGCACTCCTTTGAAGATAACCAGAACTGTTTAAATTTCTATTCCAATGGCACAAATGTCTTGCGTTAATAAGCTAAATTTGGAAATCATAGTTTGTAAAATTAGACCTACAATAGTCTGAGCTTGAACAGCGTGGGTGTTTCCCGAAACAGTAAGCAAGTGATGAAGAAAAAAAGCCTTTTCTATTGTGTGAATGGCCATATTGAAAGTTTAAACTCATTCATGGGCAACTGATGATAACTAATCCAGAAGACAAATGCAGTTAATCAAAGGCCATACTGCAAATATTAGTCTATTAGCATGTTCTGTGAATAGGGAGAACCTACACAGTCCAGTCTGTAATTATCTTTTACAGAACATTTAATATTTTTGTGTAAAAGCAGATGAATTATTTTTTATGTCAAAACATCTAGGATAGAATGGAACAGTTTTTCCCATGAGTGAAAAAGTAGATACTCTATGAATTTTAATAAGCTGTCAAATATTCTAAAACAAATTATGAACAGAATTTTTACAGTGTTATAAAAGAACAGTTCCCGAGGGATTGGAAACTTAGAAATTCTATTCACATATGAAAGATAGTAAACGTATTAACACTATTACAAATATATTCTCAAATATTTCATTGTCTTACTTTAGAATTACTTTTCTAAAAGTAGTCCTGCAAATGCCTGAAACCACTTTCTAGCAACTTTGTTGTGATGAACAGTTTTCTTATCATACAATTTCATTTGCAATATATCCTTTCAATAAAGATCTCCAATAATATATCTTTTCTGCAATGGCAATGGGTTTTGCATCTAGATCTTCAATAAGAACACAATTAAAAAATTAAGGACAGGCCTTCTGTTTTAACATGTTTAATGTCATTCAGGAACCTTAAATTAGGTTTTACTGGAAAAGGAAAGGGAAAGGGACTTTTCACAGGGAACTCTGTCTTTGGACAAGAAATTCCTGCAGAAGTGCTCCAGTACACAGGTTTTATCTTTCCTTTTTCTGCCAAAATGCACAGAGAACTGTAAAACAAGTTTATTAAGGTGGGTAACTATACAGTGGAACATTTTATTGAATTTGAACCTGAGCTGACTTGCTGAGTTTGTCCAGGCTGATGAGCCAGTCCCTTTAGCCAGGAATGCCTTATGTCTGTCCTGTTTTCTGGAGGGCTTTTTTTGGCTTTTTTTCTTATTCAGTGCAACCAGGCCACGTAGAATGCTATTCACATGTTTATGTGGAAGAAGAGTTAGCTGCTCTTTTAGATTTCCTGTCATTTTACTAGTTATCCTAGAATGAAACAAAAGGCCATATCCTTCTCTCTGGTAATGTATCCAGTTTATTATCCATGAAGTTCTCACTGCCTTCAGTGTGCTGTCCTTTCTACACTGAGTGAGACCACATCTGCCTATAAAAGTACTGCAAGTCTTATCTAAAACTGTGGATCCTGTTTCAAAGAATCCCTTATTCTCTATACTTACACCACTCAATATAACATCTTCCTCAAATTACAGGGAGGCTTCCATTGATATTCGTGAGTGGCAGCTCTAACACAAAGAACAATGACACAGCCGTAAGACAGATGAATTTGCCAATTTATTAAGGTAATGCACATGGCTTTTTTTGGAGTTGAGATGACAGATCATAAGTTTAACTGCTGTTTTCCTGGTTTTTGCTGAGACAAGGTGAGGGTTTACTGGTTTTCATTACAGTGTTTTCAGCACTGCAGCTGCTCTCCCACTATGAACTAGGCTGAAATAATTAAATTCTGTCACTGAGACCAATGAATGAGAGTAAATTAGTAACAGTGACCTTCTACTGCAGCTAAATGGATCACTGAATTTGAAGCAAAAATATGCTGTGAAAATACAAGTGATAAACTTGTATGTAGCCTTTTTAGCCCCCAGCCTCACATGAAATAAACAATGCAATTCTCCTGGCCATTGAAATTTAGAAGAAACCTACAATCCTTGAAAAGCTTATTCTGCATCTTAATAGCAATATTGCCAGATTTAAAATGAAAAAGATAGACACAAACTGCAAAAAAAGCTTTTGGATATGTGAGGACAAAGGTATTTTTTAGTTGCATTGATTTGCTAAGAATGTTGTTCTGAGAACAAATCTCCAGAAGGTGTTTCTTTGGGTAGTCACTAAATTCTGCCAGCTCATGCAATGACAGAAGTCTCTAGTATTGTGAGTGTGATAAGGTGCAGAGAGGTCTAAGGAAACCATCAGCAACCACTCAGCTTTGTTCATGCCCTTGCAATGCTGCAGCTGATTTCATACAGTTTTACTGGAAAAGGGATATTTCTCTCCTATTAGGGTTATCAAATCCCTGATCTTTGCTTCTTTTACTTCCTTTGCTTTTGTTTTAAAAAATTAGAAACACTTTTAAAAATAAAATCTTCTCAAATGCATTGGAAAAATCATATAAAGGAAAATAAAGGTATTCTGTTTAGCACATAAATAGACAATCGACCCTAAGGCAGATTATCTGAAAACCTTCAGCCCCTTCCAATTTGTTCTCTTTATGGGAAGACAGATTCTTATACATGATAAAGTTTCATCTTCCACATGAATATGCTTTTTCCTGTCATTTATTATGTTTGTGTTATTATTGTCACCATTGTTGTTACTATTTTCCTTTCTGTCACAGATATGCTCTTCAAATATTCCATCTTTAAGAACTTTAATATTTAGACAGCAGCTGGTGATAACTGACAGCATCCATGGCTGCAGGTTAAAGATAAAAGCTTTTTAGTTATGTCAATAGAATCTGCACTTGTCCTCAAAATCATGGAATACTGGCGTATCTATCACTCTCCTGTGTTGTTTGCCTTGGCAAGTGAGCTAGGATTGACTCTGTGTGAAGCTTAAGCTACGTATTATTCAGGGTTTATTGAGAGTTTCATGTTTGCATCTTTTCATGGAATTGTGCCACAACTAGAGATCTGTGGTTTAAAAAGCTTGAAGTTTTGCTTTGGGGCACAATAGCTTAAGATTCAACCATCTAGAACACTGCCCTTGTGTGATGCAGACAGTAATTTTCAGTGTATTTTCCACTGCCTGTCAATATTTATATAGACAGAGGCATATAGTAGACAGCAGTAGTTCATAGGACTTGCAAAATGAGACTCACAGAACTTCTCCCAGTATTCACATTACAATTTACAGCACTTAGTCAAAAGAGAAGAAAAGCACTTCAGGTGTATGTACATGTGTATGTACACATACCAATACAGCTTGTTAACCCCAAAAGTCCTGAAATGACAGAGTGCAACTCTGGGAAAGGAACCTGGAAGATCAGGACCCTTTGTGATGTATAACAGGCTATTATGGAATGGGAATACAAAAGCAAGGCTATAGTTATAACTTTAGCATTGCATTAAGCCACCCTGCACCTTCATCATCTTTCCTGCTGAGTCTCCTCAACAGGTTGGTCTGAAGCAGCTAAAGAATGACTTAGAAGAAAGACCTGCTCTGCTAGAAAGGAAAGAAGAAGGAAAGAACTTGAACAGAAGCTCAGTGATGACACTTGTACTTTAAACTTTTCAGAAAGAAAGTTAAAAAATAGACCTTAGGTATAACACCGATGGGAAAGGATGCTGTGGACTGGAGGAAAAGCAAATGTCCTTCAAAAATGCCAGGGAGGAGGATCCAGGGAGTTACAGGCTGGTCAGCTGTTTTTCAGGCCCTAGAGAAGTGATGGAGCAAATAATCCTGGGACCAGCTTCCAAACACGTGGAGGTACTGAAGGTATTTGCAAGTAGTCAGCATGAATTTATGAACCGAATGTCATCTGTGACTTGGGAACATACTACAATGATTTGTTTGGTGGAGGAGGAAAGAGGACTAGGTGGTATTTGCCTCAACTTTGGCAAAATTTTATACAATGTCTTGGGACATCCTCAAGTTTAGGAGTACAGTAATATATATTATATTACTATATATATTATTAATATAGTATATATTGAAGACAGTGTATTCAAAACTAGCTGAACTGCCAGGCTCAGATGTTGTAATTTGCAGTACAATGTCTGGTTGGAGGCTGGTGGGGTTTTGTTTTTTTTTTTTTTCCTGGGATAGAATATTGATACTAGGGCCATAATTACTTAACATCTACATTAATCACCTGAATGAGACTCTGTGTTTTTAATGTAAACACTTCAGAGCAAGGATAATTATATCCTTGCTGGGCTTGTATTTGCTCTTTTAGCACAAACAAACAAGTTTCAGTCCTCTGGGATATACAGAGATGTGGAAGTTAGGTGTCTGTACCATTCTTTAGACCAATCCCAGGGAGATATATGGCTCCTAAAGTCCTCCAGATACAGGTGTCATGACTGATACATGACTTTTCAGCCATCTCCTGCCTTTGTAATCTGAAAGCAGTTCATGGTACACAGGTTTTAATGAGCCAGCAGCTAGAGAGGGACCTATAACTAGAGAAAGGGAGGGATGTAAAACTATCATACTCTTTGTGGTTTGCCAAACCACAAAGGCAGCTGCTGTTGAGGCAGTAGAAACAATGACATCAAAACCAGCATGTAAGTTATAGTTTCATTTGTTACCCAGCCTTTTCCTTTGCTTTTATAGGTCTTAATCACATGGACTATGTTTTAAAAATAAATGCTTTTCATTTTCAAGCAGTAACACAACATTAAATAAATACTGGCAAGACATGGCACAGCTATTCCCCAGCATGATTTTGTGCAGCTCAGCAAGTAATTTCACCTGCTGAGGGAACTCAGGCAAGCAACCAGGCAATCTCATAAGGCCACTAAATCAGTGTAAACAAAGTCTATTTTGACTGGACCAGAGCACAATCTCAAGTTCATAAGCAGAGGAATCTGCAGTTTATACTTCTTAATAGCAAGTTTAATTCTAGCTGGGTTGAGCAGAAGCCTTGTCAAGCTATTCTGGCCTTTTGTCTGCTTGTTTGTTTGTTTTAGATGAGACACTAAGTGCTTGCAGGAATATTAATTTCCTGAGAAATGCTGAACAAAGAATGTATTTTACAGGAATAATTTATGATCGGTCATTCTTTGTCAGAGGTGTTATCTTGCTTTTCAAACATGTAGCTTGAAAATGGGTAAGAACCCTTTACATTTCAAAAAGTAAATAGTTACAAATAAAATAAAATAAAATAAATTTTAAAATCCACAAGACTCCCAAAGAGTTTAGATTTCAGCAGTGTGCTCCTGATGTGACTGAGCTGCTCATTTCAGTCCCTCTTGCCAGCAGGTCCAGGTACCTACCCAGGTGCTCCTGGGGCTGGCACATCCTGCTGTGGAGCCAGGCTGGGAGACAAGCAAAGAGCTGCCCTCTGACCACTGATAAACAAACTGGTGCCTCGCTATTTTATTTCATTGTTGTGCACTGAAATAGGTATCTCTTGGAACCAGGATAAGTACCGATAAAAGTGTTTAAAAAAAAAAAAAAAAAAAAGGGACTTTATTCAGTGTGTGTGATTTTTCTGCATAGGTATGATGTCAGATTTGCAGTATCTGAAGGAGCTCTGAAGGACCAACCCATGTCCTGCAATAAAATCTCAACAGGCTCCAGGAGTCACATTTTGAAAAATTGGGAAAAAGTTCCAGCTAAAAGCTTTTGCTGAATATGCATTTCAAATATTCTCCTGGTTGCACATGGACAAAGGGTTTAGTACATTTCAAGAACACAGTAAATACTTCTTCAACAATACTAGATGCATCTTTTCTAATAGTGGATTTCTGTTTATTTGAGGTGGATCAGGAAATCGGAACACTAAGCCCAAAGTGAGTAAAAAGGAGAAAGATAAAAGGAGAAAGATAATAGCCAAAGATACAGTAATTAATTAATGAAAATTACTTCGTAGCTTATCACTTAAAAATGTTTGTCCTGTTTAGATGTTGGATGCACATTTGTCCTTTTCATTTATTTTTTCCTTTGTAAATATGGAATGATATCTGAATTTATCATGATATGGTCCTGCCTTGATATTCCACTGGATCTGAGCTTTACTTTGTTTTCTGTGATAAAGAGAGGTGGCAAAGAGCCGTTTGCAATTCCCTGCTCCATGACCCATGACTGATCAATCTCAGTACATGTTAAACCAGAGATGGTTCATATCCAATGTATATTACTGAGCTGAGGCTTCTATCACACTCCTGACTCCTAAACAGCCACTCTGACCCAGCACATGTTCCTTCTCTTTCTGTGTCCTGGGGGTAAAAAGATGAGATTGAAAAAATTACAATTTTGGCACATATTTACAATTACAAACTACAATTCACTCCAAAGCTTCTATGCAACGAAATACCCTTCAACAAGGATTTCCAGAGGCTGTAATGCCACTTTACATGGTGTTAGGTGGGATTAAGCAGAAAATGTGTATGTGCTTACTTTTTGAATAGTTATGTATTTACAGATGACCACATAGACAGAAATTGTCTTTCAGCATTAAAGTCTACAGGGCCACATGGAGTTTAAAAACTTTTGATGTTCAGCATAAGTAAAATGACATAAAACAGAAAAAATTAAATACACTCCTTGCTGTTGTCCTTTGGCTGGTGCTATATTTTTATGTGTTAGATCATCAGGGCAGCAAAACATAAACTTGTTGATATAGTGCTGAAAAAACCCCACTGTGTCAATATGTTGACATAGCAAAGCAATATTTCTCAAACCTCTTAATATAGGACTGTGAGTCAAAGTGACAATTGACAAGCGCTCAATAAGAGGTCAAAAACAACCATGCACACAGATTTGTTGAGGGCTTATGTTACCTGTTTTTGATAAGTGAAACAATTGGCCTAAGTCATGTCACCTGAGGCTCTTCATATCTGAGGGAAGAGCAGTCATAGAGTTGAAAAAGATTATAATGATTTTTTTTCCCTTATGCCCTTCCAGTAGAACTTGCTGCATAGTTTCAAAGGCAAATGCAATATCAAAAGATAGTTGGTTTGAAAGAAAGGTAAAATCTGTTTGGTTTACTTAGGTTTAAATACATTAATCCAAGAGCTAATATGATTGTGTAAAAAATGCAGTTAGGTCACCCAATTAATTAGTGTATCTTATCAAGGGCAAGAGGAGACAGCTTCTTAAACACAGCTTAAAGTGACAGTGTAAAACAAAGTGAAGCACAAAGTTGTTGACTAATTATGCTAAGTGAGTGGCAGGGGAAATAGACAAAATGCTTTTAAAATCTCTTCTCTCTAAAGAATATTTGAGACGTGGATGCTTGTGAAGAATTCCTTAATTTTCAGCCTATTCATGTTTTCTTTTACCTAGAAAAGAGTTTTCCTTATTTGAGTTGAATGCGGCCAAAGTCCCCAGATTTCTGATTTCTGATCTGATTTTTGTGGGAGTTAGGTAGTTCTTTAATCTAGAACTGGGGTTCAGAGAGAAGAGGTCAGTAATGCTGAATTATGAGAAATTGCCCTAGGTGGTCTGACTGCTGCATTGGGAAGGACAGAGGCAGGGAAAAAGGAGGGAGAGAGCAAGAGAGGGAGAAGGAAAGAGAGGGAAAGATGATGGAAAGGAGGGAGGGAGGCAGGGAGAGAATAATAGAGGAAAATACCATCTGAACCTCCTAGAAACCTCTCCTCATCCATCCCCAGAAGGCAGTTGAGGGAAATATAAATCCCATTTCCTACACACTGTGGTTTAACCCCAGCCAGCAGCCAAGCCCCTTGAAGACACTTGCTTACTCCCCCACCAACTGGATCAGGGAGAGAATTAGGGAGGTAATATTCAGAAAGTTGTGGGTTGAGATAAAGACACTTTTTAATAGGGAAAGTAAAAGCTGAGCACATTCAAGCAAAGCAAAACCAGAGGTTAACTCACTGCTTTGCAATGGCAGGCAGGTGTTCACCATCTCCAGGAGAGAAGGGCTCTGTCACATGTAATGGTTACAGGGCATGACAAACTGCATCACCCCAAACATCCCCCTTTCTTCTCCTCTCCACACTGAATACACTGAGCATGATGTCACATGGTGTGGAATCTCTCTGTGGTCAGTTTGGGTCACCTGTTCAGGTTTTATCTCCTCCCAACCTCCCAGGTACCCCCAGTCTCCTCCCCAGGTGGTAGTATGAAAAGCAGAAAAGGCCTTGGCTCTCTGTAAGCCCTGCTCAGCAATAACAAAACCATCTCTGTATTATCAACCCTGTGTTCAGTACAAATCCAAAACACAGCCTTACACCAGCCATTGCAAAGAAAAGTAACTTACCTTGGCCAAAACCAGCACACTACAACAAGCACAGAACAGAGAATGTTAACTGTTGAGTATTGCCTAATCATCCTAAATTCACAGTGAGAGTTTACCCCTACTTGTGCTCTCTGGGCTGAATGAACACATCAGCCAAGATAGGGGCAGGGAGAACCTCCTCCTCCTCTTTCACTGGCATCAAATGACAAGGAGCAAATGACAAGTTTGTGAACTAACTATTCTTCACCTTATCTTTCCTCTTAAACTTAATATTCTTTCCCTCAGTTGTCTTAGAAATAAAGGCAAAATAATGGATTTTTCTTTGTCTGACAAAAATAACATGAATTATTCTCATTAAAATATAGAAGAGTATACCTTGTGTATTCACCATATATGTGGAGTAAGTCACTCCCTGTCTTTAACTTTCTAGTTTTATGTCTTTAACTCTAAGAATAACTGTTTTTAAGTGTACTTAGTGTACGGTTAAATCTTCACCTCAAAGTTCTCAACAAATTTTTTTCTATAATAATTTTTTCCAAAAACCAATTCAGGCATTGTTGTTTTGTTTTGGCTTACCCCAACTAAATTAACTAAATTCCCCCAACTAAATTAATGTAGTATTTATTATGTTAAAAATATGCTGGAAATGCAATGGCAATACAGACATTATGTATTTAAGGGGAAAAAAATGCTTTTTTATCAGTTTCCCATCTTTACCTCGGAGGGTAATAGCAAAGCTTAACTGGGGACTTCAGACTTGGTAGGGAATACAAAGCACAGTAATGAAAGGATTGCAGCTATGCAAACTGAGCAGGATCTAATTGAATTACTAACAGATGGGAAATAATTAAATCATTTATTATCCCTTCACAATTAGTTAACTCACAAATATATCTCAGACAATAAAAAGGTTTTATCCAACCTTCTGCTAGGGATTTAAACTTTTTATGATCTCGTCTTTTCTGGCTCTGTTACTTCATGGTTAAGTTTAATCAACAACTATCTTGTCAACATGAAATGATCATTCTGGTTACTTAAAAAACAAAAATACAAGTACAAACAAACTGCTTGAGTGTTATACACAGGCGTCTACTTTCATCTGACATTTAAAAATGTCTAGGTGATATAACTTAAATGGTTTGTGGTCTTATGCAAACTATTATAACCAAAGAACACAATTTCCAAATGAGGACATGGTTTGACTTTGGGAGACCATTTCAACCAACTGCATCTGCTATGACTTTTTACTCTGGTTTCTATATTGCCCAAAGGCACAATTCACAGAAGAATTTGGTCACTAGACTGCTAAGGCAGGAATTTGTCCCCATTAGGCAACTAAATGTCTGGTAGACATGACTCAGGCTCTGGATAGCAGCGAGGAACAGGTTGTCATGTCACAGTGGGATGCAAAAGCCACACAATAATTCTTCAGAGGTATGGCAATGCCAAGGAAAGACTTATAGTCGAAGTGAGGTGAGCTTCTGTGGCTCAAGCCTGGCTCCCTGACCCAGGAGGCAGCCTGCCCTAGAGAACAGGTGTAGAACACAGAGAGCATCATCAGTCTCACCACCTTGCCAGCTGGCCTGTAGCATGTGCTGACCAAGACCTTAAAGCTGCATCTGAGTCAGTACATTTTCCTCTGATAACAGCCAGAGTGTCTTAGTTAGTATGGACTGACAATATGCTATGGTCCTGATGTTAAAAATTTAAAGTCCAAAATACAGAGAAGAGGATGGTTCCAGTTTTAAAGATAAATTAAGTGTAAAGGGATATAAAAATTAGAGACTGAATGTACAGCCATGTGAGAAAATATCTCGCTGATTCCAAAAGGCTTACCTGTCTGAATAGACACTGTTAAATATTAAAACATTGAACTTGTCATGTCAAATTACTGTTTTCTTATTAGGGCTTCATGATAAACATGAAACCAGAAAGCTTGGTTTCCATCAACTCCTTGAGCCAAAAAAAGCATAACCTCAGAGGTAATATTTTCACAAATAAGCAGATTCCTACTAATTGCCCACCCAGAGTCTTCATGGTAATCATGAATTCATATCTTTTCAAAGTGTAAGGGAGAGTCTTTCTGGCAACAGTGTAATATTTTCTCATTTCCATTTTCAAAAACTTTGCAAAATTGAAGACAATTAGTACCTTTGGGGAAAAACAGCCCAGGAAAAATTTTGAAAGCAGTTTCCTTGATGAGGACCAATATTAATGTGTGTCTTGGTGAATTTTTTTTTTTTTTTTTTTAAGTATGAAACGACACTACAAGTACTTCTTTCATTTAAGCACAAAATGTAAATTAATTCATAAATTTTTAATATTATTTTAATTAATTTCTTAACTCTTTAGACAACAAAGCCCCTTTCATAAGTTAATAAAAGGTAACTCTGCATAGAAAGTTTTCACTTTTATTTTAAGAAGAGTTTTAACACTTTTTTTTTTTAACTGTAGGAGCTACAAAGCTGAAGATCTTTTTAGAGTTCTTTTAAACGTGATGCTCAAAACAATTTTTTTAGACTGGATCTCAGAACTGAAGCTGTTATAAAATTAGACTCATATTCTCAATCTGAGCTACAAAGACCCTCTTATAACTGATAAAATTTCAAATTCTAAAGGATATCACTGGGAAATGAGAATGCATATAAAATATCTTCACATTATAAACCATGTTCCTACACCATCAAGCTCCTCAATATTCTAGATTTTACAATTTCTGAGCCTGATCACTATTCAGATGATCAAACTCCAAGACTCAGAATCTCAAACAAGGAAAACAAAGCAAAACACACATCCTTCTACTCTCCACAAGAATAAAATAAAAAAAAATCCATCTCTCTCAGCCTCCTCATAGAAGAGGAGTTTCATCCCTCTAATTAGCTATGTGGCCCTGCTCTGGACTCACTCCAACAAGTCCATTTCCTTCCTGTGCTGAGCACCCCAGAGCACGATGCAGAACTTAGGGTGTGGAGCAGCCACCTGATGCTTTTACAAATATTTTGATAAACTCCCAATTTCAGTCACATTCCTTATCAGAGAATTATTGTCATAAATATCTAAAAAATAATGTCATTTTTTTACCCCACAATTATCTAGTAGAGCATGCATATAATTTCAGGTTTATTCCATTAATAAATGGGGTTTTCTTTGGATGATTTAACTTTATTAATCTTATATTTTCTGAAATATTAGCATTAAATTATTTTTTTTGCTCCCTTGGACAAATCACAAAGCACTGAGCAATTTTTAAACTTTAGTTATGATTTTCATTTTGCTTCTAATCTTACAATTCTGTGTGATTACAGTGCTGGCCATATTGAGGATCAAATCAGTACACTGATGAGTAGTTTTTGTTCTCCCTTCACCCAACATGTTCTCACTAAATAACCACATTCTGTCATGCTGCCAGTCCCACAGAGAGTTTAAAGTACCTCATCAACACATCATCCTCTTCCATGAAGAGGATGGGAATCCAAACTTTCATGATTTTATTCATGTTAGAAGGCTTTTCTCAGGAGTGAAATACAGATTCTGCACGTATAAAGTGTTCTGGTCCCTTGGAAAAGAGCACTTTGCTGAGAGAAAGTCAGTTCACACAGCTCTACCTGTCCTAGTAGGACAGCTCTTTGTTTATTCAAGGTAGCCAAAAAAATTTGTCTGTGAACAGATGAAGAACTTTAAGGCACATTTACACACATGAAGAAAGGCTGAGCAGCAGATGTTAGAGCAGAATAACATCAGACTCACCACACTGAAAGGCTGGCAGGGCTGCTAATTGCACAGAGGTAATATGACTTTCTGAGGGACTCAGAAAAGATTTCATGATGTAGGGGGGAAAGAGGAAGAGTGGAAGTCAGATGCCCTAGCAACCCAGTGGAATGAAATGTTGAATATAAGGAGAATAACAATTTTGTTTGTAAAAATTATCTTTTATTCTACTTGATACAGCTGGAAAAAATAGACATATTCTTTTTAATCCCCACATGAGATCTGTCAATGGAAGTTTTTCTTTCTATTTAGATACAACAGTTTATTTAATGCCATTTAACCTCTGCCTTCAAACTGTACCTCTGTATTTGAGGCCACCATGCATACAAAAGCCATGAATGATTAATTACTGTGTAAGAAAGTGACAAGTATATGTTTAGATGTCTAGAAAAGGGTGTGGATGACTTAAATTAAGATCACTCTTAGTAGGCTCATCTTTGAATCCAGATATATGTGGCTTCAGATCTCCTTGCTTCCCAAAATAACAGCAAATCCAGGAAAGGTGAAAAAGGAGACCAATTTGTTGCCAAGCTTATAATTCAGCCTGTCAGACATTTCAGCTATTAATACTGCATTTAAAAGTGAAGCTGTAGACTCGTGTGATGTGATCCATTGGCTAAACAGGAGCCATGACATTTTGCAAAAGCCAAAAGAGGCAATTATGGTGCTAAGAGCTTTTAGATTGGAACCTGGAAGGCAATAATGAAACTGAAGAAAGGATGAATCATTATAGTGTCTATTGTTTACCATTTAAGGAATGACAACAGATTTTGCTTTTATTGGAAAAACTCTTGTTTTAGGACTTTCATAAAAGCAGGATCAATCCTTCATTAATCCATAGAACTATAGACATATTTCTTAGATTTCTTTTAATTTTGCATTTATAAACATAAAAATTATGTGGGAGAAAATCCTGCTTTATTCATCTTCTGTGTCAAAACAACCAGGATATAAAATTATCTGTAGAGACACACACCAATGCTATTTCTCTGATGTTTTCACTTCAGTTTAGCAAAAGAAGAAGGAGGAAGCTTTATTGCTACATTTAGGAGTATCCTTGGACAGCATATTCACCATATTGTGAAATTAATGCCTGTGTCATTATTTGATTATTCATCTTGCTAGAAGGCTACAGTCATTATTTTGGCAAAGGAAAAAGGAAAATAAAAGATCATCTTTGGTAATAAATAGCTATATTACTCCAGCTAGAAGGCAGAGCTTTCATTCTCCCATTCAATACATCATGGTACCCCTGGGGTTTTACTTTATTCAGAGAATTTTATTTATGCAAGCAAGATTAACACATCAGCCCTTTGAAGGAATGAGAAGAATTCTTGATTTATCCATGTCCCTTTTACAGGTATTCACTTCCAAACCGTAGAGGCAAATACATCAAAATTATCATGTCATTGTTTTTCTCACAAAGTAGAAGAACCATGTCTAGAAATGGCTGGGCCTTGAATTTATTTCCCAAAAAGAAGGAAGTTTTAATTTCTTTCTGTGTGTATGTGATGTAAATTTATTTAATTCCTCCAGCAGATAAATTTAAGAAGTATTTCAAATTGTTTTGCAAACATCTTTTTCATTATTTCCCATCCAATTCTACAATAACTGTTATAGTAAAAAAATAAAGAATAAACCTCTGTAATTTTTACTAAATCTGTTGAAAGTCCAAACCTTTTCTGTTGTGAGTTATAACTGGATAATATATGTCCACTAAAGTAGGCACAGACTGAAATGTTCTGTGAACACATCCTTATTTTGTCTTCTCTGAGGCTAAAAAAGAAGGTAACTGAGAAGTATGAGGTAAGAGAAAATCTGATCTTAAAGAGAGAAGAGGAAATGTTCCCATGCTCAACTTGGGTTAACTTTTTTCTGAATCTCTCTCCTGTCTAAAACTGTTTAAGCAAAGTACAAGTGGCTTCCTGGAATTACAACAGTGTGAAACAAATTTCTGTGGTAGGGAAGAGAACAGCCCAAAACAATCTGAAACCATTACTAGGACTTCTTAAACTGAGAGCTGCACTCTCATCAGCAAAGAGTGCACTTCAGAGAGGAATCAACCACCTCTTAGCTAGCAGTACTCTGAAAG
Source organism: Muscicapa striata striata (assembly GCA_030060385.1). Lineage (NCBI taxonomy): Eukaryota > Metazoa > Chordata > Aves > Passeriformes > Muscicapidae > Muscicapa > Muscicapa striata. Next base: position 1,319,828 of record JAREIS010000014.1, on the reverse strand, counting down.
TTAGAAATTACTATTTTTGTCTTTTCCCTGATTTCCCATGTACCATTCTGTACCACAAGTGCTTTCCAGTTCTTGTGACTCGGGTGGGTGCTGGCTTTCCTCAGTACCAATACATTTCCTAAACAAATGAACATGTCCACTCCCTTTACAGGTCACAAAATGTACAAACTTGAATTGTGTTTCCTTGAGGGAGACAATATACATGAGATTCCCTTCTTTTTCCTAGTTAATTTAATAATAATCAAAATTAATATATAATTTAATTTTTAAAATAAATTTGTTGGATACTACCAACAAATGGTACTATCTCTGGTTTCTTGTACCTTGTGTTGGCTGGAGGCAGGAAATAAAAGGAACCTGTGTTGTACAGAAAGCCAAAGTCCTTAATCAATACGACAGTAAATTTCCATAGCCTCTCGCTATGACAAAAATCAGACAATCAATTACTTTTTCATAAGCTTGTCCTGTTGTAAGCATGATTAAAATATTCCTGAAAAATTGCTGTGTACTGATCAGAAATTTCATAAGGCTTTTTCACGCTGAAAAACAGAAATCCTTGTTAAAATAATAAAACTCTTATCACATATACACAAAAAAAAAAAAAAAAAAAAGCACATTAGAGCTAAGGGGAATGTGTTAATCAAAGAATAACAAAATGAAAGATGATTTTACTCTGCCTTTAACCCATCCTTCTGTATGTGTACTGAATTGTTGTTCGTTATAATCTTTCAGCTGGAAGGGGGATTGTCTTTTTAATTATGTTTCTAATCCAGAATAAACATGTGATTAAAAATATGCTCTTGGAAAGGCCAATGTTGTAAAATGCAATATTCTGTGAAAATTGCTCCATTAACTTTGTTTACAGGCTGCTTCTGCTACTTCATTCAAAATCAACCAAACTTATGGATGTAGCTTAAGCTGCAGATAGAAAACTAGAGTTTCCATGCCATAGGTTAAAAGCCAGATTACCTAAGACATTCCTTTTAAAAAGTCTTTTATAAAGGATAATATAAGGAAAAAAAATTAGTTGATTTGAAGAGCTAGGTTTGCTTCATAGGGAGTCTGAGTTCACATCCATTTAACTGTATTATGTTGGTTTTCAGAAGTGTAATGACTTTTAAAGAACAAGGCTTAAGGCAATAGCATGGAAAACAGGAAAGATGAGTTGAGAAAGGACTTTGTATCATGGAAGGGAAAGTTGGGGTGGCAGGAAAGACCAAAAATACGTCAAGAGTAGTTGCAATAAAATTATACCTACAAACCAGATAAAGGGCAGACAAAACTCTCCAAAGAAGGCATTAACTCACTCCACGAATACAAAACACACTTGAAGAGTGTTCTGTCACCAGGTCTTGCAGGCTAAAACATACAGTTCAGCTCCTGAAAAGTGAAGTCCTTGTGTTGAAACAGGAATGAGTGTAATAAAAGGACTTGGAGAACCTTTCAATGGACCAAGTTTTCTTTCTTTTTATAGGTCTGGCCTCACTCATCAATGCTCAACTCCCTTCACATCCAGAGGAAACATCATCTATGCTCTCCCTCAAGCAAATTGCTCATTGATACTGGCATTTGTGACTTTCTTCATTTCCCAGTGAGGTTTTGACTTAGCAGTTGCTCCCCTGTGATAGATCATGATCCCCACAGATGTTAATGGAGATTTAGAATACTAAAATTTACATTTCTTTTCTGATCCTACAAAAGATGATTATATTACATTACATTACATGATGAGAATCATTTAATTTTCACCATCCTCGCTCACCACTAGAAAAGAAGGGGCCTCATAAGGGTATTTGTGGGGCTCACCCACTGTCTTCCTACCTGTTTTTTGCCCTAGGAATCTAATGAACTATTCTCTTTCACCTCATTGAGATGTAATGACATTGGTACTGGCAGTAGAGAAGGGAATAAAAGATCACAATCCAAACATTTCACATTTACACACACTATCATACTTCTGCAGAGCCTGAGAGATGCAGAGCACAGAGTGCAGGTTGGAGTACTCTCAGAGATCTCAAACAAGAAGTTAAAAGGTGATATTCCTAACTCCTCCCTAGGGCTCACAGTATTATGTCCTCTTGGAGATCCTGAGGGATGCTTCTCTTCACTTAACAGCTAATCTGCTCTTTTTAGTTGCTCCATTTGTGTCATGCATAACCTCAACCTCACAGAGGACAGTCAAGCTGCATTCTTGATGAAAATTTCAATTTCCATGTAACCAATTTGAAGAAAATCCATCATATACTCCCTGAATAAAATTAAATTTAGTGCCTACAAACTGGACTTAAAATATTTGCCAAACATTAACAGACCATTCAAATCTATGTCAAAGAATACTACCTAGTCTCAGAAATTATGCCTGAATACAGACAGTACAAAGTGATGAAATTTCAGAACCAGCAGAAGTACACTGCTCTCATCTGAGGCATTGTAGTCTGGGCTCAAACTGGTGCACAAGCACAACTCCCAAGTAAAGCTGAGGTATCTGTGTTCTGGGCTATGCTTGCACAGAACTGGAGAAGAAACTGCCATATGTGTTCTTCATTTAAACTCTAAATCTTGCCAAATAGAATAGAGTTACACAAATCCAGTGTGCACAAACAGTCTCTAAATATATGTCAATTTATGAATAATTTGCTCACATTGAAAGACCCCATATATTTTACTTTGAGTTTCTTTTGCTTTGTCTAAATAATTAATTTTTTTCTCATCATGATGACTTCCTCACATGAACCATTTTATTTCTTCTCACAATGTTTTTGTATGGAAAAATATATTTTCAGTGCCTTTCTAATTTAATTCTCCAGGCACCACATTCTTTCTAAGCAATTTCCTATGTTCATACTTTCACAGTCTAAAAGGCTTTGCCTGAGCATGTTTTTCATCATTGTTGTTTCTTGTTTTCTTGGCTCAAAGTATTAGATTCTAGGCAGAGTCAACTAGAAACAGTTTGGACAAAAGTTTGGGAAGGAGTCGTAGGTCACAGCAAAAAAAGAATGGATACATTGTATGGAAAATATTTTTATCTATTCTATGCAGTCTTAAAGGCATAAACTTGTTACTAGCTAAAAATCATCCCCTTTTGAATACATTAATATCCCAAATAAATTAAATTGGTTGAAAGTTTGTTGTATCAACTAACTGCCAAGATTAAGATTTGTGGAAGGTTGCTGTACCTGAAATTTCGAAGTGGTGAATGGAAATCTGTGAAAATAAGGACTCAACCACCCCTCTAAGAATTGTTGTCTTTTTTTACTTAGGAGAGTTAAAAGCAGCATCTGTAGAAGAAAATCGCTTGTCTATGAGAAAAATGCCTTTCAAAGCTCTGGAGGCCACCCAGAAAAATAACATCTGGAAAACAAAAGTAGTTTTCCCATTTAGTTCTAAACTCATCAGCTTCATCTTTATCTGTACATGACCTTGTTCCTGGGTGAAATATTTGAAGTGTGTTGCTTGCCTCCTAGTTTCCTTAATCACAGGCTTCCTCATTAGGCTCTAATGATAAGGACAAAACACAAAGCAACTCCCATAACCCAGCAGTGATTCTTTGAAGACCATGAGAAGAGTTAGCAAGCGCCTCAGAGACCACCCTGGGGGGTGCACAGTCTTCTTTCTTTTGCATTAAGTTTCTCAAACCATTCAGCTGCTGCCTAATATCCTTGGCATCTGCCCTTGGTTTCCAAAGCTGCTGCTGACAAATCTTTGCAATCTTGCCAAGCAGAAGAAAGACAAGAGTGGATATCTAATCTGAGATATACACTAGTACAATGCTTCAACAGAGATTAAATTTAGGTTGAAATTCTGATGTGGAGGATGAACTTAAACTCAGATTTTGCTTTCTTTCTCCTCACTGAGAGCTCTGAGTTCTGTTCAATTGTGATTATCACTGATGCTATCATGACTCTTTCAGGAAGAAGGAAATAGAAAACTTCTAGATATTGTAAAGATGAAGGGTAGGGATTGATCTGAAAAGCTGTTATAGTTTTCATGAAAAGCAGCAAGATTTAGACTGTCATAAAAACTTGTCTCAGAGAAGCCAGCTCATGCCAGGCAAGAGTCTGGGACCCTCCTCTTTATCCACAACTATATATATGTTATCAGAGAGAGCTGGCAGCTGTTCAGCACTGGCAGAAGTGCAGAATCAAGCTGGGCATAGACCACACAAATGTATTATTTTGTCTAAGGAGCCTGCTAGTGCCTTTGGTCCCCAAAATCCCTTTAGAGAATGCAGATTGTTAACAGACAAATCTGGCCTTCCTCATGGTCAGATACACTCATAGCCTTCCACATTTATGGCAATGCAAAATTAAACTTTGCATATGTTGTTCAGAAGCCTTGAGTAGGACCTTCTAGTAACTTCCAGCTTACTCTTTTTTGTGATGTAACATTATTTTCTCTTTATTCCATTGAAAAATATTACGTTTCTTGTGCCTAAATGCGTTTCTCTTTACCAGGAGAAATAAGCAACTTAAGGAATTTAACTTTTGTCCTCTGGAGGGCTGAGCAGGGAATCCTGTGATGAAGTCATTGGTCCTCTGATTAGTTTTCTCCCCTGCCCTGTAGAGCAGTCATGCTTTGGTAGATGTTGCACTGCTATTCATGCTTCACTTGCACTCTACTCACCTTATGATTGAAGAGAATTATCATAGTGTGAGACTGTATTTTTGTCCTATCTATGTATGAACTGTTGCTCACAGACCTCTCGTGAACTGATGATATTTACAAACATCCCACTTCCAAAAATATAGTCTGAAATATTTATCCAAGTAACTCACTCTGTGGCTGCTTTCCCCACCTTCACTGTGAATAGATATCTTTGCCTTCTCCAAGTCAAAGGGTGATTTTCACAGCAGCAAGATTTGGATGTAAGTCAGATTTACCTAATTGCAGTAAATGGTGATCTGGAGGGTCTTCTTATACTTTATTTTTGTCTACTTTTGGATTACCTGGGTGATGATGTTCTTATGAGACTGTGGTGGTGTGACCCTGGCTGGAGGCCAGGTACCTACAAAAGCCACTCAATCAGTCCCCTCCTGAACTGAACAGGGGTGAAAAAGATAAAATGAAAGGCTCTTAAGAGCAGGAAGAGATCACTCACCAATTGCCATCAGGGGCAAAACTGCCACAACTTAGGGAGCTTATTATCAATTAAAATCACATCTGTAAAACAAGAAGTAAAAAAAAAAAATTTAAAAATCTTTCCCTACCCATCCTTCCTTCCCAGCTCTACCTCCCCTCTGACAGTGGCACAGGAAGACAGGGAATGGGGAATACAGTCGGTTCACTGCGTGTTGTTTCTGCCACTACTTCCCCAGGGAGAGGAGTCCATGCTCCTGCATGGGGTCCCTCCCACAGGAGACAATCCTCCACAAACTTCTCCACTGTGTGTCCCCTTCCATGGGGTATAGTCCTTCAGGAGCAGGCTGCTCCAGTGTGGATCCCCCACGGGGTCACAGGCTCTATCAACAAACCTGCTGCAGTGTGGGCTCCTTTCTCCAAGGGTCCACAGGTCCCTGACAGGAGCCTGATGCAGTGCTGGCTTCTCATGGGGTCACAGACTACTTTTCTTCACCCACCTGCTCCAGAGTGGGTCTTTGTGATCTGCAGGTGGATCTTGGCACCTCCACAGAGTTCTGTGGGCTGCAGGGCACAGCTGCCTGGCCATGGCCAGGTCACAGACCTGGGCTGCAGGGGAACCTCAGCCCCAGCGCCTGGAGCACCTCCTGCCCCTCTTCTCCACTGACACTGGTGTCTGCACAGCTGTCCTTTCACATGTTCTCACTCAACTCCTTTCTGGCACAATTACATCTGCACAATAATTTGGGATTGGGCTTTTTCCCCCTTTTTAGACACATTGTCCAAGAGATGTTACCAGCTGTCACTGCCTTGCACTTGGCTGCTGGTGGGTTGTTCTAGGATCCTCCTGGTATTGCCTGTCAGACATGGGGAAGATTCTGGCAGCTTCTCACAGAAACCACTCCCATAGCCCCTCCTCACCTCCCCCCCGCCAAAACCTTCCTACATAATACATTAACAGATACAGATAAGAAACTAACTCTTACATCTCTGTGTTTTACTCAAGACAGAGAAAAGTATAGGAGACTGTGGACTGGGTTTGTTGTGTTTTTGACAATAAACTTTAATCCTTTTATATGCCTTCTTTTTTTTTCTTACTTTTTCTCCTCTTTCTTTTAAGTGACAATCAGAGCTTAAGTGGGAATGTATTTGAAAAGAGTGCCCCATAAAATGCCAGAGCAAAAATAATGAAAAAAACTTTCAAAACACTTCTGAGGAACTGTGTCCTCTTGAACAACACTCACTGTCAAATATTCTGCATAATTTGTGCTTAGTCACTAATGTGTCCATTATTGTGCCAAGATAAGGCAATTTCTCTGTCATTGCAAAGGAGATTGTTGTTTGGATGATGACGTATCAACTGCCCACACACTCAGACAATATAAAAATCAAATGTGCTGTGTGATTAAAGCAGGTGATCCTTGAGAATTTCAATTATATGCTACCATTAGACTGAACAGTTGGTAATCTGAAAGATTAATATTTTAAAAAATGTTATTACCCTAATCTTCTTTGGAAAATGGACCATAGTATGGAGTCAGACAGATATGTCTAAACCTATTAAGATGGATTTAATTACAGTACTTAGAGCCTGGAGTCTCAAATTCAAGGAGGAACCTAGAAAACTAATCATCATTTAGGGTCGTAATGCAATTTCACTCTGTTCATAACATCTACCTAATAGCCTCTGTGTTGGGGAAATCATTGATATTTCCAAAAGCCACATGATTCCTTCACAAAACATTTACTAACTTGCAATATTCCTCAAAGCCCATGATTTTTAAATGGTTTTGCTGTTCAAGACAGTGAGAAGTTACCTGGACAAGGACTGAATTAAAATGTCCAGTTGCCAATATATTTTCCCAAATAATGCAGAGTACAGGCAATATTTTGAGAGAAATCTGACTAATAATAAGAGGTTCCTTTTAAGTTTAAGTATGTCATCCTGGCCATGTCTGTGTCCAGCAGCATAATGCATCTTGATCACATCCCTCTTGAAATGGGAGGTAAGGCTCTCATTTACCTTAAGGTTACAGAGTCATATCCCCAAAGAATATGTTTCAGATCACAAAACAGCAAAGTCAGAGATCCACTTTAGTCATGATTGCCACAGGTGTTTATCTGAGTCCCTACTCACAGGGCCTGTAACATAAAAGACCAGACATTACATGTTAGACAATAAAAGTATGTAATTCTTCAAAAATAGGCTATCTCACACAATTTATAAAATGGCAAAGTATTCTCCATATTGCTCTCAGTTTGAGCAAAGTGACATGGTCCTATCACATTCCCTGCACTCAGCATTAAATACAGAACTATCTGGATACTTTAACAACAAAAAATGGCTTTGATAGTTTGCTATTACTTGTCTGAAATCAAAGTGTCATGCTCTGAAATTGTCAAAGGGCTTTTCTGAGTCTGCTGAGGGCCTAAGTGGCTTTTTGGCAGACAGGTTTGAGAAAGTGGGTTCACTTGAACCTCAGGAACCTGAAGTTCAACAGGGCCAAGAGCAATGTGCTTCACATAAGTCAGGATATCAATATCAACCCAGGCTGGGGATGGACAGATCAGAGCAGCCCTGCTGGGAGGACTCGGGGGTGCTGCTGGAGGAGAGGCTGGACATGGCCCAGCCATGGCACTCCCAGCACAGAGCCAAACGTGCCCTGGGCTGCACCCAGAGCAGCGTGGGCAGCAGGGCAGGGAGGGGATTCTGCCCTCTGCTCTGCTCTGTGAGACCCCACCTGGAACCCTGCATCCAGCACTGCAGCCCCAAAGGACATGGACCCACCGGAGCGAGCCCGGAGGAGAGGTGATCAAAGGCTGGAGAGCTCTCCTATGAAGACAGGCTGAGATTTGAGATGGTTCATCCTGGCAACAGGACAAGGGGTAATGGCTTTGAAGTAAAAGAGGTTTGATTTAGATTAAATATGAGGAAGATTGTTCTCTACAGTGAGAGTGGTGAAGGACTGGAACAGGTAGCCTGAAATGGAAGATGTCTCTGCCCTGGAAACATTCAAGATCAGGCTGGATGGGGCTCTGAGCCTTATCTAGTTAAGATATCCCTGCTTGTGGCAAGAAATTTGGACTAGAAAATCTTTAAAGGACCCTTCCAACCTATACTATTCTATGATTTTATGATTGTATAATAAAATAACTGAGATAAAATAATTAGCTAAAGAAGTAGTTGCTAGATGAAGGACTCCAGCGAGAAACACGTGCACATAGTACAGAGTTATGAAAACCTGAAAGCAGAAAACAAGACAGAGCTGGGACATGTCAATTCAGCAAGGCAAAAGATCAGACCAAGTGCTGTAGAGACTGACACTTCCTTGCCTGACTAAGGAGTGCCTGATGCCTGGCCATCAGAGATTCATCAGGGGTCTGTCTTACAAGTGCTAAGAATATCAATGATAAGCCTATGACTACAGTCCAGCTATTTGTTGGGTGTGTTAACCACTAAATAAATTTTATGCACTCATGAATTGTGTATGAACCTCCTTGTGAATGTCCACCCAGAGTAAAATACCCAGTAGATCCTGGAAAGTCTCATTGGGTTATAATATTTGTTACTTCCATGAGAATATCAATAGGTGTTTTAAGCACCAGGAGTCTCAAAAGGAATGAGGTACCAATGGATAAGAAACTAAATAAATATGCGAATTTCTGTTCCTAACATGAAGATAAATAGTATTTTGTAGCACTATGGATATGAAAGAAAACAAAGCTTTTGTCCTAAATCAGTATAAGGTGCCTCTAAATATCCTTAACCAGGGAGTGGCATCCTTACCAGACAGAGTTTTTTTCCTTCGCTTAATACTAATTTCTTAAGTTGCTAATTAAATAATTTTCATTAAATATTTTTAATTAAATTAATTAAGTAATTAGCAGGTTGTGCGGGGTCTAGGATGTATGTACCTGGATGGGAACAGTCAGATGCTATCTCATTTTGTCAGTATTTAAACTGATCAGAGATGTGCCAGATTTGACCCAGGAGTCATTTGGCCATGGAGCCATGTGTCAATCCATAAACCTTTGAGACTGTGAGGAGGAACCCACTGCTTCTTACATCATTCAGTGTAGACATATCCTACATATGATATGAATGCCTCTAGTACATCAGAAAATACTGAAATCTAAGATGGTAGTGTTTTTTTCTTTTTACCATCTAAGAACCCCAAAAATACCTCTGAACCAAAGCAGGAGCTAATTGAAAAAAGAACACTTGCACCTTCCTTTCCTATCTACATCAGCAGGTACCAACATTGTGTTTGTCATGAATTTCATATATACCTGTACCTAATGGCTGAAATTTTGTAATAATTATTTAAATAGAGGCATAGGAATCCACCCTAGAGAAATCTTTTAAATCAAATAATCAGCCCCATGCAAGCCACTAGCTATATGTTCATTAGGTTGGATTTCTAAATTCAAAGATATCTATAAATACAGTGTAAAAGGAAAATGTCATGATGCTCTGTGCCACTGAAAGAATAAATAATGTATTGCATCAAAGTTTTTTCTGCATGTTTTTTTAGCTTTTCCTACCCTATTTCATATTAGTATGAAACAGAACTGAGAGGGAAAAAAGAAGATAAAGTGAACAAAAATTAAGAATTGGTGATATTAATGTTTTATTTTCTTTGGTGTTCAATAATATAATATTTCTGAAATATTTCTTTTTTAAAAGTTCCATTAAAAACAATGATTTTGTCTGACAGAAATATCACTTGAAAATCTGTAGTACAAAATAATAATAAAAAAGTATCACTCAATGCTTGTCAGCAGAACAAACCTCAAAGGCCAGATGATGAAGAAGTTATGAAAACATTTCACACTCACACTCATGCCTTTATATAATATGAGTGAAAGAATGGAATCTGAAGTGATTTTCTTGGTTTCCTTTTCTTATAACTATTTCCTGTCATTGATAAGAGACAGAAATATCAGTTGTTTGTGACAGTATAATTTCACCTACAGACATCATATTGTGAATTACCGGGAAAAAAATACTTTTGTAGCATTTCTCTCTCTTCCATTATTGTTGTAATTCACTTATTGCAAAGTGTGTAAATCTAAGTATGAACATGAAGAAGGTTCTCCTTTTGGTGTGACTGGATGCAGTCTGTTGTTATTAAACCTGTTAATAATTAAATACAAAGGACTATTTTAAAATAATATTTAGGTCCTTGACTTAAACTTAAGGAAAAAAAAAAACAAAAATAAATGAAGCAATAAAGACGTGCACAGACCTTTTCTCAGACCTAATATTATTGCTTATTAGTGAACTCTCAGAAAAATAGATGACTGTTTAAAATTATATCTGCATTATTTGGATTAGCAGGATGTATTGTAGAAGAGAAATCTCCATGGACATTGAATTTCTTTCTCTTTTCCTATATATTGTCTTGTTTTATTTTGCTTTGTTTTCATTTTGCTTATCTGAAATGAAGAATCAGGTGGGGAAAAAACACATCTGCTTACACCTGACTGTGTGTGGGTGGTGTTTGTAGACAATCACAGGCTGGTACTCAGGCCTTGCTGGTAGCATTGCTACTTCTCAAAGCACTCTGATCTTCTGTATGACCCACCTGATTCCCAAAGTGAACTCAGAAGCCTGTGACTGGTCTGCACACGGGGTCAACATGGATCTCTGGGACAACATCGAGGCAGACCTTTGGAAGGGTTCTCAGGAAAATGTTGAGGATGATGGTGCAAAGTAATCCTGCAAATGATGGGCTGGAGTCTGATTACACCAGCTCTGCTGGCTGCAGAAGGCTCAGAAGTGACAAACACAAATCTCTGACTGCTCCTGTCTTTAGGTCGGTATCTTCAGAAATGGCCACCTGCAAAGAACAGACCTCTGAATGGTGTTAATTGTGGAAATATTTTGTGTTGGGTCAGAGTGCTGATGTGTAGAAAAGAGAGCCCTTGCCTTGTTGAAAAAGAGGTTTGTCCTTTGGCCTACAACACAGGTACTTATTATAAGTTGGTATTTCTACTGATACAGGAAAAATAAGTTACTGCTTGGGCCATGACATCTTGTGAAGGCTTCCAGGAGTTATATACCCTCAAGAGAGATGACATGTTATGATACACTGACAGAAATGTCCAAAAAACCACAGTTTTTACAGACTTTAGTCTCTGACCACATAACTAGTACTTTATTTCTTCCTTCTTCTTGAGTTGTCTCTGCAGAGCTGACAAATGTACAAGTCTGTCTGAACACCTCATCTAGAGAGTAATCCAGACACAAACAACACTATATAGGATGGATGTCTAATCCAAGTTGCTGACTGGAGTTGTAATAAAATACTCACAAACCTCTGCAATTCTGTACGGCTTAAAAATAGCTTGGTTAGCTTTCAGATATTTTCTAAGTATTCCTCAGACTTTTAAGCCTGCAGATCTCTCCAAACAACTTAAAGCCTTCTTAATGTTAACTTATTTTTTAAAGTCAGCACTTTTTTAGAGTAGTTTGGGTTACTGAAACATCTTTCAGTACTGCCAGTGCCTTTTCAGTTGCTTGCAATTTCACTATTAGTAAGGTGGGGGTTATCAAAATGATACCTCATTATCATCTACAGCAAATATAAGAATACTATTTGCCAATCATTTTTTTTTTTCCTGATAAAAAACTGAGATCTGATCTGTAGTTGTCTTAAAATATTTGGGACCTTAGACAAAGTGTAGGCACCTGTCAAAGCTTAATGTTCTCACCAATCAGAAATATCATCAATGTTGTCACTTTCCTAGATAAATTCAGGATAGTAAGAAAATATACTCTTAAAGTTGTTGTATAGTTATCCTGTGCAACTCAGCACCGTGTAGCACAGCTGGTAAATGAGTCTAAGATATTTCTGTGCATAATAGAAGAAATCTGCAATAGAGTCAATGGGAATCTAAGTATTCAAAGTATTATTAAATATCTGAAATGCTATCTTAAGCAAGAATTATGAAGAATTATAGTCTCATCAGAACTTTTTGATGGAGATAAGTAGAGAACAAAGCTATAAAGAGGATTTCAATCCTGTTTAGTCAGCTTATTAAAATAGTTGTCTGATAAAACTAGTGGGTTCAGCAGATGGATGAACTACAGAGGTCAGAATTTCAATTCAGTTAGTTTATGAGCACATATAGTAAGCATTAAACTTCATCCAAATATTTTTAAAAATAAGCCTGAAAAAATGGCATGAAAAATCAAATAAATCAAGTTTTCTCTAGGGATTTCAAGGCTGTTCTCTTTCTGTTAAACTAAGAGCTTCTCCCCAAATATTATCAGGAAGAGGACCAGGAAGCATGAGGATATGTGAAATTGAAAGTAAATGGGAAGCAAAAATTTTAATAGAATCATCCCTCTCTTTATCTGGCTGGTGAGCCACTATCTCTATGAATGGGAAGTGCATCTGATGTGTTCCTGGTGTGATCTTCAGAAAGATCTCTAGAAATAACAGCATTTACCACCTGGCTATTGCAATAGCTGTGCTTAGACAGCTTGAAACCAATCTTGTTTTCACCACAACATGCTGCCAGAACAGATACAAACTGTTGTTTAACCTCAGGTCTTTCAGGTTAATACAGCTTTGAATGAATTTTCTTACAACTTAGAAATCCTGACACCAAATATTTTTTTCCAACAGGATTTCTATTGCTTTTTTTTTTTTTTTTTTTTTTAATTAGGTTACCCTATTTTTAATCTTTTCGTATGCTCATCAAAAATTGGAGGGATTCAGAAAAAAGGCTGAAAAATATCAAAGCAGTAGGGGGACTAGCCTTTTGGAATGGAATTGCAAAAATATTTATTTTTCTGTTCTGTTTAAGTTCTAACTAGAAGCTGATGTAATTTCTGCTGGGTTTTTTAAAGGTATTACTCTACACAGTCTTCTCATATGGCCATACTTTTGACAAACAAGATATCTGAGGTGAATATCAGGAAGAATTTCCTGGACATTGAGTTAGAACTGTGGTCTAACAAACTCTTTATTTGATTTTCTGTACAATCTATATAGTATGTACATCTACCTATACACACATTTAGCACCTCTAAGTTATTCATGTTCTTGATGCATAGTTCTGCTGTAACACATGATTTTCAAAGTCTCTCCTGGTTTTGCCTTCCATTGTGGAGGGAAGACTCCCAAGGGCAATCTTGGGATGTTGGCTTGATGGTGAAGTGTTAGTGACCTGGATTTAAGGTTAAATTCTGTCAGTGCAAATGAGATCTTCCTTACATCACACACCAGAGAAAAGAAATGCTGTATTTAGGGGCATGGGTAGGGATAGGTAGGTAAGTAGAGGAATAGAATAAACAGGACCAAGTGTGTGTATCTCTCCCAGCTGAGGTGCCAATTAGAGCTGCCTGAAGAGGAAAGATCTGCAGGGTTCACTTCTGTTCCTATGAAGACAGACCAAAGAAGCAGTTTCATGGGGTTTCAACAGAGCACCATGCTGCCCTTTCCCAGCAGAGCTTTAAGGGTCAGCATAACTACCCCTTTATTAGTGACTTATCTCATTGTGCTTTTTGGCAAGGGGGTGAAAACACTGTTTTCAGTGAAAAAATAAGGGGGTTTGGGAAAAAGTTGGCTGAAGAAACATGCAGAGAAATGAGGAGGGGGACTAGAAGTCTCCTTAAATTTACATGGTGGTAAGGATGGAAAAGAGGGGAGAAAATAAGCAAGAATAAGTCCAAGCCTTCATTTCTTGACATATAGGACAATTTGGCCTCCCTCTCTATCTGGAAGCATATGAAACTGTCCACAAGTACTAACAAAACAACACAGTCAGGTTTAACTTAGGATTTACCATGTGCTAAGCAAAAAAGTATGGCTTTTAAATATGATCATTAAAAATAAAAAAAATAAAAAATATATCATGTTTAGAGCTTTTTGAAATAAGATGGAGTACTTATTTAATAAACCTGAAAACATACAATGGGCAATATAAAATGCATACAAAATTAAATCAAGCAGGTACATTCATCACTGACAATAGAACAAATGGACCCAAGCGCAAAACATTTATTTTAATGACCTAAGGCAGCATAAGGGCAATGACATAAGATAAAGAACACTGTGAAAAGTTTTTGTATTTTTTTCAGTAGCCTGTAGCACAAGGGCAAATAGGAGCTGGAGTGTAGTAGCACTTAACTTGACACCTTTTTGACTGTGATGGAGGACTAGGGTAGGAGAATGGTTATCCTCTTAACAGGTTAATCGCAAATCCATCTATTTTAGGTGGCCAGTCTGATTTTATTTTGTCAGTTTTGGCAGTGTGAAATGTTGTTTTGACTTTAGCTTTTTAGTACTCTCCATTATATGACACAGTTAGTATAAAAAAAATCCAAAATATTGAATTGAAAAGTCATTCTAAATTGTGAAGCATTTAACACAAAAACTGTTAAGACAGGTCACTGTGGTGTGTTTTTTTAAATCATCTTCTAAGCTCAAAGTTCAGCAAAATCAACATACAGCGTATTCTCATGCAGTTCTTTTTTCCAGTCAGAAGTTTTCTACTGAAAATTTTCTAGGTGTCTCTATATAAGGATCAGCCTATGTGAGAGACTGATCCTCCAGAACTACATTTTCTTTAAAAACACTACCTCTTAAAATACCATCTTTAAATGCCCCAGTAAATTAAATAGGAAAGACCTGGTCCAGGAAAGGGACTCTACTCTGCATTCTTTCTGCTGTTTTGCTCTCTGTTCACAGGGTACTGAAACACTTATGTAGACTCTGTGCAAAGACAAACTCAAGGAAAGGAAAGCATTAGAAAAGCCTCCAGACAAACAGCTGAACAGCAACAGAAGAGCCTTAAAGAGAGTACTTCCATAGTATCCCACAATATACTTCTCTTCAAATTGGAGAGTGATGGATTTGACTGGTGAACTGTGAGGTGAATTGGGAATTGGTGGGATGGTCACATCCAAAGGGCATCAGTGACGAGTGGTGTCCCTCAAGGTATGTGCTGGGACCAGTGTTAATTAATATCTTCATTAATGACTGGGATGAAGGGATCAAGTGCTCCCTCAGCAGGTTTGCAGCTGACACTGAGCTGAGTGATGCAGCTGACAGATCTGATCACAGGATGCTGTCTAGAAGGGACCTGGACAGGCTTGAGCATTGGGCCCATGGCAATCTCGGGTTTAACAAGGCCAAGTTCAAGGTGCTGCACCTGGATGGGGACAAACCCTGGTACCAACCCAGGCTGGGGATGGACAGATCAGAGCAGCCCTGCTGGGGAGGACTCGGGGGTGCTGCTGGAGGAGAGGCTGGACATGGCCCAGCCATGGCACTCCCAGCACAGAGCCAAACGTGCCCTGGGCTGCACCCAGAGCAGCGTGGGCAGCAGGGCAGGGAGGGGATTCTGCCCCTCTGCTCTGCTCTGAGACCCCACCTGCAAGGCTGCACCACCCTGGGGTCCCAGCACAGCAAGGACATGGAACTGCTGGAATGAGTCCAGGGGAGGGACACCAGGATGATCAGAGGGGTGAAACACCTTTCTGTGAGGAAAGGTGGACAGAATTGAGATTGTTCAGCCTGGAAAAAATAAGGTTTTGGGGTGATCTAATTGCAGCTCTCCAGTATGTGAAAGGAACTTTAAAAAAAAAAGAAGGGCCAAGACTGTTTATGAGGACATGTAGTGACAGGACAAGGAGGAATGGGTTTAAGTTGAAAGAGAGTGGGTTTAGATTAGATGTCAGGAAAAAACTCCCCACTGTGAAGTATTGGAATAGGATGCCCAGAGAATTCATGAATGTTGCATCTCTGGTGGTGCTCAAGGCCAAGCTGGACAGGGCTCTGGGCAATCTGATGTAGGTGATGGTGTCCCTGCCCACAGGCAGGGACCATTACATGATCTCCAAGGTCTCCTTTCTATGCAAACCACTCTATGATTTTATTCTTCTGGGATACTAACATCCAGAAACTGAGAGAAATATAAGAACTGAATACATGATAAAGCATTTGTTTAGACTCAAAAAGGCATATTAAAATAATTTTAGCCTTTTTTTTCCCAATAAACCAGATTTTAGAACTCATATATAGTGAATAAATCTGGCTCACATAGCATTATTTGTGTTCCTAAGAGACTTAAGAAGCTTAAGAGCCTAAATGTTAATCTCACGGACTGCTTCTCAGATAAGTGGCATTATTTCTAGTGTTCAATTCCCCTGTAAAACATTAATTTCTTTATTTTTTGCCTCATTGATTGATATATTGCTTCATAGCTTCATAAATTCATAGAATTTCCTAAATCCTGTGTAACAGCCACAATCAGTTAACAGTGAGCTTTAAAAATAACCTCCAAACCTGGTGTTTAAATATGTTTTCCTCAGTACATTTGTAATGGTCAAGCATTCAAGAATAAAAATTTTAAATCATCGTCAGACTTAAGTTATTACTTAAATCTGAATTTCTTCTAATTTTTTAGGTTCACAGGGTGGTTTAAGTCAGAAATAACTTTTAAAGGTCAAGTCACTCCACCTGACACAAGCAGGGACATCTTTCACTAGACCAGGTTGCTGAAAGCCACATCCAACATGCAGTACTTCTAAAATCTTCTTTGCTCTCAGTTTGTCCCATGATGATCCCCCAGTCTGTATAGGTGTTGGAGACTGCCCCAACCCAAGTGCAGGGTGTGGGACTTGGTCTTGCTGAACTTCATGAAATTTTCAAAGCCCACTCCTGGAGCCTGTCAACTTTCATACTATTGATTTAAGCTCTGATTTGGGGAATTTAATGTATTGTCTGAATGACTTTTATGGAGGTAAGGACATTAATCATTGGTTGTGGTCCTGAGCTATCTGACAATAGTTCTATACTATAGCTACTTAGCTGCCTAACTCAGATAAACTTAGAGCAGTGTCCCTCTGGAAAGAAAACTGGTGCAGGTTTTACAAAACTGAACCTAGTCTCATGGATAAGACCAATTTTGGCCTTGAAATAATGGCCAAATATAACTGCTCAAACTGAAAGCTTAAGCAGAAAACATGCAGAGATAAAAATGTATTCATAAATAACTTTTTTGACCAACTTTTCTGGCCTATCAGAACTGTGCAAGCCATATGAGAGGAACTAGAAGCTCCCTAAGGAGAGCTTAGGAAGCTGGAGCTATTTTGGTCTCCATAAATCCTAATTCCCAGTTTCTTCTTTTAACTACAGATTTTATTTTTTCCATAGCCTGACAAGTCTATTCAGCTTGATCAAGCCTTTGGCCTTTGTATGTCAATGTCATGCTAGTTTGTTCAGTTATGTATATGATATGTATTTACAAATGTATGTATTAAAAATGTGAAATCACCTATTGTATATGGCATTATTCTCTTTCCTGGGTCTGAGTGGGCAGCAGGTATTCACTCCTGACTGGCTGGATTGCATGTCACCCTCAGCACATGTGCAGGAGGCTCTTCAGCTCAAAGACAAGAAGCCCTAAGCCCTCTGTCACTGCAACATTCCTTCCACTCTCTGTTAATGTAAAATTTAAACACTCTGGCATGCAGCTCAGCATCTGTCTGAGCACCCAAAGTTTGGAATGCAGTAAGCCAACAGATGCCATATATTCAGTATATACAAAGAAGTATTTCTAGGTGTCAATTCAGGCCACTGAGTAGTAGTCTCTAAGAGCATGCCTGCCTGTGCATGGGGAATCACAGCCAATTATGATCCAGAAAAACATTTTCACAGTGTTCTGCAAATTACACGGGGTTAATCTAGGCTGTTGTGAGAGAGGTGACCCATAAAATAATAGCTATCAGCAGCTGACATCTGGAGAGCCTGTTATGAAGATTTTAGGTTGAATTTAACAATAAAGTGAACAGGGCTACATGGCAAGGGTAAAGCAAAGTAACTTCCACTGTAGGAAAATTTGTCTAACAAAACTAAGTGGGAGTCCCAGTGGGAAGGGAAAGTGCTTTTATTAAACAGCATCTTTAAGTGTGTTGATTTTACAGATGCACTCTCACATGCTCACAAGCATCAAGACACATGTTCAACAGCTTAAGCAGGATCACTAGTGCATGCAACACAAGAGAAAAAGAGCCAAATACTACTGTCAAGTGCTTAGATTTTGGGTAGCTTTTGACTGGCAACTGTGAACTAATCTTCATATTACTGATTTCCAAGGACTTGCCCAAAGGCATGTAGTCCATTCTACTGCTAGAAACAGTGTAATTGAAGCAGTTTCTTGGGACCAATACTCTTTGTTACTCATGCAGACCTTTTTTGAATCCTTTGTTCTACAATTTCTTCCAGTGTTTAAGTATTTACTTCATAGAAATCTCATGTCTACTGCAAATCTCTACAAATCACTGTGTAAAAATATTGATTTATATCGCTGCTCCCATATAAGTATCAAGAAATATATATTTTCTGCCAGAGGCAGTATCTGTTGCCTTCTGTGAGTTGATCCTGCCTATATTGTCAGTGAGAAACCATGGCTGTAATTGGTGCTTATGGCGTCCCAAAATGTATTTGTCTGAAGTGTAAGCATCCTTTCAGCTGCAGCTATTCCCATTGTCCTTGTGAATGACAGGCAGACAGGATGCCCAGAGGACCTGGTTTACATAAGCATCAGTGTTGTGACTTATGGAGTGAGGATAAATGGGCTCTGTGGGCAACTGAGCTCAGCCTGAGCACAGCCTGCTTGTAAAAGCTCTACATATAGCTCATGCTGTGCCTTGCCAGGGACCTGGGGAATTCACAGCTCCTTTGGAAGGTAGGTCATATTTTTCTTAAGGCTGTACTCTAGAAGAAGCCTTTCTGTTTCATATCCTCACCTGTTAAAAGTGATTCTTACTCCACCTAGGACTGACTGCATGTAAATGTAGCATGAATGGAGACAGGGTACCTCTACTGTAAGTCAGATGTCTAAATGGCCAGATCAGTCATTCCCTGGCAGGGCCTATTTCTTTCCACTGAATATAAAGGGATTCTAGCATGACTAGCTCCAGCTTAGACATCTATCTTCCTGACATTTAACTTAGGCAAGAGGCTCCTGGGCCAAGGGTGCTAAAAAATGATGATAATGAGTCACAGAAAATAACTGGAAATTTCATCCGAGTTCCAAACAAAGGGTGCATTTTGACCCAGATAATTTCTTTCAGATTTGAGCTGTAGCTTCTGTTTTGTTTGGTCAGAATAGAGCATTATCAGAGTACACAAGGAGGCATTGAACAAATGAAGGAAGTAAGAAAACATTCAATTCCAAGTTCATTAAAGTCTCTGAATTTTGAAAAGAAATTGTAATCTTTTTTTCCCATTTTTTCCCCACTTCTATTTCTCTCTTCTATGTAGTTTCTTCTAATAAAGAAATGTTTGTACTTACTTATAAGAAATTCTATACAGTTTTGAAAAGCAAATCCAAGAAACTAATAATAATAGCATTATTCAGAACAAAAGAGTGGTTTGAAAAGTTGATGAGAAAAAATTACAAGCAAAGGTTATTTATACATATAATATAGATAATTTTGCAAACCTGCATGCTTTTTGGTATTTTATATATTTCAATAGCACAAACTTTGAAAAATATTTGCTTGCTGATTGTGTAAGACATATTGGAAATATTGTCAGTTGTGACTTATTAGATGGCTGAGGTGAGAATTGAAGGCTGATTGAGGTAAATGTGTTCCTCATTCAGAATTTTCTTACTCTTTAATGCTTATGGCTCTGTACTATGAGAATGAGGAAGCAGCTGTGGAAACAAAATGGGTCACAGAAGTTTTTTAACTGGGGACAAGGGAACCTGATGTCTCAATGACACAATGACACGCCAGGCTGCGGGTGGGGAGGAAGCAACCTTTTCTTAGATTTTTTTCTTGTGCAGAAACAGGAGGTGTATTACTTGTGCAAAGAGTAAAGGATTTCTTAATTGAAAAAAAAAAGAATCTGAGGAACAAAGACAGAATCTAAGAAAAATATCCTATGATGCTCGGCCACTGTAGGTTAATTGAAAGTAATGTTCTGTTAAATCCAATCTTTTCAAAGGCTCAATTTAAGGATCACATTTATGATTTAATATAAAAATAATTTTTAAGTAAATCACTGCCTATTTTTGTCACATATATAAAATTATCTGAAATGTTTACCGAGGTTGGGAGAAAAAAAGCTATTTAAACTAGGCAACAATGTTGTCACAAGAAATTTATGTAAACTAGATGGAAACCAATCTTAGCTAAAAATGAGATAGCTTCTATCAATCAAAATAGATAAATTCTAAATTAGTCTTCTGGGAGAGCAGAAAAAAAAAAACCTAGCCAGTTAAAGACAATACTTTTTAAAAGGATTATATGAGTCATTGCCTATGGTTGAGATTAGACTAAGTAACCCAAGAGACCTGTCTGTTGTCTGAGGTTCTTAAATACAATAGTGAATGCATGCTCAGTTCATGGAACTGCTCTTTTTCAGTGAAAGGTACAATGAAATGTCTATATATTTTCTTTTTTTCTTCTATTTCCAAGGAAAAGCTGGTGGAATAACTTTGGCGAGCCAAATGAAACAGCAACAAGGAAAAATTCTGGTGTGCTGATATGATGACATATGTGTGTGGTTTCACACAGTAATGTGTAGTTCTAGGTGGTGGAAAGGTCCAGGTTGTCATGTTATGTGTGATGGTATTGATTAAAGATAAGAAGTGAAAAAATGTACTTCAGGGTTCATATGTTCAGGATGCTGGCTTCCTGTGGCTATGAAACATCTGAAAGATTTGGCTAGTCCTTGTAGACCTGACATATTAGACAGGAGGGAATTTTCCACTGCTAATTGAGGGATTCTACCTCTGGACTCCAGTCCCTCTCTTTAAGCCATCCATCACCATAAGTCACAGACATGACTTCTTACCTCACTTTAAATGCCAGCCTTGTAATCATTTCCCCTATTCCCCTGAGAATCTGATCTGCCAGTTGTAGATTTCCACTTGGTCTCCACTAAGGCTGTGAACCAGGCTGAGGGCACCTGGCTGGGGGCTGTGATGCATTGGCAGGCAAGGGCTCCTCATGGCACACCTGATGTCAAACCCTACAGAGGGCATCCCAAGAGATGGCCTCGATTCCTGGGAAAAATTCAGCTGGGTTGAGATAAGAAAGCTAATCAAAACTCAGTTTTGGAAATAAAATGCCTCCTCCTGTCTTTGTCATCCCCTCAACAGATGATGCAAATGAGCAGCATTCTCTGAACTGTGAAATCCCTCATTAGCAGTCCCAGATGGCATTATTTGTGTGCACAGTGCTGCATGTCACGCTGCTACAGCTTGTGGCCTCAGAGTTAAATTCTGCAGAGAAGGCACATAGTTGGCTGGAGAACATGGAGTGCCCTTACAAAAAGTGTAACAGCTTCTCTCTGAGCACTGGATAATGTAGTTAATTAACAGAACTCAAAAGTTAGTAAAAATCAGTACTCTAAGAAACAATATAACTCCTGGCAGATGATTTGTTTTTTTCTTGAATAATGATTAATAACAGAGCAGTATATACTCTTTAACCTCAGTTCAAACCCACTGACTTGTAGGATACAAACTACATCTGAAGCATATGTTTAGCTTTCTTGTTTATTATCTTGCTGATTTTGATAATTGAATTTTTTTTTAATACTGTCAGCCACTAGATTAAAATTATTATTATTATTATTATTATTAATAATAATAACAATAATAGTTTCTAATTTCTATTTTTCTATATTGAGAACTTCACTGTCTCTTTTTTCCTCTACAATGGTGAGACATGAGAAATCATTTTAAATACCATTAAGTATCAAAGTATCACAATTGATTTTACTCTAAAATTACTCAGATACACTTCAACTAGTTTGGGATCAAAATTAACAACATATTTCAGTTTCAAGCTTCTTGCCCATATTTATTCTACAAGGCATTCTACACAATATAATGAAAAAACCCTTCATGTAGGCTACTACTGACCTCAGCAGAACAGCATAATTTTTATGTTGTGTGTGCAAAATTGCCTCAGTATTTCAACATAGCTTAAAATCTGTGCAAAAAATATGCAAATAATAAAATTACAAAACGTCAGCACATTTTTGGAATATTATAAGGCTGTCTTTGGAAGAATTTTATTGAGAAAAATATTTGATGCAAATGTGGATTTCCATCTACTTCTGATTTCTTACTTCTTTGTAAGATACAGGACTTCCCCAGTCTTCTTCCTGTGTTGGTTAGGCAGCCATGTGGCTGTCCAAGTACTTCCCTGTTTAAATTAAAGCATGGATTTAATTATTTAGTTTTCAACTTGATCAGAGAATGACTTTGAAAATATAAAAGCTACAAATGCATACAGGGATATTATAAATCCATTTTTATAGACACAAATATTCTACCAGAGTGTAAATTTAGAACTTTTAAAAATCCTACACTACACACAGTTCCCCCACTGGAAAGATGATGTCAAAAACAAAATGACAAGATTTTTGACATTTTCATTGTCTACATGTAACTTTTCAAAACACTGAAGAACTTGGTCACATTATATGGAAGTTGGTATAGAAATTATTAATTTTCAAGTAACTAATTATAAATTTACAATCTTGTAACTTTAACTGGGAAACTAAACCTAATATCACTTATGTAAATTATGAAAATCTCAATATATGTCATGTTTGAATATTTCATTTAAAAAATACTTTCTATTAGAATCTAAAAAAAGGATATAAACCTCATATTTTGAGGTGATTATTAATCAAGAGATGGAAGAAAAAGTTTTACCAGAAAAAATAAATCCATGTATCACTTATGTTTCTTATGGATTCACAGTTAGGTTTGACCAGTCTAATTTTTTTCTAAGCAAAAAGATGTTACTGTGCTAGGATGTAGACCTTGGCAAATATGTACATTTTGGAAAAAAATAAAAAATAAAAACCAAACCACCCTGCTCTCTTGTCTTAAACTTTTATTGTTCCAAGTTTCTAATACTTCTTAGCAGGCATAGGGCAATTACTTTAATGTACAGTTATTAGACTTAATAAAAGCCCAATAAGAAAGTACAGTGTGATAAATATTTTAGTTCATTGTATATTCTGCATAATATTAAATGTTGCATTATTTATTGGAAAAAAAAAAGCAATTGTTTAAACATAAGAAACAATTGCAAGGACATTGATGTGTTTAAGTGTTTTATTTTTACATTTTTGCATGAAAATATTATTGAGTTTCTTTCTGTAAACACATATCATAAACATCTGCTTCTGTGAAGTTACAAACTGGTTTAACTCACAAATGACTCACAGTGAGACATCTAAAATTTGGGGGGTGAGGGAGGTTCTTTCACCCTGGAAACATCAACATAGCTTAACATAGCTGTCTTAGCCAGGCAGATTATCAGTAGCATTAAAATATTTTCAGTTTAAATAATTCCTGCAGCATCTTGGACCCAAAGTACCCATCAGGATTAAACATTCTGAAAGTGTAGCTATACAAGGTGGCTGACCCCACATGACAATTTGTCTAGCCAAACTTTGTTCATCATCCCTTCACCTGTGTTCAGGTCTCTTTCTTGCCAACCTCTTCCTTCTGTTGCACTGACTCCAGTGGATCACTGGGTCTTTCTTCACTGAACAAATTCAGCTCATTCATCCTAAGGAAAACTAATCCTTTTAATTTATTTATTTATTTTGGTATTATTGGGGAAGTTTTCTTCTTGGTTACTGAATTGAATTCTCTTGTTGAGAACTAACTGGACTCTTAACTGTTAATTTTAACCCAAGATGCTCCAGACTTGGTGCCAGGAACTTATGGAGGGATACAACACTGATGTCATAAATTAGAGCTAACACTCATTATCATATCTTCAGGCATCTGGCCTAAGCACATCCTACCCTGAAATCTGAGATATTGGGTGAAAGGCTAAGCCAGGATGAAACAAACACCTGTTCTTCCCTCCTCTTCTGAGTTCTTCTTGCACACTGAGTAAGTTTGCAGCAATTTAGATACCAAGTTCTGCCCAACCACCATTCACAGGTGAGCAGGTAAGCTTTGAGCTAAATACATGAGGCTGAAAAGTGCAGTGACTCAGGTCCAGGTCCTTTTTCTGTACAGTGCTGCTCTCGCAGAGAACATGAAGGAGATGGCTGAGAAATACCCACTTGGGCCAGTACAGGTGAGTTCACAAACAGACATTCTTCTTTAAATATGATCTACGATTCCTTTCTAAGTAGTAAAATTGCAGTCCTTCCTTCTGCTCATCAATAAAGTGATGGAAAATGGGAAACAATTATTTGGGAAAACACCTCATTTGTCACAAATATCAGACATTTCCTAAAAGAGGTTTGGAAATTGACTGTCAAAACCACAGAAATAATATAATAATATAAAATAATATTGCTAGGAGTGTGCATTTCATTATTAAATTCATTTTACAGAACTCAAAATACCATGTCTATCTACATATATACACCGTATATCTCTATATATACAAAGGGAACATGGTCGTTGTCTAAAGGTGGTCTGCAGTCTCAAGATAGCAATAAAGCCATCAAGAAAAATGTAATTAAGTTTTATTTTAGTCTTGTATGTTGATTTGCATAGATTGGATTTTGGGGAAATAGGTAGGTTTCAGACTCTCATTACTAGCATCTCATTATATGATGCTTATTTTGGCATGTTGTATAACAAAGAAATTGCCATTGCCTTGACCAACTCCTTTCCCATCCCTATCATGCCTGTTACAAATGTTTAGAGTTATAGCCACTTCCTGACATAGCCTGGCAAGCAACATCGGTTGGTGCTAAGTAAATAAACACTGTGATGCTTTCAGGAGGAAGAAGAACATTCCAAATTGTAAAAGATGAGATGTTGTTTTGTTCAGAATATAAAAATCAATATCAGTATTGTTTGAACCACAACGTCCATAAAGAGATCCCTGCAAAGATCAAAACTGCAGCATGTAAAAACCTCCAGAAACATCTAAATACCTGGGGTGGGTAAAATCCACATTCTCATAAAACACAGAGGAGGAAAGGTGGGATTCATGTTCTTTAGCTGTGTAAGAATTAGGTGCCTTCCCTGAGGTAACTCCTTGAATTCTCTTTATGATCAGGAGGGAGGGTTGGAATCTGTCCACACACAAATTCAATCATTATTAGAATAGATTTCCAACATAGGTGAAATATTTCATGCTGTGGAGGTACCTGCTCTTTTCACTGCTTTTAAAAAAAGTCTAGTTGGCTTGTTCAGACCAGATAATTTCCAGGCAACTTAGAGAAGTGGGCTGTGCACAAGTCAAAATAGGAGATCAGAGAGACCAAGGTCCTGCAGCAACAGAACCACATGCTGTGCCATGTCCAAGATGTTAAGAAACATTCACAGTAGAAATTTTCAAATTTAAAACAAAGGAGTAAAATAAAGAATTGCCAAGTACTCTAAGTTAAGATGTGATAAATAACAAAGATACGGTTTGCAACACAATGCCACATAAAGGATCTAAAATGTCTAAGCTCTAACATTTCTGAAGCTGTATTCATTGAGGTTTTCCATGTTCAGTGCTACTATGTGCTTGAGGAATCTCATCAAGAAATTAGGTCAAACTCCTGAATCGCAAAATATTGATCAGTCACTAGAGACTGAATGTCCAATAGGGGACTTTTTTAACACCAGCAATTGCCTTAGGGTCATTTTTTATGTCTTCCTTTCTCAAGACACTTTCTATGTGGAACGGGACAGCACTGCAATTCTGATTCACAGCATGGACATTGGATGAAGAACTGTTTGCCCCAAGTCTGCCTGTAATCAAATAAAACATGAACCTGTCCATGAGAACCAAGCAATGAAATCAATGCAGACAGAATCTTCTCAACTAATATTATGTGATTGACTGGCCTTTAATTCCCCAATGTCTTGGAAAATCTGGAAATTCCACTGTGTGGTCAAGTTGTTAAAATCCACAGCTAAGTGAACTGAGAAGTGTATTTAAAAAAATCAAATTTCTGAAGTGAATCAAGTTTTTTAATGGTCTTGAGACTAAAGAACTTCATTTCAGAGTCAGATCTTTTTTTAATGAAAGATGGTGGGACAAAGGGTAGGCCACAGGAAAATGCTGAATCTGCTATCTTCTTTGGTGAAAATATTTCAAGATGTGTTCACAACTTTCTGCAAACTCCCCTGATCCATGGAGTGCTGCACTGCAGACTGCACATCCTTTATCTTAACTATGTATGCTCCACAGTTGGTAAGAGAATGAATTACTGATGTCCAGCAAATACTCTTCACTGAGTTAATCCTTACTGAACAAAAGAATACAAAGCCAATATCCTCCCTTGAAAGAATCATTAAGTTTCTCTGTGAAAACAGCTAAAGAAATACTATAGATCTTCAGTCAAAACTCAAAATAAAACAACTGATCTATAAGAAGGCAGCTGTGAAGATGCTCAGTGTTTTAAACTGAATAAGCAGAAGACAGTCTGAGAAAAAGAATGACAAAGTACCCACTTCTCAAACAATGAAGGCCCAGAATTCCAGCAGTGGCAAAGGTACAAAAGGACTGCAAAATGTACAAGACTGTGATAATGCAAGACAAAAACCTTAGAGTTTAAGTACCGAAAGAGAGTAGTAATTGTGATAAAATATGTTATCCTCTGTTGTAAATTACTCTTGGTTCTAGTGAATATAATTTATCAATGTTAGTAAATAAGAAGGATCATGTCCCAAAGAAATAGCTAACAATTTTTCCTCCTAAAGGAAATAACCCATAAAACCCTAAATTCTGTCTAATCACACGAGTTAAGCAAAACAAACAGAAGAACCTCAGAATAACTCCAATAAAAATGTATTCTTTTAGTTCTTATGTACATAAAATTAGCAGCAATACAGATCTGTACACATGACTATCTTTGCTAAAAGGAAGCTGCAGGTGAATTGGATTTAGAAAACTGCTTGTAACTGGAGTATGGGAAGACAAAATCAACTTGCTATAAAGATAATGGTTTAAGCAGTAGCACTGTGGCTTTGCCAGACATAACACTGGAAAACACATTTGAAAAAAACACCAAAAACTGAAAGAACAAAACTGCTATCACCAGAAAGCTAAATAGCACTTGTCAGTTGTACAAAATATGGCATACTGTTTATATGCTTTTTTTCTGTCATAAGACAAAAAGAAATTGAGACCATGACAATATTATTTTTGATAGCCCTAAACCTATAAGAAACATAACCAAATGAATCTTTGTTACCCAGGGAAAATGTGCATCTGCACTATCAAACTATAGAACAACCATTCCATAAAAATTAATCTCTGTATGATCAGCTGAGTCTGGATCCTTTTTCCCCTTATGTTTGTATTTTAACTCCTTGCAGTATGGGCACGAAATGGGAGGATGCACAATAATTAACCACCATAATTGGTACTGTGCCTCTCTCTAATTAAAGACAGGAAAGTAGCTCTCTGCATTGCAGCAGTTTTGAATCTGGTATTTCTCAAAAAAGTTTTCCAGGACATTGGAGTCATTTAGCAAAGCTTCAATCCAGAATCCTCTATTTTGGTTATGAGCATACGTGCCACTGGTGCTCTCCAGCACATATTGCTTTCCAGCTTATTTGCAGGAAGGCTTTATAGTCAATAAAGCAATGTTCTTCTCATTACTGTGAGGTTTGGAGGATGCCTGTCCTTGGTAGGATCTCTAATGGGGTAAAGCTGGGGAAAACAGGGCCATCTGTCTTCAACAGTCCTTCTGATGATAGTTCTGGTAAAGTATGCTGTTACCATTAGTGGCCAGCTGGCCTCTTACATCATTATACATTGCAAATGTTTTACAGCATAACAATATAACATCAAATTACATTTTAAAAAAACATAGCCTGCTTTGAATTGTAAAAGCAGCCTTACAGAGAGGGATTGGATATGATCCTCAGCGCAGCATGTCCAGGTTCGTATTTGTGCAAGCCTTTTAATGCTAGTTTTGAGTTTATTTCCTCATTCCAAAAATGTAATAGTTCATTTCATGCATGAAAAAAAGATACCAATGGAAGAAAAATGTCCAACAGAAGTTCTATTTTGGATTAGAATGTAGGAATTACCGCTCTCAGAATTTGGCTCTTAGGGCCTTATTTCTGCTTGATGTGACTCTGTAAATTCTCTGGAGATAAATCTGTATACAACAAAGGAGAACCAACACTTTGTTGAAGAGACAGAGAAAATAATTGAACTTGTCACATTTAATTTGTAATTTGTTGCATTTATTTTGTAATTGCTGATGGAACAGAAGATGTGTGGTGGTTCCACAAAAAAATCCTGACTTGGAAATATATCGCAGTTTTCTTACAATTCAGGAAAAGAAATCCTGCCTGACACTAAAGAAATGTTAGAATTACACTGAAATGAGACATGGAGTCAGTATTTTAGCAAACCTCAGTTTATGTTCTATATAGGTGACTCATCAAAAGTTTGTGATCAATGTTACCTTTTAACAGAAGATGCTCATTCATGGGCACTCAAATAGCTGATCCAGCCTTGAGTGTCCCATAAGTACAGGAGTCATTCTGCTGCTGTTTACTTTGGATATCAGAGGCTATTCTCCATTTTAAATAACACTGAATGCCTTGAGGAGCAATGTATCTATGTAAAACACTTGGAGGCAAATACACGCAGTCACTTTGCTCCCTTGTGATGGATTTTAAAGGTCATTGTTTTTATTTCTTACAGAAGAGATCATAATGAGATAGGAACCATCCAAATACTAAAGAAACCCCATTCACAGCCTGTTTCCTTTTACATTCTAAAATTTTCTACAATTCAATATCTGAGAATAATGGCAGAAGAAGACAGCTCTTCTTAGAAAAATATTTTGGCTGGGCAGAGTTTTCATTTTGTTATTTCTCTTTTGTTGTTTAGACCACAAAGCTTTTACTCCTGAAGAGAAAAATAAAGGTTGAAATGGAAGAAGGGATACCTCTAACAAGAAAAAAATCACCAAGAAATACTAATCTCAGGTCTTCCTTGAAAAGTCAACAAAACCTTCATCTACAGAAAAATGCAGTACATTAAGAGACAGCTGACAAATGAGTACCAAAGTGTTTTGGAAATGCTGTGAAATGATGGTAGGGTATTTTCCTTTTTCTGTACATGTGTTAATTTTGTGATTTTTTTTTGTTATTTGGTTTAGGTTTTTTTGTTTTTTTTGTTTGTTTTGGTTTTGTTTTTGGTTTTTTTTTTTTTTTTTTTGTATTGTTAATACTCAATTGAAGCCTGTCTTGTACTAATGAAAATTTTGTACTAGGGTTTCATATTTCTAAGCAGTTGTCTGGTAACCAGACTCATTATCTCATAAATATATATATAAAAGAAAATTATAATAGAAACATAAAGAATCTTAATATTTGTCCAACTTGATTCTTTAATGTGTTCATCAAGTTTATGAGAATGCTAATGAGAAACACAGAATGCTTTTGGTTCCTGGGGTTGTATATATCCATCTTGCATTTGGAAAGGTCTTACTCTGGAATAAGAGTTTGCTTGCAAACGTTTGTGCTACAAACTAGCTGTAAGCCTAAATAGTTCATGTGCTTGTCAAATGGAAAAGGTATGCAGTTTGTTTGAATTCTAATTTAAATATTGTAAATAAATCCAGTGTACCACCAGCAACTCCTAAACTGCTCAGAATACACATCTGCAGGGTGAAACAACTGTGTAACACGCACTGCTGGAGAAATGGGGAAGAAAAGTCTTGGAGAGCTGCTTCTCTTGATGGTAGGAATGACTTCAGCACTGCTTTTTGCCAAATTTTGGTTTAGTTACAATGACACTGTTGAGCTTTTAAATGCATAGGTTCCCTTTATACTTGTACCCCTTCATGACACATAAAAGGGACAGAACAGCACACAATGGCTTTTGGCCACTTGTGAATAGTGACATTAGTAAAGTCAATAAAACAAAACCAAAAGCATCCCCAAACTAAATACGATGCAGTGTACTGAAAAAAGTGAAGTAAAAAAGAAAATTAACAGATTTGCATCATTACCCACTCACTCCAAATAATCTAATTCACAAGCTGAAAATATTACAATGTGATTTTGCAATAAGTCATATGTCCATCAAAAGGCTATCTTGAAGCATTTATCATTAATATTGACATATTGGTACAATATTAAATGTAGTTAGACATATAAGTAGAATCTGAGAAGCTACACTGTCTCAATTTCAGAAGCTGTTGTTTCCAGGAGACATGGGTTATCCATGAAAATACAGAACTGCAAAACTGGCAGAGTGTCTAAAAAGAGAATGGTCTCTTCCACCACTGGGAGACAGCAGGATTTGCACATCCCTTTGTTTTTTAGAAAATATTAAAATTTGTTGATTTAATTAAGAGTCAAAACTTACAAGAAGCAAGAGAGGAACAGGTACAAAGAGAATGACAGATGACATAGAGAAACTTCTGTGAAGAAAAGAGAGGAGGAATTAAATCCCGTGATGAACAACAGCAAATACTACTGGAGCCTTAAGGCCAGGAAAGGGATAGAAATCAAGAAGGAGGGTGGGGTTATACTTTTTTTCAGGACATGCTATTCCAGAGACAGACAAGGGGTAGAACATGCTGAATGATTTTATGTGTGCTCTGCAAAACTCTGAGTTATAATCCTCTGCTATTTCCTCTCACTTTCCACAGATATGTGCACAAATTCCTTGCACTTCAGCTTGCATCTCAAAGCCACTAACAGCCAGCCACACACAGTGCATCACCCCAAGTTTCTTGTTCAAACAGAATTTGCAAGCAAATTCACACACCACTCTTTTCTGCAATGAGTAAAGGCACTGTTAAGCTTTGGTATTTCCTTTATGTGACAACTTCAGGCACACAGGCACAAACCCAGACCTCTAAACAGTGTGGGGGGAAATTATGGCCTGTGTCTATGCTATTAGATCAAACAAGCTGAGAACTATCCTGACCTGGTCACAAACCTTTGGCAGGACTGTTACCATATAGCCTCAATAACTTTCATCAGAAAAGCTGTAGACATCCAAGTGGCCCCCACTGTTCTTAAACCCCAAGTTGTGCTCAAAAATCACCTACTCTAAAAGTATGCCAGGTAGTTTCTGCTAACCAGGTCGCTGTAGAGATAGTTTAAGGCCATTACTCAGCCCTAGACCTAGTCTTATTTAGATTAGAGCAGATATGACTTTGAGGTCACTTGGGAAAATGCTGAAACAAATTTTAAAAACAAGGTGTCACAGCATTAAAGTGAATATAAACAGATAAAAGATGAGGCTACTTGTGAGGAAGAAAAGATTTGTACACATTACTTAGTCTGGCTGTTAGCACCACTAGTTTATATCAATAAAATCTATTCTCTCATTTCATCTGTGGCTAGTCTTACATCTTCCCTTTCCAGAGGGAAAAAAAGAATGCCATCCTTTATAGCACATGTCAATGCTCTATCTGTCCCTAGTCTGGCTTCCTCAGCTTGTAGATGTCTGAAGAGAGATGGCTGCAGTCTTTGGTCACTCTAATGCTCTAGTCAGCACATCCCCATGATACTGTCTGGGTCTCTGGTTCTTCCACAGCCTTTTCTTCCTGTCTGCTTCTGGAGGAGGCTCAGGATGTCTATTAATTTTCTTCAGGCATTTTTTTGAACAAAATCTATTTATTAACTTGTTATTTTTCTTTGTTAGTTTAGTTTTCCAGCTGGATGAAGGCCAGGTCAGGCACTACAATCATGGGAGGAATGCAGATCAGTGAAGATCAAGGGAGGGAAGAAGGATTAGAAAGGATGGGAGCTGGGAAATGTTAACAGGATGTCCCCATTTTGGTAGTGGGAAATTGTTAATTCAGTATTATGTCTATGCTGTGTTTTGAAATCACATTTTTTGGTTCAGATGAGAACTGCTACTCCTTGCCTATTAGGTTATTCTGCATTTCTAAGGAGCCTTTTGAAGATTCCAACACCTTTTTTACATAATACCAAAAGAATTTCAGTGTCTTATGTTAATATAATATACATAAAACATATTTTTTTGGGGAACAGTTAAACCAGTGTAAATCTAATTGTCACCTTTTACCTTTCATTATGATAGCATGGATGTCATATCTAATAAAACAAGTCTTGTGAGATTATATGTCATTTTCTGTGATAATGTTTTTTCATGGTGAGAAGGCAAAAATGGTATGGAATTTTTTCAGCAGTGCATGCAAGCAAATGTGCCTAGTCCTGGACAGAAGAATAACAGTCTTATTAAACCTTACCTACCCACATAATAATGGACTAGTAATTTTTTTGCCATTTCATATACATTCTTTGACAACACTTAACATTTTTTTCTTGTAATTCTTTGCAGAGAATATTTAATTTTCCAGGGAATTTTTCTTTTCCTTTCTGTGCATTAATTTCTTTTGTTTTAAATTCTATTTTTGTTTTTGTTTTAATGGACTCCTCACATTAATACATAGCACCTGTTTTAGGGACTCCTTACCTCATTATATCTCCAGTTTAGACATTTTTACCTGAACTGGTCCTCTAGAATCAATTTATAATTAACAGAGAGAAGCATGTATATCTTTAAATATAAGACCAGCCATTCTTATAACTGTAGTTACATTTGCACTAGCCATATAACAAGTAAGCAAAATTTCAGTTACTTTCCAGTTTGTATCCCAGCTAACAATATATTCTTCCAAGTAGTTGAATTTCTTTTTTTAAGTTTGTTTGGTCGGTTTTTTGTTTGGTTGGTTTTTTTGTTTGTTTTTCAGCTCTGTCCAAAGTCTGAAGAAGCTTAGTTTGTGTTTTCTTTCACACCTTCCAGTTTTGTACACGTTGCCTCACTTTGTAGTCTTCTGCTTTCTTTTGTTTACCATTCCTATGATTTTTCTCTTTGGCAACATGAAGATTGCATCACATAATCTGTTCTGATTCTGCTGGCATAGTCTGGCATAGTCTCACAGGGATTTTATACCTTTATTTCATGAGTTTGTAACAGAAATTTTTAGTTGCTGATCCTCATTAATCTAATGTCAGATTCCACAAGACTCTACAGATTGTATATTTGACTTTACAGACCAAAGTATGTTATAAATGTACTCAGAGTTGCTTCATCAATTCATTTTTTTTTACACAAAGCAAAAAACTTTTACAAGTTCACTGTGTAAGTGTGCTTTGGATATTATGCCATTTAGCACCACCCTAGATAGATACTTAGTATGCTTTAATATTAAAGTCTCTACATCAGCAAAATTGAAATAAAAATCTCCTGACAGCATTTATTTTCATAAAGAGACAGAACTCTATTTTGAGTATCTTCCAGTCTTGTAGAAGATTTTTATTTTTTTTCTTGATACCAGGTGTTCTTGTAACTGGTTAAAGGAAGCTCTGGATTGACATTAAAACTCAGGTATTTTTCTTGCAATGGAAGATAGCAAGACAGTGATGAAGGGGAGAAAGAGGGAGAGTGAGCTCTGTGCTGTTTAACAGCTACCAGCCCAAACTGCAGCTGCTTCAAACCAATGTGTTTCATTTCCCTGAGAGATACTAGCCAGGAT
Source organism: Muscicapa striata striata (assembly GCA_030060385.1). Lineage (NCBI taxonomy): Eukaryota > Metazoa > Chordata > Aves > Passeriformes > Muscicapidae > Muscicapa > Muscicapa striata. The sequence goes on along the minus strand of JAREIS010000014.1, from coordinate 1,286,295 downwards.
ATCTCTATCATAGTGCCACTTCCTACACCACTTGGCTACTGTGTGCAATGAGAAATAAACAGATAGAAGCTCTATCCTATCTCCAGTCCAAATTTCTAATTGTAGTAGTTTTGAAATATTTTCCTGAGCCAGAATTCAAGCAATCATATTTCTGGAGACACAGACTTCTTCCCTGAACACTTCATCATTGTCCTAAATTCCAATCTTATGGACACAGTGTAGGCACATCACTGTTTTGGGAGTGAATAAAAATTTTAAAGCCCTGGCCAGCATTCACCTGAGGGGGTCACTACCCTCTTTTCTTTGCAACAATAAATAATTGCAACTTGAATATTCGTGTTGACTTTGCTGAAGGTGAGATTTTTGAGCGAAGCTACGAGTAACAATGTTTTTTTTCACTTAACAGGACATATTGCCTCTCCTACCTGCTCCTGATTACTTGATCATTCAGCTGTTTTCAGTGTTTGGATGCCATCAGAGGAGTGACCCCTCAAAGGGCCCAGTTGCACACAGGGTATCATAATGTGCAGTAAACTAAATATGTTCTCTCAATTTGTGTCCTTTCTGTGCTACAGTGTCCCTGCCTGCTGTGCTGTCCTTGGAATGCAATGGGAAATTAGCTCTTGATAGTGCAGGATGGCAGAAATCAATAACAGAATTATGTCAGCACCTAGGATGGGCTGCTAAACCCTGGCATTCCCAGCAACATCTTAATGCATCCATGATGAATGCTGAACTCTGCAAAAGGAGAGGTGTCTCTCATTAACTGCTGTGGTTCTGGCTGGTGTGTTCCAGAATGGCTGAGATATTAGAAAAGTTCTGAAATGCATCACCTGCTGTTTTCTAGCTTTTACAAGCACTTTCCTGATTATGCAAGCAAATTTTAACTGACCAAGAATACAAGCCTCTGCTTTCTTACTACACTGAAATCTATCAGATACAAGCTTCTAGAAATAAACAGTTTGGAGTACATTTTTCTGTTCTGTCACAGGAGATGAAAGTTAAATTAGATTTGATAGGTTTTACATCAATTTACTAAATAATCTGATTAAAGCATCAGAATCTTCTCACCACGATACTTAATGACTTGCCCTGGGAAGAATGCAATACTGTCTAAAAAATGTGATTAGGACTTCTGGTTCTTCCTGGTATCAAAATCCTCGAGGTACATGAATAAAGATGAATTTTAGTGATATAGTTAATAGAAAATAATGAAATTATTTGATACTTCTGTTTTACTGTAGCTATAGAGATATACAGAACTTAGCAGACCAGGATGTTTTCAACTCTATAACAAAGATCTAAATGTAATGCAGTGGGCCAAATTCTCTCCTGGCAAGAATCCTTTAAGCCAGATCTCGGACCCTTCCCCAGTAATTTTGTGCCATAAAAAAAAATCCACAAATCATTTTAACAGACCTAAGAGTACTTCAAACTACTGCTGAGATTGCAAAAGTAGATTGCAGTTTTTTATGGAAATGTTTTTTAACTGGAAAACAGGAAAGAACTGAAGTCTAAACTGTATGAAGAAGGAATTGCTTTGGAAAAGTATCTTCAATATATTATATTATCTGATGAGTACAGACATTGCACAGCTTTGATAATATATTTTTGAGCTACTCTTTTCTTCAAGTAAATCAAGGCAGGCATGTTTCCTCTGTTGCTGGTTTCCTTGAGGATTCCAGTTTGTTATTCAATACATTTATTTATTTATTTATCTGACAACCACCTTAAGGAGGGTGTAGTAAAAGTAAAACATTAGAGTGCCTGCAAGAGCCTTGTTTCTTAACCTGTTAAACATCTGTGGTAGGAAGGCAAAAAGAGAGACTCTCTTCTCCCTTTGCCCTATCCCTTCTCTACCCTCTGTTCCTACATCCAGCTCCATATCACTGACAGCATGCTGATTCAGTATTCATTATAATTCAGCTTCTAGGGTAAACCACAAGAAAACAAGCAGAAACATCAGGGAATGTCCCCAGGCAGGCAGGAAACCACCTTGTCAACCCTGACTTCTACAGCTGTCAGGTGCTGAGGACTTCCTCAGGTGACACATCTTGTAAAAGATATGAGCTACTTTACTGTGGTCAGGCAATGGTGAGAATTCCCCAGGAAATGTGTAATACTGCCCTCACTTCATATTACAATATCAATTTTCTATTGCTTTCTCTGAATCCTGTCATGCTGAAGGGAACCCTCCAGAGCTATCGTTAACCTTTTAGTTTTCTCTCCTATTTTCCTTCTTCCTCTTGACCTGATTACCATGAGGCACCCTGAAAAAAAATTTCTAATGAATCTGTCTTCCCTTCTGACTCTCTCCTGCCAAGTTAGTCAGTGGGGAAGAAGTAGGAGATGAAAGGAGCCACCATTCCCATGCCTATGGCCCCATGGCACTGGGGCCAGCCCTGGCAGGAGCTCTGCTGGCCACTGAGACCTGGACTTGCACACACACCTTCCACAGAGCTGCCAAAATGCTGCAATGCAGAGCCAGCATCCCGGGGAGAAGGCAGGGATGCATCTCAATTATTTTCCTCACAAAATACCCAAGATGTTTCACTGCAGTAAATCAATTCTGATTACCACCAGGTGGATTTCAGATGGAGATTTGCTCTGCTTTCTGTCAGCATATCCACCCAAGGCAACCCTGCCAGAAACTTCCATCTTCTGGGAAGCCTTCCAGGCACACAGCCAAGGTCCCTTTGACTCTGGCTTCCAGATTCTCCTGCTCTCCAATTCCCCAGACATTAAGGCTCCTGCACCGCCCACTAGGAAAGCTTCTAGTGGCACACTAGGGATTCACAGCCCCGTTGGTGGGCTGCCAGGGAGATGAAATTACTAAATATGGTTGGAATTGGTAATCTTAGAGGTCTTTTCCAACCTTAATGATTCTACGACCCTGTGATCACAGTTTGCGCATTTGAGGTTTTTTTTTTCTTCTCCCCTCCATGTTCTTGATTGAATTTTAATTAAAATATAGTTGGAAGGGAAAATTTCCAAGGATTTTCAGATTGTAGGTTTTTGAAAATATTAAATTGAAAGCTTAGTTTTAGGATGGCATTTCAAGGTGCACATTAGGTTAGCTGCTGATTATTTTGGCTGACAGAATGATGTGAAATCCCCAGCATTTTCCAGGGGAAAGTAATGCTGTAGAAAGTCTAGAAAAACAGCCAAGAAAAACAGAGAGAACTAGAGACAGAAGTATGAGGTGTTAGAATAGAGAGGAAAAATTCAAGGTGGATTTTTTTTAAACCATATTATGAACTACAAATCTTTGGGTTTGTTTTATTTTCTTTTTCTTCTACAAAACTTGTTGTTTTTTTTTCTGGTAGAAAAAGAAATTTAAAAAAGAAATTAGATATCTTTAAGACAGGTTTGCAAAAGTTTTATATTGAATCAGTTCTAATTAATGTCCCAGGGTAAGTCTGATTGAGACAATAAAGTTTGAATAATAAAAAATTTAAAATTTAGAAGTAAAGCTGCTACTCAAAGACAGTGGACTTGGTTGCTGCATTTTGTCTGCTGCTGGGAGAGATACAACAGTAGATCCACTCTATTTTAACATGTTGAGTTTATGTCCTGCCTCCTGGAATGGAACTGGAGGAGAGAATCCTGACTTCTGATAATTTTGACTTTGCTCACATAAATGAATCAAAGGGAAGAAAAAGTGTTAAACAGAGACTTTATTTGTGCCTGAAAACAAAGGTGTGAAAAATGAGGCAATGTTTTAAAAATCTATCTTTGTGCAGTCTGGAGGCCAAATTAAAAACTGATTTACATTCTCTCTTAACCTTGTCTCAGGAAATCACTTTTAATTTGTGCAACTCTTTTTTTCTCTCTGAACAATTCCAAGTGCTGTCTTTGATGATGTCAACACAATCCCAGTTCTTCAGATGCAGAGTTCCAGGCAGAAAGAAGCAGATTCAAAACAAGCAGGAAAAATAGAGTTAGAGCTTCATGCATCAAAAAACAAGGTAGAATAGGATGAAAGGGTCAGCAAATGCAAGTATAAACTATCCTTTTCCTTTTGAATATCTTTTAAATGTTTTTATTAATTTTTTCCCCTGGTATGTGCACTCTAAATACTTTCAAAGTGTCTAATTATCAGTACACACAGTTAAGCATTTCATTCCTAGTAGTGCAAAATAGGAAATTAATATAGTCAGTTCATTTTAAGGAATTTGCAGCTCTTTGATATACATTTGGAAATCTGAAAGTTGGCCAGATCCCGAGTTCAACTATTTAAAGGAAGTTTCATTGATTTCAGCAGAGCTGCACACATTTACACCAAATGAAGATTTGACCTATACTTCCTAATAGGTTCTCTGAAAAGCACTGCAAAGGAAGGCCTGGATTTCTCAAAGTAACTGTTCCCTTTTCTTGGCTTAATATTACACACATGTTTTCTCACTTAAACTTTGCCTCATTTGGCTTTGGGTTTTTATGTAGCCTTTGAAACTATTTCTAATGGAAAAATGCAGCTGTTAGCAAGATTTCCTAAAATGTACGTGGAACTAATTTTCCAGACATTTCTCTCAAGGGCTCTGAGAAGTCTCAGAGTATCTACAGAAGACATTTGGCCAAAAGGATTTTTAATGTAACTATGTGAACAAAGAAAAAGAAAGAGTAGAGAGAAAGCATCCACTTGTAAGGATAAGAAGGAAAAATTGTCATTTAGTAGTTTAAGTACTTGAAACTTGAAATTTTGAAACTCTTTCAATAGCAATATTATTTTGTAGGAAATCAGTGAAATTTTAGTGTGAACTCAAATATTCAGAGATAAAAGGATACAATAGTGTGAAGAGATCTAGAATTGTAAAAATATCTTCACCATAGAGTCTGATTTTGTACATTGTCTCTCTGCATTGTATTTTCAAAGGCACAAATGACCAAGACTATACAGTCATCAATATGACTCATTAAGATTAAACAAGCACAACATAAAGTGCAATCTTCCCAGCCTGGATGGCAGGACAAGGCAGGGGGAGTCACAAAAGTTGGTGGAGAAGAAGAAGTTCTCAGGAGCAGAGGAAGCAAAATTCAGCTCACATATCCTTTCTGTCAGTTTCTTCTCTGAGAGACCAATGCTACAAATTCATCTATGCCTATCTCCACACAAATTACAATATGAACCTTAGTTATCAGAGATTTAGTTAAATAACAAAATTATTAGGGAAAACAGATGATTTTTTAAACAATCCCACTGGACAAAATCATAGAGAATCATAATTTAATTTCTTTATCAATCTCATAAGTAAAATATATTTTAGATACTGTGTACTGGTCCCTGTAACTGAAAAATACATAATGGATTTTAATATGTTAATCCTAATAACAGCACAGGAAGGAAAGTGTTATAATTCTCAATTTTACCAATGAGTAATCGAGGGCATATTTTAATGTTAATGGAAAACTGATTTTGCTATTGCTGGCAAAAGTGGTGATGCCATTTCACCTTCTGCACCAGTTTGCTATTTCTGCTTCTTTTACACACATCTTAGTGTATAAATCCCTTATGCAGCTAAAGCCACAAGAAGCTTACCCAGCAAGGCAGGAAGACTGAAGAAATTATCCTTTCAGCATCATCCTGTCAGAACATCAATGCAGCACCTCCCTAAATGCACTTCATCCACCGCCAAGAAACTATTTCAAAATCAAGGAGCCAATTTCAGCTTGTCTCAAAAGGAATGGGACATTTGTGACAGAGCAAAAAATTAAACTTGAGCTCTTACCTCCCATGCCACTTTTCTAATGTCTTGATGAATCTTCCTCCTTTAGGAATGATGTGATTGATCTAAAGGGAAGACAAAACATGAAAATCAGAATTATAAAGGTTGCAAGAATTATAAGGGTTTGTTGCAAGTAGGAATTCCACTTGTCTCAGGACTTAGACTGAGATCATAGTTCCATGATACTGGCACTCAAATAAATGAGACCAGTTGGTGGATTTCATACCTCCTTCCTGCCTCTGGTAGGCTCCATTTACTAATTCTTTAATATTCTGTTATACCAATGAAACATTTGAGGGGTCAAGAAGCAAATAAAACCCATGGAATGATGCAGGTTAAAGAAAGACCTTTTTTTCTATTTTGGAGGTCAGGAAAAGGTTAATTTTCAATTACTGCATTTACTGCATAGTCATGGTCATCTGTGTCAAAATAACCTGATGGGAGGGAGGAGCACTGATCAGGTTGGGAGGTGGAAGGCTGTGGGATGGAAACTGCAATGATGGCTTTATACCCTTTATACCAGAGCAGTTTTGGACAATTTTAGCTGAATGAAAGCCTAAATATCAACACAAGGTTAAATGTACAGTACGTGCAAGTTCGTATAATAAAAAATCTGGAAGATTTTTAGCAATAATGGTTATTTCCAGAATATAAAAGTTAAATGTTGGGAGAATGCTTAAGACAGTATTGAACAATAAAAATGACATAATTAGGTAACATTGTAGACAGAGCAAAAAAGTATTTGTATTGACTGTGGGCTAACAGTGGCTTCCTAGCCATATACTTACCATTCTCAATATAGTCTTTCTAAATGACAGCATCTGCCAAGCTCCCTAAAAACAATAGAGAAAAGTCATAACATGCCAGTTGTTTTGGAGCATATGGAGAGAATGCAGGTAGTTAAAGTATCAGTTAGTATTATTCAAATTATTCATGTTTATGAGGGAAAGTGTAGTAATTTTTTAATGAGTTAAAGATAGATGACTATTACAAAGGAACGATCCAAGATTATAGAAATAAAATCAATTAAAACATATTAGAGTACAAGCAATCACATTCAGTGATGATTCGTACTTTTCTGTACGAAAATTTTCAAGAAACTATTTAGTGAAGGCTTGGCTTATGTTTTTACAATGCTTAGAACAAGATCGAGAAAAGAAAGCACCCATTCAAGGACTCCTCCATTCCATAAGACAGGGGTTAGAAACATTTCATGGCTATGTCAGGCTTCTGTAAATGAAGACTGCCTCATGTTACCCCAAAAAGCAATACAGAGTGTATGGTGTGGCTGAAAGCAAGCACTAAGTGTGGGAAGTAATATACAAACTGTTGCCAGAAAGCAAGCATTTAGTTAATACCCAACCTGCAATTCTTTTCTGCATTGAGAAAGCAGTGATAAAAAATGTTTTCATCTCATCTCCATGATTTTTTCATCCTGCTCTCAAATTTTTGTTAGTTGCCTGGCTCTAAAAAGTGTATTTATTTTAGGTGTAGACATTTAGCTTGTGTTCACTGCACAAAGATCTGTAGTGGCCTAAGATGTCATCACTGTCCAGCAGTTTGTTACTGCTCCACTGGCTGCCACTGCCCCATTAAAAAAACCCTGAGAGGGAAAGCACACCTCTAGTGCTTAGGTTAATGGCTGGACACAAGGCTCATTCTTCTGCTCCTTTTCTGCTTAAAATGTAATTCAGCCTCTTTGCAATTTAATAAATATCTTATTCACAAAAAGGCAGAGCATAAGAACATTTTAATGTTGTCAAATGAAAATAAAACCATAGTGATTCTGAAGTAAATTACTTGGAAACAATTTTTTTGCTTTGGTTGCACTATACAAAGGATTATTTATAAAATGAGTCAAGGTTATTTATGGCAGGTCTGAGAGGAAGCAGGCCTTCAGATTAGGAAAATATGTCATTTAGAAAAACATCATATTTATAGATATGTGTTCTTGCTAGTGCAAATGTAGAGACAGAAATGGCAGTGCTTCTGATTTGACTGTTTAAAACTTAGACGAGTGTGAGTCCTTTGTCCATGAGGAAATAAACATTATGCTTCCTGATTAGTTTTCACAAGGAGTTTGAAACAGATGGGTTCTAATTGTACAGTTTTCAACGGGTTAGAGTAATAGAAAAGTGGATTAATGAATGCTTTATATGAAAGCAAAAACCTTTTTTGAGAGTCAGAACAAAGTACAGAATTAGATATTGACATGGGATTGCTACGCCAGGAATAATGTATCAGTAATGGAAGACTTTGAAAACATTGTATGGGAATATGGGACACGTGGATGTATTCTGCAAATCTCCTTTATTTGGCAGTAGTTTATCTGGAAAATTATTCCTCAGTTCTATATGATCTCCACCTTGTTACTTACCTTCCCCATGTGTGGGAGGACAGATTGTAAGATAACAGAGATAGTGTTGAAGGCAATCTCATCCCTGATAAATTGCAGCTGTACTAATTACCAAAGAGTGGGAACAGCCTTGCCCCTTAATAGGTCATAACTATGTCCAATGAGGATGGGTGTTATAAAAGAGTGGGTTAGCTGGTTGAGGTTTTGTTGGAGTCTGCTGGCTGTGCTGTTAGGAGGAAGGGTCAGGCAGAAAGGGTAAGATGCTGTATGAGGGGCAGACAGGGTCAGGCAGTTGTGCAAGGGACAAGAAGGAGTTGGCCAGTCCTGTAGAATGAAGGAGAAGAAGAGTCAGTGTTGTGTGAAGCTGCCTGTGGGAAGTTCACAGAGAGAAATATATGAAAGTTTTTGAGATAAGCAACTGACACTTTTGTCAGTCACAAGTCCACTGTTGATTGGTGCTCCATGTGAGAAGCAGGTGATAATACTCATGTCATTTTTTTTTCTTATTGCCTTGTGTTTGGTTGTTGTGTGGGTTTTTTTAGTGGTATATTTTAGAAAGTTGCAATATAGATGAAACTACCTGAATTAGTAATTTATGAGTCTTTTTTTAATGAAAGGAGAAAAAATAGACTCTTACAGCAGATGAGTTATCTGACACGTATGTCAGATGTCCACTTTGAAATAAGATGGATCCTATGGGATGCAGGTGTCTGCCTTTGGGCAGATCAATCTTACTCACTACCTCCAGGTGTTGACTTCAGCTTTCCTTAAGCATGCACCAAAGTAGTTTCTGAATTCAGTTCAACATCAAGGGGAAAAGCAGAAGGAAGTTATATAATGAGCAGATAAGAAAGTGAGTGAAAGCACTAAAAAACTTCTAGAGAAAGATAAGTGCCAATGGAATTATGTGCATATTAAAATATGCACAATGCAAAACAAAAAATCCAGTAGTTCATGACCTCAGACACTCAGAGATGGGAGCCGTAGAGAAGACACATTTTTTTTGGCTAGGTGCCATAATGCTTGCCTTATAGGTTCTTATTTCTTAGATTTGAATAGAAAAAAAAAATTCTAATGTAATTAAAATCTAATAGCTCAAGGCACTTATGCTTTCTGTCATCTTGCATCAAATGGGAAGAATTTGGACAGGTTAAAAAAAAAAAAATGAACAAGATGAAAAATGATAAACAGGACAATGTACCAAAAGACCACATTTTCTGAAGAGCCCATAGTTATGGATGCAAGAAGGTTTCTTCATCTACTTTGAATCCACATTCTTAGTCTTCTCCTCAGAAAAGATGTCTGATTATTATCATCTTATTAAAACCCATCTAATTATCTTATGAAATGAATGGAAGTATAAAAGGCATTGCTGGTATCTGTGGAACACATAGGAGCTTGGTCTCTCTTACCATGATTCTTTAATTTTTTAAACCAATGAGTATGTACAATGACAGAATTTGCTAGGACCAAAGGCAAGAGTGCTCCTTTCTTCCTTTCTGTATGAAAACACCAAAATACTGAATGACAGATTTAGACTTCCTTCTTCAAAATGCATTTCTCCTTGTATATGACTATTAAATTTCCCTCTTCTCAGGGTTGTAGTGGGATAGAAGGTAGAGGACTGAAACTTCTGAGTAAATTACTGTTCCTAGATGCCTTTTTCTAGTCAATACTCTAACTAGATTTTATTATTTTTTTAAAAAGTTTATTCTTCTTAACTCCTCACTTAATAGAGGCACACAATCTGTGATCCAAATCTTCCAGGCTCTTCTCCCAGTCAAAAGAGACAGGGGAATCACAAGACATGTTGTCCTCTAGATTAGAATAGCTCTCACTACAGATTAATGTTGCTAAATTTTCTGTCCCAGACACAAAATGCCTTAGTAAGGAAGGCTAAAGATGGACCCACCCCTATCTCAGTTTGGATGTTTTTTGATCATATTAATTTTTTTGGATCTAACCCTCCCAAAATGCCTCAGTGGAGACTTGGTTTCAGGAAAGCTTCAGATGAACTTTCCTGTACCCTCTCTATTTCCTCCACAGTAATAGAGAGCACTTACCCATCCTCCTAAGGAACTGGTAGTATATGTTTTTCATCTTTTCTTCCTACCTTAAGACTGTAGCTATTTGTTACCCATGAACAGTCTTTTAGGCAGGAGGGTACTAGCAGTTTTCTGACAATACTTTCTGCTGATTTGAAAAGTTCATATAGGTGAAGAAAATGTTACTCTAATCTCCTTACAGCTCTCTGCATGTGGCACCATTCTGAGCATAGTGTAGCTCATGCATATTTGCAGACACAAAAAGATATGAACATTTAGGTCTTTCAGTTTGATGTGTTCTTGTTTCATAAAGCCTGTTACAAGGCTGTTTGCAGCTCTCCAGCTGTGCACTGGGTTCTCTTGAAGGAGAATTGTAAGGATCTATCTTCTTTTCTTAATGCCTGTCTAGAATTAAAGCAAATTGGTGAACATTGAATGTTTTATTTTACATTTTAAATTTAAACTGAGTCATACGTTAACCACATTTCCACACCTGGGATTTGTTTATCTTGGATTTAGTTTATATATATAATAAGTGTTATAGCAAGTGTACTAAGGAAATACTTTCCAGTTTTACTATTTTTATGCTGTTATACTGAACTTAGTTTCAATTGTTGTTTTGAAGTCAGTTTTATTTTCTTAACAAGTTTCTTTGAAAAGAAAAACTTCAATTTCAGTTCTGTGCTTTCTTCTCCTTTAAGTTACCTCCACCTTCTTTTAAGTCTGGTGGTAATGAATGAATTCACACACAGGTGAGCCCAGAAGGTTAGCAGATCCCAAGGTTTATTTTTAATGTGGCTGGAATGGTGTTCCTTACACTCTCTTCATGCCAAGCTGAGTGAAAGTGTTGGAGTGATCTCATCCACAGAAAGATGTGCCTGCATACTCCCTTTTGCAGGTGCAGCAATAGAAATCCAAACCATGCAGTAACTGAAACCCTCATGTTTGCTCAGTGTATTGCAGTCCCACTTCTGCTCTTCGGGGGAGTGCTGGAGTTGCTTCAAAACCAATGTCAAGTTATTATTACTACTTTTTAAGTTCAGAGACAACCTGAAAATTCTGGGATCTTGATTCAGTGTTTCATTTGACATTGCACAGAGGTTCCATAAGGATAAAAAACTTTCTCTTCTGAGTGACAATCTAATTTCTTCTTTATTTTTATGCAGTCTATAATAATGTAGTTCATGTCTGCGGTGTTTTTGGCTTACTCATGATTAAACCATTAAGAAAATTGTGGCCAATGTAATTTAAAATGCACCAAACACCTCCTCTAGGAGGTGCTTACTACTTACAGATCCTACTCAGATGAAAATTATATCTTCCTTATTTTAATCTTGTCTCATACAGTTAGAACTCTGTTAATGATATTAAATATTTCTTGTACACCATTGGTATTTAGACTCAGCAATTACAGAGAGCCTTTTATTTGAAGTGCTATATCTGACATAAGTTAGCTTACAGCTATTAGGACTGTGTAGGTAATTGGAAATTTTCATGAAATTATTTATATCTGTTGGAAATGGGGTATACCCCATTTGTGCAGCACATTTTGCAAACATCTAGGCAAGCAAAGTTCTACCTGAATAAATGTGAATGGCAACAGAAATTATTTGGTAGTTTAGAAGCAAAACTCATTTCAAGTGGTTGCAGTGATCAAGTGGAGACCATCCCAAGGCCTGGCTCAGTAAGCCTTGTGCAAAATGAGAAGCAGGGAAATCACAACCACTGCACAGCAAACTGCACACAGCTTTTGCTCTTCAAGAGGACCAAATGTGCTTAAGTATGGCTGGGGACAGTGAGAGGACACCACTGCTGGGGATCAAGTTACTTACTTTTAACATAATGGTGGCGCAGCCTTGTGTCTCAGAGTGACTGCAAGCAGCTGATGGCACAGTGACTGCTATTCTCCCTGTGCCTTGGGGTCACCTGCCTCACCTGGCAGGGAGAAGTCAAAAAGAGTATCTGCTTATTGAAACTTGCTTCTACAAGCAGTATGGATGGAATAGTCCAGGGTCCCCCTGGGACTGAGAACTTGGGCATGAGACCAGCTGTCAAAGGAGCGTGGATTCCACTTGCAAAAAGCCTGTATCAGTGGAAAGTCCTTGTCACTTACTGAGCCTTGTCCAAACTCATGTGGCCATGCACACAGACACATGTAGCATTGGGGTGGTTTACTTTCTAATCCATTAAGGCAGTACACATACTCCTCCCATTCATCCAGAATGTAAGTCAGATTGGGAAACTTCCTTTCCAGTTTTACCATGTTTAAATCTGTTCCTGGTATCTTTGGAGAGTTCTCTGGCAAAAAACCAAGAGCAGAGCTAGAAGAGCCAAGTGGAGAAGCCAGAATCAATACCCAGGAGAGGCACAAACTTCACAACCCAGAAAGGCAGATTTATGTCTCTATAATCAAGGCTTCACTGTGCTTGCTAGTGCTCTCTCTTTCACTAATATCCAGAAAAAGTTTTCCCATTGGATTCCATTTCTGGATGCCAAATCATTCTACCACCCCAGAACTCTGAGACACAATAAAGCATTTAACTAGTAGCACAGAGCCCAAAAGGTCAAAAGAGAATTGATATTAGTTTAACTTCAATTTTTATGCTCTTGCCTAAGGATAAAGGCAATATGGTTTTGGTAGAAAGCCAAAACTCAAATCTGCAGGCAGGCTGCAGGGAGAAAAGCCCTCAGCAAATAATGCATTTTAAAATGTGAAATAATATGAATAATAGGACATGAATTTCTGTGTGCCCTGTTTACACGAACAGGTAGGAGGGAATTAATCAAAGGCTATTGTGATCAACTGCTCTACAATAAAACATCGACCATGCACTTGCCTACTTGCCCACCTACCTCTTCAATGAGAAGCTGCATGCTGGGCAGGGGGAGAAGAGGAGGAGGGAGAGGAAGTGGATGCAAAAATTATGTGATGGAAAATTGTTTGTGCATGAAATGTGTGTGGAGGCCAGAACACCTGCAAGATGAGCAGAATATCACCCCAGCACTACAGGGAGATTTATGAGACTTTTAAACACAGCTTTGCTCCAGGCCCTTAATTAAGACACAGATCTGTCTGAAAGTAGAACTAAAATCTAATTAATCTTTGCATTTGAAAAGATTTTACATTAAAAGCACTGAGAAACTGCAAATGCAATTTTATGTATTGCCCTTGCAGCAGACACAGCGAGTACATGGTAAAGTGATCCAGACTCTGTTTTCTTTGGGCCTTGCTACACAAGATTCCACAAGTTCCCTCAGCATGTATGTATTTTTGAAATGGATGAAGGATGATTTACCTAATCATTAGTTTCAAACATGGCTCCTTATACCAGCCTACTGGTTTATAACATTTCCCTGTCATCATTTGTTTTACTTAATCTATCTGAAATCTCACTGTCTACCTTACTTTTGTAGGGGTTCTCTTTGCACTCAGTGAAAAGAGGCATAGCTGTAGGACAGTTCATCCCACCTCTATCAGGTACCTCTTTTGGGAGAACAGGAATCTTGCTATGAAGGTGCCAATCTTCTATTCACTGCAGAATAAATTTGAGACATCTGTCCTAAATTTGATATTGCCTTTTTGATTATTAAGGTTAGTTGAGTTGAATCCTCAGGTATGAATTAAGCACATTCATATGTTGGGATAATATAAAGATAGACACTATAATAAACAAGCTTTGACATTTTAAAGGTAAAAATTTTAATCAGGATCTTATTCCAGAGACAGGTTGCTCCATATTTGGATTCCTCTTGAATCCAGAAAATCCTCTGCCAGTTCAGTCTAAGAGCTGGTGCTTAAGTTGTGAAGATTTGTATGAAAAAAAAAAAAACAACAGATCTAGGTAGTAAGATGGATACAAAAGAAGGGTTGTGTTTTGGGGTGCTGGAATAAAAGTCTAAGAGAAAAGAAGAAAGAAAAATAAGCATCTCTGTATATTGATATATACCTGTGATTTTTGGTAATGAGTAGGTTTTAAATATGTAGGATGATGCACAAGGGAGGGAAGCAGCTGGATTTCTGCTGCCCAAAGATGCTAAAGGCATGGCAATGAAGTGCAGCTTATTTTAGGAAAATGAAAATGCACATGGCACAGCAGCAGGGGCAAGACCCAGCTGTTCTCTTAGGCCTTCTGGACATTGTTGTTTAGGTGAGATAAATAATTTCAGTCATCTGATATAACTTATGCAAATAGTGGTCTGAATTTGCATCATTAAAAAAAAAAAAAAAAAAAAAAAAAAACTACATACACTAGCACCTAAGTAAGAGAGAAACAAATCATTTTGTCCTTATCTGGTTAGAGGGCAAAACAAGGAAAGCCTGAGGAGAAGACAACTTGAATGCTGTCAATCAATATTGTTTTCATTTAAATCAGTGATGAAAGTCCTTGCTGCTGCTTGTAAGGTTGTTAGATTGGTTGCATGTCTAAAAATAAGTAAAAAGGAAATTTCAAAATAAGTAAGAAGGAAATTTCAAAAGGCAATAATAGCAGAATATGATCTTACTCTGGTTCCAAAGATGGGCACAGATAATAATATGAAATAATAATTCTCTAAAAATATTAGAATATCTGCTTTTCAATGCAAACCTGTACCCAAACTATTTTTTCAAGCTCCTGTGGAAACATATACAGTCATTAGCACAGAACATTTTCCATCTGAGGATAATTTTACTTGTAATTGAGAAGTACTTCTTGGAATTAGTTATTTGTTTGTAGCAGTGCACTTCCTGCAACAATAAAAAAAAAATTCCAGCCAAGGAAAAAACATTTTAATTACATTAAATGTATGCACTGATCATGGTGGTGAGACTCACATTAGGACAGGTGAATTAATCTGCCTGTGTTTAAAAACCTATAAGATGGATGTCCAATTTAATTTTCCTGTTTAGTCTCTCCCACTGCTCCATTGGAGTTCTCTTACTCACCCACTCTCACTCTGTTCCTCTCTGTTGACTAGTATTTGCTCTGTTGACTGTGGAAACAACTAATTCAATACAAGATATTTAACTTATAGGCAGCTAAGATACATGTGTTGTGTTTCTGGGACTGTGTTTTTCTCTAGCCAACTGTAGACAAACTCACAGCCTTAGAAATATCATCAATAAATAATAAGGACAAACATAGTATAATTTTCATATTCTGTTTCATGACTTTGCAGCTTTCTTTTTCTCTGCATTTTAAAATTCTCCTAAACTCTCTACAGAGAACATAGAATTCAGTGTTTTATTTTTTTAAGTAATATCACTATTTAGAAGTGCCATAAAAGAAGAACTTTTTTTTTCTGGTATCTTTCAAGATATCTTGTTACATTGTTTTACTTTAGACAGAATCAAGAAATGTCAGGCATTTTAATAAAATCTGGCTGCCAAAAATGCTTTAATTTTTCTTTTTAAATGTAGGTACTTCTTTGCATTGTTTACTAAATTTCTGATAAGAAATGGACGGATTGTTCTGCCCTATTAAAAAAATTCAATGATGAATTTGAGAGTCATACATCCTCCCAAAACATGTGGGCTTTACAAAAACAGATATCCTTCATCAAGGGCACATTTTTTTAAATTCCAATCAGATCTATCTATAAAAAGTGGAGAGGAAATGTGCTTTATCTAGATGGAATTTGACAAGGAAAAGAGGGGTTTGTGACTGAAGGCATCAACTAAAACTATGGATGATTTTAATTAAATTGCCAAAAGTAAGAGGCTTGTGTATCTTTAGATGAGTCCCTAGATCAGATCCATAACTGCATTCAGTTGGTATTCCATGAAATAGCAAACTTCAAAATTTTGATTTAAAAGATCTCTGGTGATTTAGGCACTTTTGGAAATGCTTGTCAAACAAGAGGAAGGTGGGATGATATCATGTGCAAACATCCTGCCATTAGTTTAGATAGACTAAAACGTTTCAGTAGCAAAGCACAAATTTCAGCACATGAAAAAAATCTAAATACCTGTCCTAACTCTGGAGAGTGTGTTCTCTAATTATGAGCTCATTTAAAAATGGTATTGTCCTAGCTCAACTCCTCTTGCTATCTGGCCTAATTAAATGAAACTTCCACTAAACAGCAACACAGCTTCATGGTAAATATATCCCACATCTTCAGCCTTGGGGAAATATTTCCTTTCTGTGCATCTGAGAGCCTGTGTCTTGGTGTGGTGCAGTGAGCCTGAAAGTGCTGACAGCAGTGAGGATGGGGCTTTCAGCAAGGCTATGATAAAGGAAAGCTCTGGATTCTGTAAGCTAGAGGACATCATAGATAATACCTGCCCTTCCCCTCTGTCCCTTTTGGCTCAATGCTAATTCAGATTGCATCTTCCAATGCTAATGCAGAAGCACAGGGTGTGCTTTTGATAATATCTGATAATATCTGCCTTCCCTTGCTTTATTGCCCTTATGTTTACTGCCTTCCTCTTGGCAACATGTCCTTTCTACCCAGGAGGACCATCGGATCATCAGCACCTGGTTCCCAGTTCTTCAGCTAACACTCTCCTGGCTGGGATCTTCATTCTGCAGGATGCATCCCATGCCTCCAGTGGGTCTAGCTCTCCCCATCAGCATGATGGCCAGGACACAAAGGCCCCTGGAAGGGATCATGCACTTTGGGGAAGTAGCCAGCTGAACACAAGCTGATCCATGGGTCTCAGGAAGCAGACCATGAAATATTCCCTTTAGAAAGTGCTCATGTAAATCAGGAAATGGTAGCAGCAGTGTGAATGGAATAAAGTATATGAAACTGCTTTTATGGTTTTGGGTAAATGTCTCTGCATATTAGCTCATTTCAGGAATGTCTTTCCTTGCTGTTTACCTCAGACTTACCACAGGGTCCAAGTATTCACACAGGCAGATACAGGGACCATTTGATACCAGAGCTATCACACATGGTTACCTGTTCATTTGCCATGTCTTTAGCATAGCACTATGATGGAAATTTTTCTTGTTTCACATGTTTAATATTTATGTTGGATAGCTGCAAGATATAATGAAAATTCATTTTCACAGCTGGTTTGAACCTGTTTATTTCTGCTTTTCTGAAAGGCAAGAATAGAGGGAGATATCTCACACAGAGAGGTAAAAGAGGAGGGCAAACAGAGAGAAATAATGGAAATGTTCTGCAGATAAAAACAATATGAGAGAAAAGAATGATTTTTTTTTCCTTTTCTCTGAAATATGACCTACCTAAGGCATGCTCATTTATTTATCTAATGGCAGGGTAGGTCCCTTGAGACTACTCCTTTTTATGTCACCAGTGCAACATTACAAGGATCTGCCAGCTTGATTAGAACTCATCAATTAGCTTCAAAAGCTTTAAATCAACCCCTGTGCTTTTTATTTGCTTTATTTCTCCATCGGACTTGTGTAAAGAAGCCTCCTGCCAGCAGGGGGTGGATCTGGTCTGGAAACAGGGAAGAAACAGAAATGCATCTTAAAGCACCAGGCAGCACCCTGGTTTAATTACTACATTTATTTATAACAGTATAATAGGGAAAGTGCCAAGACATTATCTAATACATGGATGATGCTGCAACAGCTTTTCATCTTAGTCTGGGAGCCATTAGAACGTTTTGCTGCATAAATAACACAGTGAATTAAGTCCTTCTTCTTGTATCAGCACCATATGTTAATAGCAAACATATTTATAATGTTTATTTGAATAGCTTCAAAAGGGGATATCACAACAGATCAGCTGAACTGTAAACACTATTAAAACACTTTTTAAACTTTGTTGCTAATGCCTCTTAGTATATGGAGAAAAATACTGGTGAGGAATTTCAAAATTGCTGGGAAAAACATTAGATTTCCACATATGAATTTCTGAGTACATTTATTAGCTATGCTAATTCACTGGTCTCAGTAACTGGGAGGCTTGCAGCACTATCTTAGACGAATAACAGCAAAAACTGGGTTGTGTAATTAGTCTGTGGTCTTCCACCAGTAAAAACTCCTATTACAGAGAGCTGCAGTGCTGACATTTATAAGTTTCTGGGTGATGTATTAGAGTTACCATAAATACAGCTGATAGCTGCAGTTGCTCTGGCCACAAATTAGGCTAGTAAATCAAAGTACTCACATGGTGGGGTTTTTAGGGGTTTTTTTGTTTTGTTTTTTTAAAGAAAGCTGCAAATTAGCACATTTTTCTATGCAAGTTCACAGAATTTGTATCACAGAAAAATGTCAGTGAGTTAATTCCAAGGGACACTCAGAGTTTCCTTCACTCTCCTTTGTTTCTTAACAGTACTTCCATCAGCATTTTTTTCCATTTTACAGAGATACTCACCATTCATTTGTGAAAGCAGTATCAAACAGCAGGTCAGCTGCTTTTTCTCTGTGTGTGCTGTTTCCTTTAAATGCATTCTTGAGTGAACCCTGGTAGCTGTAAAGGCAATGATGGGACTACTCAGTGGGAAAAAATATTTAGCCTTCAGAAACAAAAGGAGTTGCTGATGTTTTTTGTATCTGTATCCAACCAGGTTAGTAAGCAGAAAATCTTACAAAGCACAACGAAAACTGTTTCAAAGATTTCCACAACAAATTAAAAATTAATGCCAGAGGTTCAAGCATCCTGAATTAGTCCCTTAAAATTAAAAATGAGTGATGCCAAAATTTTGATTGAATGCAAGGAAACAAGTAAAATATTACACTGGCTGGGATTCATTTTCTTAAGCACAGTCATATAGTATCATTTAAAATGAGCACAGATGTGTCAGTTGTCTGTGGCCAGGATACATCATATAGTATCTATACCAGAGTCTTGTCTACAAAATCATGCAGAAGATGGACAGGATATAATGGTGCATCTGAAATTATGTTACACTCCTATGGATTGGCAAACGAATCCTATCCACACTGACAAAATCCCCAGTGGCCAGAAAGTAAATTTAAATGTCTCTGTAGGTTCAACAATTTATTTCTGTTTCTACTCCAAAAACTTGCCTACCTCTTTGCCTATTTCCTGAAGTTTCAGTCAGTCTGAGAAACTGAGTTCTTTCTGAATAGCAAAAATTTCCCTATATATATGTGACTTGTCCCATTTTTTGAATGAGAACAATTTCTAGGTACAGGACTCTAGTATCAACTTTGTAAAGGAGTCCAGGAATGTAAAGGAGCCCAGTTATGGGCCAAGCACTGGCTTGTTTGTAGAAATGACATCAGTAAACAATGAATCTCACCATGCCTCACAAAAGTTGCTTATGTGAAGCTCCTTGAAACTGTTGAGCCCTTCCAATCCTCTGCAGTGAAGCTTGTGTACCAAAATGGACTTCCAGCACTGAAATACTTCATCTGGACTTGGCAATTTTGAGCACAGTTGCACAAGTACAGTATTTTCCATCCAAATCCTTGAAATTTCATGACCTAGATATAGATGCTGACTGGCTATTTCAGCATGTATAGATGGATCTAGGGCACTGTGTGCATGGATTTGACTCAGTATCAGTAAAATGTCTTAAAGAGCCAAACTTCTAAGTCAGGAGAAACTCAGAGTAGCAGAGTTGGCATTTTGACATGTGATTATTAAACACAAAGAGCATTAAAAGAATATATTATTGTAAATCCACATACAGAATCCAAGTGCAGACATTACAAAATACTAAAATACATACAACTCTAATTTCTTTTTCTTCATGCATATGTCTTGCAGTGTGGTGTATAATTACATTCAAACCTGTCACAGAGCATGAACTATTTCATTGCACAGGACAGCATTCATTCTGCATAAGAGCAAAAGCACTAGATACCTACTTGTGCAGTAAGCACTCTCTATCCAAGACTGGAAAAGAAAGAGCAGGGTAAGGTTTTGTTTCAGTCTATCAGTTTCCAACATTCCCAGGCTATAGATTTTTAGTATGTTATATGAGCTATAAAGGTGGGATGAAAATGAAGGTAATCACCAGCTGTAAGGCCTAATCAATCCTTGCCTCCTAACAATCTCAGTATTGTCCTGTATGTGTACTCTCCTTTAATACTTGTAAAATATCAGCTGTGTGATCTTTGTCAAAGTTTAAATTTTGTTGAATTCTTTCCTTGGTAGCCTAGTTTCAGCATGTGACAAGAAAAGTTAATTCACAATATTACGATTACAACTGCAATTCATGTGGACTTTAACCATATATTTTTCTTTTTGCAAATGGTTTGCTGCTTTAAGAATGGTTCATGTCTTGTATCTATAAACTAACAGTAGAATACTTCTGAATATGCAAATGACACCAAGCTGTGTGGTGCAGTTCCTTCACTTGAAGGAAGGGATGACATCCAGAAGGACCCAGATGACTTTGGGTCCACCTGAATCTCCTGAAGAACAAGGCCAAGCACAAGGTTCTGCACCTGGGCCAGGGCAATCCTCAATATCAATACAGACTGGAAGATGGACTCATATAGAGCCCTGTGAAGAAGGACTTGGGTATTGTGGATGTCAAAATGGCCATGACCCAGCAATTCTGTGCATTCACAGCCCAGAAAGCAAACTGTGTCCTGATACATCCAAAGAAGTGTGACCAGGAGGTTGAGGAAGGTGATCATTTACCTCCCCTCTGCTCTGGTGACACCCCACCTGGAGTGTCCAGCTTGAATGCCTGGAGGGGTCCTGAAGGAGATCACAAAGATGCTCAGAAGGCTGGGACACCTCTCCTATAAAGAAAAGCTGACAGAGTTGGGGTTGTTCAGCTTAGAGAAGGCTCCAGGGAGATCTCAGAGCAGCCTTAGAGTACCTAAAGATTGCCTACAAGAAAAACAGTGATGATTTATTTTTTTTTTTTTAACCAAGGCCTGAAATGACAAAGAGTAATGGGTTTAAAAGTGTATAGATTCAGGTTAGACACTGGGGAGAAATTCTTCACTGTGAGGGTGGTGAGATATTGGAACAGGTTGCCAAAAGGATCTGTGGATGCCTCACCCCTGGAAATGTTCAAGGGCAGGCTGGATGGAGCTTTGAGCAGCCTGGTCTTGTGGGAGGTGTCCCTGCCCATGGCAGAATTGTTACCATGAAAGGTACCTACAACCCAAATCATTCTGTGATTCTATGAGTGTAGCAATGACTAAACTAGGCTCTGGCTTCTGACACGCCACTTCCTCTTAGAGCAGCAGGAATGTATTTGCAAATGTCACCCTTACTGCAGGGACAGGCAACAGGAAGGTGCTTCAACCAAACCACAGTAAAATATTCATATTGGTTCACAATCCATGAGTCCACAGACTGAGACCTGAGCTTCTGAGCTGCACTACTTACTAGTGACATCTACCTGAGAATTTTGTATTCCAGCTGCACTCTTGGAACAGTGGAAAGATCAGGTCAAGCTGAGGGGTGTGTATGAAGTGTGTGGGGGTGGGTGTCATTTCCTGAATTTGTCTCTTCCCACACACTCTTGGACAGGAAAGAACATATGTTGTGACTACAATGGGATTATTCACCGAGCGTGGCAGGATCAAATTGCTGTTTTGAAATAATCTTTCCTGTATTACACAAGCTAACATCCAGGAAGGAAGAAATAGCCCATATGAGTACTCAGATCATCCTCCAAGACGCAGGAATGGCACCAGTTTTGACTTTTGTTATTTTCTCCATTCCTAAAACATCTCATGACTTTTGGTCTGATTACCAGAATCAAGTTCAAGAACTTTGGGGAAGGCCACAGGGTACATAGCCAATCTCTACAATGGCAGAGTTTATGCCAAATATAGTTCTTAAATATGATATTATTTAAATATTTTTTCATTATATTGTTTGAAGTGGAGCCACTAAGTCTGCCTTGTGCAGTCTGCCAATTTTTAATCATGAACTGAAATTTGAAGTGCTTATTTTATTAGGGCAAAAATGCCAACATTAAAAATGTTATTATTAATTTTAAAATAATGTTTTAGTTATTCTGCCTCCAAAATGTAGTCAGATTTTCTGTTCACAAATGTAGAAATGAATGTAATTTATTTATTTTCTTGCTTCTCTAAGAACATAAGAAGTAGGTTTTCATAACAAATTCTTTACATTATTATAGACAGTGTGTCCTGCAGACTCATTATACCCACAAACATGATGGATATATGGGCTATTTGACCCTAACTAACCCATTATATCAAAACATTTAACAGCTCTTTGTTTTTGTTCTTCGGTTTAGTGGAAGTTCCACCTGGTAAATTCTTTGCTATGCAAATATATTCCATTGCACATGTTTCTAACATTGCTCTTTAAAAGGATTCTTTTTACCAGTGCATTTTTATATTTAATGATTGTCAAACCATCAAATGTGCAAGTCTCAGAATGACCTCGTCACTTAATTTTGGCTTCATTCTGCTTCCATATTTGAGGTTGAAACAAAAGACAATTGAGTGAAGAGCTCAGCTCACTATACTATGGATTGCCTTGACCTTGAAAGCCCTGTATTTCCCCTTCATGCCCACCACCTACACTTTTCATGCAGACTGCTTTACCCACTCAGCTTGTAGCTTGCTCAGTAAGATACTTGACTAGGTCTATCTCATTATCACATCTTCTATCACATTTAGATCTACTGCTGTGACTCTACAGATCACATTTTTCAGTAAAGCTGTAATGATCCTGGAAATTATATGGTAGGTTATACTACTGGCAAGGCATATTCATTCAAACATATTCAGTATTTCAAGAACCCTCACAGAATTTTGCTAGTGCCTGAAAATCATCACTTATCTAATGATACAAGGTGTATCATTGCCTTACAAACACTTCGAGTTTTGGCTTACCATGAGAATTTTTCACTCAGGACTAAATGCAACCCCTAACCTCAGTTTATTGCTCAGGATATACCCTATATTTCTCGTTCTTGCCCACCACCTACACTTCCCTGTCTGGACTAGCTTACAGCTTGGTGATAGGGGCATTGCCTGGGGATAAAGCCAGGGAAATTTATCTGAAAGAGAGCTGAATTCAGATGTCCAGCATGGAGTAACAGTAGCATTCAGTGTCAAAGGTGTGTGGCTTCTTGTATTTTAGGACAGGCCATCCCTTTGTGTTCCATAAAAACTGTTTTAGAAAGTATAAACTCACATCAAATGATTGTCACTGACCAAAAAAAAAAAAAAAAAAAAAAAAAAAAAAAACCCCGTCATGTTCTGAATTTTGAGTGAAGACACAGATCTGTGTCTTCAGTAAGAGAGTTCTTACTGTCTTAGTCCAAACAAGCCTTCCTTTTGGGTGGAGGTTTTCTAGTTCTTTGAAGTGTCTGATTTCCTCCTATCAGGTATGCAAGTTATCAAGGTACTTAAACTATTTTAATTGCCTTGACAGGCCCCCTCATCTAAGACTGCAACATTTTTGCACAGAGAACAAAACCTAAGGGTAAAGTACCAACATCAGTGAAAATTTTACAATGACTAATATTATTTGGAAATCTAACCCAATGAATACATCTGCTGTAGAACTCTGTGGAACCTGAGGGGCAAAATCACTTCCAAACTGGGTATAGTTTATGCAGCTTGCAATAAATATAATTCACAATTATAATTCCACTTTCATCAAACAGACAAAAATAACTTGTCCAAAATATTTTAAAGGCCTTTGCATGATCTTCTTATCTCTATTATCATAGTCTTGACAACCAAAAGTTTTAAGATAGTTAGGTAGACATAGATATTAAACTAGATATTAAGAAGATAATTTAGAAGTCCAATCACAATTCCCTTTTGAGGGGGAAATTAAACATAAACCTGCTGAAGTCACAGGTTTTGATCAATTAGAAAAAAACCTCAACCAGAATAAGTGCCCTTGCATGTTTGATCCAATTGCTTGTTATTGAATGTTCTTTTTCTTGTGAAGAACTTTTTTTCATGAATTATGAATGCTCAGCATTCCTGAGTTGTCCTATAGGCAGTTTATGCTCATGTAGCAAACTGGGCTGCTAGTACCCACTGCCAGTGTGCCTTGTTCCATTTCTGCTGCTTCCTAACAGGGGAACCCAAGAGTCCTTTACATGCATAAGCTCGTGGGTTCTGATAGAATTTACACACAAATGCTGACAGAGTAGAAGTGTTGTTGGCTATCAGTTTGACATTAGAGTCACAATTCAAGTCGGGCAGTAAGAATGACACCCAAACAGACCTCACTATGCATGGGCAAGGGAGAGAATATGTAAAAAGCTATGAGCATATTTCTCCAACTTGTTAGGGAGAAATCTAAAGCCCAGTGATTTGGTGACTATTTTCAACCACATGTTCTACTAAGCATCTTCCCTCTCAAGCACCATTTAAACCAAGTATTCTATCAAACAGCTTCTACCTTTACTTCTCTACAGCACAGCATCTTCCACTGTTTTGCTTTTACGTGCTGGAAGGTGCCAGCGCAGACCAAACCCTGGAGATGTGCAGAGGTCAGTCTGGGCAGAATAGGGTCCTGGGCCAGCTGGGGGAAGGTAGAGTCCAGTAGAGGGATCAGGGTCATTCAGGACTGGCTGTGCACAAAATTGATGAAGTTAAATGTCGTGTCTAGTAAATGATCTCACTGGTAATGCACCAGAAACACACACACTTCTACACCTCTGAAAAGCCAAGGTCAGACTCCATAAAGGCACACTCAGCACATATCGAAGGCTCCCACAACAGCAGTGCCATCTCAGGACTTGTAAACACTTCTGCAGTGCTGCAGTGACTCTGGAGCAAACTGGGCTTTGCTGGACAAAGTGAAGGAGAGTCGGTCCCTCCTGCTGGTGGTTGTGCTGGGAAATCCGCACGTCGTGCTCCTCAGAGCCCTGCCCCACCAGAGATCTCTTCCTCTGATGCTGCCTCTGCAGATGCAGTAAATCATTTTCCCCAGCTACTGTTTGTGAGAATGAAGCCAAGGGAAAACTCTAAGTTGTTATGGGGTGACAATTCCTGACAAAGATGAGTTATAGCAGAATAAAAAGAGCCAAGGAGCTGGTTCCTGTGTCATTCTGTACAATGATGGATATTCTGAACTAAGTCGTGTTTAAGAGCTGAAGGGAAAGAAAGCACTTGTTTCTTCATCATATTTCTTCTTCTTTTGAAAGTCCCTCCAAATTAAAATTCATGTATAACATGCATGAGGTATGTAGAGCACTGTGCTATGTTGTACTGTATAGAAAATTTTAATTCCCATGTATATTTCTTCCACTAGTATTTGTTGAACTGTTTTTTCTACATTAGCATTTTTTATTTTCGGATTTATTTCAAGCTTCAGATGTTGATGTAAGTATCAAAAAAAGGATTTTCACATATTATTAATACATTATGTTTGTGTTAGTAGAGGGGTTCTTGATACACAAAACAACAGCACACCTACCTTTATCACACATTTTAGAGCTGGCTGAAAGTCCCTTTTTGCTTTACTGTAAACTTATAAAATGCAGTTGAATCTTAATTACTTGAAATTCAATGATGCAAAATCATTCTTTATTTGGAACATATTCTTGTTGCCTGAATACAGCATGGATCTACTAAATCCTTATTTACCTGAAGGTATGAAAATAGATTTAATTCTGAATCTACCGTAAGAAAAATCTAGTCAAACTTGGACTATCAGTCATAAAAATAAACACCTAGTTAGGTTTTTCCCTAACCCTCTGAAGTAAAGTCATGGGACTTTCTTAGGCTAAATCCATACTCTCTCTCCCACCCACCCACTGTTTGATATGCTATTTGAAAAACTAATTGCTCATATTCTGGATGGTTATTTTTGGTGCCACCCACTTTACTTTGCACTTAACATCAAGATGAGGAAGTGGACTTAAAAATTTATTCAGCAGGAGGGAAAAATGTGAGGAAAACTCTTCTAGAGACTTCAGTTTCTTAAAGTAATTTATCTGTCCTTGAACAAACTGACTGTAAGCCCTCACTTGGAAATTACATTACACAGATAGATTACCTCATATCACATGCACCCAGGCTTTTTCTCTGGTATATGTTTGTGTATTGGTTTTTCTTTTTTAATAAAATCCATCACATCTACTTGATTTCAGTAAGTTGTAATAACCCACCTGTGCTGTGAAAGAGATGTAAGGACACAGAGACAAAAAAAATGATCAGGCAGTGTTTTAAGCTACATGCTAGCTCACTTAATTACTATTTATACAAAGAAAAGCATGTTAGTTTGTCACAAAAATCACAGCTTTCTCAAGAAGGACACTATGGTCTTTTATTAGCCTTAAGGAAAAAAGTACACATGAAAGTAAGGGCCACAGTAACAATGTTACCCAAACACAGTACCAGTGTTAGCCAGAAACAACTGCCAATATTTGGTATGCAAACATGGATTTGAATTTTGCAGCACAAGACTATTTCCCATATTAAATAATATTATTTAATAGTATTTAAATAATTATTATTTATGTTTGGGACTGTTTTAGATTTTCCTACTCACCTTCCGTGTAGTGTGATTTGGTATACTGCTCCCTTAGAACTTGTTTAGCACAACTCCCTTAGCAGGAGTAGCTAAATTTGCTGAAATTTTGGACTGCTGGGTGTAACTTTCACCTAGTCAAGGAAGAGTAGCACCCATAGGCAAGCCAGAAAATAAGAAAGCCACATTCATTAGCAGAAGCACAGCCTTCAGAGCAGAAAGGAAATGGCTCATCTAGAGACAGTGGTGACAGGAAGATCCCAAAACACAATATTACAACTGGTCTGAAAGGTCACATGGCAGGTAGGGAATTCAGGTTATAATGGTGGAATTGCCCGGGGCTTTCTTTGTTCAAAGCTGCAGTGTTATTAGTAAAAATAACTTTATAGAAGAATCTGGTTTTGGCTTATTAATTCAACAGAAACTCAGAGCTGAACCCTGTTAAGGTGGCAGGCATGTGTAATTTCCATAACATCTGTAAGCTGGCCATTGATTTTATTTGCCACCTTGCCTGAATTTTAAAGCTCAAGTTAATTTCTAGCTTTCCAACTTACTTAATTGAAACATTCCTAAATGAAAAACTGTGGAGTCAATGAAAGAAAAGAAGTGGGTGGATTTGTGTACTCCTTTTTCTTTTTTTTCTAATTTCACTTTCGTGATATTCTGATGGAAATTCCATCTCTTGGGGATTTGCCTCACAAATATTAGAAAAATAATATACCTTTTTCTTTCCCCTCAAGCTCTCAGGAAATTGGATCAGCAATCCCCAAATAGTTAATAACTTTTTGATATCTCTTTCAATCATTTTTAAAAATCCTCACTTGTCACTGACAGCTTTGCAACTCCTGTCAAAAAGGCAGACTTGACTAATAATTTTTTTTTTTTTTTTTACTCTTTATACAAAGATAATTTTTTCTTTCAATTTCTTTCTCAGTCTGTGTTGAATGAACTTCCAACAGTTGGGTAGAGAACTCCTAGAGATGATTATTTGATTACTTCTTAACCTCTAGCAAAATGTCTTTACAGGTCTTTGTATTTGTATCATCAGTAAGATTATTTTGAGAATATGGAATGAGTGGCATGACAAGAACTCGTGAAACAGAGAAGATTTTTGCTACCTAATGTGCCTAAATCTTGCTTAATCAATGGAAAGCCATGAGCAGCACAATGAACAGTATCATTCTCACAGTATTAAAGTATTATTTTAATATTTACTTATCATCTTTAAAATAGTCATCTAGAATTTTTTTTTAAATTAACTAGTTAACGAGGGAAATCAGGCATACTGAATTTAATTGATTTAATTGGTTTCAAATGTATTTATTTTTATTTGATGACTCATGCTTTAGAGGTGTTTATAAGACAGAAAAGCAGACCCACAGAAGTCTATCATTTTCAGAGGGTTAAGTGTAGATGACATGGACTCTACCTGGTTGATCTGAGAAATGCATCAATGTTGTTCCCTTGCATCCAGAATCACTACAAGGCCAGCCATTATATTGGCAGGCAGACAGATTGGTCTTTTCTTTCTCTGTAGCCATTAACATTTTCAACTATTTTCACCTGTTGTGTCTTCTCTCACAGCAGTGACCTAGTACAGAGTTTACATCATCAGCTCCCTCTTTGAGACTTGTATTTGAAAATTTTGCTATGGTGTTGTTTCTACAAATGCAGGGCCCTGATGGCATAAGTTTTCATTTCAAGTCTAAAATTTTAACTTATATGATTTTAGAGGTTAATGAGTATTGTAAAAAGAAAATGTTACAGATCATTCTTTAGGGGACAAATAAGCAGTCAACCAAACCATGTTTTATACAGAAAATACAAATTGAGCCAGGGTTTGATAGCATTATCTTGCCAAAAGTGAGTTTTCATAGATTTTTTTTTTTCTTCTGGGGAAGAAAGAAAGGAGAGAAAAAACAAAGCAAGGAAGATAAAGATAACATTATTAGTAGCAGTATTATGGCCACTGTAAGTGGTCATGGTGAAAGAATAGAGACCAGAATTATAATTTATAGGAACCAGAAAGGTGGGATTGTAAAGGACATTTGAGGTTGCCTATGGTGAGAGGAAAACTTGAGAAAGAATCAAAATAGAAAAAAAAAAAACATCTAGAGGTGACAAAACCATGACAAACAATATAAAACTGTATGCATAGTCTTTAGAAAATAGTTGGTGGCTGTTACCAAGTCCAGAACTAAACAAGTGGTAGCAATGGACTTGTAAAGAAGGTAGAAAACACTGATCTTAGGCACTTTACATGTGGTGAATCAGAAGAATTTAGCAACAGTCAGAATGTGGGAATGCCCAACTCAATTACTGGCTTGAATAAACCTAGTACAACTGCTGGTGATTGCAGGATTGCAGCCATAATCACAGGTTTCACCATCAGAATTACAGTCTAGAAATTGCTTCTCCAAATTAGTCCTGCATTTATGTGGTCATGTTTGTTTTGGCATGGCAATATGCAAACACTGTACTATACATTGCTTCCTTTAAGTCTTTAACAAATGCATTATTTGTGGTTTTTCTGAAACATTATTCTAGTTAAGTTCAATTCTTTGTTAAACTGCACGTTTCTTTATTAGAAGCATTTCTATCTCTGTAATTTATCCATGCTTTAACTGTGCTACTAGGTTGTAAAAGACAAAGAAATTATCATATTGAGGTATTAGATTTATTAATATTTTCATAGCTCCTGCATTTCATATTGATATTCTCAGAAGGTTAAATTGTTGCAGTTTAGAATTCTTGCTATGTTAAATAATATTTCTTCTTGTTTCATTGTAATTGGCAATAAAAAACTTTGGCCATTCTACTTACAGCTAATGGGCAAAAAAAAGAAAGTTAAAGGTTATATGTTTAGGTTGCAATTTAGAGTTCATCTTTAGTCTAAGTCTAATCTGTACTTAATAAATGGTTCAGATTCAACTAGAATTTTAAAGTATGCATTCAAAACCTGCTAATGTGTTCTTATTTTGTTGGTTGTATTTTTTTTTAGCATCTAAACTGCATATAACAGCTTATTTCCAAGTAGAATAGCTCTCATTTGTTCTGCTTTTCAATATCTCCAAATTTTCTCGTGCCTTCTTCTGCTGAGTTGACCCCCACAAAAGCCAGGGGAGAAGCAGAAATAGCTCATGGAACCAGCAGATGAAATTCAACAAGAGAGAACAAGTGTAGGTGATAGCATTTAGTCAAGGTTTGACCAGTTTTGCTTCAGCTGCAGTGAAAGCATGGCCAGACTGCTCTCACTGTCCTCTTCTTCCTGGTTTCATAGTGAATATTCCTCAGGATCTTCTTTGCCAATAATAAAATATTTTTTAAACTGGGATCTATATGGGCAAGGCATCATTTTGTCAGGGGAGATCTGGTAAAGGAAGTCTGGTTGCATTCAGCATTTTCTAAAGCATTCAAAATTATTTAGGCAGGCATACACTGAGAGTCTGCAAGCTGAGATCATTTATAATGCTGTAACAAGTACCTCAGGAGGCTCCTCTTTTGTGCCATCCAAGCTAAGTGTCTTAACCACAGATATTTTTCTTTTCAAATATGTCATAGTATTAAAGCTTTTCCTGTTAAGGGAGGAAAATGGAACAAAAATATCAGAAAGATGTAGTGAAAAATAATTTAAAAGCACAGTATTTTTCTTTGTTAATAACACCTACACTACTCATAGTTTGTGCCTCAGCAGCCCAGGACTTTGGGTAAGATTTTCAAGAGCATTCATATATTCATGAACTATGACTTAAGCACTAAAAAGTTATGAATCCTAAGAGGTGACTGAAAGGGTCTTTAAGCTATTATTGCTATTTTCAATAATTCTAGAGATGCTGGAATAATTTCATAAACTGGAAGAAATGTAATGCTGCACCAGTATTTAAATGGGATAAACAGGATGAACTGGCTGATGATATTCTATCAGGCTCAACTTAACCCTAAACAAAATAGTAGAGCAGACACATTATATCAAAAAAATAATAAAATACTGTGAATGTCATTCAAACTTGTCTAAACAAGTTCTCCCAGGGAAATATGACTTTTTTTTTAATGAGATTAAAAGTTGAGTTGACAAAGAAAGTAACAACCTGTGTATGTAAGCAAAGCTCAGCCAAAACTTTGGGTATCAAGGACAATTTGATTAAAAGTCTAAAATGCTGCAATTTTAACACAGTGATCACTATATATATTATCCATTAACTAAGTTACAGACGTCAGAGAAATCATCATCAAGCAGGTGTGCTTTTAGTGTGGTCCCATAGGCAATGCTTTCATAATATTTTTTATGAGTTTTTATCAATGACCTGGAAGATAACATAAGAATATCGTTAAGAAAGTTTGCAGCTACCAGGAAGAATTAGAGTCTGGCAAATAATAAAGAGGAAATGTTATTGACAAAGGGCAGTCTCAATTGCCTGATAAGCTATAAGCTTGCAAACAGTATTGCAAACAGCTTGCAAACAGTGTTTTGATTTCAACAAGCAGAGAGAGAGAGAGAGGGAAACTAAAGAAGAAAGGACATAAATGACACCAACAGAAGAGGAGATTACAACACATGGAAATGTAATTCTGGGAAGAACCATTGAGATGGTAATACTCTAAATTGATCTGAGCTTCACAGGAAAGTCTATGTTTTGAAAGGCTAACAAGAACCTTGAATTTAGTAAAAATGAGTTACCAAGCAAGTGTAAAGAGTAAGTAACATTTATGTATTTCTCCCAAAGTAAACTTTACTAGAATACTCAAGTAAATTCCTTTGCTTGCAGTACAAGAAGCATTGATATTTGGAAAGAGTTCAGAGAAGATTTGTGTGAACAATTAGATTATAAGAAAACATGACTCATAGCAAAAAAATCCAGGCACTTTATCTTTTGAAGTTTGAAGGTCTGCTTAGACCTATGTGAGGAAAAAAAATCATAAAAAGTTGTTCTAAAGGTCATGATTTAGCTCCAGTAATATCTAAGTCAAGCTAGCCTGATATCCTGTGTCACAGGTCGAGGTAGTTGACCACACTGGTCCATTTTTGAACATCTAACCTATGAGTCATGCAATACCACTTATTTTAAAGCAAGCAGCATTATAAATTGAATTTGAATAATTTGAAGTAAGGTTATAGATGGTTACAATTTTGAGGCTTTTGTAAGAGATCGTATTTTATAAGGTCTGTCTTGACTGGAGAGGACCTACCAAGCAGGAATGAAAAGTTAAAGATTTTTTAGGCTATAAGAATAAGGAGGCTTAGTTATGGATGGCATATTTTCTTTAAAAAAAAGTGTGTATATATATATATATATATGTCAAAGGACTAATTATTTTTTTAAGAAGCAGAATACCTATGAAAAAGATAGTGTTTTTTCTGATTCTTATTCAAACTTTTTTAAGAGTTATTTCCAACTCTTAATTCTTAGGGATAATGAGGAATGAGGAAAACAGTCCAGTTAGAATATGAAATAAACCACCTCTGTTCCAGATTCCAATCAAATGTGGATGACTATGCGAAAAATTAAATCAGGGCAGATTATGACTAAGTTTACAAAGAACAAATAATTCATATTCTTAGCTCTGCTCCAAAAAAATGGAATAAAAATAACAGTCACAGCTGCTGCCTGAACTACAAACTCAGCTTCATGTAGGTACAGAGACAGCTTCAGAGGGAAATGCAGCACCCCATCTGCAACAAGAGGCAAATGGTTACTCAATTATTGAGCCAGAGAGGATACCTATTGATTTTCAAAATATTTCAGTGCACAAACGGGAACACAGGAGAAAGGAGGATATTACCTTCAACTCTTGCTCAGTTATAGGATGTTTTTAATAACTTGCCTGTCTTAGGGTCTTTGCTTTATGATTAGAAAAGCTAAATTCAGTTATTTCAACTTTCTGACCTGCATAAGTGGAGAGCCAGTCAGAGATGTCTGCAGAAGGAAGTGACATACCAATGAAGAGCTGCTGATGAATCTGGGCTCTTGTTTAGATAGGAAGAGGCAAAAGGAAGAAGTAGCTGATAAACATTCAAACTTTTGAATGTCTTATCCAAGCCTCTCTGGTCTGGAAGCAAGACTGGAAATAACTCAAATAGGATTTCTTGAAGGATTTCCAGAAGCACTTGGTTTTGGCTGGGTCAGTAGTACAGCAAGAATAGACTTCCTGGGATATTTTGGCTTGCTGTTTCACATTTCAGATACAAACAGAACATTTGGGTCTTCTCCTCTCCTCTCCTCTCCTCTCCTCTCCTCTCCTCTCCTCTCCTCTCCTCTCCTCTCCTCTCCTCTCCTCTCCTCTCCTCTCCTCCCTCTCCTCTCCTCTCCTCTCCTCTCTCCTCTCCCTCTCCCTCTCCTCTCTCCTCTCCCTCTCCTCTCCCTCTCCTCCTCTCCTCTCCCTCTCCTCTCCCTCCTCTCCTCTCCCTCTCCCTCTCTCCTCTCCCTCTCCTCTCCTCTCCTCTCCTCTCCTCTCCTCTCCTCTCCTCTCCTCTCCTCTCCTCTCCTCCCTCCTCTCCTCTCCCTGACCACCCTTCTAACTTTTCCAAACAGCTCAGGCTGTGGTTGAGCTAAAGATTAGGACAAAAGCTTTGCTTTGGTTGAAACAGGGTCACCAAATTACCTACAAGCTTTGCCAAAGGCTGCTCCACACTGAAGTCCACAACTCTAAAAGCAAATAGTAACATTTGGAACTGAAAGAAAATGGGAAGCTAATGAATATTATAATTCAGGAAAATATATTTCTCTTTCTCCTTAAAACTATTGTGTATACAGAAGCTCAAATGTGTACACAAGAGCCAGATCCCATCCCCAGCTATGCACACTCTGTTCCCATTGAAGCACAGAAGCCACACACATGCATCTGAGGGCAAAATGGGGACCCAACAGCTGGACCTTTTAGTTTAACCACATTAATTACAGAGCTCAATGACCACTGCATACAACTGGATGTTGGACCACACTGAGCAGATCAGCCTGGTAATGTCATTTTCAGCTCGTGGATGGCAGACAGTGATGTCTGAGGGAGGAGAAACACACTTCTGAACACCTGTCCATTCTCTCCTTGCACACTAGCTCTGGTAGCCACCCTCCTTCACCAAGGACTCATTGTTACATACGTGGCCACACACAAAGCCTGCCTGGCAGACAAAGAACTCACAAACCAAACCCTGTAATCTACTTTGCTGGCAGCACTCAGTGCTATGGATGCTATTGGGATAGTGGTGTTGCTGACTTGGCAAGAGTTTCTTTAGCTGCTTCTGTTAACATTTCAAGATTTGGCTGCCACCAGGCCTTCCCAGCTGCCTTCTTTCACTGGCTTAGTTCAAAGGCTCCAAGTGAATTGAGTGTATATAGACTGGTTCAACTTTGTTCCGCTGTGTGTATACACACACACAATTAGCTGCATTTATTGAGTTGAAAGTGGTCTGTTATTGACAGTGAAGAAAGTAAAAATAAATTTTTAACTTGTGATAATAAAAAAAAAATATTAAACTGATTAAAAAAATAAGTGATATTATTAAATATTGGGCAAAAAGAATGTAGAATAAAATGTGAGACTTAAAATGTGTACATAAGAAGTGTTCTGTATTTCTGGGTGCTGTATGAGGCCTTAGAAATTTTCACCTGAAAAAACATAATGTGCTTTTTTTACAAAGAAGAGAAGCTGACATTATACATTGGATTCTAGCCTCACCTTTGGTGTCTTTGACAAAAAATCTGCATGAAACTCTAGTGGAATTACAGCAGGCTGGATTTTGCTCCTTGTGATTCGTTAACAGCTTGTTTATCTCTTCTTTTATTTTATTGGACAACAACAACAAAAATGTTCATTTTTTGAGGATGTCTCTGCTTAGAAATAGAAAATATTAAAATTATTCTTCCCCAGGAACTTGTACCACTGCACAGCATTGAAAGAGTTATTTTCTAACAGTGCATCATCAATTTTGCTTTGTTTGCCCAATGTTGAATACACATTTGAAAAGTGGAGGACAAGATGAAAATGCCTTCAGAATACAAATAATTAGCTTGGCTCATTTCTTTTTAAAGAGTCAATTCAAAGACAAAACAACTGATTACATTTTACCAACTGGAAATCCTATCCTACAAAGTCATAAGGCTATCAGCATCTGGAGGAATGACACAATATAGGAAAGCATTGCTGTCACAAAAGTGTATTACATCAAGAGACATCAGCAGCTAATAACTGTTTTCAGGGGTAGTTAATTCAATTGTGCACTAGTTGATTTTGATTTCTCTTTTTCCCTGAAACTATTTAACTTACATTTAGATTTTAAATATATTTTTCTACTGCATCAGAGATTTGAAATGTTTTAGATTTATTGACTCTAAGAAATACCCAAATTCCACTACAGGAGCTTCTGTGTCCCCAGGTTGAAAATCTTGCTCTATTTTCTAAATTAAAAGTAAATTATAGTATTATAATGTGCTATGAAATTAAAAAACCCACATACAAAACCAGTTGTATTTCTTTAAGGAATGATGCTGTGGTTTTCACAGCAAGGAACAATTCCCAGTGCAATTAAAGTTACAAAGAAAATAATAAAAGAATGGTGGATGGCTATAAAGTACTTGCAGCTGAGGTATTTCCATTTGCTTGATGTAGACCTCTTATTCCAGATGCTGGCTGAGTTCTCACCCTCAGTCTCTGATCCTTTATGAGTGTGATTCATTAATTCACTTCTGTTCTCTACACCGTTAATGGAATTGTCATCCCTTGAACCTGTCTTTGTGTAACCGAGGCTCTCTATTTTCTGTTTTCTTTTCTTGGTCTCTTAAAATGGTATTCAGCCAGTGATGAGTACACCTAGATTCTCCATCTCTCCACACCTCCTCTACTGTTCTTTACAAAAGGTATTGGTGCTTATTGTTTTGAAAAGACTGTGAAAAGAAAAAAAAGAGGAAAAATGGAACAGAATCTGCTGACCAAATAGATTTCCTAAATCACCTTCCTTTTGATGATTAAATATATTATAAATATAATATAGATTCTTAATAGATATAATATATAATTATAAATATAATACGGATTTTCTTAAATAATGTTTCTTTTAAGGATGTTTTTCTTGTGTATATCACAGCACA
Organism: Muscicapa striata striata; assembly: GCA_030060385.1. Lineage (NCBI taxonomy): Eukaryota > Metazoa > Chordata > Aves > Passeriformes > Muscicapidae > Muscicapa > Muscicapa striata. The sequence goes on along the minus strand of JAREIS010000014.1, from coordinate 1,250,777 downwards.
AATTAACTAAGTGCATATTCCTCAAAATTATATTTTCCATGATAAGGGAACCTTTGTTCTGAGGCTGTAATCTTTAGTATTAAAAACCTGACAATTAAGTAATGTTTGGTCCTTGATATAGGTCTGAAAAAAAATAAAATTAGTTTCTCCTATTTTAGTAAAGCATTTATAAATATTTAAATGATGGCTTGGCTTTCTTTAAAGGAAATTCTATTTTGAAATAATATACACAAATATACTGAATGTACATAGAAACACTGAGAAAATTAATTTTAAAAATAACAACATCAAACTTTTCAATTTTAGTAGAAGATGTCAGGGTAAAAAGAGCAAAATATTTATAGTTAAATTCTTTTTCTTGTCTTTTTTCCTTTCTTTTCTCCACGGAGTATATTTCTGATGCAGCTGTTTCACATTTATAAAAACATCTGCTGTAGTTTGGACAAGTCTGCTGAAGGCATGGCTATGTGTGAGGAGGGCAAAGCCTTGTAGAAATATCCATGTTAGTTTTAAATGTACTACCCTAGAGACTTGGTTCAGAAGAGTTTCTTTAGTGGGATCAAACACTTTGAGAAAAAACACCCATTCCTGTCTTCCAGTAACATTTTAGCTCATTTAGAACTGGTTCTTATAGCTCAGTTATGTACAGCCTACTCAGCCTACTCTGAGTTTACATTTAGTGAGTTTAATGCTTCAACAGACAACTCTTGTAGGATAATGTCTTATGGCTCAGTCCAAGCCTGCTCTGATGAATTTCAGTTCAGAATGTGAGAAGTTTGGACTGTGTCAAATACCTTGATGCAGATGACAGCACATGGCACTTTTAATAGCACAAAAGGGAGGACACTGCCTGTCCTGCAACCTGGTCAAGAAACTGCAGGAGCAGATGGCAAAGAGATTGGCTGTGCTGACTCTCTGCTCTACTCATTCCCTAGCAGTGATAAGTTCATATCATACATACAGTTTTATGATTTCTCTACCTGAACTGCTCCCTTTAACTAGGATTCTACAGCTAGACAGGCACAGGGATTCTCAGTTCAAGATTTTTCATATCATTATTTAAAGAGAGTGAATTTTAATTCAGCTACTGAGTAAGTCAAGAGCAACATAGCCAACCCCTTGATATTTTTGAGCAGTTGCAATGTTCTCACCACCTGCTGGGTCACAAATGCAAGTCTCTGTCTAAGATATATCCACAAGGGTATATAGGTACATTAACTATAAATGTTTACTTCATAAGAAAATGGTATTTTTTTTTATTTTAAGTAATTGTTCTGTGTATCATGCTAACTTTATTCTTAATCTTTATCAACCCACATGCATAAATATTTGATGATCATACTCAAGTATATGATTAAATCTCAGCTCTGTATTGAAGCATACTGATCAATATTTGATTCTCATTCACTGCAGAATTATATAAGGATCCTAAATACACAACATATACAATTCTTATCATGAAAGGATACTATCTACTATCATGAGGCACGCCATGCTTTGGAACACAACTCTCTCTCAATATCAAAAAACAGTGCAAGATTTCAAATTCTATAAAATTGTAAATGGCATTCATCTCAACGAACTGCAGAAGACAGGTACATTTGGGTTACCCAGCTAGATTATTTTTTATTGGAGGGCAAATGGCATTACTAAATCTTACATTTATGATGATATTTTAGTCCTGTTAATCAGGTTGAGATGAGGTGCTTCCTAGGAATAGCTGTTTCTCCTAGCAGTCTGAAAAAGGAGACTGGAATACCATTAGATATAGATTTCTACAACACAGATACCTATACTAGAGACATTTTGGAATCTATCACTGTTGTCTGACTGAAAAGGCACCTTCTCAAACTCAGCCAGAGAGAGCTATACTGGGGTGCTCTTAGGTACATTAGATAGTTAACTTTAATAATCTATTTACCCTGTGATTTACCTCAATTTGCCCAACCTACCTCTTGGTTATATTTTTCCCTATAATAATGCAAATCATATAGTCATATTCTTCTTTCCTCTTTCCTCACATCACTAAAAAAAAAAAAAAAAAAAAAAAAAAGAGAAAAAAAAGCAGTTATATTTCCATATGCAAGAACAAAGCAGAAGAAACTAAATATAATGAATTCTGTGTATCAGACATGTTCTATTAACATATGTAGGATAAATAGGAAGATACAATGATGAATAGATGAATGAACTTCTTGTATCCATTACCCTTCTCTGGTTGTAATATGTTGCTAGTAAAGTGTTAACTTGTGATAAGAATGTCTGCTGCTCCAAGTAGATAGGAGTTGAAAAAGAAAATAAATTCATTTGATTTGCATTCTCAAGGCCAATTGCCAGCCCAAAATGCATTTTGCCTGTAGCCAATGGTATGTTAATAAAGAAACTTAGTCCAAAGACCTTTGCCTGTATCTTTTCCAAGCTGCACTGCTAAACCATTCAGAGCAAAATAAATAGGAGAATAGATCATAAAGGAATTACAGTCCCAAAGGTAGGTGACTGAAGCTCAGATGCTCTTGGCAGCATGACAAATGATGTGCATATGATTAACAAAATGCATGGAAAAGATGCAAAGGATCATGACATATTTTGTTATTGTTTGTTTTTCTTCTATTTTGTTCATTATGTACAAAATTAGAGGTAGAAGCCACAGCCAGAAATCTGCAGTACAACACGAAGTAAAACAGAATGCCTACCCAAATAGCTGGATTAAATAAACTGAGAGCAACACCAGGAGCAGCAACAACACAGAAGAGAGTCTGAATCAGGAGAGAAAAAAACCCAGACCCAACAAACAAACAAACAACAAAACAAAACAAAGAAAACCCTCATCTTTGTACCTTTTCAGGGATGAAAAGTTTGAGAAAATCATAATAAAACAAAAATTATATCATTATTAATCTTTAATTCTCACGTCTGCTTCAAGAAAATTTCTATCAGAAGTCTCTGGAGGAATACTGCACCTTCCCTGGGGATCTGCTGGTTCCCACCTTCACTTGAAGCTCAGCCACCCTTGCTGACACCTTTGTGTCATCATCATCATCACAACCTGCTGGATGAAGTTCTTGGGAAAAAGGAAATTTCTTCCTCAACAACGAACCTGAAATGCATCCTACAAAATTCCTTTCTCTGTTTACAGCAAATGTATATATGAAAGTGGAAAAAATATAAAACATCAGACTCCTGACAAAAAAAAAAAAAAAAAAATTAGTTTGTTAAAAGACATTCTATACCAAAGAAAATTTTAAACAAAAATATTCCACCTGTTCCAATTTACTGTTTTCATATTCACTTAAACCTCTCTTTACGAAAATATTTTGTGCTCTTTAAATACACCCAGCCTTTTCTGTGGGATCTGTGAAGGATTTATTAAGTACCAGAGCCTCATGCAAATTTGTCTATTTCAGTAAGATTTTGTATTTCAATTCCAAGACAATATCTTGGCAGCTTTACTTGTGAGACAATGTCCCCAAAAGCTTCATTTTGCACAAGTGAATTAATAAAAAACACAAACAATATTTTGCCTTGTTCTTCTGAACCCCTGCCATAGAACAGCTTCAAAAGGCATTATTCAGGTGAGCCTGTGGAATAGACATCAGGGTCTACTCCTGATGAATAGACCAAGAACTTCAACTACCTTTCACTATCTGTCCTTCCATTTTGTTTTCTGAGATTCTGTTTTTATTTCAAAGCTTCCCTGTAAGAGCAATATGGCAGATTAAATAGAGACTGAAAACAGTGCAATCATGTTTTTGGGTTTTTTTCTTCCTTTTACATTTTAAAAGATTGGGTTTTATCCATTTTTGTGTTCTTCATTCCCTCAGCTAAACTAGACACCTCTGAAGTTTTGTGTTCCCCTCTGAATTTAAACCCAGTCTGGATGTATATCTATATATCTATATATCTATATCTATATATCTATATATCTATATATCTATATATCTATATATCTATATATCTATATATCTATATATCTATATATCTATATATCTAATCTAGATAGGTATCTATATTATCTATCTCCCTCTCTATATATATGTGAATATTCATATATATAATAGGTTTGTTGGCTCTTTCTACATGACCTTGGACAAATCAGTTTTCTGATTCAGTTTCCTCACTTGCATATTTTTCACTATATCGCTAGCTGAAATTACATCATTTCCAATATGCCTATCACAGAAGTTTAGGAAGCAAACAGAATGGATGAGAGACTGAATCCCTGTGAAAATCCCTTAAAATAGCATTGATGGCTCTTCCAGTTTAGGAAAGGTTGCACTGCTAGTGCTTATGGCATCCCTGCTGTGCATGTAAGGAGGGAAAATTGTTCTCTGGAACTGACAAAACCAAAAGCTATAGATTCACTACATAAACAGATAAAATGTTAAAACTTGTTTCTCCCTTCTCTGTGTTGGTTGCACTTGTAGATTTTGTTTATCAGCTCAGCACTCTCTACACACACACATGCAAAATTCATGTGACTGTTAAAGACTTAGAGGTTAAAACCATAAATAAGCTATAGTCCATCAATAGGTATAATGTGCCCCATCTTTTTCTTTTATCAGCCAAGTGTGAAACACAGGCACAGACATTGAACACTGGTTTAATTGAATCACAGTTGCTTAAGTGCTCTCAGGAGGTGATAAATTAAAAAGTGTTTTATCGATGAAAGAAATGGGTTTTTGCAAGTTGAAGAAGCAATATGGCATGAATCTAGTAATAAATTGTTGGTTATCTACTAACACCAAATTGCTACCAATAAAAATTATCTGTGAGCTTTTTAACAAGGAAGGAACAATAAACAGAAGATTCCAGCTCAGACATTACTTTGTTTTCCTCTTTTTGGTCAAATTAATGTCAAGTTAAATGGAGAGCTGATCAAATTATTTCAGGAAGGCAATTATTTCAGTTAATCTGATTTTTTTTTCCACTGAATAAATGTTCCCCAAGGAATGCTGATTAGATGATTTTATGGCTGTTTTCCAAATTTTGAAACTATTCTGACCTTTTCTGCAAATTTCTTTTTCTGAAAAGTTCTTATTAATTTTTAAAATACTTTGCTTTCCCAATTCATATTCTACTGGTTATGTAAAGTCCCCAAATAGGGCTTACCTGCAAACATCTTTTTTATATTTTAATACAAGTTGGGTTTTTTTTTCCTTAGAAGTTATTAGGTAAAATGCTGACTTATCTAAAGAAAGTTGATTTTAGCAAGGAAAAGAAGCCATATTGCATGTATTGGAAGTAACTAAAAATGCAATGGAATAAAACAGAAAAGACATTTAAAAATAAGTAAAAATAATGCTATCAAGTAAATATTTAAAATATTCCCCAATTATGATCTCTGCCTTTTCCTCCTGTACCATTGGGACACAACTGGGACACAACTAACTTTATTTATAGTAGTTTGAATAAAGCAATATGTTTTGGATTAGTGACAGGAACAGTGTTGGTAACACATTGATGATTCAGCTATTGCTGAGCAGTGCTTTCACATCATCTTGGCCTTTTCTGCATCAGTGCTGGGGGTCCACAAGGAATTGGGAGGGGCCAAAGCTAGGACAGCCTCCCTTTTTTTCCCCCTCAAGATCTTTCATAATACTCTCCTTCCCTTTTCTCATTTTACATGTCTTCACCATGGAAAAAAAGTTCATAGCCACAGCTTTAATAAAAATTATGTGTAATCATATACTTTCTTCAGAGGCCTCTTGAATAAGTGGAAACACACAAACGCCCTAAACTCCAAACTGATAGATGCTTAAAGGTATTCCTCTTTCTTCCTTGCTGCACAAGGAGACTGATGATGTTATAGCTCCTAAAGGGGATGAGGTTGGGAATTCATACAAAGACCTAAAATGCACTTTCAAGATGACAGTACTTGTTTTGCATCACAGAGTCATCAGAGCCATCTACTTGAGGTACCAATACCTGGCTCTAGATCAAATGGCACAGTGTGTACACATTGCTCAGGACAAGTTCTGCTGCAAAACCTTGGCAAAGCTCTTCCAAATAGCCTGGGTCACCTCCAGGCTCTGTTTGGCACCCCTGTGAAATCATTAGATCTGAAGAATCTCCTTCCTTCCTTCCTTCCTTCCTTCCTTCCTTCCTTCCTTCCTTCCTTCCTTCCTTCCTTCCTTCCTTCCTTCCTTCCTTCCTTCCTTCCTTCCTTCCTTCCTTCCTTCCTTCCTTCCTTCCTTCCTTCCTTCCTTCCTTCCTTCCTTCCTTCCTTCCTTCCTTCCTTCCTTCCTTCCTTCCTTCCTTCCTTCCTTCCTTCCTTCCTTCCTTCCTTCCTTCCTTCCTTCCTTCCTTCCTTCCTTCCTTCCTTCCTTCCTTCCTTCCTTCCTTCCTTCCTTCCTTCCTTCCTTCCTTCCTTCCTTCCTTCCTTCCTTCCTTTCCCTGATTTGAAGGCATGTGAGCAGGCTCTGCAGGGGGACCACTGGGAACAGACTCAAACACAGGTAGTTCTGTGTCCCCAAAAGCACATCTGGATTTAATCACAAAAGGATCTGTTTGATTCACTCCAAAATAAAGAAAAGACCTGAACAGGGAAACACAGATGTTAAGACAATAAAGATATTCCCATCTTTCTGCAGAGTCCCAGTCAGGAAATCCCATTTTGCTGTGCAAGTTTATGGATATAAAGAGTGAACCTTTCTGATATAAGAAAGACAGTTCTTTGATGTATCATAATATTAGATATTTCTGACTCATCAAGCAAAATGGTAAAGACATTTGGATATTCCTGAAAACTTAAGGATATTGCTTTGGAAGTCCCTTGAAATTTCACTAAAGGAAACTAAAATTGAAACATTCAAGCTTAGAAAAAATAAAACAAAAGTTTTGTTTTTTTCAGTCTTCAGCTATTTAATAAGGTCAAAATTTTTTTCAGTATTTTTTAAACATGAAACAATATTTTTGTTGGAAAAAAATCGTTAATCTATTTTTCTATTCTGTATATTAAGAAACACAATATCTTTTATTTCTTTATCTTGCTGGTTTTATAAAGTTATAAGAGTTTCACAGCACCAAAATATAATTCTCCCATTCAAACTTACAAAATAAATATCTTTCTGGTGGATCATTTTATAATAAAACAGTAAATTGAATACAATACTCCTTGATGTTCTACAGCCTCACCTCTCGGGATTCAGAATAAGACTGTATGTATTAGGTCTTTGGGGAGTGTGTGATAAAAATTGTGCCTGTTTTCACATTTGTGTGCTTAAACAAAATCTTTGCAGTTCCACCCAGCTTAATAATGAAATCCTGGCTGTAAGAACCTCATACACAAACAGATTTCTGAATGGGTGTCAGTGATGAAGTAGTCTCTCCATCATGTGAGAAGAGCCACAGGAGTGATTCTGGCTAACCAAGACGTTTCCCCAGGTCTGTGCCATGAGTACATTTTCCTTCCATTAGAGAAACACAGACACTTCCAAAGGGCTGCCTAGGCCATGGGCTGAGCCAGACTCTGCCAGGCATGGGTGAGTATGGTGCACTTAAAGCACTCTTGCCAAGCCTTTCAGGAATGACAGGATGCATTAAAAAGGCAAAATATTTACATTTTCTCTTTTAATTTGTGTATTTTCTTATATTTTTAGGTGGTTTTACGATCATCTGGTGAAGGGTTCGAACAACTTTTTCCATTAAGGAAGTATTAATGGGGGACTAAACAATCTGTTTTGAGAAAACTAATTCCCTTTGGATAATGTTGGCTGCATGAAAGGGCAAAACCCTTTAGCAAATACACAAAATCAAAAGTCAAACCAAAAGCAAAGGTAAAAGTAAGCACATTTTGAGTTAATGCAGATTTATTTTGCAGCTGCAAAGTCACCTGTCTGATTTGTGAAACCATGAGGCGTGTGAAGAATCACTGGAAAAAAAGAAGCATTGGGTGCCCAAAGCCGGTCTTGAGGGGTGAAATAAGTTGGAACTGAAGAACACTGCAGGCAACTGTGAAGCTCTCTCTGCTTCCCAGAGGAATGACCCTTTTAAAGAATAACCTGCTTTTCCTGCTTGGCCTTTGCCCCATGTCAGGACAGACAGAAACAGAGACATTTCAGAAATGCCTAAGCATAGCAGCATGGTAGCCATTCCCACAGGAAGCTTATAATTCAAGCAACTATAAACTCAGAGGAAAGGCCATATTTCCTTCATGGTGCATCTCAGTTGAAAGCAAAACAGAGATAAACAAAATAACCAAGACCACTAAGTTCTGAAGGGAGCTGCACAAATGTTGAACATGGGAGCAGTCTAAATATTACTTCATTTGTTTAGCTAGTTGTGTTAGTTTCATGAACTCAGGAAAGTTGAGGCCTTGCTTTTTTGCTGTCACTACCTTTTGTATATTAAATGTCAGGTTTAAACCTAGAATGATAAATTGGTACAGTGTAGTTAAAACCATTCAAGTGCTTTAAACAACTAACAGTGTTATTAGAATGGAGATCAGGCCCACTAAAGTGTCAGAATATGTTCTTGCTTTTCATTGAAATTCAGGTTTCTGAGAAGTGAGTGACACAATTTGAATTTTGATCAAATTTATTTATTTCCATTAGTTGTAAATGCCAATTAATTGCTTGCTGCATTAATGAGAGTTCATTTTAACAGAAACATCCAAACCCAGTGTTCCCTTCCACTGTCACCAGCCCCTTCAGTCATGCTGTTCTTGACTACTAGAACACTAATAAAATCCTAATTTAAATAGGAATATTACCACTGACTTCAAACAAGGCCAACTTGCACCTAGTGTAACTCGCCCTGTTTTAGAACAAGACAGAACCTTCTTGGGCTTCTGCTCAACAGAAATTGATTTCTTCCTTCCTGGAGCTACATTAGTTAACATTTAACTCCAAGTTTTTAATAAAGCTAATTTTTCAGATGATTGCCATTGTTGATTTAAAGTGATTCTTCATTTGATTTAAAAATTTAGAGAAAAGAGATGCCCAAAATGTTAAGGAAAAGACATGTGATATTGAAAGAAAAGCACAGAAATTTGGCTTCCCCAGATGAGGGAGGCAGTGAAGGAATATGCTTGGTCTTTATGAAAACATTGGAATCTACATATTGGATACTGTTCCATCCACTTTCAGTAACAGAAAGCTGTTATTCCAAAGAGCAAATATCTTCCTGGGCTGAAAATCAGAAAGAGACTCCTACATTTGTGAAAAAGCTGATTTTAGCAGACCTTTCTAAGTGGATTGAAGGAGCAAACACAGATGGCTTTTAAAAAGGAATACTTTCTGTAATAATTTTCTTGTCTTAGTATTGTCAAAATAGACCCAGCTCCATTTCTATGATAAGCATTTAAAGTCAACAGAAAAGGGTATAATGTTAATGAGCTCAGTTTCATCATCAGATGCAATGAATTACAATTAAATATCTGAGGTTTTTTTTATTTGCAGCTTCTATAAACCTGATTGGGGCTTTCTGAAGTCAGCTGAACTGTACTTTTTGCTCATTTCAAGTGAATAACAAAGGTTGTTATAGCACAAGATTTACTGACCTATCCCTATCTGACCAGAAATTAAGCTTTTAATTTGATCTGTTTTCTGAGGTTGTCAGCAGAGTTGTGGGCAGCCTTGAACAGCAGTGCACCTCCTTCTCAGATGGGTTTCCAAGACATAGGGAGAATCATCTCATGAGATGCTTATCACATAGCCCCTGAGGAAGCCCAAACAGTTACCAGAGGCTACAGGCCCAGCCTTCCATCAGCTAAAAGGAATCAGGAAGAACCCAAGCCCTAATAACTACCACCTGTATCTGCTTGTATGAGAGAAAACTTCCTTTGAAGACTGCCTGTACAGAAGGGGCTTTTCATGGTGCACCTGAAGATGTGAATTATCTTTCAGGTGTGTGGTTTGAGTGGTGCTAATACAAGACAGTGGAAGTATTTTTGTAGTGATCTCTGGCAGAAGAGATATTTAAATTTTTTCAGAGTAGCTCATACTGTGAAGAGCACATCCTCTTTGTGGCAACTGTTCAATTTTCTCTTTCCTCCCAACCCAACCAGCCTACAGACACAGCTGCAGGGTTCTGAGCCAGTCAGAAGTCAGAACCTTTCAGCTGATTTGTTTGGACTTTCTCGGAGTTTTTAGGCATTCCTCCCAGTCCATGCATATCTCTATGTTCCACTCCTTATATCCCTCCACACCACACTTCTCCCTAGTCACTGTCTTTTCCTGCATTTGCTCCCCTCCACATCTATTGAGTCCTTTCACCCCAAGCTCCTGATAAAACCATACAAGCTACCTCACAACACCACAACACCACATCTTTGGTCTAGCCCTTGCCTTCTCTGTGAAAGCCTGAGGTCCAAGGCAGGAGTGTCACCAAGTGGGAGCCAGTCTTGTGTGCCTTCTCATCACTGACATAAAAGAAGGATCAGGAAGCAGTAACAAGGAATCACCACATACATTATCACTTAATGGAAATTACATTATTTTGGGTCACCTTTTGGATCAACTGGTTTTAAATTATATGGGACCTAGAGGTATGCTACTTTGCAACAGGCAGGGTAATAATAATTTTTAACAGTAATCAGCCAATTTTGAAGTCTGTTGAGAATACAATTATAAATTTTCCATGAAATCAAATACTTTGATGAATGAGAGGACTTAGGTTTAAATATGCTCTTTTTTTTGGAAAATGCTGGTATAAACTAACAACCATAAACCAGAAAAAAAAATAGAATACTCACTGGCTAGTCTTCCAAGTAAGCTATCTGATTCATTCCACAAATTCTAAATTCTAATATCTTTTCTGTTAAAAATTGTGTTGCATTTAGTGGTGGACTATATTTAAAATATAAGAAGTGAGAACACCTTATACCTACTACATTACTAGATTTAGAAATGTGCATCTTTCCAAGCAGCTAAAGACAGATAGTTCATTAAGACTTTGACAAGGGCAGATACTCATTTTTACATTTTAAAACACATGATTTTAAAGTCTCTAACAATGAGAATAAATATTCTTTATACACTAGTTTTGTGTGCAGCTTGATGTTCATCACTGTGTGCTCTACAAATATTATTATGTATTGTAAGTTTGATTTCTGTTCTAAATCATGTTTCTGTAGTGATGATTGAAATAATAGCTAAGAAAGAAGTTTCTAGAGTGAGCTTACTATTTAGTTTTTAAGCAAATAGATTTCTTACCACTCATTGTAAGAAGAGGCGAGATTTCTAAAATCAGTGTTCCCAAAATTTCTGTGTGGCTTTCCTCCCAGGGTAGTTCAGCAGAAACAGCTCACCAAATTTTAAGATTCCTTCAAATGTTTTGGTCTGAGCTATTGTGTAACAACTCCTGAGTAGTCTTATCCTCATGTATTCAAAAGAAACAGACAGAAAATTCTTATTTTGGGGAAAGGATAGTCCAGGTCCTTGCTCAGCATGTGTTCAGATGACAAGCAAGTTCTCACCAGGGAGGCAGAATAATTGGCACAGCCAGGAGGCTGAATGGGGGCTGCCTTGTCAGCATGGACCATTCAGTAGGACTAGCCATATTCCTAAACATATCCAAACATCTTGTTCCTTGGCACTCACCACACAAGGAAACAGGAAATCAAAAGGTCTTGGGACAACACGTTCCCCTCCCTGCCCACTGCTGTGAACACAGCGTTCCAGATCACCACGGAATTCTCTTGAAGAGCAGATTGGCTCAGCCCTCTCAGAAGCAAAAACTCACTGTGGGTACCTGAAATAGCTCTTTTATCATTAGCTGAGGGGCTGCTTGTCATGGTTTACCAGGCCCAGCTCCTACCTTCAGCTGTCACAGCCTCCTTGCTCCAATTTGCAGGCACACACTCTCTCTCGAAAACTTTGTTAGCAAGATCATTTTGAGTTTAATGACAGGATTTCTTTTTCTAATTTGCTTCAAGTGGCTGAATTAAATAATGGAAGTGGTGAACCACCTAGAGGACTCCCCAGAAAGAATATGTACAGGCAACCTCTACATCCCACCCTCTAGGCACACACATGCACACAAGCACACACACACACACACCCTACACACACCTGCATGCATTATTTGTGACTGTCTTTCCACCTGTGCTGACATGGATGAGAATTTACAACTGCTTCGAAAAAGTTACAAGCAGTACCTCAGAAATTCCACATTTTACTGAGCTGTGTTATTGTGGCACATTTGTCAGGCAGCCAGATGCTATGTCAGCCCTGCAATTGATTTACAGCAACATCTGTAAGAATATTTGAGGAGAGGGGGAAACTAATGTCCACTTTCTATTCCAGCATTCCAAAGAAACTAATGGTCATAGGGCATTCGCAAACAGAAAACACAGAAATAAACAGCATGTTTGCAAGGTTATGTGCTCAATGTTAGAAAAAGGAAGGGGAAAAAAAAATAAATAAATGCAATACTTTTCAGACAGGAAAATAACGACAGCCTTTTCAGGCATGTCTCAACTTAGCCATATAAAACACCTGGCCTTAAAAAAAGCAGACCCCTTATTTTTTCTTTCCTACAAATATATGAAGTTTGAGCAGGAAGCCCACATAAACTTAAAACTCCTTTGTGAGAGACCTCATTAAAAAAAAAAAAAAAAAAAAGGGGGAAGAAAAATCCCAATAAACTTATTAAATAGTTACTTTGTAATTGCTATGAACTATATGAGCAAATTCCTATTTTTCCATTTAAGAATGTTTTGTGACGAGAAAAGAGGTCCAAAACTACTGAACAGCTGTAAAGCTTTGGGTGAAGGAAAGAGGTAGGAATGCCTTTCCCAGACCTCTCTCCTCAGCCTCTGCACCTCATCAATGACCAGACATTACAGAATCAAAGACATTTCCCTAGCTGCCTTGTCTAGATAACTATCTGATGCAGCCTTTTCTTTGCAGTTCAGTTTAGCAGAAGAGATCATTTGGGCATTGCTTGCTCAGCTCCTGGATCTGAGGTGCTGTTTGAGATCTGCTGGATCCAGGCACCCCCAGGGTAGGAGCAAGGCTGCCACTGTGGCTCCCCTGCCAACAGGACACACAGCAGTGCTGAGGGGTCACTCAGGGCTTGCCAGAATCCACCTTGGAACCAGCCTCCCACAGCTCTCAAAGCACACAGGGAGCAGAACATTCCTAATCACACAGAAAAATATCAAGCCTGACTCTTTATGATTATAGAAACTTGTTGAGTCAGTACTTTCAAGAAGAAATCAAGGAGAGAAACATGCTCTGGTAGGAAGGAGAATCAATCCACAAGGACCTGCCAAACTCAGATCAAACAGATTAGGGAAGGGGGATGTGCAGCAGGGAAAGAACAAGCAACAGTTTTGCACACTCCAGCTGTGTGCCTGGTCTGTGTTGCCCTGATAACCCAAGGGGCACTTAATATTCCAGATCTGAACAGAAAAGGCAGAATTCAAAAAACAAAAATGAAAATAATTTTGAGACAAGTAATTTCAAAGTGAAAAATCAAAAAACCTCTATTTTTTCACCCTTTTTTTTCATGTTCTGATTTAAGCCACTTAGTAAAACAAGTTCAGTGACTCAGTGTCACAGAGTTGCTTTTTGATTTAATCTTCTTTTTTTTTTTTTTTCCCAAAAACCCATACCTTGAATGTAAATGCTATTTCAGACAAAACTGCTAGAGTGTGCTGGTAGGTGAAATAACACAGTTGTTATAAGCTACAGAACAATAAACAAACACACTTTTAAAATAAGGCACTTAAGAACCTCAGTTTATTTTAAAGGATAATTTTATTCATTAAGTTAATGCAGCTTTCTGATTAGTCATATTTTCCATCATCACTGCCATTTTACTACTTTACCTACTGTGTGGTCACATTTATGTGAAATTTAATTCATTCTAAGAACATTTTTACACATGGGTTTTTGTGCCCTTGCCAAAATCTGAGAGCAGATTAACTTTCCCCTGCTAAAAGCAAAAGCACCCCTTACACTTTCCATTCTTTAGCTTACATGGAAGGCTGTGTAAGCTAATTACAATGGAGGCCATGTTTCCCCTTTCCTGAGGGAAGGTTAATAGAGAAAGAACTTTACACTAATAAAGAATCTGATCACTCTGTGGCAGAGGCCAGGCTACAGGCAGCTGGCTGCTGTAGCACTGATGCTTTCTTAATGCTGCTGGTGTACAGACCCGCAGCAGGTAGCAGTACAAATAGAGTTTATTTTAAGCCAGGAGAGTGGCTAGTTTCAGTTATGAGTTGGCTTAATTATATATGTCTTCTACCACTTACTCAAACAGCAGCTTCTTCATTGCTGTGCTAATCAGCCACAGCTATTAAAAAACATAGAACAAAAGATTCATTTGGAGATGTGTTAAAAATTACGTGGTACCAGTGAATCAAGTATTCTTTTGTGTGAGCTCTCTGGCTAGTCAGTAGACTGCAAAATTCTTCTGCATGCAGTTAGGCACACATCATGAGGGACGTCCATATGCCAAATGAAGTACCAAGTCTTTCTGTTTACATTTTAGAGTCTAGAATCACAAAGACATTGAAAAGCAGTTCCAAAAACTCCAACGCACTTTGTCCTGCAGAAAATGCACACCTTCCACATTCAACGACCAATAAAGTGGCAGCTTTAACTCCTTGATAAACCTACAGAATTATGAGGAGTAAATGTTAAAATTTGCACAAGTTACTCCCTTGGAACAAGAGAGCTATTCAAAACTCCTCCACGGAAGAGAATTACAGCCCTCCTTCCCTGAATTCCCTTTAAGGTACCTCTGCCTTACAGTAGCTCTGACTACTCCCCTAACATTTAGCACGCCAGCCCAGGACAGAACTAGATATGTCTGTCTAGTGCTGGCACATCTATGAAAACCAGGATGAAAGTAGTCCACCATTTGTTGATAACAGAGGCTGAATGGAGCCCTGAATTCTCCATGTCACAGCATAACAAAATGCAAGCATATTGCAAACACTTTGCAAGCAACCAAAGGACATCAATGTCTATTTCTCCATGGCAGTACTTTTTCAGTGATTTCTAAAGTAAGTAGGCTGAACATCAGGAATAGTACCAAAGGTCGCTTCTTCTGGATAGGAACTGGATAGGAACTAATGTGGTTTTGCATCATTTTGCCATAAAAGAATCTGAAGCCTCACTGTCCAAAAAGATGTTATTTCACACACCTCTGTAATCAATACCTGAATTTTGATAATCCAGCAGCAGACCCAAATCATAAGCTTTTGCATGCACATGTACAAAGGAAGTGCTGAAAATCAAGTAGGTCACATATTGCCATGGCAAATGAGAGTGTCTTTAGACAATGTTGCATACCAGTCTTTCAAAGTAGAGGCCTACAAAATCCCAAAGTCTGTTTTATATCCAGGGGGTTTTACTACCTCTGTCAAGTAAGTTAGATCTTAATTTCCAATGCCATATTTGAAATTCATATGCCTTAAAACAGGCCACCATTAATTTCAGAACAGACTACATATGTGTACTCAGACTGCCAACTCCTGCACTGAAATTGCTGGTTAACAGCCCACAGTCAACAGCCAAACTGAATAGAAGAACACCAATGCCCTGGTTGATGGCTGAGGTCCAGGGTTCATGCACAAGTGCTATTCAGTAGTCCCTAATCTAGAAAAATTTATGGTTCTGTTCCCTGTTGTGTGGGGAAAAAATGTTCTGAAGTCATTTAGTCAAAGCCTAAATTTGTTTTACAAGCAGTGAATTTGGAATTGCTACTGACTTCACCCTCAGGTCCTGCTGTCCCATGGCATTTTTGAGTCACATTGATCACACGCATTCTGACACAGTGGACCCCACAGACCACATGACTCTGGGAAACTATGCACTGCACCAGCAATATTCAGTCTTGAACCCAAACACAGAAAAACAAACAGATCTTGTTTCTTGTCTACCAGAAAAGGAGATTTTAGATGCAGTTAAGAGGCAATTCTCCAGATGATGTGCCCTTTGGTGCATTGCTGCTTTTAGCACTTGAAAGCATAGAGGGTGAGTGGAATTAAATAATAATTTTTAAAAAGCATTGTACTTGTAAAGTACAAAAATGCTCTTTATTATGCTTATAACACTGTATTATAAATATTTTATCCCTGTCTCCTGAATTATGCATTATCTGAACACTCAATACCAAGTTCTTCCTAAAGCTCTGGCTAGAGTCTCTGAAACAGTTCCCCTCCTCTCTTCCAGCACACAACTGCTGCTGACTTACTGCCTGCAATTGCACTGTGCTCTGTAAACTGAGTCCATTTGTCCCAGCCTGTCACCACAGTAACAGGGCAAGCAGAGAAACTGGAAACTGAGGAGTGTAGGTTACCAGAGAGGGTCCCCTAAGGACATGGGAGCAGTACTGAGCTGTGAGAAAAAATGCAGCACAGGAAACAGGAGAGGCAACCTGTGCCTTTCAGTAAGAGGTTGGTGTGTCCACCTATTTCAGGGGAACAACTGATCCTTTAATACTTAAGCACAACAACCAGGAGAAGAACCTTTCGCCACACATTAGTGAGCCAAGACGTTGCTTTTATTCCATCCTGTAACACTTCCCTGAAATATAAAACAACAAAGTTCTTAATTGGAGTAAAATTATATGCACACAAACTTCATCTTGTTATACGTCTATTTTTACCTTTACTAAACAGGCTCAGGTTCCCCTCTCTCCCTACTTTCTTAATTAAATAATTCCACAAGACTTGTAAACTAACATCCAACCAGTCAAAACACATTCTCTATGACAAAGCAATACACTAAGTGAGCAAAAAAGAAGACTCCACTGAGAAAGTATAATTCTGAGATGTGTCATATCCACAAAAAGGAATCTTGAAAGTAGCTAATACAATTTCTCCTTATGTTTATATTCAAGAATGAACACAATCCCCAATTATAGTCCTGGTTTGTAAGGCTGGCAGAACACAAATGTTTGCAGTGCAAAGCTAAGTCTTAGTTTTAAGCTTCTTTGAAGCAGCTCAAGGAATAAGGCTTATGTGTTCAAGAGATGCCCGAGACTGAAGTAAGAAATGTTTGGTGACACTAATGAGTCCTCGGTTGGAAAAAGCTTTGCACCTAACACTTTGCCCTTTTTCAAGATCCCCTAAAGTTAAGAATTCTAAATTAAAGCATTTGCTGCTGAAATACAGTAGTACTCCATAAGGCTGTGACTGAAATTTTAACACTCTTCAGTATGCATGTATCCCTAGTGTCATCTCCTACACACCATTTAGGTTACTCATTTAGGAAATGCTTGCATCAGAGAGATTGTGGTAAATGAGTAACTCCATTTATCTAAAACTATTTAGGGCTTGCAGAAACTATACCTCAGCAATTGCTTCTGTGAGTTCAACAGGCAAAACATTTTGTTGTGTAAAGCATAAAGTGGATACTGCCCCTAAAGAACATTCTACAAGTTTTAAAGTGAGCCCATGGCAAGATTCCAGCTGCTGCTGGTCATAAAAAACTGCAAAATGTCTGTTTTGTCATTCAGCAACACAACACTTGTTTCTCATTCTAATTCTTGAGATGCCGTGTAAGCTTTACTCAGGGTTGGCTGCAATTCATTTCCCCATCACATCAACTTACAATTTAGCTTTCAGCTGGGTAAATATTCAACTATCGTCTCAATAACATCTGCACCTTAAAGGGGAGAAGAGGGGAAAAAAGAAGAAAAAAGAGAGAAGGCAAGCAAACTTCCAAGCCTTTAAAACAGGTGTTTAGTTACATCATTGATTTAAAAAGAACTACTAAGATATTGAAACTATCTTGCACTTTACAGATAAGACACTGTATTTAAGCACAATTCACTTATAAAACACAAAGGCTATCAGAAAAGAGGACTTGGGAGCTTTCATTTCCATTTCTGGGCATTTAAGGCATCAACTAAAATTTTAAGTCATTCCTATGTCTAGATTGCTAAATTCAACTTGATGAAAAGCATTTAAAATTCAGTCATTGACCCTAAACATTTATTTAGGTACAGACATCCAAGCCTTTGGAAGATTAGTATCTAAGCGGGGGAGATGAAAAAAGAATGACATTGCAACTGTTCTCAACCTTCACCCACTACAGAATTGAAAGCTTGTTTTTCATCATGGACCTTTAACATGGAGTTCTTAAGGATAAACACTAAATCTGGAGTTACTGTTTTTAACTTTAGTATTTTTTAATATGTCAAAAAAACAATGTCTTGTTATAAACAGGAGCTGTCACAGGCCCCAGCTTCCCTCTTCCTAAAAACAGGGTCACTAGGGAAGGGGGTTTGGAGGGAGAAAAAGGAGAGCTATTGAGTGAATCAAATTTTAGGTTTCTTGCCTTATTGACCTACAGGTTTGTGCTTAACTGAGGAAAAATTAATCTCTTTCAAATGCACTTAATTATAATCAAATACCCGTACCAATGTCTGTCACCACATCAGCACATCTGGCAGCAATGAAGACAAATTAACAATAAGTCAAAAATCTGGCAATATGATCAACTAAAGCATGCAAAATCCATTCTGTACGCTCAGACCACCAGTGACTAAGGATGGATTAACTTCCTGTCTCTAATACTAGGGCCTAAATTAAAGGGAAATTGCATTGCAATCTGGGTACCAGGTTTCTGGCTGCAGACAACTAAAAGCCCTTAGTTCAGCTACACCAGGCAACAAAATCTTTGCTCTCGCTTTAGCCCAGATGCCTGTGATGGCCTATTCCAACAGCTGCTTTTAATTTAGTTTAAAAGAAGCCATTTGGCAACCATGTTAAGTTTGCACCTTCAAAGCAGGCAGATTTGAAAAGCCAATGTCCTGTAGAATTAACTATTTTGAAGTCACACTGTTTTAGTGCAGTGATGACAAGAGGATTCACAGCTTTTTAAACAACAGGTATCTGTACATGGAAACACAAAATGAAGACCGTTTTCACTCAGTTTTAACTACTGTTTTATAGTAAGCAATCCTCTTTCTCTGTATAGTTTAAGATAACAGGTTCATTACTACAAATATAATCCAACAAGATCGACAATTGCTCAACTTGACTGAGCAATTAAATAAAGCACAGATCTCATCTCTAACTAGAGAAGGGCAGCCAAGTGAGGAACAGAAGCATGACTTAAACCAAAGAAAACATTATCTTGTTCTTGGATTACCTCCTAATGTTGAGCAGGGAGTGGCTGCAGAAGCAAAAAAGAGGGAGAAAGGGTATGGGAAAGCAAAGACTCAGGCACGTACTCTGTATTTGGCAAACATTTGACACTAATCCACTCAGAGAAGACCCAGGTTACCAGGCAGATATCCAGTGCCTTTTTTTCTTCTTTTACTAAATAGCTCGATATGAATTTGTGCATCTACTGTGTATATCCCTCCACCAGATGCAGGCACACTAACAAAGGCACAGGCAAACTGCTGGTACCACAGCCTCATGGGCATGAAAACTGAGAGCGTGTGTGTGCACACCTGATGGGGCATTCACAAACTGGAGGATTTACAGGCTTGCTTTGGTTCAAATAGCCACAACCCACCTTCCAGTAGCCATGGCAGGACCACACACTCACTCCTTGAAGACAAACATATTTTACACAGTGAATTTAAAGGTACAAGCTTAAGTCAAAGGTGCAAGCATGCCTCATAAAGAACCTACATTTGCAACACTGTCTACAAACTCAATTCACACTTTTCATTCTTTATACACTAATGTGGGTCACAGACCACATGGCAGCATATTTTATTAAAGTAATGTGCAAATAAGATGCATGATACCTGCAAACAGCATGGAGTTTCCACTTGTAAAAAGGTACAAGTAACAGTACAAAATTAGAATGCTTACTACTCATTTCAAGAAAATGAAGTCTGACAGAAATACATATGCTGTATTATTTACATAATTAATTTACAAAACATATTATTTGCATAAAAAAGGCTATAAAATAATTACAAATATAGCTTTTTAATAAGGATTTTTCCCCTGTACAACCAATGTAGACCATCTTGGAAATTATGCTTTATTGGAAAAAAATATATTTTTTTCTTCTGATTTCAGAGCATCATGTGGTTTCTTTCTTCCCTTCTTCTCCTTATTCCCTTTTTAAATAAAGTTCCATATTGAGGTAGTAGTATGTCAAATTATTTCCTTGGTTCCAGAAATCATTAAGTCCAAAAGGAGCTATGTATCTGAATCACAGGATTGGAAAGTGGAAGTCCTAAAGTTTTCAAATGACTGTTTGCAAGTATAAAAGTTATTTTCTCCTCTAGAAACTGTCCCTTCCCTTCTGTCTTCATCTGCCTCTGCATCAAAGTCCTGTGAGACATGATGATTATTATGGGAGGTTTTTGGTTGGCAATTTGCTGGCTGTCTACAGCTTGAAAGAGAGTCCAGCTGAGGCCTCCATAAAGGCTTTCCAAATGTTCCTGAAAGACAGTAAAAGAGTGAGTACAGAAATACTGATGCTAAAAGCTTTGTGTCTCACCCTAGTGTACATAAGTGACACTGAAATGCAAGCCAAGGATTGACAAAGTTCACCAAAGTGAGATTTTACTTAAATGTTCCTTTATCATTTAAAAGCAAACATCCATGTGATCACAAGCATAAGGCAAGATTCTGCCACCAGAGACATTAAAAAATTTCCCAGTAGATATACAGCCACACACAACTTAATTTCTTTTCTTTTCATGACTACTTCCATACACATTTTTTTTGGGGGGGGAGGCTGCTGAGAGGGGAGGTAGCAACACAGACCAAACTAAATCACAAGACACTTTCTAATGCAAAAGTCACTCACTGTTTTGTTCTTCAATAACTGAATGGCATGTGCAATCTGCCATGCAGTTCAGAAAAAATAAAACAGGAATTTAAAAAAAAACATAACCCCACAACCTCTATCAGGTTATACAACACTGTCCCACAGTGCAATCTCAATGCTAATGCAATCTTTTTCTGGCTAGCATGTCCCATTAATAATAAGATGGGAGATCTATAAAGATGCAGAGAGCCACATGCTCCACTTGCCACTGATCATCCAGCCACTTGTGGGCAAAAAGAACAGTAGCAACCCAAAGAGAATTACACATTTCAGTTCAATTGTTATTCTGCATTTACTAGTCAGAAAACAATCAGTGTGTGTCACTCTTCACCACTGGGAAGCTGTTATTATCAACACCTCTACAAGAAGGGCCACCTTTTTTCACTGAGCAAAGCTATAGGCATCCTAAGTCACAGCATCTGTAAGGACTTGTTTTCAGAGGACAATGTGCCACAAGGCTGACTCTGAAGAAATCAAGTTTTTATTAATAATTTAACACTACATCTTTTAATAAATTTTGAACCCAAAATGCAACACTTCTGATTTTGTTTAGTTATTAAAAGTAAGGGTTTCAAGCAAAATTGTGATCTGAGAAATTACTAAAAAAGTAATTGGACAAAATCCCTATTTCCATCAATGATTTGTAGAGCAGTTTTGATCTAATGCAATATAAAAAGATGCTCCTCACAGCAACAAAGCTACAAATGAACTGTCTTAAAAACAAAAATCTAAGCTATGAACTTTCTGTCTAGTGCATCAACTGCGATGTTAATGCCAACTGTCTTCCCTACTGTGATTGCACAGGCAATTTCATGACCGTGCTGAAGAAGTGAATTCCCAACTAAAGACAAGAAATCTATCACATCATCTTCCACAGCCACCACTTCTAAGATCTAGCCATAGGCTCTTTGGGAGAAGAGCACTATATGAAGCATCTAAGGCAATAACAATACAGCATTAAGTGGGGTAGTATGCTCAGAGAACTGATGAAACAAGTAACTCTGCACAGATTTTTAGGGCAGGACTTGAGGTGACATTAACTCCTGGATACAAGAACATACAGTTGGATTGCCTTCTGCAGGAGACTGCTAAAGCCCTATCTGCACAGTCCCACCACAGTAATAGTGGCTGGCAGCCAAGAGGCTGGCTGTGTGCAGTCCCAGGGTCTCTGCCAGATGTCCTGGCATCTGCAACACTTCACAGTTCAAACATCTGGCTTTTGAAGGGGGAAAACTTCAGAGCTTGTGTCTCGCTCCCCACCCCCTGAGAACAAAGAGCCCAGTGATGCACATTCCCCTAGGTCCCTTTCAGAGCCAGCAGACCCCGATCTTGATCAGCCAGTGCTGACACACCAGCCAGAGACGATCCATGGTATCAGAGCTGCTCTTGGCACTAAGATATCACAAGGATGAAAGCAGTATGTGGTTTTATATGCATTTTAAACCAGGCAACCCAACATCCAAAATTTAATGAGCTTTAAGGAGAAAGCAATGCAGTCTGGATTTAAATTGCAAACCCTAAACTAAACTTAGGGAATTCTTTTGTCATGCACATCATGAAAAAATGACAAAGGAGGGTATTTTTACATAGTGCATTATTTTGAAGGGTAAATAATTCTGGCTGTGTTATACAATATAAACTCAGATAGGTTCAAGTCTCCCCATATGAGCTCTCCTTACATAACTTCTGCCTGTCAGGCAAAACTTCTGATATGCCTGAAGTTTGTTAAAGTATATTTAAGTTATGTATGCTAACATTCACAGAAATCTGCCAGCCATACTACGGTAGAAGGTAAGAATCACATCACTGATGAGATTTTTACGTAAGTGTGAGCTATTAAGATCTAGAAATCTAAATATTTTCATTACACAGTTTTACTACAATCACTTTTCTGTTCCTCAGCTTCAAATACCTGGGAAAGAAAAAGCTGAGAAATCAGTTTTGCTTAGTGTTGTAGGTAGGAAACAAGACAGCAAAGAAAAGAGCAGCTTGAATAAAAAATCAATAGCTAGAACATACCCATGAAAGTGCTGTTACTCATAATAGATGAGGGTTCCAAACTTCTGTTTAAAT
Organism: Muscicapa striata striata; assembly: GCA_030060385.1. Lineage (NCBI taxonomy): Eukaryota > Metazoa > Chordata > Aves > Passeriformes > Muscicapidae > Muscicapa > Muscicapa striata. The sequence goes on along the minus strand of JAREIS010000014.1, from coordinate 1,227,996 downwards.
CAAATGTGTCTGAGTTGAGACTTTTGCTTTTCAGTCCAGTTCCTTCATTTTGAGTATAAATAGAGTTCATCAATCTGCTACTTGCAGCCTGTGTCCCAATAATGCCAACACACTGGTCAAAGGGATCTTCCTGTGGAGGCGAGTATTGATAGCATTCCTTTTTCTTTAAATATCCAGACTCATAAGGGCCCAAGCCTGCTGTTCTCTGGTCAGGGCTGCAACCTAAAGGAAGTGAAAAATTGATTTTATATAGATTCATCGTAACAAAGATTGAGTTAGGACTAAAGCCACCCCCCACCAACTTACTTGTACTGTATGCTTCAAATGTGTCAGAACTGTAAGAATTGCCTTTTAAATACAAAGTCCCCGAAGTCCCCAGATAGTGGCATAGGAATGGATCTGCAACACCCTCCAAGTCTGTTTCACTGCTGTTATCTAGATGGCAAATGCCTTAAAAATAAAATTGATGTGTCAGCACACAGTCTTTTCTGAATCTTCAGCTTAGAGTTTCTTGACTAAGTTTTAAGAACCCCACATGTTCAACTGAATTTTATAGTGTAGCTTAGAGTTTGCTTATGTTTAACCTAACCTTTGGATGAGAATTCTAATTCCAGCAACTGTTCAATTAATTAGCTTGACACAGAAAGTGTCACTTCACTGTACAATCCCTGAACAACAAAACAAAACAAAACCAATCACAGGGATCAGAACCAGGGACTTCCTTCTTCCAAAGCCCAGAAGACCAATTCATGACCTGACAGCTACCTTTCAAAGCAGAGTGTCAATGTCAAAGTCCTGGCTGAAAGAATCTGAGGGAGTCACTGGCTGCCAAACAGCTATAAAGATTTTCAGTTCAATGGCTCCTGAAAGCTTTGCACACGGTCTCTGGTTCTTGATCCACACAGAGGCTGCTCATCTCACTACCCTACAACTGAAAAACTCTCTCACCATCACTCTGTTCCCACCTGTCCCAGCTCCTGATTGTATCTCAACCCCAAGCCCTTTTTCTCCCTAGAGCAGGTATGTACAGGATTCTTTGGGGACACAAGTATAAACGTCAAGTACTGCAGCTTTTAACTTGCAGTCACCTTAAATCCTTTATTGACTCTGACTGTAATGGTTCTTTTAACTGGCAAGTTTAAACAGTTATACTTAAGTTCCACTAATGCCTACATTCCACTAAAAGCACCCTTTTCAAGCTGTAAGAGAGGAAGACATGCTGTGGTAATTTCTTTTGGACACTCTTGCTTTGCTTACATCCTCATCAGTTCAAATTTACCCCTGAGACTAGAGAAAAACTTCCTGATTTAATAAACATTATAATGACATTTCGATTAACAGAACCAAGTTCCAGTTATTATCATGTTGAAAAAATCTCAAGTAATAGATTTCACATCTTCTATTAAATTTCTAAACATGCTTCTTTAGTGTTATTTCTATTAGTTAGAAAGACAATAGTCAAACTGCAGCTCCTCAAGCCTCATGAAAAATCTGCTTAGCATTTTCTACCTACCATTACTGTCCCTCTGCTGCAGGAAATACCCTCCTACAGAAGATGAGAGGAACTGATGGTGACTACCATTTTCAGATGAGCCATATCCATCCTGCCTTTCAGCCAGTGTCCCCTGGGATGACAGGTAACTTGGGATGTCAGCAGGCAAATTTGTTTCATCTGTTGAGAAGCAAAACATATACAAAAGCCATCAGCATACTTCAGTTTGTAGAAACATTTATAAACTTGTCAAAAAGCAGTGAAGTAACAAATAATTCACCTTTCTGCCTCTGAGTCAAAGCACACAAATGTTCCTACAATAAAGTGACTGCAAAGCAACCACAAACATTTTTTTTCCTTTCCAAGGTAAACCTTCAGTTTACACACCTGTATTTGTGATGCTGCAATCTTCATTTCTCCTTCTGGTGTGGTAGATGATGACCACCCACACCAAGGAAGTGCCCACCACACAGCAAACCACAGCTATGATCACAATGCCAACTGTGGCCCATCCATCATCATCAAGTGATGGGACAATGTTTTGAGGAGAGTCACAGGTGGGAGTAGGAATTACATTAAGACGGATGTTGCCTCGTTCAGTTCCAAGTGTATTAGACATTTCACAAGTGTATTTCCCAGCATCTTCGACATCTGTATCCACAATAATTAGTAACTGATTGCCTGCAGCAAAGAAGTGTCTTTCTGTTACCACGAGAGGGCTGTCATCCTTAGTCCAGTTCAGTCGGGGTGGAGGGCTACCACCAGCAATGCACTGCAAGACTGCAGTTTCACCTTTTGTCACAGTTCGATCAAGCAAAGGCCGCAAAAATGATGGTGTTTCTGAAAAGAAAGCACAAGTCTTATATTCTAAATGATCTTGCAAGAGTAAAAAGTGCCTCTTTCCTTCATAGCTCAACAGGAAAACCTAAATTAAATGCATCAGTAAGGCCTAATAAAGCTTACTTTCATTCTACGAAGAAACTCAAGAATTTGTACTTAAAGCCTACAACTTATTTGTCAATTGATCAGATTTACATGCTTGATTACCTTACAAGGTAAAAATGCCAAATCATACATGCTTAAGATTGCAGAGAACTACAATAAAAATGGTTAACAAAATGTCAAGAAATCAGAAGTTAAACAAATCTACTGTCTCTAAATGAAAACAGAAGCCCCTTCTTCCCTCCATCTCATGTGTACCAGATCTGTATACACTGAGGAACGTAACTAACTTTCAGTATTTTGAATCATAATATTGATTGTGCCGTTAAGGTTTGCCAATATCTTACCTAGTACTGTTAACGTTGCATTCGCTGAAATGCTTCCAGCAGTGTTTTGAGCTGTACAGCTGTAAACACCTGTGTCCTCCATCTTTACATCAACAATAAAGAACACATCATCTTCAGGCATGACATGCATGCGCCTCTTGCGCGCTGCAGGGAAATCTGTTCCACCATCTTTCTGCCAAGCGATCTGTGGGATAGGATGCCCAACTGCAGCACATTCCAAACGTGCCATTGCCCCAGCCCGAATGGTTAAGTCCATGGGGATCTTTGTAAATGAAGGCAGCACTAAAGAAAAGTGGGTGATACCAAAATCAATACATGAAACATATTTTTCCTTTTTTGTACAGCATTTTCTTGAACATCCTTCATGGGCCTAAAAATACCAGAGAAACATACAACCTAAATTGATCAGATGCCAGCAGAAAGGGAGGGAACTGTGAAGTATGTGAGACCACCTAGATCAAAATATCATTTTTGCTAACAGCCTCCTACACGACCTTTCCATAGCATCTTGAAACAGAGTATACGCTTACCTCCTGTCAGAAAAAGTTAATATCTTGCAACATTGATTTTTCCAGATTTACTATGAATTGAGTATGTTATTTGTTTTTTCCTATACTATGCTTCAGCACACTGGGACCAGAGGTAAACTGAATGGTGACCTTGGAAATGGATAAATTTTTAAGAAATAATCTCATATTATGGATCTTCTAAAATATGCAGATGACAAGAATGGAAAATCTATGATTACCTATCTTGATGAAAATCGTTCTAAGTTCACAAGCAAAACATAACATACTTACTGTTTACTGTAAGTTTGGCTTTGACAGAGTAGGATGAACCAAAATGATTTGAAATAACACACTGGTATTTCCCTTCATTGCTGAATTCAACATTGCGCAGTCGAAGGATGGTGGTGTACTCCATCACTTCTCCACCCTGGGCCCGGAGATGTGCATAATTCTCCATTTCAGCATCTTGCAGTAATTCATTGTCTTTCTTCCATGCAAAAGTCATTGGAGAATCACTGCTGCTGGCTGCTGAACACACAAAACTCAAATTGGAGCCTTTAATTGCTGACTGGGTTTCTGGCTGGACAGTGATCTGCGGTTTAGGAAAATCATCTGCACACAGGAAAAGAAAAAAAAATATATGTGATGCCTGAGGACTCTTTCCAGAGAGCTAGTAAGCCTTGTTTTATAGGTTTAGAAAAGAGTCAGATAAGTATTTATTAAATGGATCCACAACATTTCGTTTTAAATTTTGTTAGCCTTAGGGCATTTAAAGATGCTGTATTTATGAGTTTATTGTGCCATCATGAGTCATCTCTTATTGAAGAGAAAGCACATTTAAAAGCAGACTATGTGCATAGTTTCTTCAATAACAGCACTAAAGATGGAAGAACTACCCCCTGACATCCATAGGAAGTATTCTGAACATCAATCATGAAGCCTACCTCTAATCTTTACAACACCTCAGGCTGCTTTGAGTTCTTCTTTATTGAAAGCATAGTTCTTGTGCTATCAGAAACTGCAAGTTACAGTTGAGGCTTTTACCCAAACCCACAAAAAAAAAAAAAAAAAAAAAAACAAAAGTCAGTGTTCCAGTAATCTGCCTCCCTTTACTATAGGGCAAATACCTGGAGGTCCCTTTATTATAGGGAAATACCTTCGAAGTGCCATTTGTGCCAAACATCTGTGAGTTTACAGAATTAGCTGCCTTCTGAATTATTTATTCAATTGTGCGTACATGGCATGCGCAAAAAACGTGGGCAAGTAAATGGCTGGTTTCACAAAAGCTTTAGTATATTCCCAACTTTCAAGATATGTCCAATCTCTAGACAAACTTCACAGAACAGCACGGAAAGCCCTGTGTCCCAAAAATTCCTCCCTGCAGACCCTGCTGGTTTTCCTAGCCCCTCTGTCTTATTTATTAAGTCTCAAATGATTGGGAACAACTATGGGGTCAAAGCGTTATTTCCTTGAAGGACCTCCACTGTTACAAAAGAAAATGAGATGTGCAGATAGCTTAACCTTCAACTATCTGCAAAATTCCTGCAGGTATGAAGCTGTGCTCCAGTGACAGGGCAACATGGATCTGGGACTCTAAGCATGGGCTTTCAGAACCTCCCAGGCCATTTTCTTTTCATGCTTCGTACCTATGTCTTACCATTTTCAAATTTAGTTAATACATTCACTGACTTTGCACAGGAATAACTAAGTAAAACACTGAGTACTTAAATTAGCCTTGTGAAAGGATGGGAGAACATACTTCAATCTTAATTATCTGACAGGAAGGGGTGATAAAAAGCAAATAAGCACACAAGCAGATAAGTACAGAATACACAACACACTAGGATAAGACTAGCATTATGTTTTGTCAGAACAATAATATAAGAGTATATTTGAACTAATGTATCACAAAGACATCCATATATATACACACACCCTTTAATTTCAGACAGGAGTCAACACTTAAAAAGTCCATAAAAGCAAAAGCAAAAGCAGCCATTGTAAACTTGTAAGGCAAGGTGTATACACCTGAATGTCTAGTGATAATACACTTTAAAGATATAACTGAAACACTCAATGATTGCATTAGGAGATTTTAGTTATTTCTGTGTGGCAATTGTGTGAAGTATCAAGCACAAATTTGCTAATACATCTTATACTCTTTAAAATTAATTACTTAAAAATAGCATTCAGCAGCAAAAAGAAAGACCACAATTCCCCAATTTAACAAACAGAAGATATGTATTTAAATCCCCAGTTTAATTTTTTGACATAATGCATTTAGCATAAATTAGGATGTCTACTTCATATCTACTCCTCTAGCCACTGAGTAACCTGTAATTCCCGACATTATATCAACCTCTCTGTCTCAGCAGTAGCTAGAATCTACTCACTATTTAATTTATTAAATATTTGACCGCTAACAGGAAGGGAAAAAACAACATTTTGGTACATTATTTTATATTCTGGACCTGCTTTCCCACTGAAAAAAGGGTATGACTAGCAACAGTAAAAATTAACCAGTTATATTTGCTATGAGAAGACACCTTTTTGTCTCCAAAGAATATAAAACTTGAATTTTCTTTAGTAAGAAAAATAAAATGTATTTAACAAAAATACATGAAATTCAGTTAGCTTTTAAATTTCCTGATATTTTCAAAGTTCACAATTTACATATCAGAGTAATTAAACACACAACCTTACTCTGAATGCTTAGCTTCACTTTGCTTTAATTGAGAACAGAACACAACAGGTGTTCATGAATGCTGCTAAACCCATACAGAAAAATTTCATTTTTAAGGCAGATGCTATCACCTCAAATTCTCAGGTCCTAAATTAAAAATATTTTACTAGTATTTACTATCTGGCAAACTGAAATAAAAGATACCAGTACCATAACTGTGGTAATCAGGTACCACAGGTAAACTGTGTTTTTTAAACACAGTTTATATAAAGGCAGTAATTTACACACTCCAAATAATTTTTAAACCAGACAACAAGCACACATAAAAAATGTCAGAGCTGAGCCACACTGTTTTTTTACCTTCAAATTTTATCAGCCCTTGAATAACCTCAAGACTAATGGAGTTTGAAAAAAATTTACAAATAACCAAACCCAAAAACTTTACCTTAATTTTGCCAAAATATGACTCATTTAAAAATGATACTTATAGAAACAGTATCTTTTAAATCTAGAAGCACATACATTCACCCTCACAAACTACCAAGCTTTCACTTGCACGCTATGATATCTTCTGTGTTAGCAAGCTGTACTTGAAATGAAAGTCAGAATACCATCACCACTCCCTGTTCTTATACAAAGCCACAAGCTTTGAGCATCTACATCGCAGCCTGGGAACAGAAGAAAATATTAGTAACAACACATCCTCTCCATCTTGTTATAAAATCACAATATATCAAGGAACCACAAAAAAATCCCAAGCACACAGCAAAATTTGTTTTATGGAGTGAGAAATAAATGCTACACTCACCACAGACAAACCCATCCAGGCTGACAGCAAAAATACTTCTCCCTTTTAGCAGCTGAGGATGGGCACAACTGGCATTTACAAAGCTCTGAAAATTATTCTCTGACATCCACTGCGGTAGCCATTTTAACTGGCAGTCACACAAGAGACTTGATGTGTTGAAGTGCCTAAGAAAAAGCAATTAAAACCAAAGCCTGTTTGTTTGTTTTTTTCTGTTTGTAATACAGATCTGCATAAGCATACTTTTGTAACAAAACAAAGGTTTTAGGTTAAACACACATATAGCAAGAGAAAGATGGCAATATTGTTCAGCTTAAATCCTCTCCCTTGCCCAGCTGGTGATGCTGTCCATGATGCCCCCAAGGACAGGGATGGCCCTCCTGACTGTCAGGACACTGCTGTCTCAAATTCAACTTGCCATCAACCAGGACATCAGGTCCCTTTCCACAGCTCTGCTCCTCAGCATCTCATTCCCCAGGCTGTCCATACACCCTGGGCTGCCCCACCCCATGTGCAGAATCCAGCAATTTCTCTTGTTGAACTCCACACAGCTGCTGATTGCCCAGCCCTCTATTTGTTGAGGTCTCTCAGCAGGGCCTCCCTGCCTTCAAGGGAGTCAGCAGCTCCTCCCAGTTTTGCACTATCTGTGAACTTGCTCAGTGTCCCTTCCAGTCCTGCATCCAAGTCATTTACAAAGAGCACGAGGGTGAGGATGGAGCCCTGCTGAACCCCACTAGTGATAGGCTGCCAATTTGATGTGACCCTGTTCAGTATAACCCTCTGCACCCAACCCATGAGCCAGAGTTGTTCTGCATTGATCAACAGAAAAGAAGGGTGATAGGACAAAAACCCATCCTCACTAAAATACATTTTTCGCAGTGACCGCTTCCTGACTTCTCTGAAGATCTGTCTCTCTGCTACTACAGGAGAGAAGGACCCAATTAGAAGCACTGACAACCAGGTCTTTACAAAAGAATTACAGCACTGCATTTCACTGGTCCAGCAAGCTTTAGCTCAGTGACAGCACTGCTGATCTTAGAGCACATTACATCAAAGTCTCCCTTATCTAAAACATGTTAGAGATCACCCAATTTAAAATAAGGACTTTAGAGACAACAAATGTAGCAGAAAATGAATGCCTCCTATCCTACTCTCTCTCACTTAAATACACCCATCATATAACCAAAAAAAAAAAAAAAAAAAAACCAAAACACTGACATAAGCTTTTTATGTTACTTCAGAGAGATTACAGCAGGGGTTTATCACTGCATCAGGCAATGTCCTACTAGGATTTTTTTTTATACATTTATCAGGATATACATACTTAATAGAGATCATGCCTTTTAACAGAAACTTACAATTCTTTGAGTTTCTTCATTTGTGAAAATGCATTTCCTTGAACTGACATAATTGCATTGTTACTTAGATCTCTAGGAAGAAGAAAGAAAAAATAGGATTGGAAGAAAAATAATCATTTATTAAACTGAATGGATTTAAGACTCAAGCAACAGTTTGCTATTTTAGTGATACACAAAGAACTCTCAAGCTCAAAAGTGAGACACAAATAAGGAGTTTCATAGCATGCTAATACATAAGAATTTCTGCATTAATTCCAAAATTCCCACTCAGCATAACTCCAAAACTGAAAAATCTTCTTAAGATCGCAGTAGCAACCATGGTAAGTATATTTCACCCCAAGTCATAAGTAAAGCTTGTTAGTCCTACTTTAAATTCAGTTAGTATCAAAAAAAATTCTTTTTTTTCCAGTTTTGAGTTAAATGTGAATTTCTACTACTTACAAGTGTTCAAGTGCATCCAAACCAGAAAATGCTTTCTTTGTAATGGATCTAATCCTGTTTCCTTGGAGTATCCTAAAAAATTTAAACACATGATGCAAACGAAATGCAATTAAATGGGAGTATTTTTGAGCTGAACAATTGCATTTTTGGCATTTATTTTTGAACTGTGACTAGTATGCACCACACACCCATCTCCAACGCAGCAAAATGTATCACATCTAAAAGATACTAATTTATTCCCCTTGAATAAATATCTAGATTTTACAATGCTTTTAGAAGGCATTTAAGGTGTACAGTTAAGTGACATGGATTATTCTAAATGTACAACTATAAACATCTTTTCATTTCAAATATCTGCATTTGAAAATTCCAATGCAATGGAGCCATTTCCACTGGATGCTGCTTTACTTTATTGAAGACTAAGCCTGTCACTATGCCTTTGTCAAATGACACACTTATTATTCTTAGTATGGAAAAATCTCATTCTTTGATAAGTATGTCCATAAATATTAATAATACTTAAAATATTTCAGACTAGTTTGACTTGGAAAATCTTGCATTTCTTTTATTGAAAAGGAACATGTTATAGAGAACAAAGTGGTAAGGGAGAAAGAAATTATCTCTGTTATGGAAAACTTAATATCCTTAGGTGTTGAGATTGTCCCTTGAAAGACACGTAATAAGCTAATTTTTTAAAGCATGATGAGATACAAATATTGTAGCAATACTCACAGCTTCCTAAGTTTATCCAGGCCAGAGAAAGCACCATTCATATCTTCAATAGCCCATGATATTTCATTGTTTTTCAGATCCCTGTTTAAGAGGGGAGAAGAAATCAAACCACAAAAGATAAAAAGAACAAGGCACACACTTCTTCAACAGCATGTATCACTTAAAAAAAACATTCTAAAACAGCTTTCAGTAAGGATAGATTTTTATTCAGTTGTTTTTTGTGGGTTTTTTAAGAGAAAATTTTCCTGATTAACTTTATAATTTCAAATTTTGCTGAGAGACTTTGAAGACTATTAGTATTTTTCCCACTGATAATTAAAAAGATTAGAAACTCAATGATTTTTAGAATTGTGAGCAAACCAACCCACACAGCCTCCCAAAGGTATTTAGATACAGGACTATCTCAAGAGAATGTGCACTGCAGGAAGGGAAAGGACCAACTGTCGTCCCTTTGAAACAAAACACCCTCACATCTTTTTAAATCCATAACAGTAACACCTAGATAATGATTTTAACATCCCAAAACTCACTTCATTATCGGCGAAGCATAAAGAGATTAGAGATTTGTGTACAGAATGGTGTGTCAGCAAAAAATCTACCAGGTACAGCTATAGGAGAAAGAAAAATCTAGGAGAGAAAGCATAATACTTAATACCTAAACACCTTGCATTTCTCTAACTTCCTCTCTTTATGATCTCCAACTCTCTATAATCTCAAAAAACATAGTATACACTCCTCTAATTTGCATCTTTCCTAGATGCCCTAAGTGTGAGTATGTGAGAAAACCCCTGAAAATAGAGCTTAGAGGGAAAGGCAATAGTTTTGCTCATATGGCTGACAGATGGGTCAGTGGTATGCAATGGGAAGGTTTTAACGGAGAGGAATGTATTTAGATTCGTTTACTTTGTTGCTTCCCTTCCTTTAAGAAATGCTATTTTCAAAACATGCTTTAATACTTAAAGCAGTGGTCCAGTCACGACAACGAGTTTTGTCTTCTTATTCCGCTATGAGGGAAAATGATTCAGTTAAGACACAACTAACATCTACATCCCTAAAACTGTGGGTAGCAGTGCCCTGCTTGCTGCCTTCAAGCAGAGATGTAGCTCTCCTACAATAATGCTGCTGGAAGTTTGTATCACAGTTACCACCATCCATTGTGCACAGCCTTAACAAAAGAGGAATTCCTCCCTTCTTCAACTATTCTAGAAAGGAATCTTACTTTAAGAAAATCATACACTGATAAGGGAAAGTTAACAAAACATTCTTGTCTATTTCATAAAGAAAAGAAATAACCTATAAACACAGGATTTTTCTTAAGGTTTTTGACCTTAAAAATTGAGTTTGTCAACTTACAAAACCTGTAGACTGGAAAGTCCCTTGAAGGCACAATCAGCAATGTAATTTACTTTGTTGTTTCCAATGTACAGTCCAACCAGCACGCTTAAACCAATGAAGCTTGAATCATCTAACCTTGCTAATTGATTGAATGTCAAATCTCTGCAAATTTAAGGGGAGAAAAAAGCATTTTAATGCTCATGCTGCAGTGTTTATTTAACTTAGTTCAACCCACATGAATTTTCAGGGGGGAAGCATAATTTTTGCCCTTGTGATTATCACAGAACCCACTACACCACTTCTGACCACACAGCATTTTGCATTGTTTCGAACAACTCACAAATTACCGCAGAATTAGTTTCTCTCATTTGAAAATGACTGTGTTCCAGCTTTAGTACAACTGCTACAGTGAAATGGTGCAATCACTGTTAACTTCAACTTCTTTCAACAAGATATAACTGTCTTATACAGCAAAGTTGTTGCCACCTTGGAAACTTTGCTAGGAAAAATTCACAGATCAATGCTAAGAAGCCCATGCTTTGGCATGTACCCGACTTTTGAAACTGGGAAGAGAATAAAGGTACTCACAGCACACTGAGTTTTTGGCAAAATTCCCAGGCATCAGGACTGATCCTGCTGATGGCATTTTGGCTGAGATGGAGTTGCTGCAGCATCAGTAAACCATAAAGCCAGCCTTTGGTTACCTCTGTTAAGTTGTTATGGTCCAGCTGCCTACAAACACCCACAAACAGAAAAAGAGATAAGATTCAAATACTCAGCAGCATGCATACTATGCCACACGTCCACATCTGACCTCACAACACTGCCTAGATAGCTGGAGCTGCTATTTAAATCTTAAATTGTATGCATGCATTTAAAATGTGCTGCTCTACACATTCGCTACTGACTGCTTTTCAGACCACAACAAAACAATTTAATTCAAAACTTAAATTAAATTTTAATTTTTACCATGCAGTTCTATTAATTTTGTGCAAATCTACTTCATAGGTTATCAGCAGAACCTACCAGCAAATGCTTGATACTTACAAGACTTCCATGTTGGACAAACCCCAGAAAGCACCATCCATGAGACTCGTGACTCCATTTCTCTGCAGCTTTAATGATTTCAAAGCAGGAAGTCCTTGGAAAGTGAGCCCATCTATTTTTCTGATTTTGTTGCGATTCAGCTCTCTGCATCAACAGAATTTATGGTTACTGCACAGTAATTTTACCTACATGCCAACAACCTTTCTACCCTCTCTGAAACCAACTTTATTTAGACATTTTTCTTGCACATGAAACAAAGACAAGAAGTAATAAAAATAAAATGCTTTATTGTAACATATTATGTTCAACCATGTTAATAATGTTCTCCCTTTCTGATACTGAGGATAAGTACTGGGTAGTTCCTTGATTTTCAGACTCCAAGAATCCCTGCAGACCTAGAATGTCATGGTTAATCCTGTTTCAAATTCAAAATTGAATGTGGTATTTACCCAGCAGTAGAGCTGTTAAGCTTGGTTTGTAATTGCAATCAATAAACAGTCAAGAAAAAGTTAAAATTTTAGTTGTGATAACCAGACAAAATTGAATATCCTGGGTGATCTCTTTCTGTATCTGTAGCCAAGCACTCATTACCTCTCTCCCTCCTCCACAATCAGTTACACCTTTCCCTCTTTCTTACGTGGTCTTGGCACTTGCCCTTCTGCTATTTCTACACTCACCCTGTGCAGATCAGAAACTGGGAGTAATGTGTATCCTGTGAGGGAGATGGAGGGCATAACTAGCTGGAGGGCAAGATGCAGTGACAGGGTTAGACAATACCACCAGAAGGTAGTGATCATCTGCCCCTTCAAAGAAGTCTTAGGTCTACCAAACTAGGAAATATCTCTCCTTTCAAAACTTATTTCCTCGTGCAAAGTAAGGGTCTAAATAATCCTCTCCCCATAGTTATACCATCATTATTTTTCAGAGACATAGCCCTGTAAGAATTCAGCTTTCCTCTGTGGCAGTCTGACACAAAATCTACCTCATAACAGACCTGAGGGAGAACCCTACTTTTCATTTTGTGTTTAAATATGAATAAAAAGTGAAGGACATTCAGTAAGAACAGGCTTTAGCTCTTCCCCCTTCTTCTCAGAACACCTTCATGCGATAACACAAATTTTTGGCCTTCCTTGCAGATAAGCTACCTAACATAACTCAGTCAGCATATCGACTATGAACAAACGGAACATTTTTAGGCAAGACTATAACCAATATCCAAAATTTAAGATGAATCGGAAGATCTATCAAGTCTATCAAGATCATTAACAAATCCTGAGCTTTGCAGGACTATTATCAAACTCTTCCTACTGAGGCCTGAGTAAAACTGTTCCAGCACTAGTATACAAAAGAAACAGTCACTCTTTTCAGAAGCGTCAAGCACCCTAATATTTCAGTGTTCTTATAACCTACCACTTTCAAGGCTAACCTAGGAGACTTTGACATTTTTAACTCCTGACTATCTGATGTGGAAAATAATCATCCAGGATTTGACAAAATGCAACCCCTTCTCTTGTCCATTTGCCGTACTTTCTAAGTTTTCCAATTATAAAAACCCCCACAGTCTCTTTCATATAACTTTATTATTTTTTCAGTAAAACATTTATGGACAGCACTGTATCAGTCAAGCTGAAAGTCTATTTATTCAAGCATATTGTTTATTGTCATGCCATCTGAAAACAAATGAATTTCCTTCATTTCACTGTGAAAGCACAAAGTAAATGACTGCTGCAGTGAACTATGTAAGTTTATTTACTATTTTCCTGATGCATTTTTACAGAAATACTGCTACTACCCCTTTTCCAGCCTATTTTTTTTAATCTTTTAATAGGCAAACAAAATTTTAAACACAAAGACTGTTCACATCTCACCAACATATAAGACTAGTTTTGTTCAGTACAATGCTGCAGTTAGTAAGGGTTGTAGTAATATGTTTTCTCTGTCTGTCTCACTCTACCTCTGGTTAAATTAAAGGCTAAAGTTCAAGCACTGCCAGTGCTTTGGAAAACCTGAAAACAATTAGTCAATTGTAGGTTACACTTACAGGTGCTGCAGATGGGACAGTTTAAACATCTTTTGAGGAATTGCTGAAATTTTGTTCCTGTTCAGTTTCAATACTTGAAGTGTGGTAGACAAATTGTCAAAGGTACCTGGCTCCATAGAGGTTATTCGGTTACTGTTAATATACCTGTTGAAACAATGTCTTGAAGGTTAAATTTATAGTTATTAAATAAATTCTTAACACCAAGTAGTGAAACACAAACCTCTCATGGTGTTTAGTCATTTATAAATGGAATTTTTTCATATTAATTAGAGCTCTTGACAGTTTATTCTATAGTCAAAAAGTATTTCACTACCACCATTTTACTGTACTCTGCCAGAGTGTGATAATGGAAGAAGAGATGAGGCAATCCAGCTACTTTTTTATCAGCCAGTATATATGCATTGCAATATTCCTGAATAAAAATTAAAGTGTATTCACAAGAAGTCTCTCAAATGTTTTTTATATAAAATATAAATACAAACTATCCATGGGGAACTTAAATTCCTTTTATCACCTAATTATTTCTCAAGAGACACATCTATTTGTTTTATCTCAAGATAATGGCCTTAGCTTTTTTTAATGAATTAAAACATCTCATCGTAACAACTCATATGTTCAAGTTAGCAGCTTATGTTAAACTAGACAGGTGAAAGTAGGAATACTTAACGTCATTCCAATTAAAAGAATGTAATATTAAGATACTAAATCTTAATAAACAGCTGCCAGTCTAAATTATCCAACAAGATTTTTGAAAGTAACCAGAAAAAAAAAAAGTACTAAGTTTTACTTACAGATACTTGAGTTGTAATGATGGAAATGATGACATTTTTAGCTCTGATATATTGTTGTTGCTCAAGTCCAAAGTTTCTAGCCTCTGAAATGGCTTCAAATGTTCAGACAAAATGTTGGCAATCTTGTTACCAGTCCTGAAATTTAAGGGCCGTAGGCAAAAGACTGTCATTTCCAGAGTAAACACACCTTAACTACACAACTCTGGCAAATGTTAGTTTTTAATTCCCCTACTTGAAAATAATTCTGAGTTACAGAAAAGCAATAAAGTATGTTCTCTATGCATAACGTTAATCTGAAATCACAAACTGGAATAGTCTAAATAAATTTTCATTAATAGTTCTTAAAATATAATTCCAGGAAACTAAGAAAAAAATGCAATATAATGAAATTACTGCAATTCATGGCTTTTAAAAAGAGATGTAAAACTCTATAGTCACCTATTTCTGAACAGTAGAAATATCTGGTACTTGCATGCAACCGTATGTCACAGTATTGCAATAAAATAAGGTTAGAGCTCTTTTCTCTTTCAAGCAAATTAATATCATAGTAGCTAAACACAGTGTTTGGGGCTTTTTGAAAACTCCCTTGGCATAGAAGTCCAACTGAATTTCCAGAAAAAAAACACAGAGATAGATTATAAAAGATGGTTGACAGTGCAGTCTCCTGAAAAACATTCTCTAATTGTGGAATCAGACCTAGTATTCCAACCTACAGATTTTTCCAATGAGTTGGCAAAGAACAAAAATTCTGCATATTAGAGGTCCTTACAGGAGTTTTTAACTTCACGTCTGGTCAATCTTCAGCTCAGCATCACACTCAATTCCACAACAAAAAGCATGCAACAATCTGAAGATGCAAGCATTGTAGTCTGCCCTAAGGAACGCCCCTTCTTTCACACACGAACTTTTTCCAGTACCCTATTTCACGTTCATACCCAGCAACCTACCAGTTTTTCCATCTTGGCTGCATAATGTACAGAATCATACACACATATGAGCAACATTACTGCTGAGGGCTACCGGTACATAGGTGAAAGTAGATCATGAGCAATTAAACAAATGTAACCTGAAATGATTCTTGTTACTTTGTAGCTGTGGTACATTCTATACCTTGTTTGATATTTACCAAAATTTAAGAGCTTTCCCCAGATCCTAGAGATTGCAGGCAAATGCAATTTTAGCAAAACTATCAACAAGAATATGAATTCTGGAGGGTGTTTACCTTTACTGGAAACAGTTGCTCTGGGTCAAACAGTAAGCCACACATTAGGGTAGCATGGACAACTCTGATGTATTCAAGAGGTGTGGGGGAACTACCGCTCAAGACAAAAATGTCTTAACTCACAAACTGAACCAGAAGTGAGATTAATGGGCTTTCTGACCACATATGGGAATGGGTAAGAGATCCTCCAATGCTGAGCTTGTATCACATTTCATTCCTTAGGCTGTCTGGTAGAGGTACACTGCATTTTTTAACTCTTAGCTGAAAGTATTTATAATAAATGGAAACAAATTACTTTAATAAAAAAACCAACAAACACCACCAGCATGTGTCAGTTCCACCAGCCAAATAAGAATGTGAGTTAGATAACAGGTCACAGAGCCTTGCCTTTATGCATTAGTTTGTTTACAAGGTAATTACTAACAAGGTATTAAAACTGCCAATTACTTGAGTGACGAATAAAATTTTCCTTGCAGTAAAAGTGTGCTCCAGCAGAAGCCAGCAATTTCCTGAACTGCACGCCTCCTAAACTGCAGTGTGAAAGTGTTCAGTTATAAGACGGCTTGCACAGTACTGTCTTTGTGTCAGCAGTGCTCCATAAAACAGAAATTCCTTACAACTGGCAGGGTAATAGCCCCAGTATTACAAACTTTAGTTGGACTTAATGGAACTGAATAAAACGCTTATACTGTCTTCAGAGTAGCACTTAAACCAACTGGCAAATTACCTGACACAGACCAGGTTACAACAAAAACAGCCAAACAAAACCCCACAGTTTGTTTGTTTCAGGAACATTCTTCTTTTTTGGAGATGGTAAGGCCATACTGAGGACTAACGAGCAACTTCTTTTGCTCACTGAAGCTGCATTACACATCATAGTTCTAGTCCATCTCACAATCAAAATCAAACCAGGCCTTACTGCATCTTCCTGCTTAATCATATTCAGAGAAGTTGCTCAGTTGCAAAATAGCTGAATGGTTCACTCCCTATTGCTCCAACACCCTAGTCCAGTTTCTCTTCAAAAGAATATAATTATAATAATTCACACCTGAATGATTATTCAGCACTTAAGATATCCAAACATTTCTACTTTAAGACCAAATTTTATTTAACCTGAGAAAGTTTAACTCTAATTTTATCTTCATAATCATCACTTCAGCAAATCACAAAAAAACAATGTATCATCCTCCTCATAACTGCCAAATCAGCATCAAAATTAGGCAAGAAGGACATGTTTGAAAACACAAGCCTATCTAACTGCCAAGACCCAACCACAGAGTACATATGTGGATACAATGACATGAAAGTTTTTTCACTGAGAGGAGGGTGTGGGTAACAAAACCCAGAAGAAAATCTTTCTTGTGAAATGTCACTATTGCTGTGCTCAGAAAAAAGGAGCTGCATGCACCTCATTGGTTTATTTTCACAGAGCTTCAAGTAGAGATGAGAGAAACAGAGATCCTTCACAACAAGAAAACCAGCACATCAAGTTCTGCCAGAAAGGAACCTGCAGCAATTTGGTAATGATTTCTTCGTTTGGAAGGAACAGCAACATGCTGCAGCTTCCTTACAACTTCTCCTGTTACAGCTAAAGCAGCAGGAGCACCAAGGAATGCAGATAAACCCACCAAAAATATCAACATGAATTTAAACGTGCCTTTTGCAATTTAAGTGCCTACCCTGACTTGCAGCAAAAACCTCCACAAACAATGACCAAGAGTGCATACAGCCTGATTTAATTACTTTTACATAAGCCTGTGTGAATACCAGTTTAAGAGAGAATACCAGTTTTTCATTATTGGCATGAGAAACTGTAGCTTTCTCTCTCAACATTCATGACTTTAAATGCATCAGTAAGCCAGAAATCCCCTAACAGCTCTCTCAATCCTGATCTTAAGACTCATTCTATATAACCAGTTACCATATATCTGACATAATGACTTGTATTTTCCTTACTTTGGGGAAATACAAAGCAGGTCAGAAACTTCTGTATTCCTTTTGTTGACCATCTAGTTAGCTCCTTTCAGATATAAAAGCTCTTAAGTGCTGAAACATCCCCCTCCCCTCAGTTTTTAAAGATCTGAGATACTCACACTGTCTCTTGATAAAGATTGTCAGTATAAAATGTTTTCTACCTAAGAAAATTATCCATATAAACTTCATGATTCTGATGAGTTGTAACACATTAATGTGGAAAACCCAAGGCAGGAACAGATTAGGACCTGCAGTCCTATCTTTTGTTTCTCTTTGAAATCTCATCACAAAAAAACCACTCCTGCACTTCAAGCATAACTTCTTCCAGCTATATCCAGATCTGCAGTGGGTTGAAAACTTCTTAGCTGGATCTCCCCCTACTATCCTGACAAGGAGTATATGTAGGAGCCTGGAGGTAGAGCAACCTGGTAAAAACAAAGTTGTCCAGAAGGACAACTTTGGAGAAGAGTCCACACAACCTGTTCTGCGTAACTGTTAGGTGTAAAGTAACTATCTTAACATATGTGTATATCTGAACTAATACAGTACCTCATGTCCGTCAACTAAGCCCTGAGAGGCAGAATAATCTGAATCACAAACAGGCAAATTAAGCCAGAGTGGAATCTCCTGCTGGAAAACAAGAGGATACATAAAGAGGAAAAAAACAAAGCCTTCTGCTAGGACTAGATGTATCTTTATGACCAGCGCTGAGGCCGAAACACAGAAATTCGTCGATGCCTAGTCTGGAGGCAGCCGTATCAGGGTCCTTGCAAAACCAGTGTGACTGTCCACATCTGAGCATGTTCTGGGTGGTCTCCCAGGCATGCCACTACAACTCACAACCTCCTTTTAAATTTTTCTGTGTTTTTTACCTGTTTGTCCTATCCCTCACTAGCTGACTTCATATAGCTGGCATATTCTTTCTTGCACTCCCCCTTCTCCCCTCTGAAACTCCTTTGGGAGCAATGATGTAAATACACTGTGTGGAAGAAAACTGAAGCAAAATGAAAAAAAACAAATTATATTAAATACAAAGGATCAAGACTGCAACTTGAAGTGCTGGAAGACACATACCTTGTGGCTTTTAGGAAAAAACTGGACAACTTTAAGGAACCCTTATGAGAAGAGCCTCAGTAACTACTACTTCAAGAAGAGCAAAAATGTTCTTTTTTTCTTCAATTTCTATATGTTTGTATACTGAGCCATATTGTAATGAATAATTATATCATTAAAATACTGAAATTGCAATATTAAGCTCAACATCACCCTTAAAAAAAAAGCAGCCTCTGATATGAATGGGACTACATGCTCTTCTCACCACTAAGACACCCAACTGGACTGAATTAAGAAAGCCTGAGGGTTTTTTAATATTTGCAAGTGTCAGTCATAGAAATATTACAAGTGCAACTGTTTTTCTCCAAAAGTCTGCAGAAATAGAGCCCAGAATCTGGCTCACTTCCAGTTCTACTGGTAGGTTTACAAGTCTGATGCCTCTTTCACACACGAGCTTCTTGCCTTCCTTGCGGCAAGCAGTTGTTCTTTGAAGGTCTCCTTCATTCCAGGATCCATGCCTCTCATTCCTGTTTCAAGCCAGATGTCAGAAAGACTCTGCTTTTATATTTTGTGTTTTTTATGGTATACAGGCATAACACTGAAAATGAAAACTCAGGACTCTGTAGGCTACTGATACCCTTTCCAAAACTTGAAACCAAAGGTTTATTGATTCTCAAATCAAACATAAACTGGGATAGGGGAAAGATGTAGACTGAAACAACTCTGTGATCAGACATGTTTTCATCATCAAAAAGAAGAAAGAGACAAATCCAAACTTTCAAACACATGATACTTTCATAACAATTCTCTTCTGATTCCAGTCATAGTACCAATATGCAACTAATTAAGCTTTCCTTCCAAACTCTCTTCTTAATACCCTGATGTCTGTTTCCAATTCAGTTTTCTGTCTTTTCCAAAATAATCACAAGTTACTTAACATGTGATAGGCAAGTGAATGTGTAAGTTCACCCCTCTATTTTAATAACTATAAACAAAAGCAATGCAAGCATAACTATTTTTGCAAGAGCTGACAACAGGAATAACAGCCCACTGCACACTTGGTGAGCTGTGTGACAGTTAGTTAATGCCAAAATCTTGGAAAATTTTAAATATGACCTAGAAACACCAGCATAGTGCCCTCTGGTATTATAAATCATCTTTCTAATCTAATCTATAGAATTCCCAATTAAAACATCTATTCTTTATTGTTACAAAGCAACCCTTCCTTTTAGAGGGTGCAGACCAAAGTCTAGGCAGTTTAGCCTGCAGACCCTTCTAGATGTACCCCTAACATCAATCATCAATGCAAGATGAGAAATGTTGTCCCATCCACTTCTCTTTCATTTAAGGCACAAGTGATTTCACTGCTCTATTGCAATCACCACCACCAATTGTCTAAAACATAATCCAAACACTTATACCCAACCTCTCAGTTTCATTCTCACCTTTTCCATCTTCTGTATCATATGCCCTACTCCTCTGTAAAATTCCTACCACTCTTCCATTCTGTCATATCAGAACAGTGTACTCTATTTCTGTAGTTCATTACTATAATTTTCAATTCACCTTTTCTTTTACCACTGTGATCAGAAAATCATGACAGACTTATCCACTGCAAATAGCTCATAAAATTTGCATTCTTTTCCATTTTCATTGCAAAAGCATTGATCTGGGCTCTCACTCCTTATATTTTTAATACAACAAACTCTGGGTTTCTATGTACTTCTTCTCTTTCCCATCATTCAGCCTAAATTGGTGCCATAAAAATTGACTTTCCATGTCTGTTAAGTCTGACTAAGTCAGGTTCCTTTTCAAATTCTTTCATTTACTTCCTCTTAAGTCTCCACAGCAAATGTCAAAGACTGCAAGAGCTAATTCCAGTAAGTTCCTCACAACTCCAGACCAAGTCACACATGGCTTACCACCACTCAGTTTTGGGACATTCTCCAAGTAGCTTTATGCCTGAAGCCCAGTCTGGCATTCCTCAATCCTTTCTTTCAATCCTTCAAAACAAACTCTTCCAGGCAGCATCCAAATCTTAATCCTTCCCATAATAAAGTGGTAGCTGAAGAGATGACAAGGATGTAAAATATTTGACCAACGTTTTCTTCATACTGGGATCCAGACTCCAGTTTAGTATGCTAGCTTCATAAACAAACAATACCACTTTCTCTGGCAAGCACAGCTGGGAAAGGCATCCACTCCTACTGAATGTAAGCTTTCATTTTCAAGAGTTTCATCTAAACATCTTTCTTGTGACTGCAGCTAACTGCATACCGAGAGAGTGTTCTCCTGGATTTTACACATAGCTTTCGCTCCCAGACCACTGTGAGATGACAAAGAGGCAAATTTCTCATACGTACCCTTCTTGTCTTTCCCAAAGGCCCTTCACAGGGGTTTAAGTTACTGCCACAAAGTGCAAATTACCACTTTTATTTCCAAAGTGTCAGCTGGGAAAAATTCATGATTTGAGCATTTGCCTCCATTAGTTGAATTTTATTTCTCAATATGACTATCTGAAGCCTGGTCTGGGATGCCCATTATCACATAACATACATAAATACACTTTTTCACATTTTAAATGGAAAGGGATACACAATACAAAAAAAAAAAAAAAAAAAAAAAATAAAAAAAAAATAAAAATAAATAAAACCCAACAAATTTTTAAAAAAAAATTCCTCTCATTAGTAGAAGGGATTAATTGCCACTTTTCTTCAGAACTATGTTTCTGCATAAAGTAAGATAAGGAATCAGGCTAATCTTGTAGTGGCTGATCAGAAAGCTAAATTTAAAGGTGAAATAGTTTTTCTTACTATGAAAACTTCTGACCTGTGCAGTCACCTAGGACTGACTACTTGTCTCCTGACCTTTTCTGTTACTTTTTGTTCATTTACCATTTTAAACATCCAGGATACAAGACACATCTTCAAAGACAGTGAATTTAAATTCAGCACATATTGACAGAAAGACATTACAAACCAAAGGCTGTAGAAAACCATCAGAGAAGTAACTTTTGGACTCTGTCCATCATCTAACAAACACATGGTCACATTTCAAAAAACTGCTTCAATTTTGGCAGCACTTTGAACCATCTCAGAACTTAAAAGTGAACGGTCTCTGCCTTAAAGGCTTCCTGCACAGACAGAGTTGGAGGATTCCCCCAGCACAGCAGCGAGAAACCACTACCATGTCAAATTTTCACTGTGTCTCTTATAAACAGAAGATTTCACGTTCTAAAAAAAAGTGAAGCAGGAACCTAATATAAAACATACATTAATGTAAGACTTGAAAAACATTCCTGAATTGTGAATCATTCATGCACCCTTTAACTTCCACACCATGACTTTTGCATTTTCCTTTCTGGTTTTACTAGGACCAAATATTTGTTCGTGTTCTAGACTAGCATGATTATCCTTACAATACAACAATTTGAATCACCTATGCCATATGCTTAGTGCCTTTAAATAAGATATCTCCTATTCAATAAAATGTGAAATTACCAGTTTATTTAAAACACCCAGTTCTTGAGAACTAGTCTAATGTTAGAATTTCACTATATGCACTTGAGGCATGTACAGCTTTTCTAGTCCCTACTGACTGCAACTGGATTACTATGGAACATATCCTGGATGTGGGTAATGAGAAACATGGGGGTTTCAAAATTAGTTCTACACATCTGTTTTGATAAGAACAATAAATTCCAGTTGGAGAGGCAGAATACTTTAATACTCAAAGCTGTTCTGTCTCTTCATAGTCACTGCAATGTTCCATTTTCCACAGTACTCAAGGATACAGTGTACTGATGATGTTGGGTAGTGTCTACAACTACGTATTTTTTTTAATTATGCAAGTAAAAATAGCATGAGTTTCTTATTTAAACTGTATATCCTTAAACAAAATCTTATATAACTTTGCCGAATTTGCTAATCAGTGTCTCTTCCTTACAAAGTACTAGCAACATTAAAAGTAGTTAACATTTTCGGAAGAATTTTAAAGTAAAAATCGTATGCAAATAGTAGTCCAGTAGTTAAACACCAAAAAGGACTTCTAGACAAGGCTATTGTACTTACACTATTTGGTTTCAATCTATTCCTGGCTTTTTACCCTCGGTCCACAACTACAACTGCAATAGACCTAAAAGGTAGTATTAGTTTTCTTCCCATGTGTCAAGACCACTGGTTCAGGCAGATTTTTAGGATAAATAGGACCAAACAGGTACATCTTGGATAAGCAATGTCATTAGAATGGAAACAATATTCAGAACTTTCACGTGTTCTCCTGGAATGAGGGCATTAGTGCCCATTTTTGTACCTGACACAAAAGCAATCCACCTATTTTGGGAAAATAGAAAGTAAATTGTTTTTTCTCCATGAAATGAAGAATTTTCTACTACAACCATTTAAAGCAATTCTCCATTAATTTAACTGATTTTACATTTACTTCAGGAACACAAGCAGAAAACTTCTAACATACTTTACTTCTAGGGACAGATAAACACACCTACATTACCATGTGTGGTGTCTGCACATTATATACCTGTGGTAAGCAGTTGTTAAATACAATACTCTCCTCAAAAAGCTTATGTTGCCAGCACGTGGGGGACCTGACCTCCTGGCTAGAGCTACTGTGGTAACAATCTCTGGCAAATACTTAAGTTTCTCTCTTCCTCCCTTAACATACTGCTCTCTTCATGCGTTTTCTCATAGAAGGTATATAAAAGGGCTTGGTGACTGTGCAAAAAGAACCACCTGAAATTTTATTTTCAGAGACCTGACCTAAGCCTTCTGACCAGATACAATCCAAACTACCACCCATGTAGCTTACAGTAGTATCCAGATTCCCAGGAGGCTCACAAGCTCTCCTATGTCATGTAACAAGACACATACTTATCACATGAATAAAATCGTAGATACATCTCAATCCATGTAACAACAGTGTGCCTGAATATCCTGGTATACTCACCTTCACACCGACACATCTCCCAGGGTGGTGGTGAGGGGGTGTGCCTGATACTTTTAATTCCCAAGATGCTCAACCCTCAACTGGCATCAGTAAAAACAGAATGTTAGCATTGTTGTTTCATGTTGCAGACAGACTGGGACCATGAGATTGGGAACATCTCCTGCTCTGGGTATGTTTATCCTGAATAATTCATTAGTATGTAAATACCTTATTTAGATAAAGTATCAACTAGATGACTAGAAATGAGGTAGCTCCAGAAATGGAAACTGGACTAACATGATAATCCACCCATGCTTATTTATATTCTTCAAAGAATTCAGACATACATGGCTGTGTGGGGATACCTGCAACATTATGGAGACATACCAGCAGTGTCATTTCCTCTGCAGGGCAAGAAAATTCTTGCACAACAGGTAAAATTCTAAGGCTTCCCAGCTCAGTGAGAATTCTTAACAAGAGGATGGAAAAAAATCTTGTAACAGAGCTTCTTCAATAATGAAGATATTGGCAAGAAAAGAGGGTATCACTTCTATAGCATTCCTTGAAGATTCTTTGGAAAAAAACAGCTGACTTCTCAACTGACAGTAATGACCCAATATATATATATATATATATGTATCTCATAAGAAACATAATCAAATCAAGTTTCAGAACGCTATCACCACCCTCTTTTTGGCTATTATTTGAAAATCAGAACAAAGACTCAGCCTGGAAACAATGGTTTGCTTTGGAAAGGCTTCACAACCTCCTTTTTACAGAAGTTTAAAATCCTGGAGAAAGTCATCAGATGTTTCTCTGAAGAGTGGCTCTAAAACCTATATTCTAATTGCTCCATATGTGTTCTCTAGGCATGACTTAAGATATATTAACTCAGTTTGATTCAATCCCTTCAAATAACATCCACCACAGAAAAACCAAATGAATGTGTTTTTTCACTTCTAAAAAAGAAGTATCATTAGATTATTTGTCCATTTATGCTACCAAAATACTATAGATGCTTTATATATAGATGTTAAACAGCTGTATGTTTATTTCTCTTTATTTATACTATTTTCTATAAAATTAAATATTAAATTTAATATTTTTACCTAAATAACATCCAGCCAGTGAGAACAGGAGGCTCAGGGGAGACCTTATCACTCTCAAAACTACCTGGAAGGAGGTGGGGGTCGGTCTCTTCTCTGAAGCAATAGGAAAAAGAAAATGGCCTCAAGTTGTGCCATGAAAAGTTTAGACTGATACTAAGAAAAAAATTTCATCATGGTAGAGGTTGTGAAGCATTGTAACAGGCTGCAATGAGACGGGATTAAGCCACCATCTCTTGAAGTATTTACAAGATGTGCAAATGTGGTTTCTATGGACATGGTTTCGTGGTGGCCTTGTGACAGTGCCGAGTTAATGGTTGGACTTGATGATCTTAAAGGTCTTTTTCAACTTAAATAGTTCTATGATTCCACTCTATGTTTTAAAGAAAAGCTGAGCAAAA
Source organism: Muscicapa striata striata (assembly GCA_030060385.1). Lineage (NCBI taxonomy): Eukaryota > Metazoa > Chordata > Aves > Passeriformes > Muscicapidae > Muscicapa > Muscicapa striata. The sequence continues at coordinate 1,202,776 of JAREIS010000014.1, read as the reverse complement.
GATGCTTTATTTTTTAATACAATGCCACTCTAATTTTATGTTTGATCATCATCTATTTTGATATAGAACAATTATCTTAACTATTGTAGACTGGAATTTGTAAGTTAGCACAAAACATTAAAATAATTATTTCTGCCATATTAAACTCCAGGAATCTCTGCTGTAATCATAGAATAAGTATTAAATCTCAGCTGTAGTACAGTTACATTCAGTAATCTCCTTATCCACACACAGAATTAGAATGAAAACAAGCTAACACCCAACCAGAGCAACTTTAACTGCATTAGTAGTGTGATAAACGCTTTTAGAAAATACATTTTTTTTTTTTTAATTTCAAGTGTTAGCACAGATCTAACAAAGATTTCTCCATATTTGACCACCTGAGTAAATGCCCCAAGCTGGGGACATAAGGATATGAAACAAACAATTCAACAGCGACTGATAATCATTTATTCTCTCAAAGGAATATCAAAACTTTTGCACAGCTGCAAAAAAATGATTTTAGTTTCCTCTAAACTTGTTGAGTTTCCATGAGTAGGAGAAATGTTAAGAATTCAGAAGTAAAGCAAGATGATATAAATCACTTTATTATGCTAATATTTCTAGCCTTGTGGTAAAAAGGACCTTAGCAAACTGGTAACATATATATATGTGTGTGTGTGTGTGTGTGTATATGTGGGTATATGATAAATATAATCTTTAGATCAATTAGATACTTAAACTACAGAATGCTATGCCAGTGTAAAAGTAATGCCAATGCTACTGCAAAATAAAAGATGTGCTTAAATTCAGCAATTATTTTTCAGACACCATCTGCTTTTTCTTTCATTCTTTTCTGATTCTGATCTGTAAGAAACCACATCAGTATCAAGTGTCACTCAGTTCTTATTCAAACAGAGCAGCCCAGACACAGCGGCTGCACCAGCTGACTTGGCTGACCTAGGCCTAGAGTAAAAACAAACCCCTATAAATCACCAGATGTAAGCAATTGAATAGTGATCAATTTAATTAACTGAACAGCTTTCCGAAGTTTATTGTATTGTTTTAACCCTTCAGGATTCTTCAAGAAAGGTAACTTGCAATTTGTATTCAAGAACAGTTTTTGGCCAGAGGGCTACATATTAATAGCTTCAGACACTTTACATTCCCATTGATAAAACACAAATCGCACACATGAAAACCAGGTATTTTCTTTTTTCTAACTAATAGTATGATAGTAACTACTTTTTTACACCTTCCTTCAATGGTTTATTGAAACTAAATCACAGAAAAGAAATCCAACTAATTTATCATTAAAGCATCAGGAATAAGATTTCCTTTAAAATCAACTTTTTTGGTTATGGCCCTATATGCCTTTTACAAGTTTATACTCATATTACAAATGAACACCAAGTAACCTACTCATTTCTTTCATGAATATAGACACAATAATCTGTCACAACTTTATGTGTTGACTGCACTCATAAAAAGATGTGCCGCACATTAAAATGGACTCAAATTTTTTTTCAAGACATTGGCAAAACTTCTTCTAACCTAGACACTTGCTCTGAAGTGGCATCCCAAGAGGATTTCCCTGTATTGGCCAGTGAAATGGATGGAATTCTGCCTTAACACATCAGGATTTCAGCCAAGATCCATAATGACAGAGTATAAGTCTTGTTTTAAAGACAGTACTGTACAAATTTATGTAACATTTATGGATGCTTGTACAGTGCCTAGCACAACAGGACTAAGGCTTCTGGGCACTACCACAACATAAATTAATTCTAATGCAGTCTTTGTACCTTGGAAGCACAAAAACTACAAGGATTAAGCTCAATTATATACATTTTAAAAAACTACTGAATAATAAGACACAATCAACTTCCTAACCACAAGCTACTCTATTTCCAATTATTTTACTTTAATCTGCTTTAATGCACACATTTCCATGAGCCCTGCAGAGTTACTTCCACTAACCAGGGACAAAAGTAAGATCTACTTACAAAGACAGAAGAGTTATATTTGCCGAGACTGGTCCCAGATCTGGAATGATCTCCAGTTCATTGTTGTTCAACTTCCTATTAATATTACAAAAGGGAGAGTTAGCTTTTATGTAAATCAGAAGTATGTACACTGGACTTGCTAAACTGCTGAACTGTGTCACCTCAAAATTTAAAAATAATTCCAGCTTCACTTAACGTAGAATATCAGAACAGCGCATTTGTTGTTCAAGCAACCAACCTTAGAGAATTAACTATACAATTAGCATACACAAACACGGGTTGGGTATTTTTGGTTGGGGTTTATGTTTTGGTATGGTATTTAATTAAGACAAATTAACTTACACTTCCTGAAGACTATGAAGGTGATCCAAGATACCAGTCTTGATTGAAGATAATTTGTTGTGACTTAAGTCCCTATGAGGTTACAAAAATAAACACCCTGTCAGTTTTGCCGTACAGTATCAGGTAAAGCAGTACAATTTCAATCTAAATTATGTTATCACTTGTTTCCAAGTACAAAAAAAGATTTTTTATATTAGTAAATTGTAATAGAAACTCATTTGCTTATACAAGGTAGAAATTTACAGATACAAATGCAAATACCTTGATCGCTGCTAGCAGTGTCAAAGACATTCTTACTATCTCTGAACAGAACAGTTCATTGGAATGCGAACAGGACCCATAGAAAACATCTAAAGATTTTGACTTAGATACACCAACAACCCCTCTCCCACATTTCCTCACAACAAAAGATTTGGCTATAACAACCTCTTGGTTACTTCAACAAGGAAAATTAAAAAAAAACAAGTCATTGCAGTCTCATTCCTTGGGTTAATCATAGTATTTCACTCTTCTCACCCATGTCTCAAAAGCACACAAATACACAATGAGGACTGCCCATAAATCGCAATTGTATTTCCATGCTTTCATAAAATTCAGGACACCATTCCCATATAACCAAATTTAATGGAGATCTTAAGAAACAGCAGAAGAAAACAGACATAGCAATGGCTAATTCTGAGTTTTAAGATGTCTGTGTACTACTGATATTAATACCCCACCTAATTACACTTGAAGAAGTAGCTCAAACACTTAGCTTGTGCCAGGCTGTACTGAAGATCCCCAGTATATATTGATGCAGTTTGTAAGCAATCGTTAGCACATTTGTAGAGTTTGCTACAAAACAAGCAAGGTACAGGAAATACTTTTCCTTACAGTGCCATGCATCTTTACCCTCTCAAACACTTGACGTCATGCAAGAGTCCTAAGAAATTTTTGCTGTAGCATCAGAAGTACTGGAAATGTAACAGAAATAAGCGTGACCATAATGTAAAAGATAGAAAAGCTAGCTGCAGGAACTCAAAACCTGCACATCTCTAAACCACTGCACAAGTGGTACAGATTCACAACTCATCTTGTAACCATGACTAGACCTGCTGAAGGCCTCCACCTTCTCATTCACTCATCCACCAAAACAAGCACTTTTCTATTCCCCTACTACAGATTATCACTACCTCACCAGCATCAATCCAACCATTGCAAGTATTTGTTCCAAGTTAGAACACTGCATTTATCCAAGCCAGCTAACAAAACCAACATTATTTTTAATGAGTTCTTAAATCCACTCCAGTGAGTGTTTGTAATGCAGATATATAAAAAATTTATTCAGCACACCTCAGCTGTGAGCAGCTGCAGCATCAGGTAAACGGTGCTTTAAAAAGCATCCTTTTGGAAAAAAATTGCTCACACTCCATGATACTTTTCCCCATGCTAATTAAGCACTGAAAAGTCATCCACCATACCTGGGGCCCTCATCAAGCCACACAGGCATGAAGCGTTACTTCAAATTGAATGAGGAAACTACATGATTCCTCACTTTTTCTGGGTAAGATGACTCAGTACAGTCATCCATGCTGAGGATGCCAAACACAGGCCTGACTGCCACGGACATGTCTGCTCTCCATCCCCAGTTCCAGAAGTGAAGAAAGCTGATCAACAGCATATCCCTGCTGCACACAGACCAGAACTGGCTCAAATGAAGCCAAGTTCAGGGTCTGTGCTAGGCATTCTGCTCTATGACTTAGCCCTGAAATTCCACAGATCCAGAGAACTCCAGTTTCCCTGGACCCATGACTCCACATCCTCAGACACAGGTGTAATGCTGCAACCCAGCCAGGCACCCAGGTTTCCTTAGCAGAACATGGGAATAGTAGAACTGTTTTAGATTCTCCCAATTGACTTGTTCGATGCTGCTAGGACAGTTTCATTGTCACTTTTGTTCCTGCAGTTGGCAGTTAAAAAAGCCCCCAGTAACTATAAAAATTAAGTATAAAAAAATAATCCCAGCCACGTATGGGTATCATGAGGGGTACCACCAGTACTCAGCTGTAAGGTGTGCTCTGAGCCAGCCAACTGGACCAGGCCCAGTGGGTGGCTGAGCTGTGGCACCAGAGCCTGGCTCAGGGCCACAGGCAGGGAAAAGAGAAGTGCTGTGTTTCCCAAGCCAGAGCTGCACAGGAAAGTGCACACAGAGAGCTGCAGGTGTGAATGGCATTTTCCAGAACAAAAGGAGGAGGCTGAGGGCTGGGGAGAGCCACCTACAGCAGGGGAATACACTCTACTCAGGTGACAACAGAGGGGATGTTTTCAGAGACTCAACTCTGGCCTCAAGCACCTAATATATATATAGATATATATGCCTTTTTTTTTCAGGTGTCTGAGTTCCTACAGATTTTCCTCTTAACAATGGAAAACCAATATAGTGTCAATATTTTCAAAAGCCCACTAATTTTAGTTTCACTATTATGATTTTGAGTTCTCTTGCATATTAGGTTAACTACACTAAATTTGGAGGACTGCATCTTTCACTGCTTAAAAATCTAGTGCAAACATTCTCCAGGCCATACACTGGAGAAAAATCCCTTTGTTTAACATCTGAAGGCATTAGCTTCACAGATTTGAAATTCTCACACTGCATTCTTAAATGTAAACACTGAAAAAAGTATGCTGCTACAAAAATCTAGACAGCAATCTAACTTGGTCCTTAAAGGCAGAGACAGTTTTTGCCCTTAAACTTAATTCAATATTTGGCTTTAGTCTGAAGGGACTATAAGAACTATGCAAATAAACAGCCAAAATTCAGTTAAGTTATGGCTGTTAGTGCCTAACATGTTACTGTTGTTCACACTTAAGACAAGACTTAGGAATTGGTAATTATTTCAACAAAGAGTTTTCAACATTAGTGCTAAAAACCTGCATTTCTTCATTTCACCTAAAAACTCTAAAAGGTTTATTTAAGACACGTTTGCCTAAAGGACCTACCAGACAGTAACAGACATGAGTAGATTTGTTCTGCTGGAGTTATAACATGTTAAAAAAAAAAAAAAATCTGGCAGAGTCCTTAAACTATAAAAATTCTGCAATTACAACCACTGCTGTGCATGATCACCACACTGGAGCCAGACACTTTCACTCATAGCTCAAGCTCACATGCATCTGGAGTCTATCAAGGCAACCGTGAGCGTAACTAACACTAGGTTTCAAACTACTTTTTTTTTGTGTTTGTTTTTTAACACTAAAGATACATTCACATTTTCCAAGTAGCACCTACTTTAAAAAATACATACATAGAAATTTCTTATGCCTGGTTTACTTACAGCAGGTTGTCCAATACAAGATGGAAAAAAAAATCCCAAAGCAAAAAACCAACAAAAAATGCCCAATCCCCTAGACAATACTGAATTGCCTGTTTCATACAGTATATATGGTTGTCTACAAACAGTTGCATAAAATACGTATTATAAATATTTTAATAAACATTTCTTCAGTACTACCAGCATAGAAAACTTCATGAAAATTCAGGAAAAAAAGCCTGCAAGTTACATTTTAAATTCAATCAGAGTGGTTGGAAATGAACCAAGAGTTAAAATATTTGCTTTTTACTAATAATCTAAGTGAAGCTTAAGCCTGTAGAAGTTTCTCAAAGCACTGGATTGACACATTTTTTTTTAAATACAAAAATCTATCATCCCACTTGCAAAGCTACAAGTTTATTTCAGTCCAATGCATTTCTCAACGTATCTAAAACAAGTACGGAGAAAAAGTTGGAAAATTAAATTTTATTTCTCCTTCACAGAAATGGAACTGACATTGTTCAAACATTATTACTCTGTGTTTTCCATTTCTAAATTTTCCTTGCATATTAAAACCAAATTGCAAGGGAGGAGAAAATTCCCTCTGTGATTACTTTTGCGACTAGAATTTCAAGTCATAGAAGACAGAACAGAACACACTCTGAAAAGTCAGAAACCAGAAACATATTAAGAAATCCTTTGCAGCAATAGTAAGCATATATACCTGTTCTTCACCTCACCTGTTTCTAATAGAAGTGCTTGGACATTTAAGTAGAATTACCTCCACTTGATTTCTCATGCCATAGTTTTACCCTCTGAGAACCTGTTCTATGAAAGAAACTATTTCTTATGTTCCATTATGTTTGTAGACCAACTCACAAATCTCAGCATTAGCTGAAACTTAACTCTGAATATCAATGTGTGATTAAAAACTCAAAGGAAGCCTAATGCACAGAAGGAGAATGCAAGTGCTTCTTCACACATTTTATAGATACAACTTGTAGACTCTAACTTAATTTACAACACTTAGTTACAATTATCATCTTCTTCCTTAGAAAACTCAAGAAACCTGAGCCCCAAGTCAAATTTTAAAATGCAAATCCAGCAACAGTTCCTTAATCAGTCCCATTGGGGCCTATAGAGCTGCTAATTCAGCAGAAATCAGCAGAGCTGAAAAACAAAAAGCCAGGCTGTAGCTGTTTTAAGACACTGATCCAAAGTGACTCATAAATCAGCTTGCTATGTTCAAGCTTTAGTCTGGAAAATATTGAAAAACAGCTGTGAAAACCATACAGCTTTTTTTTCTGGCAATTCTGATAGAGAACTAGAGGATTTATAAAATGTAAATACTAGAGATGTAATACAAACACAAGTGAAAACCATTTTTCAGACTTTCCCTGCTGCCCCACCGACAGTTCTAGCATTCCTGAGTGAACCTGGCAAAGGGTAGTGCAGTGCCAGTGGGAGTTTGCACACTTGGAGAACGCTGGCCAATGCTCAACACTCTTCCTCCTCCTCAAGCTCTAACCCCACATTCTTACAATATCAGGATACACATCCTGGAACTAAATGGAAATCCAACTTCAAAACTATCAGTACACAAAGCCATTATAAATGTTTATCAGTTTTCAGCAGACTGTTATCTCTCATGAAGACAAGGTAATAGAAGGTATTTTTGGCTAAAATCACAGTGAAATTGGCAATTATAGGCGGTTTACACTTCACTTTGTGAAGCCACTTCCATACAAAGCAGTAGACTCACACCTGCCACCAAGAACTCAGGTTCATTTTTTTCGCCACTCTTTGTCCACTGTAAAGTCACTCTCATTTTATTTCAGCAGGGAATTTGAACAAAAGAAGGCATGAAAGAATGCAGCAGGAGTTGCAAAAACCTGCTCTCCAGATGGGCGAGTACAGATGGGCAAAGGAAGGTGTAAAGCAAAAATGGGCCTAGACCTCCTCAGGCAGAAGAGCCTTCACTCTCCTGCTAGGGGGTCTTGCCTGCGTGTTGAGAAAGTGGTAAAAAACTGTTGTTTTCTCAAGAGGACTGGAAGGCCTGTAATTAAACTACCAGCCTTTGCCTATACCCACTACAGAGTTTCATGGAAAACATGGCAGACACATAGCAATAAAATTCATAAACAGTCCTTTACAATTTGTAATGCGCAGTTTGTTGCAACAATAATCCAGACTAGTCAAACCTTTTTTGTGTATGTAAAGCTGAACACATTTATTAACAGATTGCACAACCCCAGGTCCAGGTACTGGGGTAGCTGGAGGTAACAGACAATGCCACACTCTTCCTTGTTCTTATTAAGAGGGGAAGGAAGAAAGAGCTGGGTACTTCTAAGGCGTTTGTCACAAACAAAAGAAATATTTACACAAAAGCAGCCAGACCACATGGTTTGGTGACACCTACAAAGATGTACTTCTGTGAGCTTAAAAGCAAGTGACACAGATGTCCAATGAGTAATCACAGCAGGGTTTCTTACAACAGACCAAAGCTTATTTATACAAGCGGAACGTATTTTCTCACACTTTTAAAGGAATGTGAACTTACATAGGGGCAATTTACACTACCAAGGGAATTCTAATTAGAAAAATGTCCCTTGTGCTAACAAACAAAAAAAAAAAAAGCCTGCAATGTGTTTTATTGTCTCTCGGGAGCATAAGTGGAAAAGACAAATTTGGATTACTGCTAATGAAAAATGCTTCTTAAAGCAACTCTAAAAAAATGTTAAGTTCTGTGATTTTCCCCTTGTGTTTTTATTTACCGCATCTGAATTTCAACAGCACTGATGTATGTCGAGAAACTAAACTATAAAGCTTACCTTATATCAAAATAAAATCCTTAGGTTTTGTCAAAAAACTTAGGTGGGCATATACTGAATCAGTTCAAAAGAGTAAGAGGGATGCAATATAGTAGAAAGCAAAACCAGTTGTTGAATGTAAAGCAAATCCAGTAGTAGATCCGTATGTTCCAGTCACATAGTCACGTAAGTTTAAAAAAAAAAAAAAAAAAAAAAAGTTTCTTTCCCCTCACACTTTCCTATACCAGTCCTGCAAATATTCAACTCCCAGAGCCATGCCTGTGCTCAGTTCCATATGGTGTCAATACAGCCATCCACATTCATGAGTAAAGCAGCATGACCTCCAGACGAGGCAATTGAACAGAATTAGCCACAACTAATTGAAAGTCTTCCTGTTTACTTTAAAGCCCTTATCTCGATCGGCTTTGAAAATGTAATAGAAAATTAATACGACTAAGATCTTTCAGTGACAAGCGATTAAAAGCAAATGTGAGAAGTCCCTCGGCCATTTTCAAACTTTCAGAAAGCTGACCTAATTTATGCTTTTGCTGTAAAAGTTTGTCACTGAAAGTAACTCTTCCCCAGGTAGCACTTGGGTTCGCGCTGCCCTGAGCTCGGCCCTTGCGCGCTACGGGGCCGAGCGGGCCCGCACCATCGCCAGCGCAGAAACTACCCAGTTAGGAATGAAGGGCTGCACAAAAAAAAACAAACAGGAGCTTTCCCGACACACCGATCAGCGTTAACGTGATGATTACTGCACGTTGTCCAAGAAAGTCCACAGAACTTTTTCGTCGCCCTCTCCGACACTGAGCAGCACTCCCGGGCCCATTTCAGCCGGGCGCTTACCGCCAGCACGGTTCGGGGCCGCAGCCCGCCCCAAGGGACGCTGTCCCGCTGCGGCCGCCGGCGCCCTCGCCACGCCCGCTGACAGCTCGGCCGCGGCCCCAGCGCTGCCCGCTCCCGCACCTCGCTGCCGCCACCACACCGCGCGCTCCCTCTGAGCCCGCCCGCCCGCGGCCCCGGGGCAGAAGATGGCGGGCGGACACGGGCCGGTGCCCCTAGCCCGCCACGGTGCCCACCACCCCGATACTCACAGCTGCACCGCCCCCGCGGCAGCCGCTCGGGCAGCCAGCTCAACTCCAGGCGGCTGCAGGCGACGAGGTGCCCAGCGCAGCGGCAGGGCGCGGGGCAGCGGGCGGCGGCGGGGCGGCCGCCCAGCAGCAGCGGCAGCAGAAGCAGCGCCGGGAGGACGGCGGGCGCCGTGCGGGGCCGGCGGAGCATGGCGGGCTCGGAGCCGCTGCCCGCGCTCCCGTCCCTGGCGTTCCCCCACTGACGGAGCCGAGCGCGGCACGACCTCCTGCGTCTCAGCGCGGGTGGCGGCTACCGCTCATGCCCCGGAGCAGCCGCTGAGGGGGACGGCGACGGGGGAGTGTAGAAAAAGTAAAGACAAGAAAGCGGGAGGGGACCGCAGCGCCGCCACCGCCGCCAGCCACTCCGCAAACTTTCCGCCACCTCAGCCCGCCTCCGCGCGGCCGGGGGAGCCCCGAGCACGGCCCGCCCCGCCGCAGCCCCCTCCCCGTGCCATGACAGCCGCGGCCGGGCCCCGCGGGGCCGGCGTGCGGGGCGGCGAGCTGAGCCGAGCCGAGCCGGCCGGGCCGGGCCGGGCCGGGCCGGCACCGTGCCCCACTGCTGCCAGGCCTTGGCGGTGGCAGCCCCGGCCCCCCGCCCCGCCGCGGGCCGCAGCACATGGCCGGCCTCGCAGCACGGCGGGCGCTGCTGTGGGATTTTGCTGCCGATCTCGGCCTCTCCATGGGCGGGCGGGAGCGGGCAGCGGGCCCTGTGTGCCCTGAGCGTCACCCACCGGCGCGGGCCGGGGCGAGGAGGCACAGGCACCATGGCCGTGCTCGCGTGGGGTTTCCTTTTGCCATCACACCAGGCAGCGTGTGTCGTGGTAATCCAGAAGCTGCTCCAGAGGCCCCAAGGGCTTCCCAGCCAAGCCTGGGGTCACTGGCATGTAAAAGGTGAGGTGAGGTTAACTCCTGCTTTCCGGGTCCTACACGGCTAGTCCAGACACCGTAATTAAAGCCATTATGTTCCCCACAGGATCCCGGCTCCAAAGGTTCAGGGAAGTGGGCAGAACGTACAGATTCCACATCTCTGAGGTAATCGATGTAATTTAAGTAAATACCTATTGTTCAAGTTCCATATGTAAGCCTGGACCCTGCAACGGATTCAATTACTGAAGGCTTCACATCCCCCTAATCTACAGCAGCAGCCATCGAATTGCACATGAATCTGCTTTCTGTCCTACCTTTGTATGTACACCTGAGAGATGGCAGACATCTTACACACTGGGAACCTGCAGCCTCAAGAAGTTTGACAGCTCCAGTATCAAGATTTGTAAGGCTGAAACTTTGTCCCAGTTTTTATTGTTTCCTTGTATATCTCATGATATGGGGATTTTTGCAAAAGAAACAAAACTACATTTTAGGCAGGAGTCAGGAGTTTGCAAGCCAGACTGACAAGTCAGGTAACTACAAACATTCATGTGCCACTATCAACTGTTTCAGACGTGTGGGGTGTGCAGAGCTGTGCAATGTTTTGTCGGCTTGTGCTCCACTGATCACTGCTGTTCCTTAAAGAAATTACCATGGGGTAACACACAAATGCTGCAGGAACACAGTTTTTTCTACATACAAAAGCAAGCAAACAAGCAAAGGAACAAAATACAGGATAGTCATTACTTCTAAGTCTTTGTAAGTTACTGCTTTTTATTTAAAGTGAATGAAGACTGTTCTAGTACCATTGGCATGTCAGTATTGCAATTCCTTTTCCAGTCTTCCTTTGGAAAACATTAGGGTGACATTAGATCAACAAAGCCTGTGAAACACTGAGCTGTTCTAAACAGACAGCAGGACAGTGCCAATTTTGAATGTTTGAAGCTATCCATCATTAGTCTGTACCTGTTTCCATGGAAGTCAGTGGGAAAGTTCCAGCATTTTTTCTAGCTGTCCAGTTGTTTCACTCCATACCACCAAGATACAGAGACATTTGAACATGTTGTGTTTATAAGGTAAGTTATACTTGCTAATACTTGCTAATTTTGCAAAGTAATCAAAAATTAAAGAGAAGGATTTTTATGTTGTTCCAGGTCGTTACTGAACAGTCTACAAAAATTAAAATAGATGTAAAATAACTAAGTTTGTATTATAGTTCCCAGAGTGCACAGCAAAGGGCCTCACTTTTCTGGGAAAAGTGAGCTGCTCTTATCTTGTGTGTTGGTAAGGGTGGTGATTCACTAGTAGGTGGCAAGAGAGTCATTAAGCTGTCGGTTTTAACATCCAAGGAAAAGAAAAATTAGAAACAAAGCATTTTGAATTTAATTTATCATAGCAGTCAATATGGTGCATATGTGAACTATGGAACAAGAGAGAATCTGAGAAACAAAAGCAGGGGGGAGAAAGATGAAAAGGGCTGGAACTTTTGGTTTTGTAATTTTGAAAACTACTCATCCAGTCAGGGAAAACTGTGTCCTTAGAAAAACCTAATGTATATTTAGTGCTAGTAATATATGAAGCTGTTTTAAGTTAAGCAAGGTAAATCAATTCAGAAAATTAGTTCATTTATCTTTGCAGCTTCTTTTCTCAAAATAATCAATATTATGAATCCTACAATGCTTATATATACTTATATGTATGTGTAATTTAAAGTCCTTGACAGAAAGTCTTTCTTCCCGCAGGGAGATTTGCTCTCTTCTGAAGTGTCAGGGACTGATTCTGCACCTCATATGAGCACTGCAAGCTCTGGCAACCCTCAGTTCCAGGAGTTTCTTCATCATTGGTTTTAGGTTGAGTGTGCACTGTGACTGTACATAAGCAAATAAAAGTCCTTCCTTCACAAGTTTGGTTGGACTATATCTTATAAGCTTAAAAGTAAGCTTATATCAAAATAAGAGGTCTCCCATTCATCTACCCTGTTATCTTGACATGTAGCAAGGAACTTCTGGTGACCATTCTTTGGCATTGGCATTAGGGTAACTGCGGATTCACCAGGATTAGGGGACTGATTTGACTGAAACCCCTTAAAAACAACAACACACACAGACACACACACACATGCACATGCACACACACATGCACACACTCCTTATTTCTGAGTTGAAATAATTTCCTTATCCAGTTTTCCATTAGCTGCACAAGGAAGAGACTTTACTCGTGGTTATGCAAAGGCAGGTCTTCTCCATGGCAGCCTGAATACAGGTCAGCCTGAGGGAATGATGTTGAGGAGGGGGAAGCATGGATGCAGAGAAAGATTCTTGTAAAACTAGACCCTCAAGCTCTCTCTTTGGCTAACGAAATTAGTTTCCTCCACAAGACTACCCGGCATAGTCTTGTGAATGAGTTGGGAGTGGAGGACAGAGGATTGTGTAGTGAGATACAGGCCACTGTTTTGGATGTTCTGGCTTGATTCTAATGGTATTATTTTCAGTCTCTGATTATTTTAAATCAGATAAATACAGGTTTACAGATTCAAGTCCAAACATATGTTGTTTAAAATATGTATTCACCTCAGGCAAAAGACACACCCAGAAGCTAAGTATGATTTTTTTTTTTTTCATATCATTAATGCACTGAAATCAGGCACTGCTTTCAAATAATGTACTTCCAGAAAAGGTCAACTCTAAATCAGAATGGGTTTAGCAGATTATTAAAAATAATTTACCTATTGCTCAATTAAGCAAAACTAAGTTAAGGTGCTATACATTTTCTATTCTGAATTGAAATTAGAACATCTTTTATAACATTAGTAGGAGTTCAGTTAATCTAATTACAGGTTTTTTGTTCATTTTGCAAAGGAATCTCGAGTCATTACATCAGACAATTACATATAGTTGTGTATAGTTATGTGTAGTTAGATCTGCAGGTTTAATACCAGAAGGTCAAAAGGACTGAACAGTTACATCTACTAAATACTAAATTATTTTGTCTTCTAAGGCCACCTCAGGAATTAAAAGTAAAATTAAAAGTCTTCCCATGCACTTCTGGATCACCTTGTAATCCAAATCAGTGTCTGGTATTCATTTCAGATTTTCTACTTTTCATGGGTAAATGAAGTGATTTGGGTAGGGTTCAGCAGCAAAAAGCAGAAGCAAAGCAGAACAACATTGCTTACAACATCTCACTTCTGATAGAGTCAGATAGAAACCAATGGCCCATCCATTTACTTTCCTGTCAGTAAATAACCCTGTAGGACCATTGGCAGAATTAATGTCCTGTCTATTTATTCCTAAACATTCACAGCTCAGTTTTATTTATTGTCAAAGAAGATGTTTAGAGCTAATTGAGAGAAGGAAATTTAGAGTTCATGCTCTCTCCTGTTGGAGATTCACCAGTTTAGTCCATTAAAAAGAATAATCTTAAGGCTAACAAAGCTTTTTTTCTAAAACCACAGCTGGGAGGAGAGATGAACCAGTGAGATCCATCCTGCTTATAAAACAAAAGTGGAACAGGACATGCTTTTTGTGGAGGCTGCTTGCCTACGTGAAATGCCTTTCAATAGGGAAGAGAAAGTTATGCCCCAGGCACCTGTCTGGAAGTTACTGGAGTCCCACAAAACCTCTGTATTGTGTGCAGAAGAGCTTTTTCACTTCTCTGTGTGTAAACAATAATCACATCCAATATCATGGAATATTTTTCATAGAAGTTACTCTAAATTATGAACTTTTCCACCTTCCTTTGCTTCTGCCCATTGGGTATAGCAATTGATATTACTTTTTAGATTGTAATTGCACTAAGACTTCATGACCATTTATTTCACACCCTGTGATTAACCACTGCAATTGCATTTGCATTTGAGGAAAATAATAAAATATTCTTAAATAATTTCCTAGTAATTGTGAATCTCCTTCTAGTGTGTCATAACTCCACGGTGAATATTCCAAGGTGCATACAGAAATTTATTTTTGGTAGTAATTATAATTGACTTTATGTGATCCAACAGTGAAACCATGAAAACCAAATTATGCATAATTGGAATGCACTGATTACAACCAGAAAAACCATATGAACTCTGAAAACTTTCCCTAGGGCAGTAAATGTTCAGCTTTTATAGAATTCATCCAAACAGTGAGTGTTTGCCTTCATTACAAATAAACTTAAAACATCCTAAGGCAATCCACATTAGTGACAATTGTTAATGTCTTCAAGTCATGTCCTGTGTAGGGCTAAGTAGGAAGTTAAATGCTTGATTGGAAGGACAATTAAACAATCAACAGCTACAATGATGTAACTTCAAAGAGGAAAAAATAAGACATAGTTTTATGTCATTATGGAACACTCAAGTAGAAATGTTGTCAATTTGAATAAAAAAAAAGTAAATGTAATTTCAGTATGGTGCTACTGTAATAAAACACCTGCAAGGTCTGTTCTACCTGTTCTTTTAGTTTATGGAGGGTTTTTAAATAATCTTTTAAAATAAGTAAACATTTTGTGGTAAGAAAGATCAAGAAGTGGTCTAAAAGGGAATCTGAAAGAGTGCTCTGTTGAACCTAGCAGTGGCTCTTCCTTGCTCCCCTTCCTTGGGGTGGGGGATTATGGTACCTAGAGCTCAAGCATAAGTTCCTTTCTGCAGTAGTGAGGGAAGTTTTTGCCACAGGGCAAAGGGCTTGAAGCCTGTATCTGCTTAAATAGCCACAGGCTTATTTGTAAGATTTTTATCAGTGTTTTGCAGACCTGATGTTGAGTATTCACTACCTTTAGGTGTGTAACTCCTTGAAGTCAACTGCTTAAAGACTCACACAGTGAGAAATCAATGGGAGTTAGGCCCTAAATCTTTGAAGAATTTATGTCTGATTGTCTGTTCTAGGGGGAGAATGAGCTGCAGCTGGGACTCATCTTGTGTAATTTTAGCAATTTGGAAGTTTGGTATCTCTTCTAAAGCATTTGTATTGGCTTCTTCTGTAGTCAGTGGAAAAAGACAAATCCAGGAAGTGATTACTACCTTTCTAAAATAGACAATCAAAGAATTTAGAATCAATCAGTCTTTGGAGATTTTCTCCTTTTACCTAAAAAGAGCCGTATGACTAGTTTAGTCTAGACCGTATTTTTTCAGATGATTCTCAATGTCTGCCTTCAAATACACACATTAAGCTAAATAGAATAATATGGGAGCATATTTCTCAAATTTCTTTCTTTAGTGGAGACCTGTATTCTTATTGCATGGCCTGGTTTTGGTAGTGGTGACGCTGCAGGAGTGGCTTCTAGAAGCTTCATCCAGCATAAACAGTCCCTGGTGGTTTAAAAAATGGACATGCCACTGGCCAAGGCTGGGCTGATCAGAAATGCTGATAATGCTAACAACAATAATGTTCTAACATATTTAAGAAGAAAGATAAAAAAAGTTGTGGTATAGTTTATTTCAGCCAGAGAAGAGCAGAGTGATAATATGTGAGAGGAACAACTCTGCAGACACCAAGGTAGGTGAAGAAGGAGACAGAGGAGGTGCTCCAGGTAGAGCTGAGATTCCCCTGCAGGCTGTGGTGATAACCATGGTGAAGCAGCTGTGCCACCACAGGCCATGGAGGACCATGGGGATGCAGAGATCCACCTGCAGCCTGTGAAGGAGCCCCACACCAGAGCAGATGGATGCCCGAGAGGAGGCTGTGACCCTGTGGGAGGCCTATGGAGAGAGGAGCCCTGCTCCCATGCTGGAGCAGCCTGTCCTTGGAGGACTGCACCCCATGGAAGAGTGACCCGTGCTGCAGCAGTTTTCGGAGGACTGTTGCCTGTAGGATGGACTCGTGTTGCTGCTACAGGGAGCTATTGTTTGTGAGTGGGACTCACATTGGAGAAGTTAATGGAAAACTGTCTCACATGGGAGGGACCCCATGGTGCAGCCAGGGAATGAGTTCTCCCCCTGAGCAGTGGGAGAAGCCTCAGGTTGTGAACTGACCATAACTATTCCCTGCCTCCTTGAGCCACTGGAGTTGGAGGTAGAGCTCCAAGGAGGAAGGGGTAGGGGAAAGGCATTTTTCAGGGCTTATTTTACTTCTTATTATCCCACTGTGATTTTGTTAGTAATAAATTCACTTCGTATCTCTAAGTTGAGCCAGTTTTGCCCATGACGGTATTTGATGAGTGATCTTTCCCAGTCCTTATCTCAGCCCATGAGCCCTTTGTTATATTTTTTCTCCTCTGTCCAGCTACAGAGGGGAGTCAGTGAGTGAGTGAGTGAGTGAGTGGCTTTGGTGAGTGCTTGGCATCTAGCCAGCATCAACCCATGACAGTACCTTAAATGTCATTGTAACAATAGTAAGCAAAATTTATCACAAATATGAATTGTAGTTTTAAATTTTATTATACCCCTGTTATAGTTTGCTTTGTCTCCTGCCGATTTAACAAGTTCTACTAAGGATTTATTAACAGGTTAAATCTTACAAGATTCAGTAGACTAAAGGGGAAGTGCTATGCATAACTGAAGTATCACGTACAAATACAAAATTAGGGCCATATGGAAGAAAGATCTAGTAATGCATCACAAACTAAATAAGTATGTGTCAACAACAACAATATAGGAAGCATTTTGGGGTATATCACCTGGAGTTTTCTATGCAAAAGAAAGAAATAGTGTTCTGGTGAGGGCTGGGATGAAGTATGACATCCCACTTGGAAGTCACATATTAAAGGAGAGGAATGGAGTGTGCTGCCAAAAGCAGATAGTGAGGTCAGGAATACAGAGTTTCCAGCTCTCACAAAAGGAATACCCAGCGTTGCAGTGCAGCCAGTAGCACTTCAGATTTTGCACAAAGCTATCCCATTGCCATCACTGGGAAACCAGTGAGTCATAACACACTGTAGTGTCATCTGGACTCGCTCCCCACCTTCTGCTGTCTGCTGCCTCTTGCTTTCCCAATTATTATATGCAACAAAACAAGCAAGCGCTATCCTGGTAGGAAGTTGGCCAAACACACGCTGCACCAGTTCCACAGCTGTTCAAGTGGTTACCTGAAACGTTTGCCAATAAAGTCTGACTTTCCAAGCCGGAGCATCAAAGAGCAGGCTGGATCCAACAGCAGCACACAGCCTGCAGATCTGAATGGGCTGGGTGCCAACTGCATCCCAGCAGGAGTACATCAGCCCTGTGCACCAGCTGGCCAGATTGATGAACAATGGTCTGCAACACACTCTTTGCTTTGATCTTAATATGTTAATATGAAATCAGGAGAAACTGCAAGGGATCTTCTTATTCATCCCTTTGGAGAACGTTATACAAGCAAAAGTTCTTGTGGCCACTTGTACAGCTCTGACATTCAGGCAGTATAGTCTGGGAAGTCTCTGATATGGAGATGTCACCTTCCAAATCCTCTGTTAGCTGCCAGTGAACACTGAGAAGCTGAGGTTGGTCAATTTCCTAATGGTCATGGCACTTCTTTTGACCCTAAGTAACTTTATCATGTGAGTTTTCTGCTAGGGTAAGCTAACATAACCCTCAGCATACATTTCCCTAATGTCAGTTGTGAAGTTTTTCCTTTGTTGTTTTCCCTAGTTTTCCCTAGTCATGTCTTCTCACTGATTTCTCCATTTCACTAACCTCTCTACACTCTTCAGTCTATCAAACAAAATCCTTAGCACGTCAGAGAGTTGCGTGTGTTGGTTTTTCAAATACTTTCCTAGTAGTGTGCTGTAATCTCCAAAGAAGGAACTTCTGGTTCAGGGATTCTCCTTGTAGTTGAGTTCTCAATTGCTGTTCAGCTTGTGGAAAGGAAATAAGTAGGATATAAGGGTGCAGTGCTTTAGCACTGCTGCAAGACAAACAGTTTAGCGCAGAGTTCTCCTTGGGTGGTACTGACCTCAGCATTAGAAAAAGCAATCTTCTGGAAAGATTCAGTAACACTGTCAGCATCCTACCACGTCTGAGGTAGGAGGACCTGAGGATGAGAAGGCACGGTGCCACAGTGTGGGATGTTATGTACCTTGGCGCACACGTGCAGTGTCAAAAACAAAGCAGTACTATCACACACGTGATCAGGCTGGTCACAAATCTGGCAGTGGTGATTAAGAAACCATGGCTTTCACTGAGTTGCAGACACTCAATAATTGAGTTATCCTCTGAGTGACTTATAATCAGCAAAGTCTCCACAAGGTTGGCTAAGCTACTGCTGCAGTATGAATTCCCCTATTTTGTGGGGGGATTAAAAGAAAGAAGCTATAAACTAAAGTAAACAGGAAGAGGTTTGCTGAACATTTTAAACTTCGTGAAAATTTCTTCTTATTTTAATCATAATGAAAAAAAAATTCCACCACTAATACATCATATTACCACAGTAATATTTTTTGTTCTGATTTTTTGTTAGAAAAACAAAATGCTAATGATAAACACAAAATTACTTTTTTTAGAATTTTTATGAAATCATACATGTCCTTACTGAGTACCACATGTGAGTAATATTTCAATTATTCCACTGATGTCACTGAGAGGGAATTAAAAGTGCTGAAATTTTCAGTGATGGGTATTTCATTGCAGCTGTGAGCAATGTGTTCCTCAGAGGCTAATTCTCCTGGGGCAATGTTAAAGCCTTGGACTTGCATCTTATTAGTAAAATAATACTGTTTAAAAATAGGATCAAAAGAGATCTAACCAAGAAACTTAGCCTTGTGTACATTTTGGTATATAAATTAATATAATAAATTATGAATAAATGTTCTTTTTACACATGTATATGAATTCATGTAATAAAAAAAAACCCTATAAAGTATGTTAAAATACAATCAACAAGAAGAGAGCATTAAAAGTTAAAACTAAATGCGATTACCTAAAAAATGTCAACAGCTAAATATAAAATGGTAGAATTTTGTTTAAAATTTTTAGGTATATCTGCTTGACTTCTCTTGTATTTTAAATCTCTTTAACTTATTCTACTGCTTTCCAAATACTTCATTCTCTGATTTTCTTAAACAGATAAAATTAAGTGTATAATTAATTATAAAATATGTAAAAGCAGTTCACACAAATGAATAATTCTACCAGAGAAGCTGCTTTGCAAATGCAAACAATCCTTTGTTGCCATCTTTATTTAGGAGCATACACTGATCTCCAGAGCTGAAATGGACTATTGAAAAATGTTGTTAATTCAAAGAGAACTCTAGCATGTATTTAGAAAGGATGTTTGGACACAGAGCCGTAAGCCCAGTAAGATGGATGGCGAGAACCCTTTCTGACCAGTTCACCTTCATGAACTAGACTTGAGTGTAAGACTTGTAACAAAGCAGACCTGAATACAGTGAATGGGGAAAATCATTATAGCTGCAAGCATTCTGAGCGTGTTTCCTTAAGCTGTTTCTAGCACTTCTCCCTCAGCAGAGCAGGTGTGCCTGAATAGCCTGTGGCCTGTGGCCTGAGGACCTTTGCATACCTAGAGACAAATTTTCAAGTTGACAGGGTGAGGAAGTGGAGAGCAAACAGAATAAGTATCCCTGTGAATGGTTCCCCACTCCATTTTCTCAAGCAGCCGTGGCTTCAGATTTTCCCATCCAGCACACTGCCTGCTCAGACCTGCCCTAACCACCCTTTCCACAGTGTGAGCACAGCTGCTTGTGGTGCCTTACATAAGGCCAGATCATGACTTTTTTGTTAGAATTATTTTTAATCTGTTTCTGTACATTTGTTTGTTTGTCATTTGGCCCCACAAATGATGCCAGCTGCCATAATATGAACCAGTGGCAAGGCATTAGGGGTCCTAGGTGCACCTTAAATGGTTGTTACCACTGAAAAGAGCATGTCAAATACATTGTGCCCTAAGGAGTACCATTTAATGTGGTGATAAATCCAGTCTTTGTGCACCAAGTCTGAGTCTAGAAACATAGCAGTCCCTTGAACTTAAAAAACCTCACTTTGCCTCTTCAAATGAATTAAATATTTTTTCCATAGACATCTTTGATCTTGAAGCTTTGCTGTCTCAAATGTTGTCTCCCCTGGTTTTGCTTTATGCAAGATCAGAATGGATCAATCTGTAGCTCAACAAAAAGCTAGAGTAAGATCCTTAAGACAGCATTAAAAATCTTACTGTCTGGCAGAATGCAGTTGTGTATTCAAACCAGATCTATCTGCAATGTGCACTTCCATTTACTCCAGTAATGCCATGTGTGGTATTAATGATCATGGAACTCATAGTACAAGAAAAACAAGCTCATTTTCATAAGCTTTGCAGACATTCATAATGCCAGTACGTAATGTGTAGGGGCTCAAAATTTGAAAAATAGTTGAAAACAAATCTGACAGCATGCATTAGGGTTTGTACTTTAAGCCCTATTCAATTTCTAGTGCTGTCTAAAACTTGTCTAAAGCCACGAAGTTTGCATGCATGCTACTGTTCTTCAATGCACATTTTTGTCCTGGTTTCTTGAATTGAATGCTCAGACACCCATTTGTATATTGCACTTGTAAATTCATATATACACATAAATATTTTTTATATGTACTTTAGCTTTCCGTGCACATGATACTTAACTTCATGTACGGCATGTGTTTTTGTCACAAGTACAGTAGGTTCCAAGCACAGCTAGTGCAGCTTTCAACTATCTCTGTCAGCCTCAGGCTCAACAGCTTGGCAGGAAAACCTGCAAATCCTGCTGCACCCCACGGATTTCTGTGATTTGCAGTGTTGATGGAAACATCCTCCTTGCTGAGGCGTTAGAAGTTCCCAGATGAGAAACCTTTGCTTCACTCTTCCAAACTCACCAAATTGTTATACAACTGCAACTTTGAGTCTTTTTGATGCTACACTTGGAATATGTGTTATTGCCACACATACAGTTTAAAAAAAAACAAAACTAAAACAAACCATCAAGTAAGGAGGGTAACACTGCAGCTAGTGGGTGTTTTATTACGTGGTTTAAAAAAGGCTGGTATGTCTCCACATGAAAGAAAAGGCTAGGCATTTATCATCATCAGAAAGACACTGTTCTGTCCCACAGTTAATAGTGTTATCTACTATTGTCTACCAGTGACCTTAACACAGTCCTACAGCTGCTGTGGATTTGGTGAATTATTTTGGAAACAAATTTGGTCCATTCTGGCAAATTAAATAGAGTGCTCAATAGACTGTATCACTAAATCTGATGTGGTTTGGGGTTTTTGTTTTATTTTATTGGTTTGTTTGGTTTTTTTCCTAACTGATCCATCACATATTAAATTTTCAGCTGTAAAGACCTACAAACGGTCTGGAGAGACACTGGTAAAAAATACCCTGTGGGATCACAGAATTGGAATATCCTGCGTTGGAAGGGACCCACAAGGATCATTCTTTGTTTTAATTTGTGACCTTAAAGAATGGGTAAAAAAAGTGTTTCTTATATATTTATAATTAGTAAAGACTGTAAACATAACAAAGGACAGCAAATAATAAATGCAACTTCTGGGTATTAGAAATAGAGGCAAGTAATGTAGGCCTCATTTTGCAAATAATTATGGAGCTGTTTAATTTTTAGAGTGTGAGAGTCTTTTAATTCTAGCAGTCTACTGCTGTATCTAAAGTCACAAAAGACATGACCACAGTGCTTTCTGGAGTTAATTTGTACAACACGTTAAATCCAGATATATATAGTGAAGTGTACTTTGAAAATCAGATTGCAGTAAAAGAGACTACTTAGAATGCACAAAAATTCATATAAAAATAGGTGTACAAGTGACAGACCAGGGAAGTGCCCTACTTTAGCTAACCACACAGCACAGGGGAAAGACTGGAATCTGTTTCACCCAACGGGACATTTGACACTTTCATTAAGTTCATGTGAAGACATGGGTGTGACAAGCCTGTTAAGAAGCCTTTGCAAATTATGTTTGCTTTTAAGAAGGAGGCAGAGCACTCCTATATTTAATTGAATAATAAATCTAACTGGGCTTTTATAAGGTATTTATCTGCTATTTATTTGCTTTTGGAGGTTGCCTTTGACTGGAAGGTCATAAGAAGCTTTCAGGAGGCCAGACAGAATAGGTAGGCAATAAAGATGTTACCAACCACTTTTTCCTTTCTGAAAAGAATTCTGTTTGTACAATTAAAAACATTTCAGTTTTGATTTTATAATTTCACTATTTAGAAGCTGACTAATCAGCATATTAAATGGCACTAATCCTTTCAGAAAGCACCATGGTAATTACTTTTTAAGAGCGTCGCTGTTAAATTGAAGTCTGTTTATTGCTCTGAGCTCAGCTCAGCAAAAAGCTTCCAGTATAGCAAAATGCTTGCACCTTTTCATGTTAGCTGAAAGATGTAATAAAGATGTATTTTAACAAAACAAATGAGAGACCTGTTGTGAGGTCTCAAAATGTTTATTGCCTAAGAAAGGGGGAGAAAAACCCTTCTAATGCTTTTTAGATATTGTTTAATTTGAAAATTAATTTGGTATGACTACAAAACATTGAAAGGAAATAGAATGAGAAAATTAGACACATAAAAATTTTGAAGTCAACGGGATGATTGTTACTGTTTGGATTTTTAAAAGCAGTCAACTTCTATTTTTTTTCTTTTTTTAAGGATTATAGCAAAATATAGTTAAAATAACTTCATTTACATACCTAAAGAGGTATGGTAAAACCAACTGCACTTGAGGACTGCCAGGGCTCAGCAATGGTAGGTTTAAAGGAAACTTCTACTAAGAGTTATTGAGGGAAAAAATTATTATGAAGAACAATTGTATCTCTGGTTGTGCTGTTGGGAAACTGCCAAGGAATATATTAACCAAGTGTTTCACTTTCTACCACTCTACCTCTAAATGGAAAGGACTTTATTTAGGGGAACAAGGTTTTGCATTTAAGTAATGGAAAAAGAGAGCACACAAATTTTTGTTAAGAGAATTGCTTATACAAAAAAAAACCCCACAAACAAACCCACAACCACCCACCCCAAAAATAAAACAAGTCTTCTGGAGCTACTGCTTTATCCTGCCTTTTTAAACAAAACTACATCTTACAGCTTTTTCCATAATAGGGACTAATTTCCTGGGGTGTTTTCTCCTGAGATATGGCTACCTCTGGAGTATGAACACTCGGCCATTCTCAGCACTCTCACAGGATAAACAGAGTGTTTTATTCTGCAGATATTTTCTGCTTGATAGAGCTGTGAGGATGCTTGTCTCCAGAAGGCATGCTTTGATGTGTATCTCTGTCATTAGTAATGCTGTTAGTGAATTGTTCCTTATCCTTGCAGTAGCATCTCAGTAAGGTGAATTGCAGCATGTGGTGGTTACTTTGTGATGGTTAATGATGATGAGACCATGCATCCCAGTAATCCCTTTCCAGAGAACATGAACTTGGGTTTTCATGCAGTGCTGCTGCTGCTCCAGAAAGTGCAATTCTAGCTGCCCTGTACATTTGGGACATTATCTCTCTCAGCCAACATCGGAAATTATATGACATTTTCTGAAGATCATTTAAAAATCCTAAAGTTATAAAAATCCTGGATCACGTCTATCAGTGACCTCATCACTGAATGCATTGCTGCTTTCTAAGTTCTTAATATGACATTAAGATATAATGGAGTCCCAGTTTGCATACTTTTAATATAGGTAATTTTTTCCTGTCTTTGTTTTGCGTTCCACAATATGGAATTGTACCATCCTAGCCAAGGCATTTGTAGTCAGTCTGTCTCTGTCTTGAATTTCTTTATCCTTGCTTGTTCTCTAGCTATAACTTCAGATTGGAATTTGAGGAAAGAAAATTGGGTCCTTGATTGAAAAAAACTCTGTTATTTTCTTAGATAGATTAAAAAATTATCTCATTTCAAACCAGTCATATTTGTTAATGTCATCATTTCCAGATGGTCCATACTACTTTATTCTTACATAAATGATGTATTTATAACAAGTATTTGATGTTCTTCTAAAATATGAACTTATTCTGACAGAAAGTCAGGAACACCAAATACAGTGAAACTTTTGAATCATGGAGTAAAATATTTTCTAGTTCCAGAGGAAAGCAGCAAAGCTACCATAACAGAGGTATTTGAAACTGTCACATACAGCAGTAACAATTCTATTTTCCGTATGGATATGCTTCCAGGACTTTATTCTCTCAGGTGTTAGCTGTGGTTTCCAGATGGAACTTTTTATTTTTCATTTCTTCTTCTTCTTATTATTATTATTAATAATAATAATAATAATAATAGTAATAAAATAATAATGATAATAATTTTCTGGTCGTGTTGTTTCACTTAATGTAAAATTACTTATTCCAGAGAAGAAAATATGTCTTTTTTTCTCTGTGGAAAACATAACAGTTCATATTTTCTTTAAGTTTGGAAACACTGAACTGTTTCTTGAACTTCTTTAATAAAGGGGAATTTCTGATATTGGCAGAGAATAACTCTGTGAAAATGTCTTTCTCCCTGCAGTAGGGATTTAATTGCCCAAGATACTCAACACTTTGAAAGTATCATTAGCATTTCACTTTTCAGATTTCCATTTGTGCTAATATGAGAAAATGAAGGAATGCCTTTTTCTGGTTGATTCCTTTACAGAAGATTCAGTGCCTCTTTTCTTCATCTTGTTCTTTTAGTTCTGTTTGCCCTTGTAACTTAAAACCAAAAGGGAAGTGAATAGTTTGAAAGAAAGATATTTGCTTAACAGCTAGTGGCTCCAGCTAAAAATTCTGCAGTGTCCCATTGCTCTCACATGCTGAGTGAGGCAGCCTGAGGTTTGATTGCAAAGCTTATAAAGAATTGTGTATTTCTTACTTTGATACTTTTTTGAGATTTCTGTGATGATTTTGGGAATGTTTTGGGTGCTTTATTCTATGTTTTTCTTAGAAAATGAAGTTAAGAGGATTGAGCTGTCAGTCATGCCATATTTTTGCCTGCCAGGTCATCAAGGATTAGGGCTGTCCTGTGCAATGATCTTTGTGGGTCATTTCCAAGTCAGATACTCTATGATCATCTCTTATCATTTGGACCTACTCTCAGTTTTAACCAAGACATGGATATTCAGTCCATAGAATCAGAGCAGAGGTAGTCCAGAATGAATCTCTGAAGTCAATTTTCTTCTACATATCTATAACAATTGTGTAGTACCACAGTTTTCTTCTTTAATAAATGACTGTAAAAATATCCTTTCGGAGCTCACTTTGTGGCTAAATAAAGTCAATGTATGAGCAATATTAATATGGTTCTGCTGTGTTCATTCTACTTAGTATCAGGCAAACCAGTTGAAGTTAAACTCTCAGTGTTAGGGTATTTTCCCCTTTTCAATGATTCCACTGCAGTTGCTATAGGAAGAGGGGATATCTTAATGTAGTCCAATTAAAAATATTTTAACCAGTTTATTTTTTCTAAATTATATTTATGGTAATAAATTTCAGGTCTATTTATTATTGCTACCATAACAGAATAAATGTGAATTATTCTAATGCCAGCAGTCTTCAGGGATGTTGTGGAAGAGACTTTATTACCATAAAAAGTCTGAGATTTTTAATTTTTTTCATCCAAAAGAGACCCCAGGGGGGTTTTAGAGCAGATTTTTGACTTGAAGTATCTGATTTGAGTGTGATTCAAACCTACACACTGAAAGTAGAAGACTAACTTTGTTACAGTTAATATAACATCTTCAAAAAGTTATTCAAGTCACTCAAATTAGCCTCCATTCTCATACAGGGTACATACTCATACAGTGTAAAATTCCCCACCCCAGGGGAGGGAGGTACCTGGACCCATGGGTGGGGAGTATTTACCTTTCTACTCTTGTCCTTTCTTTCTCTTTCCTCCTTTTCCTTTAAACATTTTCTGAAGTGTTATTTTCACACTTTTATATTTTTGAGGTTCTAGCCAAAATGGCTACATTTTAAAATTTGTCTAGGACCTTATTCTACCTTAATATTCTAAAGTTTGCAAGAAAAAGTTCTTTGCTGAACCTCCTAAGAATTTTGTTTCTCCTGTGCACCACCCAGAGTGAAGCAAACAATCCTTCCCCAAACTCACTGAGCAGAATGGGGCATAACAGAGTGGTAACTTCAGCATGTATGATCATTTCCATACAACACTGTACAGGTTTTCAGGTGCAAGTTTGTGTAGATTCTGAACATTCCAATAGAGGAAAAGAGTTACCCATACACTCTAGTGCAAAATATGGTTCTTTGCCTCTGTAGTAATAACAGAATGGCTTGTGTTTATAAACTATTGTTCTGAAAAGTCTGTTACTATAAAGATTAAGTCACTTGCAGTGTGAATAATTTTCTGCACATGCTAAACCATCCTATGGGCTATTTAAGGAAAACTGGTCAGCAGTTCAAGGAACATGTTATTTTGATGTAGAAGGTTCAGTGGTAGAACAGGTAGAGAAAGAGGTAAATAGGTATCAAATTGATTTATTTAATCATAGGTTTTTTACATTTCTCCTGATTAAAATGGGGAGAGCTAACCATCAGCCTTGAAAAGTAGTTAGAATACAGAATCATAAAGAATGTAAGGAAAAAAAATGATGGGAAGAAATTATTCTCTCTTCTGAAATCTTGATCTATTTCTCTGTTATATTCCAGTTTTCGTTACTTATTTTATCTCTGGAATAAATTCACTTGACTGTGTATCTCTTGAGTCTGTATTTTCCTCACTGACATCATCAGAGGTCAGAAAAATTCATCACTCACTTGCCCAGTCCATTTATGTGGCAATCTCATGGCATTGTGTGGTTGCAGGTAAACAAAAAGGCTCCTCTCTAGGTAAAAAAATGTGTCCAATTAAGTTTGTGTTTCAAAATAAATGATGTGTAAATCTTTTTATACCTCCTTTATTTAATGTGGGTTTAGTTAGTTAATAGCTTCAATAGTGAAAAAAGAACTAAATGTATGTAGCAAAACTGTGGGCTCCTCTGCATTCCTTTCGCTTTCAGCTGCTGTACTGTTTTCTTTCAGAATATTGAAAGATATTGTCTGATTGCAGCCCTCTTCACTTGGGTGAAAGTTTTAGTTCATGGAGTTTCCCAGTTATTCCAGATCCAATGTCAGAGAAACACTGAAGTCAAAAATTCTTCAAGACCCAGTTTGCAGACAGATAATGGGACAAGAACTGAGAGTAAGCCAACTGGGTTTATTCTTCTGACTGTCAACTGGACTGAAAGACCATTCACTTTATCAAATGGATTTTCACAACATCTAGTAGTTCTCATTACAACAGGTACAGAAGTACCTGGAGTTTTAAATTTTTTCCACTTGTCAAAGACCTTACTGAAAATAATGGAAGTGGGTATCTGAACTGTCTTGATAACTTCTTCGTTTCCTTCCAGACCCTTAAAATTTTGAAAATTTGAATTCAGACATTCCAGTAAAGCATGTTTATCTACTTGCTTATTAGCTTATATTCTTGTAAACTGGCAAAATATTTAAATATTATTTGCAGCATTTTGAAGTGAAATAGGATGTGTAAAGTGTTGTTTCAGCTTTCAGTGTTTTCAGTGTTTGGAATTATTTTCAGGACTAATAAGGCATACATAGAGGTATGAGATAGAGGTATATGGCTATCCCAGATATATATCTGCACCTAAACTCCATGTCAGATATTCTGAGTACCTGGAGAATATTGAAAAGATTCTCTTGTTCTTTGTAGTGTTATAGATTTACATTTCTTTCCCATATACTGGAACAATGGTATTTTAGAAGAAGAACAATCAGACATTCACTGATATTCAAAATAAACATGAAATATGAACTGACAAAATCTGTTAAACAGATGATAGACCAACTATATATTTTACTTAAATACTGTCACTGTATGTACTAGACTTCTGTGTTTAATTCATGGAAACATTAATTACAGTGCTAAACCTCTCCTGACAGGCACAATGTAAAAAGTCTTCAAATAATAAGACACACCTAATTTCATCTCAACCCATTTTCTATAAGCAAATGCATGAGTGTGCCTCCAGAAGTACACAATCTCATCTACATGGAAACCTAAATATTTAAAATTAGTACCACTACTGAGGGAGGGGCAGAGGGTTTACTACAGAGGGATTTGATCTACAGCTGCTGTTTAATACCAGCCAACTTAAATCTCATGCCAAAAATTTCTGGTGTTTGTTTTCTTTTGTGAAGAAGCAGATGATTGTCCAGATGATATCCAGATGATTAAAAGGAAGCTAGATCTGTATCCTATCAAAGCTCCTCTGAAGCTCATCCATAATTTTTCCTTTCTCCCACTGTACATACTTTCATGTGCAAAAAGCTTCAGACAAACCAGAGGCTATTGATTAAACAAAAAGAATACAGTAGTGTACCGAAACTGAATTTCTGCAGTAAATTACCATGTGATCAATATCCAATATATTAAATATCTTCCTTGCAATGACTATTATCCTGTGTCCTATCTTGTTTCATAAATTACCCCAGAAACAGCAGCTGATATAAAAACATTTGTGGTCTAGGCCAACTTGTGTAATATTTCCACATGAACCAAATAATAGCATATTTGTAGTAAATTTGTTTGTCAGGGACTGTTTTTAAAGATTCAAACTTCCAGATCTTGTTATGTCAAAGACAAGATTTCTGCTGTTGTGAGCAGATTTTTTAAAAATAATTTGAATGTTTTTTTAGGGACCATGGTATTAATTTATCACATTAGAATACCCCCTGTATTTCTTCTGTGCAGGATAAACACATCAGTTGTATTTTTACTTTATGTTGTAGCAATTTCTTTTTTAGAGGTCTCTGTAACTTACAAGACACAATTTTACCCAAGTTTATTCTCCTTCAGTGTGGATAGTTCACTATGCCTTCTTTACTGAAGTAGGGAATTTTAGAGCATAGTTCATCTCACCTGTTTTAGACAGCTACTTTAAGATGGGATGAATCACTTTAGATTCTATTGATCATATACGCAAGATTTCAATTATTATAAAGAGACACACTTCAATATAAGCAAATAATATATTCTAATGCACATTGCATCCTGTCTTCTATCACCTGACCTCAGAGGAGAAGGAATATATAGAGTTCTCCTCAAATAATTTAATAAGCAATCTCTCATATAGGTAAAGGCCAAGACAGCAGGGACCGTTCAGCCTGGACGGGAGTGTCTCATTAATATGTACAAATATCTGAAGGAAAGGTACAAAGAAGAAGGAGTCTCTCTCTTTTCAGTGGTGCTGAGTGACAGGACCAGAGGCAATAGTCACAAACTGAAACTCAAAAGGACCCCTCTGAGCTTCAGCACTTTTTCCTGTGACAGTGACAGCACTGCCCAGGGAAGTTGTCTACAACCAGCTCTAGGCAGCCCTGCTTGACCAGAAGGGTTGGACCAAGTGACCTTGGTCACTTCCAACCTCAACCATTTTGTCATATTACATCTAGATTAATTATATTTACATAAGGATGTTACTGATTGTAACATATTTAAATATGTAACATATTTAAATAATATGTAGGATCTTTGAGGGTGGAATTTTGCTTTACAAAAAGATCTCTCAACTTATGTTCCTTCTGCTCTTATGAAAGGGGAGCAACACACTTCCTCTTTCGTGATCACTGATGGTTTGGCTCACTTGAGTGGGCTTTTTGACTCTTAAGTGAACTGGGTTCAGCATTCTGGATCATCAGCATGCTAAACCTACAGAGGGAAAAAAAATTTTCTTCTTGTTTAGCTTCTTAAATCTGCTCACATGCATCACATGCATCAGTGGTATAAGGGAATTCACAGTCAATAGCAAAAAGTAGTTTCCCCTTCCTTTTGTTCTCTGCCATGTCAGACTTCACCCTAAGAGAAGAAACAGATTAAAGAGCAACTATTTAATTTTTCTACTTATTCAACTAGATTCTGTGGTCAACAGTGCTGATGGCAGCATATGCATCAACAATTTAACTGTACCCACTTGCAAAAGAGCTTGATCTTCTGAGCAGTACTGTCTTGGCTTAATGTCTCAGTCTGGACTACCTACTCCAAATCTCAGCTCAGGTTGTCTGGAATCTTCTTAGAAAACTCATTTCTGAAATTCCTTCACTACCTTCTCTAAAAATAAGGTGTCTGGTTCAGAATGAGACAAGTGAAACTCAATGGCTGTGATTTTGTTTTGCTTAGACCTCCTGGGTGTATGAGGATCTGTAAGGGGGAGCTGGGGCTGGTGCAGGGAGCCACACAGAGCAGAGCAATGGGCAAGGCAATGAACCAAACAGGCAGCTCAAGCCTTGCAAAGAGAAACTGCAACTTCACAGGCAATTTAGCTGGTACAATTAATTCTAATTTATTACAGTAAACTACATATTAGCAAATGTTAACAGATCAGGGCAGATTTATGTCAGGGAAGGCTACTACCCAAATGAATGGCCCCCTCATTAGCATTGCCTGGGGCAGCACACGCTCTCCCTGGCCTCTCCTTACCACATCTTCCCATTACCATCACAGCAGAAACAAGCCTTTGGCATCCTGCAATCTCTGACCGGGAGGAAACTTGTTTAGGAGGTAAAGGAGGGAACTGGCAGATGGCTGTTTGTATGAACAGCTCCGGTTGGTTTTTTTGGGGGCATTGACTTAAAGAAGCACAGGAATTACTGGGCATTGAGCACCTCTCAAAATCCATATTCCAGTCGTGGTTACTGCTAGAATGGTTGTAGTTTGTACATGTTTGCATTCCTGCTAACTGACTGTGACTATCAGCTTTCCTACTCTTTTTTTTTCTCTGTTTACAAAATAGGATTCCTAACATCTGGCACAACAAAAGATTTTTTTTTTTTTCACTATCATGCTTTTTTTATTTCATTAGTGCATATAAAGTATTTGCATTTTCAGCATTATAGTATCTGGCTTAAAGTGGGAGAAATATTCTGTAGTTTTTACTAATTAACTACTATAAAGCACTTGAGATCTTCGATTGGCAGGTGCTGTCAAAGCATAAAATATGATCAACATACCTTTAATCAATGAAAAACCAAGAGTATCACAATTCAGAGAGCAAAGAAACCTAATTGTTTACTCTTCATTCTGCTTCAGTCTGTAAGTGCAGACTCAAAATTAATGTCGTATGCTTTAGCCACCCAGCTAAAACCCACAAAAATCCATATAAAATACCTTCCAAATTCCTCAATGCCAGATTGTGCTAGTTTAAGAAAACTCATTCTGTGATACCTTTTCTTCTTTTAAATGCTTGGTTTTTTATTAAATACCAATTAAATAGCAATTTGAAAGAATTGGAAAGATATTTTCACACATTCATAATCCAACTGTTGATAAAACTACTCCTAAATATCTCTAATGGTAGAGTCTTCATTTCCCCCAATCTCTTGCCAGACAACTCTAAAGAAAACTTTACATACATTAGCAAATTGTCTGAAAACAATACTGTGAGGTTTTGTTTGTTTTGTTGTTTTTGGTTTTTTTTAATAACTTGTTAGTACATGATTAAGTCCTGGTTTGTAGCAATCATTAACTTATTGTTGGTCTTTTTGTCAGGCAGTCTGGATTTGACTCTGTGGACACTCTATGCAAGGTTCCTCGTTTGTTTTTTCTCGAGACAATTTGCATGTGGTGTATAACACCTCGTTGAAGACAGGAAAAGAGAGCAATGCAGACTCCCAGGTTTTCCTAACTGCTGTAGCCACTTTGAATCGCCCCATAAAACTTCCAGGTCCTGTTCCTCTGGGAGAAGTGCAGGTGGTGGTGGGTTGCAGGAGTTGCTTCTATGCCAAGCCCTCGCAGCCACCAGCAGGGAGGGTGGAGAGGGCAGGGAGGAGGTGTTGGAGGGGCTGTGGGTGCCCTCCGTAACACTTCCAAAAACGAGTAATTCCTGAGAATAATAGAGAGAGAAGGGGGTGGGAGAGAGCTAGAAATGGAGTGAAATCCCTGAGCATCATTCATTCACTGGTGAAAGGGAGGAGGAAAGGGAAAAGACAGGAATGCAAAGCTTTAAACAGTTGAAATGTTGGTATTTCCAGTTTGGGAAGCCTTGAATTAAGTAAAAAATTGTTGAGATTTGCTTTGCAATTTTCTTGTTAAAATAACAACTAGACAATTAATTACTATTCCTTGTGCGCTCCACCGAGTCTCTCAGGTTGGATAAAGCTTTGTGAGGGTATTTTTTTTTTTTCCCCCTATACATAAATTAATATATTTTAAGACCAGAAGGGACTGTTCATCTGACCTCATACATAACAAAGGCATCTCGTTTGCTGTATATTAATTACTGCTTCAAGTCTGATTCAACTGCAGCATACCACAAAAAAATCTTCCCACTTCAGACCTTATCCCCCTGTTTATAAGTCAATGAGCTCTATTGTCCTTTTTTTGCAGCCATCACTTCGGGAAGTCTTAACTTGCCAGGGGCTCAGGTCCAGTCGAAGTCTCCTCCTTTCTGCTCCCCTCCTCCAGTCCTGAGAGAACAGCCAGTTAGTCTTCCTGATTAAGTACATGACTTAACTTTTGATCATGACAAAAGTCATATCATTACCTAAGTAAGTGACATAAAACAATGCCAGAAAAGCAGCATTTTTGGTTTTTTTCCCCCCTCACAAAAGTGCCAAAAGCAAACTGTAGTGATATCTGAGTTGTTTTTTTTTTTTTTTTCCCTCATTTAATTAGTTCATTAAAATATATATGCAAATTAGGGTCAAAGATTGTCCCTGTAGGACTTTACTCAAAAATTACTCCATGTTTATAGTTGTATAGTTATGTAGAACTACTGGTTTCTCTGTACTCTACTGTCTTTACAGCATTCTGTTTTACTGTTCATAACGTTGTGTGATGTCCTGTCAAATAATATTCGATTTATTTACATTGTTACCTTTATCAAATCTGTAATTTCACTTGCTATTAAATGCTTAATAGCTGTTGTAGACAAACTGCCTCTTGGTATTTTTTTCTTTAGAGAGAAGGGAAAGCAGAGGTGACAGACTGGAGCTGTGACAAGGCAAGAACCTGGGAGGGACACAAAGAGAAGGATCTTACTGAGTGCAGTAGGAGCAATGAATGGCTAATACAGGACCAGCTTAAGCAGAGCCCCAAGTTAACAGTGTGACTCCCTGGGAAGTACAACAGAGGAAGCACTGTGGTCCTGAAAGGAGTGTGGAGGCAGTAACTCCAGCTGACAGACAGGGCTGAACACCTCAGACACTGGTATATGTGGTAGATGTGAGTAATTCCTGTGAATATAAAAGAGATGTCTACATTCCTCATCTTTTTCTTTTGTGTTCAGTCTGGCCTCCTCTAATAACACCACAACAGATGTATTACAGAAGAACCATAAGATTTCTCCCTTTTCTTATTTCTTGTACATTATCGCCATGTACCATGAGGTGGGATTCAGGTAAGAGATTCAATTTGTGCTCTTGGAACAGCAGATGCATTTGTTTCTCCAGTAGGACATTCCTTCCTTTTCCAGCATAGAGAAGCATAAGAAATCAGGAATGACAGTTACATTGTATTCAAATCAACATCTCTAATTAAATGAACTTTTGATAATAGTCTCAATACGATAGTCTGCTGCTTTGTTGAAATTTACATCTTGCAAAATCCCTACTAAGAGCAACTAAACAGAGATGATCCACACAAATACTTTCATTAAGTGGAAACTCTGATATAAATCTTTTGTATTTAACCACTAACCTCAAATGAATACACCACACTGGAAAAAAAAATCTATTTTCTTTGAGTGGGTTACTTCAGCTGGCTTGAATAATGCCCTCAATATGTATACTCTGCTCAGTTTATCAACAAGAAACTTTTTGCAGAGGTTTTGGTTTGTTGTTTTTTTTTTTTTTTTTTTTTTTTCTCTGAATACAAAAGTGATCAGAAGCCACAGCAGCAGGGCATTGAAGTTGTCTCACTTTGATTTGCTTCATCTAGAAGGGAACATATCCAGTAGTGTGCCAGTCTGTGGCATTTTCCAAGTTGTCACATTGAAAACTAATATTGGAGTAATGTACTGGCCTCTCTAATAAGAAGAGATGTTCTAGGATGTATTTGGGTGAGAGAAAGAGGACAAAAAAATATGAGGGGAATGAGATATTGTCCTATGACAGTGGGAAGCCGGATGAGAAAATAAAGAGATTTTCTTAACAACTGGACTAAGGCTCAAAGCATTTTAAAAAAAGACAGCTACAAAGAATAAGGGAAAAGCACATTCATTCTATCAGTGCACAGTCAATATCTAAAGGTTTATAATTCTGAGAAGGTAGTTGTGGGAGGTTTTTGGTTTTTTTTTGCCATCCAACTCCCTTTTTTAAAAGGAGGAAGAATGTATTGTTCTTCCACTTTAGATTTAGTGAAATAGGACTTTTCACCACATGTATACACAAATATGAAGGGCAAATCATGCAAGTATTTCACAGGATGCCCTCCAAGTGGTAGCTCCTGTGGGCAAATGCCTGGGCTGCTATTCTGAGAAGATCCTCAGAGTCAGCATGTGATTTGTCCAGTACCAGACAAGCTGGGTCAGGCAGTCATGGTAGTCTCACATGCCAAGACCCATTCCTTGGACCTTCTCTGTCTATAGGCAGTGGCTATGAGAGTGTGCACCAGGTGTATGTTAAATGCAATCTCACTGAGTGCACATATTCATGAAAGTGTTCCTGGCATCCTTAAGCTCCTGCAGGTTTTATAATTAATTTCTGTTTTGCTTACATTCTCTTGTATTTCCTTTCCATTCCTGTGGCAGGTAAATAAAATTTTGCTTCCATGATAACTCTTACAGAGCCTCTGCTTTACCAGGTGACTCAGCAGTTCAAATAGGATATGGATTAGTTATGTGCAAATAATCACATCTATGCTGAATTATCCAGAGCACACAACAAACAAAGTATGTTGACATTATGCTTTTATCTGGACTTCCTGGCAGTTGCAGGTGCTGCAAAATGCTACCTAATCTGGCACAAAGTTAGAGTGGAGGGACAAACAATACCCAATTCTGCATAAAGCCTGACAGCATAACAAGAACCCCAGCTTTGGTTTGGTTTGAACAGATTTGCAGTAGATTGAGTTCAGGCTATGTTAGAGGGCTTTTTTTATTCCGTAGCCAAGATATTTTTAGAATGTGGTACTAAAATCCCTAATCTGGATTTACTGTATTATCAAATAACGACTTTAATGGGAAGAAGGGTTGTGGCAGAAATGTATTCCAAGTCAATAGAGTAAAGCCACTTGGAAAACACAATTGTCTTATTGGTTTGTCTGGGTGGACAAATGACTGACTCTTAAGAGTCAGCTGAAAGAGGAGAAAATTGTTGACTCTGGCTTTCTGATTCACAAAGCAGAAAATTATGTATTCAGCATTATTTAAAGCTATCTCCTTTTAATATAAACTGTTCAAAACCATATCCCAACTATGACTTTATACCTACAAATCAGAGTCCGTGGCATATTCTGCTTCCTTGAATTAACCTCTGCATTGATGGGCAATATATGGAAAATGGCACTGAGAGTTCATGTCATCTGACTTAATCTTCTCCCTCCCTATCTCTCACAAAAAGAAAATTTGGCAAACTAGTCTATGTTAATTGCCATGAATAATACAATTAATATTAATTATTATATTATATATTATATATACAATATTATAGACAATATTATATATATATTATATATATATTATATATTATATATTATATATTATATATTATATATTTTATTATATTTATATAAAATATCATATATTATATTATATTTTTAAATATGTCACTGATCTCAATTGATGTTCAGTTTTGATATTTTAAATATGTCTCTGTTGATGTTCTTTAAAGTCAGCTGTTAAGAAAGTTATAAATGAAATGAGGCACAAAAGCTCTTAATTGTTTTGGATCCAAAGTGTAGAATGGAATCCAAAAGTTTCAGTTAATTTCACCTGACAGGACTGGGGAAACAGATACTTCACATGGAACCCCAGATCCTTATACTGTGCAGAGACCTGCTCAGGGTCACTAGAGAAGTCAGACATACATATTGAGCTGACATACACTGAGGTGCTCAATGAATGTCTGCCAAAAAATACTTCTGTCTATTTGAGATCTGCCACTTGCTCCCCTTCCCCCTGCAGTGGAAACTTGAAACCATTCCCTAAAGTAATTGAGCAGGATTCTGCCTTTCTTCTGAAAGTTGTTGACTGGACAAGGACCTTTTAACATAAAAGCCTGGGGATAACAGCAGTTGCAAAGGAAGCACTTAATTAATTTAGCTTCTTACCCTGAAAGAATTAATATGCATATCTGCCACCTCCCTCCCAGGGAAATGTGAACCCCCAAGCCACACACTGACAGAGGATGAAGGGCAGAGCAGCAAGAAGACACACAAAGTGCTCACAGACCCTTCTTGTGGAGCTGGAGCATTCAATTTCACAAGTCAGTGGGCCATACAAACCTGGCTTTAGAGTCTGGTGGTTACTCAGTCATATGGAAAGAGGCATCCTGGGTTTTGACTCATCTACTTTATACTAAATAACAAGATTTAGACTGTCTGTATGAGGATTTGTGTATCCATCTCTCTCTCTCCCTACTTTGCAGCCACTGTGCTGGCAACTGCAATGTTCACAGCTTAGTTCCAGCACCAATGCTGCAGCTTCATTTCAGCTGTAGGTATATGCTTGCTGCACAGAGCCCTGCATCAACAGAGGACCTAAACTTGCACTTCCTTACACCAAAACTTATGCTTTCCTGGACCTTCAAGGACCTACCTGCAATAGACATTCATCTAGAGTATCACTTTTGCTCTGTCCTGGGATCAAGGATGCTCATCTTGTGAATGTCCTCCCTCAAGGACCTCAGTCACCTGACTTCTACAGAGGATGGTTCTGCAGCAGGTTCTGAGATACAGAATCTTGGATTTACATGCTGTCACCAAATATTTTATGTGCTTGAATCCAGATCAGAAAAACAGTCTCCATGAAATTCAGTGCTAATATTTGGTGTAGGATTGTTCATATTTATATTCAATAGAAAATATAAAAGCAGGTAAGAGGATTCTGTCTATTTTTTTGGCCATTTACATAGCATAGATGATATCTGTGACACAGTACAAGAAAATCAGAGTAATGCTTGCTGCACCCTCTGTAAGGAGAATATTTTCTTTCTTTTTTTTTTTTTTTTACACTCTAGAAATATTACTGTAATGGTCCCACTTATTCCATGACATTCTTATTGACCACAGTTTTGCATAAGCAGAGTCTTATGCAGTCTTATGTCTGAGAAGTATGAGTGATTTTTCTGTGTGTAAATCCTGCCTACAGTTTATCTATTCTAATCTTAATTTGGCCATAACTTATGTTGTGGAGCTGCTTTCATAATTTAAGTTCGATTACTGATCTCACTTAAAATGGAGCTCTGCCACTGAATCCAATGGAGATAACTTAGGCCTTTATCCATTTCATCTCCTGTTTCTGTATTACCAAAATGAGATTAAAATTTATTGTGCTGGATGCTGAAAGAGTGGTCTGGTCAGAACAGGTATTATGCAGCTGAATCTTGAAATGTGTCGGAGTTTTTTATTAAACTGTCACTGTCTAGTGATCACAAGTGGCACTGGAAGTCAGGGAAAGAAGCTCAGCCCTGCCCCTCCAAACCAAGGGTCCAGCTTCAAACATGGGTTGCAGCAGGGACACCTCCAATGTGCTCTTCTTCTAGCCTTGTCACTCCTGCCTGCACATCCCAGGGGTTGTGATCTTCTCCAAGTTACCCTGATGCTTGGTACCTTGCCACTGGTGTGCTGGAAATGCGCGTTTACTCCCTTGGGATAATTTTCTCAGAAATAATTTTCAGTTCTCTCACTTCCTGAGAGAACTTCCTGGTTCTAGCAACTAAGCAATTATGTACCCTATGCTACCACACGATCAGATGTGGTTGGTTGTAGTCCTGGCCACAATTAACACTGGAGTCTTCTCTGGGGACATTCAGCTGAGTTCAAGTACCAATCCAACTTGCCCATTAAATGAGAGGAACTGGGGAGAGATAAGTATCCATTTTTTCACTTCTGAGTATTTGTGGGAGACTAAAGGTAAATACCTCAGAAGTTTTTAAGCTGAAAAGGCATCACCTAATGAATTTATGTAGTTTACATGGAACAACCCTGAAAATTAGGACACACTGTACTTTTCTCTGAGACTGTGGCAAGATTTGGACATCCATTTCACATTTTAGATGAAACATGTTCTGAGCAAATATGTGTAAGAGAATCAGTGGAAAAAATGTCATTATTCTGTTTTTCCTTCAAGATTTATGGATGTATGTTACCTGTGATATTATGATATCTTAATATTCTTACTTCCAGTTTCTGGCAGGCTTTACATCTTTGTACATCAGTGGATTTACAAAATGGCTTCCTCACAAAAGAGCAGATAGTGAGCTTTTGAGTGCTTCTATCATATCTATATTAATTAGTGGTAACATGTTCTAGATTGAAATCTTGGAAACCTGAAAACTTCAAAACCTATTATACTGAGATGTATGCTAGAATATCAGCAAATATAAATTCAAATGCAAATAAAAAACAAAACAAACAAACAAAAAACAACAAACAAACAAAAAAAGCAACAAACAAACAAAAAACAACAAACAAAAACCATACACACAACCCCCCAAACCAAACGAACAAAACCCTCACAAAACTCAACCCTCACCCCTCCCCCCCAAAAAAAAAAACAAACCAAAAAAGTTCTCTTTTCAACACTGTTCTACATGTAATATTCCCAGATCACTGGAGTGAGAGTTTAATGCAAATTCTTCAGACAGGTAAACAAGCCTGGGAAAACACCACCCTCTGGGAAAGGTGCCCTGATTCATAAAGCCAGATAAACACAGAAATTTTTAATGAGATAGGCGGGAGACAGGACCCCAGCCTGGAAGCGGAATGGAGAGGACAGGCAATGAGAATAGAGCAGTTTAATGAATTTGTGTTTACAGCTCCTGACACATAGTGAACTGAAGATATGTGCAATTGGCTCTCTCATGGCTTGTTTTCCTGTGTTTCTTTGTTCTAAGATTAGAGATGCTCTCCAACATGAAAGCTGTATGGTGGCCAATCCACTATGTCAAGGTCTCTGTCAAGGGAGAGAACAGAAGCAATTCTACTGAACTTGGTCAGAAATACTAGATGATGAACACAAACAGGGAAATGAACACAAAGGGAAAATCTAGTCTGAGCAGGAGCAGCCATTTTATCATGCAGCAGACAAGTGGAGAGAGCTGGCAGAAGCCACAATTTAACCAGCTGCAGTAAGAACTGGTAGAAGTGTTGGTCTGCCCTCTGATACAAGTCCACTCTTTCTGTTTGCCCTTCTGTAATTCAGACAGCTTTTGAATGCCTGCTAGCTTATGTAATACATAGAATTCAGAGTGTGGCCTGTCTGAAGGAATAATATTTGAAAAATTCTATTTTGGATTCCCCATTATTTTGGCCAAATGAGAGTTACTGTCTTAGCTGAGCATTCCTCAGTGTCTTCTAAATCAGCATACCTTTGTGTAATATTTATGATTAAGTACTTTGTAAACAGCTTTATGTTTAATGAAATGCTACAAAGAAGGAGTTTTGATGGATTAGGTTTCTTTTCTAGGATCATAAAGTGTTTTCCTACCTAGTTTGGAATACATTTTGTTTCCTATGATGCATTCAGTTGAAGCACTGCTATCTCTGTAGAGAAGTATTTGTGAAGTTATAAGGTAGTGGCTGCATTCATTATACAGTAATATAAGCTGCTGCCATCTAATTCACATGGCCTTCACAACTTCACCTAATTCTCTCTCTTATGTGAAAGACCTAAGTAAAGTCCATTGAATTTATAGCCATGGATCAGTGTAGTGTAGTGGTATTAAATCCTTATCATGAGAATATAAATTAAGTTACAGGGACTATTGTGTTCAGCCAGTCTTTTTTTTTTTTTTTTAAATAGGACATGAATGACTTTACAATATTTCCCAAAATCCTTACAGGGTTTCTTCTGTGAACTCAAAGGATCAACTCCTTCAACATCACTCATGAAGTCGTTACAGCAATACCTTGGTTAAGAGTCACCAACTAACTAACCAACCTTACTGGTTTCAGCTGAATAAGATGTTGCTGTGTGTGGTGCTTTACTGGTTGGAACATGAGGTTCCAGAGTTCAAAAATAA
Source organism: Muscicapa striata striata (assembly GCA_030060385.1). Taxonomy (NCBI): domain Eukaryota; kingdom Metazoa; phylum Chordata; class Aves; order Passeriformes; family Muscicapidae; genus Muscicapa; species Muscicapa striata. Next base: position 1,162,300 of record JAREIS010000014.1, on the reverse strand, counting down.
GCCTTGCATAGCAGCAGTCTCATGCAGTGCTAGGAAAAGTTCAGTCTGTGTGTGGATACTCAGTCAAAGAGCTGGGATACGAGGGGCTGTGTTGAGACTTTTTTCCACACCTGTCAACATGAAAGGTAGTAGCTTGTCCCAAGGAATAAGAAGCTATCACTCAAATGATAGGGAAGGAAGTTACATTTAGCAAGACTGCTCTTTGTTATTCAGTCTTGGTTAGGTAGGTAGTAGAACAGAGGTTATTTAGTATAAGCTGTTAAAGTTGGATTCCTGTAGCATAAATCTTACATGGAAGGTCTGTGGTCTCCTCACCTATGCAGACTTCATGAAAATCCCCATCCATATGGGGTGGCCTCTTCACAGATCTGGTAAATGTTTTGGCAGGACTTAAGCACTTATTCCAGTAAACTTCCTGTTTAAACATTACTCCTTGGTTAATAAGAGCAGTGTAAAGAGTGTCCTTGGGTGCTCGGTGGGGTAATCAGCTCAGTAACCAGTGGCAAAGCTCCCAGATAAGAAAAAGAGCAATGCTAATTTTTTGTGGGAAAGTGTCATGCTGCTTGAGACACACTGCAGCTCTGCCCACACTTAGTAATGAGAAAGCAATGTAGTAAAATGTTATGATAATAGGTTCCCAGAACTAGCAATGAAGTATAAACACCTGCATATTCCAGTTCCCTGCCTTTAAATCAATTGTCAAAAAGCCAATCCCATCCTAATGAGTTAACAATATTTGAACCCACAGCAATAGATGAGAATTTTGTCTCTGACTTGTAAAAGGTTCCAGGGAGAGCCTTCTCTATTCAGTATTATTTAAAATACTGTGGGCATATGTGTGATAAAAATTTTAAAGGGCGAATTAGGCATTGGAATTGCAAGAAGTATTCCAGCTGCCTCCAGTGGAAAGAAATTTATCTGAATGTGTCCTGGAAAAGAAGTTCAAGAAAAATGTTCAAACTTGAGGTATTTCTTCTGATTTCAAAGTTTTGTTTTATAAAGGAAATAATTCTTTATGTAATTCCCATAGAAGCTCACATATTTGGCTTGACAGCTCAATATAACTAGGCATGTAATATTAGAACAACCAGTAGTGGGTCAGAATGAAGCACCTTGTCTCTCCCTGGGGAAAGCAGTTCACACCTTGGGAAAAGGCATCATGCATGATACTTCACCTGCCTGTTTTTTCCAGCTTTCTGCAGTCCACAGATTTCCTGAAACCACAGCTGTATCTTTGTAATTTAGGGCCATGGATGAATTATTTTACTATAATATTTGCTACTATTTAGCCAGTTCATATTTTGGCTTCTCTACTACTCTTTACAGTGAATTCTGTGACTTAAGTAGTTATACACAGTGCATGCACAGATCTTTTCCTTGCACACAAGTGATTGACAACTTCATTTGTTGCCCCTTAGTTCTGTCTATAAACGCCTGAATAACTACATTGTCTTCATCTTCACTGACTTACAATTTTCACCAGTGACTTCTAGCATAATCCATTGAGTCTTCTCTCTTTCAAATTTACAAGTTCTAGTCAACTTAACCTGTGCTGATATGGAAGGAAATCAGTACATTTGTTTATAATTGTTGCCTTTTTACCTATTCTTATGCGACTTTATTCTTTTGACACAAATAAGGAAATAATAATCAAAATGGCAATGTGTCAGATTTATAATAATCACATAATAATTTTGCTTTTTTTACTTTATTCTAACACTTTCACTATTTACCTTTGTAACCAGTACTCAGCATTGAACAGATTTTTACAAACTTATTCACTAACTCCAAGATCACTTTCTATAGTAGTAATATTAGTTTTCAGCCCACCAGTATATAGATCTCATTAGAACTGGTTTTGCTTATTATCCTGCATTTGCAAGCATTACATTTCCCCTGACAATTCATTGTTCAGCCAGCAAAAAATATGAATATTCATTTTTAAAACCTTGAATTGACAGGAACTGTAAAATCATCTTCCTTTTCTAAATCATTTATCATTATACTGAACAATGCAAGCCTCAGCACAGAGCCTGGGCATCTCCTTTTCTTGTAAAATCAGCTAATTTTCCTTACTTTTTTCTTGTATACTTGGATCAGATCTGAATTTTTGATGGGATCTTCCGTGCTATGATTCCAGCTTTTTTACTTAGAAATTAATTCTGTAAAATGGTTTTAAAATCTACACTCACCACATAACCTGTATTTCCCACGACTGTCTGCTCTTGAGAACCTTTCAAAACCACTGGCAAATTTGTGAGGTACAACTTTCTTCTGCAATAGTCTGTCCATTCTTCTTTACTATAAAATATTTATCACTTTTTGATTGATGACTGGAAATTTTATGAAGGCTTCTACTAATTTTCCCAATATGAATGAAAGATTACATAGTCTGAAGTTCCTTAATCCTTTTTGAAGGTTTTTAAAAATCCTTGTCACAATGAATACTTCTCATTGCTCTGTTGTTGAGATCATGTTCCATTTGATAAAGAAATTCCAACTCCCTTTCCAAAACCACAGACCTGTCATTAATTGTGCTGTAGTTAAAAAAAGGATGTAGAATTCTAGGTCTCCTCTGAGTAGTGAAAATCAATCGCAAAATTCTGCTTTACTTAGAGCAGTTCCCTTGTCCCCCTGAGCAGCCTCTGAGCAGCTTTCCATTCACAGAAGAACCAAGCAGGTTTTAGGAATGCAGGTAATCATTACAGTCACATCCTTGCAAGCTGACAACCCACCTGAATCAGTGACTTCACCTCTGTTTACTTCAGTCGACAGGAATTAAGGATTTACTTAATTTTACAGGGAGTTGGATAACTGCATACTCACAGAATGTGCTGAGAAGGATTGAAGTTACACCTTCAGGCAGGAAAGATTTTTATTTGCTGCATTTATTGCCACTGATTTCTGTTTCATCTCTGAGTAAGACCTGGAGAGGTTTGGTTCACTGATTCTCGGGAAAACCAAACCAATCTCAGGATCACAGTGTTAGGATTATCTTTGGATTTATAGGACCTGACGCCTTGGACATCTCTGTCCAAAATTCTATATATGTCTACAGCTTGTTGGGTTTTTTTTTGTTTTGTTTTTTTTTCGTGGCTGTGTTTTTATATTTGACCCCTCCACATTGTTTTGATTTTAGAAAGCACTAGTCCCTGTGGCCAGTAATCTTCTGCCTTATTGAAGTGTGTATTTCCCATCAGCTTCTTAGGAAAATTTAACTTCATAAGTAGATTTCTCTGGCCAAGACAGCTCTGAAAGTCTGACAGTGTAGAGCACTGCCATCAGGAAAACAGGGTTTGGAACTGAAAAAGCTTTTCTGGGCTGATGGAAACTTGGCACACTGTATGATAACTTAATGAATGCTGGTGGAAAACAGACCCTAAAACTCCTGGCAGCAGAAAGTAAGCCAGGACTGGAGGTTTAGTAAACAAACTGCTCATGCACAGCCCTTACAGGGTGGGACTGCTGTTGGTCACTGCAACTTCAAGTGCTGGCTGTTAAGGGGCAAAGGACTAAGGCAGAGAGGAGCTGCACCAGCCAGGTCTCCCACATCTCTCCTCACTCCCACCCTCCCTGAAACCACATGCCAGAGGATACCTGTCATATGAGCACTGTCCTCTAAGGTGGTCAGACTGTGCTTTAGGCTATTTTATTATTGACGTACAAAATAGCTCCAGGTATCTGAGTGGCTGTTGTGTTTGCAAAGTTTAAAATATATAGCCTCAAAGGGCCTCCTTGGCTGTCACTTAACTCTGCAGAGGTTGATTTTTATAAGAACTGATGTTTTTATCAGTTAAATTTCTTCCATGTCTAAGTTTGCAACTGCTCATACATTGGAGTTGCCAAAAAATCATCATGTGACAGCCTTTAGCTTAGGTTTCAAACATATTTGAGGTATATATAAATCAGACATGGTTCTGCCTGGCTGGCTGGCAGGCCCTAAACCAGCCAGCAGACTCAGATCGAATCTTAATTTCTGCTCTTCATTTAAAGTGAGACCAGATGACATAATACCCCTTTTACTTTTTGGTTACAGCATTACAGCATTATCCTGTAGTTAATTTCCTTCTCTGCTTGAGTGCTTATCTCAGCAAGTGGATGATGAGGTGCTCATTCTGACAGAGAGCTGTGTCAAACTACTGAAAAAAATGTGTTTTGAGAGAGAAGTGAGAGGCTTGTGCTCAAATTTAACAGGGAATGTTCACTGGGGAGGTGGCGAGAGCCTGGACTCTTCATATTTCTTGACCTGGGTGAACAAGCTCTAGATGACAAGAATTTCACTAGATGATGGTAAGGGTTTTTGTGTCCTGACTTAGATTTCACTGCAGAGGGAAGGTCAAGTTACCATGCTCTGAAATGCTCAGTAATCTGAAAACTGGACATCCAAAACATGCAGATGCACATTTCCTGTGCAGGGAAAAAAAAACTCTGTCTCCCAGTCTGAGGTGAGAGATTCAATCATTGCACTCTAGAATAAGAGAGGGGTAATTACAGTCCTCCTCCTGAGTTTTTGAGAAAGGGGTTGTTTAGGAACCTGCAATCAAGGACTTTCTGCTGGGTCCAAGGGTGCCAGATCTGGCTCACAGCAGCTGCTCATCCCTACCTTCTTCAGGCTGTCAGCACAAACACACTAATTTTCTTCAGGCACAACAAAAGAGATCAGCTCTAACAGTGCAGATTGTCGGCATCAACTTGGTTGAATTTCCTTGGGGTGAGATAGGGAGTTGCCCCTCAGACTGAGTCAGTCACAGGTGGCCTGGGGCAGGAATCTCCAGCTGGGGAAAAGGGAAAACATCTGCTCGTGCCCTAATTTTAGGAGAGAGTTCAATATTAAAAATACCTTAGATAGGAAGTTCTTCCATTTATTTCAGAACTCCATGTTGAAATATCTGGCAATATGGGTTTAAAGGCTCTGGATGCACTTAAATCTCTCTTTGGAACAGTTCACTACCTAATCAAGTCTCTTCAAATAAGCTCTATTTCTCTTGGAATCCAATTCTGGTCTCCTTGAAACTATTGCTAAAATGCCCCTCAGTGTGGCAGGAGAAAGACTAGAGAATGCAGGGACAAGTGCTCTGCAGTCTGTCACCTCCACTATCCAGAATGCCTACAGGCAGGTTGAGAAAGTACCTGTCTCCAGCAACCTCTGCTATTCCCAGATTCTGGCTTCCTCCTTAAACCTCTCCTCTCCTTCCTGTTCCTTCTTGAGTAGTTTTTCTTGTCACCTCCTTTTAACCAGATCTGAACTTTGGCTGATCCTGCATGAGGCTTTTTTTTTTGCAGATTTAGAAGCTCCAGTAAACTCTGCCAGGGCCAGGGGAGCCTGGGGAAGGGAGAATGAGGGAATTGGGATGGATTGGTGTGTATCAGGTGTGCATCAGCCAGCTGTGATCCACTGTCACAACTGCTTGTGCAATTGCTCCTTAACCAGTTCAGCCACAGGGACATCAGTTTCAACAGGTGAAGTGCCAAAAACCTTGATCTTTTTGACCAAACAGATTAGAAATTAAGTACATTAGCACTTTATCTTGGTGGATCTGATTGGAATGAGAAGATGGAGCTTGAGGTAAAATGAGAAATAGGTGTCCATAAAATTATGCCCAGTCTTAACTTTGTGTGCCAGCAAGGCCATTGCTGAGATGAGACTGAATCTCACTAACACTAAGCAATTTCAGAAGAAGGGATCATCCTGGAGTAAATTCTGAGGGGTTTGTAATTTCCAGGTTACAGACTTTTTGATAAAAAACTTTTAGTATGTTTACTGGGGGGAGTCATCTGATATGTGTGTCTTTTTCAGATACAAAGCAACTTTTCTAGATTCCTAGGCATTTCAGCTTTCATATATTTTTCTCTACTTTGTCCTGAGAAGGAAAACTTTACTAATATGAATTGTATAAAACTCTGAGGGAGAGAGAAAAAAGAAAATTATTCACAAAATTTTATTATGGATGCCAACAATAAGAAAGTAGAAGCGGAGGTTTTTTTTTATGTGGTCTTATAGAGTCACAAGTTGTGATTTTCCCAGATAGTAAAATTAGCATCTATATTGCTAGGACAAAGCTCCAGATTGTGTCTGTTAAGAAGACAAAGGGAGAGGTAAATAGGAGCTTTAAATATGGGTATGCTTATTTCCTTTCAGACTTGAGTCATCAAAAGAAAGGTAAATTTAATTTCATTTGGGAGGTTAGACCAATTACTGTGTGTCAGAAAAGAGTGCTAATGCATGCTTTAGACTTAGGTTTCATTTGACTGGGAAGTGACTACACAATGATCTGAACAGAGTTTTAAGTCATTTAATGTCTTTTGTACACTGAATAAGCAGAAGTTAGCAAAAAGACAACTTCCCTCTTCATAGCAGCAGCAGAAATGAAAATATATTTATCATATCAGTGGGGTTAATTCCTTAAAAGATTTAAACAGGGCAGTTCTGGTAGGGTACAGATAGCATTAATTCCCAAATTAAAGAAATAATCTTACTGGTAAACCCATGACATTTTCTTTAACTTGAAAATTTTTGAACACTAGTTGGGTGAAGTTTGTTTAAATTGAATGCAAGTTTTATAGTATTATACATCAAATATAATGTAGCTTAAAGTACATATTGCTTATGAATATCACAGTGAGGTTTAATTTGGGTTTTGCCTTGCATCTGTGTAAGAAACAATTGAAATATCTTCTATTTTCATCTGTAACTTTATACTTAATATTCCACTAAGGATAAAGCAGGCTACAAATAGTCTTTTATTCCAATTGTTTACAATATTATTTTTGCAGAGGCACATTTGTATTCCAATAATCATCATCATCATTAAATCATAAGCCTTTGACATTCAATATTGCTAATCTGCTGTATCCCTTAGTTTGCCACAGTTCATTGGCACTATTATTGGTATTGATGGCTTTATTTTTTCTAGGCATTAAGTGAGCAATTAATCAAGAGAACAACAAAGACTAGAATGGAAAGATAAAACATCCAGGTCAGTAACTCATTGAGTGTCTCACACCTAAAAATGTTGTGGAACACACAAAAGTCATGAGCTGATTTGATACATGGAAGTGCCAGCATGAGTAACACTGGGAGTGTCAGAGTGTATAAGGGTGCTGTGAACTCAAACTCTCACCTTATTATATATTTTAGTAATAAAAGGCCTGATGGCAAAGGCACAAGGAATAAATAAATAAATAAAAAAGAAAACAAAAAAGACCTGTTAATCAATAATAAATTGTTTCCAAATACATTTACAGGTTTTCAAACCAGCATGCAGAGACTAAGAAATACTCCACCATCTAAAGATACAGACAAGTACTCGGAGGGATTTACAGAACTAACTTGGGCCCAGGTTTCCCAGCATTTTTACATCAGATGATGCTCTTGAAATTAGTTCAGGCCCTTTTTAAAAGTACAAGCCTATCAAGATTGTGTGAGGTGTCCAGGCTCATGATACAGTCAATGGAGAGTATTAGCTAGACCACAGAAATCTCTCTTTCCATTGCCTGTAAAATGCCCTGTATGCATTTTTAGTATCCACTTACTGGAGCAAACTGATGGGAAAAGGGTTTAGCACTGAAAATCTCATTTTGTATGCTTACCCCATACTTTTCAACTACTAAATCCAAATGTAAGTCCACCTCTAAGAAAGTGCTGCTAGTTTTATAACTGAAAAGTTTGTGACTAAAAATGCTGTTCTTCTAATGAGACCACCAAGAATGAGAATAAAATTGGAATTATTTCAAAAGCTTCTGTGCATAAGAAAACAACCACACTTTGCCTTAGTTTGCATAACTGGCAATCAGATGAAACAATCCTGAAATGAAGGAATAATATTTTGTTGATATTTGAGATAAAAGGATGAATACCTGGCATGGTATTTTGATCCTGATTATTAATAATCTGCCTTGCTAGTATACTGGACTAGGCAGTAGCCAAGTCACTTCACAGAAGCATAAAATCCAACCCCTGATCTAATTTCTAGACTATATTTTATGTATTTGCCATTTTATATCTTTAAACATTAATAAAACCCAAAGCCTAAAATTATCAGTATTCCCCATTATGAGCTCAGTGAGAGCATTAGTGAAATTTAGGCTTGAGCTCACTTTCTACTTTTCCAGTTTTTTCTTCTGTGGTTTTTGATCATCTTCTCTTATTGATTTCTGAAAAAAGTAAATGCAGACCACTAGGTAAGACAGAGGATGTCCTTTTTTGGCATTTTGCCTCATTATCAATGCCCTTCTTAATGTATTTGCATATCCATTTTAGTGCATGTCATGATTTCTTCAATGTGCTTTTTGTTCTTTGTAAATTCTCTATGCTAAACAACACAAGCAATGCTTGAGATGGGTTTTATTCCTTTTCAGGTCATGCCAGCATAGCAGTAGCCAAGCCAAGGATGGTGAGTTGCAATTATTTTCTAATCAGGTTTTCCCCACTAGTAAGTTGTCACTTAGGAATTTGGCTGCTTTATTGTTTTTTTATCTTTTCAGAAGAAATTACAATTACTGAAAACACACAGCTTCCCAAAGGATGTGTTCTGCCCTTGGATGAATGTGAATGTGTGTAACTGTCAGTGGATTTTTTTTCTGCAAGAAGCTTTAAATTTTGCCTAATCATTTTAACAAAAACAGAATGTCTTGTTTTGATTTATGTAGTATTCTCAGGGCTGTGCCAAAAAAACCCCAAACAAAAAAACAAAACACCAAAAAAAACAGGAAACCCAAACCCAAGAAACCCCAACACCAATTCTGAAGATACTTATTTCATTTGAGCCTAAAAAAATTACTTTCAGTAGCTGTGCGCCTGACTTGAGACCCTTTAGCTTGGATCACTTCAGAAAGCCTAATTCTCCTTGGGAAAAAAACAAACAAACAAAAAAAAAAAAAAAGGTGAGCTGTTCTACCTACTAAATGGATTGCTTTTGGAAAAACAAACAAAAAAAAAAACAACCAGCCAACTAAAGAAACAAAAACTGTAAATAAATACTATGAGTTAGGGGATTAAAAAAGGAGAGATTTTACTATTCTTATTAATTTGATTCCAGGTTTCAGATAGCTCACAAGGCCTGTGTGATGTACTGAAGGAAAAATAGTGGTGGGGCAGTATTTCAAAAGCAGAATGTGACATCCTGTAGTCATGATTATCACTTATATTTTTAGTTATGTATGCTTGGTACTTTAATCTCTGTTATTTCTTTTTTTTAACATACTCTGACTTTTTTTTTTTTTAAATGTTAGTTTCCTTGCTGTAACTAGGATTTATCTGTCTACACTCATACCTTTTTTTCCCTTCTTCGCCTTCTCCGTGTATTTATAATTAGGGAGCTCATTGAAGAGCCTGTCTTTCCTTATAAAAGTAATGGGTTACATTCAGCTTTTGGAGCTCTAGGACAGCAAATCACAGGGGCAACACTGGTTATGGCTGGACCACATGTGCTTTTCCACAGTTTCCAAATTCCCACCCTGTCCTCTGTCAAAATGATTCCTGTTGTCTAAAAGTCCCTTTATTACCTGCTGAAACTAACCTAACTCTTCCTGACTAGGAAGTGGGGTGAAAATCAGGAATAAGTTTGACAAATATTGCATTTCTGCATTTGGAGAAAAAGATAAGTTATATGTGTTTTCCAAATAATTATTACTATGTTTTTAATCTCCAACTCTGTCTGGGTACATTATTAAATAGGTTCTATTATAGCCTTTTTTTCTGTAAACTAAGAGTCTTTCACATAATAAGGATCTTTTATATCATTTGAAGTCATACTTACAATCTGCTTGTCCTGCTTTCTGATAATTTGGAGAAACGATGAACATTTTCAGAAATTGCAATAAAGTTACTCTTTCTAATGATAGTTTTCAAAAAAAGAGAATGAAGAGCCATCTTATTCTAGGTATGTTTTCTTAACTCTGGAATAAGCAGTTAGATATCTGACATGGTAATTAATACACTCAATGCTAGATAATTCTTAATAAGCAATCAAAATGTTTAGAGGATCATTTAATGATCTTGTCAAAACAACCACTCGTTTTATTTAGATTGTAAATTTGGTGAAAATGAGTGTTACACTGTGCTAGACTTCTGTAATACATTGCTTGATATCACATAGTGCTATCAGTCAAAAACTTAAACTACAAAAGATAAATACAAGGTATAAGGAATAGATTAAAAGGTTATGTGCAATATGAAGCTGTTCTTTGTCAGTCACTCCTGAGAGAAGATCCCTCAGGAGTCACAGCTTGGTCTTAGGTGAGTAATTTCCTACCATGTGCTTACCTGGGTCTGTATCCATCTGTGCTCTGTGAGCTCAGGCAAAATGTTGTGGTATAGTCCAGTGGATGCAAGAAAAATCAATAGAGACAATAGTTAGGAATGAGGACAAATAGTCACTGGAGCCAGTTTCCTAAGTGCTCTGTGGACATCTCTTCAACCAGTGATTTAAAATCAACACTTACTATATTTCTAAAATAATGTAGTATTTCAGCTAAATCATGTAATTGGAACCATTAGTTCAAAGTCCAAAGAGGAGAAACAAAGACACATCCTATTAATCTTCTGGTCACAGTTTATTCACCAGTGGTATTAGACTGGATTCTGTGCAGTTCTGTGTCAGTTTCCTGGTTTGTTTGAAACATCTACTATTTTTAAATAACACTTTCTGTACCTTTTTATTTTCTCTAAAGTATTCTTTATTTTCTTTTATTTTAAAATATTTAGCCACTCCCAAGAGAAGGCATTGGAAAAGTAATATTTTCTGCAGTATAAATGTTTCTGGAATGATTAGTTATCATAGATGCTGGAAAAAATGGGTACAGAAAATACTTTGATGACAAAGACTGAGTGTCAGGTTCAATTTTGCTATGTACTGAGTGTTGCAAATAATACTTTGTAAGGCAGCATTTTACCCCCTGTTGACACCTGGAAGCAAAATAAATTTTGTTGCACTTTGCTGCTTTTTATAGTAGAGGATGGCTGTTGATACTTGCTTTAAAAACTAAATATTGCTGAAAATAATGGCAAGATTTCCAAGACCAAGACAGACATGGAGAGACAAAGGCTGCCAAAAAATCATTTCTCTTTAAAAATATCCACTGAACCACTGAACACAATAATGAACATTATATGAGTAGATTCACATTGAATTCAAATTGAATTCATGTCTGCTTAGAAATAAAAGTGACAGTCCTCAGGTAAGTCCATTGATTTCTTGCAAAAACATTTTAAATATAATAATATAGAAAAATAATATTGACCTCATTTATAAAATGTGCAAACTTTTGCTGATAGATTACACAATTCGAAAGCAGGAATTTACTTTCTTTAGAAAATTCAAACCCAGAAACTATTTCAAACAGAGACAAACCATAATAACAGAACATTAAGTCGTACTGCTAAGGTTTCAAAAATCAAGACACAGATAGTCAGGTATATCTATTAATGTTGGGTCCCTGTGAATATGCATTATTAAATAGTTTTAGATGTTCTTACACTGTACTGTACTGTGCATAGAAATTTGTGTTTTCTAGAAGTAATTTAAAATGAGTAAAATAAAGCTTTGAAAATATGTTTACTGAGTAATGCCACATTAATTTTTAAATTTGATATCTTAACTATGCCATTACAGTATAAACATGTAGTTAGGCAATATGGGCATTTGATTTTGTGTTATCATGTGCATGAACTGAATAGTCTTGGGAAATTGTGGCCAGGATTGGCACCTGAGCAGTTTGAAAGTTCTCCATCATGCATTGTGGGTTTTTTTTGTAAATGTGCCCTAGAACACAAGGTTTGCTAATGTCTCACCCCAGCTCATGCACTATGCAAACAGTGGTGTGCAATGGGCAGCTTGGGGACACACTGTGGTTTCTTCTCATACAATATATAGCAACCATTCACAATTCAGTGTTAAATTTGCATTGCTTAGGTTTACTTGTCTTGTGCAGACAGCACTTAAGTTATCATACACATTTTTATGCAGTAATCTTGTTATCATTTGTGTTACCTGCCTTCAGCTTTGTATGTAAGCCCCTCCTAAAAATAGGTCCAACCAGTGGCAATATAAATATCAATGCACTTATCAGCATTTGCTGAAAAATTAGCACCCACACTCACTCTGAAAATATAATAAGTGAAGATATCTTTAGACCTACCTGAGAATCAAAATATTATCCTGCTCAACTAGTTCACATAAAATTAGAGAAGGCTGGTATCTGTCCAACACTGGCTGAAGCACCAGGTTTAGACAGTGCAGTAACTTCAAAAGAGCAGATCAAGGCTGACCTGTGGCTGTGGCACCAGGAGGCATCTGTGCACAGGGATGAGTTGCCTAGGAATGAGCTGGCCTCTGAATGAACTGTCTCCTGCTTGAATACACAGGGCACATAAGTGCTGTCTGCTTTCTTCTGCAACATATGATGCCCATTACTGTTCACCATGAAAAAAGATGTTTCTTGATGTATGCATAAGGCATTAGTCTAAATGATTATCAGCATATTTACTTAATGCATCACTTAACTTTTGACCAAGAAAAGAAGTGGTATCAGCACCTGTGGTTCATTGACCTAAGACTGAGAAGAACTGTATTTGTCTCTCAAGAGACCATATTGCATTTTTTCTTGATTGCAGGAAAAGCAATTTTCCTGAAAGTAATTTAATACCATGCAATTGTTCCTTCTCACTGCTCACTCTTTATCTGTTTTGCTGTTAATTAGGAGATAACATTTTTTAAAAGATATCATATCACTTCCAGTTACAGTTATGAACTTCACCCAAGGGATGTCATTTCTCATGTTCATATCAAACCAGGCATGGACAGTTAAGCTAATGTCATTTGGTATGCTCATAAGAGCAGAAAAATAATTAATTTCTGTTGGTGTAGTAAGCTCCACTTTTAAGTGTCCCATTCTTCAGTTTGGGGATCCCAAATTAAATACTTCAGTATATTTATCATAAGAGGAGGGCATTTGCAACAGAAGAGTTGTCATTCAGGATGGCAGTAGAGCACAGAATTCTGTCTGACATTGAACTGTTCTTTTTGTGATAGGCCTCACACAATGTAAGCAACCAGACTGAATATAGAGTGTTTCCACAGTCTCTCATGAATTTCTAATTGGTAACTAATGATGGATTGTTACCTGCACATAATGAAGTTATTTTCCACAGGGTTATGGTCTGAACAGACATCTGGTAATGTGCATAAGGGAAAGAGAGTCATAAAAAGTAGAGTGTTAGGTTATAGGACTCTTTGAGGTAAACAAATTCCCTTTCCTAGACATAGTTTTGTTTGAATTAAATTTTGAACAAACAACAAAAGTCAGTCCATTGGAAACAAGCATTTTGGGACATGGCTCTTGTTTACACTATGGGTAAACAATGCAAATTTTCTGTAAAGGAAATGAATATTCTATTTCCATCCACTTTACATCAGCTTTATACTGCCATACTGGTATAAAGGGGACTTTGAAAATCCTTGAAGAAATTTCTGAAGATCTTAAGGGAAAATACACTATATTCATATTGTTTTTCATAAGATAGGAAGCCAAATTTAACAGGCATTATCTTTAATTTCTTTTTCACAGTAAAATATATGAAGTACAACAGAAACAAATATCAAATCAAAATAGATTTGGAATAAAAATGTCACCCAAGCAGTTAGTCAAGAAAGTTGTTTTAAACCTCAATGTGAGAGTGTGGGGTTTTTTTCCTTTTAAATGGCTATCTAAAAAGAACAGGCAACTAAATGTAGAAGGTGTGTGTCACATGTTTGGGTGATGTAGTAATATGTTTTAATGATCACAGGTCATGTACCTGAAGGCATTTTATCTTAGTGTATGATTTCTTTCTTCTATTTCTACTGGATTGAGGCATATAATTTCTTTTAGAAGGGCGTGACTAGAAAATGAAAATGTGTTAAAACACATTTGTCCTTCCTCATCCAATGAAAATGAGAATAAGTTTACCTTCTAAAAAAACAATATAACTACTGAATCAGTCAAATATGGTTCATATGGTAAACTAAACAAAAAAATGGAATGTTTTTTGCAACTTGTTGGATTTTTTAAAAGAAAATTTAAAGACATCTTTAGAAAGCAACTGTTTTATTTTATTTCAGATGTCATTGCTGCAAAGTTCAAGTGCATTAAAATGACGTCCCCCACACCTCATTAGAATGCATCTGTTGTTTCTTCTCTGAAAAATCTGTAAACCATCAAATGCTTAGAGCACAATACCACAAATTCAGAATTAGGAAGACAGTATGGGAGATTACATTCTTTGAGCTGGAAGATAAAACCAAGATCCTTTCCACAGATGAAAATTTAAAAAATGTGTATCTTTTTTCAGGTATCTGCCAGGCAAAAGATAAATTCCAATTTTGATTACTATCTTGCACTTAGCTAACAGACACTAGAGGGTTTTTAAATTAATTATCTATCTTTTTCTTATTGGTGTGTGTTATTTAAAAAAAAAAAAAGTATTTTTATGGGTTTTTATGCTCACCTGAGGTGACAGCATTTTATCAAAATATGAAGTCTTTTTTATGTAAGCTGTGAATTGGTTATTTTAGAGTCCCTGAGGACAAAACGTGAACTGTGATCCAAGTACAGCTTACACATAAGCTGTAGTATGAAAATAAGGTCATACTTATCACGGTTAAAAGAAATGTAGAACCTAGGATCCTGTAACAATTTGCATAGATTACTAGTAGGTCTTCTAGCACCAACATTTTTTAAGTATTTGCATGTTTAAAACACTTCCTCCTATTCCCATAACCTCCCATCATTTTGTTGCTGTTACTGTGCAATGCTGGATAAAACCCAACCCCAAACAATCAGCTTCTGAGTTATGGAACTTAATTTTCAACAGCAATCATGTCAGGTCATGTCAGATGGTGTTGAGATAACTCTTTTTCTGTTTCATGTTAGGTGTTAGAGTACATATATATATGTATACAAAGCATGTATCTATATTTCTATATTCTCCACAGTTTAGTGGGTTTATAATCATCTTGGAGTACCCAGCAACATATGTGGATAGCCTGTGAATGCACAGTATCAAACGATTAGAGAAGTCCAGTGAAATTGAAAAACTTGGAAATGATCCCACCAAAACTAAGTATTCCAGTTCTAGCCCAGTTTAAAATAAAAAAATCTTTGAATATATGATTCTTAATCAGAAAAGAGTGAAACGAGATATCTGAACGTAAGATTAAAATTAATGCCTCACCTTGTATACCCATACACAGCTAACATGACCTAACATGTTAGGAAATAATTAATGTGGTTTGGTAAGTAATTTTGCAAGAGCACAAATCTGGATTTCAGATGCTCACTTTGTGCTTTACTTGGCTCAAACAACTCTACTTTAAAGTCTTGTGCCATGATGGAATGATAATTGTGTGTTGATGAAAAACATCAGTCATCATTGTCTTGTGATTTGAATTATATTTGTTCTAAAGTTGAGCGGTAAGATGTGAAATAAACCGTATGGGTTTGGAGATTGCACTTTAAAAGCTCCTTCCTTTCCAGTCCAACTGTGAATTATTCTTTAAATCAATAGAGCTTACTGAAACTCTAGGATTACCTGAAGAGTTTTGAAGAGTTTTATCAGTAAGGAAAAAGTATCCTATTTTCTATTGCATATATCTTTGTGTTCCATATCCTCCCTAATACTTCTGAACCCTTAACATGGGCATTTTTCCACCATTCCTGCTGGGATAAGCCAGACTGATTTTTAAGTTTTGTTTAACAAGTCATTCAGTGAAATCATTTTCTAATAATTCATTTAAATGATTCATGTGCAAAGAAATTAAAGATAAAACTGCACAAAGTTTCATTGATCTTAGGTTTATTTACACTAGTTACTTTAGATTATTGGAAGGAAATTAATATTTGCCCATGGTTGAAAACAAGTATATAATTACAAAAATTGCTTTATATGTGAAGCTGTTTTGATTATTACTTCCGTAATAACGAGCCATTAACTACACAAGTGGTTTGTTGATCACAAGAACAGAACTGAGGCTTGTCAGAGTTATTCTTATGACTCAGAAAGTCCAGAGAAAACATGAGCCTTACAAACAGTGGTTATCAATAATGTAATTAGTATTTCTTGCAGCTCTCATGACATTGTATACCTTCAGAAAGGAGTACAGATGATGCTATAGCATACTCGATCCTTGAAGATGCATTTCAGCTTACTGGCCCTTCTGCTTTTTCCATCATCTGATGCTGAGACCACAAGGAAAACAGACTAGAAAATCATTTAAAAATTGTTTTCTCTGCTTAATATTTGTAGGCATCAAAAAAAGAAACTAATATGGAGGGTTTTTTTTCACTCCGGTGCACAGAGGCAGAACAGTGGCATTTTCTGTTGCTGCTTTTTCACATCCAGAATGTTAAATCTTCTGAGGCTCTTAGTGCTAAATAGGAAGTCATCTGAGTTTCTGACATTAGGTGGGATTTCATAGTTCAGTAGTCATATATGTGTATATATATGATTATTTCAAATACACGTTTGTGTGTGTCAGAGGGCACATGAAGGTTCAGAGCTGAAGGAATTTGTTTCATGGAGGAGTTAAGTGTGAAGAGGAGGGGTTATCACCTTAGGCTTTTGTTCTTTGGTGTTCCTACACCATAGAAACTAGGCTGCTGTATGAGAATGAGTCAGAAGATTTATGACTAGGTAGCTTGGTTAATCAAGACCAAATGCAAGAGAGCTCAATAATGTAGCAAATGAGCTGGAGAGGTGTGTTGCAACTGACACAACGCAAATACATTTGAAGATGTCGAGGGAGGAATGAACAGTAACAGTTACACAAGGGAAATCTTCCGCATTTTAATTTTAACTTCCTCTTCTTTGATTAGAGTGTCCTTGTTTTTCCACTCTGAAAGTATGATCAACATGCCTGGGAATGCATGGTGCAGACTGTTGGCTTCAGACCTTCACTTATTTTGGCTACAGACACTACTGTTAATTGTTACATTCCTCTGCCTCTTTCCTCATGAACACAAACTGCTTTGAGCATTATGAAATTAATTATTGATGCCACAAGATTTCTGCCTAATTTTGCTTTATTAAGGGTTTAGACAAATTTTAGCTTATGCCAGGAGCTTGAATTATATGTCATGTAAGTCAGAGCTTTTAGCTTTCAGCTTTTGAAAAGCAAGAATTACCTGGTTTTTTTGGTTTTTTTGTTTTTTTTTTTTTTTTTTTGGGGGGTGAGGGGGAAAACACCCCAAACAACAATAAACAAACAAACAAAAACCCTACAATAACCCCAAGCAACAAAACATCAAAAGAACCCCCACATACCACCCTCGCAGAATGTTGTCAAGTTTTGCTTTCCTGGACAAATACATTAAAATGATGCTCAGCTTCTAGTTTGTATTTTACTTCAGTTTTCTCCAAGTCTCTGTCCTTTGCTGCATGCATGAGGCTGTGCACAGTGCCATGTTCTCAGTCCTGTAGAAATTCATCAAATGTTGAATGTGCAGCAAAGTTCGGAATGCTGCCAACAGGAAGTGCCTAAGACCCTCAGAATGATTTAGGCTAACAGGCAGGTCTCAGTTGCTTCAGACCAGCTCTTCAGAAGAGCTAATTTCTTGCATAACTTTAACTAAAAACAAGATTTTAAACAGTTATGAGAAACAACAGACTCTGATTGACCAGACTTTCAAAGTTACCAGCCGAGATCTAAACTTTTCATATAATGGTCATTTAATCTGAATCTGAGCAGAGGCTGAGCTTGACCAAAGACTCTAAGCATATGAGTATCTGCTTCTAAGTTTCTAAGTAAGAGTATATCTAAGTAAGAATATATGACTAATTTTCCTAAATATGTTGATCTCCAAGTTTTTTTCTGGCTAGATAAGGAAATCTTTTTGTTAAGACTAAGACTTAGCCTGACTTTGAATGCTAGGCTTTCTTCCATGTATTGGCGTGAACTTGAAGTTTTAACTTGAAGATAATTTATTAGCTATTCTCTGGAGGCATAAGTGTATAGTTTCTATGCCTAGGCATGCTAAACCCTGGTGATTCTGGTTTTATTTATCTGGACTGGGTTTTACTGTATTCCTTTAGGTCATATTATCCTGCTTGTATATTGCATGTAGTTTGTTTTGTCAAGTGATATGTTAAACTGGGCTAGCAGAGACATGCTGTTATTTCCTCATATGAGAGAGGAATGTATGGAGACCTAACCAAACTCACCCATTTTGTTTGTTGCAGTGACATTACAGATCAAGGTAATGACCTCTAGAAGAATTAGTTGTTTTAACCAGTAATCATTATACCATTATTTTACATACTTTCAATGCTATAAAAAGTAAGAGATTAGTCACCTTATATTATTCCAAAGCATAATTTAAAATGGATTTGAGGATAGAAATTCAGTCCAAAAAAATGGTTCTAAAATACCATTCAGGTTTTTAATGAGTTCTGCTGTTTTTGCAAAGTCTGAGCAAATGAGATCTCTGTATTTTTCAAAATATAATAAACCAAGTTAAGATATCCACAAATTTTTCCCATAGCCTGTTAAGCTATCTTCATTTTCTCAAAAAATAAAAAAATAACTTCATAGTGAAAAGCTGAAAAAGCAAGAGGATGGGAGCAAGGGAAAGAAGACTGTTCAAGAAACATTTGTTTCTGTGTATTCAAGCCTGCATCAAGTGCTTGGCCTGTCGACCTATCTGTAAAAACAGTCAAAATGCCCCAAGGTATTAAACCAAATGTGTCAGCAAATACTAAGAGTCAGTTGTTTAGAGCTCTGGGTGTATGGATGCTTGAGATGTTGCCAGGCACCAATGAATACTTTCATCAGTGCTTGGTTCATAGTGTGATAAAATATGCTGAAAAAGAACAATGGTGGAAGCATCAAAATAAATAGACTCTCAGCTTCGATCTGAAGTAACTCTTATTAGCAGCAAAGAGATCTCATGGTATATTTCTTTTCACCCTGAATGCTTCAGTCTGCATAAGCTTTGGGCATGTATCTTATAGTTGGGTTTTGAGAATTTAATCAGAGGGTGGCCATAAACAATTTTCGTATTTCCATTTAAGTATGCAAGGAAATCTTTCCAGCTAGCCAGCACTTCTGCTCACAGTTATTCATTATCTCCAGCTTCCAAATTAGTCTTTACTACCTCAGACTCTTTGGAGTTTATTGCTCTTGCTCTCCATACACATATTATTTGCAAGGGTTCTGAAAACATCTTTCTCTCTTAGCTGTAGAGACCAGCTGCCTGCAATCAACAGACAATGCCTGGGGCTACTGTGAGCACCACGGAAGGAATGAGGGAGGTTTGTGAGCAAGTGTCAAGAAAACTTTCAACAGCTAATGTGTGAATGAAGTTTTAGAGAAGTGTAAACCACTGTCATTGAAAAGGGATTTTTACCCTCCCTGAGATAAAAATCACTGCATGTTTCCCTTTATCTTGTAGTCTTTCCTTAGTATCTGCTATTAACTGACATAACTAAAAGGAAATTTTAAAAATACACCTATCTGAATATGCTATAAGTTTTCCCAAATATCAGGGAATTGAAGGCTGTTGAACAGAGAATGAAAATGGATATAACAGCTAAATAAAAGGTAGGCTGAAAGAGAGAATCATTGAAAGCAACATCAGATCATTTTTATTAGACCATGTGAGGCCAACTGAACTTTTTAGGATTGCAACATTGCAGGTTAAATAGTATTGGAGTATGAATAGTATTAGAGTATGTACATTCTGCTGAAAAGATTATTTCTAAAACTTTGCACAGATTTTTTTGTGAAAGAGTTTTTGTGGTGGTAGGGAGATTTTGTGCATGGACAGTCTCTTGCTCATTTAAAAGCAAAACGCTGGTTCAGCTTATACGTTCAAAGAGTAGTTGACACAGACATATCCTCATCTGCCAAATATGATACAGCAGTGTTCCTGCTGGAAAAGGTGTGGAACTAATAACCAAGAACAGTAAAACCTTAAACCACAAAAAGTAGATTCACCCATGATTGCCTCTCAAAGCCCTAACCCATCTGAAGAATTGCAGTGGAAATAACCATAGCTCATCATAGATAGTATGGGGAGCTCAATTCCCATGTGCAATCTTTGGCCAAAAATGTGTCAACTCGAGGCTGGAAGCAACTGTGAGTACCTTAGTGGGCAAGGGAAGAGCTAAGGATGCCACCTATCTAGGCTGCTGTAAGGTCTGTGACATTATCCCCAGTATTTAGCTCTCTCTAAATTGGAGGGATATGGATTTGATGGATGGATACTTTGGTGGGTAAGGAATTGGCTGAATAGTCATGACTCAATATCCAGATGGAAATCAGTGCTGAGTCCCTGGGGGGTCTTTGCTGGGACCATTACTATTCAATTAATCTTCATCACTAGAGCTCTTTGAAGATAGACTTCCTTTCACTTCCTGCTCAGGATGTTTTATGATTAGTACATCCCAAAGGTTGGATCAATACATAAATGTTGTAAAAGGTGTAAGTATTCTATGTGACTTTGTTACATGATGGTTAATTATTTAAGGTTTTTAGCCTTTTTTTTTTCCTCTTGGTGTCTGTAATTGTCCTTTGACAATGATAACACTAGCAGGAAAAATAAAATAAAAATAACTAGCACAGCCAGCGTGTCTGCAATTTTCCTAAGGTTTATTTTAAGGGCTTCGCTAAACTTAAAAAGAAAAAAAAACAAACCAGACTTAAATAATGCTGGGTTAACATGGAAAACTCAATCTCTTCCCACTAGTGGGTGAGAAGTTTTGAGGACACAAGTATTCAGAAATCAGAACCAGATAATAATATGATGCTTGTGTAATACAATATTTAAAATTGGAGTCATTCACAGAATAAGAGGAAACCATTCACACTGTCCCATGTACTGTTTCTTTGATCCAACATTGTATTTACCTATAGTATAGTGGGTAGATTTGCAGTCCTAAATGATTTAGACATCCTGTACTTTCAAATGAAAGAGGACCATTATGTCCTTTAGTTTTAGCTTCTGTATAACATAGAACAGAATCTCCCACCATGTAATTTACTTCATATTGCAGATAATCTTTTTTGATGCCCACTATTTTAGAAAATCATTGAAACCAGATTTTAGGGCTTGATATGACAGACAGGATACTACCCCATACTGTACTGTATTTTACAGGTGATCTATCAACCTTGCTTTTAAATATGTGCAGTAATGAGTAAGGCTTCACAGTTACAACACTTACTCTTAATGTGTTGTCATTGCTTTGTATAAATGCAAGCCAGGCTAGCATCTTCCTCAATTACAGACCCTAAGTTCTTAAGGCAATGAACAGTGATAGGATTAAAGTACATCTCTCACCTGGATGCACATTCCATGTCATCACTAGTACATAATCCCATGTGCTTCTTGTTATTTTTTTCCCAGTTCGATAGTCTTTAGGGAGAAATATTTTCACCCACTTAAATATCTTAAAAATATTAATGATGAGTCACGCCTAAGTAAACAAACAGATGCTCCAGTATACCTTGGGGTGAGTACATCAGTCAGAATATTCATTATCACATAATATGCTACCACATTATTTTCATCTCTTCCTGTAGTGCATTCCCAGGAAACCTAGGCAACATTACATTTTACCAGGTGATCATTGGGTTCAAAGCCCATTCATGAAATCTTCACAATCCATTTTTGAAGAGATGAAACGTACATAAACATTTTCTAAAATAAGCAAAACCAAATCGCATGGGCTGTGTATGAAATACATTTTAGCACAATTTTACAATAATTTTCTCTATTACCACAGAGAGGATATTACTATGGCAAATCCAGGTGATGATTTTTGAAAAATAACCTATGAAAAAATGTGAGGATATTCAAGATGAGTGTGTACACAAAATACTTGAGATAATAAGATTTTCTGTGAAATTCAGGTAAAAGGGGGCACTGAGATCCTAAATAAACTTCATGTTTTTGCCTTCTTTTCCCTTCCTATTTCTGAATCTCAAGACTGAAATATCTGTTTAATAGGTATTTATGTAGTTTCTGTGTGGTCAAGCATGAAGTTCAGCAAAGATGAGTGCAAGGTCCTGCACTTGGGATATGGGAATCTCAGACACACCTACAGGGCTGTGTGAGAGCAGCCCTGTGGAGAAGGACGGGGAATGATGGCTGATGAAAAACTCAACATGAGCTGGCAGTGTGTGCTAGCAGCCCAGAAGGCAAACCAAATCCTGAGCTGCACCAAAAGGACCGTGGCCAGCAGGTGGAAGGAGGAAATTCTCCCCCTCTCTTCTGCCCTCCTGGGACCCCACCTGTAGTACTGCATCCAGCTCTGGTGCCCCCAACATAAAAAAAAACATGGAACTGTGGTAGTGGGTTTAGAGCAGGGCCATCAAGTTGGTGAAGGGGCTGGAGCACCTCCCCTACAAAGACAGGCTGAGAAAGTTGGTGCTGCTCAGCCTGGAGAAGAGAAGGCTGCATGGAAACCTCAGAGCAACCTTCCAGTCTGAAGGGCCTATGTGGAGCCAGACAGAGAGTCCTCATCAGGAATTGCAGTGATGGGACAAGGAGAAATGGGCTCAAAGTTTAGCAGGGCAAATTTAGGCTAGATATACAGAAGAAATATTTTACTGTGAGGGTGGTGAGGCACTTGGACATCTGCCCAGAGGAATTGCAGATGCTCTATCCCTGGGAATGTTCCAAGGCCAACTTTTACACAGCCTTGACCAACCTAGTCTAGTGGGGGTGTCCCTGGCCATAGCAGAGGTCAGTGGGACTAAACATTCTTTAAGGCCTATTAACATTCAGTGGTTCCATGATTTTATGATTCTATGTACATCAGGCTCTCGTGCATACTTGGTGGCAAATTCTACTTTCAGATGGATGGCTTTGAAGTTATGCTAGCTTTATACAAATATGATCAAGAATCAGAAGTTATACATCATTCTATGCTATGAACTGCGATAATAATTTGTATTCGAATTATTTTGCTGTAAAGGTCATGCAGCACTTTTTTGGTTATCAAGAAGGTGATAATATTTTTCATGGCAATTTTTGTAGGTGCAAAAGAGTTTGTGGAAGGAGAAATAATGAGGAGGGCGATCAAGTTATGATTACAGATAATTATGTATAATTTAAGTGGGTGTCCTTCAGCCAAAAGCTTTTCTTAGTATCCAAATGCAAGACAGTGTAGCTGGAAACCAAGAGTAAAGGTGAGCATATGAGAACAGAAAACTCTGTATTGGAAAGCACTGAAGTATATAAGACTTGAGCATTCAGATAAATTAATAACTTTTGGTACAAGAAAATTATGAATGAAATACTATGGCAAAAGGATTCATGTGAATCTTAGTTATTTAAGAGATAACCAAGAGACAAGATGGAAAAATACAAGCAATATTACTTCTGTAAATAGCACTGTTATACTAGATTAGCACATCAGTGCTATCATCTATACTTGAAAAGAATGCAGATATATTAAAAATTTCAATCAGTCCTGAAGATGAACTTGAGAGTATAAAGCTTATATTATAAGCTAAAAGGAGCTCAGTTTCTGTGAATTTCTTTCTTCATAGAAAACAGCCCTTGTGTTCAGGTGATACTGAGGAAAGCTTTGATGCTGAATGGGAAGAAAAACATTAAAAATTCTAGTGAATGTATCTCAAATCAGGCAAACTGAATGATAAAGGAAGGTGCTTTCACAACAACCGTTAAATGCAGAAATACCTGCAGAAAGGCAGCATATGCAGGATCACTCAGAATTGTCAGAATAGTTCTTTCTTAAGGAAAAGAAGTAAAACTCCTGGAAGAAAATCTATGAGTGAGGAAATCAGAAATGGCAGATCAGCCATATGGTCACAACTGTTTTCTTGATGTTGACATTTTATTCTTCATTTTGGCGAAGCCTTCTCTACTTTCCATTCCTCTAGGAAAAAGAGAACATACTTTACAATATTTGCATACAATACATTTTGCATTGGACTCAGAAAAAACATGGCAATGACTATGATCAAACACAACATGCCTGATTATTTCAGGCATTTATATGCAAGAGCAAATTAATCACTTTTAACTTCGCTTTACTAGTGACAGATGTATTTTTGAATTTCTTTGTTTGGCTAGATCTTAGTTTGAAGCTGCAGTAAAAGGATAATTCACACTGTAAATGGACAGTTCAATATAGGTCAGGTTAAGATTCAAATAAGGTACAAAAAATCTTAATTGTATGACCAGGGTTGTTATTCATCCATATGCCAGAGCTCAAACTGCTCAGATCAAAAATACATTCCTTTTTCTGCAGATCAGACTGGACCAGTTTTTTTATTATTGTTGTTTCATTGGTTTGTGTTTGTCAATGGGAAGAAGAGGGTGTTTATTTACTTATGATTTTCCTTGTCATGGGTTATGATTCATCTCTTTCAGATCCTTGGAACATTTCTTACTCAATGAGCTCCTTGCTACTCAAGAAGCCTCAGGCTGTGGTGGAACCTGGGTCTTTCCTGTTCACTGCCGAGGGAAACCTGTTGTTTCAGCCATGAAAAGATTAAATGCTTTTGTTTGACTCAATTTGGTGGCCTTAGAATAAGCTATTTGGGCAAAATGGTTGTGAATGGGAGGGTGTGATACCGGAGGTTGGAATACATGATCTAAATGTCTTAACTGCTTTTAAAACTTACAGACTAGGAAAGCCATTAGCAGTTATTTGTGTAGTTTTTCTTAGAAAGTCCTCTCTTTTCTGTACTTATGCCATACCTAATCATTTTGGTAAAAGAAAAGAAAAATATAATACACTGCATGTGAAAGCTCTAAAAATACAGGTAATGTAAAGAATTTCAAAGAATTTGTTTCACTTAATCTTTAGAACACAAACTGAAACTTAAAAGCCATCCTGCTTTCACATTGTGTTGTCCCATACAACATATGCATTATAAAATTTGTACAATGCAACAGTAAAATAGAATATTTATACATTTGTCTCATTTGTTACGTAGACTTACAGTTTCCTATTTATATTAAATTTAGATGATAAATATGCTTTATTGTAATTTATTATAATTAATATGTTTTACTGTAATTCCTTCTACAGCATGAAATTACAATAACACATCTTAAATCAATAATCAAAAATATTCAAAGGAGAGAAACTTTAACAGGAAGATCACACCTGTTGAAGGGTCTAAACCACTTCCTACTTCAAGGCCAAAAGAACAGGATTCATACCTCTTACAGATTGGAGTTTCTACACTGGGCCATGTTTGCTCATATTTACTGAACACTTTCCCCAATACCAAATACTTTATGTAAATAAGATTCGACAATGTGAGAAAAACAG
Source organism: Muscicapa striata striata (assembly GCA_030060385.1). Taxonomy (NCBI): domain Eukaryota; kingdom Metazoa; phylum Chordata; class Aves; order Passeriformes; family Muscicapidae; genus Muscicapa; species Muscicapa striata. The sequence continues at coordinate 1,137,012 of JAREIS010000014.1, read as the reverse complement.
AAGTGTCTTGGTGACATTTCATACGATTTAAATAATAATAAAATGCACTGATTAAAATATACATGGTACTTTGTTTTTTTGGTGGCCTACAGAAAAAAACCTATGACAGATAAAATACCACTTAAAAATGTATGAATTGAATGTGTCTCTCCAAGCAAAATGTGGAACTATACTATACTATACTATACTATACTATACTATACTATACTATACTACAAATATTAAAATAAAATTAATTTTATTTCTTTTTATTGCTGCAAAAGTGTCAGTATCTATATTGCATAGAGAGAATATTAATATATTTCCCAAAACACATATAAATATAAATCATGGCAGTAACATATTTTCCCATTGGGTTTATAACTACTTTTAGTGCTGTAGGCATCTCTTAAGAAAACAGACATCCTACAACTGCACATGGCCATAAAAGGACCTAGTTAAATGTGCTTCCTTGAGTGATTATTTTATTTCAAACAATTTTTGCAACAAAAGCTTATCAAAAAGTAAAAAAAAAAAAAAAAAAAAAAAAATTAAAGTTGAAATAGTTGCATAATTACAGCAAAAACATTCATTGTGTTTTGTTTTGCTTTTTCAATCTTCATGTTTTCTGAAATGTCCAAGTCATTAAAACCTGTCATGTGAGTGATTACACAGCATGTAGAAGCCTAGATGAGACTTACAGCACTTTTCTATAACACTCAGGTATTTTATTTTGAACACACTTTAGTATTTTCAGTTCTCTCCACAGCAGCAAGAAATATAAGATGTCAGCATGGGAGACTTTGTGTAGCATGAAATACTGGGAATATATTGATGAGTCCAAATGTTCAATTTGCTGTAGCCAGGATGAATTTAATTTGGTGGACTACATTCAATTTATGCATTATTACATTGTTCCTTGCCTGATAGATAATAAAGCTGTCTTTATTTGTTTTTTAAGAAATACTTCAGATCCATAAAAACATAACAGTTTCTTCTGTTCTTTATTTGCATTGAGATCCCTTTACACTTCCCTGGCTATAAATGTCACTTACAGCCCAAACTGCCAAAATTCTTTAATGGAATTTTGGAGGTAAGTGAGGATAAGTCCCACTTTGCTAAACACAGAGAAAGAGCACAAAATGATGTGAACCATTGACTAAGTTCCTCCACTTACTGACATGTACAGTCTAAATGAGCATGCAGAGTATCAAAACTGGCGGGATTTACAACCCAGGAAAAAAGAAGAATGTATAATGAGATAGAAATGAAAGGCAATTTACACCTTTTCTACCCCTCATGCTAGTTTTTTTCCTCTTACCTTATCTTCCTCTTATCCATTTTTTTCCAAATCCTTAGCCTGCAGACTACACCATCATATGCAAAAATTTGCACATTTTTATTCTGAGACCCATTTACCCCCTCTTGTATATTTATCTTTTGATGGAGACTACACTTTAATTTTTTTTTTCTCTTCCTTCCTTCCCCCTCTTCTAAGCAGCACTGGCAACAGCAGTATCACAGGACACGTCTTCCCTCACTGCCCTGTCTCCATGCCATTCAGGGATTACTTAATCTCCTAGTAGAGATGGGACCATATGAGGCTCTTACTCTGTTCAGGAAGAGTTAATGGTTCCCTGCAGGACTATATAACTCTTCTTCACTTATATTAGACATAGTTTGATTCTAGTTATACCCTGGCACTGCAGCTTTGGAAAAGACATTCATCATTGTCTTTCTGCTTCTTGTTTAGTGAGCGGGATTATGCAAAAATGGAGTGTGGAGTGGAAAGGGGATTTGACATGCACTTTTAAACCTGTATATTACAGAAATTCTGAGAAATCACAGAGGACTATTCTGAATTAGCTTTCCTATTGAAATCTGCAGTTTATTATACTGAGAAGGGGTTCTAAAGAGCAAATGAAAAAGTCTGGGTGTAATGACTTAGTGTTTACAGAATATAACTGCTACAAGACTGATTGCTTGATACATTGCTTCTTTCATTGTGAGCCGCAAAACAGGTAGAGGCATGGTAGACTAATTTGGTTTATATATTCAGCTGTAAGGCTAGACACTGCATCATTCTTTTCATAAAGCAGGGGCTGGAGGCATGTGGGGCCTGTAGCCATGACGACAATAAAACAGCTCCAAGCCTGAGCTGTAAGTAAGAAACTCAGCCTTGTCTCCAGCCCTTCCTGCTCGCGGCTCCACTCTACATGCTCTCCGGAGAGGGGGCTGGGTGCTCATGAATGATCTATTGAGCAGAGCTACAGGACTGAAAAGCATGCCTACAACAAGCCTTTTAGCAGAATTTCCCACTGTTAGACCAACACGAGCTAGTGGTGACATCAGTTTGAGCATGCAAAAAGTCTTGGCAGCTGCTCTGCTTCACCATACGGATTTATTGCTGTATAGTAAACACTGGTCATAAAACGACAAACAGCTTGTCTGCATTAGAACTCCCATTGTTGCCAGCACTGATGGAGCTGCAGGAGGAGTGGCAAACACCTAGGACTCCAGCTGGAATCAATATAGTCTGCAAATACCCAAAAGTTCCTGAAGATGAGACACGAAGTGCCTAAACTGACATTTTATTGGCATGAACGGGCAATATGAAAGCAATATAGGAACTTCTGATGTGTTACATGCTAAAAACGGATTATCTGCACACCTCCCATGAAATAAGCACTAGTGATAGAAGAAAATATCAATTTCGGATGGATCTGTTTTCAGAGCATAGCTCTTTGTTGCTGGTGGCATGTAATGCATCTTGCCACAGTCCATGAAGCCCTAGATAATCACATGGTGCTAACAAGACCTGCTCTTTTCATATACTGCTTAGCATCAAAAAACAGTTGGAAATGCATGAAATAGTATAGGAATGACAAGTGGCAGTAATTGGCAAGTGAATGGGGAGAAACTCAGGGCAACTAATACAACAATTTTACCCATCATACTTTATTTCGAATGAGAATTTATAAAAATCTTATGTGAAATCACTCCAATTCTTTCTGCTTTCCTTCTTCCACAAAGATGACAACCATCCTGATATTTTATACATCTGGTTCTCTGTCTCTTTTGAATCACAAGAGGTCTTACATCATTAAATTTGCACTGTGCAAACTGGTCTTGCTGGTAAGTATGATTACACCAGGGCCTCTTTTCAAGAGGGTCTCAAGGCTATAAAAATCAAATGAGCAAGGTTTATTATATTCCTGATGACAACTGAAGATTAATTTAGCAATGGAGTTAGTTAATGAGACCTGTGATCACCTTCATCTGGACTGGTGTCTGTAATGACTGGGAAGAATACTGAAAAGGAAGAACTGTAATTAGAGGCTCTCTTTGCAGTGTTTTAACTCTGAGTCTGTTAATTAGTTTCATTTTCATCTGATTTTGCAGTAATAGTCCTTTCTGATTTTAGATATGAGAAATTAAAATGCTTTAATTTTGATTTTGCCGGTGTTGGAGTCATCACTGGATAAACTGGATATTGAGCAAGAAACAATTTTGACTAAATGTAGATGTCAGTGGCTCATCCTTTGTGTCTCCCTCACTTAGATGATGGGGTCCCAGCAGATTGTAAAGGTCAGGCCTGGTTTTTAGTAAGAATTCTTGGGCTGTCATGAAGATAGGAAATATAGTACATTACATATATTTTACATATAGTAAAATTCAAAGCGCTAATAAAGCAATAATTGAAAAATATATTATTTCTGTTCATTCACTGGACTATCTTAATTAAATTTAGATCAACATGCTAGCAGGTACAGGAAAAATTATTCAGGAATTTGTCTGGTTCTTTGAACTAAGACAGAATTGATGCAGGTTTTATGTCTTTACAAAATCTTGTAAGAAAAAATGACTTTGTATTAAATCAACATTTTGGATGTTTTTATTAGATGTCTTTTGAAAGAATTTTTCAATACATGCAGAAGGAGGTGTATGTGTGTGTGGGCACATTTCCATGTGTATCCATGTATTTGTTACTGGTTGAGAATGTTACAATCTATAAAAAGATTTTGATAATATTCACAGACTTCTAGAATAAAGAATAATACAAAGAAACTTTAGTGATAGCATAACAAAACTAGTACTCAATTTGCAGTTTACAAATAATTTTAATAATTATTTGCATAACATGAATGTGTTATAATTTATGTACTTTACCAAAAATACTGAATTTGAAATTGATCCTTTTTTCTTTTTTGGCAGAAGAAAATACAAGGATATTTTTCTACAGTGTCATCCTTTAGGGACTTTAGAATGGTTTGCAATCATTAATTTGGCTTCAGAACAATACTCTGAAGTAATATTTTTGGTGGGTAAAATGAGGATCAGAATGAGTAAGTGATTTGTCAAAGTCACAAGATGCCTTGACTTTCAATTTTTTTGCTGACAAAAAAGAATGTTTTTACCACAGAATAACTACAGGCAGAAGAAGCAGAACAAACACCTGTAGGCTTCAAGTGCAAAATTTGCCTTGGGCAAAGCAGGGCAGTGAAAACTACGTCTTTATCTATGCTTAGACTTTTAAAAACCATCAAGTACCATGGACATTTTTGTAATAGTCCTGTCTTCCTTCTAACTTAACTCAATGCCACAAAGGGCTTATTTTTACATAAGCCTGGCAGAAGAAGGAGGAAAATTTAGGTGTATGCCCAGAATGCCTTGCTTTCAACCTGCATCCATTTTCATATAACTCGCAGAAATTGATGACCTTACGTACAAATACAGGTCTTTTTACTGGTCCATGACTATCAAGAGCAGTAAAGGAAAAGAATACAATATACACTGATCTTTGCAAAGTGCCAACTCAAATTATTATGTGGTTATTGTGCATTTAACAATGGAGCTCCCTGGTGATGTTGCTTAGAATGAGCACTTTGATCAGATATGGATAGTTCCTATGAAATCTTTCAAATCAAAGGGCTGGTCATAATGCAACACAGGATCTTGTAATTAATGGACACATGCTCCTCAGATATGCTACACACATGGCATTTACTTGTGAATATTTATTCAGTCACTTTCAAAAGGCTTTGCAGTTTATTGATTGCCTTCCTTTATGTCCCTTAAAGACTTTATGTAACTCACCATCCTTCTTGCTTCTTTTTATTACTCTGCCGTGTTCCTAATATTATTGCTGTTGTAAAGTACTTCAGCTTTCTACACTGACTATCTTTATTCACATTCTTATTTAGTCACGATCTGGTTGTGGAGGGGTAGGTGAAAAAGTGATGAGAGTTTGGTTTGCCCTTAGCCTTTATTATTGGAAAGCCACAAGGAAATAAAGCTTTGATGTACTTAGAAAGCTAATCCTGTTGATTATGTGGAGATATGTGCAGTGGGAACTAGAAGGATATACTTCTTTAATCTCTTGGTGTTGAATACTTAATCCAGTAAAGATTCTTGGCAAGAAGATTTAAGAAAGAACAAGTTAATTAAACTGTTCACAGGTATTGTTTTCAGGAAAGCAGATTTAATAGCTTTCTAATGAAGTATCTGAGATTTTTGTTTTTGTAAAAGGGCCCTGAAATAATATCATTGAATCGGTGTATTATGAAACATATTGTTTTTATGTTTTCAACACCCAAAGATCCAGATTCACATTGCAGAAAGTGGACTTTGATATGTGTGGATGGTTATAGCATATAGGGTCGTTATAGTAGTGCAGTGATTTCATTTCACTTTATTCAGTTTTAGCCCAAATTTGTTATTTTTAATGCAACTGAGTATGATGAGCTATACAAGCAGCATATATGCAACTTCAGATTTGTCCAAGTAATCAACACTGAAACCTCAGTGCTGATCACTGGCAGAGTATCTGCATATTTGCATAGACAGCTCTTCAGTTAGTACCTCAGGGAGATAAAATTGCACCATGCATATCTTAGGAAAGGGCATCATCCTGATTATCTGTGTGTGATTTTTTTCAGACAGATTGAAAAAGGGTCAGCACATGCTAACCTGCTATGTACAGCAGCTCTGACTATTTGCATGCTTTGATACCTGGGGCAGAAAACACCCCTGGGTGTGTGCATACACACACACACACACACACACACACACACACACACACACACACACACACACACACACACACTCGTGATCCTGGAGTACCCACTTAGAGCAGACAATGCTAACACCAACTTCTCCCTGGTATAAAACAGGCTTTGAGATCTCTGGCCACCAGTGTGGCTTTTCTTAACAGTAGCACTTGTATGTAACATTAAATAATCTAGTTGAACTTCTCAATATTACAAACCTTCCTTTAATAAAAGATGATCCACTTAGTTTGAACACAGAGAATATAAGAATATAGGTTTCTGCTTCTCAGTGACATTTAAAAAGCATTCAGTGTTTCATTAAAGATGCACCAAATACAAAAAGGCGTTTCTTACAATTTGAATTTATTCTGCTTAGTCAGAAGTGGCAGCTGTTATGAGTATATATGCTCTTTATCAACAGGGGAGAATGAAGACTGTATCTGGTAAAGGGATAGTAGTGAAATTCTGTCTCAAACCCAGAATTAAAATGTGGTTTTGTTCTTTGATAATTTACAGTGATGATATGTTGATTCTACACTAAATCAACTACATGAATCTACACTGTATATTTTAAGTTGACAAACATGTTAGATGAAGTTCCTGTGCATACACAGAACTGAATGAAATGAACAAACATTGTCTGTAGACCAGAAGTAGAATCAGGCCTGCAGACACCATGCTTTGTTTTTTGTTTGGTTGGATTTCTTTGTTTGGTTGGGTTTTTTTTGTAGGCAAGTTATACATTAAGAGACATATAAATTGTGCCTAAGCAATTATCTACCTATATATATTTTTTAATCCAGCTAATGTTTTGTTTATTTATTTATTTATTTATTTATTTAATTCATTATTTTAAAGAGGTTATAAATTACAGAAAAAGGCATTGCATGATCTTGTATATACAAGCTGTGCCAAATGCTGTCTATCATCTTCCCTAGCATTTATGAGGGCTAGGAGCACATCTTCTTGATAGTAGTAGATCCTGGGCTTCTGTGTTGTTGAGGTGTTTATGAAATGAACTGTTACAGCCAGTCCAACTTTTAAGATTAACAGTCATAGGAGTTCCTGAAGTTGTAGTAGTCAAAGAACATATATTTATAGCAAAAATATGAAAGATGATAGATTTATACAACATAATGTGAACATTTTAGTATAAAATTAGAATTCTGTTTAGCAATTTCAAGGAGTTATATTAATCATAAAAGACATTCACATACAATTAAATATTATCGCTCAATTGAGGGATATTGTATTCCAGTTGTATTCCTATTTAAACTTAAATCTAGGAACAGATTCACAGCTTTGGTGAATATGGGAAAAAACCCTTTGCTCTGCTTCATTTCTTGTTGTTATCAAGTCTTGTGTTTGAATAATACAAGGAACAATTAACTGATGGAAGTCATTGTCACAGATTACCATTTAAGTTTCACTTGAACACGAGTTCAAGGAGTTGGACAAACATTCAAGATGGATTTGCAAGCTTACAAAAAGTTTGATCCAGATACTGATTGTAGTTCAGTCAGCCTCAAAACTACTAACTGCCAGGTGCTGACAGGAAGGGATCACACTATAAGCAGAGGAGGAATGTGCCTCTTTATGTACTGATTCTCAAGCTCTTTTGCTATCTGCTTCTGGAGACAAGACATGCACCTAGGATGCTATTAAATGTTTAGTACAAAATAACCAACAAAACTTTCCCTTGGAAGGGAGACTTGAAAGAGAAAAAGAACCTCCCAAAGCTATTTTACACCTCTCATTTTAACATAAAAAATATGAAGTTATGAGAAGGCCACTCCTCTACTAACTATTAAAGAAGATTGAATAACTTATACTGACTGCAACCTGATCTAAATGATCCTCCAATCTATTCAAATTGAAACTTAAATTCCACAAAGCAAAAACATAGCAAGTTTCTTATGGTAATTAGATGCTTATATAATAAAGATATGAATGAAGACTTTCAGAGAGTGTGTGAATGATCAAGGTGCAGGATAGTGTCCCATAATGAGAATTGTGTTACAAATAGACTCCTTCCAAGTAAATGAACCTCTATATCCTATTACAGATTTTCTTGCCTGTTCCAGTGAAATGCTTGGCAGCTTTGGCTCACACAGTCCTGGCTGCCTGCTGCTGGGGCTGCACTCTGCTTCAGCCTCTCCCCTGTTATTTGACTCTGAAGTGGAAGGGCAGGGTGTAGGGAGAGCTTAGCTCTACCTGCCTTCTCCTTCCTTCATAGAGCAAGTTCTTCGCAGGAGTTGTGCAGACAGAACTTCTTTGGCTTGTTTTTTTTTTTTTTTTTTTTTTTTTGTTTTGTTTTGTTTTGTTTTTTTGGTTTTTTTTGTGAAAGATTAAAAAAAGAAACTGAGAAAAGTTGAACGATTAGGTATTAATCTAAAACTATTTTTCCCCCTCACTCAAGTCCAGGCAATAGACTTTCTCATATGTTTTTATTTGTTTACCTTTCAAAAATTCAATTTAATCCCACAACTTCATATGGAAATGAAAATTCTAAATGCAATATATTTTCTTCCTCACAGTACTGATTGCTTTGGCTTGCATGTTGCACTTTGGGTTCATACCTTGATCTGGTATCAATATTTTCAAAAGCTTATTTGTAGCAACTTAGACTTTGTTTTCTTTCCTGCAGCTAATATTCCCTATGTGACCTTGGTGTGTCACTTAAGATCCAATCATTTGGCTTTGAAATTAGGGGTGACACCTTCTGTGATCCTTTTGTTTTCATTTTCTTCAGTACACACACAGAGAAGTTCCCTTGTGCATCCTCATCCATCCTTAGTCACTCATCTTCCAGACAGAAAAGATTATTAATCTTGTCCAGGCTGGAAAGAAGGAAGTGAGAGACTGTGAGTGTTATGTCACTTCAAATGTTGGTAGATGCTTAGATAGAACTGTTACATTTAGGCCATGGGTGTATGTAAAGAACATTTTAGTAGCAGAATAAAGGAAGGACATTTTCTCTTTTCTGTCCTTTTAGGTTAAGCAGGAATCTTTTTGAAAGGTAGATTCAAAACAAATATTATTAAGCTATTAAAAAACAAAATTTTTGATTGCTGAAATTCCTTCACTCATTTCAGGTTATGTTCATCAGAAGAATGACATAGCAATGAGATAAAATCAAGAAATTGAGAATGTTTCCAAAGAACTTTCCTGTAAGAGTCAGCTTTATCTGAATGGAAAGGATACTGTACACCTTTAATGCATCTTGCAAATATGATTCATGGTATTTTCCTCCTCTAGTTTATACCAGTCCTGCACCTTTCAATCCAGTGGAAGTTATTCCATTTGAACAGGAATGTAATCTAATTCCTGCTTCATGAAGAAAGTGCTTACTAATTTTCTTGGAGAATAAAAATGCATTTGGAGAAGGTCCTCAAAACTCAACTTGAAAATTTGGACAGGAGACTCTGTCAAGTAGTTTGTGTTGTATGTAGTACAAAGGTTAGTTTTGGATATTACAGAGGATGTTCTCTACCAAGTTTAAATTCTCTATTTAAGAAGTCACACTGCATCACTGAGGAGGGAAAGGCTTGTTAAGAATATACCTGGCAAAAAAAAAAAAAAAATCAATACTTTCTGACAGTTCCCCACTTTTTTCTAAATAATAATAATAATAAAAAAATATATTTCTGGAATTTTTGCAGGAAAGCAGTACATAGATGCAGAAATATTGGCCACTCACTGCCACTGCAGTAGATGTGCATGCTAATTTATGTCAGATTTGCCTTCTCAAGAAGTCTTCAGATCAGCCCATGGTTTGCCATGATTCTATTCTCACATACATTAATAATTTTTATTTTCTGGAAAACAGAAGGAAAATAACGTGTGCTTAAAGGTCTTCCCCTGACACAAATCGTGTTTCACTGGACCTGAGAACCAAGAAGCCTCCACAGGCTTTTCTCATCTTAGGTCTTGTAGGTGTGTGCCTCACAGACCATAAGATCAGATGCTCCTGTTTGCTGCTCTTTGATTGAATTCCACTTTTATCTCTGACACATTTATTGCTGAGTGAGACTAGTAGTAAAATATAATTACCTTCACTCAGGTTGTGAAAGTGAGCTCTTCATCTGAACTACAATAAACTCTACAGCAAATTTCTAGCTTTGAAGTCTGTTGAATCCAAATGCATTCTTACTCTTTAAGTGAGAGTCATTTGTATTTGTGTCCCATCTATACCAACAGTTTTTTTAACATAGGTACAAAAAGGTACATCTTTAAGGATATAGAATTTCTTCCTCTGCCTTGAAGGAACCCTCATTCTGAAAATAGATACAGATGTTTACTTTCTTGCTTTGCTTTCTTCCTGTTTTGTCCATGCTGTATTGGAAAGAGATTTCACTTAATCCACCATTTACTTGAAATGCTCATGTCTAAATGATGGTGTGTGTCACATACAAAATATCTGTGTGAAATGATACCTTGATTTATGCTAAGACAAACCCATGGTTTAATGTTTTTTTAAATCTGTGAGTGCATTTCTCTCTAATTTCTGGAGCCAAAATTTCAGGTAGAGATGTTGCTGTAGAGAATAAGGTCATGGAACAAAGCCAGAGAAGATGCCCTTGCTCTTTGCAGGGCTTTTAGTCTAGATGTCCTGTCAAAAGTCCCTTCCAACTCAGATAATGCTATGATTCTATGAATGTACAAATCAGCCAAAATCAGTTTTTCTCAGGCTAGCAGAGAATAACTCCCATTGAGGACTTTGCAGTCTGGCAAAAATATAGAATGTATTTAAATTTTTTGTTGGGGCTTTTTGGTTTATTTTTTTATTTTATTTATTTACTGCTGATTTACAATAAATTTGCCATAGACAAACATAATTTTCTACTTTACTACCTAAAATATAGAAAGGATGAAATTAGTAGCTATATGATGACCAGCAACTGTCTTTTTTTCTTGCATTGCCATGCATACCTGTGTCAAAGGGTAGCTGCTAAAAGTTCAAAGTCCAAGTGTCCACTGGTTACAAGTGCCACTGCTCAGATGTTGATCTGATACCACAGGATCTCCTTAGGAACCTCACAACTTCCATGATTCTGTGGTTCTAAACCTGAGCAATGTTGCCACTCAAAAAGCCAGCCCCACCTGCTCCTTTTTGTAGAAACTGTTAAACTCAGTTTTGAGGTTAGAGTGCCTACACAGCTTCCCAGTCACAATTCAGATTGAAGGAGAACAAGAACAGGTCAGCAGAGTTAACTACAGGGACAAGACTTCCCTTCATGTCAGCAGCATGGATTTAAGTTTGACTACATTGTCTTAGCTACAAGCAACAAATTGGGTCATACAGAGCACCTAGACTAAGGTTAGACTTAACATTGAAGGTGGTTAGGGTCTACTGTGCTGAGCTGCCTCCGTTCAAGGGATGAATGAACACCTCTCCTGGTGCAGTTGTCAAATAACTGGTATCCCTTTTGTTTCCTCTGCTATTTTGGTAGTAACCTCCAAGAAGTAAGTAGTGAGTTTTCTTGGATTGCCATTTCTAAAATTCCATTCAGTAAAGTTAAACAAATGTGTCTCTGTAAACAGATGACTAAACCAAAACACATTTTCTAAAGATAATTTAGACTTGAAGTGTAACCAAGGAAAAAAGAGCAGAGATTTCTCTCCATACTCCCAACTGGAGACAGACAGGGAAAAAAACTTGTCATCAGAGACCTATCACTCAATAAACCAGGAAAAGATCTGACTTCAGTTCTGACAAGCAGGGTATTACAAACGGAATTGTTCTGTACTGATGACTGCAGTGAGGACTGGCAGACACTGACAGCAGTAAATGCCAGGCGTTCATAATATTCCTTGTGGGATGAAACACTGACTGCTTAACAAAATTAGCAGGGCTGTTCCAAAACTCCTTCCCAGAGCTCAATATCTGACCATACACTGAATGCTGGGACCACACATGAACATGCTGCTCTGCTGTCTCAAAGTGACAAGACAAAATTACTTTGGAATCATCATCCAACTAATAAATCTTACTGTCAGTTGGGTCTCCTTGTTGGTGGTTATTTTTGGTTTTTGTTTGTTTTACTCCTAGCATGCCATCTTGGATAACTGCATTAAGATGACAATATTATTTTTGTCTTTAAAAAGTATTTTTGTTCTCCCATGTGACTGTGAACAGTGGGCATATGTGAAGACTGGAGGAAGGAATGAAGAATATTGTTCTTGTCACACTGGTCATTTATCATTGATGACCTAAGCATATTTGCTCCCTCTATGCTGTGTGTACATCCACTGCCTTGAAATCTCTTAAATATAGGAGGGAAGCTCTGTTTATGAAATGAGGAGAAGAAAAGAGAAACATTGTCAGGATCTTTGGCATTGTTTATTATCTCTGATAAACCACATTCAGTATTTTAGTGTTTGGCCTGTGAGAGTTTGTCCATCCAGCAAATTCACCATAAGTGCAGCTGCATCTGGAGAGTGTTGAAGAAGTTTGGTTTAATATTAGAAATTTTTGTGTAGCTGGAATGAGCTGTACTGGTGCAAATCATAACTCAGAGCAGCTTTGTCTAACTCTGCTGGAGGCTGGCAGTGATACAGCTGCTCTGGTGGAGAGCAAGCAAAGGCTGAAGTCACAGGAAATCCACAAGGCAATTCCAGTCCTTGCCTGAGACACTGCAAATGACAAGTGTTTTGCAAAGACTGGTCCAGTAGACAGAGAAGACAGCTACACAACGGTAACGTGATGTTGTCTTTCTTATTTTTCATATAAATTTTTCATAAGACAGAAAAATAACCTTCAGATTAACACATATTTGTAAGGTGTGTTTGTTTTAAGTGAACCTTTCTCGAGAGAATTCCCCATACTGCCTCTCTAAAAAAAAAAAAAATCACTTGAGAAGAAAGGGAAACATCTCTGTGTGTCTCAGAGTAAACATTCCCTGCTGGGCTCCTGGCAGGCACTGAGCCCACCCCCTCAGAAAGAAATCAGATCCTGAAGCAAACTAGGTAAAGCAGAAAAAAAATCCCAAAACAACAAAACTAAAACATCCAACCTAAAAAAGCAGCTGTTAAAATATTTGGGCTTTTTCCCTCAACCTAGTGCTACAGGTGTGATCATTTCAGTTGTTTGGCTCATGTCCTAGAAGGCTCAGACCCTCTGTGAGGGAATGTTAAAGAGAATAACATGGAGCATTCCCATCTTGTCCTTCTCACCACTGTCCTCTTCATCACTGCCTTCCCCTCCACATTCTTGGAGGACAGTCATAAGATTTATTGCATAATTTTTGGTGGCTGTTAACCAAGTGTGCAGTTACAGCTTGGTTTAATTAAGAAATCAGAGTGATTCTTTTATGTAGGTCACATCAGTTTTTGATTCTGAATCTCATAAAGTTCTAACCTTTCTGAAAAGTCAGCAGTGTATCTATGGGTTTAAAAAAATCACTTTCTTAAATGCTTCTGAGTGTTTTTTATGCATGCAAATGCCATGGCTCCTTTACTAGATAAATTGTCAGAAAAACCTTTGTTTGAATATAGCCTTTGGTGAAATCCATTGTTTTGCAGCAGTGTTTTCAAATAGGATTCATAAATACAGTCTGAGCTCCCAATTGTTTGAAGCATGGCCATGCTGGAAAAGGAACAATGAGTGATTTGACTTTCCTTTCTTTGCCTGTCATCATTATTAATATCAATAGAAATTACATGAAAATCATGTATTTACAGAGAGAATCAGAGGACAAGGATATGCTGGCTCAGAATTGTGAATTTTTATAAAATTATCTGAATTACTGACTTCACTAAAGGGGAGGTGCCTGATGTCTATAATGCTTATCAATTTATTTCTTTTTCTTGGTAAGTGGACTGCATTCAAGTCTGTGTTCCTAGCTACTGCTCTCAGAACACCACATCTCTGTGACCACAGCACAGCTGCTCAGCACCTCACTCTCTGGTTACATTAGACTGTCAATCTCCAGGCTTACTCCAGGTCCAGCCACCCTTCCTCTCCTTTCCTCTAAAGGAATCCTCATCCCTAAATGTGATATTTTAAATCAATTTGTATTATTTTAGAAAGATTCCTGATCTTTCTCTGACTCAGTTTCAGCAGAATTAATGCAAAATTTGACTAATATTCCTCAAAGAACATTTTTAGATATTAAATTAAAAGATCAGTTATTCCCAAGTAGTACAGCATTTAATCCCTGATCAAGGTTTTCATGCCCTTGAAAACACAAATTGTTCAAAGAATTCTTTAACCTATTGAGAAGGTTATATCACCCTCAAAATCTTTATTTCTCAAGTAAAATAAGGAATATATAATGAGCAGGGAACAAAGTCTTCATTGCTCAAGGACAGGAGATCCCTCTGCCAAAGAGCAATGCTAAAGTGTGCAGGAGCTGTATTTTTCCCAGGATTGGCCCAAAGCTCAGAAATTAATTCCTGCAGGGACTTAGGATCATCACAGGCTGCATTACCTTCTAGTGTGCAAAACCTAAATCTTTGGGTCCCCTAACTTATAAAAGCACAGCAACACTAAATGCTTTCTATTAAAACAAAACAATAAAAATCCCAATAATGCCAGATGCAAACATATAAAAATCCTACTGAAACAAAGTCTTTACTGTGGTCTGCTTTTCTTCTTTTGAGACTGGTGAAAGGTCAAATAGTGTGGCAAAAAATGGCAGTCACACAAATTACTTCTAATAAAAAATAAAATTGGCCAATTGTCTGTCCCTTAATGTGAGTGCCATGTCTGTCATACCTGCAGTTAAATATCTCCCCTCTCCTGTCTTAGTTCCTACTGAGTTCTGGAGAGTGCCCTGTCCTCTGTGATCCCCCAAACCATGCCTGGGATAATGCCCAAAGGTTGAGAATATGCAGGAAGCATGTCAACACTTATAAAATGGGCATTCATAGGCCAATGCCCCACCTCTGTGTAATATTTTTGCGTAGACGTAGTGTAGAGTAGGAGCCAATGTAGTCTATTAGAAGACAAGATGCAGCAGAAATGAGAAAAAATGGCAGACTAAGATGAAAAGAGCAAGTACAGTAGAGTTTACAGCATATTACTGAGGTAGAAATTCAGATCTGGGTGTTTAATATCACACTGCAGGCAAAACAGCATAATCTGCATCACCTGGAGGTGGGATGCCAATGTAATGAAGCACTGTTTATTAAACCTTTTTGAAGGAGAATTGGAAAGAATGCTATCCCTCTACACCTGTCCAGGCAAAGGCTCCAAAAAGTTACAGGCTACATGAAGAGTCCTACTTTTCTCCCTAGCACAATGCAGAATCATACTTTTCTTCACCCTGGACACACTATTCACTCCTCACTGCCTACACAGCCTTCCCATGTACACCTGCTTTTTGAGGTCTAGCAGTAAATGCCTGTGAGACCAGGATTGCAGAAAGCAGCAGTTCCTAAGACCAGGACTGTAGCAAGCAGTGGTTCTTATTTCAAAAGCAGGTTTCTCAAAACTGTGATGTTGGCTTTTTACTGGGTGTAAGATTTGCAATGACGCCTTCCATTATTTTCTTGGGAATCAACTAGAACTGAATTTTGGGGAACCAGCATTGTAGAACTAAAAAGTGGTAATGAATCACTAGGAAATATTCATAAAGCAGCATTATCTCTTGAGTTTTGGCAAAAATTTTGCCCTAACATAGCTGTTAGAGTGGTCTGGAAAGAAAGAACCACCTTCTACAACTGAAGTTCCATCAGTTTCTTAATTGAAGTACTCATTCAATCTCCAAATGTCAATTCCAAAAATTGCACTAACCAAACTCCCTATCATTGCATTTCTTCCTTCTGCAATGTTTGCATGCAAATGTAGCATTTTTGCTGAATGTGAATTTACTGAGCAAGATAAGGAGGCACAAATGTTTTTCATTACTGGAATTGCAGGATGGGTATAGGTACCTTCCAGTCATGAGGCAGTGCTGATTTAAAGCAGCTGTGCAGTTCCATCCCTCCCACTTGAGGATCTGGTTTGTCCCCGCTCCTCAGGCTGCAGCTGCATTTTGCAGAGGCAGCCACAAAGCTTTTCATCAGTTCTAAACAATTATTTGTTATCTTTCCTTCCTTAACTGAACTTCCATGTGAGTTAAGTCCATGTGATTTCATTATTTTGTAGTGAAACATGAAAATTTGTCCTTACAGGTGACAACAATAAAATAACCCCCTCACTGCTTCTTCTGTGTCAGAAAAACTAAACAACAGTTTTGACTGGGACTTTTAAAATACAATTTGTTAATGTCTGGTTGTAAACCAGTTGGCTTATAATTTTATTCTAGAATGTTTCCTTCCCTTCCCCCTCATTTTTGCTAAAGTAATCTGTATTTTCCAGCAGCAATAGGGAAAGTGTGCCCTGAAGCAATCCTGTAAACACTTGCAAAAAGCATAATTTTTCACAGTCATATATTCATAAAGCAAAAACTGGGTAGCTTCATGCAGCAATAGGGAAGGCTGCAGACAGGCTGTCTGGTGGGTTGTGCACTAGGCTGGGGTCCAGGAATGCTTGAATCCGAGTGCTGGCGCTTCCACCAGCTTGCTGTGTGGTCCTGGGCCTGAGCGAGCCGCAGCTCTGTCTCGCAAGTTGCCCGTGTAAAAGGAGGATAATAATATTTGCCTGTTTCACAGGAGTCAACACCCCTGTGTTAATGTTTTTGGAGGACTCTGAAAAGCCAAAGAATTGCCAAAGTGTTAAAACCTCTACCAAGCAAGGCATTTGTCTCTGCATTTAGAATAAAACTTTAGTGAGCAAAAACATTTTGAACACTTGCAGAGCTTTACACTGTTGGATATTCAGTAATGTTTTCAATTTATATGAGCCAAATTAGAAAGAATTTTTAAAAGAGGACCGAAGCAGTGGTTTTGCACTTTCTGTGCACTTCAGTGGACTTGCTTAAACCTTTGTCATATGCTTTGTACTTTACATTGTACACTAGCCAACTGCTAGATTCCCAGATCCACTACTGATTTTAGACAAGTGAAATCTATTGAACTCATATTGTTTGTGTTTGCTCATCTGCCATTTATGCAGTAAATCTTTTTAGTAAAGCTAAACTAGCTGACATTACAAGATATGCAAAATAAAATCAGGATAATCTAGGATAAAATTGCCGCAGTCAAGGGCAATATTGATTCTATCCTCTTGAACCATCAAAGCACTAAGCCTTCCAGAGGCAGAGTGTTTGCTGTAATGCTGGGAGTCTTGCATTTAACCTGACACAGACATGAAGATGCACTTTGAGAGAAATTCTTTGCACAAGTTCTGTAAAATGCATAGTGTGGAGCTCTAGGAGAGGAGAGGAGAGGAGAGGAGAGGAGAGGAGAGGAGAGGAGAGGAGGAGAGGAGAGGAGAGGAGAGGAGAGGAGAGGAGAGGGAGAGGGAGAGGAGAGGGAGAGGAGAGGAGAGGGAGAGGAGAGGGGAGAGGAGAGGAGAGGGAGAGGAGAGGAGAGGAGAGGAGAGGAGAGGAGCTAATTTTAATTTTTTAAATAGAAAATCCTCCTCCACAGTAAAGCCCCATGACTGGATGAAGCCTTATGTGAATGGAGGTTGAATTTCAAGAGCCATTTTGGTCAACATGACAAATGTTTTAAAAATCATGAAGCATTCTGTTTAAATGTTTCTGTTAGGCCATTTTTAAGCACTTTCTGTGATTCAAACATCAGAAAGCAGTAATTAGTGTTAAGAAGAAATGCTCAACATCTTTATTATAAAAGCATCATCTGTCTCTGTGAGTCCTTTCTCTGCTTCAATCCAATGGAACCTTTATTCTTAGGACTTTTCTCTAGTGCAAATAACCTTAGTAATGCAAAAGAAAAATAATTTTTGCTTAATTCAGATTAAGCTTGGCTAGCCTGTCAGTTCAACTGCCTTACAGAACAGTCTGGTGAATACATTGCACTGGCTCTGGCATGCCTTGGCAGTACACATTGGGAACACAGAAGAGATGAATGACTGAAGAATAAGAGAAAGAGAAATATTGCCTTTTTTAGGGATCAGTAAGTATGTACTTTAATTCATTTAGATACTTAGAGTCTTAATAGGGCTGTGACCAGCTATATAGGCATTTTCCAAGTTGCAGGCTGAGTAGCAAGCAGGTCACAACTCCTTTCAGTCTGAATAAAGGTGCAGTTACGTGTGTTGAGATCAGTCAGTTGAGCCAGCCCCTCTTCTGGCTGCACACATACTGAGTCCAATGTGAGGAGGGGCAGAAACCCACTGCCCTGGGTAGGAAAGGATGAAAGCTCCATATTTTTTTCACAGACACCAGTCAGATCTGATTCAGCATAACCTGAAGTCATACCCTAAGAAACACCTCAGTGAGGAAGAGGAAAAAATTCTTTAATTTGAACAAATCCCGAAGAGAGGCCTAAGATTCAGAAAACTAAAGAATCACGAGTGTTTTTATATGAGGATGTAAAGATCTTGTGGCAACCAAGATTCTTGGTTAGGAGCTACATTCAGGCTGAAGAGGTGAGCTACAGAGGGTAAAAGAAAGTTTGAAACCTAATCTAAATGCTAATTGAAACTAGTTTGTTTGTTTCCTTTTGGCACACCTGTATCTTTTGATGCTTTGCTTTCTCTAGCGTATTTCATCTTAGCAAATATATACTTTTGTCTTTATAGTAGTTTAGTTCAGAATGGTTTCAAGGTGGCTGCATAATGATGAGATTTCCCATTTCTTGGAAAGAGTCAGTCCCTAAACTTCACTGTGCTTTACAGTGCTTTTCTCCCTATTCCACCAACTCTATTTTGTTGTGAAACAGCACCGGGCTGTGCAGCAGCACCAGCCAAGAATGTTGTCTTTGCTTGCAATGATGTGCCATGCAATATGTCTGAACCCCAAAGATTCCTGCAAATTACTATCACAGCTCTTTCACTGCCACGTCCATGGGCAGGGGAACTGCTTTTCCCAAAGCTCTGGTACACAATTGTTTATATCACATTACTTGCCTTAGAATCATAGACTCTTTTAGGTTGGCAAAGACACTTAAGATTATTCAATCTATGGACCCCCAGGGAGACATACTGCAATTACCATATTAGAGTCTACAGGAAGGGAGTTAGAACACATAACTTTTGTTATTTGATATTTAATAATATTGCATACATATACAATATGATAGTTTGTATAATTATATATTAATGTATATAATTTAGCTGTAACTCATATAAGAAATATTTAATTATTAGAATAATAGAATCATATGTTGGAAGAGACATTAAAGATCATCTGCTTCCAATGCTCCTGCCATGAGACCAGGTTGCTTAAAGGCCCATCCAACCTTGAAAACTTCCAAGTGCCAAATGTAGACAATGTGTAGCTGAATTTTTGATCACAATTTTTTGACCTTTTGTGACCAATGACAATGCTGAACAAGAACACAGAGCTGTAGATAAGAGATTCTCATGAATATGTAAATATACACCTTCTTCAGGGAAAGGATATTTTTATATTTAAAAGACAATATCTTTTTTCCTTTTTAAACATCTCTTGCAAAACAATATTAACTGTATTATATTCTTTAACTTCTGACACAAAAAAAACAGCTTCTCTATCTTTATATCCAGATTTATTATATGTTATTGGTTAAGCAAGCCTAAAGAAGCAATCCAAATCTGTCATCCTTAAATTATGGGAATGAGGACACCAACATCATCACTTTTGAGCACCTTCTTAAAACATCTTTTAAAAATTCCAGAAGTCTCACTCTAATCTGATTGACAGAATAGAACACACAGAGGTAGAAGAAGGGGATTAAATGAAAATTGTTCGAGAATAATGAGGGAGTGATGAATATGATTTCTAGGTACTATTTCTACCTATCATTTGTTAGTCCTGCAATTTTGTTTGAATTGCAAAATTTGCATTTTGCATTGAAATTTATTCAAAGTCTCACATTTTTACAAGGAGATACTGATTAGCTGAATGACTTGGTACCACAAATCATAACCTATGTCTGGCACAGGCTCCTTACACTGTAGCTTCCACTTCTACGATTTTCTCATTGGTAAAAAAATTGTGTTGCTTTTCTTTAGATGAGATTGTGGAGCCTGGAGATGGAAAAAATATATCAGTTGCAAAACCACTCCATTTAGACCCATCTGTTTTTCCTGTTCACAGTGCAGAAATCTTAGACATTCTTTCCCATATGTTGTCCTTTTGCACTTTAATAGTTCCACAACAAGATTCGCTACTGCTTTCGTCAGAAAAAAAAAAAACATTCTAAAAGGTCCTTAAGATCAAGAAATAGTTTCAAATATGTGGCCTGTATTTGACATTTCTGCATTTTTTCTAGATCTATTTTCCCTGTTTATGTTCTAAGAAATGTCTTGCCTCACTGCTATTTAGAGCAAGCAGAGATTTGTAGACCATTCTTGAAATAGACAGACAGGAAATTGGGCTAGATTTACAGTATGCTGAACTCTATGAACCACCAAACCTGCAATAACATGAACTAATTTCTGCTAACTCTGCTCCTGCCCTTTAATGTCCTAGCTGCACTTGGGGGACTGGAGTGGCACAAAACCCATCATGTACAACTACACAATCATTATTGCTTTCTCTCTTTTAGACAATAATCTTGCAAGGAATAAATGCACAGGAATTTTTTAGTGCCATCAAAATAGTCATGTTATATCCTACATACATTGTGTGATCTCAGCTAAGGGCCTGTATTTAGTATAGAGCACTGTATCCTGCTGCTAAAGCACTTTCACAATAATTCAGTAATTGAGGTTGAGAATTAGGAAGACAGCTGGACACATGCAGAAGGTTTATAAAAGTTTTACACCATTAAAAATAGTTTAAAGGCTGTAATATGATTTAGACTTGGTTAGATTAGAACCTTTTTACTTTACCTAATTTAGTCACTCCCAAGTTAAAAATAATACTTTGAATTGTTCTACCTGTTCTTTCCTGCATAACTGAGGTGGAGCTTATCAAAGGAGATGAAGTGAAATACACTGAATCTTTGCCATTTACTGGTTACTGGGCTGTAAAAAAAACACCACCACACTAATGCAGAATAGCCATGAGATACACCTGCCTTCTTTTTGTGCAATTCCTTACCCTCTGCTTATATGTAGTAGAACAATATTGCACTTATTTGTTCTTTATTCTTGAACCATCTTTGGAGCAAGGTAGCCTTTGAGTTTCTGTTATTTTCTTCTATCTCCTTGTACTACAAGTACAGTCTGTCACTAAAACTCACTTTCATCTCTGCAAACCACTAAATTAAATTGTTCTTCTGCTGTGTTTATATGATGCTGCCTGACTTTATTGTTTTATAAAACTTTGCCCATCTTCAGTTCTCTGTCTGCAGGAAGTGTGTAAGGATCAGCAGTATTGCAACTAGCCAATAACAGTGGGAACAGTAATGCCAGCAGTTCTGCAAGGAACTGCAAGCAAGAGCACTCACCTCTAATAATTACCGTGGAAAAAGGAGGAGCTCTGACTTTACAATGATGAGAATCTAGTAACTGACTTTACAAGAGAGTTGCCTGTGTAAGTCTCACGAACAATGTTTTCTTCTGATAACTGAGAAATTCTAATTATTTCCAAATCAGGAGCTAATGTCAACAAACTCACTTTAAGTGATTAAATAATGGTAGTAATAAATAATTTTTAAATTTCCTAAACACACTGTGATCTCACATTGTTTGTTACTTCCTTAGCTAAATTGGATACTATGGTTGTCTATAAAAAAATTTCAAAACTATAATAGTTATTCATTTAATGAAAAAATGAAAATTGAATTTCGTCAAAATTTCCTTTCAAAAGGAAAAGGATTTTCTGTATGCAAATTAAAAAATCAACATTGAGTAGCAA
The DNA here is from genome assembly GCA_030060385.1 of Muscicapa striata striata. Classification (NCBI taxonomy): domain Eukaryota; kingdom Metazoa; phylum Chordata; class Aves; order Passeriformes; family Muscicapidae; genus Muscicapa; species Muscicapa striata. The sequence continues at coordinate 1,115,183 of JAREIS010000014.1, read as the reverse complement.
TGTCATGACATAGGACATCAGTAAGAGAAAAATCAGTTGAAAATTTTCTGAGTAGATTTCTGATAAATCATGTGTGGAGGATTGTTTAAACAGATGGTTTGCAAGTTAGCTTCCAATAAGATACATAACATTAATGAAAAGTCTAATCAAATAAATTATTGCATTATACCAAAAGTGGGTTCACTGGTAGATCTATCTAGTCAAATTACTCAATAATTTTTGCCATTAAAAGATGAAGCAATGTGCTGAAAGAAGACAAAATTATTAAAGGAATAGAGAGCTGATTTATTTCAATTTTAAAGGACAAGAAATCTGTCAGGACTGATAAAATATTTTCTTCCTTAGTGAGAAATTGAAAGCTGTGGCTTAGAGTCTGCTCAGTAAAAGTGCTCTGTGGGTGTTAATTTTTCTAATTATGATTCACTATCAATAAAGGAATGAGCAGAAAACCAAGTGAAAGATTTTCTGATCTAAGATATGGACAGGAATTATATGTTCTTTGAAACTTCTTCGGGTGGATATAGATGATTAAGACTAGAGTAGAGGATGACTGGAAATCCACCCATTTGCCATGAATTTTTACCAAAGAAGACAGTGAGCATTATCACTGTCTAGGCAGGATGATGAGATGGTTCTAATGGTTTCTGAAATTCCTGTTCAAGCTGCTAATCTTAATGACCTGCCACAGTCTTTTATATTCTTAAAATTTTCTCTCTTTTCTTGAAGTCCTGGGCAAAAAGCACAAGTTTTAACTTTACAAGAAATTTTGCTAGATCTTTTAGAAGTTTTTTAATTATGTTCTTTTAAAATATGCTACTCTGTTATTTTGATACTATTTTGTTCTCATTTCTGTATGGCTGCTGCACAATGAAATCTTAATTCCTTTTACAGTTTAGTCTTTATTATTGTAAACACAGTTGACTTTTTAAATTTTATACCAGTTTGCCCTTTAAATGTATTTAACACACATTTTAATGTCATACAGAAATGTGTTTAGATTGCCTGTGGTTTTGCTCGTCTATCAATGAAATGCTACTTAAATGTATTTAAATTAGTTTAAATGCATACACATGTTCCCTGGATGGGACATTTCAGAACTCTCTTATTTAGCAATACTGATATATTTTATAGCTACAAGTTCTTCATTTTCATTGCAAGAAGGTGTGCTTCTTAATTAAAATACTTGAAATAAAGAAATCATATATTTATGGTAAGTTCAGAAGAAAGAAGTCAGGAAAAAACCTTTAATAGAACATCTCAGGGAATGTAGTTTAAAAAGTTTAATATTTAGTCCATTTTCAATAACAATTGAAAGCTAGACTGTATAAGATGGGTCAGAATAGCACAGAAAAAATCCTTGAGTCTGATCTCTGCATTAGCCAAGAGCACTGATTATATTGGAGTTTTAATCCCTGATGTTACAGTTTATCTATAGGGAATCTATTCTGCCATATGCTTGATACAATGTGTTGGAAGCTCCTCTACTAATGGATGTGAAAAGAAAGGGAAAAGAAAACAGTAATAGTAATACTACTAACAACAACAGACACAATAATCATAATAATAATAATAGCAGATAAAGACTCTTCTTGAGAAGTCCTGATGCAATTGGAGAAGATGAGTACAAGATATTCTCCTGAATGTTTGCTGTCTTTACAGGGATAGCAAGGTTCAGAGCTCTTTTATTTCTCACTGATGATGCATTATTTTCTTGCCTGCTGTGTTTTGCAACCTTTGAAGCCAGAAGACAAATCTCCAAAACATGAATAATGTATATAGATTTTTTTGGTTTAAGAGCAACCTACCTCCACTGACAACTGGGCATGTTGCAGGTGGATGTTAATTTGAAAGCCATAAAATTTACATAATTACCAGTTATAGGGCTGTAGTAGTAAACATTTCAGTTTTTGCTTCAGCAATTAGAAGTGTAAAAAAACTGTTTTAAGAAAAATTTGTGATTATCACAGTTAATTAATTTATGTGAAAGACAGAAAGATAACCAAAGCTGATCTGTGTTCTCAGAGAATTTGCAAACCTATTCTATGTGCACTGCAAAATTACAGTGGCAATGATATACAAAAGCTCGATAGATGCAACAACAATATGGTTCTTATTTTGAGGTAGAGCAATATACCTCAGACTTAAGGAGTGACATCAATGAGAATATAACAAATATTTACTTTGAGCAGTATTTTAACATCACTTCTTTGTCAGAAAACAAAAAGGCTGTATTCATTTGGGTATATGGGAGTGTGCTTTAACCGTGCTTTTGCTCTATTTAATATTTCCCCTTCGTAATTTTGACTGTCCAAAGAGTAAAAATATCTATTCATAAGAACATATTCAGCAATTATTTATTTCTAAACCCAAACTCCATAACATGAACAGTATCTTGTCTCATCAGAGAAAGGTTTAGAAGTTTTCAAAGGAAGTACCTGTGTCCTAAAAAAGGTTAATTCATTAGTTCCAGGAGGAAAACAACGCTGCTTTCTCATACCCTGCAATCTTAGTAAGTACCTAGCTGCCAAAAAACAGCAGGTAGAAGACATAATGAAATGTGGATGATCTAGAGGGAAAAAAAAAAAAAGTTGTAATTAGGAGAAATTATGGTGTTTACAAATTGCAATGCACAAGAAAGTTGTAGCTTCAGATATCCAAATATTTCCCTCTGCTGGCTTTAGTATTTAAACAGTATCCAGCCAAAATCAATTTTTTGACATATACTGTCTGCAGGTAGGACAGGATAGCATGGGAAGGATCCTGTGGAAGGCTCCCCATTGACTTTGATTTCTTTCTCTTCTCAGATCTTTATCTCTGAGTAACTCCAATTGAAGCAGCAAGTCCTTCTTGCATTGCCCCTGCCAGAGAGAGAGCAAGAAACTATATGAAGTTTAATTCTCCAGAGCAGAGAGTCAACCCAAGTTTTACAATGTGTTTTATTTAATTTTTAAATCAATCAATTATCTATTAGAAAACACTCTATATTCACAAACAAAATAGCAGTCTCTCAGGTTGGATTTCTATTGTACCCAGGGCAGCTTACTGAGTTTCAGAATTTTCACCACACTTTTAGAAAGCCCTTCATTTTCACGGTGGTTTTTAAAATCTCATGAACTTTACAAAAGATGTGCAACTTTTACCACTAATCTCAAAGTTCTTTGGTGATAAAGCCTGCAAGGTCAGTTCATCTGCTCCTCGAGGTGCTGAGTGCCTTGTCTGTTACAGCTGACTGATACTGGTGCAGGATAGTTCACAGCCACCACAGTCCCATTACTCTCAGAAAGTCTGCTGCAGGCATCACTACCCAGGAACACCTACTCTGGGATTTCTGGAGAGTGAAAATTTTATATATAAGAAAGAAAGGATGATTTATAGTAAGTCATGCTCTAAAAGGCAGTAAATATATGTGTAGCTGGGGAATATAATCTGGGGAAACACTAAATAAGAAGGAACCAAAGCAAAATGAAGATTAAAATAATATATACAACAAATATTGATGTATCAATACCCCTTCAAATACCATCAAATACCTCTTACAGAGGTAAAATATTGCATTTTATTTAATTACCCTAGGCTTTTTGGATCTATAACTCTTTCCAAATATCTAGAGGTTTTGAAATTTATCAAAATATTGTGTTAAATATAAGTTAGGATAAGGCTTCAATAAGGTTCCACTGTAGTTTACAGGTAAAAATATTAACATCACTTATTTTTATTAATTACATTAATCTCTAAGATGTACTACTGCTTTGTTAATTTCTAGTGTGAAGTTGATAAATCTGATTCAAGCTGATAAAGGAACAGGAGGATCAGAGATAATTAAAATGAAAGAAAGGATTCATGAGCCTCTTTTATTGTATTAAATAATAATTATTTCAGCCACAGTAATTGCATATGTTACTAACCTTGCATGTTTTTTGGTACATCAAGTAAAAGTTAAATGACATGCTTCATGGAAAATAAAAGCAAAACAGATATCAAAGGAAGAAAGGTACATGTTCAGTGAAAGATTAAATGTAAACTTCTTGCCAGAAGACTGAGAGGAAAAAAAATCTGTCTTCACTCCCATTAAGTGAAAATGGAACTTCTTTAGTATAAACTGTCTTGGAAATCTTCATAATCTGTTGATCTCATATTTTGAGGATACCTATATATTCTCAAGCTGGTTTGATGATAGGGATTGTCCTTATTCTTTGGTGAAAACCTTATTTATGCAGTGATAAAAGTGTAATATTTTTATTTCCGTCAGCAGGGGTTAAAACATGGCTAAGCAAATAGATTGCAATCTGTGGGACACGCTGTCCTGGTTCCAGCTACTGTAGAGTTAATTTCTTCTCAGTAGCTGTTACAGTGCTGTGCTTTGGGTTTGGAATGAGGACGGTGTTGGTAACTTATTGCAGTTTTGATTTTTTGCTAAGTCACGTTTATCTTAATTCAACAGCTTTTTTATTCTTGTCTCATGCTCTGCCAGTGAGGAGGTACACAAAGGAAACTGGGAGAGAGCATAGCTGGGGCAGGTGACCTCAACTGGATATTCCACATGATAGAATGCTATGCCCAGTACATAAACTGAGCAGTTACTTGGCTTTGGGAAGGGGGTTTTGGCACTGGTCAGTGGACAGTGAGCAGTTGCATGGGGCATTGCTTGGTTTTTTTTTTTTTCATTTTTATTATCATTATATCATTATATTTTACCAGAATTAGTGTACTGTTCTTAGCATACAAGTTTTACTTTGATTCCCCTCCCCATTCCACTGTGGGAGGGGTTGAGAAGAGAGAGGGGATCGAATGAGTGGCTGTGTGGTGTTTAGTTTCCAATTGGGTTTAAACCATGACATATTCTTAATGAAGGACAGAACAATGTTAAATAGGGTATTGTCAAACTGCAAAACTTTATTTATTTATTTTCATATATTAGTGCTGTGCTTCCTCCTGCTTGAAACTACATTTTCTTTTCTCTCTACAGATTTCCTCATTTTTGACAAGCATTGGGGTGCTTTGAAACATTGGGTATAACAGACTAGAAGGGACTGAAGGGGATAATCTAATTTAGACCTGTGCTCAAAGCAGGGGTAACTTCAAGGTAAGGTAAGATTGCCCAGGCCTTGCCTGGTTAGGTACTGAGTTATTTCCAAGTTTGGGTCTTCTGCTGCTTCTCTGGGCACCTATCTCTGTGCTTGGCTACTCCTATAGTCACTTTGTTTGCAGTTAGCTTCAGTTTCTCTTGCTGCAGCTTGTGACCACTGCAACCTCTCTTTCACTGCATACTTCCACTAAAATTCCACTTCCATTATCTCATAATCCCTTTTCCATAGCTGAAGACTAAAGCTGAGTCTTCCATTAGTCTCTTCTCCAAGCTGAACAAACCCAGCATTCTCATCCTTTCCTGACATGACATGCATTTCACCTTCCATCATTTTGAAGCCCCTGTAATGGGCTCTCTCCAGGTCTCTGCTCTCTCTTTTAAAGAGAGGGAATAATATTCTAGTTGTGGAATCATGATTGCTGGATACAGAGAAGTAATCACTTTCCTCAGTCTGCTGGCAATGATTTTGCTAATGCAGCCCAATATTCAGGAAGCTTTCATCACCAACAAACCAGACTCATTTTGTGTTTAACTGGATTCTCTATATACCAGAATTCAACCTTACAGTAGTAGCAGGAGACTTGCTGGAACTGTTACTTAAATACCTTTTATTTAAAATATTAAACAGTTAAAGAAGTAGAGGAAATAGAATTCACGTGCTTCTTACTAAAAATGATTCCCCATTATTAGTCACATATATTTGTTTTCTTATGTTTTGAATATCCATTGGAATTACTGTGCATAACCATCAGCTCCCAGTTTACACAAGGTATACATTTATTCTTTTATGGAATCTGGTGACTGAAACAAGAACAACGTCCACCCAAAACACAGATACTTATCAAGAGGTGAGATAATTCATAATCCAAAATTTTATTGGTAGTTTCTAAGTACTTGGAAAAGAAGCATCAGATATATGAGTAAAGCCACAAGAGGAGCAGCAAAGATGAAAACAAAGATCCAGTGGGTATATATGACAGAGAAAGGCCTGCACAGAGATGTTGCAGTTGCTTTGTTTTGAGAGAAATTATAATATAAATAAAGAGTGGGAGTAAAATATTTAGAATATACCAAAAGCATACTGCTAGAAAGGATTGCTTTTTTTCCAGCTGTTAGCCCTTGGTGATAAATATACCCCTATTTGATTTTCATTGCTATTAGGAAGACATGATTTTTATGGGAAAAAAAGTAGTTCTTTTTATAGTGTAAGGCCTCTCAAGTGTCTAATTTGCTTGAAGAGCAAATAGGTTTACAACCTAACAGATGGTGAGATTTGAGGAGAATCTGCATACCAAAAATGTACCAATCTAAGTGGCCATATACTAACATTGTACAAATAGACCACTGCAAGGTGTTATATTTGGTTTTCATTGGATGGTTTGATTACAGCAACAACTAGTTACTTCAACTACTTCAACTAGTAATCTTAAATTGGTCTGAGTGGTCCATACAGGTATTTTTAATAAAGTTAAAAATTCTTAAAGCTAAATTGACAGAGTCTGATCTGATTGCTAGCCAGAATCAGTTTACACCCTTTGACTGTAGAAGACAATAGAGCAATGAGCATAGACATAGCTATTTAGGCTGAGTCACATGAATTAGATACATGAATGAAGTCATTCAGTGACTTGTCTGGAAAGAATGCTGTTTCCTTCTACTAGAAATGAAGTCCCTTTCTGCTTAGATACTGAGGATGTGTTACATATATCCTTAAGGTGATAAGGTTTAGTGTCTAAGACACCCAGTGAGCACATGTGCTGTGCAAGGGAATAGAGGCATCAGTCTGACAAATATGGCTTTGGAAAAGAAATAGGAGCCTTGTGGTGCTACATTACAACCCTTGTATATCTGAGTTAATCAATTAGAACTTTTATTTTTTTTGCATGTATATCTGTAGCACACCTACTTATAAACTGGCACAGGCAAGAGGAACTTTCTTAATATTCCCTCTCCTTTCCTTTACACCATGCTGCAGCAATGAAGCTGAAGTGCAAATATGAGGTTATTTAATGTTTTTGTAGAACTAAAATACTTCACCCTGCTTCTCTTCTTGGCCTGTCCCTTTCCAGTCTCTGACAGGCCATGTTTATGGAATGTACTCATGAAAGTGTGCATTTAACTGAAATACCATTGTTCTAGGATTGCACCAAGCAAAGAACAAAGCTTTGTTTATCAATACTTTATGAGTCCTCAGTATTATAATCTGAAATCATGAACTAAAGTTGAAAGTACAATGCAGGGCAATTTAGAAGAGAAGGAAGGGGAGAAGAGGGACTCTCCTTAAGGTCAGATCCAACCCAAACCACTCTGTGATTCCATGAAAGCAAACATGAAGACATGCAGAAGAGAAGCTTCCTTCCTTCTTTTCTGCATGGGTGGTGGCTCTGCACTGAATTATGTGTTGGTGCCACATCCTTATGCCAAGATGCATGATACAGGTATGCTCATGTCAATAACAGAAGAGGAGAGATACACCCTGACACACCTATAATTCTGTTCCCTTTTCCAATTTTGGTGCTTCTCAATGGTAGAGGAGTGAGTGAGAAGCTGGAGCACCATTTACCACTGAGGAGTGTGTGACTGGCAATTGTACAGGAGTTGTGCAGGATTGAAAGTGGGGTGGTGATGGAAGATCAGGCCCTGGTAGCCTGATCTTATTTCCTCCCTCCCAACACGTGTGACAAAAGGACTGATTGAGATTCTTAGCTGGTATGTGGGAGTTCTGTCTTTACATTTAATATGAAATTTAAAAAGCAAATCCCCAAGCTGATGCCCCTACTCAGTATTCTGAGTGCTGGTATCCTGAGCTCATTTGCTTTTTGTCCATGCTCTCCTATTCTGCATCAACTACTGCATTTGCTAGCTATTTAAAACACACAGGGGAGATAACAAACGTTCTTTAAAATCCATGCTCTGGGTTTGACCTCAGTTTCAGGTGGATCTGAGTGCTGATCTCCCACCTCCTAGGTGGCTATTCTAACCACTTCACTCTGTGGTATAGGACCAGCAGCAGTGAATCTATTTCCTTCATTCTTATCAAATATCTTGCCCAAACCAAGATATTCCTGCAGTGCTGAAGAATAATTTCAAAATTAAACTGTTGCTTTTAAAATTACTGTTTTCAACCAATTCAGTATAATTTCTAGTCCCTCAAAACCTTTCTTTTTTCTTCTTTAGCCTGACAAATGGATCATTTTGCAAAGAGAGTTTCACTCAGCTATACTAATGGGGGATCTAATGCTAGCCAATTTTGGAGTCAAAATGAGTTACGCTATTGCTTTGATAAATCTAATAAAGATCTAATAAAGTTAAAATTTGTACAGCACATTTTTGTTGAAGTCAAGCACTCCATGCTGGTTCTCCAATGTCTGAATAAAAAAAATCCAGCCACAAAGATTATCACAGAGCACTGACCAAATCCTGATCTCATTTATGTAACTTTGACACCAGGTAGGTTGTATCAGGACAAACAAGAACAATGTCTTAACCTGGACTGAACTTATCTTATTCTTTTCTAGAGGAAGATAAAATATAAGCCTCCAGGATATCCTTCTGAGTAGAAATATTTTTGGAGACTGCTTTTCCTATTTCTAGGATCAGGAAACATCTTTTTTTTTTTTTTTTTTTTTTTTTTGCTTTTCAGTTTTCCCAAAGCTATTAGGTTCTAAAAATTTAATTATTTTGGTAAAATAAAGCAAATATTTAAATAAAATTTTAAATTTATTTGGCTTTTTTTACTCGAAATTTTAAGTATCAACAAGGTTGGAAAACTGCTTTATGTGCCTTGCTGAGTTAATCTGAACCAAAATTGATTTGTGAAGAGACTGATGATTTTGAATTATATTAACATAAATCATCATGGAGCATATTTAAATTCAAAACCTAGGGAACATAACCACCGCTGCCTAATTTTCACTACTGCTTAAATCTAGCACTCAAAGTAAAACACAAAAATAGAAGTCAGAGAAAACTAAAAGGAAGAAGGAGAAAAACGGTGCAGTTAAGCATACAGACCAAAACCAATCTTTTTGATTAATAGATTTTACCAAATGATCAAGTTGATTTTTTAAAGCAAACAAAGGTGTCTGTAAGTTATCTGCTTAAAATAAAACATCACTCTGATACTGATATGAATGAAAAAAGGAATCTCAGACAATTACCGATGTTGTGCTAAACCTTTTTCCCTATTTCAAGGTACACCTCATGAAATAGAATTGTAGAATCAGAATGGGTTGGGTTTGAAGGGACTGTAATAATTTTCAAGTTTTTCCCATCTGCCATGGACAGGGACACATTCCACCAGACCAGGTTGCTCAAAGTCCCATCCAACCTGGTCTTGAACATTCCCATGGATGAAGCATCCATGGCCTCTCTGGGAAGTTGTTCTGGTGCATCATCATGTTCACCATAAAACATGTCTTCCTTAAATCCAATCTAAACCTACCATCTTTCAGCTGAAAATTATTATCCCTTGTCTTGTCCCTATAGTCTAGGTAAAAAGTATCTCAAAAGTATTGACTTAAAGTAGTTGTTAATATGTACTTCAGCCCAAATAAATCAGATTAAACTGCAACACATTTTAAATAATGTCTTAGGAACAGTTGCAAGAATAGTTTCTTCTTGTAAAACACATATATTCCAACTCAGAAGCATTTCTGTGTCAGCCTAGACTTCTTAGTTCTCTGAGCAGCATAAAACAATCCCAGGATGCAGATTTCACAAATGATGTATTTTTAGGTAAATTTGATCTTTAGAAGGATCAGTAAGTGATTTATCAAGGCATAAATCACTAGTGGCAAGTTTCATTTACCACAGCAATAAAAAAAGTTGTGACTATACTTCAGGTCTTTCTAAATTTTTCCTCCAAGATGCTTTCTACTGTGACAAGAATCGTTCAGCTGGTTTTCTTAGTTTCATTTGAAAAGGACTTGTCATACACCACAGATGAAAGTTCAACTTTTGTGCCATGGACCTGTCATTTATATAAAATCAGTATCCAGTATTGCTTTACTCTGCTATTAGCTGAGACTTAACCAGTTGCTCAAAGGTGAGTAAAATACTGATATGTGGGAGGTTTGTCCTGGCAAATGCAGTAGTGTAAATCTAAGTGTATTTAATATCAGGTAGAAAGCCTCCAAATTCAAGTCAGGGAGGTCTTTTCTGTGCTAAAAGTGAAAAAAAGAAAGGAATAGCTGAGATAAGGCCTAAAGTCAGAGAAGCAAGATACATTTGTTCCAGAAAGGCAAGATATTGTAATTCAGCTCCTCTTAAAGCCATTCAGTGGCATTTCCCTTCATTGTGAAAGGAAAACACCAAAAATTACTCAATTGAATTCAAAATTATATTCAATGTAGCTATTTGGGCAGCCAAAGTAAACCAGTGGAATGATGTTCAAAAATGAAAAGGCAACTGGAAATATTTAACTCCTTGAGACAATCTATATCACAAATTTCAAGCAATTCTCTGAACTCACTCTAGTTGCTGAAGAAGAGCACACTGCATGCTGAGTGTTATTGCATTGATCAGTGCCTAAAATCCTGACCTTAGCAAGGTTTAGATTAGCTTAGTAGAAACAGAAGTCAATACAAATGTCTTTGTCTCCACTTGAAAGCCCATATATATTCAGAGGGAAAATAATAGTAGTGATTCTACTCGATATTAGATTAATTTTCTTGTCTAAATGAAAACTATTAGGACTCTGCATCACTGAGATGAAAAAGAAGATGAATTAGAGATGAGCTGCATGTTGGTAAGCTTCTGGAGGGTGAAGTTCCAGGATCTGTAGAAGTGAAATGGATGTGACAGAAGGACAAGTGAAAAAAGTATCTCCAATTTCAGGACCAAGCCTGCATGTTCAGATACACAACAATGAGATAAAAACTGACTAAATATACCAATTCAATGTTTTGGAAGTACAAATTTCCTTTGTCTAATAGATACATAAATACATACATATACACACAGTAGAAATATCAATACAGATATAGAATAAAATGTAAGGAAGATGGATTTTACCATGCCTTTTTCAACCATGAACAGCAAAATGTGTTAAAACATGGGTTATGCATGCACATCACAGTAAAACAAAGTGTCACCAGCTATATGGACATATTATAAGCACACAACCACTTGGAAACTTTGTAATAAAAAATAACTCTATGTTTTTGAAGGGTTTGCTCAAAAATGCCCATAATGCTGTCCTGGTTTCAACCAAGGACAGGGTTATTTTTTTGCAGCAACCCTAAGGGGGTGGAGCCTGGAGCCATGTGGGCGTGTCTGTTCTACACCATGTTATTCTACACCGTGTTATTCCACACAGTGTTTGTTATTCTATGCCATGATAACGGCTTAAGAGTAGGAATTTCAAAAGTATTGTAGGGTGAAGCTTTTAAAAGGATCAGGCTTTCAAGGACCACAGCAGAGGTCACTGCAGACAAATGAATAAGTGCTGTTAGAATCTGGAGCTGAGGTTTGAATTTACAGGAGGTGAGTACTGTAATATACACAGGATATAGCTGGTCTCACTTTGTTGAGTATCAGAATGGTTCAGCTCAGTTGTTTCTTAAACTAATGTAAGCATTCTTATCACAGCCTAACACCACTTCTTTGGTAATTAAAAATATTTTAATTATAAAAAAATACTAGACTGATGAACTGATCTGGCAAAAGAAGGGAAAGGAATGATGTAAATGAAGGAAAGGAAATAAAAGGAAGAGAAGGAGACAGTGGGGAGGAAAGAAGGGTCAAAAAAGAAATAGATGGGAAAAAAATGAAAGAGAAAAGCAAAGGAAAGGAAGAAAGAAAAAGGGAAGATTGCTGAAAAGATTAATTTTCAGCAGGTTTCCACGTTCAGCTCAGTATTCCTGCAGCTGTGGCAGCATACTTTAAGGAGCAATGCAAGGGCAGAAATAAGTAACTGGACTGTGAGAAGAAGGAGCGTGCTGACACCATACTGCTGCTGAGAGATGCAAATGAGACCCAGTGTCAGGCTCAGCAATTTCCAACAAGGAGCAGCGTTGCCTTGCTTTAGTTGGGCCTGCACAAAGTGACCCCAGGCAAACAACTGGCACCTGACAGCTTCCCTGGCAGCTGGCTGATCATTTTGAAAACAGTGCTGCACTTAAACAGAGGCACTTGAAGAAGATGAGCTCTGAAGTGCTTCTGAAGATCCATGCCTCCGTGGTTTTGGTGTACACAAGCCTAGAAGTGACAGCTTTCAGCACCTGCACACAGAACTGAAGAGCTGTACTCCTCTGAGCAGACCAGTGTCACTGAGCACAGCAAGGCTCCTAACACCAGCTTCAGCTAGAAATATTTCAGCAGACTGTTCATAGTTTGTTTACTGATGAAGCATCTCTGTATGCAATGCAATATGCAATGATGTAGGCAAATCTTGAATTTATAAATTCACACATCCCCCCAGTAAATCAGCTATCCCTGTAAAAATGCAGATTTGCTGAGGCAGAGATGTCTGTTTTGGGGCTTTTCTCAGCAAAGCTTTTGGTCAGGAGTGGGCACATCTCTGCTTGCTTTGCATCTTAGCCAAAGCAACAGCAGTCTAAGCACACAGCTTAGGCACAGTTATATTGTAGTGTAATTGATTTTCACTTATACTGAAGGTCCTAAAAATGCATTTCCCCAACTGATTTTGGACAGTGCTTAGCCTGGGGTTGTGACAAAAATATGTTATTTAGAATTTACATTACCAGAAATGTTAACTGTTCTCAAGTAAATTCACTGGAGAGGGAACAAGTCTGGATTTCACCAGGGGAGAAGAGGGAAGAGGCACTTGAGAAAAGTTGCTGTTAGAGATGAAGAATATTTTATCAGTATATATTTTATCAGTATAATAGCTCAGACATTATAACATCCTAACAGTGGGAAACAAAACATCAGATAATTTACCAGTATTGCAACAGCAGCACACATTTTACCTACAAACTGGGTCTAAGCCATTTAAATATGTCTGGGTACACAGGACGTGATTTTTCTGCAGTTTCTAGATGAGCAGGAAGATATCATTAAAGGTAATTATGACCTTTTAAGTACTTTTTTCTGATTGAGTCTGTGAAACTATGTACATGTGTATATGTGCTCGTGTGAAGGGGTGTGATATATCCCAGTAGGCACCCAAAGGAAACCAGGGGGCTTTTGCTGGGACTTTTTGCTGTGCTGGTGACCAGGGAGCCACAGCTACAGAATGCATGACCGGTCAAAATGAGGCTGCTCTTTCCCAGATGTGTCTGGTGCAAAGCCAAACCAGACTACATCCCTCCAAAAATGTGGGCACTGAGGTGAGCATGTCTGCCACAGCATGAGTAGATGCAGCTTCCCTGGAGTAAACTTTTCTTTTTTAAAGTTTTCTTTTTCTATCCTGACTTTAGGTTTGCCTCAGGGCATCTTTTGGCTTCCTGATGGAGAGACATTAACAAAAGCCTTGGAATCTGCTGAGGTTTCTACTGGTTCTCCAGATGTGTCTCCTCAGGAGGCCTTTTGTCTGCACAGGTACTGCACTGTTGAGCTTCTGAGCCTCTTTGCTTTTCCTCAACACTCAGCAAAACCTCATTCCCATGCCAAAGACTTGCATAGCTTGTCAGCTAAAGCTACATCATCAAATGGTTCTCCCCTCTGAGTAGCTCTTGTTACTGCACAGGACTGTGTATGGAGCAGTGGGTCCAATGTTAGGACTTCATAGTCTTTTTCTGGTCAGTCTAATATGGTAATGTGAGCATTGCTCAAGTGTCTATTAAGGTATTGCAGTCTCCTGCAGCCATGTGGTGCCACGTTTATTTAGAAACACATTTTCTGGCTTCATTAAAACTCTTTGGAATGTTTGTCTGTTTTTAAATGCCCTACAAAAAATCAATCAGTAAATCAATCAATTAATTTTTTATCCAATATATAAATTTAATGTGTTGGTCCTCACCTTCGTAGCCCAATTTTGATTTTGATTTTTGATTTTAGATCTATAAGAGAATATTAAGAAAAAAATTTAATACATAGATCTTAAATTTTGTATTTATCCATAAATTTCCAAAATGTTTAACATAGCACATGGCGGGAAGAAACCACTATTTTTTTATTGCTCAGAAGATAAAGGACTGAGGGAGTTAAACTTAGGTATTCAGCTCAGAATCTGCAATATTCCTGTCATTTTCAAAAACACAGAGGTACCTTACAGACTTCCACAGCCTCTTTCAGTTCTTCACATAGTTTCTACCATGAGGCTTTTCTTAATATCTGATCTGTCACATAAACCTCTCTACTGTATTTTTTATCTGTGAATTCTGTTCTTTGCTGATTCTTTCATTCATTCTTCCAGTTCAGTACTGAGTAATGGATGTAATATTTCTTCCCTGCTCTCTACAGCCTTTCACTCAAAAGAAAGACAAGCCTATAGGCAACTGCAATCATAGTTATGTGATTAAAGAATTTGCCCAAGGGGAAGAAAATAGGACTCAGTTTCTTGCATTATCACAGGTCCTAGAGTGCTGATGTTGAACTGTATAGGCCCACAGCCAAAGAGGGTTTAGGGTCTCATTAAAGCTTCTTGTTCTACTCAGCTCCAAGCCTAACCTCTCTCCTGCATTTCCCCTTTCATGCTGGAAAGTTTGCTGAGAGAATGCCTTTGAAGTTGAGGTACATAGTGGAAATGAACAGGGGAACCAAGCTTGCTGCCGTTGAAGAGACTTAAAATGAGACAGAAGCCAAGCTGTTGTCAGTCATGTCAGCAGTGATTTTCTCTTAAGGCTTTGCAGACCTAAAATTCAGGCATCTGAGGAAACGCAGGAATGAGAAATGAGGTGCTGATAGAGTCTGGGCACCTCCAAAGATTAAGCAGGAGCTTTCAAGAACTCAGTTTTAGGTTCTTAAATTCCAAGTCTCACTTAAAAATATCATCGCCTTTCTTGACCCAGGCCTTGTGATAGCTGTGTTTCTGTGACTGCCTGTTTGGAAAGGGATTTGCAAATATCTGCACTCCCAAGTATCTGTTAAGTGAGATAATAGCACTTGAATATTTCATGCAGTCTGAAGCTGAATATTATCACAGAAGCTGAGGAAAGCTTGGATATTCCTTTTTTCCAAACTGCATGTTCAGATGAAAAAATGCTTCAGACTTCACTCATAACTAGCTTTATTTCATTATTTGATTAAACAGTCTAACCTGTAGACTTACCATACAAGCAGAGAAAATAAGGCTAAACTACAGAATCTATAGCTCTGTGAATGTAAGGTTCTCAGTTGGAAAAACAGGGTGTATATGGAGGTTAGGCTTTTGGGAACAGACATAATTTGAAGAGAATTGTTTCAAGATTGTATTTCTAGATGTAGTCTCTTTAATGTTGCCATGACTCATTCTGCAAACATTTGGCACACATTTTACATTACATATGCTGAAATATATGACTTACTTTTAAAAATTAGGAGCTCAGGTATTGCAAAAGGATAGGTTCCAATAAAGCACTGAGGGACATGAGTTTTTATGGAAAAAAAAAAAAAAAAAAAAAAAAAAGGTATTTTTTATTGCTAATCTGTAAAACTGAGTTCAAAATTTTTTTAACATGTCTTTATTAAATGTCTGGCCCTTCCATCCTGGAAATACTACAATCTCCATCAGGCTGACCTCTTTGCAATCCTGTGTGTGGTCCTAACTAGAAACCCATCAGAAAAAAAACCCCAAACAGCTGGGGAGAAAAGCAAGTCGTGCAGTTTCCATTCTCAGAAACTGGTTAGTCTGGGATGCCTAGAAAAGGCAGTACTCAGATCTCATTAAATATTTTTATATGTTATACAAAAATAGCATTTCCTGAAATTTTCTAAAAAATTTCTTGAAGGATGTACACACATCCTCTTATATATAATAAATAGGGTTTTTTTACACCAAACTATTTGTGTTCCTAAAATGCTGTTTACAACTTTTATGAACCCTTCAAGTGACTTTGTGGCTTTTAGACAGATTTTCTGTAGTTTGTTCTGAAACAAACAAAAGATTGAGTCTTGTAGGTAGAAATGTGTTTAAAAAATTGTGACTTTCTAGGAAGGAACAAATAAGCAAACAAAATTTAACAGTGGACTTCAATTAGTTAACCATTGTTTTGTATCAAACTCTCTACTGGTTTTATACTTTAGTTTTTGTTGCTTAGTGATGGGATGATGATAATGATTTCTTTTCATGGAAATATTAAGCTGGTTAAAATGCAAGCAAGGAGAAGACTGGTTCAAGTCTCCAGCTCATTGGAAATTTTGGTTTAGTTCTTTTACTTCTCAAGGATCACTGAAAAAGAGCCAGTATGACCAAGCAGAAGAGGAAATAAAACTTTCAGAAATAATTTTTTTTAAAATAGCCTTTTAAGACAACTTAAATTTAAAATCATAATAGGGCAAAACAGAGTTTGTGGAGCAGATTGCTGAGTGAAGATGAGCTGTAATAAAAGCAATTTCAAATATATTAGAATGAGAAAAACTGGCAAAGGTTCCTTAAATAATTAAAGGCGGGAAAGCCAATGCAGAATATCTAGAATTATTTCAATGGATGTGCATTGTCAGAGGGGTGATTTTTAGAGAGAAATGAAATATTCTCACATTACAGTTTGAGATATGTGACCCACTCTGACAGCTTATATTTTCCAAAGCTGAAGAGTCTACTTGTATCACCCTTTTGTTTCTTTACCTTACTTTTGTCTGAGCACTCCCACCATCCACCTTGTACCAGCTCCTTTTCCCATCAGTAATTTCATGGGCACATAACATGTCTTGGTGTCAGTGCCTGAACAGAAAGAGAAGATGGAAGTTTGACTCTTAAAAGGGATGTTGAGAACGAATGATTGGAAGTTCCATGCAAACTGTTGAAAAAAAGGAAAAAAAAAAAAAAGAAGAAAAGAAATACAAAATAAAAAGAAAATTGGAGTTACAGAAAAATGTGTAGGATATCATAGGGAAAAATTTCCACAATTTTTTAAAAGAAAGCTAGACCTTGTAAAAGATCTTTTAAAATATACCAGGGAAATAAATAAAGAGCATCCCCTTTGTACCTGTATTTTCACAAACGCTTATTTCTAGGTGCATCATCATATTCTCTTTAAAACCTTAGAGTGCAAAGTCATTAGAAGGTCTCACAATTCTGATAAAATAATAGATAATGCAAACACATTATAGTACACTATAATGTAAAAAGAAAAATTATTCCTATCAGCATAATAAAGAAGCACAAGGTTGAATTATTTAAGAACAAGATCTGAAAATCATGGTGGATCATAAGTCTCTGAAACACATCAGCTCAACTTTGATTCAGAAAAGCAGGCAAATCATTGAAAAGCAGTGAGATAATATAGGAAATTACTGTATTGCTAAACATTTTGATGTGAAAGCTTCAAACTTAGATTAGCTGTCAGGAGCAAATATTTTTAGAAATGCATTTGTTATTAAATAATAAATTCAATAATAAATCCAAGTTTTAGAACAAGGTAAATTTTTCAAAACTACAGTTACACACATTCAAGTAAAAAAAATGAAACCAAAAGGAAACCAAAACAATTTGGCAGGTTTCTCAGACTATAGATTGATAAAAGCTGTGAATGAGCCTAAGCCTGGTGCAGTGCTGAATGAGGAGTGCCACTGTGCTGGCTGTTCTGGACTAGGCACTCCCTCCCCTGCTCTGGGCACCCCTGAGCACCTGTACAGCAGAGGGCAGGATTAAATAGCATCTTCTTCAATGGTGGTTCAGCTCAGGTTATTTTAAATTGATCATGATCATGAGTTGCAACTTCCTAACCACAGGTGCTTGCTCGGGCTGAGAGAGCTAATGTACATCTCTGCATCTGTGGATTTAAAAACCTTCCTAAATCTACCACTTTATAAGTATCCCCATAAACTGCACTAGCCCAGACCTTTCCAAGTGAGATAAAAAGCCTGCATCTAAGCTACTTCTAGAACTTAAAAGAACCAACTTAGACATTTCTTCAGATACTTTTTGTACTTCATTTTTGCTTTAAAATTGGTACTATTTTAGGAAGAAGTCTAATTTCTCTTATAGGAGCAGCACTCTGCATAGAAAATATTAAATTTTTTAATCTCACAGAGTGTTTTTGCACACTACAAGATTAGCAAAAGGGTAGGGTAAGGCTCCTGTAGACAGTAATTCTGAGTAGGAACTGCTGTCACAAAAATATCTCTAAAACACCTGGTGTCTCTAATAGCAAGTGAGAATTTTAATAACATTTACCATATGTGGCCCTGTCTGACAAGACAATTTTTTGTAGGCTCTGCTCCCTGTCTGAGGTATTGCCTGGTGATTGTCTGCTGGAGAGTTTTCATCCACTGAAATCCTACTTGATCTCCCTAGAATCACACTTAATGGGAAAGACGCTGAGCAACAAATCAAAAAGTGATTTCTACATCCAGAGAGGATGTACAGGTGAGTAGATTCATTATGGGTATAACGGTTCAAAGACAAGCTCATAAATTTGTCCAAAATGTCATTGTTCCAAAGGTAACAGAAAAGGAAATGCCAGAACAAATATCATCTTATTCTTATTTCCTTTTCAGTGTACCCCTGGAAACAAAAAGAAAGTGAAGAACAATAACTTAAATTTTCTTTTGCCATTTCTTTGCTATATATCCTTAGTAAGAACTACAGCAGCAAGAGCAAAACCATAAGATTCACCCAGACCTGGGGTCTCCACCTGTGGTATTCTTATGCTATAGCAAATACAATAAAAGGAAAGGAAAGTAATTCCTTCTATTCTTCGACCAAAGCATAACACAGGCCTACCATTTAGGAAGCAATGGGCAAACCACTCTGTGTGTCATTCCTCTGAAAAATCATAGGTAATATTCTCCTGCAGATAAATACTGGACACCTTCAAGAATATCCTTCATAACTTCAAAGTCTGACTAGAAAAAGTTATGTGATGGTCCATCTTCACAGGGATTGCATAGCTTTTGCAAAAGCCCTCACTTGGATTGACTGTTAATCCTAAAAATTAACAAAATAGGGGCTTTTTATCCTTATGCCATTTTCCTATTTCCATATTATTTCTTGCTATCCAGTTACACCCTTTTTTTTTCAGCAAAAAATCCAGGTGGCATTTCCATTGCTTAGTCTGGGCTGAAACACGCTTGCATGTTGCCAGGGCTTTGGAAAGAGACACACATTTAGATTTTGGATTATTTAAAAACCCAAAGAAATAAATCCCAAATCATCAATGAGGAGATCTTTTGGGGTTTCCTACTTTTCTACCTACTCACCTCAGTAGCACGTTGTTGCAGCATGACTGCTGAAAATCTCTGGGAAGCAGAGATTTGTAAAATGACACTGAGAATATAGAGCTCCTAGCAGGTATGCAGCCCTCTAAGGATAAGTCAAGAGCTTCTTATAGGAGAGAGCCAAGCCACACAATAGGAATTCCCTTTTCTGTTTTAAGGCAGAGGAAAACACTCTTTAACCCAATGATAGAAGTAACAAAGAGTGTCTAGATTTAAACAACTGATAATTTTGTTGAGCACTCTTTTTCTGGAGGAAGGTGTGGTAACTTGGTGAAAGCATAATTCAATTGTCATAAGTAATGGAAAATAATTTCTGTAAATATTTTTTTTATTATTATTTGAGTAAAGCTACTGTTATGACTAGAGTAAGGTTAGATTTTCATTTATTTCTCTCTTTTTTTCCTGTTGAATATTGTTTATCCAGACACTGTCACAACTCCACAACTATTTGCTTCATGGTGAAAAATTTTGCCATTTGAAAAAGGAAACTAATTAACATGATGGCAAAATAAGGAAAAGAGAGGATATTTCCATGTAAATTACTGAGCTTAATTTTAGCTGATTAAAATCTTACAATTCTGAGTGGCCCCACGGTAGATTTTATTTTTCCAAAACATGTTTTTGGAAACAGTGAAACACTGTATTTTGTTGGCAAATAGTTACGAGAATTCAGGCCTTTAATCAAGCTATGCTAAATGCTTCAGTTTATAAATTGTTTATGAGTTAACCAGGACTTTCCACACAAATCTGTTTCACTTCAATAATAGTCTGGAACTTTTCTACACAGTATCCTGTCCAGTACAGTCTTCTACTGTTCAGATCTGGCTACTGTTACAGTTCAATCAAAATTAGTCTCCGTTACAGAAAAGCTTAGATAATGTTCCTGAATAAGCCAATATAATAAATAATAATAATAGTCTCTAAAGACCTTTCTTCTTGCTGTTTTTGCATACTCTAAGGAAGAAAGGCAGGCACTGATTCACATCTACCTGCCATCCAGCCTGCCTTGGCGAGTCTGATGGATGCCTTGGTACAGTTGTTTCCTTCTGCCACCCCAGAGTGAGAAGTTCTAGTTTTTTCTGAGCCATACACAGCTGCAGTTCAGCCATGCCCCTGAGCCCCACCACCATCCGGGGGGATTAATCAGCTGTACTAATGACAGGTCAATCTGTGAGGTCAAAGCATTTTGTCATGTTGTTAAGTGCGTGGGGTACACGCTTGGATACTAAATACCAACAGAGAGAAAGCACGTTGGGTCACCCTCCTGGCAGAGAAGTGGCGAAACAACTAGTGGCAAACCTGTTTGATGAGCATTCCTGCCCTCTCGTGGTAGAACTCTGCTAAATTTAGTTATTACATGCCACTCTTGCTTGGCAAGCACCAAAAAAACCCAACCAAAAAACCAAAAAACGAAAACCAAAAAAAACAACACCCCTCCCCCCCCCCAAAAAAAACCAAAAAAACAACCCAACAAAAAAAAACAAAAACCAAACCAAAACAAAACAAAAAACTAGTAGAAGAAAATTACAAAGTATTTATTCCCTTATATATATTCACATATCTTCTGGTGTTTGAATTTCGAGAGTTCTTTGTATTCCTTCAGCTTTTGCCTTCACCAGATGAGACTCTCAGAGATACTTCAATCTCTGGTTTAAAAAGTCCTTACATCCAGTTTAGCCAGATATACTTCACGGGGACATAAAAGCAGAGATTATTCCAGTTTTATTGCTACTCAGAGCTCTTATGGTTTTTTTTTTTTTTTTTTTTTTTTTTTTTTGTATTGAAACAATATAGGAAGCCTATCACTAATGAAAAGAAACTAAAATCAGGGAAGAAATGTGTTAGGGTTGTAATTATACCACTTTCAAGTTTCTTCCCTTGTTGCTTCAAGATGCAACATAAACTTCATTATACTGAAACACGATGCACTGTTGTCCTTTATTTCCAAAATAGTTTGGTGACTGTCTGAAAACCAAGATTACAAGGAATTATTGTGTTTATTAATGCTTTTGAAAAAGGCTGTTTAGGTAGAGAAAATAATGTCTTTTTTTCAGCTCCAAAAATTGATTCTGAAAGAAAAAAACCCGCTCTTTTTTATTTGTGAGTCTAGAAAGTGCCACATCTGCTCTTCAGATGTACAGCTTACATTGTGTTGGCTCACCTGCAGTCTTGACAAGGGCTGAATCATACTTGTGCTCCATCCCTAATGGCTTGTGTTGTGTGATGCTGTAAAGTAAAATTTAAATTTAGACAGGGAATAGGAAAACCAAAAATATCAGCTAGATGAATTTACTTGCTGTGAGGGTTCTTCTTTCATCTTGTCATTGTAAAGGGTTATTTGGAAAAACTTTGCACCTGTACATATTGAAGGGGATATGCAGAAATACACAAGAATTAACAAATCAAATGGTAGCACCAGATATAAAGAAAAATATTACAAAAGTGGGTAAGACGAGTCAGCTAGCAACGTCTATCTTCATTTCACAGAAATCTTTTATTACCCTTTCTCTTTTCTTTTTATGAAAAAGGTAACAGCCTATATAAAACAGAATAATGAGAGCTTTCCTGTTGCAGCCAAGAAAGAAAGGTCTTCAGCTGCCTCATTGAAAGAGATTGTAAAGTTTTTCAAGAAAAAAAAAAGCTTACAAAAATATTCTGTTTATATATGAGAATATATGAAAAGAAACACATCAAAGAAAATGAATGCAGAGACAGATGTCATACACATTGCAATGAAGAAGGCAATTTCTTCCAGATTTGTTGCTGTGACTAGTCATACATCTATAACATGCAAATTTGGCTTCTTTTTTGGAGTGGAATATATTTATACATCTATATCCAAATGCTGATTCATTAATGAAAAATCCAGGGCCAAGGTTTTCAAAATGGACTAATGATTTTGAGATCTCAAGTCCAAGCACTTCAAATTAATTTTATGTTCATTCACTTAAAATTTCCAGATGGGGACACTGGAAATGAATGCAAAAGGTATGAGACACTTGACCTATGCACTGGGTTTATGGAAGACAACTCATATCAGCATTAGTAACCCTTGTAGTATAAAAATTACTTTGTGAAACACCTATCCCTATGAGACTAACTATTGATGGAAATAATACTTTCTAAATATTACTTTATTGAAATAAATTTTCTTTAACAAGAGCTTAAGTTTCAAGAAGCTTATTTTGATTTGCTATTTCCTGTAGCTGGCTTTCATTTAGGATTTTCAGAGTTTGTTTACTGCTCAGTATACTAATGTGGGTAATTGTTTAAAAGAAAGACAAAGTTTTAAACAACCTGTTACAGGCATAATTTTCTTAAGAGTCATTAAGATAGTGTAGTGTTCTTCATTTGTTTCATGGAATTGTGTCTTAAAGTATTGTCTACATCAAGCGAATGAAAACTATTAAAAATTAATATTATTACAGTAATGTTATTAATTAATTTAGGTAGCAAATATGTCATAAAATTATAGATAGAAATAATTAAAATGCTTCTCAGTGCTGGAAATAACATCTGTCATATATTGGTGTAACCTACATTCCTTACTCTTGGGCTGCATCACAATCCACTGCAGGAAAGAATGAACGAGACCTTTGCACTAATGCCTTATGAAAGCATCTCCCAAAGCAAATTGATTCTGGAAAACAAAGTTGAAATGAACTTTTTTCCCCTACTCACTAATGCAAATAGGAGAATCAAGGTATTAGTAGATTTCAGATATATTGTACATGTCTCTTGTTTACTCTTAAAGAGTATAACAAAAATTTAAGGCAAAGTCCTTTTTAGGACTTTTTATTTTCTGAGTTAGTTATGGAGTGCCAAAAAGTCCCCATAGAAGTGCAGGACATTATTCAGCCCACCTAACTTGAGATGCTGAGTTAAGACGTGCATCAAAAGCCTGCTTATACAAAGTTCCCTTAATCGTTGATGGAAAGTAGCAGATGCCTCCAGATAGTGATTCAGATGGTGGGCTGAGTTGCCTTTTTTATCTACCCTCACTGACTGACTGTGAAACCTTTTCTTGTTCCTCACCCACTAGTTTTTGCACTTATTATCCTGGTTCCTCTAATACAGATGTGAACTGTTTCATTTCATTTAAGCTTTCAGACAATAAACTTATTTTTCTTAGTTGCCAGACCTTTCAAGAGCTGACCATGGACGTGGGGGTTCCTTGGATCACAAGTTGAAAATCATTTCCATATAGTAGTTGCCAAAGCAACAAGGCTTCAACAATGCTTAAGCAATTAACTGTATATGGGATGAATCTTGGCTTTTATAAGATTCTGTACCCTGATTACATGAAAGTAGATTTCCAGGCATTGAAGGCTTCTATTGAAGAAGAAGATGTAAAATGAAAATTTGTTCTCTTCCACAGAATGAGGGAAGAATAACTTGTATTACTTAAAATAAATGTGTTTATCTTAAAGTGGGAGCCATTAAAATGAATCAAGGCTGTCTAATATTTCAGGAATTACAGTCTAACTGCCAGGTCTCAAGAACCAGCAGTGTGCCAAAAATAGTCTCTGTATAGAGACAACAAGGCAAAGAAGACATCACAATTAAGTGGTAAATGTTTGAGCCTTAGGGTCTAAATACTCATTAGAGCAAACAGGCTTATTAGCTTGCAGATGTGGGAAATGCACACATTTTTGTTCCAAGGGAGAGCCAGCAGCCCTGTGAGCGGAGCACTCACTGGAATAAGTTGTTTTACAGGCACAGAGGCTGTCAGGAGTGGCCGGAGCGGGAAGCCCGCAGGGGCAGGGCTGCTGCAGGGACACGGTGGCTGCAGGGACACGGTGGCTGCAGGGACACGGTGGCTGCAGGGACACTGGCCGGGTGCCATCGGCTCAGCTGCTGGCTGGGGTGGGGTCTCTTGTCTCCCACTGGGACACTGGGGTCCCCTCGTGTCTTTGGGCTTCTGGGGATGGGGTTTTGACAGGGTGGTGGCTCCCGTGAAGCTCCTGTGAGCAAGGGGGTATTGGAGTTTCCCCAGCTGCAGTGCTCCTCTGCGCTCCCTTGGTACTGGGGAGGGTGGGAGAAAGGTTTTGTCACAGAAGCTAACAGAAAGTTCAGGGACTTTGATCAAAATTAATATCAAACAAAATGTTTTAGCCATTGAACGATTGAGTGTTTCAGGTGATTCTCTGAAGTTTCTTATCCTGTATTCAAAAGTTCTTGAATAAGCATTTCACAGAATTTTGTATGCTCTAGGGGGAAAACCCCCCAAAATTTTAGTGAATCAACTCTTGCTGAAGGAAACCACTTTAAAAGAAAAATTTTAACCAGCTAGCACTGCACAACTCTAGTCCTGTACCTCCCAGCTACTGCAATCAGAAGTTGATGGTTACACTTACACAGATGAGAAGAGGACATGCCTGGGTATTGATTTTAGCCAGCGCAGGAGCCTAACAGAGTCCTCTACAAACACTTAAAAGTGATGCTTTAATTTTATTACCTTTGTTCACATCACTTCCAGCCAAAAAAACAGGCTTTTAATAGCTAAGTCTTTTTCTTCAGTTCTTCACTTAAAACCACACTGATGCCATGGAGACTTTTTCTTTGTGGGGAGCTATAGAATACTACCTACTTGTGAGTGGTTTATTACATTTCATGTAACAAATGTAGCTCAGTTCAGTCACAATGACGTTTGCACTGCTGCACAGATTGCTTTTGACCAGAACATTGGCCAATTTTAAGAGAAGATTCATACACTGCAGATGCACTTTATCATACAGACTGCTATTTTTAATTTCATTCTAACTTATGCAGTGTCCTCTGTGATATGCATTTTGATGGGTAGATAAACAAAAATTGAACAATCAAACTAATACATGTTTCTTGTGTCTGTGTTTTGCCTGTATATCTTAGTCTTCTTCACAGGGTGCACTTTATCAATAAAATTGAAAGGGCACCTCTCAGAACTGCTTGCACAATGGAACTTAACTTTGGAGGCCTCAGGACGGCTGAGTCTTTACTGGTCATTGTGATTTCTAGAGCAAACATATGGGTTTAAGTATAGGTTTAATTGCCTATTCTCTAGATATATATTCTTTTTCAGAATAGTTTATAAATTGTTTACCATTTTTGCTTTTAATAACTTATCTTCATTTCCTTTTTGGTTAAAAAAATTTTAGTTTAAAACAATAGGTACTGCTCATGGTCCATGTGACTTATAACTGGGATGAAGGAACATACTTTCATTAATCTGAATCTGCATTTAGTCAGTATCTTCCTACAAAGCACCACGGTCTCCCCTCCTGATGACTTTTGGCTGTAACATACTATAATAATGTTTTGACTGGGAGTCCAGCCCCTAGCAGAGAAAACAAAGAATCCCAGTTGGGCTTTTATGTGCCTTTACAGGAGCACAGCCAAATCAAAATATTTGGTTTTCAGGCCTCTGGTCTTTAAGGAAAATGAAATAAAACAAAAGCAGTTTTCTATGGAATGTATTACATAGTTTCTGCCAAGAACAGAAAATTGTTTTATTCAAAATCCCAATTTTACACTGAAAAACTTCCAATATGAAATTTTTAGGCAGCCATAAAATATTGTTATAAATATGAATTAACATAATTTAATATTTCAGGTTATCTCCTTACACTTACACACACACACACATACTATGGAGGGACAGCTGGCAGGACAGCAATATTAATTTTACTTATTATTTAAAGAAGCAGGAATGAAACAGTGAAGCTATGTTTTCTAAGTTATGAGCCTCAAACAAAATTAAAAAAATTATTCTACTACAAGGTGTATGGAGAACAACATCATTAACATGATAATCCACTGAGAAACTACTTCTTAGACTTTAATGCATACACCTGTAAAAGATAACTGAGCTTAGATAAATTTTTAGAGTATTAATTCACCAAATAAATGAAGGTTTTCCAATTGTATAATTTTAAAAGGAAAGACAGTGTGAGATGGTTATAATATTCCCTATACTGCTTAATGAGACAGAGAATTAGCTTGACTTTGGATGTGTCATATCTGGTAGGTGAATGGATTATTAACTTTAATGCAGTAAATGCAATGTTAGTCTCACATTTAATCATGTAAAATCCAAGATAATGGTTGGGAAACTCATGAAATAAAAATCTGTACTTTACAAGTCCATAATAGAAAAAGTGGCCTGTATGTAAGTGGATAATGTGGATGGTGAATAACAGAAGCGACAGATGAGAGTAAAATGAAGAAATAAAGATGCAATTAAGCAACCATTTATAATGATATAATACAGAAAGCAGCTTAAGCAATGCCATAGGCCATGTGGTTTCTACTCTTGTCACTGCCTAAGGCTTAAAAACTAAGTGTTTATACTATGCTAAGTTCAGGGACCATGGCACCAGCCACTGAGTAGGGCTCATGTATGCTTGCCTCTACCTGATCCATCAGGCTTGCACAGAAGAGAGATCAGTTAGGCCTTTGATTAAAGTAATAGACATAATAAGGGTTTTGTTTTCTAGGCTGAAACAATGTCTCAAGTGCAGCATAGTTATAGTCAGATAAACTCCACTCCCATCATGCCATATGGTGCTCCTAAAACTGCACAGGAGATTCATTAGCTGGCGTAGGCATTGGTCTGGACTGGTCAGCTGTGGGGCTTTTTGGGTGAGAGATCCCTGAGCTTCATCTACACACCTCAGGATCAGAGCTCATGCATTTATCTGTGGAGTCCTTTCAGAATACATGCAGTTTTTGGGAGGTGGAAAAAGATGATACTATGGCAGCTTTGCAGGAAAACAATTAAAATGTGGGTCAGTGTAGTAAAAATAAGACTGGATTATAATTGTACTTTATAGTGATCCTCAACAAGCTGAAGAAAAAAACCCTGCTCTTCTGGGAAGACAATAAAAGAGATTATAAGTAAGTATGCAGATCATGTGTTTATTTTCAAATATCCTAGAAATGTAGTCCTGAAAGTCTTCAGGAACCAAAGGTATTGACTTTTGACTTTTACCCATTTTCATGTGGAGATATCTTGAACATCATAAAAAGCAGCAGGAGCTGTATGCTGCAGTGAGGGATGGGACTCCTCCTTTCCAGACAGCTGTTTGCTGTTCTCTGCTTTTGAATTAATAAACAAAATCTTTCAGAAATTAGTGAAGTAGTGGAAAGTCTCAAGATAATGAAGTAACAGCCTACAGATGCATGTATCTGTGATAGACAGCAAACAGGGAGTGAAATAAAGCCAGGTTAGCTCATTACATTTTATGTACATGGGATCAACAGAGATGATTCAGTGATTCCTTAGATTGCTTTTGTGCTAAGTTTAGGGTGGTTTGTTTTGTAAATACTTGCTTAATATCATATATTTTGTTCTGTGGAAAGGATTTCAGAGCAATCATTTTTCTTTGTAAAAGGGTGTTTGAAAATTTTATAGAAACGTAGGTTTTTAGTAGAGTGGCTTGATTAAAATTACTTTTTATCAGTCTGAAAATGTCAATGCAAATGGTCAATTTCAATTAAGTTTTACACATTTAGTTTCTAGGTACTATAGGAACTTATACAGTTAGATGCTGAAGTGAGGGGTTTAGCCCAGTTTATTTTCATCTAGGTATTTAAAATATCACTCTGTTCTTTTGATGACTTTTTTTCCTAGGCATAATTACGGCTGCATACTGTACATTTTCAAATATGCTAGAGAAGGTTGAATCGATCCAAAGGTTGAATAAATTTTAAGGAGAAGAGCCTAGGGTGAGGTGTTAGCTGAAAAGGGAGAGACTGATTCAGGAAGAAAAAGAATAACCCCAAATCTTTACTGGAAGGTCATATTAATTATAAAGCAAAATATTTTCAAGTTTTTTGTGGGTTGTTTGTTTGGGTTTTTTCTCCTTTTTCTAATTAAATAAGAGGGTGGGGATTTTGGTCTGGTTTGGTTTTTTGCTATTCTGAGTGTAAAAAACATTCTCAGGAATTTCTCAAGTGGCAAAAATTCATGGGCATATTGCAAGCTATCATAATAGTTCCCTCTCTGCAAGGGAACATACCGAGCAACAACAGAAATGCAGAAATTTGAAGGATCAAATAAATAGCAGCAGAAAAATCTTAAGAATCTCATGAAAAATATTTTGAAGTATCATTTGAAATAAGAATCAGAGTATCATGACTGTAGGGATCACTCCAAAACAAGGCCATCTATAACTGGCTTATACACTTCTTTTCTGTAGATGCAGCCGATGAGAAAGTCATAGCATTTATTACTGCTCTCCAAGGTTACAAAGTTCTCATTTGTAGCAATTTTTCTTGTTGACATCTGCCCCTGTTCTACCATGTCAGAAGAAAAACTATTGTGATTACAGAATATTAGAACAAAAGACCATAAAGCATAGCTCTGCTTTGAACCCTTCCTCCTTCCAAATAACACTGTTTTATTCAGCAAATCTCCTTTCTCCATGCATTCTGTAATAGTTGTCTGTGCCAGTAATATAAATAAGCTTTCTCTCCTGCAGAGCCAGCACAGCTAGGAAATACCAAGCTGCAAATTTTGTTTCATCTTGTATGTCATCAACAGACCTATTGAATAGCTTTCATCAGCACACACCTCTGCAATTCCTTTGAGGGAAATAGGCTGATGGTGCCATCCACAGACAGCTTCATTTGGAAGTTAGTGCTGCACAGATGGAGCTAGGACCTCCTTTGCTTTGCACAACATTGATAACAAGCACTGATAAGTGATGTGAAAACCACCCTAAAAAATGTTACTGGCTTCTAGGGAATCCAGAGAAAGCAGTCAGGGAAAAACCAAACAAACAACAGAACAAAACCAAAAATAGACCAAACATAGACACCCCATTTTATTTCTAAACTAAACACATCTGATACAGAAATTCTTGAGAGGTAATGATATGGTATCCACAATATGGTAGCACAGCTATTTTTCAGGACAGGACCGTTCATATTAAAAAATCAAAAGCTACAGACTAAAATACTGATTAGTGTAAACTAGCCTTTTTTTTTTTTTTTTTTTTTTTTTTTTTTTGCCACTTGGGAAACACTTTTTACACAAAATTGACAAATCTAAATTCATATTTCTGGAAGATTTGACAGATATATCCAATATATTAAACATGACAAAAATTATAATTACCCTAATATTATAAGAAGAACCATTTTTTCAAAGGCCTTAAAACATTTTGTAAGACATGTAAGTGAGAGCCTTGCTTTAGGCTGAATTTTGCTTGAAAATAAGCTATATCATTATTTGTGTGGTCATGGGGGTAACCAGTCCAGAGCCATACAGTAGAGGAAACCAGTTTTTCTAAAGTCCCTATGAAAATATGTTCATTAATTGTCTTAGTGTGATCTGGCACTGTCCTACATCTGTGCCTGTTATAAAATGTGGCCAGAGGATTCGATTTGTCTGAACTGTGTATATAGCCTGATCACAAGTTGTTTAGAGTCTGCCCTGCTGCTAATCAATAATTCAAATCTACAAAGACAAATATTTGTGTTAGAATTCTTCATTATTACAAATATAGGCATTTATCTATTAAATGTTAGTAACTTTAATTTATTCAGGTAGCAAGGCAATGTGAGCACACATGGGTCTGTTAGTAGACTTTAAAGTGAAATTGAAAATATTTTTGTTCACATATCATGAAAGAAAATCTTGACTTTTATAACTGTAGAATTTAGTATAATGAATTATATCAATATGTTCTCAATGTAACTCAATATTTCAATCTATAGGACGGTTCTTCTATGATTTTTTCATGTATGACACCCATTCTGCAAGTCTGAGTGATTTAATCATGTTCTATATAAACTGTCATCAGATTTGCACATGTCAGAATTCCCAAGGCATTTCACATAATATGTAACATTTTGCTGCTTTGGTGGAAGCAATACTAAGGTCTTCAATAGACAAAAAATATCTCACTTCTCAATAATTATTATTTTCATTAATTATGTATATCCATCTATATTCTGGCTCTTGATCAAAAAGTATAACATAAATAGGCTGAAATTAAAAATTTAGTTGAA
This sequence comes from Muscicapa striata striata, assembly GCA_030060385.1. Lineage (NCBI taxonomy): Eukaryota > Metazoa > Chordata > Aves > Passeriformes > Muscicapidae > Muscicapa > Muscicapa striata. The sequence continues at coordinate 1,084,837 of JAREIS010000014.1, read as the reverse complement.
ATACAGCACTTTTCAATGTTCTTTTACTTATCTCTTTTCCCTTGCCTTCTCTGAAAGAAAAATCTTGTCTGATCTTTCCTTGCCTGCTTTGATTTGTATTACTATAATCTTTTATGTACTCTGACCTTTTTATTAAGACTTCCTTCAGACTGGATAGCCAGTGTGATATATTATCACTTGTTTCATGTGATAAAAGCATTTGTCTCATACCCAACAAAAGCTGACTTGATGTGTGCACAGGCAGAATTTACGACACCTGCTTTTAAATTCAAAAGTGTTAATTTGGTCTCTCACCAGGTGAGGTAGGACATTCAGTTAAAGTAACTGTACTGGAACAGCAGAGATATCAGTGTCCCTGTCTCTCACTCTGGTATCCAAGCCTGGGGAAAGCTTCCCTAAAGTCCCAGCTTCCTAAGCTGTGTGACTTTACAGAATTTTCAGAGATTGTAGAGACTTCCTATGATCCTAGAATCAAGCAAAATAGATGAAAACTATTGGTTTTAATTCCACAGTTTTAAATATTTGGTGATCTGACTCATGACTTTGGGACACTGGTTGGCAGTGATTAATAGAATCCTTCTAGCCAACAGTTACAACAGAGATAGAAGTCCAGCAATGCACTCAGTTTTAGAATGAGTCTGTATTGAAATAGACATGAAGAAGAACTGGGGCATGAGCAGACAAAGGCAATAACTCTTCCAGACAAAACCAAATGAGTATAAATGAGGAGTGTTGTTTAATGTTAGGTATGCCTTCAGCTCCTCGATGTATTTTCAGTGTTGAAAGCTGTAATTGCCATTGCTGAGCTGCTGTCCAAATTCTAACAGTTCTTAGACACAAATATATCCCACCTTACTGGGAATTCTAATCCATGCTGCTCAGTTAAGAGAGTTCATTATCTTCCTATGTTTGCTAAAGGTAAGAGTCATCTGCAGAAAGAACACATGAAAAAAGGTTGTTGAAGTCAGAGCAGGCCAGTTGAGGCATCCATTCTGCAGAGCCCTGCATAGCACAAAGTCCTGAGCCTGCTGGTTGCCCAAAGTGAAGTCAAAACTAATGGTCCAAATCCCCCATTAACTATAGGAAAGTAATGAGAGAGAATATCCTAGGATTTAAAGCAGTCATGATACTCAGGGATGATCCCATGAAGCAGAATGTTTTCCAGATGGTGAGGAAGAGACCTAAACAGCTGAATTGTCATCTCTCATTGATTACAGAAGTCATTAACTTGCAGCATTATGTGTCAGTATAAACAACATGGGATAAACTCAGAATCTTGTAGTTGGTATAGATCATACTCTCACAACATGACTTTTGTGTAAACAATCTACACTTGTAAATATATTTCTATCAACTTTATCAATATCAATTTTATATATAAAAACATTTAAAAGTTACACGGTTGGACATCTCATTTATGAAATGCAAGTATATAGTAAATATGTGTGTTCAGAATGTGTCTACTTAGAAAAAACTGAAGACATCAGTATCCTATCTCCCTTAGCATATGACAGTTCAAATGGGAAAAGACTGTTCTCCAAGAATTATTTATTTATATGCATTCTAGCAATATCTCAATCTTCAGTCTGAATCTACCAAAAGACATTTTTCTCCATTCAAAGACATGTTTCCTAGATAAATGATTATCATAATGTAGTAAAAATGGTGATTTTTAATTATTAAATCAATGTCTCCTCAAAGGGACTTGAATGTGGAATAGCATATCACAGGCAACCAAAAAGAACATCACAGTTAAAATCACATCTCAAGCCATAAACTGGAAACAAATGGGGAACTGCTTTTGTTGTCTCTGAATAAAATTGAAGGTAAAGTGAAAGAGTTTGGCAGAGATATTTTATATGATAATGTGAACATGTGTGAGAAACTTCAAGTTCTGAGTTACTAATAATTAGTTTTTAATAAATTGCTTAAACTTCCCTACAATGAAGTGGTTCAAACTTTCTGAATTAAGCTTATTGCTAAGTACAGTCACAATAAAATAGTCATTGAATATTCTACTGTTAGCTTTTACCTAGTCCTCCTTCTCTCCTAAAAGGAAGCCTGTCTGGAAAAAACTGTCAGTGAAATGGTAGGCTATAAAGAGTAACATTAATAAATTCCATGTAAAGAAAATATTTTAACAGTGAGTGACTGCCAAGAAATTCAGAAAGCGATTCTTAGCAGATGTATTTTTAATTCCTGATTTTGCAAATATAGCCAGATGTGATTAAAATAAGTCTATTTATATGAAAAATCAATCAGCTAAACTTTTTTGGGGAGATAAAGAAATTTTTTTGTAAATATTTATATATGCTTGGAAGAACTCAATCCTGCACACAGCCTGCTTATGAAAAGCAGAACCTTTTAAAAAGCATAAAATTTATCCTGTGGTAGCAGTGAGTCTGTGTGAAGTAAAATGCTCCTTACCCAGGAATGCATTGAAGCAGAATATTAACCATATCTTTATTATATCTATATTAAATAAACTCAACAGAATGCTCAGTAGGAGACCACAACACCTACATCTCACTGGCCCAGCTGGTTCCTGAGAGAGCTTCTGTTTCCTTCTCCTCCATCTACAGACATTATACTTGCAGTCCTAAACCACACTTGTCTTTACTGAATGACTTAGCTTCTACTTTTATAAAATCAAGCTTGGGAGCAACCAGCTCACAGAAGATAATCTCTCAAACCTGTCTAAGGTGTATCTTTTCTTCTCCCACTAAAATGCTGTTAAAGTACAGTAATTTGCAGTAGTTTGCTATATATCTCAAAGCCATAACTTGTGGCCAACATTGTCTCCCAATTTAAGATATAATAGACAATCCAGAATTTAGTAGAATGGATTTTTATTACAAATCTTGTTCCTGTGATTTTTTCGGGCTTTTTCCATTTTGGTACTAAATCTATTTTATTTTTTGTTATTTTCACAGCATGATGGACTGAAGTACCTAGTGAAAGTAAAACAATATTGTGTGTTCATGCAGTCAGGGAAGTTTTGGTTCATACAGACCTGCTACTCTGATGGACACCTCAATCTAAGTGTATGCATTTTCTAAATACTTTAAGAAATAGTACTACAAAAAACTGAAGTGAGAAAATATTGTAGCTAAGGTATTCCATTGCTCTTTCCATGTTGTGTTTTTATGCCAAGAAATTTCTCAAACTTTTAGCTGCCTTGGGTATTTCGTGCTGTTCCTGGCAGAATATACTATTGCACCTTTTTGCACCTCTATTTTAAAGGCCATAACGTTGTTGAGGTTTTGTTGCAGTCTGATTTTGGTGTGAAACACAAATGGCTGGGAAGTTTTGAGGAAAGTTTGTGTAGAGAAGGACTGAAATGATTCTGCGACATGGGAACAACATATATGTTACGTGCCGTGTCCATGTTAATCTTCTGTGATTCAAAGAAGAAATTTGCTTTCCAGCAGCTGTTGCACCTGCTGTCCCACACTGACACCTAGCTGAGTGTGATGCCTGGCTGGGGAGTTTTCCTGCTTTTCTGGCAGACAGGTATTGGAAGGTCACACCTGACCAGGAAAAAAATAACATAAATAAGTGCATCCCACTATAACTAGCTTCATTAAAAAAAAAAAAAAATCAGATTAATGTTTTTTTGCATTTGCATCTCATTCTGCCTTAAAAATAGCAAATGCTAGAATCTCTGGGAAGTAGCCTCCATCAGAGCAGCCACTCCTGTGCAGTCCAATAGACAGAAGAGGGAAGCTGGTAATTACTGTTGCCCATTACTGCAGAGAGATGGCTTCTGATTCCCACTGCTCTGATAGTCAGAAATATTGTTCTAATTTTTATCCTAATTTTACTCCTGACAATTTTGCATATTCATTCCTCTTTCAGGAATGGCTTTTATATTGTAAAGACAATTACATTGCTTATTCATAGAGGAAGTAGTCTATCATAGTTTTCAGTCAGCACTCCCCAGAATTCAAGCCTTCCAAACATGCCAGGTTTTCCACTTGATGATATCTTTCAGGAAACAAAGCTTGTATTGACACCAGAGATGCACACAGAGTAGACTCCTCCATGACTGCTGGCCCACATGGCTGAATTGAGTAGCACATTACACTGGTGTGTAAAGCAAGTGGCTCAGAAGTTACAGCAGGCTGCATGCACGTGGCTGTGCTGCTTCAAGACAGCTTGTGTGAAACTTGCTTGGATATCTATTTACCAAATTTTCTTGTGCTTCAAACTTCAGAACTACCTTATGTGAACAGATGAAGATACCTCTTCAGTATCTTCAAATTGTTTTTCATTTCTTGAGTACAGTGAAGGCATATCTTCCCTTGCCCGTATTTATTAAGCCAAGTGAGAAAAATGCAACTATCCAGTTACAGGATAGTTAAATTTGTCTTTTCTCTCAGGGAAAAAGTGTCCCTCATACTGTGAAAGCACTTTATTTTTCTGCATTGTGAATACATTAGTCCTCCTTGCTTGATGTCAATACCTAAAACAGTATAAATAGTATCCCCATTGCCTTTTTTTTAGACATATTGATTAAAGAAGAGATTACTAAATGTCTCTAGATCCAGTAATATTATATACACAGTCTTGTGGGTATTGCAGTCTTCCAAGAAATAGCCATCATAGCAAGCTCATGGCATCATTACACAAACAATGGGATTTCTGTTTGGATTTGTCTTAATGATGCATTTAACTTTAAGGGCTTTCTTTGACTTTTCACTCTCTGATGTTCCAAAGGCAGTATAAACTGTATCTTAGCAAGAAAATACATGGATTTATATAACAAAAAAAGATTGAAATAATGAATTATATAGATTTCCTATATTCCTGAGATATGAGGGAAATTATTCTATACATACAATTCAAAATGCTCCATCTATTTTCAGAATGAAGTTAAACATAATGACTTGCAGTTCTATAATGGGTGCCTGTTAACTGCAATTGTGCCAGCAGAATAAGGGACACTCAGTGCTGTTGTTGCACATGAAGAAAACAAAGATGCAATCAAAGCATCCTCATAAAGATGAACACTGCTCTTCATTGATGCCCATTGTTAGGCTGCAAATGATTAGTAGATACACTAATGCTTTGAGAGGTTAAATAATTGAAGGAGTATTAAACCTGGCTCATAATTAAATTAGTTTTTGGTTAGTGGCTTGCTTTTTGTTGAGGTGTTCTGACTGTAAGCCCAGACATGGATTAATTGGGACCACAGGTCCTTGGCCAAAGAAGAGAAGCTTCTCCTTCCTTCTCCTTCCCCCATAAGGCAAAAGAGTGATTAGTTGGAAGCCTTAAGTATCTTCACAACTGCTTATGGGCAGTTGAGGACTTCCACCCCCTTTGCTGCACAGCAGAACAAGTTAAAATCCCCATCTTTTTTGTCTATCTATGGTCACAGATCTGCCACTTCAGCTGTCTCTGTCTCAGTTTGATCACTCACCTCCTTGCTTTGTCTCTACTATCCAAAAAGAGGCACAGTGCAGGGCTGCAATATTTTTTAGTCAGTTTTTCCAAGTCTCTCAACTAGGGTCATGATTTTAAAATCAACAACACATTTTTAAAAAAGGAAAAAAATAATGTAATCTATTTTTATTAATTTAGAGATAATGTATATCCCATCAGTCTGAGTAGTATCTGTGTTTCCATGAATAAATGTGTAGTATCTTCAGTTGAATAAATGTTTCCATCTGCTACTTGTTCTTAACCAAGAATTATTTTTTCAACATATATTCATGTGCTTTATTTTTAACATTTTCTTGATAAGGTACTACATTCTCTCAAACATTTAATCCTATTCCAAAATGTTATTTGAGTTTTCAAGATTGTTTAAATTATTATCTGCTCCTCTCAATTAACTTCACAGATACAGAGAGAATGAACTCACACTAAAATGTCAAAACAACGTGGTTTTGATTTTTTCACTATCATTCTGGATTGGCAGCTAACCATTATAAAGTAGAAATTAATCTTATGTTCTCTTTTGTTATGCAAAACTATTGTTATTAGTCCAACTAAACTGAAAAGAACTGTATAAGAAACCAGAAGACTGCAACTCGATGTGAAACAATACAGAAAACAATTTTCACTTTTTTACCCATTGGTGGGAGCACTCAGGTGGGAGTGAGAGACCTGTCATACACAGATCTCTCAGGAAACATTGCCTTGTGGTCTAACCCCAGGCAGCAACTTAGCACCACACAACCACTTGGTCACTCTCCTCCCTAACCCCTCCCTGAGGAGGAGAATCAAAAAAGACAATAAATCTTGTGGGTTAAGAACAGTTCAATAATTGAAACAAAATAAAATGCAACAACAACAATAATGATAATAACAAAAATAGTAATTGTAATGAAAATGAGGAAGAGATGTTCTGTGGTATGGAATATCCGTTCTGCCAATTCTGTCTTGTCCATGCTCCCTTGTGGTTTCTTGTGCACAGTCTCACTGGCAGAGCATGGGAAATGAAAAAATCCTTACTTAGGGTAAACATTACTTAGAAACAACTAAAACATCAATGTGTTATCAACAATATTTTCATACTAGATCCTAAACACAGAACTGTACCAGTTACTACAAGAAAAATTAACTCTATCTTGGGTGAGACAGGAACAAGTGCCCTGGAGATTTTTGCCAAGTCTTTCCCATGCCCAGCTTTGCAAGACACCGTTGAGTTTTGTGCGTTCCTGGGCAAGTTAATATTGCAGGATATGTACTGCACATGCAGGTGTGCATCTCCAGAGGTAAGACCAAGCATTTATCCCACTGAGGGTTAGGTCATGGTGGCAGAGGAAGGAGGTCTTTTTGGGCTGAGATTATACCCAGGAAGACAAAAGCTTCAAATCCATCTCTAATCTAAACTCAGGATAACTGGTTAAAAGTGAAGAAGGAGATGAAAAAATTCGGTTTTGTTCTGTAACCTCCTCCCTGACACCTTAACAGCATGTCTGTGGAAATGACCTCCAAGGGTACCTCCTGTAAGAGCCAGAGGACAAAATTCTGTAGAGTATTTCCATGGTCTGAGTTTTCCCTCATTCAGGATTCAGGACTGTATAAAGAAAAAACCTGATATGTTGATATATAAAATTAGCTCTAGACACCTTAGCAGCACTCATGACTTACTGTCTTTCCTGAGAGCAGATCCTAAGGCCAGAGCAGCAGCTCTGATTTGTCCAATTTGACTAAACTTTGTGAATTACCTAGAAGATGCAAAATGCTTAATGTGATCATCTGGAAGGGACATTACTGCAGGCATGGACATTGGAGCCTGCAATTAATGGCATCATTGGTGAACAATCGCTTTTCCCCATTCAACTCTGAGTCTCAGATAAAATTAAAACAAGGCTAGGTTATGGTACTAAAAAACCCAGGGGCCAAATGACAGTACATGGCTAATTTCATCCCACCAGGACAATTTTTTATGGAAAGACTGTGGCTGCAGTCATAATGCCCTTTTGGGAACAGTTCTTATTATAAAATCCTGTTGAACTGACCCTGGCACAGTTTTAAATATGCTGTAACAATACTAAACAGCTAAACCATGACAGCAGGTGTGCTGGTAATTAAGAAATATATCATGTCATTTCTTAGAGCTGTGCCTTGGGTTTTTTTATTAGTTTAGTCTGTGAAAACATTGACTCCATTTTCAGTGTGTGGTTATATTATAGTTGGCTGTATGCAGCTTTTTGAGATTTTAGGTATACACACATATATATATGTAGTCAATTTTATCAAAATAACCTCTGTGTCATATGGGTTTTATTTTTTCCATTTGAGTTACTGCATTAGATCATCTAATCTGACCTCACATGTATCAGAAAGTTCCATTTTACCTGTATCGAACTCCATTAACTACCACTTAACCAAAGTAACTTTTTTCAAAAGGCATTTAGTCTTGATCTGAAGATGTGTAAAAATTGTACTTGTCTTCATATTTTGATTCAGTAGAAAAATTGTTCTCTGTTGAGAAATACTGCTTTGCTTTTCATTTAAACGTCTTGATTCAGTTTCAACACTGCACTTGCTCTTACACATCAATCCATCATATTAGAAGTTATTTTAGTAATGCATAGTTTCTTTTGATTTATTAATTATGCATGAAAGCTAAAATATTAATTTATTTAATAATCATATATATATACATATATGAATAGGTGCCTGTGTTTCTAAATATTCTTTAATAAATATAAATACAATATCTCTTATGGAGTGCATCAAGTGTTTTAATGTTGGTCTAAGCGCTGTTGTGTTGCAGAGACATTGTGCTTCCCTATATAGACATATATCCTACAGAATCATTTTAGCACATTTTCCTGACTAAAAGAAAGTCCTAACCTAGAGCCCAAAGAGTCATAGAATCACAAAATGGGTTGGAAGAGACTTTAAACATCATCTAGTTCCAACCCCCCTGCCATGGGCAGAGATGTCATTTGCTACACCAGATTATTTGGAGCCCCATCCATCCTAGCCTTGAGCATTGCTGGGATAGGGCATCCCCAACTTCTCCTGGCAACCTGCTCCTAACCTTACCACTAAGAATTTTGTCCTAATATCCAATCTAAATCTACTCTCTTTTAGTTTAAAGCCATTCCCCTATCACTATATGCCCTTGGAAAACATTTCTCTTGCTGGTTCTCTTTATCTACTGGAAGATGCTCTAAGGTGTCCCTGAACCCTTCTCTTCTCCAGGCTCAACAAACCCAACTCCCTGAGCCTGTCTTATAGGGGAGGTGCTCCAACCCTCTGATCATCTTTGTGGACTTTCACTCCAATAGATTTAAAAGCCAGGAAGGCTTATATTATTTTTTTTTTTCGTATTCATTGATATTTTTAAAGTGTATTTTGCAGAAATGACTTGTCAACCATAAAGAAAGTAACTGGATCATATGTAATAGGGTTGTCTTTTTCTTTTTCTCATTTATCCCCTAAGCCTTCTTCCTTACCTGTGTTCTTTATTGTCTGTGATTTCATGTTTGAGTCAATTTCATTAATAAAGATGTTGAATTCAATTCGTAGGACAGAGTCAGTGCCAGAAGTACTTACAAGGAAACCTTCATATAAAGCTGATGTACTACTGACAATTTGTCTCATTCATTTATGCCTGAGTGTGATTGTATAGTGTACTCTTTTACATAGTGTCACACTAGAGACATGCAAAATCTTCTGCCACTTCCCAGCTATATTTATTAGCCACTGTTATTGGAAAAAATTGTATCTCATCAAAGAATGAAAGCAATTTTCTTTGACAATATCTCTCCTCTTTTTAAATTTAATTTAAATTAAACTCTTTCTTTCTAAATACTATTTATAAACATTATTAAAATCTATGTTGAGCAGTCATATATAAAATAAAAAGTTCTGTTGATTTTCTTATCATCTCTCTGTGGATTCATGAAAAAGCAGATATAGCCTGTGGTAAATCTGAAATCACCCCACTGGCATTTATCAACTGCTGTAATTTTAGTAGATTTACAATCTTTGGAATTGACAAGTACTTTTAGGTAATTAAAAATTACCAGTGAGTTAAATATTTCTTCAGACAACTCTTTGGGCTTCAAGTACAAGTTACCTGAACTTGAGATATTGAGAGTACACACCACTTTATTTTCCTGATGATGACTTAAAATTAAGAAAGTATATCATTATGTGGTAAGAATAGACCATCTTTCTTTTCCAGGTTTAGAAATATATATGCATGCATACAATGGATTTTTAAAAAACCCTCTCTTAATGGCTAGACTTGCATTTTTTTTCTCCAGAGCGTTATTTCCCATAATAGACTCATTCCATTTAATTTCTAAAGTATAGTATTAGATTTTGTTTTTGATTTGTGCTTTTGCTGATCAGAAGAATGTCTACTGAAAATCATCATCTATCATTATCAATGATAGTAGAAGAAAACAATTATTTAATGAATGCCTCTCAAACTCCTCCAGCTTTATTTCTTTTCACACAGTGAGTTTCTGATTCAGAATTGCAAACTACCTGCAAAATTATTTTTTTTTTTCAGTTTTAGCAGTTAACTTTGTAGTATAAACAGAAGACAAGTAGTAAATAAAAAGAGCAGGGGTGGAGGAACAGCCAAGCCAGTCTGTCTCTGGAGGGGCATAAAGGGCTGGAGGAGCAGGCTCAGTGCCCCCTTGCCTTTGGGAGCTAAACCTCTGCCTCTTGGTCACTGGGTCTGATGGGACCCTGCCACTTTGATGTGTTTCTGAGTCTTTAAGGAGCTTGCCTGGAATAGAAAAAGAGCAGTTTTCTTTCTCAGACAGTGAAACTCTTCTAGAAACTTACTCCATGTAAATACATCCACTTGATAGTAAAACATCTTGGCTCTTTCATGTACATCTTGCATATACAAACCAAATGTGAGGGCGTAAACCTCTCTGTGTTCCTTAGTGGTTAGATTAGTTCCTACAGCAAGACTGAAATAATTTCATCTGAGATTTTGTATCTCTTCTGCAAGTCCATTTTATTTTGTCTATTATGAACTGTAATTTTAACTTTAGTTTATATGGTTCCTCAACCAAATGATTGGATTTTACAGTACACCAGGAATCTGACAACTGGAATGCAAGCTGAAATTTCAGCAAAATTCGGTGATTTAAAAAGGGAATATTGCCTCTATTCTAATTTTTCACCTGAAATGATTCCTTACTCAAAAAATATTTTCAAGCATGGAAGAAAAAAACAACTTTAAAATGAAATTACTTTTCTGAGACAAAATAGAATACTGCATGCCTCATTTCTGAGTAGTGTGATAGGAAAATGGAAAGATGAGATTTATTTTCTTCACCTTTAATGAGACGAGTAATAGTAGGACAAATGGCGAAATATGAATAATATTTTCCCAGACCCCACTTCCTTCTGATGAATTATGCTCTGTGTTCCTTTAGCAGGCATTGAGTAACTTTTATGTGGAAAATTCAAAGAGCTGACAGTAAGGCCTAAATTACAGCTCAACAAATCATTGTGTTTTAAAGCTTAAACTAGCATTTAAGCACCATTTATTCTGGTGCTAAAGAATTGAGTTAATAAATTAAAAATCAAAATGTGACATTTAAAAAAACATAAATGAAAACATTGAAAATATTTTTTCTTGTATATTCACTCTCATCAACATCATTAATATCATCTCCTAGGGAAAAATAGAACTAAAAGTATGGAAAAAATGGGTCAGTGAATTTAAAATGACCTCTTGGTTTATAGGCTAACAGGTAAAAATATGTTAATGAAACTACCACATCTATGTTATGCAATAGCTAAAAATTTAATTTTTGAGTATTTTTACAGAAATATTTCCATTCTTCAAAAGATCTCAATTGCCTTTCCATATTGAATTGGCTATCATTAACACTTATATCTTCTTAACCCAACCTCAGTATAATTTCTAAATTGTATCTATTTTTTCTTCCTTCCACAGATAATGTGGATTCCAAAACTGATTTTCCCCTGATCCTGTGAATAGTTAGCAATACAATATGGAATTACATCAGCAGAGGAAAATGAATGATAGTATTTCCATCTGGACACAAACCTTCTGTATTTCAGCATTTTCCTGCATTAAGACATGTAATGTTCTGAGCTTGGGTGTTTACTATGTGTGAGTCAAGAGCCTCAGACTTTGCTGGTGGGCCTGGGACCTACTTTTGTGTAAAACTTGCAGAAATTACCATCTGTGTTTTCAGACACAAAGCTGCACTCTGGAAAATTTCTGACCAGTTCTAACAGCTGAATGGGCTTCAGCTGCTTCTCACACAATCCAGTGGTTCTAGCTTTCATTTGAAGTGTCCAAGACGTAAGCTTAACAAAATAGAATGTTCCTTTCCTTGACAGCTGCTGTGCTTTGACAGTGAGGCCCAGAGAATAGGAATAAAGAAGTTTATGTTCATCATAAAGATGAACACTGACAATCTGTTTTATTCACCTTTTTTTTTTTTTTAAACCCCCAGATCTCAAGAGAAGAAATTCACAAATGGTAAAAAAAGACACAATTCCCATTAGATCAATGGTTCAGTGAGTTTCATGGTGTTCATGTCACTGCTATGGTACAGACCACAGACAACAAGGGCAGAAATTCAGCTTTCCCTGTAGTCTATCTAAATCTGCTTGAATACTAGAACTGTGTACAGAAAATATTATTTATTAAATAGAAATAAGTATCCTTTTGATATTTTTCCCCATAATAAGCATTAGAAAATTTAAGGAATAAAAGAGAGAATTCTTCAAGCAAGCTACAATAAACACATTGGGAATGGGAAACCAGAAATAAATAATGTAAGGCTCTCAGTGATGTTGATGCACCTTGTACTACCTATAGCCACATATAAAGATGCCTATTTACTCCTTGAATATGGAAAATAAGCAGACAACACTCAGGCAATAGGCAGTCACTTATACTGAGATAATCTTTTAGGCAAACCCTCCCTCCTGCATGCTGACACCTCATAAGGCCTGTAGGTAATGCTTTCCTAAATACACCTGATTTTTTTCATGTGTGTAGTAAATAACAGATTGTGTACTTTTCAAGATACTTCTAAACAAAACTGTAGCTATAATCTCAATCCTTACCTATCCTAAGTGATTTCCTCACACAATATCTTCAGTAACCATCAGAAGAGGATATATTTTTCAGCTACAGATCATCCCACCCTTCCTCCCTTCCTCCTCCCCACTCAGTTTGGTGGATCCACAGTAAAAACATTTCCTTCAAAGATTGCACTCCTACTTTTCCTTTCCTACAAACTGTAAACTTTTACTTATCTTATAGCAATAATATTGATAAATATGAAAACCCCGTATGTAAAATAAGTATATTTTTTATACTCTGTTCCTGACTTTTTAAATTTTGCATGCCAGCTATCAGTTTCAGATGCATTAGTGCTGTCCACTAGCAGACACCTGAAATCCCAGTCAGAACTGAATTCCTGAACAGATGATGTTGACTATTAAGCATATATATTTGACCAGATGATTTTAAGTAAGTATAGTCTTGATTTTTTTTTTGTTGGGTTATTTTTTTGTTTTGTTGGTTTTTTTTTTTTGTTTTTTTGGTTTTGGTGTTTTTGTTTTGTTTTGTTTTTATTTTAAATAAATTAATCACTGGATTAAATTATTTTCAGTTTAATTTTTTTTTCAAAGTCAAAGAGCTCTAAAATAATTAAGTAATGGGCTTCAAAGGATCACTGCTCAATTTTCATTCAGAACAAAGACCCTAAAAATAAGTAATTCATTTTTTAGGCCAAGACAAAAATTCTTTCCATTGCTTTTTGGTAGCGTTCAGTAACTAGAAAAGGAAAGTTCACAGACTAGCCTTAAAATCCTATCTCCAAATAAGAATCATCAAGAAAAATACACTGAGGAAAATATCTGCTCTCTTGTCCTTCCTCTCCTGTGTGACTGATTACAGTTTTAATCTTGCTGCCTGGCTGCCACATAGGTCTCAAGTAAGTCTTGTGGGGCTGTTGCTGCAATCCAGATTCCTATTTGTGCTGTTGCTATGCTTATCTAATATAAGGACCAACTTTTTTACACTCCTCCTGCTGTTTCTATTTACCCTATGATAGGTTAAATGCATCTGAACTCAGATGGACCAGACCTACACTGACTTGAAAATTGTGTAAAGCTGCAGGAGATATCTATATGTTGCAATTTGTAGTATTGCACTCACTTGCAAGGACTTCTTTGGTTAATAGCATGGGATGTCACCTGCAAAATCTGACCAAGAAAAACAATTTTCTGGTAGGCTATGAATGATGCCCAGTTCAGACTATGAACAGTGATTTTCTAAATTGGGCTATGTTCCCAAGGGTAATCTAAATTTCCTTTTCTATTTCTCTTTTTTGGTTGGTTTTGTTGTTTGCTTTGTTATGTTGGCTCCAAAGTTAAATGCTGCATCTACATACTCATTTCTACAAAATGCTGAGGCAGGCTTTGGTATAACTTCCCTTCAGGGATCAATTCACCCGGGGAATCTACTTTCTGGAAAAGGGAAAACTCACCCATTTCAGAGTGCAGGGAAATTACACACAAGGAATAAATTAGAAGAGCATGGATCAATAATGACACAGGAATTTTGCCTGTCTAATTATAGATATGTGCTAAAGTAATTGAGCTTCACTTCACAATTCTTATGTTTATTTGGATCAATTTTATTTCATAGCTTTCATTCCTTGTCTTTTTGGTACAGAATTTAACTTTTTTGTGTTTTCTTCTCATAATTGGATAGAATTTATGACATTTCTTCAAAAGCACCACTGGAATGGTAAGTAATGTATAAGTGTACACAGAAGAGGCTCAGTCAGCCAGGCTACACAACTATGTGACTACAATCTGTTGGGGTTTTTTTGGTTTGGTTTTTTTTTTTTTTTTTTTTTGTTTTTTTTTTTTTTTTTTTTTTTTTGTACTGGAAACTATTTTTCAAATTGCTTCATTAGGAGAAGAGAGTCTTTGGCATAAACAATTCTAACTTTTAGCTAAGTCTCTATAAAACTAGGTTTATTGACAAAGTAATATCCATCTGAAACTTTTGAGCTGCTAAAAATGATGTATCAGTCAGATCCCCATGTCTAGTTGTTTTTCATTATGTGCTCTCACAAATGCTGTTGATTTTGTTGAGAGAAGTTTAAGTTCCTCTAGGCCTTGCAATATATTCTATTACCTCTTTCTAACTTTCATTATCTATTAAGAACCACTGTTGTAAAAAGGCAAGCATGTTGAAATTATTAGCAAATAGGAATCTCAAGGCATATGATGCCAATTTAATAATGGCTGTACAATATATTAGAGCTCATTTGGGAGCTGTCAGAAACAACTTTACCAGCCCTAAAATAATTCCTAGCAACCTCTACATTTTTCTTACAGAGATATTATTTTGTGACTCAACAAGCATTCAATGTATCAATTATTTTGTGTCTCAACAGGATTCAATATATTAAGATATATTGCCTTAATTAGGGAGCCTATTAAAAAGTAATGGCAGGATAATTTCATACAAGGATAATTTTACCTGGGGGACTGATCATTACTTGATTACATTATGCTGTTGTCTATTCCTTGTGCAACTTATTTACAGCTGATAGTGAAAACAAATAGCCAATGAATTATTATCTCCCATGAATGGAGGGCAGCATAGGGACAATGTCGCCCAGCATTATTAACAGCTGTGGTGGACAGACAGACACATACTTGACTTTCCCAGTACTCACAACATTTCTTCTTCCCATATACTGACTACCTTCTCTCCATCCTTTCATCTGCCATACTGGATGAGTGATTAACAAACATGCAGCCATTCAAAACTTCACCTATGATGAAATTTACACATAAACAGGACAGTCACAATTCCAGTGGCAGCCAGCACACTTTTGTTGCAGTGTTTGAAGGAAGTGAAGAAACTAGGAATGTGGGACAGAGTAGCAGCCACATCTGGATGCAGTTAGTCTGCAGCAGCCACTGGGAACTGTAAGGAAGAAGAACATCTCTTTTTGGAATATTCATGCTAATGAAAATAGCATTGTCCTGCTTTGCTATTTGAACACATTGTCTCCATTTTCTTGGGATCTGATCTTCAAATTAAGAATTTTGTCAATATTTCTAGAGATGATAAATCATACTGAGCTGCTTCCAGAAGTAATCAGAGAGCTACTTCACAGCAACCCTTCAAAAGCTGATTTTAATACATAACCTAATGACAGGTAAGAGGTAAAGTGGAATTTTACATGGCGGATGGTCATCTTTCTAAATTTCTTCAATTGGGTTTATTCATTCAGATATTTGAGAAAATGAAACTGTATGAAGAGTTTAAAACTTTGCTAATTAAACTATTGAGCTGATACAATCATATAGTTACACATTTAATAGTTCAAAAGTGGTTTGGTTTTTTTTTAAACCTTGGCAATGAAGACTGCTCTAAGATGTAAAGGGTAGGTTGTGCCTGTTTCATTTTATGGATTGCACTGGCTAAGGCTTGATCTACTTACTGAACTCAATATTGTAAAAAACTTTCACTACATGTTTGATAACATGGAGTGTCATTTCACTAGCTTGTGTTGATTGCTGTCTAGATTTCAGAAAATCCCTTCAGCATAGATTTGGTTTCCTCATGGGAGGTGCATAAAAAACCAGAAGATCCTATTGAATGTAGTTAAGTGTGAACTCTAATGATTGCTTCAGAACTGCTGCCTGTTAATAACAATGGACTCTGCTGCCTTAGTTTTCTTTTTACTTTTGAAATTCACTGTGAAACTGCAGTACAAAACTCCTCCATATCCCAGGAGCTGCAATGGGAGAGGCATCAACTGTCTAAATATGTCTTTTGTTTTCTATTTCCCTCCTGCTGCCCTTGTATGTGCAGAGATGTTCTAGGGTTGGTTTGGCTATTCCTTGTGAAAATAAACTTGGGGGTGTTAAAAAACTGTTACATGGCATGGAGTGAAATAGCTACTTCCAGAACATAAATTGTCTGGCTCTTTAGGCAAACATCATGGATTGAGATTAATTGCCCTCTCTAGAGTTTTATTTCTTTTCATGGGATGGGATGGGAAATCACAATGACTAAATTAAACTTAAATATATAATCTTTGATATTGGCTTTGATCCAACATATTTTTATAGTACATTTTAACTTCTAAACACCCACTCCAGACTTTTTCTTCTTACTATATGCACATTGTATCTTTTTTTCATCCTCACTGGAATGCTCACATCTCTTGGGATAATCTTTTATTGGTGTTTCTGTATGCTCAAAGTGAAAACCCAACACTGTTGCACACTCTGATTAGGACTTTGATTTGATGGCTTTGGAAACAAGAAAAAGCTGAAAATGTATGTATTTTAATATTATGGCCTCATTTTATTTTTGTGCCTTGAAATAAATCCAGGACATTGGACATTCTGTCTTGTAGAAAAACTATAAGCTATTTCAAATTACCCTTTTGTGAAAAACTTATCACTGAAGAACTATCTGACTAAGAAGCACTGTCAAGAAATCTGTGGAAAGGAAAATTTCATGATATTATAATTTGTGTGAAAGAGTAATACCTTTTTTGCAGATGGTGTGCAAAATTTTTCTCTGACAGATGGTATGCACATTCAGTCTATAATTACATGGTCACTTAGATGCAACACAAGTTTCTGATCCCACCTGTTCCCTCTTTTTTCCTTTTGCCCGTCAGTGCAATTTCCTTTGTACTAGGTTTTGTGCTGGCTAAGGAAGGAACTGTATCTAGATGAAAATTAACTCTAAAAAATGCATTTTATTTTCAGATAGATCAATACATCAGCTTATTGTTCAGAGGCCTAAGCTGGCTAAAAGAGGACAGCACAGTAAGTGTTGACAGTAAGGCCAGAGGTACATTTCCAAGCTGTTTTCCAGCTGTTTGTCCCTGGGCCTGTACTATGCCTGGAGTTATTTCTCCCAGATTTAGGACTTGATTGTGTCTCTTGCTGAACTTTATAAAATTCCTGACTGCCCAATTCTCCAACTTGTCTGGGTCCCTCTGAATGACAGCACACCCATCTGGTACAGCAATCTCTCTTTCAAATTTTGTATCATCTGCAAACTGCCTGAGGGTCTACACTGTCCCACCATCCACATAGTTAATGAACAGGTTATAATATTGGCCTCTGTAGCAACCTCTAGGATACCCCAACTACTGCCTTGTCTGCATCTGGACTTAGTGTTACTGATCACTTTTGTTTGGGACCAGCTGCTCAGGTCCAATCCACCCCACTGTCCACTCATCTAACCCATATCAGCATCTTCAAGAGAAGTTCAAACCTTCCATCTATGTGTGGTATAACTGGACACCCTGCAATTCCCTTCAGCCTACAAAGAGGTAATTAATATTATTAATACATTTAACTTCATAAAAAATTTTAAAAATTATTATTTTTTTTTAATTTACCTCCAAGTGAGACCATGTCTAGCTGGTAATATAGATTCAAGAAGCAGCAGTTTTTAATGGTCCTTTTTACTTTTCTTTCACTGTAGTGCACATGGCACCTGATTCATTTCCTGTTGGTGACATTGAAGAGATTTGTGCTGACTGAGAGGGAGAAAGGCTGCTCTTTGGTGCTGCACAGCCTGCAAATATTCAACTACAGCCACAGGCTCCACTGTTTCTGGAGACCAAGTACAATATTAAAGCAAAGAAATACAAACAATCCTTGTCTTGTATTATCCCTTGCCAATCTATCTTAGGGCAGAAAAAGTTTTCTAGAAGAATGTATCAAACAAAATAATTTGTGAACTCTTTTTTTTCTTTTCTTTTTACCCTTTAGAGAATGCAGACTGCATTACAAACAGCAAGAGATTTTATGAGCTTCAGCTCTGCTCATGGTAGAAGAATACAAAATGTTGACAGTTAGAAAGTGGCTCTTTTTATCAAAGCTTTTCCTGCTTACTGGATTCATAAATGACTGAATCCAGATGGATTTTTATCTTAGCTTTCACCCTGATTCTATTTCACTTGGATATCACAAAAGTAACAGTGAGCTAAAGAGACTTACATGGTTACCAGAGGAGAAAGTTGTATTTTACTGTATTGACTAAAAATATATAATATTGTCTGAACTGTATACATCAGCAAGTCCTATCCCTATGTTTCAGAAATAACATAGCTGCCAGTAATAGTAACAAGACTTGTCCTTGGCTGCAATGTGATTTTTTTCCTTTCTCCAAATAACTTTCCTCAAAGTAATGTAGACAACTTATTTTCTAATTATCATTAAATAAAGTTTTGTATATAATATTATAGAATAGCACCAGTCTGTGTTTAATATTAGAGAAGATGTAATTATCACTGTCCTGAATTTTCAGTCTAAAGTTCTGGGGAAAATGTTGATCTGGAGAATCTTCTCCAGCAGAACTCGCCTTAGCAAGAGATCTCACCAACTAACCAACAATAATCACTTTTAGAAGTGAAAACATTTGGACAGTTCATCAGGGCAGGCTAAACAAAAATGTACTAAGAGCAAACCTTTTAACCTGGATAAGATACAGACAAATTTTGTTTCACAGGAATCTCTGAATCAGTATTTGCAGAAGAATAATGAGCCATTATTTTCCTGTAGTTGTTGGCATTAATAAAATTTTCTCTAGAAGGAGGAGATAGACAAGTGACAGTAAATGTTGTTCACAGATATTTATTATGTGTTAATTGAGCTATGTGTGGGCTAAGTTATTTGTGCTTGCATAACCATAAAGTGATCATTAGGAACATAATCCCATTATCTCCACTACATATTATGTTTTGTTTCATTTAAATCTGGTTTGCATGTTTACAACTCTAGTGTAAGCACTTTAATTTCAATTCCATTATCCTTATTTTAAAATGAAAGATGTGTGGTGACTTTCACTTGAAATATTATGGTCTCAGCTCTGTCTTTTTTCAAAAGTCACAGATCCTAGGAAAAAAACACAGAATACTTTAGGGTGGAAAAGACCCCTGTAGTCATCAAGTTCTACCTTTGACTGATCACCGCCCTGACAATTAAACTATAGCATTAAGTGTCACATCCAGCTGTTTCTTGAGTACATTGAGGAACCATGGCTTCACCACCTCTCTGAGCAGTCCATTCCAATTTTTTTTTGCAGGAGCACAAGCACATTTTGGCATTTAACAGGGAATGTCACATTTGGATTAAACTGTACAATTTTCAGTTTGGCACCATCAGAACCAGGTATGCCAAAAACTGTACCCCAAGTCAGATGACCAGAGGCACTTGGCATTCCAACTTCCTGATAAGTACCCACAGGCTCCAAAAACAACAGTTTAAATCAGGAAAGATAAATTCTCTAGAAACAAATGAAATTAAACTATTTTCAAAGTGAGTTTTCATTTGTAAAAATATCTTAATTAATTCTTGTATGCTTTTAGATTTCACTATCCTTGTGCAGATTATACTGGTGTTTACAAATGCCATTCAGATGAATAACTATTAGCACAAAAAGAGTAGTCATGGGTTGTTGGTGTTACTTAATATGGATTAAAATAGAAATTAAATTGGTTATTTGTTAATTCACATTTTCTCGCCTTGTGCACATCAAACCAAATGGCACCTGTTTCTCACACAGTTTTTCTACTTGTGAAAAATCTAAGGAGGAAAAAACCTATAGTCTTTTCTAAAAAAGGCCACCTCAAACTGTCTAGCACTTCTACTAAGCACAGCTGACACTTCTATAGTTTGATAAACCTTTAATCATATTTATGCAGTATTTTTATGTCATCAGTGATACTCCCATTATGTCATCTCAGCAATGAATTATTTACCCATTTTAAAATTACACAAAAAATAACCCAAAAACTTGGTAAGTGAAAAATTAAAATACTGCAAAATCTTTAGATCTGAGGCAATGAAATATATAGTACTAACTGTTCTGGCATTAAAAATTGCACAAGGACATGAAACATCTGAGATCAGTATGCAGAGATCTTTTATACATCCCTGGTCATTTTATAAATTACCTTTCTTTTGTGTGCAATCATAGGCCTTTCACTCACCACTCATTTCTCCTTCTGAAAATGACTTGAAACTTAAAAGAACATTCATTCCCCTAAACTCATCAGAGATATTTACAGTGCTGGAGGTGCTTTTCACTCCAAGAAATCTCCCTGTACTAGAATTCCTGGTAAGATAGCCAGGCTTTCCAGCTCCTCTGTTTCCTAGTGAGGATGGATTTTTGGTGTGTGGGTATGGACATTGATTTACATGGATACTGATTCATATGGTATTTATTTTTATAGACATCCTACAATCACACTCATGGCAGCCTTCAGTCGTGACAGTATGCGCTCCCAGGAACAAATCTAAAAATTGTCAAAAGTAATTTTTCTTCCTATCAAGTGAAAATAATAAGTAATTGTACAAAATTGCTTGCAATTCATATTAATTATAAATTACTACTTTTGTTTCTTCAGGAATTCAGTAACTTATATAAAAGCTGGATATCCCACCATAAAATGAAAAATGCACTGAAAGAACTTTAAAAACCCTTGATATTCTGCTGTTGTGCTTAGGGAAGGCCAACTGGAAGAAAGGTGAAGTTGTCAGCACAGTAACTACTGAACTAAACTAGTGAACTACTGGAATAAAGCATGTCTATGGAATCCACTGGGCAGTCTCACCTAGAGCTCAGAAAATATTAATATGAAATAATTTTCTATAGAAAGCTTCGTAATACAAACATTTTCTTTGGAAGACTTACATCTAAGAGACTTTCAATCTTTTTCCCAACAACAAATTCACTGGGCTGTACTGGAAATAGATATGAGAAATATTTATGTCTGTGTACAAAAATTTCCCCACCCCCATCTTGTGAACCAAAATAAACTCTCCAGCAAAAACAAACAAACAAACAGAAAAAAAAAAAGACACCTTCTATGGGTGCCAAGTTGCATCACTTGTTCTCTGGATATAGGGAATTATTTAAACAACCACACAGGTCTTCCAGGATTTTTTCATCTTCTCCATTGGCTAATGTACCTTGGGGACTGATTTCTTCCCAGGACAGAGTCTGTTGAAGCTATGTGATGAATTTTGGCAATGCAGTGTTGTTCCTGTGATGCTCTCCATACAAGCACATTCCAGCCACAAGGATTTTTATATAAAGATTGCTGTTGGCACTGTTGCTCAAAGTAGGGAAGAGGGGAGACTGCCACTCTCCATAAATTACACCATGAAAAAAAGGCTTTCAGCCCAGCTATAAACAGGCAATTAAGAGAGGTTATGCATTGCCATCCTCAGGCAACCAGTGGTACTAGGAGAATGAGTGTGTAATGAGTAACACACACTGAAAAGTGTTTTGGGTTTTATAAAATGCATTAACCATAAATTGTCTTCAGATTAAAAAGAAAAAGTGTAGAGAATTTAATGTTGAGCAAGTATGTGCATGGCACTTGTTATTATCAAGTGTTCTTATCAGGAGAAAAGTTATTTTACTGAGTAACAAGATATCATTGTTCTTATTTAGTGAAATATTCAGCAGAAGAAAATATATGGGATCTTGCCTTTCCCAGAAGGTAGGGATAAACTCTTTTACTTTAGAGTTCACAACACATTGAGAGTCTTCTCCTTTCCTTTACTCTTCACTGTTTACTCTCACACAGGCACTCTGCCACAAATATGTAAATCATAAACTCCCCCTTTCACACAGTCTTGCATTCATTGTTCTTGGAAAAATGTATACTATAATTCTTTTCTCTTTTCCCCCAAATTCTTTATTAAAAGGACTTTTCTGAGGGATGTTCACTGGAACAGGAGTTTGAAGCTCAATCTTCAATTTTTTATTTTGAGATATATGGTGCAGCATAGACAATCTTACTACTTTAATGTTCTTAGAGTGTACTTGCATGTCCCACCATCAAGAATAAATAAGACACTGACTATCCAGAGACTCCAGAGATCAAAATGAATCTAAAAATGGATGGGATGTAACTAGAGTGTTAAATGAATACAGAACCTACTAGCCCTGAGTATACTTCACAGGAAGATTGTTAAACCTTCATCTTTCCTTACTTTTATTACTAACATAAGAAGTTACTTCTGAAGCCAAAGACAGGAATAAGTGGCTGATCCTTTCCTTGTTCTTATAATCATAGACTCATAGAATCACTAAATGGCTTGTGTTGGAGGAAACCTTAAAGATCACTGAGTTCCAATCCTGCTGTGGACAGAGATGTCATTCCCTAGGTCAGGTTACTCTGGGCCCCATCTAACATGGGGCTGCCAGAGCATCCACAGCTTCCCTAGGCAGCGTGTTCCAGTGCTTCATCACCCTCTGAGTCAAAATTTCCTTTCTAAGCATCTAATCTAAACGTATCTTCTTTCAATTTAAAACCATTTGCCCTTTTTCTAGTCACTATCTGCCCACATGAAAAGTACCTTTCACTTCTTAAAAAGAGAGGGAGAGAGAGATGAAGTGATTTGCATAGTTCTGTGCTTTAATTACAGAGCAACCTTTGCCTGATGACGCTACTATCCTAATTAAGTACCATTATGCTACCCTTGGGACCTTTCTGATTAAGCCCCAATTATGTGGAGTATTTATGACGATGGTAAAAACCATCCCATTTTCTAACTGTTGCAGCACATGGTAATGATGTAAACATCTCTCCTGGGACCAAAGGATGCAAACAGTTAGACGGTGCTTTTAGAGACTCAGCAATAATTTCCAAAGCTGAAGATTTCTGAAACGTCAAGAAACATTTTAAATTGCATTTAGGGTAATCTAAGGCTTTTTAAAAATACTGGAAGAGTGTATATGCAGTCAAAAATGGATTTTTAAAACCTAAACCCCATTTTTTCATTCATCTTTCTCAGACTTCAGTGGCAGATATCAGTGTTCTTCAAACACCTGTCTTCGACACTGGAGTTTAGTCCTGCACAAAATATTTCTCTTATCAGCATATTTGTCAGATTTTTGCCTAGTCTTTTGGCTCTGTCTTATATGACTGATCTGTTGCCTCAGAGTTCTTGCTCTGAGCAACATATATAACAATTTTAGAGAAAGGCACATGAAGGCATGAATGTTGCATAATGCTGACTGGATCAGGGGAGAGCTGTCTCCATTCTGATTAAAGAAGATGCATTTAACTAACAGACACATACTGATTCTTGAAAATTTAATTTGAGTACAAGCAGCCACTAGTTTGAAACAATAAAAAGACCTTTGAAAGTGTCCTTCTTCAGAAAGTAGAACAATGTGACAGTAACAGAAATTTTGGACAGATGTGAGTTCTCCTCTTTTGTGTCTTTGTCTATTTAAAAGGTCCAAGGTAGAACACTTGCCATGGTGATCTTCTCTACTCCCTTGGACTTTGACAAATGCAAGAATAAGCTTGTCAAGATAATATTAAGACCCATTGCTCATGGATATAAACATGCAATAAATTTTAAAGCTGAAGATAAATTAGAGTGTAATATTGTCAAAGGAGCAGCTAGATAATTTCCCCTTTGTTCAGTTCCCAAATGTGAAATTGAGTTGTTTTCTAAAGCAAAGGAGTAATATAAATTAAAATATGATGAAGGCCAGAAAGGCTAAAAGACCATAATTGGAAAAGAACCATTTGCATGGAAAAAAGTAAGTGGGATCAATCCTTAATCTTTAAAATAGTGAAGGCAGGCATTAACATATTCTGAAAATCTAACCAAACTGTAAAATAAGTTCTTTAAACTGTTGTGAAAGAGCTTGCTTTATACTTTATTAATTAAGTTGTTCAGTAGCCCAACATTTATAAAGAAACCAAAAAGCAATCCACATACTTGCCAAAATTATTCCTTTGACCATGAAGGATTTTTTTTTTCTCCAAATCACACCTGTTCATAATAAATAAATGTGTTTCATTGTCAGAATATGAGTTGTTCAACAAGCTGTGTGGACCTGTGAGATGAATGCCTTACTCTACTGTTTATGGTACCCTTCTTTGCTTTACACAGATATGTGTATCTTAAGTGATACATGTGTGTATATTAAAATTTTGTTGAAAATGTCACCTCCTGATTTCCTCTATGTGCTGGAAGACCGGTGTAGTACTATGATAATGCAGAAGAGGACAAAGTTAAAGCAAATATTTTTTAAAAATATAAACCAATACCTTAGGAGGTAATGGTTTTATTTCTGACTTGTATCAGCAGCCTCTCTGTTTCAGTCACACATAGCAATTTCATTATGCAGGCCTTCAAAATAGCACTAATGCCTCCAAGCATGGGGGCAAAAATGTCAAATAAGGATACAAGTTGGAAAGAAGTTATTTAGTCATTGAGAAATGCATCTTCAAGTCAAACGAATAATTAATAGCTATTTTTTTGGCTGAAACAAAAATGGCAAACTATGAAAAAATTTTTTCATGAGGTGTAAAGAAGCTTCAAACTCAGCACCATGAGGAAAGTCTTTAGCAGGGTGAAAACCTAGCTCAGACTTCCAAGGACTTGGCAGAGGAACCAGAAAATTGTGAACTGGGGCTCAGGTCCAAAGTAGGGTGGGCAGTGGGACTGCATCCTGAGAGAAGCACAGGCATAGTCCCCAGGGCCCACAGGGAGACTGAACATGGTCAGACACACAGCTTGCTTTGAAGCTATTACATGGGGTTACTAACCACTGAAATATATCTTATGTGTCTTACCAGTATGTCAAGTATAAAACATTCCTTTTTTCCACTGTCTTTTCAGTCCTTTTTCAGCTCTGCACAAAGAGATCTGGGGATGCTGGCTGGCTTCAGGCTCAATGCAAGCCAGCACTGGCAGCCCCCCTCCCATCCCTTCTCCTCTTATTCTAGGAACAGCTTGCAAATTAGACTGAGAACTATACTGGCAGGTATGTGCATTTTTTTCTGTGTCTACCTTTTCTGGGTCCCTAGATACAATCAGAAAAACTAAAGCAAGTGTTTGAAAAAGCTGAGAAATGCCAGTCTGCCCTACAAGTTGATTTGTTGCATCTTTTCCACCACAGTATGTGAAAATGTGTCTTTTTTAAAAAAGAAAAGTCATTATTTTTATCATCAATTTGGTACTGGCATCTGCCACCCCAACAGCTGTCACTCTTATGTAATTGGCCATCTTGGAACAGGAGAGGAAGTTCTATTAAAGAAAACTTGCACAACGATATTATGAAGTGAGTCCAATATTCCATTTAATTAGTCCAAAGTGATGGTTTTAAAAACATTTTGCATCTGTCTATTAGTGGCAAGAAAATTAGTTTCTTAAGCAATCAGTTTCAGGATGAGTAATTCTGGCATAAAAACTGAAGTTCTACTGATGACTCAAAGAAATAATTCTCTTTGAAAACAATTTTGTTCATTATGAAAATAAGTTTATTTGGATTTTTCCTGCTTTGTATCAATGGGTATAATCGGGAAAATAAGATATTAATTGGATGAGTAATTAAATATTGTATGATTTGTTGCTTAGTCCAATTAAGTCTAAAAGTTGAAGCTGCTTGGCATGTCGGCCAAGAGAAATGCAGATCTTACTAGCAAGTGTGCTAAGTAAGTGTGTTTTTAAAAGCTGGAGTTAGTGATTTTAATTTCCTGCCTCCTTGCTCTTTGTGCCTGTGAGCTACTTTCCTAATATATGTTGTGTAGGACAATGGCACAGTGTTAAACTCTGTGTGGCAGTGGATTCAGGCAGTTAGGACAGAAGCAGTGAAACAAAATCAGGCTGTTTGAATGGACACATGATGAATATGAATTTAGGTGAAAGGACCAGGTTTAAATGTGTCCTATTAAGCAGAGGCAGTATCTCAGGTTAGCACAGGCTTGTGCTGTAACTAAGAGATAATTAATCACATCATTTAGGGCCTTTACTTTTGCATATACAAATCTACACCTGGTAATAATTGCATACAAGGACCTTTACACTTGCACATAAGTACTTTTATTTGATGATAGCATGATAGCTCAGAGTAAACATTTATTCAGATAAGTACACCCCAAAATCAAACAACTGGAAGTTTTGTCACTTGAAATTTTTATTGAACTGCAATGCAGACAAAAAAATGGTGCCTTATACTCAGGATCAGATTTAAGCCTCTTACAGAAAAAATGTTGGCATGTAGGAGCTCCAATATTTTAACCCAGCATGGCAAGCTTCAAGTAGCTGTGTAAGTGTGAAAAAATTCTTTTTCCAGCAGTAGCTTAGGGGAGGAAAATTACCCTCGGTATGAAGCCCTGCATATGACAGCCAAGCATAGTGAAGAACATTCAGGGACTGCACCAGCCACCAGAATCTGAAAGTCTATTCAACTGACTGTGAGATTGGTCCCTGACTTGCCTTGGGCTCAGGCCAACTAACATCCTCCCAGGCAAAACTGGGCATGATTCAACACTCATGAGGTCTCAGGCAACATTCTCAAAAGGAAATTTTGCCACCCCCACTTTGGAAACTCTGGCTTGCATAAACATAGCTTTTATTATGTCAGCTGCTCTTTGAGCCCAGGATATTCCTAGATATGTTTCATATATTAAGATAAAAGTAAGGAGTGAAAATTCAGAACATTTGAAAAGTGATTTGCAGAAATAAGGGAAACAAAAAGAAGAAATAACAGAAGATATTAAAGCTTCCCTGTCTGGGGTGATCTGTAGGTTTTTTCCAGGCTAGCTGATGCTGTATAGTCTGGTTGGTTGTTGTCAGAACTTAGGTTGAAACCTCTTATTCTTGATTCCATAATTTTCCCTTCTGATGCTTCATTAGGTTGTGTACCTCAAAACCATTCAAAAATTACATCTATCTAAGTGGTGCTTTCACCTAAAATATGTACTTTGTAACCCTGTTATTTCATCCACAAGGTTCAGCAGTCAGTTTCAAGGGTAGATTTATAGATTTGGCTTTGATATTTTCCAAAACATTTTGAATACTGCTTTTTTAGAACTAATTTCTCCACCAATGACAGGTCACAGAAGAGACCTAATTGCCGGAGAAGGCCTGGATTAAATGAAGGGCACTGACCAAAGGTAAAATTTTTGGTCTGAACTCACCTTTCCTCTTAGTTTTTCAACATTTGATGTTGGTTACATGCAAAAAAATTTTTTTCCCAGAGTTTTGCTTTTATATGATGATGTTGATTGTTTGACTGATTGATGTCTATTTTAGGAGAAAGATATTGCTTCAGACTGGTGAGACAGGAGCAGATTTTTATACATGCATACTGTATGTACTTTAGTACTACTAATAATGTTGCACCTTCACAAAGAATTAACCTATGTTTATTTACAACAATGTAAAAGAGTTCTATTTGTGTTGTTGGATTTTCACAGTGTATTTTGCAGGGGTTTAGGTAGGATTAGTACTGTTACTGTTACTATTGCTATTTTAGTCGTTCTTGTTATTGTTATTATAGGTTTGTTTTTTTTTTATTTCTAAATTAAGTACTCTTTGGAGGAAATGTGTGTGAGTTTTTTGTTCTTTATTGGTATTAACTGAAGTCCTGAATACCATTTCTTTGAAGTTTGAAGGAAAAAGCAGGCCACCTTTCTAACTATCTATAGTTTAGGTCAGAAGAGCTGTATTTAAAAATTTTTTAAAAAACACTTTTTTTTGGTGTTAACACAGGGATATGATCACTAAACATGAAGTAGAACTCAATTTGCATATTTATTAATATGCACTATGTTACATGATGTCTGAGTGACACTGTTTTGTAATCTTTTAAGGGCAGTATTTCCAGATTTGTTAGCACAAACTGTCTCCTACTGTAGCAGTGAAAATACACAAATCTATTTCTGTACAGAGGCATTTTCTTTCATAAACTACATAATCATATGAAGAATTACTTGGGGGAAAAAAGGAAAAGGAAGAAGATGTATTTCCACATGGAGTACAAAATTTATGTAAGTTATCTTGGTAACTTAAAAACAAAGAAAATAATTCAGATTTGAAGAGAAAAAGAGAAGTAGTAATGTAGCCCATGTTTACTGCCTACTGTGCTGACTGTGGAAGTTCATGTTACAGAGTCTGTTCTGCAGATCTTCAATCTTTAGACAAGCACAGAGTTCCACACCCAAGGTGCTGTAGCCTTCTGCACCACAAAAATATTACCCTTTCCAAAAATGCAGAAGAGAAAGTGAGTACAAATTATATTATTTTTCTTTTTCTGCTTTTAGATAAGATGCTTTTAAAAGATGATGAGTGTCTCAAATATTTATCAAGGGAAATATCAATGTAATTTTCCACTAAGCCAGAATAAACAGGTTTACAAACTTACATTATTTACCAGGCTGGAATTCTCTTCTGTCTCCAGGATGCTGTAACTGGCACACTTAGACTTCATTTCACTGGCAAATTCCTTTTTTAATATCAGGTAAATTTGGAGTCACCGCCCAAAATCCTGCCTGGGGGAAATTAATTAAAATTGTCTGAATCAGTTTGTGCAATTCCAATATTCAATAACAAAGGGGGAATTTAATGTTTTCTTTGGGGCTAAAATGATACTCTGTTTTGCTTTGCTTATAGTTTCCCTGACAGTCAAGAGAAGAACTTCAAATAACTTTATGAGGTACCATCCATATTCTGGAATGCTTTTTCATTTCACATAGCTCATGAAAACAGAAGCTTTTAAGTGACATTACGTTGAGGTTCAAGTCACAGAGTTTCCCCTTTCTTCCATTCTCTGTCTTGCTGTCTTTCTAAAAGTTAAGGCAACAAAATGTTGAAAAACTATTTCAATTGATTCAGCCATATTAACTTCTTCTTTAAAGGAACCTTGGACTGAGTGGAGAGCCTGCTTGTATGATTTCAATTTTTTATCTGTGAATAAATTGAAAGATAAATTATGTGATAACATGACCTAAGTAAACCATGTAGGTAGATGTGAATTCTACCTAAACAACCACAGACACAGAACAATGGGAAACTGTATGAGAAACACAAACCCTATGTCTATCCACTGTCTGGGTTATCTGTACCACATATGACTCATACCAGAATCAGATCACAGCATGATAGTTTCACGTTAAAGTTTTGTGAAAGATACTTAATCTGTGTGAAGGCAGAAGCTGTACAGCAGAAAGAAAGAGGCTAAATGTATTTAATTCATCTCATTAAGAAAACTATACTGCACTCCAACCCATGATATTAAATTCTTACCAAAGTTCAAAACACCTTACAAAAGTTAATAACATAGCTAATAATTATATTCAATGGTTTCCCCCAAAACACAATTATTCTCCTCTTTCAATGTCTCAGTATAACTAGGACTGTGTCACTGACCCAATGAAAATTTTCTCATCTGATGGCTTTAAAACTTTCTGAGAGAAAAAAAAAAAAAAAAAAGGCTTGAGCGAGAAGGTTTTGTAACAGAAAGAGTTTTGTAACAAGCCCTAATGTTTTAAAAGGTCGAGTTTTATCACACTGTGAATGAGAACACTCTTGCAGAGTATGTGTTCCCAAAAAACAACTGAAAACCAGTCTAGTCTGTGGAACACGGGTCTAGTGCATATTATAATCTGCATCTTTGCTCAGCTATGTTTTCCACTTGGTTTTCATGTATTGGTTAATAAAAATTATGCATCCATAAACTAAAGCTGATATTCAAAAGATTCAGCACTACAGTTCACAGTGTAAAGGAGGAATGCTTACACTCTGTGTCCTGGTTAATTCAGATCAGCCTATGCAACAGAAATACTGGCATGACTTGTACCTAATCTAAATACCCACTAATACAGTCCTCAATGATGTACACAGGTTTTTCAGGAGAAATAGAACAAATAATTCCTACTCAGTCATAAGAAAAAGACTCTGTCTTGTCTAAACTGAGTTTCACAGAACTCATTCAAATGCTTTATAAGTCCTCTAGCACTTTTGCTTTCTCTGGATGCACCTTCTCAGTTTCATTTAAGTTAGAGGTGGTAGTGAATCAAATTGGAACAAATTGGGAATGACAAACAAGTATTTTTTTTTCCAACAGTAACTGAAATAAAACTCAGTAAGAGTAACGAAGTCTCCAAGCACCAAATTAAAAATTTAGCTAGATCTCTGGAAAAAAGAAAATCTCACAGATCTACACTTAGGAATGGCTTGTGTTCTGACATTACTACTAACTATCCAATGTGTTTCTGGATCACACTAAAAAATAGAAAAATTCAGAATCAAAACTGAACTATTTTCTTTTGATGATGGTTAAAAGTAGACTTAAACATCTCTAGCAGTTTTCCAACCAGTAAAAATATTAAGAAATAATTTGATTAGATTTTAATAAATTCTGAGAAGTCTAGAAGAATTGCCTTGATACACATATCTACCGTCCCTCCAAAAATAAGAGATGAATGAGAAATAAAACAGAGGTCTATATACCATCAACATGAAAAGTCAGATTTTTTTTGCTCTGAGAATTTTCCATGTTTATGACACCATTATGTAGGCTGTCTGAATAAATTCAGCAAAACCATTATTTCTGCTGTTATTCAGCAAGGAGGTGCAGAGCTGCCTTTTATTTATCATCTGATTGTTTTAGAAAAATACTTCTAGAAATCTGTTGATGGTTACCATCTGAAGGTCAAGCACAACAAAAGTTTGGTACCATGAAGGACAGTAGGGCTGTCTGTGGTTGAGCTTTTTCAGTAAAATAGCTGTCTGCATTGTTTAACTGTGAGTACAGAACACAAAAAAAAAATCAGTCTAGTAATTTTTATTGTTTGAAAAACAGCTAGAAAAGAAATATAAATAAAAACAGAGCAACCAGCTTTTCACTAATTACATGATTTGAGAAATCTTCAAGTCCATTAATTCATTGTCTCTTCTGCCATATAACACCTGTGGAAGATAATTACAGAGAGGACCACAAAGGAAGACTTCCAAACAAAGGAATATTTTATTTTCATTGGTTTACTGAAGGAAGATCATGCCAGAACAAGCATTTGTCTGATGGATCTACAATGCTATAATGAACATGAGAAATGTGTGCTTTTAGTCCACATATTTTAGCTGTCAGCTTTGGGATGAAGAGAATCATGTTGATGCAATCCCAGTTTGCTCTATTGCCTAAGAAGGAAACCCAGGGTGCCTAGGTCAGTCTTGCAGCAAAACTACAAACTGTACACCAAGATCAAGATCCATTGATTAAACAAGCAATATACAAAATATGATTTTAAGAAGCACACGTGAAGATTCCACACTTAAAGTCTTAAAGTGTTCCTTTCCATTCTCTTACTGCAGTGCTCAAAGATACCATTCTACTAATTAGAGGTGCAAACCACCTAAAGATTATGGAGATTTATTCTGCTTGTTCACCTGAAAAAATAATATTTTAAACTTTAAAATTAGCAATTTTTCAGACTTCCATTTTTTCTGTATTGAATTTCCATTGATTTTTTTTTTTTTCAAAACTGAAAAGATTTGGGGGTTATGGTTCAACACTGAAAAGTCTATGTTTTTCTATCATATTTCATCATCTACTTTATCAAAATTCCATTGGTGTATTCCACCTTACTGTCAAAGTTAGGCATCATTAGGTTGCTCCTTATCTGAAATTTAGTCATAATCATTTAGCCTGGAAACAAGAAAAATTGGAAGATACTTTCAGTGACTGAAAAATTCAAAACTGGAAAACATGTAATAACAGACCTATATAAAATAGTTTGATACATCATGGTGAAATGTACATGCTACAAGCATTTGTACGTCCACCAAATAAAAACTATGACAATTTTGTATTTTATTCAAAGGATTTTGTGTTTAATATTCAAAATAGGTTGCTTTTTACAAAATAAACTACTTCACATTGCATGTTAATTAGGTTTCTCTAAAAATTAGCATTTTAGCATTTTAAATCTTTGAAATTATGCATGTTTTCTTGTCTCATATCTCAGAATTAAATTCTGTATAGCAAACTTTACTTTTATATGTTGTTGAAATGCCAAAAAAGGAGGGAAATTCTGAATGCTTTCTTTGCTATGTGTTGACAATAAAATATTAATTTTAATGCCATTATAATTATGATTGTCTGGCAAAGGTGTATTTCTCAGTGACAACAGGAATTTGTCAAGTGATTAGTACTTTGTGCTTCTGCCCTTGTTGCTCTTTTTTAAAAATGTTGTTCTCATTCCCAGGTGGTTATTACTTGTTAGGTGCATGAAATACTCCTTTATTCCATAAACTTTAAACACACAGTTTGAGACCTGAAGGAACCTGTGATTAATCAATTACTAATTGGATCATTCCATTACTGACAGTAAGTTATAAACTACATAAAAGGCACTCAGCTCCATTGTTTGTGAGACCCAGATTCCTCTAGGGAAACAGCACATTTTAGAATAAGACAACCATCACATACAGCAAAAATGCTGCTCCCTATTCAAATGCAAAATGCACTCAATTGCACCATAATACCTTACATAACAGTTCTGCTTGCTAGCAAGAAGAGGAAAAAAAAAGGAAATAAAAGATATAGAAACCTTTCTGATCAAGTTTATTCATTAAAACTCTAATTCTTCTTTTGGACTAACTTACACAGCTCCCACTGACTATATTGAAAGTGAAATATCCTAGTTAGAGGATTGCTGGGATTTAGCCCAGACATACATGACTCGATAATAATGAGAATGACATCCATAGAAATGCTTTGACAATATACAAAGATGAGATCAGATCTTGCGTCTTTAATTTTTGAATTTGAGGATGAATATTTTCACCAAGCTAGGTAGAAAGAAACATTTGGTTATGATACTTCATGTAACTATAACTGTGTATGTGGATTAAAGGTGAGCCAATTCTGAAACAGTACCAAAGACTGTAACAGAATAGTTTAGATAAGACTGTTCTTTCTTTCTGTAAAAAAAGTATTTATCTGTATTCACTTCAATATCTTAATATCTCTTTCTGCTGTGGAAGCAGGTTTGTGCACTGTGCATGTAGCCTCCCAATAACTCAGTTCAGTGTTCAATTACTTTAAGGTTTGATTTTTTTCCTAATTAGAGGTAAATGCCTTGACTTAAACCTTGGTGACATCTTACTGAATAGTTGCAGAAGAAGAGTGGATTTAATGTGTATTTGCAGTGGGCCACAGCTCAAATTATTTGATATGGTTAAAAGTGTAAAAGTACTAAATTAATGTGGAAGAATACAAGTAATAGTTTTAAAACACTTACTAACCAATATATACTCCAGTGGAAAAGTGTACAGCATAGAATGTTTCTTACTTTTTATTTCACTTGAA
Organism: Muscicapa striata striata; assembly: GCA_030060385.1. Taxonomy (NCBI): domain Eukaryota; kingdom Metazoa; phylum Chordata; class Aves; order Passeriformes; family Muscicapidae; genus Muscicapa; species Muscicapa striata. The sequence goes on along the minus strand of JAREIS010000014.1, from coordinate 1,051,215 downwards.
TTTTCATAAAAACATGCAAATATTACTTTTGATTTTACATAGATAATAATTTAAAATTAAATAACTGGGTGGAAAAATTCACTTAGTGTGCTTAGATGTTTCAGGTCACACCAGAGATGCATGCACACACACACACACACACAAACACATAGTGATACCAAATGTATAAGTAGAAGACAACTAGAAAGGACTGTACATTGTTTTTAAGGTCTCTGAATTCACTCCCTCATGAGCTCATCAGTCCAGGAAACAGCACACCCCTACTGACAATAAGGGAAAAAAAAACAATCAAAAGCTGACTAATTCACCAATCTTTGGGATTTCTATGTTATTACACATCCTTAGAAACATAGCTGAAAATTTAATTTGGAGCAGAGGGACATGGCAGGGTATTTCTGACTAAAATTTCTGCTTAAGCTACCAGCCTAGTCTCACTGTGCTGGGGTCACTGAGCTATTGCCATCCTACAGTATTGCTTTGCTGGAGGTTTTGAAGTATTGGCAAAAGGAGCAAACAGAGGCAGGCAGGAGATTGGTGCTGGCTCAATTAATTGAAACATCCAGAATTGATGAGTGCTGTCAAGAGCTCACTATGAGGATGGCTACCAGAGGAGCCTAACGAAGTAACTGGAAGAGATCAAGGTTATTACAGGAGCTGAGGGAAATGGCTGAAAGCAACAAAATGCAAAGGGACAGCACAGTGTAAGAAAGTAGAACAATACTTGTAAATCGAATTATGCATTCAGGAGTCAGTAAGATGCTGGTGGAATTGAAACACAGCACAGTAAATATCAGTTTCTACTTATCAATGAACAAGGTATCACATGAGAAGATAATATTAATTTAGTTAGTTCTGTGATATCATGATCCTTACCTTTCACATATACTTAATGACAGATATAACAGCTGTGTTGCTATTTTCTTTCTGGCTGAATTTCCAAAACAGAAAAACCAAAACCAAACCCAAACCCAAACAAAACCAAACAAAACAAACAAAACAAAAAAACCCCAACAACAATAAAAAAAACAACAACAAAAAAAACCAAAACCACCAAAAACCCAAAAAACCAACCAACCAACCAACCAAAAAAAAACCCCACCAAAAAACCACCCCACCAAAAAACATTATTATATTTTGGTTTTCTTTTTTCCAAAGATACCATTCTGAATGTATCTTTCAAGTGTTATAAGTAGTTGTCATCTCACTACAGAATGTGCTTGGCCGAATGAAAATGTAGTAATGGATATTTTACAAAAATAATTAAAAAGAAAATATAGGCAACATGTAGCAATATACCAGAAAGAGGGAAAAGGGCTAAAGCACACAGAATAAAAGGAAGAGTGAGAGAGAGAGAGAGAGAGAGTGAAGATATTTTACCAAGCAGTCTAATCCTTTGGATAACTACAGAAATAAAAACCTGTTAGCAGGTTCCATGGGAGTCTGAAGATTGATTATGTGTCCTGCTTCCTCTGTGCTTCCTGTGCTGAGAATGTCTTTTTAAACTGCTGATTTCACAATCTACGAAACGGCTGATGAAAGAGGTATTGGCTGTAATCTAGATATAAGATTGAAAGGTTCAGAAACCACCTTGAGAACATGATAAATATTTCTGTTTCTCCCAGCACTTCAAAGAAGTGTAGTCACTGAAGATGTGAACTCCTTGATTGATGACAGGTAGTTCACATTGCATAAGCCTCCACTTTACAGCTGAAACAAAGAGACATAAAACTAGAAATCCTGGAATAAGAATGATCAAGTCAACCAAGCCAATGAATTTTCTCACAATACAGGTATTTTCCCTACTCAGTAGACATCCTCACTCAGTGAAACTTAAAGTAGTACCCATATGAAAAATCCTTCCCAAATTTTTGTGAAGGAAACACAACCAAAACATCTACTAGATGAGGACCTGGCATATGAATTTTTCCTGAGTTACTTGACTCAAGTTTTTAATTAAATAGCTTCCTTCTGTTATTCTTTCCCAATGCTGCTTAAACTCATAGTAACATTTAGACTTTTATGCTGCTTCTGTTTGTTGTCTTGGTTGGTTTTGGGTATTTTCTTATTTTGTTTTGTATTTCCTGGATTGAGATTATTTGTCACTTTGCCAAAATATTTGCTGGATCGATCTCCTTCTTTTAATAGACCCTGTGGTCATTGTTTACATAATAATGTATTTAACCTTTTTAATCAACTGTTTGATCTCTCTGACTAGATTGTGTAATCATATATGTGTCAAGGAAGAGGAAGAAAAAACAAAATGTTCAGTATTGGCCAAAGAATTGTAAAGAAACTAGAGCCTTTCAAAAGTACAATAATATAATATAACAGTCTGTAACACAGTACCAAAACACAATTCTGTTATCCAATATACTACTGTTATGTTGCTAAATTTTTATCCAACTTAGAAAAAAATTGTCAAGCATCCTGAAATTCATTGTGCTTGGACATCTCCATTTTACATGTTTTGAAATCTTCCTCAAAAAAACCCTTAATATCAGGAATTAAGGATTTTTTTCCTCCAAAATGTGGTAATATTTAACTTTCAAATTGAAAAATTTAACAGGAGTGCTGATTTTTTAACCCTAAGGAAAAGTGACATAAGATAGTCATTGTAAGCATCATGTCCTCAAAAAATTGCATATTCAGTATGCAATAAAACATATCTGATTGCTTCTTTGGAAATGTGTAGCTGGAAAGAATATTATGAATTGCAACTTTTCTGGTAGAAACTGGTGTGCAGCCATTCCTGAAAAATTAAGCATTATTTCTTACAAGAAACATGCATAGTACTTCCATTGCTTGATTCTGTTTACATAAGAATTGAGGCCATCCTCATTCTGTTATGGCCACTGTTAAACAATTTTAATGATAATGCCACAGCTTTTTAAGTTTGCTCTAAAGATTCACTGTGACCTGTTATAAGTTTTCTAATGACTTCCCTGGGAAAACAGCAGGGAAAAATATTACAAATTCAGTAGATAATAATATTCATAAGCACTGTTCAAATAGTTTCAAAGAATTATATGGACTTGTAATCACATTAAAAATATTGATCCCACAGGACTGTGATCTTTAATCTGAGAATTCTGAAATACTTGAGGCAAAAGGAATTTAAAACACCATGAATAACATTTAAAATATGCTGTTGTATATGATACACAATGAGCATCTGTAGATGTTGTAAGGATATGTGAGGGTATGGAGGAAAAGAGCAAACTCATAAACAGTGCATTACAACAGACCTTCTGTGACTTTATAATGACAGATTACTAGTAAAGTACCAATTTTGCAAACTGAGCAGTTCCAGAGACCTGAAACTGAAAAAGAGATGAAGGTGTCTATAGCTTAAGTAAGAAATTAACAGTTTGTATGCAGTGTGCTGAGTAGTGTGTGAAACCACTTCCCTCTGAGTTATGAGGAAGGTGAATTAGGAATGCAAAATATGTAGAATAATATTTTAAAAAAACAAACAAACCCAAAAGTTTTATAATGATACAGTGTTAGCCAGTAAATGATTCATTTGTTGCATATGAAAATGTTCTGACTTTATTTCTATATGCTGCTTATAAGCATATTTCTCTATGTCCTATGTAAGGAGCGAGGGCAGCAACACTCAGGAGAGACTATAACTCGGCTTTTGTCACTCTGGGCGATTTCCTTGCTGTAGGTCCACAAGAACAGGAACTGAACCAACACACTGGAAGGATTTTGCCATTGTCTGAACCAAGACCAGCTACTTGGTCAAGGTCTAGTTGCTGTTTACTGCTTCTGTGGAGGAAAAAAGAAACAGAAGAGAGTATGAATTGGAAGAAAGAGATGGTATTTGGACAAGTAATTTACCTGGCAGTAGATGAAAGGTGGAAGTAGGTGTGTGCTGTAGGCAGGAGGGAGGAGCAGGGAGCTGTCGCCTTGAGCTGAGGCAGCACAAGGTCTCTGAAGGGTAATCAGAGGGTGTGGGAGTGTGCTGACAAGCAGCAGCAGTCACAGAGGCAGAAGGTTTTGCAATGCTTTATCAGGCCAGAGATTTCACTAGAAACATTCAGCTTTGTTCAGTGTTGGCAACTCATCTGTCCTCATGTTTTACGAAGCCAGAATGAGAACGGTAGCATTGGCTGCTGCAAGCAACTTAGGGAATCAGACTAGTGGCATGGAAGCACAGAATTCCTAGAATTGTCCCAAGTCTATAGCCATAATTAATTCTTAATGGTGAGAACCCTGAAAAGACAGAAAATAGGGGTTGCTTGAGAAGGTTGCAATTTGCAGGGAAGTGGCTGTAAGTTGATGCCAAGTGCCCACAAACAACATCTATCAACATTACATTTAAAACAGTTCTGTGATATGCAGGTTTGTTATTTGGACAGGCAACCTGACAGCAGAGATTGATGCACCTATCAGAGAAGAATAAGAATATAAATCTCTGTCTTATCAAAAGGAGAATGCAGGGAGCAGATAGGGCTGATGTGGTAGACGTAATCTATTTAGGTTTCCAAGAGACATTTGACATTGCATGGGAGAATAGAATAATATATCTTCAGGTTAGCATGTAAGGCACAGAAGACTTTTCCTTTCAGGCTTCTCAAGCTGCAAAGTAGTACATTGATTCCCAAGTGCAGAACATAGTTTTTTCACTCATTTTCCTCTCAGCATTTTTGTTTTTCTACTCCTTATATTATCTAGAAAGCTCTTCTAGAAAACCTCCTTCTATACATCTTCCACTTTTTTCCCCTCTGTACTATGTTTATTTTTTCTGTTTCCTTTTATTTATCCTGACTCTTTTTTACATAAGGTAAGAGTGCATCTTGACTCAGCCAGGCTGACTGATATTGTCCTGAGAGTACCAAGTAAAGAACAGGGATGAGCCACCATCCCTTGAGGCCTGGGAACTACAAAACTCCCACAGAATATTCCCAAATGAAAGATGACTTCTCTAGGGACTTTCTTGAGACTTATCAATGATCAGCAATAGGGATTTTATGCAAGCACTGAATAGAACTCTTACAAATAACAGTTCATAAGATATGGACACACAATGAGAACATGAAAACATTTGTGTCACTAACAAAGGTTCTGGTACCTGCAGCACTCTTCTGGCTTCTGAATACCTCTATGTAATCCCATGTATCTTACATTTTTATCCCCAGGGATTCCATTTCAGGATGCTTAAAGGCAACATTTGGTCAAAACTCATGAAAGAGGAAAAGTACTATCCTGAAATATATATTAATCCTCATACACTGCCACTTGCTGTCTTCTGCAGGTAAATGAAAATGCCTTGAAAAATGCCTATGAAAATGTCACAGAAAATCCCTTGTGTCAATGCCCATGTTCCTTTCTTTGCAGTTGCATTGTAAAGCAAATCTGTCACTGAGACTGCATCAGTTCTAATGGCAGCCTCCATCAGAAATTTAGGGTGCAAAGTACAGACTCACCTGTTTTACCTCAGGAGAACATGAAGCTGTTTTTGGCAGCAAGTAAGGCACTGTAATTTGGAAATCGAGGCTGTAGCAATGCTGATCAGTTTGGGGTTTGCTTCTAATGATCAGAACCAGTTTGCATATCATATGAGGCATATAATAAGAGTTCCTCAGAACTCTTACACTTCTCAGAGAATATGACTTCCAGGTGAATCAAGCTTTCCAGAACAATCAAGCTTGCACAATCAAGTTTTCAATATTTGCATGGAGAGGGAGCCCTGATCCATGTTCTTACCACCATCACTGTGATTTTTTTTTCCTCACAGCCAGTTTGAATTTCCCTTTCTGCAATTTTCATCTGCTCTTGTGCATTTGCTGTGTCTAACTCCTCCTTCTCCACAATACTGCATTAGATAGGTGAAAACAGTCTTTCAGTCCTATAAACCTTCTTGTCTTCAGAATGAATAAAACCATTTTTCTCAGTGTCTCTTTGGTTTTCCAGTTCTTCAGTCCTCTAAACTGTCCCTAAGTCTGTCCCTTTTCTGGGCATAGTCCAGTTCTCAAAGTCGTCTTTCCACAAGTGATTCCAAAATGGGATGCAGAATAGATGTGATATCACAAATGCTGAACAGAGGTGAACAATAATTTTGATTGACATTCTGGCAGGCTCTGACTAGTGCAGTTCAATGCATAGCTAGCTTTCTTCTGCATAACAAACTGAATTAGTAAGAGTATTTTAAGATTTTATGTCTACAGTATATTTTGATTTCAGGTTAGGAATATCAATATATAAAATTTGTAATTTTTGCTGCCTGTAATGCCCAGAGTTACTACTTAGAAAAAAATTTCACTAGAAAATGCATACACAGTATTGTTTTAGAAAAAATGTAATTAAAAAAAATATTTACCCAGATGTAATTGTATATGAATTTTTCTATCAGATAACAGTTTTAAGCAATGAACACAAATATAAAATATATCTTAAGAATTTTCTCAGTGCACCAAACCTGCCCTTTAAAAAATGGCAATAGTTGCATGAGATAAAATTCATATGTTTGGCTTTTCTTCTGGTCTCTGCCAAATTTAGTCAGGAATTCTAGATAACAAACTTATCTTTGGGGTCTTCTTGCACAATATAACAATGGCACAATAAATAACCATCAACATCAACAGGTGTACTGCTAATTATAGCCACAGTGACCTATTCACACCTACACAGTAGAGCTGTTCAGCCTGCATTTGCATCCTGATTTATGGAACTGCAAATTTACAGGTGGATGGCATGAGAAATCAATTATCAAATAAAAGGATATGTTTACACAGGTGAGAAGGAAGAAATTCCATTTGAGGCAGAAAAATAAGATCAAATTGTGCTGTCTTTCAGAATTAATGCAATTTTATAATCTAAACACAAGGTTCAACTTTTGTCAGTACTGTTGTGCATAAATTTTTTCTACCATGTGTATTACTTGGAAATGAAAACAGAAAGATTGCTATAAGTGAAAAATGTAAACAAAAGCAGCACACAAATTATATTGGGTCAGAACCATGGGTGTTAACTTCAGTGATCATAGCACTTGATAAAGATGAATTTAGAATTTGTGCATAAGTCTTCCCTGTTAAACAAAACAAGACCAAGGCACAGATGGGTTTAGTGACAGGAAACAATCTATGGTATTAATTGTAAGGAAGCTCACAGGCATTGTTTTACCCTTGTTCCTCATATTTTTCCAGACAATACTCCATACATTTGGGGAAAATGTGCCACTGGCTTTTCTTAATATTGTTCCTAATAATACTTTCTCCTCCGAATACGGCAATTCAATGACATGAAAGTGAAGTGATCTGATCGCAAATACACCTCTGTATTGTGACTTTATTATTAATTTCTTAATAATAATTATTAATTATTTATTTCTGAACAATAAGAAATAAGTAAACTGCAAATAGAGTTTACTGCCCATCAGCCTTAGATGGGACTCATGGACTTAGTGCCTCTCTCCTGGTTTTAGTCTGATTTTTAGCCTCAGTTAGAGTCACTGAATTGAAGAAAAGTACACCTTTTCCCATTTTTTCCCTGTAATCTCTCTACCACTGGAATTCAGTATATTTTATTTGGTCCCCATGAGAAGGACAGGAAAAATCTACTTTCTTATCTGTATGGTTCAGCTAGGCTGAGAAGAATAAATGGTCCTAAATTTCTGGATGCAACAGGATGCAACATTTGCAACACTCACCTCAGTAAACTTAAGAGGTCTCAGTCTGAACTGCCACACCTGAAATGATCAGTTGTAATGCATGACCATTGTAAGCTATTTCCTACATGACTGCATTTGACCACTGTTCATGCAGCCCTGCATGTTTGTTGACAACAAAGTCCTTAGTTCTATTATACAGAGGGAAGTATAAAATGAATATAATAAAATCCCACTATATTTTATGGATTGTATATTAAAAAATAGGATGATATTTCCTGATTGAAGCAAGCCACTGTGTATTGGGTAGGAGAGTTTTTATCTTTGGAAAATCTGATGTCCCATCCTAAACCTCAGGAACTCCTTCTTTGGACAAAGTACTGAAGTTTGTCACCTAATCTTCAGTAGGTGAAAAAATCATCCCTAAAGCAATAGCAAAACAGCTTTGACTGCTGCCCAATTGGACAATAATTTTAAAAATTTGAGACAATTTCTGCATATTAAAAAAAAAGCAAAAAAACCACCCAGCTTGTTTCTCCTCACTGACAAATTATATCCTCAGTCCTGAGAAAAACAGAAAAAAAATGGTCTTATATTCACAAAGTGGAAAAGCATTCAACAGAGCAGTGAAAAGATTTGAACTCTACAGCTACTGCTATCATGAACTTCATGTGCAGCCTTGACTAAGTCAGTTATTGTCCTCACATCTTCAGTTACCCAGCTGACAAATGAGCAAATCCTAATGCACTGAGTGCTGCAAAAAATAGTTATTACCTTTTGAAAAGCACTCTCCAAGGGTCTGGTGTAGTATAAATGACAGATAGTTATTTTAGACAAGAAAGTAACAGATATAACCATTTTGTTTCAAGGATTTTCTAAAGGAAAACAGAATTGTTGTCAGTGTTAGCTATTTTCTAAAATAGCAACAATACAGAGGTGGAAGCCTCTATTGTAGGTGAATAGAGTAGATGTAAGGCAGCTACTTTTAACTTGACACATTAAGAAGCTGAAGTGGTTCTATGAGATAGCTGAGGGAGTGTGCTGACATTCATGCTGCACTTCAGGTTTATGCTATCTTATTCTACATGCCATGAAACATACACACAGACACCCTACTATGTGACAGCACATATAAATTCTTACCAAAAGCTTTGTGGAAAAAATTATAAAAGTTTATTCTTAACATTAATATACTAACATGAAATTCCCTGTGGTGTGATGAAAGGTATTTCCCAGTGAATACATCTCAGCACAGATCACATGGACTGAAAAAGGATTTTGGAATTCTCTGTAATGCTCTCACTGTGAAAGGATCAATTTCTTCCAAGCCTGGCATAATAGACCTTAGATGTATTAGAAACTGGTAATTAAAACAGTCTGCACTTCTGAATGCCACTCAGTTAAAAAAAAAAAAAAAAAAAAAAAAAAGAATGAAAAATGAGATCCATTTCTGGTGTATATGTTTTCAATAAAAAGGTATGACTAGAATGAAAGATAGAGTTATGTGGACGAGGATGGCAATATATTGCTTTTCATTATTTTTTACAAAACTTTAAGCTGTTCAGAATTCTCCTTCTCTCTCCAAAACTGTGGCAGAGAATTTGATTTGGATCCAGAGCTGGACGAGGGAACTGACAATTAGTAGAGAACATAACAGTGACACGATTCCCCTCTCTTGCTCATTGTTTTACTTGCAGTGGTAAGAATGCAGCACTCATGGCTATATAGCAGGCTGGAGACCATAATTTCACATTTCCACCAAATCTCATATTCTAAAGGGAAAGTCTAGCATTTCAGATTATTTTTCCTAATTATACCAAAAGCATGATTTTTTAAATTATCAGTGAAAAGAGCACTTCCCTCACTCCCCCAGAAGAATGAACTTGGACTTCTGAAAACCCTGCATTTTGACAAAAGCAAATTTCTAATGTTAAATGTCATGTAAATGAAATATTATTTCATTTATATACTATGAAACAAAATAATTTAAATATCAAATAAAATTCAGATCTTCCTGAATGTGAACAAGGACTAGAAAAAAATGTTTAAAACATTACCACTATAGGAAAATTGAGGTAATCAGGTAATTTCTTTTTCCCAGATAAATATTATCCTATTACATTAATAAGTTTTATTCCAAGTGTGATGAAACTGTAATCTCCAACTGTAATATCATTGTGCAACTTATTGTTTCAATCATGACCTTTCCCACGAGAATGGAACCTTTCCCATGAGAATTCATCAATGAAGTATCAGCTGGTGCTGTTATTATTCATGCCTGAAAATACTAAATGCTAGTGATTTATGAAGTGCATAAGTCTTTCCTTATTTTCTGGGTTTGGAAAAACTGAGAAGTGTCCTGAGTTCTTAACAATAATTTCAAAGACTTAGAACCTTATTAAGGCAGAACAGCAACTTAACAGCAAAGTGAACATTGTTTTCTCAAAATATCTCCTGTGCTAAAGGCAAGTGGACATTTCTATCTCTAGTTGGTCAATTGGTCAATTCTGAATGAATCTGGAATCACTGTAATTGTGCTTGAGTCAGATACAGTGATTTTTGAAATATGAGCATCTAGTGTCATCAAGATGTAAACTATCAAACGTTCATGTTATGACACAGGACCTATAGGAGACCCAAGTGCATATAAAATAGCAGCAAATGCTAGTTGGGAGAGCCTAGGACATTTCATATGATACTAAATGTCTGTATTGGCAGCTGAATCAGGCCCAGAGACTGGGATGTATCTCCCTATTAAATATATGTGGCATCTGCATGTACACCTGACTGAGCTTCATATGGCTCTCCCTAGGCAACAGAAACATTTTTAATAAGTGGCTACAGGTGTCCTGTGACTCCTGCACTGGACTGTATCACCCATGAAGCATGCCTAGGTTTAGTTTCCTGCTGTCCAGCATAATTTTTCTAAGAGTATTTAGCCTAACTAGCTCTAGAGAAGAGAGGGTGGGCCTTTAAAATCCTAAGACTACTCCTATGAGATGTTTTGAATCTGATGATTAGATTTGAACTCTAAGGCTTTAAGAAATTAAGCATCTATATAAGTATTTCTTCATGAGCAATGACCAGGAGAAAACATATAAAACATATTCTAGACAATAAATGTTAAAATGGCTTTAGTTCTTAATCCCACACCCTTACTTAAATTAAATAAAATGAAGAAAATTCCATTAATACTGTCGTTTTATTATTTCCACATGTATTTTGGAAGTCCCTTGTCCTTTCCTGTGCCAGGAATGAACTGGCCAAGAAAGAACCCATGACCACTGGAAGTGTTGTCTCTGTGATAATGCAGTTAGTAAATGGGAGAAAACCCCATGCATATCAGCAACTGCAGCCAGAGAGGAGTGAAAATATGTGCGAGAGACAATTCTGCACACTCAGGTGAGGGAAGGAGACCTGGGCAGTGACCAGCCTGTAAGCAGGCTGTAGGTGTGGGATCCTGGGACACACCTGCAGCCAGGGCCTGGGTCTCTGCTGTGGTGCATGGCTGCCTGTCCTGCTGATGTCCTGCCAGGCGTTCTTCAGGCAGCCAGCGTGTGGCTGGGTATGTTCTCCATTTTTTGTCATAGTGTTAACAGCCCTTGTGCCATATCACAGCAGTCTTTTGTATAATTTCCTAAGTACAGTTATGCATAAACAATTTCCTTACAGGGCATTTATCTGTACTTCCCATAGAAAAATCTCTATTATTTTATCAAGCAGAAAAACCTAATTTTTTCTTTGTTGAAGGAACTGTTATAGAAAACCTGCTCCCCCTCAATTCAATTATTCCTCTTCTTTTTAAAGATAATTTAATTAGCACTTGGTTTTTCTGATGTCTTTTATCCATGTGAACTATATTTATACTCGCCTGTATCTGTCTTGTCTGGAAGTGCCAGCAGTAACAGCTGTTGTAGAAGCTGATCACAAGAATAATGAGAGATCTTCATCAATATAATTCTGAGAATTTTTTATACCTTTTCTGATTTAATAAATTTAGATGTTAATAACTTTTTTCTCCTTTATTTATTTTTCTTTCTTTACTCTTTTTCCTGCTTCATTTTTGTTCTATTTCTTTATTGAAGTCTTTTATTTTTAGTATTTTGTAGCTCTGAAGGGTTCACATTTTAAAGTACCACTGCCTGAAATTAATTCATCTGACATCAGCTTGCAATTGAAGTATCTAAATTACCCACACAAGTCTTTGAGGTTTTGCATGTTAGTCTCTGCTAGAGAAAGACAGGTATTTCTGTCTTTCTGAGATTTCTGAGCCAACCCTTATATGCAGCGAATCATCTTATTCATACTTGCACTGCATTGATTCCACAATGAACCAAGAACAACTATGTTCTTATTACAGGCACCTCAGGAAGTTCCCTGAAGTTAAATGAGGTAAATCTAGATTCAAGTCACTGCAAGAAATACCTGTGAAAATTTAATTCTTCATTCTTAAGAGAAAGTATCATCTTTGAAAGTCAAAACTGATGGCAGATACACTGGGAAGACCCATATGTTTCATCATATAGTAGAGAAAAGCAGATGGCATTTATTAACATGCTATAATAAGCTTGAGAAGCCCCAGGCAAACTGACAAAGCAGAAAACACAACACAAAGTTCCAGACAATAAACCAGTTCAGCTCAAAGGGAGAAAGGTGCTGCAGGGGATATACACTGCTAAAAAATGAGAGGGTTAAACTTTGTCTGTAATGGGGAGCAAACAAGAAATCCAGTAGATTTAGGAATGCATGTAATGAGAGAAGTACATTTTTAACATCTTAGGACAGTGTTGCAACCAAAGTCAGTGAATCTGCTGGTCAGGCATAGAAGGGAAATAAACGTGGGAGATACACAATGAATAAAATAATGATATTAACAGAAGGGCTTACTACCTTACCATTTAATTTCTCTGATGGAAATGTGGAGAAATAATATATTTCTTCAATAACATGCCTGCTCATATACCCTGAGGGACACCAAACTTGTTCCTGGTTTTTAGGGAGGAGTTTTTGGAATCATTGTGGATCATTTATTTTCTCATTGTTCAACAGAGTTTACCAACACACATCTGGTGCTGAAATGAGGGTGAGACACATAGAAAATTAGACAAAATTTACAATCCAGTTTTAAGAAAGTCCACATCTTGAATGCTATATGGATTATTTTGATCATATCTGTATGGAGGAAATGTACCAGAACCAAGAACAACGCAGAGAAGGAAGAAAAGGATGACCGAAAGTATGAAACTGCTTCTGTACAATAACTGAAAAGATTAGGACTTAAGGGCTGAAGAACTGATAAAACAGGAGTGTTTTGAGAGATATATAAAAGATCATTAATGCCTTTCCTAGAGAGGAAGAATTGAGAAATTCTCAATATTAGGTTTAGTATTATTAAAGGATTTATTGATGTCCAATTGTAAAAGGCTCTTTAAAAGTGAAATGTGTAAAAAATTATTAGACTGCAAGTACTTACAGTAGTCCTGAAGATGACTGTAGCCCTTATCACTATCTAACACTCAAAAATTAACACTGAATATGCAGGGAGAAGTGCACTTTTCTTGCTCTTGCTGTTTTCAAGCACCCACTGCTGGATGCTCTCATGTGATATCCAAGAGTGGTGAGAGTTGCAATCTGACTAAAGAGGAGTGTGGAGAGAGAGAAAGAAGCTCTGCAGTCAGAAAGACACACATAATATGTGATATCATAATTCCAAGCTTTAGGCAACACAAGCTATACATAAACTCCACTTTTTAATTCCTGTGAGTTCATGCAAATCGAAGAAACAAAATTCAGTCTTGTCCTTATTCCTGAGAAAGACTTTCTAAAAATCACTCAACAAATCTCTGTGATAAAACTGGTGGCTCCTCCAATGCATCCTGAAATCCACACATTTGAGCAAAGTACTTCAAAGTAGTATTTAAAAAAATTAAGACCAATATAAACTTGAACATAGATGCCAGTGAGCATGTAGGAACAGCCAACAGTAACCAAAGAGAAAGTCTAGTCACCAAAGAGAAAAGCTAGAAAACATAATGAGATTTTTATCTAATAATAACACAGCATTGGTGTATATCTAGTTGGGAGCAAGGTAGTTGGCTGTAAATAAGTGGTCATGGTCCTATCACTCTTTCCCCTGAGAAATTTTATTTGTATTAGAAAGACATAAAGGAGGTTGTAGTGAGGTAGAGGTCAGTCTCTTCTGTGGTGTGAAGTGAAAGAACAAAAGGAAATGGCCTTAAGTTGCACCAAGGGAGGTTCAGATTAGACAGCAGAAATTTTTTTTCATTGAGAGTTTAGGCATTGGAAAAAGTTACTCAAGGAGGTAGTGGAGTTGCTATCTCTGGCAATGTTCAGGAGGTATCTGGAGGTGAATATGGTTTAGGGGTGATTGTGGTGGTGCTGGGTGGATGACTGGGCTGAGAAGGTCTGTTCCAATCTTGATGATTCTGTGATATTGTGATTCTGTGATTAAAAAACCAAGAAGGCAGGCAAATACTAAGAAGAGACGATACATGAAATCTCTTGTCATAATACATAAAAAGTAAGATCCAGTCTTGGAGCAGGTCACACATAGACTGACCATCCTGGTGCAGCCAAACTACCTTCAGCTACTTGCAAAATCAAGCCTTAACATATTATCATATCCATCACACATCACACATAGCTGGGGAAAGGCTCGTTTGCCCTAAAGACAACAATGAAATATGAGTATTGTATCCTCAGTTCAGCTGATGTTCTCTTTAATGATAAAACCACTAAATATGGCAGCTTGTTTTTACTATAATAACAATGGAAATCTATTGATATTTAAAGCACTATGATAAACACTGATTTATTTTGGACCTATGGTTTGGGGCTTCTTTCCAACAAAACAATACCAAGCAAGCCAGGACACAATTTCTTGAAATTGTTTAAAGAATATATTTCCTGCTTCTCTATGCATGCAGTTACATTCTTATCTCGTGAATTATCTAAATGAAAAAAAAAAAAAAACAAACAAAATGAGGGCAGTCTTCATTTAAAAATGCTAACAACAAACACATTTAGTAACAGAATACAGTTCTTCCTTTAGGTGGTGTCCTTTGGGCAGAGCCTCAGACAAAGCTTTCAAAGGCATTGTTTTCTGAAGCTAATTGAGTTAGTTGTGAAATATGATCCAATTCAAACTTTCTTTTGACCAAAGGAAAACAACTAATAGATTACTTTTTTAAAACTCTGCATTTCATGTAGAACATTATTTGAAATAGGTAGATAGGGTCAAATCACTACAATAAAGGATGCACAGAATTATGAGGCATTTTAACTCCCTCCTACATCTGAGCAGTTTTTATTACCTTTCTCTTAAAACCTATGTTAAATTATAGGAATAATCTGCTAGGTACAATTCACACAGGAAAAATTAATACAAATTAAAAAATACAAGTAATGAATACAAATTCTAACAGTTTTGAATTATTAGGATTGCTCTGTCAAATCTAAATTTCTAATCATCTTTTCAGTAAAAGAATCAAAACAATTCCAACTATTTTGGAGATGAATCATAATAATAAAGATAAATTGTATAAAATGCTGCCATTCCAGTTAACAAATCAAAGCTTTCTGTTTAGTCAAAAATATCTTTTTGTTCTTTTAAAGTACCCACTTTTGCAATTCATATCACTGCAGAGTCAACATCATAGCTGAAGAGCAAATTTTTTTCAGTTCCTATGGGATCAGTAAATTGTTTGTTAACATAGCAATATTTCCATAAAATAAGAGAAGATACAGATGTTTAGTTATCCTTATAGCACCAAAAAGGGATCTGAACTCATATCCGCTCACAGAATCAAAGTTGCAGAGTGAACTAGAGCTAGGACACTAATTTATTTCAACTCATTTAGGCTGCAGGGGGTGGGGGAGCTTTGCCTGCATGTAAGAGAGGTTGTTAAGTCAAAAGGTCTCCATGTTTTGGACCTTTGTGGATTCCCATACCCCTCTTTCAGGATATCCCAGAGAAACTGATGTTAAGTAGAATACTAATTTTGTATGGTTCCTGCAGAAGACAAACTGTGGCAGGACTGTAATGCTTGCAGCTCTCATGTTTGAAGGAAGGAGATAAGGGTCACCTGGGTACAAGTGCTTTGTTTCTGGCTTGCTTCTGGATTCAAATCACCCATGGAGGAATAATTCTTGCTCCTCTAACAATGACTTCTCTGTAATCATACCAGTTTCAAAGCTCCAGAAATTGTCTGTCCTGCGCACCATTTGAAAATGCAGCTCTAAATTCTGCCTGTATCTTCTTCTCTATAAAATCTGTACAATCAGAAAAAAACCTTTATTTTTGAATCACAAATTAATTATGAAGGCAGGGAGTTCTGAAGAAACCTGCACTATATTTACCATGTGTCCTGTATTCCCTGAAGGCAAGTAAAAAAATATAAATCTTATTGCTGATACCTTTATTGGTGTTTTTTAAAATTAAAAGTATGTCTTATAAATGAATTTTTAAAATTTATACATTATGAGTTTTTATTATTTTGAAAACACTCTCTACTGTTGGTTGGCCAAACTCAAATGAAGATATGGTTGCACATAATTAGGTGTTATTTGAAATAATTTGTAAATACCAAATAAGGTTATGAAAGTATTAATCAAGCATGATTCCACTTCATGTAGAGACCTTGAAATAATCTATTTGATAGAAAAAAAATTCCAAAGTAGTGACATAAATTATTCACCCCAAGTAATTCAGCCAGTAATTCAGCGAATACAGTAAAGAGGAGTTTGCATATTGCACAAAGGGATCATTTAAAATCCTTTATCACTTTGTTCACCTCTCCTGCCCTTCTTCATCTTCTTTGCAATTCCAATAAGGCTGCAACATCACTGCCACACAAAAAGCATTAGTGATTCTATTTAAAAGGTGCCAACCTTGTTGATTGTCTGCCTACCCCACTGTCAATACAGAAACATGCTTTGTTAATATTCTAGAAGGAATATGGGAATTATTTTGGTAATTTAGTTCTTTTTCCCAAGTCTGTACTTCTAAACAAGACCAAACTATTGCCGAGGTCATACGGTATCATAATAATTTTCATTTTTTGAATAAGTAGATTATTATTAATTTCGACTTCTATGAAGGTTTCCAATTTTGAGTCATCATCACAGCTTACCATGGAGCAGTAAGAAAAATCAATCAATCATCCAAATTACCAAAGCAAAGTAACCCCTAAACTTGCTTGGTTTGAGGCATAATGATTCATTCTGTGCTCTTAGGATGACACTGAGATACACTGGTCTTTCAGGCCACCTCCATTGCATTTTCATGGTTTCATTTATACACAGACAACCTCTATGCCATGGCCATGCTCTACATCTGGTACCAGTGCTTCAATCCAATTCTTCCCTGTTCACCTCCATTCTGTCAAGACAGGACCAGGTGTCTGCAAGATTTCTGGGTAAAACTTCTAAGAAGAGGGAGTACTTGGAATTGCAATTCAGTCCCTATTGCTAATCCTGCCCCAGCCTGTTCTGTTCACTTACAGTGCGATTTCCCACACCAAATACCTTAATATTTTATGTATTATCTTAAGGGAAAGGGCTTTAAGTTTTCAGAAATTATACTCAAATCCTTTCAGCTGATTATAATTTGTGAAAATAAGAATGGGAAAGAGGGTGATAGATTACATGTATGCTCTTGCTTGTTTTACCACCCTGAAAAAAGCAGTTAGTCTCTGTTTTGTCAACAGAAACACAATTTGTCAAGGGTTACATAACCCAGATCTCATAATTTCCAGTGCTGGGCTAAGATCTGTTTCTTACCTTTCGAGATGATTAATGTCTTCAGTTTGCTGTACTTGGTCTCTTTAGTACGTGAGAACAACAAACATTACACAAGAGTGGTTATTTCTGTGCTTTTTCACAGTCCAATAAATCCTGGAAGGTATTAAAAATCAGGCAGAATTACACAGAATGATATCTGAAGAGTTTCTGAGATGTTCAAGTGGTCAAACCGTATCACCAGGTTACAAAATGGTCTCACAAAGTGTATGGTAGGTCACTATCTCATGAAGAACTTGGTACTACCTTTATTTATAAGAAAGTGAAAGGAGAGAATACCAAAAGATTTCCAGTGTGGACTGAATCTGAGAAAATTTATTGGAATCTCTGTATCTATGCTTGTAATTCAACAAAGATCTCCTTGAGTCTATCTTCCAGCTATAGAGCATACTAAATGAGGATTTGAAAAATGAAACGAAAATTGCCCCCAGTGACACATTCTTGCTCTTTTAGGAAACTCAGTTGTTTTCTGAAAATGTAAAGACTCTTCTGTTACAGAGCAGGGCTGCTTGTGCCTGATGATTCACCACTTCTCTGCAGCAGAACACAGCAATCCAGTCTGTCCTTGGGCTTCATTGCACCTCTAACATTAACAGCTGCACGTTTGCACATTTGCTAATAGCACCTCTTTGTGCTGCCAGCATCCCCTTGCTGACTCTCTGTTTTCTTTGCTTGACACTTGCTGTTGACTCTTGTGAGAGGGGAAGAACTGAAAGCCTTGGCATTTGGTGTGTGCAACAAGGCAATAGCTGATGAAGTACAATTACTCATACTGTGAGAAAATCCCAGTTATATTGTGTGGGAGGATGGTTTGCAAGGATAGTGTAGAGGGCAATTTTCCTCAATGAATTACAGCTGTACTGCTTACAGAGGAGTAGAAACAGCCTTGCCTGTCCAGTGAGGATGGGTGTAATAGAAGAGTGGGTTAGCTGGTCCTTGGTGAGTTGGGGTCTTCTGCAGTTTGAGATGGAGTCTGCTGGCTGTGAGGTGGAGGAGGGCACATGTGGTCATGTGAGGGACAGACAAGGTAAGAAGATGCTGTATGAGGGACAGACAGGGTTAGGTGGCCAGGTAAGGGACAGGTTGTGTTAGCCAGTCATGCAGAAGGAAGAAGGAAGCTTGCAAAGAGAAGGAGTCAAGTGCTGTATGGATCTGCCTGAGAGAAGGCATGGAAAGTTTTTAATAAAGGATTGGTAATGGTGCCAGTCATGTCTGTCTTGACATAATTACTAAAATGTTGGTGTGAGGAACACTTTCAGGACTCTCACTCATAGTACTGTCTTAATGCCTTCTGAATGAAGCTGGATCCTGAGAAGATATCCATGTATAACCATGCTGTGAGGGCTTACAGGACCTTACTGAAGAACAAGCCTAATAAAGTTATAGTCTCACTGGCAAGTGATAGAGACAACTCTAGTAATTAAAATAAATGACATTGTGTCTAAGATTAGAAAATATATATACTAGTTTTTGCTTTCAGTTGCTATATTAAATTCTTGACAAACATAAGGAAATAGTTGTTATAGGCTGCCATAACTAAAAAAAAACAGTAATGTTAATAAAGACAATTTAATTTTCATTAAAATACAATCTATTGTTATACATGCTATTTTGGAGGCAAAAGTTTTTATAATTATTTCCAAGCCAACTTCATACAAAGTCCACTTTATCTCATTTTTGTCTGACAATTAAAAATATATTAGTGCAGTTTTGCATGTTAGATTTCATACACTAGATGAAAGAGGATGAAGACAGCATTCGAGATGAGCTGGATATCTATGGGGTAAAGCCCTGGCAAGGTGGAAAGCAAATCCATCTGTAAGTGACATTTTCTGGGTCCTATGTCATAGTTTAACTTGGCATACAGCTAAACACCATGCAGCTGCTTGCCCATTGGGCTGGGAGAAAGAATCAATAAAAAGATAAAACTTGAAGATTGAGTTTAAACAGTCAGTCACAAAGCACTGAGATGCCCATCCCACACCCTCCACTACCACCAGCCAACTCCACACAAGTTTACTTTTTAGCATGATGCTATATATGGTTTGTAGTATCCCTTTGGTCGTTTGGGGGTCAGCTGTCCCAGCAGTGTCCCCTCCCAGCTCCTTGTGCTCCATGGTCTACTCTCTGGCAGGGCAGCATGAGATGCTGAAAACTGCAACTTGATTCAGTGTAAATACTGCTCAGTAACAACTAAAGCATCGGAGAGTTATCAGTATTATTCTCCCCCTAAATCCAAAACATGGCACTATGCCAGCTGCTGGGAAGAAAATTAACTATACCTCAGCTGAAACCAGGCCATCATGCACACAAGAACATTTAATTGCTTTTTGTCTTCAAACCTATTGTGAAAAAACACAGATTGAATGTCCAGGGTCTGCAATGCCATAGTTTGTGAGTGAATCTGCAACATCACAGTAGCCCAGTAAGGCTTCCATCAAACTCAAGATGCACATGGCATCTTTTTGCCTGAGTGTCAGGCAGCTCTATGACTGTGCAATTCTGAGTTTGCTTCTTAGACAATGTTTCTCTCTGGTTTTCTCTGGTGCACAAATGAGGATATTCATTCAAGGAAGTGAAAAGGAGCTTTATTGGACTACAGCAAAATTTTGTTGTTCTAAATGGACCTTATAAAATCAGAAAGTACAGAATATTTTGATATTTTTCTAATAAATAGTATTTATTGCAATATTTTATTGAAAATAGTAGGAGTTTCAATTTTCTCTGAAGTCAAGCATACATTTATATCTCTGCTCACATTAAATGACATGTAAATGGAAATAACTATGTGTGTGTTAATTCCCACCTTAACACCATTTTTCACTTCTGTGCTAAGTAATCTGTATTTCCTATAACTGCAGAGTATAGAACTCACAGCAAGACCTTGAGAGGTCGATCTAGTTCAACTGCTTGCCAACAGAAGGAGCAAATGTGTTCAAACCACTCTTGAAAGAACCTTACATAACCTATTTTTAAAAAACAAGATGGGAAAACCCTCCACAGATATGCTCCCCATGGATGTTTACTATGCTCCTCTATTCCAGTTTTTAATTATTGTCATAGCATAGGCCACTCTTTTCCTGATATCTGGCACAAATCTAACCCATAATGATGTCTGAATATTAATTTTCTTTTTGAAACAACTTTTTGCATTTTGAAGACCTATTTCACCTCTTAGTGTTCTATTGTTTGAACAAACATTGTGTATTTTGTTATTGTCTCAGGTTTTCAAGAGACATGAGGTCACGCACACAACATGCAGAAGGCTGAACTTCCAGCATCTTCATTTTTTGTTTTCTTTTTCTTGTAAGCATTTGGGAAATAGACTTATGTCTATTATTCAGTAGTAAAGGCATAGTAAAAAAAAATCTGTCTCAGTGCACTATTGTTCAATGATTAAATGTTGCTTCCATGTATTTCTGTCTTTCAGCTACTTTACTGAAAGGAACAATATTACTGTGTCTCATTATTCATCATTCCATCTGAAAACTGAGATACTAAAAATTCACTAAATTAGGTTAGACAACTGATTGAGAATTTTAATATTCTAAACTAGATTTTAGTGTTATTTTTCATTAATTTTTCCTGTTTCATGTACATCAATGCAAAATATATCAGTGACTACAAAATCCTACCTCTTTGCATTTTTGAGTGAGCACCTGCTGACTGTAAAGATGAATCTTTACAATCAAAGAATAAATGGAAATAAATGCATAAGGAAGCACTAGGTATATTATAGTTGTCTCTCGGAAAAAAGTATATCACACTTTAAAAGTAACTCAGGAATCTTTTAAAATTATTTTATATTTTTAAATTAATTTCCTTTTTCTCTATATGTAGTCTTTCATCCTGGTTGCTTTCCTGCTGCTAGTAGATATTCTCCAGCTGTGCATGAGGAGTCTAGCTGCATTTAACCTACCAAGCAATGCATGATCTTATCCTAATGAAAAACTACAACTACCCATCTTCAAAACAGGAACTGACTACATATGCAGAGGGTGTAGTGTACAGCTTCTTTTTTGGGGTTTGGGGTTTTTTTTAGTGTTTGACATTTTGCCATCTAAAAATGATGTATTTTTCAACCCCTTCTTCTAGGATCTCTTGCCCACAGTGATGGGCAGATGCAACAGTGACTAAACCCCTCATACAAGCATTTAAGATGGATGGATTGAATTCATTCTTCAGAAGAGAATCTCTGTCTTCAGCAGATATAAAGATGCTACCATGCCTCTGCTCTTCAATGTCTTTGTTCCTCTATTCTTTTCCCCCCAGCTCTGAGATTTACTTTACCATACTCAGAAGAGGTACCTCCTCCAATGTATGAAGCAGACTAGTATACTCCTTAAATGCATTTCAGTGAATACTTTTATTGTACTTTTGATTCAACAGGGACATCTCACACCATGATATTTCTGCTTTCTTTCAATGATACACAAATGTA
The DNA here is from genome assembly GCA_030060385.1 of Muscicapa striata striata. Classification (NCBI taxonomy): domain Eukaryota; kingdom Metazoa; phylum Chordata; class Aves; order Passeriformes; family Muscicapidae; genus Muscicapa; species Muscicapa striata. The sequence continues at coordinate 1,029,343 of JAREIS010000014.1, read as the reverse complement.
AACTCCAGTTTAAAATTGTGCAAGGAAAATGGATGGTTCTGCTTCATGGCTAAACATTGTATATCCCCTTTATACTCTTGAAACTCCTTAAACTCCATATACTAAGTTCTGTAACAATAAATGCTCAATGAGGTAAATGTCGGTTGACAATATCTATGTCACTCATAATTCAATAATGTTCCTGTTCAGATTATAACACAAAATGAAAATATGTGTGGCAGAATATTCAACTGCAAAGAAGGCAGAGGACATAAATAAGAAAGGAAACTAAGCAAACAAAAGACTTTTTTCTAGTCACAAAAACTTAGGTAATTGTGCTTTTACTGTGAGGCAAACTTTTGACTGAATTTGGATGTGAAGGTTAGTGTCTAAGGTAGCTTTAAGATCTACCATACCCAAAACCATCTGTACTTTCCATCATGCATTTCTGAAGAAAAATAGTTGTTTCTTCTGCAGGGACACAGCCTATGGGTTTCCCTTGAGCAGCTCCAGGATTTTTTTTTAATTTGCTATTTAGTTCCTTTTTTGTTCCCATCCCTTTTGCATCCTCTAAAAAGGTGCAAACAAGAAATTTAAAGCAGAGTATGTTCCTTAACCACATCTCAAATTCTTTACTACAATTTAAAGAACATGTCAGTAATACAAACATAAATTATATCAAATTTGACATGTTTTCTAAGTGTGTAGAGAAGGTACTGGGTATAGACACTCAGCAGCTGAAGGTGAGTAGCTGGGGTTGACTGACTGAAGGGTCTCAAGTATGGTGACTTTGCTTTGTTGCAAGGGAAACATCCAGAATTTCTAAGCTAGGACCTGCAAAGCTAAACTTGCTGCTTGACTTATCTTCCTCATTCTTATAGCTATTGAAAAAGAGTGGACAGAAATTTTTGCAGGCTAAGTGAGAAAATTAACTTGCGCTCACAAGTGAATTTAATTGCAGACCACTAAAAATTAATATGATAAAGTTAAAATGTGCAGTTATGAGGCTTTTTGGGAAGAAGTATCTCTTATTAATTGTAACTGAGCAAAGGTAGGACTAGAAAGTGAGCCACCAAGCGCTGAGAAATCCTAGATATGGCACAAGCATTGCTCAGAGAACAAGAAACTTTCACAGTCAAACAATGAGACACATTGGGTGGGATCTTTAACTTTAGCACAAGTTGTTCTTGTCATTTTCTCCCCTATAAAGCATCTCAGTTTGCCAGCTGCCATTCCAGAAATCTTAAGGTGGATTATCCTTATTATATTTGTTTCCTTTGTGCACACATCTTGGATATCACAAGTTATATAAGATGACATAATAAATCTCTTCTGACTCATGCTTAGCAAATATAGCTCATCTTGCACTAAGGACAGCAGTTTATTTGGATGATAGTTTTGGCCATGGATGTTCACTGACAGACATGATTTTCCATTAAGGCCTTACAAGGTCTAACTATGTTTCAAGATGGATTGTTTCTATCATGGTATTGACCTCAGTGATTCTGCTCCTGAAATGAACACACAAATTCTACAAAAATGAAACATTCACAACAGCACAACTTCCACCCTTTTCTAGGAGTTAGTTCTCCTTACAAAAACACCACCTGTGGAAGTGACTTTCCCTAATCTTTCTGAATATCAGAGTAATCCAACTTGATGCTTTCTCAACATTTAGCTTAATTTTTTGTTGGCTGGAACTGAACATTTTCCAATTCTTTCTACAACTAAATAAAATTTCCCTTGCACTTGCAGCAGTTTTTGCCTCAGGAAGAGCTCTGAAGTACCACAGGGATGGCAGCTGCCTCATACAACTAACTGGTTAGGCTGTAAGCAAGGGAATTATTATTCTGTTTTCAGAAGTTATGCATATTAATATGACTCTTGCTGACAATATTCTTTAAGTAAGGTACTTAATGGCTGCTGACAATCTCTATGGACCAGATTAAAAACTATTACTATTTTTAATAAACAAATTAGCAGCAGGAAACCTACAGAGACCATCTAAACAGTATCTGTTGACTGGCAGAGACAATCAGTCTTAATCTCACTTTTGTTTGTCAGCAATCACTTTGGCATCTTCTGCAGTTTTCTCTGTAGCCTCAAGTGCAAACTGAATTTTGAAAAGAAAAAAATGCTGAATGAAGCTAGGATGATTGTCCAGGACTCCTTGAGTTCTGTGAAACAATTTTCATGCAGCAGTCTGAAACTTGGCTTCTGTCTGACTACAGTTTTGAGTCATGTCAGGAGGGACAATGCAAATTTCCCCCTCCTCACTCCCACAAGTCCAAGGTGACTTTGTGACTGTGACTACAATTTTAATCTCCAGATCAGATGCTCCAAACGTACAGAAAAACTGTAAACACACACACACACACACACACACACACACACATATATATATATATATATATATGTATATGTATATGTAGAAAAAAAAATGCAACCTAGAATAACAGATCAGGAAATTAAAACATAGTCAGGTGGAGTTGAAGGAATTGAAAGGGAGTCTTTGCTGTTGCACTCTTCCTTGGCAAATAATTGCATAAAATAATGATGAAAAATGCATGAGATGCGTCAAGGAGTTTCTCACCACCCACTGCACTAGTTCATTTAAAATGTTTCCCCTCACTTGGGAAGAGCTGAAATTGCAGCCATGGTTATTAATAGCTCCAAAGGGGATCTGAAGTAATTTGTCACTGGCAGGTGTTTGAAGTCCACAGAAACTTTTTTTTCCTCCTCCTATGCTTTGAGTAAATGAGATGAAATGCACGTGTCATCCTCCATTTCAAGAACTGAAGAACTGCCACTCATCTACCTCTAAGGGCAGAAGACATAGAAGATAATTAAGCACAATAAAGCAACATGGAAGGCAAAGATCACAGTAAAAGTCTTCTAAAAGCACAGCAGAAAAATGCATAGTGTCACTTTTGAAAACATCTGCTCAGTGGATCACACAGCACCTGGGCTCTTGGTGGTGCAATATATTTTTGTTTTTATTTATTTTTAATAAAACTGCTCATATTTTAACATTGTCAAAATATCCATATCCATAGCTTTGTGTCAAAAAAAGGCTAACTGATAAATCAAGAGAATAGTAAAGACCATATTTAGCAGTTGGGTGTAAATCAGAACATGAGAGGATAGGTGGATAAGAATTATTATAATGGTAATTGATATGAAGAGACAAACTGAACAGCTGAACTAGGAAGTCTGTCATCCTCTGCTGGCTTTTATGACCAGATTCCATGTATTTTCCTGCTGTGTTGTCCATAAGCAATAACATTCATAACCATTATGTGCTATCAAAGCCACTCTTAGTATTAGAGTGAATGATTCCCTTCTGTAACATTTTCCTATTAAAAATGAGGTACAAACTACAATAAACCAAATGCAACAAATTTCCTGCAAAACATATGCCACCTTTCAAGTCATGCAAAGATTTTGCTATGTAATGCTAGTTGCTGTGGACTGAATAGAGTGAAGTTCCCCAGGACTTAGTCCATGTATATATGAGAGATGACCCTGTATTTATTATTTTAATACATCCTTTGCCTTGTAATAAGAGGCTTTTCACTATTGAGAATCATATTATGAAATAGTGATGCTTTGTTTCATTGGAACATTTCTTATTGCTCATTCAGAGCTATCAAATAACTATCAACATACAACATATTAATTGGTACCCATGTAACAACTTGTATTGTATTTTATGTCTGCAATTTTATAAGGTAACTTTCCAGATTCACTGCAATAAATTGAAGTATAATTCTGGCTCAAGAATTCAGAGTTTATGAAAGCTCTACTTCAATCTACAGATGTTTCATCTGTCTTTAAAACTACTTGGGTCATGATATTGTTATTTATTTCTACTAATAATCATCTTGCCCAACAGACACTATTTTATGGGTATAACAAAACCTTGGTAGTGGGTTTGAGCCATTATAACGATTCTATACTCTAAAATATTCTGATTGCATGAATGTTTTCTCTACTTTTTCTTGTTATTGATGTTGTTGTATTGCTTTATTTCCTATTGCTCTTGCAGACTAACCTTGTTTAAAATTTACATTTATTACTTTAAAGTACTGATTTACTTTATGAGAGCAAGAGAGTGCAAAAAATACTATGGAAGAAATTAAGAAATGCTCATTAATTACTAACACATGTTAGCAGTGACAAATAGCTTTTTTTCAGTGAAGGCTTAGGTCAGTAAACCTCAGAGGAAAGAACCCTCTGATCATACAATGCACGATAGACACTGCAAGAAATTTAGAAAGATAAAATCATTTGAAGGCACTGGATCTGTATATAAGCATGATTTCCTACCACAGAGATGCATCTCTAGACTTTAAAGATGAGAAGTCTAAGTTAATAAATATAGTTAAGTAGTGCAGTTGCATTTATCTATTTTTCTTTTGGTATTGACAGAAAAACCAAACCAGTAGATCTTCATACTACATCTTGTCAAACATCTTGATAGTAAATTGTTATGTCAATGTTTCTTCTGCCCTGATACATTCTTTCCAGAAAAGAAATGTGAAGGAGGAAAGTTCTGATACTTACAAAACCTTCTGTTTTCACATTTTCACTATAAATTTTTTTAGTTTTCTTTGTTTCACTGTTTCAGTGAATCCAAAAGTCTTTTGGTTTTTTTACAAAAATATTTTTATATTTTAGATTTTCTACGTATACCACACATATACCCTCCATTAGATCTCATACAGAGTGAGAAAGACATAAAGCCCCAAAGTCTTTCTGAAATTGAACTTTTTGTTATTGGTTTTGTCTATATACCATATGACAGATGCAAATAATGTTTAATATATACCAGAATGGTTTTGTCACAAGATGGGATATTAGAGCCTCAAGTCTGCTCTGCTTACAGCTAATAGAATCAGACTGTGTTCTAAAATAGTCAGGACAAGGTTACAGTAAAAAAAGGGATATATTAATTTAAATATGTTTTCCCTAAAGTTATGTGATTGTGACCTGGGAACACTGCACTTTCAGTTAGGGTTTATTTGTAAGGGATCTCAGACAGGTCTCTGTCAAGAGTCTCTGCTTGTGCATACTTGAGTGTTACTAAGCAGGGGTTCATAATTCAGAATACATGTACTGCTAGACAGAGCAGAGTGTCCCTTGCAATGGAAAGAAAGCCATGGCCCAAGCACAATCATGAACTTTCCCTCTTGCTGGCAAGAGAGGCAATTCACACTTCGTGAATATAATTCCTACTAAGATTTAAAAGAATTGTCACATTTTCCTTTGTGAGTTTACTAGTTCCCATTAGCCAAGTCATTGGAAATTGGCATTACTCAATTTTTAAGAGCTATTAATCTTCTGCAGCCAGGGTTATTTGGTTGGTTTCAAACTTCACAGTGTATCTCGTCTTTCAGAATTCCCTTTGCTTGAGATCACTATTGTATGCACATTCTGCTGTCCTGTTTTTAATGACTACCCAGAGACACGGAAAGTTAAACCTTCTGGTGAAACTGAAGTGCTTTTAAAATTTTTCATTTTGCATCAAACAATCCTAATTCTGCTATTAGAAGCTCTAACCTGCTCTCTTCCCAGGTTCTTGCTGAATTGTGAGGTGATTTACATTTTCATTTCTCATGTTCATACCTCTAAATTCATGAATATCTATCTAGTTCAATGCTGTTGATTTACCTCCATAAATGGCTGTGTCACATGGAAAGGGGAGGCTTCCTCAAATCTTAGGGTGGAGAATTTTACTCGATTCCTAGTGTTTAATTTGTCTGTAAGCATCCCAGGAAAGTCAAGACCCTTGTGCCCACTAAACTATCAGCATCCTCTTAGGGACATCCTTCACTAAGCAGTCCTGGGTAGGAGAGTGGTTTCACTTACTTGGGGAAACCCACCACCAGTGTAAGGGAGACCCCCTCAGCAGACCTTCCTCTTTAGTAGAGTGTGTTATCTGCTGCTCGTGATTGTCAGTGTCTGCAAGGGACTCACACTAATAAATTAAGGAATAAAACTCTTATTAATACAAAACTGTGACAGGTTAGGCTTCAAAGGTTGACAGTGATAGTGTCTGACTGCAAAAATATACTTGAAGGAATATACAAAAAAGCTGTAAGGAAAACATTCAGAGTTTGTAGAGTATGATTGTTACCCAATAGTTGCCCTGTGGGGAGAGGACAGGTTCAGCCCATCAACTGATCCCAGCAGTTACAGTGGAGTCTTCCCCGACTTTTCACCATTCTTGGTTTATTTTATACCAATTCTTTGTGTTTAGGTGGAGCTTGAGTGACTCCAGTCATGCACACCTTTGTGACTGATGTGCGTAAAATTCTCTCATTTCACTTTTAAAGCCAAAACAAATGTAGAGTGCATGTCCAGTGAGGAGTGGTCATAGCTTGGACGTGGGTAACTTTGGGATGGAGGTATGTGTTAATACTATTATTTTTATCTTCAATGAAGCAAGTTCATCTAAGAGGGATTTCACCACAGTTGCTAGCTCAGCAGCAAGACATATTCCTTTATCTTGCTGCTATGCAGTTTATCAACTGCAAAGTGCCGAGTTCTCTCCCCTGCAAGGGTTTCCACAGACTCTGGCTGCAGGGCCTCCCCTCTGCTCCACACTCCATCCCATCCCTCTTGGCAGGTGTGTGTGTGTGGAGCATCATCATGGACTAGGTTTCAAGTCATGCCAACAGCATTCCATCCAGGGGGCAGCAAGTGTGATTTACCCAATAAATTCTGTGCTGTTATAACTCCTGTTAACATGCTAATATAGCTCTTCAGTCTTCTCTAATTATGTCTCCAATTACTGTCCACAGGGCCCCCAGTCATTTTCCACAGACTCAGATAGGACCCTGGCTCTCATCTACTTCCATGGGCAGGTACACCTTCCACTATTCCAGGCTGCTCAAAAAGCCACCCAGCCCAGCCTTCAACCCTTCCAGAGATGGGGCATCCACAACTCTTCAGGGCAAATTGTACCACCTGTCAGCCCCCTTTAGGTGCTCTAAGGTCCCCCACAAGCCTCCTCTTCTCAAGATTGAGCAACCCAAACTCTCTCAGCCTGTCTTCATAGAGAGGTGCTCCAGCCCTCTGATCATCTTTGTGGCTCTATCTGGACTCCTTCCCACAAATCTTATGACAAGAATGTGTTTTCTCTCTCTTTTAAGTCAGGTATATAGCAGCCAATCTGGATTTTCTGCAGCATGGCCATCACTGTCTTATCTTCTGAAATTTAAGAGATGAAAAATAAAGGAGGCTTTACAGACTTTACCTCAGATCAATCTGCCAAGTATACACAGATAAATAAACAATAGAAAAGAATGTTCATTTCTGAAACAGTTCTTTTTGACAATCTAATGCATAAAGGGAACGGGGGACTAAAGAGGAATAAAATAAGAGATCCAGGAGACAAAACCTCAAAAAGTATGATGTTTGCCCACTAACACATCCTTTCTTTTTTTTGTCCTTGTTTCTCCTTGAGAAGGTAGTTTAGTGCTTTCAGAATCAGGCTGAATGTGAGATGTTAGTCTGCAAGAGTTCATAAGCTCCTAATTCAAAGCAGTTTCAGTATACTTTGTAGTCTGAAAATATTTCTTTTAAAGCTGTGAATACCCTAAGAAAACATGAAGCTTTACACATCATTTCTTAAATTTAAATTCACCACCTAAGCAGTACTCTATCATGTTTATAACGAAATAGACAGTATTATTTCAAAAATTCTACAAATTAGTAATAAATTAATTTCATTAATTGTTCTTATTTTAAACCCTTCCCTCAATGAGACATTTAGGCTCCAAATCAAGCTAAAAATTCAGACATTAGAAATAATAGTACAGCAATTCTAGGAAGAGTTAATCTAATCTAATCTAATCTAATCTAATCTAATCTAATCTAATCTAATTCAATCTAAATGCAAGGAAAATAATTCAATGAATATGGATTTCAAACAGGTGAATCTTATAAGCTCAGAAAGACCTCTTAATTTTTCTCTTCTTATCAAAATTTTCTAGCAGTGCAGTTACTATATAACATGCTGTTGCTTAGCAGCTTTTTACTTTAAGAGACTATACATACATTTTTTAAAGCTTAGATTGAATGAAAAGATTGAAAATGTGATCAGATTGTAATTACTTAAATTTTATTATTTTGACACAGGATATACAGGTGTTCTTGGAGTCCACTGAGATGTTTTAAAAGATGCAAAAGAGTATTAATGTGCCAGGATGAGATTTCAGAAGTTTGGATTAGTGTATTGATGCTTACAACAGTTTTTGGCACCTTCCTTTGAATGAGGAAAATCTTGCACTGTGTGGTGGGACTATTAAAGAATTCCTAAAGGTAATATTTCTTCTTCCCAGAGTGATTCTGCTGATCATTATGGGACATTGATGCCCATTCAGACATAACAAGGGAGAAAGAAAACAACCTGTGGAGGAGGCTGACAAGATACATTTGCCTACTAACCAAAATTTCAATAAAAATGAAATCTGATAAATAAATGCATGAAGATTAACCTTTTTTTTGGTCTGTTTTCCCCCTACCTCTTTTAAAAATTGTATTGTTGCTATTCTGTTTAACACTGCCAATTTGCAGTTCCCCCAGTATAGGAAATTAGATTTTAGAAGGCTGTTCCTGGATTGAAGCATTTGCTACTTCATCTGCTTACTCATCCTCTTCCATTTAAAATTTTCTCCCTCCACACACACACTCTCACAACCCCCTGTCTAAGTTCAATAATGTTATCATTAGCAGGGAGGGGAAAAAGATGGGGAAAACTGAATAATTACCATCCTTTATTAAATTATGCAGCATTAATTAGTTGACTGGGTAGTTCAGGGGTTGCGTCTGCTCATATCAGAATGGTGATTTTCAGGTCAAGATAGCATCTGTTTCACAGTTTTAGAGCAACAACAACAAAAATTAATAGTGTATGGATTATGTCACAAAAAGAGAGGTGCTGCATTCATCTGTCTCCCTGCCACTTGCATGTCAGAAATAAAGAGCAGACATCACCTGCCACAATTTCTGCAAGACCACAGAGGCTAAAATAAATTTTCAATTGAGTTTGATAGCAAATGTAATATTTCTCATACATTTTAAGGGCAGGGGAAATTAATATGCTTTCTAAAGACTGCTTGTTTCACTTTTTGTGGTGTCCAAGCTTATTTTGCTTGTTCTAATAGAGAAAAAGATGGCTTTGACTGATCCTAGTATCAATTTGCAATCCATCAAAACACAGACCACTTTTATTTCTGCTGGAAATAAATTGAAGTATATTCCTTCCTGTCCTAAGAAGCATAGAATCCTTTTATGATAAAAATACCACCATGGGTTTGCTTTTGGTCTTGTAGTTTCTAGGCCTGAATCTACAATTGGACATAATTGCTTCAAATGTGGCAAAGACCTGGAAATTAATCCTTCTGCTTTGGTTTCACAATTTCAACGATTACCTGATACACTAGGTGTTTAAGTAGATGAGAGATCTCCTGATGCATTAAAAACACAAGGGCTTCTTTTCTTCTAAAATACCAACATGGGAAAATGCCTTTAAGTCCCAAAGGGATTCTTAAATCCAGATTTTAGTCAAATAAAAAAGGAAAAATTAAGTACTTTCAGCAACATTGTATCACTTTTTCAGGTAAAGAAACAGAATCTTGTTGACCAATACTACATAATTTGCTGTCCACAAAAACTCTAATGCATACAGTATAACTATGCATATATATGTCACATATATGTATATATATTTAAAAGACAGCTTGAATAATAGAACACACTAATATATGCTTATTGTAGAATAATATAATGGAAAATTATGGGGAAGAGAGTCAAGAAACCAGAAGCAGAATGTACATCTTCCCTACAGTTGACCTAAAGAACATGGTACCTCCCTCTCCAGTCATCAAACTTTCCAGGAATGGCTCCTGCCCTCCAGGCACGAGACGTGACAAGACTATCTGGTTACTTAATGAAAACATATTTTTTCCTGATTTATTCTGATGCCTTTAAAAAAGATGAGCTATGAGCTTGCAGCTGCTCGAAATCCCTTCCTAGGTAGATATTTTTTAAAAAAATGCAAATTATTCTCTCACTTTAGATTTTGGTTTTCTAATGTCAGCAGAGGGATGCACAGTGGACAAAAGATTGAATACAATTTCCCCTCTAAACAGTTGAGCAAGGAAATGGCTCTAGCAACTAAGAAAGTAAAACATGTTTTGCTGTGCTTTGAAAGGTTTGTTCTTGTAAACAATTGAAAATTAACTCATAACTTCCTTTCTTTCTATAGATTTTGAATATTTTGGATCCACAAGCTGCTTTAATGTTTTCTCTGCCTCCGCCCTGCCTATCCCCTGCCTCTAAAGAGAAATTTTAAGTATAGAATACACCTTATAGGTCATGGTAGTCCAGCTTCAGTTTCTTTCTTTCAGACAGTTTCTTTCACAGAAACAAAACCTCTAAGAAAATCTCCCAGCACTTCAGCTTCAAGGCACACACAAATCCTCGTTATTGTTTGAGGCCCCATCACCCCTCACACAACCCCTATTAAGGAATTTGAATGCTGCCTCTGGCTTTTCCTTTTACATGCTAGTCAGCTTTCCGTTTAGCCAGGAAAAATAAAAGGAGTGAGAAATATGCAGAAATTCTGTAAGTTGTTTGCATTCCCCTGAAATATTTCTTTAGCTGAAGGGGATCAAATCAATGAAATATAATGAAACCATATGCTCATTATTTCAAAATAGAGCAGCTGCTTCAGGGAGTATTGAGAAGATTTATTAATTCTACCAGTGCTGCTCATTAAATCTAGGTATCTACATACCTGTCTTCTTCAACAAAACTCCTCAGTAGAAAAATCACCCCTGTGGAGTTCAAACTGATGTTCATCTTGGCATTCTTCCCTGCATCCTTCCAGGCAGAGAAGACAATATGCTGAGCTGATGCTGCTAGAGAAGTAGAAAAAATAACCTATGTGGAAAAAGCTATCTAGTGTGGGTACAGTTTGGAAGTCCTGTAAGAGAGATGTGTGCTGGCAAAGACTGATTTTGCCTGCTATGGACCATATGTGCATTTAATTGAGTTTGCAAGTTTCCAGGCAGAATGCCAAATGGACATTCTACCATCTGATAAGAGTGGTGAAGTCTTCCCCCCTCTTGTTCTCTCACAAGCTTTGGGTTCATACAGACATCTGTCCTCTGAGACTGATACTGGGATATATATAAGTCATCAGAAAAAAATATATTACAGAAGTCCAAAATACCGGATTTACTTAGAGGTTTTAACTTCAACTGTAATACTGAATCTTGAATAAAAAATATAAATTAACATGTGTGCCCCTCCAGCAGTACTATCTTAGTCAAAATTGCCCTCGTGGTTTTCTCTTATAAAGACAGGGAAGTAAATGAAGTGACTTCCAGCTATGACTCCTATCCAGGAGCTGGAATAGGCTTAGGGAAAGAGAATTAAGAGATGCTGCAAAACCAAAGTCGGAGGGGCTGTGTTTGAACAGATGCTGCCAGATGTTTCCCAAATCTTAATATGGCCCTGGAACACCTCTTTCCAGGCACTACATCATGTCTGGGCTGTTGAACACAGAGGTCAGCAGCCAGTTGCAGAGCTGGATGCCTGGTTGTCTCTGTTTGCAGTTACTGCCTTGGTGCTTGGCTCCTCATGGAGTTTGCCAGAGCCTGTCAGTGTGAATTACCCTTGTGGTCAGTGCAGACCTGCTGAACCTCATGACAAGGTCTGGAAGAACTAATCAATCTCATGAAGACTACTCAAAATTCTTCATGACTAAAACAATAAGTTCCCCATAAGGGAAGTGGCATAGTATCTTCCAGGAGACAAAACCATACAATTCTGCAGCAAACGTGACCTGAGGGTTTAATAATTCATAATAAAGGTAATACAAGTACTGATGTTCTTTGTGCAGTGATAGTTACATTCTCAACATGTAGGTGATTGTCAAAAAAACTTTTCCAGGAGGTCCTTAGAATAGGATAACTCAAGAATTCTCAGATGAAGAGGGAGGTGATCACCATGACAGGCATTTTCAGTTTCCATTCAGTCTTCAAGGAGAGATCTCTTTTATTCATAAGGTGCAAATTTGGCTATTTGGATGGCTATAAAGTCTGAAGTTTGCTGAAAATAATCTTTCTCATTGACAGATAGAATTTCAACCATAATCAAAATTTCCTGACAATGCTAGAAATGAAACAGTAATAAGGGATATTAGGCCCAGACTATAAGGTAGTCTGAAGAAACTAGTGAACAGCAAGCCATGAACAATGACCAGAGCTTAGATTTTACAAAATACATATTTCAAATTTCAGGGAACAGAGAAAATAAAAAGACGATCAATACACCATACCAAGCATCAAAGATAAACACAAAGCTGTATCATCCTGAAGTTGTTTCCATCCTGAAGTTGTGTGTCCCTGCAAACCTCTTCTAATATTCTAGTTTGATTCTGTCACCCAGCAAAAGAACTGTACAAGAGAATTTTTAAATTGAGAATTTGCTCCTTGACTGCTTTCATATTTTCCCCAGTGCTTTCCCAAAGCATCTTTGTTGTCTCTGGTATAACAATAATAAGCACCATTGCAATAAATAGCCTTGCTACTTGCAGCTACAAGGATAATTTCAGGAACACAAAAATACCTAAAATAGTGTAAAAAATTTTACCTTGTCTTTTTATTAGATTATCATTAGGTATTTTTTCCCCAGCATCACAAGGGAGTCATAACTTTTAAAAAAGGGACAGACCTGTGTTTGTAGTTAACATGAGTAAATTTAATGGGGTTATAAAAAGAAAAAAGCACTTCTGAGGAGAAACAGTTGTGGGGCTACATTTCATTAAGCTCTTCTCACTAGGCATTAATTAGCCTCTGGCAGCTATATGGGGGGCACAAATACAGTTGTGCTTTCTTGCTTTTTAAATAAAAAAAAGGATATCCACAACAAATTTGTTATCTTTTTCACAGACATTTCTACTAGGTTTGGCTTCTATAACACTGTCTGGGATGGTTGGAAAGCTTATGAACCTTTATACAGCCATGATTAAATGTAATTTTTAATATAAGTGATGTTCAAATAGGTTTCTGCTCTTAAAGAAGAAAAATGTATCTTGTTCTTCTCTAATTTTTATGACAGAAATAAACAGCAGTACAATTTCAATTGAGGTCAGTCTTTGACACAGACTTGTGATAGTTTTCCCTATTAATTAGCACAGTAACTGGGAAATTGTAATGAATAGCCCAACTGGTATTTAAAGGGCAAAAGGAAAAAAATAAAAAAACAACAACACATTTTTCACATCATATGCTCAAAAAAAAATAAACCAAAACAGAACAGGAAATTCTGGTCTGAGTCAGTTTCTTATAATTTCAACAGAATACAGAAAAATGGTGCTTTGTGCTCCAGAAAGAGGACACAAAATGCTTCATGTGGCTGGGTTGTTTACAGGTGAACCCAAAATCTTAGTCTGGCATGAACCCTCTTAGCAATTGTCACTGGGAAAGAGACAACAAAAAAGCAAACAGAATGTAAAGTTCATCTTTGTTATCTCTCCCATGGACTACAGTTGTGCAGTAACTCTGAGGTTTTTGGTTGATAATAGTAGCAGCTGTCAGCCAGAAGCTATGCATGAAGGAAAAGGGGTTTGAGAATACATCAGGAGATTTCAAGAACCACAGCTGTTTTTCATACTGATTATTCAATACAGTGAATATTTAGGTGCTTTTTGGTGGCCATCAATACATATTTAAAATGCCTTCAATGAAGGAAAAATGTGCATTACTCAGTGGAGCTGAGCAGATTTTATACTGTTTAGCCTAGAAAAGTAAAGGTACCACATAAATATAAAGGTATCATTCTGAGATAAAAAATATATTGGATCTCATTTCAGTTTATGTATAAGGAAATCATTTACTATGTTGCCATTCCTTAGTTAATTTCAAACACACACTGTGAATATCTAAATATCAAAAGTTTCTAATTATTTTTTCTAAGTAAATATTCTTTAATTTTTTATTCTTGGAGAGAGTTCATTTTTAGAAGGCTTAATTTTCTTAGTTGCTCTTTTATTGCTGTAGAACATTTTTCCTGTGTTTTAGAGAAAATGCAAGTTTGAATCCCTACAAAACTTACCATTCCTAGAAAAGATTCAGCCATTGAGAACAGGCAAAAATAACAGTTATTAGGGATTGCAGTTTAAAAAAAAAGTCCTGCTGATAAAAGCCTAATAACAAAACTTTATGACTATGCTGAAATTTGCTTTCTTGGGGAGACCCCTTTGGAGGTTTCCTCCCAAAATTTGCCCTAAACTAGGACACAGTTATAAATTAGGGTCTTTTGAAACCACATTAACTTTGCATATAAATGTTTAGAAGCACCTCTGAAACCTAAGATTAATGAGAAAGAATAGGATACACACAAGAACACTGAGAACTTAGTGAGTGAGATTTGTAAAGTGTTGAAAAGAAGGTATTGATATTTGTCCAAAATGTTTCCTTTCCTACATTCTACTTCATCATAACACAGAAGTGTTGTGATTAAATAGAAGGAGGAAAGGAAACATTTTGAACAAATATCAATACCTGGGATCATCCAATATGAAAGTCAGCTTGCTGTAATTTTTTTGGAAGTATTCAATGATTCTTGAAAACACCTACCCCCACCCCTCCCTGCTTCCCAGGCTGTGCCTTCTCCTCCCAGAGAATGGGATGGGGGTTGTCTCAGCCAACTGGTGTGAAAGACCTTTCTAACACTATACATCATTACTACATGGGTTCCATTGTGAAAAATATACATCGAAAATAAATGGAGTCTCAGAAAATACAGATGATGTAAGCTAGAATGTGTCCTGAAAAATTCTTTTGTTATATATACATATACACAAAACTACTTATCTTTCAAAGCTGTAAGTGCTTTGGACATTGAATTTATGAAATGAATGTGTCAGTGGCATAGAACATTGTGCCAAGGAATGAATCAATAAAGAAGAAAAATAAGAAAGCTTCAATTATTATCAAACTTCTAACTGCTTTTAGATTCCATCTGTTGATTCCCTTTGAAGACCTGATTGTGCTTTAGGTCATTTATTTATGAAATATTATCTAATCATAGTATACAATGGTGTGAAAATTGGGAAAATAAGTGATGTATAAGGGAAGGAAAGTAGATTTCTTTTTTCTTCACTTCTGCTATTTCACTGGTCTTTCTCTACTGCAATGAAAATGTTAGACAGCTTTAACAATGTTTTCATGGCCTATTCATAACTTAGCAACAACATTTGTTTAGAAGCCTATAGATATTTTTAAAATGCATACTTCTAATTTTATACTAGATGTTGAAGAACAAAGGAACATATGGTCAGGAGTTTTTATGAGTCTTTAGGATGCTAACTGTTAAAATTGCATACAGTATTAAATTGTGCATAGAAAAACTTACTAAATAGTTAAAATGTGCAAGCAATGAGTATCTGTAATGTCCCTTCATATACAACAGAATGGCAAAAAAAAACCTATAAGCCAGCCTTTAAGTTGTTTATAGATTTTCAGAGGCAGATTTATTTGTACTCTTGATTCAAATGGAATTGAAAAATCAACTAGCTACTAGTGGTCCTACCATCATTGCATAAGCTTTAAGATTCTTTGGTATTGTTTTCCTGGTTTGTTTTTTTTTTCTTTTTTGACTTGGGAATTCAAAATACAGCAGCGGATTACATCAGGATCCAAGAATTCTGGGTACTGCTGCAAACTGTGTGATCTTGGCCAAATAGTTTAAATTTTTTCCCTATTAAACAAAACAGTAGGACCTTCTTACAGTAGAGTGATGCTGTGACCTGATTTTACTGTACAGTAGTGACAGATAACATTGATTCTTTACTGGCAAAAAATGTTTTATTGGAGTATGTTAATTCTGTAAGACACACATTTCTTCATAAGCAGTTATTAAATACTTCAAGAATGTTACATAGAAAATATTTATAGATTTTCACTTGTACAGGCTGCATTTGCTACAATGTTATTGGCACTTCATTCTGATTATTATTTCTGTCAAATCAGTTTCTACTATGAATAGTTGTCAATTTTAAGAGAAAATCATCTCCTGTTAATTGGCTGCACAGTTTGGACTCAATACTTCTGTTTAAAAGGTGTTGTGACCTTTTATCTGTCTGCAGTAAATGCATTGTTTGTTTATATGCTGTGATTTGTTGCTGAAGAAGACAATTGTAATAGCAACTATAATTTAAATAATGCTTAATTGAATGAAAATCAAATTAATTTTCATCCTAAGGGCTAAAGCAGTTATAGTCTGTTTTCCTTTTGAGTCTTTTATGGCAAGAAGGAGAATGAAGAGGGCTGAATTTTGGTAATGAATATTTACACAGCTAGAAATGTCTGTTTTGAAGGGAACCAAAAGCTGTAAAACAATAATACTGTTGCTTTTTAGAAATAAATGTTGTTAGAACTAATAAGTTAGAATAGCTGCAGTCATTTTGAAACAGTAAAACTACATAGAAACAGGGCATTTTGGCCTTCAAATCCACATTTCATTTCAGATCATAAGTGTTTCTTCTTAGACCAGTTATTTCCTTTTGTAAAACTGACACAAGCAGTGCCATAACCTAATTCCTTCCCTTGATTGTTTTTCTGTATTTTTCACGATCTGTTCTTCTTTCCATGTCTTTGCATCATCATCACTCACATCAGTTAGCTGCTTCCCTGGCACACCTCCTGGAACACATCCTTTGGATGTCAGCATCTCTCAGCAGCCTTATGAAAAAATAAACTGACTGGGGTTTTTTTCATTTTTTTTTTTTTTTTTTCTAATTTCACTACAGTATGCAATAGAGCAAAAAGATAAACAGCCATTTATATACACTTTTCAGATATAGAAGTTTAACCATGATCTTTTGAATTGAGAGGAATCTTACTAAGACAAAAAAATAGTGTGCATTTTATTAGAAAAATATTTCCAAACCAAGGTTCAAGGCAGACCACAGCAGAGGATTTACTAGGGATTGATTACCTTTTACTTTTTACCTTTTACTTTTAAATGAATGTTAAAGTTTACATAAAACAACTGTGACACAACTCACAATCATTATCCTCTTATAGAAGGGAATCATGGGAGATATGAAGTCATACTAAAAACATATTAAAAAGTGCAATAATATATTTGCCTAATATATTCATTTCTAAAGTATCACTGAATATAGCTGACTAAAACCTATTGCACTTAATTCATTGAATTGACAAACTTTTCTTGCATGGATTTAGAAACAGTGAATCAAACATTGCATGATTTGACCAGTCAGGCAGTATACCACAGAATGATCACAGAATAAAAATCAAATAAATCCTTGCTTTAAGAAATAATAACTTGAGGGGAAAATTCAAGGATATTTCTGTTTCCATATTCTTCAAACTCAAGAATGATCTAGTCCAAGTGCAACAAACCAATCAGCCAAATTATTATTAGACCATTGAAGGCACGGATGTCATCACCATTTTCATGTCTATTTTCACATGAGTTCTACACCACAGGAACGAAATCACAATGTGTGTACAGTAGAGAAAACAGACAATGGGGAAGAGCAAAGGCTGTACTGAATGTATCTGATCAGTGAAAGATGGTGGCAACACTTGCACAGACAGCAGTGTCTCACAGTATGTTGCCCTGGTCTTCTGATTATTTCAGTCAGGGAACATTTTGGCAGGCACAGAAACTGTCTTCCAGCCCATCTATCTAGAATTCCTTCCCAAGCAGAGGGTGAGGAAGAAAGGCAAGAGTGAGGAGCACTTGTGAAGGTCATGTTCAGCCCTGGACCAGAGCCACAGTTTAGGTATGTTCCTGTATCTGACTGAGATATTGCTAGATCTAAAATAAAGGTAGAAGATACTAAGGTGTTTTGTGGAAAGGGGGGGAAAAAAAAAATTCTGAGAAGGGAAAGTCAAACTACTTAGTTTCACTTTCTGTCATGAATCATTTCCGTTAATTATTGTAGAAAATATACTTCTGATTTTATAAACACAGCACCATTTCCTGTGATTCAGTTAGCTTTGTGTCATGATAGGGAAAAGAGAGAGCTATATGCAATTGCAAAAGTTGCCTGAGAGCTGGAGCTGTTGAGGGAGAGCCAAAGGATTGTACAGTGAAAAACCAAAAGAATTGAAGAGGAAAATGGAACACGTTGATTAGCATGGTCCATTCTTCTGTCTTTTTCAGGAAGAAAATTGTCAGCATAAATCACACTCTTGGTCTTCTTATCTATTTCCTTGAGTTGTTTATATAATTCAAATGTATTATGCAAGAAAAAAAGGAAAGATAATAAATTAAAACATGAGAATATGTTCTAGCTTAATTTTATCCAGAAAAAGTCTTGGTTTCTTAAATGAAAACCAACTTGGAAATTAAAGCAACACATGGTAAACTCATCTTTGTCATAAATACAGAATTTGGAGATTAATTTGAAAGGTGTACTGGTATTCTGAAACAAAATTTTACTGGAGATCCAACAATGGACTCTTTCCAAAAGCAAGTGCTACATACATGTTGTGCTAACAATTAAACTCAATTAAACTTAGCCATATGTATAATTTTTCAGGGTAAGACAATAAGATGAGCTTTAAATTGATTAGGGACATTTAATTTCAAAATTCTGAAGATTGGAAAATGCCTAGAAAAAGGAAACTAGGATTTTTTTTTTTTTTTTACTAGTGACCATGACTAATAAATAAGGTGGATCTTTGCAGCCTCTTAGAAATCCTTCAAAAGAAAAATTAAAATATTTTTTTAAATTTCCTGTGCAATAAATTATGAACTCTGATATAAGTTTTCCATATTAAGCAGAATTCATCAAAGAAGGGTTTACACTGACTGGCAATATGGCTTACCCTAAAACTTCTAAAGGTCTTCTGTGAACTTTAGTCCTGAACCCATGGAATAGATTAATTCACAAAACTAGATATACAGACTGGTTTTTTTATTTATTCTGTAGCTGATAAGGAGGTGAAACACACTTGGTATTTTCTGGGCTGGCAACAGGAAGTTGGAATAGGACAGAGTCTAATCATAATCAGCCAGCAAAATATGAGCATTGCAGAAGTAGCATCTGCTTCTGTTTTAGTATGCTGAACCTTATTGTCTCACCATTAGGCTTAATAAATTCTTGTTGGTTACCTTAGCTAGGAGGTGGATTTATCCAGAAATCAGGAGAAAACAAATGGCCAATAGTTCAAATAAGGTATCCAAAAAACCAAATTATTATTGCATCAAAGGACCATATTTCCATGTATCTGGAGTGGAGCCCAGTTGAAAGCAAACAGAAGCAGAGTAATTCTGCAGTGAATGACTCATTGGCATGGAAAGAGCCTACCAAACATTTGTCAAACTGATGCTGAGAAGAGGAAATTAAAAGAGAAAGGCAAGCAGAAGAGATACACTGGTAGAGACACTGAAATAATTTGTGAGAATATTCTACCTTAATACAAGGGACATTGAAGGCTATATCTGATGAGTTAAATGATCTGTGCTTTTCTTTCTGGGTTGCTGCTTTTAGACACCAGCTTGTTAGGGCCATGTGCATGGATAGACTTGTCTGGTGGATAGGGCCCACAATAGCACTAAGCTTGACTTGTTTCCAAAGGCAAGAATTTGTGCCATATTTCCAGGTGGGACCCAAGAGCCAAGTCAGGTGATGAAAAACATAGCAGGTGTGCCTTTCTGTATTCATTGTTGCACAGCTGCTAAAGTTTGATGAAAAACATGTTCTATACTATTTGCCATTTTAAAATTGACCAGATGAAGACAGCAGGAAAGCCTACAACTTTTGCTTCACCACCCAGACTGTACCTGCCTTTCTTTCTCTATGAGAAATGCTTTTACAAACTTACTTGAAGGATGATGATTCCTTTGTAAAAATAAAGTTTTTATTTCTCAGAATCTATTAAATAGAAATAGGTTTGTTTTGTAATATTATTTTTGTAAGGAGAACTTAAAAAAACGTGGATTCAATTTTTACATGCATTGGGCCTATATCAAAGTTCATACAAGGAGATTAATAAAAGCTATAGTCAAAGGCAGGGTCTCTGTGAGTATGGAGAACACTGCTGTCAGACCCTAGCTATCAAAAATGAGTAAAGATATACAGGCTTTGATAGATCTAAAAAGTCTGAGTGGATATAATTCTGTAACTATGCTGTGAATTAGCTCTCTGTGGACACAATGATACAGTTAAAAAATTCTGTTCCCTTTTTAGACTAAATGAGAGGATGAGAGATTTTCTCTTTTTTTTTCTCTTTTTTGAGAACTGGTTACAGCTGTTTTCACCATCATCCTGTCCTTGTGTGCCTGTTCAAAAGCTAATTAAGACTTTCATTCTGAAGTATTTACATTACCGATATCCTTGAATATGATTGTATGGTCATCTTGCATAGTTTATCTCTTTTTTTTTTATGCTAGAAATACTTAGAATAAATTAACTATTGTTTAAGATGACTATAATGGTGACAAATGAGCCAGCCAAATTATCCTTCCTACTATACCTTGCAAATTAAATATAATATACAGAATTATACTATAATAGAAACAAGAGCTATATTCACATGCAAAAGTACAAATGGCTTTATGCTGTGGTTAATGTCTTTACAGTAGACATTCTAATAATAAATAACTTAATTTGAACAATTGGAATAATTGAGAGTATAAACACTGGGATGTGAAAAACATATTTGTAACAGACAAGTGTTAATTTCCAGTGAGATAAACAATATGAAATAGACATGAGTTAAGATCCAAGTCTGAGCAGTTTCAAATGCCTATGCTCACTTCCAGCTATAAAGTCTTACACAGAAGACAGTCAGCTAGCAAGTCAATACAGTTTTCAAGTGGAGAGCAATAAAAAGTAGAATGTGTTGCTATTTACTCCAGAAATTACCATTCTGTTACTTGCTGCATGCATATATATGTATATTACACAAAGAGAACCACATTCAGATGTCCAGCATTGTCATTATCCAAAATAAGAAAACAAGATACATGTTCCAAATCTGAATTTTTAATGCTTTTTAAAGATTCAAGATTAAGTATATGTGTATAATTTTTTATTTGGACACATTTGTATAATTTTATTCCTTTGGACACTAAACTATTTTATATTATTCTTTAGCTGTCTGAAAGAAGTCATACACTGAAACCAATCCCTCAGCAAAGTGAAAGGTAGAACTGAGTGCTTTTCATTTTCAAAAGTCATGCTATTGTCCAGGAGGTTAGCTTGTAAAACAGCTCCTTGAAGAAAAGAAATACTTTATCACCAATAATTCCTATGGATTTTTTTCTCTGTCTTCTTACTAGCAAGGGGAAATTCTGCATCAGAATTTGCTACCCAAATTTGTCCTAGTGCGAGTAACTTCATACTGCAGGTCTAATAGCAGACCCCCAAAGAAAGCTTGTTTTCAAAATGCTACAAATATTTTCTAAGATATCTTTGTTCTTGTGGCCACAAAGATGAAAGTGGAGACCTAGCAGCATGCAACCATCTAGTAGCTGTCACTGAGCACTGCTCAACAAGAAAGTCAAAGACAAGTCATTGACCTTCATTCTCTCCCTCAAATACATGGAAAAAATTCTCATTATTTTGCAGCACCCTCCTGGGGTAAAAGTGTAGCCTTTCATCAAGGGCAGTAGGGGTCTCACATTTGCAGCCCAGTTTTTAGTTGGTGAAAGTAAGACTTTGCCTTCTGTGGCTTTTACAGCAATGCTCATTGTCTCATGGTTACTTTGTGGTGTTGCTCCTTCCCTCCTCCACCTGCTGCCATGGTGTGCTGCCTTGGAAAGACTGGTACATAGGGAAAAGTGCAGAAGGAGGAGGATTGTGATTTTTAGCCCAGTGTGTTTCCTGTTTGGGGATATGGTGATTTTTTTTTTTTTTTTTTTTTTTGATACATGTAGCTCTGAACCAGCCTGACCAGTGAAATCCAGCATTTTCTCTTTGCTTTCAACAGAAGCCCCTCTTCCACAGGTAATTTCCAGTCGAACAGGGCAATTCACAATGAGATCAAAAGATGAATGTGAATTCAGGTAGCCTGGCCAAATGCATATCCCTCCATCTGTGCAGTGTCCTCTCATGCCATTTTACAAATGCAGATTGCGATAGGACAAGAGGAAATAGTTGCAAGCTAAAAGAGGAGAGATTAAAATTAAATGTTAGGAAAAAATCTTTACTGTAAGTGTGGTGAGGCCATGGAACAGGTTATACAGAGAAGCTGAGGATGATATTTAAGGTCATTTCCATCTGAGATGATTCTGTGATTCTATGTTGAAGTGCATAAGACATGCACTGGGAACAGCCACTAGATTAAAGCTCACTAGCCAAAACTGTGGAGAACCCTAAATGGCTGGATAATTTGTTGATAATTTCCTGAACACTTCAAAGTCTTGCATGTGAAAACAAAGTCTTTCATGGGCCTATGACACCTTCAAGGCTAAGCAGAAGTTGACCACCACTTTTCATTCCTGTGTTTTTTATTCTAGAGACCTGGTCTTAGTTAAGTCTGCTTTAGCTACTAAATTGTATCCAAAAGTTTATTAAAAGCTACTAGAATTGTCAGAAAACAAGAAAAAAATGAAGAGTACTGGCTCAACAACAGACATATTTACAGTCTGCACTGACCTCATATGTATGTAGGTTTAAAAATATTCAAGTTAGTATAGCAGTGTAAAACTGTACTCAAGCAGGTTGACCTCACTGTAGTTCTCAAGGTGAAACAAAAAATGAAATTGCCAGAAAATGTATTAGTTAGTGATTAAGTGGCTCTTTATACACATTTGGGAACACTGGGAGAGACAGTTCTGATGGAAAGACAGGATTACTTCTGATTACTCTGCACTGTCCCATTACAGAAGTCTGATAGCAGATTTCAGTGGAAAAACAATCACCATAAATATGTGAAGTGTATATCATGCAACCATCATAAGTATCCACAGTTACTGAATGAAACTGAATTATATATCAAAAAAATTACACAGGGGATATCCCTTTGAAACTTCTTTCATTTATGTTATAGATGTAAGTGTCTTCAGAGCTCAGACATTTAAAAGGAAGATCTATTGAGAGGAAAAAAATATCCCTGTATGAGGCTTTTAAAAATTAAATTAATTGCATTTTATCATGTTTTAAAATACCAAAACATGCAGCACACTTTATCACAATGGGTTAATAAATTTTATATCAGGACAGGTAAGGAGAAGGTCTCTCTTTTCTTACTATTTTTACTGTTGGGATTGAGAAAAGATGGTCTTCTTCAAGTTATATGTGAAATGAATAACCCTACAGGATTATTCCTTTCTGCATTTCAATCCTATTATATTTCTGTACTCATAGGTATTCATACAGCCTGCATAGGTTGAAAATGCAGGGGTATGTACATGCAGTCAGTTCACAGAATCAGGAAGTGATATTTTGTAAAGCACTATGAAATGTTGGGACATTAGAAGGAATCATTAGGAGAAATAAATATTTGAGAACTGAAAAGTATATCCAGATTTCTGGCACTCATAAATAAGAAAAGGACAAGAAAGTGTGACCATGAATTTCACAACTACAGTCTGTGCAACTATCATTTAGCAAACATTCATTACCATTATTAATAACGTGACATAAATGGGAAACAGCAGACTTAATCCATATACTTGGCAGATATATGAAACAGCAGATGGCACTTTAAGTGGGATGGGGGGAATACCCAGCAGACACCAACATTGCCTGGCCATAGATCTGGCATTTATATAAATAAGTGAGACAAAATCTGGACCTAGTAAAGGCCTCACATGTATACACTTGTGTACAATTATTTTTGTGTCTGCTAGGCAGATCGTAATTCTGGCTATGACATTCTTTTCCACTCATCTGGGAAATGTTCCAGCCATGTTCAAACTGGGGCTGTGGCAACACAGCCACATAAAATCCTGCTTGGGAACAGATTACTGTAGAAGATTGCCATGGGTCCTGCCTAAATGTGTGTTCCCTGTGACACGAAGGGACAGTGTAGTCCTTGCTTGTGTCTTAAAGTAAACAATATATACCTGCAATACATCACATTAAAACAATATAACTTCCTATGTGGTATAAGTGTTATATTGTTCCTAAATAAGCATTTTTTCAGAGCACTTTGTTAATGGACACAGGTGTACTTTGCAGTCATCTGTAAGCTGTCATCCACACAATGTGACCTGTATAACTATAAATTTATTCTACTTTACATAAGACCTTATATTTACTCTGTGTCATTTAAGAGAAAGAGGAAAATATAGAAACCTATGTGATTTTGAAAGCATTTTGAAAACAAGTTTTCTTTGGGCGGCTGCTATTAGACCCACAGTGTGAAGTTACTTCACACTAGAACAAATATGGGTAGCAAATTCGGATGTAGGATTTCCCCTTGCAAGTAAGAAGACAGAGAAAAAAAAAATCCACAGGCATACTGGTGATGAAAGTATTTATTTTCTACAAGGAACCATTTTATAAGCTAATCTCCTGGACAATAACATGACTTTTGATGGTTGAAAAGCTCTCATTTCTACCTTTTACTCTGTTGAGGGATGTTCCTCTCTGTTAACTCTTCTTCACCATTACAGTGTCCTTCAGGAGGGTAAGTAGCTAAATATATTTATATTTTAAATCCCTCTATGAACTCCTTGCCTCTACTTTTCTGAATGTGATCCATTATAAGTAGAAGCGCAGTGAAAGTTGAATTCAGTAACAGTTACAGATCCTTACTTGGCACACAAGTCATGATGTGTGTAAACACTGCCAAAAGACCAGTGTTCAGAACAAAGATAAACCTGAATAATGGCCCCAATTATTTCATCTTTATAGGCAAGAAATAGGCATGTACACCTTCTCATTTTCCTGTTGTACTGTTAGGCTTTGGGAAAAATTTCTGTAAGAACAATGCACAGATCTTAACATTTTCATGGCTTTGTGTGAAATAATATTGCAAAGAAAAGAGAAACTGTAGGACAATGAGAAGAGCTTAAGCCTGAATACAACTGATTCACAGACTTTCTCAATGGAAAACTGTGCAGTGCGGTATTTAATATTCAGGTTAATTTACCACATAAAATTATTTTAGCATTTTATATGCATCAGATTCTATTTTATCTGTTTTGCTTAACGCTACACAAGAAAAAGATACCCCTCCACCCACTTCTGCTGGCAGCTTTTAGGGCACATAATGGTTGGAAGATTAAATACTCTTTCCACCTGTTACTCATTGGAAGAGTATGCTGTATACTGAATAGCTCAGAAAGAGACTTCTAAGGAAACAGAATAAGCTGAAATATTAGTTGCTGAACAGTCACAAAATATACTAGACTGAAAATAAACCACTTCAGAAGAGGCTCTTAATAACTACTCCTCAGATTTGGATCAACCTTGCAGGGCTCTGAATTGTAAGCCCTCTTCAGGTGGTACGCCCATTTTTCTTTGGATGAAAAATAAAATCTCTTTCCAGTACCTCAGAGGTCAGAGCTAACATGAAGCACAGGAGACACATTTACAAACCTCTGCCTGAATGGCTGGGCCAGGGGCAGCCATATATCACATAACTCAGGAAGGACCAAGAAGGGTAAGGGTCTGAGATTGATGCAGCCCTCAACTCGGGAGCAGAGGCTGAATGAGTAAAGGCCTCAGGGTATTTTCAGTACCTTGGTGCACTCAGGACCCTGACACAGAAATTTCTGCTGATGTCATACCTAATATAGAGATCAAATAACTAAAACTGTCAGTTAGGCTAAGAACCTTCACTAATCTCAAATGTTTTGGAAAGATACCATATTTTGTAAGATATTTAAATTTATTTTAAAATAATCAGCCTTGTTAATCTTGAATGACCCAATCATTACGTAGAATTGAAATAACAGTTAATGTCATTGAAAACATGTAAAGTGTGTCAGGTTTCAATTACTGAACAGAAAAAGATGAAAAGTTTTGCCATTAGAACTCGCACCTCTACCAAGTGGAGTTACAATGTTTTGGACAGGAGGTATGGGCAGAGCTGAATTAGTCTGATTAATAGATCCTTCATGGAAAAAGTGCTGTGTTAAAAGGATTGTGACAGATAAACCATGAATTCTGTGTAAGTCTAATATCCACAACAAAAGTTCATGTGTCCATATTCATCACAAGGATCATTATTTACTTGTGGGAATTTGAGAAAAATATTTCATTAAGCAGTCAGGATGATGGAAAAAGCTGTCAATTATTAAGCTGCATTCTTCAAAATGTATGCAACAATAGTGTGCAGTAGGCAAGATACAGAACAAGCCAATATTTTATTTTTTAAACTTATTTAAGATTCAGCCACAAAACTGCTGAATTTCCTGATGTGTGGCATAGTGTAAGTGATTTCTGACAAATATTTCCTCAATTGCACCAATAGGACCAAGTACACCTAGAATTATCAAGAGCACAACTCTCGACCTACACTCTTGGAAACCTTTCCATTATTTTTCTCAATTACTAGCATTGAGAATCAGCTTGAGAAACTTCTTCAAATTCCTCCTTAATTACACTTTTACAAAGAGTCCAGTGTAGCATAACACCTACTGCAAGAAAGTACATATTTTAATTTTGAATGTCACAAAAAAACCCCAACCCTAAACTGGAATAAGAAAAGCAAGGGCAACACTTTGCGAACTTTTTCCATCCAATTCTTCTTCTTCTTTCAAATTAAAGATTATTTTCCACTGCTCTAAGCTCTTAAAAAAACCTAAAACTTTCATTTTTTTTCCTGCCTTTCTGAGATCAAAGTGAAAATACATATTAAGAGCAAATCCATATAAGAATAAATGGTTTTCACTATTAAATTTACACAGAGGTGTCTGAACAGGCAGAAAATGTTTTCAGAAATTGAAATGGTTGATGCATTTTAAGATGTTCTGGAATTTACCAACTATCAATAATGTATTACTGTCTATTGTCCAGAGGTGTTTGGTTTGTTGAGGAAAACAAGTAGATTATTCTTTAAATCATTTGGGTGAAATAAATTGGTATTTACCATTTTATGTAGTTCCCAAAAACTTGATTAGTCAAAATAGCAATAGTTGAATGTACCTAGCTCAGAAGACATAGACTTATTATTTTTGTTTAATGGCTGATTCAGTTTCACAGTGAAAAAATCCTGAAATCTTGTCCTTTATTATACATTGGTATATTGAAGACACTGCCTCTCCCTAGAATTTTTGTCAGCCCTAAAGTCCTCTAGATTTAAATACCTGGGTCAATGAGATTAAGTCCAAGATTATGCCACTTCTGAAATGAAAAAGAGTTAAAAATAATATTGGAGACAATAATGGCTTTCCTGAAAACTCTCTCTTCTCATTCTGTGTAGGGTCTTTGCATAAATTCAGCAAAAGACTACAATTACCTAGACTGCTCTAATGATGCTTATATGTATCACAGACTATATAATACAATGCTTCTTATAGGAATGAGTATTCCAGCTTTATATATGAAAAATGGTTATGCATGTTATATGTCTTCACTGAACTTAATAAGGAAAGAGATATTGCTAACATGAAAACAAGACTAAATTAAAAGTTTTAATGGTCATAGCCATGTGATATAAAACAAAGAATAGAAGTACAATTTCACTATATCCTTCAAAAAACACAAATATTCAAATCATTAGTACTCAGAACTTTGAATATTCAGACTATTCCCTTTGCATTCTCCAGGTTTTCTGGAATTAAAGCTTACTCAGCTCCCTCAATTAAGATTCAGTCTGCATAAAATTTTACTTCTACAGCAGTTACTTGGTGTCTGATGTCTGTATTTGAGACAAAAAATTCAACAGCCTGTTTTGAAAAGTCTGCCCAAATGAAGGTCACAACTTTCCCACTTTCTGCAGTGGATTCATGATCTCATCTATAATGGAAGAAACATTTTATCTGTTTCAAACAGTGCTGGCAGAGACTGTTACAGAGCATTTACAGAATATCAGAAAATGTGTTTCTGGGTAATAAAAATTAAGAACATCATGGCAACACTTTTAATCATTCTTTTAAAATGCATGAAATATACAAGCTTCTTGCAAAAAAAAGTTTTGGAAAGAGAAAAATTTATATTGGACCATTTCAGTGGAATTCCTTAAATGAGCATTTTGATATTACAATTTAATCAGAAAGAAAAAGAGAAAAAGCCTGGACACCCAAAACTAGTGCAACAAATGCTATTATTTATTACATAAGTAAGTCATCTTTCTCTAATGCAAAGTTGCAGACTGATATAACTGTGTCTTTCACATTTGTGTACAAGGCCAGGCATACTTCAACACTAATCACACACCTCTGGGAAGTATCTCAAGAGTATATGAAACAATTCTGTAGAACACCATGTGGAATGGGACTGGAAAAGTTAAGCCTTTAAAACCTTTAAAAAAAAATAGGGACTGCAGAGAACTGAGACAAGAAATATTTAATGTTGACATAATGTTTAGTCTTTAAGTTAATAGAGGTCCTATACTCTCTGAGACACATGTCTGGACGAAACCTCTTGACTTCACCACTGCTGATCATTAAAGACTTATTTGTTTAACCATAGCATATTATTCATGTGCAGTTTGTACATGGATTATATAATTTGGAAAAGGACTATGAAAAGATACTATATAAATACTCTGTGTTTATTTTGATTCTCCCAGTAGCTAATATCCATTACACAATTATGATAATCAAATGCCTTTTCAGCCTCAAACAATGCATAATGAAATTACAAATGTTTTTTTATTTATAAAATTTTGACTTGGTTGATTAAATAATCACAAAGCATATGTGTAAATATAAAATAAATCTTCCTTTATTTTACAAGAAATTGCAAAATTTGAAAAGAGTCAAGCTGTACTTCACTAATCATCACAGCTTTCATGTGAAAGCTCCATCATGGGCTTCTGGATCAATGACTGATTCCCAAACATGTCATTGTGGATTTATTTAGTTAGAGGAATTAGTCAACAAGGGATTGGACTGTCAACTGAAAAAGAACAATAAATATGATTTTATCTTTTTGCTTAATTATACTAAGAAAAATTTTTAAAATTATTTGATAAAAATGTGAATATGTAGCATTTTGTGCATTTCTTTAATCTTTACAGTGAAAGGTTCTCATTTAAAAAATTAGAAGGGTTTTTTTTCAATTGAAAATATTAAAAATATTCATGATCTTAATGACAGTAATGACAAAATAGAAATAATAACTAATATCAGAAAAAGATAGACCTGTGAAATGTTTACTCATAAAACATTATTAAGAAAAAGAGGGCACATGCACTTTGTTCAAATAACCTTGAAGTGACTGTAGAGAAGGTGAGGGAAAGACACCCCATTTCACCTAACCTCAACTGAGAGGCAAACACAAATTGAGAGAGACTGACAGGTACTTCCAGATGTCAGTTCACTCAAACTCTGGCTGAACTGCTCTCTAAAAGAGCACAGAGTGGAGAGAAGCATTGAGAAGTTTAGATGAGATATTTGACTTTAAGGCAGCTAAAATTTAGTTATATGAGGTTGGTCTTACGCAATGATGCTGCCATTTGTCTTGAAGCTGATTGCTCTGGGTTTCTTTGAATTAATGACAGGACAATGTTAAGAGTGTTATGTGGAAAACACTGAAAAACACTGAAAATATAATGCATGTATTCAGGTAGAAACTATATTTGTGCTTAATATGTATTTATTTCTTTTCCTTTCACTGAATTTTCATGTCTTTTTCAGCTGTTAAATCAATACATCAAGGTATATTTTTAAAAAAAGACCCAAGAATAGCATACTTCCATCAATAAGGCATTGCTCGTGAGAATTTTCATGGGTGATCTGTGTTATACAAATTAATAAAATAAACATTATCCTTTTTCTTTCCAGAATCAGACCTAAAAGACTATTCTTATGTTTCCCATCATCACCGTGGAAATTATGCTGGAAGTTAAATGACTAAACCAGCTGCCAGTCTAAGTTTCTCTAAGGGTTTAGGGATTTTTTTTTTTTTTTTTTTTTTTTTTTTTTTTTTTTAACTTGAGAACAGTCATTATTATTAACATTTCACAGAAAAAACATGCTACTACTTAAATAACTAAATAATTCCTACTTTAAAGACTCATGGCCACATCAAATGGTACATTATCCTAGTGACACCATGGGGTACAAATTGTAAGCAATCTGACACTTCAGCAATAATAGGAAGTCTAGTCACTCTGTTGGTACTCAGAAGAAGACTGAGAAGGCTTTTTAATCAAGAATTAAAGGAACTGTATCACTCTCAGAATGCATCATCAGATTGGATCTGAGCCCGGAATCTGGCACATTTTGAATTCTGCAGCATAAATCTGTACATCTGAAAATATAAGTGACACAGCTGTGGGACATAAAAAACAAGCTGTCCAGAAACACTTATGCCTTTGATTTTTTTTCCTGATACAATATTTTAAAATTGCAGTAAACATTTTTTACATTCCATGACAGTGTATTAGCCGTTTTAGGAAAGGTAACTAAGATTTTTCTTCTTCTCATCTCTTTTCAGGTTGCATTTAATGAACCAACATCATCACATTAAGGGTATCCTGGGAACATAATTCTGGACTAGAAACATTGCAATGTCTTAAGAGAAAATAAATAAATTATTTGACTTGTCAACGAAGAGATTGGTTTCAGCTGATTTAAAACAGAAAGAAAGTTTTAACATTTCCACCTAAATCCTGGGGACCTCAAGCTCATAGAATCAGTTGAGATAAATCACAGAAATGACATGTTTTTCACTTAGAAAATTATTCAAATCACTTGAATATGGGATAGGAGGAATACTTTCTAAGTCAAATGATATGAACATTCAAAAATTATAAAGAACCCAGCTGAAAGGGTAAGTCTTATATGATTTCTATTTGTTTGGGAAAGGGAAGTATCAAAGTGAGGATGATGCCATAGGCAACTCTCCAAAAAAATTTATTTACAGATGTATATGTGCTTGAAAATTTAGTGTGAAAAATTGTCTTATTTTGGAAATTAGAGACCCATTAAGTTAAATAAATTAATCTGTTAATAATCAAAATATTTACCAAAAGAAGCTCTGTAAGTTTTGAGTGGGTTTTTTTCTGTTAAAAAATAGCATTCTAAGTCCACACTTGGTTTTATCCAGAGGACTAGTCAAAATGTAAATTTTGTTTGGATATGACAGCACCAAAATCTTGTAACTCATGTAAAGCTTCTCATGTCAGAAGTGTTGCAAATGAGCTTCCATACTAATTTTTCTAGTCCTCATATTCAGCAAGATTAGATGCACTCATTTGATTTTGCCCCTAGCCAAGAAATATTCTTCTACAGCTAAGGGTCATTTCTGTTTCAGCCTATACAGTATCATTCCAATATCCCATTGGAAATGGAATTAAATTAGAGTTAGTAAGGTGGGATTCAGAGGAACACAGTCAGACATTTCTTCTGTCATTAAATAATTATTGCACTTTGTATTCTTCCCTCACCAATGGATATAGCTCAGCACTGGTGTTCATGTTATTTTCACCATATTAACCTGAAAAAGCCCACTGCTCCTATTCTGGGATTTTTCTGCTTTGGCTGAGGATTTCTTGTCATTCGTTAAAAGCCTAATTTATTTCAAATCCTATGGGACAGATTATTCCTTTCTTTTTTTCAAATGTGTTTCAGGCCTTGAGTCATTTTGTTGACTCAGCCTCTGTCATGGCTTCTGAGTCTGTGGCCAAAAGTTCATAGCCTTCAGGCTGCTTAGCTGCATTTCAGTGCCAAAAAAGGGCAGTCTGATTCAGAGAGGGCATAAGGAGAAAGGAGAAGCAAAAATTAATGCCAGGAGTAGAAAAGACCTGAAAGGATGGATTAAATCAGTGCCAAAATGTTGACAGTGTCAGTGCACTATGAGGACAGGAATGGTGGAGAGTGCCCATGGGCCAGACAGGGTGAACACCAGCCAGAGCCAGCTCCATGATCTCCGGGACCTCAGCCAGAAAGGTCCTGCCCTGCCTGCCCCCCACAACTGGGGACATTATCCCAGGATTATTTTTGTAACATAGACCTGACAATTTGGTTGTTTTTCTTTCCTTTTACAAGAAACTGAAACAATTGGAAATGCTAGCAAAGGACCTGTTCAAAGTTAAAAGATTTGACAGTAAGGGTAAGGTTAATTTCAAAATGTCAATCTCCTAAAAAGTTTTAGTGTTAAATTTAAGGTCATCTGCATTCCCTGTATAGGCCCTGATATAGGCACCTCGTAATAATACTTTATTGTTCTGGTTCATTGTCCTATAATAAGGATTTCTCTCTCTAAGCTGCCAACCTGGAGAGTTGTCTTAGACTGCAGAAGGAACTTTAAGGCTCACCTTAAGTAGACTTCAAACACTGAGGTAGTTTGATAAATTCCTTCTCCCAGGACAGAACTGGCCATTATCAGTTTGCAGTGGTTGGACTCTCTGGGCATAGGTGTAGCTCTGCTCTTTTCCCAAGCAGCTGATCTAAAATATCTAGTTTATCAAAGAGATAAGCTGACTCTCTTTAAAGAAGTGTCAGCAAATATGAACAAAGAGCTGTATGGGATACAAGCCCCTTTTTGACACAGGGCACTGTGATTAAGCCCAGTTTTCAAAGCAGTTAGGTTCTTTGAAACTATGAGCCATAAATTCATCAATTTACTGTGACATAATCCAGGAGGCAAACAAAAACCCTCAGAATACTGAGGAAAAAAGTATATATCATACTTAAGGGTGGAATTCCTAGAACTAAGAAATAATTACAATCTTTAATTATCATTTCTTCAAAGAAATAACAAGCTTCATAACTATAATAAATAATAAATAAGCCTATCTTGTATAAACACAACCTCTGGGTAGCTTACCTGAAATCGTAGAATTAGGAGAGTTAAGAAACATACACATTTCAAAAATGATAAAATACATAAGCCTCATTCATGCAAAATGGCAAAATTTGCTCTAGAAAATAATAATGAGATTACTTCTAACCATGTGTGTAATTCCAGCTGAATGGTATTCCTCACGTTCCTGATGAAGTTATGAATGTGGCAAGTTAAGGACATGCCTAAAAGCTGAGAGATGCCACAGAATTCAGTATATTCCTGAAATGGAGTCTGAGATGCAGCGAAGAGTATCTTTGGCTTGAAATTTTAAAGAGAAGTTAGTTATAGCTAAACTGATTAAATTAAATGTTCAGACAGGTAAAACTCAATTTTCAGGATAAAAAGGCAAGTTTTAATCATTTCCTGACCTCTTCTTATGTCTCCCACCACCATACTTATTCTCTAAATCCTTTAGAACATTGATACCACCATATGTCTGAAACATCCCACAGGATTTGTTGTTTTCTGTAAAGAAAAAAAAAAAATTGGTTAGACTTCAAATTCTTTGAGATGGAATAATGTCTTCAAATATGGTTATAAGACCCTGATGCTGGTTTTACCTTCAGTACTAATTAGAAATATTATTCTAAGTAGCTGCGCCTCACTGTCCACATTTATGAAGCTGATGTTCATTTGAAACAATTTATCAGCCAATAGGTGGCACTGAAAGTATTTTAAATTTATCTAAATATTTTTTATTTCTTTTAGGATAATTCAAGTTTCCCTCAAATAAATGGTATGTTATGCTCACAAATTAAAAGCTGAGTCACATATTGAATTTTCTTATTAAAGTTATTAAGTACTTTTAAATAGTTGGAGAACTGTTGAGAATTTAAACAGTTCCCTGGAAATATGAACAAGTGCATCATAGTACTTGTATCCTTCTCAAAACCCAATCAAAAGCAGGAGCTTCTTTTGAGATTATGGGATCATTGACATTTCAGGGAGTATCTAACAATAAAGTTTAAACTGTAAATATCTGGGAAAACTGTAGTGTTCCAGAAACTGGTTCATATTGCATTTTTTCATGTTGCATGTCAATTTATTTTCTTTTCCCAGCTGCTTTCATTTTTGTAAGCCTGTAAGGAAAGAAGGAGAATTTTGTAGTAAATATATAGTAATTTTTTGTCACCAGCATTCACCTAAATTAGGACAAATTTTAAAAGAAACTTCTTCATTCTCCGTGGTAAACAAGTTCATAAACTATTCTACGAATAGAGATAATGAGACATTTTAGATCAGATTTCTATGTGTCATAAGATATTCGTAAAGAAACAATCTTGTTATGTTAAGTTTTAATTTAAATATATTTTTTGAGCAAATGTGATTCAGAAGATCAGTTAAGTATCAGTGTTTTGGTTTATACTGAGTGTAATTCAGTTGATTTCCATGCATTGTTTCATACCTACATATTACAGTTCCTCCAAGGTTTTACTGAAAGTTATACCAAGATGGTGAAATAGGAGTGACCTGATCTGAAAAAAATATAATATTGTGATACAATAAAGAACCTAACTCTTCAGACTACCTCTCTACCACCTTTGTATAGAAATCTAACTTAAAAACAAATGTAGGCCACATAGGTTTCAGCTATACCAAATAAAAATGTGCAAGGATTCATTGTACTGTCATCAACCACAGTGTTAGAGAGGAGAAGTGAATAGCAGTGAAATAGAAATACATCCAAAACTCGATGGTGTATAGAAAGAAACAGATTCACTCAGCTGTACAAATGCATCTTAATCACAAGGAACTAAAAGCTTTGAGTGTATTCCTGCCTTCATCATTTCCTGCCAGCAGGAAAATTAAAGTGCCTTTAGATTGCAAAGCAGTAGAAAACAATAATGTAATTTTATAGCACCAGACCTCAGCAAGGTATAAGACTCTCTAGCTTCACCTGAATTGGTTCTGAAGACTTATGATGTTGCAGTTGATGATGAGAATTAATGTATCATATCAGAAAGTAATTCAAATTAAAACCCAAACCATTAATTTAAAGTTAGGTACTGTTTTCTCTGTTCAGGAAACAAAGCAAGGAACTACATAAATCAAGGAAGCTTTATTAGCAATACAACTGAAAATGTCATCCTTCTCAGATTACTGGAAATATGAGTGGGTATGACAAAATGAAAGACCAATATTCTGGCTGTAGATATCTTGCCCAGTTAATTCCTTTTAAACAATTTCTATAAACTAATAGTAAACAGAGGACCATTACAGTGTAAGCAAAGGGAGAAGTAGGAATGAATGAATTCCTAAGTATTCTGGGAAAGAAAAGCATTGAATTTTATTGCCATACATATTTATGAACATCTGCATAACCATAGCCTGGTCACAAAAATAAAGCTAAGTTTAAAAATTGAATGTCTTTAAAGTACATATTTTTTTAAATTAAAAATTTGCCATTAATTTCCAGATACATAGTCAAAAATCTACAAAATAAATTAAACATTTTAGACTGCCTTCAGATAAGTAGTCTACTATTGTTTATTTTATTCTTTGCAAAACCTTTGTGGATCAATATTATGAGAAGCTTATGTATTTCCAGTTACTTTATTATGTAGCTATTTGGAAATAGATATTTGAGTAGAACTTTAATAGAACATCAAAAAGGGAGAAAAGGCTAATTCCAAAAAAGTCAGTGTCAAGACTATTAAATAAGTGGGATACGGCATTTCACAGGAGTGTGTTCACAAGACTATCCAAAGTCCTGAGCCCTCCATGAAAACCCACAAATTAGAAAACAAGTCCTGTATTTTAATTAGCTGAAGAGGGATTTTTTTTTTTTGTTTGGATGGGAGATTTTTATTGTTTGTTACTTTTTTTTTTTTTTTTTTTTTGTGTGTGTGTGTATGTGTTTGGGGATTTAAAAAATTTGGTTTTTTTTTTTTTTCCTTCCAGTAAGCAATCTAACCAATTCTAACTGGCTTGAAAGCCAGTTTAGAAAGTCTGAAGTTACTGCCACTACTTGCATATTCATACTAAAATGTGAGTCTTTCAGCTAATGAAGGAAATCAGGTCTTGCTGTAATGAGAGAACAAACAAGATGCTGCCTGATGGTGAGACTTGTTCAAACTCTCTTTGCAATGTCACCTGCTGCTGAGTGACCAGGCTTGGCAGGCATGAATTAGAGGCAGTAGCTATTGTAACCTGCCAGGGCTCTTCATAATGGGATGACCATGTTTATATAGTGAACAACTAAGGAGAACTATTGAAAGTGTCCAAATCATTGCCAAAGCTGAGATTTCACCTTTTGCTCAGTGCATACACTTTCTAATTAGTAATGGAAAAATTGAAAGCAAGTTGAGAATCACTTGAAATGTAGAGAAATAGCAAGGAACAAATCAGTTGTTCACAGAAGGGGAGACAAAGTCAGCAGGTAGGATGGCCAATGCACCCTAAGCTAAGTCTCTGTTTTTACAGAATCAACAATCATTAGGGAAATGGGGGGACAGCCCAAGACTGCAGTTCTTCACTGCCTGTCACTGTTCTATTAGTTTCCAGGCACACTGAGAAGTCTGTGGCAGACATCAGTTGCCTCAACTTCCTGTCTCCATTATTTTCAC
Source organism: Muscicapa striata striata (assembly GCA_030060385.1). Classification (NCBI taxonomy): domain Eukaryota; kingdom Metazoa; phylum Chordata; class Aves; order Passeriformes; family Muscicapidae; genus Muscicapa; species Muscicapa striata. The sequence goes on along the minus strand of JAREIS010000014.1, from coordinate 992,881 downwards.
CTTCTCTTCACTGGCCTTCTCTTGACATTCTTCTGCAATGACATTTTTTAACACTACAGTGTGACATCTCAATTGAAAAATGAATATTGCAACTGCTGGGTAATTTAAAGTTTTGGAAGGAGAAAGGATCAGAATGACCATCTGTGAATGGCACTGAGCAAATGGAAAAAGGAGATCCCACATGATATGAAGATTTAACCAAGAAAACAAGTAAAGGGTGAAAGAAAATAAGGTAATAATTCTCCTAATTTGAAATAAAAAGCAAACCAACAAACCTGCTGAAAAACTAGGAAAAGCCCTTGTTTTTTAAAATGTAAATGATTATAAAATTATTAACTTGAGTATATTTTACCTTTGGATTATAAAGCTCCACGCTATTTCTCAGTTTCACAATGATCATAAAATTCAAGAGTTGCAAAATTAAGGCCTGGCAAGTTGAGAAATGCCAGAGTCAGTCCCTACTAGAAGTGCATTCCAACACGCTTATCCATGTAATGATCCCATTTAGGACAAGGCACCTCCAAGGGATTCCATTTATCAGTGTATTGTTTCTAACTCTTGGCTCAAAGTGGACAAACAACTAGGCAAGCAGCTAATGAGCAAGTCAAGATTTAATCTCAAGTTCATTGTTTGCAATTTTGTATGTGAAATTTTCAGGAAGTCAGAAGCTGCTCTGAAGAAGATCTCATGGATCTCTGTGGGCCTCAGCACAAGCCCAGACTTTTTCTTGATTAAGAGTCTAGATACTCACAGGGATCACAAGTAAAAAAAGCATGGTTTCATTGACTTGCTAAAATCACACTATAATTCTAAGGCAATCACCACAAAATACTTTTCCTGTGCCCTGTCTTGCCACTACATATATTCTAAGTTTAGTAGTGATTCTGTATGTTAGAGTTCAGAATTATCCTGATGATTCATCAGACTTATCAGGAACGCTGAATGAAAAAAAGATCCCAGGAAAACAAAACACTGTAAGCACACAAAACAAAATACACTCATAATATGTATGTATTTGGTTAAGGCTGCAAAGAAACTTAAACCCTACCCTTCCCTAACTTTTCTGCACTTGACTGTGCTTTTTGTGATGGAGGTGTCTTCTGATTTAAAAAAAATAAACCAAACAAAAATCAAGGAATCATTAGACATAGTCCTGATGTTCAAGAGCACTAAAAAAATGATTGGCAACTCATCCATGACATAGCCTCTGCTCTTGGACATAATACACACTTCATAGAACATACCACTGACTTTTCATCCAGCATATTGATCTGCCCTACAGATTCAATTTATGCCAGTAGGTTTCACAGATACTTGCTGGTAAATGGCACACTCAAAACGCAGCCCTGCTCTAGTGCCAAATGTCAAGTCACTTTTTCCATATTGAGTTACTGAATCTTGACAGCAGCACCATGGCAATCTCTTTACTTGTTTTTAACTTGAAAGGAAAATGCAGTTTTCTTTAGCCTTGTACTAGAAAATGGCCAAGTACTGTTTACTGGTGATTTCCAGTGAAATTTAGGCTAAGACAAGAATCTCAGATGGAAGGCTTTATTCTAAATGCTTAGAAACTAGCAAAATTCTGAGAAATTTAAGACGAGCTATAGAAATGTTTGTGAAATTTAACTTCACAAAATATTTCAAGGCTATTTTGTGTCCTAATTAACATTTTAATGCACAAATATAATTTAGAACTACCTTTTTCATTTCATTCATTTTTCAGCAGCTTTTTTTTTCAGTGGGAAAGTGTGTTCTTCATGCACATTTGTAGCATGATTTTGTAGCAAAATCTAGAATTCCCATACTACTGTTGGTCCATAGGAACAAGCAAACCTCTATCTAGCCAGTCCATGAAGAAACTGACTCATAGCAACATCCATTATAAATAATAGACTAATTTCAAAGTGTAATATTACATCAATATTCACACTTTTTTAATATTGATGTAAATTGGTTTAAATTGACCAGCTGCTCTGAAGATGGCATAGACAGGTGCAAATTATTTTTCTACTGTTAGCAAATCCCACTAGTCTTTAGGAGTGATGCACTATAAGGGAAGGCAGCTGTTTATTCCCTTTAGGGACTGCAGAGAAGGCACCTCTTAAGCCCTCATGGAATTTCATAGGAGTGCTAAAAATCCAGAATAAGCTTGGAATCAGATCTTTAATTAACACTTTACCATGAATAACTACACTTTTTGCTATCCATTTCTCAGTACAACAATGCTGTCATTGTCAGGATTATCCATGCTCTGTTCCCACTCTGAGGCCTGTGATTACATCTACAAAAGAAACTAAAAGAGGTTGGGGCAAATTTCTAACCCTGAAGTGACATGTGCCACTATGCCATAGTTCATGTTCATCTGCTTAAAACTCTCCTTTCAAAAGGAGAGAGAAGCAAATCTACCAAATTTCTGAAATATTTATATTTCATTCATAATCTTTTCAGTTAGTCATTGTGCTAACAAGGAAATAATACATGCAGTCACACATTAGTGCTTGATTTTACAAGGTAATTCTGTTTTATTTAGTGCTCCGAGCAAAGCCTCTAAGCACAGTGAAGGCTTCCTCTTGAAATCTTGACTACTTATCTTTTCTGATTTGCATCTGCATGTCCCTCAGAAGGGCTCATCCCCTTTCTTTTTGAATCAGTGAGTAGCTTTCCAAAACACTCATCTCCTTTTTCCTTGATTCTACAGATGACCCTTCTTAGAAATCTTTTTTCTAGGTGTACTTCAGTGTCGACTATAAATTCAGAATAAAAATATAGTTGTAGTATGAGTAGTGATGCAATGTAGTTATTCTTTTATGCTAATTCTACAATACTCTTACAATAAAGTAAGGATTTCACTGTATGTAGTATATGTGGGCAGCTGGAGTTATGTGTAAGACATTACATGGGCCAGGGAAAAGAATACAGTGTGGGGTCTGCTAGAGCAAGAAACAAGATTGGGATCAACCAAGCAAAGGAATCTCTGGGTTTTTATACAGCTCCTACCTTGTCTCCCGTGGCCTGGTCACCAGGTCAGGCACAGGTTGCTGGTCCCTATTTTATGCAAAAATAAAATTCTTTTATGAATTCATGGCCTTTTGTCTCAGGCCCCCAGATCTCAACTGGGAGCTCACAATGCAGCTGCACCCTGAGATACCTGCACTGACAGCATCACCCACCAGTAGACAGCAATAAGGTCTGCTCTGAGCCTTCTCCAGAATAAAGAACCCCAGTTCCCCCAGCAACATAAAATGTATTTTTAACATTATTTTCTAGGCCATTGTGATGGTTTTAGCTGTGATAGAACTACTTTTTTGCACAGTAGCTGGTATGGAGCTGTCTTGGATTTGTGCTGAAAAATGTGGATGACACAGATGCCTTTGTATTGTTGAGCAGGGCTTACACAGAGTCAAGGCTTTCCTGTCTCTCACTCCACTCCACCACAGAGTGGGCTGGGAGTCCACAAGAAGCTGGGACACAGACAGGAGAGCTGCCCCCAGCTGACCCCAGGGATTTCCCACAACATGTGGTTTCATGCTCAGCATATGAAACTGGGGAAAGAAGGAGGCAGGGGGCAAAGTGTTTAGAGCAATGGCCTTTTTTATTCCAGCTAACTATTATGCATGATGGACCCCTGCTTTCCCAATGAGCAGTTGCTTGCTCATGGGAAGTGGTGGAAAAATTCCTTGTTTTGCTCTGCTTGTGTTCATGTCTTTTTTTGCTTTACCTATTAAGCAGCCTTTATCTCAACCCACGAGGTTGTTTTTTTTTTTTTACTGTTCTAATTCTTTCCCCCTTCTGAGCAGCTGTTGGTGTTTAGTTGCTGGCTGGGGTTAAATCACAACAGTCAGTTTTAATCTTATTGTGTATTCAGGGTTTGTTAGATATGTTCTTTTGATTCTTTTCTGAAAACCCGTGAATACCTCATACAGTAAATGATCAGTTAGTCTTTTCTTCTTTTTACCTCTACTCTTGCCTGCTCATGGCAAAAATACTTCTTTACTTTCCCTTTGAAAGCAAGGCTGTCCTTAATCATTAGTAAATGCATGCAACTTCTTTTTGCTTGTAGAGGTCTGTAAATTGTCTGAAGGCACGCATGCAACATACACACATGGAAATCAGCTTCCAACAATAATCTTGCCATTTGCATCAGATTGCTGAGGCTTTTGAAGCTTTCCAATTTGCATGACTCAGTGGAAATAAGGCATAAATCAGCTCTTGGAGTTTGTGTTGCTGTTCCAGAGTGTTATGGGAACAGCAGCTTCTCTTCTGCATTCTATAAAAAAAATAAAAAAATAAAAGCCAGCTCAGTAAATGAAAGAGAATATTACTGTATTTGCAAGGCATTACAAACACACAGGGTAGATTCACCCTCCCACCTTGCTCAGTATGACTGGTATTCAGACAAAATCAAATATGAACAGCTACTACCACAGTAGACATTCAGCTTCATGAATTCTCTATTTACAGGGCAAAGGAATGGGCCAGGCTTTACAGGAGTTTTACAGAGAAACAGAAATTGCCAGAACTGGCAGTGTAAATTGAAATAGCAGGAGGCAATGCTATGAGAATAAATACTGGAAAAACAACTAGGAAACTAGATGCAGGCAACTAATTTTAAATCATTTCTCCTCTGCAAATATAAAAGCCAGGAGTCACCCATCTCTAATGTTCATAGGTTGAACCTTCCCAGTCACTTGATAGAGGTGCCACTGGAAATGCATTGGGAAAAACCAGGTGATTCAGAAGGTAAATGTGAGAAATTATGAAAAATGTTTTGAGATAGACATGTTTTTAGCAGGTCAAATGTCAATGCTAGTAACTGCTTTTATCCCAGTAATCTAGTGAAGTTTGAAGTACCCAGTCTCTCTAAAAGCTACCATCCCTGGGATCTTCAGAGATTCCTCTCTGCAACACTACTACCATGTCATTGCCTAGGCTGTGTGATCTATTGCAGTGGATTGAATGAAATTCACAGGGAAGGAGAGTGAATAACATGCTTTACACCATGCTACCTGCCATACTAAAGATGCTGCAATAAGGTAATGCTTTCATTCCACACTAATCAAAACACATTTTAGTTTCATACCTAGCAGATTGCAAAGATTCATGTAACTATCGTTGTGTTCAGATGTATTCAACTTCCTTTTCCTAAAAATTAGGTACTCTGAATTTATGGACAGCAAGAATGTCAAACAGGACTCCATTCACATGGGAAGAATCCTTTGTGAATCACTGGAATTTCTAATTGTAATGGCTCAATGGCTCTTCCATCATTCTTGTAAGTAAAACTGATTGTAAGTAAAATAAAATGCAAAATAAAACAAAGACATTCAGAAATATCTGTAGCTCCCCTTCCTCAAACAGATAAGCCTTCTGCTGCCCTGGAATCCAGTGTAATCATTCATAAGCAGTCATTACAAAGATACATCTTACTGTCTGAAAGTATTTCACTGACATCTGCTAATACCACTCTCCTCTAATACATATCAGGTATGTTTTATACTGGGTGAGATCTCCATTGGTGAAGTCTTCCACATGAGATCATTCCAACTGAGATGCAATCCCACATTAAAGAGTGAAATTCAGATATAAATACTGATTGTTCAAACCAACTTTAATTATAAAGAGAAAAAAATGTGGAAAGAAAAATTATGCTTCAACAGCTGTTGCTATTTCTGCTTGAAAGCTTGGGGGGGGAAATGCAAGGCAAAAGGAAAAAAACAAATGGTTTTTAAATAAAAGTCTTATTCATATACTAGACGACAACTAAAAGTTGCATGCTACCTTTCTTGTGTTTAAGGAGAAAAGGATCACAGTTTTGTAAACTAATCCAGTCATATGATCAGACATGCAGTAGAATCATATGATTGGAAAGATTAGATGGTATAAATAGCAAATGAGGTAAACCATAGCAGAAAGGCAAGAAAAAACCCCAAACCTCTCTCCTTTAAAAATTCATCATTTATAAGTAATGAACTAATAGCCTCCTACCCATAATAAGCAGGCAAAACAATGATGAAGGAAGACAGGACGATGACAAGAATCAGAAACAGTAAGAAGTGTCTGAATGAAAGTTTTGCCACCAGAAGGAAGAAAAGTGTCTTTATATAGGACATCATCCAGGCCCTCAGACAATCTATAGCTGCCCAGTGTAAAAGCTTTTGTATAAAACTATAGTGTACACATTCCTAAACAAAGAGAAGTGTCTATACCAGTATGCCATAAAAGCTGTGAGACACAGCATGAATGGGAGCACTTCAGCAGTGACACTCAGGGACTGCATTCATGAGTTGGGAAAAGCTACAGCTGAAAGCAAATTACAATTTGAAGGCATGCCCACTTGCTCCCTTGGCTCCAGCTCCATGATCCAAGCTGTGAGGGAGGATTGAAATTGAATAAAAGGCCCACAAGCCAAAGATACGAATGCTTCATTAGTTTTTCAGACAAACCCAAGTCTCATACTAATCTCAAATACTTTCTAGGAGAGAAAGGACCTTGAACTGGCTAGGGAATTAAGAATTACAATGAAGTGGGTTTTTTGAAGCCTGCACTTATTACTCACAAAAAGGGTATAATCAAAGTCAGTAAAGTACAGGGCTGAAAGAGTCAGTGCACTGCAGGAAGCAGTACAGCATTAAACAGAAATCTGCCATGAAGACAAACACCTACCAGAGATATCTAGCACACAGAGGAACTGCATCAGCAGCCAGCTCTTCGAACGGATGGAATTTTCTTTTTCCCACCTACGGTGTCTTCCATAAATAACTTCTCGTGATGCTAAAGCTGCCATGGAGCTGCACACTGGGAAGCTCTGCCAGAAGAAAGGATAATTTGAGCTAGTTCTGTATGCTTTTAGTGTGATTGCTCTGTTTTAACACTGGCATTTGATATATGTCTTTTCCTTTTGACCTTCAGACTGGCCAAATGGGTGTCAGGGCTCAGCAGTGGCTGGCTGCTCCCTCAGGGCTGAGAAACCACAAGTGACAGTGCTCCCATCGCTCTGCTCTGTGTTAGGGCTGCTAATAGGGTCTTCAGGCAGTCACAGAAAAAGCAAGAGATGAGCTGGGAAACTCTAGGGCTGGAGTGTGTATAGGGGATCCACCCAGGGGCAAGGCCAGAGAAGATCTTAATGCAGGCACAACTATGTCATACCTTAAACCAGGATTGCCACCCTGAGCTTAAATGAGAGTTCTGGGCAGGGTGTGGGTGAAGGGCCTAGGTGAGGGTGGGTAGGGCACCTTAGTACTCTCAGGGGGCTGACAGCACCTATAGAAGCTTAATAATAGCTTTCCAGAGGAAACAAAGATTCCTGGCACGTTGGAATTTATTACAGCTTCAGACCAACCAGTGCAGGCATCAGATCTGTGGGGCAGCTTACTGTGCTCAGTCCCTCTACACCTTCAGAGTGCTTCTAGACCATATGTTCTTTCATAGCTTCTGCAGTGAGTCATGGGCTCAGCAGTGGGATCATATAACCTAAATGTAAATCAAAGTTATGGAGTCACCAAATGAAAAGTCAGATTTTTCCATTTAGCAATTTTCACTGTCAGGAAAGTAGGAGTGGGATTGCACAGATGCTAGAACTAGAAAAAATAAAAAGGAATCTGTCTCTTCACAGGCTGTCTGTGGTACAGCCTGCTTCTCCAGCCTGCAAGAAATATGGAGGAGGAAGTCTAAGCATTGACCTAAAAGAAGAGAGAGGATCCAAATCTTAGGCTCATCGAGAAAAAATGGGAACAAATAAATGGATGATAGAGCAGATTGGGGTACAGATCTTGTAGAGACTGAAAGATATCCCAAATGAAATAAAGAAAACACGGAGCAAATGACTGGCAATTAGCAAGGCTTCAGGGAATGGAGCTGCTGAGCAGAGAAGAGTGCATTTGGTAATGAAACAGAAGAAATAATATAAGTGCTGTCAAATTAGGTTCATTAGAACTGAACCAAAAATTAAGGATTAGACTAAGCAGTCAAATGGGGCAGCCTCCAGGGGAAAGTAATGTTGTTAAATGTTAATGTCTCTAACTCTGTTAATGTCTCTAACTAAGCACTGGCCCTGAAGGGATGGTGTGCCCCACTGCTCACTCCAAGTTCTCATTTTGCCCAGTACATATCCAAGACAAGACCCTGTCACACCCCAGACACATCTTGGTTCCCCTGACAGAAAAGCCAGCCATCCCAGTGGGGCAGGAGCTGCAGAAGACACCACAGCTTTCCATGGCCTTCACAGAACCAGCCCTCAATGTGCAGCTTTTCTGCAGGTAGCAAAACTCCTGGACTAATTTCTAAGGCAAACTTCTGTTATTTATCAAGCAAGCTTCAAATATTTTTTTAAGATCTGAGAAGGAAGAGGAAAGGTCTGCAGCTGTCCTTGTATCCAAATCCTTGGCTCTCCTTGTGTACAGAGGCCAAACCAGTTTTACAAGAATGTTCCAGAGGTGTTGCCTTGCAACACTAAGTTACACATTACTTGCCCTTCAACAGCCCTTTACAAAGAGGCAAAGCACACAGCACATAGAGTCTATCGCTTTCCTGTCTTCTCTTGGTGAAGGCTCTGAAAATATTTACCATTCTTTATACAGTTGCTTTTGCTTTTCTTGCACCTCCCCAGAATAAGACAAAATTCCTCAAAAATTCCTATTCTTTTGCCTCTATTCTCACATTTTATTTGGATTTCAATAATATACATATAAACCCAGTTCTATGGTGTTAATAGAATTTATATATTGAGACTGTCTCTGCCTATCTTTATCCCCCCTCCCTATATATGCCTATATATCTGTACTGAACCCCCATCCAATTTTTTATAGTATTTACAACAGCATACTATAGTGTTACTTTTGGCCAAAGAATTTAAGGGTCTGATTTCTGATTTCCCTTGAACACTGTAACAGGTGAAATGATCAGATTCAAGGATACTACTCTGTAATTTAACCACAATTTAGATGACCTGTGTTTAACATCTGTGTTTCTGGCACTACCATATGTAGAAAACTACAACCAGAAATCAACACAGAATAAAATCTGTTGTTCTTAAACACAGTGCAATCTGTGTCAGAAAGATCTGCTTCAAAGTTGTTATAAGGGCAAGATATTAATAAACATCACTATTTTTGCAGTTTAATTTTGTGTTGTGGCTTCTGCAGTGACAGACCATACCCTCTGAGAGAAGACTGTCACACCTTGTGAAGTATTTTTTCTGTACAGGCTCACCTGGCTCCAACATCATACCTTCATGTCTTCCTACTTGATTTCTGTCCCAAGCTTAAAACAAGCTTCCTGTTCCCACAAAGTCTTTTTATCTTCCATCTCTGTTTGTAAATCATACAACTGAAAACTCAGACGCCTTTTTTGACTTCCTTTATTTTGCAGTCATCTTTCAAAACTCATGAACCTTTTCTATTAAAGCTGGATTCCCTCAGGAAAAAGAAGCAACATATATCCTTCTTTGCATGCAGTAAAGCTAGAGATCCTTTTTCTGCTCTTGCACACCACTGCTCAGGCAGTCCATGGTTTGGAAACATGCTCAAACCTCAAATGATCATTCTGCCTTTGTGCAAGTGTGCCCTGAGGCCCTGCTTATAAGCATCAGGTGACACTTGTCTGGCACTTACTGTGCTTGAATGTCAGGACAGTTTTCTTCTGCTGGAATTGTGTAAGAATGTCAAACTCCTTGTTTTGATGATAATCTCTTCCCTGTTCTGAACTCTTACTTGTAAAGAAAGGCCCTTAATAAAGCAACTGAATAGGCAAAACATAATTTTCCACAAATTTTAAACATAATTTTCTTCTACAGAAGGAATCACTTCTACCTATTGACACATCCCATCAGACACTTCTTCCTAATTATATGCTTTCTTTAGTCTTTGTTGTTGTCTTTTAAATCTGTTACATTAACTGATTTCAGAATTTGCCAGACTGTCTAACTATATTCCCATATTGTTTCATCTTACCATATACCATCCTCTGTGTTATACCTTAATAATCTGAAGAGCTTCAACTATTTATACTGTTTGGGATTGTACTTCAGGCCCAAAGCTAAGTCCAAATGTAAGCCAGCAAACCCACAGTTTTCTAAGCAAAGCAAACTCCTTTTCAAAGAAAAAAAATTCTTAATCAGTACAAAATATTTAACACATATATTTTTTGCCACAAAATCTCTTATTCAGTACTTGGGGGTGATTTTTTTTTTTTTGCTGTAGATGGACCAATTCTTTGTGACCATCTCCTCCCAGCAAAATCTAGCTACCAAACTTCATAGAATACTAGATGCCATGGACTTATATAAAGTATCATTGAGAGAGTTCTTTTGAGCTTGGCAGTACTATTTTTATTACATGTATTCCAGGAAAATGACATTCTCTCCCTTGTTTAATCTGCTGATACATTACCTCTTCGGTTAACAGTGTCTTGGAAAGATATTTTTGTATCTCAAAGGATTTTTGTCCTGTAGTATAGATGGCTTTTTAAAATAAATACAAAATCCAAACCAAAACGCTCTCCCCAAAGTCACAACAAAAACACATGTGCCTGATCCATTGGCCTCAGTATTTCATGTTCCCAAACAGTTATGAAATCTATTTTATAAATATCTGGTTTATCTTCACATCTAGCTAAAATCACCTGAAGTAGGAATGATTGTCCAGACTGAATCTTTGCATGTTTTAAAATGAGAATAGCTCAATTGTAAGAAAAGGGTTGAAGAGCCTATTCACCCAGGAAATCTTAGAATCTGTTATGAAGGTCATACATCCTGTGCTTCATCTCATATGAGCATCAATAATTATTTCCTTAAATGAACTAAACACCAAGAGAATCGAAACATTGGACATTTCTTATTATTTCCTACTATTTCCTATGCCTATTTTCTATTTTCGTTAACTCCTTAAAACAGGATGTAGATACCTAGTTTAAGACTGGACCCTTCTCTGAGAAGGCTAAATGTTCTGTGTTTGAGAGAGAAAAAGAAAAAAAAAAAAAAATTCAAAGTGTGTCTGAAGGAAAACTGATTTCTGGTTTCATTGCTTCCAGCATGTAAATTCCAGTTCTGCTGTATGTCTTCTGCTAACTCTGCAGTTTTTGAGGCTGTATTTAATGATAAAAATAGCAGAAAAAAAAAAAAAAAAAAAAAGTAATCTAATCCATATAAATGTAAAAATCTTTCTCACACATTAGTTCCGTGAACAGTTGGGGTTAAAAAACAATCAATAAAACAAACAAAAATGCCAATAAGCCTGTACCATGATATAGATGGGACAGGCAGTCTAAGATCAGGAAATCTACAATATCAGACCCCAAGCTCAATAAACTAGACCTTTTTTGCAGATGTGTTTCACCCTCCCTTTACTTAATATGGAATTTAAATTAGTGCTTTATCAATACATCAGTACAGACTGGAGCCTTTGTACAGTATGTTGTTTTTATTGGGAAGGCAGAAAACTGCATAGTAATTTTATCATTAAACACTATCTCAAAATCCACAAATAAGCTAAATAAGGTTAAACAGATAAACAGAAATGACATTCATCAAATTTTGAGTGGCTGGTCTTACAATCTTCAAAACATTCTCTTCAGTAATTGTCAGACCGTAATAAATAAGTAGACATGCCTGGAATCTTTCAAGGAATTTGGAAAAAAAATAAAGTTATTTAAAACACCAAAAGATAAATAAAATTATTGTTGGCTGTCTTAGATGTTTAAGATGCCTATTACTTCTTTGATTTAGTTAAAATACAAGTAAAGTTACCTTGAAGAACACTGCAGAGGAAAGAAGCACAGTAAGAGTTGGCAGAGTCAAGACAGTTGTCCTGAGTTGAGAGAGATATTGAATCTAAAAATTTTACATGTCAATATTTAATTTTGGATAAAATCTACTTGTCTAATTATTTTCATTTTCATGACAGAGTCTTGGTTTTTCTTCCACTACCACTTCTGTTTCTGACATCTCTTGCATCTCCACTTCTGGCATTCCACATTTGCTTCAGCAAACCCCTGGAGATTAATTTACATTGTAGCCATTAGCATCCCTCAAAAGGAGCATTATAATGGTGCTAATGTATTAAACACCATTAATCTTTTCTCTGCTGACCAGCATAGGACCCAAGGGAATGGCTTGAAGCTGCATTGGGTAGAGAGGTGGGGATGGGAGGGGCAGTTAGGTTAGACATTAGAAAAAGGCTTTTTGCCCAGATGGTGGCTGGGCACTCAAACAGGCTCCCCAGGGAAGAGGTTACAGCACTAAGGCTGCCAGAGTTCAAGAAACATATGGACAACACTCTCAGGCACATGGTATGATTCTTAGGGTGCTCCTGTGCAGAGCCAGGAGTCCAAATTTAATGATACTAGTGGGCATTCAATGGATATTCCATGATTCTATGGATGACTTACCCATAGCACCCCTCACCAGGCTAGAATAGCTGGAAACAGTTAGAAAATTTGCCTAAATTAGTATACATGCATAATCTGCTATGTAGATAAGGAATTAGAATCTGGAACATGTTGGGGTTGTTTTTTTCAGAGCACAAAAAGCAGTGTGCAAGAAAAGTCAGTAGAGCCCATGTTTCTCTCTTCCTCTCACAGCTGCTTGCACAAAGGAGAAATAGTTGCTGTCATATATGAGAACAGAGTAAGAGTGGTAATAAGGATAAGTGTGGGGCATCCTGAGATATATTCAATTAAAAACCTATGTATTGCTTTGAAAAGGAGTGTGGCCAGTTCATATTCATTATAGTTAATCTTCTTAAAATGAGTGATCACTGACAAGCTGATATTTCTACAAGATTTTTGCCTTCTATACGTCTGTTGCCTGAACAGGCTGACCTCCCCAATATGAAGAGGCTGAACTGCAGTCTGCAGTGTATACAAGCTCAGTTTCACTATGGTGTAGCACATCTCGATTAAGAGTTTGCTGTAATGTAGGTAAGTGCTAAAACATAGATCCCTGACTTTGTCAAGTCCTTCATTTCCTGAAAGAACTTTTCAGAAGAAAGCCTTCATTGTTCAAAACAGATAAATGAGATTCACCACATAGGCTGGGCTTTCCATTCCCCTCTTTAATGCACTGCTGGTTCCATTTTATTTTGGTTATTTGATTCTGATCACGCATGATGCACAACCAGACCAAATGGATCACCTAATCTTTGATAACCTCTAGAAATAACTCCCACACTACACAAGGAAAAGCTAATTCAAAGGAGCAACTTGCACATTCTCTTAGCATTCATGCTTTCCCTGGAGGTGCCAGCAATGAGTCTCAGTTTGCTTTAGACTAACTCTCTTTATAGCACTCTTGATTATTTACAAATCCCTGTACAACCATGATCCATTTTATTTTCACAGCTGTTATCACCCTATTGTCCATGATGATACACTGAATTCTGAAGACTGCTAGCCTGTGGGTAATCGTGAAAAGTAATCTAAGCTCAGTAGGTGCCTAAATTTTAGTTTCTGCTTTTTCTTCCATGATTTAAGACCTTTAGGACTCTTTCTTTGACATGAATAATAAATATAATAATAATAATACCTGGCATTGTTAAAAGTTTTTTAAGTTCCAACTAAACAATGTTTAATTGTGCGGAGTTTTCTTTTGTTTTTGTTCTTGTACTTGTTCTTGTTCTTGTACTTGTTCTTGTTCTTGTTCTTGTTCTTGTTCTTGTTCTTGTTCTTGTTCTTGTTCTTGTTCTTGTATTGTGTTCTTATTCCTTAGGTGCTATTTTAATACAGATACAGTATAAACAAAAATCTTAATGGGAAAAAAGTGCATATTTTTAAGCAGTTGTTTACATAATCTAGAACCTGTGACAGAAATGTTATATAAAATGTATGATGTCAAAACCCACTTTTTTCTGCTCATACTTTCTAATGGTTAGGAAAATTATTTATTAATGACTTTATAGTAAGTCATATCTGTTGTATACTTTAATTAAGCTTAAGCACTGGCTTGACTTTCTAAATGGAACAACAACTAAAGATAATATAAGCAATATGAATTCAAAGATTATTTATTCAGATAGGAAGCTTTGAACACGTCCACGTTATCTAAAAATAAACAGAATAGATTTTTCTTTATTGTCAACGCTGGAAAATGCCATTGAGGATTTATCTCAGATTTAAAGAAAGTAACGAACAAATAAATTTTCAAGCCCAACATGGAACACAAAGTATAAGCACAAAGTATCCATCCATATTAGCAACAGATACTGTGAACTCAGGAGTTTTTAGAGGGTGTATATCGTTCTGAGTGTGCTTCTGCTTCATCCAGAATTTAAATGAAAGGTAATGTTGCGAACAAGAGAAATATATATTTTGGGTAGCCGTTCTTAAGACAAAAAAGATCTCAGGAATAATCTGTCATCCATTTCTTGTCAGTGGGGAAGGTGTTATTTAAATACTGTTGATAATGTTCCACTAAAAAATGAATTATAGTATGGTAAGGATAGTTTACGTGAGAAAGGATAAAAACTGTGAAAACTTTATTTCAAAGACATAAGTTGTTGAAGATGCAAACTTCATGAGTTCATCTGAGACAGCAATCTTCATCCTGTGGTGTGCGGTATTATCCAGATCTCAAATTATGACACAATCCATAAATCCTGATTACCCACAGTGACCAGAAGTTGATAATAGTCTTTCTCTGAAGTACCAGTATTGCAATCACACAGTTAAACACCCATAACACCAATCTAGCTCTACAACCACTTCCCTAACAAGAGCAGTAGAAATATGGTTTCCACATGCAGTCTCTGTCTTACAGTAACAAAGACATTATTAAAAACATATTGGTGGATTTTATTACTTTCTCAGAGTCACACAGTTATCCACCATGCACTTCTAAAAGTCTATTGAGACAAAATGTTATTTAGAGGGTTATTTGGTAAGAGCTAGAACTCTGAATGTTTTGTCTGAAATGAAATTAATCTTTACACATCTGTGGGTTTTGTTTATTCCTTTGATTTTCCCTTTTTTTTCTCTCCTTCCTACAGCCAAAATTTTTATCAGCTAGAGCCATTCTCAACTATTTATCTTTATAATTTATTACTTATTGTTAATTATAGTTATGCAATTTCAGCAGCTGTCCCTGTAGGTAAAAACTGAAGATTTATTTGTAACTATCCTGCAGCATGAAAACACCTACCTTGTATCTTATGGTCCAAATTGTGTGGCTATCTGCCATTTCATTTTCATAATGTTATAAAGTTTGAAATCTTAAGCAAATTCATAGTTGTATTTTTTTTTAACAGTTGGTTTTAGTTTTTTAGGGTTCTTTTTTTTTTTTTTTTTTAACCATGGAGTCTCTTTTCAAGGTAGAAAATAGAGCATTATTTTGTTAAGAGAAAGGAACAAGGAACTGATTTAATTTAATGCTTAGAATTTTTTTCCTAAAGGAAACCTTGCATAACAGTTTGAACAGTGAAATGTTTCTAAAGATACTCCTTTTTGATGAATCATGTGTTTGTGTCTTTCCCTGGATATATTTATTCATGGCTTCCTACTGCCTTTTATCACCTCATCAGTAATCATCTCTTGTACAATGTCATTGCATGAGTATAGCTGCTCCAGAAATGAATGATGCATTTTCTCTAACATTTATTCTGGTTTTGCTTCCACAGGCTCTACTGGATCCTTGATGAGTTATCATAGTCTCTTTTCATATTTTGCTAGGTGACTGGTGGTTTGGCAGTATTTTTCTCTCCCAGGTCCCAGATTTCTAGGACAAACAGAGAACAAAGCTATTCACTTTTTCTACACAAAACAATGCCTCAGACATACCCCAGTTCAAAAGAAATCCATTAAACTATATTTTACTTTTGGGCTAAACTGTCTGCTGAAATTCTTGCAGCTTCTGTTCTTGATCCTGTTCCCTCTGGTATTCACAACGTCTCTGTTTCCTACTGCTCAGTCCCAGGACACCTATAATCACTGCCAGCAGCAAGCACTACAGAGAAACCCTTTTTGTCTGTCATCTACTTCAGATCCCAGCTCCAGGGCTTAAATCAAGAAAATATCTTCTGACCTTACCTCATTTTTCT
The DNA here is from genome assembly GCA_030060385.1 of Muscicapa striata striata. Taxonomy (NCBI): domain Eukaryota; kingdom Metazoa; phylum Chordata; class Aves; order Passeriformes; family Muscicapidae; genus Muscicapa; species Muscicapa striata. Next base: position 976,859 of record JAREIS010000014.1, on the reverse strand, counting down.
TACTGAATCCTGTGCATTCTTTTTACTTTGCTCTATTCCACAAACTTTTTCATGACCTCAAGAATTTACAGCAGCTCCTAACAGCTACATAATCCCCCCTCCCTGTTTCTCCACGCTTTGTGTCAAACATTTCTTGGCAACTTACCTTGGCATGCAGTAAAATCATGTTTGTTTGGATCTGAATCGTGTGGGACATAACAAATGTCTGACAAAAACATCTTTTACCAGGATCTAAAATATCAGTACAGTCGTGCTCTTTTGCAGAATGTTTAATCCAGTGACTTTCAGATATATGAAAGCCAGGAAGCAAGGAGTTGATGCATATGAAACTTAAACTTGTGAACATCTAGAACAAGAATGCTAAAATATGAGAGTGAAATATTGACTCTATTCTTCCTCTCATGCTGGCAAAAATCCACATGAATTTCAACTGGATTCACTGTGCTAAGTGCAGTGATATTGAATGGTGAAGGGATTAGTTGGAGGAGCTTGGCAGTGTAAAGAGATCTGGGTCTGAGCCTGTACTGGCTTTATTCAAGGAAAGAGATATGTATGTGTGTCTTTATCCAGTATCCATGCAAAAAAAGATCAAGCCATCTCTTGACATAAACATTTAATAGACATTTGCTGTGAGAGTAAAAATCCTGCAGAAAAATGAACTTAATTTATGGAAATATATAAAAGGATTGTAAAACATTGCCTATTTGTGGTTACATCATAGTTGTAATCCACTGTACAGCTGCTGGGGAGATCTTCAGCCCACTGTAGTTCATTTAGCCACATCTTTACATTTGAAAAGATAAGAAATAAAACTGTTAGATATCATTCTGTCAATTTTTTCTCAAATTGACCTTGTTGGCTAAGACTACAGGTGAGTCTGTACAACTGTGGGCTTCTAAAGACTTTGCTCAAAGGTGGCAGATTAATAGCTCCATGTCCTACGATTTTCTAATTTTAAAATGTTACATCTCACCGACCCTAATTCTTAGGTAGGGCACAAATACATGGGCAACCTTAACTCGAATTTAATGAAACACTTTCTTTTGTCAGAGAATGTCTGGGTTGAACTGAGTGTCCTTTTAAAAGACAAAGATGGCACCTACTTAATAATAATTGAAGTTGGTTTGGTAAAGCGATTTGGTAACTGCTGCCATTCTTTCTACCATCCAGAAAAATCTTTCCATTAGGAAATCTCCCTCAAATTTACCATGGAAATAGATTGTTGTTTTAACTTTATAAAGAAAGAAAGATGTGGCAGACAGCTTTTAAAACCTATGAGCAGAACTGTCGTAGATTTCAGATTTCTAGGCATTACCCAATACTCCTATTGATAAATTTCATAATGATTTATGCTCATCTTATTATTGCATCTGCATGCTTAAAGCGCTCTGACCTGACAAAACCCTGAAACTTCTATTACTCTTGTCATTTAAATCCACATGCAACCTTTGGCCAGTCTGTTTTTCATTCCTATCTTGAAAGCTCAGCCTCTTGTACTATGTTGAGGATGCTTCTAATCTTTTTAATAACAACTGTATTATCAAGTAAACAAGAGATTAGTTTTCAAAACCTTGGACCAAAATTAATATAACATTCATGCTTATGAAATTCAGCTTGGACCAAGCCATAGTTTGTAAATTATGCAAACTGTCTCACACAAACTGACCATTGCAACAACTTTCACACTGTTTCTGGAAATTAATCACACTTTTCCCTGTTTAACACAGAAATGTCTATATGAGAAGCCCAAAGCAACATGATGTAATGTTTTTAGATACATTTCAAAAGCTTGCAAGTTTAGATTTTTTATTCCCCAGATTTTTTTTTAAGCAGAATATTAAACTGTGAATTAGAAACTGCCAAGTCATAAACTTTGATGACATTTCCCCTCAATTTATAAGCTGGATTATAATGGTAGAGATGTCATCAATATTTGATTGCTGTTAATCCAAGTTCTACTACCCAGGATCAAAGAACCTATTTCAGTTGGAAGCATGACATTCAAAAAATCAAAACCATTGGTAATGTCCTTCAATTACTACAGTACCCACATTTTGTAGACTTGTTTTCTGGTTTGCTCCCTTGCCTCAGATTAGGCTGTTGATTGTAAATGTTGATTCATGAATGACTGACTAGAATACTTTGAGTTTCTTGAAAGAATTTTTCAATTCAAAAAACCCAGCAAACTGCATTTCTCTTGCAACCTGTAATTCTGCTCATCCTGATGGCCTTGATCATTGCATAACTCAAATCTTTCCCTGTTGAACCATTCTTCTAGATACCATCTATAAATGTGCCTGCTTTTCTACAGATACTGCATCTAATGAAGTCCCTGTAGCCTCCTGTACTGTCAACAGGAGACCCACACTTCACCTCACAGACAGCCTTGAAATTCTCAGTCGAAACAAAGAGAAATTTGTTATTCTGAATCTGGTTACTCAGACTGGAATTTAAATAAGATGATATATCAAAATATGTTACATTATGATATCTACATAGAAAAGTTTTGTGGTGTCTATCTGAGCTTTAACATCTTTCTTATACTTTAAAAGGATACTGCAATAATCCACTGAGAAACTCAGTGTTGAACTGTATTATTTACTTTCACGTGAGGACAGAAATTAAGAACAAAAAAATGAATTAAAAAATTAATTCTATGTAAAAATCTTGATATAATTCTTAATTTTAAATTATATCATAAAAATGCATAGAATGTGAGATGGTATAGAATACTTTGCTATTTGAAAGATGGCTTAGTCTTCTCTTATGAGAGATAATAATAACAACAATAACAATTATTTTGATAAAAATTATTTCAACAACAAAATTTCCAATGCATTTTGCTTTCATATATTCTATGGAACCCAGTGATATTTCCAAGAGATGAGGCTGTTTTTATTGAAATGGGAATTTTAGGGGACTGTACCATGAACTGGCTGTCACTGCTAACTAGGTAAATTTCATACTGATTCCCCAGGAAACTCATGATGGAAACAGACACACTGACACCACTGTATTTTCTGTTGCCAGTATAGAAATCTTCATTATCATCAGAGTTACACTTTCTATTGCTAAGGAATTTGTGTGAGGAAAAAAAAAATCCCAACAAATAACCCACTGAAACAAGCAAGCAACCAAAAAACCAAAAACCCAACCCCAAACAAACAAAAAAACCCACACAAAAGAAAACTTCATATGCTAAAACATATTTCTGTGGAGTCACTTTTTTCTCTCTGTACTTATGCTCTTAATACAGCATATGGAGTTCTGTCAAAGAATACATCTTTATTAGCAAATTAAATTGACACTATTATAATCCCTTCCACTCACCAAGAGAGAGGATGCTACAAATGTAGAGGCTTTCCAACTATTTCAGATCATCTCAGTGGAAAACTTAAATATTTCCCCTGTAAAATATTTATTCACCTGTGTAAACAAGTAATGTTTATCCTGTTAAATGCAATGTTTTCCTATGAAAGAAAAATCCACCAAACCTTTTTAGAGGAATGGATGTATTTCTCTATAAGAGCAGGTAGACACAAAACCCTATTTGCTTAGAAATTTTGCAATTCCATGTAATCCCTACAAGAATCTGGCATTCACCACCCAGAACTGGAAAAGAGAAGGATGACTTGCATGATGGCAAAAGGCTAAATATTCTATGAGGCACAGTTTTTCCTCTGTGATTATACCTGCATGTTTGAAGTGGTTGCTTGTCTTGTTGGTTTAGAGAAATTCTGTTCATCTGCAGTAACTGTTCTGAAATAACATTTATGTCTAATCACTGAAGCTTGATTTTCTTACTCATTCAAACATATGCTTCCTAGAGTCTCATATGTGGAAGGAACATAAGGATTTCTTTTCCCTTTTACTTCTATTTCTGTCCTTTGGTCTGCTTCTGAGCTCTACACATTCCAGATTACCTAAAAACATACTGCATTCATTTCTTTGACAGAATTTTCATAGAATGGTGAGATTATGAAAGATTGATGAAATATATAAAGCTGCATTGCAAAGGGGACCTTGTCACTGTAACTTAATATTTAAAATAGCAATCTTTTCACTGAAAAAATATGATCTTATAATCATAAGTTTGTATATTGAGTATTTGTTGATGCAAAAATAATTGCTTGCTCTGTTTGCAATAGTTATAGTATTTCACAATTCAAATTGGTAGATTTAAACCTGTAGAAAAGTATATATGAATATATGTATGCTTATATATGTATGAATATGTGTATAACAGAAAAAAAGACCCTGCAACATAAAAACTAGATAATATTTGTAAATCACTTTCTGGTTGAATGTTTCTAGGGAAAAAATGAAAAAGCATCACTTGGAATGGAAATAGATCTTCTTATAATATGAACTATTTATTCATAGAAATGTCATAATAGACATAACAGTAATACCAGCATGCTAAGAGGAAATTATATTTAGGAGCAAGTCTGACCTTATTAGTCACAGACTCATTTTTCACTTTCAGTTTTGCTAATAATAATTTTCAGAAAAACAGAGGAAAATTTGTTGAATTGATGTTGTAGTTTATCAAAAGCTAGGGAACTGAATATTTTAAAGACAGCTATTATTTCTTATTGAAACTACTTGTGTGCCTAACTTAGGAAATATGTGACAGAACGAAAGGTTTTTAAAGCAGGCACTGTTCTTTTGTAACAGGTGCACACACAGCCACACACCCACACCCACATCCTCACACCCCAAGATAACAGGCAGAGCTCTGGACTATGTGCATTTCAGCTCTTTAACTCACTCTTTAACTCAAGACTAGAGCTGCAAATTTCCTTCTGAAGACAGGCATTGCAAATTATGTTCCTCCCTTGTCTGTCCTTTTCCTTGGAAGGAGAAGAAGACACCTATCAACAAACTTTTGTTCTTGGCCATGCTTGTGAAGCGCATGTATTTCAGTATGTTGTAGAGATGGAGCAATCTGTCAAGGACAGAAAGAAACTGTTACAACTCAGTTAAGGGTAACTTAATTCAAGTGAGGGTAATTGTTTAACAGAGGACCTGGGAGAAAACTGTTTTGGTTCAGTCTGTTTTTTCAGTGGGAATGTTAGGCTAATTTGCATGATAGGAAGTTGAGGAACGTTGGACATGCATAGGTGATATGAGTATGAAAAAAATGCTTGAAAAATAAGTGGGAATGTCAGATGTTCAGAGAAAACTCCTAAAAAAAGTTAAGAAAATAAAGATCCCAGGAAAGGTTTAACTATCCTGAATTTACAAGATGAAAAAAGTCAGTATAGTCTATGCCACTCATCCATGTGATGGCCTCTAGACAAAGCACTGAACATTAGGAGGTTGTGGATAATCAGCCTGAAAAGAGATCCTTAGATTAAAGAACATGTCTGATATTTACTGAAAATATGGAGACTTTTCAGAACTCACCTGCCCTTTGTACACCAGGTGATTGTCTTAAACATCAATAACTCTATGCAGTTTCTTCTCTTCATATAAATGACTAAATGTTCTTGCTAGAGAGAAGGAAACTAACTGTTCTGAAACTAAAATTTGCCCTTGTGAAGAACCACAGTAAAGGTAAATTCTCTTCTTCTGTTATTATTTATATCAATATAGAAAATTAATTGCAACAGGAGACGTTTTCTACCTGTATAGTTGTCTCATGTTTTGGGTATTAATTTGAGAGAAGAGGCAATACGATTTTAAAAAATATTAGTAAATGAGCATGAACAGGTCTCACCTTGGAAAAGAAAAACATTTCCATAACGAAAAATCTGGAATGTACGTTATTTCAGATTATTTTGATAGATTTGAACTTGGTAATAAACTATTTGCTCAGAATGATCATTTCCTGTTCTGCTGAGTGCCCTAAAGTTTAGCTCTCAATCAATGATGGTGCACTAACTTATTGGAAGAGAAAAAATTATTCTCTTTTTTTGTTTTCTGTAACTCCAGTGTTGATGTCATATGTACTGACACAGTGATAATAATGTAAAAAAAAAAAATAACCCAAAACAACAGCATTCTGTAATAACCTCAAGACAGAGAAATTCTGCAAAGAACAATTTTAAATAGAGCAGACTTCTACTGACAAAACTTACAGTCAAATTTGCTGTGGAAGGCATTTTCTTTCATTAGAAAGTAAAAGTGCAAGACATTTGTTAAGATGAAAGATAATCTTTCCTACTTAATAAAAACCAAATATAATAGTTGCCATATCAACAAGGATAGCCTAAGAGAGAAATTACTACATATTTAATATTTCTAATTAAAACACAAGCATAACTTCTCTTTGATAAAGTGCAAATCACAGTACATTTTCCACAGTTCATGCTGGATAGAGACAATAATAATGGTCTGGAATAAAATAACTCTCACATTCAGTGCTAAAGAATAAAAGGAATTAATTCATTAGTAGAATTCATTAATTCTACTGAATAGTCTTCTGTATCTAAATCTGCACTTAATCCTGACACCTTTATTTTCCTCCCTTAATATATGAGTGTGCTTTCACTGAAGCACATCAAACTCCTGCATTTTTAAGTTGGACTTGTGCTACTAAACATAGAAGGTTCAGGTTGGCCACCTTGCTGTCTTGTGCAAAAATGTACAAGAAGAGGCCTATTTATGCACCTAATTTCACATCAGCTTCAATGCAAAGCAAAAAATAGCAAGAAGCAAAAACATGTAATAAGGGCACATGGAGAAAAAAAATGTTTTTCTGTCTAAGGGTTGCAAGGTGATATTTCTGACTGGCAAACAGCTGACAGCAAAATACCTCACAGTGTCTTCATTAGGAATATGCAAATTGTTAATACAAAAATGTTCCAGACCATTACGCGTGCTAAAGTCAACAATGATTTTATTAAATCATTCCAAAAAACTGACAGGAAGGTTATGCAGCACTGAAGGACAAATCTTATGTGCTTACAATGGGTGAGCAGTGTCATGGACAAACTATTCTGAAAATGGATTGCTCAAATAACAATAAAACTGTCTAAAAATACTACAGTCTTAACTGATAAAATCATGCAAAAAATTCCTATGAATTTATACACCAAATATTTTGGCTACAACTGGTTTTCAAACTTAATTACAACTTTAAAAAAAATTCCTTACAGTCAGATTTAAGCACTCTGATTTTTTTCAAGGGTAGAAAAAGCAGCATGGTCAACAAGGAAACTGTAAAGCTATTTCACTAACTCATGACCTGTTTGATATTATTACCATTACATGTGTTCCCATTCCATTAAAATCATCATAATCCACCAAAAATCTATTTGTAGTTACTAACTACTCTTGAAACAGTAGAAGCTTTGCAATAAGTGTACATTGCAGAGAGGTAAGCACTGCATACAGTGTGCAAACTCTCTCCTTTCTAGTGCCTGCACTAGAAGTAGTTTGTTCAATCAGTGGCTCCAACTGATTGTTTTGGGGCTTTTTCAGGCTTTTCTTTTACAAACTGCTAACTAGTTGATTTCTCCTCAGTTAAAGGCTTATATGATAAAATAATGGCCAACAATCTGTGACAAGTTAGCTATCTCAGAAGTGAAGTGAAAGCTGATCAATCTTCCATCATTATGGAGGATTTCTTCAGTTGCAGGCCAAAGAGGTGGCAGAAATCCATGTGGCAGAAATACCAGTAGCACATTACTGTAGCTGAGTTAGACACTCTAAGCTATCTTTAGGGTTGATGGATGAAGCTAGACACCTCAAGGGCAACACATTGAAGCAATTTTGGATCACTATATTAAGCTGAGCTGAAACTTTCCTGTAGCATCTATTTTTCCCTGTTGATTAGATGCCATAGCTAAGGTGGATAGATAAGACTAAATTTAGTGTCTAATTTTCAAACACTTTCTTAGAAAAAATACATGCAATGTTAAAGAGCATCCTGGAATATACTGGATTATTTGTCCTTTTGATAAAAACATGCCAAGCACATGCTCTGGAAATTATATATCTGAAGGGAAAGCAATTAGAATTTGAAACACAAAAAAACTTAATTTTATTTTCCAGAAAGATCAAGGTTATTTTAAAATTTAGTTTTCTTAATGAAGAAACAAACAGAAGCTTTGCCTTACAGTTTTGAAGTCAAGATGGTCATTCCTTCATTTACTGAGAGACACCCATTGAAATGCTTTCCATGAGTATGACCATGAACTATAAAAAACGTGACGTGTGATAGACTGTTCAGCTGTTTACTAGCTAACAAAAGAATTCTACAAGAATACAGCCACATCAGCAGGAAAAATGCCAGTTATTTTACCACAACTACTTGAAAATTAGGCATGAAACATTTATGTCGTCATGGAAAATATCTGCATTCAGATATTCATTCCCAGTAACTTGGAAATATTGCACTTAATTAAATAAACTACTGCTACTGCATAACTAGGCTTATTTACACAATTATACATAACATCAATTTCACTTCATTGTTTTTTCAAAAAATGGGATTTCTGCTCTTAAATGTGGATTGAGACCAGAATTTTAATTTCTGCTCTAAATCACACAAAGGAGGACAATGTTGAATGTGACTCTCTGCCTCTCAGAGAAACATTTCTCTGATGTTGAGTTCTTGCTTTCCTTTTTATTCCTCTCTCACAAAATGATTCACACTTGTCTTGGCTAGGGATTCACAGGCTCCCAAGCACCTTGAGTCAATCTTTTGTATTAAGTGCATTCTTTCCTTGGTGAAGAGGATTAATGCAAAGCAAATGTTGTCACAAGAGCTTACAGCAACCCCTTCCAGTCCTCGTCAGTGCGTTTTGGCCTTCTCGCTTCATCCACAATCATATTTGTATATTTCATCCAAACAGGTTCTCTGCCTTTAAAGATGCAAGGACAGAGAAAAGTTTTCCCAGTTTCACTGTCAAATAATACTGCCTGTAGAGAGTGCCTGATTACAGCACAGGCCTGTCTCTCTTGCTATCTGAAAATATCACATCAGCCCAACAAAAAAAAAAAAAAAAAAGAGAAAGAGAACTCTAGCAGCAAGTTGTTTAGCTCCAAAATGGATTTCTTTCATATATTAAAAAAAAGGTGGTTTTATAGCACATAGGGCCAATATTTGTCACTGTTGAATGAGGTAAAGAACTGTAGACAGTTGAGGAAATTAATCTAGTTTCCTCCAGATTTAGAGTCTCCAGGACAGCAATTCACAAAACAGTAGCTGGCAGAATCTGGACAAAATCCATGCTCTTTATAAATTACTTGACTGGGTGGCAAAGGCTGATCATCATCATCTCATCTATGCAGATCAGAGATCTTTTTAAGCCAGACAGTTTAAAACCCTTTTAATACAGTATATACACACTCTACTTAAGTCAAGCTTATTGGGATTTGTGCTTGTAACTAGCCACTGTAGATACAGTACAGCATCTTTTCTCCTAGTCACGAAGGAAATGGGGATTTCTCGGGCTCATCAGAACGTGATTGCAGCCCTTTGGGCTTTGTTCTGAAAGAGAAGTCCTTACGGTACAAAGCCCTTATGATAGATTTGTTCTCAGATCTTCATCTTTAGATGGTAATGCAGAGCATAGAACTGTCATTCAGGCTTTTCCCACTGTCATCTTTGCTAGTAAATAATGTACTTGATTCAGTACCTTTGCAGCTTTATATGGCTGCCAATGCACTAAAAAATAATAGGTTAGTGCTGCTGCCAGAAGCAAGAGAGAGTTATAGTGGGGGGATCATCAAAGGAATCAAATGTGTTACAGTTAAATCTTATGCCTCCTTCCCAACTTGAGATCTTGATTTCTCAGCAAACATTTCTTACAGATTTGCTTATCCCCTTGAAAAATTAGAAATAACATTTCTCATAGAGACACTGTAAGGCCATGTCCATGAGAATCTGAAACCAGCAGGCTGATAATTTACTTTTCAATGACAAAAGGCTTGATCAGCTCTTCTTCACGTCAGGCCATTATTCAGTGAAGTACCTCTCACACTAAGTCTCAAAAATTGTACTGGGATTGAAAGGTAAAAGCACTGCATGGAGAATGACCTGCCAATTCAGCCCTTCACAGATTCACATTTCTACTGCAGTCAATGTACTTTGTTGAGGCTGTAGTTGCAGCATTAAATTTGTCCTATTGAAATAAATAGCATAAGTGTGTAACTGATGATCATCTACAATGTTTTAAAAAGTGATTTAACTTTCCTCTAAATAAATCACAAAAGCATCAGCATGGAGTGTTGTGAGGAAAATTTTAATAAAAGAGATTTTTTCAAGAAGCAGAAACAGTGTCCTGCATTTTAAAAACACTATTACAACTGAATTGTAACATAATTACAATTAATTGAAATTAATACAGTTAGAATTTTTTTCTTTATGTGTCATATTATTTGTTTAAGAAACCTGCTAACTGAAAAATCTTTTTGTATCTGTTACCCTTAAAAAATTACTACAGTAATTTTCAGCCAGACTCACAAATGATACTAATGGTAGGAATTTGAGTAAATTCAAAAGCTACAAAATTATCATTTAGAATTAAGTGATAATATCAAAATCTATAAAGAACGAAATAAACTGCCATATTTCTGTATTTATATTTTGAATATATTTCTTATTTTATTGTACTTTATAGACATACTGTCTCAAAATGTTTCAAAGGATGATGTCCACTTTAATAATTTTTAAGAGAAATAGATTCGGATACCAGGGCTGTCCAAAGATATATCAGTTTCTTTTTAAAATTCAAGAAGCAATTCTGTTTTACTGACATTTCTCCAGACTAGTTTCTTACTTGGAACTGCTATTTAAAACAAATACCTGAAAAAATATGGTACCTTAGGAGTGATATCAATAGTCCTTCCAAAGATGTGTTGTGGGCCTAGGACAAAGGTGTCATGGCAATCTGCTGTATTTATGAAAGTCCTGTTTACAGCTCTTCTTTACTGACTTCTGTAGTCCTGGCTTTATAACACATCCATAGGTCTTTCTTTGCATGTCTGTAATCTGGTTTCCTCTTTTACTTTCCATTTCTGCTCTGGCATCTCTGCAGCATTTCCATTCTAAAAAATTCCACTAAATATGTATGTATAGTAGAGGGTAAAAGAACAGTGTACTTCAGCTGTGAAGGGGAAAACCAAGCCTTTTGTGCTACCTTTGCCCAGTCCTTGTTATTGAAACCAGCCTGATGTTATCTGCTTTTATCTCCTTACCTACTCATGTTTGAACATTTTTTTGGATTAAGGAAAAATGACCCCAGCAGTAAAACCTTATCTCATTTGTCTATGTCTACACTGCTGAATAAAGTAGGACTAGAGAGCAAGCTCAAACCCCAAACTCAACCATTCATACTGCTTAATAATTTACATACTCTCTGGCATGGTTTCCACGTGTATCCTCTAACTCTTCTGGAAAATGCTTGGCACTGCAAGGACCAAGGGCTGTTCCCCACCCAGAGCTCTCTCCGCCCTGCAATCCCCTACTAACCCACTACCTACCACCTCCAGCACTATTCCAGCAGATCTTCCACCTTGAATACACCCACAAATCTTGTCTTTGACACCTCAGAACCTATAACAGATGCCCTCAGTAACAAGCTCTGAAAACAAAATTCTGGGCTTCAACATTCTTTCATTATTTCAAACATATTAACTGAAATATAAAGAAAATGAAAAGTCATTACAATATCTTTGGATCCAAGAATACTGACCCAGACACATGTCCAAGGCTAAGAGTATTATGTGGCTGTGGCCAGTCTGTGCCAGTTGTCCACAGAGCTGAAGAGTGTTCCCTGGCTATCACAAGTAGGAGGTGTCACCAGTTGTTGCAGGGGTGAAGATGCAGGTCAATGTTACTGCTGATACAGAAAGTCACTAAACTTGTCAAGGCTCAGCTATTTATGGGTTACACATTCTTAGTATGAAGGCCTAGAGGGTTTGACCAATCAGTTTTCCTTTTAATTTTATTATTTTTTTTTATCTAAAGAGACTTCACTAAGCATTTTTTATTCAGGTGCTAATTTCTTTCTTTAGGCTAAACACATAAACAATCAAGAAGGGCTCAACTTTTTAAAAGCACATGTGATGCTACCTACTCTTTGAATGCAGCTCACTATACAAACATGTCACAGAAAATAATGTCTTGCCCTTCAACTCCAACAAGCTTAAATCCACAGCTTTCATATCTCAAGCAAACTGCCTCCCAATAAAACTGTAGCTAAGCTTGGGGCTGGTATCCAAAGCACCCAGCTAGAAATGTCAGTTTTGGATAGGCTTCATAGAGGGTCAATAATGTCATCAGCATTATTATTTTCTTTTAATCCTACAATAAATGTGCATAAAATATCTAGGACTAAACTTAGGTTTATTGCCTTCCACCAGGATGCTCCAACCTCTAAGCAGTGCTACAAGTAAATGCACCCCAATAATCACATTTTTTCCAGGCAATGGTTTCTCTTGCCAGTTCACAAGACGGTCCAACAAGTAGTTTCTAGACTGCATCTTTCTGGAAACAGTCTTTAGGTTTTTAAAGCATAATGGAATTCAAATGTAGAGAAGGCAGTGTTTTTCAAGACAAAATAATTCTGCAATGATATATATTACTGCAAAACTTTAGACTGGAAATGGGGACTCATTACATACAGATATCTCCAGATTCAGAATAGCAGAAGAATATGTGTCTTCTGAAACATTTTGATCAGTTTCAGGTATGGAAAGCATAGAACTGAAAATTCAATCGGTGTGCATCACAGAAAGTCACTTTTAAAGGTCTTGGCAAAAGACATTGCTCCATAAAAATAATATAAAAGCCACTATCTGAATTAAAATGGCTGTAGGGAATAGACAACTAAGTGCTGAAGAAGTAGTTAAGAATTATATTCTTGGCTTGCATAGGAAGTTGAAGGGGGAAAAAAAACTGCAAGGAGAGAATCTGTCTAGCCTCTGCAAATGCAGTCAAAGATTAGCAGTTTTGGAGAGAATAACTGCTTGTCTTTTGGCAAAATTCTTACAGTGTGTTTCAAAAACAGTTCTCTGCATGACACATCCCAAGACTACTATTAAATCAATGGTTGCCTACTGTTGTGAATGGCCTCAATTAAGAACCAGGGTAAACTCCATAGATTGATGAAAATGCTTATGTTAATACACTTAATAATGGATGGCTTTATCTAACTACATAGTGTAGTGAAAGAAAATATTTACATCATTAATTCTTTGAATGAATAAGTTTTATATTTTCTTGAGTCAAGACAGCTAATAGGTCAATAATTACAGGGAGCAACTTGAACCTTGAATAAAAAAAAGAAGACATATATTCAAAAAGCTAATTTAGAACTTAATTTTAAAGCAATGTCAGAATAAGGTAAAGATAAATATGTGAGTAAGGAGAGCAAACAGAAACCTTGGATGTGGCAAGTACTGCATCTCAATTTCAGTAGGAAGAGATCATAACACTTATCAGATAAGAGAAGCTCTAAAGTGCATCCATTTGGAGTGAAGAGCTTTGGGAATAAAATGTTGAGGAACTCTGGGAGGAAAAAAATATTTTAATGTAGGTGTCCAAATCTTAAAAATTATTGAAATAACATAGTCAGAAATAGCAGAAAATTGAACTTGATTGCCAAAAATACCCTTTGAAATCATCTTTCTGAGACTTACAGAAAGAAACCTCTGATAGCATTGTGAATGCACACTTCCTCTCCAAGAAATTTTAGGTTCTCTGTAAGAGAATGTTCTCTTTGACTTCTCTTTAGGTTCTCTCTGACTTCCCTAGAAACTTCAAAACTGCATAATCAAGAAAAACTTTAGTTTAAACAAATATAATTTACATAATTCATGTCCCTTCTTTCAGAAACGAGTTTATATAGCACTAACAGGTTAAAATGGCCTCATTTCCTCTTAATAATTTGGACTTAATTTAGGCTCTAATTTCATCCACAAACTGAAACCATCAGATTATGAAAGCTCATTTATTCTTAATTTTCTGTATGCAAAGGTGGGACAGAGAGAAAGAAGGCTTTTGTATTAAGGAGGTAATAACATGGCAGGAAATAGGATTTGATGTGATTCTGACTGAAGTCCCTTTCTTCAGTCTACAAAATACTGAGATAAATGACAAAGAAAACCAAATCCATCCAAGTATAGTCAAGGAAGTCACTACACCCCATAAGCAGAGGGATAGAGGGAGCTACTAATATATTTGCAAATCGTTCTTTTTCATACAGTCATTCTAAATTTGCAATGCATCCGTATGTTTTTTTTTTTTCCCCTGAATCTGCAATTAAGATTTTCAATTCTTAAAGTCAGTTGTTTTTATTACATAAGTCCAAAACCTGATGCATTTGACAAACTAGAAATAGTTCTTCCCCCCTTCCCTGTAACTGCAGTAATTTAGTAACATGGTGCAAAATGGAACATATTCATATCAAACACCCTTATTGTGCTCAGTGTTCCCAATGGTATTTCTTATTTCTCCTCTATCTTCATCCGTTGAAGGACTGCAGCTAACCCTGATGTCAGATGAGGGGGCATGAGGAGAGATGATGATGATGATAATTTGACAAAGCATGAATTCTTTCACAAAATTCATTTTCAGTGCCTTCAGGATGATGTGAGGGCAAGTCAAATGTGCTCATTACCAGAATTTTCAAAATTTCATTACATACATGCAAATGCATCATTATGCCTGTTCATTCTATTGCTCCTGACATTCATAAAAAATATGGCATTCCATGGGTCAATTCCCAGCTTTCTGGGACAGAACCTAGGTTAGCATCCTAGCTTCAGAATGCAAAGCAGAAATGAGAGAGCATTTTTAGCTTTAACTCTGTTGTATTTTCTTAGTGCTTTTAAATCCAGTGGTTCTTGAAAGGTTTTCTGAACCCCATCTTATCAAGCCATTGCTCTCTCTGACTCAGTGACGTCTCACATAAAATAGAATATCCCCAACATGTGGATATCCTATCCATAAATTTCTCAGCCTTCACATGTTCCACATCCCACCTGTTACAATTCCTTCCTGAATCCAGGTTTGTTCTCTTTCTGACTGAGAGTAGCAATCTGAAACAGTTTATTTAATTATTAATTAAATTATTAATTTCTCCTGAGGCTATTGACATTCTGACAATAATGCAGAGAAGAGAGGAGGTGAGGCTTCTCTTAATTCTGGTAGAATTGTCCTCTTTTCAAAACCATTCACAACTTGGCATTTAGGACTAGAGAAGTTTAAAATTTAATTCCCATAAGCTGAGATGAACACTAAACCTAAGGTGCACAGTGCAAATGGATGTTATAACACCCAAACAGAAAGGAAGATTTGGCTTTCTCCAGCAGCTTTGTCTGGATCTGGTCCATCTTCTTCTTTGCTTTTTCTTACCTGTGCTTCAAGAAAATTGTTTATACAAGGCCACAAGACAATTTAGCCTCAAAAAAAGTGATTTTTTTTCATTATTCTGGGAACTAAAGTGAAAAATAAAACTCCAACCAAAAAACACTTGTTTTTCAGAACAAAAATTATTTCTATTGCTTAATTTGGAAGCTAAATGAAAAAATCAATTCTTTGCACAACCATAACATATAAGCAGTCTCATTGACATAAATGCACTGAAGTACACAAATTAATTGAAAACTGTATTCTTCTCTTATTGTTGAGATCTGTCACAAGTAATTTTAGAATCACTTATTGATCCCTCACTATTAAGATTTAGAAAAGCATTCATTTGCTAATCTGAACACTTCTGAGTTCATTCACAATAAAAATAATTACCATACTCCTATTAAAATGAAATACTCAGAAAAACACCAACAAATTACCCCAAATGTTATTCCAATATAGAGAGTTTTTGTCCTCAGAACTTTTGGTATTTGTTTTTTTTTTTGTTTGTTTGGTTTTTTTTTGGGGGGGAGGGTAAGCTGTTTGATTTTTAATGTTTTTAAGCCACACTATCTTTACCCCTTTTTTTTTTTCAAGACAGTGACAGAAATGTATGACAAAATACCAAATAAACACACTCCCCTAAGATAAAAAGTTAACTGTATAGTCATATATGCATAACAAAATGAGAGTGTTGGTTTATAAACAAGTAATCAGTCTCATTGTGTTCACTCAAAACATGCTTATAATTTTCCAACTTTCTCTCCTTCAAAAATTATCACTGAGAAATGAATGGAAATTGAATTCATTATATATACATCCAATTTGCTCTCCTTTGAATGTCAGTGTCTTATTTTATCTGACAATTCTAAATGATCCATACCAGTACAAGAAGACTGGTTGCCAGGGATTTTAATAAATATTACTTCGTTTACTGTATTTTTGTAACACTGGTTAGCTATTTTTTTATGAAGTCTGTAAGAAACAGAGAATATAGCTGTTGCATGTGGGAGAAAACCCCACTGAACACCAGTATTTCCTATCAAAGCAGAAAATTTTAGAATCACTTATTGATCTTTCATTATTAAGATTTAGAAAAACCCTCATTTGCTAATCTGAACACTTCTGAGTTCATTCACAATAAAAATAATGGACATTGAACATTGAACATATGTGTCTGAACACACTCAGCAAAGAGATGTTGCACACATAAAAAAAAAAATCTTCTCCATGGATATCCCAGCTCAGCAGCCAGCTGAGGGCAGGTCTGTGGCAGCTGCATTGCTGGCCTGGGGTCATTAGCTGTAGCTTTGGGCTTGCCAATGGATAAAGCACTCCTGTTCTTGTAAAGCTTTATGGCAGCTCACACTATCTGTAAGAAGATTCTTTATATTTTTATACGTTACACAAAATACAAGTACAGCAAAATTGTGCTATTTTTTAGCTTTTATTGGAAATTGTATCCACAGTACAGGATCCTCTCAAAGCACACTTTTCAAATGGAGCACATTAGCAACTCTGGAATACTTTAGCAACTTTCAGTTGAGTGAACTGACCAACAAAGTTTTGTCTTTATGTTTAGGTGCATACACTGGTGGGCAGGCAGGACCAGGCTGAAATTTCTCTCACTGCATCTAAAATAAAATCAGGGAAGATATTGCAATCCTCATCTTCCATTTTTGTCACTGTTCAATGTTGAAGACTGTAGGAGAAAGTCCATTACCCTGGAAACTCATAAGTTAGCATGCATCACATGGCTTTTTAGTTTTATTTTCTTCAGTTTAACTAATAATGTGTCTATCTAGTGCAGAAGCATTACCCAAAATTTGAAGTATGTGAAAAGTTATTGTACTATAGAGTGGATATAACGAACTATTGAGCAGCCAAAAGTCAGCTAAAGGCAGTATGATAAACCTGTTTTGAGTCCACTTTTTTACATGTAAAAGGATGGCAATATGAAAATGAGGGAAAATTCAGAAAAAAAGAAATTTCATTTACCTTTTGATTTTTAAACTGCTGCTGTTTATACGTGTGCTAACACAGTGACTTGTCTTTATAGTGAATAGAGACAAATGGGTAGTTCCAGAACACAATTCCATTGACTCATTTTTGGGAAAAATTAACGTGTCCTTCAGATACCTACTACTAATCACTGAAAATAAGCCAAGATGCTTAGCTTCAATGTAGCTAGTACTTTGCAAGTTTAATTTGGTTTTATGAATCTCACGTAGAGTAAGTGAAATTCAAAATGCCACTGGCAAAGGCCCTCCCCATGAAGGAACTCTTTAATGTGGAATGTTTGTGACCTTCCCAACCTTTCCTATGACCTTGCTGCAAACTCAGAACACTATAAATCCTATGGAAGGGGATGCTATATATTCACTGTGTCTGTCACCATAACTCATCACTGTTTGAAAGACTAAGGACAGGAACAGTAGCTTACAATCAGAGATGACAGGTCCTCTTAGCCATTCCTTTGCCCTCAGCCAACAGCAGGAATATTTTCCATCAGATTTGTCAAATTGTACTTTTCCATGAAAGCAGTTAAATGATATTACAAATTATTACAGGAAAAAAAAAACAAACCATAACAGGAAACCTAACTCTGTGATATTCAGCTATTCTAGGTTTGTGAATAGGTTGAGAATAAAAATCCTGACAAAGCTGTATTCAAATTCTTTGGCCATTCTAACTGCAGTAGTGGTAAAATGTTCCTACATTCCATCTTATGGCCATGAAGATTTTATATAAAACTTACACCCATTTTTCCAGTGATTTATAAGGGACAGAAATATCTGTAGATCTAGATGGTTAATGCAGGCTAATGAGAGCTACAGTGTAATAGTCTGCCCTTAATTCACTGACTTCTTTCGAAGATCCAGCTCTCAGTGCAGCCTATTAATCTACTAATGAGTCAAACCATTTCTAAAGTTATACAGGCATCAATTCCAGCATTGCAAGAATTTCTTTGCATCTCACTGGTTTTCTTCAACGTCAAAGCACTATCCACAGCATCAAGCTAGTCCATTTTAAGAAGTGCTTTCAGAAAGGATGTCCTTATCAGGAAAAAAAATTTATTTAACAGGAAAAAAAAAGACACAGTATACAGCACAGATGAATTAAAATTTAATGAAAAAAAATCTATTGACATTTAAAAAAAACCCAAACAATTTGTTTTAAATCCAATACCACACCACATTTCTACAGGATATTTTCATCTTGGAAAATTGATAAGGTTTAGAGGAGTGGTTCTGACATCATTTGTTTCCATAGCTAATCCTGAGTACTACCTACACAGAGTAACAGGGAGGGTTGCAGACAGCTATAGGTTCTCTGCATAGATATTTTTGAATTGCATTTCTTTTCCTCCTTTTTGAGCTATTTAATTGCCTATTTTTAAATTGATATATCTTTGTGTCAGGGTCTACAATGATCCTGTAAAGCAATAATATCCTTTATAAATAGAATGGGAAAAATAATTTTTTCAGCCAGCAGAGATAAGACAGCTTACACATTACATCTGAAAAATGTACTTTTCAGAGAGAAACGGGGCTTCCATAAATAGTTCTTGTATCTTGAAAGAACAATTAAAGTACACAAGACACAGCAGATTATCCTACCTAGCCCACACAAAGAGTGGGTTAGTTAGGATTCTAAAAACAGTATAGTTGGGACAACAGATTCTAATTCCCATCCAAAGAAAGAAAACCAGGATTACCTTTGCATAAACTGTGAAGTCACAGCCTCAATTTAATGGCCTCATACTTAAAAAATACAATTACGGGATATATGATGTATTTGAGGGCAAATATTGTTTATGATGTGCCCAGTAAAAACAAATCTTTAGAACTAAATACATCTTAAAAGCTAATATTTTTAAAATGCTTTGGCTATGATAATTTATATTTGAAGAGTTGCGGAAGGAACTTCAAGGACTTTGCTTCTGACTAGCTGTTCTAGTTCTTTTCTGGGTCTGTAAAGCTCTTATATAGCTTGTTCATTCTATATTAGAGCAGCTAATATCTGAGATTTAAGTCCTCCTCCTTTTGGCCTCATCTTCATTTATTCAGGCATGCTGGCTGGCTGCCACTGCTCTGCAGCTGTCTAAGCTCTGTCTCTGTTGCTGGGGCAGTAGCCACACTGTGTAACCTTAGTTTGACCATAACTTGGACTGTGCCCTTTGCTATTGCTTTCTGATCTTATTTTATGGTTGGATTCCAACTTGTTCCATAGTATATTAGCTGGGGATCTTCAGATTCACCCAATGCTCTATAAACCCCTGTGGTGTCAGTGCCATGAGAAGCAAAAATCTCTAGGATAAGGGAAGAATGATTTTCCAAACAGAACCACTACAAAGGAAATGAAAAACTGTGTTTAAAGCAAACTATTTTATTCACATGGAACTGTAAAGTAAGTAAGACATATTGACATAAAATTCAGAATAACCTACGTCATCAATAAATGCACTGTCAGATTACCAACTCAAATAATCCTGTTAATATCTTAAATGCATTGAATAAGCCTGAGAGATCCAAGAGGTACATGGATACACGTTTTCAGAAAAAAGATACATGAAGATATCCAAGACTGCTTTACCTGGCCAGTAGCTTCAAGTACTGTTGCATGATGCATGAGTCACAGCAAATGATAAGTGAAAACCCAACAATTTTACTGAACCCTATTTTGTCTTTGGGAGACACTCAAGAAAGCTTTTTTCACTACTTTTGTCAGGAATTTAGTGATTCAAATATGTTGAATTTTATTCTGTAGAGTACTGCAAGACAGAAAATGACAGTACATTTCACATGATGCCATAATTTTTGTCTGTGTTAAGATGGAGCCTAGAGAACAAGTCAGTTCCCTCTGAAACATATGCAAAGCAGTTCATCAGCAGACAAGGCATTGAGAAGGGTCCAAAGATTGCATTGACTCTGTTGTATAGAGCAAGAGTTTACATCTGAGCCCTTCCATATAGACAGATGCCTAAGATGTCTTGATCCTCCTCTAAGTCACATCCTAGACCACAATAAATTGTTGCAGAATTCAAGCTATTTGACAAGAAGTAGATATTTAACTACCAACTCAGACTTGTGCATCCAAAGACTTTACTGACTAGGAGACAATGACTGACAATAAATGTAAGTGAGGAAAAAAGAAACTATTAATACTGATTAACACTGTGATCCTGGGGCATCAGCAGAAGTTCCATCAGGCCTTGTGTTAAAGGACAAGAAAGTCACCAAAAAGTAAGAGAACATATATGAACACCTGCAAACACATTGCCATGCTACATATTTTTTGGGTCTGGATTAGCAATCTGAGTACTCCCCCAAATAGTAAGTTGACCTCTACTTCATCATACTACACTTTAGAACCACACACATAAATATTGTGTGTTTTCTTCTTCAAAAGTCTTCTGGTGTTGATTTGTGTGTTAGGAGAAGAACCTGTTTGGTATATGACCCCCAAAATGTAGACACACCTTTTTGACCTATTTATTAAAGAAAGTATACTGATGTATACTGATGATTTTTACAGTTTTGAAGCATGCCAAGCACTAGTATTCCAACCATACTTCTATTTCTAAGGCTTCATGCACTTCATGAAAATATGATTATACCAGAAGTGAGTTGCAAAGTAAACTAGGATTTTTATAAGAATACATAATAACATGAAGTGAAAGCTCTTTGTGTATGATTTTGATCATATACTCCAGTGCTTTCATCACAATGAATAACAAGTGAAGTACTGAAGATTGTTTCCATGTACTCATGGGATTCAAGAAGTTCATTATGTTCTGTGAAACTGTTCAGGTGTTGGACTGCCATGTTACCTTGAGTGCAGAAAATTATCCCATCAGTGTACTTAAGTCCCAACTTTGATGTTTAAGATTTTTGCAAACCCACCTACTCTCAAGGGCCTTATTCAGAATATTATAACTACAGAATGGTCCACATGTAGTTCCTAAGGCAGTCCAGCTCTGTAAAAAGGAGGGGTTTAAGTGTCTCCATTATGAAATTCAGAGCCCTTAAGGGAGAAGACTTTTCCTTTCTCTTGATGGTAAAGCAAACAGCTTTGGGAACACTCAGGCATGATGTCTGAACAGTTAACCTAAGACATGTGCCTATATAGAACAGACACCTTCATCCCCTGAGACTGAGAGCACTGAGTTAATATTTGAGCACAACCAGATAATGAAGGATGTCCCTGTTCATGCACAATTAGAAAACTTGACCATAACAAGTTTCTAAGACCTTCCTCTGTTCACACCTCCTACAGTAGTACCTAAATTTCAGAGATATAGCGTGAGCCCAAGTTGAACTATTTATTCTAGACTTTTTCAGTTGAATTTGGATCACAGAACAGAAAAAGACTGAAATACTCAAAGGATTGATAAGAGAGAGAAAAAAGTTAAATAGATCTGTTTCTAACCTAATTATAAGGCTGCTTGCCTCAGTGATGCTTTCTTACTTCTGGCTCTGCATATTATTCTAAGTATTATTTGGACTGTTTACAGTGCAATGTTGTCAACATCTTTTTAGTTTATAATTATTGTTATATTGGATTCTTATATAATAAATATTTAGGCAGATTCTGGAATTTTATATAAAAAGCAATTTTTTGGCTATTACATTTCATCTTCATTTAGAAGAATATAAAAATACATAAGTCAGAAATAAAATTCTACTGCTACTTAAGAAGTTTTGTAATCTAATGAGGTTATGCATATCTTACAAAACAATGGTAATTTACAATTGTACAGTTTCATCTAAACAGATACACTCATAAAAAATGGCTCTAGACCGACCAAAGTCTATCACTGTAATTATAATGGAAAGATTAATCAGACCCCAAAACAGCAAATGGTAACTTAAAACTTTTCATGCATTTGTAAGTTTTAAAATTTTGCCTTTTATTTTTCTTTGTTTTAGAAGTCATAGAATGAGATAGGACAGAGAAACATCCTCAAAAGTCAATACATAGAAGCAGGATTTACACATGCACACAATTAATTCATGCCCAGTATCATAGTAAAAAAAAATATTAGAACAATACATTCTAAAAAACAAACCAGCAGTCACTTTTTAAGACTTAGAGACTGTTCAAATGAATCACATTATTTCTGCAACCAGCAACATGGACACATGCAAATTTTTTTGTTAATGGATTTTATGAATTTAATATGTTGCTTTCCTAGCTACTGTACTGTAGCAACTAATAGTGTAACTGCTACTGTAATTGTAGCAACTAATATTTTTAAAAAAATTGATGCATGTATTTGATGCTCTATGTTTTTCAGTATAAATGGACAGAATTTTTTAGACAGAATTCTTGGAGACAGATTTTTACAAACATCTTTCAAAGTAAATTGAGCAGCAAAAGTATTTTTGTTTGATTTTGTTGTTTGTTTGTTTGTTTGTTTTAATATTAATTAATATTTCCTGCAATCCACCTTAGTGGTTTAACAAAATAGACAGCTGTCAGTGGATCAATTCAAGAACTTTTCTGGTGAAGACACCACTTCCTTTTGAAAAAGGCCAAAATCTTATTTCCTATGCTCACTCTCACAAAAATATCCCATACTCTCTCCCTATAACCAATATAGTTCTACAAGAGATCAGAACCTAGCAAGAGGAGTTATCAAATGGTATCAGTTTCTTTGCATGTCCACACCAGATTTCACACTTTCTGTAGTCGGAAATTTGAGAATCATAAGAGTGACTTGAACAGAAAGATGTTTTTTAGGACTCTTTCAAAATGCAGATGCCAAGACCAACAACTTCTTTTACTCATAGACATTGGCCTTTTCCTTCCTCTCTCTGTGCTCATGGTAAAAAAACAGAAATAGTTCCATATCTTGATATAAATTACACAAAAAAAGAAATCGTCCCTCAGACAACCATGGCCAATGTGGCAGGTATACTATTGGTTTCATGGCAGCAGAAACAAACTAGCATGGAGGATAAAAAGGGTGTGTAACTAGTTTTCTATTTTGGCAACTGGAATTTAACAAAGGGCCATATTGCTCCTGGGATTTCGGTCACCTGTCTTTCAGCAGTAAAATCCTTCTTTACTCTGTTGCATAACTGAATATGCCAAACTGCCTTAACAACAACAACTTAAATATCAGTTCAGAATGTTCAAAATATTACTTCATAATATTCATATTATATATAAAGATTACAGACATGAACTGACACTGTATTTTCAGTGATATTAGACAAAACACTGATCTGGGAGTTGAGTTCAGCAGCGACCTACCTGAGTTGTTACCTCCCTTCTAGAAGAGAGGCTAAATATCTCTTCCAGCTTTCCAGATTGCTTTTCAATTATCTATTTATCTTGTCCAGTTCTGCTTCAGCTGATAACTGCCATCTGCCTTATATTCTCTGTGATGCCTGATAGAGATCTTTCAAAGTTGAGTCTGTTCCTGTAGTTACAATGTGCTGTGTTCTGTGTCACCGTGAGCTGCAAAAGAAAACAATTTGATTTGGCCCAGAATAGACACGGTCGATGGTTATGGAGAAAAGTGACCTCAAGGGAAAGACATGCTTTGGCTATATATTATCATAGAATTCTACATTCTAATTATATTTCTATGAGTTTTATCACAAAACTTGAAGTACATATATATCTCTTTCGCTATCAGGACTAGTATTAACTTTTATGCTAGTGACAGAGCTATCTGTGTGTATGAATGAAGGTGCAGTGAGACCCAGGCTGACAATTGTTAGCTGTTGGTGTAAAGCTTACAGAAGGCGGCCTAGATGACTTGCCAATATAATACTCATGTTATTATCCTGTGTATCACTTGGAGATGAGAAGAATACACACAACACCAGCCTGCTTATGGACATGAGAGAAGTTCAAGTTGTGTATTTATGAAACCAAAATCAGTGCAGAAAAAATAGAACATAATCAGAATGTAATCCGACGTAGGCCAGAATGACACGTGATCGTAAATGTGCACCCTTTAAATTCAGACTCTGTGACAAGAAGACACAACCTGTAATGTAGCAGGGAAGTTCTAAGCTTGGAAGAGGACCTGTAAAATTCTGGATTCTGAAAAACTGCATGACAAGTGGTATGTGGGGAAAAAGGACTATTCCAGTAGGGGACTTACCCAAACAGTTAGTGGAGAGACTTACAGAAAGTACCATCAGGTATTCAACATTTGTAGCATTTTCTTTTTCTCTAGTGAAAAAATAATACTTACAAAACTTTTTTTGTCAATATTACTAAAGAACTCAAGCTGTTATAACTGAAACAGGATAGTTTTTAACATGCAACCTCACAAAAATCTATCTATTAACTGGACACAAAATTAACAACCAGAGAAGTGGCTCTTTTCATACACATATGATAGATAAGTTGATTTAATTTCTTTTAACATCTGAAAAATACAGAATACCACACTCCCATACACAGACTGACACACATGCACACAGAGCTCGGAACCTTTAGTAGTTTGTTAAAATTCACTCAGAAATTATTAATTGCTATCACTGCAATATTTTTAATTTGAATAATAGGCTTCCTATAGCAAAAGTACACTAAGACTGGAAAGATGCAGAATGACAACAGGGTTTTTTTCTATCTGCAACTGAGAACCAAATTACTTCAGCCCCTTCACTCTTCTGACACTCACAGAGGAGTGCATTCACTTAAAAACATGATATAACTGCAATCAAAGTTCAAGTAAAAAATTAATTCAAACATCTACTTCTAGTCTGAGGGCTCATGGTAATTTTTGTGACTTTAAGCAGCTAACACCCTGTATCTGAACTTGTGTCAACTGTAGGCCAGAATCTCAAGCTATTATAACTGCAGCTAGTTTATGTTCTGATTCTGCTTTGGACTGGAAAACACCAAATGCAATGAAGCACACAGCAACAGTAAGTCAATTAATATCACCTTTCCTACAGAAAGTGTTCTGAAAAGAGGTACTGAAAGAAACTGCATGAGGCACACATACACACACACACATATATATATATATAAGATATATATGTCTGTAATAGTTAACATACGATAAAATAATCTGCAATTTTTATATAGATTTTAATATATGCAGTACAATATAAATAAAAATTTATTAACTGGCACAGAATCCATCAACTTGTACTGGATGTAGCACTGTGTTACACACAGCAAGAGCATGTAGTGCAGCAAATACTGTGTGTGCGATACCTTACCACATATATGTAAATAATAAATTACAAATTTTACACTGTGTAGAATTTACTGTGTATAATACAGTATACATTTATAAATTAAAAAATATATTTTTATCATTATAAGTATATATTTATTTTAATTAGGGCATATCAGTGGAGGAAATAGAACTATGCAATAAAAAACAGGTATCATTTCTACCTTCATGCATTTATTTTTCATCTCTCTTTGAAAATTACTTTCTTAACATTATATAAAACAGCATATAAACTTTACTATTTCACTGTAAAGGGCAATGCAGGCATGCTTTGCATTTTACAGGAACTGTCTGAAGTCCTATATGGCCTACAGTTTTCTTCAAGGCATAAAAGGTGTTTGAATATGGAAGACAGCTTTAGACTGCTGTAATGCCAAGTATACAACTTTGATTTCAGCACTGGCATTTTTTTTTTTTTACAAAAGATTTTACATCCAATTTCATCCTACTTTCAACATTTTTAACCCTGTAATTGTGGGCCTCCCTGGTAGAGTTTGACCATGGGCGTCAGTGCCCAAGCTTTCTTTGCTTGCATGCCCAAGAGTCATTGCTTAGTGTCTGTTCTCCCCTCCAACAGGCTTAGTGGGCTCCTCGTGGGTCCTTGGTCTTCCAATGCCTGTAGTGCAACCTGCTGCCAAGACAGACACTGTGACTGTGAGGGTGCTGGGCACAGGCTCCTTTGACATACTTGCACAAGAGATGACTGATACTGCTACCTAAATTAATGCAACTGTGACTTCCACTAGCTGCCCTGGTGGGCACCGTGTTTGCTCCTAAAAATGCCCCTGGACTCAGATATATAATTCAAGTACTCTTTAGCTTATACAGTGTCACAAAAATGACTCCACGCTGCTCAGTTTGTCTCAGGAAGAACAGTGTTTGCTGTCTCTACCAGTGAACTACTTACTGTTCCTTACTGCCAGAATCTGCCCAGAGACTGTAGAGACCTGGCTGCTTTACAAACATGTGACAAAGTATTCCCTCCTGAATCTGGAAGACTTGCCCTGGAAATGGATGATACATAAATAATAAAAATAACATTCTAAAGAATGAAGGAATGCTAAAATGTTACATTACTGATGTTTCCAGGTCTGTGTCTTCTGACTGTTTAAAACATAGAAAAGTTCCTAATGCTTCTCACATAAAATCAAATCAATTCATAAGAAAAGGAGACAAAGAAACCTGATTTCTATTAATTTGTGTTTCAGACAGCAGTCATCTCTGAATGGATTTTTTGATGTAATAGGTATTGCCGTTCATCCTCCTGGTTTTTTGAGGGGCGATATGCACCTTTCCAAATTATTTTTTGAAACTTTTTTGAATGTGGCTGATTCTAGCTAAGGGATTCAAATGTTACTAATGGAAAATAAACAGATAAAAATAAACTGCAAAAGTTCAAGTCTTTCCTTCCTTTACTAGCAGCTCAGGAAACTAGAATACTCCCAACTACAGCCGAAGTTCTCCTCCTCTACATACAAGCAGCCTAAGTTCCTAACACGCCTGTAATGATCCTGTTCACAAAGCTCTAACAAACTGCTTGCAATCAAGCTTTTCTTTTTTTAAAAAAATAAAAATATTAACATTTCTTTTTGTACATTTCACAACACAGTGTCAACAACTATAATTGCTCTAGTTTCCTCACAGTACTTAAGTATTACACATAAGGTGTAACCTTTAGATGAGAATAGGGATTATGGTAAAAGCTTTAATTATGCAATTATATGACTATGTTTATCTCTTTCTTTACACGGTTTTAGCCTTAATGACAGGATTTCTGGATAATTTAGTGGTCACTTTCATAAATATGCTCATCATACATACAAAACACTTCTCATAACTTTTTTTTTCTTAAGGAGACAAAAAAGCGGCAAATGCTGAGGTGACCAAGATTTTCATCAGTAACTCGATGCTGACTGGCCAAATTTCTGTTCCCGTTTCAGAAGATGAAGGCCCTGCGCTGAGCATAAAACGAATTCGGTTAATTTTCTTTTTATTTTTCCCCTAACACGAGGAAACCCATGCATTATTTTTTAGACTTTCGGTGGACCAGAGATCGCAAACTCCCTTTAATGTGAAATACTTGGCGCCCAGAGTGCAGAAGAGGAGGAGGTCGGGGTGGGACGGGGGGACGGACGCGCGCTGCCAGAAGCGCAGGAGGAGCCCTCCTGCCTCCCGCCCGAGGGGCTCCGGGTGCGGCGGGGCGGGCAGGCGGGCGGGGAGGGCTCACGGCTGGCCCGGGGCGCGGGGCCCGGCGCTGCCCTCCGCCCCAGCCCCGCACATCGGCGCTGTCCCCCTCCCGCGCCGGCGCCGGCTCCATCCCCTTCTGGCGGGCCGGGCGCCGCGCCCCCGCCGGCCCCGCGGAGCCGGGTTGGGCAGCCCGGGAGGCGTCTCCTCCGCAGCCCCCGCCCCCGCGCCGCTGCTGAAGCGCCTCGGCCGCTCCCCGGCAGCACCCCCGGGACAGCAGCACCCGGGCCTCCCTCCCTGCCGCCCGGCCCGGGCTCTCCCGCCGCTGCTCCGCTGCAGAGGACACCTCATGGAAAATAAATAAATTAATTCCCCTACTCACCCCCGCGGCCGGGAGAGGAGCCGGCGGCGGCCGCGGGATTAGATCCGGTCCGAGCTAGAGACCAGGTAATGTAACCTACCCGCCAGGAGGGAGGAGGAGGAGGACGAGCAGCGAGGCCGCTGAGGCTGTCCCCACCGGGGAGGGCTCCGGGGGACGGAGAAGCAGCTGCCGCAGCCGGGGCGCTCCGGCGTGGCCCCAGCGGGCTGCGTGCGAGCGGCTGCCCCCGCGCAGTGCGCGCCTCCCTGTCAGTCACACACACACACGAGCCGCCGCCCACGCAGGGATGGATGGATGCATGGATGGATGGATGGATGGATGGACGGACGCCGCGGGGGACGCAGCTGTCGTCCCCCGGTACCAAGGCACCCACCGCTGGCGACGCCGCACGGCCGCCGTGCCCCGCTGCCACGCGGGCGGGCGGCTCTGACAGCGGGGCAGGGAGGGAGGCGGGCGGCGGGGCCGGGCTGAGGCTGCGGCTCTGGGGGGAGCGAGGCGCGATCCCGCCCCCGCGCCGCTGCGCGCATCCCCGCGGGGCGGCGAGCCTGCCTGCGAGCCCCAGGCAGCGCTCAGCTCAAGCAGCGCTCAGCCCGGGCAGCGCTCAACTCAAGCAGCGCTCAGCCCCAAGCAGCGCTTAGCCCGGGCAGCGCTCAGCCCGGGCAGCGCTCAGCCCCAAGCAGCGCTCGGCCCGGGCAGCGCTGAGCCCAAGCAGCGCTCAGCCCCAGGCAGCGCTCAGCCCGGGCAGCGCTCAGCCCAAGCAGCGCTGAGCCCGGGCAGCGCTCAGCCCAAGCAGCGCTCAGCTTCAGGCAGCGCTCAGCCCGAGTGGAGCCCCGGACCCCGCCCGGAGAGCTCCGCCGGGGAACGGGGGCGGAGAGCATGTCCGTGCCGCCGCGCTCGCCGTCATCAGACGGGCCTGCAAGGAGCTCTGTGCTCGAGGTGACCTTGGAGAAGGTGGATCTGGAGGGAGCCACAATTGCTCCGTGCCTGCTGCAGTTCCGTGCTCTGGGCTGCTCCGAGTCCCACAGCTCTTGCGTTGTTATCTCGAAGCGCTGCTGGCTTTAGTTAATGGTCGTGTACAACAGTAGCAGAGCCACGAAAATAGTCCTCCATCATTCTCTTGACCTCTACTAGCATACAGTCCTTGAAGGGAAAGATCTGAAGACTCTCCGTGTCAAGGAGCAATTGTTCAGGGCTCATCGTTGTTGATGTGGCCCCTAAAGGGCAGTAAGTCTTAGGAGAGACTAAGAAGTGGCCCTGTTCACGTTACAGAGACCAAAGTGACCCCTGGTACTCTTGGAAAAGCACATTACCTTTCAGTCCTGCAGAGCTGACACAGGTTCTCCACTGCTTTTCCAGTGAGGTCGATAGGAAAACAAAACAAAGCAGGAAAACATTTGCAGGCACCAGGATAGTCTAGTGCCAGCCTGTGCTTTCGGTAGTCTTACTGAAATTGTTGTTGAAAGCTCTTTCGGGAAAAAGATAGAAACTAAAGAAAGCTGGTGCCTCATGAAGGTGTCCATTCTTGTTTTGTTGATCTCCATAATAATTGCTCATGTTTCCGTTCGTGGCTCCCATCTGTGGCTCTCAAGTTACTGATCAAATAGTAATGAAAAGGTGTTTGCAGCTTCCATTGCAGGAATGGGGCCATAAACATAATCACACACCAGTTGAGCAAACAACTCAAGAGCCTTAGCTCTGTCTAGATGAATCATGACAGAAAAGTTATTTATTGAGGCAGTGGGGTACACATATTTAGAAAGAGGAAACCAACAAATAATTCAGTAGAAGTGATATATACTTTCATGTACAAGTATTAAACATGGGAATAATGCATAAGTGATTCCCTTTTTATTTTTAAATCAGCTCTCTCCTCTCTCCTTGCATTATTGTCTGCTAACTTTGAATAGTGTACTTGAGCCTGAGTGCTGAACTCCTTCCACATGATGGAATACATTTAGAGAAGAGATTATACTCCAGATGTTTCTATTATCTGTGCAATTCGTCACAGAACTGTAATTCCATGTATCTGTAAGGGCACAGCTAGCTTAGTTTGCAGCACAGTGTTTACAGTGTAAGTGGCTTCAAAGCAAAACAGCTGATCATTTTGAATAGGCAGAGGGGTGGCTGGAGGTTATGGTTTTTATTTTGTTGTAGCTTTAAATAATTTTGCTAGTGAAGAAAACCTGATTTTATTTATATGATGGAGATGTGGATTAGCCTAAATATTAACTGTGGTCTTCATGGAAGGTCTTTATGGATGGTGGAAAACCAAATTCATGCATTTTATAGATAGGAAAACTCTTTAGATTGTGTAGTGATACACTGGTCTGAGCAGTGTGAAGGGGGAGACTTTGAAATATTTCAGAAGAAAATACCAAAAAACCCCAGAGTGTAGTTAAATATTGTGGCTCTGCAGCTGCAGTAAGGAGTGAATGAATTCCTTTTCAGGAATTTTCATTGTAAATACATGCATTGTTAATAGCATATTTAAAATTTTTCCTTCCAACTCTTTAACCTGATTTCATCGCTCATTTCTCTGTAGTGTACATTGTATTTAAGCACACTCAGCTCTTGCTGTAGCAGAATTCCTATTCTAGAATCCAAATTTTCTCAGGGCAAGAGATCTTTAGGCAGCCAAAATTTATGGACAGACAAGTTAAGGGAGAGAAAAAAACGTTTCTTGAATCCATTACTCTTCTTTCTTGGATATGGTTCACTACATACTTCTTGATTTCTTGATTTTCTGGCACTCAGTGTTTTTCTTTTTTCTTCAATTTAGAAAAAAGTCCTCTCTGGTATCCTTTGTTTCATAAGTAAATGACATCCTCTTTTTGCAATGAGAAGGTGGCTTTATTTCCAGTTAATATGGCTATTATTGGGCCCATTTTGTTTCAAGGAAAGAGGCTGTGACTTACCCAATTTTATTTCCCATTGCAGAATCACATGGTGCTTTTGAAGAGTTGCATTTTTCTTGAGGAGAAGTTTGCTTTAGCAAGAATAGTGTCTGAATATAATTGTCTATTAAATTGTATCCCTTAACACCATTTGCCAGAATTTAACCTGTCAATTTTCTTGTGTGAGAATCAAGAAGAAGGTTCTTGGACCATGCTAATAATCTGTGTTGTTAAACCTTGTTTATGTTTCAAGGTTGGTATAATTGCAAAAATGTAATTATCTTTTGAGTTTTATTAAAATGGTTAGGTCATAGCTATAAATCATTGATAGAGAATGTTATCAGTTTCTATGTCTGTTTGTGTAATATATATATGGCATAATGTTTGCACAGCACCAAGGAGGAGGTTAGATAGGAAAATATGATGTCATTGACCAACTGTTTTATGTGTCAAACGAGGAACTGGCGGAGTCCCACATACACATCTCAGTCCAGACCTGCATTACTTGACTTGCATGTATTTGTGATCTATTGGGCCAACTTCTCTAATTTTATTGTGAATCTTGGAAGTATGAAGAAAAATTTGCAGTATTTAAACAAAAATAATTTGGCCACAGGAGTAAGGAAACAATATTCTATGACTTAAGGAGTCAAAGATGTTGGACAAACTGACTGTGGAGCTCTATTTGACTTTACAATCTATCCAGTATTTTTAATATTTCCGTCCTTATGGTCAAGCAATCAAAATCTTGTTAAACTCTTATTGAAGAGCAACGGGTTATTTAACTAAGTCACAGTGGCTGATGAATTAGAAAGAGTCACAGTCTTTATTGCTCTGTTTATATCTTTGCAATCTTAAGACTTTTAATTCATAGTATTTTTTGGGGGGAGATGGGGGTGGTGGTGGTGAGGAGGAAGATTCATCATCATTAGCTCCGTTTGTAGATACTAGTTTTAGTGTATGTGTTATTCCTTTTTTGTATGTTTTCAAGGTCAAATTTCCAGTTCCATGCTAATATTTTTTTTTTTATTTTTGAGACACAATGCTTTTCTCTTACGACATTTATGAAGAGCGTGGTATAAATGAAGGGGTTTCTGTGAAGAGCTAATAAAAATGAAAAAGCATCTCCAAGAGGATATGAGGATGACTAGGCCACTTTAAAAGGTTCCCAAAGGGGAAGGAGGAAAATAGTGGAAAAGAATTGAGCCTTATCACAATGTACTCTTTTCCTTCATAGCTGTAAGATGTAAGAAATTTAATGAATGTTAATTCATAAAGGCAGGGAGCACTAGAGAACAAACTTAAACCAGATTTGTTTTTTATTTTTTTTAGTGTTAATGCATTTTCTTTCAACTTGTTGTCATGGTTATTGAATGTTAGCTTTTGAATGTATTTCAGTTCCACCCAACAAGAAAGCAGTGCTTTGAGTAGTAGTAGTGTAAATCATAAAAAATTGGCTATGAACTTTAGACTGTAGGAAACTTGTACTTTTAAGTCACCTGTCAAAAAACCACAGAATGCCCAAATATTGTAGAAGTTGGAATATTTGAGAATAGGTGGATTTGGCATTGAGAGGTAACTATGAAAGATAAAGACAGTATCAAACTCCATAAAAACTAGTCAAAGCATGAAACTGCAGACTGAAGTTGCCCAAACATGCAAGATTGTTTAAAAAATGTTTTTTTCTTTCAGCATGGATATCTCCATCCCCTAAAACAATACTTTCCAGTTGTTTTGACAGCAAGATTGTTAGCTATTTCACTTTTATCTTTCTTTAAGGTTTTCCAGTGGAAGGTTCATGTGTAGGTGATGATCAAGGTTCAGAAAGCCTGTTGCACAGAATATGACTCAGAAGACTGTATTTCATAGCTTTTCTTATTTATATATTTTAAAAGTTCTGGTCCTTCAGAGTAGCTCATCTTCCCACACCTTCAAACAGTCTCTTGCTGTAGCTTCAGGGATGACCACTGTGTAGTGCCTTTCCATCACGTGGCCTCAGGACTGGCAAAATGTTGGCAACATTCCCAAGTTTGGCACCTAGGGATAGCACTACAACAGAGAGTTGTAATGGTGCTCAAAATGTGCTTGGTGTCAAAAAACTTCAGCACTTTCAGAACTTTCAGAATTTTCTGTCACTGCAGTGATGGTAATGACAGTTAGACCTCTTTCCTGTGGTCTACAGTTTTAATCAAAATTAGTAAAATCAGTCACAAAACATCAGTACATCATCCCAAAAGATAAAAATTGCTTTTTTTCCCTGTAGAAATAGATTATATAAGGCTTTAACATTCATACTTGCCACTCAGCACTTCAACGCTCTTGGTGTCTATGGTACAAGCAAAAAAGAGACAAAAAAAGATGAAATCTCAGTTTTTCTGTTATGTGAGTTTTAACCTCATAGTGTCACCTTTGGAGCTTTAATTTTTAGTTTCTGTGTTCTGAAATCAAGAAATACTGAGAACAAGTATTTATTTAAAAATACTAAAAACATGTGAACAAAGAAACCAAAAACAAATCCTCATTTTTGTGCTGACAAAAATGGTGAAAGCATATATGCAGAATGCATATTTGATTTTTCTTAGCATAGCTTGTTCCTACTGCAATGTATTTGATTAGTATTTCAGACAGAGAAATGAGCAGATGCTCCTTCCAGCATATGCTTTTCTAATTAATTTTATTATAGTGTTTTTTTTAATCATTAGAAATTAGGTTCTGAGTGTTATTCTTTTCAAATCTCTGGGATAGAAATATAAGTAGTTGGTGGTGAGATGAGAAGTTTTGAAGTGATACAAGGCTGTGTTCAAATTACCAGCTTTAATAATTTGGCCTCTGAGAGACACAGCTGCTTTTCTTTGCTGACCTTATTGAGAGGTGGAAATTGGAACCAAAAAATATGGGGTATTTCAACAGTTACCTGTGCTATTGATTTAAAATGCCATAGGACTTGTTGATACTAGATTGGGCTCCTATAGTTTGCATTTTTGATATGTCCCTCAGGGCAGGTTCACAAAAGAAGCCAAGAAAAGAACAACTTAACGATGCAAATAAACCCCCCTTGGGAATGTAAGTGTCCAGTTTCTTAACAATTGGAATTTTATGTGCTAAATTCCTTGATAATTTAGCCTTTGCTGAGTATACTTTCCACTGAACAGATCTTTTCTGGAATTTAATTGCTTTTGCATGCTCTGCTGGGGATGGATTTGGGTCTGAATCTGGAAAGTGGGCGCTGTGTTCTCAGCAGTGCCTCCTCCTGACCATAGAAATGAAAGTTGTTGAGATATATATTGCAAACTAGAACTGGAGATGGGTTTCAAAGACAGAAGAAAGTGTGCCTAGAACAAAGATTTAAGCAGGCTGAGCAAGGGGGTTGCATCTGGCTGCAGGTGGAGAGAGCTGAATAGACTGTGAAGAAAATCTCTGCTGGAAGCTGAAGGCAGCAGTGGGCCCATCATCCTATTACCAGCCCTTTTTGAGAATGTACATCTTTATAATAATTTGTACATAGTACTAAACTAAAGGATTCCTTTCTGCCCTGAGGAATTTGTAAGAGCTCTACTCATTTTATCCCACCAGGATCCTGAGTTCTTATGTTCCATTAGGCAGCCTCTTCCCTTCTTCTCACCAACACCACTAAAGACCAATCCGGGGACTCAATAACACATGATTAGAAACTACGACAACATATTTTAGCAAGGAATGAAAAAAGCTTTTGCATTTTTTGACCTCTGGGTTGTATATATAAAGAAAATAGGTAGAAAAGAATATGCCATAATAGCCTGTATTTACAGAGCATGAAGTATGCTTTATATTTGTGAAGAATAGGAAAAAAAGACAACCTGTTTTTTTTTTTTTCTTGTGTGGATATAATTATGTTGGCTAGAGGCATAAGGTAAGGTTTTTTCTCATGTTTTTCATATGTAGTTATTCAAAAAGATGTTTTGTTGTAGTTATGCTGGAAATAGGGCTACATTATTTCAATTTAGTTTATTCCCTCGTTCATACATAACAGCCCAAGAACATTATGACTGTCTTGCATGGCCTGTTGTCTGTTTCAGTTTTAGCCCTGTGAAAATAATGAAAGTGGTTTTTAAGCTAATGAACATAAGGGCCAAGCTCACATGAGGTAGAAAAATCCAGAAAGGGCATTTTAAAGTTACACCTAAAAGCACTGTGGTGATTTCTCTCAGCCAATATGTCAGTCAGTATGTGTTGCTTGACTGGCATTTCCTCTCCTTCTGTGACTTCAGGTCCACACTTGAACTCCCTTCTTCTGGTGTAGTTCTACTGGGTTATAAGGGATTATCCATGGTTTACACCCAGTAATGGCTGAAGAGACTCTGACTGCTTCTTAAGACTCCATTATTTAGTCTTTGATTTCTGGCTTTGACTTGCCTGATTAGGTTAGATGAAAGCTATTTCTCATAATGATTACAAAATGATGTCTCTATTTCCAAGTAAGTGCTTTAATGTGTCCATCTTCTCTGACATTCCTGTTTTTAGTTTGGTGAGAATTTTGTCCTCCCCATTTATTAGAATGAAAACCAAGATACAGTAGCAAGTTAGTATTCTACTCTGCTCATCCTACTAACGTACTGGGTTTTCCACCCTAAAACTTGAAACTGCCAGCAGCAGTTGTCACTTGTAGGACACCTTTTATATTGATACAGATGATGCTACTCCGTAGTTACCAGTACTGATGTTTTACCATGTTATTTTTATATTTAGAGTTACAAATGTTTACATTCTTTATCCTTATGGTTTTTAATTCTGCCTTTCAAGTGTCATTATCAGGTTACTGAAAAAATGTAGCCTTAGAAGAATACACATTAGAAGGTGAAAACAGAGTAGATGGTAGAACACAGTAACCTGAGGAAATAGTGTTTTGAGTTGTTTCACCGGGGAAAATATCTTCAACTTAGCAGAAGTGGAATGACGCATCATGTTTTCAGTCAGAGCAGGTTTTAGTTGTCTTCTGATTTTTAAAATTTTTTTTTGAGAAAGGAATAGAGAGAATATTGGCCTTTGCTTTTATGATTTCTTTTTCTAATTGTAGGCCATAGGAAGGTTTTTGTTGTTGATGAATAGTATCATAATAGGTCCTGTGCTTTCTACAATTAAAATAGATTCTTCTTTTGAGTGTTATAGTAAAGACAGGTGTTAATGAAACAAGATGTAGTTGCTAAGTTGGATAATGAGCTTGCAGTTCTGGATACATTTCAGCATGGCTGAAATATTGTATATGTAAAATGGTGACTTAAATTGTACTGTTCTCAATGACAAAAGATTTTAGCTGTGAGACCATGATTTTTTTTTTCTTCTATGTGTTTCCTGAAAAAATAGCAAAGCTATAGTAGTTGTCATATCCAAGCTTACTTTGGAATTACTATGCTTAAATTGATAGTTTAATTGCACTGAATAATATGTTTTCTTAAGTATCCAGGATATGTTTTTACCTTTAATAAGGTAGTTACAAATTTCTTTCTTTTTTTTTTTCTTCTCTCCCATTTACCAGTTTTATCCCAGATGTATAAATACTACAATTTTTTAATGCAGGACTATACTCATGTGATACCTAAATTAGCCACCTAAATTAGGCTCTCTAATTTCTGTGTGAGTGGATTCTGAGTAAGTAGGTTGTTATCTCCTAATAACTGAAGCTTAAATTCTACTTTTAAATCAATCCCCTCTACTAACGAACATGTACTGGATGAAAACAGAAGTTATAACTATATGCTGAACACCCTGTTCTATAAGTACTTTGAACAGCATTTATAGCAGTTTTATATGCAGAGAATCTTGCATTCTGATGTAGTCTGAAGGAAGTGTTTACTTCTCAATATGGTAGCTGAATATACATAAGAGAGTAGATAGTTTTCCAATAGTAGTAATTGTATGTATATATACAAATACACAAGGTGATGTGAAAATACAAAGAAATATGCAACATGGTGCATACTAGGAGGTGAAGTGGGGAAATGAAGAAAGCCCTGGAAGGGTGCAATTATATTGCTTTGTAAAGTTCTAGTGTTGCAGTATGGTATTTACAGCCTGTAATAGGGGGCCATGAATACTGTATATACCGGTGTACGAATTTTCCACATGATCCTGTTGACCTCTGTGGAACAGTTCTATGACCAGGTGCATGGGAGGGGTAGTGGGTACTGGTGGGTGATGTTGGCAGTACAGGAGTGTGAGGAGATGCAGAATTTGGACCAGCTATGAAAACAATGGAATCAAATGCTTGGAGGAGACATTTCAGTGCCAATACTTTGACTTGGCATGTGAACTGTCAGAACTGAATGGATGAATCTTTAGTCAGCATTTAATAGAAAGTTTAGCTTTTCATTTTAGAATGGAGGACTTCTGTAATCAAGGAAATTTTAGTCATCCAACCAAAGCAGGGCAGGTTCTGTTTTCCTGTGCCAAGAGGCTAAGGCTGTTTGCTTCATAGCTATTCTCACTGCTCCAAAGGGGAATTTGAACTGTTTGGTCAATCCCTGCTGCGTTCATTAACTTGGTGTGTTTGTTTCTGTTTCCCCATTGAGAATGGAATGGTTTGTGTTTGTGTTCCTAAAAGTTTGGACCTGATTTATTTAACCAAACCCTGCTGAGCACAGAACCTTTTATATTTGGTTGAACTCATGCTCCCAGGCACATTTTATTCTCCTTCTGTGATTTTGACAGAGGGAATCCCTATTTCTTTCTTTCTTTGGTAGAACTGCTTATCTGGGCCCTGCTGAGGATAAAAATGGGCTGCCTACTTTCTGATGCAAACAGGAGCCATGAGAGGCTCTTGTCCTAAAGAGAGAGAAGCCAAGGCGGTTTCTAATTATTATTTTTTTTTTCTTCCAGAGTACTGATAGTATCCAGAGGGTGTTGCAGTGATTCCTTAAGCAGCAGTAGGAAGATTGGTGACAAGCTGTGAAAAGACACAAGGTCTTGAAGGTAGAGGAAGAAGGAAGGAAGGCTACATGATATAAACTATCAGGCTGCTGGGCTTTAATTCTCAGGCAGTCTGGCAACACACTGCTCTGCTTTTGAGGAAAGCCATGGCAGCATGAGCTACCTAAAAAGCCCACTGTGACTCAAAGTGGAGGCTGCTGAAGCACTGCCTATAATTTCAATCCTAAAATGCAGCAGCATAGGTAGAATAGATGGAGCAGTTCTGCTGCAGACATTGGGCTGCCCTTTGGGAGGTGGTTTGTGTTACTGCTAAATAACCTGCTGCTGTAGAGCTACAGTGAAAGTGTACAGCATCTTTCACCTGTGGAAGTTAACAATGTTGAATTTATCTCAGATGCACCTACTCAAGGTGGCTTGGAAAAAACTGATTAGTCTAGACCACAAAAAAGAAAAGTGAGCTGTAAGGGAAAGGTGCTCTGTTGTTGTGGTTTTCAGGCCTGCTGGGAGTTGCATAAAATGTTTCTGTCTTCTGAGGACCCTCAGTTTGCAGGATTTGTGTGGATTTTTACCTGTAAAATCTCCTCCCCCTGCTTTAGCTTTGTAGATGCTACAGTCAAGAGCTGATCCTGCAGGGGTGAAAACTTCTGCCAGCGTAGTTGCTCTTCAAGGCAAAGTAGAAACACATTCATTATATTACACCCTTTAATCAGTTTGTGTTGTATCTCCTTCTTGTCTTTAAACAAAATTACTTTGTCAATTGATGAATATCTTTGTTACTATGTTTGTCTGTTTAAGTAATACATGCCCAAGTACAACTGTCATTTTCCCACTATAGCATATGCCTACACTTGCTGCTTACCTGTTTTAAATGCCTCTCTTAATCATGGTCCAGATGAAAATCTGGGTGAACCTCCAACAAATATAGTACATATTTAGCAACTTGTATATCTGTACATAAATCAGAAACTTTCAAGCTGGAGAACATCTTCCATTTTCTTAAAGGTGAGAAACAAATTTTTTTTGCTTAACATTATAATTGTGCATGACAAAGATTGCTAAGTTAAAAGTAAGAGGTACAGGCTTTCAGAAGATATATGCCATTAGAAATTAAGATGCTAGTAAAAGCAATAGTACTATTGCATTCAAGCTCATTATCCTTTTCACTTTTATTTTGTGATGTCCTCACAGCATCCTCTCCCCTTTGAGGAACACCCTTTAGTTTCTAATACTCAGTCTCTTGTACATACTCAGTTCCACCGAATTAGGCTCACATACACTATCTGATCTGACTAGAAAAATATTTTTATATTCTAAAAAATATACTTGCCCACAGATAATTTGTAAAAGACAAATAAATGGATTTCATATAAGCATCTAGAGTAATCTGAGCAAAAGAGTAAAATTACCTGAATATATTAGTGACTTGAACATATTTGGTCTTCATGTGCTACTGCAGTGTTTTAAAAAAGTGGGAATGTTAGTGGCTGAGTTTATACTTCTTTATTAAGGCAGAAAGTGATATTCAAATAATCACAGTTAAACTCTGCCCTGACAGAGTAGCCTTAAAAGTTACTTCTAAGGTATTGCATTCTTTTCTTTTGTATATGATCATCTATGCATTTATACAGATATATTTAAATACAAGACAGTGAGGACAACTGAAGGGAAATCAAGGAACTAGGGGAAACCTAAAATACTAGTTTTGTGATTCAGAAGTTGTAAGTAATTTCTGGAGTAGTTTTTCCTTACCTTGGACTTTGTATGCTGGCATGTTTTTGAGTTACTAGAGTTGTTAGAGCAAGCAGGGCTGAGACAGCTGGGTGAAGCTGAGGGATTAGGGAGCAAGAGTGGAGGGAGGGCAGTGGGCAATCTGTGGAGCAGTCTGAAGCAATGTCTGCAGACTGGAGAGGGCTGGTGAGGGAGTGTGTTTTCATTGCAGTACCATTGCAATGAGTGTTAATGTACCAGTTGATGAGAAGGAAACCACTGGTATTTCTCCTTAACCTCTGTATTTGTGATTTGTGCACAGATGGTTTTTAACCCATCAGTGTGTCTGGCTCATTCTAAAGGGTGGTGTAGAAGAGGTAAGAATTACTGCCATGTTGGCAGCTGAGAAAAATCTATGTTTCATGTTGCCCAGCTACAGCAGGTC
This sequence comes from Muscicapa striata striata, assembly GCA_030060385.1. NCBI lineage: Eukaryota > Metazoa > Chordata > Aves > Passeriformes > Muscicapidae > Muscicapa > Muscicapa striata. Next base: position 936,824 of record JAREIS010000014.1, on the reverse strand, counting down.
TTGTCCTGCTTTTCTTCATTCATGGCTCCTGATGGTATTCTCCATTCACTCCTTAATATCCTTTGGGTCTACCCACTGGTAAAGAATGCTTACACAGAAACAGACAAGAAGCAACCCAAAAGCTGGGATGTTGGGCAATGTGACATGCAACATACCTTTCAGATTTGTATTTCCTTCATATCTAACACACTCAAACTTGTGTACTGGCACACCCTATGGCATGTCTAATTACTTGAACTCTTGTGTATCTGCAGTTATCTAAGCCAACCAAACTTCAGGCTGGATTATAATACTTATCAAGTAATTCACAGAGAGTAGTTTTTAAATTAATGTTACCTTTTTTTTTTTTTTTTTTAATTTTAAATTTGTTCTGCGAAGGGATCTGCTATGGAATTCTCAAGCTTATTCAAAAAGATTTGGCAGTATCTTGGGCAAAAAGTTACTGGTATTTTTGTTAATTTTTGAACAGTCCCTGATGTATGTTTGATATCTACCTCATCAGAGACAGCCTTAGCTATTTTGTTGCCTGAATCAAATCTATTCTGCTGCCTCTGTTTCACATTTGGAAGAAATTGTATTTAATACCAGGTATTTTTATAGAACTGTAGAATACCACATATTGAGACACTAAGTAATAAAATCTCAGAAAATTTCACAAAAATAGGAGACAAAGTATGTATACATTATAAAAATTGATGTCTTGTTAGCAGTTTAATCAGCGCAATCACGAATTGGCTCTAAAAATGATGCCTCCAATCCTGCAGATCTGGGCAAGTGTCCAGCCTTTTACATAAGGTAAGCTGTCCTCTATGTTGCTCTGTAAGGCATTGAACATCGTTTCAAGTTTTGAGTGGTTTATCCACTGATTTAATTGAGTAAATTGTCAATTAAAATTGCACATATGAAATTTGTCACTATTTTGTTTATCATGCCAGTGATTTTCTTTCTTATGCTTTTTTGCATAAGACTTGACTTGAAGATTTACTTTCAAAAAATATAGTTGTCTGTGGTATGCAAAGCACAAGATTGCCTGAAACTTCATAGATTTTCTTCTATGAAGCCATGACAACCACAAAAATGTTTGTGATGCAACAGTCCTGAGTTGCACATTTTACAAACACAGAGACAGAATATAGGCCTTATAGCCCACGCTTTTCAGAGACGCAATACTCAGCTAAAGTGGACATATTTTTCTCAACAGTACAGAAAAGATTGCAGAATTTCAGATTTCAACATCATGCTGTTAAGCTGTGGATCAGTTTCAAAGGAGATGGAAAGAACATTTTTAGACTCTAGAGCATACATATTTCACTTCCTTATTTTGTAAGAGCTAAATAAGCCAACAGGATAACCCTTGTCCTACCTCCCCCAAAATACTTAAGATTTAAAAACACTGTACTTACTGGAAGAAGGGACTGGGTTATTATTTTCAGTCTACTGCAATACCAGAAACTGTTTTACAACTTTATATATAGGTCTAGATTTATCCAAACACAGACTTCAGTAGCATATGCATCTATAATTGAACAACTTTTCCAGATGTACTTTAAATAATGGAGAGATATAGGCACTTTTAGACCACATATCATTTCATTGTAGCTTACATGTCTAAAACAGGTCAGGGAGAGGTGTCCCAGAACTTCATTTCTGCCTACTGATTATAAGTGAGCCCTACATATCCAGGTCACATTCAGATGTCAGTGCTCCTAATGTCAAAATATTGTTGTGATGGATTGCTCCCTTAAATGAGAAAAAGTCAAATTATGTGTAAGTCAAAGAACATCTTGCAGATCTGTATCACAAGCTTCTCTAAAATGTGTAAATCTAGAGTATACTCTTGTAGGAAAAAAGAAGATCATCAGCCAGTACCTTAGATCTTGAAGAAAGTTACCAAAAAAAAAAGTGAAAATTCACACCAAAAGAAAACAATTTGTGTCCAAACATCCATTATTAGAACAAGCTGTTATATAGCTGTAGCCATTATTGCCAATGCTAACATAGGGCATTCTTTTAAGAAGGCTGGGATTGAGACAGAAGGAAAAATTGTGCTCCAGTATTAATGGTAGCACTTGAATAGAGTGCTATACTGCTGCTATATGCAGCAAAGATTATTTCTTTTCAAGTGTCTATTACTAAAACAAAGTCGTGAAGCAGATGTTAGTGTATAGAATACCTGAGCTGAAGTTCACATCAGCAGCCAGACTAAATGATTATGATGAGTTTACTTCAATTTTAACAGTTAAATCTTGTGATCCCAAAGGACATTCTCCTTTTGGTGTCTGTCTGTCTTCCAAGGACGAATAGTTACATTTAATATGTGCCTAGGTATGAAGGGGCAGCAAGGTGCAATAACTGAGCCAGCTCTTGGCATCCTTCTCAGAGGACCTCTTGAGTAGCTGGATTAGTATTATATGTAAAACTCCACTGCATTTGCTATTCACAAAATACACTGCTGGATACAGTCTCATGTGGTGAGTTGAGTAACAGCCCTTTTGGCAATGATATGTTCATATATAGACAACAATCCATGACTGTATTAACTTTTGTTTTTGTCAAGTTCGAGCTGATAGTGGACTGCAGATCAGCTGTCTGCCACTGGCATGCCCATGCCAGTTAGCTGTGTCACTTAGAAATACACTTCAGTGTTAGTTCTGCCCTTCTACCTCATGCTCAGTTCCCTGAATTTAAAAAGCTCAGCCACAGGGTCGGCACAGATTTTATTCCTCACTTCTCTCTGAAGTCAGTGGACAAAAGGCAGCTGTGGTTCCCCCCGGGATGCCGAGTTGATGCTGTGCTGTGCTGTGCTTGCTCCTGGGGACTTTGTGGTCAGCATCCCTAGAGACACGGAGAGGTACCTGCAGTTAGTCCATCTTGCTGTGGCTGTTTCTCACGGCTGCAGAGATCTTGGGGCCAGCAGTGATTTTCTCTTCCCCTGCCTGGGGTGGGCTGGGGATGCTGTGGAAGGAAGGGCCTGCCACCGAAGGGCGCAGTGGGGGAGAGCAGCTCCGCTGGCAGAGAGAAGCTGTACCCGGGACTAAACGCAAGTTGTCAAAATGTAACAGAAGGTGTCCAGCAGTAACAATGTCTCTCTTCCCACCTCACTCCAATTATAGGAAATGCGGTATTGTTGTCACTGCAGGGTCTTTGTCAGCGTTCAGCAGCCCATGTTTACTTTCTTTGTTGTCCTCTTTTTGCGTGCCTGTGTCAGCAAACGTTCCCTTCCTGCTGTTGTGCTCAGTGCTGAGATGAACAACCCTTGCAAGTATCCTCCTCACAGTTTGGCATTAGAGGCTCACCTATCACTGCCCTGTACTATCTCCAGTATGTTTCATTCTTCCCAAAATAGCTGTTTCAGATTAAAATTACAGTCTTAGACAATACAGAGATCAATTAAATGATAATACTTTCTCATGATTAGGCTGGTCTTTTTTTTTTAAGCAAGTCTCCTATTGGGTTAGCTTCCAGTAATTCTAGACCTTGTTTTACTTTTCACATGAGATTGCCACACATCCTAGAGATGCAGATCATCATTAGCATCATTATTTTCAGATAAATTAAGAAATTTATTCTGAGAATTGCTTTCTTGCCTGTGAACATTGAAAGTGGTTGTCAGGGAAAGTAACAGCAGTTTGCCCATAAAATCTGTCCCAGAGATGGTCAGAAGTTCCCAAACAAAGCACTTCTAAGAGCTTTGAGGCTTTAATTTTAGTTGCTTAGTGAATATCTAGGACAAGAGAAAGTTTTATTTTTTTTTTCCAGCCTGAGTTATCACAATATTTTTCTGTTTCTTTTGGCCAGGCAGTTTCATCCTTTCCAGCATTTTTTGGGTCAAGGCAAGTATGGTGTGTGAGACTGATAAAAAATAACAGTTGTGAGGACATACACACCTTGTTGCCTGGTTTTCCAACAAAATAGTTAAGAACATTTTTGCATTTAAAAAGAAAAGGCTTTTGATGTGAACTTTGACAAGCAATTTGCTGGAGGTTTTGAGTGAAAGTATGATCTGGTCTTAGGTACAACATACCTTGTAATATGTTTATTCTATCATCAGTTCTGCAGATGATTCAATTCCTATACAAATATAATGAGGTTTTTTTAGAATTTAAAATATAGTGGAAAATCATTTTTGGAGCTCTACAGCAAATTCTGCATTATCTCCAGCAAAACACAGCTTTTTAAATATTGTCATGGCTAACATGCTTATTAATACAGTTTCTAATTACTCTATAAAGCCTTATGCAGTATTTTATACTTTCACTGCTAATTGAGCAGTCTAAAAACATCTAAGTTAATTGCACACTTACTGTTAATTGCTGGACAATTTTGTCCAAATGAGAAAAAATTGGACTTTTGCAACATGATAGTTGCATTAAGTGCCTCTAATTTTCCTTTTAAGCTTTCACTGATGATCTTTAGAGCATTTTTATTACACTTTTTATTCATTGAACAAAATAATATTAATGTTGATCTTAACTTAGTGTATGTTGTAAAAGGCAGTTTCCCAGCCAATCTCACCATATATGCTGAACTCCTAGAGCATTAGACACAAACTATGTTCAGGTGTCCCCAGACATTAGCACTCATTTTAAAAGCTGTATATAGCATATAAATAGAATTTTGAAACTGAACAGAGGATGTTAAGAAAAAATCCTACATGTCAGACAGAGAAGCTGTGAAGGAAACCCTAAACAGGTTAGGGAATGTTAATAAACCAAGGATGTCCTTCTGTGGGATTGTGTTCTGAATGTTAAACTTCACCGTAATCTCTTGTGCCACAGTAATTTGAGATGCCTGTTGGTTTGGCAATTGGTCACACAAAATAAACTGTCCAAACATCATGTGTGATAATCAGCCAATCAGGTCTCCAGAGAGTCTTTAAATGTTCAAACTGAACAAAGGCTCTGTGTCTCTCAAGTTCCGATTATTGTCTTGGACAGCAGCTCTCTGCCAGGTAATGTGCTGTTTTTCTATTTCCTCTTAGCTTTATTTAGTAGCAATAGGCAGCTTCAGATTACTGTGGTAATCCATGCAAAACTAATAGACTAATTAAATGCAAGACAAGTCAGTGCACCAGCACATGTTGCACAATATTTGCTGTTGGCTTTTTAATGATTATCTAACATGGATTGACAAAACAGTGTGAAGCACTTCAAAAAAAGAAATATTCTTTTACCCTGTCTAGTCCTGTAAAGTTATAACAAGGATTAACAACTGAATGGTGACAATTCCCAGTCTAACCAAGCTCTGTGGATTTGATGGACATATTTTGTTCATATAGGTTGCCAAAATTTCTGAGAAAATAAAGACTTCAAAGATGAGTCTTCTAAAGAGAAAGTTAAAAAAGGAGAAACATTAGTAACTCAGGTCAGATAGGAAGAATTTATGCCATGTGTTTTGAAGTAATACTTAATTTATCAGTGCAAAGTCAATTTTACTTTCAAGACAAGTCTTCATGATAAACATCTTATTTTCATAAGGATTTGGGGAGAAAGCAATAAAATAATCTCCCTGCATGAAACCTAGTGTTGGAATGAAGGTTATTCATCCTCACTGAGCACTTACACAGACAGTTCTGCAACACCAGAGATTATTATAAAAAAGGTTGAGGGGTTGCTTTAAAGAAAACAGTATGAGAATTAATTTTACTGTCACAAGTAACTCCATTTCAGTCTATTGCAATGTCAGAACTCAGTATCCTATGCCTCATTTCAGATATAGGCTCTTAAAAATTATTAGATTCCTTAGAATCGAGTACAAAAGTTATTTCCAATTCATTTTTGTTTCATTATAACAACCCCTCTAAAATCTCGAGCCAACCTAAACAGTTTTGCAAATAGTCCACAAACAGTTTTAGAATGGCAGATCATACATAATTCTGAAGAAAAGTTTGCTGAGTTTATTTGATGGAGATAACCTGGTGATTTTGGGGGCTGTTTTTGTCATCCCTGTTATCAAAGCTTAAAGGTCTAGATCTTTGTTTACTGAGCTCAAAACTGAGTTTACAGCTGTCTTTGATTCACCAGAGTAGGCTGGTGGCTTAGAGGCCAGAGTTTATGCTGTCATCTTCATGACTCTTCTGACGTCAGAAGCTTGTAGGGGCTTCTCACACACTAAGGCTGTGGACTTAAGCGGGTCAAATTTTAAAAAAGAAGAAAGACCAAAGTCCTCAGTGGAATCCCAGTGGATGTTTTATACCTTTCTTCACATTTTTTCATTTTTGTTTGCTTATTATATGATTCTCAATAAATCTACATGAAATATTATTCATAAATTGTTTCTAAAATAGTTGGGAGATCAAAAAGAAGTAATATTTTATTTTTCACCAGTGGCTGAGACTTCAGTGTATATTCTCAAAGTCCCACTCTCATGTGAACTGATGTACTGTAGCTCTCCAACACTAAAAATATTGCCTTGACTGTTAGGAAAACCAGGAGATACAGAAAGGTACTCCTACAGGGTGATGGTAAAGAAGTCCCCAAGTCCTTACATAAAGGAGTCATGCTTGAAAAATGACTTTTTGTGATGCTGCATGCAACCTCAGTGAAGTTTCAATACGAAGAAAATTCCTTTTGCTTTAGATTTTCACACAAAATTTACTTACCAGTATGAGTCTGTATTTCATTAAAAAGCTACAAGAAGGAAAGAAATTGAGTGGGGGAAAATCCAAATCAGCCTGTCTCTCCTCCCCAAAGTCCCAGGGAAAAGGTGCACTGTGTTTTACCCATGGAGGAAAGCAGGAAAGATGTGTGTGAAGTGTAGTTACAGATATTATAAAGCAATCACTGCTTGATGTTTAAACATTGCTTTATGGTGTTTCCACTGAGATATTCCATTGGTATGGGATGATAATGAATCATGGTTGTACTTCACCAAGGGCTCTTGCTATGACTGCATACTTTTCTGTTTTTTTTTTCTTCCTGTGGATTGCACATAGAAACAAGGGAGAAAAATTATTTGAAGACCAGAACCAGAATAGAAGCTGTGAAATTACAATGCTGCTTAGAAATGGGCAAACTCTTCAGCACAGTTTTATTTTGTTTAATCAATATTATTTTATTCAAGCTAGAAGTGCAGCTTTAAATATGGTCTTGTGGAGAATGGGGAAGAATTCTTCTAAAAATATTCCTGAGCAGTGCATATGTGTTGACAAAAGTGTGTGTATGCGGGAGTTAATACTTTTTTTTCCTCATCTGCAGACATAGCTTGTCTACAGCAACTAATTTAAGAAAGAATATTTTCATTTAAAGAGAGGAATAAGTGACAAGAAAAGTGCTTCTTTAGTGGTAAGGATCTCAACAGCTCTACAGCATCTCAGTTCAGCTGGAAATGTTTGTCCCAGATCTAACTCCTACACGCTCTGGGTAAATCTTAAGAGCAGGGAGAAGTGCCATCTGGTGATTCACAACAATACAAAACTGATGGAATCAACTTCTAGGAGATGACAAATGGAAATGGTCTTCAACCTCAGATAAAATCGCCATCTGTGATGTTTCTTTCTAAAGATCCTTAAAACTGACAAAACACTCCATCTTCAGATACCTATTAAAATTTTTATTCTTTCATTATTCTGTAGCAAATTAACATTATATGTTTAGCAACAGTAGGTCATAACTAATGCATTAGAGTAATCACAAAAATGTCAGTGTATATGATGTCTGCTGATACAAAAGCTATATATAGACTATATGCACCAATTATACAAATTATGGAAATTATGCACATATACTTATATTTGTCCCTTTACATTAGATTTTGAACTCTGATACATGATTTGTCATTTACATTAATATTTTAGCTCATGGGTCTGAAACAACAATAATATCTGATGTGTGAAGAAACTACAGAAAATAAGAGGTTAGAATAATTCTAACTCTTAATAATTTTTAAGTATTTGACAGTTGATAAGCTGTTGATGCTCTGTAGGTCTCAAATTTAAGAGCAGAGAGACCATAAAAAAAGAAAAGGGTTGGCTCTGGGGTTGCAGAAAAAAACATTAAACTAGCAGTATTTCATTCAGCAAGTTCAACTTTGTTTTCTGAGTAGAACTATATTGTATTAATGTTCTGATTTGTGGTGAGGACACAGTAGTGGCTCACAGAGTGAGATAAACTCAATTCTAGCTTGCTGAATTTGTTTAAGGTTCATATTTGTAAACATTTAGGCTGAATATTAATTTTATTTGTGTGAGCATTCAGAAATCCAGGTGGGTTTTTCTTGTAGAGCATATTTTGCAAAGTTATGGGTCTTTTTCATCAAAACCTTCTTTTTTAAAGCTCATCAGAGTGAAATATATTGCTGTGGGATCTAGTAAAAATATGCTCAAGTACTCAAATGCTGTGTGTAAGTATTCACAAGAATTGCTGCCTTAGTTTGAATACTGAAATACTTATTGATGATGAGGAAGAAACTGTAAAACATTGATTCTTGTTCTTAGGCAGATATTCTCTGAAGTCAGGAGGCATTTAAAAATGTCAGACTGTATATGTATTTCTGTGACCTTTCAATTTAAAAGAAGGGAAATACATAATGCAGAAATGGTATTTAATGAATATTAGACCATATCCATTTTTGTAATTTGTAATTTGTGTGCTTAAAACTATTAATACAAAGTTGTATTTACTCATCACTGTTAATATGTTATAATATTTGCTTGAAAACCTTTTGAAAAGAGGAAAGGAAAAAGTTATCCTATTGAAAACTTATGTATATGTATAGAATTGTACAGGCATTGTTTGCATAGAAATTCTTATCATCTGCAGACTATGAGCTCAAGGTGTCTTGTTGTATCCTGTGAAGTTGTATCACTCTTTATACACAGTGCCAAAGTTGATAATGCAAAAAAGCAATATTTCTTGGCCAAATCCTATTTCATAATCCCCTTTAACCTGCTTTTCCATTAATTTATATTAGGGGCCTGCAATTTAACCCCTGATGTGAATCTATCACTACAAATGAATACTGTCTTTTATGGCATAGATAACCTTATCCACAACAGTATCTCTATTTTTAGGTGATGAGATGATAATTCTTTACATTGACACACAATGACTAGCTGGGTCAGAGTGGGTTTGCATAGTGGAAAACTGTAGCTCCCTACAGTTGTTTCCAGACACCTTGATAATAAGAAGTGGCATGAGTGTTCAATTTATTCATTTCTTTCCACTCAGAAGGTCAGAATGAACTGATATCTTAATCTCTGTTTCTCTAAGTTTTAAAATGAGTTTTACTTTTTTCTTTTCAAGTAATATTTAATTTGAAATATCAAAAGAACCAAATTAAATTCTTGGTGTCTATACAAAGTTAAGAGAATGAATAAAAGATAAATCAATTACCTTGTAAATTGCAATAACAACAGTCTAATTTTAATGCAGCTTAACTATTTTAGGAGTCAATTGATGGTCAAAGCTAATGTTACCATAAAGCAGAATGAGCAAGAGCAATAATCCTTGTGGTGACTGCAACTGATGATGACTTTTGTGCATCTGTAGCATTATTGGAAAATGATATAATTTTCTTCTTCAAGAGCAAAAATTTTTAAGCTGTCAACAGTTATGTATGTCGAGTTCTGCTCATGAAACCTTTCACCTTAAAAAAACAAACGAAAAGAATGAAAAGAACTGACTTATTAATTCTCAACACAAACAAGGAGTTGATAGACAATTTAAGAGGTTCTTTGAATTGTAGGACTTGACTGTGGCTTAAAGCCAGGCCTCCTTTGGAAGACTGGTGCTGCATTAGAATAAGAATTCCTTCTGGACAGCATGTGCTGCAACAGGAAGTCTACCAACCTGTGAGATGGAACAGCATATTCCCATCTGTTGCTGGCCAGCTGTCCTGTGCATACCCCTCCTTTTCATGAGATCAGCCTGACAGCAGTAGTTATGCTCTTGAGCCATCATGCAGCTCAGCTGCAAACGTGAATCACAAGGGGTAGGTGCACTTCACAGTCACTTTCCTGTCTAAAATTCAGTCCTTGAGAGTGTTGGGCTTTCTAGCTTTGACCCAGAAAAATATTTAGTGTGTATTTGTGTTACTGAATCATTGAGGAGTCTTTTACTAGAGAGAAGAATAAAGGCCTTGTTAGGACTTCATAATGAGATTGTTTTTTGAAGTTGTTATGGGAAATATTGTTGGAAGAAATCAGTGCTGTCTTGGTAACCACTCATTTACAATACTTGTTAATTAACCAACTGGTTTATATTTCATCAGATATACCATTGCCTTGTCCCTAAGGACTTACTCCCACATTTGCAAATAATAAATACTCTCATTTTTTTTTCAAAATGGAAAGGTATTTTCAAAATATAATTTTGTGATGTAATCAGGATATGCTGTGACAGTGACTGCAAAAGGGCTATTCCCAGTGACTTCTGAAATCTAGACCTGTGAGAGCAGGATAAAATACCATGAAAACACACCTCTAATATTTGTTTTGAGAGAAAGGTATGTTGAGTGGCTGTTAAGATTATTTGAGGAGTTGGGGAGTTGGATTTCTAAGGAAAGGGTAGTGGTTTAGTGGTTTTCTGTTTGGTACACTCCCCCCCCCCCACCCCTTAGGTTTTGGGCAAGGTTCAAAGTTTATATAGGGAAGTATAATGATATGCAATTCAATATTTTTGCCTAAAAACATAAATCATTAAAGAATTTGCCTTATCATTTATTTGAGTAGCTCATCATCATTTTATTATGAGAAATAGCATATATTTTTCACCTGCTATCCTTCTCTGCATCACTGTGCTTTTACTATGTCACAGACAGAGAACAGCAAGAATATGTGATTCATGTCATTACATCATGTTTAGTGTGAGGAGTCTTTTCATGTATTTCACTTTATTCTGGATTTCTATTTGTGGTGGCTGTATCAAATGTTATTTCATTTTTCCACCCTCCCTCACTGCTGTCAGATTCATTAAAGCTGAAGGGCTTTCCCTGGTTGACAGTAATGCCAGGTATTTGTGAAAGAAGAGTATGATAGAAATTGATATTGCAAAAAGAAATGGTACTCATTAGATAACATAGTGGGTTTAGCTTGTGTGTTTGCTTTGCAGCCTGCACTTCCTTGGGAAGGCAGAGATGGAGATGTGCTGGTGCAGCCTGGGTAGCCGGGTTAGTGGTAGGAGGGCAGCCCCTGGCAGGCTGTGCACTGCAGCCAGCACTTCCAGAACTTAGGAGGTAACTCTTGTCTCTGCTGCTGGCCAGCCCTTGCCTGAAGGCACCTGAATTTTGGCACCAGAAAAACAAAAACTTAATCTGAACTGAAACTGGCAGGTTCATATAATTTCAGCCTGAGGTCATTGTAACTTCAGCTGAGCACCTGATGGTGGTGTGCAGCTCCTGAGAGTCCTGAGAGGGCATTAGATCAAGAGAAAGAGGTACAAAAGCAAAACTAGGACAGCTGATCTGGGAAAAAAAAGTCTTTTTGAGCCCCTTAGGATTGGGGTTTTTGGATAAAGGGAATGACACATGCTTGAAACATGCAGTTGAAAGGCAAAAGAACTGAGGAGGTAACTGTTATGAATTATGTGATATATATCATGAAGAAGGTTCCATGAGAAGCAACCAAAAATCCCTTCCTATTACATTTTCTGGATTAGGACAAAGGGATGGGACCACAAGATAAAAAATCAGCTGTTTTGGGGCATCATAAGCCAAGTTTAGCTACCTAAATGCAGAAATCTTTAAGATGCAAGAGGGAAAGCCATCACCCTTCTCCCTGTTACTAAAATCATTCATCTTAAAGCTAAAAGTTAACTTGAAAAAAAATATTATTTCAGGACAAAATTACACCTTGTGCAAATCAGAAGAACGAGCATAGTATGAGGAAGAAGTAATTTTTTGTATCATGCACCTTCATGCCCACCGAAGACACACTTTAAGATACTGAGTAGAGAAATAAAGAAAAATAGAAAAGAGAGAACAAATCCCACCTCATGGAATTGGAAATCTTTAAAGAGTATTTTAAACAAACATGGCATTACAGGCACTTTAAATCTCTAATCATAAGTAGACCATTGCTGTACTAAAAGAGGGATATAGTAGATGGTAGATAATACATATTTTGGGCTGTCTGGGCTTTTGGGTGTCAACTTCTGTATGTTAAAGGGTTTGAACTTTCTTTCTTTCTTTCTTTCTTTCTTTCTTTCTTTCTTTCTTTCTTTCTTTCTTTCTTTCTTTCTTTCTTTCTTTCTTTCTTTCTTTCTTTCTTTCTTTCACTTTTCAGAGAGTAGGAATTGAATTTTAGTATCACTCCAATGCCTAAAATTATGGATATGTCCTCAATTTTAAATCGAGGTAAATTATTAATTTTAAAAATGAGTAATTTTAAACATGAAAATAAGAGAAGAGGTGAACAGGAATGTAATTCTGTAGACTAGAAATTTTTCTTTAGCAATGAATGCTCTTCACGTATTAATAGGAAACTAGTTTGTATCAATCAGTGTGAAACATACCATTGGAAAAAAATCATTAGGTTTTTTTGTTTAGTATTTTATTTCTGACTTTTGAGGAAGACTTTCCTCAAAATATTTTCAATAGGAAAATATTAAAGTTAATTACAGTCTATAAAAAAGGTGTTATGGGATGCTTTGCGTCCTTCACATAAAACGCATTGTTTTCTGTCCCTCAGTAAGTATTTTATTTGTTAAAAATTATCCCATGATAATAATTTTGGAGTTGGCAAGAATGATGTAGATCAACAGTATGTACTAACATCTGGCCATAGTGCAGCAGAATTAGTCATATGATAGCAGTAAGAGAAGAAAATGGCATGCAAATATAAGTAATTTTAGGCTCAAGTGCCCAGTATTCTTGTGTAATGCTGATCAAACAGACTGACAATGCAGAAACATTTTATATTTGGGAAAATACCATTAGCTCCAAAATAAAAGTTACTGAAATTTAAGCAGTTGATGCAAACTGAGGACAATAGTGCTGCTAGCCCTGTGTGCAATCAAATCATGCTGTAAGGTCATGATTTGGCAGGTATTGTAGGATTGAAATAGAAGATTTGAAGAGAAATTACAACTCCTTTCCAAATAGAAGCATTAGATATAGCACAGTGAAACAGAACAATGACAGAAATTCAGCTTCATTGGTTATTGCATCTATATCTGATGAGACACCAAATTACTTCTAAAACATGAGTTAGCAGTTGATATCTATTCTTGGGGAACATTTAATTTCTAGCAGCCTGCTGAAGGGCAATTTAGACTTAAATTCACAGAAAAATAGATACACATTTATTTCCTTATGTTACATGGGAAATTTAGGTTTTTTGCTACATATAAAGTCCTCATCCTTCCTTCCCTGCTACCCATAATATTTAAGAAGTTGAAAATATTTTTCCTTGTAAATAACTGTCCTTATGTCTGTATCCTGATGGCCACATGTAATGGGGCATCAGACAAAAAAACATTGCTGATGAATCTGAGAGTAATTTTAAACTAATGAGCTAAATCTTGGTTTGTGAGATACCTCATTGTAAAATCTCAAAATGGCAATGTAGAATCTCAAAAATTCAGGAGAGACATTCTTTCACATAAAGGCTTACTTCCACTATTTCCTTATTTCTTATGAGGATGGTATCTGAACTTGTTTTGAAAGCACTGCTTGTTTATTTTTTCATGGTGAGTACTATAATTTCTGAAGTATGTTTGACTCTATAATGAACAGGAAAGAGGATTTTTCTTAACTTGTAGCCTAATTTAGAGGTGCCTGGACACTGGCATTTAGCCACTTGTTGATCTTTTCTTTTGTTATACAGTATGAACAGTACAAATGTGATTCTGCCTGTTCAGAGCTGAAAAGGTAGGTCCAACATTAGAAGTGCTAGATTTCTATAAACAGTATTTCTGGAGAAGATGTCAGGAAGAAGTTTTGACAACATTGCAAGTTATAAAAGTTATTTCATTACATTAATACTGTCACAAATCTACCTGTTGTTACCTCAGCACATTTCCTTAAAATTTTTAGGTACTTATTTTAATCTTTTTATCTCCTGTTCTTTATTGATTTATTTTCACCTCGATTTCTCTTCCATCAAATTTCCATGTCTCTATATTAAAAATCAGAGTGCCTTACCTGTTACACAGGTATTAAGAAAAAATTTATCATGGAAGTCTCAAAGGCATATATAACTTTTTCAGGTTTTGATCATCCTAACACATTTATAACTAGAGAATCAACTTTTTTTTTCTTTCCTATGCCCCTGTGAGGATGAAGTTCATTAAGGATAATGGACTGATTATATAATAATTAAATATCACTACATTCTTCTAGCCTCAAACTTGTTTTACAAATTTCTCATTTTAGCATTTAACATAATGTGCATACCTATAGTGCTGATAAAAACAATTTCATTACAGAATTATTGTAATATACAGGCCCAGCTTCAGAGAAGCAATTATTTTCTGTGACTTACCTTTCAACTTTTGTCACGTGTGGTTTTTACAAGGTTTCTTTTATTACCCTGTGCAGTTGTCATAACAGCATCTCTGTTGTTGGAAACCTCAGGCTGTATTTGTTACAGACATACCATGCAAGTAGGAAAATTGTACTTAAGCCATGCTGTAGTACAGCATGCCTTGGTGCATTTGTCTGGAATCAGGCAACTTTTCCTGTTAGTGTAAGATTTACTTCCATGTTATTTTTGATAGGTCATTAATTTTGTCTGGTAGCAGCAAACAGTTTCATAGTTCAGGTCCTGCAACAGGTTTTGTAGGATATAGAGTTATTGCTGAGCTTATGTGCAACAGAACTAAGATCACTCTGGTTTTGATTTTCTTTTGTACCTTTTAACATAATTTTCAATGTTTCTCACTGTAGTTTATTTGCCTTGTTGCTCATGCTTCAGCAAATACTACATACCATGTGTGATATGCTTAAATTGTTTTTGGTACATACAAACAAGTGTGTTGGATATTAAATACTCTGATTCTATTCTTTATTTGCATTATTGAGATGAAGTTTCACATATATTTTTAAAATGGAAATTTCAGTTTTGAAATTGGAAAGTGAAATGAACATCATCGCTACTTAATGATTTCTGATTTAAGAGATAATTTTGAAATACTTGATCAGTGTCTTGCATAAATAGAATCATGTTTCTATTGCCTTATATCCTGATTATACCACATTACTTTGCGGAATGTGTTTTCTACAGGTTCTGAAAATAAGTCTTTGGTGTGACATGAGTTGAACACTCAGAAATTGAGATTCATTAAATAACTGATCGTTTTAAAAAATAATTTCTGAGTTCTCATTGACAGCTAAACAGTTCTATGATTCTTTTTTCCTAGACAAGCTTCTTTTAATATTTGCATGCACAGATGAGACAGACATGCATCAAATAGAGAATGAATCTGGAGAATTATTTCAACAGGTTTTAAAATTTTTTTTTTTTTGTTTGCCTATTTCAATTAATTTTTTTCAACTGCTTTGGCATCAACATTTTCATATAACTTTTGTCTCAGATATGTTGGCAAAAGAATAAATCCAAAGCCCAAGTTTTATATTGATTTAATTGCTGGAAACTCCTATTAAAATAATCTGTGAAAAGTTTTACATAATTTTGTTCCAATAATAAAGACTGGTCAATTTTTCTACCCTCTTTTCTCCCTCCTTTATGTGTAAGACTTGTGAAAGTGAGGGAAGGAAGAAGGGTTTGTGGTAGATATTTCTCTCCCCTCTGGCCCTAGTTATTAACTCCTTTAGATATTCCTCCCTAATTTGGTTCAGGATCTGATTGTTCAAGGTAAAAATCAATTTTGCTGCTGTGTTTTCTTCATTGTAGCTGATCTGTGGCTGTGCTCGTACTACTCTGTTGGCCAGCAGTGTTTTGGGAGATGTCCATGCATCTGTATTTCTTACAGGAAATAATGAATCTGATAATTGTAAGGACGGAACTGGGTATATGCAGGATACCAGGAAACAAACTAAAGAGCAAGAAAACAGTTGCAGAGAATAAAAATTACCTAAATCTAGTGTTTCATCACACCACTCGATGAAAGTATCAACTATTAAATATCCCTGAAATCCTGTGTTGATAAATTCTTTCAGATAAAACCCAGCAGTTTTGCCCAGTTGGCTGTATTGTTTCCTATATCTGTTGAATGATTTCACAGTTGAAAGCTTTCTGGCATGGCAGTTCTTCTCCAGAAATGGAATGTTGTTCTGTACTGGTCAGCTGAGGTGAGAATGGCCATTGGAAAAAGTGCTTCAGGGTGTCAGCAAGCCACAAATAGTTTTCTAAAATACCTGTGACTGTGCCATAGCATACAAAAGAAAAATGCCTTTAATTTTATGTGAAAGTACAGGATTTGTATCTAGCTTGGCTAGAAAAGGGCAGAAAGAAAAAGGCAACTGAACACCACAGAGAGATGCAAACTGTGCTGAGAGGGGAGAGTTGAGTGCTTCTTTTCTAAGAAGTGCATAAGGTTATACATGTTACTGAGCCTGCCCACATTTTCTTGCATAATCCTTTCCACCTCCTTGCATGACTTAACTCAGAATATAGTACAGGCAGGGTCAGTGAGGGTGAACCAAAAGCTCTGGTCATGAGACTAAAAGGTGACCTTGTTAGGCTGTGATGCCAAATCTCAGCTGAGGCCTCTTGAGATCCTTGAGAGCACAAATACTAAAATATTGGAGAAATACGACACTGTTTAAATAAGATCAATGCGATGAAGAAATCAAGCCTTTAAAAAAATGTTACTCATGCAATGCTAATCCCTCAGAATGCTTTCCTGTTTTGCTCATGGCAAAATTTTGTTTCTTTTTTATGGGTAAATTCTACTTTGGCACCACAAAATGCTAATCTGCTCCTCCTCCTCTATGCATGTCTTTTAAAGAAGGACTTGCTCATGCTGCAAAATGCAAACAGGCAATAACTTGATTGGTGCTGAATTTGTGGACTTTGCATGTATAGTTCCAGCTAAGTGATGTGTAATGCCAAAACCAGCTGTGTTTTCAATTTTTTCAGTAAATCAGTACATATCAGGATGAATACTGGACTTTTTTACAGATTGCTTCTTTCATTTCCAATAAATAAAAAGAAAATATTTCTGCTACATTTTTATTCCAGATTTTCAAAATCAAGATGTCATATTTTTCCAGTAGAACAACTTGAATATTGGATTTCCACTTGACCCACTGAAGATGGAATCTGTTGTATCCAGAATAATCAAAAATATTTATTTCTTTGCCTAGGAAAAATAATGTGGGATGAACTGCAGAGGGACTGTTGCTAGCATACAGTCAACAAATTAACACTGCTACAAGGCTTCATTCACTTGCAATTAAAAATGTGATTGGCATTGAAATTTCCAAGTTTTTACTGAAGACAAATGAGAATATTTTTTCAAAGAATGGAGTATTAGTTTTAATTTGTAATGGTTTTGCATATCACTAAAACTTCTCATCTGAAATGTTGACTTTAATGATTTTTGTCTTTTTTCAGCTAAAACCAGACTTGCTCACCCTGCAAAGTATACGCATCTTTAAATCTTGAATGAGTACTAGTCCAAATAAGAAAATTGCATTAAAAAATAGAAGTTTTATGATTTTTTTTTTTTTTTTTTTTTTTTTAGTCTCATTTAATTTTGGAAGAGAGAAAAGTTTCTGAAATAACCTTTTCTCCATTAAAGTAAGGTTATTTGTATAAACAAAGCACTGATGGTTTTTAATGAATAAGGGTAAATAAATACACAAATAAAGGGTAAATAAATATCACAAAAAATGTGATATTTGGGATTCCCCACGACCATTCTCATTTTGAAAAGTTTTATGCAGAATCTAATTTCTTTTATGTTGCCCTTGATCAAGAGAAAGTTCATGATCTCACAGTATTTTGAACACATAGATTCCCCTGCCTATCTGCAGACAGCCTGCCTGTTTTTAAATCGTTGACACCACTCTGGTGGCAGTGCCACAGTGATAAATGCTTTAAAAATGCAGATAGGTTAAGTAAGTTGTGACAGTGATCTCTGCAGAAGGCAGCTTCAAAGGGCAGAAATAATACAGTGTTAAAGACCTTTCATTGAGTAGAATACATAGGCTCCCACTGAAAACTGAATGAGGGAAAAATAAGCTGATAGACAGTATATTCTACAACAGCTCCCCCTCATCACTGAATTCCCATAATGGCCAGAACTAAGATAACAACATCAATCATATATCTATATTTATCATTTATATCTATTATATCTATATCTATATCTGTCATCTATATATATCTATCTACATACATACAGACAGACATATATATATAGAGGCACTTAAACTGTAACTGTGAGGTTTTCATAGTTGGAGAAAATGGTATTGTTTGCTATTTGCATTGGAGACATATTTGACCAGGTCTCATCATCCTTTAATTCACTACAATAAAGTTTGATACAGAAAGGAGTAAAAGTTTCATATGTAAGCTTGGTATATGATAATAAAAATAACCATATATATATAAACTCTGGTAATCAGAACCTCAAAGAACTGCTGTATGATGGTGAGGGCCCTTAAATTTCTTTTCCTAGTTGACTTACAGAGCTAAAATTTTGCTTCTAGCATGGTCAGAAATGCCCCAGCTTTTATTATGCTGGATGTCTTGCTCCCATTGGGTATATTAAGTAAAAACCATGAGGTAATTTTTAAATGTTCTACATTTTTAGAGATTACCTGTTAAATGGCGTGTCAGACTGTTGTTTTTTTTTTTTTTTTTTAAGTGACGTGAGTAGTTCCTTTTTTAGGCACTTGGACAATAACTCCATGTTTTCTATGCTGGGTACATTAGCCTATGTATAAAATAAACATTGTAATTCAGAAAGGCTGCATATTTTTCACTTTCAGCTACTCAGCATTGATATCCAGATAAAACAAAAATCTACGACCAATTATAATATTTAAATTTATCTGTATGCACATTCTTCTGTGAAGTGTAATATCCCAGAATGGAGATAAAAATTCTGATTTGGAAAATGCTTTGTTAATAAAATATATCTTTCTTTGTGATTGATAGGGATAAATACTCCATTTTGAATTGTTAGGGAGCCATTTTATATCAGGCCCATGATGCAAATATACCCTAGAACCATTTTTGCTGTGCTTAAATAGACAATTTATTTCAAATACTTTAGTAGCAATTATGAATAATTTTGTAGTTACTTGGCAGCACATGGCAGGGTGATAGTACATTATTTCACATCAGAGCAGGTATGTGGGATGTATTAAAGTAAATAAACCATCACTTTCCTCTGTTAAGAGACAAAAAGTTTTTGAAGTAAGGTATAGCTGTGCATAGGTTCATCATAAAGACTTGTTCACTTGTTGGGTATGTGAACTATGAAATGGTAAATTATTTTGTTGTTATGTGATTATGAGGGAGGCCTGAGTATAACCTTTTTGTTTAGCTTATGTCAACATCATTACTACGGCTAAGTAATTTTGACAATTTGGAGTGATTTTTTGATATTATATAATCATTTTTGACAAAGGATATTGTCCTGTTTTGCTGTCTTAGGTTTTAAGAGAAAGACACTGTTTGAAAAGATTTCCTTTCAAACTGTGTTAACTTGTATGTTTTTATTACAATCACCAAAAAACCCCCAAACACTAAATAATTCCACAGTATCTGCATTGACATATTTTCCAATGAACTTTGGAGGCGTTCCTCGTGCAGAAGCCAAAATACAGTGAATTTCAGTGAATGCTATGAAGTGACTCAAGGCTCAGATAATGGACAGAACAGCCTTTTCCAAATGTTAGGAGCAACCCATAGCAATGAAAAGTGCAGATAGATGGGGTATATTCTTCTGCATGATTTTGTTTCTTGATATTTTAAGGAAGCAGGATAAAACCAGAACATTTATAAAAGAAAAATTTATAATGGGTGATTCTGCCAGTGGTCTGAGGTACATCTGCTGAGCATTAAGTAATGAGTAATCAATCACTCAATCTTAACCTTAAATCTACTGAAGCATTGCTTTAGCTTTATATGTGATTTTTGTCCTACATGCCTCAAAGAAGATTTTTGTTCTATGGTTTGTTTTTTTTTTTCCTGGATCACAGAAGTCATGCAACTTTATATGACAGGAGTTCTCATTTGTTCGCTTTTGTATTTATGTTTTCTTGCAGTGCTTCTGGTCATAGTTTTGGTCAAGTATTCTTATTAAGAACTATATTGTAGCTCTGTGTTTGGCTTTTCTAATAGTACTCAATTCAGTATAACAGAATAAATATTCAAAGTGCAGAGTTTCAATCTGTTAATTCTATATCTAAGAACAGCTCAATTATTAGACTACCTGTTCTAAACCTGTTTTAAAAAGGTTTTATCTTTGTTTAAGTGGGACAGCCTTCCAGATCAGAATTAATTGTCAAATCCAAATGAAGTTCAAGGGAGCTTTTTTTTTAAAAAAATTTCAGTGAGCACTCATGCTTTATTTTGTAGGAGGTAGATGCATACACATCCACTTGTTAGAAACCACCACCTACCTGCATGTACAAATGTGGGGTGTGAAAATTATTAAAAGTTTGCCATCATTCAAAATCAGATTTTTGCATTACATTATTGCTTTTCTGCTCTGTTATTGTACTGATGTGTAAGGTATGGGTTCCCCACTCTGTCTTTTCTAGAAATATTAAAGAAGAAGTCTGTATTAAAAAAAAAAAAAAAATATTCACTTATATTCAGAATTTGTACATAATCTTTGCATTTCTATTTTTTTCCTTTTAATGGTTGTAAAAAATCTATGAACTGGCATATTAAAATAATAGTCTTATTTAGGGAGATGGTGATAGAAAAAGGCTATGATTTTCTTTTGATTGGTGGAAATTAAACAGTATTTTATGTTAATTTATCATTTAAAATATTCTCAGCTGTAATGGGTAGTAATAATAGCTGTTTTGTTATGTGTATGAGCTGGAAATGTAGTCAAGACTATAGCTAACCCTGCACAGCTTGGATCTGATGCAGAATAGGTAGAAGCTAGAGCCAATATGTCTCATGCTCTCCCACCTCAAAATCCTGTTTTGTTTTTCAGAGGATTTATAGATTTACTCACATTTTGAAGATGAAAACAACACTCTTTACTTCATATTTTTGCTCTCTGATACTTGCTCTGGAAATCTGAACAGGTACATTCTGTTACTGTCCTTTTTAGCTTCCCAAAATTCAAGATTTGTCTGTGCTGCATCTTTTAACAGTCAGCAGGAGCCAATCACACTTTTTGCTACAAAGGCCAAATAAAAAACTCTGTGCATTAAAATTTCATTCCATAGGTACTATCATCTACATACTTTGTACCATTTCCTGAGATACACAGTCACAAGCCCCCAGCTTAAATATGTTTTTCCATCATATGTTTCTTTCATCATGTAAAGGGTACAATAAATGCATGTGGCATTTTACAGATGTATTTTTGTATCAGTAAGTTGTGTTAGGGAAAAAGGAAAGAAACAAATTATGCTTTTTCTATACATAAAAGCCATACAGATTTATTTGGAGTTCATTAGGGCAGAATTCGTTTTACCCAATGTTTCTTTTTACATATAAACATTTTGTTCACTGATGAATCTGACCATGCTTAACTCCAAGGGAAGAAAAGAAAAAGAATAAACTCAAAATCCTTGTTTAATATTCAAATTGCAAAATATCATGAAAATGAAATAATCATGCTAGGATTGAATAGAAAATAGTTTTTATACTTGAATCAGATTACAGCAAGAGCAACTTCTCCTCAGGAGCATGTCACTGTGTATCTAACAATATTTTGAGAAGTAAGAGAAATGTTGAAAACTGTGTTTGGAGAAGACTCTGCAAAGAAACCAAATTGCAATTAAACCCAGTCATCCCAGGAGGTGGTGGTTGTTTCATCTGCAGCTATTGACTGAGAAAGGATCTAGCTAAATAAAACTTGAATGAAGTTCAAATCCATTTACTCCCCTTTGAAGTCAGTCAGGCTGTATGTGAAAGTTTATGTATAGGAAAGTCTGTGCATACCTATTCATAGGTAGATAATAGTTTAAGACTTCAGTGAAAAGAAGTAAAATACGTGTTTTTAAAGGCTTTGGAAGAACACACAAATTCCAAAGTTGTTTTGTACACAAAGAAGAATATTGCTGTCTTGAAGACTGCAGGTGGTCTTCAGGGGACTATAATTCTCAGGCTCTGAATCCCAGCATTGTATTGCTTTTCAAGGAAAAGCAATGACATTTACACAACTCCACTACCACTTCTTTGTCTTGTTATCAAGACAAAATGAATAGGTGTGCAGGGTGTACCATACATGTTTTTATGTATTACAAACAATTTTGCATATAGAAAGTTTGTCTAAGCTCTTATGAGTGTGTGGGCCTTCAGCAGAACTCAGGAAAAACCAAATGTGTGTATATATCTGCTTTTTACAAGGAACAACACAACTCAGTGTTTTGCCTTTGAACTGATTAAACTTCTGTCCTGAAATGGAAAAGACTCATTTCTTAGATTGATGAGATTGTTGCCCTACACTGGATATGGTTTACTCTTGATTAATTAAGCTTCCTGGTAAATATGACCTAGCTAGTCCCTTTTGTGAATATTTTTCTTGTGCTCTTTTGCTAATTGCAAGGATGCAAATGCCACAGAGATCTTTATATTTCTTTTCTCACTTGCTATATATTTTTGTTAACTCTACTACTGTTTCTATGTAGCTATTATAGTCAAATTTTGAAGATCTGAATTCTATTGTTCTAGATTCTAAATAATGAGTATTATGTTATCTCAGTTTGCAGAAAAATAATCTGAAGTGTAAAACTTTTCTTGTGATGATGCAGAAATTTAAAAGCTGATACTTCTGAGTCTGTTTACATAGGTATGGCTTTGGCAAAGAGTGATTATGTATAGCAAAGCACTTTGGTATGTGGGAAAAGTTTCACAGTTAAGAGTCCAGCATAACTCAAGAAAAATGAATCTTGTAGTGGATTTATCAGGTTGTTTTTGTGCAATGAGTCAGTGCTACCCCATATTCTCTGTCAAGCAAAATGAGAAATTTTCCAGCTAAAACACAGCTAATGCTTGAGCAAGTTAATATCCTGTAACTAACAGGCTGTTGCACTTCAGGGCTTCAGCTTTCAGGTCTACCTTTTGGGACTGCAGCCCAGACAGTTGCCTATTTGGATTGTCCATAGTAAGAAAAAGAGTTCCTCGTCTTAATGTTTGAAAGGAGAACTTTCATACTAGGCTGAGATAACTGGCAAGTTCTGGTCAAAAGGCTCATTATGTTTCTCATTGTAAAGGAATTGGAAAATAGATGGTGTTAACTTAAATCCATAGTGCTGGGGTTAAATGGAAAATCTAAATTAGGAGATTCAAATATGGAAAATATGACCAAAATCTGGGACAAAATTGATTTCTATATTCTTCAGAAATTGTTGATATCGGCATGAGAAGGGAAATCCTTCTTTTCTTTTCTTTTATTTTCTTTTTTTTTTTCTTTTTTTTTTTTTTTTTTTTTTTTAAAAAAAAGAGATCTAGCACTTCTCACAAATTCTTCAGTGGTTGGTCATCTCTTTGAGTGTATTGACAAGCACCAAACAACTTTTCAGTGCCACTGTGCCGGAGCAGAACCACGGGCTTCATGCGTATATTCTGGGTATTCTATGAGGAATACTCAGGTAGTGGCAGAGTAAAAACGTTACAAATGATACATGTATAAACAATATGATTTAATTAAAACCCTTGATAAATTCTAAAGCTTGTTCAGCTTGCTGGAAATTGGTTGAAGATTGCTTTTGCTGTTGCATTGTAGAACTGTTCTCTAAGAGGTACAGCAATGTGTTGTACTCTTTGGGTGTTGTGTACTTTCTGCGTTAGGAAAAAGTGTCCTCTGTAATAATCAAGAGAGGTTTTTTGATCTCCCCATGCTCAGTTTCTTACAATGGGTGGAGGAGTACATGTCAGAATTTGATTAAACCATCTTGGTCTTTAAAGTTGTTTTGTATATATACCACAGGTCATCTCATTAACACTTGGACAAAGTACATAGTAAGTTTGTAATTAAACATCCTCTTCCTTCCCATGGAAATCAAATACAATCACAAATTCTTCCTTCCCTGTATTTGTTTATGTTAGAACATTGCCACTGCCTAAATTACGTTAGCTTTGGTACATACTTCAAATGGATTTTTTTATCATTATGTTCCAGACTGGACGAATAAACATCATACGTGTACTTATTTTATGTAGCACCATGCCATGATACTCAAACAGAGCTAAGTTCCCTCAATGGGATACTAAGCTAGCACAGCTCTTCTGCTCCTACTAGCCATGTCTAGTCATCAGGGGATGGCAAGTGTGTCTGTGAAGTACTGCACTGTCCCATGTAAATGTACCTCTCCCCATTTGTTTAGTTATTTGCTCAAAGTTGTGAATTATTAGATAGGAATAGACTTTCTTTTATCATCTCTCACCAGCATAAATAGCAGCATTAGAGTGGGCTGGATATGGCTAGTGACTTTAATGTTGTGTGGTTAGAGAAGTTAAAATTCCCCTGTCCTCAAGGTGCTATTAGCATATGATTTCTGCAGTTAAGAAGTGGCAAGTACATCTTCAGGGATGGCCTCTGTTTGGTCCCAAGCATAAGCACTGTGTTAACACACCTGACATAATACTGGGTGATTATGTGTTGGCCAGGAACTGGAAACTGTTGGAAAGGGGAGCATACCTTGCTGTCACATTTTGCTTTCTCAGAGGCATGGCTATCACTGGTCATGAGATAAAAGTTAATGAAAATTAGTGCCTCTGTTGTGAAAAAACTTTCTGTTAGATGTCTCTGTGAGAATAATATTGGCATTCTATAATTCTTCCACTTCTTTCTCTCTCTCTCTTCCTCTCTTTCTCTCTTTCCTTCTCTCTGGTTCTCTCACTCTCTTTCTTTCCTGCCCTCTCTCTTTTTCATTTTTTCTAAACTAATATATAACCTAATATGCTTTAGTAATTCCAGAATGACTTTTGGATTAATTAACTTTTTGGCTATAATTTATTTGGAATCAGTGGGTCACATTTTAGCTCTCAGTAGCGGAAAGAGCTCACACATCAAGCCTTTACAGGCACAGTTGCATCAATTGGATTTTGCAGTTTCAATTATCTATATGTTTTTAGTTGCATTTCATACAAATAGATGGCTTACTTCCTCTGCTCTCACACAACTTTTAAAATCTCTGTTAACTGAACAGCTTCTTACTTACAATCTAATTCTGGGAATGTTTTCATACTAGACACCCAGAACTGCAGAATTTTGCTGATTTTTCAACATGCAGTGGTCCCCAGGTAATTTATTTTTAAAAGTATTTTCCTCATTATAAATTTTGGTTGTTCTGCCCTTTTACTTCTTGCCTTATTTACATATTTCTCTATAAAGTACATAAGATAACTGTAGCTTTGCTAAAAAGTGATTTATAATTTATTAACTTTCCCAGTTCACACTTCTAAAAGACTGTGTCATCAGAAGCATTCCTAAGTTTGTCCATTTTATTAGTAATAGAGAAAAATTTCTTAAACTAGTAACAATTTCCACATTGGCAGGAATAAATGAAATATGAACCCTGTATAAAATTCTGCAGTCTGGAGTTGTTTTCCAGCCTTGGCCTGCTGTATATTCCCTGTCATATGCTCTTAGGAACAGAATCCAGATCAATTTACTTCCTATTGCATAATCTAAGTAGTTGTCACTGAGACTTAAGCATTAGTAACTATTTCCACCCATGGGAGTCATGTGTTGTGCGAGAATAGAAGAAAAATACTTTCCCACTATGGGAGAGATGATTCTTTTAGGCCAGGATTAAAAAGAGTGGTAAGGACATATACAAAAAATACACTGAGCCATAATACTGGAGCAGAGAAGACAGCCAAGGGCTGGATTCTAATTGCAAGAGCCCAGAGTAACTTCCATAAAGTTTACAGAAATTAATCTCAGCAGAATTTCAATTGGAATCTATTGCATCTTCCTAATGTCAAATGTTCAGGTCTTAGATGAACGTGAATATTATCTTCAGCAATAAATGAATTAAATATTGCCACTTCCAAATTACATGTTTATGTAAAAAGATATGAATTTAAATTTTGTAAATATTAGCTTAGTGCAGCCTAAGAATAAGCTAGCTTTTCCCATAATTGACATTTTTTCCTTTAGCTTAGTATTGAAAGAATGGTATTAAAATTAATATCTGTTATTATTGATAATGGGAAATCTGCTGCTTTAAAAAGATTATGCTATTTATTCTTCAAGCAATGTTCAACAGCTGTGCAGATAACTCCATTAACACTGACTTAAAACCTTAGTTCTTCCATTTATAAAATATTACAGTTGTATGAATCTATAACTCCCCACTTCCAAACATCAGAATTCTTCAAATACATATCAAACATACAGCTCCAAATTTACATGAATTCTGTTATTCTGGGAAGTCTTCTTTTTAGAACATTTATTCAATGTGAGCTTTGGAGAAGATAAGTGTGCTGATGTAATTTAAAAAGTAGTGTTATCAAAAATAGTTCAATATTGGTCCAAAAAGAGTTAAAATATCAATCATCTGTAAGTTGTCAATCTGGTAACCACCATATTTAAGTATGAGGGAATACTGCTAGAATTTAAGAGATGGTATGAGTGTTTAGAAATTAATTAATAAGTTTATCAATACTCTTGCAGGGTAGGGAACTAAGACTTTTACTTATAAAGGGTTAAGGTGAACTTATTAAAACTAGTTCTTTAATGGCAGAAGAAAGTTTTTGTTTGGGTCTTTTTAAAGTTTGATTGGTTTGGTGGTTTATTTTTTTCAGGTCTGCAGAATTTTTCATCAACTGTAATCAACTTTTTGTTAAATCTGATTAATTCTTCAGACTGGATCACTGGCATTTTCAATTTAGCCGTCAACAGTTCATTTTAGTGCACTTCAGTTTGGGTGGAGTGACAACCTCTTTAGGTTAGATATTCTATTAGCTGTCTTTTTTGAAGTAATTAAAACAGAATTGCAATCACTTTGGTTGGAATTCATTTCACTTAACTCTAGTCATGTAGGTATTTAGTCATCCGGAGTAAGCCAGTGAAATAGGTTTCCCTTAAAAACAGTAAAAAAAGGTAATAACAGAGGACATGATGAATAGAAGTCCAACTCAGGACTGTGACTTGGATACAGATAATGGATTCTCAGGAGAATGTGGCAGCACAACATATGAAATTTAAAATAAATAAACAACTAGAAAACCAATCAGGTTAAAAAAATAATATTATCAATACTGAATTAATATTGGTTTTGACAGACTATGTTTGTTATCTCTCTACTGACTTAGCAATGCTCCAAATCTGATTTCAGTGATGTAACCATTCCAATATATTTACAATGTAATTTTCTCAGGTGGAGGTTCCAGTACTGTAAAAACCTCACTTTACTGACTTAGTTATAACTTTTGGCCATAGTGCAAATGGAATTTTAATTGCACTAACAGTGTAATTTATATGTTTTTGCTTTTTTATAGGAGAGTATCTTTCAGGACTTGTGTGTGTCAGTAATTCTATATTGAGTCTTCCAAGAAGAAGAATGACATTACATGATGTGCATTTATTCTTGGTCAAAGTGAATTAGACCTTCAAATACACTGCACTGGTGCAGCCTCAGCTTGAATATTGTGTGCAGTTTTGGCCACCACACTATAAAAAAGACATTAAACTATTAGAGAGTGTCCAGAGGAGGGTAGTAAAGATGGTGAAAGGCCTTGAGAGGAAGCTGTGTGAGGAGTGGCTGATGTCACTTGGTGTGTCCAGCCTGCAGAGCAGGAGATGGAGGGGAGACCTCTGTGCTCTACAACTTCCTCGTGAGGAAGAGACAGGCACTGATCCCTTCTCTGTGATGACCAGTGACAGACAGAGGGAATGGCCTGAAGCTGTGTTTAGGTTGGATATTGGGAAAAGGCTTTTCACCCAGAGGGTGTTTGGCACTGGGACAGGGAATTGGTCACAGCACCAGCCTGACAGTGTTCAAGTGTTTGTGCAATACTCCCAGGTATGCAGTGTGACTCTTGGGGTGTCCTGAGCAGGGGTAAGAGTTGGACTTGATGATCTTTGTGAATCCTTTCCAACTCAGCATGTTCTGTCATTCTGGGAATATTCCCACAGCCATCAGGAGCTCAGATCTGCAATCATCCTTGTATAGCTCAGCAAAAAGTTTTTGCTGTAACATCCAATTATCTGCCCAGTTGATGCTGTTCCTAAGAATCATTCCATTGAAATGCTAGACCCTAAGAAGAAAGAAAGTTATGGGGACTGCTCTTTTTATTTTATCTTACCACATGAGTCTTTCCCTCTTTTCTGCTTCCCTCCACGGAGCCTGCCTCTGCCAACCTCCTAGACAGTTGGGACAATGGTATTTATACATCTGCCTTGGATGTGTGAGGGGCTCTTATTTTCCCACAGTGCTTCAAGCACTTGCTTTGTTACTGCTTCAATGGGATGACAAGTACACCACAATAATGATTCTTAGCTGCAAATAATTCCATTTTTTTCGTAGATATGAATATTTAGAGGTAGTTCCTTCATCTGCTCTTCAAGAAAAAAAAAAAAAAAGTTTTGTTTCTCAATAAGCTAGAGATTTAGATTCAAAATACCTGTAGATATTTTTAAGAATGAAGTGAAATAGGCTTTAAGTAACAATGGTGATTTTGGAATCATTTTTGGTTAGATTTTTAGCAAGAGTAGCAAACTTTAACATTAGCCCTATAAATACAATTTAATGTATGTTTAATGTATGTAATATGTAAGTTATTTTATTGTCACATAGAAGTCTGGAAAGCATTTACAGACATGACCCTTAGATTCAAGCCTGTAGAACAGGTTTCTAAAATGCTGTCTAGCCTGGGCACATGTTAAGTACTTTTGGTCTCACACAGGGTGTATTTGTACTGAAGATTAGACCCTAGTGGAAAAAAGGCAGTGAAGTCTGACTCTGAGTGCATCTTTCATCTGCCTGGGTTTTATTTATCACATACTCCTTAGTCTCTGAATACAGACAAATAGGAGACTATTTTCCCATTTCAGGACAATTAGCCTGTTCTTTAAGGCTAAGTACCAGAGCTCCTTAGGAACTACTTGCCTAGAGATCTGAGTAGTTAGAGCTAAAAGCAGAGAACAGACTCTTTTGCTATCTTACAGTCTTTGCACTTCTTCCCCTTCTCCAGAAAAATAAAAAAAAATCTGAAGTAGGAACAAAGCCTTCTCACAAAACTAACAAGATGTTTTTCTTCAAAGGCTCAAAGGTGTTCCCAAGATTATGGCAATAACTTATAGAAGTTGGTGAGGCAATACCATTTGATGAGATGGTACCTGCTATTCTACCATCCTGCTTAGAACTCATTAAAGAGCAGTTAATGAATATTGAAAAACTTACAGCATTTAAGCAAGGATCTTTGATAAGAATATAATTCTTATTTAACTCATTGTATTCTAATGCTACTACAAAGTAATTTATTTCAAATAGGGCTGTGTGATTAACTTGTGTTAAGGGTAAGTTGGAGCAGCAGAATATTCAAAACTATAAAGCAAACATTGTACCCCACCTGAGCTCCTAGTTCTAGTATTAAGCAGTACAAATAACCTGCACTTGCTACTTTATGGAATTCTAAAATTCATACATATTTAAAAATCTCAGTCATAACTCACATCTCATTTGGACATTAGTCCATATGCCAGCTCTGACATTGATCTGGGACGAGACTTAGGTTGCTCATTCTGTTATCACATTTGTTTCCCATGTCTAAAATGTAAAAGTGGATTATACTTCTCAGTCACCTCACAGGGATGTTATAAGACTGATTTTGTTCAAGTTTGCAAAGCTTTTTGCAGTTCTTGGCTTACTGTCTGGAACTGGAGGGCAGTACTCAAATGTGAAGTATTTCTGCTATCCTACAGCAGCTGGGGACAGATTTTTCACATGCCAGTTCTTTTACTCCGGGACATGTGGCTGAGTCAAGTGGTGATGGGGCACATTAAGGACAAGGCAGACAAAATGCAAGCAGGAAAACAAACAGTTACTCTAAGATTGCAGGAAAAAAAAACAAAACAAAAAACAAAAAACTAAAACTCCCAGTAAAATCAGAGTCTTAGTAAACAAGAGAACAACATAAACCCTTCTCAGAAGGGTCTTTGACAAGCTGTTGTATTGATAGCTGATTCTGGCAGCTGGCAACTGCAGAATATTAATGAAGCAGAAGGTGGTAGGAACATGAGCAGTTTGAACGGGTTGATTATAACCGACTGAAGTCTACAATGCATTATATAAAGATACATTATTTGTTTGTAGCATTTGCTCTTAGTTTGACCGTGTTGATGCTTGCTACATTTTTTTCCTTTTTCCTTCTCCCTTTTTTCCTTCCTTTCACTTCTAGCCTTTCTCCCTTCCTTCTGTTTTTCTCTTACTCTTTTGTTCACTAGTTCTCATATGCCTAATTAAGTTCAAATGTGCTGAAAACTGCAATAAAAATGTTGCTTATCAGATGTTATAAAAGTGTCCTCTTGTTTCTCTCCCATTATTTGTTAGCAGACACATTCAGCTCCTGTTGCAGTAAGCTGCCTTCTTGTTCACTGCTTACATAAATGGGATTTATACAAGGGAACTAGAAGGAGCTTAGGAGAAAATCCTTGTGCTCATCTGACTCAGGGTATGTAAAGGCTGAGGAATCTCTATATATTTGACAGCAAGAAGTGAGATTTATGGCTTCACTCAGGACCCACTCCAGTCACCATTCCCCTGATGCTTCTCTGGGAGGGGGCAGGCAGTGTTCCTCACCCACTGCTTGCCTATAAAGGCATAGGTATGAGCTGTGCTCTCTTGCTTTAAGCACATGATGGAATTCATATGACTGACTAAAAACACTGGTGGTGATCTTTATTTACTCAAGTACTGTTTCATATTTTCTTATTTTGGTCTGGTACTTTGCTTGTTTTTATGATTTCTACCATATTTATTTTCATTCTTCACAGCCTGTAATAACCTATAAGCTTTCTGAAAACGAATTTTGATTATCACTGCTTTATTCCTTCATCTTTTGCTTCTTCTTTTATCAACACTTGTGTCTACTAATGTAAAATCCTGGGTTTTTTTGGTTGCTGTTGGATTTTGCACTTGTCATAATACTACCTATATTACACAAATCTTAGTAGCTAGGCTTAGGTTAGAGCTGGGTTTATGAATGGATTAGACTTCTTTAGGAGATAATGTGTTTTCAGACATTGTGGCAGGACATTAAGTGCAGGTTTTACAGGAGACTACTGCTTTGCCTACTGAGCATGTATGGATGTTTGAGATAATAAATACTTATTTTTGCCTTGGTACAAACATATATTTGTTATTATTTTCGTCATCACCTTTTATTGACTGTAGCTAATACTGGCCATGATGATCATAAAGGAATATCAGGGAAGCTATTCTTAGCTCTACTTTGTGGGATAAACAGGAGGTGTGAGATACTATGATCCAGACTTTACTTGGTGACAGGGTAATGCCCACTGTAGGTCGGCAGACAGAACCATGCAGTGGCCTTTGCATCAATTTGCCTCTAGGCTAAGGCACAGGAGAAGCCAATGCCCCTTGGGTGTCTCCTTAATGTTCCTGTAATTTACTGTGAAGCTTTTAAAGGGAGGAAAGCACTGAACTGTCAGAGCCTGTTCTTCTACCCTAAAGGGGTGGATATAGTGGGATCTCTCCAAACCATTTGTTAGTGACATTCAGGAACCCTCAGCATTCTTTTGACTAATGTGGTGACTGTTATTTTTCAAAGTGCTTCTGTATTATTTTTAGGAAAAGGAGTGCTTCCTCAGTAAATTGATAAGCCATTTTTATGTGAAGAGCAATGTGTTGATGTTGTTTGCCATTACAAAAATTTATAATAGCGATAGAAGTGTTGTCATGTGAATATTAAATATGAAAACAAATATGCTTAAGCTTTTGAAGTGTAAGAAAACAATAGCTAACCTTTTTTCATTAAATAACCAAAAGTTTTCTCAGATGAGCAGAACAACAGCTTTTCTGTGATAGATGGCAAGCTCTCGTTCTTTACTTCCACTTAACTCACAGATAGAGAATTCTTCTTTTTATGGCATGTTTGAGGTTTTGTGCTCTTGAACATGCAGTTGATAATTTTTACTTGTGCTCTAAGTTACAGTGGGCTCTTTCTGAGATACTCTTCCTTCTAATGGATCTTTAGTAGCAAAAACAAGGTAGTTGACAGTGTTGACAAAGTTAAGTCTCAGCAAGCAGAATTGTTTCTGTTTGTCCAACTTGTCCTAGTGGCAGGCCCAGGTTTTCATCTCCGACTTTTCTCAGTTGAACCAACATTAAACTGAGGCTGGGATAAGGAGAAACAAAGTACATACCAGAAGTTCTTTCTGGACACGTGTATAAAAAGATTTCTATGCTCTGTGTACAGAGCCACAGATACCTATTGCTGCCAGCAGGAATCTCAGTTATATGGTGCAGAAGCCAAACTACCTGGACTTTTAAAATTTTGCCTTTTATCAGATATTTTAGTCACTGCTTTAGCTTACCCCAGAGGTGTGCCAGCTACATGAGATTGTAGCTGATGTCTACAATCAGCTTCAGTGAGCTGGAGAATCTAAAGTACACTGGATTTCAACACAGGGCTAGCCAAGTAATAGGTCATCTTAAAAACAACATTTTGCTTGTTTTGTGGCATATATTGCATGCAGTGCTACATTGAATGTACTCCAGGCACTATCCCAAGAGATAAGTATAAGCTGACACAGTTGTATTTTTTAGTTTTTGTTAAGGTAATCATCTCACTCCCACTGCTAATACTGTGAGAAATTGGAATATGCTGTAAGTGGCACAGAAGAAATCATGTAGAGACTTGCTGGTAATCATAAGTGTAACAGCAACCTACTCACTGTTATCATCCACAGTTTTCAATACTAGTATGGCAGGAGACCAATCAAGAGTAATAAGCTGCCTAAATGCCCAAGAAGGAAACAGGAAACAAAGAAGAGTTTGCAGTTCATACTGTCTCTGTAGGCTGGATTACACAGAAAAAAACCACAGTGGACTCCAGTTCAGTGTTTAATAACAGTGGGATTTGTTAGTGGAAAAATCTCAGAAATAAAAAATGGATTTTCACTGCTATGTATTTTCTAAAAAGTCAATGTAGAATGTAAAAAAATGTAAGGTTTTAAATATGAGGATATTAGCAATATGAAATTTATTTCAGGCCTTGGAAGTTTTATGTGGATTTGAGCTGTCCAAATGTATTGGCTACACCTCTTAGAACCTCTGTAAGGTATCATTGTGGTGACAGCTCTTACGGTCAATTCTAAATTATAGAAGAGCTGTGGAAAGATTCCTAATGTCTTCTAATGTGTGGAAACAGCAAAATTAGTACCATCAAGCTCCACCTTGTTCCTGCAAGTAATATCAACATCAAAATATCAAAATCTTAGGAGTAAAGTATGGAATTTTAGTACTGTGTATTTATTTTATAGATACACAGGGAATTTGAAATCTCTGCTTAGACCTCTGCTTTCTAGATGTTCTCAGTTTGTTCCTTTCTGTTGTTGATGTTGATTTTGCTGCAGTATCAATAAATCTCACTAACATTTATAACATTTAGTTATAATCTAGGTGTAACATTTTTGCATTGTTTCTTCTCCACACTGTAGATGGTAGAGCTACATAAATTAAACCACAAAAACTAGTCACTTTGCAATAAGTGACTAGTTGAAATACAACTTCAGTGAGAGATCAGTGATATTTAACAGTTGCCACATACTGAGTATGCTATTGGAAATACTCTTGCCACAATTTTTTTTGCAGAACAGTTTTTGCTTCTGAAAAGAGATACTCTTGTTCTGTGGTCCCATGGAAGCTGGAAATTATCTTTCCTCTGAGGGTCTTTTGTGATCCCTGAAGATGATTATTAAATAATATAGTTTGATATGGACAAAAAGTAAAAAAAACCATTGACACCCTGTTTTTTTCTTGTTTTTCAGTCTAGTTGGAGAAGAGACAGAGACCAAAAATGCCCCCTGCAACTGGAGCACCAGATTACCCACCTCCTGATGGAGGCTGGGGATGGGTTGTGGTCTTTGGGGCTTTTATCTCCATTGGATTTTCCTATGCCTTCCCCAAAGCCATCACAGTGTTCTTCAAAGAAATACAAGAGATCTTCCACACATCATATAGTGAGATAGCTTGGATATCATCGATAATGTTGGCTGTCATGTATGCAGGAGGTAAGACATTAGTGAAATTAGTAAATAGTATTGCTTGTTTGTTCATTTGGGGTTTTGTGGTCCTAAAGCATTTTTTTTTTCTCTTAGGGCCTTGTTTTCTTCCTCTACCTAAGATTTAGGTGATTTAAATAAAAAAAGATTTTGCAGTCTTTCCCTAAATTCACAATTTTTGAGAATATAATTTCTCAACAAATCAATGCCCAAATAATTTATTCTGTGTCTGGCAGTACATTTGGTCAGTTTCCATTGCCTTGGTGAAATCTCTCAATAAATCCAATGATGAAGCTTAATCACAGAAAATTATGGTAATGAAGGTTCATTCATGAGCCACAGGTATTCCTCTGTAGACAAGGGGTTTATATCTGGCCCTTATTTGTCCTAAAATCCTATTTTCCATTCAGACCACACGTAATGTTTCAAACATGCTATCTGTATGACAGCTAGGATGCAGACAATCTTATTCTTGGGACTGAACAGTGAACATAAATTCTCTGATACCTTTTTTCTTGTAAGCAAGCAAGTAAAGAACGAGACAGATGTAAAAGATTTTAAAGTATAAAGCTATGTTTAAGAGCTAAGTGTCAAATCTGCTTTGACAGGCTTTGTGTCTATCAATCCCAAAGGCTAACTTGTTAAATTCTGCACGGTTCTTCGTTTTTTCAGAATTATTTTCTCTTTTAGCTATTGGTGAGAACTAGATGCTGCTTAGGCAAAACATTTAGACAGTTCAAAGGTGTGAATGGAGGCAACAGATCTGGTACTTCCCTTTCTTTTAATGTTAAGAGGTAGCAGAAGTACCTGGATCGTCTGACCATTTGCACTGATGGAGCAATTAAATGCATACATTTATAAATGTGTGTTTATGTATATGTACATATGTGTGAATGTATAGACATAGAGACTGCAAACATTGTACTGATAGCATACTGATACTGAAACTCTTTATCACTGAAGAATATCACTCCAGTATTTTTCAGAAGTGGTATTTGAGTAATAGCAACGTACAGTGATGTCAGGTTCAACAAATTATCTATTAACGGATAAATGAAGTCTCATTTTCAGCCTGGTAGTTTTTTTTTATCTCTTATTTCAGTCTCCCTAATCTCTGACACATGAATGGCCCTACCTTACTTAGCAGTCAGGGAAGTAAGGAGTATGTCTACAAAGAGGATCAGATTGTCTAGATTGCTCTCTCCAACTACCTCTTTTTCTCCTCTGACTACAAAAATGAAGCTGGAGCCATCATAGCATTAGCTTTAGCACCTCAGGTAAATACTTTTCTGTTGATGGGATGGATAAACGGATCTTTTTTCAAATTCTGTCAGTCACAGAGACCTTATGAAGATACCTTGACAAATGGTATCAGTATTTTGATACTATTTTTATTCATATACTAATATAAAATCAGAAGTTATTCACATGCTGGTGGAGAGAAATATAAAAGATTTTTTAGCACCAGCGACAACAGTCAAGTGAATTCACCAAAATTCACCAGATAAAGAAATGAATCGAAGTTTATTACTTTTAGTTAAAGAGGGTATGTCTCAGAACATTCAAGTCCCCTCTAATGTAGCACTTTCTTAAGGATGCATCAGCACTTGCACTGTGGAGTGTAACTGTGGAGACCTCTGAACAGGTGCTGAAGCAATCTGGAGCATGGAAGGAACACAGATGTTGAAAAGCTGGATTTTTCTTCTTCTTTCTGTATGCTGTGACTTGCTGACCCTGAGCTCCTTTAACAATGGAAAGCAGGTTTGCTCTGTAGTGCAGGTGCTGCTATGTTGTATTCTCTGCATAGCCTTTAATTTATGCCACTTCTGTCAGGTCGAAGTTCACCCAGGTTTTATTAACAATGCACATGCAAATCTCAGGGCATTTAGCTGTGGTCATTTTTATCTGTGAGGTTCAATGTGCACAACTTCTCCTATTAAATACAAAAGATTCAATATTTCTGCCTTTTCTCTAATACTTCTCTGACTGTTCTGATTACCAGTTACTAATTCCACTTGCATATTGACATTACAATCTACAAAATTGTTTGCTACTCATTCTGCTCACGCCTACCCCATTTACTACGAAGATTATCAGCACAGGAACAGTAAGCAGAGTTGTTTGGATATCTTGTTACAGACTCGTGATTTAAAAACGCTGAGAATGACGACCCTGCCTGATATAAACACACTTTGAAGCCAAAGCTTTTCTAGGACCACTTCCTAAAAACTAGGCCATTTAGACAATCACTGGCAGAATATGAAATAGCAATCCGGAAAAGCATTTCTGAAGGAAATCACTTCATTGTTTTTACTGTCTGAAGGTGGTTTGATTCTTCCTTCACATTTGATGTTCTGTAATGTGAAGTACATGTTCAGGCCACAAGTACAAGGTGCATTGTGTATTATGAAATGTGATATGTACACCTGCAATAAACACTGTTCATCATGCTCCTAATTAAGGTAACCTGAAAACATCTAAGATCTGTCATCCTCATTACAGCTTAGCATTCAACCTATTAATCATCACAGTGGGGTCAGTGAATAAGTTAGACTCTGTACAGACACTTTTTGCTTTGGAGGCTGCAGCCTCTTGCAGTAATTAGCTGGCATCTGTGTTTCAGCAACAAGGTATTAACTTACCTTTCAAGCCTCAGAAAAAAGCTCCAGTAAGGAGCTAAAAGAATGTTAATTATATTTATCACTTACTTCATACTTAGAATAAATGGCATTAAATTATAGCAGACCATCTGGCAATCCATATGGTCTTCTGCAGTCCTGGTTAATTCCAGCAAATAGGTCAAGCACAGCATTCACCCTGTTAGGAAAGCACCAGGCAGAGGTGACAAATCTGATAAATCAAATCAATATGAAATTCTTTTTCTCTCTCAGTCTGGCACAATATGCAGTTTCATACTGTTTTCTGTTGTATTTTAGGGAGTTTGTTTGTTTGTTTTCTTAAGCTCTGTCTTCCTTCTTCCCCCACCCCCAACCTTTGATGTTTGTTAGAATTTACTAAAAAGGCATCCCAAAAAGCAAGATCCAGTGGTGTGATTAAGGTTACAAGTATTTCACAGCATCTACTGTTCAGGCCATGCTTGATAAAAGCATCCTCTGGAGAAGAGCAGTCGTTCAGTCTCCATGGTAACTCCTTCTTCTGCCTCTCTTGAGCAGCCACTGTCAATTGCATTAAATTAAGGGTGATGGGTTTGTGATAGATTCCTACACCCAAGGGACTGAGACTGGGACCACCAGACTTCTGTTACTGGAGGACAGAAGCTGGGATAAAATGGAATTAAGTGAATTATCTTGACAGCATAATCTGTATTCCTGTATGTTTATGAGCAGATACTTGTATAAAATGCATGTGCATGTATGTATTCTTATGTATATAAAATATATATGTATCCATGTACTTACAGTCTTATTTCTGCTCCAACATACAAATTAAGGAATAAAAGAAAAAGGTCAAATACATTTGACCTCAAGTTCTCTTAGTTCATCCTTCTTCTTTTCAAAACTTTACCTCTCACTTTGTGCAGTATTATCAGCCAAAGGTGATTAAGGAGCTTCTTATCAGAGCTCGATCTGTTTCCAGTAAAAATGTTTTCATTGCTTTCAGAGTGGGTTTGATAGGAGCCATAGTGGCAGCTATGAAAGCCATGTGACAGGTCTGGTGATTTCAGACAGAGCTGACCTTGAGTTTTAGATTTCCTCAGGGAAAAAACAGTTTGTTCACTCTCTGGTCCTTAACTCTTTTTCTGTCATTTTTCCAAGGGCAGTTTCAGAGTGGGGTTTTTGTTTATTTTGTTTGTTTGTTTTCTCCAAAAGAACTTTTTGAGAATAACGTTGAGTTATGAAGATTAGCTTGAGAGCTGATAAATCCTTCAAGACATACCCAGCTGTAAAATGTGGGACAGTCTTGCTGGTCTGAAGTTCAGAAAATGTAAAAGGTTCATTTAAATTCTGCATAATATTTCTGAGTAAATAGTTTAAAATGCATCTTTAGACTGCTTTTGAAGAAAGATGTTATATAAATGTATGGAGTGGCCATTCTAATTTTTCAAAATATGCTTGTACTTAAAAAATGTAGCATTTAATATCTTCCTTTCTCTTCTGTATTGATTAAGTTTTTCAAGACAGAAGTTAAGTTTTTCCATACAGTAGCAAACCCTTGAAGGATTTTTCATGTGACAGCACAAAAGCAACCTATAGACAAGTCCTCATTTTGACTTTGTCTAATATTAATTTGGAAAATAATGTATCATATGGTATGTTCAAAATATTTGTGATTTTATCTCAGTGGGTGTTTTGGTGATATTGCTGTGAAGATGAAATGGCGTGCACAGTGGAGATGACAGTTGTGAAATCCATGTAACACAAACAACAGATGGTTATGGATTTTTACTTTTGGGCAGGATCTGGGTTCCTACACTTTTCTTCCTCCCTGATAACATTTTCTAATTTTGGTTTTACAAATACTGGCACAAGGAATTTAGTGGCCATCCATATGGAGATTAAGAATCTTTCTTGAATTGACCTATCTCTTTTGTTGTCAGGGGCAAGTGTTTTTCCCCATCAGAATATGTTAAGTGTTGAATTTTAATAACCTCATTTAGAGTGTCCTTGAAAGCAGAACTTACTAAGTTTCTGAGTGCCTCATGGGCATAAGGGAATAATTCACATTTAGCCTAAGATATATGTAAAACACCTATGTCAAGTTAATTTGAGACTCACAGATAAAGCAAAAGGAGTTGTAATGAGATTTCACAAAATGGAGCATTTTGACTCTTATTTAGCAAATGGAGATAAGAGTAACAAAATATTAAAGATATACATTAGTTCAGTTCTTAAAAAACAAGATCTGAATGCTAAAGCCTGGGAGGGGTAACACAGCCAGGTCTTGTATTTCTTAGAAGGCTTTGAGTTTTAGTAAAACTGGATGTGTAAGCCAGTGTTCTGCAGTAGCAATGGATGTTTTAGACAGAGATGTTTTAAACAGACATGTCTTCCTAGATGTTTGGAAAATGCTCTAAAATGGTCGCAGGAAGAAAGGTGAAAAAAAAAAGCATATATTTTGAAGATGGTTTTATGCATTTACTTTTCAAACAAGTTTGTCACCCTATGTGCAGGAAAAAGCTGCTTTTTCATTCTGCAACTTGTTACATTTTGCTGAACAAGTAAGATCGAATTGCTAAATATTCAGTGCCTTTTGGGGATCCAATTTTGTCAAGTTTTCATGAAAAACAGGTTTTGCTGAGATCCAAATACACTCAGGAAGCCAGTCTCAAAGCTAAGACATGCTTTCAGTGAGAGAAATAAGGTGTGTTTTGCCTTTTATTGTATGCTTATGTTAATTTTGAGTAATTGTTGGAAAGACATTACGTGATACAGAGTTACCATTGTGTTTCTACAAACCTCTTTTCGTGTTCCAGCCATAGGATATTGGTCATGGTAATACAATCAATCACTTGGGATGTGCTTTCAAGGTGAACATGGTAGTGCTGGGTTAATGGTTGTAATTAGTGATCTTAGAGATCTTTTCCAACCTTAACAATTCAATGATTCTATAGAAATATTTGTGGTAACTTAAATTAAATTAACTTGAGCCTTTTACTAAAACAGATCTCATTTACATACAAGTAGGCAATGTGGATTACATAATAAACATTAATTAATAAATCCCTTTGTAAGACTTTGTATTTGTCTTGATCTTAATTTGGTTTTATAGACAGGGATTTAAATAAATAAATCAATATTGCCAGCTTTTTTATCTGAAAAAAAATTATTTTTTTGATTTCCACTTAGTTTCAGTTACTAGGTCAAAGTCTAACAATAATAAATAACATGCATCATTTTCTAAGGGGCTAAAACTTTGGTTTGTTTAAGAAAGGTATCAAGGGACAAACTGAGGTCTTTGATATGTTCATTTAGCTTGTAAAACTTTGACGAAGGAATGCTTATTTTGTGAGTACTGCAAATGTTGGATTAGTTCCCATATAGTTTTTCAGTGGATCATACAATGGTTGTGTTCGTGATGTGTGTTGGGTAATTCAGAGATAATGAAACAATGGTCCAGCACAACTGGGAAGCATGAGACATTTATGCAGATACCAGAGAAGAACTGTGGGGAAGGAAAAGTCTGTGTATACCATTGTAGTCACCCAGCACTTCAAATGAAATAATAAACCCAGCACTTTACAAAGAACTTATTATAGAATTTTACTGGTCCATTGTTTTGGAATGTCTAAGAACTATTCCCATGTTTATTTTGGAGAATATATTCAAGGAAAACAGTGTTATACTGATATGTTTAGAAGATATTCTAAGCCAGTATCAAATGGCAACAGCTGAGGTATACTGTGATTCCTAAAGATACATAGTTCTACGGTCATTAACAGAGGTGAGTGTGCCAGGAATGTAGTGCCAGGTTTATGGTGATGCCAGAGGAGCAACAGGAAAAAAAAAAAAAAAAAAAAAAAGGTTTAGAATGTATTTAATGATTATATTAGGCACTCTAAATTTATTTGCTGGTTTTGAAGATTTTTATAAAGACTACATGGCACATGTGTTTAAATGTATAAACTATATGAACTCTATTTCAGGAGTCAGAACCTTTTCATCTAATAGTGATACTCTATTGAGATTCTGTATGCCAAAGAATACAAACAAATGCAGCCTGAGTAGATAATACTTGTTTTGTGGGTGCATACGACTCTAAGAAAATCTTAGCTTTCTTTTGCAGAAATTTTGGCAGGTATTTTTTAATTGTCAAGAAACAGTTAAGTATTTGCATTGCAATTCTGTCTGATTGTTTGGGGGAATATCTGCTGGATGACATGACATCCAAATGAAAGAATGTGATTAAAACAGGAACTCTATTGTAAAATAAGGTGCTGATTTCCTCATATAATTCAAACACATCTTTTGACAGTTTGTCACTGATGATGGAAATGTGTACCTGTTTGGTTTTCTATGCGTAATGCTTTGAAATATTTACCATTAAGAGCTTTAACTTTTAGAAAACTTTGAAGAAAGTAATGGTATCCTTATAGCTTTTTAGCAATAGTAGCTGGAGATAACATGAACAGGATTCATGTGTTTAGTCTTCCTCAGCATAGATGAGACCAGTTGACTAGATATCTTCTGTCGTCAGTCAATAAAGATTGGAATTTCTAATTAATTCCTTGTGAAACTAAATGTCTGAAACACATCAACTATAGACTTCTTTGTCTTTTGAGTGCTAAAAGAATCTAGAGGTAAAGTTCAAATTTTTCACAAATCTGAGCTGATGCTATCCTGCATGATTTTTGTCCTACATCAATATGTTATATTTTACTACCCAGAGATCTAAGAACATTCTTATTAAAGATACACACCCATTATTAGGAATTTTGAGCTTGTTGTGTTTAAGGTCTGATTTTCTTCTTTAACGTTCTTGTATGTTCAATGGGTTGTAATTCCCTCAAGTTCCAGTCACACTAGACTCAGTTGCATTAGTTTTAATGCTATTAAAAATACCTGGTAATTTTAACAGTACCTTTGAGCTTGTAAATCTTCTCTTACCTTGCAGTGACTTTCCTCATACCTATAATTTCCTTTCTTCCATAACCAGATAAGAAAAAAACACAACTGGCTTGTCTAATAATTGGCCAGGTTTACATTCTTCTGTAGCTGATTATAAGCTGATAGAAATCTGTGGATCTGTTATATTTTCTTATGTTCTGTGAATGATTTAAAAGTTAAATACAGTTCGGTCTCTTTGTAACAAGATCCCCAAACGCTTCTCTTATCAGTATCAGCTGGCAGCACCAATTTTGTCATGATGTAAACCTTGTCATATTGCTCTCCTGTGAAGGAGTCCTTTGCTCTTCCTGGAACAGGACTGAGTTGGTTGAAATTTTTAGTTCTTTTTCAAGTTTTACAAGTTTTTCTGTTCCACATGCATTGCTTACAGATTTGCAGGATTTCCCAAGAACCCTGCACCAGTTTTCGAGACTTGACTGTCACAAGAGAAGGCAGCAAATGTCCTATTTGGCCTTCTCTAAAATGTGGAGTAATCTTATGTCCTTGGAAGTAAAATTTCACTCAGAAAAGCTGCTAGAGCAGTGCTGGTCTAAATGATTTAAATTATTGGCATATACCCAACTTGCAGAATTAATCTCTTTGTGTTGTGGCATTGCTAAGCTTTAAGTGTACGTAATAAAGTGATGCTATTACTTGCCTCATCAGAATAGTTGTAATTTTCAGACCAGCAAGTAAATAAACAAAGTGCAGGGGGGTTTGCTTCTGCATATTTAACTTAAAGACTGTCTTTAGAGGAACTATGCAATCCATAAGAAACCAAGACTCCAGAATGGTTATCATGAAACATTTAATTAAGGAACATAAGGGTTTAAAGCTGGAGAGAAGGAGCATTTTCACTGATTATGGTATTCTCTTATCAGAGACATCTAAAATAACTGCCTAGGGTGCCATTACAAGTATAGCCATTGGTACTTATCATGCAAGAAATGCTTCATTTTAAATACCTAGTGATCGCATAAAATTCAAAGTTAAAATAATTTTTTTCACCTATCTAAAGTCAATAAATAAACATGCTTATATATCTTTGCAAATATGTTCATCCTTAGGTGTGTTTGCAACATCAAGATTTCTTGACAGTGTACCTTCAATGACTTAAGTGATTCCAGAGGCATTCATTAAAATCTCATTTTTATTTATATCCACCTTAAAAAGACATGATCCATTAATGATTCATATATTTTTCCTCAAATAAAATATAAATAAAATATAGAATACTGGTTTTGAAGATTTATAGGATTTGAGCAAAGTTGGTGGTATTCACTTTATTGACATAATCACTGGATAAAACTTCTGACTTATTTGTTAGTAAGCCTATGTCTGCTTCATAAATGGAAAACAAAAATCTAAAGACATGGTACAATTTGACCTTAAGCATGAATCTCCTAACTTCAATTTTAATTTATTTAAATTAATGGATTCCA
The DNA here is from genome assembly GCA_030060385.1 of Muscicapa striata striata. Taxonomy (NCBI): domain Eukaryota; kingdom Metazoa; phylum Chordata; class Aves; order Passeriformes; family Muscicapidae; genus Muscicapa; species Muscicapa striata. Next base: position 893,573 of record JAREIS010000014.1, on the reverse strand, counting down.
TAGAGTTCCAATGCTGCAAATTTCTCAGAGAAGTCCAGAATCAGTGTGACTGTAAGGATTATTTATTGAAGCAAAATAAGGTGACAAAACACTTCCAGGTAGTGACCTGAAATTGTATGATTCTCACATGGAAAGAGAATGTAGTCAACACTGGAGATGATTCTAAGGGGCTCATGCCCCCTTACATGAACAGTCCCTCGGAGGACAGCACAGGATGAGATATGACAGTTCATCTCAGAGAGAGTGTGTGTTAGGTGACTGCATATACAGTAATAAACAACAAATTGAGCTTATACTAAAATAAGAAACTGTAGAGTTGCAAGTTTCCTAAGACTGTTTGGTAATGAAATGCAATATGATACCTAATAACCTTGAAAAAAATGTTTGTAATTATTTTTGAGCTTTATTTTATTATTTTATTTTATAAGAGGAAGAATTAGTTCATGGTAATCTATGTGGGAGTGATTCTCTTGTCCTTTACACAGCACCATAGTTTATACCTGTAGAAAGAGTGTGCAAGGTTACATTTGCCATTGTGATTTAGAAGCTTTTAATATTTACTTACTCAAATGTAAACAGTAAGCTGAGTGCAAAGCACTTGACCCTATGCTCAGAGAACCAGAGCTGAAGTGGCAAATGGGGTTAAGAAAAGAACAAATTTGTATTATGGAATTTCTTCCAGATTATTTCACCCGATGTTATAAAAAAATTACCTGACAAGGTGTTCAGATATACACATTGCCTAGATCAGTCGAAGTTCTGACCAACTGTTTTCCAGTAAGATGTATTAAAACTTACTAAAGAAACATAATTCCCCCTGTAGGAAGAAAATATTACTTTCCCCAGTAACCTCAGTAATATTGTCCTCACAGGCACACATGGTAAATCTTTACAGAAGTAGGAATATTTCATTGGATTATTTTAATATGTTCTTGCTGAAGAAAGTCAACATAATTCTTTAGTTGAAAGGTGACTCCAGAAATGCATGATGCTTGGGCGGTATCTGTAATGCAAATCATGAAAAGCCTGTATTTTAATGGGCACTAATTTATTTTGAATTTATGATGCATCACAGTCATTAGAAGGAAGCTGCTTCACATTACTAGATGGAGAATAAGGTTTCTACCAGTGGCAGGTTATTTTATTTCTTCATAGCAGCTAAAAAAGCCCTTGTTCAAAAGCCACACAAATACTATCTTCAAGTGCAAGAAGATGGAACTAGATCACGAAGCCCCTTCATATTGCTTTTTGAAGCAGAGCTCAGATACTCCATATTCATGTAAACAGATCTCATCTAGACTTTCCTACCCACACACTTTCAGAAAATCTTTTCTATGGAGGGGCTCTCTGCTGCTACAAGGGAAAGGACTGTGTAGAGAATGTTATGAATGTTTTTTCCTCTCTAGTCCAGCCAAAAGGCAAATGCCAAAATGGCCTTTGTCCAACTCCTTCATAATATATGTCTTTTCCACTGTCCAAGCCACAGGCTTTTCTATTAATTTTTGATGACTCTTTCACTCCTAACTTGGTCATAATTTATGCTAATTTTGATTGAGTCCACAAAATAAAGGGCATGTAGCTCTTTACAGAGAACAATTTAAAAATTTGAAAGTGCATCAAGTAAAGCTCTTTCTAAAATAGATGGAAATCTAAAAGTGACAGTTCAATGGCAAATTCAGCTCTGATGAGAAAACACATGTGAGGTGGGTATGGGAATATGCAAAGATAAACTGACATATACCCAGATGCAAAAATTTTAAAAATGTATCTGTTTTCTCCTTCGATTTCTTTGGATAAAGTTATTTTGAGACATATATTTGGCTATAAAAGGGTAGAGAGGTGCAGGAAAGAGAGAATGAGAAGATATTAGAAACCACTCAAATTATTGATTATTCAGTAAATATTTCATTGAATATTATGTTTAGAAAGCAGTTAAATATGGGTTGTCTTAAATTTAAGCAAATTGGAAATCATAGGCTCATAGTTGACCCTAGGTTGAGTTGGGACACCTTCAGAATTTTGTACATGTTGACTGAGTTGTCCTCAAAATTTCCACTTTTTTAGGGTGCAGTAAAGGCTACTAATTTGAGCACAATTGCAATGAAAATGCATTGAAAAAATGAAAGAAATCACATAAGTCTTATTACTGTTTTTGATCAAGAGTTATATTGATAACTTTTGGGTGTTCATTATTCTGATTTTGATTTTTGTCTCCTTCATGTTTCTAGGCATTTAACAGTTTATATTGCTTTTAGTCTTTTTGACCAGGAAGACAAATAGTGGTTTATTTACTTTACATATCACTCTATACTTTACATATCACTCTATAATTTAACAGATTTTTCTCAATATAAGCACGTGTTATTTTTTCAGTTGTCTGAAAACAGGAAAAAAACAAAGCAAATGAAGCTCAACAAAGAGTCTCAGTTTTAATTGGCAACTGAATGTACTTTTGAAAAAAGTGGGAAAAATGTAAATTCTGTGTCTTATATGATCCCATTAATACACTACCAATGTCTACACTTACACTCTAAATAGGTTCCAAAAGCTAATGAGAATCCTTAATTCCCATTTTATGTCTTTAAAATGCAGATAAATTCCTTTCCCCCTTCTGTTTCCTTTGTCCTTTCTTTTCCCCTCATTCTTTCCTTTTCCCTTTTCCCTCCCTGTTCCCATTCCCTCAGCACTTTGGGAGCTACATTTTTTTTTTTTTAATATTACTAAACATAATATTTTATTACAGTATCAAATGATTTAGAAGTTATATAATTTATGGTCTGTAAAGGAATTTGGGAAATGGACACACTTAGGCTTTTAAATGTTAGCTCTGAAAGACACCATATACATTTTACTGGATATTAGTAAAAAAATTGTAATTAAAATTATAAAATAATTCTTTAGAGGTTTTTTTTCCTATTAAATAGAGTTTAAGCCTGATGATACTGATTTGTTAAGTGCATTTGAAAATAATATCACAAGGTTATTGGCAATGACCTAAATATGGAAACTTCTCTGGACACTTCCAAGTTATAAATACATACATTCAGATTTATACTCATCACATTTATTCTAAGTATGTAGATGAGATTTAATGAACCACTCATGATCCATAATTCACAGTAAATGGTCCACAGAAACATCCTAGGTAATAGATTCAGTATTTTCAATTTGAAGTTTAATTATACAGTGCAAAACTGAGAGGAGAAAGGAATATGATAAAGGAGCAACTGAGAAGAAACAAGTGTCTTGTGTTTTCTCTGAAATTACATATTATTCCTTGTAACAGTGTATAAGGAATCATTTCCAAGTTTAGTTAGTTATAATATCATTCTGAAAGAAAACAAATAAACTGTAGGATGAGGTGCATGGGATATTGTATGAACTTTAATATGATGGGCAGTTTCTGGAAGACAGAGAAATCCAAATGACAATATTAATCTTAATCAAAGTTGGCTGAATTTTTCAGTGTGAATGCACTATCTGAAAAATATACTGGTTTGAGTTGGAGAGAATATACCCTACATTCCTGAGAACTACTCAATAGTGTGAGCTATTGTATTTATTATGACTTTATGCTCTCTAAAATTCTATTAGGCAGAATTGACAAAGTATTAGTCTGATTCCAGGTAAAGTAGCCAGAAATTTTTAAAATAAGGGTATAAAAATAATGAATGATAATAGGGAATAATAAATAGAAGGTGCTGAGTAATGAGCATTTACAAATATTGTGTTCACATGTGCATACACACAGATTTTTAGAAAAGAGGAAGAAAGAAAGAAAAAAAAGAAAACCTTTGTAACTATCCAATAACATGGTTTAGGAAAAATGCCTATGAAGAATTAAAATAAATATTTACATGAACACTTCAGTTTGGTTATTTTGTCCTTTTTGTTTTTTTGATTTTTTGACTCTTTTTCAAAGAGTTCCCAACAGTTAGATTATCTGCATATCTTTTATTTTCAAGTTGCTATAATTATAATTTTTACAATGGTATAGTGTAACCTCTGTCTTTTTTTTTTTTTTTTTTTCTAGTTGTATGATCTGCAGAAAATCGCCCTTTGTTTCCTCAAAGCTGACCTATTAGGATTTATTTTAAATATTCAGAAATGGGATATTTCAGTTCATGTGCTCAACACAGCTATTACCAAATTGAACTGAGACTTTCATTTCAGCCATCTACAGAGACAGAAGGATAACACTCCAAAGATGATACTTCTAAAAAAAAAAAAAAAACCACTACATGTTTTCTTGAGAACATTTGAGTTATGCCTCATGAAATATCTTGAAGTAATACCTCCTGAAATCCCAAATTAATCCCTGAAAGAAATGGAAATTTATTATTAGCTTGTATAGTTTATGCTGCTGTAGATAATTGCATTTACTAATATTTATATATTACAATAATTTTCTTTACTATATTTCCAGGGGGGAATAGTGAATATGTCCTTGTTTGGTTTTTCATTTGAAGGACAAGTAGCCTTTAATGGCACAGGTTCATTGTGCATTTAACAGTAATATTATTTAAATGAAATCCCCAACACATTTTTTGAGTCAGAAAAGCTGATTTAAATTTAGATTCATGCCAGCCTATGACGTACTGAGGACTTAATTGCTGTTAAATATATAGCTTTAAAATCCATTGTCTTCTCTTCTGCAGAAAACTTTCATTTATTTTTCCCAATACCTTCATTATTTTCCACTGAATTTTCTAATGTACATGTTGATACATTACATGCTCAAGTTACAAGCTGGTTGCTGTGGTTTTCTGTGAAGAAGTGAACATTTTTCTGAGAAGATTATTTGCAATGCACTGATAATAATAATAATGCACTGATGCTATTTCCCTTTACAGAGGCATACAGACCGTTGGAAAAATATGTGCTTGGTGTTATAAGGTCTCTGTTTAAATACAGCTCTCTTATAGGTGCTTGTGTTCCACCTCATAATTAGCTTGTTTCCTCTTTTCTTCTTTATTGTTGCTTACCTTTTTCTAGTTTTTGAAAATATCTATGCATGGGCTTCACTCTATTCAGTGATGCTGAAGGTAACAGGAAACCATATATAAGGAGACTTCTAAAAAATGCTAAAATATTTTTCTGCATTTTATTTCTTTTCATAATAAAGATGTCAATGGGAAATTTGGGCAGTTAATTTTGGGCCAGAGCTAGCATACATGTTTTTGGAATCTGCTGAGTGTTGAGTAGCTCATAGAATTACACTCATTCCCTATTAAATATGATGAAGTTTCATATTGCTTATTTCAAAAGAAATGTCATCAGATATCTTAAAGTCTTCTGCATTTTGATAAAGTGTTTTAGCCTTTCATGAAAAAAATTTCTGCAGCAAAGCATGCAAAACATAATTAATATAAAGCATTGATACGTATCCATGTAAATAATAATCAGCATGGCTACTCCTTGATTAAAAACTGGGCATTTTTCCAACTTTTTAAAATTCATAGATATAGAGCAATTTGCTAACTTGAAGACATTTCCTAAATGACATGGTCCATAACTCCATACACATTTGCCTCCTAACAAACAAGAAAAAAACCTGAAAGCCAAACAAGAGCTTTAATCAAAATATGTAAAGTCCTTGATTCGTGTCTGTGATGTATCACTAGAAAAACACAAAATACCAAAGCAGATCAAGGATCTGTAATTTCTCCATGAAAGCAAGTACTTAGAGCAAGTAGCAGCACCACTGATCGTTTATTTTGTTTCTCCTGAACATTTCAGGAAAAGGCAGCTTATATTTGCAATCACAACACATGTGTTTCTAACTTGAGCACTTCAAACTTGCAGGTGTAACCTTTTTGGGAGGAGAAACCGTGAAGAAGCAGCCAGAGTTGAGCACTCTTCCATCAGTCACACAGACTCCTGTGTGTTACCACACACAATTACTGCATTCCTTATAAACCTCCTAAGGAATAGATGAAGGCCAAATTAATGTTCATTAGAGATCAAAAGATAAAAACTTGATGGAATACAAGGCTCCTTCAGGACACAAGTGAGAATGTGAGCACTCAGAGTAATGACACTGAGGAAATGTAGCTAAGAGCAGGGGAAGTGGAGAGCAAACTGTGATGGATGGTTGAGCAGCTGACTGCATCCTCCCAGGCAGGCTGAGCTTTTAGCTGCTGAGCTCTCCTAACTCATCCTCTAACAACCCCAGTGCGATGTTACACATTTCTGTTTGGTGGTATTTAGTGCAAGAGAACTTTTTCTCATTGCTTTCTGTCAAGGTTATGGTGTTACCTAGGTTTATGGAATGAGCGCAGCCACTTGTAAATGTTATATGAAATGGAAAAAAAAAGCTGACAAATGCAGAGAGGAACTACAGAGAAAACTTTCCAATGATGCTTGAACTAATTTATTTCATTGCTGTTACACAAACACATAGGATATGTCAGAAATGGAGGTTAGCATTCCCAGAAACATGATAAAGAATACAAATATAAAAAATAATACAAAAATAGTTCATTACTTTTATTTTTTTTTCTGTCTAAAGCCTGTCCAAGAGTACTAAAATAATTTAGCCAAACGTTTTTGCACAAGAGATAAGACTGTCATAGAGTGCATAATATTTTGACTTAGTCCTGCTTGACAAAAAAGAGCATATTTGGAAAGTATTTTCCAAGTTAGTGAACAGATTTTAAACATTTTGAGTTGCTTTTTCTCTGAATACCAAAGATATTAGCATACCAGAGATTCCATTAGCAATACTAAGTACTTGCTTAAAGCCTTTGTGATTGAGTGAGTTTTCATTAGTGGACTTCAAAATTTATTAAAAAAAAAAATTAAAAAAAAAAAAAAAAAAAGGGGGGGGAAGAATAAAAAGTTGAACTGATCTTAGCAAATAGTTTATACTAATATTAATTCTGGAGCTCCTTGGGCTTTTCCAGCCTTGTAGGAAACAAAAATAAAAGATAAACCTTGACTGGAAAGACAGCTGCATTGACTCTGCAGAGCAGATGGCTGAAAATGTGTTTAAACCACTTGACAGGATGCAATCTACAATGTAGCATTAGTGCAATTTGAAGTATTATTACATTCATTTTCAACTTGTTTCAGTAATTCACTTCATTTAAATAAATGTCATATTGTTCAGACTGAGTCATTTCATGTTGCTTTGGGTCGATGACACTATGAACACTGTAATGACATTGTCAATATATGTTAAAAAAATTACATTTTTATCAGGAAAGTTTATCTCTAATTCCATACTAAAATCAATAGGTAGCAAAATAAAAAGAATAAATGCACTGACAGTATGCAAAACAAATTACAGAGTGATCTCTAATTATATCACTGTATTACAGCAGTGAGAAATCAAACTAAGACTAATGGAACAGCTCCTGCTGGAAGCTGTGCTAAGGCACATGGAGAACAGGGAGGTGGTTCAGGACAGCCAGCACAGCTGCACCAAAGGCAGCCTGACCAGCCTATCAGCCTTCTGTGATGGAGTGACTTTATTAGGGGACAGGGGAAAGTTTACAGGTGTCACCTCTCTGGATTTCTGTAAATCCTTTGACCAGATCCCCCACATCCTTGTCTCTGAATTGGAGAGAGATGGACTTGATGAGTGGACTCATAGCTGGGTAAGGAATGGCTGGACAGCCACATCCAGAGAGTAGTGGTCAATGGCTCAGAGTCTTGATGGACATCTGTGACACATGCTGTCTCTCTGGAGTCTGCACTGGGACCTTATTTATTATTTTAATAAATTATAATATATAATATGTTCATTAATGACTGGGATGAAGGGATCAAGTGCTCCCTCAGCAGGTTTGCAGCTGACACTGAGCTGAGTGATGCAGCTGACAGATCTGATCACAGGATGCTGTCTAGAAGGGACCTGGACAGGCTTGAGCAGTGGGCCCATGGCAATCTCAGGTTTAACAAGGCCAAGTTCAAGGTGCTGCACCTGGATGGGGACAAACCCTGGTACCAACCCAGGCTGGGGATGGACAGATCAGAGCAGCCCTGCTGGGAAGGACTCGGGGGTGCTGCTGGAGGAGAGGCTGGACATGGCCCAGCCATGGCACTCCCAGCACAGAGCCAAACGTGCCCTGGGCTGCACCCAGAGCAGCGTGGGCAGCAGGGCAGGGAGGGGATTCCTTTGTCAGGCCTCCAGCACAGCAAGGACATGGACCTTTTGGATCAAGTCCAGAGGAGACCACCAAGATGATCAGAGGGATGGAGCACCTCTCCTGTGAGGGAAGGCTGAGAGAGTTGGGTTTGTTCAGTCTGGAAAAGAGAGGGTTGTAAAGAGGGTAACCTAATTGTGGCCTTCCAGTACCTGAAGGGAGCCTGCAAGAAGGATGGAGAGACTTTGTGCAAATGACCATAAAGGGGTTTGAAACTAGATGACCTTTAAAGTAATTTCCAACCCAGATGGTATGATTTAGTTCCAACCCCCCTGCCATGGACAGAACACCTGCCAGTAAAGCAGATTGTTCAGAGCCACATCCAGCCTGGCCTAGAGCACTCACAGGGATGGGGCAGCCACAGCTTCTCTGGGCAACCCCTTCCAGTATCTCACCAGCCTCACAGGGAAGATTTTCTTCGTGGCATCTAGTCTAAATGCACTCTCAGCATCACTTGTGCACTCTCTGTGCACAAGTGCATGTAAATGCTCTTTTGAGCCATTGAAACAGAACATAGGTGTTACAGTATATAGACTTTTTATGGAACATCATAAACAGCTCCAAAACACATGATCCCATCTTTGCTCACAAAGCTGAAATTACTTTTGCCACTTTTCCCTTGACACAATGACAAACAATGTGAAAAGCAGCTATTTTTCCTTGTCTTATAAAGCACAGCTCTTCCTGAAAATGTTTTTCTGTGGCACTGGTTACAGTTGCTGTCTTACACCTTTTCACAGCCTGGTCCTTTGCCTGAAACAGAAATATATAAAATAAAAATACAGCTGTGAGACTGTTAGCATGTTAGGGTAATTGTTTTAAATTTGGTTTAGGGAGCATATAATCTTTTGTGGCTGATGGTTTGTGGGTGTTAAGGGAGAGACCACAATAAATATTCTTGTGGGTCTTCTTACTTAACATCTGTTATGCAGTTACTTCAGGCTTCAAGAAAGTAGATTCAGAGATCCAGCTGACCTTTAGTGCATTAACATACATTAATGTATATAGCAAGATTTTGGTAGTGGAATAGTATTTAAACAGCTTAATCTTCCTTCATCTGAAAAGAAGGAATACACAAAGAACATAGACCTATGCTGGCATGTGAGCATTGCTTAAATAATTGTAAATGTTAGATATGACATGAAATTTGTACAAGGCTATAAAACATATGATGGCAGGCAAGCACCTGGAATTTATTTAGAACCATCTATGTTAAGGTATAAATATAGATTATTTTATGAAACTTCATAACCAAGTGCATGCAGATGTCAGAATAAAGTGTTTAACCTACTTATCACTGGAAGAGTTTGTAGATAATTTAGGGAGCTTAAACTAACTTCATGGCTTGTAGAACAATTAATATTTCCCACATGTGCAAATTTTAAATCAAAATACTGGAATATACATAAAGAAAACCTCAAATTAAGTGGAGCTGTGGTGGTAAGTATGCATCATTAATCTAAAGAAAACATCTCAAAAGAGTATTATGTTTAAAGGATTTTTAAATTCATCACACATTCCAGATTTATGCCATTTGAGAGTATAGAGTCAGGCTCAGACAACCTACCTAAATTAAGACATTCCATATTTGAGCTCAGCTGTTAGGTCTTTCAGTTGAAGCTAACATTATGTGCTTTGATCTGGAAAGCTGTAACTTAAAGTCCTGGCCTAACTGCTGCATTGAAGATCTGCAGAGATGCAGTTTTTCTGTTCCTGGCAAGGAGCAGTCTGTTAACAAATACTAAACAAATTTTTAATTTTCAATTTTATAAAATACTTCCATCTCATCACAAGAAGAAGAGCTGGGAAACTATTTAAAAATTTTTTTAAATAATTGTTTTGGTATCTTAAGTGAATACTGTTGTTGTGTTTAACAATAACAACAGTTAAATTTTTTTTACTTGTCTTAGATTTATTTATTTTCGTCCCTATAGCTATTATTTGATACTGGGATGAAACTTTTTGCTTTGAGTTAAGAGATTTCCAGTTTAAAAGGTGTTTTTTTTTTTTTTTTTTTTTAGATAAATTATTTCTATTGTTTACATATTGCAAAAAGGCTTGCTTTCTAACTCAGATATGAGCCTGACCACTGATTTTCCAAACATAGCTCTATAAATAAAAAAAAGTGTTCCATATTTCACTGCTTTTTTCATATGGTATCAAAAGGGAAGGCCTAGCTTGTCACAGTTCTGCTTAATGGTTGCCCTCAAATGGAACTAAAGAAATGCTAGTTATGTCATCATAAGGTTTTAGTGCTTCATGAGTGTTCTAAAGTCTTTTAATAAATTCCTGGGCTGTGGTCCATTTGGGTGTCCATTCCATGCTGTGGATGTTTAAGTCTGTTGGCTTTGATATATGTTTATGCTTAAGACTCCTTGGGACTCAAGCTATTTATTGAATACACAAACTAAGATCAAAGCATCACTCAAATCTTTGCTTTCTGGTCAAGTTAATTTCAGGTTGGATCTCTGTATTCATGATCAATTAGAAAAGACAGGCAGGCACAGGGCAACTCTATTGTAGAAGCTTATTTCCATAAAGAAGCAAGTTAAAAATTGATAATCTGACATATTCTTAAGACTTCTATTGTGTTTATGCAAAATTTATGCAAATTTTTATTAACATTTGCAGTCTATCAATAATGATACTCTAATACATTTAAGGTAATTCAAAGAGTGAAGTCTAAAAAATAATTTTGCCTATGAAAGCACACTTCTAAATTTCATTGGATTTGGTTTTACATTGCATGAAGTTTCTGGCATTTATTCCCTTAGATATTTATAAAAACAGACTTAAAACTATTATCAGTATAGTGAATAACTTGCAGTGAATTCAGATGCAAATCAAGGCATTCCACTTTGTGCTAGCTCTCTGCTCTATCTTAAGTTTGAAATGCATTTCTTTTCATGCCATTGGGTTTTTTGGGTCCTTTGCTTTTATTTTTTAAAATTTTTGTATTGGATGATTTGAGTTATTGCAAAAGCAAGACTATTTGTAAAGGTCTGGGCCAAATACAGTGCAATCAGATGCTATGCAGGTTTACCTAAGGAACTTTGACAACCTCTTAATCTTGATATGTAGCATACCATCTATTCTAGCTATGGTTGTTCAAAAACAAATAATGTATGTCATGCTAAATTGCAGGCTGGATGTTTGGTTAATGTAGATGTAATAATACCATAAACTGAATTGCAGTTGGAACTGAAAAATGGACCTATAGCAATATTTTAAAATTTTATAAATTTTGATTCTAAACCACAATTTAGATTTTCCCAGACAGCCTATAGTCATCTTACTGCCCATTAACACTCCCCTCTTGATGAGATAAGGGAAAGCAATCCTCAGGGGCCAGAAATTTATATTCTGGTTTGACAATCTGATTTTTAAGGCCATGTGTGGTTCTAAGTAGAGGTGCAGGACATGCTGCAATATTAAGTAGTTTTAGCCTACTTGTCTGGATGTTCCTCCTGCTCTGTGGAGTTTTGATACCTGTCTCATACTTGAAAGACTTCAGTTCTTGCACTTTCAAAACATCCATTGACTGGTCTTGGTATTGATTGTTTGTGAACTGTAACAATCCCTCTAGCTTGTCTGATGTCTTTAATCTTTTTATCCATCTCCATAAGTAATCAGTGTTTGTACTGTGATGGAGGCAGTACATCCACATCCAGTCTTGTATCTACAAACTCATGGAGTGCAGAGTGTTTGTAAGACAGATTGGTAAAGAAACACTTTAGCATTTTCTGGGACGGAAGAGGAAAGCATTCCAACACATTGTAAATGCAAAGATAAAGTTACCTGTTACCTGAAATTGCATCTTCTTTCTACCCACAGGTCCCATAAGCAGCATTTTGGTGAATAAGTATGGTAGCCGGCCTGTGATGATAGCAGGGGGTATCCTGTGTTCTTTTGGAATGATTGCATCCTCTTTCTGCAATAGTGTCCTTGAACTGTATATATGCATCGGTGTGGTTGGAGGTAAGAGTCCTGTCTAAAAGGTTTTGTTACATTATATCAAAATATTTCTAATATTGTTCTACAAATGAGCCTCACTGATCAAGAATCTCTGTGTACAGATGCAATCCAAGAAGTTAGTAAGATCAGTTAATTTCAGCTACCTTAACTATCTAATCCTTTAAATTAACTGTTACGTTCTTAAATTTTTTCTTAGGACAATTCAGAAGCAATACAGCCTTCAAAAAATGCTGTATGTATGTAGTTTTCCACATTGCACTATAATTATTGTATAAAAATTGATTGGCTCATGACAGCACTTGCTACAGTCATTTGTGTGCAATTTCACATTCGTTGTTTTAGCTTTCCATCATGTTGCACTGCAAACAGGGTGGCAAGGGCTAGCCAAATTCTAGTAGAATTGTGAAAGCTTGTACTAGTGTCTGTAGGTTTGTACATGCACATACTCCCACAGAAAAGTATAACAACTTTCAGTTCAATGCTTTTCTGTTTAAAATCTCCCAAATAAAATTATTTGTAATCATCTTTCAAAGGCCTAGATATTGCCGAAAGCAATGAAGTAAAGTTATTGTAATGCCAGTTTAAATTAAAGAATCTCCTTATTAAAAGTTGTGGAGTTTTTTAAAACTCCCCTCTCAGAATAAGGAGAGGCGAAATATTGCCAGGTAATAAATGAATGAGATGCTACTTGTATATTCAGGCTCATCTTCCTTTATATTGGGACTAAAGGAGTTTTTAATTCACTGATTAATCCTTAAAACTCTTATTTTTCACATCCTAAATTGGTGCCTACTGAAAGAGTAAAGTCAAAGTCCAGGAATGGGCCTTTCAAAGAAGAAAGCTTCTCTCCTATACCATCAAGCAGAAGGATATTAGGGTTTATGGCTTAGATGTCTTAATACAGAGAGAAGGCCTAGAAGTTCAGTTTTTGGTTCAGTTCATAGACTTAGCTGTTGTGGGTAGGTGGTCTGCTCCCATGTGTGTCCTTTACAATTCTGTTATTGTGACCTGGGAAAGGAGAGCTGAATGTGTTGGAAAATAATTTGCCATTTTATGCTTCTGTTTTGCAGACAAGTTGGATCTTAATTAGGGTTGGAAATAAGAAATTAGGAGATTTATGCATTTAAATAAACCCTACATTCATTGTAGCTGAGGTGACATTTAATAACTTTTGTTAAATGAGCCAAGAGAGAATTGTATTATAGTTAGCAAATATGAAAATGGTGAGTCAAGGCACTGATACCATCATTCTTCTGTATGTGATTCCCCTGTTTCTATCATTGCTGAAACACAAAAAGACGTCTTGGCTTTCAATGCAGTGTTACAGGGGAAAATGACTAACTGCCACCATGACACAGTCTTGGTATTGTCTATGTCTATTTCATTCTCTGGTGCTAGTTGGTTTCTATCTTGGGAATTACTGAATTGGATACTGATCATTTAAAAAATAACTTGAAAGAGGTGGAATGTGATTTTCACTGCATGACCTGCAATAATATATATTGTCTTTTATGTGTTGTTTAGGTCTGGGTTTAGCATTCAACTTACAGCCTGCCTTGACCATGATTGGCAAGTATTTCTATAAGAAGCGTCCCATCGCCAATGGATTGGCAATGGCTGGAAGTCCAGTGTTTCTGAGCACATTGGCACCTCTCAATCAATTCCTCTTTAATGCTTTTGGCTGGAAAGGAAGCTTTCTTATTCTGGGAGGACTTCTTTTGAACTGCTGTGTGGCTGGGTCACTTATGAGACCTGTTGGACCAAAAAAAGTCCCTCCTGTGAAAAAAGATGTTGAAAAAGGCACAGGAGATTCTGCCTTGCACAAAAACAACAAGAAGTCTTGTTGGCAAACTATGAATAAGTATCTGGATCTGTCCCTCTTCAAACACAGAGGGTTTCTGATATATTTGTCAGGAAATGTCATTATGTTTATTGGTTTCTTTGCTCCAATAGTATTCTTGGCTCCTTATGCCAAGCACAAGGGAATTGATGAATATTCTGCTGCTTTTTTGCTCTCTATTTTAGCCTTTGTAGACATGTTTGCTAGGCCTTCCATGGGACTTGTTGCAAACTCCAGGTTTATCCGGCCAAAGATTCAGTATTTTTTTAGTTTTGCTGTCTTGTATAATGGCGTCTGTCATATCTTGTGCCCTCTGGCAGAAAATTACACTGGCTTGGTGATATATGCTGTATTTTTTGGGTTTGCATTTGGAATGGTTAGCAGTGTTCTTTTTGAGACATTGATGGACCTTGTTGGAGCTGCCAGATTTTCCAGTGCGGTGGGACTTGTCACCATTGTGGAATGTTGCCCTGTGCTCATAGGCCCTCCTCTAGGAGGTAAGAATCTGCTCCTTTCCATTTTTGTCAGACATTACTGCATAATCTTGCAATGTAACACTGAATTAATACAAACATTGTTCTTTATGTTTTTTAATGGTTTTACTGGGACTAGAAATGTACCGTAACAGTCTGATAGTAAAAAATAACCACATCAATTACTTTTCTCTGACCTAGGGGGAGCTTGAAGAGTAGTCACTTACACTTGCTTAAACAAGTTTAATTTATCTAAACAGAGATAATTGGCAATTCCAGAGAGGAAAAACTAACAGCAGTGTCAGAAGGAGCACAGGCCTGCTCAGTATGTTAGGCAGGGCGCACAAATCATTCCATGTGGAGCATTGTGCCCTGGCATGATTTCACACCCCAGTTCTGCTCACAGCCAGTCCTCTAGCCTGTTGCAATAGCCAGTAGATGTGGGCAAGGCAATTCAGAGGTGGAACTGACTGAAAGATGTCAGTGTCACCAACTTCTCTTTACAAGTGTAAGAGGAGCTTAAAGGGAGCCTAGGTGTATCGCTTATACTACATTCCTAACACTTGAGCTTCTAGCAGCAAAAATGAATAGTATTTTCAGAAAGTATTTTCACTTTGCAAGCTTTTATGTCAGTATTCAGTAAAGCTGATAATAAGCTTTATATTATTGAGATTTCTGATGATATAAGAGATTAAAAAACTAGATGCTTTAATTTTATTGAGAAGCATTGATGTGTATCTTGGCGTGTGTGTTTGAGTATAAGCCCAACAATATGAACATATAAAGGTAGTGAGAGTCTTATGAATTTATACTGTACCCACATTAGCACTGCCTCAGAAGTCAGTAAGATTATGTGTGCCTAAAAACATTTATATATACCAAAGTACTTCAGATTACTGTCAGTATTTCTATGAAAATAGCATTGTTGTGTGCAATTCTGAATATGCCAAAACAATTCTGCTCACTTCAGCAAAATTATATTTGTACAAGTAAATTTTTAATACTTCTAAAGGCATTACATATTTTTCTCATCATTTAACATACAAATCAACTTTGGCAAACATAGAGCAAAATATATCCTCACACAGTCTCTTTCTATGCCACCTAGTGGGGGTTCTGAGCCTGTAACCACTGGAGTCCAGCCTTTTAAGTCAGATTCTGAAATCAGTATCAACTAAAAAAATATTAAATCTAATATTTATGGAGCTGTAGCTTCATAAGTAGTTATTTATTTTTCAGTATATTAACTTTTCAGGAGTTTTGAAAAGCATTTTTTTGTGCTATACCACTGTGAATAACTGATTTAACTTGTTAAACAGAGGCAACAAAAGGGATAAACACATGGAAAAGCTAAGCTAAGTTTTGACTAGTTCATATATTTTAAAATAGTATGCTGAAGCATAGCTAATTCAGAATTTTGCTTCTAAATATATATTTTAATGAGACTGTTCATTCATAAAAATCAGTAAATGGCACTATTTACTATTTAATTTCACCATTTAATTCATTTCACTTTTTAATAGGTGAATTGTACCCTTGCAATGCTATTTGTGTTTGTCCTAATACTAGGTTTGTGGAGGAAAAAAAAAGTCTGGAATACTTTCATGGCTTGTAAACGTGTATCATGTGAATAGACTGCATTATGTTTTCAATCCAGCAGGAGCATCTATACATACTAAATTGAAGTGTTCAAGTTACCTTGTGAGTTTCAATTTTAGTGTAGGAAAGTTCAGAGCTAAATATTTGGATACATTGAAATGTTAATTTGGGAGTTGGGAAATTTAGAAGGAATTTCTCATAAATTGGAAGAAATGTTATATTTTACTGTCCTTGTCATAAAGAAACTCAGAGGTCTGAATGTAAGTTTTATGTACAGGGCTCAGAGTTTAAAGCTCAGCAGTTGAGCGTGATGGCTGAAGGGAGAAGCCTTTCTATCTCTATCACCAGTCACAGGAAAGTAAATGTGAAAAGCAGGCAGCTGATGCACACAGACAGCAGCCTAAAAAGGCACATACCTCTTCATCCTATTGTCTTTATGCAGCCTCAGTGAGTGTCAGACTGTCACTCCAAACAATAGGAAACAAAATTAGGAGGTGAATAAAATAATACAGCAATGAAAGAATGAAAATAAAAGAGCTGAAAAACTGTCATTATTCATTAAGCTTTACTTACTTTGTTCTTCAATATTTTTTTTATTGTCAGTGTCTTCAATGATAATTGCTATCTTGACTAATACAGGTTTTTTTTAAGAGTTCCACTGTCTATGTTAGACAACTGTATGTGTTGAAAAAGCATTTCTGCTCCAGCTTCAAAACCGGAAAATATATAGATATTTCTCCAAGGGAAAGTTGTGGATTATATTTGGTATCGTAGTCTAAATACTCTTTTTTCTCTCCTCTTGTGTTTGTATTTCAGGTTGGTTAGTAGATGTTACTGGTGAATATAAGTACATGTATTTTGTCTGCGGAGTGATTGTGACTGTGGCCAGTATCTGGTTGTTCATTGGCAATGCCATCAACTACAGGCTTTTGGCAAAAGAAAGGAAGTTAGAAGAGGAAAAGCAGAAAGCACAGAAGAACGCTGACCCAAAGGAAGCAGAACCATTAACAAACAATGAGAATGAAGATGCTTCCAGCAGAGCTGATAAAGCTCTTGAAGATCCATCAGAAAGAGAAACCAATATTTAATCTGAAATATAGCTCAGAAGGCAACATTTATGACTTCCATTAGGAATATATCTTCAAGACACAGGCCAGGTTTTGTGGTAATAATGATCAGTCACAATATTGGATGGGAACAGATTTTTGCCCTATGGTGAGACTCTAAGCTAAATTACTATCTATGATTTATTTGTTTCAGCAATACAAAATTACGATTACAGAGGCAGTGACTCTATGCAAATGAGCCCATTGAATTTTGACTCTGGACAATCAAAAGTCAGATAAACCAGGCTATAAAGCCTTCAAATGACAGTTTTGTTTCAGAGGTATATCTAATGCAAAACTATCTCCTGCCTTATTTGGGAAGTTACTTGCATTCATCTTTGTGATGTAGTCTATTGAAATAATCTGCCCAAATTCTACTTACCACTAATATTAAAGAGAACGTAAAGTCAAAGATTTGTTTCTAAAGAGACATAATACCTGACTGAAGCACACTGAAACATTCTTCTCTTTTATACACCCACTAGATAAAAAATACAGCTGCATAAGCATTTATGGATATAAAAGTTAAGAGTAGGAGACAATAACTGGTGAACACACCCTCTAAAATACAATAAAAAGCTGACTTATAATGTATTCCAGAAGTAGTTTCCTCCAGTGATAGCTGATAACATAGTACTTCAACATACACATTTGAATTCAAAGTACGTTCACACCTTGCTAATTCAAACTAAAAATCTGCCTGTACATAAAATGTTTAAACCCAAGATAAACATTTCTAACAAGAATGGCAATCAGTTTGTTTGACAATGTCTTCCTGTGCCGCTGAAGGACCTGGGTCAGACTCTGAAGCCATTTTCCTAAAGGGACTAGATTCATAATCTGCTGATGTAAAAAGGATACTAACCCTTGGCTTTTGTGGCCTTAATGAGTTTCATGACAATGACTTCAAAGTAGATGCTTGGCTTTATTGACAAGTCGTTAGTTGTCTGATGGTTTCCTGAGAGGAGATTTAAGATCTAACTTCAGATCTTTGCAGATGAGTATCTTCTTACCAGTTCCCATTTCCCTTTCCCAGGAATTCAGTGAAAAGCTACTTCTTTTTTTATTTGTAATGCTGCTTTGAGAAAAAATGCTGCAAGGCACCTTGACAATGCCAGTCTGGAAGCTTTGTGTTGACACATCAGTTTTGTGCCGGATGTTTAGTCTTGTGTCTACAATTTCATGCAGACTGTCATATAAATTAAAATGTACACAATTGTTCCTCTTTCTTTAGACAAAAGAAAGCATAATTCTACAACTTTACTTTACAGAAAAAATTTAATAATGCAGCTGAAAGTTAAAAGTGCGAGCTTCTGAAGGTAATTTGTGAAATTATTTCTGTTCTATTTCTAGGTAAGGGAAGGTGCTATTCATTTTGGAGGGATGCTTAAAAATGCCTCAAAAATTGTGAAAATTAAGGGTCTGATTCATAAAACATTTATGCACTGTTTATGCAGGATACACCTACACTCAATTCCAGGAAAAGAAAATTATTCATTTTAGACATCTTCTACAACTTAAAAAGTTAGAAATATATTGGACAGAGAGGTAACTGTAATAAATACACTTTGAAGTGCCAATAACAAAATTAAAAAATCAATAGTAAAATCTTGGAGATATGGGAGGGCTTTTAAGAAAGTTATTTCTTAATGTCATTATGTTCAATATTATTTTAATTTTTCTTCTAAAAATGTTGATAGTGCTTGCATCTGTTTTGCTGGTTTACCATTTTATAAAGTTCCACAGTAGTACTGAATTTTTTAATTTTCTCATCACTGTTTTGGGGAGAAACGTCATAAATCTACTCTCAGCATGGTACAGAATTTAATACCTACTTTTTAACTAGTTATATTCAGGAAAACCAAACTTCTCCAACAAATCCTGTAAATTTTTAGGAGCATCAGAAACAAAATATATGCATTTCAGAGTTTTGGAGAAAATATGGGTTGCATGTTCAGATTGAGCCATGTACTGTGTAAAGGGGAATGTTTCAGTCCCAGTTAAATTACAGTTCCTCTCTCAAGTTCCAGAGAGGAAGTAAATACATTGCACCTCCCTCTGAACATTAGCCTTGCCAGCACCTCATGACATGACACCATTGCTCTCTTTCTGGCTGTACAAACATACTGAGTGAATTCCAGGATCTGTAGAAGCCATAGCCAGAAAGTGATTAGTTTCATAGACTCTAAGCTTTCATGCAGTGAGGATTATCAGTTATAAAAACTGGATTGTCAAAGACATACTGAAATTTCAGTTGAGGAGTAGTCATCAGGAATATCACTTTGCTCTTGACAGCCACTGATAGAAAGGCAGAGATTATTTGAAAAGAGATTAATACAGGTGAAGCAAAATGTCTGAGGTGAAATTGTAGGTGCTTATTACCTCTTTGCAAAAAAGCAGCATGATTAAGAATACAGGGTAGAAGAGAGGAAGTGTCAGGTTTTGACTGAAGGCTGTTAAAAGTTGCTGTTGAGTAAATAAAGGATTCAGAAAAATGATTTTAAAATGTCTCTCAGGAAATTTGCAGGCCACTTGCCTGTTCTATGCAGGTTCTCAGAATACAAAACAACAAGGCATAGGAAATAAGGGAAAAGCAAAGTTCTTTGAGCCATAGACACACCTGACCACCAGTAGCAAAAATTATGTTACTATCTCAGAGGAAATAAAAATTTCTATTAACACTCCACAGAGATGCTACTCTTTCCTTTCTGGTAAATTATTTTAAAAGACAATAGGAGTGCAAGAGCTGCTTTACCACCACTCACCATTGTGCAGTTTTTAATCCCTTAAGGCAAAATCATGTGGCAGGTAACTAAAGCAATATAAAGTAGGAAGAGTCAAATTAAACATTTCCTTACACCTCTTTCATTACTCTTTCTCTTAATAGTAGCAACAAAATAAAACCTAACAGCATACTCTCGATACTACTGAATATTAAAGAACTTAAAACCCAGACATGAGTGAAGAAAATTGGTATCTATGCAAAAGCTGCCTCGAATTAAAAACCTGTGTCTTCCAAATAACAGGTCCTAAAGGGGCAATTGCCTAGTATAGGTAGCTCTTATTTCTAAAAGTAATGGTAATAATAAATTGCCTTGAATCAACTTTATTCTGAGAATCAGAGTAGCAAAATGAGTATAGCTTGCCTTCAAACTCCTAAATATCACTCATACTTGCACTGACCTGTAATTTGCACTGTAAATCATTTCATCATTACATATCTGCTTACGAGATTAGACCTGGGTATATACATAATCTCTCTAAATTGCTCTGGTTTCTCTTAGTTACCTTACCCTCAGTTTGAACCTGAAGGGTCAGGACTAAGGCATTCCCCTGATCAGTGATGAAGAAATATACTCAAACTTCTCTTATGAGCTCTAAGAATCTGTAGACTCAGTCAGTGCAAGCAAATCCTTGATTGGTCTTATTCTCATTTGTACTCATGTATACTTAATTCTTTTAATTTCTCTGCCACTATATTGCTGAGCCTGATTATTCTTTTTCTCTTCTAGGAAAAATAATGCCGAAATTTTAAAACTAGTAGGAAGGCGGATAGCATCAGTATTTTCCCCAATTTCATATTATGGTTAAAGTTGTTTTAAAGTACACATCCAGATACTTCTCTCTCTTTAAGGTTTTTTTTATGTCATACACTCTATTAGCTGGAGAATTCTCCTGTATTGCCCTTTCCAACTCCAGAGAAAGACTCCCTACTAATAATTGTCAGTACTATTTCAGGAACATATCAAAATTTCACCCACCCCATCTCTCCTCATTGAACTGTGGTTGCAATTGTTGTTAGTTCTGTATTTCCATTAAGTTCAGAAAAGCATCTTTTTATATGAAAGACTACAATGCTTTTATTTCAGGAGTGTGTTTTGTGAACTACTTTGACAGAGCTAGGGAAAATCTTACTTTATCTTCAAATAGATTTTTTAAGTGACACTGTTCTTATTGAGAGGAAGTTCAGCTCTACTTACTGCTGAAGAGAAAGGCAGAAATTTCTCTGACACTCATTTAAAATTTACATTGTTTTTAATGATTTTGTTGATATCAGCATCCAGTGTGCTTAAAAAACATTTGGCAATGTGTACCTGATTGTTCGTCCCAGAGAATTCTCGTTCCTTTCAAGTGTTCCCCAGCTCTACCACCCCATACTTTATTTTGATCTAACACAAAAAAATTGGACTGGGTAAGTAGTGACTTATCTTTATTCTTTCTTGTTGTTTTTCCTCTAATGACACGTTTGCCATGTTGCCAAATGCAACATTTTTCACTTGCTTCTTTCATGTCTGGTTGTGAATATTGGTGGAGAGATATCACTCATTACAAATAACACATGCAGCCAGATTTCGGGCTGCTATCACGATTTCACTAAACAAAGCCAGTCACTACTTTTATAGATGAACATGCTATAAATGACACTGACAATTTTGCCTATAACAAAATTGAACCAGGCAATTTTTGTTAGTTTCTCTATAGATGACTATTTTTCTACTCACAGAGAGGAATTTAAAGGGAATTTTAAAATAATTATTTTCACAGATGGCTTACCAGTTTTAACAAGGCTGTTTGGATTTTTTTGGGGGTGGGTGCACTTCTGATATTTGTGCAAATATATATATATATAATGAAAGTGCTTGCATGTACTATCACATTTTTTATCAGAATTTGCATAAGCATTGCTCTGTAATTTCAACTTGATTTGCATGTTGTAGTTTTGCAGTTCAAATTTTTCTTATTATCTACCTCTCAGTTGAAGTTTGGAGACTTGCACAACCCTGAAAGAACAGAGTTAACAAAATGCATAATGGTAAAACCTGTACAGACTATTAGAAAGTCTCCCAAATATTTAAAGCTGCTTACACTTCTGTTTTCAAGACAGTGTATATCTGACCACATCTTTGTATTAGTTGGCATATCTTTATTCTAAACCCATGCCTGTGAAGTTTTTGCATCACTGATCTGGCATGAAAACTCAACGTGTCACTTAGATATCCAAAGTCTATTAAGTCTGTTGATCTTTCTGTGAGATGCTGGCCCACTGTTCTTTTTTTTTGTTTTCTTAGAATTTCTGAGTTAGGGAAATTAACAAAGTTTAGATATCCAAACAGTTTTTAAAATTATAACAGAACATTTTGCATTTTGCATCCCCAAAAAAATTGTGTTTCTGATTTAGAAATAATAGCAAATTTTAGCTTGCTTTTCCTTTTATGGGGCAGTTGAAGGAAGCACACACAAAATATTAGATTGGGGCCAAGGAATGATGGTTATTCTTCATATGCTCTTTGCAAAACCAGAGATGATTGTTTCTTCGAAGATATTCTTCTAACCATTCTTGCCTTCTAGGACCTAGTACAAAATCCACTAAAGCCAACATATAAATACCAATCAAAGAGCTTTATCAGACATTGGAGGTGATGTGGCTTTAGTGGAGATTTCAGCCTTATTTTCTCCATTCCAAATCTCAGGACTGTCAGATATTACACAGCAAATGCAGGATTTGTTACAAGTGGCAAATTTGCTATGCCTGCATAGTATTCCTAATGAATCAGTCCCTAAATTAACGCACAATATGTATTATTTTAATAGTCTCTGTAAATAAATTTTAAAAAAATCCCACCATACACTCTGAATGTAGATTATAAAATACAGATGATATATTTAAATAAATATCCAAACAAGTGTGTTAACCCCAATGGAAATTAACTATTTGCTTTCAAGCCTTCTTTGAGCAGTTTATAACCTTCTTTTTTTTTATTTTATTTTTTATTTCCAGAGAAAATGGTTTATGTCTTCTGTGAATGTATATATGGACATATATAAGGGAATATATATGCTGATGTGGTATGTGTGTATATATGTATTCCCCTATATACAAAACTCTAATTTATATATATTATATATATTTATGTATATATAAAATATATATAATGTTTTAGAGTAAGTTGCATTTTGTGCCTGATAAATGAAACATAATTGTAAGCAAATAAAAAACTTCCACAAATGACAGAAAAATTTGAAGTTTTTCTGTAAGAGCGTATGTTATTTTTCAGTTTCTGCTAGATTTATTTATAGTAGAAGTTCATTCAAAAAGCTGCAGTATTACATAACACTGGTTTCCAACCATGACTCAGTTCAAAGAAGCCTAAGATCACTGAGAATGTTCATTGAGGTAGACAGCAAAATCTACATTGTTGGTGAACTTGGTGGTGGGGTCATTGCTGTGGAAATATTAATTAAATGATCTCTGAACAGACCTCAACCGTTATACTGAGTTTTCACCTAATGTGATACGCAGAAACAGTTCATACAAAGTGTTGGTGGCCATGATATTCTTGTAACAAGTATGGAAGGTGAGAATACTCAAGCGCCTGCAAACAATATTCCTGTTAGATTAATATGTGAAATTCTCCACAACACTAGTCACTAAAAACACTGACAATGTATCATACCTTTGCAGGTTTTGGTGGTTTTAATTTGTCTGCAAGTAGGCAAGCCCATGAAAAGTCTCAATTGGGTCTCACTCTTTAAAAAAGTTGTACCTTAAAATTTCTGGGAGGTTTTTCAGAGTGGTACATAAATCACTTACATAAATTCCCTTCCTTGAAGAGTGATACAGCTGCATTTTCCACTTATAGCCTACTTGGAAAGTTCACCGTATCTGCAGTTTATCAACAAAATCGGGTATTGCTATGCAATAATTAAACATGCAGTAACCATTGTTGTTGACTAATAAAGTTGTTTCTTCCTTTCTATATTTTGCAATACTGTATGGTTTTTTACTTGAATATATTGGCTACTTTTTTTTTTTTTTTTTTACAATAGTTTATTAGCTAGAGGTGCTATTTATGTTCCAAAGAGATATGAGTGAATGATAACATTCTCTTTAGAGATGCCAAATCCTTTTTTTGACCTGACAAAATTCATTGTTCATAATGTATATTAACCCTGTAAAATGCTTATGCATTGCATTAAATTGTATTTGAATGCATTTTTGTTCATTGACTTCTATTCCAGGCTTGTACTACTGTGTAATATGTCAAGTTTGTCCATATATATTTAAGGGAAATTACAATGAAAATTGTGTATAATATGCAATTGGGAGAAAGAAAGAAAAATGAAAATAAAACTTCCATGTAAAGTTTCTGAAAGGATGTAAATTCTATTTTCTCAGGCTCCTTAATATTAAATTATTTACACCTTCAGAGTGTGCAAATATTCATAGATATTTAGATTGATCTACTATTTGGTTGTAGCAAAGATCTCAAAATCATTTCTTGTTGCATACAGAAACAGAACTTCAAGATTTCTTGTGGAGAAAAAGTACTACAAGTAGCAGAGCCCCTTGCTATCCCTAATTTCACCATAATTAGGATTTATTCTCATACATGACTCAAATAACCATCTAGATACCAGGGATTTTTTTTGCCATTACTTGGACTGGGGTGTGCTCCTATACTCCAAGTACTTGGAATGTTATTCCAATATTCATTTGGCTACAGAAGAGGAATTTATCGGTGTCTTGTAACAGTGTATGTAGATAAGTCTTACTTTGTATCCTCTGAATGTTATCTGTTTCTATGTTTTTGTCACTTGGCTTCAGTCTATGCTTGCTTCCCCAGTTAAATTGTTGTTTATTTACAGAATGTGATTGGATAATTTAAATTAAGGTATTATGGGGTGTGTTAGAGACAGTATTAAGATGCACCTTTGCATACTAGCTACACATCTTTTATACAGATGCACAGTAAGCTACTGAGAAACAAAGATGTAAAAGATGAGCTATTGAATAAGAAAGAAATAACTTTATCAAAGCAAATGGTTTTTATATTTCTCATAACTAAAATATATTTTCAAAGAGTTATGCTTATAATCTTCATGATTTTGATTCAGCTACCAAAATATATTTAGATTTTGTTTAGATTATGGATCCTTGTAGTAGTTGCATATCTGACTGTTTCAATATTCATAAAAATCCATTTTCAGGTGTTGACCAAGCAAAATAATAATAATAATAATAATAATAATAAAAGAGTTAAAAGTGTCTAGTCATAAAGATATAAAGATATTCATGAACAAGAACAATGAACAAGATAGGATATTATACCCTGCTCAAAGACATGGCTGATATCACTTTCATGCCTAAAGATATGTTGCCTCACTGATTCAAAATGCATGACTAAAATACATTGATGAGAAATAGATACTGATTTCAGAAAAATCATCCCTTTTACTGAGGTTTTGTATTTTGATAGTGTAGTGGCAAGATAAATGGAGACCTCAGTCTGTAGCTCATCTCTAGTATCTTCTGTTACTGTTTTCCAACAAATGTTATTTTATTCTAGTAATGAGCCCTTTTAACTCTGCTGGTTATTCCAAGTCGAGTAAACAGATTGCATTTGCCATTGCAATTCAACATTAATAGCTTCCATAGTTTTATTCCTCTGATCAGGACTTTAAAAACATGATCATTCATTAAAGCTCTAGTCTATAACATGCAGCAAACCCTTAATTTGTGTGGGATCTGATCTGGGTTCCCTAAAGGTCTATGGGACTTGATGGGATTGATCTGAGAATACTCCAAGTGCTGACTGATGTCGTTGCAAGACCTCTATCAATTGTTTTTCAACAGTCTTGGGAATCTGAAGAGGAGCCAGTTGACTATAAACTGGCAAACATCTCTGCATTTGCCATAGCACATTAGTTCTTGCTTCATCTTCTTGCTTTACAGATAAAACTGTGCCCTAGAGATCAGAGGCACCAGGTTGTATTTTAAATATAAAGTCTGACTCATAAGTCAAAGAAAATTATATATTTAGTGCATTAACAAGCAAATGATATATATAGTGCATCACATAATTGGTGATTGTGATTCACCAGTTGAATAAGAGCTTCTTATTGACTTCTAATTACCCTGTGCCCAGTGACATCAAACTGTAAGTCTGTCTCAACTCATTGAATGCCTGGTTTTGTCATGGAAACTCCTTACAGGATCCTATTGTATAGCATAATTATGTTCTCACCACAAAACTTATATGTGAGAATATGATTCTGTTCTTTTTTTTGACTAGCATGAGATCTCAGTCTTGCTGGCTTTTCTGTAAAAAGGAACTCTTGGCCTATCCAAAGTTTCACTGTTTCTTCTCACAAGATATAAAAGAAAGATGATACACCTGGACAAAATCCAGAAACATTGAGTCAGTCAGATTGATATTTTAAGGACATTTTACCCACTTTTTATCAGTTAGCACTAATGGATCTTAAAACATCTGGAACAGTAGTGTCTTGAATTCAGTTTAAAATTTTATAATCACAGATTTCATGTATTATTTGAAAATTACTTCAAATCAGTATTTCACATTTATACATGAGAATTTAAAGTAATTTGACAAAACTCATAGTCAAATTATTTTCTTTTATGGGATTTTGTCAAAATTTAGAGTAAAAGGGTCTAGAAGGTAATTAAGTTCCTTTCTTTCATATATTCCTTTTCCTCCTAGCTTTCTCACTGATACTGATTATGCAAATGTGAAAGACTGAAAATGATTAATGGTTTCAATATTGTTAAGATCATTGAAGTGCTTTTGTCCACTGTAGCCACTACTGACCACTGAAGGCCACCCCTCCCCAAACATGCTTTCTGACAGGAATTTGGACTCTGTTGGGAATTTGAGGTGGTACTTTTGTCCAAATATCTCAGGTCTAAGGAGGAGTAAACAAAGGTGAGGGAGAAGAATGAATGCACAAAGGAAGCCAAACTCAGCAGCTGTGCTGGAAATCATCTCTGTATGGGTTCGTGGTGAGGGAGGACACAGCCCACAGGCTCATCTGCTGAGGCCAGATTTGCACACACTCCTCCTGTGCTGAGGGAGAGGAGGAGAGATTTTGGGGGTGTGACAGAAGGAGTGAACACCCATACACAAATTGTCCCAGTGTAAAATCTCCCAACAACAACAACAGTAAATAACATTAAAACAAACAAACAAACAAAACCACCAAACAAACAAACACAAAAAACTCCACCTCTTTTGCAACTGTTTGGACCTTATATGATAAAAAAGCACCTATGAGAAATTTCTTGGAAATTGTGAAGTCTTCATAAATAAAAAATGAATCAAAATACATGCCTGGAGGAAATACTGCTCAGCATTTGCAGATACCATCCTAAAATCCTGCACATATTATTTCAATTTAAGATCTAACTACACTTTATTGCCTGGAAATTGTCCATTTTAATTCTAGTGCTTTTAAGAGTAATATATCTAAACAAGGATTTACTTTGTTTCATTAAAAACACCTATGAATTTTCTTTCTTTTATATGTTTCTCTTTTTTTCAAAATTTAATTATGTTTTTTTTTTCCCCTGGAAATTGTGTAAACATAGTTAATCAAGCAATATATATTTATATATATATAAAACTGTGACAGCAGAATAGTTTTTGTGCCTTGTATATCAACAATATAGAGTTCAAGTCAATTCTTATGGCTGTTCTACTTCCCCTTCATATCATTTTCATAAGCTGGAAATATGTGCAGTCTATTTGAACACTTTAATGTCTATGAAGTTGGAATGGAAAATTTGCTAATGCTGCTTTACTTGTTTCTTAATTTAAGACAAGCAGAAGTTCATCAGCACAATCTGTTTCAATTTTATTGTCCTCATCAAAGTTCATGAAGACCTAAAACCTATACGAGCATTTAATTAAAGTTTTATATGGCATTAAATTCTCAGCACAAATTCATGTGAAATATTTAGGAAAATGTATTCTGCAAACATAGTAAAACTCTCAAATCTTTCTTTTATAATAAGTTTTAACTGAATACTAAAAGAAATTTTATCTTAGATAATATAGTTCAGATATCCCTAACTTGTTAGTGCTTGTATTTTCCACAAAATAAATACTTTCAGAAATGGTCCTGTAGAACCCTAAAGCTGTAGCTGAGTACCAGAAGAAATGGCAACATTTTTTGATATATCATAGATGTGTCAGTTTTCACTTACAAAAAGTTTATTTTGGAGGAACAGTGATTCATTTTGCCAACCATCATAATACACTTTGATTAATAACTGCAATTCCAGTTTGGTCTGAATGATAAATGAATAGCAGTTAAGCACTATAATTTTTCAGTTCAATCATTGAACTGAATAATTGGGGGAAAATGGTTGAGGATGAAATGAAGAGGTTTTTTTCCCCTCACAGAAAAAGTGCTTATTTGCCTTAATTACAAAACAAAGCTTTTTAATTCCATTTTGAACCTTCTAAATGGATATAAAAGGAAAATTTGATTCAATTTATGGAACAACAGAATTTAACAATGATCACATTATTCATCAGACATATTGAGAGACAGATTCAGTTCTGCCTGACATGAATGACCCCATGATTCCCTCTTGTAAAGCTGCTGAGGATTCAGGACTGAGTTTCTCTACTGCTCATATATTTTGCTGCCACAGAAGTAAGCCATCTTTTGTTCCAGTTTGCACAGTGACACTGTACTATCTAGACTATATGTCTTCCAACCTCAAATATTTTATACAAAGTGAAGGAACAGCAGTAAAAGTAGTTGCTAGTACCTGCATACAAAAAATCCCCTGTTGGAATAGTGTTTCACAGCAAATGCATTGGTTTAAAAAGTCATAATACCCACAGCTTTTGAAAGACTGGAAAAAAAAAAGTAGACTGGCATTACTAATCTATTTTTACTCAGCTGATGTCCACAGCAAATAATAAAATAATAAATAATAATAAATATTGTTGTTGGGTATTAATAAAATCCATTTACTTTATGTTTACATTGATGTTGGATTTATTGTATTTATTTGAGGTACAATTTCACGAAGGACCCATAAGGACCAAATCCAACTCATTGAGTTCCAGCCCTGGAAATGACATCCCACACCGTGTGCCAGAGAGTGTTGTCCAAATGATTCTTGAGCTCTGTCAGGCTCTGTCAGTGCCATGACCACTTCTCTGGGGAGCTTGTTGCAGTGCCCAGCCACCCTTTGGGTAAAGAATCTTTTTCTAATATCCAACCTAAGCATTCCCTGACAGCTTCAGGCCATTTCTCTAGGTCCTGTCACTGGTCGTCAAAGAGATGGGATCAGAGCCTGCCCCTGCAGGCACTGATCCCACAAGGAAGTTGAAGAGTGCAATGAGCTCTCCCCTCAGTCTCCTCCAGGCTGAACAGACCAAGTGACCTCAGCCTCTACTCCAGGCTTTCTGCCCATTTTCTTCACCATCTTTGTTGCCCTTCTTTGGGCACTCTCCAATAGTTTTACATCCTTATATTGCAGCACCCAAAACTGCACACAGTATTCAAGGTGAGGTGGCAGCAGTGCAGAGCACAGCAGGACTTGCCCAGATGGGGATGCTGTGCCTGATGTGCTCCAGGACACGGTTGGCTCTCCTGGCAGCCAAGCCACACTGCTAATTGAAAATGTCTGCCTCGCAGAACTACATACTTTTCTTCCCATCCACAAACCCAGAGGCATAAAAGTTTGATCTGGATATGAAAGGTAACTGAAAATGAGAAATTGCTTCAAAGTAGCAATTATTTTCTGAGAGAGTTAATTTTTCCGGCAATGTTATTCCCACAAGTAACAGTGTCATTAAATGGTCTTAATTCTGGGTTCCACTCAAGTTTATTAAAGAAATATTTTTCTCTTAAAATTAATCAAGGGAAAGATATTAAACCTCATTCTTAAGTTCTGTCTTTGTAACAGCAGCAGCAGCAACCAGAGATTCAGTGGCAAAGGGTTGCAAGTGGGATGTTAGCAGAAGTGTGTAGTCCTAGGTATTGAAAGTGTGACACTCTTGATTGTCTTAGGAATGACACTCACAGGAGTTTGCAACCAGAGAACTGTTTTAAGTGTTTCAGTTGGTGTAGGGCATCATCAACAAGCATGAAACACCCTGATGCCATTTCCAATCCCTTCCTGAGTATCTGTTAATAACTTACTCCCACACCTGTGTCCTCAGGCTCAGCAATGTCTTTTCTGTTTATTGAAGCAACAGTCACTGAGAGGCCTCCCTGATAACCTTTCTCTCACCTTTCCTGGAGAGCTGACAAGAGAGCTGACTGTAGAGCCTGAAGTGGAAATTGCTGGCCTCACACTTTTTGCACATTCTCCAGCATCCACAGTACCCCACTAAGCAATGCCTTGCTTCAGTGCTGCAAGGTGCTTGGGTCAGGAGCTTGTGTCACTGGGTTACATCAGGAAATATCTGTTTTAAACACAGTCCAGACTCTTCTTCACTCTGCCTCAAGCCCTGCCAAGGGATGATCACAAAACTTTTAGGCTAAATAGTTTGTATGGTTCTTTCTTTTTCGTCTGTAAGCTTAAGTGTGGATAAACATAATAGACAGGGAAAGGGTAAAGGTTTTAATTTGGGAAATTCTCTTTCTGATAAATTTTACTAAAAACAGGAAAGAACTCACATGAATCACTCAAAGGTCTTTGTGAATAGATTCTTACACGCCAGGGTGCCTGTACTTAGGAGGATTTCTCTGCTAGGAAACTGTTGGTCTCTTTATGGAAAAATACATTCTTGGTCAAAAATTTTTTGACCAACACATGTGACTGGAAAATTCTTAGTAATGACATGCTGGAAGTTCCTTGGTCTGGGTGGAAGGAACAAAACACAAGTTTCAACTGTAACAAGATTACAGAAGAACACCTCCATAGATCTCTCTTCCACTCCTGAAAAACTTACTTTTATACAGACTTTAAGGGAAAGCTTATACCTTTAGAAAATTGTCTTTTTAAATAGAGTCACAGTATAAATAAAAAGAAATTAAAATTCAAGATAATTTAAATTTCTTTCACATCTGTACTATATTGTATTATTCAGTACATATACTGAATTATTATGGGGAATTTCCAAGTAACTTTCTGGACCAATTTTTCAACCTTTCTAAGTATACAAGAAGTCATGGCTACAGACCTCAGTAAAAAAAGATAAAACCTATGAATATCAGTAATTACTAGTATTTTTTTGTTCTCAGAACACATATTGTTTTCCATGCCAGCTTTTAGCAGCTGAAGTACCACTTCCCCTGTTACAGAATTACAGGTAATAAGGTCTCAGTGTGAAATTGCTAGCATCCCTGAAGAAAGAGTACTACAGAGCTACTCACTTTCTAACACCTCTGGCCTGAAAAAACTTCATGGCTCAGAAAAATTCAGGTAAATTTAAAGGTATTTCTCTATTCATCTGTTTGTTTGGAGTTTTTTTAAGGAAAAAACTTTCCTTTTTATAGTAAAGCAAGTGTCTGAATCATCTGGCTACCCCTACATTGAATCAGTTGGTTTACAGTATGCAGTGTTGTGGACCTGCAGAGGCTGTGGAGCACAAGGAAGGTCCATACAGCCTCCTACTCCCTGGAGCACTCCTAGCTGCTGTGCTGACACACAGACCACGCTGTTTTTGTTGGCAGTGATTGAAAAAAGACCATATGCTGTTGAACTTATGTTCTTTTTCCATCTTTTCCTCCATTTCACAAGATAGGGCATGCTCTTTCATAGTTCCTAGTCTCAAGACATGATGTAACAAAGGAGAAAATTTCTGCTTTCCCAATTATATGTCAGTAATATCTAAGATAAAAGCAGGTAGGTGGGGTCTAGAAGCTGGTCTTTACCTGGCTAGCTCTTCTCTCACATTTTTCTTTTACAGGGACTTTCTAAATGCACTGTTGTGTCTCTCAAAATGGTCTCTAGCTAAAAATATATGTGATTGCTGATGAGTAGTATTCTTAGTGAAATATGGTTTTGCTACTGCATGACAGGTTTTCACACATAATGCTGTAGTCACTCAGTGAAATATTTATGCCACAGTAGCCATTTGCTTCAAGATAGAGAAACAGATTACCTAAAATAAACAGATTAGCTCTGCTTGAGTATCATCCACACCATCTCTCTTCTGCTATCCTTAAGCCTAGCTGGTCTACACCAACAAGCAAATAGCTCTATAAACTACATTATTTTTCCTATTTGCATCTTCCTGAAAGCAACTCTGAAGCGGGCGTGTGTGTGAGGAGAATGGACTGATGAGCAGCACTCCAAACTAGCTTGGTTAGTAAGACTATTAAGTGAGCAGAGAGAATGGGGAGGTCTTCTAGAGCTGTGTGTTGTGGTTACTTCAGCTTTTCCAAGCCACATGTGCCTGTGATGCAATCATAAATGTGTTGCCTGTTGGAATACCACAATGAAAATGGTGGCGTCCTCTCAGGGTTAGCAAATCGATTGTTCTCCAAAGCCTTGATTTCTACAGCACAAATAAGAGGAAGAAGGAGGAAGGAAACAATGAGTGCAGTCCACAGAGGACATGATCAGCTCTGTTTCTTAGTTAATGTCTGATTTATAAAGTGTAAAGTATAGCAGTCTCTGGTTCAGTTAACAAAAGTGTTTCTGAAATATTTTATGAGCAAATGGAGATCACAGTTAGCCTCCTGCCTTCAGTTTCAATACATGACAGAGATTTACAGGTTAAATGCAGAGTTTATGCCTGCTGTGAGGCAATTCTGAATGTCACCTTCTATTTACAAATTATTTACATTACATTAGAGAAGAGTTGAAACAAATAGACCTTTAAGAAAACAGTTTGTGGCCTTCTGCAGTTAACATTTTAATACAGAGCAGGAATGAACAAGTCTATTGCAATGTTCATCTAAAGCATTGGATTTACTGAATTTCTGAATACATATGGAAACTGAGAGTCTTCTTGGAGCTCTGGAAGTTTCAGAGTTGTTCAACTGGTTTTTTTGCTTGATTGCAATCTGATTAAAATGAGTTGATGTGTCTCAGCTGGAGAAGTCAGGAGTAGCTTTGAAACCACCAGCCATGTATTTTTTTTGGGTAAATCTTACCACTGAAATCTATCAGTTGTTACATAGGTAACTGGAAACTGACTGTGACAGCAGAGAACTGCAATTTTTAAATTAATTCCCAGGAACATAATGTATATATAAGTGTATATATATAATAAATACAAACATTAAAAAAAAAAAAGATTAATTTGCTTCAGAAAGAAAATACATTACAGAACTATTATTCTGATCTCTTTACATTTAAAGAAAATAGGGTTGTAAAAGGAGTCAGTCAACTCATCACTAACACAAAAAAATTCTCATTCCCTATCAAATAATTTAAAATCTCCATTCTGAATATAGCTTTTATTTCTTCACTTTCATTTTCCCTAGCATGTATGCACAAAGTTCCATAAGAATCTGCTATACTAAACATACCCTTTCTATGGAGCTCTCCAGGTAACTTTCAGCTGTATTTCCATTTGATTCCCTTCAATTTTAAAATATTAATCATTAAAAAAGTTTCATATTTCAACTTCTAAAGCTTTTTTGCTCATAGGGAACAATCCTCATTTAATTCAGGCAGTTTTTCTATATTCATAATTAACTGTCTATTTTATATTTCATCTACTTAAGTTCTTCCGTTAGGAAGATTATTTTAAAAAGAACATATATGAAAGTGTCAGAAACTTCATCTGCTTGCACGGCTCAGTAAATGAGATCTATCTTTATGATCTGAGTCATCAAGAGAATCTTCTCAGAAGATTAAAGAAATGGCTCTGAAATGTTCTGGCAATCAAAGTTGTTTAAAGTCAAAAAGCATACTTGCTGCTCTGTTCATGAAATCCATACTTTCACAAAAGAAATGAAAGGCATCTTTGGCCTTCTCAAACTTCAAAACTGCAGCTTGGAATTGAGTTCATGAAAATAGAAATTTAGTTTTAAATCTTTAAAGAGTGATAAAATCTTCAAAAATTCTTTTTGTACGAAGTCCAGTTGGGACTCTACATCTTTTAAAGTAGTTTCAAGAGGTGCACTAAAGTACAATAAATTATATGCATTTTTAAAAAACCCCAAAAGCTCATCAAAGACCAGGTTAATGTGCTGAAGAAACTCTTTATGTAAGGATCTGAGAATTTACAATTGTATGGCTATCTACAATTTTCTAAACCTCCCTGTTAACCTGGTCTTCTGGTGTGCTACTCATAGCATTGCAGTAAATCCCTGTGCAAAGGAAGCAATCCTCTGTTTATTTCCATTATGGAACATCTCATAGTCATGACTTTCATTCAGTAAGAGTTTCTTTCCACTCCAGAGGCAAAGAAGTTTCCATGAAGTTTCTTGGCTTATTTCTGAAAGAACTTTGTACTCAACATAGGTATTTGTATTCAACATTATGAGGAGAAAAAAATTGCTGACAGAATGCAAGAAATAGTTAAGATTACTTTCCCAGAATTAGAGATTTGACTGCTATGTAAAGGAGCTACAACAACTGATACTTGACCATTTGGGAAACTCACTGTTTAAATCATACATCATATAAAGCACTACAAGCCTGGTGCTAAGAGTGTCAATTTGTCACAAATAATTTTGGAAAAAATTAGAGGATTTGACGTGTCACATGCCTAAACTGTGAAAGTGATTGAATATATACAGAAAAGATGAATGCATGTTTTAAGTAAAAATAGATCCAAGTAAAACTATTCATTGCTTGATTAAGTAATGCCATTTGAGAACTCAGATCTTTGGCTGATGTAAATCAACACTATTACCATATTTCTGCACAGCACAAGCACTGTATTTATTTTTAAATTGTTTTTTTCCTACATAATAATTCCACCCAGCTAGCAAGAAAAAGAGTAAAGTTTACAGTACAGGTTTTATGAAGTTTGAAGAAGTCATAGTGGAAAGCATTGCAAGAAAATAAATGGAGCTCCTAATCCCTGTGAGCTCAGTAACTAAACTGAACATTTTCACCAGAAATGCACTGGCTACATGGCAGATCTGACATTGTAACCCTATTAACAATAAAACTAATAGTTATTTATGGATGTATTCTGCAACTGAAATAGTTTTACATTATTTGGAAATATCTAGTAGTATACTGCTTGTATTTGATATCTCAGCTATATAACACATCTAGTCACTTGTCTTTTGTTGTCATAAATTCTAGAAGAGGATTTCTGCTGTCTTCAGAGCTCTAAGTAACTTAATTTCCAAGATGCCTGTCGCTTCCTGCACACAGTGACTGTGGAATCTTTGTCTCTGTCCCTGTGCTTCTCCTTCTCCTTCTCCTTCTCCTTCTCCTTCTCCTTCTCCTTCTCCTTCTCCTTCTCCTTCTCCTTCTCCTTCTCCTTCTCCTTTCTCCTTCTCCTTCTCCTTCTCCTTCTCCTTCTCCTTCTCCTTCTCCTTCTCCTTCTCCTTCTCCTTCTCCTTCTCCTCATTTTCTTCCTGCAAAATTTAGTTCTTCTTCACAGTGTTCAGATTTCATTGAAAAGTACAAAAAAATGTTTTTATGATTCATCAGCAAAAAAAGTAATCAACAAAATTATCAAAATAAAAGGTCTTTTAAGACCTATTTATTAATCAAGTGGTAAAATTCTGTATTGTAAACCCAGTTTACCTCTGGGGTAGGGCTAAGTCAGGCTGAGGTTCATAAACTTATTTTTCACAGAACCCTGACCCTAATGATGTTTTGCCAAGAACAGTCTTCCTGAACTGTTTTTTCTCCCTTCAGGAACTGTCTAATGGATTTCATAGTACAGTGATCACCAGAACAAATGTGATAACATAAATTGGGTCTAGTAGTATTTTTCCCTATAATATTAGCAACAATGGAAATTATGTAGTAACCTTCACATTGCTCCATATTTATTGAAAATCATCATGTTTCAGTTTTTAGCTTTTTCTTGACCTTAACTAGATTCGATACTGATTTTCAACAGGTCAAGAGGAAAATATTATATATGATATGTGATAAGATCTGACTTATTCCTGATAAAATATTAAACTGAAATTCTACTATTTGTGAGCAAACTATTGTCCATGACTATGATGAAAAGGGATGGCTGTAGATTCTTTATCTTATTACAAATGACATGATATGGAAATTTAAAATACAGAAATGAAAAGCTTTGAGAAAAATAAATCCAGCTAGAATTCATTCATTACTTTTATGTAGTAAGAGAAAAATATGTACATTTTCTGACAGTGTTGCTGGTTCTATCTTAGATAAACAATACATTGTTTGCAGAGAAAATTTCTGTTGATAAAGCCAATTAAAGCAATCACAGTTAGGAACATTTAGACCTGGACTTTGAGCTGACACTCCACTTCACTGACTTTGTCCTCTTTTTAAAAACTGAGCAACAGATGATACAGCTCAACAGTCAGCCCCCATATTCCAGCTAGGCGGAGGTAGCTAATCAAGCTCCTAACATTTTTAAAAACTAAAGTAGCTGCAAGTGAACTAATACATTGATGATATAGAGACAAAACCATTAGCACAACTATCCAAGGGTCAATAAATGAGAACTGCTGCATCCTGTGTGTTTTGAAACTAATCTGCCTAATTGGCTCCTGGAGTCTCACTTCAAAGATGCACTTTTGTTTTCTGATAAAAGAGATGTAATTACTAAGTGCAAGATTGGGTCAGCCTTGATGAGGATCAGAAAGAAAACCAAAATGGCTTGCCACCCTCTCTAGTCTCTTTGTCACTAAAGAAATGACCAAAATCTGTGTCACCTTTTCAGTCTTTTCTGGTTGGCAAATATTTCTCCTCTCCCAGTCATGTTGATATGCTTTCCTCTCACTTCTTTTGTCTTTATTTTTGAACTTCACTTTTTAAAACTCTACAAGTATGTGCTGGTTTTTACTACAACATCTCAGATGTGAAAGTGAAGTAGTGGTAATTGTTGTTTCCTTCTGGTCATTGTTAAGAATCACATTCTGCTGAACCAAGTATGAGAGAATAATCAAATAAATCTAAAACAACACAGGAGTTTACTCATATACACATCTTCAAATCAGACTTTTGATCTTTATTTTATAGTTGCAAGGTTTTTTTCTAGTTGCTAATTTTCTTCTCAGTTTATTCTTATGCATCTTCTGCTACAAAATTCTTTTTAGATCCTCTATCCCACTGAAAGTATTTTCTCAGCAGTAAGTAATGTTTTATAGGATATGGAGATATTGTGGTTATTTGTTGTTTGCTTGTGTTTTCTTTTCTTTTTTGAGTGAGATATCATAAGACACAAATTACAGAATTCACTTCAGCCACTTTTACAAATTCAAAAGAAATTTAAAACCTTTTTTTTCACTTGTTCCTAATTCTTTCTCACTTGTCACTGGCACATATAAATGACTGCACTGTGGAGAAGGGTTGAGGGCTTAGAGAAAATAGAACAAGGGTAATTGCCATCATGTACTGAACTCAAATCTGTACATTAACAGTGGATAAGTGTTTCCCATCACTGGTCTTTGCATCACCCCTCATAATTTATCCAATTCAAAACAAAAATGTAAGTAATAAATTAATCCTTGTATCTATTAAGGGAATATGTGCTTACAAAGTACAATTTGCTTTCCCTTAATAATCAGAAAGAATAAAATCTGAAATTATTACAGAACAACAGGTGAATGAACTATATCTCCAACACAAAAATTATTGTAATAAAAATGCCTTTTATTGGCTAATTATTAAATAAAAGATCAACTTAGATGCAATGAGGTTATTGCTTTAATTTTAGTGAACTATACTTATACAAAAATGGCTCTTGCTTTATGCTTTATCTTCTCTCACCTATTTGCTCAATTTTAGATCTAAAACTACATTTCTAAATTTCTTTTCTTTTTACTTCTTTTGTGTTTTTTTAACTGTTCCTTTCTCTCTTCTTAATTTTTATTGTTGACTTTAATGAGCCCCTGAAACTTTTAATCACTGTAATGACATATACATATATAATGGAATCTGAATGCTTTTGCTTTTAAGTGTTAGTAAGAACATAAAACACTTTAAGGATACATCATGGCATACAGGCATAAAGTACATATATGGCAGAATTGAAAAGTTTATTAAAAAAAAAAAAAAAAAGTTCTGGCTAAAAACCTGTAAATATCTATTCTTATTGGACACTCCAAGGAATGGGCTAATGTAAAACAGAGGCTAAAAAGAGTGTGAGAATTTCTACAAGCACTATTTTCTGTCCCAGCAGGGTTCCATATACACTCTAAAATATAAAATTTTTATTTACTTTGAGAAATGCAGTCTCAATAATTGTGTTTGATGGGATTGAAGAAATTACTTTGAAGACAGGAAAGAATATTACAAATAGTATTTCTTCTTATAACTATTCTAAGAAGACTGTGTGTAAAGGGTAAGGCACAAATATATCTGTACTTGTTAGCCAAAATGATTTGTGGAATGATGATGAGATCTCAAATCTGTGTAAAAAGAGCGTTCTAAACCTTTACAGATTCACCTATAATTGTACCTCCCTCAGTTTGGAGGAATGGAAATAAAATGGAGGTTTTATGCCACCATTCTTCGAGTGCTTCTGCAGACCCTGCTTATGTTAACCTCATGGAGTGCTGAAGGACCCATTTTTTGACCAAGAAATAACACAGAAATACCATGATGGGCAGAGCCCAATGTCTCAGTGAGAGGCAGGATCTCTTGCCCTGCCTTCAGAAATTTTTTTCCAGTTCGAGAGAAAATTAGCAAATTCTATCACATGAGTAGGACCTCATTTTTGTCCTATGGAGTGTCTGCAGAGTCTTCTGACTTGCATTTGTAAAAGTTAGTGCGACAATGAAAAATAAATTCCATTCATGGGTGTAAAATATTTATTTATGTGCCCTGCAGCCATATTACTGTATATTGTGATCCTGTCAGATCTTATAACTAATGTGTGAATGAATGGAAAGGTGAAGGCATTCAGTCTG
Organism: Muscicapa striata striata; assembly: GCA_030060385.1. NCBI lineage: Eukaryota > Metazoa > Chordata > Aves > Passeriformes > Muscicapidae > Muscicapa > Muscicapa striata. Next base: position 854,677 of record JAREIS010000014.1, on the reverse strand, counting down.
GAGACTATCAAGGAAAATATGCATGATCCAGGAATTAGTACTGGCAACTATTAAATAACATTTTTCCTTTCAGTCAAAGTGTGAGATAATCTCCACTTGATGGTGAATGAAATGGAAAAGAAAAATAATTTTCTCCAAATAGTAAAGGAAAATAACTTGAGCAACCTATCAGTTAAGGTAGTACCAATTTTTTATTCTGCTATGTTTGTCCCGTACATGTAAGCAGAGATAGTTACATGTTAGAAGAATGTCCTGCAAATATCTTCTCAGACTAGATCCAATTAAATACTTAGGTACCTTCAAGTTAAACAGGCAATTACTGTGCCTTTAAACTATCTTTCCTTTCCAGAGTTATGATCAGACTCTGAGCTACTCATCAGGCTACTGAACACTACTCTGGACTGTAACTCAAGTATTAAAACCGCTGCTTAGAAACTGGAGCCTGAAATTCAGAGGATTGCTACTTGGAATATATCTTGGTCTTTTTGTTTGGTTGTTTGGTTTTTGTTGCTGTTGTTGTTGTTGTTGGGGTTTTTTGGGGGTTTTTGTTTGTTTGGGGCTGTTTTGTTTTGTTTGTTTGATGGCAATGATACAACAAGTTTAGAGTTTTGCTTATACTTTTCTTGTTACCTAAAGAGTTGTTAATGAGAGTGATACTCTGGTTCAGCATTCCATGGGAAACTAGAATTCAAAGTTCTACATGCTAAGAAAGCTCCTTAGCTTCCAGCAGAAAGACTGTCTGGTGTCTAAGAATGTTTTATCTTTCTTCTGTGTAATTACTGAGATTCTGGATCCTTGTCCTGCAGGAAGTAGATGAGAAAAGAATTCTACAATTTTATATTAAACCTTCCCTGCCAAATGGACTTTGGTCTTCCACTATTTTGTTGCTGCTGTTGTTGTTGCTGCTGCTTCATTCAATAGCAGTATAATGCAAACTGAAGAAGGGCTTGAGGACTTGTGCTTAGTAACATCAAGGACAGTCAGTAGTCTAACAATTAAACTATAGATTTTCATACTATTTCCTGAGGAGAAGGCTATCCAGCCTACTAAACCTTTTTCTTTAAGAAATACATAAAATACAGAAATATAATTTCAGAACTTTCTATTTCCCTCCAAGCTTGAGAAATAAATATATACTTAAAACTGTGAGAGTCTAATCTCTATGGTGTGTAGACTGGGTGGTATCAACAACCTGTGCCTTCCATTCATGAGTTCCTGATTCCTGTTACTATTAATAGACATGAGGAAAAGGTGTCAGTGTACAATGCAAGTGACCTTTGGGTTATTCTTATAATTTTTAGAATTCACTGATGCTTAGGCAAAAGTCAATTTCACATGTCCAGGTACATGCACTAGAATCCGGTGTGCAGAAGTCAGAGGAACTCTCATATGAAAAAGTATCTGCAAAAAACCTTGACATGTAAGAAGAAGTTGTATACAGTTTCATTTTAGTGGTAACTTTGGACTTTTGTAAGTCACCTAATAAAGGATTTTATTATTTTTCTATAAAGATTCATATTGTGTACATGTCCAGTAGACATATTGTTAAATATTTGTATAGAATTCATCCTGCATTTCTTCATTAGTTTAATTGAACGTCACAAACTGTAAAGTGTAGGTAGTCAAGACCAGTGCTGAAATTTAAATAAATTTTCATTATTTTGACAGGCTTCTGAAAAAATATGTGTATTCAAAATTATTATTAGGCCACAGCATGGAAATTATTTTTATGATCAGGTTTTGGTTTTTTTTGTTGGACCTTAGACCCTAACACTTTTATTCAGAATATATTCTAAGATAAACTTTATAGATTGCTAAGCAAGGAAAGAAAATTTTCTACCAAGGTAAAAATAACTCATGAAAAACAACAGTGTTTAAATTGGAATCAAGTATTAAGAAGTTAACTCCTCACTGCTGCTTGATAGAAATCCAATCTGATATTTTTTTAAATCAAAGTAATCCATAATTTTGATAAACCCTAGTAATGACACATTTTTTTTTTCTACTAAATACCAGCTGCCTGCTCTTGTCTGGGGCAGTGTATTTTGGTTTGGTTTTATCTGAATCTGGTCCTTAGATAGGTGATTTTTCTCTCCCACAGATTTAGTGGGATTTTTAAATTTAATACACCACATTTCAGAGTGGGGTGAAATGAGCACATTTTGCTATGGAGTTCTCTTGCATGTAGATCAAATGTTTTATAAGCCCATGGAGATATAACCTTTGACTGCCATACAAGTCTTATGTCTAACATTGTTCCTGAAAACAATTTATGAAAGCATACCTCAGATTTGAGTTGATAATGTTTCTTTTTTAAAAGAAGTTAGTTTGCACTGTAAATATGGTGTTGTTTTCTTTAGTTTCTTTACTACAAGGTCATAAAATTCATGTATGATTTTGCTGAGCTTTGCAAGAGACTTGCTGAATCTGAACATAAAAAAATTACATTCCATCTAGATTAGCCAATTATATATTGTCTATGGTTATGGTCATTTTTTCTAAGCAGTTCCAGGTGAAAATATAAAGGGGAAATAGAAACAGACAAGATGATAAGATCCCAAAATTTTCTTTTTAATTTCCATAGGAAGTTGTAATACTGATATCTATCCATTAGCTGAAGCAGGAGAAATCTGGAATTTATTCATTAATGAATTAAATTGCTAATTAATCTCTCTGAAGACTTTGCATCTTGAGAATGTCTGCTACACAAAACAGTTTTTTCTGAAACTATGAATGACAAGTCCTTTAAATAAAAATACTGTACTGAAGCTGGTTTCTCCTTTAAAATCTTACCCAGGAACAGAACTCCTAAGAGAGCTGTCCTGCAAATTGTGTTAGCAAGAATAAAGCACGAGCTCTGTCGCATCTATCATCTTGTTGTTTTTGTTTTTGTTTTTTTAGGGTTTTTTGTGGATTCCCTCACATTTTTAACACCGTGGCAATAATTAAAATGCAATTATAACGTATTAATGTAATGTAATAAAAATGTACTAATATTTTCATGTTAATTTTTTACTTTCCTCCTCAAAAGCTTCTGGAATTTCATACCTATTAATTTCATAGCCAAACTAAGGTTAAAGATCTAGAAAAAATGAGGGCAATTTTTTTCATTTAGCACCAAGGGGGGGAAAAGTCACCTCTGAGATGATCTCACCGATTTAAACAGCTGAAAACAACTGTCTTCTTTTCTTAAATTTTGAGTGCTCACAATTCCAAATCTGACTAATATTTAAGAGAGAGTTATGAGAAGAGTTCCCATCCTTAACATTTGATAAATATAAAATAAATCATGCTAAATAAAAATATTGCCACAATAAACTGGTGGCTGAGGGAGCTTAGCATATTGTATCCAGGTACTAATAAGGCTATAAATAAAAAACTATTTATTTTTATGACTTTCTCTATTAATTTACCATTAAATTATTTTTCTCTGATAAAATTATCCAAAATTCCTAGGTATGGTTTTTGTTAGCTTATTTTTCAGGTTCTTGTTCTAGATTTTTGGGGTTTCTTTCTTTCTTTCTTTCTTTCTTTCTTTCTTTCTTTCTTTCTTTCTTTCTTTCTTTCTTTCTTTCTTTCTTTCTTTCTTTCTTTCTTTCCTTTCTTTCCTTTCTTTTCTTTCTTTTCTTTCTTTTCTTTCTTTTCTTTCTTTCTTCCCTTCTTTTTTTTCCTTCTTTCCTTCTTTCTTTTTTTCTTTCAGGTCAGAACTCTTTTTTCCAGTCTTCCCTTCTCATTTCATTAATATTTTAGTTATGCAAAATCAGTGTTCTTTGCCCAGCAGAAGCTTTGTAACACCCATGACACCATCTCCTTCATCCTTCTTGTGGTTGTAACTATTTCACCTGCTGTTTTTTCCTACCTTGGATGGTTATGTATGTGTGTTTTCATACACAGTCTCTTGTGGTCTATGTTTGTAATAGTAAGGATTGACTAAAAGCCCTAGGTTATATATTCACTACTACAGAATGAAAAGAAAGTTTTTCTTTTTAGTTCCTTTTCTGGCAGCTGTCTGGACAGATTATTTCTGGACATACATAGCATCTTAAATTCATGGCTGCATCTAACTTTGATTTAACAGATAGAAAAGTTGTTTGCCTGAAGACATCTAAGAGGACAATAGAAAAGACAGTATTTCTTTGCCCTTTTGTTTCTACAGTGATGTGTATTCGCATCTCTAAAAATAAATTTTAAGGGTGGTCATTCTAACTTGAAAACTTTGTTTAAAAGTTACAAATATTGTTTTTAAAATTACTATTTGGGAGCTAAGTGACCTGACTTCAGAAGACAAGATGCTAACGAGAGCACAGGAGGATAGTATGATAAAATATTCAACAGCCTTCATATTATTGGAAGGGTGTTGCACAAGTCAGAAACAGTGTTATTCGGTTTCTATGATTCCTTTTTTCTTTTCTTCCTAGTTTTGTGCTTTCTGAGAAAAGAACTGTTTGTGCTATTTCTCCTTTGCATCAGCTCTTTGGCTGGATTATTCAGGAAGCCTGTTTGCTTGTGTCAGCACAAGTGCAGTTATACAGAGCTCATGTTGGGCAATGTCCAGTCTTTCAAATTGTCTTATTCTGCTACATGGTGGACTCTTTGTTTGATGAACAAATGCTCTCCAGCAAAAGACCTTTGTGTAAAAAGGATACTCATATTCCTCCTCCTTACCCATTTTAATTGATTGTTCAGTGCACTGGAAAACTAACTTCCTTGTCTTGTTGTAGCTCGTGTTTCAGACCACCCGAGGCAGGTATAGAGGGACAAAACCAGTGTTTGTACTATACTGTGTACAAATTGCTGATAATTCTTTTTTCCTGTGAGCAAACAAAATTTAGAACAAAAATGCAATGCCAGTGGGATAAATATCAGTCTCAGAACTGCAGGTAAATTAAAATAAGAAAGTACTCATCAATAATTTATGTAAATCTCATAATATCCATACAATGTTTTACACTTCACTAACCTCATAAAGAAAAACATTGAGTACTTTGTTCAGTAAAAAAGGTTAGGATAAATTTGGTTTATTTTTATATTTTTTCCTTCTCAATTTATAATTTTGTGCTACCAGAAAATCAAATGCCTGTTTTTCTGTCCCTCACATCAAGACAGCACCAGCTTTTGCTTCTCCTTAATTGGTTGAAGAATTATGCCTATGAAATAATCAAAATTCTGTTGAATCAACAAGTTTCTCAGTTTCCTTGCTGCATGAATGAATAAGAATTTAAGGATTCCAGGCAAATTATTCCATTCAACAATGGAGTGGAACGCTTTACACGGCTTCATCTCTTGCCACGAGAGGTTTTGCTGTGGGGAATATTTTTAAAATTCTTTTCAACATTTTTTTATTTATGGAAACTTTAAAGGTTGGGAGGGAGAAGGGACCATTTCTTTACAATCTGAAATGGGGAGGCTCTGCAAGAATTCTAATAGTTCCACTCATCATTGTTAACTGGAGTTTTGAGACTTTGTATTTTGAGACAATGAAAATTGAGGAATGTACTGACATTCAAAATTACACCCTCATTCAAGTGTTAGAATTTTGTGAAATAAAATATACCATTTCTAACAGTCCTGACTCAACTTTTGAAACACATATGGATTTCAAGTCTTTAGCATCATGTGATTAATTCTTGAGGATCCACTTCTGTTATCCTTATGACTTGCCAATTTAGACAGAGCTGGAGATACTTAAAGTTCCCCAGAAGGATCTTGAATGAATACCAGCCTGCAGTCTAATCAAGAAAAAAAAAGAAAAAACTGCATATACTACACACTAAAAATCACTGCTCCTGTGGAAAGCTGCCTGTTGCTTATTAGTATTATGAATTAAAAGTCTAATGGATTTTTTGTTCATCATGAACATGTGTCAGATCAAATACAGAATTTTTGTTTTTTAAATTACTTTATTGTCAAGGTGGCTGTTTGCCATCAAGAGAAAGGAAAATATAATCTGAGCCCCTGTATATTAGTTAAACCAGATGGATACTTTTTCTAGAACAGATATAATCAAGTATTAATCACTGGGGAAGCTACAACTCCCTGGAGTCACTTTTTTGGAGTCAGTCCACACAAGTTGTGTTGAGTACACCAAAAATCAAAAGGACATAAATGAAAGAGAAAAAAAATTCAACCACAAAAAAAAAAAAGTTGTTATGATTTTTTAACTAATTACATACCTGGAATGTATGACCTCAGGAGTGCTGCTGACTGGATCTGACTTAATTTCAGCAATGTGAGTCTCAGTCCTCTAGCATCCAGCAGGATCCTCAAAGAGTGACTTAGTGTTCTTACAGGCTTAGCATGGAGCAGCTACAACAAGACAATGAAAAAGAGTAGGCAAAGAACCTGCCTAAGGCAATCTCTGATGCTTTGGCAGTTGAATAAAGGCTGCTTGTTAGGAATCTCTTAGCTGGGTGTCAGTACAGATGCAAACAGTGAAGAGAAAAATAACTTTATTTTGAATATTTGAAAAAACCCAGAGAAATTGGTATTAGTAAGAATAATGGGGAATCAATGGATCGGAGATAATTCAAAGCCTCAGCATTGTCCAGTTACAGTATTGTCCAGTTATGGGTAGGACTGTGACAATCTGCCTTTTCCTTGCCAAAGGCATTTCCACAAGCTCTGTACAATTTATGGGGCAAAAAAACTCATAAGGAAGACTGTGTTGAACTACATCCCAGTGGCCTGAGGACTCTCTATATCCTGGTTTCTTAGAAACCTTTACACTTACTGTATTAAAGAAAAAGAGGTGTACACTCCCCTGGACACAGGGATAAGAAGTTGTAACCATTGAATTACATTATTCATTATGCTGACTCCTCTGGTTGACATAGACTTGAATGAAATCACAATGACTGTGAAATCCTGGACAAATGAACCTGGACAAATTGAGTTCAGAATGAACTCAATCTCTTTTCAGGGTCTTCAGCTGAGTGGAAACATAATCAGTGCTTATATTCATCTTCCAATCTATCTTTGAATTTTGATGTGGCTTACAGTCACTAAGTGGCTAGATGGTTATATGGAGTATTTGTGAGCAAGTGTATAGGGAAGTTTTTGATTCAGAATTGGAATCGTATTTTACTTACAATGCTACCAGGGTTGGAGAGTATATTGCCTGAATTTATCTCAAATTATACAGATTTTGGATTGTCTCAATTTTATCCTTAGCTTATTTCAACTCTAATATGGAAAATTCTGTAGTATGTGTATTGGCTGTTGATAATGTTGGCTACTGAATTCTGTGTTAATCTTACCTTAATCTTCTAGGCTTCACTTTAACAAAAGTAATAAAAATGTCATAACTTGAGTATTTGAACTGCATACCATTTCCTGTCTTCTCCTCTCCCAGGCCTGAAAGCATGAGGAAGGTTCACAGGAAAAAAATTCAACATCTCAATGGCTCCAACTCAGAGATATGCTCTTAATTTCTGTTAATTAAACAGAATGACTGATCTTGCCTTGTGATTTAATCTGTGTCACAGAGGCAAACGCTAACACATCATTCATAATAAGCTACTCTCCATGGGTTGGAGAGCTAGAGGCAAACCTGGAAGGTTTCACATGTATGGGTAGTCCCTGTCTTCTCTTTTTCTGACATTATTAACTGGTCTTAGACCTTGAGCTTTACAGGTACTGGTAATACACCCTTGCAGACATAAGTTTTTTCAAATGAGCAAAATTGGAGTTTCATGCTACATGAGTAATTAGTATAAGCAAATCTTGTCTCATAGCAACCTAGATCTGATGATGAACACCTGCCAGCCCAGATGGTTTGAGGAGGACTTTTCTAGTTTAATAGAATAAAGTACTGTCGCTGAGCTGCTTCAAACTATTATTCAACAGGAATTTTGGAAGAAGTCTGAGAAGTGACTATGGTGAAATCTTAACAAATAAAAATCTCCAAAATTGTCATGCTCAATTGTTGTCACTTGTCAAGGTATGACTTTTAAATAATGCATGGCTTATTCTGTCTATGTGTGCTAAAAATAGTATTGAACAGGCATAAACTTGGGAATACTAAAAACACTAATAAGATCTGCAAAGTTACAAAATTTGTTTTCTTATTATAAGATTTTCTGGTATTAATTTCAGTCTCTATATATATAAAATTGTATGTACAAACTTTTAGAGTAGATTATAATACGAGATTTTTGTGAAATATCAAATAAAAATTTCAAATATATAAACTCTTAAATATAAATTGACTGGAATTTTATAACTTATGGCAATAGTTCAGAATAAGTATGTGGAAAACTCCAAAATATATCTGTGTGCTAGAGATATTGTTGCAACAACCTCGAAATTTGCAGATAAACTTTGATGTCACTCATATAAAATATTACAGCCACCAAACATGGGTAAACTTAAACATTTCAATGATTTTTTGTAATCTAGAAATTTTCAAAGAAAATGAACTTATCTGAAGCTCTATCATCAATTCTTTTTATTAAACTTTGAATAGATTATAAAATCTGTGGGAAGAAAGCAATATTATTAGTTTCAATGAAAACTCTATATCATAGTTCCTTCTGCATTTTAAAATCAAGCACCAAATTTGCTGCAAATTTACAGATCAACTTTTCAATTGCTACATATTTTGTTTCAGCTTTATTACTACACTATACTATAATTGGTAACATTTAGAGGAGGGAATTCCTCCTGGAAATTTTATGTACTAGGTATTTTGTCTTGGATGTATTCATAAGTTCGTAAGTAAATATTGCTGCTTAATTTTAGAGATCATGAGGCAGACTGATGATAGAAATGTTCAGTTAAAAAACTCAACCATTTTTAAAATTATTGTGCCACTTTCCTCTGTATCTTCCCTCCTTTTTGTAGAATCATTCAATATAAAACATGAAGAACTTATTTAAAAAGACTGGTTTATGATTAAGTCCCAGAAACTATTTTGGCAGGCACTACATATGCTAATATATTCACCAACTGGAATTTATCATTCTAGGGTTCCATGAGTCAGAAGAGAAAAAAAAAAGTTTCAGGTTTGTTTCCAATATTGATTTAACAGTATTAACAGTAGAGCCAAGTTTTTCTCTGTAATCTAATAAGAGATCCTTGAGAAAATATGTAAGGTGCACAAATGCATATACATCTATTTAAATTCTCTTTCCCTAGTGGAATCAGCACTTAGTTATATGACAGAACTAAGATGAGGGTATTTCACCAGTTGCTTGTCATTCACTGAAGGTCTAGAGTACAATTTAATCTCTTAGCTCATTCCAGTACTTGCTTGGAACCCTCAGCTGAGAGAGAAAAAACAGATCATATCATTGAGTACTTAGTACTGGAAGAACAATATCTTTGTATTATAGAGCAAAATCACTATTTTCCCCCAAATACTAGCAAATCACAAGGCAAAAGAAAGAGCTACATTGACAAAAAAAAGTGTATAGGGAAAGCTGAGATATGTTAGGCTGCAAGAATGGCTCAAAGCATTTCTACCACAACATACAATTATTTTGGTTAAATTGAAGAAAAACTAGCCAACTCATCAGCTTCTTAAACTACCATACCACAACTTACACTACAGGATTTTGTTTAGGAATATTTTCCTCTATTTTTTAAACTTTTGCTAAAAACACCTGTCATTAACTCAATTCAGTAGCATCAGATAAAGAAATGTATTGAGGCTTCAAGATTAAAGGCTGGATTAAAACTGAGATAGCATTATACTTGCAAAGATCCTGAACAGAAGCTGACAGGAAGGTCTGATTTCCCACTTCCACACAGGATGTCTTGCTACATACTACTTACCTCATTCTTAGACTTTGATGACAAAGTTTTCTCAGATTTCATTTAAATTTTGACCTGAAGCATAAAGGACAAAACAGATGATGCCATCAAAACTAAGCCTGACAGACATTTCAGAAAGAATGTGATGAAAATAACATGAACTGTCATCCAAGGGTATCTTCAAACCAAAGTCCTTGGGAAAAAAAAACCAAAAACATTAGATATATTAGATATGCATGTAGCTGCATGGAGGGGTGTGTACATGTGTGCAAACATTTAACACACAATAAAGGAAATTAGGATTAAGGGAAGGATATCCAGGATGAACCTGTTTATTTTGAATCAGATGTCATTGTTTAGGCAGATAATGTGACTTCCTGCTGAGGTTTCTGAGCAGATCTCCATACCTAATCTATTTTCAAGTTCTGTATCAGGTTAAAAATTGAGCTAGAACATGAATTTTCTTCTGAGAGGAATGGATTGGCACATGAAATCCATTACAGCCGTGTATGGGAATTCTTGTATAAATGACTAAATATATGTCACTGTGTAAATATGTGTGTGAAATTGCAATGAGTCATGTCATTGTCACTGAAAGGTCATGACCCTTTCACTTCAGTACAGCAGAGTTCAGAAATATCTTCCTTTCAGATGGTGTATAGGCACCACTGTAATCCTGACTAACAACATAAAAATCAAGAATTATTCTTTCAGGAAATTAGACTGTCATGATTCAATTTGGGTAAATCTGCAGGTTTTTGTGTTCTACTGTAGTTTTTAAAGCATGTTTTTCTTTTCTTCTTGACTCTAAATGTGTGAACATATTTGTTTTCTATTCATCTCAGCAGTTTCTCAGTACTCTATCTGCTCTCCGTTCCAAGAACTGACAGCTGCCTCAGCAGATCATCAGGTCTGCTTACAACTTTTCTTCAGAAATTGTTCCTCTTTTATTTCAGTGCCATGATATAATCAAATGTCTAGTTTCTCAGATAAAGGGAGAAAACAAATGAAATTTAAAAAATTAAAAACAAACACCTGAGTGCTTTCAGAGATACATTTAATTTCTACAGTCCTGTCTGGTCTTCTTGGGAAGTTTTAATGTCATAAATAGAAGCATCAAGGCAATTTGAAATAATAGATTAATTACACTCTGGTAAAGTGCATGAGATGTAACGGTATGCTTCCACTGCCCTTAGAGGGAAATGATGAACCATTGACCTAAATTCTCCAGAACAGAATGATTTGCAACAAGAGTAAGAATTTATATTGATGAGTCAGTCTCAAAAACACTGAAACCATTTCATTCCTTATCCAATTCCTTCCTTCTTAAAGGTAGTTCTTTGTAAACTTGGAGTGTCAATTCTAAAAGGTTGTATCAGAAATTTTATTTAATGCTTTCTGTGTCATATGTTCCATCCTTCAATTAAGCAGCAATACAATAAACATGAATAATAAGGCCTATTTCTGTTTCAATCAACACACTCTATCTTCTCCCACATGAGGTCATTGAAGAAAATTCTGGTTTAATACTATGAAAATAAAACATAACCTGCTTAAGACATTTCAAAAAGAAGTTCCAATAACCTAACACAATTTATTTCATTTTATTTGAAAAAAAAGTTTACTAGAAGGGCAAAAAACCTAAAAAAAATACATCTATAAATAAATTCAGTGTTCAGGACTGGAAATGGGTGTTATGTCATTCCTATACAACCATACTAGCCCAAAATCTATGCTACTGTTGTCTGTTGGCTATAAATATTTGTCATTATTTACCAGAGACATTTGTAGAAACAACTTCCTTCTTTCAAGTTTATTAAAAACTGTTACTGTGCAATGAAAGCTGAAAGGTATGGGCACCAGATGAAATAAATGTAATGACTTCTTTCTAGCTTTGTCTCCTTGCCTAGCTACGGCACCAAGTTATGTCCAGGACCAACCTCAGATCTTAATATTAAAGACTGTATGGTGAGTAAACCAAAATCTCTTAGGAGATTCTTTGGTATTTAAAATTAATCATTTAAACAAGTTCCAAGTTTTTAGATATTTATTTTCCACAGACATTAAAGAAATGTTGTTTTCTGAAATCAAAGTTAAATTATTTTAACATTTGTGCTGAAGGTATTTGATCTCCCATCTTATCAGCAATCAGAAATAATTCACACAATCATAGAATATCAGCCTTGAAGGTACCTCAAGGATCATCTCGATCACAGTTTTTTAATGAAAATATGGTCTAGGCAAGATGGTCTAGCATCCTACCCAAATGAATCCTAAAGGTGTTCACTGTTGAGGAAATCCACCAATTCCCAAGAAATATTATTCTAATGGCTGTTTGTTCTCACTACAAAAGGTATAATTGCAGTATGAATATTATAATAGTGCAATTGAATTCATACCCTTTTTAAGGCTCAGGAGTATTAGGTAAAGAGAAAGGGAAGTAGATTGATGGAGTTCCACTCTTCCTTACTTGAGGGAGACCCACCAGGGGCCACAGGATTCCCATGCCTCCCAATGTCAGGCAATAGGAGGACACCTGGGGGATGAAGGGGAGTGGAAATGGGTCCCTGCTCAGGAAGGAGAGAATAAAAATTCCTTCTGACCCACATCACCTACCCAGGTGCCACTTCAGAAGAGGTATGAGGGCCTGGATCTAGAGGGTCAGCCAGATGGTGCAGAAGAAAATGATCTGCCAAGTGGGCCTCCCAATTATGCTTCACCTGTCTGACAGATCACCACCTCTAAGATTAAAAAGAAAAGAAGGATAGTTATGGTGGGTGACAGAGGGCCCCATATGTCAACAGGACCCATCCCAGAGAGAAGTGTGCTGCCTCCCTGGGGGCCAGGTATGGGATTTCACTGAGAGGCTTCCTGGGCTGATTTAGCCCTCTGATCATTACTCATTGCTGATACTCCAGGCTGGCAGTGATGAGATTGAAAAGATGAGTGTCAGGGCAATTAAAAAAGACTTTAGGGCACTGGGCCAAGGGTTAACAGGGCAGAAGCACAGGTAATGTTCTTCTCAGTCCCTTTGGCAGAGGAAAATCATGAAAGGAATAAGAGTCCACATTATCAAGTGGCTCAAGGGTTGGTGTCATCAGCAGAATTTTGGGTTCTTTGATCATGGGGCAACTTTTTTTGGCACCTGGCCTGCTGGAACTGGATTGGCTCCATCTCTTTGTTAAGGGCAGAAGAATTTTAGCTCATGAACTGGCAGAACTCATTGAGAGGACTTTAAACTAGAGTTTGAAGGGAGAAGAGGATGCAGCTGGGCTCTCTGGAAGCAGGCCAAGGGTGGTAAGTCTGAGTTAGGGGTGAAATCAGTAGCCCAGATGAGGTGCATGTACACCAATGCACGCAGCATGGGTAATAGAGAAAAAGAGCTGGAACCCATGGTGCAACATCAAAGGCATTATGTAGTCACCATCACAGAAACGTGGTGGGATAGCTCACAGAGCTGGAGCACTACACTGGATGGCTACAAGCTCTTCAAAAGAGACAGGAAACGAGGAAGAGGTGGACGGGTGGCCCTTTATATTAGGGAGGCTTTTGATGCCATGGCTATTGAAACTGATGACGATAAAGTCGAGTGCCTGTGGGTAAGAATTAAGGGGAAGGCCAACAAGGCTGATATCCTACTGGGAGTCTGTTAGTCACCAGGAAGAAGAGATGGACAAGTTATTCTATAAGTAGCTGGAAAATGTTTTCAGGATAACCAACCCTTGTTCTTGTAGGTGACTTTAACCTACCAGTCATCTGCTGGGAACTTAATACAGCAGAAAAAAAGGCTATCCAGGAAATGTTTAGAGTGTGTGGAGGACAACATTTCATTGCACCTGGTGAGTGAGCCCACCAGGGGAGAAACTATGTTAGATCTGTTGTTTGCAAGTAGAGATGGACTGGTGAGAGATATGGTGGTTGGAAGCTGCTTGGGGCATAGTGATCCTGAAATTACAGAGTTCTTGGTATATGGTGAAATCAGGAGGAACATCAATAAGACTTTTACATTGGACTTCTGGAGGACAGATTTTGGCCTATTTAGGAGACTTATTGAGAGAGTTCCTTCAGAAGCAGCCCTTAAAAACAAAGGAGTTCAGGTAAGGGGAGAGTGCTTCAAAACAGAGATCTTGAGGGAACAGGAACTGACTGTTCCTGTGTGCTGAAAGATGAGTCGATGAGGCAAACATCCAGCCTGGATGGGCAACAAGGTTTTGAAGGAACTTAGGAAAGATGAGAAGATGTATCATTTTTGGAAGGAGGGTTAGGTTCTCAGGAAGTATTTAGGGGGGTTGCTAGGGAATTCAGGAAAAAACTAGAGAGGTCAAAGCTCAGTTAAAACAATTTAGAAACTTTTGTAAAGTATAATAAAAAATGTTTTTTAGGAATATATTAACGGTAAAAGAAAGGATAAGTTCAGTTTTTGTTCTTTATTGGATTGGTGAGAGAACTTAGTAGCTGCCGATGAGGAGAAGGCAAAAGTGCTTAACACCTTCTTTGCCTCAGTTTTTAGTGGGAAGATAGATTGTCCTCAGGACAGCTGTCCTCCTGGGATGGCAGATGGTGTCAGGGAGTAGAATGGTCCCCCTGTTATCCAGGAGGGGGCAGTCAGAGAACTGCTGAGCAGCTTAAATGTTCATAAATCTATGGGACCAGATGGGATCCATCCCAGGGTGATGAAGGAGCTGGCAGATGAGCTGCAAAGACTCTCTCCATCATTTCCCAACAGTCCTGGCTCACTGGTGAGGTTCCAGATGACAGGAAGTTGGCCAATGTGACACCCATTCATAAAAAGGGTGGGAAGGATGATCGTGGTAACTACAAACCAGTTATCCTGACCTCAGTGCCCAGTAAGGTAATGGAACAGTTTATATTGAGTGCCATCACACAGCACTTTCAGGATGGCCAGGCCATGAGATCCAGCCAGCATGTGTTTAGGAGGGGTAGGTCATGTTTGACCAACCTGGTCTCCTTTTATGACCAGGTGACCCACCTGGTGGATGCTGCAAAGGCTGTGGATGTTGTCTACTTGGATTTCAGCAAGGCCTTTGGCACTGTCTCCCACAGCACATTCCTGGGAAAGCTGCAGCCCGTGGCTTGGACAGGAGCACTCTGTGCTGGGTTAGGAACTGGCTGGATGGCCGGGCCAGAGAGTGGTGGTGGATGGAGCTGCATCCAGCTGGGACCCAGTCACCAGTGCTGTCCCCCAGGGGTCTGTGCTGGGGCCAGTCCTGTTCAATATTTTTATTGATTGCATGGATGAGGGTATTGAGTCTTTCATCAGTAAATTTGCAGACAACACTAGGCTGGGAGCATGTGTTGCTCTGTTGGAAGGTAGGAGGGCTCTGCAGAGAGACCTGGAAAGGTTGGATGGATGGGCAGAGTCCAACAGGATGAAGTTTCATAAGTCCAGGTGCCGAGTCCTGCATTTTGGCCACAATAACCCCTGCAATGTTATAGGCTGGGAATGGTGTTCCTGGACAGTGCCCAGGGGAAAGGGACCTGGGGGTGCTGGTACAGCTGACTGAGCATGAGCCAGCAGTGTGCCCAGGTGGCCAAGAAGGCCAATGGCCCCTGGCCTGGATCAGGAATGGTGTGGCCAGCAGGAGCAGGGAGCTCATTCTTCCCCTGTACCTGGCACTGGTGAGGTCACACCTTGAGTGCTGTGTCCAGTTCTGTCCCCTCAGTTGAGGAAGGACTTGAGATGCTTGAGAGTGTCCAGAGGAGGCAACAAGGCTGGTGAGGGGCTGGAACACACACCCTGTGAGGAGCAGCTGAGGGTGCTGAGGGTGCTCAGCCTGGAGAAAAGGAGACCCAGGGGTGACCTCATCACTCTCTACAAGTCCCTGAAAGGTGGCTGTGGTCAGGTGGGGGTTGGTCCATTTCACCAGGTGGCAACAGAGAGAATGAGAGGGCACAGTCTCAAGCTGAGCCAAGGGAAATATAGGTTGGACATCAGGAAAAAGTTTTTTATGGAAAGGGTGATAAAGTACTGGAATTGTCTGCCTGGGGAGGTGGTGGAGTCAGCATCCCTAGATGTGTTTAAAAAAGCCTGGATGTGCCACTTGGTGGCATGGTTTTGCTGAGGTGTTAGGGCATGGGTTGGACTTGATAATCTTGAAAGTCTCTTCCAATCTCGCAATTCTGTGATTCTGGGTTTCTGTAATCGACCTAGTGAGAGCAGAACATAATTATTGGATAAACATACTCATAGCAATGAGTTCATCATAAATGAATTCACTAGTTAATTTATCTAGTCTGCTGTGAAGATATGAAAGCTTTCTGAAGCTCTGTTAACATATGAATGGAGCAATAACTTTGACAGGGAGTAGAGAATGAAATTTTATGCATATGTTGTCTGACTCTGTAAATGAGGGCAACAAATCAAATAGAACCAAATAAAAATTATAGAAATTAAAATTCACTAGTTGTTCCAATTTGTTTGTTTGTTTGTGCTTTTGCCTAATGTGCCAGTTCCTTCTGAGAGACAGAATCGGAGTTACTTTTTAAAAGAATCAAATTACAATATAAATTACAAGCACTCTCTCTGAATCTTGATTGAATGTGGCTGACAGCAAGAGGTGTCAGGAAACTGTCACAGGAAGGTTACAAGGAAAGGCTCTGAAAATCAAGAATGCTGATTGGGTGAAATTCAAAGGCATTGAAATTGTAATTTGAAGGACAAAATATACATTTAATCTCATATGCATATTTATACTCTAAGTTTCTTTGTTCTGCAACCAAATAAAAATGCCATGAAAGTACTGACTTGGCAGGACTTCCAGTGCTCCCATTACTAGTAGAACTGGAAATCTAATGTTACTTGAGATTTTATTTCTTGGAAGATTTTTCAGGGGAAAAAAAAATTCTGACAGCTGTTGAAACCTTTCAGCTGATATTCTGTAGCTATAAAGTAATGAAAGTATAAAATCTTTTTTCTCTCCTTCCTCTTCACACTTTCTGAATATGAGGGTGGTACTGAACGACTGCTGTCTGTGACGTATAGATTTCTAAAAAGTATTCCTGGATTAATATCTGTATATCATTTGTAAATATGCAAACATAGTCTAGGTTGCCCCCATAAAGCAATATCAGAGCTCCTCAAAAATGGTGGGCAGAAGTGCTTTGGTTTTTGTATTCAATCTGTATTCATGGTAGAGGTACAAGGGAAATTTTTTCTTCTTCATTCTCGCTGGATACAGATGGATGCATAGTGCAGTCTCAGGACATCTGTCTAAGCTTGTAACTCCAAGTCTAATGATATCTGTTGGCTTAGAGACTCTTCAATGATTTATTTTGGTCCTGCTTCAGTGTGACTGCTTAACAAAGTTTGGATCTCAGAAATCTTACAAGGTAGCAGGATGCACAGTTTTTTTCAGTGGACTATATTCAAAATCAGTGTAGGCTGTACAGATCAATTAATCATATTTGTTCTAGACCAGAGCTCCTAGGCATAGTCAGGCTTTATGCATTACCTACAAGAAACAAGTTTTGAAATGTAACATTAAAAATCCATTGGCAGCAGCGAATGACTGTGTCCTTCATGCTGTTGTGCAAACTTTTTACTATAAGTACAAAGAGTGCTTAAAACATTAATGAGGAGTCCAGGAGTCCTGCAACCAGGAAAAAAAATTGAACATTACCATATTTTTTAACAATAAATATACAGGAGGATAGAAACCAGTTTGCAAACACAAACCCACCATTCAGACTTCACATATGAAATAATTTAAACATGCAGTTACTGATTTGATTTCCAGTCACCATTCATAAGTCAATACTATTTAAGAAAATATATTTCTTCTTTCCTAAACTGTGTCCAAAGCATTTATACATGAACAGTGTATGTGCAACTATTCTACAGGAACTAAAGCCAAATTCCAAACTCTGCTTCTCGATCAGCAAACAAATCATGATGTAGAAGTTATCCACATAAAATCTTTAATTAAAAAAGGTTAGTAATCAAAACTTTCCATTCTGTGCTCATTATTGACACGAAAGAAACAGAAACCTGCAGAAGTTACCTAAGAATAAATTGGACCTCGATTGAATTGAAGTTAGGGCTGTTACATTCTTCTCTCCCATATAATCACAGGAGAGACAGCATTCCTTTACTTGATTCTTCTCACAGAATTGTCTCCTACTTCTCCATCTTGCAATTAAATTAAATGTACTTGAAGATTTTTATTCTACCCTCACATGTCCATTATTTCCTCAAATTTTAACAAAACCACTTCCTAAGAATACACTATAAAATGTGTTGTCTTTTTAATTGAAACATGTAGTTGATACTGCAGTATGATTGTAAATGGAAAATTACTGAAGAATGGAATATTGCATTTAATGTTCTAGTTTAAAAATAGTAAAAAAAGCTAGTAAAATACATCATAATATAGTACAGAAAATCGGTTTCTAGGCACTTGAGTGCTGTTTTATTACACATTTAATTGTTTTTTATTTTTTTTTTATTTTGAGTATGTTTTCCTCTGCATCTTTTCTGCCTCCTTCTGGCTCAGTTCTAGAAGGTATCTTTGAAATTTAATGAAAATCAAAAATATAATACCGCAGCTACTTCCATTCAAAATATTTATTATAACAGAGTTTCTGAATTATCCAGACATATATCTCATAAGCACTTGGATGAGCAACGACAAGCTTTGCTTGTCTATGAAGTGTTGGGGACCATCACTATAGAAACAATAAAAGATAAACTAAAAAGAGCATGTCAATAGCAAACCTTGCTGAGCCCTGAAGAAGGTTTGTCTTGAACTGTAGAAATTAGGGTATTCCAGGCCTATTCTAATTAAACAATTATAATACTAGTACAGATTTAGAATTTGGAGGTAGAGTATATTGGGGAACTTTGGGCTCTAAGAAAGATGTTTACAAATGCAAAGTATAGTTTTCAGTCTGTAAATAAATATATGTGGCATAATAAATCAAATTAGAATTCTAGTAATTCAAGGCCACTGAGGTCAAGACAGGACAAGGTTAAGATGAGATGCAGCAATTTACTGACAGATAAATTGTGACAAGGCAGAGCTAGGAAAGCAGTCTGTAGGTCAGGATCAGGAGGTCTATAACCAGGTTATAACTGAGCTGGAGTCTACATTTCTTGTGTGCCCCAGGCTGAGGTTAAATAGAGTTCCTGGGATGACTGGTGTGGGTGGGGGTTCCAGGTGAGTCTCTTCAGGGTTGTGAGAGAAATACTGGGGAAAAAAAACCCTTCAGTTTATTAAATTGTTTTATGGCGGAGATATATTTAGAGGGGGTTGTTGGATGAGAAGCGAAGCTGGATGAAACACTGGAGCAGAACAGAGAGAAAACCTAGGGGATAATCTTTTTTTTGTCCTGCTGGACAGATCTGAGGTATTCAGAAGATGATTAAAACAGCAGTAGAGAGATGTCAAACTTTATTTGGCCTTTCCTTACGGTTAAGAGTTTGACTGTTCTTCAGTGAACAGTGAGGCAAAAATATAAGCAGAAATGTAATTTGCACACTGTCTGAGAATATATCTTTGTAATAAATTAGTAAAAGCTGTTTTTCCTCACCTTCTGTATTTGGAAGGTAATGCAGTGGTAAGTGCCTCCCTCAGAAGTGTATAGTTTAGCTGTTAACTTTCAAGAAGAAATACTGATAGGACAGGGACACAGCTGAAATGAAATTATTTGCTACATACAAAACCAATACAGTTAAAGAATTTACCAAAATAAATTAATTAAACCCTAGAAAGGTAGAGCTGCCAAACATTTAGGCAATTTGATAATTCCTGGTACTTTTTCCAAAAGTTTGAAGGGGCAGTGGGACCAACCCTCTGGGAGGTCCTCCTTTAAAGGGCAGAAAATCCAGAATTGCTGATGGTGTTTTCATCTAGTTTGTGCTGTCCATATTCTACTAGCATATCTTTCTTCTGTAGAACAAGGTATACAAGTTTTGTCAAAACCAGATATAGCTGTGATGTTAGAATACTATTCCAATCAGACTGTAGTATTTTATAGCTAGAAACTTCAAGGGAGTAAAAAAAATATCAGCTTAAAACAGTGTTTTCAAGAGCATATTTCAGCTCTAAATTCTTTCAAGGTATTTTCAAATAAATGCAACTTATTGTGCCAAATTTTATAGCAGAGTTGTTCCATTTTCTTGCTCACTCACTTCAGTCCAGATAATAGGCTCTCCCTGACAGGATTTTAATTAGTTTCCATATGTGAACTTTTTGTACCATGTGTCTCTGAAATTTTCTTTGTGTATAGAAAAAACCCATACAATTTAAGCAATTACAATTATTTGCCTGCATCAGTTCTAACATTACAAAAACAGATGCTTTGACAGTTTTATTATTCTTTGTGTAGGGGTATGGTTGATATATAAATATATAAAAATAAATATAAATATAAATCTGTTATTTGTATTCAACAATGAAAACTTTATTGTACATATTTATGCATATAAAACAATGCAATATACAATTTTTTTTTACATATATGACAAGTGCAGGTATATATGTTTATATGTATATATATTTACTGTTGTCATTCCACATTGTTTGGGTAGGCATTTTGCTTTCTGAGTAACTGCATTAGAAGAAGAAACAAAGATAGACAGGAGGTCAACTGAAGGATTTTCAGCTGTTAAACTCAATTACAAGCAATGACTGAAATGAATTTTAAAATGCCTTTCCTTGAAGGGTGAATGTACTCTACTCTCCAATATCTGATATGACAATGCTTGCAGGCACTTTCTGAGATGAAATAAGCTCTGCTTATTATTTTATTCGTTCAGGGAGGAGTAGGGCTTGTATTGTTTTGGAGCTTTTTTGCATCAGTTTCCTTCAGTTTTCATGGGAACACTGAAAAACCACTGTCAAGTGTACCATAATTTCCTGTATTCCCAAGAAGAGCCATTAATCTGATAGAAGCAATTAATTTACAATACACAAAGCATAAAAAATGTTTTATTCAAAGTTGCAACAATTTAAAATAGCAAAATGAAATGTCAGAGGACAATTTGGTATAAATTACAGGGGAGAAAGCCCAGCTCCTATTTGCAAGAGAAAATGATTGATGACTTTTTTTAAACCCACAAAATTAAAAGAAAAGAAATATATTTTCACTTTCAGATCCTTTCTCTTATTCACTGTATAGTTGCAGACATATTTCCAGTTGTATAATAATCTACTCTGAAGATTTTCTGGGTTTATAGACTTATTTTTATGTAATCTGACTAAAAATATTTGCATCTCACTACTGAATCCATAATTAAAAGCTTTGAGAATAATTTCTAAAAGTAGTTTACTATCTACAATTAAAACCAAATGTATTGTTGGTAAGGACTGTTGTTTTTTTTGGTGGGTTTTTTTTTTTTTTTGGTTTGTTTTTTTTTTTTTTTTTTTGTTTTTTTGTTTTTTGTTTTTTTTTTTTTTTTTTGTTTTTTTTTTTTTTTTCCTGATTCACAAAATAATGTTCTCTTCTCTCTGGAATTTTCTAGTTGCAACAAAAAGAATTTAAAGGTTAGAACCTGGTACAGAAAATCACTTATGCACATGCCTAAATTAGTCACAAATCACAATAACATTAACACATTCATGGATTTTACCCTGGAAGCAACAATTAGATCACCTAGCCTGGCACTTTTTATGACAGAACTGGAAAACTGAATGCACATTTTTCCTTTATTAACAACTGTAAGTTGTCTTTGACTAAAAACAGGTAATCCAGAAATCTGATCTTTTCATAACTTCAGCTTATGTTGTATTCATCAGTTGAGTGTTTTTACCTATAAATACTACATGAAGGTTATCTTTGATTTGTGGCTTTTATATATATATTAAAAATTAAGAACCGACTTTCTCAGAAAGAAAAACATTTTTGCATATCAAATCTTGCACATGGGCATTGCTGAGGGATCTTGATTATGCTAATATTCAACTTTGTTCTTGTTGCTGCAAATGGCAAAAAATCCTACTCATGTATGGGCAAAAAGGATCTTAAACTATAGTGATTTCAGGAAAATACTAATTTTATAAGGCAGACTTAACCAAACCAATAGCATTCCACTTTGTAATATTAACATAATTCTGATGGAGGGTTTTCCATCATTTTTAAATACCATGAAGATCTTAAAATGCATCTTACGAATTTTCCTGGTCTGTCTTATGAATTTAATTCTTGAGTTCTGAGAAGATATATCAGGTTTTTAGGACCATATCAAATAAGCAGCCTTTTCATACATGTAACACTAGATCATATATTATGGAATGAGATTTCATATATGAGAAACTGCAGATATTTTGTATGTATGCTAGTGAACAATTTTATGGGTTTGGCTGTGGGTTCGGGTTTTTGATGGGGGCAGGGATAGGAGGGTTTTTTGTTTGATTTTTTCCCCTTGCAAGAGAAGAAAAAGAAGTTTGACAAGACCACCAGGGTTCTGGTCATTTTCCAAGTAAGTTTGACAAGTCTTTTTTAACAGATGTCAGCCGTGCCCTCAGTCTGTTGAAATTTTCTGTCAAATCTTATCATTAGTTTTAACGACAGTGGTAAAAAGTCCTTAATAAGAGTGATTTTACCCCTGTGGTCATGCAATTTGGTGACAATAAAAAGGGCAAAAGTCAGTACATGGCTCATAAGCTTTCCTGGGAACCCCAGGATGCAGATTTTTTCTTTACTGTCCTATTCTCTTTCAGATTTTTTTTTTCACTTTTGCTACTATGATTTCAAAATTCTTATCCTCTCAAGGTTCCTATTTCACTAGCTTTTGAGCAATATGGCTGAGAAGAAAAATATTACCTCAGAGATTCTCTGAAGCCATAAACTGGAGATTGTTCAAACTGTCAGAGTATCCCACTCACCCCACTGAAGGTGTTTCAAGGGTATGGAGAACTTTGATTTTAGTTTGCAACTGCACATAAAACAAGATGAGGGAAGGTAAGAATTAATCTCTGGGGTTTTGTCTTTATTATTTTCAAAACTCAGAATAGGAAACAAAGGTACAGTAATTAGTATGAGATAAAACAAAGCAAATGAACCCTCATTAGAATCAAACCCAAACATCTAGCTCCCTCTTTGTCCATATACCAAGATAGAGCCCGACTCATTCCCTCTATTGCCTGCAGCATGGGTTGGTGGTTACACTGTTCTCTAAACAAATATTTGAGGTAGTAAATTGGCTTCTGTTTCTACCCTAAATATTTGGGTGTGAGGAGAGGGATTTGAGGATGTAGTTTGCCATTTCAAGGTATTTTTTTTTTCCTAAAGGAGGCATTCTGGATCTTCTAGACAAGCCTATGAGATGTTCCTCCCACACCCAACCTTTTGTAAAGAGCTGTTTATTTAACCTAACAAAAATGCACCATCAGTAAAACTACTAGAAAAAACTTAATTCTTTCAAGTATTAAATTCTCTTTTCCACTTTATTCAATAAACTCCACTGTGATCCAAAATGATGATTTCTCTGTTGGCAAAACGTTATTTAAGCAGCCATCTTCTTACTACACTTTTCTGCTCCTTCCATTTAATTAATCAATTCTTGCTTGTACTGATGTAGCTGCTAGCGGGAATCTAAGAAGAAAGAAAATATGTCAAAATGGTGAAAAAAACCCTACAAACCAACCAGAAATAACCCCTACCAACCAATCAAAAAACTCCACCCCAAACTGCACTTCCTGCGGTTAAAAAAAGAAAGGTTAGCAAACTCTTTTGGGCTGAAAATCCAAATTTGTATCTAAGGGATACAAATTCATTCACTCAGTTGTGTGTTCCTATGTCACCTTCCCATTCTCCTTCCTCAGTGTGCAGCCAACATTCTGGTTCTCCTCATCTCCTTGGCAGAGTTCCTGCCACAAGCCATGGCTGGCGAAGAAAGCAGCTAAAAGACAGTGGCATTGCCCCACCAGTTTCATACAGTGATGAATTTCCTCATACAGCAAAATTCCTCAAGCAATTCTTCTACAAGAACAGCAAAAGATGGCTTGGAAACAAAAACTGCATTCTTTGTGCAGATACACTTTAGGATGAATGGCAAGGACCACATGAGTAAGCCTGTAGCTGTTGAACTTAAGTTCTTTAGATAACTTCTGTTTCCTAGTATAGCAGGAGAAAAACAGCTTCATTTTATGACAGTTTTGAAAGTAATGGCCTCCAGTTCAAGAGGATTACTAAGCACTGGGACAAAATAGTAAAGCATAAACTGCTAGCAAGATCACTGATAATACAGTCTATTGGGCGATGTCTATTGAAAAGAATTGTTTTTTATTCATTTCAGTGCAGAAACAAAATGTTGGCAGGCAGGAATTATGGGGTTTGCATTCAATACAATGATAAACACCTTAAGCTGAATCCTCAAAGCTGGATGAGCACTCCAATTGTGATTTCAACAAAATTTCTGGATAGAAGCTAAAAATAACCTGTAAATGAAAAATACAGAGTTCAACTTTTCAGAAATTATTAGCAATGTATTTTTTAATGAGAATCAGATAATAGATAGTGCATTTTGCCAAATAATTTAGCCAATTATTTTGCTCCCAAATTCTGATTGGTCCATGGAAGTCCATCCTGCAAATTCATATATAATTTAATTCTTTTTGGAAATTCACTGTTTGCGTCCCTTTGAGACAAAGCCCAGATGTAAGCTGTGGCATAGGATGCTTCTGGGACTACAGATTGTTCACGGTGTAAGTAGAGAAAGAGGGAGCTGCTTAGCCATTCCTCATCCTCTAGGATTATTCACAAGGACCTTTGAGAACTTTCACTCCCTCCATGGCTGAGGTCTGGTATGATACTGTGACTATAACAGCATTCATGTGGACAGCAACACAATCCTACCATCATTTCAGGAATTTCAAACTTCAGTATTCTAAATGACTGATAATTATGTTTTAGGGCCACATAAGTCTCATGAAGGACCCAGTGGACATGCAGGTCAGAGCACTGTGAATGTGGGCACATTTGACCTATTTCAGAAGTCCACAGGAGAACAAGCACTGGTTTTCTCCTTCTTGTTGGCCTGGGGTCACTCCCATCAGTGTAGGATTTTTCAGATTAGTTGTTGTTATTTATTCACAGTCTAACTAATCCTTTAAAATGTCCAAATAATTTCAACATGTGTGTAAAAACTATATTTTTAAACCTTCCTGGGCTTTTATACCCTGTTAAAGAACTGATAAGCAAAACATGAAGTAGGAGGTCAAATGAAACCCACAGCAAGTTTGTTGTGCAGTTTCTACTGTGGTTGATAGCAGATATGTGAAAGATGATCCATGTTTGACTGAACAGGATAAGAAATAAAGAGAAACTGTCTAAGCTGTGTTGCGGCCTAAGAAAGGATCATCTTGCCGAATATTTCCCTTCCAGAGCAGGATAGGCATTGAATTTTATCTCTTAGTAAATCTCAGCTGGAGGATTCATCTGGATATTGGATTTAATAGCCACTACAGGCAGATCTCTGCTCAATTCTTTAATCCATTTGTACTTTTATATACATCTGTTCACTTAGTACATGACTAAAAGACCAAGACATAAATAGTAAGTAGACAAGTGCAAAAATATTAGCCATGATATAATCTCTCCATTCAATGCTGAAATTACAACTTTTGAAAACTTATACAAAGGGAGATGGCAGCTAATAGGTTTTCTAAACTAATGCAGAGCTGAAAAACAAAGTTAGTACTCTATAAAAATGGAAGATCTCATGGGAGTGAAATCACATTACTTAGGATTTACAATATTTACAAACACTTCTTGTCTGCATATACCAGTAAATTACGAATTACTAAAATTCCATGAGCACATCAAAAAGAAAATATTTCAGAATACACAGTGAGGCAATACTTTTTTATTATTATTATTATTTTCAGTGCTTTTGCACTTACTTTTTTAACTAGAAGTTACTCATTTTCTTATACGGAAATTAAGTAAGTTGCACTGCACAGTACTGTAATGTAATATCCATGTTTAGTGATAGAAAATTAGTCAAGGTATGAACAAGATATTCAGGTAAGAACCCACACATATAAACTAATTGATAAAATTTATTGGGGAGAAATACCTAATGTAATCTCTTGGCTTCATTCCAGGGTGGGCTTTTATTTATACAGTTCACCTTTATACAAAACTCTCCCAGCAGGGTGGATCATTGTTCTTGTAGCTGGTGGAGATATATTTAATATAAGCAGGAACTATAGTGTGCTAAATAAACACAAAGGATACTTCTCCACAGTGGACTACTGAAAAATGACAGCCCCTGATGGGAAGTTAGAAACAACCAGCCAGAAGCAATATGTTGGAAGATGGAATTCAGACACCCAAGGCTCAAGACTGTCATCATGCAATGTGTCAAGCTAATAAAACAGAACCAGACTCGGCAGGCAATGAAGGTGGCAGCTCCAGGAACATCCTCAGGGGACACCACAACTGTGGAGAAGTCACCATGGTGCACAAATGGTGAATCTTTCAAATCCATCTTTAAATCAGAATTACTTGGTTTTATGTGGCTGCTCTTCATCTGATTTGGGGGTGTAGTAAAGAGATACTTGCCACTTCTGGGGCTCTTAGACATCCTGCCATAGTCTAAATATTTAGATTATCATTAGCTATCCCTTCATGTAGGAATCATCTGAGTGCCCCAGGAACAGGATTTGTAGGTCTTAAAATAATGTAACCAGGAATTTATAAATTATCCTTTGTTAAACTGTTCAATTAAGACTTAGATTTTTAAACCTTTCTGCAGTACTCTAACTTGCATGTCTGTATCTTATAATCTGTATGCTGTTGCTCCTATAAATAAGCATAAAAATTATGAGTGAAGATAAATTTTAGCATATGATACTAATTTCATCAAATGGTAACAAATAGAGATAAGAGAATATGTATGCCACCAAAAAAGAAAAAATGATAATTCAACTGTGTAAGGCTATCTGTAGTAAGGGGACTAGTTTACATGAACCAATTTACTGAGAGGGTACACATATTTATTCTATTTTATTTATTTTTCATTTGTGCCAATTTGGAAAATTGTGCAAGGATAGGTTAATTAAATCACAAAATAACTGAGTAAAATATATGCCAGCAAATTAAACACAATAAAAATATATTACGTTTAAAATGTTCTGTAAAATTAAGTCCAAATGGCTTAACTTTCTCTGGCATCCCTTGTCCTGGTATGTCTAATTCTGGTTTTCAGCATTGCCAAGGGCCCTACAACATGACATCAAGAAACATTTCTTTCAACAAAAACTAAACAGTAATAATCAAGTACAAAATTAGGCAGAATAACCTAGTACTTAGTATTATCTCCTACTAAAACATTTCTACAAATATTTCGTAATTAATAAACATATTTTCATTTGTATTACATGTAATTAATGATATGGCAATAGAAAGTAGCATTGCTTTAACTTAAAAAAAAAAGAAAATTTTCCCTTCAGATTTGCCACTACATAAGATAGTCATAAAAGTTGCTCAAACTTACTAAATTGGAATCTTAGAATGAAAACACCTGTATATTTAATTATTAAAGAGGTCCAGCAAAATACTTTCTGTCAAGATGCTCACTTGCTTATGGATTTTATTTATTTACTACTGAGATACCTACTGTCTGCTGCCAAACCAAGTATTTACTCCAATCTGTTATCTTGAATAAAAAGTAAAAAAAAAAATTGTCAATGCCAAAGTACTTATGAAGACTCCTTGGAAATGCTGTTTAACGGTTCATACAGTGGCAACAAAATGAGTTTTATAATGGAATTAGGTGGATGAGTTAAATTGTTTGGAAAATGAGACATTTAAAAATAACTATGGAGCTCAATGTTTAGTTATATATCATTTTTTCCAATAAAACTTATGAAAATACATTTATTCTTTTATTGAAGATTGTTTAAGTAGACTTTGTTTGCATTCATTATTATTACTATTTTATTTTGCAGTGACAATAAAGGCACATAACATAGAAGCTCATTTGGTAACAGTCTGAAAATTGATTGAAAGACAGTTTCACAATATTTATGATTTTATCTGCTACCCATGTTGATAACTACATTTAGGTAGATGCTGTTTGGGATATATTGTATTATTTTAAAGCATTTTCAGAATTCAGGTAAAAGCAGAAGAGGTATATTTCAGGTAAAAGGAAAACAGAATCACAGAATATGTTGAGTTGAAGGGACCCACAAGGATCCCCACACCGCACCACCCCAAGAATCACACCATGTGCCTGAGAGCATTGTCCAAACATCTCTTGAAATCTGAAACCTTTTCCTAAATAAAATATATTACTTGCAATGAAAGATTTTGGTATGGATGTTTGTGGATGGCATTTTTAGATGTCTCTGAGGCTTCTTTTGAACTCTGGCCTTGCCCTTAGGTTAAGACAAATTACCAAAGGTTTAGCTAGATAAGACCAGTTCAAACAATTGAAATATATGGTGTTCCCACATCTAGGGCAAATTTAAAAATTCATATGTGTGGAGTAGATCTGGTACTAACACAAGGGAAATCACAAATGCTATATTGCTTCTCATATAGGAAACTAAAATGATTAGGAATCTGAAAACCTGTGCTAAAAACTTGTCAGGGAAATAAGGTCACATTCAGATCAGATATATCAGCTGTAGGAAATGAAATAAATTAACTGTATTAGGAAATCTATAATGTGTTTTGCAGACAGTAAAGAATTTTATTGACAGGTGTATTAGGAAATCTATAATGTGTTTTGCAGACAGTAAAGAGTTATATTAACAGGTATATTTAAATTTAGAGAGCATAACAATATAGAAGTTAATAGGATTTTCAGATTTAGATTTGATAGGGGCTTTTTTGTGAAAAATATTTTAATGTGTTTCAATTGAAGCAGGATTTTCCAGTAAAATGGAGTTAATGCCAGCAACTCCTTCAATTGTTTAACAACCTGTGACAAGTCTTCAGCACACACAGTATTTTAATTAGACATCATAGTAGCATGGAAATTGATCTCCTCTTGTTGACAAGTGCCAGTTAGTTTAAGGTGAAGTCCCAGCATTATCCAGCTGGACGGGAGTAGAATTAGAGCATCAGCTCAGCTCTGGCCCTGAACTGAGTTTGTGTGCTATTACTGAAGCTAATAAGTTTCCTTTCTCAAGCATGTACTTATGCAGATGAATGGGTGGATATCAGTAATTATACACTAAGATCTTGCTTAGTAGAACTGAATATTAAATAAATGTACTGTCTGCCATTTTCTAGGTCAAACTAACAGTCATTGAGTTATATGTGATTTTGCTTCTGCAGATGCTGAATTGCTCCTCTGCTGTCATGTCAGGTAGGGGATAAAACAACCCTCAGCTCCCCCTTTGATATGTCCTCAGTGAATAATAGGATTAAGCTTGTTGTCATTTAAAAACCTGAAACTGCATCTGCCTCATATATAATGTTTTGTAAATAATAGTGCTACTGAAGCTGAAACAAGGGCTGGTATGGAGAAGTTTAAAGTCTGACAGCTACAGTGGTGCCACAGTAACTGAGCAGGCAGTGGCTTGTCACAAGCTGCTGCATTAAGTGTTGGGTACTTATCTTTGTTGGTGGAAAGAACAAAATCAGCATCACTCTGTTCTCCCTCGCTTGTGTTCTTTTGCAGGATATAGCAAACCCCACCAGCACTGTCCACATCAAAGAGGAATACTATCCTTTTTTGGGTTTAGGTCTGATTTCCACCCTAGTTTTATGCATTTAAAGGGCAAAAGGACTTGCTTTTAATGTCATGTTTGGTATATATGATTTTAATAATGCCACCATATACCTTTTTCACAATTCTCCAGTGGATAAAGTACCTGAAAGTGAAAGTATGGGTTCATTTCCCTCTTTTCTGTGCAAAGATTCAACCCTCTCACTTCTGAAGAATATTTTATGTTAACAATCTACAAAATACAATATTTTTGTAGAGCTCCAGAGGCTGCACTATTTATCAGCGAGTGTGTGGAAAGCCATTTTAAGTTGCAGTGCTCACTTGCAACTGACAAAGAAATACTTACTTGTGCACACCAGAGTTTCCTATACAATACTTGGTCAAAATACAGCTAAGGTGCACTTGACATCAGGAAGTTAAAAATTACTCCTGGGACCACGTTGTTTAAGTTACAGTAAAAGAACTTGAACATCTTAATAGAAGAATAGAATAGAATAGAATAGAATAGAATAGAATAGAATAGAATAGAATAGAATAGAATAGAATAGAATAGAATAGAATAGAATAGAATAGAATAGAATAGAATAAGCATTGTGATATTTAACTGGAGAGAGAAAATAATTTCTAATATTATTATGTATTATTTATATTTTTACTTTGTGATTTATACCCTACTGGGGTAAGGATTGGGACAGTGTCTGGATTTGAAAACTAAGAGTTTTGAATATGACTCCTAGGAAATAAAAGCATCTGGAAATGACTAATTGCAGGAAAAGAAAGCATATTTTACATTTGTTGCTACTTAACAAAAATAATTGGGAGAAGCAATATCCTTCAAAATGGTAATGCCACATCTATCTTCTTCCAGCATGAATACTTGGCTTCTCATGGTAGAATAAATAATTATAAAAATAAAATAAAAATAATGAACTTTTTACTATGTGACAACTTATTTTAGATCATAGTGAAATATTATTTTTTAGAAGAGAGGACTGAAAAATATCATATTTTGAATGTTTTTAAGGTTTTCTCTGTGTTGGAATTTTTATTTAAGTGAAGAATTCCATGATATTAAGAGCACTTTGAAGTGCCATCACACATCTGTCTAATAAATGCCTCTATTTTTTAAAAATTTGTTTGCTTGCATATATTAAGCTTTTAAAGCTACACAAAGGTCATGAAGAAAACTAAATATTTCTGTTATCTAACTAAAATATCTCAACATAATTCTATAAGGCTTTATTTTTGAAAGCATCTTTTTTGTACATATGCTGGAGTAAAGGGATATTTTTATACTTAGTACATTTAGTAACACTTACATATTGCTGACTTCACCAAACATCCAGGGCTACAGTCAGAAGAAATAATCAGCTTGATAATCAGCAAATTTAAAAACAGGTCACCAAAAATAAGGTAGTGTTTCATGTAATGCAAATAGCTGCAAAATTCCTCAACTTTTTCTTGTTAATAAGGTGAGACTACTTCTCCTAGTATTTCCCCTGTTGTTCAGTTAGAAATAATGAATAAATGAAGGCCTAGATGCTGAAATAGCATGTTGAGTCTGGCTGAGAATGGAGTAACTTTTCCCCATGGCAGACCTGACAGTGCTTTCCTTGCATTGGTGGATAGAAAGGTGCTGGCAATAACAGCCAGGGCTCTGGCTGAGCAGTGCTGGCACAGCAGCAGCACTGCCTCTCCAATGTTCCTCCCTCCCCAGTAGACTGGAGATGGGCAAGATCTTGGGGGCAACACAGCCAGGATAATTGGCACAAAATGACCAAAGCAATGTCCCATGTCATACGATCTGTCCTCAACTGTAAAAACAAAGGGATAATGTGTGTCATGGACATAGGGGCAAAACAAGGGGCTGGGTTGGGATATAACACTTGTCTTCCAGAGCAACCACTACATGTACTGAAGCACTACCTCCTGGCAACTGCCTGTACATCACCTGCTACTGTTAAGTAGAGAATAAAACCTTTGTTTTCCTTCACTGCCATATGCAGCCTTTAGTATTGCTTTGATAAATTGCCTTTATCTTGGACCATGGAATTTTTAATCTTATTTTGTCCCTTTCCTGTTCTGCTGAGAAGGGGAGTGATAGAATGTCTTGGTGGGCACCTGTTCTGCAACCAAGGTCAACCCATCATTATTAGATATAATAATAGAACTGCCTCTGCACAATTTCAAAAGGAGAAAGCACCTACTAGCATTTTAATCTGCAGAAAAAGCTTTTAAGTTTGAGGTAAGTATTTTATTTTAGTTCTGAAGTTTCCTGGCTTACAATTTAAAAGGCCTTTCATAAAATTAAGATTAGTCTTTGTCCAATACCAGATCCAGTTTAGACCAGATATTTTACTCAGGCACATAGAGAGGAACACAACAGCTCTTTCATGCTGTGCCCAAACATATCCTTTGTGAGGTTTCATAATCTTGATCACAAAATATTGAGCTGCCTATTGCCTATTCTGTAACTACTGGTATAGTTAAAGAAAATATTGTGAAGGTCGCTACTATGGCAATGTTCAAGTCACTCCAAAATGTTAGTTTGTTGTATGAAAGCAGATAAACATGAGAAAAATCCAACAGCCATACTTTAAAAAATGGGCTGGTCAAGGACTGTGGGTCGGTCACCAATAGATAATGTGCTTTTCTGGGAAAATTAAAACATTTGTGCTTATAACTATGTCAGGAAATAACAGAGATATTTCCCAAAGCAACTTCATGCTTCTATATAACTTCCAGTTAGAACCAAAAGTAGTGCAAACAAAATAAAAACATTCAAAATGGATGTTGGAAGGTCCTTTTCAAGATTTTTATAGGTCATTTGAATTCAAGGTAAATTTAGCTCAGACCTTTTACAATTGCTAACAGGAAATGCATTCTCAAGAGAGAATGTTTCAGAGCAGATGTGCTTTTGTCTGGGTGGAGATTTGTTTTTATCTTGAAATGGTCATCCATCCTTAAAATATCTCAAAGAAATTTACATAATTCTCTAAATTCTATTCTTGCATATTATTCATCCATAAGGACACTGCATCTATGCCTGTGTTAATATCTTATTTCAGTCCCAGGAAAAAGAATCTTATTTTTCCAAATGGATAAAAAAGCATAAGCAGATAATCACTAATTTCAGAAAATTTTTCTGACTTGTTTCTCTTCCAATATTGTTTTAAATTTCTTTTGAGAATGAGTTTTACGGATTTTATTTGTTTGTTTGTTTGCTTAATTTCTATTGCTAAGTATTTTTTTTTTTATTTAAGAGACAATTTCAATTCAAGACAAAACACTACTTTTCACAGAACCTTTGCTCATTTATTAGATGTACTATGCCTGGCTATTAGAAGTCAAAAAGCTTCGACTTTTTAAAAATCTCTCTCATTTTTTCCCCATTAGAAATCCTGGAAAGAAGAGTGTATGCCACCAGCTCTTCCTAATGAAGAATGCTTTATGATTATTTGAATGATTTATATACAAGCACAAACATTCTACAGGCTTTTTTTGAAGTTTGCTGTTTTCCTCTGCCAGTGGACCTGGCATGGATATTGAGTACCCTGACTTACCAGAAACAACCACAGCTGCAAATAACAAGGGAAGATGTATATAAAAGTGGTAGGGAGAACCCTTTTTGAACACAGAGTAGGACAAATACCTACAGAATAGTTGTTACTAGTACAGGAATTTTTTATAGTCAACGGTGTGATGCTTCTCCAGTAATCCAGCTTCCTTCACTAGGCACTTTTGGGTACAAACCCAAAGGGATTGGAAGTTCACGTATGCATTTAAATTCAATATCAACTCCACTAAAATATGTACATACTGAACTGTTATAAGTGGACATAAATTTCAGTTGACTTAAATAAGAAATTAAGATTTTAAAAGAAGGTTACAAGCTTTTGCAGCCCTGGCTCCAAGGAAGAGAATGTAAGGGATGCACAATATATGCACAACATTAAATAATCAGCTGTAATCTAACAGGAAACATTTATCTTCCAAAGTTTAGAAAAAGTAAGCACTCCTTACTAATACTTTTATGTTCAACAGCCAAGGACATAGGTTGATGTTTTTGTTTTTTTTTAATAATTCCCTTAGGACAGCTGATGATATTGAGCATATCCCAGAAACCTGCACAAAAGGGTTTACATCAGTTAAAAGGTCAGCTACTCTTAATTTATAGGGAAAACTTTGTGTAATAATTCTGGTTGGGGTGGTTTTTTCCAACAACTAGGCATCACATAACATTATTGACTTATAAAACAAAACAACAAGAATTTCTTAAAAGAAAAAAAATCTTAATGTAATGTATTTTTAATTTAATCTACAAATAATTCTTTTTAAAATTATCTGTTCAGAGACTCTAAACAGTAGAGGACTCATTTTTCATTGTCTCCAGTGAGATGATCTGTCTGAAGAGTGCTGATTAAGATTCTTTTAAAGACCTCAACTTGCTTCAGTGAGAATCGTGATTCGTTTTTGATATGGCAGCTGCTTGTGTGTATTTATACTTCTTCCCACTTCAGCTGTATGTTACTGGAGGTTTTACACTTGCATTCAGGCATGACTTAAATTCCATTTTTCATAGATCCTGGAAAAATTTGGAGCCTTAATGTAGAGGGATTTGAGTGAATATTTTTCAGTGAATAACTTATTCAGACAATGTTTTTGCATAACTTCTCTGTGAATAATGATTTTAGGAATGCGTTTGCTTTCTATCACTGTTCAAATAATTATTTTTGTAAAAAGATCCAATCCCATACTTTTCTTCTCCAACATACAAAGTGGTTATCCACTGGTTGAGAGGTTACTTTTGCTTTATAATTTAGACCATTTATTCCCAGGAGATTAAGTGTGTCCATTAATAAAGTACTCATTGCATGTAGAAATAGATGTTAAAAAGATGAGACTTCCATGAAGTCACATTTAAATCTCCTGTAGGCCTAGTAGACACCCAATATGTCTTCCAAATTACATGGCCAATTAGCTTTCCTTATACTTTAGGCACTGATGGTTGGTCGTGAGAATAGCTGTGACCATCATAAGCAATGGACCCCAAAGCCATGGGCTAAATTAACAACACAATAGGATTTTTTTTGACATTTTGCAAGGATGGTGCATAGATTAAGGGAAGTATATACACATGTGATATTAAAGGATGTGAAGAGGAGGTGATGGTTAATGAGGAAGTACTGGATAGGATGGAACCTGACCACAATATAAATTACATAGAATAAGGGGTGAAGAATGGGATGGTTTGGCCTGGCATAGATTTCGTTTCCTTCATACAATTTGTACAGGGATATATTTTGGGGTTGTGATGAAAACTGTTAATACAGAAATGTTTTTGTTACTGCTGAGCAGAGCTTGCCCAGAGTCAAGGCTTTTTCTGCCTCTCACACCACTCTACCAGTGAGGAGGTTGGAGCTGCACAGGAAGTTGACCCAAGAGATGCAAGCGGTATCCAAGACCATATGTCAAGCTCAGAATATCAAGATGCAGAAAAAATGGCATTGGAGATGGCATTTGTCTTCCCAAGTCACCATTATGTGAAATCACCTGATTTCCTGGGAATGGCTGATCACCCGATGCCCACACAAAGTGAATGAATTCTTTCTTTTGTTTTTTTTGTATGCAAAGCTTTTGCTTTACCTATTAACCTGTCTTTATCTCAACCCCATGATTTATTTTTCTTCTTTTATTTTTCTTATTCTCTCACCCATCCCACTGAGGCTGAGTAAGCAAGTGGTTGAGTGGTACTTGCTGGGTGGGGTTAAGCCATGACAATTACAAAGAAGTGAAATGGGAAGAGGAAAGAAACAAACTACTCAAACACATCTTTTAGAAATCTAATTTCTTGTTGAAATGTTGTTCAGAATTATGAATCTCAGGCTTCTCATGCAATGTGTCTGTAAAGCAGTCGTCCATCTATTTGGTCCATACACAAGAAGGTGCTTTAAGAAAGAAGAAATCAAGCCAAGTCTTAGAAAAGTGATGGTATATTGTAGTGGGAACATATTGTTTTGTGAGATGATTATTTCCCCCTGCCTTGCCTGACAAAACAGAGGGAAAATAAAGGTATGGTACTTCCTTTTACTCAAAAATCTGGATCACTGGTTCAGGATATTAAAGGTGTAAATACTTTTTCTACCTGTGGCCATCCAAACTTATAAATAATTGCTGGAACAGTGGTGTTTGTGATACGGCCTTCTTCATAGTCTTTACTAATTTTTTGTTTTCCTCCTCTTTAACAGCCTAACTCCATCCCTCCTAAACCAGTTGTCAGTGAATGAATTTCAAATGGTTCCAGGAACATTTTCATTTGTAAATATACTTCTAGTAATGTTGCATTAGTTTCCTGTAAATGCTTTTTCTGATAAAAAAATCACTTACCTGACTACACATGAAACAACTCTTCATAAAGAGACTATTCTTACACTACTGATGAACTTCAGGATTCCCCAGGGGAATATGATACCAGAATGAACAAAGCACACTGCTTTTATGCTACTAAAATACAATAGCTGAAAACCACTACTGCTGTATGTGGCTCAGAGATGCTAAAAGCAACTCTTCAGAAGGTAAGCATGGTGGGATGTTGTTTGGATTATGCAACAGTGCATTCCAAGACTGGCATCCACAATTAATTCAACACCAGTGGTTGTCTAGACAAGTGTCATCATGTTTTATTTACCTCATCCAACACCACTTCTCTTTCTGAGAAGCTTCTTATTTCACAGTTCACAGTTAGGCTCGTTCTTTGTACTGTTCAACATGAGCAGCAGGGCTCTGCCTCCCACTGAGACACTTGTTTCACCCAGTGAGAAGGTGCATGTATTACTGAGAAAACAGCATGATCTGGCCCATGCATTTTAAAGATTTTCTTTCACAATGCTGTTTTATATTCATATTCTTTTGACCTTTTAGGATTAGCATTGCCTCTGAAGAAAGAGAGGAGAGAATCTAGTGCATTTTCACAAAAAAATCACATTCACTTCTGGTTTTTATACCCATGTTCTCAAGTTTTGCAACTTCCCCTTTTAAAAGTTTCTCTTTTCTGCCTCTGTTTCAAAGTGATAAACATGGTTTCTTCCTGTTCTTCTCTGCCTCCCACTTACACAAAAGTAATCCCTTTTCTTGTCCACAGCCATATACATTCAAATTAAAATAGGTCCATTGTGTTGACCACTCTTATAAATATGTTGGCTGATCTTGAGTTCTTATATTCTCGTCTTCATTGTTTACTACTAATTGTTCAAAGTATTGTAGAGTCCAAAATTTGTGTTGAATAACAAGCCAAGCATGTTATTTGCCATTACCTGGAAGAGAAAGACAGATAGAAGAGAGAGTACAAGGAAATTAATCACATACATAATAACTTTTTTGTTTATGTCCTAAGAAGTCAGCAACAGAATTCAAATGAACCAGTTTACACCAAGAAATGCAGATCAAGGGTAGTTTGTGAGTTACATTGAAAGATGCAAAATACAACAGAGATAGGAAAAATATTGGCATATATTTATAAATATAATCTTAAAATTGCAGTAATGTCTCTATACTGTTTGATTATACTAAGGAAAATTTCTTAAAGAAGGAACAATTTTAAGATTTTTTTCTCCCTTCTTCTATATACTGCAAAGATTAAACATAGACTTTGATTAAGAAATGGCAAATGAGCTTTCAAAACAAATCTGAAATACTGTGCCTGTTTTCCCCCACAGCAATTAACGTATTCAATGCATAAGAATATATCAAATCATTGGTATGCATGACAGAAATCAGACAGAGGGATCTATGTCATATTATGGATGTTAATAAAATGTGCAAGATATGAACCAGATTCAGCTAGGCCAAAATATCATCTCTACAGTAACATGTAAGCATTGACTGTTTTATTTTAAAAGATAGGAAGACTGTTTGGCAGAGGTTCTCAATTTGTTGGTTTTCCTGCTACCTTCTCCTGATGATTATTTCCTTACATGACAGAGATGGAGGACTTCTTTTCAATTCTACTGAGCCTTATACCTCAAAACATGTCTGCAGATGTGCACCTGCATATGCATTCTTATGTAGGGCTGCATCTGTGGAAGTTCAAGGATGTAACAGACAGGTTACAATCTTTTCCACTATTTTTACTTTTAGCTTTTCTGATGTGTAGATCATGGTTTGGATTTTCAGAAACCATTACACAGGACCTCCCTTAGGTATGGCACACTTATTAAGATTTAAATGAAGGATTAACATCAAGACACCTTGAAAAAAATCCATCATTAAGATGAAAGGTGTTTAAAACCAGGATTATTCTGCTATCAAATGCAACCTGTGATTTCCATGGAAATCTACTTTTAATTTCTCATTCAATTGACCAAAATTGAGCCTTAACTGGTGCTATAAAGTCTGTTTCTCTTACTGCTTACTGGATTTTCAAATACATTTAAATAAATTTTTCATATTTTTCTTGTATAGTCCTTACATTCCTTCTCTAAAAATTTCTTCAAAACTACCAAGTGCATGCCTTTGATATGATGTCTACCAAAAGTCTTGACAACTGTTAGCTGGATAGAAGATTGTCTAAAAAACTAGGTCTCTTTCTTGTGAGAATTCCTATTTCCTGAATACAAGCATCAGTTTCATTGAACTTTAGTCTAAAACAAAAGCAGAAAACTTCTAAGAAAAAACCTTGAAATATGATGTTGCCTAACTGCAGTGTACTGCAGCTCAAAAAAATTAATCTTTTGTTTTTCAGTAGCCTGTGGCTTTGGGAGACTTCTCAGGTGAGTTCATTCAGGGCTGAGGACCCAGAACTTCTTGGAGTGGCTTACCTGTAAAAATGATGAGGTTCAAGGACTTAAAGCCCCAGGTCTCAGCCCTACTGCCAGCACACTAGGAGTCCATAAGGGAGGAGTATGGGGGAGATGACCTTGTTCCAGTGACAACCATTTCTGTCTCAGTGACACTTGCTAAGGTTTGGATTTGTGGGAAATTTTCTAATACAGTTTAACCCCCTTAACAGTATACTAACAAGTACTGTTTTACCATATCCTTTTTGGTTTTCTGTAGGCATCTATCCATCTTTGCTTCACCAATTTTCAGTTTCCAAGCTTTTAAATGAAGGCACCCTCATTGTCTTGTTTATACCGCTTTGAACCTTCCATTTGTAAATCATGATTTAACTCTTTTTCTTTTCAGTACACTGGTAACTTACACAGAAGGAAAAAATCATACAACAGATGAGAGTATTCCTACTAAAAAAAAATTTGGTAGGAAGTCTGACTTATCCTTTAATTATATTCTAACTAAAAAATATTTTCCACAGGTCTATCTTAGCCATGTGTGTTTATTGCAAGACGAGATAAGAAGGACTTTGTTCCACATTTTCCCATTGCATGATCTGATGCAAGAAGTGGTAGTTTTCTTCCAGAAACAAAGTAATCATCTTGTCACTAGCACACATAAAAATATAATCTGTCACAGGGCAAATAGTCTACCACTATGTTCTTTTCCACTTGCCTCTTAGCAGTCAACAAAGTTAAACTTGAAGAACCTGTATGCATACATTTGCTTGTTACTCATGACAGCTTTGCAGAGCTCCAATAGCTTTGAATAAATAGATACAGTCTCTTTTAGCTCATACATTTTCAATGGAATTGGAAGGTAATTTCTGCTTATGAAGCTACCTGCAGCTATGTGAACATGAAGTTATACTATTAGTTACACATGACTATGCACAGAAGGGCTGGCTTCAACTTCTGTCCCACAAGGGATCAGTAACTGAGACATATTTACATATTTACCTGGAAAGCAAAATACCTGATTTTTGCACTATTTCTTATAAAATATTGGGTCACAATATGAAATATAAGCAGTTCTCTAAAGAATGTTGACAGCTCTGTACTTCACATATTGTTTTGCATCCATAGGAAAGTTATTCACCAGAAAAATTTTTTTCTTTTTCCTGCAGCATAGAAATTGACAAAACCAGTGCTGAGATATAAGCCTCTTTGAAGAGGACTTTGTAGTTAAAAAGATGCTAATCCTTTGACTATAGGTTCCCTGTGAGGCATAGTTTATCTGTGGTTGCAGTGCTAGAAACTACATGTAGTTATCAGTGGGTGATAAGAAACACATCCATATTAATTGTGAAATACTATGCTAACTAAGGTATTTTTTGGATAAAAAGTAGTGTACCTAAGATCTATTGGACTAGTCCTGCCTGTTTTTCCTATTTAATTACTTGTGAAACTGAATAAATTTTGGAAATGCTATTGTGATTAATGAGCAGAGCTGTCAGAGGAAAATAGATCCTGATTGTGCTAATTGCTCTACTGATTGGTCTTGAAACCCTTGGTCTTGACACTGCTTCAAAATATTTTCCATTGAGATGGTAGGATGAAGAGAGTGAGGAAAGGTGGAAAGAAAACCTGTTGCTAATTAAATTTAAACCATTCATCTAAAATAAGGATGTAAATAGGCTTTGTAAATGGTAACTCTGTTCTTTGAGATGCATTGAGATTTTTTTCACCACATAAAAATCCTCATGAAAGATAACCGGACATCAAGCATGCATATATAATGTTAAAGTGGAAAATAATTCACTTCTGCTCTACTTCTAGATCATTCCATCTGTTCTGCCTTTTTCTGGGTGCATCCCAAATTTCAGCTATTCCTCAAAGGCAGTTGGCAAAATTAGTTAAGCCACATTAATAGTTTTTTGGGGGGATGTGAGGAAATTGCACCTCTGTTCCACAGACACACAGAGGTCAGGCTTGTCTCCTCTGAAGGAAATCTGACTTAAGCATTACAGATTCACTTCTGTCTTCTTACACTACAGTTAATTGAATTATCTGTATTTCTACTAAAGTTGGATGATATGTGTTCTATGTACTACAAAAATAAAGCCTACCTCTCTTAGAACATACTGCTGTTTATTCTGCCAAATACCATCTTCGATTTTCTAACATGCAGCTCCACAGGCAAATATCAATAATGGGCATATCATGTTCATTAAGGTCTGTCTCACTCAGACACAGTTTACTATATGTAAGAATGAAATTTAGTTCCAACTGTTTTCAGAAGTTAGAAATATCCACCTACAAGTTTTTACTAAGCCAACAGCCTATTCCCATTTTTAATTATGTACATTTTATAGAAAGTTTATTCTTTTCATCTTCAAGTTTTCTTGTCATCTAGAAGCTTTAATGATAGGGTAAGATGAATATTTACAGTAAAATGGACATAGTATGATAATGAAAATGTAGTAATTTGCAAAACATCAAATAGATCACAGAAGTCAATGAGATGAAGTTCATCTTTTCTAAAACTGAATCATAATTTTTAACTTCTTGGGTCTATTATTAGGTAAAAGTCAGACAAACTTTGTGTATACGTTTGTCCAAATGCTAAGTTATGTTCTCACTTATGAATCACTTATTCTGTTATTGCATTTCACTGAGATGACAGTCTACACACAGAAGGAAGGCGCCTTTCTTGAGTGAGTGAGATACTTACTCTTCATATATTTTTGAATATATATTTTCAGCATATTTATTTCAGTGATGCATCTATTGTCCAAGGTTTCTCAGAGATTCTAAAATATCTCTGTGTTTGGAGAAAGAACTGTTACTACTGTATTAAAAGTTGGATGTTATTAAACTATATGCTAAGAGCTGGCTTACATTTATTAGATCTAAATATTTCATGGCAATGATTTTAATTCCTCTGAAGTGAAAGCTGTACTGGAGACAAAAATTCCATTTGAGATTTGGAAAGAAAATTTACATAATTAGTTGATTGTGAAATATCTATTCATTTGTCAGAATGAAAGAGACAAATCATCTGAAGCTGAAAATATATGTTTCCAGGAAAAAGGAAACATATAGTGTGGAAAACCTACTTATTTTCCAAGTTATTTTCATTTTACTTTCCTTAATTCACCTAGATGAGGAGAGAATCTTGTATTTCAAAGATTCATCAGTGGTACCTAACCTGCATTTGACTCATAAGAGTTTCAAATAATTGAAAAAACACCTCACAGACACCTGTGAACTCTGTAGTCAATAGTTTCCTGAGCAACACCCTACTTAATAATTGATTTCTCATTTTAAGCTACCATTCTCTGGAGCTGAAAGGAGAATCACTGTAGGATTCTTATAAAATATACTACAAACAAACAATGAAAAACAACATTGAGTAAAACAGAGGCCTTAAGAAGAAAAAACATAAACATCATCCTTCATATATTTAAGGCCCATGATGAATTTGCAAATGTCAGTTAATAACTATTTTAATTTACTTGGTATCACTGTATGGATTTAGTTGTTCTTTTAGAGAAAACATTTAGACTCTGATTCTGAATTATTTATATAATGAGTTTTCTTTCCAAATCTAAAAAAATGTTACCCTTAAAAGCCCAAAAGGATTCTTGCTGCCAATGTTCAGCTGATATTAAGCTGCACAGTACTTAGAGTCAGTGGGCATTTGCATTTTGACAGTAAAATGTCCTCAGGGAAGTGAACCTCTGTTTCCAAATATGCATATCCATGCTCTCTAAATTTGATACTTATTAGTAAGAAAGGCCTTGGGCATTGTGAATAAGTATATGTGCATGGAAATCCACTGTGCTTATGATGAGAGTCCTATTGCACTAGCAAAGTAAAAATTAGCATTTTCAAGCAAACTACGCTTGCAAGGACCAAATTATGCAGCACAGTGGATTAAATCCATCCGGACTGTGTCCTTGTTAAACTGGGGGCCTATCCCCAAGGCTGGGACTAACATTGCCACAAATGCAGTGTATCCAGATCATCTCACTAACTTACAGAGAGCTTTAATGTAAGTATTTAGAGCAATATGTTTAATTTCAGATGGGAGCACAAAGGTGGAATGGGAAATATTTGTGTTATGCTGCTTCAGTACAGCTAATGAAAAAGCAACTGAAAGACAGAAATAATGGTAAAAAAATATTGTTTCAAGTGCCCTCAGATATCAAAACAATATTATTGGAAGTATTTTGATTAAATAGTTAATCAGATGAGTTAAATATTACAGGATTTTTTTCAGAAGACCCAGTGGAAATCCACTGCTGGAAGACACTTATGAAGCAGCAACACTGAATAACTGGAAGTTTCACCACAGCTATATCTGAATTACTGAGGTGGCTAAACCCTCCTTTTCAGTTCTCAAGGTGTCTGACACATTGATCTCTTCTGACTGCCTGTCTGAAATGCTCAGCAATACCAGTGGCTATAATTTCAACAACTTTTTGCTAATCCAGCCTATGGTTGTTAAATTCTACAGAATAAATTTTTCATTGATATTACCGCAAGACAGTGAAAAGATTGGAGGATAGTCTATCTGGAGAACATGGAAAGAGGTTTAAATCTTTCCCTGTTTCTAGTATATTTTATATTTTCTTGAGAAAATCAGTCTATTAAACTAAAAAAAAAATATATCGCAACTAAGATTAAATAGTGGATATTCTCAAGAGTACATATTTTACTTTATTCTTCCACCAACAATAACAGTTGTGATATGAATTGTATTTTCTACCTTCAGAGCACTTAGGGTGATTTATTTAGTGCAAGTTAAACTGTGAATCTTGCTTAAACACACTTTTGAAACCTCAGTCTCCATAATTTGCACCAAATAGGTGATTTTTGTTAAGAAACAAAGAGCTAATATTAGCATCCCTTTGAAAGGTTGCATACCACTGAGACATCATTATCATGGCAAAAATGTTTCAAGAGTAAACATAAGTAATACAAAAAACATTGATCAAAATCTGATCTAATTTCACCAAAGGATAGCTTAAAAACAACAGATAAAGGTTCATTATTAAACTTACATATTTCTACTATCTTGCTGAACATTTTCCCAAGGCCTGTGTCTACACAGCTTGTCCTTGCACCTTCAGCATTCTTACATTCTTCCATTCTGAGATTTGCGTCCACACAGCTTTTGAAAGTTTTCTACCTTCTCTATTTCCCACAGCTTAAAATATGTTCAAGTAAAAAATACAGGAATTCTTTTCATTACATTTTATCCTACCTCACCTGTGGATCTGAAGATATCGCTTAGCATT
This sequence comes from Muscicapa striata striata, assembly GCA_030060385.1. Taxonomy (NCBI): domain Eukaryota; kingdom Metazoa; phylum Chordata; class Aves; order Passeriformes; family Muscicapidae; genus Muscicapa; species Muscicapa striata. Next base: position 811,202 of record JAREIS010000014.1, on the reverse strand, counting down.
TTAACAGTAGAAATGAAAGTGTGCTACAGAGGAGGTTGGTATTGTTTCTATAGAGTCATAGATCAGAGCTTGAAAGGTCATCTAGCTGAGTCTGCACATCCAAGGCAGAATCAGCTATAACTAACCCACCCAAGACACAGATTCATCTAACCTGCTCTAAAATATCTTCAGTGATGGAGAGTCCATACCTTCCCAGACAACCTACTCAATTGCAGATCTGCCTTCAAAGCTGCCATTCTTTTTAACTGCCTCCCACAGACATTTTTGATGAACTCCAAGTCCATTACTTCTTACTCTGTCCCCAGGGGGAAAAAAAGAAAAAAAAAATTTTTCATTCTCTTTCAGCTCCTTTTTGCATGTTAGAAGATTCTTATCATATCTCACCTTAGTCTTTTTCTGTCCAGACTAAGCAACTCCAATTTTTCCAGTGATTTCTATTTATCTCCTCTGTTACTCTTCTGTAGACAGTCTCCAAATGGAAAATATCCCCTCTTTAAGCACAAGCTGGAACTTGATCTTCCAGTAAGGTACTGATGCTAATGCGTGGAATGAACAGAATAGTTAATATGTTTCACAGACTTCTTTTATTTGTATACTAGGAATACTTACGTAGAAAAGTCACATTATTAACTACATTGGAATCATATATAGATTATTTGCTTGTCTGCTTTAAGGCTGTGCTGGAAAGGAGAAATCTGTTGGAGATATGATCCTATCTGTTGCTATGCATTAGGTTTAAATGCAGGTCATTCCCTTTTGTTTCCCTTTAGCTATTGAGGAAAGAAAATACCAATATTTTCCTTTGATGGGACATAAAACTGAAAAATACATTGTTCCCACAGAACACCTATTAAATACTTCTTTTAAATCATTAAGACCAAATAAATTCAAATAATTAGGACTCAATTGGAGTTTCATCTAAACAACTATAAAGATAAAACAAAGAGAGGGGCCTAGGCCTCAAAATCAGGAAGTAGTCAGGTTCAGTAAGATCAATTCAAAATTACATCAATCTGTCTCAGCTGGTAATTTCATTGGTTGGATCTCCTCCTTTCCCAGATGATTAAGATTATAATAAATACATAATCAACTATGATGAAGTGAGATACATTGTTTAATTACATTCTAATGAAGATCTAATTAGGTTTATCTGAGAAGGAACACATTTTTCACATTTTGTGCTTTTGTTTCCTTCTTGAAATTTGAAACCATGTTTTGGTCTGCCAACATTTCAAAAACTTTTCTTTTTAGTCAGAAGTTAAGGATTTTTATTTTTTTTTCTTGAAAGCTGAGCTTCTCATGATTCTAAGACCTAACCCTGTATGAAACAAATAGTAATAATTCCATAAGCAGCCACCTTGATTTCTTAGAGCTCAAAGTCATTAAGCTCTAGAAAGTGAGAGGTTACAATGCTGGAAGCAAAAGAAACACATGAAAACACAATGGAAAGTTGATATAAAACTACCCCAAATAACTCACAAATAAGGAAATATGTTTTAATTTATCTTGTCTATTGGTGATACAAAATTTTTGTGCATTTCTATTCAAAACATTCAAATAATCTGCATTTTATTAGATCCTAAAAAAACATGTTCTTATAAGATTAATTGTTCATTATACAAACACTGCCTTCTATAGGCACCACATTTTAGAAATCAATTACAACAAATGGATTTTTACAATGAGTTTCAATTTGACAGATTACTTTGGATCATCCCAACAAAAGAATTCATTGAAGCACCCTGCATTATGTAAAATACATCCTAATTTTGTAGCTAGGATTGCATTTAAATCCTTAGAGATATGCATATTTCTTTGTTTACTGGCATATATTCAGATTTATGCACTTAGATAGATCCCCAGGTTTCCCCAACCCTTGAAACAATTCTCATCAATTTGATTCTCATCAAATCATGAATTTGTAGCTCCTGTAGCCTCATAAGTCCAAAGCTAGAAGTTCATTGAACAGAATTATATTTTTCAGACAGAATTTCAACCTATTTTCAAAAGATAAAGCCACCAGATTTACATGCAGATTAGTAATCATGGCAGTTAATTAATTATAATTATGATGTATCAGTTAATGATAAGTATTCACTTTGTACTGCATGCAGGTCACTGGCATTCAATGATAATGTTAAATGGTTGATACTAATCACCTGGAATTCTCATTTCCACAGAATAATGATAGCATTTGTCCCTCTAAGTCAAGGGATATTGAAGTTTAGTGGTAAAAACTTGTATTTGTGAAATGGAAGAAAATTTAAAGATACCAACCTGAGAATCCCAACAGGCAACTGTGTTCCTGTTCAAGATCAGAACTAAATACTCCATAAGTGTTTATAGTTTGCAGTAACAGAAGGATAAAGTCAGTGTTTTTCATGCTTGAATTTTTTATTTAGACCATTTGGATGTGTTTTAAACTGTTACTTGTGGAACCTCAGCATAATATGCCTTCAGATCACTCCTCAATAACACTCCCACCTTTGGCTGAATGATTAAAGGAATTTTGCATCATATTAATGCCATATTTAAGCAATTAAATGTTATTTCAAAGGGTCATGATTTTTCATTTCAAGTTGAGTAAAATCTATAGCTGTGAGAACTAATGGAAATTTAGCAAGACTTGACAAAATACATTCATGATTTGCCAATGTTGCCTTTATATTTAAAACAAAGGAATTACATGGCTGAGTCTCTTTAGAACTGAAGTAATAAGTTAGTAATCATTGAAACAAGCCTTAGGAAAAAAAAAAAAAAAAAAAAAAGATGCTTTGATTTTCTGTTTAGTACTAAAGAGTTTAATTTTCTTATTTTTCTTTCCACTTCTTTTTTTTACTCTAGGCTTCTCTCATATTCTAAACAAAAGGTGGTAAGTGCAATTTCCATCTGTAAGTTGTAACTCATGAAAGGTCAAAGAACTTAATCAGTTACTCATGATCAGACTTAATAAGAGGGAAAATATAAAAGGAAATCCCCAAACTTTCATGATTTTAATTTTAATTTTTCAATTGTGATGCAATATGCAGATCAAGAACAATGTTATTAGCATAAGATATTAAATGATTCTTTATTACTGCATTCTTCTTTGGGCAGGTAAAAGGTTCACATGTACAGAAAGGGCTGAACACATTCAAATATCTTAGAGAGGAAGATGCCTGGCAACTGTCAATGTCACATACAGGGCACAGTTTATCAATGTTATCCTCATGCAGCATGGAAAAAAAATCTCCTAGTCTTCTATCATCAGCCTTTGCTGAGCCTTGCAGTCTTTGCAAAATATTAAACACCCAGTTTGGGCACAGGTAATAATAAAAATAGTTTTAAAATTATAAGACATGTTTATGCATATATGCCACTCATCAAGATTATAAGCTTATAAATCTATAAAGCTTAAATATTTAAATAGGGGAAAAAAACTTATTAAGCCTTCTAATATTGTTCTTATTTCTAAGTTAAACAAGCAATTTGCTTATATATTTTCTTGTCACACCTAAATAACTCATCTTCATGTGGAGTCATCCTCCCTCCTCTCAGTTTCAGTTACACATTTAATTTTTCATGGCAACTGTAAGAAATCTTCAGGGAGAAGAGAATTTTTCCTCTCTTGCAATCAGTTTATTTTTGTTTTGGACAGGTTTCTCTTAATTGATGTTGACAACTGGGTTTTTTTGTTTTTGTTTTTGTTTTTTTTTCCTGTGCCAATTTTTGTTGCAATCCATATAAACTATTTTTAAAAATGCAACCTGCCGTATGCTCAAAAAAAACCACTGAAAACATGTTAATGAATTCTGAGCCTGGATTTTGCATGAACTGAGTTCACTCTATGCACTTTTTATTTAAATTTTTATTCCTAATCACCTGCTAAAATGACTGGAAAAGACATCTTGGGTCATCTATTTCAATCTCTTTGCACATGACAGAATTTTTTTTCACTGCTAGTCTGTCTTCTGGAGGTGTGTATGTGGGTGAACACATAAACACATATAATATATACACAAGTATAAATACCTCTTGAATTTAAAGGAATCCTCTGATAATTTTCTCTCTGGGCATAATTTAATTGCCAAATTTTTCTTAATGCTAAAAATAAATAATAGAATCATATGTTGGTATCTTTTTTTTTTATCCATTCCAAGTCCAGTTATACTCCTCCTGCAGTGTATACATACCACCTCTCACCTTTAAAAAATTATGTTCAAACAGGATTCTGAGATATAGAGTGCAACTCTATCTTCTCTTACATACAGAAACATGACTTTCCTTTCCTTCCTCCTCAGTTCCATAAACTACTGTCCTTTAATCACATAACAGGGAAAACTTGTGACCTATCTGAGATCAATCTGGTCATGAGACTGCTGAGTTTGTCTGAACAATCAGTCCCTCTCCTCAGTTTGCAAATGTGAATGAGGGAGCCCTCCTCACAGAAATGGTTGTCACAAATTCATGAATAAATATATCCATGAATGCCTTTGGTAGACAACCAGAGTAAGTCAGGACAAGGTTTGTAAGGTTTCCCATTATCTGGAATTGCCAAAATTCTTATTAAAGATTATATTATAAGCTTGGCAGGTCCTAAGGGCATTTTTACAGACACTGACATCTTATAGAGAATATGATTGTGGGTGAGCATTCAGCTGCCTGGGACTCTCATTTCATCTCCCCAGATTTCTACATATTTCAAATGTTAATGACTGCAAGTAATAAAACTACTTAACAAATGTAATTTTCATGTACTGTCTTGGAAGAGGACAGTAACCTGTTCTATTAATCCTTTACTGAAATGTAAGCTTTCCTCAGCTACAGGATAAAGCAGCTTCAGAAAAGATAATATTATTAAAAGAATACTCTTTTAACAATTGCAGTACTCAAAGACTACCTGACTCAATGAGCTCACTACTCACAGTTCAGGAGATTTAATTCTCTTGCATTTTCAGTCCCTTTACTGAGCCTTTTATAAGCTGTGAACTCTATTTAAAAAGGATCCATTCCATAAATTATGCAAATAGAGGATATCATAAAGGAGCTCACTTAAAATTGCACTGCAAACTGTAATATAGGAATTTTGTAACTAGAAAATTTTTTATTTGTAAGTTAACTACTCCAGTCATATATTGTTTGAAGCATAACCTTTTTTTCTTTTAAAATGAAATATTAGAAATTTGAAAATTACACTCCTAATAATAGTACTATTCTCTTTCAGGATAATGCAGTAGTCAAGATTGATTATAAAACTCCAAAAGTAATTCAGTATTTAATTTAACACGTCAACTTTGAGATGCTTTCATTGTTTTGTTGCTCAACCTCAAACTTGAAGCCAAAGATATCCTCTGAAATCACAAAATCACAGGGCCACAGAAAGGCTGAAGTTGGAAGATGCCTTCTGGGGACCAGCTGCTTCAACACCCTGCTTAAGCAGAGACAGCCAGAGCTGCTTGCCCAGGGCCATTCTGGACAATCTGTTCCAGAGATCACTCACCCTCAGTAAAAAAATGTTTCCTGAAGTTCAGCAGATGCCTCTGTGTTCCAAGTGAGGCTCGTTTTCTCAATTCCTGTCACTGGACACCACTGAAAAGAGTCTGGCTCCCCCTTTAAACTCTCCCTTCAGGTGTTCATAGACGTCCATCAGATCCCATAGATCCTCAACTCTTTCAGTCTTTCATTAGATTGGAGATAACACTTGGTGTTCTCTTTGGTTTTGTGCAAAATTATTTAAGTTTAATAAATTCACCATGCAAATCCAAGCTACAATTATTAAATTTAATTTTTTAAGCTTATATTCTTCAAGCAATTGTACAGAGAATGAAACTTTATTTTGTGATGATTTCTTACCCTTCAAAACATTTTTTTCCCGTCAAAGCAAATAAAATATCTTTTGGAAAGTATTCAAAATAAAGGATCTCTTGCATATTTTTTAATATAAAAAAAGATGCCTTCAGTTTGTAGAGAATAAAAAAAATAAAATTGTTCTGTATGGTGTTCAGTAATGGCCTCTGATCAGAAATAAATTAACACGCTTGTCAATCTCTTGATTAATACATTGGTTGAGGATAGAGGAAATACAAATTCAGGTATCTGATATTGGATCAGAAGAGTCTGATATAAGATATTCTTCAGCTCAGGAAAAGTGACGTCAGAGTAGCTCAATATTCAGGATGAATGTTTGGGTTCTCTGTCAAATAAAACATGGTAATTTCTTTCTTATAATTCAATTGAAATTTCTAAAAATCAATAACATCTTTCAAAGACTGGAATTTTGACTTGATTACAAATGCTCTGATGTGTTGTTTTTTTTTTTTTTTTTTCCTTTTAGACTGTGGTTCTGCTATTCTTCCTCTTATAAGAACATAGATCAATTCCTCTCAGAATACTATGGAAGAACACCTCTCTCTCATAGCCACAGTCATGTTAAATTCTGAGTGAACAAAAGGAGGATTTATTGGAGTTCTACAGAATAGAGAAAAAGAAAACAAAAAAATTAAAGAGCCTAATTGTGTCTTTGAATAGGGCAGAAACTTCACTTATGCAGCCTATACCACATTGTGTAGCTAAACCTTTATCCGATTAAGCTCAAAGTTTTAGTGACAGTAATTGGATGAGTAGAAATGTGAGCGAAATGAAACCCTTCCTTTCCAGTGCCTTCCACCTCTCCACAAAATGATAAAGGACAAGTTGCAAAACTGGAATTGTAATTCGTTATTTTTCTTCCTCAAGCATTGAACTTTTGCTTACTAATTGTGCTCTAAATTTTGGGATACTCTCCCACTCTATCCTCATGCTGCCTTATTCCTAACAGTAAGATATAATCAAACTAGAGAATACTGTGGATATTTTCAGGAAATTCCATCAAGTGAAATCTAGAAGAGGAAATAGTGAAAGAATTGAAGACAAAATGTGAAAGATCTATATATATGTAAGAGACTCATGGGTAAAACATGGACCAGATATGGTTCTGAGGTCCCTTTCAACTATAAAATTTGGAAAGAAAATTAAGTAATTACTGTTTCTTTCTTTTTTTTTTTTTTTTTTTTTTTTTTTTTTTTTCAATATGAGCAAAGTAATATCTTCTCAGCCAAATATGAAATTTCAACCTTTTAACATAGAAAATTAGATCTCTTGCTGATATATTAATCAGTCCTTTTTTATTCTGGGTAAGGGTTGCTGGGCGGATAAATAAGTGAACTTTTATGTACCTCAGTAACCTGTCTGTTTGGTAACAACCTTGTCAATGCCTTTCATTGAGCATTTGCACATCCAAAAGCTGTCCTTAGTGTTCTGTTTGCCAGTACTCAGGCCAAATGAAATCATTCTGTATCAAAGAGAAATTAATTTCTTACCTTTACACATACCAAAACATAGTTACAGGCTCAGTATTGTAAAGCAATAGTCAGTGGTGCTGCTGTGACAGATAACCTGCAAGTGTTCAGGCAGAAGAGTGCTTTGCCAACTGGTGGAAGGGTTACTTTTCTAGCTGCTTATTACCACACTGCCAGATGTCCTCACTATGAACCATCGCTCAGCTAAACTTCTCAGCAGAACCACTCATGTCAAAATTATGGTGAAATTGAGATAGATTAAGTAAATGGGTTTAAATACAAGATTTTTCATAAGACGGAACACTGAAGCTGTCTTGGCAGCAGCAAAGCTGGCATTTCAGAGAGACAGTAAATTCTGCCTGGAAGTCAAGATGGACAGAGGCAGTGATCAGCAGATGGATATGTCCATAAGATAATGCAGAACTAGAAAAGGATGTGTATTCAAAGCATAATGGTACACAATCCTAATGCAAACAGTGGGTTTCTTTCCCTTTTTGTTCACCCTTAAGTTCTCCAAGATTGTCTTTGCTAACTCACTGTGTACGGAGACAGACAGCCATAGTCAGTGACTTTGAGAGAAGTGCTTTAACTGTGGTTACCTATGGTTCATGTTAGGTTTATACACTCTCAGATCATCTGGGAGGCTTAGGCAGATTCTCAATTGTATGAGTGTAGAATTAATAGGCCGCAAAGACTTTTACCTGAGATTATCCTTATGCATTGGCTACTTACTGATGGTTACAGGAAGCTGGGTGTGATGTCTTCTTGTAGTAACACCCCACTGATTTTTGAGTCATGATCCTGAACTGGGAAAGATAGTTTATACCAAATGAGCTCTTCACTAATGTGCTATTATTTCATCTTGCAGAAAAATGCCAGATTTAAACATTTCTGGACTACAATGTATTTCTTCGAGAGTCTAATTCAGAGAATGGGGTCGTGTCTTTGAATCCACTAACACTGACAGGATGGAGAGATGGAAGAGAAGGGCATTATCCAGATCTTGCATAAGTAACAGGAACTTGTGTTAACAGAAATACTTTCACTAGATGGAATGACCTAGCTTGGGACATTGCAAATTCAAAAAGAGGTAGCTCTTCTCCATCTAGTTTTTCTTTCCCTGAGTCCTGTCTCTGCAGTCCTTGCTCAACTCACCTTGATGTTTTGCTGAAGCTTTTGTAACTTCATTTCAGAAGCTCAGCAAAAATGCTTACAAAACTGTAAACCAACTGTAGCTTATCAGCATTTTGCCAGGCTGATAAGTAGAATTGGCTCAGCAAGGTGTCCTCAAATCCATGTAGCACAAGAGAGGGGAGAATTCAGACAAGAGCAAGGGAATTAACAGTGAAGCTGTCACTTTTGCTGGTAGAAAGTTGCTTGGCCATCTCTGCTGCTCAGAGAAATGTACCAGAAGACTTAAAAAAGGTGACACTGCTCCTTATTATCTGGGAGATCATACAATTCCTATTAAGTTTTCATACTTGTCTTAATAATGCCTGGATCAGATGTTGTAAGAAAGACTGGTAAGTCACTACTAGAACCTTAATAACAAGTAAACCAACTCTGTTGTTTGATATGGGTGTATATTATTCAAGAATTGTAAATAGTTAGGAATCAAATACACACCCTAAATTTATGAAGCACTTTTTTTTTTAAAGTACTGTTTTTCCACAGAGAACAAAAGCTAGCAATTCTCAGGAGCAAGAAATCAGATAATGAAGGCAAGACACTGACATGTCTGAGTAGGCATCTTCTAGTCAAAGTAAAGAGAAAGAAGCAAATACAAAGACAGTTGAACCTAGGATGGTGATCTGGGACAAGAATAGAGATGAAGTACAGTTGTGTAGGGATGAGTTGAGGAAGACCATAGCAAAGATGGAATTGAACCTTGCAAGGGACACATAAAATAGTAAGGGATTCTACAGGTATGTCAACCAGAAAAGAAATGTCAAAGAAGATGCTATTGCCTCATGAACAATGCTGTAAAACTGGTAATGACAGATGAGGAGTAGGGTAATGTACTCAACTCAACTCAATTGTTTGCCTCAATTTTCAATATCAGACTCTCTTCCCACGTATTTCAAATGGGTGCCAAGGAGGAGGAGCTTCCCACAATAAGTAAAGATCAGGTTCATAACCACCTGAAGAACCTGAATTTTCATAAATCTATGTGACTTCATGAGATACATCCTAGAATCCTGAGGGAATAGTCTAATGTGGTTGCCAAACCATTCTCTGATATTGGAAATGACATGACAGTCAGGTGAAGTCCCAGGTGACTGGAATAAGAGAAATATTGTACCTATCTTTAAACAGGGTAGAAAGGAGGATGCTGGGAACTACCAACCTGTAAGCCTCACCTCTGTCCCCAGGAAGATCATGAAACAGTTCCTTGTAGAAGCTGTGCTAAGGCACATGGAAGGCGGGGGTAGGTTTGGGACAACCAGTACAGCTTCACCAAGACAGAGCCCTGTCTGAACAACCTTCTAGGATGGAGTCACTACCTCAATGGACGAGAGAAAGGTTAAAGTTGCATTTATCTGGACTTCTGTTAAGCCTTTGACATGGTCCCCTACAAAATCCCTCTCTAGGTTGGAGAGAGATGGATTAACAGGTGGACTCATAGATGGAAAGTGATCAGAAGGTGGAATCCAGAGGCTAGTGGTAATTTCTCAGAGTCCTGATGGAGACCAGTGACAAGTGTCCCTCAAGGATCCATGTTGGACCAATATTATTTAATATGTTCCTTAATGACATAGACGAGGGCATTGAGTTCACCCTCAGTAGGTTTGCAGATGACACTGAGCTGAGTGGTGCAGCTGACAGCCGAGGGATCAGACCCAGCTGGCATGGGCTGCAGCCAGTGGATCCTGACTGACCAACCTGATCTCCTTTTATGACCAGGTGACTTGCCCAGTGAATGAGGGAAAGGCTGTGGATGTTGCCTATTTAGACTTCAGCAAAGCCTTTGACACTGTCTCCTGCATCACACTCTTAGAAAAGCTGGCAGACCACAGCTTGGACAGGATCATTCTTTGCTAGGTTAAGAACTGCTGGATGACCAGGCCCAGAATGTGGTCATGAATGATGTTGGTGAATGGTGATATGGCATCTAGGCCTTAGAGAAAAATACTTTTTCTTAAACAAAAAGATCTTCTGCTATACTCTTGCTCCTAAAACTTTCCCTAGTAAAATGTACTTGGCACTTATCTTGATTATGCTATAATGTAATTTGTATTCATCCAAATTTGACATTTGTTATTGAAACTGGCAGCTACTGAAATTCAAAAACCATGTAAGCTAATAATTTTGAATGTGATATTTCGTGTGTTTAATGTATGAAAATTCTATTATTCAGCAATTTGGCGTGTTTTTCAGTAATAGTCACTTTAGAAGTTATTTTAGTGTTATTAAATGTTATTATGTGTTTTAGAACTGTTGTTAATTTAATCCTATAAATAATTTAAGGAGTCATTGCAAATAAAATTTTCCACATCTAGAAACATGGAGATTGAAGCTAGTAATTCATTGAGAGTCTTTATTCAGTTGCTATCAGATTCTGTTTCCATTTGCTTGTGCAGCTGTTCTTTCTGTTCCTTCCTGTTCCTGCCATACTATGTATTTCTGTACGTACTTGTTCAAACACTACAACTGGTAGTTTTGAGTGCCTCTCTGTTTTCATTTAGTATGAACTAAATGATGAAGTAAAATAAAATTTTCAGTACCTGAAGCCCCCTGGCACTAAGATGATCTTTAAAGAATAGTACTGAATGCCTTTCCAGCCCAAGGAAATGCATATTACTCTTGAATTCATACCATCTAGCTCTAATGAGGTATGACAATGAAAAATGAGGATGTCTTTGTTGTGATGGGAGCTCTTTTCATCTTTTAACCTCACTGTTAGTTCCACATTGAACAATTTGAAGCAATCCCAGTCTTGTGGCTGGGTTTTTCCTTCCTTTTAGCTAGAAAAAGTTCCTTTTTCTTCCACTAAGATAAACTCTGTAATTCATAATAAAATTGATCAAATATTTTCCTCAGATTATTGTAGACTTACAGAATCAATTAGGTTGGAAAAGACCTGTAAGATCATTGAGTCCAACAGTAACAGAGCACTGTCAAGTCCACCACTAAACCATGTGCCTGATTGACACACTTCTTCAAATACCCCCAGGGATAGTGACTCAACCACTGCCCTTGGCAGCCTGTTCCAATGCTTGACAACCCTTCCCTGATGCAACCTGAGGACATTTCCTCTTGTCCTTACATTGCCTGGGAGAAGAGTCTGACTCCCACTTTGCTGGTACCCCCTGTAAGGCAGTAGTAGAGAGTGTTAAAGTCTCCCCCCATCTTCTTTTTCTCCAGGCTAAATTACCCCAGTCCTCTCAGCTACTCCTCATCAGACTTGTGCTCCAGCTCCTTTCCCAGCTCTATTGCCTTCCTCTGGACTCTCTCCAGCACCTCAATGTCCTTGTTGTAGTGAGATACCCAGAACTGAATGCAGGATTTGTGGTGTGGCCTCACCAGTGCAAGTGCAGGGGGGTGACAACTGCCATGGTCCTGCTGGCTCCTCTATTTTTAATACAAGTCAGAATGTCATTTTCCTGCTTGGCTACTGGGCACACACTAGCTCATTTTTAGACATGGTAAGTCAATATCCCATGACTTTTTTTGATGGGGTGCTTTCCCACCACTTTTCCCCAAGCCTGTAGCACGACATGAGTTTTAGTGACTCAAGTGCAGGACCTGACATTTGGCCTTGGTGAAGTTCACATGATTCATCCAATCAATCCAGTCTGTCCAGATTCCTTTGCAGAGCCTTTCTGTCCTCTGGCAATCAACAGTCCTACACAGCTTAGTGTCATCTGCATATTGAAATTATCCTCATAGAAAATAAAGGAAGGACAACTTTATAGTAGGCAATTGCATTACAACAGCTTCCTAAAGGTAAAATGGAATTGTTCTGAAATGCAACAGTACTAAGAGCTCAGGAAATGTGATGCAATTAATATCTGTATTCCTATTTTTGTGTCATTAATACAAGAAAGGTAACAAGTGGGATTTTATATAGCTGTACTGAAAATTATGGGAATTTTCACCTGGAAATCAGAATAACACTTGTGAAAATAGCAACTTGACTTACAGCCTCACTGCAGATGTAAAATAGCAGAAATTTTACATAAATGGTAAATATGTTTTGCATCTTGAATATAATACAAATATCTGTGTAAAAGCAGATACATTACATCTGAAATTGTACACTCATATACATATAAATATCTACATATACCTAAAATGTGTCTCTACATCTTTGTGTGTGCATCTCTGCATGCTTGTTGTACATATGTATCAATTGTATTTAGACTACTATGCTGCAAATAAATGCACAAGGATTGAAAATGTCCATCTGAAGTTGGAAAATGCACCAGCAGATTAAGAGAAAGAAAGCTAAAAGTGTTTCTTTTTGTGGCAATAATGAAGCTGATACAGCTGTGTCAATAAATATGTTGTAATTCTATTGTATTTTATGTAGCTGGATAGATTTACAGACCAATATTTAAGATTAGCACACACACTTAGTATGATTATGTTTTTAAACTCCTATATCCTGCATGGATAAAATACATAAGCATTGACATGAAATAGCATCCCCAGTTTTACTAAAATTATTTGACTATGATTATCTTCTGTATAAAGAATACTATCTAGGCAGACCTGTCTGGCAGTGAGTAATTGTTGCAAAATACATAACATTATTTACTCAGATAAGAGTGCTTAGGTATTTTCAATTGAACTGCATGGTGGCTGGAGAAATATAAACAGAAGCTAATGAGCAATGACAAAATGTGAATATGCTGAAAGGCTTTTGCTGGAATAAATAAAGTCTATGTGATGTCTCTTCTTATTTCCAATCTTTAATGATCCAAAAGAACAAAGAGCATATTCATGGAAATCAGTCTGATATTATCTGGAAAGGAATACTGAATGCAGCTGAAAAAGAGATAAAGGCATATGATGTTAGAAACATAATAGTAAGCAGTAATATGAAATCAGACATAAAAATCATGCACATTAGCATAAATCTAGCACAATTGAAATAAGGTCAATGCTGAAGTAGTTTTCATCATTCTGGAAACTGCTAGAAGGTATTGAGGGCACAAGAAATGTCATGCCAGTCACACAAAGGAAGATTTTAGGAAAAAGAGATATGCTTTCCACATGGGAGAGAAAGAACAACAAAAGAGAAACATACTGATGTTTAACCTATATCCATGATATCACCTCAGAAACCATTGATTCAGTGTGAGTCTGCAAATGCAGAATTAAACACTGAACAATATGTGTTGATTTTTTTCAACAACACAAAGCTCTGTTTGTCTGTTCAGCTGCTTTTCGATTGCTGCATGATGTATTTAGATGATGAGCTTTTCAGATCAGGGATTGTGCTTTTGCAGAAGCTTAGAGTGCAGCAATGCTCCAATATATTGTCCTACCATCACCACTGGGGTTAATAATTATGCTTCAATGTGATTTCTTCCTCCCACATTATCACAGTTTTATCTAATGATAGTATTGACACTACAAGGGCCTATAGAATAAACCTGAAATTGATTTTAACATGCTTAATATTTTTTAAAAGTATGTTGAATTTAGCTCTAAATATTTGGGTGTTTTGATGTTTTTACTTGCCCTGTTACAAAATCCTTTTTATTTTTTAGCAAATTAGTAAACATTTTTTTATGTAAACCAGTTTATGAGTATTCAGAATCTATCCCTGTTTGACATTCGATTTAAATCAGACCCTTTTGAAATTTAAAGTTTAGTGGATAAAATAGAGAGAAAAAATGCAGGATGCTGTAAGATAGCCATCAGCAGGACAATTATTTAGGCCAAGGGAAAAAGAGTTTCACATTCCTTCCCTGCCAAATTTGGAGTTGGAGATATTTATTCTGCATGTATATCTCTTTACCTGACTATTCTGAAATGAAAATCTTTCTTGCTACACATTTTCATGATTCCACAAATAGGAGACTATCTATGCCTAAAAGGTAGTAAAAAGGGTAGCCTGCTAGGCTAAAGGTGAGCTAGGTCAAGACTTCACAAAATTCTTTGCTCATATTTGACTCCTGCACATCCATTCTGGTTTCATTCATTTTTTGATTTCCCCTCAGCTATTTCCCTGTAGTATTATAGGCACATATAAACATGATGAATAACCTGGGACATCTAAACTGCTCTTTGATGCTTAATTTTAGACAGCTGACATCCTTTCTGAAAAATCTGTATAGCAGCCTGATCACTGTGCTAGTCTTTTTAATATAACACTAATTTGGACTGTCAGAACTCTATCAGAAATATTTGAATCTTTTTTACTTAGGCTTCAGTGAAACTTGATGAATTGTTACCCAGATATACATTCAAATAATTAATTACTGTAAAGAAACAAAGCTAAAAATTTCCTTTGCACAGAGTTCCAATGGATAGAGAAAAAGAAATAAACTGATTTTTTTCCACAGCTTCTTTCTTTCTTCTCTGTTTCTATTTACTGAGACACCTGCAATAAGGAAAAAAAATATACACTATAATTTAACAGGTGACATTTAAACGTGAGATACTGCAACAGTCTAGCAAACATTCAAGTGTTTCAGCTCTTTTATTTCCCACTGTAAGGCTAGAATGTGAGAGAGCTTCTCTGTGGAAAAAGGTTGACAGAAAATCTTATGATTATAGTAGATGAGACTTCACAAATGTTAAACATATTTTTCCCAATAGCCCAGACTTATTTTTTTTTTACTATTTCTCCATATAAATGCTATTAAAACAGGTTAAAACAAAGTAGTGCTCACAATCCAGACCACAGCAAAGAGCACATGAGTTTGTAGCATTAGGCTAATGGGAATGACATATAGGCTGCTAGGTGTTCTCATGAATAGTTGTGACCACCCTGAAACAGTTTATGCTGCCTCCAGATTTAAACTATTTCTTTGTGTACATCTCAGGGAGGTCCTTTTGCTCAGTGAAATCTTAGTATTTGGTCTTTTAAATCCGATATTTGGGGAAATATCTGAGTGATATATCCCGAGCTCCCCACGAATGACCCACAGCAATGCACAGTGTCCTTGTAGGGGGCAACACACAGTGTCTGCTGGACAGTGTGTCTGCAGCAGCCAGATCTTCTGGGAAGAAACAGATGCTAAATTCACATGTCAATGGGGCAAACATATTCTGAAAATAAAATGAAAACAAGCATGTGACACAACAGCATGAATATCTGGCTATAGTATTCTAATAGGACTAAAGACCTTTTCCACTGAGTGACATCCAACAAGTCCTTTTGCTTTTCTTTTTTTTTTTTTTTTTTTTAACTTTTTTTATTTCTATGGAACAGGAATTACCTTGAGACCTATGCACATAAGTAATGATAAAGACAAATGTAAGTTCTATTGAAATAAAGAGAAACATCATCTTGAAAATGCAGGAAATTATCTTTCTCCTGTTTTGCATCATAATTCAAGAGAAAGATTGGGGCATATTACCTGAAGAAGAGTTTTAATTGACTAGATAACTTAATATGAGTACTGAGATTTGAAGAAGATATTAAAACAATTTTGAGAGGATGGAATTACTTATTTAGAAAAGATTAACCAAGGATTGGATAATAACCTTCCATCATGTAAAGTATTGTTAAAAAAAGGAAGTGTTCCATGACCTAACCCTGAGCTCAAGTATGGCTAAGTAAGAAGTGGAGATGAGAAACATAAAATAAAAATAATAATTGAAGGACATTTCTAGGAAAGTTTGAAACTTCACAACTTGTCATAAAAGAAGAATAGTGGCAATATTGTACACCACAGACTGATTGAATTACAGCTGTTGCTCAAGATTTTATCATCCCTCATACAGATATTAGTTATCAAGCCATCACCTTCTAGGAATGGGTTTATAGCTTCCTCAACCCCAATCTAAATCCTGCGTTATAGATCCCAGGGTAACAAATATTGTTATGTCACCAAATCTAGCCTGGGATCTCTGTTTGAAAATATTTTATCAAAATGGCTTTAAAACAGCTTCATCAAATCAAGGCATTATAAATTTTTCCATTCAATTGTCCAAAGAATGCTCCTGTCAGCTTCTTCTGATTCATCCTAGATGGCCAGCCTTACCCTGGAGAACCCATGGGCCATTCTTCAAACAGATCACTCTTTTCAGTCTTGACTAACCAGCTTGTCTCTGAGACTGGACCATAAAACAGAACTGCACAGACTTCCATTGATAGTATCTCTACAACAGAAAAAAGGACTTTCTTAGGTTTGGCTGAACATAGGATTTTTTAAAGCTTTCTTGAAGAAGGTGAAAGTGTGACAAGAGTCCTGAGATGCCAGTATTGAAAGTAGCAAGCACGCCTGAATAAATGGCTTTGATGAAAAAAATTTCCAGGACAAAATATTTTTATTGATGAGTTATCAAATCTCCTGAGATATCCTACACAGCTATACATCTGGCAATGTTGTCTTTGGGGATGCTTCTGACTGGATTATTATTTTACTTTTCTTCTTCAATCTAAGTGCTTTCATTTGCCTTTAGCATAAATGATATAAAAGCAGGTGGTCAGCAACATGAGATGCAGGTAGAATAAAATATATTATTCATAAAATAAAATTCAGGTATTTTCCAAGTTCATGACAGCTGTCAAAGAACTTGATTCTGTTTTAATAGTTTTAAGGTTTTTTTGTTACTTCCTTCTTAAATAAAGTAGAAATAAATTTAAAGCTTTGAGATCTGCAAAGACCACAAGATGTCAACAGTTTAGTTTTGGCAAGGAAAAGAAATAATAATCCCGGAAACATTTGAGACTGTGAATACTTGTCAATGCTGCCAGTGAAAGAAGGCCAAGACAAAGGAATTTTAAGATCAGAAGAAACTGGAAATCAAGGATGAGACAGGAGGGTTATGATGCAGAGCTTGAGGAGAGGATGAGTAAGAGGAAGTAGACCCCATTAAATGAAGTGCAGCCATCAGGTAAGAAAGAGACAAAAGTGCTTTCATTTGCTTTGAGGTAGTGTAGCATTTCTCTTTAGAGTCCCATAACCTCCTGAGGACATTGCAGAAGCTACATACCACAAAGTGATCATCTGGAAAAAAAATTTGTAATATGGCACCTCCACTTTATATTGTCATAACAACAAATGGAATTTATCAATTTGAATAAAAAATGCAGTTTTATAAGACTGTAAATTATATGGAATTTCTACAAGGGACCATTTTTTGTTCAAAACCTCGAATGTTTCTTGCCTTTAAATTACAGCATGGTTTAAATTAAGCAGAAAAACTTTCTCTTTAATATCATATGAGAATGTAATAGACTTTTAGAAAACCTCCCAGTCTTGATTTCAAGATGTCAAGAGATGAGAAAACCTGTCACTAGCATTGATAGATTTTATTCTATAATTGATGGAAATACATAACTTATTTCCAATGTGAATATCTAGTTTCAATTTCAAACTACTGGTTCTTGCTACTATGTCTTGCATGAGATAAAAGATCTCTGTAGAACTTAATGTATTTTTTTTTTCTGTGAAGATACACACTGCAATCAAATCACCTTACAATTTTCTTTTTTATATGTTCTGTATTTCACTTTAAGGTACTTTCTCCAGTCCTTTCATCATTTTTGCCAATCTTTCTTTTTTCACGAACTTTCTCTAACTTTTATCCTTCTTCTAAAATATCTAAAAACCATAATTACAGAGAATATATGATAATACTCCCTGCAATGGTGAAATCAACTCTGTGCTCTAATTAAGTTTTCTCTTCCTTCTTCAAGAACAAAATTACTTCTTGTTGCTACTGCATTTTTCTGAATGCTGGTTATCTTGCTGCTAGGACTCTTAGGTCTTTTGAACCTCTTCATTTTGGAGAAAAAAAATCTTTTTCTGCCAACTCCAATATTAAAATAACTTTCTATCTCATTGCATTAAAAATAGCTCATTTGAATATAAATGGTTTATCAAACTATCCAGATTATTTTATGGCATCTACATTCTCATTATTATTTACCATTGGGAAAAATACTTTGCCTTTCACATGTTTTATTTCTGGTGATTACATAATTAGTTTTCTATTATGTGTCATTGTATAGTGTCCTGGTCCCTGTGAAACCCACTTCTCCTGTATAATAATGACTAACCACTGGTAGTTCATTTTTAAGTCAGTTAACCAGTTCTTGATCCATTCAGCATATTATACTTTATGATACCATACTGTCTACTAAGTATATTTATTAAACAGTGAAAAATTAATAGCCTGGAAATCTTCTTGAAAGTGCTGTCAGCTTTAGATTGTTTTAGCTTGCTTTCAGCAATGACTGGTCTCTTCATTAAGGAGACATCAGAAATCATGCTTCTCTACAGTCCTTCTGCACTAGAAGGTAATCTATCATTACAAATCCATAATAATTTACTTTCAGCAAACAAGGTTGACTCTAACAGCATAGAATAAAATTGATATTCAGGCTTTCTTGCTTTTCCCCTTGTGAGATTAAAACAACTGTTAATAAAATATTCTATCTAAATTTTTTTCCAACATCTTGAACATCTGGAACTGCCTCTGCATTCTGATGTAATATTTCCTTTATCAGTTTCAAGAAATCATTGCCAGCAATTTTTAAAGCCACCTTACAATTCTTATCAGTCTTGCAAATACTATTTCATATGGAGGAAGACAATATGCAATGATTAATGTACCAGAGAGCTCTTTTGTCTTTGAGAAACTAGGATACATCAAAGACAGTCTGACCACGTCTTCGAGTTCTTCTGGATTGATCGGACCTTTTCAAGTGGTAGTGTGCAGTTTAAAAAATATCCATACAAGCTGTAAAAATGCATCACCCTTCAAATTTGTGGATGAAAGAGACTGAGCAGAAAATTGAAAATACATACTTATGTCTAAATGTAGAAGTAATAATTTAAAATCTCTTTTAGGAATATTCTAGTTGCAGTCATCACCATTCACAGTCTTTAAGACCACCATTATATTTATTGGTACTGGCTTATTTGGAGGCTGCAATCTGTTTCTTTTATAAAAGCTGTCTCTATCATATTTGTTCTACATCTTTGCTAATCTAGTTATATTTTGGGGGGGATTTTGTTTAACTCTTGCTATAACTGCATATAAAGTGCAAAAAATAAGAAAACCATGAATTTTCTTTGGGCAGTTAGAGGTCTTGTAACGGTGGTGGTGTTTTTCACCACTTAATTAGTGGTTTGTCTGGAGTCTCTTCTTTCTTCACTCAGAGCCAGGATTAAAAAATACATGAAGGAAATGGATTTTCTTGTAGTCAGACTTGGTTGTTTATTAAATCTTATCAAAAGTACAGAAAGTTCAGCAACACTTCAAGCCACCAGATACAAATGAGCAAATTGGAGCATGATCCAGCTAGCTACAAGGTCTCTTAAAGCTAAAAAGTCCAATAGAGAAATAACACCTATATGATTTATACTTTTAACCCAAGAATCATACTCCTGTGACCCGCAGTGCAGCACTAACTGTGCAACCAGAAACTACTACCTGAAATCATGAAGAAGAAGGAAGATGAGTACCTAAAGAAACACCACCCAAAATCCTCCATCTTGTCCTATATCTATTACTATATTATAAAACCTCAAATATAAAACAATTCACCATTTGAAATCACATACTTCTGTTTAACTACACACCCATGATTTTAACTTCATCACTCAAATTTGGAAGCCTTTTCCAAGGCCTCAGGTCAAAACCAGTGTTCTCCAGGGGTCAGTGCAAGAAAGCACAGAAAGTTTAAAACCCCCAGGCTTCTGGGATCCAACAGTTCCACCCTCAGTAACGAGACTGTGGATTCATGAATATGCTGTTTCCAATAGAGGGGCAGTTTCAATGAGTTTCTATTATAATGTATCTAGTAGCTGCTTTTTGCTTTGACTCTCAAACATTTTTTATCAAAAATTATTTCAGGAACCTTCCTTCTGGAATACAGTAAAACATGTACTAGTTCAAAATGCTTTGATTTTCAGGGAAGTGATTTTCTTCATAGCAACAATTCACCTGAAGTAAAATATGTTAACCTTTCTATCCATCTCCTCTTTGTCTTCATAAGCTTGAGGAAAATGTTGCCCTGAATATTTAAAGCAGCTAGTTTACTGTGGGCTCATTTCAGCTCACCTCTAAACAAGAGATATTCTCTTAGAAGTTCAGAAATATTATGAGCACTAAATTGTAGCAGCAGTTGTAGAAAAATAAATTGAGGTTAGTACCCTGTTGTTCTCCCATAGTTTCCTGTGAAGGTGTTTAGAGACTGAAAACTAATGGAGAGAGACTATAAAACTGAAGTGTTTCAAAGTAAGGTGAAGAAGTTTAAATTAATCTTTATTTTCAGAATGCTTTCCACCTGGGCTCAGGCTATCCCCTCTGTGTGTTTAATGCCATCATTACAGTTATTCTTCCCCTTTGACTGAATAATGAACTGTTTTTCTGGTCCTAGAGTAACAGCTTATGATTTTTACTTACTACTTGATCCCACTGCAGATGATGTAGATGATGTAGTAGGTTTTATGAAAGAGTTTTTCATTTTATGTTTTTTCCTTCTTTTCTGTTTTAAAAAAACTCTCGGTAAAGAAATATGTTCTCAAGAGATGTTCCTCTTCTTAACATTATGGAAAAATCAGACACAGCTCTTTAGTGTGAAAATTTACTTGTGAGAATTTTTTACTCGATATGAAGAAAACATTTAAATGTTTTCCATTTCAAATACATTTTGATCAGATCTGTATAATGGGGATTCAGTGGACATTCAGTGGACATAAACTTCTCAATGCTTCATCATACAGCTGTACTTCTTTTTCACCATGAGATCTCTTGAAGGATTTCATGTATGCAGTAAATCCATAACTGATTGTTGATGATCTTCTATTGAAAGCAAACACACTATCATTTCCAAAACATTTTAAACATTAATTGTAGGGTTTGAAAAATACTTTGCATCCATTTTCCCATTTAAAAACTAAATCTCTACTTTTTGAGGTTTTTTTAAATGTTACAAGATGATATCTGACTAGCTATTTGCAATGCAATTAACAGCTTGAAATTCAAATTTCCATTTCACTCCCTGCATAAGCAAGGGAGCAAACAAAATTTGTTTGCTTGTTCATTTTGGTAGAACTTACCATCAAAATGTTTTCATGGTGAATTTACCCTTTCTCAAAAAAAAAAAAAAAAAAAAAAAAAAAAAATATACAAGGAATATTACCCACAATACAAGCTCTGGAACATAGAGGGCACTGTTACATTAATGAAAATAATATTTTATTAACAGGACCATTTAGAATTTCTTTTAATGTTAGGAACAAAAGCACCATTACGGTAGAGGATAGTGGTAGTTATGATGTAACTGCTTCTGTCTCCAAAAAGGCAGCTCATATAAAATGTAAATGGGACCACATATGCAGTGTATTTATTCAGAATGAGTTAAAAAAAAAAAATGTCTATATAGAGATTGTTTTATTTATTTATTTGAGTAAGTTTTGCATTTTAGATGCATAAATTCTGGTTTAAAATAACCTCATAGTATCCTTACTTGCAGAAATGCATCTTTTATCTTCCTAACTTATTTTAGAAAGGATATTTACCACATAACTGATACATCACAGAGTATCTTATACACTAAGGAGAACCATAATCACCATTTTACAGGTAAAGAAATGGGGCAATTTTGCTTTTTTTTTCAGCTGGCTTAATGAGGAAAAAGTCTGCTTAACAGTAGACTTAGCAGTGCCATAATTCATTCCTGTCATTCCATCCTTCCCCTACTGCCCACAAGCAACAGCAGTACTTGAAGAGGAGGAGCTTTATGCAGATGGTTTTACTGGATAGCCATGCTTTATTCTGTGCTCTGGAAGACTATGCAATTAAGAGGAGCAATTGTAGGTCAGTAGACAGAAGTCAGGCACCACTGGCTAGAAAGTTATTTAGAATGACTCTAATAATTTAGGCCATGTCATAAAGACATGTTTTCAGAATAATTGATATATTTCAAATCTGCACTGCATGATGCTCTTTTCAAACATGAAAGACTGTAAGACATTCTACCTTAACTATGTCACAAGTTTAAGACTGAGTATTTTCAGATGTTCTGGACAAAATGTGAAAGGAATATTTCTCAAACAATAGTTTATATCTAATTCTAGTTTTAAAATGTCCCTGGAAGTATTTGAAGGAGCCAGATGTGTTTGGCATAGAGAGAGTTATGTGCCTGAGAACTAATTATCTGTGTTACAGACTGGGAGGCATGAGGAAACATTCTTCAGGGATTTTGAAGAATTATACTTTGGAACTGGCAAGCCTTTGAAAAATACAGATTTTTTATTACATAAATAGAAGCTGCAGAGATTTCTTGGCATAAACTCAGCATACTTACATTGTACAACCTGCAATTTAAAGTTTTGTTAGAAACAACCTCCCCCGAACTTGCCATTAAACATGCCAATTGATGGAGACAAAGACCCACAGAGTATGTATGAACTGTATCATAAATTAGTTTCTTTTCCACTTGGAGCTATCTGTTTAAATAGACAAGGAAAATGATAGTTTAAAGGCTTATGAGTTAAGTGATCCTAAATGCTCTTATTTTTCAGAGTTTGAGTCATATTAAGGGAGCAGACTTTTTTCTTTAAGGTAGCCTGTCATAGCTGATACATCTGGGACAGTTCCTATGACTCCTGTGTTCTATTCTGCTCCTGGCAAGTAGTAATAATGTCACATTCAGAAAATCTCAACTCTAGCACCACAATTATCACTGTTTTTCTATTCCAGTTTAATTTGCATCTCTCTTAACCCAACCAGTCCCAAAACACTATGTGCAGCAGTCTTCTCTTTCCTTTCACATTGAACAAGCTCCTTTCCTGTTAGCAGATTTTTAACAAGAAAAAATAATAGGCTTTGAGGAATATTAATCATAAATAGGCATGATAAAAGACCAGATCTGCAGTTTCAAGGTGTGGAAAAAGAAACCTTCTTATGCAAAGGACTAGATCTTGTAAGTAGGAGTTTATGATTGAGAGACAGAAGATGTTCAACTAGCATGATCATGTTGAACCTTCTATGCTCCTGTTGGGTTGGTTTATAGGGACTTGCCTGGGAAGAAGATTTTGGGAAAACAGAGAAGTCCTTAAAGAAACTAAAGGATGCAAACAGACACAGTTATAAGGAATATATGAAGAGCAGTATCTTTCCAGATACGTTTTCACTGAATGAGGGTCACAGGTACCTTTAAAAATAAAAAATTAAGGGATAAGTTTTTATTGAAGAAGTGCTCCCCCTTTTGTCTAGAACTGCAAACTTTTGAGATACTTAAAAATCTAATGCCTTTTTCCTCCCACAAAATCTGCCATCCCTGTATTTCTGACATCCTCAATTTCTTTGACAAGCAGTAGGTATAATAGGCAACTTTTCAATTCACATTTTCTGAAAATTGTATAAGAAAAAGACATTAAGAAAATACCAACTATTACTATATTATTCATTTTAAGACAAGGTGAGACTGGAAATTGGTTTCATACCTTTCAGTTCATGGATATACCTATCTAAATTCTTGAAGACTGAAATACTACCCACTTTATCTATTTTTTTCCCCAGAACACAGTTTCAAAAGCAAAAGCAACAGAGATTTTCTGTCCAACTAGTTATTTACTTTGAAATTTTTCTGAGCATTAATTAGTGCTTCTGTCAAAATAAGCATTTTTGCCATTCTGAGGACATGCAAACCTCCCACATACATCCTATTTCCCCAGTTCCCAGATATGGATTTGTAAAAATATAATAGGGTGGTTTTGAAAAGGAATTGAACCACACAGGGGTTTTTTTGCTATGTCATTTGTGTCATTTGTAAAGCAGATTCCAGGAATTATTCTCTTTTTTTTTTTTTTTTTTTTCCTACAGGCACATTCTCCAAACTAGACTAATGAATATTGACAGCAAAAGTTTGATAAAATAATTTTTTCTGTACTTTTTCTTCTGACACTTGCAGTAGTAAAACATCTGTAAGAGTGAACATGTACAGACATTTTGCTTTATAATGGGATGATCATAGAATCATTGAATGGTTTGGGTTGGAAGGGACATTAAAGGCCTTCTGATTCCAACCCTGCAGCCGTGGGCAGGCACACGTTTCTCTAGACCAGGTTGCCCAAAGCCCCATCCAATCTGGCTTTAAACATTTCTGGGTATGGGCCATCCATTACTTCTCTGGGCAACTCCTTCCAGTATCTCGCTATTTTCATAGTGAACAATTTCTTCCAAATTTCTAATCTAATTGCTTAAAACCATAAACCCTTGTCCTGTTACTATAAGCCTTGGTAAAATGTCCCTCTCCAGTTCTCTTTTAGACCTTCTTCAGGTATTGGAAAGTGTTCTAAGGTATCCCTGGAACCTTTTTCCTCCAGGTTGAATAACCCAAAATCTTTCAGCCTGTCTTCACAGGAGAGGGGTTCCAGCCCTCTGATCATCTTTGTGGTCCTTCTCTGGACTCAGTACAACAGGTTCACATCCTTCTTATGCTGGTGTTCAAAGAGATGAACACAATGACCCAGATGGGATTTCATGAATGGAGTAGAGAGTTAGAAAACACATCCCTCAAACTGCTAGTCAAGCTTCTTTTGATGCAGCCTGGAATATATTTGAGTTTCCAGGCTGCAAGTATATGTTGCCAAGTTGTTTTGAGCTTCTCATCAATCAACATCCCTATGTCCTTCTCCTCAGTGCTGATCTCAACTCATTTTTCAGCCAGTTTGTATTTTTGGTTTGGACTCACACATAGGACTGTACACTTGACCTTGTTGAACTTCAAACTTGTCTGAGGGGACACTAATCCCACTGTCCACGTTGCCAACAAATATGTTAAATGGTATAAATCCCAATACTGATCCCTGAGGAGTGTCACTAGTCAGTGCTCTCCACTTGGACATTGAGCCATTGACCAACACTGTAATCTCAATACAGACATTTGTCAGACAAAATTTGCCCTTAATGAAGCCATACTGGCTGACATCAATGACCTCAGTATTTTCTATGTTCCTTAGCCTGACTTCCATAATAAACATTTCAAAAGTATAGAATGATCGCTAAATGAAACAAACAAATTTCCAAAATCTCCTATAGAAACCTTCAAAGACATCAGAACAATATAAAGCACAGAACTGGAGAAAGACAGCCCAGAGTTGACTAAAACATCCATCATTAGTACGTATTTAATGAATTTCTTAAAGAGCTTCAACAATCTGTTATATCAATTAAATAAATCACAAGATATTTTTACATAAAGAATTGAAAAATTCCTTGTTGCTTGACTTGTATTTTTACTGCTATTGAGCCCTGAATTTTGCTGATAGTTTTTATTCTGTATTTTCTTCATCCACCCAGCTTCATGTCAATGTGACTGCTCTCTCTTAGAAGAGCTAGCACAGCTTGTGGCAGACAGAATTGTTTCCACAAAGGTGCCCTGAAGAGCTGTGCAGCAACAACTTTGTGTGACAAAATTGTAGTGCTTAATCTGAACGCCTGAATATCACGCAACTGAGAGAAAAATGCCAGACACATCCTCTAGTATGTGCCATCTCACAAGTGGGCAATAAGGGAGATTATCTCTGCCCTGCTAATGGAAAATGCCCTCACCCAAAATAAACACAAAGGGAGGCAAGAATATCTAGAAAATGTTATAGAGTTTCAGATTAAGTATGACTGTTTTAAGAAAGGAAGAAAATATGAAATTTTTTATGTTATTGTTATTCCATCCACTGATTTAGTAAGAAATGGATTTCCGTTTCTAGAATGTTCTTCTGACTTAGGGAAATGTGTTTTTCCTTAAAAATACTCCTCTTTCTCTTCCAATCTACTTTGCATTTTAAAAGCTTTCCTTTGTCCTCTTCTTTTATAATTTTAAGAAAATTATAATTTATGTAGAAATAGCTAAAAAGAGGTAGAAGAAATGCATTTTCCTTCTAGTGACACTATTTCTGCTACTTTTACAGTGAAGTACTTAAATATATGTATTTTAATTTTTTTTCATGTTTGGATCAACTTTGATTATAACTAGTGTTAACTTTCTTCAGATACAAAGATGGTCATCCAATGCTATTGATACTCTTCTCTATGAACCCAGATCAAGCCACACTATAGAATGGAGAATACCAGGTTCTCCATTAGGAGCCCATGGATTCTCTTCACTCTGGATGATGCAGTTCCAGCTCTGTGATAAAATTTGTATTGCCTTGGTGTCTCCTTTTCCATCCTTTCTTAAGTGACCATTATTCCTTGTTGAAAACATATCTGAATCTCGTATTTTCTCTAATTTGTCTGTTTTCCTCTGACTTTTCTTTTCACTGGCACATTGAGTTTTCTTTTTGTACTACCTCATAGCCTTTAGGAAGGGTGAGTCCTAGGAAGGATGAGTTTGGCTATCGAATTTTTTTGACACAATACTTCTCTTCCAGCTACAACTTCCTGAGTAACTATGTATTCCCAAGGCATCTCTATTACCTGTGCTCACATGGCACACACACCAGCCTCAGTCACCCTTGGAATTAAATACTGCTGTCTCACAAAAAACACAGTTGGAATGCTGTGATGTAACAGGTGCATAATTTTGAGAATTTTGGCTTCAGGTATGTTCAGCTTATTGCTTGCAATCAAAACTGAGCTAGTCACTGAATTACCTGGTGTTGTGCCTGGATCATTTTAAACTGTAGAATAATGAGTATAGAGTAAATCACAAATACATGTCTGATTTGAATTTGCAGATTGTCATAGAAGCATGGAGGATTTGCAAACTTGGAGCAGGATGTCCAGCCATTGGCTGGATATTAATAGATACTGAGGTTTGCAAAGTTTTGCAAATTTTGATAGGGGACTTGGGATTAGGATTTGCACATGTTTTGGTCACAGGGTGGTTTTATAGGAATTCACATTCTGTGAATGTGTATGTGAATACAAATGTTTAATAATAAACTTACAAGAGCCTGAAAAAATGACGTTTTAAAAACACCCTGTCAGTTAAAAACACACTGTTATTTTAAATCTACAGGAGCTTTTGATCCTATTGAGAACTGTATTAAAGTTAGTATAGGAATTTTTCTGTATTTCACTAAGCACTTGTTCCATTGCAAACTTACTTTCCAAGATATTACAGTTTTCTACCTTCAGATATAAAGGTACAATTAAAAGAGTTTTGTCTAAGGACATTTTAAATTCAATGCAAATTGCAAAAGTCTGCTAGTTCAAGTTTATTTACAGTTTTAACCCATTCCAAATTTTCTGTCCCTTTTATGTATATTAAGTTGTATATTGTATATTGTATATTGTATATTAAGTTTGGCAGTGACAACTCTGCAAATCTGTAAGTATACATACATGTATCTCCAAAACAAAAAAAGACAAATGAATAGTTTGCTTTATGGTCATTTTATTTTCAGTCTAATGAAGAAGGCTGCAATTTCCAATTCTCAAATGTCAACCAAATTTTCACAGATGTGAGGAAACAATGGTTGTGATAATGTTAGACAAATGACTAATGGGACAATTAGATCATTACAGACTTTCTCTTTAAAACACTTAAACTAATCACAGTCTTCAAATCAATACACAAATACAGATCTGAGACAAGAGACCAGTATTTAAAAGATCTTCATATATGCCAGCAATACTCTTTAATACTTAAAGAGTATTAAATAGCTCTTGACACATGATGGCATCATATTTTAGAAGTTTGATATATTTTAGAATCATTGCCTTTGTGTCCAATTCAACAGAGAGAAGGAATAAAAAACAATTACCTCAATTTTAGCCATGACAAAGGCAAGCAGCACTGCAGAAGGTTGATTATAACCATATTGATTGCATGAGTGTTAATGGGACGGTACTCTGTTGTGTGAGACTGAAACAGATAATAATAAGACAGTAGTTTCACTTCTTAAATCTTTAGACATCATAATGGATCTGGAGAGGATTTACATGTGAAAGAGGGAAACCTAAAATTGTGTGTGAAAATGTATCAGACGCACTGACAAGAGAAAAATTTTAGAAATCAAATAGTAATTTAAATTTTACATGCCATTTTTTTATGAATGCTCCTTCTCTTTAGGAAAGTTTATTGTTGCTGGCTATGTATATAAATTGCTGAAATATTTTCCTCTGAAATCTTGTTACCTCTACCAAAATTATCCCCACTACTAATGTTTGTCCAAAAGGCCAGATGAAAGTATGTTGTGTTCTTGAATTGTTGCAGCAGGAAGCTGTTACACCCCTGGAAGTAGTGCCTTACTCTATGCCCTGACCTTATGCTATCATGTTCAGGTCATGGGGAAATAGCACCATGGATGTTACCTGCTCCCAAGTCTTTGTTTCCAGGATCCACATCCTTGTTTTTCACCTCCTGCAACATATTCAGGGCATAGATAGGTGGAACATCTTCTTGGTAAAGGAGCCAAAAACTGTCTGCTGCATAAACTAAAGGGCTTTTATTTCCCACAGCCTCTAGTGTTGTAATCTCATACCTTACTTTTAATGGCTTCCAAGGCTATTCATAGAGCTTCCAATCAAAAGAAATATTTTCCTAAATATCAGCCTAGTAATCTTGTATTGGGCCCTATATTTTTGGAATACACAATTTTCTGAATATTTTATATGTTAAATGTGTTTGTTTTAAAGACTTGAATAAGTGTTTTAATAAAATATGTATTTCAGTTATTTACAGCAACAAGTAATTTTTTTAAAGGCAAAGAAACTTGATTTTTGTTATGGGTTTTAAATTTCTCTTTAATAACTGAGAGTGAAACAATTGTGGTTATTGATATTGTATTGCAGTTTTATCTAGTGCATATAGTGCTCTTATCTGTTTTACTTTCTGTGTTTTTCTTGTAGCACCTTTTGATATAATAATTTTCTTATCTTTGGATAAATAGTATTTTTGTGTTTTGTAGATGTCAATTGTATGTACAGGAACAGCCCATTAAATTTTAATGTAAAGTATCAATTTCTAACTATGATAAGACTATACTGTGGTTGAGCTGTTCATTGTAATCAGAAGAATAGAATACCTCAGAAAAAATGGTGAAAAGAATAGGACTTTTATTCAAGTGCCTTTTTATTATAAATGCATTCTTTTAAAGCAACTTCTCCCTCTCTCTTTCTTACTCTGATGGCAGAAATGTACTAGAGTACCATTTTAAGCACTTTGTGAATTTTCTTTCATTCCTACAGTGCTGTTCTCCCAAATAGCATGCACCTGAAACTTCTCTGTCCATTGGTACATTGCAAAAACTAAGAAAATGTAAAATTTTGTAAGAATGAGAAGATCTAATTCAGATTTGACAATCTCTTCCCCAATCATGACACTTCTCTACCACCAAGTCTTTATTCTGGATGAGAATTTATCACTGGGATTGAAAGATTCACAAAAGAGTGTCATAAAAGTTTTCACTGTCAACAAGGAGAGAAGAAGAGTTTATTTCACTAAAAGTGAATTTTTTTCAGACAATTTCCTCCTCATTCATGTCATAGTGTGATTCACAGTGTCTTCATGTTTCTTTTAATAAGTTGAAGAGATAATAAAACGAATCTTTGTCTTTTTCTTTCTTTCTTTCTTTCTTTCTTTCTTTCTTTCTTTCTTTCTTTCTTTCTTTCTTTCTTTCTTTCTTTCTTTCTTTCTTTCTTTCTTCTTTCTTTCTTCCTTTCTTCCTTCCTTCCTTCCTTCCTTCCTTCCTTCCTTCCTTCCTTCCTTCCTTCCTTCCTTCCTTCCTTCCTTCCTTCCTTCCTTCCTTCCTTCCTTTCTTTCCTTCTTTCTTTCTTTCTTTCTTTCTTTCTTTCTTTCTTTCTTTCTTTCTTTCTTTCTTTCTTTCTTTCTTTCTTTCTTTCTTTCTTTCTTTCTTTCTTTCTTTCTTTCTTTCTTTCTTTCTTTCTTTCTTTCTTTCTTTCTTTCTTTCTTTCCTCTTTCTCTCTCTCTTTCTCTCTTTCTCTCTTTCTTTTTCTTTCCTCCATGAAGGAAGACTGCACAAGATTAGAGTGCCGCAAAAATCAGGTGAAGAGCTTTAATTCCAAGCAGTGAAGCCTAGAACAGCTTATTGTGCTTTTGATAGATGAGTTTAATTTAACATCTGTTTTTGGATATCCTTCAGATGTTTTCTTAGTATGAAAGAAAACACAGAGAATACAATATATAAAAATCACAGAGAGTACTGATGAGGGCTAAACTAAATCTTGATTACTGACTCCATATTTTAATGCATTTCTGACCAAGAAACCTCTCAGAGTTTGAGTTGTTCCTTTTGCTATTCCTTCCACAACCTCTCCCAGAAACCATCACTGAAGCCCATCTGCCAGAGATTCACAGAATTATTTAGGTTGGAAGAGAGCTATAAAATCATCTTTCCAACAGTTAATCTACAGCTCAGGATAACAGTATTATTCTCTGATGCTGAGTCTGGCAAGTACACAAGGGGTCTTTAACATTTTTCTTTTTCTTCTTTTCTTCTGTATCAGCTCTGTGACACCTATCCTACTTCATAGTGAAGTAAAGCTTTAAGGCATCATAAAGATTAGAGACATCTTTACATCATGGTCATGCCTTGTTTTCGCAAAAACTGTTATTCAGATATCTACTCTGGTAAAATAAATGTATTATTCTTAGAATAGTGTTCTGATTCCAGTCAAGATAGGGTGAGAGAGTTTTTGTGTACCATGGCACATTCCTGCTGGGCACAGGGAGAAGGGATTCTCTTCTGAGGAGAGAGGGTTCCTTCCAGTTGAGAAAATGTGATGGAGTGTCTTTTGTCAGGGATGTGTCTCCTTATGAATAATTCATTCTCTCCTACCTTTTTTTATTGATTTTTTCTGTTGTTGTTTATTTTCTTATGTCATTGCTGTTTCCAGTAATTTTTTTGGATCTCAGTCAGAGATCTTTGCCCTTTGTGCCTCCAATTCTCGACTTCATCCCCCTACAGGAGGAAAGGGGAGGGGAAGAGGGAGCAGTGTATGGTTTTGGAGAGACTCGGTAGGGACACTGAATTGGGGAATATCATTCCTAAACCATGAAAAATAGGGTAACATTAATATCTTGGGCTTAAAACCTTTAGCTTGCTCAAACTGGTCTCCTGCCAGGTCCATATAAAGTCTATATAAGTTTCCACACATATATTTCCAAGGTTAAAATCTGTGACACATTTGACCTGTAGGAAACAGTGAGTGTCCCTCCTACAGCTAACAGTTGCAAGAATAAAGCATAACTCCAGAACAGACATCTCCCATTGAATGCCTATTATCTGCTTAGGGAAAATCAGCTGGACAGTAGGAATCTAAATGAAAACACAAGGAAAATTCTAAAATGCAGACTATGTAACACATCTCTGTGGTAACAGCCATGAAGATGCGTTATTCATGTAAAGGATGACTACATTCAGCCAGGACACAGGGTTTCTTTTTTCCAACTTCCATTTGAAGCTGTTGACTGCAATCAGATAGGAGAAATCTGTTTCTTTGGCTTGCATTCCAAATAAGGCATGAAAAATAACCAGGAGCTGGAATTTGGCCCCAGCAGATCTGCATTTCTTGCAGCTGTTCACAGATGAACTGGATGGAAGAATGAGAATTTTCCAATAAAACAGGAATAAGTCCCTATCCCACTTCCACTCCCTGACTTCCCTTTAAGTCATGTTCTGACCAGTAATGAAAGTATCCTCTTGTGAAAATCAACCATTTTTCTGTTCTTCAAAGCATATATTTTACGTCCCTCATTCCTAATAGATTTTGAATAGCCCTTCGGCAAAAATAAAAATGAAAAATTAAAGAGGTGATAGTAAACATTTTTATCCATTGATGCAAGCCAGAATTCTTCTTCATTATGGTCCTCAACAGATTACTGGCAGTGACATTTTCAGATTTTTGTAACAAGCTCCTTCATATTTGTTTTTTCAGATATATCAATGGAATCAAAAGTCTATTGAAAAAGTGGCTGGTACAGGCAATAGTAGCCATATGATACACAAAATTTAAAAGGTCTCACTGGTCTGTCTCTATACTCAAATTCAGAACTGTCTTCAGTGCTTCTAAACTTGTAACAGAACTCCAGGGCAGGGCATTAGATCTGCAATCATACTCTGCAGCTTCTGTCAGCTAAGGAAACTACCTTCATATTTAAAGCAATAATTTTTTATTAGGCTAGTGAAAGAATAGTTAAACTATTAAAAAATCAGTTGATTTCCAATGAAAGTAATCAAATTGGATAATTATTGTAAGAAAAAAAGTAGCTTTAATGAAATATTTAATGTTGATTAATGTTGATATACACAAACTTTTTTTAATCTAATTGTTTCTTAGGGAGTATGATCGCACTTCCAATGTTTTTGTGGGTCCAAAGGTTGATGGGACCAATCTTCCAAGAAGCAGATGGCATAGATTTGAGCTGACAAAAACTGTCCACTGTCCAACTGTCCAACAGAACCATGACACTGTTTGTTCTTTTTATTCATGCTGGGATGTGTCACCTCCGAATTGATTGTGTCTCCTCAGTGTTGGAGCAGTACAAGAAACTGGAAAGGCCTTGACTCTGTATAAGCACTACTCAACAATAATGAAAACATCTCTGTATTATCTACACTGTTTTTTAGCAATACCAAAACAGACTCTCATACTGTGAAGAAAATTAACTCTACCACAAGAAAAACTAGCACATAAGTAAATCACCTAATAAACAGTTGTCTTCTCACCATGACCAATTCCCACTTTTGGAAAGGGGGTAGCTCTTCCTCTGCCTCTCTCTTGGCTTGGCTCAAGTAGAGCACTGTTACTCAGGAAACTTTATTAGTTTCATTATTAAGTGCAAGCTATAGAGTGAAATTTGGTAATGCAGCAAGAAAAATATCTGAGAAATTGCAACACAGGATCTTAACTAAGCTGGAGACAGATAATTTGAAGTCAATTGCTTCATGAGTTCCATTCAGTAATAAAATACATAAAAATCGATGTAAAATTCTAGATTGAAATATTTCTGTGTAGTTTACTACCACCTTGAATTATCATTACATCAACCAAGAGCAGTAACCAATGATTTTTTCTCTTCCTCAAGAGAATAGAAATCAAAGTTTTTATTCCCTCGTGTATTTGCTTTGTTTCTAGAAGTATACGTGTCTACATAGGCAATAAAACTGGTTATATACTACATTCAATTAAAAAGCTGTGCAATAACAAGCCAAGCAAAGAACTAGAATAGAACAACAAGCCAAGCCCATAACTTAAAACAGATACATGTACCTAAACCCAGAGCACGCTTTTGACTAAGTTTCTAGTAACAGCATACCATTCCAAAGTAGTATTTGGTAGTTAAAGGTATTTGAAAGGAGGCTACACTAGCAGTATGTTCTAAACACATTTCTTTTCCTTGTCTTCCAGTGTCCTGTGTGTATCTCCAATTAATGTTTCACTGGGTTTTATGGTTTGCAGGGACTTCTTATCCATTGACATTTATGTCGCGATGCTCAGTTTAGGAACAATCACACTGAAATTGGTACAGGCTTTTCAAACTCTGGTAATTTCCCAAAAACAGCAATCAGCAATCAAAAAAACAGAAAAGAAAAAGCAAAACTTAGTAGATACTAGCATATACTTCACCTCTCTTTAAAGTAGTACTTAATAGTAGTACTTTATGAAAGTGTAAGTTTGAGCTGTTATGTTAGTAGGAAAGACATAAAAAGAAACACATTTTGTTCTGTAAAAAACCATACCTGAATATTAAAGGAAAGAGCAGTCATTCACCTAGGGCTATTCTGGGCTACTGTCCCCACATGATCCTACCTTTAAGGAAAAACTATTTCCTGGAAATGCTGGAAAATTTATTGCAAATATTTGTTCTAGTTTTAGCACTGTTCTTCCATCCCTAAATTGATGAATAACTATCTTTTGTCTCTCTGCTATCCTATCTAGTCCTTGGATGATGAAATGTCTGCAGTACTGTGGAAAAAATGGGAAAAAGAGAAGCCAGTTATACACTTGCAAATTTGTTGCACATTGCATTTCCTCACATGCTCATATATTGCACATATTCATAAGCTTTCTGGAAAGGAGGTGAGTAGTGAGGTGATAAAGTTTTCTTGGAGTATTAAATTATTTAGGGTAGTAAAAGCGAAATCTGGTAGTGAAAAGTTGCACAAGTTTACAATACTGAAAGAGCAGTAAAAGATGATATTCAGTGGTGATAAATGTAGAATAATGAGCAGATGGAATAACATCTATGTATATAAACAATGAAAGAACCTAAATAATTTATTACTATTCAGGAAAGTGATTCCAGACTCATTGTAGAAAATTCTAAAAAAATATCAGACTCATACTAGGAAGTGCTCAAAAAACCTGAATATAGCATTTAGAATAACTAATAAATTAATAAACAACAATTTAAAGCATATTTAGAGAGATAGGTGACACTTTGCAGTCCTGTTTCTCCTTCTAGTCTCAGTAGAATATACAAAAAAAAGACTATGCTATAAAGAATGATAGAACTTATGGAGCAGGGAGTTTTTGTGCAAGCAGAGTTTCTTACAGCTAGAAAAAGAGGAAACCAGAATTAGCCAGTGAAGTCCTGAGTGAATTGGAAGATGTGCATAAGTATATCAAAAGAACTTCCTAGGAACTAGATGCTAAAGAAAACAAAAGGCAGTACTTTTTGCACAAATCAGTTGAATTGTGAAACTTGTTGCTGCAGAATGTCATAAATACAGAAACACAAATAGATTCATAAAACAGAAATCTTTGAAAGGAGAATGCATGCAAGGAATCTATTATACAGTGATGTACTCTAGGTGAGTTTATTTTACTATTGAGTTTTACCAGCTGAAGTCAGCACTGTCCTTTATGAGTAAGGTTTTCATTTTCCTTACTGGTGGAAGGCTTAGAACTCTTCCGCTGATGAGTTGAAAAATTCACAACTACGGCTTCAGAGATATTAGAAGAACATTTTCTTTGTGGGTTAGAGTTTGAATTTAAAGCAAAAAACAATAGTTTTTGTTGTTTTTTTTTTGTTTTTTTTTTTTTTTAATTTCATAAGACATTAAGCAAATGCCTATTTGGACAGAGCACCAAGAAGAAAAATTAGTATTTATGGTTGCTGAGGAGCACAATGCAGGTATCTCAGTGTGCAGCTTCAGTGTGAGTTACAAGTGGAACTCTGGGAGCCCCAGAAACTTTTCTGGAGCCCCAGAAAAGAGGCCATGAACTTCCAGGTCTTTGCATAAAATGGTCCAAGGACCTGTGGCACAGCCAGGGGACCAGAGACACAGCAGGAGCCAATGACTCCAGACATTCCCATGTTTAGACTCTGAGGGTATAAAAGAGTTTCCTTTGTTCCTCAGAGGTATCTAGCTTGAGTTGTTATCTGGTTATTCAGTTATTTCATCACAATTAAATTATTTTAAGGATCTGGACATCTGAGACTCTGCCATGGGAGTAGAGCTGAGGTCTAACTGGTAACGACACCCAGTCTGAATGTGAGTGTGGTGGATGTAGCCATGGAGGGGCTTTGGTCCCAGCTCAGAGGGTGAGGAGTTTGACTGCCAGAATGGCTCCTAGATGGTTGGAGAGGGAAGTTTCCTTAACAAGATAACTTACACTGTAGAAATTTTAGAGTGCATTTTAAAACTGAATATTTATTTATTTATTTATTTATTTATTTTATTTTATTTTATATACATATGTATCTACTGTACAAACTTGTCTCACCATAGGCAGGAATGCATTCTTTGTGATGAGCTATCAGCATTTATTAGAGCTAATGAAACATACCTTTTAAATACCTCAATATGTATATATTCTGTGTACAGATTTCTTTTTTTTTTTTTTTTCCTAATGTGCAATTAATTGGTTAAAGTGGTTGAGAATATTTGGACTTTTTGGTAGCAAAACCTTGTGTTGCTGATTTAATGCTGGACAATATAAATGTCTAGCTAACAGCACTGCACAATGTATTTCTAAACAAATATACCATTAAAAGTAAATATATTCTTTTTGAAAAATTGCAATGACCTTAACTTGCAAGGAAAAATTATTACTTTAAAATGTTGATTTCAAATTAAAACGTCATTTATGTTTGAAATATTTTCCAGTATTCAACACCATCTTTTCAGGGAGAAAGAGTCAAAAGAAGAGCCAAATAACTAGATAAAACAGTGAAAGCTGTGCAGTAGGGAAACACTTTTTTTTTTTTTTTTTTTTTTCTTCTATTAACAAATACTGACAAAAGAAAGACAAACAAAGTGCAGGGAAGTACTATGAAAGACTGGGAAGCTTAGTCTTTAGAAATGGAGCATAGAGACTGTTGATTGAAAATTACTGCAACTGAAAACTAGATGATGACTTTTTTGGTCTATGACCTCATGAAGTATGTTTCAGCTTACCAGAGAAGTATTTTTGTAGCAGCAGGTGAAACATGCCTGGTACGAGCCCTGATAGGTGCATGAGGTCAAATGAAAACACAAAGTCAAGTGGAACAATGTTGGAGGAGTGTGCAGGATGAAGTTCCACCCAGAGTGCTTTTGAGAGCAGTCCTGGATTAACCTGGAATGAGCTCCTTTGTAAAATACTAATAAGTGAAGCAGCAGCTGTGCAGATAAAGAACTTGAATGGTTTAAAAGAAGAGGGTCAGCACAGAAATGAGGCAAATCACACACTGTAACCACACTGATGGACTTGGTCCAGCTCTTTCTAGAAAGAAAGGCTCATGTTTTCTGATCTGTAAATCCATCACAAAGAAATGCCATTGGAATAGTTGTAAAACACTGCTATGGAGATAATTGAAGTGATTGTTTCTAACCTTACACATCTTCAGTGTTGCATTCATACACCCAGTTTTTTGCAACTCTCCCTGCCCATCTATTACAAAAAGGAGACCAGCATGTTGTGTATCTGTTCTTGAGTGAGAAAGCATGGCTGCCTTCAGCTGGTCCAAGGGGCAAGGCATAGTAATTAGTAATTAGTAATTAGTAATTAGTAATTAGTAATTAGTTTACTGCAATATATAAAATACAAACATACAAACTTTCTGGTTTACATTATTTCTCATAAAATCTGTTTCAATGTAAAAGCAACAAATATAATTCTGTATTTATTTAGCCATGAGCCTGAGGCAGGGCATGAAAACTGATTTAAAATAATTTGACCTCATTTTCTGGCAGAAATCCTTAGTGTGAAATTGGCAGACAAAAATGTATATGTATATGAATTTCATGTACATTGCAACTTACGTATTTAATAAACTCTGCTTTTTGCAAAAGTTAAATTCTTTAAAATATTATGCACTACTCACTTATCCTTAGCCTTCAGTTAAGGGAAATTCACATTATTACATTTCTATAAAAATAGAATAGTTATGAATCTATTTGGCTGTTGTAAAGTGAGACAACTTGCTTTCAGAAGAAATGGTATTTTTATAGTACGTATAATAAGCCTTGTAAACAGATGCTTTCTTAATTCCTCTATAGTGTTATCTAATCTTACTCATACTTTATTATATCTTTCAATTCCTTTATGTTGTTCATCACCATGGCACTTCAGTGCTTTCATCTGTCCTATTTTCTGTAAAATGAGTGCTTGCATTTACCACATAGCAATTGATAGCACAGCTTCATTAGAAGAGAGATGAGGATTTTTAAGACATGACAGAAAAAGCCATGGTAAAATAAAATTACCCATTTTACAAAGCCCGGACTGTAAGTGATTAGTAATATGAAGGATTTGTATAAATGTACTTTTTTTTAACTGCACATAAACGAATCAAAGTCTAACCTGTACTGTGTAGTGCAAAACTTGTCCATCACAGAACCCTTGTGTCACTGTCTCCAGGCCACCCTTCTCTCTTATACTTTCTGCACAGCAGCATGAGTAGATCATTAAAGAGGCATATTTCCTCCTTTCTTCTGCTCCTGATTATGACTGAAATGGCCAATATTCCTAATGTCATTTTTATGGAAAAGACTGTGTTTCCCTGTAGAGTTCCAAGGAGTTAAATCCTGGTATAGCCACAGAATGTGCATGAAAGAACCCTCATTTGCCTTTTACATCATCCTTTTCTGTCTTACTTTCCTCAGCTTCATTTCACTCCATTGCTCTTTTGACCCTGAGGTAACAGGAGTTGCCATGCAGACACTTTCCAACCAAGAGGTATCTATCTCAGTTGTTGTCTGTGGTATTATCAGCCATGTACTCATTTCCATATGAGATGAATTCTTTGTAACGATGGATTTACAGAGGTTAAACATGATTTCCTTAAAGCCTGTATGAATTCCTGATGTTACAGTTCTTGCACAAACTCTGTCCTGGTGCTCTTTGGCAGTTAAGAACCAAGACAGATGGAGATATCTTGATCTGAGAAAATACAAGCTAAAGGATCCTTGTAAGTTATGTTTAACATAACTTTGATCACTCTTGAAAACAAGCTCCACTGTATTAGATGAATGAATTTTTATAACCTGACTTTGGATCTCAGAGATTCTTGAGTTTTAAGATTATTTGGGAAAAAAGTAGAGTCAGAAAAGTATCGATTGCAGCTTTCTGATTCTAATCTTCTGGTACTTGAACGGGACATTTATGAGGAGTTTGGATGTAAATCAAAGCAATCAAGGGGAATCCCTCAATTTTCTAACTCCAGGAGTTCACAAAGTTGGTGTTTTAAAGTAGTTCCTGTGGTACATCATACCAAAAGGAGTGGTAATGCTAATGTTATTAGCATTAGAATGTACTACTAAAGCACCTTCAGAATGCATGCACTTACAGATAGAATAAATTTTCATGAGTTGGTGTGAGTAAACACAATTTTCAATTATTTCTGGGGTGCTTTAATGAAGGTCTTTAAACCTTCTTTTATCATCACACTTTCATCCAGAAAGAGTTCATGGAGTTAGACATTCTAAACAATTTCTTGTTCAGTTCTACCTCCTCTTTTCATTTTCTGCTCCAGAATATTTGTATTAGTTTTATAGCTAATGAATATGATGGCTGATCTGCAAGCCTGTACAAACCTATAAAAACAGTGACACTTTTTAGAACCATCTGATATAAACTGTGTTCCTGATTTTGTGATAGCCTTGGTTGAATAAGTGGAAGAAATTCAAGAAATCCAAAAAATACACAGAATAAGTAGAATCAGAGACAAAGTATAAAATGCCACAGATAATGTCCTTGTTCATAAAATGCTGACCAACTGGGAAAGACTTAGTAGCAAAAAGAAACTCTTTGCACTGCTCAGTGGAGTTGGGAGAGATGAATCCCAGGCATGTACTGAGTGTACACTCCCCATATCTAATTAGAGAAAAAAATCTGTTAATATGCATTCAAAAATTATATTTTTATGCTAATTATCTATTGCTTTCTGTACCACAGGCTTCTTTAGAGTTCTCAGAGATACTATAGAACTTTGCTAAAACTTTAGGCTGCCCATTGAGGATTAGTCAAACTGAGCACTGAATATCTGCTTATAATTCAATCATAATTTGAAAATTAAAGCATGTAGTGGGCCAAGGCTGGAGAATAAAATTTAAAGAATGGCAGCAAATACAAATTATAAGTTCTTATGAGTCAACAATCTCAAAACTCATAGAATTTAAACTTCTAGGGATCTCTTTTTCCACTGGTCACAAAAACACACTGCTTGTGTTAGGTTATGTTGAGAAATAACTCTTAGCAGGAGAGCTGATTACAAGAAAAATAAATAGTGAATATCCATGCTAGTGAGTTGGTAGCATAAAAATCATATTGCAAAAAAAACTTTTACAGTTTCCCCTGTTTATTAGCTCAAAGAGAAAGATCACCTTACTGAGCTTTAAGCATTTAAGACTTGCAGATAAAAAAAGACATTTTATGCATTCCTGAAAACACTTGGGCTGAACGGAGAATTAACACTACATCCACATGCTCTAATACAATCAGATAAATAGTTCTTCCATAGTACACATACATTTTCCCTTCTTGTGCTAACTCACAAACCAATTAGAAATTATTTTCTTAATAATTGTGATCAGAGAGCTTTTACTTCTATACATGCCTTCACTTTAACAAAAGATTATCAGCAAGAAAAGCTGTAAAGGCCCCAAATCTTCTCTACAGACAATACTCATTATTTGGGGATTGTACAATGAGAGTATTGATAGAAGAATATTTTAATGATACAGGAAAGAGGCATGATGAGGATCTGTGCAAGGCAAATAATTCTGTTTTATCTGATTCAATTGTTTTTGTCCTGTATTTTTTTTTTTCTGTAAGATGCTACATTTACTCTGCTTTTTGATCATTGTACTGACATCTGAAAATTATCGAAGAGCATTATGCAGTTTACTACAACATATATGGTAGCCATAAGGCTTAGTTTTCTTTGGATTATTTTGCACTAAATATTTTACTTGCCCCATGTGTTCATGTGTCTTTCCAGTCCCACAGCTATTTAATTTTCAGGTTTGCTTTCCTTGTCTCAAATCAAATTTTAGGCACAGAAAGAATATGCCATTAGAACAGTGGTAAGCCATGGAGAGTGACAACATGTAAAGAAAACACAGAAAATTATGCTAGAATATAGAATATTCTAGAATTTGTGAAAATAGAATTCACAAACAGTATACTTCTATGTGCTAGAAAAGCTGCATTAGGAACCTCACTCAAAATACAAGATGTAAAGATTTTTTAATTACAGCAGCGTCTGTTATTATGTCTCAAGCAATTTCTAGTGAAAACTATGATTAGTTTGAGGTGTGTGTGGTTATACTTGCATTTTTATAAAGCTGAAACTCTGGTGTTTCAAATTACTATGCACACAATATCAATATTTAGATGTGTGTGACTAATTCAGCATGGAAAATACTGTGCTACAAATTGAACCAGTCAGGGTTCAAGTGTGGTGACTATCTTAAATTTTAATTATTCATTGTTATGGAGATTTCTAAAAAAATAAATAAAAAGGATTCCTTTTTTCTTTGTTTTCTTTAAGTTGCTAATTTTCATTATTTCAGAATCTACAACTCTTCAGAGTAAATTTCACCTTTATGCTTCAATAATAGGGCGGCTCCACAGAAGACAAACATTTTGTTTTTCTTGGGCAGTATATAATCTTTATTATTTTATGTTTCTGTAGACTATTCCTTTCAGCTGTGCCAGTTTTTTGTTCTTCCTCACAGTGATACATGATTATTGTTCCAAGTAATACCAGACAAGTCTGTTTATCTATATTTTATTTCTCAATACCCTTTCCCTACCATCTTAATGGCAAATAGATCCTAGTCACTTGTTCTTGTTTGACTCGTTCTTCATTGGGACAAAACTGATTTGGTTTAGCAGGATTATTTAGCATTTAAGGAGAGGAATGCAAAATACTGTTTCAAAAGTCTTTG
The DNA here is from genome assembly GCA_030060385.1 of Muscicapa striata striata. Classification (NCBI taxonomy): domain Eukaryota; kingdom Metazoa; phylum Chordata; class Aves; order Passeriformes; family Muscicapidae; genus Muscicapa; species Muscicapa striata. Next base: position 769,450 of record JAREIS010000014.1, on the reverse strand, counting down.
CATACGTAATCGTTATCACAATTTAGTATTGTCCTGCTATATCACTCCAAATGAAACTGACTCAAAGATTTTCAGGTTGTCTTCAGAAGTACTGAGGATGGAATTATTGCTGAGTAACTGAAAAAGTATTGTGTGCAAGGCAAAACTAATTTTATGTCTGTTGAAAAAAAATTATAAATAGGAGATTTTTCCACTGAACATGTAGGAAGGCTCTTTGAATTGCAATAATTTAATGACAAAATGCCTGTAACTTGCCAAGACTTACAGTTTAGTAGTAAATGTCAAAATACAACATTGATACTCAGTGCATGATATTAATTTTTACAAAACAAGGAGAATATATAGATCATACTGGCTAATTTTTGTTGTTTTGTACGATCCAGCAAATCTCTTACTTGTATGCCAGAATGTCAAAAAAGTCAGATTCTCTTATTAAATACACAGTTCTATTTGCATAATAAAGAATTTTAGCATTTTTCATATTTACTATTATGTTGGACAGCCCGTTAAATACCTATGGGGAAAAAAATCCTTGTTTTGGTGGCAAGTAGATGGATACAAACCTATAGTTAGATTTGTCATGATACATTTTCAGGCTGTCTGTCCTCAAGCCTAGTGAATGTGGTTCAGCAGGAACCACAAATGTCAGCAAATTAGTAAAATACTATTATTATTATTATTATTATTATTATTATTATTACTATTATTATTATGTTATTGTTATATTATTGTTATTAGTATTATTGTTGAGGTTTTTTCTGACCTAGAACTATCTCACATAAACAGAAGGGTTCAACTTTGTCTTTTGAAACATATCACCAGTTTTTCTTGAGTACTTAACACAAAATGAAAGGGGATTCATTGTCCCTTACATTAAGTATCTAAAATACAATTTAAGTCTTCTGTCTTAGTAATAAAATGTAACTTCTCTGGGAGGGATTTGTTCATTGTAAAACATATAGCCAGGATATAAATTTTCCATCTATTCAGATCATTGAGGAAATGTAATTGATTTGCTTAACTGAAGTTAAGATTTAAATTGTTACAGGAAGATGAGTTGCACTAACTATAACCAAATTATTTAATGTTTATGCAGAAAGCTACAGACAAATCCACCAGTGCTGTTCTTTAGAATACTTGCATTTAACCAGAAAGAGCCACAATGTATAAAAGGTGATCTGGCCTATAACTACTGCTATGACACTGAGGTTGTGGGTTTGATCTTAAAATGGAGTATTCACCTAAGACTTGGATTTTGGACTGCTTCCAACCCGCAATAAACTGTGAAACAACAATGAAAATGGGGAGTAGGGTTATGGAGTGGTGTTTCTAACTCTGTACCATTATCAAATTTCAGAGTAATGACTCTTCTATTGATTGAGAAGGCAATGGGAAAAAATTAAGGAAACTATGAAAAATAATGCCATATATAAGCAGAAAAATTCCAGTTTGAAGCTTTTGATTTCTACATGCCACAAATAAACACATATATAGAGATTTAATTTAAGATGTGAATTTTAATCTCTTTAGGTAATCCTTTTTTCCCTGCCTACTTTAAGAGATTTAAAATAAACATCAGATCTTTAAGGTTTTTTCTCATGACTCCTCAACAGGGTCAATATTTTTAGGTATTTATGTTTCCTTACCTATTTTCAAGATCAAATACTTTTCTGGTGGAACAAAAATCATTACTTGCACTTCATTTCTGTTGATTTTGAAGACTGTGAGCCTAATATCCAATCCAATGAAGCAGCATAATCTAGTGATGATAGCTAACCTTTACACTGTAGAACTTCAATATAAATTATTGGGAATAAATTTGTACTATTTCTACATTCATTCATGTAAAAATAAAAATATTACCTTATTTGTTGAAGAAATCCTCAATAACCTCTCCATTCTCCAGACTGAAAATCCATCAGTCTTCTAAACTGAACTAAACAAAGCTTTATATATGGATTTGCTTTCCCTTATGCACCTTGAACAAGATATAAACATTGTGTATGTGCTCTTTACCTATCATTTAGAAGCATAAAAACATCTCTCAAAGTAAGCAAGCTAATATTAAAATCTTCCTTCTCATGTTTAAGTGTTTATTTAGATCAATGCCAGTGGTCTAAATCATCTTTGCAGAGGCTTTTTCCACTGAGAGCAAAAGGCTACAGCTGGAGTAGAAATGGGTCCCAATGATCTTATACATGCTATGAAAACTTACTATAATATTTGTCAAAAGTTCATTTAATAGAGCTAAAAGAAATACAAAAAGAGTGGAAAACAACAGGTAAACACAAGCAATCAGAGTGCAATAATTTTTCTTAAACTTCTCAGGATATCTTATAAAGCACCTTCAAACTCTCTCAGCATGCATTCAGCTTTAAAATGGCTGAAAGAAAGGGTGGAGATTGCATTACAGCTGCTCTGATCATCACCTTTATAAAAATTTCATTTTTATTTTCCTGTAAGAATAAGAAAATGAATAAAGCAAAGATTTATGTCATTGAATGTCATAGCTGATTACCTCTAGAAATGAGAAGAATGCAATTTTTATGACTTTATTTAAAGTTGAGCTATTTTTCATAAGTAAATACAGCCAGGACAGATAGCTTTAATTTTTAAGAATGTATGGAATGCTGTGGTGTAAATTTTTAAATGATGATTTTTTAATTTTTTTTTTTTTTTTAGATTCAGTGTTTTTCTAAATAAAACATTCACCACAACTCTAGTATGCATAACATTTCTGTTGCAATTTGTAATGATTTTAAGACAATAATTTTTCTTAGTAAGATGCAGGCACTATGAACCATTTGAAAATACGATTCACTGATAATTTACTTCCAGGGATGACTTGCAGTTACAAGAAAAGGACTTCATTTTCCATCCAGTGGAAAGAAGTTGCATGGAGAATTAGACATGTGAAGAATGTGTAAAAGTTAATGAAGTTAAAGGATCATTGGATAAACAGATATGTAACAGTTTTGTGTCTGGCATCAATTTTGATCCTTATTTTTGTAAGATAGCTGCAAATAGTCAGATTTATGTTATGCTAACTCCCTGTATATGGGCAATATAGGTAATGGTTCCAAAGATCTATCTATCAAATACCTATCAAATAGCTATCAGCTCCCTGCTAGAAGTCCACCTAATGAATTACTTCCTTTTGAATCCATTCTTGAATATAAAGACACATGCACACACATTCTTTGTAGCAACCAAGAAGAGGGGTATGTAAGAAGGCAAGCCCATTCCCCAAGATGTGTTTGTGAGAGAGCAAAAGGTACATCCATGTAGATGGTGCCAGTCACTGAAAGTTCTACTCTGAAAGCTCAGTACACAATTCTGTGTTCAGGTTCAGAAACTTCGACATCTTGTACCCAGGCATAGTGACACCTAAGAACAAGAGCACATTGCTTTTATTGCTGATTTACTTAGCATTAAAATATTCACAGTAAAACAATGAGCAGAGGAGACATATTCTAGGAGTAAGCATAGACAAGTATGGTTATTTGTGTAACAGAAATTCTGATATGTTGTAAAATAATTAAGGTTGATTCCACTGTTACACACAGATGCCTTCATTTTCTACTATATCTTTGAAACTTCATTAGGAGACTCTTTGCTTCCTGTAGTCACTATATTTGTGGACAGGAAGAAAGAAAATTCCACTATCACCTACCACTGAGCAGAAAAAATGCACAAAGCAGAAAACAGAGAAAATGCTATCACAAGATTTAATATGACAGATATCTACACTGTAAATATGCAGAATTTACAGCAAGCTAGTGCCAAAGTCCTCAGTACTTAAAACTGCAATGGAGCTCTGAGGTAAAGTTTATCTTAATTATTCTAACTAGTTTTTCAGCAACATGTGGAGCTTTGAATTATTTTAAGCATGCTTGCTTTGAGCAGTGAATACAAGAAAGTTCTTCCCCATTCCAGCCTCCATTCCAGTGGCTGGAGAAAGTCATGTCAGTATCTGCAATCTTGGAAATTACAAGCAGATTGCACATTGCTGTACCATATTCTTCTTCTCAATGCTTGTGGTTCACCCTGGTTGAACCAGTTCATCCATCCATGAAGACAGATACCTGACTTGGCCAGTGTTTTGAAGACCCACATGTTCCTTTTCTTTAAAATGAATACACCTAAAAACCCGGAGAGTTTTCAGCTACAGAAAATTTATACTTGACCAAAACTGAGGAAAATTACATATTGGAAGTAAAATATTAAAATATTTATAAATGAAAACCCCTTGTTCATGTATCCTGTCAGAATGGCCTCACTTGAATTTGTATCTCAACCATCAGCTTTGAGTAGTTTGTTAGGTTACAGTCAAGAGAAGGCTTTGGGGTCACCTAATTCCAGTACCTAAAGGGAACCTTCAAATTGTAAGAGGTACTTCAACAAGTACCATGCACAGAAAGTTTTTACAAAGGCATGTAGTGGAATGGCTTCAAAGTGGAAGAGATGAGGTTCAAATGTTAGGAAGAAATTCTTTATTGTGAGGAATGTGAGGCACTGGAACAGGTTGCCCAGAGAAGTTGTGGATGTCCCATCCCTGGGAGTGTACAAGGCCAGGCTGGATGGGACTCTGAACAGCCTGGTCTAGAGGAAGGGGTCTCTGCCAAGGCTGGGGGATTGGAAGCAGATGATCTTTTAAGCCCCTTTCCCATCCACACCATTCAATGATTCTATGATTCAGCAAAACAGTCAGTAGGCAAACATTCCTTTCAGCCTGCCTTTCCTGACCTCAGCATCAGTGCTCCTTTACAGCACTTCTTTTCATCCTCCCTCCTGTAGCTAAAACACATAGTTTAAAATATTTAAATATGTAACTGAAAAAGTTTTCTTGGGTAAATTGCTGGGTTTTCCCCATATCTCCTGCTAATAATAAAGATCCAGAAATAGTGACATGATTTTTTTCACAAGAATTCACAGGACATGAAAATGCAGCTAATCTAAATAGCCACTCCACAGAGAAATAAAATGTCCTTCAATATTAAATTGAATACATTTGATATGAGATGACTTGTCCATCACACAAGCCCTTATTTCACAAATTCCAGTGGACAAAAATAACTTAAATATTCCTATTTCTCACTCAAATACCAGCTATTTATATAATGCAACTCACTGAGGCAGAAATATATGCATTGGGTTAGAAAATGGTTACTTATTTTTAGACATCACCCTGTATTCTTGCTAAGGCCTGAGAGCTTCATTTACCTTAATTGGATATGATTTTCCTGGCTACTAATATTCTGAGCATGCTGGTAGCTTCAGCATAATCTGTCATGTCTTGGTATTGACTTAAGAACAGAACTGATACGATTGGTGCAGATTGAGGCAATGATGAGCAAAAAGATTCAAAATTTCCTACTAACATTAAAAAAACCCACAGGTGGCATGTGCAAGTTTAGCATCCTAAAAAATTTTATATGTTAGAACAAGGTCAGCTGAAAAACATGCCTCTTGAGGAATCTTCTCTTCACTGACTTATATTCCCAGATTATAATGAGCACTGAATTCCTATCAGCCCAATTACTAAGCAATAAAAATTCTATATTACAAGTTTATTATGGGAAAACAACCTGGGGATGAAACTCCCGTGGAAAAAAAAAAAAAACAACAACAAAAAAAACAACAACAAAAAAAACCAAACAACAAAACCAAAATTTAAAAAATAGTGTATTAATTCCCTAAGTGTAAAGCTGCAGTTTTATTTGGCATTAGTAATTCTGAAGGTTCTTCAACAGGGGTGGAAATACCTAAGAGGGATTCTGTCAGGCTCTGTGGCTATGATATTTCAATGGTGAAACTTTTAGCGTACATATATTCCTAGATGAAAACACTAAAGATTTGTTCATTTATTTCTATGGACAAGTGATATTTCTGTACAGTTCTATACTAATACTCTTGATGATTTCCTGTAATATTAACCAACAATAGAAACAATAGAAATCCATACAACTCTGAAATACTGGCATGCAATACCAAAAAATAAGCATGAAAAAACCAGTCTATTCAGTGTATCTCTAAATGCTTTTGAGAACTGTGTTAGCATGGCAGAGCAGCAGATTTTTGCTCTATAGGCAGCCAAGGCTCCACATTTTATATGGTGGGTTTGGTGGTAACTGATACATTCTCTTAATGTTTCTATTAAAGTATTAAGAGTGGATTCAGATCACAGACACTCTCGTGAACATCTGGCACAACTCCACAGGGGATCTTTGGAGTAATTCTAATTTATATTGGTGTCACTTGGTGTCACATTGATAAAAATTTGGTCTTATAGCCCTCCTCTACTCCCCAAGTTGTTTGAGCTTGCAGCATTGGGGCTAACAATAAATTTTATGCTGATACTTAATTTTTCTCAAATTCTGATGTTCTCAGCAAATCTTCAAGTTTGTAAGGGCATATGGGAAGGTTTTATTTAGCTAAGAAAAAAACAAAACTCTGGAAAAACCTTATGCATGGTGCATAAATAATAATACAGGTGTCTTTCTGATGTAGTTGTATAGTATAACTTCTAATAAACACAGCTCGTGTTAGTAGACTGTAGTCCTGTTAATGGCCAAAGTCACCAAAACAGACATGTTCTGTTAAAAGGCAGAAAAATCTCAGAGAGCACTTTCAACAATAAAGTAGTTGAGCAGGTAAAGAAAACAAGAATAAAAATATTCAGAGTCTACTAGAAATATGAGTTATCTGATGTATTTTAATACTTTATCTCTTAAATTATTACTTTGTTTCTAGATTTTTGGATGTAGGCTACACTCCTCTGCATGTTATGGAAAGGTTTCCATCAGCCACACTTGTGATTAATATTTTATGTTGATAACACAGGCAGATTCCACTTCCTTCTCTAGAAGATTAATGCTAAAAGTCTCTGTGACTGAGCAATAAATGCCTACAACGGAAGAAGTCTTGGAGGAAATGGGTATAGGAGGTGTATTCATAAAGTTGAGTTTCAAGGTAGAAAAGCACAAGAAGAGATCACAACAGTTGCAGGGAAAGTTGGACTTAGCTCAAAACAAACAAACCACAGGGTGACCTTTGTTTTAGATAAACAGCTTTAATAGTTGGTTGGATCAACAATTATTAAGAGTTGAGTGAGTGTATCAGTTGTACTAATGGTTTTTCCAGTGCTAGCCAAGAGGTGTGAATGTCTTCTTGGATTAGCATGAGACAATCAGAGAATCACAGAATGAGTTGGAAGGGACCCACAAGGACCACTGGGTCCAGCTTCCAGCCCTGCACAGCCCCATCCACAAGAGAAGAACATATATGGCTAAGCCCAACCCAGTGCAAAAACCAGCCAACCCATGGAATGAACATTGAAAGAGAGCAATGGGCTTCAGCTGGCTCCAACCCATGTATTTCTTCTTGGGTGCATGGACATCCAATGTCATGACAGCAAACATAATGAGATCATTAACAGGAATCATATTTTTACCATGCTTATTCCATTTGCTGTCGTCATTGTGATTTCAGTACTCTGATATATCTCTCAAATAAGTCAAAATCATATGTAATATGAAACATACACATGTAAGTGAACTTTTTTTTAAACATTAAACTCTCTCCATGCGGAATATCAAAAGGGAACCTTGTCAAATAGTATTGTACTCTGACTTATCTGCTGACAGAAATGTGAGAATTTTCTAATAAATTTTATGTTCCTTCTTATATTCAACAATATGACTAGAAAAGCATTTTGAATGATAGATTATCTCCTCTACTCACCTAATATCTTTTCAAGAGAGTTTCTAAATAATGGGTGAACAAGAAATTTAACTTGTTACATGAAAAGTTACTTCAAAACAGCTGTTCGGATTTGGCAAGTGAAGCAAAGGATAAGGGCTTTTTGCTAAAATCAACAGTGCAACCCTGAGTTTTATAAATTAGATAAAAAGGTCTTACTGAGTTTACAGCTCTGTCAGAATGCAAATATTTTTCCATGGAAGTATAATATTTTTTGACACTTTTGATGTGTTTTCTTTTCCTGCTATCTATATCACTTTTTAAATGCTTAACTGATTAATCCGTTTAACATTGCAAGGATTTCGTTCGGACCTCACTGTTAATTCTTGCAGGTTCTCTGCAAGTTATACACTATTATATGTTTATAGTTATATATAAAGATATAACTGCTAGTTATGCATAAAAGTACTTTCAGTGATTTTTAAGTCAGCTAATTCAGCGCTTTTTTTTTTTCAAATTTTGGTATTAAGTTTTGCATTCTGCTTTGAAAAAAGGCCAAAAGTTGATGCCTCATAAAGAAGTAGAACAGATATCTGCAATCCTTTCCCTTTGCTGGCCTCTAAGTTTTCCAATTATATCTATCTCACCGGTTTTTATGAGCTTGCTAACCTTTTTCTACTTCCTCACCCAATTTTCCTTCTGGTCATGCAACAAGTAAGAGCCATGTCTCCAGTTTAGATTCTAACTGGTGCTATCTTTCCCACTTGCAAGATTTCACTCTAAACGTGTTGAATGTCTCCCTGTGTGATTCCAGAGTATCCCAGTGATGTGGGGTGTGCCTTTTCTTGCTCTCTTCTCTTCCTCTTGCTGTCCATTCAACTATGTTTTTTGCATCAAAATCTGTGATGAGTTGGGGGTGTGCCAAGCCTCACTCCAAAGGATTCTCAGTCTCATAAAGCACTGATTGCACAATCCCACAGCTCACAGTACAAAAGTTAGCCTTCCAATTTTTAATATAGCATAGAGTAGCAAATAATAACATGAAACTTGTTCAAAATCTGCTATTTCTGGAAATATGTGATCTATTTCCAGAAGCTCAAAGAGGAGCAATTCAGAGCTTGTGGCAGAGAAGACTCTCAGTTGTCCTGATCTCATTTTCCTTATTTTCCTCTTGTATGCCACGAACTGCTGCTTAATGAAAATGCTCTCTTCTCTGTTCTCGGTCTTCTTGGTGAACCAGCTCGTGTTCTCCATATTTTAGCTTTCCTAATATCCAGCTTTCTGCTCAAGGTTTCTTATATGATTTCTTGTTACTTCACCCCTACACAGCAATTGATTTTTCATAAAACTATCTGCACACTTCCCAGTGTGGATTAAATAATCAAAGCTGCATTTATTCCTGGACAATCATATTGATTATCATAAAATAAAACCAAGAAAAAAAAAATCACAAATACTTTTCATGAAATCTCTTAGTGAAATGAGCTTTAGAAACTACCCTGCAATAAACCAGTGCATATATCTGTGATGTCACTTGCTCAGTACAAAGGAGATGAAACAAAATGGTGTTTGGAGTTCTCATTTACATACATTAATCTGTTTCTTTCTATTCCTTTTCAGAAAGTGCTTGATTTATATTTAAGCAGTTTGTAGCCTGTTACAGTGACATGCTGTATTTCTTATACAATAGTGTGCATAATGTATTCTTTGACTGTATGTTTACTGTAATCTATGAGGAAATGCTATTTATTCATACAGCCACTTATAAGAAAGTCTGCCGTTTCTGAAATAAAAGTTAATGATAAATAATGTCACTTATGCACATGCATCAAAAATTAAATACAAGTCCCTGTAATTTCAAGAAGGTCAAGGTACCTCAACAATACTACCATTTAGCATAAAATAACTTCTTTAGAAGGTAAATGATCCCTGCCAATTTTCACTTAAAAGTTAAACTGTTACCTTCTTGTATTCAACAAAACACTAAACTGACAGAGGAAAAAGAAAAAATGTATAGAATTGTTTATTCCACTGATCACAATTTTGATGGGCTATGTGGAGTGTAAGACAAACCCGTTTTAGGAAACAAAATTATTTTCATTGATATGTTTCTTTTAATCATCTGTCATTAAACCAGAAAACCACTGTTTCAAGACATCACACTGCTTAATATAAGAAATATTAATCAAATTTTTATGAATTCCAGAAAATGTAAAATCATTTTGGCTTACCTATCTGACATGTTATTGAATTTTATTCTTTAAAATAATATATTTTTGCCTATCTGCAAACATGACATGTCTGCAGTGGATATTTATGATGCTGGGTCAGATTTATCTCTTTAAAAGCAAGCTTAAATTATGAAGTAAACAAAGTCTGAGCCAGATGCTTAAATTTGTCCTTATAGTCAATGAGGAAATAAGGGTAATTTCATCACAGAACACTTTCAGTCGTATCACTCTTTATAGCTGCTGGAAAGTAGGTTGCAGCAAGGTGGATGTCAGTCTCTTTTCCAAATTACATGCAATAGCACAAGAGGAAATTACCTCAGTGACACCAGGGGAAGTTTAGTTTTGATAGGAAAAGTTTCTTCACAGAAAAGGGTTGACCAGGCTGACCAGGGGATCAGAGAAAAATTTAATTCAGAAGCAATGAACTAATGTTTACTGATTATTAAAAAAATAAAGTTCTACAGACAAAAATTTAAACTATATATTAAATTGTGTTTATTTCATCATGGAGATAGAAAATTTCAGTGTACGGAAAAATAGCAAGAGTCCAAATAATACAACACTAATTAAATTAGCATAGATGACAGTTTACTTCAAAGAGGAATATAAACTCAGTCCAAAAAGATTTTCAATTTGCAAATAATTGCTTTGAATAGACAGAATTCATACTTTTACCAATGCTTTCTTAATAAGTCAAGAATTGATAGAATACAAGCCTTTATAGTTTTCTTTTTTCTTTTAAACTGTTAAATATATTACAAAACCACTCTGTTCTCTGATTAAAAAAAAAAATATTTCTAGGGAGTGGTGCTTTTCAAAATATATAAATGGATTTTTTTCAGGACTAGCAGAGGAAGTTATTTTTGGTATTTTTGTTAAGAGTCTTTATCCCTCATCCACTCTGTGAACTTTCTCTGCAATAGCATATTCACTAGCAAGTGTGTTTTATCAATACATTGAGCTGGAAACTCTTCAAAAAATTAGAATATGCTCTTGTTGACAGAGCATGATGTTAAAAGGTAAGACACTGCCACTTTTGTCATAAAGATACAGTCCTATCCCATCACAATGGTGAGATCTATAATTTCTATATAAATTTATTTTCTCTGTCAGAAAGAAAGAGTGTGGTGACAACTGCAATATACAGACAGGTTTGTTATTACCTAAAGTTTGTTATCCAAGCCCTTTTTTTCTCAGTGAAGAGAGGCCTCCCTGGAAGGCAATTCATGGCAGCCTAAGAAAAGATGGAAGGGGCAATGATCTCTCTGGAGGATGCCTACTAATCTGCACTTAGAGAACCAGTAGCTCTAGATGCTTAGCCCTGAATGGTTAACTAACTGGTGCAAGAACTAAGGCTGAAGGGATGATTCTTTCCTGCTTCAAAGTAGCAAAATATTTTTCTATCTTTTTAGACCCTTTTTATGTTTCCTTTTCTACCACGCTTTCTTTTTCATCATATTTTTCATCAGCTTTCAGCATTGACTCTTCCTCGTTGATGTGCATTCCAGGTACAGCCCAGAAAGTAAACCATGCTCTTGGCTGCATTAAAATACTTTGGGCAGGAGTTCAAGGAAGGTGATTCTGCCCCCCTGCTCTCATAACACCCCACCTGGAGCACTGCATCCCTGCATCCAGCTCTGGGGCCTTCATGAAAAGAAGGAAAAAGACTTGTTAGAGAAAGGCTAGAAGAGGGACACAAAAAAAAAAAAAAAAAAAAAAAAAAAGAGGCTGGAATATCTACTGCGTAGAAAGAGTGAGAGAGCTGGGAAGAGCAATAACAAATCTTATCATGGCCTTTCAACAGTTAGAGAGATACTTTTTATAAAGTTCATTTGTGACAGGACAAGAAGCAAGGATTTTAAACTGAAAGAGGGTGGATTTTAATTTCAAAAATGGAAGGAATTTTTTACAGTGAGGGGGATGTTACACTGCAACAGGTGGCTCAGAGGTGCTGTGGATGCCTTGTCATTGGCAGTGTTCAAGCTCATGGGGGAATGGGGCTTTTGCAACTTGACCTAGGTGTCCCTGCTAACAGCAGAGATGCTTTCACTCAATGATATTTGAGTGACCCTTGAAATCCAAAGAATTCTGTGATTCTATGATTCTTTTGAGTGTGAGTCAGTGTCCCTGGAGGAATTTAAAAGACATGAAGATGTGGCACTTATGGACATGGTTTAGCGGTGGACTTAGAAGTGCTGGGTTAATATTTGGACTCAATTATCTATTCCAACATAAATTATTTATGATTCTGTATTTCTATGGTTCTATTCATTCCAGCTTTACTTCAGTTTCCTTTCCAGGAAACCCTTTTTTTTAGACAATATTAATTTGCAGAGAGTCTAGGGAAACAGTGAAATATTAACTTTGAGATATATTATTTTCTCTTTCAGTCTTTCTCTTTCCTTGCATGTGTTCAGAGGCTGTCTCTCCCTTTTGTTTGGGTATGTTCATTTTGGTCTGTGTCATTATTTCCCTGCAGAACAGAAACAATCTGACTTTAGGCTCTAAATGTTTTTAAAAGGGTAGATGCATTAAATTAAGTAGAAAAAAATCACTAACTTTCCCATTTCCAAATGTTGAGGCTCATCTTGGCTGACAATTATATATCTCTCTAATTTATATTTATAAAGCACCTTTCATATAAAATGGTGGTTTGTTTCCTTTAAATATAAATTGTCCTTTGCCTCACATGCAAAAATCTGCTTAGCACAGGTTCCGACTCAGAAGATATCCTTTTAAAACTGACCTAAATGCAGGAAATTCTCCAATTTGATTTCAGGCTCTAAGTCAGAATATTAAAATATGTGTGAATCTACAGCTTAATGGTACCTTAAATGGTAGTTTAAATGTAGTTTATGCTTACACAGTATTTTACATAAACTGACTCCTATTTGATGAAAAAATTAGTTAAATTAGGCAGGGTACACTGTTTCTTTAAACTATTTTTTGAGAGAAAACGTCAACATTTCAGGTATTTAGTTGTTTGGGGTTTCTTAAATGATCTTTCACATACCATAACAGAGAACAGGTTCCTTTTGTCCTATCATTTCAATTATAAGTAATTTATTTCTTAGCATATTCTCAGAAATACTCAAGGCTTTCATTGTATCGACCAACATATTTAACATAAGAATGTTAGAGGTTCAAATGTCACATTGCTTTTTCTTCCTTCATTTTGAGAAGAGTTTTATTGAAACTTGTCAACAACTTACACAAGATATATTGTTGCCAATTATCCATAAACATATTATTAAATGCATATGTTGCCACTGAATGTTTATATGCTATTAACTGAATTTCTTCTCTGTAACTGTTAGTGAACTAAATATGAGACAAAGAATCAAAAGTAATATTTTTTTTTTAAAGTAACAGAAAAATAAATGAGTGCAAATGTGTGACAAAATCTAATTCTCATCCAACCATGAAATGTCCATCAGCAAATGTTATTTCTATATATGAACTCTCTTATAGTTCCAGGAAAAACTGAATAAACCTAATTCTGTAAGTCACAATACCCAGGCATTTCTCCATTTCCCATGCATTGCCTTATTCATTTAATTGCCTTCACTGTCCTGTTTTTGAAGATATATTTACCATACTATTTATTTTTGAATTTATTATTTTACATGTTTTTTGACCAGGTCTTGTATTTGCCCTGAAAACTTTTCTCCCACTTTTCTTTCCTGTTTTTTTGTTCTTTGCTGTTCTGGGCTCTGTACAAAGTTGTGATTTACCTCCCTTTCATGAAGAACTCATATATTTTCTTTTGAAAGGACAACATTAACAAAACATAAGCTCCGAGATTGCGAGATCAGTGCATTTGAGTGTCACCAGGGATGGTGACTTGCAGTGAGCATTAGTAAGTTATTAATTGCAAGCTGCTTTCAGATCACTTATGTGTTGTACATCACCTTGTCCTGCATTCATATTTGTGGCTTTACAACTGTGAATATGCAACAAAAAGTTTGGCTTTTCTGAAGGCAGTAAAATTAATTATTATGAAAGTTTTACTTGCAGGTTGAAGCAATTTATTCTCTCCAGTGATAAATACAGGGATGTTTACTGCCTTAACCAGCAGTTAAAGGCAATGTGTTTGGATCATGGATTTGATGCTTAAAATCTGTAAAAGTCCCATCTCATGAATTGAAATTCTTGGCACATCTCTCCCCATGACTGCAACACAGAACATACTGAAACAAAGCCGTGATTACCACTCACTGTCCCTGCAAGTGACAGTGTTCTGCTCATAGGATGTTAGCAGCTAAATTGCACTTTTTCTCATGCTGAACTTCAAAGCTCCTTGCATTAACTGAAATGTTTTTATTATAGGGATAATTCCACAGTCTGCACATGTTCTTGAACATATTCTCCTGATCACACTAATCCTGGGATGCCATAATTGTTTCAAGAAATCTCCTCTGAACAGAACAAATCGGCAAAAGTCACTGAAGTCTTCATTATTATTATTTTTCTTCCAAATCAATGATAATGCCAAAACAAACCAACCAACCAACCAAATAAATCCCTCCCTTTGCTGTACATACAAATTGAGCTTTATGTGAAAGAGTATTATTTGGCGTATGCTGTGTGGGGAGACTCTTAATGTCAATATTAAATGCTACCTGTATATTGAACATTATAAACCACAAGCATTTCAATCAAACAGCTGTACTATTTCTCTTGTCCTTTGACATGTTTTTTCCTTGTTTTCCAGAGTAATTGAAAGGTTTTTGCTTTCACTGCCTTTTCTTGACAGAGATGCCACAAGGTATCTATAGATCTCAAAGGCTAACACAAAATCAATCTGCGTGATTATGCAATTTAACTGCATTTGCAGTGCTAATTTATCTTCTAGCATCTGTAAATTACTTTATTATAAAAAATTCAAAAGCTTAGCTGAAAGCTAAATTAGACCTGGTAGCAACACAAAAACATTACCAACAAGGGAAATCTCTAAAAGCAACAGCAGACAACAAAACATCAAGTGATGTGCAGAAAGACATAAAATGTGATATAAATTCATTAAGTGCTGACTATTGTTGTTTTATTTGAGATCTGAGTAAAAGTATAGTGCTAGAAGGCTTTGCCAAGTTGCCCTACAAGGAGTGACTTTGCCATTTCTTATTAACCCTTGGTATCTGGATATTTTATATTTTTATTTAACAATACCATTTCGAAATTAAAATGGGGGGGGGAGGGTATAATTGGAGATTTGATAAATGAAGACAAAACTTGTCCTTCACTTGGGTAAAGCTAATAGCTGAAAGTCTTTCCCCTAGTTATAAAATGACAGGCAGTGAATTCAATGTTAAATATTCATGCATGATGAAAAAGCAACCTATGAATTCAAGGTTAAACACTTATGTAAAAGAGCAGAATGGAAAAAAAAAAAAATAGAAACTTAGAAGGAAGCTAATGACCTTTAAACATCAAAGGCAGAATTCCTATCCATTAGGAGGTCAGTGTGCTAATGTAGCATAAAACTGCACTGGCATGTTTTCTGGTGTCACATCTGATAATGAAGGAAGCCCTGTTCTCACTGAAAAAAAAAAAAGTTTATTGTAAAAGGGGTAAAGATTTAAAAAAACTTCTCTCTTTTGCCTTTACAAATACTACTTGAGTTTTGCTTTTTGCAGTTCTCAAAGAATTTGATATAAGACTTGACATTCCTATCAAGCAGAAAGTCTGGCAAAGGCAAATCTACTTAATATTTGAATATCAAACAGGTAGTAAATGTGAGGGCTTGAGACAATAAAGACACACAGAAGTAACCTTGTGCTCCCACACATTCTTTTTACCATGTTCTCCACCCCAAACACCATAAATAAGATATCTGATAATTGAGCTCCAGAACGGAAAGCTTCTTCTGCAGACTGTATGTTAATCATTGTGGAGGCAAATCTAGGACAAATACTTTCTAGTCAATCTGACACTGATGGAAGATTTTGACTGAAAATCCAAAATATGTCTGTCATAATTCTTGCAAGATTATTTTATAGGCATTATTTCTGGATGACTTCAAAGTGAAATTTTGTCTTTAATAATCATATATGACATTCAGTAAGAGAAAAGTTAGCAAAAAAAAAAAAAAGGAAAAACTTCTACTATAAAAATATGATATATATATACAATGTGTTTTATCTGAATGAAGAAGAAAACCAGTCATTTATAAACTTACTACAATCTTAAAATAATATGATATCATGATGCTCTCTGCCTTTTAAGACTCCTAATAAAACATACATTTTGATGAGTAAATAAAGTATTGTATTTAGATCATCCTAGCAAATGCCTACGTGTCCTTGATGATCATAAAATCATAGAATGCTTTGCACTGGCGGGGACTCTTTGAAGGTAATCTTGTCCAACCTCCCTGCAATAAACAGGGACTTCTTCAACCAGATCAGGTCGCTGAGACCCCATTCAACCTGACCTTCAGGGTTTCTCTAGAGGCCAGCTATCACTCTCTGGGCAACCTGTGCCAGGGTTTTACCACTCTCATATATCCAATCTAAATTAACTGTCCTTCAATTTAGACCATTACCCCTTGTCCTGTCACTACAGGACTGTTTTGTAAAGAGGGTCTCTCCAGCTCACCCATAGCTCCTTTTAGGTACTGGAAGGGGCACTAAGGTGTCTGTGGAGTCTTGTCTTCTCCAGGCTGAACAACCTCACCTCTCTCAGCTGGTCCTCAGAGGAGAGAGAGCCTCTAATGATCTTTGTGGCCCTTCTCTGCTCCCACACCTCCATGTCCTTCTTATACTGGGGACCCCAGAGCTGGATGCAGCACCCCAGGTGAGTTCTCATGAGAGTGGAATAGACAGGGAGAATCACCTCCCTTGACCTGTGCCACATTGCTTTTGATGAAGCATACAGCTTCTCATTCTTAGTTATAAATTCTCAAATGAAATTTGACTGATTTGCCTTCATCTCTACAGAACACCTGTACTGCTTAACCAAGTAAGTCCATTCCCAAATACTAATTGCAGCAACTGCCTGCCTGCATAGACTATACAGCCAAGAGACTGATTTATAGTTGGGGTTCCTTTGTCATGTCTTTTCTATGGCTCACATATTATGAACATCAAGCAACCTAATTCTTTCTGAACACAGAAAAAGCAAGCTTGAGAATAAAAAATTTGGAGATGGCTTTCAATCCTTGCCAAACATGTAAGAAATAAAAGATTTATTTTTAGTCACCCAAAGTTTGGTAAATAAGATCACAGATGTTCTTTAGACCACTTCATTGATTGATTATAAATACTTATGGTCTATCAGTTGGTGTGTCTCTCCTGTAGATGCATGAGATGATAGACTCTGCATATTTCACTCCGTGCTAGCCTACAGAACAAGCTTCATAGGGGCACAAGGATTTTTCAGATAATTAGTTTTTTTATTGAAATAGTGTAGAAATGAAAAAGAGCAGGTACTTTTGCATAAACAATATATCAAAAAACCCCAGCAGAATGTGCTCTGTCTGAACTTGTAATTGCGTGATTTTACTCATAGTAAACAGTAGATTTCCCTCTTGTAAATTGAAAGCACAAAAAATCTCAGAGATGAAGCCCTGCCCACAACATACCCTAAAAAAATAAATAGTATCTGTTGTTACTAAAAAGATATATCCCTTAGATTGAAGTAGAAGCTTTACACATTGAGAAAGGAAGTGAGAAAACTAAGATTAAAAAAAATGAAGAGAAATATCAACTAGACAGAGTGAAGTATCCAGTAAAGACAGAGGGGGATACAGAACAATACAGGAAGTATAATATTGAGAGAAGAGCAACTCTAAGTAGTTATTACAGGAATCCAGAAAAAGAAATAAAACTGAAAAAATGAAATATTTTTTTTCACTAGGGATACACAAAGACAGTGAGGGAAGAGAAATGGAAAATAAGCAAGATGAGGATGGGAAAGTACAGGAAACAGTACAGTGAGGAGAATAATGGTGAAGGTCTTTTAAAAGGCCTTTTTTGTGTGTTTTTTGAAACTTTGTTTTCCCCCAAGAAACATCACATCTGCATGAAAGGAGATAGTGGAATACCTTATATTTAGGGGATTTAGAGGTGAACCATAAATATCAAGCATAGTAGGCTAGCTATCTGAAATAACCCAAGTAACAAGGAAATTCAGAGTGTCTGTGCTTTTAAAGCAGATTTTTTTAGAGCAGGCAAATCTCAAAGTACAACTTATATAAATCTTCAATTTCTCTTTATATGAACTGTCCTGTGTGCTTTTCTCTGGAAGTGTTATACATTCACCTTGGAAGATATAAGTCCCCAAGACATTTCCTTCTTCAACAAAGAAAACATACAACACAGCAAGAATCTTTTGACAGAAGGACTTCCCTAGGAGCAGAGGTCTTTTCACACATCCTTTACTGCTCTAAAGTCTCCAGTAGGGAAAGCAAAGGGTTATAAAACCCTTAAAAACCAGGATATTAAGAGATTTTTATCCCTTCCTCAGATATAGTTCTTTATTATTTGGATTTTGGTCCAATGTCTTGTGTAGTCAATCCTGCTTCACTTTTCTTCTTTCCTCAGAACAAGCTTCTCTTCCTTCACATCCTACATATTTGTCTCGGGTTGTTTTTTGGTTTTGTCTGATGTTACTGTTGTTGTTTGGGCTTTTGGTTTGGTTTGGTTTTGTTGTCTGCACCACACTTATCTCTTATAGTGCAAATGTGAAAAAAAGAAAAGGAAAAAGATAAAGAGGAACAAATGGTATGTAACAATACTCCCAGTTAGATCAGGTATTAGAACTGGAATCAAAAAATCAAAGCATAACTGGTTAAACTAATGGCCCACTACCAGCATCAGAATTCTCATAAATCTCTGCCACATCCAGACAACAGGAGGCAGCAGAACCTTGTGCTGGCACAAATTCCAAGGTTCTTTTCTGAGATTCCTTTCATTGCTCTTCTTTTATACTAGGACCTTTATCTTCTCAAGATAGGTGCAATTTAGTTTAGCTGTACTAATATAGAAGTCTGTAACAATTATATTTATATTATTAAAGGAAGCAAACCAGAGAGCACTGTCCAACTCTGAGAACAAATGTCATTTCACAGCTCACATCCAGATGGCTAAATCTCTGGAACTACAGTGCCTTCAGACTGCCTTTTGGAATTGGTTTGGGCAGTTTTGTCCCCTGAACTGTGCCCAGCAATGGTCTGTTCAAACATCTGTGTTACCAAGGTAATAGTAGCAGTGACTCTGTGGCATTTTCTCTTCCAATTCCCTTGTGCATGTTAGTTTACTAGTACAGGCATTGCCAAAAAAGGTTTTAAGTACTACTGTAATGCACCCAGTAAAACAAAACTGGCAGATTTATATCTGTTACGTTAATATTTTTGGGTGAATTTGTACATACTTCTTTTAAATTCCAATCAACAATAAAAAATCAGAAAAAATAACACAATTTATTTTTCCTGTTCTGGAGAATAATCCTAATAGACCTAAATCTTTCATTGCTTTCATTTGTTACAAATTAAAAGGTTTGTGAATGGAAATACTGGCTTGGATATTATCTGTAAGACAGATATAGGTCTCTGCAAACAGGTTACTGCAATAAAAATTGGAAGGTAGATTGAATTGTACATGAAAAATGCACACTTTAAGGCTCAAGCTGGAGTATATCTGAGTTGTACAAAAGTATGCAGATACAAAAGCATTTTTTTAGGAAGGAACTGCAGTGTCTCCCAGGCCTGTCTTTAACTCAGGGTAGGTTGTTTCCACAGTCCAAAATAGGTCACTGATGCAGCCCTTGGCACATTACTGGATCTGAGCAATTTCAGAACACCATTGTGGGACCTCAAGGGTAATTTTTCATGTATTGTTTGCACAGACTCTTTTCTATTTTCTTTGCCACATTAACACTATTTTCTCTTTCCTCCTACTGAAACTCTTGGTTGTTTGTTTCTTATATAGATGTAAAAGGCAATGAACATCCTGCAAAAGGGTTTTTTGTAGTGATCTCAGGATTTTAAGAGAGGACTAAAGGAATGTGGTATTCCATTTTAAAAAATATCCTAAGTAATTTGAAACTTTTTCTTGATACTATTAACAATGGCAGAAGGGTTTTATGTATGCACAACATCAGACTTAAATGAAAACTGCACTGCCATTGCCTGTTTTCCTGTTAAATTACTCAGCAATCTGCTCTATTTCTTAGACTACTTTTATTAAGGTAGACCAGTGAAAAATCTTTCATAGGTATACGTTTATACATCCATATTAGGAAAGAGGCAAAATAATTCCTTTAATTATGAAGATAAAAGTGTCAACATCCCAGTTTTAAGGTTGTTTATCTAGCATGGATTTTCTGCTAAAGATTAATTCTGATAGGGGAATGGGGAGCCAATAAGATTTGCTTTTTTTGATAACAAATGCTACAGTCAAAGAAAGTTCAAAATGCAACTTCTTTTGCGCAAAACTCTAAGAAATGTAAGGATTTCCCTTCCTCCAAACACAGATATAAACTTTAGGAATTCAGTCCTGTCCTACTGAATTTGCTCTTTTTCATCTTGAAAGATATCTGCAAATTTCTTGTGAATAAATGTCTGCAAATTCTTTGAGCAGTAGCTCAGCATGCAGAAAATTTCAGGAAATAATTAGAGGGTATTTTATTTTCAACTATAGGTAAAACAAGAAATCCCTGGACATGAAGATAATTTAATTGTGTTCTGGGATAAAACCAAGACTCCCTTTCTTTCTCTCCCTCTTTCTGAAGAGTCTAGCACCAAAGGCAAAATGCAGAAATAATTTAGAGGCTACCTAGTACATCTCTGTGTGACAAACATTTTTCATAAAGAAGAGCTTTCTGAAACTTAAAAGGAGAATATAAGTCATTTGAGAGAACCAGGAACAGAGTTTTAAAATATTTTTTTTCCTAGTTATCTAAATTTGGTTTTCAAAATATGTATTTATGATTTAGGCTGCTTCAGTTTATCCTGTTGCCTGTACTTCAGGGATGAGAGAAAGCTGTGAGTTTCAACTAATGGTGTGGGACTGCTGGCCTGCTGCCTGTTTGAGACAGTGTCAACCCAATTCAGGGAAGGATTTCTCTCTGAATGGCATTTGCTCCCACTGCTGCTTTCTAGCACAACCCTCCGAGGATGCCACTTTAAATTGGAAAAGAAAATAACACTGCATGAAAATGTGAGCTGTACTATGAGGTAGAGAGGGTTTCACAGCAGCCAGGAATTTCTTTCCCTGTGTTGTGACTCTATGGAATATTGCTTCAGACTATTAAAGTTCTTGTATTAGAATCAGGATTGGAAATAGACTCTGTATGTCCTCATTTGGATTTAGAAAATGATACATCTGAAGGAGCAATAAAACTCTGACATGACCTACAGATCCTGAGGCATTCTAAAACTTTTCCATTTGCCTTGATTAAGGATAATGCCTTATACTTTGTAGGCTGGTTAAAGTTTTCAGAAAAAAATTATTCCAAAGTGATGAATAAAGACAATTCAGGACAATTTAAAATATATCAGAGAATTATCAGGACAGAAGATCTTTGATTCTAAAAAAAACCCCTTTATACTATTAAATTAAAATTTGAAATTTGAATGCTAATATTTTTTAGATTTCTATTAAAGGTAAAATCTTTGTAGTGAGGAGGACAGAGGGATAATCCAAACTAAAAATTTTGATAAAAATGAAATTACATTGATTCTTCACATATCAGAGGTCATAGCCAGTTTCAATTAAATAATTTTTTATTTACACTTATTATAGTCTATATATTTGTAAAGCCAAACCAAGAATGTTCATTTTAGACATACCATGAAGATCATCAGTTTCATCTAAAAAACTGTGAGCTGAAATCCAGGATAAATGTTGAGGGTTTTATCTAATAATAAGTCTTGCATTTTCAGGATTTTACAATTAAAACAATTTTTTTTTTTTGTCTGCCTATTCCTTAGGGGCTTTTTTGTGGTTTTGTTTGGTTTTTTTCTTTTGTTTAGTTTTTTTCTGATATAACAGATTAAACTACCAAACCCAGAAACTTTTACCATTATCACCCTCTCAGCAGATTTAATTTAAATCCAGAATACCATTAGAGGGTCAAGCTAAGCCAATCATCCCTGTGTGACTTCTCTGGATGAACGCATGTACAGAGAACTTCTTTCACAGTTTAATAATTTCATGTCTAAACCATATTTTATAGCTTCTGGTGGAATTAAGTTTTTTATTTGTCTAGGCAAATGCACCTAACTGCACAGTGCTGATTGTTGCTGGGACAACTGCTGCACTATTTCTTTGTCATAAACATTGTTTTAGTTTTATAAAATAATGCAACAGGTTTTCTTCCCAAGGTAGTTGTCTTTACCGCAAAATCTCATGAGCCAGTTTTTACATTAGAAAGGGAGAAATATACTCCACATATTTCCAAAAAGTAAAGGAAATATTCAGCAAGGCCAGGGAGGGAGGATCATGCTTTATGTGTGTTTCTGTGTTTACTTAGGCTCATTTGTTCAGTTCTATATCAACTCTGTGGTGGATTTCTGGTGTAAAATGATTTGTAGATGCTTAAACTGTATTTGTGCAAATACTGCTATCCCAATCTAATCCTTGGCAGTAATACTGAAATGATACAATACCTCTTATCAAATATCACTGGGAGAGAGCAAATCTCAAGATCCCAAGACAGAGTTGATTATAAATATTTTATAAGATAGATGTCCAATGGGCAGATATTTGCAGTGAGAAAGAGGCCTTTATTTTCTATTCTCATATCTCTCCTTTTCTCTTTTCTCTTCTCTTTTTTTTTTTTTTTTTTTTTTAATTTTTCCTCTATAGCCCAATATAAGTAATGAAGAATCAGCATGAGACCATTTGGGCTTGAAAATTTCCCTCACCAGACAGATTATACATAAACCAAGATTTTCTAGAATAAGTATGCCATTGTCTTCTTACTTATTTAAACATTTTGACAGTTTCTTGTTTACACTTTTCAAAATCTTATCTCTTTATAACTTTATAAAGAACATAACCCTAGTACTAGGGTTTTAAGAACAATATGGGTATAACAAGCAAACAAACAAACAAACAAAAGAAAGAAAACATTAATTGAAACTGAGAAAAAATTATTCACCTCTCCTTTCCTCTGCGAAAAATAGTATTGTTCTTACTAAACAAAATTAAGGATTCCTAGAGGAAGAGAGTATAACATGAGAAATGCATGTTGCTTACATGATTTATTGACAGTTCATTAGCATGTGTTTATGAGTTCAGAAATTATGCATTAATTCTACATTCTCAGTTTTTTCATTTATAGTATAAAAATATGTGGACATAATAAGGCTATTGTCATTTGAGTAATGTATTAGTAATTTTTATGGAGATAGTTCGTATTGGCATATGATTTAACAGATGTGTTGAATGTTGTTTGTCCAGCATATGGTACTCTAGCAGATAAGCTATATAACACTGGGAGCTACTAAAAGGATTTTGCTTTGAGCATTGTTGCATTTGCACTGCATTGAACAATTTGTCATTCTTCAGTCTGGGCTGTGGTTCAGGAAGATATTTGGTTCCTGTCTGAAAGAAACTTCCACATTAACAGTTTGTTCAGAAGCAAATTTCTGGTAGATTATATTAAAGAACACATTACTATTTGAGAAAATCAGGTAAATATTTGTGGCCTTTCCCCTGTTATGACTTTGTGAGATGTTACCTCATGATTTTGATGTTATCTTGTATTTTATTTATTCCAATCTGTAATAGACAGTTTAAAAATACAACTTAAAAAGAAAAAAGCATAAATTTCACCTTAACTTTAGTTTTTTTTTGACATGCAGGCAGCATTACCTCTCCTACAGCAAAGATAATCAACACAGGAAAAGGTAAAATATTATGTGCTCAGCAAATCATGTGATTGGGCCATAAACATCATACAGCATAAGATATACTCCTAGAAGTACTAAGTAGAATAAAAATATTTTATTGTGAAAGAAAATTAACTTTAAAAAGCCCTTTGTGAACATTCTGGGTAATAAAAGAAAAATTTAGAACTTAAATTTTGCTAGCAGCTTCACTTTGCTTACTTTATTGAACAGAAGGTGCTATTTTCAGTGCTCTGAAGAAAATCTGCTAGTGAAAGAGAAGGGGACATTGGAATTCTTCAGCAGCATTTTTTGTTAAACTTCATTAAAGTGGATGAAATGGGATCAATTTCAGAAGAGTGATGGGGCAGTAATGAAGAGAAGCCCAGTGCTACTGAGAGCAACAGATAGCTGATGTTTTTATTCTGAGACCTCTTCCATGAGAACATTCTTACTCCTTAGAAGTTGTGCTCTGTGTAATTATCACCTTCACTGCTAAGGACAAACTGCACATCATTTAATCACTCCATCAACAAAGTCCTTGTCTATGACATCCAAAAGCAGTCAAGAAGGTGTTACTGAAAGAGAAAAGAACATAGGAGAATTTTTTAATATTGTAAACCAGAGAATCAAAGTTTTCCATTTTCTCTAAGATAACACCTGATAAGCAGCCACAATGGAGAAGGCAGAAAATGTTGCTCAACTTTTTTTCATGCAAGGTTTTCCAGAATACATATTGCTTTCAACATGGAGTTTCTCAGATAAAATTACAAAAGTTTATATTATTTTAAGCCATTAGATAATGGCAGTTCATTCAACTGCTGTTTATGGTCAGCAAGACAGAGTGGTACGTTGTGGCTCATGACCTGAATCAGGTGGTGAAAAACCAGGCTGACTCTGGGATCTTAGTCATAATTCCCCTACCAGCCATTTCTTTCTCTGCTTAATTTAATTCTGTTTGAGATAAGGAAATATTACAATACTATCTCCTAGTGTGTCTTGAGCTTGAAGCCTTTCTGGAAGTTATTTCTGCCCTATATGAGTATACTAACTGCTTCTAAAGTATTGCCAAGTTGAATTTAAACCACAGTGCACGGCAGCCTATTTCTGTAACATGACCAGCACTTGGAAATAGAAATATCAATATCAGTCTTTTAATAAGTCATGCTATATGGTTACTCTTTCAGAACTCATAAACACCTTCTAAAACACTTCCTACACAAGTATTATTCAAATACTTCCTCTGTGGTAGCTTTCATGAAAACTGTAGAATATTTTTCAGAATGTGATCGATATCAAAATTCCTGATCCTAAAAACAGCATGCAATGATTTTAACATAGCTGAATGTGACATCTGTTCTAGGTCTTCTAGTCTTGACTTGCACACTTCAGAATAGGATCCATACAGAGCTTCCATGAATCAATTCTATCATCCAGAATGCAATGATTTATGTCACTAAGGCAGGTAGACACAAGTTATCAACCTTCTTACAGCAAATCTCACTGCTGAGTCAGCAATTCTCATAAACTCAAAATATTTCACAGGAAGCATTCAGAGCCAGGAGCAGAAAATCAGATGCATTGGCCTGGATTAATTTAGAGTATAATAGATTTCCAAAAGGTAATGAACATTGTGCATTTACTGGGAGTTAAATGAGTGGGAAGTACATTTTTTAAAATTATTTTTTCTTTTGATTTTATGATATAATGAGTATTAAGAACAATCTTTTCTAAAGTGACATTAAGGTTCATTTGCTAAAACAACTGAGCATCTGTTCTCTGAAATTAAGTTTTTAAATGGTGCAAAATAGATCCAATAAACTTCATAAAATCTTTTCCAGGGGCCAGAATGTTACCATTCATACATGGTGGTTTTAAGAACCAATTTACTTTGACTTGCAAGTGCTATTCAACTTATGTAAATGAGTTATTGGAAAACTTATTTACAGAATCTTAGAAGCATTATACATGTACATTCTAAAAATTAATAATGCAATAGTTTGTTTATTAGGACAATAAAAATGAGAGCAGAAGAGAAGAAACAAATATATGCCTTTTCCTGATAATCTGTTCACCCCAGCAAAGGAAGTTTCAGCCTGGTCAGATGGGAGTGTTAAAAAGAATAAGTGTATTTCGACATTTTCCAGTTATATTTCTTTCTGTACCTTCTGTCTTAAATATGTAGCTTCTGTTCTCTTAGTGTGAAAAAATCCTTTTCTCTCAGCCTGGTAATTAAAGTACAGTAATATTTTAGATGATAAAAAAACTAAGAGACATGTAAATATTTCAGCAATTATTTTTTTCCTTCATTTTATCCAAAGATGGAAATAAGAATACCTAATAGGCTTGTAAAGATACAATGATTATGGAACAGCATAGCTGTGGTAGACAGATTCAAATTAAAGGTCACTGCCAAAAGAACAGTCATCTCAAATTTTATCAAACATAGCAGAAAATATGTGTCAGAGTGCCTAGAAAGTCTATTGTGGCTAAGTCACATTCAGATGGTTGGATCAGATGGCTGTTTATTTAAGGCACATAATGCATATGCATTAGGGAAGTGGGATGGTTGATATTTTTGCAGAGGAATGTGTGTAATTTTCCTACTGAATATCATAACAGTAAATAAATAAAATCTGCTTCACCCCCCCAATATTTACATATGTTTCAAATGCACTTCCTTTATGTGAGCCTGCCTGAAATATCTTAATTCCTTGTTTATTGGAACTTCCCTCTCCTTCCTTCTCACAACTGTTAAGACAGTATCCACTCATCATTGAATTTATAATTCTAAATCCCTGTTTTTTTTTGTTTGTTTGTTTGCTTCTGAATCTTTATATTCAGGGAATATCTCATTGAATTTGGCCAATTTAATTTGCTGTAGGACTACATGAGCAGAAAGCATGACCAAGTCCTTTTCTCTAACATTCCAGCCAACAATTTGTACCAGAAAAAGTAAAAGAATATTTAAATCACGTATCAGAAATCCTTCAGAACGCCACAGTAAATCCAAGTTCTGTAAGAAAATACCAATATGTGCCTAGGTAGCAATAGTACACCACAGGAATGGATCAGGATGCATCAAGTCCATGCTGATGTCCAGTTTTGGCAGAATGACAACTGAGGTTACCCAACCAACTGGCCAGACTGGAGAGAATAACTGAAAAATTCCCCCAGTTCCTCCCAAGGGATGAAAGCCAGGAAAGAATCAGTCATACTTAAATGAAAACTGAAATAAGTAGTCCTGAAAATAAGATGTTACATGGAAAGTCATACACTCATGAAGAAATTCTGCTTTTCATAGGTCACTTATCATGACATAAAATTGATTGAAAAAAAATTTTCAATTATTAGTAAAATCTCTTGCAGCCCAAATCAAAACCCAAACACAGAAAACAATCAACACATCAGCACAGCAGAAGGAAAATATAAGCTGATGACACAATGAAAATATCAATGAGAGCTTTTCATCCATAAAGAAATATCAAAAGGCAAAATTTCTCAATTTTTCTCAAATTTCTCTTTTCAATTCCATAGACCAAATTAAACCAAAAAAAGTGGTATTTTCATGATTAAACACTCAGATATTTTTCTCAACAAATAAATTAAAGGGTGTTGTTAATAGCTAATATAATTTTCGTTATTTATTTAGCAATATTCTAGAAGTTATTGGTATATTACATCTACAAGAAGGATAGAATTTCTAAAGTTCAGTTCACACTTCATCTCTAAAACTCAATGACTAAGTAGAAAAAGAAAGAAAGCAAGAAAGCTATTTGCTGTAAGACCGCTGCTGGTGTTTCCTGTAGTTCTCTGAAAGACATTTCAAATCAAGGCAAATCTCTCAAATTCTAAGTTGTGGAATATCTATTAAAGTACAAATTCTGTGTTGCATTACTTGCATCATCAGTGTTTTTGGTAATGTTATACACACGCTGCCCAGACATTAATGACTATTAGGAGGTCCACAGAATCATAGAATCACTTAAGATCCTTAAGATTATTAAGTGCAACTGTAAATCTGATACTGCCAAAATTGTTGCATGGGAGCATTTGAAATTACAGAAAAATGTATCTTCTTCAAGTATGAGATGAAAAAGCAGGTGATTAAAATTTTATTTATTCTCACTCTGTGTCAGAGATAAAGGTATATTAATGACATAACAGCATAAATTCTATAGGAAGGGAACATGAGACAATTTTTTAAGTTTACCACCAAAAGTGATGCTCTAGACCCTCTTTGCTCTTCTTTTTTAGGTCTTGATGATAAGGAATGCTGACCCCTACCTTGTATTAAATGTCCTTTCTTAGTGCATGTGCCCTGGGAAACAACCTGGATTATCTGCATTGTTCCCTCATTATCTGGGGAAATATAAATAAAGATGCACTTCTTACAGGAGACTTTTGGGTATTTGCCAGACTGTATGAATAAACATGCTGCTCATTTCTCCTCAATCAGGAAATATTGATAAGAAGTAAACAGAACCACAAATTTTTGTTTTCTTCTGCTTTTTCTTTTTCTTATCTTTCTCTGAAAATGCTGTTTGTAGCTGTTTTAACTGTTTTAAGATGCCCTTTCCTTGTGAGGTTACTTCTGCCTCACTATCTTTTTTGTTTATCTAAGATATACAATGAAGTGTCAGTTGCTGCAAACATAAACAGAGCAGAGGAGTGATAAGCCCTCAAAGCTGTAGAAGTACAAATCTTAAGGTGTAGCAGGTCTATTCATAAACTTGCACCAGAGACAACTTGAGGTAAAAGATGGCTGGCAGCACTCTCATTCCTGTTGTGTTTTCAGATGTGAAATTGTTCTCTGCAGCCTAATTTACTGGGAAAATGTTCATCTACAGGAAGAGTGTGTGTGTGTGTGTGTGTGTGTGTGTGTGTGTGTGTGTGTGATAAGGGGATTCAAAGTTCAAGGCTAGTAGTACTGGTTAGTGATTTTAACTAGCAAAGTTACAAATAAAAGTTTTGTATGTGTGGTTTACTACAAGTAACTTCTCTGTCTCCTGTACCACTATGAAATATCCTCTCCCTCTGGTTATCTCTCTTTAGGCATGAGTTGTCTAGACTTGTGAGGAGGGAGGAGAACATTAATGGTTTTAATCAGGCATCCAGTGAGGCAGCACAGAAGAGGAAATGATTATATTTTTTAACTGAATGCACTGGTAGCAATGCACCCAAATGCCCAAAATTAGCTTTATTTTTCAATATTTCTAGAGGAGCAGAATGCAGGATCCGTAGCATACATATTAACAGCACCAATTACCCATATGACTGCTGCTCTTCTCAAGCCCTGTATATTTCAGGAGATACATTTTCTATCTTTATCCTTTGTGCTCAGAGTGTGAAATTCAATAAAATAAACCAGGACAGTATCACTGATATTGTGGGTTTTTTTACTGCTTCCTATCAGGTCCATTAGACTAATTAATTCCTGTGATACAACCATATATATTCTGTAAGTGATTCCTGGAAGCATGTGGGCAAGAGAAGGTTTCACAGTTTTTGTTGTTCTTCAACAGCAAATTTATAGTTTCCTCAGCTACTTCCCTTAATTCTCTCCACAAGAAGAGGTAATTATTGCTCAGACATCTTTGTACTCTTACTCCCTTTCCCCACAGTTGCTGGCTGAGTTGCATTGACAATAACTTTGTAATGTGTTGCTGATGTTTTTTCTTCTCTCAAACAAGTGCAAGCACATTATATTTCATCACCTTTTTACACGTCCCTAGAGACAATAAATAAAGGAGATTTTCTTTTTAAAAATCAATATTTTAATTAAGGAAATGCATGTCAAGCATGTTTTGATTCAGAGGGAATTATATCCTTAGAAGGATTTTAACTTAAGGATTAAATAGCAGAATTTGGGATGGTATTGTACATCATATATACTTATCCTTAATGGTCCCAGCTAGCATATCAGACGATTTGGCATGGTATTATTTCAGGATAAAAGAATTCTGCAACTGTTGCCCAAACTGCAGAAGTCTATGTACAGTCAAAATTTCTTCCCTTTTGAGCTGAAATTTGTGATGGCCATGAAAAGAAAGTCCTTACTGGTCTGTCATGCCTTAGCCGACCATAACACACAAGAAAATGCAGCTGAGTCACCATCAGTTTTGTGATCAGTAATACATGGGAAACAAAGACTGCAGAAACAATTTGGTTTTTTTCTTAAATGAAATATTTTATATTTCTCTGGAATTTTGAGTTTGGATCCATGAATGTTGTGAAAGAGAGACTCATTCAAAGAATCGCTGTCAAAGGTATTAGCAAATGTTTTTAATTTGAAATTTTTAAAATGCCATTTAACAAAGCTCAGTGGCAAGGTTTACTCTATTACTTACTGCATGAAAAAACACACAAAGGAAAGTTGACTTTGAATCAAGGTAGAATGAATTACACAGAGACTGAAGACATAAAAGTGGAAG
Source organism: Muscicapa striata striata (assembly GCA_030060385.1). Classification (NCBI taxonomy): domain Eukaryota; kingdom Metazoa; phylum Chordata; class Aves; order Passeriformes; family Muscicapidae; genus Muscicapa; species Muscicapa striata. The sequence goes on along the minus strand of JAREIS010000014.1, from coordinate 739,250 downwards.
GGCGACTCTCCCATTGAGTCATGACATCCAGACAGGATTCCCCTGCTCTCTAAACTTCTGATGTTGCTGCTATATTTCTGGAAAAGAAGCGATTGGCTTGTGATCAAAATGTATACGGTGGCAAAGGTACTCCTGAGACTCCTTGTTCCCACAACTTTCTTTGGTCCTCAACAAGTGACTCTTGGAAAATCTGTGGGTCACTCTGTTCCTTTGGGGGTTACCTAGAGGAGGAACAGCAGGGAGCTACAGCCCAGGCATTTTCCCCCTTTGGAAACTGTGCCAAGTCAGGGTTAGCTTGTTTAAAGTGTCAAATGCATCCGCCACAGAGACAAACTTCTAAATTTTTGAAGTATTTACGTGAAAAATTTACTTCAGTGTACATTTTTGAAAGCAAACACAACATGTTCATCTTAATCTCAAAAGTTTTATCTTTCTGTTTTTAGTATCCAAATGTAACTAACCACCAATTTGTTATTAAAAAAAATTGTTATAAAACCAAATTTATTTAGTTGCACTATAGAATGTATCTAAATTGTCAAGCATGTATTTTAATTGGTATCAAATTATTATAAATTAAAAAGAAATGTTAATTTAAGAGCAATCAAATCCTTATTTAGGATGTTTAATTTAATATGTCACCAAATTTTTTTTGCTGGGAGGATTCTATTGAGTATTACTCTCATATTCTCATTATTATCCTGAGGCAGTTAGAGTTAGTTAAAATTTCATTATAGGAATACTATATATCAAATAATTTTTACATGATGCTCCACAATACTCTAGTCTAATCAATTACATATTTGATTTTTTAAACAAGTTGTATTCAGCAGATAAAGAAGTTTGGAGAACCCATTTTAAGCTGATTCTCAATAAATGCAAAGAATCTCTTCCTTAGTTCCATCTTAATTAGAGGAAATTAAATCTGTAGTTCATAAGAAAATTTTCATGCACCATTACTTATTTTCAGTTTTAGACATATGGCTATTTTGCAATATTTGAACAGCAGCAATGGAGAAATACTGCCTTGGTTTTTAAACTGCCCCTCATTTTTATAAACACTTCAATAACATTCTCAATTAAATATTCCTATTACCATTGCCCACAATGAAATTTTGTTATATCAAATACATTTGTTTTTTTATATTAAGATTGTTTCTGGATAGACTTAATTACTTATGCACTTTTGTTCTGTCAGCTTTGTTTAGATAGTTTTCTAGGACAGAGAAATATTTTTTGGATGAGTCCTTCCAAGCAGTTCTTTCAACAATGGAACACTTTTTCAGCTAGTTCACTTAAGGGCAAATAAAAAGCTCTCTGAGCAATGAGTTTAAATTATATTAATGTGATTGTGATTTTACAACTAAGTAAAAATAATTGCAGTAATTAAGCTATGTATAATCTCCCTCATCTGCTCACAGCAGGTAATACCTGGCTCAAGTTTCTCTGCTTGTAAAAATGTAAAAGTAGTAATACTTCCAAAGTGATAATATAGCTGCTGCAGCAGTACATGTGTTTCTGCTGTCTCTGGCTTCTAAAATTTGCACAATTTTTCTCAGTTGAGTTTGATCAGATGACTGCAATAGGAAGAATGTCAGTGCTTCAATTCCCATTCTTATAATTTGTAGTAAGTTAGAAACCTGGTTACTTGAATCTTCTGATCACTCAGGGTCATGAAGCAGGAGAATGCCATGCAGATGTCTCTGCTAAGGTTACTTAGACCAGATTTTCTTGGGTTGAAGAGAATTTAAAAGCCTAGTTTTAATCCTAGGTGGTATGTAAACTTGCATATAATTACCACTGCTTCATTTTTAAAATCTGATAATGCATAAATTATTAATGACTTACAGGATATGGGTTCTGACACTTGTACATAACAAAGTCATTTCCAAAGGCCAGAGTCGTAGGTTTACAGTCTTGAGAAAAGTAGCATTTCAGAAGCAGATTTGCATTTGAAATTTTGTAATAATTACAGTCAAAATTTTCATGTTGTTCATCTTATTTTTGTTTTCCCTCCTCAGAAGTACCCTGTGAAAACCAGGCACTTAATTCTCAGCACAAGGTTCTGCCAGAGAGAGGAAAAGCCATAAACAGCAAAATGCAAAATTTACACGCTTAAAACTTCTCTTTTGCCTAATCCAGAAAAATAAGGACCAAAAAAAATTTAAAAGTTGACAATTTTAGATTCAAGTTTATAAAAGTTGTGTATATCTAAACACATATATTTTTATGTACACATATATACATATACACCTATACATACACAACTACAAAGGCATATCTTAAAAGTTATGCTTTCCTTTCATAGATTCACAATACTTTCTTTTAATTTAGGATTTGGACAATCCCAGTATTGTGCTTCTATCTTGCACAATCCTTTCCCTTTGTGAAGTGTACTGAATCTATCCATGACATTTAAGATAGATGAAAGCTCTCTGAAAGATGTTCATATTACCTGGCCTTGTGAGAATCTGATTACTTTGCTATTGGATATCAATGCATTTCTTTCAAGTTTGCTGACATCTCATTAATCGTGAGTAAATTCATGCCAGGTCCTTGCAAGAATTGTAATTGATACCCAGTGGCACCCAACCAGACTCTTAAATTGTTCATCAATAAAGTAACATGTAAATTCTGTCCTTGAGGAGCAATGAATCTACTTTCTTTGAAACCCCATCAGAGAATCCAAGAAAGCATAGGAAAAAAAGGGAACAGATGGAAAGCTGGATAATATGAGCCAAATAAGAGCACAGTGCTAAACTGTAATACAGCTGTAACATATGAATCTCCAACCAGGAATTCGCTTCAAGAAGCAATTCCTTTGAACTTTGTCATTAGGAGAGCTTAGCTCTGAAAAGCAAAAGCAAGTGAGAGGAAGGACTCCTCCATTCTGATACATTTACTGTTGCACTGCTTTCCACTTTTTTTTTCCTTTTATACTGATATCACAAATATACATTACCTGTTTAATTCTTGATTGCAGATTAAAATTCTGTAATACAAAGATAAATCTTTGGACTTAAGATAACCTATTTTTCATATTTTCTTGTTTAAGCAAAATGTATCTTTTAACATCGTATGGATACATTTATACAAAAAAAATTCAATTACAGTTTCTAAGATATAATTGCAATGGTGTACAACACATCTGATTTAAAGAAAAAGGAATGTATTGTATTTTGAGAAATCAGAATACAAACACAATTTATTCTCTGCATCCTTTTTTTTAAAAAAGGGAAAATATATGCAACAGTATGAATTTTTATATTTTAGAAGCAATTAACTGCTTCTAAAGCAAAGAAGGTAAAAATTTATATAATTTATATAATTTGAATGTTTTGGAAACTAGACTTTTGATAAATTATTTAACTTCTGCCTATAAAATATTGATTATGTTGACTGAAATAACCATAAATACTAATATTTTAATTATAAAAATTTTGCCTGATTGAAATGGATATGGGTGTGATGTTTTTAATTACTGTAGAGTTTAAAAAGTGTGGTTTACAAAGTATGTTTCTAGTGAGTTGGACAGCTATGATTTTAAAGACTTTAAATTAACATCTCTTTTTAAATTAACTTTTTTCTACTGAAACATCTGAAAAGAGCTGAATAAAATACCCTACATTTTACAACCAAAACATTATTGGGATTCCTTTTAAAGAACTATACTCTACCTGTCTAAGAGAAAATATTCAGGCTGTGACCAGATATATTTTCCTTCTCATTTTTTTATTGTGAGAGAGGGTTAGTATAAAAAATAACAGTACTCTTTGTCCTTATAAAATGAACTCTTGTTGCTGGTTTTTGATGCTTTTGGATTATAGCAGTGGTCTCTTAATTTAAATGCATTACTGATACAAATGAAATGAAGAATCTGTGATACTTATCTTTATATATTTCTTCAATCAAAACTATGATCTTGGAATCTGATTAAATTAGGTTTTCCTCGCCACAGAAAATTAATTATTAAACTTTTTAGAAAGCTATGGAATTAAATAGTTCACATAGCATCTAAAGGGACTGAAAATATCTCCCTCTTGTAAGTGGCAGACATTGGTGCAGTTTTTGCTGTTCATATCCTCATGTTCCTTTCAAACACACACAATGCAGAAAAACTCAGGGAATCAGTACAATTGAGAAGGTGATTGGCAGGGCAACAGTGTTGTGGGAAAGGACCTGGGGATTACAGTGGATGCAGGCTGAATTTGTATTCAACAATGCACTAGCACAGCATACAAGCAAAGCCTCACACTGAACTACAACAGAACCAGCACGACTGGCAGATGCAGTGAAGTTGTCATCTCTCTCTGCTCAGAACTAGTAAGGCTGAACATTGAATGCTGAGTCCAGTTTTGAATCGCCAGAGGCCTGTGGGAAAGTGGAGACAAGGCTGATATTCTAGATGGGGCATGTGATTTATGGGAAGAGGTTAAGGTATTATGAGGTTTATCAGTTCAGCAGTGCAGTCAGTGTCCAATTCATGATTCAACAGCAGCCTACGGTTACCTGAAGGCTGCTCCAGGACTGAGGCAGACAGACACTTCTCAGCTGTCATAGCCAACACAACAATGGGTAAGAGCCACACAGTGTCTCAGGAAGCTTCAACTGGACATTAAGAGAATGGTCTTCACTTGTAAGTTAGTTCAGAGTATACTGAGGTTTCTCAAAAAGAAATGGATCTCCATTCTTGGAAACTTTACCATTTATCTAAACAAAGCCATAGCTCACTGGTCTAGAACTGGAGACTGCACTGCACAGATCAGGAGGGTGGACTAGGTAGTCTCCAGTGTCATACTGTGATCTTGCTATGTCAGAAATACCCTCAAGCATCCCAGAAATCTCTTAGTCTGATTCAGCCTTATTGATTATTTTGGATCCCTTTACCACAGTCATAGAAAAATCCCTCAAATCAGAGTCCCCAAAGAAATCAGCTCCAGAAGACACCTTGTTCTGCCTAATAAATTCCACTGTAGAAAACATTGATTCACTATACATGTAGTCATGACATTATTCAATGTCTTCAATTATCACTGACTCATTTGAAGTGTCCAGCCCTCTTCATTATTTGGTCTCCTGCCAGACTGCATCTTGAGGTCGACACAGACAAGAAGTAACAATTCCTCTGATTTTGATGATTTTATGGTGAAAATTTCTAAAGATATGTCACATATCACATATTCCCGCCCTTTTTCTTCTTTGCTGTTTAAAACAGCCAAACCATTTAAGTGAGGTTCCCAAAACTTTTTACTTCAGGATAAATTTCATGTATTAAAGTCTGGCATGCAGATCTACATCACAATGTAGAAAATAATTATTCCATGTCCTAGAATCCTGTGTTTCACTGCTGTGGTTCCTTATTCTCATTAAAAATAAGGTGGGAAAAAAATTGAGATGTATATGACATCAGCAAGATTAAATGGAATTAATGACTTTATTTCCACAAATTCTTGGATAACCTGCCAAGAAAAAATTCTCATCCAAATGTGGTGGCATTATCATTGCGTTGCTCAATTTTGGCTCATGATCAATAGAATAATTTTTAGACATAACTGGACTAATACTTCCACTTAGTTGAGATGCTTTTCTACTTAGATTATTCCTGAAAATACCACTAATGGGCTTTTACAAAGATTTATGCAGACATATAATCCTTTCTATGAAGAGCATCATTGCCTATGCAAAATTGTCGTTCACATCTAGCTAAGGCTGGAAAATTACAAAGAATTCATATAATGTTACATTTGGAAAATGCTCTAAGTGTGCCACGTTTGAAACTATGTTGGGCTCTTCTACGTAATGTAACAGGAATCTCTGCTAAATTCTTCTGAACAATGTAAATGGTGATGTATAGCAAAAAATATCCCACCATAGAAAGTGTCTGTCAGAAATTCTGTGATTGATGGCACAGTATTCTTTGGGAATAAGGACACAAGGATTTGGTATTTAGAAAGCTTTGTATTTTAATTAGGAAGTCAATATTTTAAAACTATTCCATATAATGAATAGCACAGCATTCCTCATCACTCTGGGTCTGGGAGTCAATGCTAAGTTAAACAATAGAAGAGGACTGGAGAGCCCCTATCATCTGAAAAGCACAAAGACAATGAAAACCACACTTTATTCTCACTGATCTAGCACATGAAGTTATAAATTTACATGTTTGTATGATTCAAAGAACACATATTGAGACATGGTACTTGCCTACCCTAGCAAATGAAAATATTTCTTACACAACAGATTATTGATTAGGGTTAAGTGCCTACATAGTCATTGACAGCTTCTTTTGTGTTCCAGAAAAAAGCTACTAGCATTTTTAAAGTTATTGAACAGTCAATAAATGTGTATTAAAAATATTAATATAGATTTCCTGCTCAGGTTTTAAAGGACAGAAAACTCTATCTCAGCTACTTGAATATGAAAAACATCACCAGGATAGTTTCAAATGCAAGGTTTCACGCATCATCACACCACAATCCCCTTTGATGATAGCAATATCTAATATGAAGATCTTGGATCAAACTGTACATCCATCCTCATAGCTGTTAGCTAACATAGGAAGGAATCTTTATAAAATAAAGCAGATGTGATTTCTATTTTCTTTTGAGAAATATTTTTTTCTGCTAACATTCAGCTGCAGTGAAAAGAGAGAACACAATAACCATCGGAATACAATAGGTGCTGTTTCCAAGACCTCAACCAGAAATAAAGCCAGATTCACCAGCACAAAAGACTTTTAAGTTGATCAGTATACAACAGGTTTTATAGTGAGTTGAATGGTATATGTGATTATACTTAGGGCTGGTACCATGAGATGATAGAATGGAAAACAATGCATTCCAGTAGCAAATGTCAGCAAATATGTTTCTCCTGGCAAGTAGCTGAACAGGGGAGGGTTCTTGTTCTTTCATGGTTCTCTCACAATGTGTATCAGCAACCAATGTGACCTTTTGAACTCTGTGGTTTCATGCAAAGTGAACAAGAGAAATTTTTTTGTAACCTTGGAATTACATATCATTTAAAAAATAATATTGACCTGCAATTCTTGATGTATTTGATATCTTTCCTCATCTTTTTAGGAGTTTGTTCCTTGCATTCAACATTTTGCTGTTTTTCCATTTTGAAATTATATGCAGAAATTTTTCCTTCCCTTCTTTTTCTTTTCATTTTTCCAAATCCCACTTTACTCCTTCATCTCAGGAACTTTCAAAAAATGCAGCTAGCTATATCCAATAAATAGGCAGATCTAACTAGATTATGTGTTCTGAATGCCTCGGTCAGTAAAAATAAAGCTCAAATGCATGTAAATATTATGCCTGATATTTTTTTTGTTGTACAAGCTGTTCCAAATCTGAGAGAAACATGGAGAAATTGCACCTAACTGGCTGAGATTACTTCTGTAGTTTATGGTTACACTTCTTCAGCCACAGGCATCAGTGGAGATTTGGGTGTGAAAAACTGCTCAGCTATTAAAGTATTGCATGTTTTTGAAGGGAACATATGACATTGAAACATATATCAGCTAAAAAAGTAAAAATCTAACTAAAAGTACTCTTGCTAAATAGGTTTTTTTACTGCTTTTATAAAAACAAACAAATAAAAGCTGAAGTGTTTGTATTTAATAAATATTTTTCTTTTCAAAATAATTCCAGAGATGGTCAGTTTGAAACAGAATTTTTTATATTTCTTTTAAAAGGCAGTGGTGTCAAAACGCACATGTCAGAGATTTCTTTGCACAACTGCACTCTACCTGCAAGGAGACATCTTGATGTGAAGTAATAACAGCTAGAATAATATTTTTCCATGAAAATCCATATCAATAAAGTTTCTCATAGTTCCACAGATCGATATTATCTTAGAAGCAGTAGTGCAATAGTAAACTGATGAGAAGATAATTTTATCATATAGGGATCAAATTTTCAGAAATAATTATAGATTTTAAGGATCTTATGAACTTCATATTTAAGTTTATATGTTGCTCCAAAGACTTATTCAATGTTTGATTCAGGTTTTTGCAAATAATTAATACACTGTATGCAGTATTCAGTACTTTTATTTACAGTAAGAACTGCATAAATATAACACATTATGCAACATGATGCATTCTCACGGTATAAGAAGAGCCTGGCTCCATCCTCTTGACACCTTCCCTTCAGATACTGACAGACATTGATGAGGTCACCCCTCAGTCATCTCAGGACTGAACAGACACAGCTCTCTCAGCCTTTCCTCATAAGATCATCCTTGTTACCCTCTGTGAGACCCACTCCAGGAGCTCCATGTCTCTCTGGTGCTGAGGAGCCCAGAACTGGACACAGCACTCCAGATGTGCCTCACCAGGGCTGAGTGGAGGGGCAGGATCACCACCCTGGACCTGCTGGCAATGCTCTTCCCAATGCAGCCCAGGATTCCATTGCCTTCCTGGCCACGAGGATGCTGCTGGCTCATGGAGAGCTCGTTGTCCACCAGGATCCCCAGCAGGTGAGGTTATTTTACCCCAGGTGCAGGATCCTGCACTTGCCTTTGCTGAATTTCAGACTGTTCCTCTCAGCCCATCTTTCCAGCCTGTTGAGGTCCTCCTGCAGGACTGCACAGATCCCTGGGGTATTGATCACTCTTTCCCAGTTTGTGTCATCAGTGAAATTACTGCTCTTCTCTCATGTCTCCATCCAGTTTTTCCCATTTTATAAGGCAATCATATTGGTTAAGCACACTTTCCCCTTCATGAACATATATGTAATAATATCTATTTATTTACTTTATGTATGTTTAGAAATGTATAGATAAATTTATATGCATATGAATTGCATATAAATTTTGAATCTTGCCAAATATACTAGTTAGTTTTAGTTAATTAGTTTTAGGAATAGATATTGTTTCTACTTTTCAAGATGATCCTTAAGTGGAAAGCAGAATATTATGTATTTGACTCACAACAAAAGAATACCAAAGCAAGTGAAATGCAACACTATATAACTGCAGAAATATTAGTTGTGATTATTATACTCATTAAATATTTTATTTCAAAATCCAAGAAAAAATGAAGTGTTAAATAAGATGATGGGAATAAAGCAACTAAATTGCTCTCTACTTAAAGAAATCTAAGAATTAATAATAAAAAAACAAAAAAATTACATCCAATAGGAACCCTTAGTATTTAAAATTGATTAGCTTATATTTTTTCACCTGCTTATCTTACAGACATGAATAGATTGCATGTTAGCATTACCGAAAAAGGTGCCTGACTTGGTTACTTTAAGAAATAAAAAACACAAAAGAGAAAATAGCATGCAGGATTTTATTCCATAGGGAAAAAAAAATTCAATAAATAATTCAGGCCTTAAGAAGAAATTGCAGACACAAAGTTTCTGAAAAATTTTTGTATTTGATCAGTCTCTGATGAAGACCAATGCAATTCAGAAGATAATTTCGAATCAGTAGGCATTTTAAGACATGCTTAATGTTTTTATTATTATTTCTATTCTATTATTTCTAGTAACTAATATGACATGACTTTAAAAAAAAAAATTATAACCCAGCACAGGTGCTCATAGAAAGCAACACTCAAGACAAAATTGAATACTGCTAATGGATTAGATTTTTTTATTTGCTTGTTTATGTATTTATCTATTTTAGTGACTAATCTTTAAACAGAGCACTTCATAACAACCTAGCTTCATATTTTAATTTGCTCAAATTGTTTTGAAATTTCATCATATATTTGTTATACAGATATGGAATTCCATTTTATATATATATGCAGATGGATATTATTAGAAGTTAAATAGCAAATTTTATACTGAAAAGAGGATATCAGAACTGATGCTCATAATCAATGTTTATATCACCAACATAGATAACCTCAAAAAGATATAATTCAATTGATCACTTAAATTATAAAACCCAAATTTTGTTTAATTTTGACATCCAAGAACGGAATTTTTCTGTTGTTTCTTACATGCTTCATAAAATAAAGTATACAAGTATCCATTACTAAATTTCAACTTCATCTTTAATGTTTTAATACATTGGTCAGATAGGCCAATGCATTAATATTTCCTGTTGTATTAATGCATTAATATTTTAAGCTTGTCACATTCATTATTAAATGAAATATTAAATTGCCAAGAATCAATATGAGAATCAAGTTTATACTGTGCTTAGATTATTAAGAAATAATAAAATATTTAGAGATCTTTTATTGTGTGCAATCTGCAAAATTATTGTTAGAAAATTACACCATCAAATCCCATCCTACATTTTATATATAACACAAAAAGTAAGTTTGAGAACATTATTAGGCTCTCAAATCTAACTCAAGAAACTCTGAAAATGCAGGATTAAGGTTGACGGAATTGAGATTGGTTTTAATCCTCATATTCCTTCTTGGAAAATAAAATGTTGTTTTTTTCCTAACGGTCTTATAGCTGATTCAATGAGCTAACAACACTACTTGAAATAATGAATGGCTATTGAATATGTTCTTTTTCTCTTGCTGAGCTCATGGTTCTGTGTTGTATTTATTGCATACCATACAAATCCTTTCCTCAAGAAAAGAATATCAATTTTCTTGTAGCCACAGGGTTTTCAACACTGTACTATCTGAATTCTCCATAGACAGTTATAAGTTTATTTCAGCAATATAGCTGTGAGTTAAAGTTACATGAAAGGTTTCTTCAGTATAAGAATATCCAGTTTCATCTCCCCATACAGCAGATCATGTTGTTGGTCCCCGTCTGCCAAAACATATTTGATTAACATTAAGCTTGGTGACAACAGTGGGTGTAAAGTAGCTCCATTGTCTGAGACAGATACCTTACCTAGCCATGCCTTTGCAAAAGTTTGTGAAGCCACAGATAACATGACCTTTATAGCATTTAGTAAGATCTTTAAATTCCATGTCAATATTCCTGTGCTTTGGTGTAACTCCCTCAATGTAAATATATTTGCTCTACCATCTCTCCATCAAATGTTTTATAAATCTTTCAGTTTGGCAGTTTGGCATCTGCAACATCATAGGAATGAAAAATAAGAGAAGCTGAAAAGATATGCTGAGCTGGTTTCTACTATGATGTATTTCTCAGAGCAGATATCCCACCTATCCACCAACCTGTACTGTTGTATTTCTGTGCAGCACACAGTAGGGCTGTTGTATTAATACTCAATATACAGTCTTAGAATCACAGAATCATGACTGGAAAAGATGTCCAAGACTATGAAGTCTAACCTTCAACCAAATACCACCATACCAGTAATTTTAAATGTTTGTGGATGACTCCTTGTTCTGGAGACAAGGTACTATTTCCTCAGAAGTGTTTAAGTATTAACATCAAAAAGTGTTATAAAAGTGTTTCCTTTGTACTTATTAATAGATAGGTGGCTTCACAGCCAAGACTCCATGTTTCAGTGCAAAACCTGACTTGCTGTCAGAGCAAGTCACAGGACTTTAGGGTGTCAGATTTTATTTTGTTGCCTCTTCTTGTCACTGTCCATATTGTGTGCACCAAAATTGTTCCTGGGATGTCTTCGGAATACCTGAAAGTCTTGCTAAGATGAAAACCTATGAGCAGTCCAGTGCTCACCTCACCCAGCAATACAGATCTGTCACCTGCTCCAGCTCCCCAAATCTCTAGCATGGCAGAAGGATCATATGGAGCCACTCTGCATTCAGCACAAGCTCTAAGCATCACAGTCTGTCTAATGGGATGTGGCAATGAAATGTCACAGTGAGAGAATGCAACACAGGTTTGCTGAAGCACATGAGAACTGCAGAGACTAAAGACAGAAATAATGAACCAAGTGCTTCAGTTATGCATATAAAGATAAATGGTAAGAACTGAGTCACTGTTCCTTTTTCTATGTAAAATTTCATTTAAATTAACATGCTTCCATCCTTTTGATCTATTTTGTTTTTCCTTTTGATTTTAATTTTCTGGTGGGTTTTAGAATAATTAAGCAATTTTCAAATTATTAAACATACTAGAAACATATTTGAACTTTTCTTTCTCAGATGTGGAACAGTCAGTCTTCATAACACCTGGTTTATGAAGGAAATATTTTCTGAAGGTCTCTTTGCTAATAACTCTTAATCTATGCTTCTACTGTGTGTTTCCTACTGTGCTCAGAGAATATTGCTTAGGAATTCTTTGTAAGGAAGCAAAAACTCCATTACCAGTTTTTTATAACCACAGCAACCTCAAGTTTCCTTTGCTAACCACTCAGGTCAAAGGCCACATCTACCTCCTAACTAAAAACTGTTTTGTTGGGTTTTTTTTTCTCTTCTTCTCTTTCTTTTTGATACTTCTCAGAAAGCCCATGTGGTAGTTTTAGCAGTGTGAAGTGTCAGGTTGGAAAGTTGTGAACTTACTCCCTGGTGAAATTAAAGCCAAGATTCAGCTCTGTGAATTCTTGTATTTTCCAGTTTTAGAAAGGTGGCTACCCTTACCTTTAGCTTTTTTTTCCCTTTCCTACACAGTGTTTCATGCTGTTAGCATTTTAAAAGATACTTCACAGTAGTTCAGAGCTTAAAATTTAATGTATGATTAAAACTGTTGCAATCTTGCAGCTAATGGTCAGAGTATTCACAGTACATGAAGTGATAGAAAAAAAATGTCCAGCAGCATAACACAAAAGGAATTCTGTAAAGAAGTAGATGCTCTTAGTGTCTTCTTTTCTAAGACTGTGTGATCTTCTCCAAAGCCTAGGCAACACAGATTAATACTGAACATATTTTCGCCTTTGTTTCAGCTAAGCTGAATGTAACCTTATAAACTCTGAGGCCATTAAACTCTAGGAGAATATAAAGATCCTATTAATGCAAAAATGTGTCCTGTCTCTATAGCAATTCTGCATAGTAAATTGAAATGGGTGAGTGGTAAAGCTTAGTAGATGAGGGAAAGCCTGTGGATGTTGTCTACCTAGGTTTTATTAAGCCTTTGTCACAGTTTCCCACAGCCATTCTCATGGAGAAACTGGCTGCTCATGGTCTGGACAGGTGAACTCTTTATTGGGTTAAAAACTGGTTGGCTGGCCTGGCCCAGAGACTGCTGGTGAATGGAGTTAAATTCAGCAGGGGGCTGTTCCCTCATGGGGCTCCCCAAAGCTCAGTGTCGGGATCAGCTCTGTTTAATATCTTTATTAATGAGCAGGATGAGAGGATCAAGCGCACCCTCAGTAATTTTGCAGTCAACATCCAGTTCAGTGGGAGTGTTGATTTGCTGGAAGGCAGGAAGCCCCTGAAGGGTTGAGCTAAACCCAATTGTGTAAAGTTCACCAAGGCCCAGTGCCAGGTCCTGCTCTTGGGTCACAGCAGCCCCAAGCAGCACTACAGGCTGGGGCAGAGTGGCTGGAAAGCAGCTCAGTGGGAAAGGACCTTGGGGTGCTGGTCAACAGGCAGCTGTGCCCAGGTGGTCAAAAGGCCAGTGGCATCTGGGCTTTAGTCAGAAATATTGAGGTGTGCAGGACCAGGGTAATGATTGGCCCCTTCTACTGTGCATTGACACCTTGAATGCTTGGGTCCAATTTAGAGTCTGTCATTACAAGGGCATTTTGGTGCTGGAGCAAGTCCAGAGCAGAGTAACAAGGCTGGTGAAGGTTCTGGAGCACGAGTCCTGTGAGGAGCAGCTGAAGGAACTAAGGTTGTTTAGCTTGGAAAAAGAGGCTCAGGGCAGACCTTATCACTCTCTACAGCTGCCTGAAAGATGTTTGGGGTGAGGTTGAGGTTGGCTTCTTCTTCGAGGAGAGCACTGACAGAATGAGGAAATTACATAACTTTGGACCAGGAGAGTTTTTAATAGGATATTATGGAAAATTTCTCTATGAAAAGGATTATCAAGTACTGGAACAATATGGTCCTGAAAATGATGGTTTCATCACCTGGAAGTGTTCGTAAAACATGCAGATGTGACATTTGTGGACATGGTTTTGTGGTGAACACAGCGGGACTAGGCTGGATTTGATGGTCCACTCTGCTTCTTTCAGCAAGATCTGTAGCCCCTAGCAATGCTCCTTTTTTGTGGGATGACACAGAGAGTGTTGCCACTGGCTCCTGCTGCTGGATGACCCCTTTCCTATAGGACTTGACCACCCCTACCACAGCCCTGGGGCTGGGGCAGTGGCTCCTTTTCCTGACTGAGGTATTGAAGATTTGCTGCCCACCATCATGCCTCTGTGATCTTTCATGTTTATGAAGAAGACCCTTTAACCATGTGACATAACAGGATTAATTTCACATTATTTCCTCTTTATAGATGGAAATGAAAAGGGATAAAAAATGTCTTTACTAAATGTAAAGTGAGCATTATATATAAGTGTTTTGGAGCAGGCTGCATATCGTCTAAAACTGATCTAGTCACTCAGATTAGTCACTTCTTGCCTGAACACTATGGAAGAATAGGAACTCTGTCCAAATCAAACTCACCTGCACGGCCAAGACAGCCAAGAGCCCATCTCTATGCCACTTAACAGATCTGGTCTAAAGACAAGCCTGTGAATCATTACTCCACACTAGTATAATTTTGTTCATTTAAAAACACAAATCTTTCAAGTTATTATTTAAGGGAATATTTTCCCCTTTGTTTTGCTCAATTTCCTTGTTCCCTGCTAGCAGGCTTCGAAGGCAAAGTCAAATTCACACAACAAAGAAAGCTGTCAGGAATGACACTGTTGGTTTACTTTGGAACTTGTCATATACTTGAGAACTGTCCAGGAGTATATAAATTAGATGCCACTGAAAGTGCCTCTTTCACCAGTATTTCACTACTGTATAACTCTGCCGTATTGTACAAGAATACACCATTCTACAACGGGAGTAACACAGTAGGGAATTTATTCAAGGATGGATGGGTTTTAAGAGAACTTATGGAAATATGATAGCAATAAAAGTTGTTAACTTTTTCCCTTGCCTTTTGCTTAAAATTAAGGGATATATCAAAAGATGGAACACAAACCGATTTTTTATGGCATATATTATGCCTTCTAAAATGTATTATCTGGAAACATAATCATTGATTTTGCTGTTATTTTATATACAAAACTATATTCAGGTTTTTTGTGCTATTGAACAACACTGCTTTTTTTTTTTCATTGACATCTGAGAGTCTGTAGAATCCGCATTTATTAAATAAAAGAAGTGAAAGGCAAACATTGCATAAAACATACTGATAGTGATGGGAGATTTTTTTTAAATCAAGTCTTGAAATTGCACTGACTATTCAAATAATGATAAGAACTTGCTTACTTTTATTTAAATTTATTCAGAGATTTTAAGATTTGGACTTCACGTTCAACAGAAGCCCAACAAATTATTTACCCTGCAGTCCTATTTGAAACAAATTATTCCACTTTGTCTCACAACTAACATCAGGAATAGCAGATGGACCAGCATTGGGATGATGGAGGTGTTAGTGAACTGAAAGGTAATTAAGGAAATCCACTGGTTAAAGAAGTCTGTACAAACCAGGAAACATCTTATCATAAAGTGAAAGTAAAATTATTGTCTATATGATAAAAATATATGTATTAAATACATAATATTCAGAGAAGGTATGTTATAATAGTATTTTTCTTTCCTTCTCTTTTGATTTTATGCAGCAATAATTGAAAATGTGAATAATGAATTCACCTTCAGTGTAAGTTCCATGTAGTACAGTGTAAAAGACTAAAATATCAAAAGAAGTCTCTAGTTTTCTTCAAAGCACAGTTTGTTCCTGCCTATCTACCACCATCTGTAGATGGCTGGTGACTGAAGGTCCAGCTATCTGTCTTGCAGCACTAATTATGATCATTAGAGGTGTGTGTGCCAGATTTAAATGTTGATTTCAGTTTTAAAGCTGTTTCTTCATCTGCATGGTTAATGTCACAGCTTTGCAGACATTAATGCAAATTCTGCTAACATCCAAGGTTCTCTGCAGCACACCTGGAATGGGTTGCACTCAGACTTACCAAAAGTGAATGCTCTAATTGAAACTTGCTAATTAATCTTAGTCTGAACTCAGTAGGAGACCACCACTTGCAAAGAGTAATTTTCCCAGCTATTTTGGATGAACCAGCTTTCTAAAGTGGGGATTTTTTTATTTGCCATTCTCTCCTTTGTCTCTGTTCAGCTGACCCACAGCAGTTTTCTCACATGGACCAGTCTCATCTCCCTGTGGCAAAGGGTCTCTCTGGGCACACCAGGTCCTCCATCTCCCAGAATTTTGCCATAATGATCCACCTCTATTGTAGCATATTTTGTACAACTGATTATCAATCTGGACATACTTTTAGTTTTTAATATTGCTGTATCCATACCCATGCAATCATTAGCAACAGTAGCAATTAGTAGCAAAAAAAAAAAAGTTTATTTCATGCTCTATATCTTTAAAGATCGTATGCACATATTCCTAGTTCTGTGCATCTTCCTACTTGCAATAGTAGGTGGTGTTTGAGTAGGGGTGTTTGAGAACACTTTTACAGATTTTTGATGGGCTAAAGACATCCTGCTTTTTAGTCTATTTTCTGTCAGGTTGTCAATCACACTCCCAGCTTCTTCGTTATGTCACTTACACAGCTCCATTAATTAGATTTTGTATTTTTCCAGCTTTCATATCACTGCTTTAGCTTACACTTATCTCTTCCTGCCAGCTACAGAGGGAGCTGGATGACTGCTTCAAACTAGATACTTAGCTTCTAAGCAGCTAAACTTGGAAGATACTTCACACTCCTAATACTTTCAATTCCCAAACAGAGACTCTAAGGAAGGATTGAGTTTTGGAAAAGAGGGAGCCTCCAAATTCTTAATATGAGACCAAGTTAAATTAAACTCTCAGAAGATCAAGTATTTGGTCACCAAATGTTTTTTGACAGCATTGATTAATGAAATCCAGATTCAAAGAGATTCTTTGTCCATAAAAGAGAGTAATTTTTTAACTGATGCTATCTTTAAATCTGAGAGAAAAATTCAACGTGCTTGTTGTAAGCTGACATGTTCTGCAATTTACTTTGCCAATAGAAACGCTTCCCTCTCCTCAAAGTGGCTAAAACCTTATGAAGCCATTGCTAGTTTAGATGTATGTTTATATAAGTCAGGGAAAGCATAGAGTTTTAAACACAAGGCTGTGTCGTGAGGATTTTAGCTGTTACTTTCGGTTATGTTAGAGGATTAATTGTATCCTCTACAAAGGTCAATGTAGCAGGCAAAGATTGTGAAGAAACTGCTTTAGAGATGGCTATCTCCTGGATAAATTAACTGGTGCTTTATCTTGATTATGGTGGTTTCTATATTCCAAAGAAGTTTAAGCAGGTGAATACCACATCAAATAAATACAGATTACTCAGCTTTCGTTGAAAACTGATCTTCTCCACAAGGGAAATCTATGGTAGACTTGCTCCTTAAACACAACGAAAATGTTTCACTTCGCAGTGCAGACAAATGGAGCCTAAGTCTGGTACTTTATCAAATTGGACAATTTATGCAGTGAAACAACTCATACTCCTAAAGCACTGTTCATGCTTTCCTCTTTTTAGTTTAAACAAATTTTTGACTCATTCTTATTTTGCTTGGTCAGGTTTCTTTCCTTTAAAAAAAAAAACATGGTCAGAATTATGCTTTCTAAATCCTATTTAACTAATGCCAGAAAGAGAAGGGAATTCATCTCTAAAAGGAATTAACTCCATTTTTTTGTTCAAGTCCTTTGGCACAGTCATGACAGGACATGAATTCTTGCATGGAATAGTACTCACATTGTGAAGAATTACATGTGGGGCATTGGTGGGTTTTTTTATTGTTGTTGCTGTTCAGGTGCAGTTAGTTTGTTTTGTTGTTTAGGTTTTTTATTTCTCTTCTGTTAAATATTATTTATCAAATTCAAGTTTTGAATAAGATATTTTTAACCACCAAGACTGGTCATAGTGTACTCTTAGCAGTTATTGTTTCTATCATTGATGAGAATAAATTTGAAGAAGGAAGGAATTATAACCCTCTCTTGAATACTGCTATAAGGAAAAAACAGCAATCACACTTGAACACAGGGTGACTGTAAAATCGAATTCTAAGCATGTCATTGTGACTTTTGGACAAGAAATATGCTGTATATGTCAAAAGGAAGACAGGATGTCTTCCCAGGCAGCAGGACAGAAACCACCTTGAAAACCAGTTCTGACAGATAGAGGAAAACAAGCTATTCTCTGCTACTGTGTCTTTGAATGATATTGAAGAAGAGTAGAACAGCAACACTGATCCTTTTTTGCTCAATTTGTGACTTCTTAAAGCATACTGGGTTAGCAAGCCATACACTTCTCATTGAAGGTCTATTACTCTTCTACTCACAAAGTAATTGAGATCATTAATATCAAAGCACTTGGGGAAAAAAATCTGTCTTGGATTATGGCTGTATTAATAAAGAATCTAGTTTCAAATTGCTACAAAGCAAAAAAAGCAGAACCCAGTCAACCAACACCCTAAACCAACTTTTTTCATTGACACTCTCAAAGAAAAAAGTTTATTATTACTTCAAGGGGCATTTCAAAAGATCAAAGAAAATTGTATGTATCAGAAGGGATATATTTGAGAGGGTAGGATTTAGAACTCAAAACTATGTTAAGAAATCAAATAACAAAAATCAGTCAGTTCTACTCCAAATCCGTGACATCAATGGGGCACAGTAATGAATACAGATTAATGCTTCAGTATGTCCTCAGAAAAAAAAATGTTTTATGCCTCTGGAGCCTGAAGCCTGAGTCAAAATTCTTTGGAAACATGGAGGTTACATCTTAGAAAATAGAGAGGTTAAGGGAATGATATCAAAAGCAAGATGAAAATATCCAAGAAATAGATGAAATCTGAGGAATCTAAACATCCATGTAAGAATTACATATTTCCACAGTGTAGCAAAAAATAAATAAAACATAAAAGATCTACAGACAGAAAATGCTATCTAAGACCAATAAAAACATATTTAAAAAATCCCATAATGATGAAAGATTAGTAAAAGCTTGAAGACCACAGAAAAATTGATTTTCTTGAGAAAATTTCATTACAGTATGATAAAACTAATTATGCTGAGTGAATTAAAGAAAGTAAAAAAATATTCCATTAAAATTTGGGAAAGAAGATTCTGAAAAAATTTGAATACTGGATATATCTTGTAATAAAGATAGGTATAAA
This sequence comes from Muscicapa striata striata, assembly GCA_030060385.1. NCBI lineage: Eukaryota > Metazoa > Chordata > Aves > Passeriformes > Muscicapidae > Muscicapa > Muscicapa striata. The sequence goes on along the minus strand of JAREIS010000014.1, from coordinate 720,109 downwards.
ATCTTCATGTGATCTTATCAAGAGAAACCTCATAATAAAACAATGTTAATTAAGGGACAAAGGTAAGTCCATCAACAATTCTCTAACTATTGGCTGATCATATTTCCCAGTGTTTCCCAGTTCTTTGAGAGAATTCAAATGGATGAGATATTCATATCAATTGGTGTTCACCTAGGTGTTGGTTCTGATTGGATTTATGCAGTTTTGTTCTCTTGTCCTTTCAGGAAAGGAAATGAAATCTTGTGATTTCAATGAGGATTATTTGGGCAAGCTTTGGTCCATTTTACTGCACTTTCTGTCACCCTATTCACTTTTGGTGTTTTCACTTGGTTTCGGAATTTTCCCTTTGTTTTGTTTTAGCCTTTCAATTCCTTAGAATGTCCTCCTCACTTTCTGTTTACCTTTCTTCCCCAATGTCAGGATTTTAATTGGAATAAATTTGCAAATTTTGGTCCTTTTAACTGACCCTTATTTCATCTTGGTCCATTTGATTGTAGCCACTCTATTTCCAAATCTTCTGGTTGTTTTTTTTTTTTGTTTGTTTGTTTGTTTGGTTTTTTTGTTTTTTTTTTGTTTTTTTTTTGCATTGCATTTTATTAGACCATATCTCCTTTCCAGAGTTTGTTATACCTTTTTTTTTATTTCAAGATTTCATTCTTTTTCCTGAAAAGTGTATTTTTAAAAAAAAAGTTAATTTAATATCTATAAATATTAAATATCTGATATATCTGATATACAGATATAAATATCTGTAGAAAACAGACCAGCGCTACCTGAATTGATTTGCTGAGTCTTACTAATGTTTGGTTTTTTGTTTTGTTTTTTTTTTTACCTCAGCATTATGGATCCTTTAGAGCTGTACATCAACAAGAGAAATAAAACATTTTCCATCAGGGTAAAAATGTTATTTGGTTTAAGTGCCTTCCTGTAGAACTATAATAGCAAGTGAATTCCAACTTCTTTTCTATTGATCTTTGTGAATGAAGTGTATGCCAAAAATGCTCTTTAAGTGTTATATCAGACTGTTTTACTATGAGATTGTGTGTCAATGAACAGATATTTACATACTCAAACATTTCAGCAGGCCTGCAGCAGGTGCACATATCAGTGCATATGTTGCCATATGAAAACTATCTAAAAATGCGTGCCCTTAATCTTAACAATTAAAAAAAATCAGCAAGGAAGATATTCAGTGTGATAAGTTAGATAGTCTGGCAGTGTTTTTGAAGAAGATGGCTAAATGCAACCATAGTCCTGTGCTATTTGTCTGAAGCTTACTCTGGGTCTTTCACTGAATCAAGCTCAAAGTGAATTAGGAAGGGTGTTTTTCAGACACCATGCAACATGGGGGTGTTCAGGATTATGGAGAAATTGGGCAATAATATTGCCAAAAGGATTTAAAATTGATCTCCAATCTTGGAATAATATATTTATCAAAGAACAATTAATTTCTTTGGCTTTTTTTTCTGGATTTCCAACAGGTTGTTGTGACAACATCTGACTATTTTTGTTTGTGTGAATACAAATCTGCCAGTTGGAAAGAGCCTTACTGTCTAAGAATCAAACATCCTGTTTCAATAAATTTTCCTTTAGATTAATCTGATACTTCATAGAATAATCTGAGTTGGAAGGGACACAGAAGGATCTTCAAGTCCAACTCTTAAGTGAATGGCCCATAGAGTTATTGAACTCATGACTTAGGTGTTATTAGCATCATACTATGACCAACTGAGCTCACCTCAGGGTCACTTGATGGGACTGGTGATACTTGACAGGCTATGAAGCCCTGGAGTTCAGCAATGAGCAGAGAACTATATTTTCAGGATAATTACAGTGAGTTAAAAAATAGAATTGCACATTGTGGAAGCTCTGTAGGACCTGTCCTCTTCTTTTGCTTTGTTACATTGACCTGAAGTGTGACAGAGATAATACTAGTTCAGACATAAAAGATATGAAGTCTTTCGATCAGTCTACATTGTAGTGACTAAATAAGTTTCCATCGTAACTCTGGCATTGTCATCTCAATATTAGGTAAAGAAGGAATAAACCATCAGTTATAATATCTCAAGTCAAGTGATCTAATAAAAAGTCTTCCATAGATTTCTGAAACCTAATGTACATAAAATATATGATTTATGTCTGAAAATGTATGGTCTTTCCAAGAGAAAAAAAGCTGTTTCTTGAGCTGAACAGTGGAGATTAAAATGATACTTTTATATGATAGAAATGATGTTCAACTCTTATCAAACAACATGCAGGGTTAAATTGTGAAATTCTTGATGAGTCCAGAAACATTTTTATTCTTAAAATTATATGTGATTAAGCATGAAAATGGAATGGATAATAGATATCTATTTTTCTTATTCCACTCCAATGTATATGGGTTTGCCTCTCACGGAGTTTTTCTATCGATAGGTAATTATGTCTTGTTTAAGCATGATAGGCAATGTAATTACAAAACCATCATGATCACTAACTTCATTTTCTTGTCCTTTGTTTCTTGTGGTTATTACTACTTAAAGCTTAATTCTTTTTTTTTTTTTTTTTTTTTTAATTTAAATTAATTTAAAAATCCTTCCTTTAAATTGTTGGGATTTTCTCATCAAGACTGGTAATAATACTGTTCATTTTTTATTCCTTCTGTGTTTTTCTTGTATATATAATACCTGCATTTATGTTTTTTCCTTCAAGAAATACCTAATGCTGAATTTTGTAGGATATTTTGCATTTACTGTCTTCATTTAAAATGTGGGAAAAAGCCCCAACGGATCAAACTTTATGCAACGCTTGGGAGGGAGATAGAGCCTCCTGTTGACATAGCATCTAACAGGCCAGACAAAAAGTATGAATCCTTTCACAGGAGCCTGAGTACAGCAGACTTTATGGGGACACAACCTCGTTGAGCTGCATGCCCAGGCACTTGTGTCTGTTGTGCTTCAGGAGTGCAAATTTGGCTTCCTAGACACAGCTTGAGCAAACTGCACATCTCCTCGGGACTACTCACTGTTCTGTGCAACCATGCCACTGCTGTTACCTGGGCAGGAGAGAGGAATAGACACTCAAGCTTTTAGCTCAGAGAGTAAGAAATTACTTGAATTCTCTTTTCCCCTCTTGGTTTTGTTGCAGGCATTCTTATTCTTGTTCTCAGCAGTGTTTTGTGATTATTTCATATTTTCAAAATTTTTCATAACCAGAGAAGCTAGAGATAAAAAGCTATTTTTTAAATAATCACTAAAGCTGCTTCTGTTAAGAACTAATTTAGACATGAATGATTAGAACACATTCTAAAAGAGGAGTTGTTATTCCAATGTGACCTAATTTAATCTGGAGTTTGTATTTTTTCTGCTGATGTCTTCTAGCAAATCTTGAATGCGCTATGTTAATTTAAACTTCCTCATGTTAATTTGAACATAGAATTTTTTACTGCTTACTTCTTATCATTCTTCTGCATTGATACACTAATATCTGAAAGATTGCAACACAATCTGGTATTTCTGCTTAAAATCTTAAGACAAATATAAATAATTCTTTGGTTTATGATCGGGGACAGTCTGAACATAGCTGTGCTGCAGATATTCTTAAATGGAACAAATGAGAAGCCACTCCAGACAGAATGATATTAAAAGAATGAAGTGAAATACAGTATGTCAAAAGTTTACTGTGTAAACACCACATGCACTTTTCATATACCAAAAGCAACATAGCATCCAGATCTCATTTGAAGTGAGAATAGCACCAATATCCCTGTTGAGAATATATTGAAAAACAGTTTATAGAAGCTTATCAAAAATAAAAACTAATATATTGAATCAAGCAGAAGAAGCTAATTCAGAAAGTAATATTTTGTTCTCCACCTGTTATTTCAATAATTAAATAATCAAGGTGCCTATATAAAAGCTCATATCATGTAATTAAGCTGCTACTTTGAGTAATGTGACCATGGAAAATTTTCTGGCATTACCACATTAAGCAGAGTATACTTGTTTCCACTGTGAAATTCTACAGCTGAGTTTGTGCTTTGGTGACCTTGCACAGCTTGCAGGGTGTAGGCTAGAAAGAGGAGTGGAGACCAGATTGTTTGGGTGAGGGTCTTCTCCTTCCTCGCTGAAGCTGTATCTGATGCATTTATAAACACTTATGTCATCTGTTGTGTCAGTTCTTTTCCAGCTTAATGATTATAATTTATATAAAGTGTGGCTTCTCAAACAGAAATAAGTAAAAATCTTAAAAACAACTTCCTTCTTTTGTGACACCTGTGGGCAGAGTGTGGCTGAATTAAAACCCACTGCTCTCCTTTGAAAACACCCATACTTTATGGAAAGAAATCCTATCTGTCTGAAGCCACTAAAGGAAGAATTTACCTTGTCATGTCATGTAGCAATAACTTTATTTATATTGGGAGGTTGAGATATTCCAGGACATTTATTCAGATTCTATGGCCTCTGACTGACTGTTATCTTGCATTTTATCCAAAGTTATTTCATTCACAGGGAGCAAGATGACTTTTGTTGAATTTTACTCTTTAACATCTTCATTTTTCATTACAGATTTGTCAAGTTTCATTAAAGATATTCAACATCTCTTCTCAATAACCAACTTTGAGATCTGACCATAGAGTTCATAAAAAAACCCAGTTATTCAATTAGCTTTGACATTACTTGCATTTGGGGAGGTCTAGCTTAGGCTAGTCTTTCAGTATTACAACTCAAAAAATTCAAAATGTTTTTGAAACACTATTCTGCCTAAATTAACTTTTTTGGTAAACTTTTACTCAATGAGTTTGCAATGTTTTTAAATTAATTCACAAAAATTTGCAACAGGATATTTTTATTAGGAATATACCTTCTCTCTTTCTGAAACACTCAGTAGTTCTGAAAACTTGGAGCTTCAAGGGAGAGAGACCAGGCAGAAACTTTAAAGGGGATTTCCAAGCTCAGCTATTCTATGAACTTTCTGTAACTTTTCTGCAGTTGCATTTCTACAGTTCTCTTGGTTTGGGCCCACAATCAGGTCACTGAACTGAAAGGAAGTAATGTTTCTACCCTGCACTGTTTCATATTAAGTACAAAACCAGTGTGAGGCAAAGGGATGATCAATTTGAATGGAGTCAAGAGAAAGACCAGAGGATAAATACTGCAACAGTGTTGAAAAGTAGAACTTGAGACTAAGCTGGAGGCAAAAGGAAAAGGGAGATTATGGGCAGGATGCTGGGTCAGACTGTCAGGGAGAAAAAACTGGTCTAGGTCAGGCTGCCTTTCAAAACTAACACTCTAAGGCTGACTTTAATCTTTAAAATATTCTGAGAGCAATTTCAACATTAATAGTAAATTACTTAGTTTCCTTTTATGTATCAGATTTTTAATTCTTCTTACACCAAACCATATTCTAATAGATTTAGCAATCTTGAAATCTGTTTGGTCTTTCATTCCCTTGTTTATTGTTTATTTTCTCAATTAAGGGACAAAGTAAAACTTTGTGGGGATAATTTATACCATGATAATGTGGGTGATTAGCAAAAGTAGGTTGTGTCACCTTTAGGCGTTTCTCTTCCCTTTTTCTTTAAAAGGAGATTAAATTACATACTGAGACCATATGCTTAACACATTGATGGCTAAATGAGATTAATTCCATCCCTATTACTGTTTTACTGTGCAGATCTGCTCAGTTTTGTAGGTGTAGTGAAAGCTGGACCACAGAAGACAAACTGGTGCCAAAGGTTCCTTTTAGGATATTGTGTAGTTAATTCCTAGCTGACCTAGGTAACAAGTGTTCCACACTACTCTATTAAGTGATTAGACCTAAAGTCCCTGATATCACAGCACTACAAAGCAACATGGAGCCTCAAAATCAAGAAGCAGGTACTCCTCTTCTATGTAGCTGTAGTCACTGAGGCAAATTAAGCCATGCACCTTTTTCAGGATGCTGGTATTTATTGCTTTTTGTGATTTCTTCATGTGTTGAAGCAAGTCTTACTCCCTCTCTCTCTTGGTATATGCATTCAGTGACTATAATGTGCAGATTAAACAAAAGGTAAAAAGTTAGATCCCAGCCAGACAAGTGTGTGGTTAGCCAGTAATTTTTACTCTTTCTTATGTTCAGAGCTGTGATGGACACACTTGACAGGAACAACCCTTTATGATACTTTAAAAGCAGACATAAGTACAACAATCCAAACCACATCCACTATTAATAATTGATGTTCATTCAGCATTGGCAAGCATTGATTATAGGCTTAAATTGAACTGTTTTGCAATATTGATTTGGATGCATTTGACTTGAAACTGAAAGCTGAATGTACTTAGTGGAAATTGGTGACATTCCTTAAAAATTAAGCAATCATTAAGTTTCAGGGATTTGCTACTCCACTATCTTGTTTTTGTGGGATATATTTTTTGTCCTTAGGAAAATATAAAAATATGTTAAACCTTGCAAAATTTTAAAACAGACTAAGATTGAAAAAGTCACACAAACTTGCAATTGATTTTGAAATTATTTTTTTTTATGTTGGGAAAGATGATTTTCTGAAGAGCTATCTTAGAAAAAGTAAGGAAAAATAAAGGAATTAAGGTGAGGGAAAAGGAGATAAGGAAGTTTAGTTATTACTTATTAGGAAACGCATTGTGACAACAGGGTTTTTTCTTGATTCTTCTGCTCTATACCAGTTTCACAGTAGTTCTGAATCTTTGGCTGAAAAATAGAGTTGCAAATTTGTGTGAAGACAGGGGAAAAAATTTCTGTGGATGAAGCACTTAAATAATTGTTATTCTATTATTGGAGAACAGTGTGGGACTAGAAATGAATTGTAGATTTTGGAGATGATTCCATTTCCACTAAATGTCTGAAATAGAGGCACTGATTACAGTTGCTATTAAGCAGTTCTTCAAGAAGTTTCTCCTTTTTTTTTTTTTTGTGCTAGTTTCAGTAGCAGCACTGAGCTTTCTTTAAGAATGATCTTCACTTCTACCTCTAAAGTAATACTGAAAAATGTCAATGTGATCTAAATGTAGACTAATCTTTATTATTGACTTGAAACTTGTTAGTAGGAAAATTATTATTTCTGAATATAATTTGACTTGATGCTGTATTTGTAACTGAATGTCTTTTTCAAAGGTACCTAAAAAGGTTGAAAGAACATATACACAAATATTTTAGTTGTTAAAATAGTGAAATCAGCCAAAGTGCTTTTACCATCATAATCATTTAATCATCCTTTACTCTGTCAAATGAGGTTTTTAAAAATAATCTTGGCAAAAAGTGTACATCTTTTTTATTGGCTAATGCATGTTGATAAAGTGCATAAAAAGTGAAAAAATTATATAAATACTTTATTTTAAAGATGACACAGATAAAACTGAAGTAATAATGTAAAAAAAAAACAAACGAAGACCTCACAAGAGTGGTTAAAAAATTTCAACTTGCAACAACTGTCTAAAAACAGGAAGGAGACATGGTGAGAGGAGAGAAAGTCACTATCCTCTATAACTCAGCTATGTAGCCCAGCCTTTTGTTGTAAAGAGTTTGTCCTAATCTTTTAATCTTTAGTTGTGAATATAACAACTGTGTGAAAGTTTTCACCACATGTGAGGGAGATAAATGAGAAGTTTAGCACACTGAAAATTTGGTTGGGTAAAAGAGTAAAGAGTGATTGCCTTTGACATAGAAGAAAATGTCTCTCTTCAGTTAAATACTTAAAAATATTTGAAGGGTTTAGCTGTTCTGATAGGGTAGTCTTTGCCAGTGTAGGGCCTGTGTGACTTCTAATGAACTTGCAGGAGGGTAAGGGACAAAAATTAATTGCATTGGTTTTACAGCCATGTATAAACTGCCATATTTGTACTGCAAGGTACTTCCAAATGAACATACAAGTCAGAAATGACTTCCAATAACAAAGAAGTTTGATTCTATTATTCTATTTACTTTCTACATGCTTTGATTACATCACTTTGCCAGACAAGGGTAATGAAAACAGCAGAAACTTCTTTTGCTTCATAACTCTTTGACTTAAAATATAAAAAATGTTAACTCCATGCCTGAGAATTTCCCTCAGAGCCCTGATATGACAGGCAAAAGTCAAACTCAGCAAAATGAATGTATATTAATCAAATCTCATCTAACTGAAACCTAATCTGACAAGCAACTCTACAGTGATTAGTGCTTCAGTTCTGTAAAATGATTCTAAGTAGGGCCCTAAATCTCAAATATATACTAAATACTATTGATGTTGAATGCATAAAAATTTCCACAAATATGCTCATAAGTCTAAGTGACTCACTTTTTTTCTCTCCTGAAATTTTGTAGAACAAATTCCTAGCTCCCATGTGATGCAGCCAGCTAGAATACAGAGTATAACATTTTACTAAAAGAGTGGCATTTAAGCCCACACCAGTTTTCAGTTTTGCTGAGAACTTAACTTGTCTGTAAATAGCCCAGAGCTGGGTGGGGGGAGTTTACGTTTGGATGGTTTTGGTGGTGGGTTTTTTAATAAAAGCTTGCCACTGAAATCTCTGATATGAGAGGAAGAAACATTTATTCATGGTTTATTTTCCATACTTATATAACATGTAGGTCAAGATGATTAAGATTCCTCATATAAAAAGTATCTCTTAAAAGACCAGAACTGCTTCTCTTGTTCTTTTAGTGACTACACTTGAAAAATGCACAAAACAATGCCAAAGGTCAAAAAACTGAGGGTCTGGTCCACCCTGAGTTTAATGGCTGATCACTTCTGGCTGTTTTGTTTTCTCATTGGCTGGATGATGAAGGTTTTCAATAGAATGAGATTAAGAAACATTTAGGTAATAGAACTGATCTTTCTTTTTTACCATCTGTGCTCTGTAAGATTTAAAACCCAGTAACTATGTGTTCATTATTGGCTCATATGAGACAGGAGCCTGATTCATAGTAGGGTTAAAAATCCCCCATACTTCAAATTGAAATGAGTTGGGTTATTCTTTTTGATCATACAGTGCTTCTCAGAGACTAACTGCTCTATGCAAGTACCCACACTTACCAGATAAACCTCCTGGAAAGTCTGGGTTCATTCACTCTGAGCCTTAACCCTTCTATTTAAAATAGAAATAATATTTCCACCTATCTCTGTGCAAGGTTAAAACATTTTGTGCATAATGATATGGTTGCTCTGAGAGAAATCACTGAAAAGTCACAATAAGAAATAATAATTCCCAGAAGTCCTAGCCTTGCTGTTTATAACAATCATTTTTCTTAATAAAATAGTTATATCATAGATTAATTGATTAGATTTGAAAACAAATTACATGACTAATTGTTTTCCAATAAAAAAGGGAATGTTTTAATAAACAATTGTATTCACAATTATATTTTTCCACTTATTTTGATACAAAATATTTATTTCTCAGCAAGTGCCTAGAATGTAGAATGACATTAATTTGTTCTTTTTTATGATTACAGTGAAATATCTGTGCAGCAAAGCAGTCTTTTGGCCTCAACTGACAATGGACAATATAATTCTGATAAATATACATATATTAGGAAAGCAAGAAAGATCCTAAATTATGTAGTTGGTGAGAAAGATGGGGAACAGCACTAAGTGAAAAGAAGAGGAACAGAGTTGATAATTGTGGAATATCCTGAGATGGATGGGATCCACAAGAATCATCAAGTCCAATTCTTGGCCCTGATGGTTGATAATTAAGAACTTGATATTGCTTCTTTTTTGAAACGCATAATCTTTTATTTTTTTTAATTTAAACACACAGCAAAAACACTTAACACATTATTACATGATTCTGTGATTCTTCATCTGCAAAGAGAAATGCTTCATAATTTGGACTTTGGGACTTCTACCTAAGAGCTCTAAATATACTTAGTGGAGTTATTGTAGACATCAATTCTAATTAATTTCCCTTCTGAAGTTTTAAATGTCTACATGCTCAAGAAATGCTGAGTCTATGTGGCCATAAAAGAGAATATAAACTTCAGTTTATATCCATTACTTTCATGGATAGTAATTTGAAATAGGCACATATAAGAGGAAGCATATGAAAGCAGAAGTGTGTAGTGTATACAACTTACTTTCTTTTCTGTCTTCACCCTGGGCCAAGGAGTCTTGGAGGGTGACAGAATGGACAGTAGACTGGTTCTCATTTACTGAGCAGAGAGTTGGAATGGCACAGTGTCACAGCCTTCATACCCTGAGATTATGAACAAACCCAGTTCCTTCTATAACCCTAGGCTCCTTGCAAGCTGTTGTGAATGCCACCAGGTGTACTTAGCTCTGAGGCACAACCCTTTCTGAATCATTTCAATGCAGTTTGCTTAGAACAATATTGAAAACAGCACTCATAAAATCCTGAAACCTTGTTTGCAGAGGCCACTGGGTAGTTAAGAAAAGAAATAGGATTCTCTACCTCTCTGTTGTAGGCTTCTGAAGGATTGATTTCCTAGAGGACATTTCCATGTAAATGCTAATGTACTCAAATTTGGCCTATGGTGCCCATAGGCTATGAATGAGACAAACTAGAGAAAACTGCTTATAAGGAGTTCCTCTTCCTTCCCCTGTTCCTTTGCTTGCCTTGAAAGATTGATTATGCAGTTTGAACTCAGCAGTCTCAGCTGTGCTTAGCCCAATATAACATTTATGCACAATGTAATCTTTCAACTTTCTTTACCCTTCAACACTTCAGAAATGACCTTCAATGATCATGCTGTTTTACAAGTAAACCTCAGTGCCCACAGAAAGGCACTGTTAATATATATTTATGAAAATATGTTAAATTTATAAAGTGAAAGTAACATAAGAAAAGTTTTTTCTAGTATTTTGAAGAGTCTGTGCTATGTCTATATGGTGCAGATTATTTATGCTTGTTTTTATTCTGCTGAATGTGTCTAATTTTCAGTCTGGAATTCACATAAGATGATTCTGATTTTGAGTTAATATACTCAAGTAGTCCTTTAGGGTCATGTGTGATCAAAGGATGTGCAAATGGAGGTCTGTGTAGGGAACATGAAGATTCACTTCAAGTAGATTGCATACTACTGCTTTACCAATCAGCATGTTTGATTGGGTTAATTATTGTTCCAATTTTTGTGGTCTTCACATGTTCAGAACCTCCCATTCATATTGGACAGAGAAATGCAGAATTGTCTATACAGCAGTATGCTATGTTATTTTTGTGAAAAGAGTTATTTCAACAAAAGAAGTAATGCTATCCAAATAGATCAGGTTGCAATTTTATACTCCCAATGACAATTAGTCCAATGGCAATTGCTCTTAACATTGATGATGACAGTGGTGACCATGATGGCTTGCATAGGTGACATTTCATCACATAAAGTCTGATTTATTTAAAATTAGAAGGTAGCTAAATGGAAAAAATCCTTACACCATATATCTGCAAAAATGAGGATTTTTCCAAGATACAGGGCTGCTAAACAATGTGGATTAATTTTATAGTACCTAATACCAGCAGCTATCCACAGCAATATATATAAATCAGAAAATTACTCAGAAAGGTGAAGCCTAAATTTTCACTACTATTAGGCAACTTCAAGCAACCTTGGTTGAGATTCCATCAAATCTGTGTAAATTATGACAAAAAACATGAGACCTTTCAACTGAGGATTGCAGCATTCCTTTGGAAGGAAATTGTATTATCTCCATGTGATGATTTTTACTGTCGTTTTCAAACTGATATCCTACCTGAATTTTCACAGAGTTCTGGAAGAAACTCTGGCCAGGGTGCTGCTTGTATCTCATAATATTGTTCAAACCTGACATTATTTTCATGCAAATTTAGTTCAATAAGAAGAACTGATTAACCTTTTCAGACTTCATGAGTTTTCATTAAATTGCTAAACTAATAATTGCATCTGTATTATAGTGGACTTTAGGGTAAAGTTAGCTGTTGAAGGACCTTGACCCTAGGTCTCATCTGTTTTTCAATTCCATTTTAATGAACACATTCAAACATCATTCCTTAATTACATCACACATCAATGAATCTTGCATTTTGATTAGGTAATAATTCTATGTGATTCTCTGGATCACTTGAGAATACGCCCGTGAAACATCTAAACCATGCTAATGAGTTCCAAGAAGGGCATATGTATGTATGCTTTAGACTTATTAACATTTGTTTCCTATCTAGCCAGAGGTATTTGTATTTCATTTTATGATAATATAAGCATTTCTGTATGTTTTATACTTCTCAAATACTATTTCATCTTTCTCACTGCAACAGTGATCACAGTACAGCTGCCAGTCAGAGAAAATTTCGTGAGGGGATAGGGAGACATTAACCTCATATGTCTCAGGGGTTTTTTAATTTTATTTTATTTTATTTAGGAAAAATGCACTCAAAAAACTTCAGCAGTTCTCATATTACCTTGTCATTAGCAGAGGGGCTGATCTTTTTTTCCACAGCACTAGGCCACTGTATTTCCTTAAAAACATGTTGTTCTTGGAACTTCTACTCTTCATACTCTTGTCCTATGTACTACCCAAAATTTTCTTTTTTTGTACAAATAGTTTTCAGAAGAACTCCTGTAATGCTTATTTGTTCTTTGTTTTTGGGGTTTTTTTTGGTTGTTTTTTTTTTTTGTTGTTGTTGTTGTTGTTGTTGTTGTTGTTGTTGTTTTTAGTGAAGAAAGTGTAAAACAAATGAAAACAGTGAAATACTTCTTAAATTCTGATTTCTTCATCATAGAAAATGTCACAGCTTTGGACAAATGGACAAAACTTAAGTTGCAAACAATGGTAACTGAGCATGAAATACAGATGGTAGGATGGGCCACACAACCAGTATGGGTTGCATTTATAAAGGCCATGTGCAGGTGCAGCTTAGGAATTGAAGATTTCTCATAAAGATCAAAGTAATCAATTCATAAGAATTTCATAAGCTTAAAAAAGCTATGAGGCCTAAAAAACAAAACAAAATAAAACCTTGTAAATTTTGTACCATAGATGTGTCATGCTGAGAAAAAATACTTCTGGCCAGCAAAGAAATGCACTTGTAGTTTCAGGAAGATAAATTGATTTGTTAAAATTCAGATATTTTATAGAAATTTATCTCTATCAAATAATGCTATTAATTTTCCTTCTTTAAACCAGACATTTTATCATTTTACAGTGGCAATTACAGTTTCAAACTTTGAAGCATTTTATTTTCTGTCATAGAGACGGGTGGTTTATTTTTTTAGCAGACCTTGCTTACACCCATAATGCACTTTTTTTTTGCAGTGTATCTTCAGGCTATCACTGTACCGTGGAGGATGTCAAGCTCTGTAATTAGAGAATCTTGTAGCTGAAGAGCACTAATGGCAGTCACTGCAACTGTCAGCAGTTTCTCACTTTTCACATGAGGACACTGTTTGTTAATTGGATTAAGACTGGTTCTGGCTGTAATCTCTGTAAGCAGTAGTTAAGGATAGTACTGTGATGCCACACCTGGTTTTTGGGTTGGAAGGTGATGAGCACTGCTAATAAAATCTAATTTAAAGTACAACCCATGCACATAATTAACTATGCCTTATTGCCTTGATTAAAAATCTGCTTATCATTGATAATGGCTCAACTAAAACACGATGTAATATTTTAAGGTAGAGTAGGCACTTATATTACTTGAATAAGATACTGTTTAAATGTGCTGAGTGAGTTACTTTTATGTGGCATTGCTGCTTCTTTTGACAAAACAGGCAAGTAATGTTCACAGCTTTGCAAGTTGGCAATTTTTCTGCAGTGGAAAAATTGAACAGAGGCAGAGATACTTCTCTAATAAAACCTAGTCTACTTCTTACATCTCTCATTCTCAGAGCAGCACCACCAAATTCCATGGGAGAGCTGCTCTAGAAATCTAAGACTGTCAGCACTCTGCAGAGAAAGTTTTTCTTTTTCTTGCCTTATCCCATTGTGAATGTTTGATATTTCTCAATTTCTGTTGATTTTACAGTTTCCTGTTTCAATCCTTTTTTCCTCTCGCACAAATGTTGATAAATAGATACAACTGAATCAATAATAATTTGTGCAAGGGGAAAGAACAGCCTCTGGTCATGGTAACTGTTGTTTGAGTCATCATTAGAATTTAACTCCACCTTTACTGAGCATGAAGGGAAAGATAACATAAATAAGGTTTATGATAGTTCCACTACCAAGAACAAGCTTTCTGTGAGCTGTACACCCTCTGGCATAAAATATAGTTACACTGTTGGGTGATTTTTCGAATCTTTATAGTTCCTAATAAGACATGGATTCAAGGCTTATGTTCAATAGTAGTGTAAGGGAGAATAATAAAGAACTGATGACTCTGCAGAGGTTTGGAAATTCAATCTAAAGAAAATTCAATCTAAAGAACATCGACCTGACAAAGATAAAGAAAAGGAAACAGATGATGGAGCCTAAAACTGTAAAAGGAATTTTGGTACATCATGCAGTAGGAGTAGTAGGAGAATTTCAAGATGAGTTGAGAGGTTATGGACAGCAAGAGAATTGCTAATCTTTGTTTGTAACCAACATTGTAATAGCTGAATTCTTGAGGGACGAATAAAAGAGCTAAATAGCTAAGAGATAAATACCTCCCCTTTCCAAACACTTACAAGGAAAGAAAAGGTGGTTTTCATCTTAACTCTGGTTTTGTCTGTGTTTTATGCCATCCAAAATATTTTGAAAGAATATAATTAAAAATTCTACTGCATATTTTCCATAATCCATCTACGTAGTGATGGAATAAAACCAGATCAGCTGGGGCTGACTGGCCATCAATGGTTGAAGAAGCTGAAGGCGAAAGAGGTGTCTGCTCAAGACCTTGAGAGCTGCTGTGAGGAGCTCATCAGCAGTGTTTCAGTAAAGTGGATCAGAAAACTCATGAGGCTCTAAAAAGGTTTTGTCTGGCTGTCTAAAAAAATAAAACAAATAGCTATTTTCTGTTACACTGCAAAGAAGTTACTTTCTGATAAATATAGAAAAAATGTGATGTCGAAAGGAAATGCAGAATTGGTTCTTGGACTAGTGTGCACTGAACATGGAGCTTAATAACTGTGTATGTGATAGAGACTGTATATGTGACATGTTTTAGTGATCTGTCTTTGTAATGCATTTTCACTTTCTGGAAATTTATGAATGTATTTAAATTAATATGATTAAACATCATAGGTGTACACTGCCCTTTGATCTCCCGTATTTGTGAAATGTAAGAGTAGTCTCTGGGATACCTGGTGCCCAGGCTGAAAAATATCCTTTCAAACAGCTCCTAAACATAGCTTGGGAGGAATGCACAATAGGGATTTGCATGCAATTAATGTGCTTCAGCTAATAAGATAGTTTAACACTGGGGCCAGAGGCCATTCTGTGCAACCTGACCTCAGACACTGAGATTCATTCCAGGCATGATCAATTTTACTGGTGCACTTATGAACCCTGTACAGTATCTGGCTGAGATGGAGTTAATTTTCCCCATAGCAGCCCTCACAGTGCTTTGTTTTGGGAGGAAGAAAGATGTTTATAATTAGTGCTTTGTCTGAACAGCACTGTCTTTCCTATGTTCACCACCACCACCAGCAGGCAGAGGGTGGGCAAGGTCTTAGGAGGGGACATAGCCAGGACAGCTGGCCCAAACTGACCAAAGGCATTATGCACAATGTTTGCTCAGCAATAAAAGCTAAGAGAAGGAAGTGGGGGTCATTTGTTGTTGTACTGTTTGTCATCCAGGACAACGATTATCTTTATTGAAGCCCGAATTCTGGGTAAGTGGCTTAATGTGGCCTGTTGTAAGGAAGTAGAGAATTAATCTTTTGCTTTCATTTGCTTCTGCATGAGGCCTTTGTTTTCCAAACTGACTTCTCTTGACCCATGAGGCTTTTCTGTCTTATTTTCTTCCCTTTCCATTCTGCCAAGGAGTGGAGTGTCAGAGTGGTTTAATGGGCACCTGGTGTCCAGCCAAGATCAACCCACCAAAATCCACATCTGCTTAACAATCAAAATCATGTATCCTCAATCATAAATCTCTGTTTATAACTTTGCAGTTGAACTCTAAAGGAACACTGGGATGATTGCCTTTCAGTAGTCTTTCTGGAAGTATTGCCATGTATTGTTAGATTTCCATATATAATATGATCTCATACATGATGCATGTAGAGTGTATCAGCTAAATTTTCTGAGCCATTTTGTATCTAATATTTTGTTTTAAGTGCTAACTTTTCCTTCTGCAATGCTCATCCCTACACTTTCTGAGTAGGTTCTGCCCCTCTGAAGTTTTGTATTTTCTGATGACACTGACTTGTGATTCCTTGCAGACCATTTTTTCTTTGCTTTTTTTTTTGTTCCACAAAGTGACAGAATGGCCCCTTAAAGACTTGGACTAAATCCTTTTGATAACTCAGCTCTTGCAAGTGCTTTGTCTATAGACCATGACTTTTAATTTGTGAAGTACTGTGTAGGCAGCAGTTTTGCAGGTACTTGTCAATCTATTTTACTATATTCCTTGCCCTTGCTATTTTTTGTTTCCCTCTGGCTGTACTATCATTTTCATTTTATTTTCTATTTAACTCACAATGTTTTCTCTCCTCTATAAGTAAATAGGAAATTTTGCAGGTTAAACTTAGCATATTAAATACTTTCATGTTCCATTACTGCAAATAATGAATAGTACTAGACAGTGAAGCTGCTTAATTTCATTGTAATTTTATCACTGCCATAGCAGACCCTCTAATGTTAGAGTACTAAAGAGTCTAAAGAGTAGAGGAGTCCTTAGATAATTTTATATGATGAAACATGATGTGCTTTGGATGTTCAGTTAGGCTTTCCTTAATCTACTGAGATGTGTGCTTTCCATGGACTTCAAATTATATATGTATCTATGTATGCATATATGCAAATATTTACATTGTCCAATGTTCTTTTGCTGTAAAAGTCTCTGGTAAAATAATCTGCATTTAAAAGACCACCAGTCCATGAAGGCATGCTATTCTCAGTAACCATATTATATTGTCCTCTTCTCCTCTTCATACTTGAGAAGACTTGAAGTACTCCTACATTGCAAGGAAAGACTTAAAAGAGAAGTTCTATGATTACTTTATTTTAAGTTTGTAGGAGTTCTTTTTTTTTTTTTTTTTTTTTTTTTTTTTTTGAGGGGGAAACCCCGCAGATTCCTGTAATTTGGCTTAGGTGAAAGCACTTAAAATTCAATTTAGATAAATAAAAACCTTTACCAGACACATGAGGACTGTATTTTGGTATGGTATTTTAAGCAGAGAGAGAATAAACTTGTAAAGGAGCTGTAGGAAATCCAAAATTACTTGCAATTTATGTTTCAATAGCAAAATAGCTGCTGCAGGAGAAGTGAGTGAATTTTTAAAATTGTCTGTGAAGTGTTTTGACACTTTCTGAAAAGGAAACAGTTTGTGTTGAAATTATGTTTTTGTTATTTCATCATGACTGAAATACTTTCTGTTGATACACAGATTTATCTTCTTTTCTTATTTTAAGAAGAAGAAAGCCCTTTAATAATTTATTTTCTGTTCAAGGGAAAACTTGAACAAGAAAATCACAGTCTCTTTATCAACCAATTTTAATAAGGCAGAAAATGATGCTGATGTACTAAGTAATGCAAAGTTAGTATTTTTAAAAAATAAATAATATTGAAGGGGAAAGTCCACCATTATACCCTCTGATACTCTCTGCTTACGGTTGTATGCATATTAAGAACAAAAATAGGTAGAATAAAGAAAAAAGGCAACCTTTTTAATGAGTCAGAAGAGTCTGCAATGCCATGGGTAACTTCCTCAGACATTGAAATTGTATCTTCATTTCTTCTATAGAAATAAGAGGGCCCAAAATATTTACAGTTAGGAAATAACAATCCCATTGAAAATTATGGAAGATGTCTTCTTCATGCTTCATAGCCAGCAGGATAGGGCTCCAAGAGTTTATAAAATCCTTAGAAAGTCTGGATGTTGAGGAGTAGTTCATATATTACAGTGTTTAGTTTTGCCAAGTGTTTGACAGGACATTTTATAAATATTTGTCTAAGATGCTAGATTTGCTGACATATCACAGAAACTGGTCACACAAGGTGAGGAGATGCAACTAGATCCCAAAGTTAGAAGTTCACCTGCAAAATAGCAAGTAGGACCTCACATTTTATCTCCAGAATGCATATAATTTCAATTTTTCACTATTGTAATGAAACTTGAAAAAAAAAAAAAAAAACAGTAAAACAAAAGTGCCTACAAAATAAAATTTAGACTGGAAAAAGCAAAAATGTATTTCATAACAAGCTGCTGGAGTTTTCAGCAGGCAAGAATAAATTTCATTAGTGAAGGAAAGAAGACCCATAGTCTCATATTTTTCTATCTGAATCAAGGAAACACCAAGGAAAATACTGGCAATTATTCAGTCCCCATTAAAAATCTTTAGCTCTTTTCAGATGCAGACTTCATGGATGCTTAGGAAATGTGTGACTAGTGACTACTTTTAAATATCTCCTTATATTCAGTTCTTTCTCCTTTTATTTCTGAAAGTACTCTTCTTTCTACATTGAAGTAATTTTTACTTTATCTATTTATTTAATTTATTTGAATTAGCTTTTAATATTACTTCACAAAAGAGTTACCAGAGGAGCATTTGGGATTTTAAAGTAAATTTTTTTAAGTGTGGTCTTCAGACACAGAATTTTTTATTTCCTCTCACAGTAATTTTGTCAAAACTCTCTGAGATTTGACGTATCTGAAAATCATGAAGAAAGGCTGACAAAGTCTCAATTTTCACCTTAGCCCTCTCCTTCTTTTCTCTGGTCCTTCAACTAGCTATTCTGAGAGATTTCTAACAGATTAAAATTCTAGTTTAACTCTGTAGAAACCCTGCTAGTTCTTCAACTCCAGTGAAGCAGTGAAGTTTTTTTCTGGAAAACAATGCTGGGAGTAAAGACATCCCTCTTTTGGAAGCACAGACATCTCTCCCTTTCTCTCCCTCTCTCTCACAACCTTGAGAAAAAATCTGCAGTGGACAAATCCTTTCCTTAGCACCTGCACAATGCAACCTGGTGAGCACCAGGAAATATGAAATACAATGTAGTGGAAGGATTCCCTGAGAATAAATTGAATGGTATTTCTGTTTCTTTCTGCCTCTGCACGTTTGATAACATAATAATATATTTTCATAGTATTTTAAATGCTTTAATTGGAAGGAAATGTTCCTAAGGCAATGTTATAAATGAATTCTTTACCTCACAAAGCTTTTGTACTTTTCTCATGAAAAACAAGATCTTTCATAGAAACAACAACTGAAATTATTAATTAGTCTCATTTTAATTAAATTATTACTCTCATTTAACAGTGATTGAATTGAAATAGTCAGATAAATTAAGATAACAACATTTAGCCTAATTAAATTAGGTGTGGTATTACTTCTTATTACCACTGTGAATCACTGACACAATGGAACTAGAAATCGCCTTGCTTTATCATTCATTCATTTATTTGTGCATGTAAATGTACTTTATAGTTAAAAAAAAACCAATTAACAGACTTATATCTTCTTATGTTTTAAAATATATCCTTCATTTGAATTTAAAAGTATTTTCGTACCTGAAAATATTTATGTAAGAAAGCTATTTGACATTTCCAGTCTTAAATCCAGGACTCCTATATTTTTGTCAAGATACTATTAAAAAAATAGTACTATGCATATTTTTAAACATATATAACTATTTATTTTA
This sequence comes from Muscicapa striata striata, assembly GCA_030060385.1. Lineage (NCBI taxonomy): Eukaryota > Metazoa > Chordata > Aves > Passeriformes > Muscicapidae > Muscicapa > Muscicapa striata. The sequence goes on along the minus strand of JAREIS010000014.1, from coordinate 700,421 downwards.
GTCCTAAGTTGTGCTCCTTTACATCTGAGTTACTCTGGTTCCATTAAATAATCCTTTAGTTTAAAATAAACTTCCCACTCTAAAGTTCCACTTTGGAAAAATGATCATTAAGTGTTTTTTACAATTCTGCTGTTCTTCCTGACAGCAGGAATGTGGCACTTTGCTTCACTTTCACATTTTACGGAAACATTCTTGTCAGAGGTTACAGCTGAACAAATAGCATAAGTTTGTTTGCCCAAGTCCATGAAATCCAAATTTTGCTGATAAAAGAGACAAATGAGAAAATAGTTCAACTATGAAAGAGAAGGCAAAGGAGCCAAATTATTTCATCCTTATTCACCAGTCTCCTATACAAAGATGAGACATATTTTTAAAAATCAAGCCCGAATTAATTTTTTTTTTTTATCAGTAATAATAAAGTTCCTTTAAGAAAAGTACGTAAGGCTTTTACAGCTACAAGTTAACAGGAAAACAGAGATAGCACATTTTAGAGAGAAAAGCCACTTGGAATAAATATACAAAGAAGCAATAGTCATGCAGGCAAAAAAAGAAAAGAGGAGCTTTTTTTCAGTAAGAAGGTGAGGGGTATAAAAACACTGCACTGCCTGTGTGTGATAAAATAGTTCTAATATGGGCAGTTTGGAGGATTTGACCAAAAGTCCAAGACTTTTTTCTCACTATTGCAAAGTCAGATGCTTGGAAGATATTTTTAAGGTAAATAAGCAATTATCAGGCCTCTTCTAGCCACAATGAGAACAGAAAAAAAAACAAAAAAAAAAAAAAAAAAAAAAAAAAAAAAAAAAAACAACAAAAAAAAAGCCAAACACTTTTTCCAGGTTCTTTATTTAATAAATTCAGTGGAGAAAGAAATTAGTAGAGTAAATTAGTAAAATATTGGCAAAATTGTGAAGATCTTTTACAATGGGAATCTCAAATTTCTTACTAAGTAAGCACTAATACTTATTAGTCCAAGCTTTTGTGCTATCAACAACGGAAGAATAAACTTTAGTTTTAAGTATGTTTTTAAAATTCAATAAATAAATAAATAAATTAGAAAGTAAACTTTATTTAAAAACAACTAGCTTGCTCACTCACTCACTCTAATTTCATTTCTAGAAAATAAATTAATTGAAACTAGAACCTAGTTTCATTTCCTACACAAGTATTTATTTTGCATTCTAAAGCTTGCACCAAGCATTTATTTGCTGCTAAAAACAGGTTTATTTAAAAACAAAAAAACAAACAAACTGAATGCCAAAAAACCCTCACCAGTTTCAGGATTTGTAAACTGATGGCCAAATTCTAAGAAAAGTAGTGTGACACATGTTAAACAGGACTCCCAACGAAACCAGCAAAAATAAAATAAAAAAAAAAAAATCCTAGAAAGAAGATCCGTTTTTGAAGGAATTATTTCTTTCGTCAGCTGTAAAGACACTTGGAGTTATTAATATGCAATTTTAGCTTCAAAAGCTGCAAACCTAGAATCAATTACCACTTAAATATTTGATCTTGCCTATCTTGATGGCTTTAAAATACATAGTGGAAGCATTTCCTTTAGGTGTAGTCCATCTCTTTAGAAGCTGCTTTCAGTTTTTTGTTTTGTAATTGCCTCAGTATTTTTGAAAGAACGAGTGAAAGTGTTTCAGTAATGAAGACGAAAAAAATTATGTCACTTTAGGCATGCATTTTTATATGTAACAGCATAAACATTCTTTAATATTTTTAAAGAGACAGATCCATATTAGCATTCTCCTGAGCGCAACTGAACTGATAAATGAAGGGAATGTGTGTATGCATTAATCCCACGACTAGATAAAGAAAAGCTTCAGAAATATAACTTAATTGAGGTCTTAAAATTCTGAAACATATGGAAGTCTAATTTTTGTACCAATTTTTTTATTTATCCTAGTGATTCTATCTATCTAGATTCTGTCTAGAAACACCTACTGGCCTTGTGGAAGCACAAATTGCATGAACCAGAAAAGTTGCTTTAATAGGCCACTGGCTGGTGTTGTATAGTTGGTAATGGTTTTTACAGTTTAAAACAATAGTAATGCAATACTGAACTATATGTATATTTTGAAGATGTCACTGAAGGCACTGTCTTGGAGTAATACATAGTGGGAAAGCAAGGCATAAAAAAAACCCCATATATTGGGTGCATGTATGTCTTTCTAACATTTATTTATTGGGTAGCAGAAGTATCCTTACCTAATCCATATTCCCAGCAACTTTGTTTAGTATCCTGTATATCTACTGAGAATCAGTAGGACTGGACATCTTGCTGAATACTAAATAGTCTACTGCATGAATTCTACTGCTAGGGTTAAAACAAAAGCCCTGGAGTCTATGAAGACTTATATTTTATTCCAGATTCCTGAAATAATGCTGACTTGACTAGAAAACATTTATGCAAGGCAGCTTGAAAATCATGTGTCTTTACGTAAGTTATATGATACTGTATAAGTAGATCAAAGGAGCAGTAGTCAAAAACTGAAGCAATCATATTTATTGAGCTTATCAAATTATTTTTGTTCTCTCTGAATGTTTTTCTGCAACAAGCAAGGAAGCTATGAAAGTTTAGAGAAGATGACACAAATCAGAGAGCTAAAGGGTAAAAAAATCCATAATCATGTTTTTTTATTCTTGATATAGGTAGTTGAAAAGAATGTCTTTCAACAAAAAGATTCCAGTGGTGTGAAGAGCTAAGTTTTGACTTACAAAGTAGGTAAAGGTTGTCATAATTTTATCAACAGATAAATGAAGGGCATGTCAGCTTTCTGAAAATAGACTTCATCCTGAACATAATAAGTGGCAGGGGGCAAGTTCAGCAAGTGAGCAGCCAAATAAATATGAAAGATAAGCACTGTTAATACAAACTACAGAGCACCTGCCTGAAGACATAACACCTTGTTCTATGATCATCTTCCATTATGCAAAATAAATGAAGTTGTATATGGGTAATCCTGTGATGCAAAGGACCTCTGCTGGAAGTCATACTGTTGACTGAGAAGGATGTATCCTTTTCTGTAAACCAAAACTAAATCACCATCTCTACAGGGGTTTAAATTAGGGTCTGTAGCCTATTGTATAAAATTCAATTATTCTTATGGATAAGATAGGCTTAGTGTGGTCCCATGGACTATTGATCCATGATTAAAACATTGCAATTGATCATCACCTGTCTTTCATGGATCTTTTTAAGATCACCTTGTCCCCATTGCTGTCTTACTTCAATTCACAAGCACTACAGACCAAATTCTGTGTGCAATGAACTGGCTGAGCTCTCTGATGGAATCCCTGGGCCTGTCTATCCATTTCCCTGCAAAATATTGCACTGCTCTGCCATTTAATTTTCTCATGTTGCCCACTTATGCTATTGAGGCCTTGCTGCCATGTGAACAGAGATTTCAGGCAAAGCACCAGAGCAAGCCAGGCCTGCAGACCTGGTGAATACCTACAGGGCTTTACCCAGAACAGTCTTCATATACCCACATGTATCCTATGCTTGAATCTTCTGCTCAGCATTTCTTTGAAGTTATGCCTCATTTAGAGGGCTGAATCATTTCTGCTACTCTTGGCCATCACCTCCTAACCCATGCCTTCACTCCAGGATACCTGAATGCCCTTTATATACCGACTTTAGGACAGACAGCATGGTGCTGCAACCTGTTATGTCTAGACATCTGCTTGGAAAAAAAGTAACTATTACTGAAAGAAAGGGAAGCATGCAATATTTTCTATTTTGAAGCTGTTCTTTGGCCACCCGGAGTTCAGATACTGATTAGAGAGCACTCTTCATCTGGGACAACTTTCAGTGGAAACATTCCTCAAATGAGGGAAAGATTTTTGGTCAAATGTCTATTACAGCTGCCTCCACATTTATCCATATTGCCAAGGTTATCAGTGATGTCATGAGGAATTTTTAACCTTTTTTATTTACTTCTATGTATTCTCAGAATTTTTAGCATACATGTAATTCTTCAAGCCTGATATTTTAGCATAGTCCTGGTATTCTTCTAGGCAAAAAGACCAAACATTCTAAAGGCCTCACAGTTGGAGGCCAGAAAGCCTTATGCTTTATCTTGAGAAACAAACCAAGGGTCTCTCTGGACATATTTTGTATGTAATATGTATTTTGTAAATTAGGATTAAACCCCATCTGGGGGTAATGCTTTAGAACAGGGGGACGTCACGCCATTCATTTAAGCTTCTTATTGATAATCTTTGTTAAATTCGCCAATTTGCAAAGTCTATGAAATTGTATATGTGGTATACCAAGTGGGTGCATTTTGATCTATTCCACCTTGACGAATTGTTGCACCTAAGGATCCTTATTATTACATACCAAAACAAAAACCCTTTTACCTCTTAACCATGTCTGGATCATAATTCTAGGGCCAGAAAAAAAGCACCAACACTAATAGCTACCTCATAATTGTCTTCTCCTGGCAGTCCTCTGTTCTTAACACTCCTCAGAAATTAATCCATAGAATATTTACATGTTTAAAAAATATAATCCTGATAAATGTCCTGGTCTTTTCCAAAGTTATAAACAATGGCCTTAGTTGAAGTTATGTTTAGCAAATAGCTTTTTCTCCCTTACTTACATGTACAACTCATACAGCCAATGGAAAACAATTCACACAGAACAAGAATGCGGGCTTCATATCTTAGCTACAAAAATTATCATAAAAGTACTTTCTTAGAGTAACTTTAAAAACAACTTTTCTTAGAGTAACTTTAAAACGATGCCTTATTTGTAATCAGAAAATGAGAATCTATTGGTTTCAAAGACTAATAAAACAGTACTCAACATACAGCAATATTATTTATGGAGTTGCAAATTCAAAAATAATTTCTATTGAATTTTCATGATAATAGCATTTATAAAGAAAACAACAAAGGCAAAAGCTAATGGAAGTCCAGAAGTCACACGGAAAAGATAGATTCAAAATTAGCTTATTTATCTCTTTTCTTAAAGAAGTAAATGTATACAAACAGTAAAGATATGTTTTTTCATTATAAAAAAACACGTCTAATTGCTAGGTAAAAAAGATGCACAGAGGATCAGGGCTATTATTACAAATATTGCAAGTCAGCATTATTATTGAAGCCGAGTCTCAGAGTTGCTCAAGGTAATAAACATTCAAATCACTTTGTTTCATAAATGAGTTCTTAAACTCAGCAAATTTTGAGATGGAAAGACAGAACTACTACATGGAAAATGTCAATTAATGTCCAGCGAATCTGATAAATGAGTCTGAAATGCGAAATAGACCAAATTGTTGTGAAAAAAAAGGTAGCAAAAACTGATGAAAAAATAAGAATAGGGTAGGCAACCTTCTCTGTCAGGAAGACTAGGAGAACATCTCCCTGGAATATACTGACCATGTGAATTTGGTATCTTCTTATACTGATGGAGCTGGAGATGCTTAAATGACAAGTATAAATATGAATTTAGAGGTCCCAGAGCCAAAACCCTCAATCATGGTGATCAGAACTGTCAGACACTTTTACCATTCACTTCCCAAGTAAAACATATAACGCTATAAATGTGAGCTTTCTGCTGCTTCAATTTTTTTCAAGCCAGAGCTTATTTTTATCTTTCGATTTTTCTTTAAATTGTAAACAGTATTTCTTTAAGGAAGTGGAACTGAAGTGTTTCTGTGACAACAGCATCCACAGTAACATCCACAGCAACATCCAAAGCCCCAGCTTTAATTTGTCTTGACTGGCTTTTTGACCAATTCCCATTAGCTATCACCTCTAATAATAGTTTTCATAATCCTTAAGCACTAATTAAGTTTTTCTTTTCTTATAGAAGTTGCTGGTGAGTAGAAAAAAAAGGGCAAAACAGGATGCTGTTAAAGATTTTATGCTCTATATACTTAATTATCTTCAGTTTTATCATTATTAGACTGTTTTAAAAAATAATATATTTTGGCATTAATAGAATGACAGCTGTTTGCTCTGGTGACTGCTTAAAAATCAAAATCACATTTATCTCTTTATAATATGAGGCAGCTGATCTGGATAAAATTTTTGCCTATATAAGTTTATAGATTCCATCAAAACTTGCTTTTCATTGTGCTTATTATTTCCTATCTAATGTACTAAGATTAACATTAATGCTAATCTCTGAGCTTCAGAGAAAATTATCAAGTCTTTGTGAGTAATAACAGCTCAGGCATTAGTAATAATCAGCTCATTCTTAGTAGGTATTCTGGATATGGTTAATAAATTTAAATATTGTTACTCAACATTATATCTGATATCTTAATAACACTCTGTGCATTTAATGTATACAATATTGAAAAACCTTCATTATAAAAGGAGTGACCTAAAAATAAGGAATGTATCTAAAAATTAAAATCCATGCATATTGTGTATTAACATGCTGAAATATTCCTATGTATGTTACTAGATTGAGGTAAAAGGACTCAGTGCTTTCAAAACTTTGAGAATTTCTGAAGAGTTATTTTGCAGGTGTTTTGGTTTTTTGAATGTTTTATTTTTTTTCACTAGGTTTCACATATGTGTGTTACATGTTTTTAAATCACAAGTCATTTATGAGCCAACAAATAGACATACTGGTGTTATCCTATAGCAAAGGCACAGAACAGTCTGTCTGAACTAAGATTCACAGTGACAGAGTGTTGGATTAATGTATATTATGTTGCAGTCTCATGGTGATCTCCCCAGAAAAAAAGAAAGAAATCAGCAAGACAGGAAGGGCTGTGGAAGTACAGACATTATTAAAGTTTCTGATAAGCAAAGTCTTATTTTATGATTTCTAATTAAAAATATTCTGAAATCAGCAAAAGACACTCTTGATCACAGTTTAGGTCTGCCTCCTGACTACCCCATAGTAACTATATGAAAGAGGTATTTTTCTCATTCTTCTTCCTCTGCATATTTCCTCTGAAAGCTTCAAACACACACATAATTTGGGGAAATGAGCTCTACTATTATTCATTTGCCAGGCTTTAAGATCATATAGACATTAGGTTTTCATTTTAAAAAGATTTTTTTTTCTTTAAACTGTGATGTGTAGTATATTGAGGCTATTAGGAGGTTTATTAGTCTACCATAACATTTTACAGCATAACAAATTAAATGTATTCTTCAAAGCTTTGCCTAATTTTTTGTAATGAACCACATAACTCTTGTAATAATGCTGAATGAATTAATAATGATTGAACATTTAAAATAGTAAGAAATAATAAATTTTAAAGTTTAAACCTTAATTATTCATTACAAATCAATTCTAATAATACCGGCAATGTATTCAGCAGATATCCCTGTAGTTGTGATAGGTCTCAGTAATCTGCTTGCCAAATAATTTGATGGACATTTTCCTTTTCTTGGTTGTTATGAAAAGCATTATTTTAAAAAATATCCCAATAATATTTTCAAGACTGCTTTTCAAACAATGTTCAAGTCTGTTTCTCAACTGTACAAATAGTGCAGAGCAGCCTACACTTAATATACACCAGGAGTCCTAAAGAGATTTTTGCTGTAGATTGTTGCCATTAGGTCTACCAATTCTTGACTTCAATGTCAGAGGAGGGACAGCAATTTCAGATTAGTTTAGCTACCAGAAACACTATTTTCATTCAGAAGATAAACTACAACTGACTTCAGAGGAGCAAGTTCAAGACCTTTGTGGGCAAAAAAACCACCCATGAATAAGAAACTCTCTGATATAAAAGATTAACACATTTCTTCCTTGGCAAGAGAAGTAAGTACTTAATCCAAAAACTGCATACTTATAAAACCTTTACTTGTTTAAATATCTATTTGCAGCCCTCGACTACACTAGCAGTATCTTAAACAAATGTGTAAGCAATCAAGGTCACTCAAGTGTTAAAGAATAAATGCATCATGACTTGATCTACAAGTCCTTCATGTTGGTGTTCTCAGAATATCATTGTTACTGCATGTAGGCAACGATCTTATTTATCTAAAAATCAGAAGTGGATTAAAGGACAGTTATAGGAATATTGGTAATTTAAAAAGTTCAATAAGGCCACACCTTAGATGCATCCTGTATGAATTTGTTAATGTTCCATATTGATCATGTGAATATTGGATAACACAAGTTCAGCAGAATACATATGATTTACAAATGTGCCAAAGCAGCAATTACTGAATCAGAAATTACTAAAAAGGATTCACTGAGGATGAAGATGGATTACGGGGAAAGGTGTAATTCTATGTGCTTTCCTTATGGTACATACATCTAAAGAAAGAATGACAGCATTTTCAAAACAGAAGTCAGAACAATTGCAAAATTAACCACAAACCTTTCATTTTCTTCATTGAGCCACTCAATATTTTAACAGAATAAGTCTTTTACTGGACTTTTACCCAGGACACTGGGTAGAAAACTTCCTTTTGAGAGGAAAACACCATGTACCTTTATGCATTTATCACATGATTACAGTAATTCAGTAGGTTTAAATTAAGTGTTAACTGATTAACTTATGTAGCATCCAATCCAAGAAGACTGTGTTAAACAGAATTATTGACAGCGACAAGCATCTGTTTTTTTCTCTGTGAATCTGAAAGATTTCAGTAATTCCTGTCATAGATCTGATCTTTTACTTACATTGGACAGAGATAAACCAACAAATCAATTCCATGATTTCTAAAAAACTTCATTAGTTTGTACTCTGTATTGCATTTGTATTGTATTTGTATTTGCAAATACTTATGTATCATCCATGTAGTATATGCATATCCAGTACACATGGAATTTACACAGTGATGGTTTCAGTGTTTTCAAATTTTTTATATGAATAATTTATACCATGTAATTCACAGTGCAAAAGATAAGAATATACAGTACTGAAAGGATCAAGGAAAATAGTTGTTAAAAAGGTAGCTGAAAGAAACTACAGCACCTGAAAAGTGTTCATATGATTTTGAAAAATGAGAAAATCATTCAATCTCTGAAAAATGTGCATTTTAACATATGAAAATATAGAACTTCTAGAAATAGTGAATTGAACATCTAAACTCTATTTTCTTCTTAAAAAAAGAATCCTTGGGAGTGAACATTTTTAATTTCTTGAATAGATAGTTAAATGTTTACAATATTCTATACTGAGTCTACTATTAGAAAAATCTCCTAGCCTCTCCATGCATATCGCTCACAGTCATGGCTCTTAACATCCCAACAGCTTTTTTAGTCTGCTGTAAAATGTTTTTTGGCCTAAGCCTGTGAACTTAACTCATATGTGAACAGAATGAGCTTTGTAAAGTTCTACCCAAATAACAATTTAGACAGTCATAATATACAGAAATAAACCAAAAAACAATACTTTTGTAGGAAAACACGTTCACATCTGATATTATATTACTATAGAGCTGTAAAGGTCTCTTTTAATGAGAATATTCACATAGATATTTTTAAAATAAACTAAAAGATTATAGTGAAATGTAAACAATCAATGACTTTTGGTTTCTCATAATTCTCAGTGTCTACCTCTTGGCTTGACAGTTCTCACATGGCAGTAGCTCACTCACCAGCATTGTTTCCCAGGCACAATCATAATAAAGACTACCCATTATTCCCCAAAAGGAAACCTTCTACTTCCAAATTCTTGTCTCTCTTGGATGGGCAATCCCATGTTGATATCTTATGTGATGCCTCCAGAGATTTTAAGGCTTGCAGAATGTGAGCCATTGCTGACTTCAGATCCTGACACCAGTGCTTGGATTTGACAGCGTCACATAAAATCTGATCTCTGTTCTTTTGTGAAGATAAACACTTGCATGTATTTTCAGAGAGTTCCTCTGGCTGATAAACAGTTAATAGCTGAAGTTAAGATTAACACTTGTTAAATGAGACTTCTGTGTACTTCACTGCATGCCCGTTCACAATTTATTAAATTCTATAGGTCAAACATACAAAGAAAAGTAACTTGTGTAAATTTGCAATTCTGGATCTACAGGTTTATAAACATCATAAAATGGTGTTAAAATACCCTATAGAGTTATTGTAGCTCATATTACAAAGACTACAATAAAAAGCTATCATTAAATTGTCAGAACAATAACAATATTTGTGGCCTCATTACTTAACTATCAAAAGTTCTAGGCTCCACATAGCAAAGACCTTTGTAAGCTAAACTAATTCACAGAATTTGAAGTACATTATTCAGTGACAGTTACCACATCTGCTACTGAGAAACTCATCCTTTCCAAACTACTGTTGGTTAATTTCAATGTTATATAAGACAAGGAAAGTTTTATAAAAATCGAGTGGCAACCACAATATTTTCTTACATATTGTTGCACACATTCCACATATATGTATATATCCACATACATATATACATGCAGTGTATGTTCAGTGTGTGTATATGTGCATTAATAAACACATGTTCATTTTTATATACCTTAAGTCTTCAAGATTCTCTGCAGAACAATGATCTTGGTTTATTACCGTTGCTTCCCCTGACTGTTTGGCATGGTGGAATTTATTCTCACATTGTGTGTGTGTGACTAATGATGCAATTCACTCTCTTATTAGTCTTGTAGACAACAAGTATATATTTTAATTTTGACTGTTATATTTTTTCACAAAGGCAAGAGTTGGATGTTAACTTAAGAGTTCTGGTATAAGTCTTCTATTTCTGTAAAGTGGACGTACAGAACTTGAAGAGTATATTTATTCAGGTTTGGCTTTGTATGATGGCATTCAAAGCTTGTCAGATGAAGTGATCTGATGAAAAAAAGACAAACATACAAGTTAAACATATATCAGAACAATTCACATTGTCTCATTAAGCACTCAGTATGAATAATTAATGTATGGAAGACCAGGTCCACAGCAGAGTAATTCATTTCATAAAATACCCCCAAAACCTGCCAGCTGCCAAACATGCAATGTATTGATTGTCCCTTTCAGAAAACAGAGATTTTGGGGCATCTCTGAGGCCTGGATTCCCTAAAAAATACTTTAAAATGGTTTGGTCTACAACTAGGTGTTTCTTGTTTTATATTCTTGTTATCAGAGAAAAATCTAGTGTAGGTGCTAAAAAGATGCTAGGAAAAAAAAATGAGAATGTTTTAATAAGGTACTGAAGATTCCCTGATGTATCTGAATATACTGTACAATTAAAACAAAGGTCTTTTTGCTGTTAGAAGGGAAATTGGCAACTGTCCCATGTATGTCATTGAATCTCTATTCTTTTACTTTCCCACAGCATAGAGTCATATCTTGCATTTGAGCCACAATCACTTACAGCACATGTGCTGAACAAAGCAGAGTTTAAAACACATTTAAGAAGGTTTGTAGTGGAGGGGATAAGATGCAGGGGTCTGTGTGTTTTTCTTACTATACAACCATTTTTTTGGTAGAAAATGGAGTTACAGTCTGTGGACAAATCATCCAGGAGACACATCAGTTCTTTAGAAAAATTAGTGAGGGAGTAATGACTAAGGTCTTTTTGGACATATGGTATTTGAGTAGCTGTTTGGGTATGTGCTACTGAGATGTACGATTTAAAGGAAGGATATAAAACTGGACCTATATGTTTGCCACTGTAGGTCACTTAGCTTCTCATCATCTTCTAGTTCTACACCTCCAGCACAATACAGGATATTGTAGACCATAGAAACCATGGTCTCAACCATGCACCACCTCCATTGGAACCCAGGTGCTACAGTATCTCTTGCCATCCATGGGAGAAAAATATTGCAAACACAGCTTTGATTTATGTATGGTAATTAATTTGTATTTAAGTAGGGAAAGTTTCAGCAGCAATGCTTGTGTGAATGTACAAATACAAGACTGGAAGACTGATCTGGAAAATGTATCATGTAAGGAAAGCAGGGAGTTAAAATGCTTATTCTAACTAAGCTGACAGCTTGGTCTTGTATGCCTCTCCTAAAATGATATGATAAGCAATGATTGCACACTCTCACAGAGCAGTTCCTGTGAAGACCTGTGATGATCTGACCTTGCTTGACTAAAATGTATAGAAACATGCATGAAAGCCACTTTAAACAGTACAGGAAGCTTCATAAAAGAAAGAAGTGATATTTTACAGTTATAAAAATTTAAAATTCTGTATTCAATGTTTTCAAATCCTAATTGGCAGATTTTTGTGATGTTATTTTAAAAATTATAGATAAAATTATAGATAAATATGTATATGTGACTCCTTTTTGCATATCATGTAGAATATGATTAAATTTGTGTGTTTTCTTTACATTCTGTATGGAAACTTTTGAACAGAACCTAAATGAATCATCCTTAGGAAGTGCAAAATTGTGTCTGACAGCTTTAAAAATTACTGTTACTGGCTAGTAGTCAAAACTTTAGTCTATTTAATCTTAAGCTTCTGTTTTATGCAAAGCTTTTTATGAAATATTTGCACGTACTACTTAAGCACATATATTCTTGCAAGCCATATAGTTTCCATCTTCTGTATATTTCCAAAATAAAGATATGGAAATTGACATGAGGTAGATCGCAATCTGGCTTTCCTCTGTGGGAGGCCTGTTACTGCACCAGAGTAGCTACATTTCATGTGCACTTTTTCTTATTGCAGATGGACTCAAATCACATGAATACCATTTGAGAAGTGCATCTTCTGCTTGGCTTGAACAGGTTGAACATTTAGTCTACATTCTGCATGGCAGACTCTCATCAACATCTTGCAGATCTCTGTAACTATCCTTTTACAATGCAAAGACTTCAAAATATAGCAATGATCATATGAGTATAACAATTATTTACATTGCAGTTCTTTCCACTTGTTTTAAATCTGTTTTAAAGTAGAGACATGTGAAAGGAAACCCAAAAAAAAGGACAACTTTTACAATGTGCAATGCAAACTGCAACTGAAAGTACTCGACTTCAGCAAGCACCAAGATTTGTTAGCAATTCAAGTAGACAAATATTAGGCAGTGAAAAAAACTAGTTAAACTAAAGGACAGTAGAAGCTCAAGAGTAGGCGAAAACAACCTGTCAATGAATAAACAGAGATCAAAAGTCATAAGGAGAACAATGTAGAAGGATAAGATAATGAAACAGTTTTCTAAATAGGAATCAATATAGCGTTATCTGCTTAGAAGGCAGCATTCATTTAGGGCTTGAAAAATGTTACATAAGATGAATTAGACCCAAAGAGCATAAAATTGTGTCTTAACTAAACCTCCAAAGAAGTGGAAAGTCTTGCAAATCCCAGAAACCTTTTTATTTGTCTGGTTTATAAACAGGTCTTAAGAGTTTGCAATAAGACCGTGATCAGTTTTCAGTTTCAACCACAAGTCAGCTGTATGTTTGTGATGCTTCATAGCCTTCTGGTAATTTTTCATCAATAATACTTTATTCAGCATACATAACTTATAAACAACCAAAAAACAAAATGTGTCTCACTTCATTCTGAAAGAGGTCCACAGACAACTTCCTACATAATGTTATTGAACTCATTATAAGAATTCCCACTGAAAAAATTATACATTTTCAAAGTTATGTAAGTTTGTAGAAATACTCTTCAAAGGAGGAGTTGTTACAGAACCAGCTTACGCTGTGCCTAGGATGCTGAAAATGTGCAAAACTTTTTCAAAAATTATTCTTTCAATATTAATGAAAATTATTGAAATTCATTTCACCTTATTTACAAGATCAGACTGAGTAATTTGGCTTACTGTCTTTAATAGAAAAAGCACTTCCTCATAAGGTTTGTAGGTTTCAACACAACATAAATAGATACTACTTCTTTAAAAATATGGCATAATATTAACAATATTAACCAAAATCCAAAACCTTATTTGAAAGATATTTACAGAGTTCATATTTTTTAAGTGTGGGTAGTGGAAGCCGCTTCAAATGTGCCTAAACCTGAAGTGTACTAAATGATGACCTATTTTTTCTACTGAGAATATAATGATTACATTTAATGATATAAATATCAATTTGAAAAAGTCTGATTTCAAGAATTGTTTTCTAAACAGTATCCAATTAATGATCAGACACATAGTGTAAAAAAATACCATCTAATCAATATAAATCAAGTATGTATAAATATACATATGGGTTAACCGAAAATACGACAGAAAAGTTGTTCAAAAAGCACCCTAACTTGAAGGAAAGGCTCTATTGGTGTTCACACAAATATGAAATAAGGCCATTAGGCCATCTTATTAGGGACTTAAAAGAAGTGCATCTAAAATAATATGGATTGAGGTAGTTTGGTTTTTAACTTCATGGGTTTTCGGTACAACTACAGTTGAATCTGATTTAAAAAATATTTCTGTAGTGAAGTTAACCAGAGACAATCTAAATCTCGTTTTCAATTCTATTATTCTGTCCAAGAAACTGCCAAGCATGATGTGTCTAATATTGTTAGCTCTACTATACATTGAAATACATAAATGCAAATGAACTGACTAGTCATGAATTGCAAAACAATAGGTAATATATTGCTAAGGGGATACTTTCCTTGTTGTGCTTCCTATGAGAATCTCATTCCTGGAATGCCATTCAGAATATATAGTATTTACTTAACAATCTTGCCTTGAAAAGGAGGTTTTTAAATCCTTGATCATGGAGGTACTTATATACACAGTAATGGTACAGTTTTTCCTAAAGTTTTTTTATGCTTCTAACAACCAGAGCATCAAAGCAACTTGTGCAGTAAGATAAAAATCTGAAGGTAGCATATTTGATTCAAATATTGGCGTACTAAGAGATTGAAGATTTCAAAGACATGCAGCAAGTTTTTATCCTTTAGACAATTTGAGCAGAATTCTGATTCCCTGAAAATCATTGTGTCATCCTTTCTCTTGATTTAGTAGCTGATTCTAAAGTTAAATATTAGATACAGCTTCAGAGGGATAAATGGGGGAAAAATGTGAAAGCAGGTTTGGAACATGGTTAAAGGCATTTATCTGGAATTTACTGTAGCCAAAGACAATCAAGACCATATGTACTTCTACAAATTCTGAAAATTTGCCATGGAAACACTGTGTGCTATTTTGACAGGATTCCACAGGTCAGGTGCTCATTGGTGGCATCAGTGAACCTGCTCAGCCCAAACAGCTGCTGGAAACACAGCCTGGCCCTGACCCCAGTGGTACAGCAGCATCAGCAAGTTCTGCACCCTGCACACATGGCACACACTCTGCCCAGCACCCCTATTCCATCTTACTACTTCAGTTTGATTTTCTGTTCACTCCTGCTCCCATCACTTCAGTGCACACAGGACAGAAGATCCCATAACAGGATGCACACCAGTTTGACATTGTTGATGATCCCAAAAGGCCCTGGTCTCAGAATGCAGGAGCAAGAAAATGGAAACCCTTGTCAAATGTACAAATTGAAAATCAGCACTCAAATATTTTAGCAAACATAAGAAGTAATTGTAGAAGTTAGTCAAAACTAGACAAAAATAAAGGAAATTACAAGATTCAGTTTAATATTCTGGGTTACACAGGTGCTCACTCACCCTGTTTACAGCGCCTTTAAGGACAGCATAGCTTTAGATATCTACACATTTTTTTCTGCATCAAAGCACTTCCCCTGGGCAGTGCTCAAAAGGAAATAAAGGAATACTTCTTGTTTATTCTCACTCTGTTACTCTTGGGAGTTTTTTACTTGTCAAAAGGTTTCATTTTTCCTTTTATATCTTCTGCTGACTAGTGCTCTGCACACCTCTACTTTGCTTTTTGTCTTCTCCCCTCTTCTAACCCCCCATAAGCTGCAGTTTGCAACTGTCAGAATTTCAAAGACCTTCTGCAGTTTAAAGTAATCATGAGAGCTTTGACTTTGGCACTGCTGTTGCAATGCTGTTGATCCCTGCCAGATGTTTAAAAAGAAATAAATAGTTAGAGCTTAGAGGAAAAAAAAAAAAAAAAACCAAAAACACCTCAACAAGTTTTCAAAGGTGTCCCACCAAGAATGATACAGATGTCTCTGAGAAACAAAAAAAAATGTCGAATAAGCAACGAAGAAAGAAAAAAAAATAACAAATTGGAAAATCAGCACTTTTAAGCTTTTTCCAGAAATGAAAGCATATGTGAGAAATCTCTTTGAGGTCTGATGTCAACCAAATACTCAGAAACTTATGTAGTGGTTGCTCCATTACAACAGCTTTCTATTCTTCTCTTGAACCGGAAATGCATGAAAGACCTTAAATGACCTTCGTGTTCTTCTGTGGTTCCAGGCCTGATACAATTTTGACATAGAAAGAAAGACAGAGATTCTTTTCAAGTTTCATATTTGGAACCCAGCTTCTTGAAGACAGATAGAAATAAATATCAGAGATTCTGATATTCTACATTTTTTTTACCTTTGGGGAAAGTTTGTCTCTTCATATTGACTTTGAATTTGCTGTGAGTTCATATACATGCTCAGACTGGTGTGCTCTAATAAGTTACTATTCAACAGCTATTGTAGATTAATTAGAGTGATATACATTCTTACCCAGTTTCAGATACAAACTAATTTTAGTTAAAGAAGAAGGTATTTTTAAATAGATACTTACTCTTTTCCTCCTATCAGTTATATCCTTGGATTCTAATTTAAAACCCCTAATTTTTCAAGTTGTATAACTATATTCTTTTACCATATCTCCTCCTTTATGTGTCTTACAGTAAATCTTGATTTATCATAATAACTAAAAATAAAAAAGGAGGACTCAATTTCTTCTATATTATTCCCTTAATCATTCTTACATCCATCCCTGTTCCTCACTGCTAACGGGAGGGACATCTAATTCTACTATACAGACCTGAATAATGTCACTTGGAACCTCTTTTCTTAATAATTTTGCCTTCTTTGAAGGCAAGTTTGTAAGAATGGATGAAGATTCTTGCTGCTTGAGGGAAATGTCAATATTTATTCCTAAGTTTAAAACAGGGTATTTTGCTGAGAGGAAAAAATGGGAGCAGAAAGAAAATCAAGAATATTTAGGTAGAGTCTTCCAAAAAGGCACACAGAAATCCTTTTCCTAGTCAGTGGCCAGCACACATAATTACATTGATGTTGGTCTAATAGAAGTATGTGTTGTTCTCATCACTGAGTGCTCTGACAGAGCATAAGCTGACCCCTAAATTAATAACAGATTCTCATCACCTTGATGAATGCATAATAAGTGAGCTGATAGTATGTCACCTATTTTTACAATTCTCTAGTTCTGCAGTAATCACTCTGGAAACATTCTTTGCACTAAATAAAAGCTCCTTGTTCTGAAGTAAGACAACTGAATGTCAAAATGTGTATTTTACTGTGAATCTTCTGGTTTGAGTCTTTGTTGTTGTGGGTGTTGTTGTTGTTTATAATATTTTTTTACACATTTTTGAGAAGTGCTTATCTCTGATAAATATAAATCTAGAATTTAAAAAGTGTTTATTCATAATAACTATTTGTTGTATTTTACACATTGCATAAAAAATGAGAGGTGAGATCTGTATTAAACAGTCTGGGATCTTTTTCCAATGATGCTTCATGCTGCAGCCCAACACACAGGTATTAGACCATTATATCATGGGTAAGAAATTAGAATATTTCAGGTCTGTTGAACACTGTGAATGTTTTACAGTTGATTAGATTAAACTCCTAAAATGCAGGTGGTTTTGTATGCTGAAAAAAAATCCAGTATTTAGTGGTCTTCAAATTCTTTCACCTGTGCAGATTTCTCATCTAGTGAATAAAATAACCCACATTAGTTAGCACATGGCCTGTTACTATGCAACGCCATCGTGATTATGCTGTTTACAAGAGAACACTGCTTTTATTTTTTTTCTTTTTTTCCCCCCTTGTGGGTTTTTTTGGGTTTTTTTGCTTTTTTTTGTTTTTGTTTTTTGGGGGGTTTTTTGTGGTTTTTTTTTTAAGAAAACCATGTTTTAAATAGCTTGGGTAGGCAGCTTTTTAATTAGAAGACTCCCACACTACATAAAGAAAGAAAATATGTTTCTAGTAGCAACAGTGATTGTGTGGAATACATTAAAGGAATAAGATGAGTAAACCAGCATAAATTTTTCACAGTCAATTCATAAAACTATCAGTAAAGAGATACCTCTCCAAATACCTTTGGAGAAAACATACATCTTTAAGAAAACATTCCACAGATAAACTTGTTCTTTTAGGTTTCAGTTTTTACAAAGACAATCCTGCAGTGCTGACCTTATGATTAGCAATATGACAAAAGAAAACTTCCTTCTTTTCTGGTATTTTGAGATGTTAAGATAATTATTCATAGTCTGATGCACAGAAATAATTCTAAACATAGTAGCTTCAGTCTTCACAGTAACATAAACTTAATATGAAAGAAGATTCTTTAGTCATAAATTTAAGACCAAAGAAGACAGAAGAATAATTATAAAATGGATTCCAGGAGGAAAACAAGTAAGTTTCCACATCCTGAAGTGGGAAATATGTGACTATGTTGGATAATCATTGAATTAAAAAATGGTGACCATAAAAAACATATTAATTTAAATGGAAGCTTTAATTCTGCTGCACATAATTGCTTGCTTTGCCCAAATCCAGATTCAGACATTTTTTGTTTGCTTTCGCAGTACCTTGACTTGCATTTTCATCCTCACAATAAGCAAGCATTCTTTCTGAACCTGTGTCTGTAGCCGACCACTCAGCTGTCCTTCAGGACAAGAATGCATAAAGTTGAGCAGTATAGAAGATTCAATTGGTCAAAGTACTCTCAGTGCCAGTGTTGGTTTTAGGGGATTCTGGATTTAGGCAGCTTCCAGCTCCTTGTTTTCTCTTAATAGCCAACTCCAAGTGATTTCTGCTTTGGAAGGAGGATTTTGGAGAGTTCACTTGTCCATTTTCTTTTTTTTTTTTTCTCTGAAATTGACTCTTTGGGATGGGTAACAAATAGTTCTGGATTAAAGAAAAAAAACAGACCTAAAATTATTTGAATTCTCCCCATAGTTCCTTTACTTCTCATACACAGAAAATGCCATAGAAGCATAGAATGGTTTGGACTGGCAGGGATCAAAAAGATCATCTTCTAACCTCTCTGCCATGCTCAGGGACATTTTCCACTGGATGAGGTTGCTCAAAGCCAAATCCAACATGATCTTGGATTCTTCCAGGGATAGGGCATCCATAGTTTTTCTGGACACTGCCATCATAGTTAAGAATTTCTTCCTAATACCTGATGTGACAGCATCCTATTACAGTTTAAAACATTCCCCTTGTCCTACCTCTGCATGTGTTTGTAAAAAGTCCCTCTCCAGCTTTCTTAGGCCTCCTTTAGGTACTGGAAGTTGTTATAAGGTCTTCCCAGGACCTTCTCTTCTCCAAACTAAACAATCTCACCTCTCTCAGCCTGTCCTCATGGGAGAGGTTCTCCAGATCTGTGACCCACTTTAGAGGCTCTTCTCTTGACCCATTCCAACAGGTCCACTCCTTCTTGTCTTGGGGGCCCCAGAATTGAATGCAGTACTCCAGGTGGGAGGTCATGAAACCAGAACAGAAAACAATTACTTTCCTTGACCTTCTGGGCACATTTCTTTTGAGGTTGCCCATGACACACCTGACTTCATAGGCTGCAAGCACACATTGCTGGGTAATGTCAAGGTCCTCTTCCAACACCCCCAAGTCATCATCCTCAAGGCTACTCTCAATAAATCATACACACCTGGGCATATTAACTACTGTTTTCATAAAACTTAGTTAATTGTTAGTAGAAAGAGAGAAGGACAAAAATGTACTGTAAGTAAAAGAAACAAAGACTGCCTCAACTATTGTCCTCGACCTGTCAGGGAGAGTGAAGTCAGCAGAATGAAAAGGTTTTCATTTTGTGAGTTTGTTTATTTCTATTTAGACTTAAATTCTTTTCATTATTAAAATAATGAAATTACGAAGGTATTACATTAGTGTTTGGCTAAAAAGGAGGTGAACATCACTATCTGAAGGAGAAGTAAGGTGATAGAGAGAGAGATGCAAGAAACTGTTTATAAGACCATACATTTAAAAACTTATGAAATATTCTGTAAGGATAAAGCACTATGAGTAGGCTTGAATGTATTGTTCAGTAGCATTACTTGAGGTGTTATAAAAGCTCATAAATGGATCAGTATCTTTATTCTAATTTATTCAAGGCGTATATAACAATATTTTGTTATAGATATGAAAAGTGACTTATTTATACATCTGTCAAATATTGCTCCATATAATTGGGATAAATATTTCAAAAGGAAAATGCTATTATTAGTTATTTCACCCAAAACCTAAAAAAATACATTCATTACCGTGCAGAATTATAATTTCCAGTAATAATCCGAAATATTATTTTGGGGTGAAAAAAGTTAATACACTGTGTAAAGAACACTTTTGGATTGCTTTAGACATTCTTACCAAATGGCATGGAAATCCAAATCACTTTTCTATAACGAATACCAGTGCCCAAATAGCACAACTTCAAATAAAGTTCATACTTCATTTCTGATGACATTAAGAGACATTTGCAATAGATTGACTACTCTTGCATCAGTTTGGTCACCAGTGCTCAACTACAGGCAAAAGTTCAAAATATCTTCATTTTTGCTGAATCAATGAAGAAGATCATATACTTTAATTTCTCACAGTATTTGGACCCCATAGGATTTAGAAATTGCTTTCAACTTTTGCATTGACTCCAAACCGTGCATTCAACATGCATTATTTTAGTGACTTCGTTTTGTACGTGATCTGTATCATCATGCTCCTGCCACTTAGAGATTTATCTTTTCCATTTTTAACAAAAACTTGAAGTAGCTGTAAATATTCCAAGAGAACTGAGATTTAAACCCAGGAGCTTGCTGTTAGCAAGTTGTGCCTTGAGGAAAAAATGAATACACAAGTTGGGCTGTTCGATTATTTCACTCTTGAAAGAACAGTGATCCACTTGAGCTTTTGGGAGTAGATTGTGTGGGAGGGGATTCTAGCTTCATGTCTAAATATGTATTTTGCTTTGCTCCTAGGAAAAAGAACACAATGTGTGATGAACAAATTAGAGTAATTGATCTCATGGAGATCTTTACAAATAAAATACCATTAAAATAATATTTATTTGCATAAATATACCAACCAAATGAATACCTAACCCAGGGTTTTTGTGATAGTATGAAACAGACTATGATGTTCAACAAGGTAATTAATTTCCATGATTCACCCAAGTTTACTAATCATAAGAAAGTCCATTTGTTGTTTAGCGCAAAGTTTTATTGGAACCTATGCACTGGACAGGGAAGGATTACAGAGATTAGAACCAGACAGGGGAATAGAGAGAACAAAATTTAGCTGGTGGTTAAGGTGTGAACATCTGGAAGATCTTCATCTAATGTATTTGTCACAGGAGTTGGATAGGCTCATATAAACATTTGAAAGCAGTCACTTTTGTAAGATGCAATTGCAGCCAGGGAAGAATATGAATATACTGACTGCCAAGGAGCAGGATGGACATCAATTTGGTCTACATGGAAAAGGTCCATATGGCACAGCCGACCTAGAAAACGTCCCCATGGTATAAGACACGTACTCTGGAGTCTCTGCTGGTGCATCTTGTTGTTGATTATGATATTGACTTAAAACTGTTCAAGCATCTCTTGTCTTTTTATACCGTACAATTCAAACTACTTCATTACTGTAGCATGGATTTTGTGTGTGATTTCACACACATAATATGTGGCATCTAGTTTGAATTATGGAACTTACTTATTACTCTGATGCACAGGCCTATCAAGTAAAATAATTTGTACAAAATAATTTATGCTACATTTTGCATAAGTCTTTCTGTCTTTAAGTTATGGCAGATTTGAGTTGTGCTTCAGAGATACGTAGATGGCATTTTCTTTTTCTAATGTAAGAAATATATTCATACTGTACAATTCAGGGTATTCTACAGCACTCTGGAAAAAGACCAGTTCTTGACTTAGCATTGTTAATCTGATTCAGTTAACCAAGTATAAAATTAGTCATGTAGAAAGAATTGGTTCAGTTTCAGGTCCAATTAGAAGTTCACATTCAGTTTATGAAAGTCCTGAAATTTTTACTCATGTAAAATTGTATTATGTTGTTTTTACTAATGGATTGGTTTAATTAGATTGACCAAATTGAAGGTTTTTGTGTAACAGACATGACTTTAGTTTAAGTCTTGTCCACAAATAGAAACAGGGAATGTGGTGTGGATAAAATGAAATTTCAAATGAAATTTCAAATGAAATTTGAAGAAATTCTTCTTGATTTTAATGAATTGAAGGCAAAATCTACTTTGTAATACTTATATGTACATTAACCACTAGTGGAGAGGTTGGAGGGGAAACATCTCTAAAATCAAAATCTTTGTGTAAAATTTTTTTAACGAAAATACAAGCATTAATAGCTACAGTTATAATGAAATAATAAGTATAAAGAAATAATGAGGGTAGGAATTTGCAGCTTTGTACCCTAGATATTAGATATTACAGTGTACTAGGAATTTACAGGCTTGATAGCATAAACTGGGTCCCTTGTTTCATTACCTCTGAAAAAAATTTTACCAAAATCATAATGATGACATGAGTAATGTGTTTGCTTTTTGAATTTTGTTTAAACATTTCCCGGATACAGATGCAAAAGTACTAAAACTCAGAAAAAAGAAAGAATCATTAGGAATGGAATGGAAGTGATTCATTATCAAAAAGATAAACATTTTAAAGGTATTCTGATACTGAAAGGAAGAAAAAGTGCTTAAAAATATAACCAGACCGAAAGCTAGAAATACATTATTTTATGATTACATGAAAACCAGTTTTCTGAACAGCTTTTCTTGAAGGATGTGGAGATGCTTTTGTTTATATGTGGACATGCTTGAACTTCATAAACTTGCATTTGCTCCCATAACCTTTATTTTGTCGTGTTCAGAATCCCCAGCAGGAATTAAATGTGTGAGTTATGGCAAACCAACAGAGAGAACAAGGTGTTAAAAATATTTGGAGTTGGTGTTATGTATGATATGGCTGCTTGCGGCAGATATTTTCCAGTCTGTTTAAGACAAGAATCTCCCTCCAGCTGGCACTTGTCAGTGGATCACAGAACTATCTTGTGAATTTGCTGCTTACAAATGACAATTGTGAAGATGTGCATATAATTTTAATCTTCCTTGGACATGTAGATCGTGGTAACTTTCTAAGGATGATAAAAGAACAGATTAAATTTAACCATGGCAGTTCAAATCAATCTATTTCAATTCTTCTGGGACTCTGTCCTGTATGCAGTCTCCAGAGAGTCATCATTCAATTCTGCTCCTTCAACAGTTTCATTGCAAAGCTGGGTGAACATCAAGATAGTTCTTGGAAGTGTCATCATAAGTGAGGGATGAGGTAGCCCAGCTGAAGGACAGGTGACAATGACAGACTGGAGAATTCTTTAGACTCTGCTCATGGAAAATATGGAATCATAGAATAGCTTTGGTTGGAAAGAATCTTTAAAAGTGTTCCAATCTCCTTGCAATGAACAGGGACGTCTTCAACTAGATAAAGTTGCTTAGAGCCCTATTCAATGTGACCGAAAAGTTTTCTAGGGATGGGGCATTTGCCACCTCTCCGGGCAAAGTGTTCCAGGCCTCTTATGCTTGGGACGTAATTTCCAGTAAGAAGTTAATTTCTCACATTGAGTAACAACATCCAAAAATCAGAGCATTAGCTGGTAACAGTGATTCAAATGCTCATCTGTTCAAACTCAGAGCAGAGATCTGAATGTCACCATCCAAGTCACTCAGCTAAACTGCTACTTATTCACCATTCTCTCCTGCACTACTTGTAACCAAATCTGTAGTTGTAATAACTTTTAAATGAAGAAATCTCTTTCCCCCCCAACCAGCCTACTGATCCATTTCTTAAATAAATTATCTTTAAACAACTGAAAGACAAAAGAAAAAATAATCTTTTCCCAAAAGAGCTTCTAGAGTTCAGCAAAGACAGATTCTGTGAAAAACACTGTCTGAATGCTGGAAACAGAGCCTAAAGAGAATCAGCTGTGCTCTTCAAAAGCTGTATATATTCAAAACTTTAGTTTCAAATAGTTGTGGATAGAAACATTTTATCTGAAGATTGGATAAGGGATATTTATAGATAATCTGAAAATTAGGAAAATAGACTGTCCTGTATTTTGGGGGCTTATACTGCTTAAGTGACATCCAATTTTTCTGTAAGTAGAATAGACAGAATGAATAGACATTGAACATTTATTTTAGTTTTTATTAAAACTTACTTACCTAATAGAAGAACTATACATGCAATTAACTTAAACAGCAATAAAGAAGACAGTTAATGTGACCACCTTGAAAGTAGAGTATTCAATATTTAAAAAGAAATTTTAACGACCAATAGCCTTGAGATCTATGAAATATTTTTGCCCATTAAATAGTACACTTGTGAGCACTTACATTATTTTACCATTCAATGAAGAAATGTTGTGCCAAATTACTCTGTGGAGAGTGTTTAGGGTTTATTGCATTAATTCCTTTTCTTGGGGCAGCAACATTTCCATGCGGCACGTTTTAGAATAAAATACATAAAAGAAAAATAAAATTTCTACCATTTAATGCATTTAACTCTGTCACAAGCCAATTTAATTTATTTCTGAAACTTAAATTTGTGATCTTGAAGATTTATACTAAAATCTTTATATTAAACTTTTATATTAAAATCTGATCTATGTTAAAATATTTAAGAGAAATGTTTGTGTTATCCAGTTACCTGATTTTTTTTTAATATTTACTAATCACTGAATTTGATTGGACATACATTTTCCTAAATTCAAGTCATAACCAAACGTATAGTAAAGTAGTTAGAGATAATATCTTGACAAATTCAGGTAGTGCTTGTCCCTTCTAAATTAAAACTATGATGAGTATTTGTTTTAGCCACTACTGCTGGACTAAGTCCAAAAATACAACTGTAAATGTATTAAAAATTGAAAGATTTTTAGAATTTTATGCTTTAACTTGGCTGAGACTCTCATTATTTTTTCTGTGTAAAACAAGATGCTTCTTATCAGATACACATAAAATTTTCTCTTTTCAGTGTTTTCCACTAAAGATTTCTTTGCTACAGTCTACACAAACACTTTCCCCACTTCTATTTTACAGCACACACTTTTGTTATAGAACATTATTTTAATATTTTGTTTACGGAATGATTCAGAAGTTGTCTTTTTGACAGCAATTTAAAATCTTGCTAGTGCAGAGAGTCTCCAGACTCTCTAGAGATAAAAGATATAAGAAAGGGAGCTCAGCATTTGTTGTGCATGAAATGTATGATGACAAGCCCTTGGACTCTTAAACTGAGTCTTTTCAAATACAATTTATGTAGTTAATTTTGTAATGTAAACTATACTATTTAAAATAGATTTGGAAGGGATTTGCTAGTTATTCTAAGGTTATAACTATGAAAGCAATTTGCCAAATTTAACTACTCCAATTATTCTCACTGGCTGTATAAGAGCCATAATTCTTTTGAAGAACTGGCAGTGAATGAGCCTTGAAAAGTAAGACTATTTTTGAAACAGCTGTGATACAAGAAGCATTTGGTCCTGATGATTCAGAGCCAAGAAAATCATCAGCCTGCTAAAGTCATCCTAGCTTGTTGATCAAAGAACATCTAATGTCACAGTTAATCTCACAGAGCCCAATGAATTTCTGTCACATAATAACTGATATATTGAAATAAGATTACATAAAATAATGTAATATTATGAGGATACAGGAATCATAATAAATCATTGAGATGATACAGAGTAAAATGTGCAACTAGCATTTTTACATGTCTACATAGGAAGTCAGATGTAAAGACAAATCTGTGAGTGCAGGTGAAGAAAAATTAAAGTCTTGAGGATGTCTGTGTAAATTCAAAACGCTGGAGGGGTGAGGGAATGGGATGATATGAGTGATGCATAACAATTTACTGGGATTTAAATTCTTGAGAGACAATGCCATGTATTAAAAATGCTGAATGCAAATCCAATATTGTGAAACTAAAACATTCTATTAAGTTCTTATGAGCTCTGTAAGACTGGGAGAACAATATTTGGGAAATTAAAATAAGTAAATCTAAAGTAATAAACATTATATATTGAATTAAACTTTATAGAATTTAAGCTAAGAGTACCACAGAGTAAATGTACATCCTCATGTATAATGAGAATATCCTTTTACATTAGAAAATGGTCTGTTTTCTTGTCTGTCGTTAAGAGAGACTGGAATTTGGAAAGCTTTATGTTGTATAATAGGCTTTTTCCTTTTCTTTTTTTTTTTTTTTCCTTAAAAGCAGTATAGCAGTTTAAATTATCCACAGAAATATTTCTTGAACATCTCTTTGCAATGAATTTAGGATACCAAACTGAGTTTAAGGATGACTATCATTTGCAATGCTCCTACGTTAAATAAAACCTATTATAACATGATTTTGAGACACTTTGCAGTATCTAAGAATTTAACACACACATTTTGAAGATGAGGTTTTGTGTATGTGTCTGTTAATGTGGGAATCATGCACGAGTTTGGCAGGTTTGAAGTGAAAGAAATAGTATTAGACCCACCCCCGGGCAAACTACATAGACATCATAAAATGACTGTTATGTTACACCATACAATTTGGTTCTTATATGGTAGCTATGATGGCTGTCAGAAGGCCATGATTTATCTGTTCTAAAACCTGCTTTTGCTATTAATATTAAACTTCACAATTTAAAGTAATAATAAATTCAGATTTAAACTTCTCAAGTTAACACTTCAGGTGTAAAAACAGGAAGAAAGTTGTCTTACCTTTCTAGGTCATGTTTTTTAAGAAAATAAGAACCATCCTATCTACACAGTATTATTGAAGTCAAGTGATGGCTGGATTAGTTCCATCCCTAGGCTGAAACCGAGTTTGAACAATACAAACTGTATTTATTTCACCTGACAACTCAGGTGAAATAAATACAATTTCAATCAGACAACTCTGATAGAATCTAAGTTTCATGAACTCATACCCAGAGTCACCACTTAACTGTTCTCCTTTATGGTGATCCTTAGGTTGGTTGTTTATTTTTATCTGTGTGTATGCATAAATTTTAAATGTATTTGTATATGTTCCAGCTCATTGCAAATATATCTGATTAGAAACCAGAACTGAAATCACAAATTGAATCACACAGAATAAGAGAACAGTTAAGAAAAACTGTGAAATAAATTCAAACATAAGATCTACCTGCCATATATTCTGATTTTTTTGCCTATCTAGAAAAAAATAAGTTTTTTGTTCTCCAGCATGTCTTAAAAATAAAGATTTAGTCAGGACAGTGGTTCAGTTTAATTTTATGTTTGGTCTCACTCAGTTACTGATTTACTTTTTTTTTTTTTTTTCAGTTGTGTCAAGAGTCAATTTCTCTCTCAGATAATGAGACTACTGGAATATACTAAAACTGCCTATGTGTCTGAATACATTCATATTGGATAAATCCAATGTACAAGTTATGAAATTCTAAAACCTAAAGATCTTCTGTCAAGAAAAAATCTAATTTCCTCTAGGGAAAGTGAAGTCTGATACATGTCAAAACCACCTAAAATACCTAGTTTATGAACACCATTAAAATATTTGTTTTAAAACTGTTTTTCTATGGGTGAAGTCAGTCTACTGTATGTCAGCAGACCACAGAGTACTGTGCTGATTCTTTTGTTTCCATCCTCAGTTGCATATCAAGCTTGCTGGTCAGGATACACTGGCACTGATGAATGTTTTTATCTCCCATCTTACTAATCATTGTGTTACACCTAGCACAGAAGTCACATAAGAGTGGTAAACCACAAGAGTGTAAGGACACAGTCATGAGAAGAGATTGATATTCACTCTGTGGTGGACATGAGGCTTTTCATGAGGGGCTGTCAGTCTCAGAGGGAAAAATTAAAGAAAAAAATTTCCCTGAAATCATAATTCTATTTTAAGAGTTTGGCATTTAAAATGGAAATAAAGTATCTGGTTCTGCTTTTCTCATGTACACAGATTCCAAAAGACAGGGAATTTCAGATGGTAATAGACTATGGAAATGTTGTGCCTTGTTCCAAGACTATGTTTTGTTGCATAAAAAATAAATGCAAATACAAAACTATCTATGGCTGAAATTGTTTTAAATTTTGAATATTTCTACTCAGGAAAGATCTCCTTTTGTCACAAAAAAAACCTATAAAATATTTTCTCTATATAAGGTCTTCTCAATACCTTAAGTAAGTCATTTTACTATGGAATTCCATTGTATCTAAATATGTAACCAATTGCAGAAATTGTATCAGATGCCAACTTTATCAAAACATTGATCAAACAATTTTCTCTTAACATACAAACACTTCTGAGAATTCCAGAATACTTCTGTTTCATATCAGATAAATTCATCACTTCCATACAAGTATTAAAATGTGATTGTACCTCATAATTTCTTTGCAACAGAGTAAATCAAACAAATTCCAAGAGAAAAAAATTCAGACTAACCGCTAGCTTTGTGAAGATAGTTCTCACATTGGTTGAGGGATGCTCCTGCATGGAGTCCTACTCTGTCCGTCACCCTTGTCTTGCAGGATTTATGAGCTACCTGAACTACTCTCCCTTTTTTTATTTCTCCTTTGTCAGGAAATTCTATCTGGGGCCTGAGAAATGAAATTCAAATAAGTTTTTAAAATAATGACCGGTTGTTGGAGTGAAAAGTTTCAGTTTTAGCAAATTCATATTTTAAGAAAAGTTCCTATCCTATTTCTCCTTAGAACAATGTATTATGTCATATATGGCCAGAAACAAAGGCATGAAATGGTAGGTAAAATATCATGTAGCTAACACTTAGCATTTTGAGATTGTTAATTAGATGCCTTCCTGCTTTTTGTATGAGGAATATTTTGCCAATGGTTGCTAATTATTATAGCAATTAGGTTTAATAAGTCGAGAATTTCACAAGCTTAGGTCTTCTGGGTTACACTTTAGCCAATAGGGAATGGGTGTTAATTAAGGACAAAGAAAAGAAGAATTAAGAAGATTTGATAGGTTTAAGGAAACAGCAATTAAACAAAGTGCTAGAGTGATTTGCATATTTTAATAAGTCAAGAACTCTTGGATGTTCAGGAAAAAAGTTACGTTCTCATTAGTCAGTGTAATTTTTCCAAAAGATCTCAGATTTTAACACTTTGTCTCCAGGAATATGAGATGAATGTTGGTTTTCAAGTCCTTGTTATTAGTGCTTTAAAACTGGTTCTAGACCTCAAAATAGGTAGTATTGGTGTAAATATGAGCACTAATGGAGCTTGCTTTTATTTTGAGAGAATCAACATATTGTCCTGAGTATGGTATCTATAAAGAGCCCACACAGGCTACCTCACCTACATCTGTGACCTGCTGCCAAGTACCAAGAAGCTCTATGTCCTGTAAAAAGCAGTTACATAAATATCAGGGGAGAAAACACCTTTTTTTTTTTTTTTTTTTTTTTTTTTTTTTTTTGGTGAAAACAATGGAAAAGATTTGTAGGGAATGAAATTTATCTCCTTTATAGAGAAAGAGATACACACTATACACATCAACAGTCAGTGACAGGACACTACCAAACCTATAGACTCAGTCTTGGTTCTGTTTTTAGGCAACAAATGAACAACCCAATTGTTGGTGTAAGGAGAATTCATCTCGAACTAGCTTTAATTCAATAGGAATAGTTCTGAACAGACTACAAAATTCAACAATGTGGACAAAGAATAATTTTATTTAGAACTCATCCACACTATTCCATGAAACAGTGCATTACACCAGGGCATTTTAACTGTTTAAGACTTAACAGCTTAGGAGAAGATCTTAAAAAACACATTGTAAGGAAAACTCAGCATGCTCCACTAACGATATTTGTTCAGAGCCAACTTTTCATCATTGAAATGTTAAAATATAGAAGATGATCTGAGTGTAATTCATGCTAGGAGCACCTGTTTCTTAATGACTATGCTATTGTGTTGTAAGTTAACATTCACAGTAGTAAATTTACATCAGCCATGAGGGGCGTAAACTGTTGATTTATTCATCAGCTAGTGAGGAATTGATGTGAGGAGCTGATCATTAGTGTCACAAGAACAACAGATCTATTGAAACCCACTAAAGTTCAAGCATAAATTGCTGAAAATATCACACAGATGGTAAGTAGGACGATACTTCTGCAGAGCTCAGTATGAACCCTTTTTCTTTTTTTTTTGGGGGAGTGGGGGAGGTTGATCGGGTTATTTAATGAAAAGGTGAGCAGGAAATGATGAGAAGTAAGAGATAAAGAAAGATAGAAAGTAGATATGAAGAAGTTTTCTTGTCTATGGATCAGGCAAAAACTTCATAGAATCATTAAGGCTGGAAAAGACCTCCAAGATCATTGAGTCCAGCCTTTGATCAGTCACAACCTTATCAACTAAACCAGGGCACCACATGCCATGTCCACTCATTTCTTGAACACTTCTAGGGCTGGTGACCTCACCACTCTCCTGGAAAGTCCATTCCAATACTTGACAACCCTTCCTGTGAAGAAATTCATTCTGAAGTCCAACCTGAGCCTCCCCTGGTGCACCTCAATGTCATTTCTTTTCCTGTCACTATTTGCCTGGGAGAAGATGCCAACCCTCACCTTGTTGCAACCTCCTTTCAGGTAGGTAGTACAGTAATTAGACTGTAATATAGACTGTTTATTGAGCAGGAGGGGAAGAACATTTGCCTGTGCTCCCCACAATCCCAGTGTCATTTCTACTACCAAAATTAAATAAAAATCTAATTGTACGTGTGTTGCAGGCTTAATAACAGAAGAATCCTCCTTTTCAGTAATAACACAGGCAGCAAACACCTCACCTTCTACTGTTTAAATTGCCATTTATCATGGAACAGACTTCCATACAAAGTTCTAATATAGCAGTACAATAAGAATAAGCATGACCAAAATAACACTACACAAACTTAAAAGTTCACTGATTGATAGAAATAATAATACAAAACCACTGGTAGTCACACAGCCTTAGCCAGCTGCTGCTGCAGTTACTACATCTTTCTTTTGTGGGGCTTGGGCACTAGTAAACATAATAAAACATTTGTTCCATTTAGAAATAGGCAGTTACAGTAATATTGCCATAGGCATAATAATAATAAAACTACCTTCCATCTCTCCAGTTGCTCTTTAGCTACTAATGAAGTAATTTCTAAGTATGTATTATCATTTCAAAGGTGATAGTCAAAAATTCAGACTCATCTAGCCCTCTTAATTTCTGAATCCCACTAAACATAAATAATGTTGTATAAATAATCATTTACATATAAATTATCACATTTCTGAGGCTGTGAGTGCAAATATCTTCTGCTGACCTAGCTAATAATCTGGGAGATGCTTAATCAAAGAACAACATAAAAGAAATACCAGAGGTCCTTACACAATAGAAATGGTGTGCACAATAAATGTGCTGTCTAATCAGATAAAATTCAAAGATTTATAAATAGAGTTTATAGAAAGAAAATCTCTTCTTCATTTTCACGGAAACCTTTCCATTATGGAAAATAAAAATTATCTCATTTAAAACCACTTTATAATACCTGATTTCAAGCTTCATTGAATATCGCTTTTATTTTTCATTTCCCCTTCACAGACATTCTGTGAATAGTTCATTACTACCTCCTGGAACCATGAATTTGAACACCAGTTTCCCAACCTGAGGGAAGTTTTCTGTCATCTAATCTCACTAGTCCTTCTCCATACAAGTGCTCCCATCTCCTCACAGGTGAAGCCAAGGTTAAAATTTATTGGTGGTTTGTGGGTTATAAGAATGCCTCTGTGCTGAGCATAGCAGTGGAGCATATCCTGGTTGGTGTGACACTTTGACTGAAAAAAAGACAAAGCTTTCTTTTAGAGTTATCCAATTTGTAAATATCCCAAGATGTCTTGGACCAGGCTGAAAACTTGTTTAGATGAAATGAATGTTGAAATAAAAATAAATGGGAAAGCAAGATTCCAACAGGAGAGCTGTTGGAATGCTATACCCATGCTGTGAAAGTAGCCAGGGGAATGCTCTTAGTTAAGAATGAAGGTTGCACTTCAGAAAAATATACAGATCAGCATTCACTCTGATCCACCCAAACATGATTGTGCAATATACCTGGAGTACATCTATCTAAACATGTCTAGATTGTGTTTGATAACACAGTAGTAAATTTCACCTGTGTGATGAATAAATGCCTGTCATACATTGTTTGGAAGATTATTTTGCAATTGTCTCTGATATTGAGTAGACAGAATATGTTTATCAGTGACACAGTTGTTAAGTCTACTAAAATTATTTGGCAATAATAAATGAGCTTATGACTTCAGGCTGAGGACTTCACGCTTATGACTACTTCAGGCTTGATATTACACAGTGCTGGAGAAATGACCTTTAGCGACCTATGATAATAATGTCAAATGTCATGTTTCTCCTATTCTGCAGTGAACATTCATGCCTAATGAATGCCCTAGATTTCTAGACAGGAGCTCAAAAGAGCACTTGAATGGGTGGAAATAGAACAATGGCAACTGAAGTCCTCTTGGTAACTCTTGATAGAAAGGTCAAATGCAGGAAGTGTGTGCTTTTGGTTAGTGGTTCATAGAGAATGAGATTTTTACTGTGTAAGTGTTACCTCCGTAAGAAAATTACATTACATTTAGTGATTTACAGTTCTTCCAAATGAGAATTATGTAATTATTATGTAATATGTAATTACTGTCAAGAAAGACAATATATTTCTACGCTTATTATACTTTCAATTTTTTGAAATCTATAAGTTCCTTTGGTCATCTGTGGTTTTGATAAAAGCCTTGTGGTCATGCTTTGATATCAAAGGCAGACTTGAATTAAGAGATGGATCTTGTGATTAAAAGAGGATAAAATTTAGGCTCCTTTTCAAAGGATAGGAACTTAGCCATAAACTTTCAATAAATATATCATTCAAATTTTACTCATCTGAGAAATACTTCTGAGTGAGGAGGTAGAGCTGCTAAAAATAACATGAATAAGTAACTACAAGGAACAGTTCCAGAGTACAGGAAATATTTCACTACTGTTGTCTTAAAACTGTGCATTCAACAAACTCAACTGGACTGCTCATCTGTTTTGTTAAATGACATTTGACAGATAAAATTGGCAGGACTCTTTACTTCAAGAATGACAGCAAAAATAAAACTATTTGGAAAACATGAAATTACAGGAGGAAGAAGGTAGAAAAGGCACCTTTACTTTGTCCATTAAGAGATCAAGTTTTCACAGTGCACATATCAAGTTTCAGTTGTTAAATCTCTCCTCTGAGCTCCCCATCCTTGATATCCAGAACATGTTATCCTGACAGGATAGAGCTAACAACTTTATTTGTATCTCTTAATTACAAGCATGCCACCTGGAAAGACCCAGTGTGCCCCAAAGTCCCCCAGACCATTTTTTTCTACATCAGTCCATCAAACTCTTAATATCTACAGAATTCATGTTTAGCTCATTTCCTTCCTGAAAACCTTCTTGTAATCTTAAATACCAAAGTCAGACTGTTTATTTTATTTTATTTATTTTGTATTTTATTTTCAGAAAAAATGTCATATATATGGCTCGGTATTTTATTGACCAAGAAAATGTATGTCATCATCAGTGACAAAGCACCCCTAAGAAGTGACATCAATTAAGTGTCTGATGAGTACAAATACAATGATAGAAGAGAAAGTAAATAAAGAAATTAACTTTATACAAGGAGAATAAATATATATTATGTTTATTACAACACTGTAATATTGCTACAACAATAGAAAAATAAAAATTTATCTAATCAAATGAAAAGATAAACCTTAAAAAAAACCACAGCTATGTAGGGGGAAGAACCACTGGATTTCCAGTGATCTCTTAAAAGACCATAACTTATTTTTTTGTTTTTAAAGAACCCAACAGCATCACAAATCAATATATACAATGGAGATAATGGACTGATCTACCCACTACTAAAGTAGAGCAACTGTGCTGAGAGACTTCAGAGTGTTTTTACAAAGCAATGTTAAAATAAAGATTTATTCAGAAAAAAATTGCAATTATAATTTGAGATAGAAAAAAAATTTAATAAATGATCATTTATTGTCCAGATTCATATTCTGTCATTATTCAAAATGTCACTTTAAGCCAGAAGGTTTCTGAGGATATTTTTTTTTTCCAGCAGTAAGTGCCCAACTAGGAGATTATCTTGGCAGCAACATGACTGTCACTGTCCTAGGACAAGACACTTCTGCTTTACTGACATTTGCTGCTTCTGTAGTAACCCTAACTGCAACATCCCAAGTGGTTTGAAATGCCTCGTATGTAAAATAGAATGCTTACATAAGTATAGAGCAGTTCTAGAAACACAGTAGAATATAAAAAGTCGGTTGTTAAAGGATGGTTAATTTTCAATTCTAAAATAGCTGATTGTTTATAAGAATCAGTGAAACAGGTAGAATTGCCTGTCACTAAGCATGCTCAGGGGTTTCACTTAAGAAGGTCTTTGTGTGTGCATCTGTATTGTTCTGTCAGTTTGGAGTTCCAAATGCCCTCATCTCAGAACCTAGATTGGTTTCAGTTCTTTGGCTCTGTGTGAAAGCAAAACAAGTACTAATTTGCCAGCCAGGAAACCTAGGCCGGAGAATGGACTGTGTCACATTTAATTTTCCTGGCCACAAAAAAAAAAAATATGGTTTCAGTGACTCAAGTTAGACTTTGGTCTAAGATTCTACATTTGAGACAAGCAAAGTCAAGAGAAATGAAAATCCCTAGACTCCATGTGAGGATACCCTCCCAACTCAAGAACCCTCATGAACACAAATCCAGGAGTAAGACTCACATGTTTCATTACATATTTATGTTGTGAATGTTGATAGAAGAAGAGCCACCAAAACAGATGTAAATGCAATGCTAATGATCAATGCCTTTCATATAATAAAGGAAGACTTCTGAGATTAATATTTTTGCAGTTTTCAGTTCTTAATTCATGCAGCTCAAGTCTGCTTCACCACTTTTAACAAGTTTCATGATAGCTAATTGCATTTGTATATGTTTATTTTTTTGTTTATTTATTTATATTGGAACATTAAACACCTGAATGTGCTGTATTCAGTAGATACATTAAACCCCCTGAGAATCTGACTTTAATATTGTTGAATCTCTTCTGACCTCAGGAAGAGGCTGTGGAGAATTTTTGCAGCCATTTATCCTAATCATAATTTATTTTTATCTTTATTTTAAAGAATTATGAAATCAGATTATTGTTTTATATTGATTTTTTGCATCAGTTTTTAATTTTATTTTGACTGCAGTCAAAATTTTATTCCTATCTTAGAATCATAGATTCACATAATATTCTCATTTGGAGGGGACCCATCAGGATCATTGAGTTCAATGCACAGAATACCCCAAGAATCACACCATGTCCCCAGGAATATTGTCCAAATGTTCCTTGAACTCTGTTGGGCTTGGTGCTTCCTGGGGAACCTTGTTCCAGGGCTCAGCCACCCTTTCTGGCTGAAAAACTTTTTCCTGATTTTGCCAGAAAAGTCTCAAAGTCTTCTATCCCTAGAAAATTTTAATTTTATTTGCACAAAAATGTTGCTGCCAACAACACACCATGTCTCCCAGTGACAAAACCTATGCAGAAATGGAGCAAGAATATGTGTGACTTTACCTACTCATAGAAGTAAGAGTCATGTTGAAGGGTAGGCACACACCCTCGCTGAATGGGAGCTGGTGTGTCTTGATTAACACAATTTTTTCCTCATTTCCTTTTCCCTTATTTTTGGGCTGGGCTGTTTTTTCTTTCTCATTAGAACATTATTTTATGTCCCTTTTCCCGAGGAATCCTCTTTGACACAGAGTAGTAAACCTAAATAAGAAGGACCTTTTTTCTTTTCTTCAGCCTTAGCTCATGGGAGGGAAGCAGATTGGATATCCATGAGCTAAGATTTTGAAATTGAGGCAAAGATGCCTGACTGTAATGTTTTAATATTGTTTTCCAAAGACTGTTCAATGTGGATGATGTGATGTCTATCACATCTTTATTAACAATTCTACTGAAATTACCTAGGGGAAACACTAAAGTTAATGATAGGTGTGATGTCATCTGAAGGTTTTAAAGGAATTACCTGTGTTCAATGTAGTTATGGTTTCTGGAACCTACTTACATGACTCTTGAACTCTGGTTGATACTAAAACCATTTCTCTAAGTGTCTAAGATTTCCTTGTGAAATTGTGAACTTGAAATCCCATTTTTACATTTCCATTGAGCTGGGAATTCCAGAATGGTAATACTATATTATTACCTTGGGCTGACAATAAGGGGGTTTATCTTTAGTGAGACTGTCTTCAAAAGGAAGCATCTTTCACATGGACCAAACAAACTTTATCAAATAGAATTGAGTTCAGCTATAGAAGATAAACAAGAAACCAGTATAAGGTGAAGAAGAAAAAACAAACCAAACATTGATTTAGAAAGGACAGCAATCATTAAAAAAAAATTATTTGTGACATTGCAGCTCTGGGAAAGGGCTGCCTAGCAGGATCCACATTACTGTGGAACACCTAAAAGTTACCAGCTGTAATTACTGTTTAGAAGTCTCAGGGTGATTACAATACCATTTGTGGCCTAATCAAAACTTCCACAAGTTTCTGCAAAGAGAAAACCTACCTATATATTAATAATATTCAGTCAAATATTTTATAAATATCATGTATTTATAGAGTATATTTAGGGGATCAAAAATATTTCAGAAAGCTTTAGCATATCTTCTCCAAGAATAATATAGCTGATTACTGGTCTTTCATAGGAGCATAAATGAAATCTTCTTAGTATATAATAGAAAAATTAA
The DNA here is from genome assembly GCA_030060385.1 of Muscicapa striata striata. NCBI lineage: Eukaryota > Metazoa > Chordata > Aves > Passeriformes > Muscicapidae > Muscicapa > Muscicapa striata. Next base: position 663,550 of record JAREIS010000014.1, on the reverse strand, counting down.
AGCATTTAATAAATCATCTGATTAGAATATCAAGCAAATATTAAAGAATTTCACAAATTATCAGATATGCATAATCCTATCTAAAGCCTTTCAATCCAAAGAGAGTGCATGATAGTTCCTGTAGAAAAGTTACTTCAGTCCTTGATTCCAAATAATACTAAAGTGGGAGTCAACGCTAACTAAAGTTGGGTCATGACTCCTCTTTGGTAATAAATGACCTAGTAGATGTTGCCTGTTGTTATGAATTGATCTAGCACCTTAGCATTGCCAGCAAAAACACAGAGGGAATCATGTAATATAATTGTTTGATAAAGTTTTTAAACATTTAGTTGACACTGATGGCAGTGGTTCCATAAAGTGTTTTCTGTAAGATGTTGCATGACTAACTGTGTTTCTTCAGCCACTTTTTTTTTTAAAGTGAAGGGAAAAAACATTCAAAACTGCACTAAAAGAACCCCATTTTTGGAGGTTTGAAAAAGAAGCACTTCAAAGTTTAAACATACCTGCATAAAGATGACTTGTGAAAATTAACTACTGAAGTAATGTTGCATACAGGCTGTGAACATGATTACAGATTCCTTCCCCTACAGAACTCCAGCTTTATTCATCATCCAAGGACAAGAAGTAATGTTGGGTCTTTTTTGTAGAGGTTTATCACAGAAGTTAAGGGACACAATGAGAAGTGGAAGGAGCTAGGGCTACAAGTCTGACATGGAAGTTCAAGGAGGAATCCAGTACATCTGTTGTACAGCATCAAGTAATTCAGCCTATGGACCAACTAGACCTTGCGATGCTCATTTCATCCCTCTAGGATGTGCTGTTCAGCCAGTTCTCAATCCCTTTCACCATCCACTCAACTTGTCCACACTTCCAGATTTGCCTAAGAGAACGTTGTGTGAGACAATGTTGAAAGTCTCACTGATGTCAAGGTGGACAATATCCACTGCTTCCCACTCACCCATCCAGATAGTTGTTTCACAGTAGAAGGCAATTAGGTTCCCCAAAGAGTAAAAATTTAAAGGATTTTAGAGAACCAATTGACATGCTTTAGTCATAGAATAGGTACTATTGTAGAGTATAACAAAACATTGTAAAAAAAAAATAATTTTTTTGATATCTGCTTATAGAGTGAACACTAATTTTTTCATATTGGCTTTCAAGAAGAAAAACAAACATTTCTATGTATAAACCCAAAGAACAATGCAACAATGTTAGCAAGGGAGAAAAAACCTCACTGAGATGTGTGAGTAAGAAAAAAGATTAGGAAAAAAGTACAAGAAAAAGAGAAAGGCCAGTTTTTCTGAAATATATTAAGATCTTGTTATTGGCTAGGGACTTTAATTTGCTCCCATCATAGCAGAGGACATATCTTTCTAATCTGTTAAAAATTTTCTGGTTTTTGTACCATCAGGAAACTTATGAGATGGATTCCTACAAGTTTTAATTCAGATCTAATGAGATATGACCCAATTATAAATTTACTCATGATAACTCATAAGCTGCATCAAAAGAATGACTTCAGGGAAGCTGCTTTAGAAGTTACAGAAGGCAAGTTCAGAATTAGAAAATTAAATGGGGACTTCTTTACCTTCTACGCTTAAAGTTAAAATAATGGAAAAGAAAAATGTAAATTTCTGTTATAGGAATGTTGTTTTAGAGTGAGTAATAGACATAAATAACAACAGACTGAATTAGTGGCAGCTCTGCTATTGCATTTTAGAGAAGCATTTTAGTGTTAATGAAAGTGTTTGCAAAGGGGAAATGCTGAGTTATAGTGTTGAATTTAGTGCATTAAAATACATAGTTGTGATTTAGCAGTCTGTGTCGAAGATGGTTAACATTTAAAACTGTTCTAAGTGAAAATCATGAGAAGGCAGGCAAAAATTAGTAAAATTTTGAGAATAAAGTTCATATACAGTGACTGTGACAAATTCCTTAGAGAAAAAATAAAGCTTTATTAAAACCTCCAGAAAGGCATATTGACATCAAGAAAATGTAGATTATGCAACAAGGGGACCTGGGATATATTTGTATTAATAATAAAGACATTTAATAGTGTTGGGATTTTCAAAATTATACCAATAATAAGAAGACATTTTTTTCTGAAAGACATGATAACAGTCAGTTTAAAGTTTTGCAGTTGCCAATTAAAGCATTTGGTCTTTCTCCTGTGATGGCACACAAACTCCTGTTTTATTTTAATTGTCTTTTAAAATGAGTGGAAATAAGACAATAGAGATATAGAGAATTTAGTTGATCAAGTCAAATATAAGATTATTTAATATAGTGAGATATCCCCTTAAATTCTAGTCTTTCATTGTGCCTTAGTGTTAAAAATATGATAGTCGTGAAGTAAGTTCCTAGTAGAAATGAAAACTTTATTGTTCACTCTATTGTATTAATACTAATCAAAATTAAGAATAATGCCCTGTTCCAATACATTAGATCTGTTCCAATGATTGTTATTTTTCTCATTAAAGAAGGTCACCTTTTCATGAGCTAAACAATCTAATAAACACAATTCCTTTTATTTCTACATGTCTCATTTACATTTTAAGCTGTCTGGTTAAGAATTCTCTTTTTAGATATAAGTTTTCTATGTATGAAAGGTATACGACTAACAATGACAAAGAGAAATTTCTTTATTTATCTGAAAATTAAGTAACACACAGCAGCAGGAAAAGATTTTCACCTTTCCCTTAAATGACTGCCTCTCTCTACTGACAAATGCATGCATTTTGAGATTGAGCTTTTTTCTGCTGTTATAACTGTTGCTTAATCACTCTGGACATGAAATAAATAATTCTCTTTGTTAGAATTCATATCTAAAGTTTATAAAAACCACAATGCTGAAAAAACAAAACAAAATAAAAAAGGGTTTTCAAGAGTTTTCTTACACAGAAGACTCTAATGCCTAGTTTTGGTTGGGCTGAGTTGATTATTTGGGGAGTTTGTTTCCTTGGGTTTTAGCTTCATTCCATTTTGGAGAAAAATGAAGGAAATTTAGACATTTGAGACTTCAAGAAAAAGAAAAAAATTAATTTCTGATTGAACATTTCTATTAGTTTCTACTACCTTCTTCTATTGGATTTTGTTTTACAAAGTTCTTTGTATGTTCTTGGGTTTGCCTAGATACAAAAAGGAAAAAAAATTTTGAAATCTCAATATATGTTTATATTTGCAAAGCATTCCTGTTTTGAAGCCTCTCCCTTAGTGTCATCTCTCTAATTTTGGGATTTGCACCTGTCCTTGTATATTGTTATGAAATATTAATGAATCAGAAAACTTTTCTGCAAGCAACAAGGTGATGTAGACCTGCATTTCCACACATATCAAATCTGCAAGAGGCTGCAATACTTTAATGCTCACAGTAATCATAATGAAATAGGTGTATAAAACCTAATTATAGTGCACTTGGTCACCAGTAAAGTAGTCTCTAAATAATACAACACAAGATATATCCTATGGTTGAGATAGAGAATAACTGATGATTGATAGCCTGTGAATGTTGGCTTAATACTGTCATTACTGGGCTGTTGCATTATGATACTGGTTCAATCAGTGCTATTTTCAAAAATGAAATTTCACTAATGACATTAAATAAGCAATAAATCTGTTTTCTGTTCCTGAAAATATCGACCAAAAATATTTAAATAAGTTTGAAACTTATTTGCTTTATCCTGTTATATTGTATTGTATTTCACATCTATTTAACTTCAATATTTTAAATTAATATATCATTAAAAGATGTGATTGTCTCAAAAAAGTTGTGTTCTATGATAGAATCAACTTTGAATATTCATTTTCAATCTTATTGCATTTTCCTTGGAAATTAAGAAGCTCACACTGCCAGTAAACACAGCAAAGATTATTATTTTTGTTGCAATAATTGCTATTACAAACTACTCTGATCTCATTTCAGATATGTTTATTTTTAAAATGAATGTATACCTCTGAAAATGGTATATGTATTTGAAGGATTAAAAAATCTAAACAAAGTAGTTTCACAGCTGTATCTTTAAAACAAATCTAATATATTCTTTGCTACCTCATAAGTGACATGTAGAAATTTACATTTTGCATTCTGTAGTATTCATCTTCTTTCACTGCTTTTTACATGTGCCTAATTCTACTAAATTTTTGATTCTTACACAGAAATTTACAAGCAAACTGGTAGTGTGATACACAAATGCCTGTAGAATTCTTTTAATGAGTCATAGATCTCAAATATTTCAGGCAATTTCACTATTTTATAGTGAAATTAACATGATGGAGCCATCAGAAAAATTATTTTTGTGAATAAGTGAATGAAGAACCACTAGAGTAAGATTTATGTATATCCATGATAATGATAATAACCAAGGAAAATTAGACTATATTTAGAGGAAATATGGATTGCAAAAAGTTTTCCATAGTATAAGAGGAAAAGAAGACTCTGGATGATATTTTTCACAAAACAAAGGGCCCCTTCCAATGAAAAAATAGAATACCAGGAGATAGTTCTTGAGACCTAAACAGGAGAGTGCAATTCAGATAACTGAGCTAGTTATGTCTGTTTGAGACCTTGTTTGTAAGTGGTAGTATTCATAACTCGTAATTCTCAATTCCAGTATTTGGTCCAGGCATTGTCTATCTCAGAAGCACAAAGAAGACAGGGTCAATAGATGCACAAAGATATACCTCTTGTTACGAAATTTAGAGAGTAACATTTAAGAAGTAAGAGAGAAAATTTTTTCACTGAAAAACTTATTTCATCTAAAAGCTGAATCATTTTTTGGGGTTTACTTTGTTAATTATGAAAACTTTGAACTATAATGTAGCTAATTTAGCTACTGAGTTAAGCTGGTGCAATCTATCAGAATTTCTGTGCCAAAATCTTCCTTATTGATAGCAAAAAAGCCTTTCTAGACCACAGTGAGTTTAGGAGTTTTTAGTTTTCACTGAACAGCAATCTGGCTGTCTTTTGACAAAACTAGGTTGTGATATCTTGTATAAAGATAAATTCTGTGGGAATAGACATGAGGGAAATACCCACATCATGAATCCTTTTTATTATTTTTGCAATATATGTATATGTTGTTTGAGATTAAGCATTTAGACATCTAAAGTCTATAAACATTTTCGTTGCAATCTTGACTCCAACACAAAATGTGAAAGAGAGCAAATTCTTGAGTACTGCTGCTTTTCAGCTGGACTACCACTGGTTGGCTGTTTTTAATTCTAAATTTTATCTTGCTAACTTTTCTTACTATTCTTGGAATAATATTCACTGCTTTACATAGACACTTGGAACTTTTTATCCTCCAGAGAATAATAAGTAACTTAAGCAGTCTTCTGGCTCTGAAAGTAAACCCTTTTGGCTTATCACAAGTGAAAAAAAAAAGAAAAAAGAATGTTTGGACTGCATTTGTGGACAGGTAAAAAGAGATAAAAAAATTAATCTGATCCTCATATTCTAATCATGCAGGAGTATTCTGCTGGTTGTATTTTATGGCCTCATTATAATTCAGCAGTTTGTAAAGAAAGTTACAATATTTGATCTGAGTACAACTTTTGCATGAATCTTCAGGAAGGCAAGTTTTACCCTTGGACAGCTTTAACACTATTTCATAAAGACTGAACAAGTATTGCTCTACTTTTCTATAATCCTTTAATTGTCAGTTTTCCTAAAGGTGCTATCATCCTAATTCTCTTTAATATCTCTTAAGATTTTTTTTTATTATTATTATTTAGTATATGTATTTGATTTAAATAGTCTTTCTTCTACCAAGAATACACCTGCCACCTTAGTGAAGTTCTATGAACCCAGATTACATTTACCTACTTTGTGGGTGGCATTGTCCTTTGCCAAAGATTGGACTGTACAGATAATTTTGTCTTGTGGGGATAAAACACTATATTTGATCTGTTAAGAGGTCAGAGACTATCACCCCACACTTCACATAAAAGTCTCTTTTTAAAACCATGTCTCAAAAAACTCTGATATCTAGTTGATTTCTTTAACAAACTGAGTACTAAATTCAGGGGGAGGAATGCCAATCTGACTCTTCAGATGATCTTGATATCTTATGCATTATATCCTCTGACATGAGTGTCTAGAATAAGCCTTCTTTGAACAACACAGGAAGCTGTTTTTCCCAATCTACTTTTTATCTACTGATGCAGCATGCTCAGTCAGCACAGAGAATGCTGTTGTAAAATACCTTCTTCTCACAAATTTCAGTGGCTGGAATGGCAGCTGCACACTAAAGCAGGCTGAGCACCTGAATGACCACAAAGTGTGTACTCCATGAGCAGTACATTATAGAGATCTAATCCAAGCACTGCATTAATAAAGAATCCTGTAACCCTGTTCAAAAATAAATTCCTGTGGCCTATCTTAAAATACCACATGTGTGCAGTGGGAAAGCCAATATAATGCAAAGTAGCTGTAGCTTATTAACCCCTGCAAATTCCAAGCAGTGATTATCTTTATGAGGTTTAAATGGATGTGCTACAGAGTTGGATTGAATAAAGTGCAAAGACCATTTAGGTTTCAGAATGAGGGCAGGCAACTCAGAAAGTGTTTAAAGATGTTGTTAGATCATGCAGAAAAAAAATTAGAGAGGCAAAAGCTAAATTGGAACTTAATGTGACCACCTCTGTAAAGGATAATAAAAATATTTATATGAATACATTAATGGCAAAAGGAGGGTCAAGGGAAATGTCCATTCTTTATTGGACATGGAGGACATGGACTATAGTTAGTGAAGATGAAGAAAGGATTGAGGAATTTGCCACCTTCTTTGCCTCAATTGGCAAGAATAAGAAATGTCAGCCTAGTGATACCTTACATCCTGAGCTGGTAGGCAGGGACAGGGAGCAAAATAGGCTCCTGTATCCAGGAGGAAGCTGTTAGTGACCTGCTGAGCCACTTAGATGCTCACAAGTCTATGGGACTAGTTGGGCTATGTCCTACAGTGATGAGGGAGCAGGCAGAAGAGCTCACCAAGCCATGTCCATCATTTGTCATCACTCCTGGCTCCCTGGGGAGATGCCAGATGACAGGAAGATGGCCAGTGGGATGTCCATCCATAGGAAGGGATGGAAGCAGGATCTGGGAAACTTCACATCTCCCCTGTGTATCTTTAATTGATAAAATGTCAATACATTGCAAATTCTAACTCCTGTTTAATTACACCACTAGGACAGTATAAGTGGTATTTATTTAGACTGGCTCTACAGATGTTCTGTTGTTTTGCATCTATGTGAACCAAATATTTGGACATAACACCAAGAAGACGACAACTCACAGCTGAAGAGTAAAGAATAGGTTTATTGCATTATCTCCCTGGATTGAGGATTCCAGAAAAAAAAAACACATACCCTGTTAAGCTCATTTTAGCAGTAGCAAAAATAGCAAGGCCTGAGTCCTGTGCTACATATAAGAGGCCTGGAGCACGTGCAAGTCTTCACCAGGCTGTGTTTTACAGTCTCTGAACTTCTTATCTCCCTTCTCCCCCTTACAAAGAGGCCTCAAGCCTGTGTGAGGAATGCTTTTAAATTTTTGACAACATTCTGTTATCTTTGAGAGAGCTTCATTTCTTTAGCAGACGGAAAGCAACCCAAAGCAAACACAAATACATGAATTCTCTCACACTGAGTATTTTCTAACATCTCTCGGGTGCAAGGTTGGTCTCTGAGCAAAATCAATAAGCTTATTTTTTTGTCTCCTCACTAGTCTTCTTTTTCTTTTTTTTCTTTTTTTCATTCTTCTTCACTTATTTTTTTCAATCTGCAAAGCACAAAAACAAGTTACAACAATAGAAAAGATAATGGAAAATTTACTATCCCATGGGTACATTATTGTGCCAATGACCAGAAGGACTGGTAACTGAACACTGTACTTTGTTGAATATGTATCTGCTTAACCAGAAAGTGTACTAATGATCCAGAGTCAATCTTAGGTGCCTGAAAATTCCCTAATGCCCTTGATTTTTAACCAACTCCTGGTTGAAAGTGAGATGTGCTTTGCACCTTAAGTAAAATGTCAGTAAAGTGCAAATGAGCACTTGGAGTTACACAATAAGGATGAGTGTTGAAGACATGCAAATAGTGACTGCACTCTTTCTGTGCCTTGAAAAGTGGTCTATAAAATCTTCTTTCTAATGCATTTCTGTTTAAAGAACAGTGAAGGGAGGAATATTGTATAAAACTACCTGTTAACAGTTTGTGTTGAGAAAAACATTTGTTAAAAATGGGCAGGTTTTTTTACCAGAAAGGATTCCAACACACATTTTCTACATCCTTTTTTTGGTTTTGCTTTTTTTCCTCCTGCTGCAATTTGTAGTCGTTCCGTAGATCATCCCTGGTCTGATTCTAGTCCATACAAAAGGAAATCGGGAAAAAACCAGTGAAATGTTAAAAAGCAGAAAGAGAAGCCTGCAGGACTAGAAGATCCTGTCTCAGAAGAGCATCTTAGCTCTTTCACAACGATTCAACTCCGACTGTCGCTTCCTCCTTCAAATGGTCAATGAGTCCTAGACCATATGGCAAACCCATGCAGACACAAATCACAGAATCACTGACTGGCCTGGATTAGAAGGGACTTTAAACACTGTCGAGCATAGACAAAAAAAAAAAAAAAAAAAAAAAAAAAAAAAAAAAAAAAAAAGAAAAAGCAGCAGAAATGCAAAAAATAAGGACCAAGAAGCTATTAAATTTATATTTGAAAGAGTTGTAGTGTTCCTACTCTTTCCCACCCTGTGTGCATTATCTTTTTGTGCACACAGTTATGCTTATTTTAAATTGCTCCTAAAAGAAACAAACTCACATTACAAGCAAGAACAACTTTTTTCCAGCCCTATTCAAGATTCGAGATGGTTTATGTGATATATTATACAAATACATTGCAAGATGCTATTCATGTGCATCTTAATTGATAAGAAAGGCAATGAAAAATAGGTGCTGGGTAAGATACAACTGTCTCAACATCAATTCAGATTGAGTGATATACAAATAGAACTCCAGTTCTTTGTATATCACTTTGTATATATTCTTTGTATGTGACTATTTTGTATCCAGAAGTACTCCAAATCATTCAACAAACAGTATAGATCTCAACGCACTGATACACAAATCTGTCTATAGGGGCAGAATTGTAATGAAAGGTCTCTGTTATGCTTTCTTGACCAAAATGGATTCATTGAACATCAACAGTGAGTTCTGCCAATTAATTCCATAAATTTCATAATGGTTGAAATTCCTTAACCACTATAATATTGTCTTTATATTTTAGTATGCTGGGTACAAATATGCTGGATATAGTTGTCTTACTGTGATTTAATGAAGTTTTCAACAGATGTAGTACTAAGACATCTGGCTAATCCTGAAAATTAAGTATCTATTAAGTATCTATTCCACTGGGTAAAAAGTTTAACAAACTTTATTCCTACATTTATTCCAAATGTTTTCCATTTGCCTTTCACTTGGGAAATTTTCCCTATCTGTGACCCTTATAATTTATTCCCTCTCAGGTTCACAGGAGTCATGTTTCCTGTCTCTCTCCTGCATGCTGACCATCATGCAATACCATGGAAGAGGTACATAAAATTCTTTTAATGTATCTTCTGAAACCTAGCTGTCATACTTGAGCATTTCACTCAGCATATGGATGTTCCAAATATAGTATGGAACAATAATCACCTGTCTTACTATGCTGTAAGCACAGAGCCTGCACAGCAGCTAACTTGAGAAAAATATTCCCAAGAAAAACATCATCTCAGTAGAAATTACCATGCAAAAAGTGAAATTACCATGCAAAAAGTGCAGCATCCTATATATTACACATATATGATGTCTATATGAACACCTGCTGTGCAGTAGATTATGATAGCACAGATAGTTTTATTTCAATTAATCTGGAACTGAAAGTTTTGGTTTGCACACCTATCTCATCCACTACATCAGTGATATGAAAGGAACATTAAAGAGGTAATAGCCAGTTTTTTGCACATCACTTTCATTTATAGCAGACGAGTACATGTGAACAATGAGGGGGGAAAGGTTCCAAAGGACAAATATCAGGGTGCTTGTTCAGAGCAGAACACTGGAGTTTGAATAATTTCCATAATCCAGTTTTGGAGACTAACTGAGAAAATATTTGTATTAATTTCCTAAAAGAATGTTTAGCATATGGGAAATACAGAGTAGTGCTTCTGCCTTGGCCTCATTCACCAGAAACAGATTGAATTTTTTTTATTGATTATAATTGCACACAATGTTGCTGTTACAAGAGACAGCTCAAATCAGTAGCATCTTAATAAGCAAAGTCCTAATGCAACAAGCAGTATGCTCAAAATGCACCTTTCTCTCTCTTCTCCAGTTTTATAATTCTAATCCAAATCTGTAAAATCTTAATTGATTTGAGCCTCAGCTATTTAGGGACCATTTATCCAAGTATAGTATTTCAAAGCAGTTGCTTTCATTGAGAAATCAAATTTCCCTCTCTTTCTTCCAGCTGTATCATATGATTTTCAGTTGCTCATTTTAAACTAAACTTCAGAATAAATGTTAGTCTGCTATATCAAAATTTAAGACACAACTTTGCAGATTTTCTTCCAAATAAATTAAACTACAACAAGAAAACTTTTAATAATGTACCAGAGAACAGAAAAAGTAAAGTTTTGATTTTATTTGTCTTTCTTCTCACTGGAGAAACCCAGGCAAGAAATATCAATGTTTAAGCATTCACAAGTCTTCCCTCAACTTCAGGATAATCCCATAAGAAACTGAATCTCTTTGTGTCTCCATTTCTGCTCTGGGCATGCATTCAGCTGCCTGAGGCTGTAGTTACATGGGCAGCCAAGCTCTTCTAATGACTTGTGGCTGCCAAGAAAGGAAGCTTTCTTGCTTTTTCTCAATTGCTTTTACTGTCCCTCCTTTCTTGACTTACTTATTTCTAAAATAGACAAACAAGGATTGTGAAACTGAATTTATCATTTTCCAATAATATCTGCTTGCAAGATAAATGACTGTTCCTCCTTCCTCACATTCAAAGGAAATTGTTACTCTCTTAGTAGCTACAAGCCAAGTTTCCACATACAAAGTACTAGTGGTGACGCTGAGTAGCAAGTTGAGTGTGGTTGTTTTGTCTTGGACCTTAGTAAGGATAACTGTAAATTATGTCTAGCAAAAATATGCAGAAATGTGTAGGTCACACATTTGTTGCTTCAAATACCTGATTTCAGACAAATATAAAACAGATTTTTATTGGGGGTATTTGCATTCCAAATATCTTCATTAATCCAAAACTGAACCAATGCTATTTACCTCCTTTACTTTATGGCAGATCTAGTGGATCTATATTTAATATGATGCAGTCAATACTCTTCACCATTTAACTGTTTTATTACTTTGTTCTCACATTCTTATAATTAACATAGAACTCTGTATGTCGACAGGACTTGTAATTCTCTCTGGAAAAATTACATTCTTCTGCAGTTCTCATTAGCACCTTTTACTTTCACTGCTAAATTAAAAAATATATTGTTTCTTTTCCTTCTTGTTTTCTAACTTACTGATATCTCTACATATTACCATATGTTCCTAGCAGAGAAATGAGAAGAACCAATATGTAAATTTGTGGATTTGATAAGCATACACTATTTTCTCTCTGAGGTTGCCCTACAATTTCTGTGAAGCAGTTAAGGCTTGTAAAATTTCAAGTATAGAGTCTATTTAGTGGTCATAACTCTCAGGAATTTCAGGCAAATTGAAAACTGTAATTGTAATGATTTTATTATTTTTTTTAGACAGAGACTGCAGGTTAGTGATTTAGGGATTTTGTAACATTTATTTTAATTGAAAAACTTTGTTATTGATTGCATTCAAGCTATCTGCAAGTATAAAATGGCCAAAAAGTTGTGGATTTAAAAAAGACTAGGTTGGCTGTGGCTCTGAACAACTTGGTGTACAGAAATGTGTCCCTGTCCATGACAGGAAGGTTGGAACTAATTGATCTTTAAGGTCCTTTCAAACCATCTCATTTAATGATTCCATGACAAAGGTAGATTGACAGAAAGTGCAGGCTGGATTTAATAGTTCAGAAAGCTCAGACTGTGGCAGAAAGGGATTCTGTTACTTTTTGCTTTTTGTAGGATTTTGATCTACTATCTGATGGCAAGATACCTCAACATTGAGTTAAGCCAAATGGTAGATGTCATCCCTATTCCTCTTCTTTATTCTGGTCTACTTTGTATAAAATTCTTGCATAGCTATTGATTAGAGAATGTAATTTATCTGTTAGGAAAATTATAAGACATTCATCTGCCCTGTACCTTTAACCCCTGGCATTGCTCCATCAGACACTCAGACAAGAGCAAGGATCATGGTAACACCAGCATCCAACAGCAGATGATGGCCCTGCTTCACAGTCTCAACATTTTACTCCATAATAGTCACCAGCAGCTGGACAATGAAGTCGAGTCTTCCCAGACACTGAAGTAGATAAAAATCTCAAAAATATCCCCATGTTCAAAATAACAGAATTACCTTTTAGCCTTTCTGGCAAATAGAGAAAACGAAAAAAAACTTATAGCAAAGTACAAAAGATTGTATGCATAGGAAAATATTATGTAATTCTGAATAACTTCATTCTTTCAAGCTGAATAGAGAACATAGCAAAACAAAAAGCTCCACAAAATCCCCCACTCAAACAAACAATACCCACATCACAATACAAGACCCCAAACTCAACCGGCATTTTAAATTAGGTTCTTAGTATCCAAAATTTTTATTATAAGCCTAAAAATTAATGAACTGACTGAAGCTAGATTCTGACTGGCCTTATTTACTAGAAATAATTCAACTGTTCTAAAAGGTATTGGTTGAAAATAAATTAAATATTCTGTCCTTCCAGTTATACCAGGTTGCTGAGTATGGACGTGCATAGTCACAAAAGGCCTACTCAAAATTTTAATTACTTGCTTGATTGCATTCAGAAAGAAACATTTCAGGAAAATGTCTACCCTTTTCATGTGCTGGAAATATAGTCAAAATTGAAATTGCTAGATTTATTAATAATATGTAACTAACCAACAGTTAGTGAATTATGCATTCATGAAGGCAAAATGTAACATTTGATACTTAAAACACCTAGACATTTCGAAACCAGCTTCTACAAAAATTGCAAGATATTCACACAGGCACACAGGCACTCCTCTCAGAGTTCACCCCAAAACCACTTCCCTGATGTTTTTAAAATGAGGATTTCTTCATTTCTGTATCCCTCTGCTGGAGGTAAAGGTTCTAGCCCTATATGTGCTCATGACAGCCTTTACAAAACAACAAAACATATTCACACTAGAAAGGCCCCACCTCAGCTTCAGACAAGTGCCTCAGAAGTGTGGATTCTTATTGTGTGCACCCGACCTGTCATTCCTCCAGCTAGATGCATGCACCCATAGCATCTGATGGAAGGATTCTCAGTAAGGTCAAGACACAGATTGCAATACAGTGGGATGATTTCTGACACTGTCAAAACAAGTTTTGACTCTGTTGCTTTCTTTTCTCTTCCCACCATCACAAATTTTCAAGCTTTTCTTGAAGTTCTTCTCAAGCTGAGGCTTTTAGCCTTAAGCTGTTTATTGTGGCCAGTGGATGTCTTCTTTACCATTGTCAGTTTGGGCCAAACTCCCTCTCAGACAATTTTGGATGTTCTGTTGACACTCACCTCTGTTTTATCAACTGTTGTTGGCATCCTGGACAGTTTGCTGAGGAGAGGCTGAGGAGGCACCCCCACAAACATTGTTAGGAGCACAAGATGTTCTCTCTCCTGTTACTGATTCTTCTCATTTTCCACCATGTGTAAAGTTTGCCTTGAAAATAATCACAAGGGATTACACTGTATAATTTGTGAGTTATGTTAAGATTTTAGTGGTCTTCCAAATTCATTAGTTATAGATAGTCCCCAGAAAACTGGTGTTTTGGAAGATGGAGAATTCAAAGTAATTGGATTATTTGAAAGTCTCAATTAATGAAGTCAAACTTTAGTATCCCAATTAATGAATGCATGAATTTACATAGATATTAATAAGGTTTTTCTCATTAATCTTATCACCATCTCATTTAAAAATAAGGGCATATATCATACTAGCACACTAGAATTAACCTTGCCCACTAGAGATATCTTTCTCAGCATTTCCCCTTTCATTTTATTAAATATATTTTACCATTCTTTCAGGTCACTGGCAGAAATTGCTTGTTTTCATCCTTTCTATTCTTTATTAAAAGCAAGAATAAACATTTCACTTCCAAAACAGAGAAAGAACTTGGATAGTTCAACATCCAGGATAAAACAAAACCATAATATGGTTCACAAGGCACATTGGTGTTGGCATTTTAAAGAAAAATTTTCATGTCCTTTCTGATTAGGACACACTCTCTGACTAGATAAGAAAGATTATATTCTTAATCAACTCCTGGATGTGATTAAAATACAAATATTTTCCAGAAAATAAATCATCATATTTTTGAATGACATGACAATAGTTTTTTGATTCACTCAGATTTTAATTTTGACTAATTTTTATGCAAACACATACTTTTCAGCTAGTGACTTATTTTAAACATGTTTCCTGTGTCTCATGTTGTAAACCTATTCTGCTTCTTAAAACTAGACTTAAATTTTCATATTGATTATCCTTGGAAATAATTTCCCTTTAATCTCTAGGAATTTTTATTAACCCAGGGAGTGGAGTAAGGAATTGGATTAATATAATTAATGTTGAAGTAAGTGATTCCAGGAATTTGTGAAGAAATATATTTCTTCTTACTTTCTGCTGACAGCATTTTGGAAACTACTTGTTCTTTGCTTCATTTTCTTTAGTCTCAAGGTAATAAAATACAGCTGCTTATGAAATACATTAATATTAATTTTTCAGTTGTGAGGCAAATTTAGACACCAAGTTGGGCCAGAGTGTTTATCTGTTGGAAGTTAGGAGGGTGCTGTAGAGGGATTTGGACAGGCTGGATCAATAGACTGAGACCAAGAGTGTGGGGTTCAGTAAGGCAAAGTTCCACGTCCTCCCTATGGGTCACAACAGCCCCAGGTACTGGTTGGACAGAGTGGTTGGAAATCTGATCAATGGAAAAGGACCTGGGTGTGCTGGTGAACAGCACCTGAACATGAACCATCAGTGTGCCCAGGTGGCCAAAAGGCCAGTGGCACCCTGGCCTGTATCAGCAATAGTGTGGCCAGCAGGGCTGGGGCAGTGATTTCCCTCTGTACTTGGCTGGTGAGGTCATGCCCCAAGTGCTGTGTCCAGCTCTGGGCCCTTACTGCAAGAAGGAAATTGAAGCACTGGAGCAAGTCCAGAGAAAAGCAAGTCCACAAAGGTGGAGGGGTGACCTAGACCTGGTGAAGGGGCTAGAAAGTAAATCAAGTGATTTGAAGAGCTGCTGAGAAAGTTGTAGGTGCTCAGCCTGGAGAAAAGGAGGCAGAGGGGAGAGCTTACTGTTTTCTACCTCCTATCTACCTAACAGGAGGTTGTAGCAAGGTGGGGGTCAGCCTTTTCTCACGGGCAGCTAGTGATAGGATGAGAGGAAAGAGCCTCAAGTTGTGTGAGGGGAGGTTCAGGTTGTACATCAGGAAGAATTTCTTCATGAGCAGGCTGCCCAGCAAAGTAGGTTCACTGTCCCTGAAGGGACATGGTACTTGGTGCTACGGTTTAGTAGACAGGGTTTTTTTTGGTCAAAGGTTGGACACCATGATCTTGAAGATGTCTTCCAACCAAGATATATATCTTCCAACTGAAGATATTTATCTTCAATTCTGTGATATATATGTTGTAAGGAAGCAAGCTTTTTAAAATAATTGACCTTTTTTTACAGTTTTGAACAAGGGAGGGATATAAACTGTAATAGCATATGAACTATAAGCATGATTCATGACTCATGATGGGTGAACTCATCAAGAAGTGCTGATAAGTGTCAAGTACCTCTTCTATAAACTCTGTGAATTAATTCTTTTCCAATATGATGATCATAGTTTAGGCAAACATTCTTCCACCCTCAAAAGCACTCCAACTTGAAGATATGTCTTTTCTTATTTAATATTCACTTGAGATCATTCTTGGATAATGCATGCAAGACTGGATACTCCTTTTACAGTATTTAAACAGCAGATTAAATTTCTTCAAACCAAAGAGCAATAAAAATAAACTTTAGAAAATTCATAGCATTACTCTTACAGCAGTGCAACTTGCAAGAGGAAATAACCTGAGGAAGAAAATGAAAAATGCCATACACATCACTTTCTCCTTTGTTTACAGTTACAGTAGAGGTAGTAGTTTGGGAAGAAAAATGATTTTATGAATTATGCATGTTTGATAATGCCTAGAAGGTGAAGTAAGTTAAAGCACATGAAATTTGCCTTATGTCAGAAATCTGTTACTAGTACATTAACATTGATATAGATGAAGACATCTGACAAACAGAAATATTAGGCTGGACAGGTGTTTGGCAGATCAAGAGCATGGACAGAGACCTGTAAGTCACAAAATGCTAGCAGGAGGCAGTTACACAATAAGGTAGACAATTTCATAAGAAATTATTTCACAGGAATACAGACATGTAGGAAGATGAAGCATCTATTCATATCTCTCTTAAAAGGGATAAATAAAATAAATGGCAGGAACAAAAAAGAGAAATTAAGAACATAGAAGTAATAGAGTGATAAATGAGCCCCAAAATCAATAGCAACTGACATACCATTTACTCTGAATTTTACTTCAAATTTTGATCAGAAGCATGAGTGTGGCTTTCATGATGACTAGCTCTATCTAAATGGCTGACTCTAAAACTGTGAAACCCTAACCCTAATCTACAGCTTCATGCCATGCCCTCAAGTTCTGTCACTGGTCACCATAGAGGAGAGATCAATGCCTGCCCTTCTGCTCACATTCCAATCTTAAGCCAGTGTCTTGAGTCCATATCCTAGTTACTAGCTGAGATGCAGACTCTGTTTCACAGAATTGTTGCTACAGAAGACACTTAGAAAAGATCTTATCTGCAACTGGAATATAAAAATTCAGCATAATATGTGCAGTTGGAAATTCATTTCTGTGGAGACAAAGGGGTAGAGTGATAGCTGAAGGAAGATGAACATCTGTAAAAAATGCATAAACAAAAAAATGGCCTGAAGTAGATGCAAATTTAAAAAAACAGTTATTGAGGAGAACAGAACAAGTATATAAAATACATTTTTCTGTGGATAAACAGGTTTAATTACAGGTTTAATTAATCATTCAAAGCAATAAGAATGTATTTGACAAATGGAACTGGTACTTTCTTTATAGTATAGTTTTGTATCTTTTTGAAATTTTTTATATGTCTTGATACTGTGTAGAATTTGTCCTTCCTTCATTCTTCCAAATCCAATGTATGTTTGAAAACCTTACTCTTATCATCCACATACCATATTGAAATATGGTTAAATGTGATTTGACTTAAGCTTCAAACCTAACACTCAGCAGTATGTTGCTCAGTAGTTACTGGCTCATTTGCTCTAAGATATATTTGTTTGAAAATTCATGTCTGTGAGGAAAGCAAACTTGAACTGTTTGACATTGGTCAATAGGCTGCAATTGCCTGAGCATGTTGGCAGTCATCCACAAAATTAGTCACAATATCCTGTTGACCCAATTTGAATCTTGTCTTGAGATTATACATACTCTATTATTTGTTTTCAGCCTTGTTTTGGGAAATATCATTTCCAATTTATGCAAGTTTTAATTCTGTTTTCACAGCTGTTGACTAGCTGTCTTCCTACTGCTTTTATCTTGAGGATTTTATCATGTTCTAGTCCCTTTTGATGATTTATTTGGCATTAGGAGTAAGCTTACATTTCTTTGCCAATACTACATTTTAAGCCTCCTACAAAATCCTCTCAGAGGCCTTCTGAGAACACAGCAGTGAAGCTATTGAGAAATTTTAGGACCACATCAATCCTCCTTCTAGTACAATAGCATTGAAGCTTTTACCCTATGTTCTTTAACATCTATTTTATTCAGGTTTTTTGTTTTTTTTTCTTTACCAGTCTAAGCACCTATTCAGTTAGTCCTGGTATAATTCAACTTCAATTTAAAACAGCCACAGTGACTAAATACCCCATGAGAGACAATGTGTGAGGAAAGGGCCTATTCTATCCTTCAGCTACCTCAGTATCTGTTTAAAATCCACTCTCAATTAAGCCCTGGAAGGTATAGAGGAGAATCTGGTAATTTTTTTGATAGGCACAGCTTAATCATTTCACATGTCTACTCCTTTCTATAATCATGCAGGCAAGAGATTCCACAGCAGTCCAAGCAGAATGTTCAAGAACTCCAGCAGATTTGCAATTATTCTCTTCTTCAGAGCTGGTGTCTGTAAGTGATTTATACCAACTGTTTATAGGCTACATTGTCAAGAGTAAGATTAACTATTCCAAACTGCTTAGTCTTAAAAAATCCCCACTAGGAAGGAAAAAACTCCCTAATTCTCTCTATAAGTAATAAAATTGCTGCCTTTTTCCTGTGGATTTCTGACGTATTCCCCCTGATATTCCAGGGATGTTAATTTTTTTAAAAATTCTTTATATAAAATACGTATGTATAAATTCTCACTATTGAAATAATATTCTTCTATTTGTTAGTCAAGAAATTCAAACAATTCCTGTGGTATAAAGATTTAATTTAATTCCACTCAGCGTGCACATCATTAAATTCAATAAATATTTTATAATATGGACTAAATTAAAATTTTTCTGGAAGTTTTATGTGCCTACTTCCAAGTCAGTTAATTTACAGTGGTACTGCAGCTCTAGACAATCAAAAAAACAGCAGTAAGGGATTTTTGCTGCCTAAAAATACCTCAATGTCACTGAATAAAAATAATGAAGTGATTCAATGAGGCAATTTTTCTACTATCAAATTTTTCTACAGTCAAACCAAAGCTGATTCAACTCTCACTTCTTTCTTGTAGCAGCTATTTGTATAAAATTCAGGAGAAAGAAGTGAAGGCTAAACATAAATTTTAATGGACTAAGCATGTGCTTAACTGCTTTTCTGAATAAGTGTAGACTTAAAATCATATTTAGAAATAAGCCGGAAACATCCTTGGCTGTTTCTGAATTGGGACTTTGCTTAGTAGATTTGCTTACATGTAACTGAAACTTGTACTACAATTTTTTATTATGTAGACATAGCTTTCCAGGAAATAAAATTTCAACCAATTCCAAGAAGGAAAACCAGCTTCATTACATAGAAAGAACCACTAGTTTACATAATTAGAGTGTGAAGTAGGTTTTCCCTTCATTAATCCAATCTGTAAATTAAGTGTGCAACAAGCACCCCAAGTTTTTTAACAGCTGAGGGTGAAGTATGCAAAATTTAAAAAGTTTTGTTAATTATTCTATCAGTGTATCATAAAAGAAACTGTTGGAACACAAAATTTCTGTCCTCACTATTGTATTCTACGTCAGTGTATTTCTGCTCTTCTGCATTTTCTTGACCAAAGTCACTGACCTTTCTGTCTTGCTGATTAATTTCAGATATGTTAAAATGTGGTCTGGAATTTTCTGGAACTGAGAAAGCACCTGGACTCACTGGGACAGAGAATTACTTCTATTTCAATTGTGTTTCTTGTTGGGAAATCTGTGATGGCACAATTTTCTGTGCCAGCAACAATGAAAAAAAGCTAGAACATTTACCAGCAGAGAAGTAACTGAAATAATAAAAATTATCAAAACCTTAATCACAGCAATCAGTTGCTAGTACATTATTTTTCAACTTTACTATAACTGAATATTTAAATGACAAGTGTGTATGTGTGTGTGTGTGTATGTCGGTGTGTAAAAGGTGTTTATACCACCCTAGTCTGTTTGACATAGAACAGCACTACTCTTACAAATATAGATGTCATTTATGTGACACCAAATTTGTTTCTGAGACTTGTCAGGAGATATCATATAACCAATGCTATTATTTCATGGATCAATTTTCAGCAAATGTGACCACTTTCAAATTTAGTTCTCAAAACGCTTTTGGGTGTGCATGAATATTTTTTCTCAAGTGTCACTTATAAATAAATATTTTATATAAAGACTTTTTTAAAAAATTGACATACCTGGAATATTAGGCAGAAATAAATCAGAAATACATAGGGAAAATGCAGTAGGTTTTTTACTTATAGAAAAAATTATGGAGTTTGGGCCTTTCCTTTGTTGCTGATATTGTCAAGCAAAGATGTCCAAGCAAACAAACAAATAAATAAACAAAGAAAGAAAGAAAGAAAGAAACAAAATTAATAAATAAAATTATTATAAAACACAGAGCTTTACAACTTTTTAATGTGTGTTGAGAAAATAATGTAAATAACATTTTAATAACTTCATAAATAGAGACACTCATATAGCTTTGTAAATGTTCACTGTTTCACATATGTAACCAGTGATACATTGTTATTTTTGTGACATTTGGCTAAATTATTAAATGGCAGTGTAAGATGAGTCTTATGATACTAGACCAAGCAAAAGATTTATGCTACCACTATATGTGAGACAATTGTTAGAGAAAAACTCTCTACGCTTGCGAAGTAACAAGGTGAATTAGCAGTGATCTCTGAATTAAAATTTACCAAGATTACTACTAATTCCTCAGGTTTGTTAACAGTCCATAATAAAAAAAAAAACCAACTGTGAGGAAATCTGTGAAAAAATTCAGAGAAACAAATAAAAAAGCTCTAAATACCTCATCTTTATAGATAAATTGTTCACAAAATCTGATTTCAGGCAAGATTCATGGCTAATGTTTAAAATTACATCTGAAGTTTTACATTTCAATTTCCAGCAAACCTTGAGAAGTTAGATATCAAGATCTCATCTCTATAAATATGAAATGCCTAAAATCACAGAAGCAAGTTGAAAAGCCCGTACACAAATTAATATGAAGGTAAATAAGCAAATAGATGTTGTTTGACAAGTAGGAAAAATACCAGCTAACCCTCCTTTGTTCATTTGTGCTCCTTACGCCCCATGCTCCACGTTCTTTCTGACAACCCTCCCAAGGTAACAGCCATCCTAATGGTGAGTCAATAGCATGGACATTACACACCTGTTGTTTTATGGCAAAGCAACAAGTCAAAATGGATTGCATGATGTCTGGCATCTACTATCCATTCACTGCAGATACAGATTTTCATAACAGCTTCCATCACGTTTTCAAATATAGCTGAAATTGGCCAGCTTGTTTTCAGGAAGAAATGGAAGGAAAAAGTATGGAAGACATATGGATGGAACCCTTAAACTTGTAAAAAGTTCTGAGACTACTGAAGTTAATTAAAGATATGGGAAGATCTTGGTAAACACTTTTTTTCTTCAATGAACAGTTCTTTTGTTAAAAAATCATACTTTATGGAGAGATAAAAACAAGTGGAAGGTCACAGTAATGTGATGCCATTGTACCAGTCCATCAGTTATTTTCCTTAAGCCACAGATGACAAATTTCAGTGTGCTAATATTTGATAATTTTTTCTAATAGGTAAAAGTAAGACCAATGCTAGAAATAGGAAACTGTTAAGACTTTTACTGTGTCATGCAAATGATTTGAGTGCCTTAACATATGAATTTGTAAAAGCTTACAAGAGCATTTATTGTTTCCAATATCATCTCAACTCTTCCAAAGGCATTTTTATACAATTAAAAAAAAGGTAAAAAACCTATGTCAGTATTTCTTTGACCACATTGCTCAGATGCAATGATTTAGATTCTATCAATCAGCCTTGCATCTCCTGAAGGGCACCTTCTCAGCAAGTGCAGGATAACCTATCTCACTGCCAGCCATGAATTTATTGTAAAGCAGGAAAGTTACTTCTCTGATATGTTTACAGCTCTTTTTTTTTTTTTTTTTCACCAAACTGTGAGTCTGCTGCACCCTTGTTTCTCAAATCTAATCTTACCTACATATAAAGTCAATATCACCCTTCTCACCAGCTCAGAATTTCTGTTTGTCACTCTTTTATACTACAGCAAGGTTAGGAGATCCCTTTATTTCCACTTGAAAATCTTTTTAAGCCCTTGCTGTAAATGGTATATTGTGTTATGCAAAAGGCAGATCTCCAGAGGAAAGATAAAACTTCTCCATTTGGACTTCTAACAAAGAGCAGGAGGAAACATTCTCAAAAAAGAAATCTAATCATGAGACAAATCAGTACCAGATGTAATGAACACCTGAGACTCTTGAATCCTACAGGATGAAAATAGCTTTTTTGCTCCTTCACTAACAATTTGAAAATGAGGCTTTTGTGGGGGGCATTATGTAACTTTAATTTGATTACACCTGCAGCAAACCAATTAACTGAACAGTAACTCAAAGCTATATAATATTATCTTTTAGTTCCTTTTGAGATTTATTAACAGTAGGTTATTGGAGGACTTTTTAAATTATTTTTTGTGTGTAAACACCACAGTTAATTATGAAGCAAGTTTATTAGTCTACTATTTGGGGTTTAGGTACTTATTTTCATTGCAAGAAAAACTGTAATCCTTTTAATGTAGCACTGTGTTTTTATTTTGTTCACTGTCATAGTCATTGCCTAATGATCCAGGACCTCTTTACTCCTTCTTATCTGTTTTCACTAGTTCTGTCACTGATCCTAAAAGACAATAACAAAAAATTAGGTGTTACTGGTAAAAACAGTTATAAATTGATTTCTTTTTCTTCCCTCTCACTCATTCAGCTTGAATGGAGCTACTTCAAATCTATGAAGTACTGTGAGAAACAGAATTTAAGTTTATCCTTTTATTTTTAAGCTTTGCTGTTAGCCTCCATACTTTTTCCAGCACTGGATTAGAGAAAGAGAAATGACCACACTGAACAGCTAAAGAAAAACTCCTAAACTTCTTAACTGTTCTGCAACTAGTGATAGCATGCAAAACATGAAAATTGCCATAATTTCTTCTTCTATGTGTTGTAGTTTAACACGCTTTCATTTGAATCTCTAGAGTAAGAAAAAAGCATAATAGAAATTGTGCATAACCTGAAGACAGAACTTGGAGCCAAGAATTTATGGAAATAATCAAGATCAGACGCCCTCTAGGGTTTACACTCTTTGCTAAATGGAAAAAAATAGTAAATTAAGTTACTTATCACTTGCTCATCATATGCAGTTGCTAGAGCATTTATGAGGCAGCTTAAAAGCTTTGCAGTCTATTCAAGTCCAAGGAATGGAGCTTGACAAGAGAAGAGCAAATAATGTCTAGGTTTGCAGTCTTCCTGCTGGTTCTCCATTTTTCTGTTTGAATTGTGTCCAGCATTTAACTTTTTCAAGTGGATTTTTGTTAAAGGGAGATCAATGAGGGAAGGGAGGTCAGTCAGATAGGAGAGAAGAGAAAATGAAAGGAAGAAAAGAGTGGAGAATGGCATCAGTGGGAGTGAGACTGAAGCAATGACTCCAGACAGAGTGGTGTGAGCTGGAACAAATAGCTAAGCGATACCAGGAGTGCTCAGTCTCAAAATTATACATAACATGGATAGAGTCAATGCACAAAGGTTCCTAGGTCAGCAGTAAGCCCCAGAAAACTGATTTACATTTCCAATATTAAGGTTTTTCTACCTGAGACTCCCTGATCAACTTGGAAGGGCAGCAGAAAGGGAAAAGTAAGATGTGGCTGTATGAAAACTGCCTTTAAGAGTTATTCTCAGGTCTCACTGAAAGTATCCTGTTACAACAGGTATTTCTCTTAAACTTACATAAAGTTTAAAACCAGCTATACCTTAGGTTTCCTTTTTTTTCTTTTTTTCTTAATTATATATCCATTTTACCAGGTTTAGAGAGAAGGAAAAGCAAGGCAGAAAAATACCTAATACCTGAATCCAGGATTAGGAACTAGGGATTTATGACTAAAATTTCAGCTCTCTTGCATTGTATGACTAGTCTTAGAGATGAATTCTTTGCTAAAAAGAAAATTGAAATAACAGACTGTTAGAGCAGGTCTGAAAAGTTAGCCTGGATTCTAACATCCTTACCTTAATTAAGGCAGATACTGCAGAATCTGTTAAGGTTGTATGTTCATTATGAATTTTGTTTTGTGATTCCTTGGGCCTAGCAATGGTTATGTTCTAGAAACTATGGAATTTCTCTTCTGTCTTTCTCTAGATGATTTTGAGAAGAAACCTCCTATTACTTCCATTGACATATATCCCTCAAAGGCCTAGGTCAGATCTACATGCCCACACTCAAATGCAAACACTGTCCTTGGATTATTATAAATTATTATAAAGTGTTATAAATGCAGAGCTTTTGAAAAATGTGTTTGAAAAGAGAACAGTGTGTGTTTATGTTCTAAGCCACTCTAGAAAAGAAGAAATACTTTCAAGCATCTTTATTACCTCTATAAGAAAATAAAACCTAAAGATTAAAAATATATATTTTTTAAAATTTAGAACAAATAAAATCCTTGCTGCTGTGTCATGTTTCTCGCCTCACTTTCATGTAACACCTTGAATAATCTCACTTTCAAACTATTTCTGATCTATGGTTCCTTGAGCACTTCAGGTAAACTTGATTTTTCACTTATACTTGGCCTTTAATAAGTGGTAGCATTACTTTGAAGACTGTAAAGAGGTTTTGCTGAAGAACCATATTCTTCAGATATATAAGACCTTTTAGTTTTTTTCTGTTTAATTCATATTAGATACTTTTCTATTCCTTCTATGTATCTTATTTAGTGGTCCTAAGCAGCACAAAACTCAGTATAAAGAGGAAAATACATAGTTCAGGGTAGTTTCATTTTAAAAATCTAGTTTGCACCTTTAAATTTTTAATCATTTAATGTTGGACAGATCAAACAAATTTCCTTAACAAAAGATTTAGTTCAATTTTTTATTTTGTTACAGTTCATCTGACTTCTAACTTTTTCTCAAACTTCAATCTCATTAAGACATGAAGCAGATTTACTTTTAAATATTGCAAAAATTGTACTAATTTAAAATTCTGTTCTAGAAATAGTTTTAAAACAATGGTTCATACTTTATGGATAAAAGAACTAATGATAAAACAGTGAATGAAAAGTAGGAAATATGTTTAATAACTAGTGTGCAGAAAGAGGATAAGACACAAACAATGGACATGTGTTTCACAAGCCAGTAATGTCAACATAAGCTACTTCTAAACAAGCTCTAAACGAGATAGCAGAAGCAGTTTCAGACCAAGATAAATTTAATCTGCTGACAGTGCATTAAGCATTGCAGATACACCAAAAAAAAAAAGAGAAAGAAAAGATTACTACAAAATATCAATGAAATTGGCATTGTCACTGTTCAGAAGTTTGTAATTGCTAATTTTGTTTTTGCATATTTTTTTTAAAATTACTTTGAGGATTTCAGCAAATTTGCTAAGTGCAGTGCAAGTATTATTTTTGCTGCTTAGTGAGAAACTGAAAATAATCTAACAGTGAAAAATATGACATATGCAAGCATTTTTCACAACCATATTTACTCATATTTTATTTATTCACTACTTTCAAAATTTCTCCCAAGTGATAACGTTTAATCCAATAGGCATTTAAAAACACAATGAAAAAGCAAGTTAGGAAGTTGAGCATTTAATTTATAATGCATTCTTCCATTAAGAAAAATAGACACATTTAACACTTCACCTAAGTAATGTATTTTAAAAGAAATTGTAAGTATACATAAAATAACGTATGATTAAAAATAAAAAACTTAATCCTATTGTGTATCTACATATGACTCATCATAGAATTAGGACCAATTGTATATCTTCTCTCTCTAATTTTATTTTATATATATATATATATATATATATCTTTTGTAAAAAATTCCTTAACATGTAATGTATATTTTAACATTTGGTCTGCCAAGAATTGTTTTTGCATCTTGAATCCTACTTTGAAACTGGTGTCCCTAAGGCCAATAAGCCCATATCTTGAAAGAACACTGTAGAGATTAGCATCCATTGGTTAGACTGGCTGATTCCTTCCATGGCTTGTTTTGTGAATACTCTATTAGAATTGCTTGATAATTACTTAATAATTCTGTTTAGATTCTCCAGATCATTACAAGAGGTAAAATTAATATTGCATTGCTCTTTTGAACAGCATTTGACTCATTTACACACCATCACAATCATGTAGGTAGAGCAGAGACATCACTTAGCAAGTAGATTGTTTTAGGAAAAAGAAATCTGATTTTAAATCAAATTCTCTTGGGAAAACACAAAAATATACAGCTAAAAATATATTTTGAGGCTATATATTGATTTGAGGGCATCTGTTACATCCCAGGGAGATGCTTAAATCCCATATTGCAAACAAGAATAGCCAGCGTGCTGGGGAAGCCATAAATATAAAATCAATAAGAAACCCTAAGGTTTCCTGGGGAGATAGTCCCATAAGGAGACACATCTGTTCATTTCATATCCAGAGTCTGCAAACCTATCCTGATATAGATCCTTTCAAAAGTCAGAGCCTTTTCTTTTAAAATAAAGCTGTGATATGATGTCATCTACTAGCAAATTCATGCCACTGAAGAATGCTCTAATAAATGATAGGCCATTTTTCTCTAGAAACCTTCTTTACCTGGTAGACTGAGATTTTCAACTATACAAAGGAGAATTCAAGATCCATTAGAAACACATTGGATATGACTCTGTAACCTTGTGGGATGGGGACTCATCAGGGAAATAGTCAATTATGGGTTTCTTGTCAAGTCTGCTCATCTTTATTCCCCAGAATACTGATTACTAAAAAGCATCAAAGAGCCTCTTGAAGCAAAGACAGAATTTATGAACACTATAAAAGCTGAATTATAGAATGATGTACATTCTAGGGCTTCTGGCTCCCCATCAATTTCTTCTTTTACCTCTGTCTGTTTATTCCTATGAATCACATAATATTCCCTGTAGAGTAGCAGAATAAGAAGAAGGAAGTGCTTCCCCTGCTAACCTTAGGCCACAGTACTCACTAAAAGTAAAACAAAAACACTTTCAGGAATGTGTGAATTTTAACCCCCTAACCTGAGATCATTGAACCTGAGTGTAAAAATGCTATAAATCTTAGACATGTTTTTTAGTTCATTGTGAGCTCTATTGTCAATGTCAGTTAGTTTTTCTTAGGAAATGCATGTTAAGTTTTCTTTGGAGATTTTGGTTCTTGGCTGCTTTTAGGCATGTGACAGCTGCTGAGCCCTGTAGACTGCAGCAGTTTTGGTGCATTCCAGTGAGAAAGTCACATTAGGCACTGGGGAAGTTTCAGTCAAAAGGGGAGACACCTGTGAGGTTTAAACATCTGCGAGATTAGACTTTTTATTGTCATTTATAGCTTCAGTCTGTAAAATCTGTCTATACCCTTCATTTGATATATTTCTTCATGTCCTTGGGATACACAGATCTAACAATTTACAATTCACTGAAGTAGGGCAAAGAAAAAAAGCAATGAAACACAATAGAAAAAAAAAAAAAAAGCCTTTGAGGCAGAAATGAAAACAAAATAAAAATATTATCTGTTTTTTTCAAAGCAAAGCAGTATGTTATTTTTATTCCCTGGCTTACTAGAAAGTTATTTTGTTTGCCTAAATTGCTCAATCATTTTTTTTTAGAACAAGCCAGAATTTAGCCTGTTTCTTCTACCTAAGACAAGCAGTCAATTTTAATTAACTCAGTGTACAGGAGTCTTTGGCATTTGTAAAAACTGGGCACACAGCCAATCCCCAAAACACCTCTGATCAGTTTGTCTGGAAAGAAGTAAAGAAAAAGATGTTTGCTTAGAGAGCTTGGAATTATAGTCTGAAATCTCAACAGCTGGAAATAAAATTAATTACACAATACTGCCTTCATCACCTGTCAGTGTGGCACCCTTAACTTCCCTGAAACTGCACAAGTCCAAGGGAGTCTTCTCTAGATACATTGTTCACTATATGGAAATATATATACCAGTTTAGCATCCATGTTTCTGTTGAGTTCAGTATAAATGGAGTATTTAATGCAATAATAATAATAATAATAATAATAATAATAACAATAATAACAACAACAACAACAACAACAACAACACTATGTTATTTAAATTAACATGTTTGTGTGGGTGCCCAGGCATGTTAAAAGATTCAGTAGAATCAGTTTTGTGGGGACAGTTAAAAAGTCATCAAAGATTTTCTTTAATACATTTTGGACTCGTTCCATGAAACATCCTTTTCTTGGTAGGAGATGTACATCAAATTTTTAAAGTGCCAAGGCTTTTTGTTCTTTTGTTCAATCTGAAATATAGAATCTTTTTTTATGTGCAACCTTTCTTCTACTCTTCTTATAAAACACCATGTGTATGAATGGTAAAGCAGCAGGTGTGAGAATATAGATAATTTATTTTACAATTGACTAAACTTAGAAATAACAAGGTAACCTTTTAAGATTTGCAGTGAGAGTTTCTCAAGAAAAAAAAGTGTACTTTATCTAACTAATCAAATAGTCACACTTAGCTTACTGCGGTGAATTTTAATCTAAGAAAATAAAACTTTGTTTTTCTCCTTGACAAACAGAAATCAGATGAAAATGTTCTGTGTACATAACATTCCTTGCATTATTCAAATTATTCTTAGACAACAAAATGTTTAGTGTTGAAATTCAAAGCAATGATTAAAATTGTCCCTTGACACTATCAAATACAAACTTCAACTGGATTTTTAGAGCATTAAAAGACCTTAAAAAAACCACAAAACCTGTTAAAGATCTAAATGAACTAAACTCTAGACATTATTTTTGATACTCAGTGTCAAACCTTGTTCATTAGATGTTTAAACATTTTTATTGATCTTACAACATTGTTTTTGATAAGAAAAATTTTCATCAAGATAGAAATGGAAAGAATGTGAAATGGAAAACTATTAACCTTTTATGTGAATGCAGCAAATGAAGACACTCAAAGCTTATAAAATTAATTGCTGTCTTCTGGTTAGAGGGTTCAGAGCAAGAGTCCATTGTAAAGTTGGACCCTCAGTTTATGGCAGTAAATTTGCACAGAAACTTCTAGATCCAATTTTTGGCACTTCTGTCTGTGTACATAAGAATGAGAAAATTTTCTGCAGACTGTTTTAACATCTTTGCTTTAAAATGAAGCTGCATTGAGAAATGAGATTTGGGAAATGATATGTATAAAATTTCTTGATCCCCAGATGGGAAAAAAAAAAATGGAAGCCTAGCTTTTTTTCTAGCTTTTCTCCCAGACAAAGGCCTTGTGTTCTCAAAGAACCAGGGTTTTGTGATCTTTATGATCCACTATGCTGTGGGCTTACCTGAGATTCACATTCAAAGTAGTGGTATAAGCTTCATTTCTGAATGCTACCTAATGGGACTTCTATTCAGTCAGCATTATTCTGAAACCATAATGCCACCAAAACACTATCTTTTTCCATAAATTCTAAATGAAAAATTCTTTTAGTCTGTGTCTAGTGAGGGAAGTAAAATACACAGTCTGTTTCAAAATTGTTATTTAATAAACTTTATTAGAAAACTGTACATCTACAGCCCTTGTTGCTTTGTCCTGGGTGACTTAAAAATTGAAGGCAACATTCAGTTTTGAAATGTGAAAGGGTACTGGTGGAAGTTTTTTGAGAGGTGAAGTAGATGATTAAGGTCACAGAGTATTACTAAAATTGCCAGCAAATTATTTTGGTGCCGTCTGGCACTTATTTCACACACATCTTAACCAGAGCACTGTCAGCATGAACACAGGAACGTCTGTATGTTCATGGACATTTTTTTCACCAGTTTCCAGGATATCTTTCCTATTTTGGCAACATGAGACATTGCAAGTTCTTCAGAGTAAAGTGTCTTGCAGCATGTATATTTTTATCATTCACCACGAGATTATGAATTAGACATAAAGTAGGCTCACAGATCCATACAGAGATTTATATCAGGAGATCTGATGTAATTCACAAATATAGCAGCTGAGACTAAAAGAACTTCAGCATCAATTAATGTTTTGAGACCACCTCCCAGAATCTACCCAGTAAAATTTAAGTTACACTGTTCATTTGTTATATCCCATTGTTTCTCACATGTTCCTAAGCTGTATTTCCCACTTGACAGAAAAAATGCATGATATTAAACTCAGGGTGCAATAGGTCTGTATCACATAACCCTTCACATTCGAAAACCAACAGGATTTTTAAGAGATTAAAAGTAGAAATGTAAAGTAGAAGATAAAGCAAGAGAAATGTATCAGCCACAGCACTCTAAACCATGCTTACTAATCTTTTAGGTGCCTGTCTGCATGAAAAAAATTTAGAATATAGTCAGCTTCATCTTCACTACAGACTTTGCCGCCCTTTCCATGTTCATCACAATTATTTACATCATCTGCTATTGCTAAATATTTTGCTACTCCAATTATTTGCTGTCACAGACAACCAGCAATTTAAAATAGAAAGTATAGCCACTTTTGACAGATGTTCCTCAAATAACTTTTGTAAGCCACCAAAGGACAACAGTGTGATAGGAAAATAAGTACATTTGCCAAACTGAAATGATGAGTTACTCAGCATAGCTTGGGACATGATTGTCCGCATCCATTTTTCTTTAGTTTTAAAACCAGTTTTATAACATTTAAGAGCTCAGAGTAACATCAAAATATAATCTATGATATGGTTAAAAGTGAGGTGGTGTGGAACACAACACTCTCTATTAATCTTTGCAAGGCTTTAGAGTGGTTTCCATAGATTCTGTATTAAATTTTTATAGATCTCTTTTTGCTGTTTTTAACTCCATTAAATTCTATGCAGCTGTTTTTTAACATTCTTCTTTTTCTTCTTATCCTCAGCCTTTTCCTCTGACAGCTTTGTTGAATTTAAACTTCACAAAACTCTCTTCTACTGAAAAGAGTCTTCTTGAAAGAGAAAAACAAAATATCCAGAGGCATATTTTCCATGAAATGTGACAATCCAGCCTCCAAAGAAACATGTTTAGGAAGGAGGAGAATGCAGTGATAAAGATGTAGCATTAACTTTAATAATTTATTTGAGCAATGTTGTACTCTATAGACATAAAGTACATAAAGACCATCTACAAGAGCTGATAAGCAAAGTAGAAATCCATAACTGGTAAATTATTGAATTTCATGCTTCTATGTCTCAGTAAGCAATCATCCAAATGTTCTTGTACTACTCCTAAAGGTGACCATGGACAGTAACTCCTTATATGTGTTATAATTGATAAACAAAGTTCTTAGGGAGAAAAAAGCAGGACATTAAGCGCTACATTTTTCACTTTAAGTTTGAGAGAGAAATTAATTCTGAACTGTACTGAGTAGCCACAGAAACAGGACTCTTTATTTAATTTTCTGATCTAAATCCAGCCATCTGATACAGACTGGAATAAGTTACTGAAACCTGAAATTCTTTTGACAAGCTGGGATGACAAAACTGCTGTTTTGTTTCTTTGTGGCAATGAAGATTTAGATTCATTATAAAACAATGACATAGAGGGGGAAAAAGGCTTTCACCATTTATTTCTTATGACAAGTACAAATTCCCGTGATTATGTGAAAAGGAAATGCAAAGGAAAGGGGGAAAATATACTTTTGCCAAAACAGCGTACTATTTTTTATTAATTAAAAAACACTTCTTTGATTTCAAGAGCAAGCTTGGGGGAACTCATGTTAAAAAGCAGAATTTTTTCATGTATTCCAAATTCTCTTGAGATCCCATGTACACAGATCCTCGGGACACCACCAACCAATACAAATAATAGAAATGCATGATCTGCCACACGCACACCATCTGCAAAGACCAAACATAAAAGTCTATTTGTACTGAAGAGATTAAATATCTGTCTATCTATCTATCTATCTATCTATCTATCTATCTATCTATCTATCTATCTATCTATCTATCTATCTATCCGTCTGTCTGTCTATCTATCTCTTTTTTTTTGGGAAACAAAAATGTCATTTTAATTCAAAAGGAAGCAGATCATTATAGCATTCCATAGGGTGACATTAATTATCAAGCCTACATATGATGATGATACAGAAAGATCACTGGTCAGCTGTAGACTATGATCAATCAGGAGCAATTATTCTGAAGTACCTGAGCTTTCCTCCTACTGTGTTTTATAGCTAGTGTAGAAAAACTTCCATGGAGATGAATTTGTCTCATTTTATGATGTTGACTCCACACTCTTTATATATTTACGATATTATCAAATCTAGCATTTTCTATGCCCTCATTCAGTGCTAAAATCAATGATTCTAATAATTTTAAATAATTTGTTTACAAACATCTGGGTTTCACTGGATTCTTCTATTACTATACTCATTAGGAAAAAAATCAAAATTTTTACCCTTATTATAATTTACCTTTTTTTTCCCCTCCAAATTGCACTCATCTCCTAACCCTTGGGTTTCAAAGATATATTAAAACACAAGTAAGCTCCTTTGCTCTCCATCCTCCTTTAAGTCTTAATATATTGCATATAGGTTTCCAATTGCCTATCAAAAATCAAGCTAGCAAGCTCCCAGGTATGTAATTGCTTTTTCATGAAGTTTAAAAATTGTGCACTTTTTCAACTGCTGTATAAGAAAATACTCTATCAATATTCCATGAGTTAGATGGGCATGTTCAACAGTAAATACTATTAAAATATATTGCAAATATTAAACTGAAAGTGATTTCTTAAGCACTAATATCAGCATCTAAATTTCTTATAATGTCTATTAAAGTAGGCTTTCTTGGCTTACTTGTATGGAAAAATTAGCAAAAAGGCGTAACAACATTCTGGAACAGTTCTTGCTAGCCATCCCCTGACCAACAGTTTATTCACTTGACAGCTTCATACACTTGTGTCCTGAAAAACATTTTCAAACACAGAGTTAATGCTGAGTTCTTTCATTTTTTCGTGTATAAAAAGTTAACTAAATTTTGAATATCTCTACCCTTTCAGCAGTAAGGGAATCTGATGTCCCTTCCCATAGTTATATTATTTCACTCAACCCACTCCCTCTCTGACCCCAGATTAGTTTGTTTTACTAGCAGCTAAGTAAATGAGTCCCAAAGGAGACCCAAAAGAAACTGACATGGGTAGCAATCCTTGTTTATGATCATATCAGACACTACTATGCAAGAGATGTATTTTCTCCACATAATGCTTTAAGTGTTTGTAGACTTAATACGGCATCATCTCATCTCAGTAAAGTCTTCAGAGACACAAATTCACCCTGTTCAAACATTTAAAGTCTTCAAGATAAAGGTAATGTCAACTGAGTAATCTCCATTTATTTGTATTCTTTTAAACAATTTTCTTACATACATCATAATTCAGTCCACCACTCCATAAAATTCTTTTCTCATAAGAAAAATGCGAAATTCCTACAGAAAATTTCCTGCTAAACTCAAAAGTGAGATAAGAGATGATAGAGTGTTTAGACTCAAAAACTGGAAATTTATAAATTTAAACTACATAACATGAAATTACTGTGGTAGCTAACAGGCAAATAACCTCTTTCTATCTCAGGATGTATATTTCTTCTTTATCACTATGTATTCTGCTTAATAGACCTTCTCCATTCTTTTTGCTTTTCATTTTTACAAACCAATATAGATCCTATCTCCTGTCTATTGGATGATTCTAATCCATTTTATTATGGCACTAAAATAAATTATAATCTAATTAAAAATAGTTATTACTTTTATAGCTCATAGTAATCTTAAAAATAGAAGAAAATGTGTTGAGGGTGACCAGGCTTTTTGTTTGGTTTTGGTTTGGTTTTGTTTTTGGTGGATTTTTTTGTTCCTGGTGCATACCTTTCTTAGTAAATCTTTAAAGGACTTACAATTCTACTCCTTATTAATATTTCCAGTCACAGATTCTATCAAGAAAGTATACCTTATGTTTTTCATGTCTTCAAAACTTCAAAACTTCAAAAGGGAAGTTTATTTCTGCATAACTTAATCAGTTTCTTTGCTCATACTATTCTGTCATATTTTCATTTTGAAGGAAAAAAACTTTTCCATGAAAAAGCCAAACAACTTTATTATGGGAAATAATTAAGTATATAGTAGCTGAGTCATCCTGTTCTTTGCATTTATCATCAAAAAGGAAGAAAAGGTTAAGACTAGAGAGGAACTAACTCTGAAACTCTGAAACAAGATTAAGATGGAATGAAAGAACCAACAAAGCAAATCACATGATGTGTCCAATTAATTGTTTCAAATTGAACTCCCCTGGCACTTGCACTATGACTTCTCCATGGTTTTGTTTTTTTCTATTTGAAAATTCCACCTAGAAATGGTGAGGGTTTTTAGCACTTTCCCGATCTTTCTGGATGTTGACTTGCTGAAACAAAAACACAAGTAAGCAGCTGATCCTGTCATGCATCCAGGAAATCCTGAATCTCTACAACATTCCTTCAACAAGGATCTGTACAAACCTTGGAAAGGCAGAGCACTTAATACAGTGACTAGACAGGTCCTTTGCACAAAAGATACACAGATTGCTGTCCTAATCAGAAATACAGCTGCAGAAATACTTGCATATATGTACATGAAACTACTACATAAAACTGAAGGCAGTTAAAATCAGGCTTAAATAAGATTCTCATGCCTAGAGAGGCTACCTGGAACAGAGGTTAGACAATGTTAAAGGAATAGAGTTCGTATTTATTAATAAGGATACACCCTGGGCAGTACAAGATGGATCCCCAAGTCACAAGTTTTCACACCTTTATAAGTTGTAGTCCATTTACATATTGGGGTTAATTGTCCAGTTACAGCTTCAGGTTAATCCTCACGGATTGCCCTCCTCAACTCACTGTTGTTTACACTTTTTGAGCCTGAAGCTGTAACGATGTCCTTGGTTATCAGGCTGGAAAAGGAATTGTTTTGTCCAACTAAACTGTGACAAGAGCTTGCTGACACTTTATATGAAGTCCAGAGTCACACACTAAGGCAGTACAGAATCTGAAAAATATGAAAGCTAAAACTTAAGGCATCATTTTCCCCCTTTAGAGGCTTGACAAGGCCTTTACCACCTCCACCTCCATGTATTGTTTAGCCAGTGTGACACATTTGATAATTCTGTCATACTGCAGATTAAGTGATTGTACAATAGAGATATACATATTTCTATCCAAAAAAATTATTATGTTCTGATAAGTTGCTTTTGCCTATAACTTCAGCAAATGTCCCAGAATACAAAAAAACAAAGTCTAATCTTTCACTTAAATAAGGAACTTCATGCAGATTCCTCCTTCTGATTTTCTGGACATTTTCATAAAGAGTTTTGCAGCCAGAGATTATCCTCCTGATAACAATTTAATGAAGAAAAAAAAGCCATCTCATTCTGTACAGATACATGCATTTAAAACAGAACAGTCAGTATAACTGAGTAGAAATTGTTATCAAAAATCAAAAACAAAATTTAAAAACAATCTTGATTCTCCTTCTAGAAATTAGTAACAAATCAGTGCAAAAAACTAGGCTTCTATCCAAAGAAATCTCAATTTTATTGCAGAAGTTAAAGAAACATAATTTTCAGAAGCTCTAGCTTTTAAATGAAACCCCAAAGACACCCGTAGAAAATAAGATTCCTAAAAGATTGTAGTGGATTGACCCTGGTTGACAGAGAGCCCTCAAAGCTTCTCTATCATGCCCTCCACAGTTGGACAGGGAAGAGAAAATATAAAGCAAAATGTTCATGAATTTTAATTTAATAGCTTTAGGAGCCAACATTTGCTCATTTTAGTCAATGTTATATTTTCACCTCTCAATCCCTTTAGGTCTCCGTGATTTGATATTCTCATAATTCTTTTGCATTCAAGAGTGGAGTGTTCAGTCTTCTTTCTTTAACTGACATGTACTGTATATTGCTGGATATCTTGTAAAATCAGCTCTGGGTGTGCTTGGATGCTCAAGAGCAGCTTTTAAATCAAATATAAGCTGATAATGCAGTTCAAAGGGAAGAGCTTTATCCATTAGCATACAGAAATTCACATCAGATAAACATACATTGCATTTATGTTTCTGATATGCACAGATATATTGGTTGCCCTATATTTGCTTTAATTTATCAAATTATTTGTAATCACCAAATCTTTCAATTTAATAGTAAACAGACAATTATGGCAGTTTAATAATGAAAAATGCAAGCAGTTTCTGTGTTCCCATTGAGCTACAAATTTTGCTTCAATCTCTTATTATGGATAAGTAAGCATTGAAAAAATGCTCTGCTTTTCAGTAACTCATCCTGATGCCAACTCCATCAATCCAAATGGTCTTGCATCTGGTTTTCAACTTGAAGAAATAAAGGTAAAATTAATTTTAATTTAATGTCTTAGTTAGATTTTATATTTCAAATAAGAAAAAAAAAAGTTTGAAATTTGTAATAGAATGATGGAAAAATAAATGATATGACCAAACTGAGAAAACCCAGAGGAAGTAGCTAAGTTGAACAGTGACAGGAAGAGCGAACTGAATAGAACCTTGTGATAAAACTGTGGTTACTCACAGAGGAAAAAAATTGGTGCAGAGACAAAAAGAAAAAAATCAAATAAAAAAAAAGAAAGGTCAAGGAAAAAAGTGGAAATCAGAATGTACAGAAAAAAAAAAGGACACAGATTTCAAGACACATAGACAAAAATGAAAGAAGGTTGTTTGTGCCTTTCATTTTTATACTGACTGTAAACTCTTTACTGCTATTTTAATTTAATTTGAGACCTACCCTTAAATGTATGAATTTTCCACTTTCCTTTCCTTTTTCATTCACAGCTAATAACTGACTAGTGATTTAATCTTGACAAAAGTTCCCAATTTTCCATGTAAAGGGCAAAGATGATTCAAAGTGATAAGAAAGAAATGTATCCTATTGACAGACTATCAAAACTCTGGAATTTGAGAACTGCATATTTTCTACAATTTTTAATGTTCTGATAAACCTCAGGTAAGCTCAGCACCATGAAATTTTTAAAAAAGGACCATAGTGACACTGTAAAGAAGTTCACTATGTTGGATCAGAGTTTACTTTAAAAAGTTAGTTTTCCATACTGCTAAATCAATTAAAAGCCACTCAACTTTCATTTCACTGCAATGTGTTGTAATCTGTTATCTAGTGCCCCCCATGTGCTATATTATCAGGGACTCTCTACAGTGATTAGCTTCAAAAATTTAATTAAAATGTGATTAATTTTATGCTTTGTTTATTTAGCAGAGTTTTTAGTGAAAATAATCTATTAGATGAGGCTTGGATTTAACCATTTTTTAAATATCAACAGCTACTGAGTGTTCTCTAAACTGTGAGCTATGCTCTGGCAGTAACAAGCAGGACCCCCATGAATGAACATCCTGTCTATGGGGTAGAAGAGAAAACAGGCTGATTGAGTCAGTCATGAAGTTTCCAAAAGTGATTGAAAGTCACACATTAGACAATTAAACTTTTATTATTTGTGCATACCCTGACCTACATCTCCCTGTCATTATAATAGTAATCTCATTGATTTATCTCTATTTTTATGCATACCAGGACCAGCATCACAGTAAGGCCTGGCTGCTCCTTGTCTTTTTCCACGACATGAAGTTATCCTCCGTGTTCTATCCTTCTGCTGACTCTGATATGGCAAGTATGGAAGTGGCACAGCTAACATTGAGGACTTTGAGACATTCCAAAAAACTGTGTGAAGGAAGGCTGAACACTTTTTAAAAGACAACTTGGCTGTAAACAAGGCACTAGCGGTAAATATTTTCATTCACATTTGTCCCATGTACCTTGAAGCCCTTGAGAGTCCTGTTGCTGCATGTCCTTTGTAGTGAGGGGGTGAAAAGGGACAGTTCACGCTATGTAAGATCAAAGTCCCTTTCATCACCTTGGAATGTCTTCCTTGCTAAAGATTAGGCAAGACGAGTCCAGGCCAATGACTTTAAAGCACTTGGGCAAGTCAAAATAGCACTTCTGTTAAAGATGAACTCAAGGTATTCCCTGACTGTGGCATTTAGTTTGGCTTTTAAACAAACTAAAAAATTTACTGTCCAGCTCTGAGCTGCATGTTCCTGAGAACCTCTTGTGGATCATCAATTAAATTACATTATACATTTTTTATTAATTTCCT
Source organism: Muscicapa striata striata (assembly GCA_030060385.1). NCBI lineage: Eukaryota > Metazoa > Chordata > Aves > Passeriformes > Muscicapidae > Muscicapa > Muscicapa striata. The sequence continues at coordinate 625,425 of JAREIS010000014.1, read as the reverse complement.
TCTAGCATCTGGATGCACTTTGCAATTCCACTGCAGGAAGACATTCTCCCTGGAGAATTGCCACACTGTTCCATACCATCTGTATGCTTACATCCTTTTTTTTTTCCATGGCAATGCATTTGAATCTCCTTGAAGGAAGGCCAGCAAAGTACACTGACCATGGGAAAGCAAAGCTCTCAAATAACTAAATATTCTGTCCCAGTGTTACTGGGTTATTCTCAGCAATTATTTTTCTGAAATCTCTGTAACAACCCAGGATTTATGGACAAAAACACTGGACAAAAAACTTCCCAGTGCTGTGACTAAGCCTCAGCTATTTTGGTAGAACTGAAAGCAGTATAAAATGTGCACAGTTCCTTTGAGTATAGTTTAGAAGGCAAGGTCTGTCCAGAAGCTGCCAATATTTTTAATAAATAGCATTTTACTTTACTCAAAGCAGTTTTAAATGGCACCCTGTTAAAAAGGTAACTCAGAAGCAATACTCTGGAAATCTAAAAGCAATGAAAATTATGTCATCCCAGAGGGTGTTACCACTTCTGAACAAGGGCAAGAACAAGATCTGCCAGTGTCTTCCTACACCTAATCTCTCAGCCATCTCCTCCTCTATTCATGTCACATGTCCAAAAACCTCACTCACTTAACCAGTATCTTCATCCTCTCAATCACATTTCCCATCTGTCACCAGTTATAAGAATCACCATCCTCAATTACTACATGATTGTCCAACAAACAATATTTTAGAAAATAATCTGAATATTGTATGAATTTTCTGCCTCACTCAGTTGTATTCCTTCTAGTTAAAGCTCCTTAAAAAAGCAGATTGCATCAACCCTCTTTTTCTGTTTTCTGTCAAACTCTGGATTTAAGCTGACAGTGCACAAATTAATTACTATTGTAAGGCCAGACAGCCATGATTGGCAAATTGAGACCATTTGTATCTTCATCAGTAGCGCTGGTAAATTTCCAGAATGCATAATTTATTTAAAAAAAAAAAAAACAAAGCAACAAACAAGCAAACAAAATCCACATTTCAGTCATCAGTTCAATTCAGATCTCCAAATTTTAAAGGATTTTTATCTTGATTGGTTGACATTTTAACAGCTTACTTTTTCCAGGAAGAAAGCTGCTTAAAAAGCTTGGGATTTTGAGAAGACATTAAAATCATAAACATCTTCAACAAATATACAAAAATGTAGTATTCAAGATAGTAAAAACAGAACATGAAAACTTTTTCCATTCTACAATATGTCATAGGTTCTTTTCACTAATTGGGAGTATTAAAAATGCAGTATAATATTCCTTTAATCCTTGATCTACTTATTTCTTCTTTCATTATGCATCCTCAATATTCCTTTTTATCATTTCAATCAGTGGGCAAGGTTTTTACTAGACTGATATAGATGCCAAAGTAAACTAACACACTTAAAATATAATTAAACGTTTCAGATTTAGTAGATGACTGAGTTTTTTTCACTATATGCTACCTCTGCCTAAAAATCAAGTTAATTATGCATTGAAACTCATTTGAAATGTTTAGTTTGAACTTTAGCTTTAGTTTAACTATAATAAGCAGCATTACTATAATAATCAGCAAGTTTAACTATAATGATCAGAGATGATTTTAATTTAAGGTTGACACTGATATTTTTACTGCCTCTGCACATGAAAAACTATTTAGAAACTATTAGTCATGATATATAATACTCTCAGGAAAAATCATTGTAAATTTTAATACATATTTAAATGGTGTTGGTCAGGATCTACTTTTCCTTAGACTGACAAGGTGTCTCATCCTGGTTGTTCTCTGAATTGATGAGGCGTTTAAAAACAGGCATAATGGTAGGTCTAGCAGTCTGACTGAAGTCAATGATGCTTTTTGAATGCTTAAAATTAGCCACATGGTGAACTGACTTAAACAGGATAAAAGTGATTACAGTTATTACATTGTCATTTACAGATATGGAAGCATCTCTGACTGAAATTTTAAACTGTCCAAATACCTAATGAGCATGCTGTTTAAAGTAAAATAGGCTAGTTGAGAGTGGATGTAGATGATCAAATTATTTTTTCAAATTTTGAGATTATTTGATTGCATAAGACAGAGAGATGTGTGGAAGAAAGGTGACTCTAAATAAGTTAAAATGTTGAACTATAAGTATTCTGAGGATCAAAAAAATATGTATTGCTTCCCAGATAGACTTTTAAAATGTGCCTAAACAATAAGAACTTTTATATTACACAAGTAAAGTCTATCTATTAATACATACATATGTTTCCAAGCATGTACCTTACTCTTTTAGTTGGATATAAATGGATTCTATTACTCTAAAAATATACATATTGTCAGGAAAAGGAGGTTGTAAGACATTACATCATCCTGCCTTCTAGAAAATTTATTAATTATTTTATTAAAATGTTTTCTGAGATTTTTGACACCTGCTATGAATCTACTAGATCCACTGAATCAACACAAGGATATTTATACATACTTATATAGATACTATACTATACTACACTACACTATACTATACTATACTATACTATACTATACTATACTATACTATACTATACTATACTATACTATACTATGCATCTTTATAATTTATAGCAGCAAACTCACCCCTTTCCCAAAATTACTCCTAATCTGGATATGAAAATTAATGTTTCCAGCAAAATTTTCTTCCTTTCCCGTGGAAGTTCTGAAATTTTTCATTAGGAACCAGTTACATACAAGTTCTTCTCATGTGATAGGCATCTCTTCTAAGCAGAGTCTAAATTTACTCAGCTATGTCTATACTAGAAAGCAATTTGTTACATAAGTGGTTGAAAGCATTTGGTGCTTAGGTCCATATGCTATATGCATACACCATGGTTTCTTCAGGTTGAAATCAGTCTGGAGCATATCTCTACAGGCATTTTGAAATGAAATTTCCTGAGAGTGGTATGAATTACATTCTAATTATGCCTATCCATCTCTGTAGAATACAGAGGAAGTGAAAAACACCACTTTTAATCCCAAAAAATAGTCCACTTTGAAGGTGGTCAAAGTCAGGTAAGAGGGTATGTATATTATAACTCTCACTGTATTTAATTTAAGAGAAGCTTCATGTTCCTTATTTCTGAATATGTTCTAAAACCTGATTACATCATCAAAAGGGTCCTGCTGACTCCAGATAGCCCAATATCAACAGCCCAACAGAAATTGTATTCAGCTCAATTTACCCACTGCCAGTTTTTGCTCACTATACAGTGTTTATTAACACATAACATTATAGTGTACTGCAGTTTATAAATGGTGGATTCTCCAGTGGACATTTACTTTATCTCCTACAAAAATAGATTAATCTTTAAAAACAAATACTGCTGCTCTCTGTAAAGTTAGTCTTGAATCCTAGACAGACTCTAACATTTCTAACACAGTTGATGTTTCTACCGAATTTTACCAGCTGAAATATTTTTTAAACATACCTCAATTTATGAAATTAAACTGTTGCATAACTTTCAAGTCTATTGAGGACTAACTTCTTAATAATATTTAACTCTGCTTCAGATTATATTGTGTCATTGAGAGTTTTTCTCTTTGACTGCCTCTAGTGTAATTAAACCTTCCTGATACTTGTAAATCTTCTAGAGTTGAATCAATGGATGCTATCATCTCCTCTACTAAAGTAGATTTGGGCAGTAATGAGATTTTTAAACCTCAATTTAAGCCGTTAGGCTCCTTTTCACTTATTTTTAATGGCTAATATATACCTATTTTTACAAGTCTAGAATGATTAATTGTAGCCTGCATATCTAAATCAGTTTTAAATGAGCTACCTCTCCTAGCTGGACAATAAGATGGACATTAATAATTTTTTTCCATGCCTGTAAAGATTTTTCAGGCTCTATTGAACTTTGTGCTGCTGATGCCAAACCATTCTGTTTGCTCATGCAAGGAATTCTTAAGAGAGTTTGGGTGCATCTATCCTATACTGCAGCTGCAGAGCCCACTATGAACTCTCATCTTTTCTTGGGGTTTGACATATATTATATGTGGTAAAATTAAATTCTTTGAGCAAAAGTATGAGCCTTTTCCACAGCAATTTTTATCTAATTTTAAGATTATTATACTTTGCAAATATTACTGTGGTTTTTTTGACAGTCCTTATTCTAAGGAAATCACCAGTTTTTTACATGTTGGGCAGTTACATAGGGCCTGTTACAATTGTCATTGGTTCAATTATTATTTGGAAATTATATGCAGTTGTTATAACTTATTTTAGAATTGAAAATATTTCTTTTCATATTTTTCTCACTTTCTACTTTCTATTTATTTTTTTTCTTTTTTTACTACAAGTCAGAATTAGTGAGTTTTGAGAGTACAATATTTAAAAGTACTTTAAACTCATGAGTTTTCCAATATTTAGAATTTTATATAAGTTCCAGTATAAAAAGATATTAAAATCATTCCCTAGGAAGATCTACTTTTCAGCTGTTTAAAGATCTATAGTCTACATTTCATATTACCTAGGATCTTCAGAGATGTCTTTAGATTGAATAAATTTATTCAGACAGGATGAAATGATGTCTACAAGACATAACCAAAGCTGTAAAATTATTACTGTCAGGAAGACTCCAAGCAGAGTCCATTTACTGCAGCTTTTTAAATCTGTTTATGATCAGGCTAAGGCAGTGACAACAAGTGTAATATCAAGAGGCTACTCAGAAAGGAAAGCATGCACACTGATGCCTGCACTTGCAATGTCAGTACTGTAACCTGGGAAAAAAAAAATAAAAGGAAAAAAAGAGAAAAAAGACAGCATTTCCTAAAGGTTTCCTAAAATCAAAAGATTTTGCTTTCTCACAAGCAATATCTTGTAGTATCAAAAAATGGACATAGACCAAAAGGCACAATACTTTTCCAATTGAAAAACATTTCACGTCAGGAAATGATACAAGCATTCCCCAGTCTTAGTGTCTGTTTACATGCACTATGGTATGTTTTTCTTTTTTCACAGAAATGTAATTCCCCATGTTGGGTGCCAAGTACTTATGGGGCATTATTCAACCTTTGTTTTGTTTTGGTTTGGTTTGGGTTTTGGTGCCAATCAAAAATTTCTGACTCAAAGTAACCACTTTTTTGGGTAAAAAAATGTGAATAGTTGATACTATTCCACTGGTGTATTTTAAATAAAAAGAGTTGATAGGTTAGGCTTGCTCACTTTCAATTGCTGGGTCTTGGAGAACAAAAAACAATTCTATCACTTGTATATTGTGCTATTATCCCCCTGGAACACAGAATATTTAGAGTTTCAGATGGCTTTACTCTAGGTTCATAGATTCTGTAAATTCAACCTGGTATAAACTTATTTTAGATAGTGATTGTATTGACATTATATGTACAAGATAATAATAGATTTTCACATGACATTGTAATAGGCAAGTAATGTCCAGTTCTAACAATAATCAGACCATTAATTTATTATGCAAGCTTTCTGAATACAATTTTTTAGTGTCACATCCCTTTACCAATTACCTTTACTGGTCTCGTTTGACCTGAGAATTTGACTGTCAGCTTTAACAGTCTCTGAATCACAAATCATTTGATTCTAACCTGTCTTCCCCAATATTTTAAGCTATAAGAAAAAGGTTATTTCTTTTATAGATCTCCTCTGAATTTTGTCTATCTGCCACTCCAACTCTGTCAGCTACGGCTTGGCTTCCAGAGCAAACTGCTTTCTCCACTTTATCTCCATTGAAAATGTCAGCTCAGTGTGGAATATATTAATCAAATCAATTATAAACAATCCTCAATAGATGTGTCCTTGGAGTAATGCCTTAAAATTGTTATTTCTGTTTACTGATTAATTGCCATTTGTTTGTTTCAAATGTTGCCAATTCCAGGAAATAGGGTTTGTATTTAGGAACCATATCCATAGGGATAGTATATGTCATATTCTTTTTTATTATGAAGCATGAAATATCAAAAGAATTTTTTTTCAAAATTATCACTATCTCAGAATAAGTAGGATGTTATAATCAATGATGAATTAGATAAGCCAATACTGACATTGCTGTTTCTTTGATCAAAAAATGTCATTCTACACAGCTTTGCAGCTTACTGAATGTATATACATGCATATAGTACTGTATAGACTGTAGAGCTCATTCTATTCTGTCTTTATATCAACCAAGTACTAGCAAAAAAAAAAAAAAAAGAATATATGCTTTACTTTAAAAACAGCATTTACTGCTTTAAACTCAGCATTTACTCTCTTTTGGTGTTAGACCTCCTCTCTCAGGAGTCAGTGCCTGGTCCATGATTTCTCAGTGTATTTTCAGCCATCTGAAAGATACAGTATAGACCATGCACTAATGCACTGTTTTGTAGATAAAAGGCTGGGGGTAGAAGTAAATTTTTTGAAAATTGCATGATTTAAGAAAATGGCAAAATAAATCACATGTGAAAAAATAAAGGTGTATGGAGAATGGTTTTTGTGAGAAGCAGGGAATATTTCCCTACCACATGTAGTACTGAAATCAAGGATCTGAACAGAATAATGAAATAGGGTTCTGGAAGAAGGCATCATCTTATTACTACTGATTCTTCTTATTAATGCTGATATTGCATTCTGCATTTGGTTTTGATTGTTTGTTTTGTTGGTTTGTTGTTTTTTTTAATACAGAGATCAATAGGAATGAGGATATGAAGCATATGCTTTGGGGGTTTTTTCTGTAAAGTTGGAAACAAGGACCTTAAGCAACTTATTATACTATGAAATATTATCAGCACAATTACTCATACCAAGCACATGTATAACCTGAAACAGATGTTTGCATGTATTGATAGTCTGTCACCACTAGCTGTTGACAAGTTCAGGATTACAAAAGGCTTCACATACTTGAAAAAATGGGTCCACATTATCAAAGCCACCAAAGGTGAAAATAATTCTTTGAAGATTATGGTCCTAATCAGTCCATTTTGAATGTGTTAAGAAGTTTACACTTAATATTCTGTCCATGAATATATTCAAGTGCAATAAGTAAAACCTCCAAGTAATTCCTTGAAATTTTAAACACACTTTCACTTACTTTGAGAAAACGTTTTGTTTCAGCCAAAGTTGCACAATAGCACAGTGTTCAGCCAATGGAACCAGATGCAGAAGAGCTCAAAATTACAAAATTTCCCCCATTTTTTCTTTTCCTCTTCTCTTACAAAATAGTTTAACAATGTGTGTACTGCTTCATTGCCAGTCTTTGGCATGCAGAACCTTTTTAAATAACAATGCTCACATATGTTCAGTAGCTCTGAACTGATTTCCATTTTTAGAGAATATATTTTAATACCCATCACCCATGATAGATTGCCATGCTTGGAAATCATTGAGGATAACACTAATTCAGTTGTCCCCTTTTCAAACACGTGCACAATTACATATGAAGACTTGTAAAGGCCTGGGCCTTCCTCCAAGTGGAAAAACATCTAAAGCATCCTAATGTATTGCAAAAGTCACAGATATGCATTCATACAGAAATGGAGACTTTGACAGGACCAGTGGCCCAAATAAAGTTATTAGTTATTAGTCATTACTAAGGTTAATGTCATTGCTAAATTTTTATACTTCGCTTCTGGGAGCTGTGCTAGTATCTTTTTCATTCTTGATGAGTGAATAAAGAGAATCACTTGATCAGCATTAAGTACCACTATCAAGACTGTAAGAATAAAACCTGTAAATTGAGTTTTGAAACAGGCAGAATATTCTGGTCACCTCTGGAGAGCAGAAAGGACTCTCCATTAAAAGGAAAAAAAAACCATAATGGTCACAAATCCATTATTTCCCTTTCAATGAAAATAAAACCCGGCATATTTTTGAAGGCTACTCCCTTCTCATTACAAAAATTGCTTTCTTACAAAAATTATGCAATTTTTACTGAATTCAGCTTCTGGGGTTTTGATGTACTAGCGTGGCCTATTGGTTTTGACTTGTCTTTCCATCTTTTCCTGAATGCACACTGTAGCTCCTGTCAGCAAAATATTATCTATGTGAGAAACCATGATTCACAGTTAAAATTTTAAATATTCCTGGTATAACTCCCCCAAAACATTGCTTACTTACCGAAATAATGTGTAAGAAGGCCTCCTACATGCTGAAGTACTTTCATATGACCCATGTCATATTTAATAACACTCAGGGTACACAACAGAAAGCAGATTTTCTGGCTTTTTAGAAATCTGTCCTACACCAAGAAAATAAATAAAAGGGAAGCTTCTGAAGTGAGACACTTCTGTACAATAAGAGTTATCCATCCCTTACTTCTCTTTGAAAAAACAATTGCTGTATGGCAATCGAACCTCTCAGTAATCAAAACACTGCTTTAATTAATGAGTGTTCAAAGGATTTTGTCGGGTACTCACTCCATCAAACACCTGCAAAATTCCATTTTCACTTCCCTCAACATTTGGGCTATTTACCTTGCTCTTTCCCTGGATATCATCTGTGTCCCTCATGTTATGCCAGATTTGAGTTGTTCTGGAGCAGGTAAATAAAGTAATATTTTGAAATCCCACTGAGATAGAAAGGCTCTCCAGTAGCTAAATTTTTCTTTTTATAGGAAGAAGAGACCACTCCCAGGATTTCTACTGACTGCAATATCACACACTAGTCAGCAGAAATACCATATCCTTCATATTTCAGCACCATATACAATCTATCCAGATCAGTGTAATGCCCTGGCCCACTCAGCTGGTTTAGAGGAAGGTAGCTTGGTATACTCTGGAGAGTATAGGAGAAGCAACAAAATTCTCAGGAAGTTAGATAACAAACTTTTATTTGGAAACTTTAGAACATTAAGATAAATTAAGGTATTTAGCAAATTTTAAAACAACATCCAGACAAAGTAAGGAACTTTACAAACTTTAACTTAGCCAACTTTAACTTATTTAGACAAAACAAGGCATTTACTAAGGGTGTAGAGCAGTGGCCATGCCACCTATGCAGAGCTCACCACCTTCCCTGCCCCACTTCCCACCTAGTTACTTTAAACCGGTCAATGAATCACCCAGGAATCATCTACAACTGGTTTTAATCTAATTTTAGTGCAGCAACTAATGTCCAGTTTTTACAAAGGTACGCATAGAGATGATTGCTACAGTAATTGTGTGAAAATAGAAAGATAAATACTTATTATAAGATTTTTCTGCAGCTATTTTTAACCACATATTTATAACTTCATCCACTCTATTACTAAGCAGCCTATCGCAAGGGTACAATCAGAAAAAGACAGGACCTTACACCATCTGAAATAAGATAATTGTTTTCATACCAGCAATATTTGAGGCCAAAAAAAATGCCAACAACATAAATGGTGAGATACAGAGATGATAGATAAATTTTCTCTCCAAACACAATCTTACTACTTACATGTTGAAAATATTAGCCCCAGAAACCCAAATGAATAATCAAAAATATTATAGACGGGTTTATCTTCTCACATTCTATTATTCATGAATTAGGTTAACATTTTTTGCATTAATAATCTATTTTAAATTATCAAAATTGCCCTTTAAAAATCTCTTCTTATACAATTTAAAGCAAAGAAACTATAGCAGAAAAGAAAACAGCTAACTTTTGAAAGAGAATTGGGTATGGGGAGAACAAATGATGTTAACTATACCTGCCAACAAAATACCCAGACGTGGGGATCATTGTGAAGAAGGGCAAACCTTAGTGCCCAAGGCTTACAAAACACTAATGAAGGTCAAGCCTTTAATATTCTGCTCATAATTTATAATGGAATGAATGAGGAAAAAAATCCAATTTTTAAGAGTCACAGCACTTTGTGTCATTCTTAAAGCTGAAGAGTTTTATATATGGATCTTTAGCTCTCTAATTTTGCAGTCCTTCACAGAATAAGCCTCCAGTGTAGACAATCTTTTATATGGATTTAACCACAGTATCATTAACTCACTGAAATGTAAAATGAGCAAAACCAATTTCCTGTATAAATGCTATGGACGTAATACCTTAGTATTCCAAATAACAGCAATATTGTATGAGAAGACAATGGGTAAAGATGTATAGGATGATAAATGTTGATAATACGCATGGAGGTATCATGGGGAAACTTCTAGATTAAAAAGAAATACCTTTATGCTTTTTTTTTTCTCCATAAAATACAATTTACATAATTAGCATGTTGAATTATTCACTAAACTGTGATATTACTTGGTCACAGGAGCACCAGATTGCACATAAATTGTAAGTTGCACATCTCCTGAATTTTAAAGCCAATAAATGAGAAAACAGTGAAAGTTACTTAATTTTGTTGTCCACTCTCAATTTCAATGTTCATAACTGAAAGAGAGGGCTGATGGTTTGAATCAATTATCTCAACTTTCTAGGTTTCCAAAGAGAAAAAAATGGATCTAGCTAATTCAAGAAAATAATTGTTTTGAGCAGCAATTTTAAGATACTAATTTATAATTGTCAAATTAAAATTCAGTGTCAGTCAAATCTGTGAATTCTAATAAAATAATGCATGACAACCAATTTTGAGCAGAGAAATCTTATCAGCATGGTTAATCTTTAACTCATTTTAAAAGTGGCTAAATTATAGAAATTTTAATTATTCTTTCCCCTTTCATTAAGGCAAACTCTTGCTGGCTTCACCATCATCTGTATTTTCTATATCCCTCATTCTGTGAAACCGATAAAGTGAGGAATTTGTCTGAGTTAGAAATGAATGTGCTTCATCAGGATTAAATGTAATTTATAGCCAAGAGCAAATTGAAAACTAATCACCTCTATTTTTGCCATTACAAAATTTATCAACTGTGATACATACCTAATATATTTTTATTTTAAGATATTTAAATTTTTTTTATTTAATTAATTTCTCAGTGTTATGCCATTGTTTGGTTTATTCAAACAAATATAGTCTTTGTTTTTAACTTCTTACATTGCCTTAAGAGTTACAGTTAGATAAAACCAAAGCAAACTGGATATTTTTAATAGCAATATTTATGAGAGTTTCAGAAATGGAATTGTGTGTCTCTGTTAATAAAAGCTGAAACTGCACATAAACATTAACAGAAACATCTGTTTTACCCAAAGCATAACATTTTAGATGGCTTGGGTTGTCCAAAACTGAATACCAAAATATATAGCAAAAATATTGCTGGAGTCATGTATCTTTATACAAATGAACAACTTTGTTTCTTTTTTTTTTTTATCATTCAAATGTTAATTGAAAAAGAATGAAAGGATTGAGCAATCTTTTTTGAGGATTTTTAAGGATTTTAAGACTTTGATGTGTACATTTGCATCCAAATAATTTTATCTTTTAGCAGTGCACTTCTACCTTACATCAAAATTACAGAAACTATAGAAAGTTGCACTTGCAGTTCTAGGTTCAAAAGAATGGACATCATACAGATAAGTACAGCTCAATTATTATAATATCTAGCTTGATTAATAGATTTCAAGGCTGGATATGAAAGAATAAAAATGCCACCAGGGAAGGCTTTAATATGGACTGCTATTGGGCATGCTTTATGAATCAATGTTAGATTAAATATTTGAATAAATTGGAAGGTTTTTTACTCTTTTCTAACCTATTAATTTATATTTTAATTTATGAGGACTATATCTTAGCCTAACATCTCCTCCACAGTTCAGCTATGTTAACAGCTAATGAAAACCTCTTAAAACCTCTTTTAGGCTAAAAACATAGACACAGTAAAAGTAAGAACAAAATAAGATGTTATTCACAATTCCCACACTGCTAAAATTTTTCTGAGATGTTGCTTACACACTATGTATATTTAGATTAATGGCCACTTAGTAGAGATATAATTCATGCACAAAATCACTTCCTCTGCAAATATAGTTCCATGGGAGACATCAATGAAGTATTGGGCACTTTCTAAATTCTACTTACAGTTTAGTTGCCTGTACTTAATGAACATGCTTCTGCACAAAAAGCCAAATTTTTAATTTTTTTCAGTTACAAAACTGACCATCTACTTAAATATGAAAGATTTTTTTTCTGGCTTCTGGCAATAAAGAGAATTCCTGTATTTTATTCCAGCATTTATAATGGTTTAAATGAGTGGAAATTTATATGTATTCCAAGATCTATGCATGAATAGATGTCCAAGCAACATTAATCTTATCTAATAATGATGATGTGATGGAAGAAAACACTTCATACATTCTCAAATTACTTTGCTTTTATCTGATATCTAGACTGCCAAACAGTCATATTATTGCACTACTATTATCAGTTATATTATTTGTATACAGAATCTACACTTTCACATCTATGTCAAACTTTAAATGTATTTATTCTGCTCCACCATTGAATATTCTGTGGGGAAAAAAACAACCCTATTTATTTGAGGAGTCAAACCCTATAATATGTTTTATTGCAAATGATTCATTCATGAATCAGTGAATTTTTTCTTAGTGAGTATTTTATTGTTTTAGTATAAAAAGAAAATCTTTCCTATGTCCAGGACTGAATCAGGCATTTAGGAAAATGTTGTTCCTGACCCAAGGAGCTAATATTTTAACAGGATTTACCTGTGGTATTTGTTTGTGAAGGAAGAATATAAAAGAACAAGTTCACTTTCCTCTCTGATTATTTTTCACCTTTTTCTGAAGTACTGTATCTAGAAGATGGTTATTAGAACATCAGCAGCTCATCAGGTCTAATTAATATGTGCAGTTATATTCCAGTACTGTGTAACCCCTTGGATGCAGTTTTTAAGACTTAGATGTGATATTTCTGTTTACTTTCAGGCTGTAGCAGATTTTTCCAGTAGGCCACCAATGTGTCCTCCATGGTTGCACATTTTTTAAAATAAGTTAATTAATCTCCTCGTTATTGTTAGAGAGCATTGTTCTTTCTGTAGATGCAGATATTCAGGAGGTGCTGATGTCTTGTCACTGGGCTGGTTCTTGCTCCTGTTCTCTGGAGCACCTGCTTGTTCATATTTAGAACTGCATTCTTGCTTAGCTGTTAGTTTTGGCAACGTTCCTACTCAGAAGGTTGTATGTTGGTGTGAAGAGGGAGTAAATATCATGGCTGAAAATAGGTTCTGAGGATTGACTTTCAAGAGAATGAAACTGATACCCCAAATTCTTAGATGATGACAGTGTGGAAATGGAGTCTAGCTTTCAGTGCTATAAATGCTATGTGAAAAATATAGGTAGATAGAATAAATTATTATTTATCATTTAAATAAGAATTAAAATGGTTTTTTAAAGCATAAATTGTGAATGTACAAATTATGCCATGATTTTTTCATCCCTCAGTGATGCACACAAGAACTCTTTCCAGTCACAGAGCAATGATTCACCACTCAAAACGTGGGAGACAGTTGACAGCAGGAGATGGTTGACAGAAACTGTAACTTTTTTCTGTCTATGTGATCTGGTGAAGAAAAACAACAATCTTTTAATTGTCTACTTCAGATAAGCTCTCCATCTCTGGTCATGACCATTTGTTTCAAACACTGAGTTGCCAGAGGAAAAGCAGGATCTGGAGGACAACAAATTACACATCTTAATATGTTCCCTGAAGAGATTGTGAAACAGCAAAGATGAAGGAGATAAAGCCAGGTCTACTTGTGGCAACCATGAAAAGCTTAGAGCACTAAAATATCTCAGTGATTTCAATTAATCTGATTTTCTGTATATCTACCTTTTTAAGAAGTTGGAGAAGGTCTTTCATCACACAATATTTCCGTATGGCAATGGGAATTTTATCCATAGTTCCATTCTTCCATTATCTTAGGATTTACAGTAAATGAGACAAAGAATCAGAGAAAAACAAACATTTGCTAATAAGGCATCACAAGATGCAACAGCCATGCATTTTCAGTTAAGTTTTGTTTTGCTTTAATGGGTTCAGAAGAATTAAAAATGAAACTTCATTTGAATATTATTTCCTCTGACTTTATTGATGATTTGGAGTCTACAAAAAGCGATGTATTTTGGTCTTATCTTTGAGCAGCACTATCACAGGTGAATAATTTGTTGGCCTGTTGATGCAGCTCTGTCATGAACAATTTCAAATGCAATATTGTCTTTCCACTAATGCACTCAGCATCTCTGTAATGGCCTTCTGCTATCCTACTGCTACTTTAGATATGGAAAAAAGGATTAATTTTAATTCTGCTATAAAGTAAATTTTTCTTCATTATTGCTTATTTAAATACTCACCATGATAACATTGATCACAGGATTATTTTTATTTTGCACAAGATATATCTGTTTTCAGATATTACAGAATTTAGCAAAATTACTTAATTACCATAAAAGAATGCAGATAAATTTTATCAGGTTTGTGCTGCATTAAGTACAAATTTTAGCAGAAGGAGACAGTTGCACACTTGAGTTAAGATTTCCAGTAATATTTATTATTCATTGACTAAGTTTTACTTCATGTAAAGCTCATATTGCAAATAAAACATATTTTTAGATTAAAGTACTACTTTTCAGTTTCAAATGAAAATGCAATTTATTTTTTTTACATTATATTAAAAACCTTAGAAAACCCCAAATAGTTTTCTTTTGGAGTCGCTGATCTTGTCAAAGAAGTACTATTTTAAGAAACTTGTTGGTAGAATGCTAATATTGAATGAGAAGTTTCTCTTGCAGTAATGGACAAAATCCAATGCATTTTTTGGAAATATAAAGATTGAACAGTATAAAAATCAGCTAACTATTTCATGGAAAGCCTGCTGTCTTTGCAGGTGCTAGCAGACCTTCTAGAATGCTTAACTGAATCTGGACTGAAAACTTAAAATCCAAACACATTTGGTAAAGTTCAAGAAGGCAATCACTACAGAATAAGTAGTAGAATAATCACTCCAAATAAGAAAAAAAAAAAAAAAATAAATATTCTCAAGCAAAATCAAATGAAACATTCTAAACATTTCCAGAAATGTATATAACATCTTGAATATACATATACTAGACAACTCAGAGTACCTAAATGCTATACACATTAGGATTAGAGGTTAAATTTACAAAGCGAACAAAAATACATGCAGCTTATTGTTACTGTTTTAATTAACTTGGAGTTTTCTTAAAATCAATAAAAGAAAATTATTAAAGACCTCTGGATGTGACAGGCAGCTGGTAACTGTCACCAGAATAATTAATGAATGTTGCCATGAAATTCAATAGTTTCAGTTACTCAGGTAAAACTCTGAACTGCTGAAGTCAACAGCTAACTTAAAAACAATAGCACTGCAAGCTTTTTAGGTAATTAAACCAGTTTTATCCTGGGTTTGTCCCTTTTGTCTAGATTTCCTGATGACACCTAGGAAATTCTTAGGTAGCTTTCCCCAGAATTATGTCCAATTGTACCAGTCTAGTATAAGACTTTCTGGTCCCTATAAAGATATGACTTCACTCATCTTCCATTCTCTCCATCAGGAAATCATTGAGGATCTATTTCCCCAACTTGAGCACCTATTTTGTAGAACAAGTAGGGCCTTAATATTCTTTTGGTCTAAGGCATTTGCCCTTTTATTGAAAATAGAAGATCAATGTGGGGCAAAGTGTCTCAACAACATGATGGGATGGAAGATGTCTCAGCAATCTGTAAGTGAAAGCAAATTGAGGGTGGCAGCTGCAGGAAGCTAGAGGATTGAGCTAGCAGGACTCTCACAAAGTATGGTAAAGGCAAATGCAATGTCTTGTGCCTGGGATTGGTTAAGGCCGGTTTTAAATCTTGGGTACCAAGTGACTAGGAAAAAGCTCTGTAGAAAACTATATGGGAGTCAGAGCAGTCAACACTTTTGACATGTGTCAGCAATGTCTTTTGGTGATGAAAATTAAACATATACTGGACTACATGACCAAGAACACATAAAAGGACTGGAAGAAAATGTTTTTCTGCCTGTATTCAGTACTCACTAAGCTGCAGCTGTAGAACTGTATCCAGTTTGAGCTCTCAATCTCAATCTCAAAATAAAGACATTGAAAAACTGCATTGGTTCCAGAGAAAAATCCCCAAGATGGGTAGAGGGCTGGGGGATGTAACAAATAAGTTGAGGAGGTGAGGTTCATTGGATTTGGAAAAGAGAAAATAAAAAGGTACTAATGTTATTTTCAATAACCTAATGGGGGCTGTGAAGAGGCAGAGACAGACTATACTTGGAGACATTTGGCAGAAAGACAAGACACTTCAAGTGAAGTTTTGATTCAATAAAAGGGAAAAAAATTCACTAGAAAAAACTTTTAGACCATGGGACAGTTTGACTCAGAGGTTATGGAATCCCCATTCTTGGAAATATTCAAAACTCAACAAGGCACTGAGCAACCTGCTCTGACTCTAAGCTGTGGTCTGATTTTGGGCAGGGAGCTAGACAAAATGATCTCTATAGGTTCTCTACAATCCAGATTGTGCTTTTCTTCTAGGGACAAAACCTGGGCACACACGTGCCTTCACATGGACACATATGAATCATACAACCATAGAATATCTCAAACACACACAAAACTATGTCAAAATATTATCAGCTGGTTTCATTTAAGACATGTCCATCTTATTCTAGAAATCATGTCAGTGACATGATAAAGTCATAATATTTAACCTGAGGCTTCTTCCTTTAAAATAGTCACAAAATTTCAAACAGGATACTAATTATTTCATCAGAGTATTTCCCGAGGAGCAAAATATGAAAACCCTTGTACCCTGAATGAAATGAGCTTGATCCATAAATGCTTTGTGTCCTGCAGAGCCATGTATGTTGGTGTAAAAGAAGTATTTATTGCCTCTATTTCTTATGTAGAAAGTTTTGAAATTTTATTTACATTTCAGTTGCAAAAACATAAATGGCAATGCAAATAAAGAATAGTGGACAGTTCGGAGTACTTGACAGTATGTAATTAGGATTTTATATCTTGTAGATTTTCATTTTCATATTAATCTTTCTGTTTGATGCCACCTTTTCCTCCAAAATTATTTTCAAATGAAAAACTGTTTAGAACCAATTACTTTTTTTGTAAACTAATTAAATAATTCTGAGCAGCCCTAGATAATCATATCTAGACTAGTAAGCAGATTATCTGCTTCTCAAAGAAAAATTCCAAAGTTTCGAAACTAGAGATGATGAGGAGCTTCTTTTCAAAAGCACTGGTCTTTCACAAAAAATAAACAACAACAACAAAAAAAATCCAAACAAAAACAAACAAGCAAAAACCTACAAAACCCAAAAATCCCAAACAAAAACAAACAAAACCCACAAAGTAATTCCCAAACATTTATCTCAATGGCATTACTCAAAACACTGGCAGTGATACATCTTTTGCTAGGCAGAATGGACTTGAATACTTTTCAGGATCACATTCAGTACTAATGATACACATATGTGAGAATAAGAGTCCTGCTCCTGATTCCTGCTTCAGCAGGTCTGAGGATTTAGTTCATTGGTGGTATATATTAATATTCAATTTTCTAATGCACACAACCACCTACAGCTCTTAGAATACAAAATGAATGCAAAATACTATAACCTATAGGAAATACAGAATCCTGATTTTTGTGAGCAGGACATAATACATGAAAGGAAAAATATTTTTTCTTTAATGAAATTCTAAAAATAATATTTTAACTGGAAAAGTATTTTCTAACAAAAAATTGTTTTACTAATATTCCAAAATGAGAAGGCATCCAAATCCAGAATTATAATAAGCATTTTAATATATGGTCTTATTGACTTCATAACAAACATCCTCATGAACTGCTTTATTTTTAAGGTTATAATTTTGTTTAAACATGGCACACTGTAATTTAAAAAGGTGACTGTCAAAAGGGTTCCTTTTAAAATAACTTTTTTAAAGTCTTTATTCTTTATGACAAAAATAGGACTGCTTACTATTGGAGGTGGAGAATGGATACATTTTATTTGTAGGGGTTTTTCGAGGAAAATATCAACTCTGGTTTTCCTTGGTTACACAACACATCAGAAACGTGCTGTGAGAGACAATCCATAGTGCTGTGTTAAGTATCTTGTCTAAAAAGTTTGTTGTTACTTCATTCATAAGAATTTTCTTTCTCCAAAGTGATAAACAAACAAAGATAAAATGCAGTTTGAAACATTCAGTTAAAGAACTTTCTCCTCCTAGCTGAACACACAATTTTGGAGTAGTTACTCTGGGGGATTTTTTTAACCTTAGTTTTGTCATAAGCAGTTTGACTGATACAACTCCATTACAGAAAAGAAAGGCTGTGATGGTGGAGGTAAAGCATTCAGAGACCACAAGGGAGTGAGTACCCACCTGTAACACTGAAATTGCTCAAACCAGGTCTTGAAGACACAACCGTGTTTAAGTCCGTGCAAGCCTCACACATCTTTATTTATAAGACTTATACCCAAGTTTCTATGAAGGAGAGAAACTGAATTCTTAAGCATAAGCTAAGTCCTCTATAGTTCATTAAACCATTCCAGAGGGAAAAAGCAAACAAGAAGAATATTGAAAATTTTAACTCCAGAGATCTTCTTCCAGTCTTTTAAAGAAAGAGTTATAAAGGTGAAGAAGAAAAGAAAAAAAATGTTCCCTGCCTCATCAATTGCTTGTTAAAAACCAAGCAGAAATTACATTATTCTCTATTCCACAGCATTTCCCGGACAAACTAGGAAAGTTGGGATTCTGTTGGTGCTTGAAAACCTTCCAGAGGGCAGTTGTTGGCTGATTTACCATTGTTCACTGAACTGTAAGGCAGCCGCATTCTTGGCAGTGGCTGTGTTAGTATAACAAACAGATCCATTTGATGTAGCAGCAGTGAATATTGCATGAGGTTGATCATTAGTGGATCTTTTCAGTTCACACTGGCTGAACTGTTACAGAGCTCACATATTTCAGCTAGGTATTAGACACTTCTCATACCCCTTGTCCTTCTAATCAGGTTCATTTCAATGCCAGAAATTTGAATTTCTGCTTTTATTTTGTAGAGCTCCATTTTTTGAGCTAACACATGAGAAACACTGTTACAGGTCTGAATTATTGCAGATTAAATGTACATATTTTATTTTGTTTTTCAGTATAGTTTTCCACCTGAAGAAAGAAAAAAAGATTATTAGAGATTAACCTCTCCAGCAAATGCACTCTAGAGTCCACATTGATGTATAAATATGAACAAAGAGAGCTTGAACTGGTATTTTTATCATGTTCAGAAATTAAATTAAATATACAATATATTACACTTTGATTCTGATAATCCCATTTCTTTTCATGATTAATTTTATCTTTTTTTTTTTTAACAGAAAAAAATAAGTCATGAAATATTTTAACTACAACAAGTAAAGTAAACAACAGCTTGATTTTACATCAGAAATTCCAAAATATTTGAGAGGCCTTATTGGCCCAAGTTCAATAAGAAGTTTGAGCTGTGTTTGGACATTAGTCTAGTACTCCATTAACTTTCATTTTAAAATTGGAATGTAGATTTAAATCACATTTGTCTGAAGAGGTAGTTGATCCCAGGCTGCAAGAATCTCTTTCTTCCTGCAGCACAGAGATACTGAGGCAAAATACAAGGACTTAGCAACCTTCTTCCTAAGTCATGACGAAATTGAATGGGATATACTCCTTTTGGATAGGATAGAGTTAATTTTCTTCATAGCAGTTGTACAGAGATGGTTAAGCACTGGCCTTCTGATGGAAAGCAGTGAATGAATTCTTTATTTTGCTCGCATGTGCATTTTTTTTGCTTTGCCTATATAACTGTTTTTATCTCAACTCGTGACTTTTCTCACTTCCCTTTCAACACAACCATTTGAGGGGAAGTGAGCAAGCACTTTTATGTGGCTTAGCTGTTACTGGAGTTAAGCCACAAAGGAGGTGAAGTGAGTACCTTGTTTGACATGCCTGGATGCCTCAGTATCATTATCTAACTCCAGGCATTTGAGAATTTTCAGAAAAAAAAAAACATGGAGGTGGTTTTGTGGCTTTGAATCTCCAGCAGAAATTATAGCTGCTTGAAATAAAAGCAACCTAAGTCAGATGTCTATCTGCCAAATTTCATTCTGCATAAAAGAAGTTGGAGTTAAAATGTATCTTTTTCTGGTAATAAAAATAGACAGCACTGAGAGAAATGTATCTAATTGCTCTCACTTGCCACCTCATGTATTTTGGTCCCATCATTTTGGGTTGTACCATCTCTTGGGGTAAGAAGGTGCAGCTGCCTCCAACTCCAACCCTTTTCTCATATCTGTTCATTATCATGGCACTGCCTCCCCTCAAAAAAAAACCTGCAAACAGTTTGTTTCTGTCAAAATTACCAGTTATCCCAGGTAGCTATATCTAGTCTTTGCAAATCCCCCTCCAATGACAGCTAATAACCTGGTTTGAAAGGAAGCATCTTTGCCTGCTACACAGAACCCTCCATTTGCCCTCTCCATCACTGTTAGAAACTTTTTCAAAGGCAGCCCTGAAGTGTAAATGTTCTTTGTGAACATTAAAATGTCATTTCAGTGCTTGTTCTGGGTATTATTGATTTCATCTAACAAGTAGGTGAAAGACTCCAGGGACCAGTGCTGTGTAATTGCTGCTGTGACACAGCCAACTAACACCACTCTGGCCAGAAGCTTTTTGATCATAATCAATACTGAGTCTACTTCTTTCATGCTTAAATTTCCTTCAATAAAATATGGTCATGGATGCCATCAAACTGGAAGGTGATATTGTTTCCTCTTTGACAGTCAGACCCTCATATCACCTCATTAGGAAGTTTGAAATTAGAAGTGACATGTGCCTGTTTTCCTTTATACAGCCACATTTTTCAGTGGAAACTTCATCTTTTACCCTGCATGTTGCCTGATGTTGTAAATGGATTTAATTTTCAATTTCAGTAAATTCCTTAGGTTTCCATTTTCTATTTAGAAACAATGTGAGAAAGCAGTAAAACAGTAAAAACAGTAAAAACAATGAGAGTTTTACATCTTGTCACAATAAGTAACAAATGAAGGACTATTTCATTTCTACTATACCAAGTGGTAATGGACATTAAATACAGATATATATTTGGGGAAGTGGAGTAGTAAGAGGGTGCTCATGAAGTAGTCATTTATCCTTAGAAACAAGAGAGGGAAGATAATGCAGTTTACAAACATTTTTTTTCCAAAGCAGAGATTGGAGTAAATGTGATTTTTATGTGAGACAAATTAAACTTAAGTTTTTCTCAGTAAATATCTGCTAAAATTTTTGTATGCATTCAAAAAAATATTTTTTTTCTACAGAATTTCACATTATGTCTCCTGAGTCAAACTTGAAATGCAGGCAAACACACTTGTTTCCAGGAATCCTTTTAAAAGGAAGACTATGACCCTGAAAAAGAAGTAGTGAAATGAACCCAAGCATCTTGCCTTTCCACTATCCATCAAAAAGACAAAGACTGAAAAACAACATGGCAGGACATCTGACCAAGCAAATTCTAAGCTTTTGATTTAAAGCACTCATGACAGATTGGCTGATGGACCATGACCTTTGTCTCTGGATTCAGCCTGGACACATCTAATGTTGAATCCTAAAGTTAGGATTAACTTTAACTCACACTCACTCCTCGCTGGAACCAGTGGAGAATTATGAAAATATATATTGCTGCAGATACCCATGACTTTTAACTGTCTTGCTGCTAAAGAAGCCTGCCTTGACATTTACTCTATTTCAGACAAGGATGGGTGAATCCAGGCTTTTCTATTGCACCAATTGCAAATTTGGCAGGGAGGGGTGGTGTCTGTATTTCAGCTTTGAAAGGATTATCTAAGGTTGGAAAACTTAAAGTAGTAGTGAATTCACTCCTTCCTTCACCACACCTTATTTCTAGAGCTAAAGACCACGGAGAAGATTCAAACTCACCACAAGCTCTTACAGGCTACTTCACAGACATGAAAAATAACATGCAGAAGATAGGAACATGTTACAGCATCACATTTAGAAAAACAAAAATGTTTCTTCCTGCTGTGTTGCAACACTGAATGTAGGCTATTGTGTGGGGTTGATGCAGCCAGAAATGAGTATTCTATCACCATCTGTTAAACCAGGTGGGGTAGTGATTCCTTATCTCTGTGGCACACAATATCTGCTAATGGGCCATCTTTAAGACAAGATGGGGCAACCACATTTATCTTTTCCACAACCCATCCTCCCTCCAGGAAGATACCATCTGCTGATGGCCCATTGAGTCCCACTGTATGACTGATAAAATTACATCATCCCACTGGGAGATGCTCCAGCCAGGGGGAGGAGCCAAGCCTCTCCCACCTAGATAAAAACAGAGCTGTTGGACAGCAAGTTACCTCCTTTCCACTGGATTCCAGAGGAGAAGCCGAACCTTCCTACATCATCCCTGGACTTTTGGAGGAAGGCTGCACCCTTCTACAGGAGCACTGCTTCAGCTGAACCACACCTGCCACTGCAGGGGGACTGCAGCCACCATTTGATGGGACTGCTACCAACACCCTGACTGATGGGGTGTCAGGTTGTATTCTGACTCTGTCAGGGTTGGGATTGTTTTGTAATACTGTATTTCTATTTTAATTTTCCTAGTAAAGAACTGTTATTCCTAATTCCCATATCTTTGCCTGAGAGCCCCTTAATTTCAAATTTATAATAATTTAAAGGGAAGAAGGTTTACATTCTCCATTTCAAAGAGAAGCTTCTGTCTTTATTGGCAGATAACTGTCCTTCAAACCAGGACAGCTATCAAAGTGAGAAGAAAATTATGTGACTTCTTTCTTAACTTCTTTTTGACACATACTGATGAGATTACAAATCATCTTTTTATTTCTTGATTTTTTACTGAGGGATCATTAGGCATTCTTATTGCACATTTCATTACATGGTTGGGCAAGAATTAACACTTCTAAAAACAGAAGGAGAATGACATTTTTAAAATATTTGATAAACATCCTTTTAAAATAGTGCACCTTTTGTTAACAATGTGAGGATCTGAACAATAGGTCCTTATCTTCAAGTTTGGAACTTCAATTTTTTTCCTTCTCCTTGTTTTATGACTCAAAGTCTGGCAAAATGCTGGGTTTGTATAAGACTTCAGAAGAAGACAGTATTTGACCTAGCAATGGGTTGTCCCTAATAATCTAATGTTACATTTAACACTGAACTTGAATAGGTGATGGACATTCCTGCAATCAGAGCATCCTACATATGATGCAC
Organism: Muscicapa striata striata; assembly: GCA_030060385.1. Lineage (NCBI taxonomy): Eukaryota > Metazoa > Chordata > Aves > Passeriformes > Muscicapidae > Muscicapa > Muscicapa striata. Next base: position 602,248 of record JAREIS010000014.1, on the reverse strand, counting down.
TTATTTCTGTTTTAAAAGAGCACACAATGAGAAAAGGGAATTTGGATAATTTCTTTGACAAATTCCAAGAGACTGTCACACTTATGCATGTACTTCTTTTATCTATAAAACAATGAAACTACAATTTTAGCATGTCAAGTTTCCAACATTACAGATACTAATAGCACTTTGCTATATCACAGAATCATAGAATATGCTGAGTTGGAAGAAACACACAAGAATCATCAAGTCCAACCCCTAGTCCTGCACAGGACCATCCCCTAGAGAGTCACACCAGGTGCCCGAGGCTGGTCTCCAAATGTTTCTTGAATTCTGTCAGGCTTGGTGTTGTGACCACATCCCAGTGCTCAACCCTCATATGCATAAGAGAATATGATACTGCTGAAAGTAATTTCTAAAATTCAATATCTAAAAATTCAATAAATATCCACAGTGCTTAAAAGGGACTGGTTGAAATTCTTTGAATCTGTTCTAGCTTCTGTCTTGACATTCCTTTGCTCAGTATGTTAGTGGGAGAAATATCTATATTGTCTCTTCTTCCCAAAAAACTCTAGGGAAAGTGGCTCAGAACTTCAAACTATGTATTGCATTCTTCTGAACTAACCCATTCAGCAATACAATGTTGCTCATAATTGAGTACTATTTACTTCATTAATTCCATTGGGGACTGCTGTTAATTATACCCCAGTATGATTTCCTCAAAGATATCATACAGACCCTTGATAAACAGCTGAGGAGAAAAATCAAGGGATTAAGTGTAATTATAGCAAAGTGGTTTGCTATTAAAATAATTGAATGAAAGTAATTGGATTATCTATGATCTTCAGGAGCTCCTAGAGTTTAAACATTAATTAAATTATCATACATCTCATTCAAAAATTGAGGGATTGAATACTAGCTATTTTGACACTACCAGGGCAGCAGAAACAAAATACAAAGTATTTGTGCTGTACGCAATGCTCACTGTTACTATTGTGCAGAAACAAAGACTCACTTTGGTAATGCTGAACTTCTTATTTTTCATTTACATTCTATTTAACTATTGCTCCCTGATGGAAAAATTCATGATAAATGGCAAAAGTTCTTCTTGTTAAATAATTAACAATATAACATCCAATAAGAGCAACCTGATTACCTAATTTTGTCTGCAAGTTTTTCAAATGGAAATATGTGTTATTTCTTAGTAGAAATTACAGTAAGTGTAGAAAAAAATTTAAAAATCTGATTGCTTTCCTATATTATTAGACCTCAAATATACTATATATAGAATATTATTATTTTTAAATGCATCATTCATAGAATGTATGTATTTCTTATTATTTTTCCCCAATGAAATATTTATTAGAGGAAAGAATAAACACCTTTTTAATGTTAAATTGACGGGGATGCTAGAAGATAAATGTCTCATTCAAAAATGCTCCCTTTAAACACAATTTAAAATATTTGTTTTTCAAGGTAAGATAAATTTTAAACAAAAATACATTTTCCCCTATATGCATTGAAAAATATTTCTAACAATAATAATATTGATAATAATAATAACAACATGATTGTATGATTAGTTAAAACTAAATAATCCAACAAAAATTAAAATAATCTCAAAGAAAGATTTAACTTGAACATGTAGAGGAGCGAATATTTTGTGTCTATATCAAGTTGTCTGTAGGTGTATGGGTACTGAGTGTTGCACACATCATGGTCATTCTTTAGAAGTTCATTATAGTTTTGTGCCATTCTTTATAGCTACCCTTAAATGCCAAAGTGTGCAAGCAGCAGGTCATTCTAAAAGGATCATAACTTCAGAAAATACTGTCTGCCTTTCATAAAGACTCAGGTTTTTTTTTTTTTTTGTTATGGATGCTGTATATTCCAATGTATAATCAATAACAGCAAGGGTAAAAGGTGATATTGTAGATGACACTGTCTAGCATGAGACAGGGCCGTTGAGTCTGTTGGAAAAAAAAAAAGAATAGAAGACATAACACATTCAAAGCATCATTCAAAATGTACTTGATGTGACCCCTGTATCTGTGAAAGTCTAATGACATAATGAACTGTCTTGGCTGAAACAGTAAATAAAAATTGATGGAAGGTAACACATAATTGAGAGTGGAGGCAATCGAAATTTTTGGATTATAAATTTTTCATTGTCTTATTCTGAGCAGAAAATGCTCAATGAGATGGACTCCTGGTCCATGATTTCTGAAGTGAGGCCACTGAACTCAATGGCTTTTAACAGGAGTCAACAGCCTACCACTGAAAATAATTTTTATTAATCTAAAAGAAAACTTACTATATTCAATGCACTCAGGCTCATATTCCATGCTCTTGTGAAGAGATTGCCAGTCTACTGTGAATCTACCAACATTTCCATCTCATCTATAAGGCAGTAGTAAAAAAAATAAGTAAATATAAAATGTCATTTTAGGTTATATAACCAATGCAAATATTTAATTCACTTTATCACTTTATATTTAATTCACTTTATTAAAACTTATATTAAGTTTTAATTCACTTTTATATTCCCTTGATCCATATTTCTTCTTCTGATGTCTCTTTGGCAATTTCAGCACTGTAAGCCCAATGTTCAGAACTCATCATCAGGCTCGAAGAACCAGAGTGCTGTCCTAAACAAGGTGTGTAGGGCACACCAAGCATGTATGCTAAGTTTCTTAAGCATGATGTGATGTTCTAACAAGGTTAAACCGCCTAAACTGTTAGTCTGAATTATTCATACGCTTAAATGCATTGCATAAAATATTTTACAGATTAAACTCTGCATGATCACTGTTAAGCTACTTCAGTATCATCTCCAGGTGTTGCTTCAAGTCCATCCACATCCTTCCAACACTTTGTTATAGACTCTTGATATCTGATTGTTACTGACAGATAAAACTGTAAGAGTGGAAGTGGAACTACTCTATAACTTGAGAACTATGGAAACCTTCATAAAAATAGGTCATATAAAATATAGCCGAGATAACAAACAGTGATTAAAATCAAGTAAGTAAGACTTTAATAATAAGGAACTGAGATGATCACATGCAATCAGTTCTGAGAAATGGAGCAGTTAAACTGATTTAAGAATCAATCAAGTTTACTACATAGAAAAAGATGAGATTTCTCGTCTCGTTCTTGCATGATACATAGAAAGCTCATTTTATAGGAGAAGATGTTTCAAACGGAAGTAAAAAAAAAAGGTTAATTTTCCTACATCATTTACCTGCAATCTTTGATCACATAATTGATGGGGGATCAATTTGGGCATTTTGTCTAGATTCATATTTGTCTAGTATTTCAAATGTGGTCAATAAGATTTCAAAGTTTATACCATACTCATATGAAAGTGCATGTAATGAGACTCACAAACTATCAAAAGCCCATTAAATCAATTTGTCAAGCAGAACTTCTGAGAATGTCACAACAGTCCAACTGAGATATATTTAAAAAAAAAAAAAAAAAAAAAAGCTTTTCAGAAGCATATTTAAAATACAAGGTAAGACCACTCAGGCTGTTTCAGAGACCAAAAGTTAGAATTAAGTATTATTTGAAGATCAATTCAGGGATGAACCAAGAATAAAAACAAACACCTGGATAACATTAAATTCTTACAGATGTCACATATCATTCATCAAAGTAATTTATAAAAGTAAGTCCAGTTGCAAGCTTTTTTGACTCATGGAAGTACTTCAGGTTTAACTGAGTTAAACACTTGACAAGTTTTTTTGTTGGCTGTGTTTTGATGTTTATTAAACAAATTTTCAAGCATCATTTCATTCTATTAAAATTGTCATTAGAATCTGATGCAGGACATTTGATATCTAACCAACAATGGTGATCATATTCAACTTTTAAAACATTTCTTCACTATCCTCTATAATATTCTGTCTATCTGCTTGGGAGATTAAAACACACAGAAAGATTATCTATTTAGCCAGTATCAGAAAGTGATGGTTAACTCCATTTTGTGTATTTGTATTAACTACATATTGTGTCCAAGTATGAACACCAGTTGTCAGCTTCCATTTGGAAGTGTTTTTTGTTTAGAAGACTGTAAGTGGTTTTACCAAGAATAAAAAAATGAATTTTTCTGCATTGCTCTGGAATTAAAATATGTAAGAGTATCAAAGTTATAAAAGACATTTGAAAACGGGTTAGACTAGAAAATGAACAAGCAACAATAGGCAATTGTTGATTACTAACTATATCTTCTTCACGATCAACCATAAATATTTATATAATTTGCATTACTTTAATTTATCAAATATTTTGATAATTTAGATAAGCTGGCTTTGAGACCTGTGACCTTGCTGAGCTTATAGCAGTCTTTACAGTTGAGTTATCATCTCTTGAAAAATGACACTATAATGAAACTGCTGACACAACCTTTACTATAGCAATGCTACTGTAAGGAAATTTATAGCAGGCAATCAAGCCTCTGGGATATCTTAGGTACCATCATCTCTTGATGCATTTCTTGGTACCAAAAATGATTAAAATAGTGACAATTAAGATGTTTATATTATTGTAATAGTTTATCAAAGCAACGCTGGAAAGAACAATGAATCAATTTCATTTTAAACATCTTTTTGTTATTTCTTTGGGAAATACAAAATTATATAATTTTCTTGTAAAGAAAAGGTAATAATTGAACTAAGGAATGATGATCCTTGAAGGCTACAATTTTTATTACCTCTAATTCCCACCAAATGTGCCATGGCGTAACATACCAAAACACCACCAGGATCTTTAAAAAATAAAAATCAAAGATATATATTGATTATACTGAATTTTGGTTTAAAAGGAATTAATGCCAGTGCAAAAAGGAGTAAAATGTTAATCATATGGTGATAGCCAAATATCTCAATTACTTCACAGACCACTATTTGGTATTGCAGGATCAGCACTTATGCAAGGTTCATGTTGTATTTGTTGATAAGCTCTGAAGATTTATCCTTACAGGCACATCCTTGTCACAGACACTCAGGTTGAATGATCTGAAAACACTTTTGAACTTCATATAATATCTATATAATATCCACATAATATAATAATAAAAATCAATCTCATGGTATACTTCTTTGCTTTTATAACAGATTCCCACAAACTATAATGAAGAAATACTATTAAATTTTCTGCAGTGCTTTGTTTGTCACGTATTCTGTGGTTTTGTGTAAGGATACAGCTCTTAATCTAGTTATATTGCATGTTCTGGGTGTGATGTGACAGCATCTGCCCCATGAAGCTGCCAAGTATCAAGTAACTGTCGTATAATTTATGAACTAAAACTGCATATTTCCATTTCTCATTATGCAAACCTTATCAAATTCCTAACCCTAAAGTAGATCCTGAGGGAAAAACAAAATAAGAACTGTATAAAAGATAATTGTATGTAACTAGCATGGTTATTTTTTCCTTTGAAAAATCAATTTATACAAAGTTGAAAGCTATCATATTAGCAAATGATAAACATTCACCATGACTAGAAGGTAAGAAAACAATAACAATGTCGATTACAGGGAAATTAAAAATGAAAAAGCAAAATTTTTCTCAAAAATTTTTGAGACGACACATCATGTGAAATCAGAAAACTGGCAAATGTAGGGGTAAAGGATCTAAAGCTTTACCCATTGATATATTTGCCTACTTAAAGATGAGATAAAGTCACGTTTTCAACTAATGTATTTCAAGATCTAGCTGAGACATCACTTCAAAGTTAAAAGTTCAGTAAGCAAAAGCAAGTTTTGCAACTGAAGAAACAACATTCAGAAAAAGAGACTTCCACTTGTTTGTCACCTTGATGAATGCTTAGGTTTACATTTGGAAGAAACACTGCAGTACATAAGTGTTATATTTGGACTTTTGCAGTCCCTGGGGACATGTCAGTATTCCCAAGCATGAAGAAAGAAAAGACAGAAGCCATCTCTGATCCGGAAATAATTTACAAAATGCTACTTCAGTAGAAACACTCATGCACTAATACTTTCTAGAACAGTCATGTGGGGACCCATTCTGTTTCAGCTCCAGCTAGCAACCTTCACACCCTGTAGACATGCAGGAAGAGGGTGATTGACCTTGCATGATTTGCTGTTTACAGCCTTTCCCATAAGACTGGAAGAACAGATGACATTCTCTGTCCACAGAAGAGCTGAGTGTCTGATGGTGAAAACAACTTCAAAAGCACGGACACTCCTTCCCCCAGAAAGAGAGGATAGGGCCTCTGTAGACTGAAACAGAGTCTGTCAAAGCAGCTCAATTCTATCACCTGTTTCAGGGAAAGGTAATCCACAGAGCATTTTGTTGTTTTGGTGGTTTTGTTTGGTTTTGTTTGGTTTTTTGGGTGGTTTGTTTTTTGGTTTTTTTGGGGGGGGGGTGCTGTTTTTGCTTGGTTTATTTATTTTTAATGTTTTCTCCTGCTCTATGTAAAGGAAAAATCACCTTGAATACAAATAATGAGAACAGGTAAGTAAGCCACTACTGATGGTGGGTTTAGATAAGTAGTTATCCATTTGAAATTATCCTGCTGCTGACACCTGGTTGAAGGATTATCTAAGAGTTTGCAAGGAAAAGTCTTTTATGTCTAGGATTAAGTGATTCTTGGTCTATACCACTACAAACAGAAGCACAACTGCAGTCTAATATCTGAGTCTTTGTCAATAACACAAACCTGTCTGTCCTGTCTCACCCTCCTTTAAAAGATTTGAGAATGCACACAATTACAGCAGCCTCCTGAGCAACATTTCTGAAGTTCTGAATTGGGTAGACGCTTGAAGTAATTTGCTTTTTTTTTCCTCATTTACCTAACACTCTCTTGCAGCAAAACATCAGCTTTACAAAAGAGGCCCCAACATCTGAAGTAGATTCAGGCATTATTGCATGTATATTTAAATCTCTTTCTAATTTTTCTGTTTAGTAAGTTTTCATGAACACTGACATGGGCAGGCAGAGAGTAAAGGTCCTATCAAAGTGAGAGTTACTCAAGAGCTTTCTGGCTTTTTTTTTTTTTTTTCTACCTGCTCAGTCAAATTGACCTGAGGCATTAGAATCAGCATTTATTTTGTTTGCAGCGATGAATCAGAGAATTCTGTACCAGACTGCCTGAAAGCAAGACTTGGCTCTTCTTGGTATAGTAGAGCTGAATAAAAGGGAATAGTTAAGTGTCATTATAGAGCTTCTAGTGCTTTTGTAAGAGTCTGATAACTTCCATACCCTGAAAATGCTCAGGGACTGAGAACTTCATGGATAAGTCTGACAGCCACACAGTGCACTAGCAGTCTCCATTTGAGTTACACTAAAAAGAATGAGCAAAAAAGTGATATTCATAACTTATATGAGCAAACTGGACTGGTTATTCACGGTGATTTGACAGAAATACATACAGCTTCTATATAGAAAATGAGACCTAGTAATTATTCCCTCTGAATGTTTGCAGTCTTATCTATAAAAAGGGAATAGAATGATCCAGATTTGCACTGAGAAATTTATGTGGCAGCTATATGTGTCTAACTGGTGGGTACAAATGAAGAAAAGCTAATGTATGTGTATATACAGATTAGCATTTTTTTTCCTCACTACACAGCAAAGCTTTAATGATAATTTTATAATAGAAAAACTATACATGTAATACATGAGTCGAAAGAGAATTAAGCAGAGCAAAGACAATCAAATGCTTTGCTGTTTTGCAGCATTAGCAGTAGGACAACAAATGTAGATCTGAATAGAAATATTTAAGATATAAAAGATAAATAAGAGGTTAGCTCAAAAATTCAATCTTCATTATGCTCTTCCAGATTTTGAGTCAAGAGTTTGACTGCCTGTCTGTCCCTCTTCTTCTTCAATAACTTCTACTGACCCATTGAAAATAAATTCAAGAAAGACGTTTAGATCCTGAAAGATATTAAAGTGTGTTTCACAATGCTGTAAATGAAATTTAAAAGGTTTTTTTAAGCCTCCTGGTTGGTATAGCTAGCCAATATAGCAATACTTTTTTTTGTAACTAGAGACCTAGATTGTGTTCTTTTTAAATAGTCAGCTGGGCAGGAAAAAAAAAAAAAAGGTCTCTTCTATGAAGGTTGTGTGGTTCAACTGGAGAAGATCCCTCCTGGAAGAGATGGCTCTTTCCCTGTAAACAATGAAAGCTAAGAACATGCAAGCCAGAATTCTCCAGCACAACCTGGATGAAAAGACTCCAAAGAGGGCAGAGAGAAGACAATTTGTCTAATTTACACTAGCAGAGAAGTGACTTTCAAAAATCTTGATATGATTGCAAAATGGTTGCAACCATTTTCAAGACCTTTTCAAGGATGTAGTAGGACAAGGAATAATTTTTTTTCCAAATCCTTACTACCTTATCACAGCATTTAAATTATCCTCATTCATAAGGTTTTTTCTCATATAGATTGTGTTAAATTAACTTGTGTTAAATTAAATGTATTCTAACCTCTGTCTCCTTTCAGTTTTCTAAGCATGGTCTAAAAAGGTGACTATGGTAGCAATCTGACTGAAAATCCACAGAAAAAGTAGTTTGGAAGCTTTACAAACAAGATATTTCATATTATTGGATCTAATGTTGAAGAAGGGTTTATCAACTAAATCCTGGCAGAAACAGCATAACATTTGGAAAATTGTAAAATGCAACTTATCAGCTGGTCACACACACGGAGATTGTAAATAATTATGATAATTATCTTTTCTTCTTTGAGCTGTGTTCATTTCTGCCTTGGGATTATTAGAACTATCAACAAACAGGGAGAAAAACACCTCCACAAAATATAAAGAAGAGAAATCACACTGCCTGAAGTAGGCTTAACTAATAGCTCAGGTAGAAAAGTATGGTTAGCTGTACATGCACAAGTTTGATTGTACTTCAGAAACAAATTTCATTCCAAGTAGAAGTGTTTCAGTGAAATAATAACCAGCATGACTCTGTAGGGTCTTTTCAGTGCCTTTGAAGAGGTGGCAAGATTGATAACAATTCACTTCACCCTGAAGAAAGTTCCCTGCCTGTAATTCCCGTCAGGCATCTCAGGGGAACTATAGGGCTTCCTTCTATTTAAAGGTGTATCCAGAGGCATTTCTTTTGGATAAAGATACGAGATTTTCTTCAGAAGACATAATGGCAATATTTGAGGACCTTTTGAATTCTTCTTTTTTTTTTCCAGATATAGGGAAAAATATTGTTATGACAAGATCTGTAGCCATTTCTCTCATTTTAAGTACAATTTCTTGTTCAACTAATTGCACATTCCTTTCTTCTAGAACTCAACAGAATCTTTGTCACATTTTACTTCAGAAATATTCTTTTACATGAGACAGAGATAGACACTTTGAGTTGTGTCTTGTCCCAATCAACACAATCAATTTACAAGACATCTACAACTCAAATTCTGCTTCTAACTCTTCTTTAATTGTGAATCAATTCTTCCTACCAAGACACAGGTTTTGGCACAAGCTTTATTTCCAACAACATGTCCCTTGCTCATTCTTTCTCCTGACCTGGCATTGCCATTAGGCTGTCACCCTTTTTCTGCAGTTCCCCTTTTAACTCGTCATTCAATGTATTGACACCACCCTTCATCCTTGGAGTCACTTGCAAATTCCAGGGCCTAAACTTCTGAATGAGTTACTGCAGTTTAACTCTGTCTGATATGCAGTAATTATTCATTTGTACATATTTTGCATGCAGCCATGCAAGTTAAGGCATTTAAGAAACTGTACTAGTAATGTTGTTTTATCCATTTTCATTGTTAAATTGAGACACTTTACTCCCCATTGTTAGGGATTTAAAGTATATACATATATGTTCATTTGATGTATGATACATTTTTAGCATAAAAAATAGATCAAGACTTTATCCTTTATTAATTAATTTGAAACAAATACATAATGACCTTACTCATCTCATTTGAATGGTATCCTGTATCTCTACTCCAGACTCTAGTTCAGATTTTGAATCCTTAAGAACTCATTGCCATATTCATTTTGATGACCACAACTGGGATCTAACATTTCTGCATTTCTGGTTACAGGATCTGTCTGTTGAACTAAATCTAAAAAAGTGACTGTAAAAAGTGACATCAGGACTTGTAGAAGCATGAGACCTAGGACCCCTGTATTATGGATAGTATGATGATAATTCAGATTGATCTGGCTTCTTACCTACTACTGTCCATTACTGTCTGTTGCTTAGAGTTTCCCAATAATATAGACTTATTTTTTAACCTCCCATATCTCACTGACAAATTTTGACTTGTAGAAAAGTAAACCCACTACTTTAAACTCTTCCCACTCCTCTACTCTCAATAGCATTGTTATGCCTTTTGCTCTGTTATTGTAAAGAGGTTCCCTGATGTGTCTTTGACAGGAAATGCAGTGCTGCATTAAATTTTACATTAAATTATTTAATGTATGGCTTCAATATCCTACCTTGATTATGTGTATCAGAGGTTAAAATACAGAAGAAAACTACAACTTACACTGTACTAGATAACTCAAAAGATTTTGCTTTCCATCTGACTATGCTTGCAACCATGATTTATAGGCAAGAAGCCCATGCAAGGTAAATGATATCCATTTGACAAGGGTCAGACTTAAGTAGAAAATCCCATGGTTTCAAATCCTAATATATGAGGTTTGCATCTTTATTTATAAGGAGTATTAAAATAATCATTCAATGTTTTTTCATCTCTATGAATGTGTGACATTTCTAAAAACAATTGCACCATTAAGACAATGGAGAATTGCTATATAAATCCCACTTAAATCTCTCATGACCTTTCTTGCAATCGTACAAAAAAAGCCCTCTTTTCCCTTTAGGCAGAAGGAAAGGCCCCAAACCTATTTATATCTATGATATTTCAGCCCTATGATATAGCATGGAATGCCGGGCAAGGCATTTTTTTCTCTTGTCTCTGAATTTCTGGAAAGCAGATTACATTCTGCTTTATGGTTCGAGTTACCACTGAACTCATTCATTTAAATTACATTTTAAAACATTGATACTTAAGTCTAATTTTCAATATAGTATGCCTCTTAATTCCATCTCTATTTGAAAATTATTTAATAGGCCTGATGTTTAGCAAGGTGTGCAATAATTCTCTGCTTTGCTTTTGGGCTATACATGCATTTTTTTACATTCATCTCGCTAACTACAAAAACTCCATTCACATAACTGTATTTGCAGGGGAAAAAAGTCCTTAGTATTAATTAAATTTGCCACTCCTTGAGGCTATTAATTAACTTGTGACCGACTGTGAATATCTGAATGCATTCGTTGGTTTCCAAAAATAACAAACATGTTATGCTTTGTGAGATTGGAATGATTCATAAAATACCATTACACAAGTTGTCCACTGTCATAGTCAGAAGTATTTATGTGAAATATATTGTCTGAAAAATCAATACAAACCTTTTATTAGCTCAAGAAGGTCATTAGGTGCCATTACCATTGTTATCCAGAAACAGGGTCAGCATTAGCTTTCCATGTCTGGCAGCAGCTCTTTTGTTAAACACAATTTTTTTCAAATGCTATGATTAGGACATTGTTCTAGGTAAAATTTGTGAATATTACACATTTCCCAAGTTTTACCTGAGCAGATATTCCTGGGGCTGAATTCCAAACGGTTTTTTCGGAAAACAAGAATAAATCAATGGCATAAATGGAAGAGAAGAAAAAGCCAAGGAAATCTTCATGCCATACCTATAATTATTACCATGGTTCTTATAGACTGGGGATAAATCTGAATACAAAAAATACTAACAATATTAAATCTCCCAGTGTTGTTCATGAAAGATTTCAATTTACATTAGTATCTTAAAGCACCTCAGCAGTTTGCAGTTGTATTTCCAAAGGAGGAACCTGTCTCAGGATCTTAACTTGGAGCAAACTGCAACTAATGGTTTATCCATTGAATTCATTGAAATGAAGATTTGCCTCTCAATCTTAAGAGCTATAAATTATATCCCAATTTTAGAGAGTATCTTCACATCTCTAGGGCTTTAGGCTTAGCTCATAGACATGCCTTATGAACCCAAAGGAGCAAAGAGGTGTTACAGAGTGGCCATGCATGTACTGAAGATGACTGTGGAATAATTTAGTGATGGAAATAATCATTGGATATCCTTTGGTAGTCATTCAGGTCTTTTTGGTCTGGTATTTTTAGAGGGGCAGAAGAGGCACATAGCTATGTTCTCCATATCAATTTCTTCACACCTTTGCCAACATTATTTTATGGAGATATTAGGAGATGATAATCTGGTTTTTACTACAAGAGAGCCTTGCTTATCCGTAGCACAGAATATATTTAAAATTTTAAAAAAAGTCAGAGCAGTGGCTGAGTGGCTGAGCAGTGGCTTTTCTACCTGACAGAGTACGAATTTTACAGAGAAGCTTGCATGAATTAGCAAAGGAAATTATTTTACAAATTTGTGTTCTTGCCTTCCTGTGTTCTTCATTCCACCTGCTTCTTTTTAGAGGAATTTATCCCTTGGAGGTAATATCATAATATACAATAAAATTATAATCAGCATATTTCAAGACATGGTTGTTGCACTGTGGCAGAAAGAGTGAAGCTTGTACAAGTCTGTGAGTAGTAGCTGAACATGGGTGCTAAATCTCAGCAGAAGTTGTTTCCTGAAAGATCTTACACTTCTTATTCACCCTTCAGAATGACACTATCTCAGCTCAGAAAGCTTTTTCAAGCTGCTAAAGAGTGTGATGCTCTTCAGATTTTAGGTCAGATGTGCTGACATGCCATGGCATGCTGCCTTTTGTAAACTCAAAAAACTTCTCAGGTATTTGCCAGCAGATTAACAAGTTACTCAAGTACAGTAGCAAGTGTATGTCATCAAAACAATCCCCTTCCAACCACTAGAGAAATTTTTCTAAGAATCTTGAACTGTCATGGTACTGTATCTTAAATCCCAATTAATTCTCCACATCTGAAAAATGAAAAGGATCCTAGTAGCAATATTTCACACAACCCCATGCCTATCATTGCATATAGAAATAGTGATTTTCAAACCAATTTATAGGAGTCATAATATTCTTTCATTTTCTTAGTAAGCATCTAGACATGACAAAAGCAAACTATTATTTCAATAATTAGGAAATCTTTTATGAGAAAAATGGGAATTATTCAAGATTCTTTTCATATAGATGTTTTCACATGAAATTATGTAGAACTGTACCTTTCTACTTTTTCTATAATCAAAGTCTTACATCAGGTGTAATTCAGCATTGCATTATGACAGTTCATAGTACTGCAACCTTTTGTAAAGTGTGTGATCTGTGTTCAGTCAGTGTCAAATCAGTGTCACATCTGGTCAATCAGAGAAAGTCTTCTTTAGAGATACATATAATTATAATGACAAGGCTCTTATTCATCTTTAGTGACTAAGATATCCTGGCATGCATTGTAGCAAGGAATTATTAACTTTTGTTCTTCAGACAGGAAATTTATCTGTAAATTAAAATAAGCTGTTTGACTAAATCTCTTGGGACCATGCAACCTTTCTGGGGAATGTGCAGGTTGACTGGGCTCCCCACCCAAACAACTGCTGGCTCCATGCAAACCAATGTCTTTTGATGTCCCTTTGAGCTCTAATCTCCCTTCTCAACCTTTCTGTATGCAAAAATGAAAGAGTCTCTCAGCTATGTCTCTCCAAAGTCACAGAGAATGGTTGAATAGTGTGATAACAGCAAACTCTTCCTTGTAGATGCATTGATAGAAGTACAGATTTTTTTTCTAATATTTCACATAAATGTTGCACATCTTCATATACCAGAGAAGTGACATACACACTGTAAGAAATTTAAATCCTTGTGAATATAATAAATGGATTATCTCCCAAGTTACATCCAAAACATGAATGAAGCATTTTCAATATTAATTCTTCCTTTTAAAATATAGCAATGCTTTAAAGCTGTCCTTAACAAAATAAAATTAAGCATCAAGTTTTCATATAAAGCAAAACCAATAACAATAATTTTGGAAGTTTAGCCAATGTAAAGCCTTTCCTTTATTACTCTGTCTGGCCACTCATGCCAAAACAAAAGGGATGCAAAGCATTTTTTCCCAGATTGTAGTATTCTTTACATCTAAACAGACAGAAAGTTCACAAGCCCTTAATTTGCTTGGCAAAGTAGAAGAGAAAGAAGTATGATTGCAGCATCTGTGCAGACATTGCTAGCAAATTGAGAAAAAAATTGAATGGGCACAGAGATTGCTCTCACTGCTGAATGACTGATCAAAGCAAGGCTGAGGTCTGCTAGAGGAATGACAATAGGCCCAGTGGATTTAGTATAGATTCCCTGCACATTTTAGGACTCTTGGCTCTAAACAAAGAATTCCACAAATCCAAACTCATCTGCATTCCTTAGAATTAAGTACACCAACAGTAATTAGTTGCTTTGCCTCATGGATCCATAAATATTTTCCACAAAAATAGTAGTATTTTCAGATGTGCTGATTTGTGGTGCTTATAATGTACCTAATGTGCCCTATGTACTATCTCCACAATTTTGATGGAGGCACAAGTCAAGAAATGTGAAATGTAGGTATTCTATTTGTGGTATATTTCTGCTTCCAACAAATTGCTATTTCTTGTCTCACGAAATAATATTTGCCAGCTTTTCAATATGATGTTAAGAAGATATTCTTCCTTTCATCCTTTCAACATACATCAACAGATTTGGTTATTGCTGGAGGTTTTCCCCCTTTTTTAAGCCTATGTTGTACAAAAATCATACCTAATGCTGGTGATTAATAATGAGGGACTTCATAGTAAAGCCTCTGCAAACCAGGAAATTGCACAAACAAGCAGAAATATCTGTCACTACATGATAAAATTTAAGCGTAAGAAGCTTCTTGTCAAATAAAATCAACAGAACAAGTAATATATTTATTTTTGTACCAGTAAAAGTAATCTATAAACCACTGCCTTCTCTTACAATGTAAAAGCCTCTCCCTTTAAACACTGTGATGAAGTGCAGTAGAATAAAATAAAAAATGGTAGTGAAAGAACCAGTGATGTTTCTTCTTCACTCAGAACACAGTGAACTATGATAATAATTTTAGTGCTCACTTTCTGTCAATGTCAATTTAGTTTTGTTGCTGTTTTTATGAAAAAACTAACATCGACAAAAATAAATCTAACCACTTTCATGATTTCTTAAAGCTTATTAATGTTTCAAAATCTCTCTTTAATTCTGAGGCCTGAAAGGAAGGGCAAAAATTACCTGGTAAATTTTCTACTTAGGCTTTTTAAAAGTTTCTCTCTCTCTCTTCTTAATGGTCTAAAATATATTATCTTCCAATGGAAATGTGCATAATACATTGAAATGCAAGTTTAGAAAATAATTGAATTTTTATTATTTAAGAAACACCTATTTTTAATTTGCTTCCACTCTGAAATATAAGCAGTGTTTTTCTTCAGTTCTTCAGAAGAACAAAATTCCCCAGTATTTTATTAGGCCAAATAGTTCATTTGAAACTCAGAATAATCCTTCTTGGATTACTTGCATTACTTCTTCCATTACTACTTATAACATGTAATAAGTAAATAAATAGATAAATAAATAAAATTACTATAATATTTTTGCCCTATGATATATTTAAAGAACACTTCAGTAGTCATTTAGTGCCTAATTTTTCAAGGCATCTTTGATATGCACTTCAAAGGACACTGAAATTTCAAGTAAGCACCAGAATGTACCTCAATTCCTTCTTGTTTCATTAATATAATTTTTATTATCTCACAAGTTTTATTGGTGATCTTATATTACTTATATTATTTGTATCGTTATTCTTTTATACTACTGAAACATTAAGCTGCAAATTTTTTGTTCTACTAACAAAAAGAATCAACATACTGTAATTTACATTCTGCAAATTTGAGTTTTAAGGGACATTTTGTAGCTTAATCTGTCATTTTGACTTTCTCCATTTTAAACATTTACTACCTAAATGTAACTAATGCAGGTAGTAAATGTTACTACCTACCACTCTTTACTCACATAAAGAGGAGTTCAGGTGAGCTCTTATCAGTTCTTCCTGCAAAACCATTGCTAATTTCACCAATATTTGCCTGGTGGCTCCTCGCGCTACATTTCCCTTTTGCATGGCAGCTTTATAATGACAATATAGTATTATGTTGTCATCCTTCTCTATCATATTCTATTGATGTTTCCAGAGATACATATTTTTGGTTTCCAGATTTCTTTTTGTTTTAGGAGTAGGTTATCTTTTTGTTTCTTGAACCTATTTTTTCACAGGTACTTTATCATGAACATCATATTCTTAAATTTTATCTGTTTCACAGGTATTTCTTAGGTATTAGAGCTGTCAACAAATATGTAGACAAAATTGAACATAGCAGTGGAATATCCTGCTTGTTTCTTTATAACATCTCCAAAGACGCCCAGAAGACTTCTCAGGCTTTTAGTGAAAAAGTATGTATTTGGTCTCTGAGGGACAGACTGCGATACGTGTTTCCTAGCAAGCACTTTTGGAAACGGTGGTTTTATAAGCCAGCTATAATTCTAATTTAGAATGCCAGGGGGAAAAAAAAAAATTAAAAACAAAAACCCCAGAAACAAAACCTCCAAATCACTAACAAAACCCAACAAACCAGCAAAAAAAACTCAAAAGCTCACAAACAAAAACCAAACTCATAAAGAAAACCAAAACCAAAACAAAAAAACCAAAACCAAAACCAAAACCAAGCCACGCGTTCCTCACATTTAGGTTTCAAGCTCCTAAGAATTCCAAACCTTTTCGGTATGAGACCAATGATAGTTTGTGTTCTTAACAATCTGTGAGCTGCATTCAGAGCTTTAGAAATGTATAGATGTGTCCTAAAATGGAGAAAAAGCTTATATTATGCTACTATATTTTATATACATTTTCTGAGCATCCAAGAAATCACCATAATCTCCATGTAAAACAGGCACTGTTTGGCATCCAGTATACAGTATCATTCACCTCTACCAGTAACCACATGGAAAAGAATATCTTCTTGTTTCCACTTCTCCTTTCCTATATGGAATAGAGGAATAAAGAGCAGGTCCCATTTCCATTTTTAAGTAGTCTTGCAATATTCTCTTATCCTGTCAAGGCAATAGTTTACCTGATTCCATTTCATGTGTTCACCTATCTGACTTCTTCTGTATTTCATTTCAGGACATTCTAAGGAACATACATTGTTTCCACTATGATTGAACATTCTTGTACATGAAGTTCATGTTTACAATGAAAAAAGCATAATTACTGCATCTTCACACAAGTTTAAAAAAGCCTCCCTGTTAAGAATGTTTCTGAGTTTCTGCAATCTCTTTGATTTCATTGCTCATTATTTTTTAGAAATTCACAAAGCAATGAGAAAATGCTAAGTACTCTTCACATTATCACTTAGACATTCTGACTTTGTCATTTCCAAATCCAACATATTCTGCAAATATACAGCACAACCCAGAAAGAAAGCCTGCATCTTTCAGTGCTTCCATCCTTTTACATAAACCTTGAATTTCCATCAATGCATGAATGTGAAGTAATCAAAATTTTTTATCAGAGTATAAAAAATTGGATAAAACAAACCTGCAGTGACAAATACCAAGAATTTCCTAATGGGGATAACCAACTTGAAGTAGACAGGTTCTCATTAATATAAATAAATAAATAAATAAATAAATACTAGCTTGCCATGAGCAGATTTTATTAATACCAATTGAATCACCTTCCAATTCAAGAAAAACATCTTTTCTGGCATTCTGCAAAAGTGAGGTTCCTAAATTATTTCAGTTCACTTATCCCTCAAGAAGCAACAGTTTCTGTCTTGGGATTTATGTGTTATAACAACTGAATTAGGAGAATCAAACTTTTTGTGTTTTCCATGCACTTCCTTCCTAACCTGGACATCAAAATCCCCTTTTGATGTCTGTAAAAACATCCATTAACAGAGCAGAAGGAATTTATTCTCCAATGATGGAGATTACTGTGAAAACTGAGTCACTAAATTGTTATTCCATATTTATACCTATTGAGAAGGTCATGACAGGAAAATGTCAGGAAGAAGTTTGAAAAGGAAACAGAGAGGTATTATTTGATTCCTAACTGACATTACTTCCATATTAAAAGATTCCACAAATGAGCTACTGTAGACTACCTAATGATATTCTTACCACATTCCATTGAAACTTAACAGGGCAAGCTCTTGAGTCAATGAAGCTTCAGTGGTTTCCTGGAACACCATATTAAATGAGATGTAAGGAGCTGGCCACAACTAGCAGCAAGAGTAACTTGTGTGGGTGTCAAGACTATCCATGGCAGCTCTCATTTGGCAATAACAGTGAATAGTTGTTCTGTTCATAGCTTTGTGGGACTCTTTTTATTAAATTAGGTAATTAACTGTGTACCATCACTATTGAACACACATTGAGAAAGTCCCAAGGGAAAATAACTACTTGAGTTTCAGGGATTATAGTCTTATTTTTAAGTGAATTTGCAGCCCTGGAGTTTTTGTCATGACTTTTCCCCCAGTTGCTATGGAATCAACTATTTTAAGCTTTGCAACAGAGAAATGATTGTATTTTATGGCACCACAGAGCACAACTACATACACATCAAACCACACCTGCTGAAAAATCTGAATCACAGTGCAGAGAGTGCCTAAGAAAACCTGACAACTTTCTTAAACAGTAATAGCGATTGATACATTTTGTAATGTATGGTTTTCTTGACAGACTGGCACATAAGCCATCAAATTGTTTAAGAAAGTGCCAAAATAGATAAATGCTGAGCAATATACTAGATTTACACTGCATAAGCTGAAGTGGCTATTTATAGACAAATGAATTGGCAACTCCTGGACATACCAGTGGCAGCATGTCTACATGTATATTCACTACTATAAGCCCTAAAACATACCTCTGAGAACTGTACTTGTTGTTTGTCATTTCTTTTACTGTTTCATTTCTGGAGAGACAGTAAGATAAAAGTTGAAAGTTTAGAAAATCTCACTCTAACAAATAAACAGAAATATTAAAAAAATATTTTCTTTATAGCAGCAGGAAAAAAAAGTATGTGCATGCCTGCAGTTATCAGAATCAAACCACTCCTTTCAGCATCTAGGAACACTTTAATCAGGAAGATTTTCAGCACAAAGCAACTACAAGCATGAGAACAGTTCATGTTCTTTCTGACTGTGAACATTTTTGTTACAGTCTTGTCACATCAGCTGGTAAGAGTATTTGGGCTTTTGACTAAATGGTAGTGCCATATGGGTCACAAGCTTCCAATTTCTCACTGTTTGAAATGTTTTCATTCCAGTAAGGGAAGTTTCCTGGAGGCTATCATGAATAGAAACATGGACAGATTAGCCTCTCATATGCATAACTACGCTTTGATAGAAGTAGGACAAAGTGTGTGAATCTGAAGTGTCCTGAACAGACTTAAATCTGCATCTACAACATCTAATATCATTAGCGACTTCATTGGTGTAAAAACAGGTCGCTAAACAGAATGAGAATAAACTTGTGAAAGGAAAAAAAATCCAGAATAGCATAATATACAAAGAAGAATAAATTGAAGCTATACCTTCAGACGATTAAAAATTTTAACAATTTCTTTCTCATCTGTCAAAAGGGAATGTAAACTTACACTCACTGACAACATCATCCCTTTGGTAAGACTTGCAGAAATGCTGCCATAATATCCTACCAGTAAGAGTTTTAGGGAAGAAGGCAGCTGAAAATAGATAAATTAAATTCACCTGCCAAAGTGCTGATTTTGTACATAAAAACGTCAAGATCTTGCACTACAGCCAAATGAATTCATAGTAGACTAGTGACATATTTTCCCATGCTTTTTTCTTTTTCTTCTTAAAATAATGAACACGCACATGGTTTGTTAAGATTATAAAATAGCTTAATAGACTGTCTCAAAATTTCTCCTCAAATTGTGTTCATTATAGAAGTGATTTAGTGTGAGTTCTGGATTTGATTAGGTCAAAAGGGTATTACCACTGGGTTAGATAAAATATGCATAAGTGAGCCCTTTGTTTGCACTACCTCCTTACACCAGACAGACTCTGACAGAATCATTATTCCTTTTGATATTTTCTAGTCACTGTCTGAGCTTTCCAGCAGAGGTTACCTTTAAAAAAGAAACAGTGGAGAAATGCAGAGGCTGGTTCTGATCTGTCAGAAAGGCTCTCTAGGCAGTGTTTCAGCACTGTCTTTTGCCTCTCTTATAAAGAGAGAACTGGAAAGAAGAGTTGGCATCACCCCTGAACATGATGAGATTGAGAGGGACCTGGAGACTGGAGAAGAGAAAATATTTTTCTGCATCTACAAAGAGAAAAAATATTAGCCAGCAAGGCTGTGAAAGAGATGTAAATTATAAGAAAATAAAGCAAAGCATGGTAAAATACATGTCAGAATGAAGACAGAGTTACCATATGTGAGCTGCAGTCTTGTTTTATTTTTGAATAATTAGTGAAATGGCCTGTAGGAATTTCTAGTAAACTTTCTAAGGAAAATAATTGCAAACAAATGAACAAGCCAGCCAAACTAAAAAAAAACCAACAAAAAAAACCTCATAGTAAAGAGTATCCTGGGCAACCCTTGCTGAAAAATTATGCAATGATTTGCTTTGGGATTTTTTTCTCCTCCAACCTGACGATCTTTTTCTCCAGCATGTGCAAGTGATATGCCAAGGGTTTAACAAATATTTGAAATGTAATCTGGGAAGTAGAAACACTGAAATGGAATATATATCTAGTTAAAAATTCTTAATGAAATAAAACAAATTTTTAAAAATTGTTTTGTTTTTTTTTTTGTTTTTATGACATCCACATCTTAGAGTTGGTAGACCCCTGCAGATCTTAAGTTCCATGTGAATGATGAAGAGGGGCCTGGGAATATAGGCATGCCAAGCATTGCTAATTGGTTTTATCTTAAAATAAACAGTATTCAGAAAACCAGCAGGGGAGTGGGGTATGTTCCATCTCTGTATAGGTTTGTGTGCGTGTGTGAATTTATTCAGTCACTACTATTAGTGGCTGGTCAGTGCTTCTACAAATCTTGAGCTGCAATTCCTTATTCACCTAACATGAACATGCTGTAACTATTCCAAATATAAAAATAAAGAATGGATAATCCAAGTGAGTCTCAGGATGGCTTTCCACCATAAAAGCTAGACTGAAACCTAAGAAGCAAGAAGCTCTTAAGAAGGTCAAAAGGTATCACATGTACTGTCAATAAACTGCTTTTTACTTACCAGCCAGTCTCAGAGGATGAGAGAGGTGAAAGGGTTTCAGAAAGAAGCATGAATAAATGTATAGGAACAAAAAAAGAAAAAACAAAACATGTGGTGGAGAAATGAAAACAAATCTAAAGTTTAAAATAACACCCAAAGAAAAACCTCTCTAAAGGGAATATATTCGTATGCTGTTATTAAAAAAAATGAAGTTCAGGGCTGCCTGTCCTTTTCAGAAGGTTATTGTAGCTATGGCATGACAAGTTCTCTACCAAATGCTACCCAAACTAGTGATGCAATTAAGCTGAGTTACAAACTGATCAGACTAGGAAATCACTTATATCTGGGAACTGGCATGAGAGTCTGAATGAGACAAATAGCCATTATGGAAACGCTTATTAAGGAATGGCTGTGAAACACTATCGTCTTTTTAAATATTAAAAAAGGTGGCAGGAATACTTCAAGATATGTCATTTCAAATAGTCTCCACATAATTTGCAAAGAGCAGCATTGTTGTACATAAAATGACAAAGAACATTCATGCTACAGATTTTTGCATTTGTTTAATGCATATTATTGAGATGGGAAAAAAGTATATGAATGTGAAAAAGAAGTAGAGGAAAATGTAAGAAAGTTGCCAAAGCCCAAATATAGAGTGAATTTTCAGAATGCAGATCAGTGACATTTCCAGCTTTGTGGGACATAGTGAATAAAATAGAGGAAAAAAAATAGCATGCATTTTCTTATACATTAAATAATCTGCCATCTTTCTTCACAGTCATGGAGTGCACTCTGTCTTAAAGTTCAGAAAATTTGTTTTGTCTAGTTATGACTGTTATGAGAAATAAAAAACTTTGAAAGTCACAGTCGGTGACCATAAATACTGAAAGGCATGTGGTAGGCTTCAAATGCTCATGATTATTTGCCTTTTCTTCTGGCCAGGCAATAGTAGCAGTGCTGATGATAAAGGCTGGTATATTTGGCTTGTTAGAGAGATTCTGTTTTCTTTGAAATAGGAACTTTCCAGGCACTGGTACTTCAGACACCAGCCAACATCTATTAGCAGATAGCACTGTGAAGCTGCAGGCTAGGTGGAATCAGAGTAATGACTCCTATGATTGGCACTGTTAATGACTTTTTCCCCTGAGATCTTTTTCTGGCTGCTATTGACTGTTTTGCCCTGTCTTCTCTGGCCTTTCACATGTTACATCAGTGAACAAAAAAAGTTTGAATTGCAGAACAATACTCTTGATGTGACAAATTTCTCTAAAATTTCTCTATGAATCTGTGATATTTCTTTTCTTAATAAGCCTGCCAGCCACACAGAGAATGTGTTGCTGTTGGACTAGAGGTAATATATGAAGAATAAACTCCATAGGAAAGCAAAGAACTTAATTATTTTTTTCTTTTGTTTTTAATAAGCAACAACTTAGGTGAAATACAAAGTCTAGAGATATTAGTACCTCTCTAGCAATGAAAATACACTGTTAGTTTGTGCCTGAATGTTGCAGGACTCCTTCTGAAATTACTACAGCTATGTATACTAAAAGTGGAGTGTCATTAAAAGTGGCTCTCATTTTATCTACTTCTAGCCATGCATAGGTGTTCAGTCCAATCTTGCTATCTAAGCAATTTGCAGTGTCAGTAAAGTTAAACACAGAGGAGTCCTGTGTAGGTGTCTAAAGTAGGTGGGGATAAATTAACAGCTAAAGATGCCTCACTTTTTTGAATGACAAAAGCAAACATAAATTAAATAGCTGGACCAGATGTCAAATCTTAGATAACTAAAGTGAATCTCACACTGAATACCTACACTAAAGAGAAAAAAATAAGTTGAAGAATCAGTGCTTCTTTGACCAAATTTGCTTTAGTTTTAATGGGGTTTTTCCCCTCTTCCACATCCCTTAAAAGATGAAAAAAAACCACTTTATTATGTTGTGCACCTTATGTTTCAACCATTGCTTCTTATAACAATAATAAACTTACATAGGGAGTCTGTTTTGAAAATCATCTTTCTTTTTTACTGAAAAAGTTGGATTCAGCCTTAGCCTTGCAAACTTCTTTGTTGCTCACTGATCTTATTTACACATTAGGTAGAACTTTGCAAAAGTCCAGCATTGCAGTTCAGAACAGCAGAGATAAATCTGGAGTCTTTGAATATTTAAAGACTCTTTGAAAATATGGTCTGGTGACTCCACTCCAGAGCCCACTGGGGTCACTGTAAATTTTTGAATGTATTTCAAAAGCCTCTGGGTCACATCACACCCCCTCCACCTCTCATATACATAACTACCCGTATTTCAAAAAAAGTTTTGTAATATCAGATTTGAAGGAAAATTTAAATTGACCACACAGAGATACTAATGTCTCCAGATTGCCTGATTAAACTGAGAAATATGAACTCTACCATGTATCTATGCTGAAACTGGCTTTGTTATTGCATGGAAGAAAGAAATGTATGTTTAACATTCTGCAGATGTCTATGCAATGCTTATCTGCAGCCAGAATGAATAATTCTAAAAGGCTGATGTTTGAACACACACTACAGCACAGCAGAATTAAAGGTGAAAGTTCAAGTGCTGCAATTTCAAACTATTGATCAATGGTAATTTTTGGCACCCCTGGGTTAGTGATGCTGGCATCTGGCAAGCAAGCAAACCACGGAGGTTAAGTATGAATCATCAGTACAAACATAACTCACCTTCTTCAGTTTTCTTAGATTTAAAAAACTTTTGCTGTTAGGTGGTCTTTCTCCTGCATGCTTCTGTGCACTGCAGCAAGGCATATCTTGTAGACCAGGTCTTCTGAGCACATCAAATTAAAGAGGATGTTGAAAAATGTTGAATGTTGAGAAAGCTGCTTCTCTGTTCTTACTAATTTGTCGGATAACCCAGAAAAATAATTATTTACATGTTACTACTACACTTTATTACATCAGGAATGTCTCTAATTTTCTCCTATTTATCTTTACACTTTCAAAATTATCATTAAAAATTCCCTTTAACCAACAGGGGTTTTGTTTATTAAACTAGAAATTATAGAAAGAATAATCTGTTTCATAATTTGTTTACTTATCAGACCATGCTTAATTAAGCATAATTTAGTTATACTCATTGAACAAGGATATTAAATCTGTTATACTGATTAGTACTGCTATGTCATTTTATTCAGCATTGATTCATTCACTAGGATGACATTTAGGAGCATACCTTTCTGCAAACTCCTATCCTTTTGAACATCATATAAGATCTAGGTTGGGCTCATTGGTAAGAATTTCAAGCATAATTCCACTGTTTCCAAATATTAGGAGGGAAAAATATTTTGCTTTCTTACAGTACCTCTGTAATGTTAATACAGTTGCCATTTTTATTCACTTTGTACTCCAATTACCTACCTATATAGTAAGGCCATTGCTGATCTATATGGGGGAAAAAAAGAAAAAGTATACCATTTATTTTGTAAGGACATAGCCTATAATAAAGTATTGTCAAAGCTATTAACTGGCCATAAGCTTTGTACTTAATTTACACAGTTCCAGGCCTGCAACTTTGTTTCATTTGGTTTACCAGTGGCTGTAGTTTCTCTGAATGAGCAGGTGTCTATGGCTCATTTGTTTTACTTTTTTTATCTTTGTATTGTAGGAATTGTAGAATCACACTGTAATTTTTATGCACATAGCAGTAGCAAGCAGTTATTTCATGTATAATGAGATATTTATGACTCTCATGTGCTCTTCTAGTGTAGAGACATACAGACCTGGATATCAGGAGATTTAAGAATAGGAGACACAGGGTGATGCACTGAGAAGTGCAGACACAGGGTGGTAAGAGATGAGCACAGTCTGGCTCCAGAGGCCAAACAGTCATAGACAGCTCAGCCTTGGGGAATTAAAGAAATGCAGGCATGCAAGTGCACAGAGCTGCATTTAGGAGTTAAAAGCAGAGCACATAACTGATGTCAAACATACTGGAAGTCACAACTCATGGCAAATCTGGGTTTAAACTGGAGCTTCAGATTAAGGAAGAAAGAGTAATGTGTGAAAGTGTGCAGGCAAACACACAAAAATGGCCCCTAGTGAATCCTAGAGTCAGGAAGGAACCATCAACAAGAACAAGACATTCCACCTGCTGATAGAAGACTCTGGAAACCAGTGATTCACTTTAAAATCCCACAGCTAAAATTAAACATCCAACCTCACAGCCCAGAAAAGAAGGGTGAGCTCATCAAGAAAAGATACAAAAACTAAATGCATGTATAACAATTTGAAGTACATTCTTAGTGTTTCTTTATTCAATAACACTTCAATCTGGACTAAGAATGATTAGATTCAAAAGATTTCCATTATATAAACAATAAATTATGTTCATTCTGTAAATATATATCAGGTGCACTGCCCTTTCCTATAGACAAATTTGGAGCATAAAACTTGTGGCTAAACAATGCCCTGATTAAATCAAAAGATATTATCTTACTACTTATCATTAACAAAAAAATAATAGGACATGCATACATCAGTTATGGAATTTGGTTTCTAGGAAGTTAATTCCACCTTAGAAACATTTCAGTGATGACTTGATAATTTTTTCACTTGTTTTACAGTCATCATGCTTTAGAGGAAAGATATGGATAAACATCCAAATATAATTTGAGAGAAAAAATACCTTTAAACATATATAAAGCAGATTTATTTAGGAGTTGCAAATGAAAATGGGAAGCTTTCCTTTTACCTAAACAAGAAACATGTAAAGCTTATAATTTCAAAGTAAGAGAAGTTTAATATGTGTCTAATAGTATTTTCAGCTGCAATTTACATTTCAAATCCCCTCCAGAAGTTTCAGGGCAGTTTTGGGGAGTTTTGTTCTGGTTGTTTTTTAAGGAATTTTATGTGACATCAGCAAAATGCTGTTATTGACTTAAGTTGCAAATGAAACCTGGGATAAAAGAGCACTCTGAATGGGAAATTATGTCCTTTACATAGTTCTACCAGGAAGCAGAAGAAAGAGGGGGGGAAAGGGTAAGAGAAAAGGGGAAAGTTTTATTTTCAAATACACAGTCAGATACATCTTACAGATTTTTACTGGATAAAAGTTACACTTTTTCATTTAATAGGGTTACACTTTTTCATCTAATGTGGTAAGTGTGGACCAAGGAAAGTCAAAGCCTGAATTTTTTAAATTTTGTAAGAACCAATGCATTCATCATAATTTCATGACTTTGAAGTCTCTGGTGTCACATGTTCAGTGTCTTAGTCATGTTCTTTTCCACATGACAATACTGGGATTTCTCATATGTATACTTTAAGTCTGAATTTCCTTAATTCACAAGCTCAGTTTGAGTATAATCAGAACATCTTTATCATTCATTTACCTAATGAATATGTTGACATAGCTTTAGGATGGTACAGCTCTATCTGGAAAAATAAAAATAAAATACATTATAATAAAATAAAAATTTCAAAATATTGAAAAAACTTTTTCCTTTCCTTTCCAGAAATGAAGGTACACCTAAAATAACCCACTCAGTAACCTTTCCCATAGGCATATAGGAGAATAAATTGGAAATTATTTTTAATCTCTGTGGAGTTATAAAGGATAATTTTCTCCCAGCTCTTGGGAGAAAGTTCCTAGCAATTTCCTTTTTCTGCTTTAACTCTTTTGCCTTTTGAAGGTAGAATTTATTTTTCTTTTCCCTTTCATTAAAATCTTTATCCCTCAGGGATTCAGTACCACAATTTTCCTCTCTGAATGCCACCACTGTATTGTAAAACTCTCTGAGCAGAGGACATGGATTGAGGAAATGTCTCTTCCTACATCACTACAGAAGTATACTATAAGGATGACATTAAATGAAGAAGGATCTTCTGCTAAAATGGCCATGTCCATCAAAAGCTAGAGTCACTTACACTTCTTCCCTTCCTCTGTCATTCAGTTACTTAAGTCATACAGTGTAGAACAGAATAATCTGTGACATTTTTTTTCCACTCCTGGAAGCCTAAAGGCTAGCATACACCAGTAAAAAAAAAAAAATTAAAAAAAAAAAATCAATAAAAAAACCAAGATATTAATCCCCACATGGCCCTAGTGTGGACATGTGTTCTAGCTCAAAATTATGCCACTAAAGAGGCAGCAATTTAGGGATCGAGGTGGAAGCCTCCAACAGGCACCTTAATCCATTTCTCCCACTCTATTGGCTTTAATTTGAGAATTCTTTCACGCCTGGGTAACTACTTGAGGTCCTGCTCACTGCAATGCATAAATCCTTAAATTTTTACATACAGTGCTATCTGACCAGAATTCTAGCTTCTTAAAACACTATTTCAAAAACCATACAATGCTTTAGAAGAATCTAACAGACTGACAAAAGCTAAAAGTAACTGCTTCTTAGTCTCAATTCATGAAAGTCTGCTTTCCCATTTTTCTGTGTGAACTTCCCCACAAATATAGAGAAATGGATGAAACACATGAAGAGTTAGCAAAGAGAACAATCATCTCACATAGTGTTGGATGACTGTTGACCCATATGTTTTATTGTAATTGATATAAAACCTCTCCTATTGTCCTGCAGTGAACCTAACAGTTGAGTCAACGAAACCCTGTTTCCAGTGTTTTTCATTCTTTCACTAGGAAAAAGCCTAAAGCCAACTCTCTCTCTTCCATCTCTGTCCAAGCCAATCAATAGAGAGAGCACAGCTCCCACTCTTCCTACACATTTGGAAGCCTATACACAACATAATTGTCAAATTCTTCAGAAATTAAAGCTGGCACTCAATAAACACATACTATAGTCTGGACTATGCTATGTTCAACCCATTCCTGTTTATAGTATCCTGGAAGATTGTGATTTCAAAGCAAAAAAAAAAAAAAAAAAAAAAAAAGAGAAAAAGAGGAGGACAGGGAGAAATGACAGAAAAACATCAGCATCCCTGTTTTTCTTTCCTGTTAACCAAAAGGTCCCTTAGGAGTACAATAGGAGTGTTTCTGTCTGCTGTACTTTACAATCATCCAGAAACTGAAGGTTTTATAATATAAGGTGACTCCCTAGCCTTAGCTGATGAATGGCTATAATTTTCCATTAGACATCCTGAATCATCCAACTTGCCACAGCAAGGAAGCTCTCTAACTCTGAATTGAAACTATAATTCTAAAACATAAGAGTTCGCTGTGGAAGGGTAACACATTGGTCGTGAATCCTTGACATTCAAGCACTGTTGAGGGAAAAAAACCAAACAAACAAAAACCAAATGTTATAATTTACAGAGAAAAGGATTCTGAGTGAGCTTAGTCATTTAATGCTGAGCACAAAACCCTAACTGGGGTCCAAAAGAAGATTTACAACAGGACAAAGCAGGACACTGGAATAGGCAGTACCACAGATCTCAAATATAAAAGCATTATCAAGGATAGATAACTCTAAACAAGTCAGATATAATGACCTGTATTAATAACATTGAAGTAGGTTTATTTGACTTAAAACCTAGGGAGAAAATTTCCACTCGTTTTCTTCCATAGAAATAGGAATTTGAAAGAAAGAGACTGAAATTAAGGGTTCATTGGTTATTAAAGTTATCATCAAACTCTGCCTTCTCAGGATAAAAAGGTAGTTAATATTTCATGAATTAAACATTGAAAAGCTCTAGCATCAGTAGAACAAAATAATGTTAAAAAACAATATAATTCCTAAGTGAAACTTGTTTTGGAGATCACAGCAGGACAGATACTCGTAACTCTATAACTAGTCTTGGACAGCAAGAATAATGGCAATATTTTGTAAGATGGAAAATAAAGGTGAGGACTAGTAGTGCACTAAAGATGACAAGTGCAAATGCATAATCAAGATAATCTTGTGAGAAGAGGGATGTATGTAGGTCACTTGACTATCCTATTGAAGATCTGAGGCTTATTACTTATAAGCAGACTAAATGTTCTATGCCTTGAGAGCTGGTGAAAGCCCTGTGGATGTGAAACATCAAAATCAAAATATCAATATCAAAAAATATCAAAATCAAAATATCAATATCTTTCTGTGCTTCAGTTCCTACCTCTACAGTAAAAATGCTGCTTCCTTTACCTCTTGTCAAAGCTGTAAGTACACCTGTGATCATGTGTGTGCGCCTGAGATTCATGCCCATGTTTGTTGCTGGTTGGATGTAAAAAAAAAAATGTGGCAGCCATATCCTTTAGCCTGGTCAGAAAACCCCAGTTCACAGAGCAGTGGGCTCTGCTCCAGCAGCCAGATAGGATTGTTCAGAGCCAGAGCAGTTGGAGATATTTCCTATAAAATTACATGGAAAAATCCCAAGTCCACTCAAGTCAGGGACAGACATGCTATCATTTGGGTTGAACCAGCATCTCACTATTCATATGTATTAACCTCATACATTTTCCATTAATTGAAGAATCTTGAAATCCACAAAGAATTAATAGAGAATAAAACAATCCTGATTTAAGTGGATGCGAGTTATTTTTTCCATGTATTAGGACAGTGGTCTTTTTTGACTACTAGCCAGCTGGTCAGCTGTTTATTAATTCACAAAATTAATGCCAGTTTCAGCTTGGTGAGTAGTGAATGCCCCAAGGTCCTGGCAAGCAACTCACACTTGGCAGACTTTTATACTCATCAAACCAAATAAGGAAAATGAGAAAATACCAAGCCTGCTTTTTCCCCAAGTACCAACCAGGAGACATAAGGTGTTATTATAAATTATGAGCCCTTATACAGCATGTTTGAAATCCAGTTGCAGCTAGAGATATGTGGTTGGATTGGCCTCATTCAGTTTGAGGGCATTTAGAAAACCCTACTTTCCTAAGTGTCAATAAACTCATAGCCAAGCCTATAAATAAGCACCAAATGGATTTTGTAGAATGGTTGATTTCTGTTAGATTCCATCTTCAAGTATCAGTGCTCCGACTTCCTTATTTTTAATTCCAGTGAATGGCATCCACTAAGAAATGTAGACTTGTGTGAGTGCTGCACTTTAAATGAAAAATTAACTGAAGGTGAAACCCTAACAGCAGTTTTCAGCTTTTAGGTGACATTTAAAGCTGCATTCCAGCAAGGATCATTTTAACTTCCCTGCTGTAACAGGGACTAAAACTGTTTCCTGAAAGTAGCACTACAAAGCATTTTAAATAATAACTTGACCCTTTATCTTCTGTAAATTTGCCAGGATGTAATTGGATTAGCCTAGAAAAAACCCAGCACTATTCCTGTCTATTGGAAAGATACAGGATTTAAAAAAAAGCTAGCAATTCTCAAAGTGGATCAGTGCAATTTCTGCTGCAACCCATAAAATTTAACAGATGATTATTTAAGGAAAACAGAGAATTGAAAATCTACATGGAAGATATGCTAAAAATGATCTTTAACATAGTCTTCTAATAATTACATTTTTAACAAAAACATATATTAAATGGAGAAAAAGTATTTGCATCACTTTTAATTATTTGTCAACTTCAAAGACGATAATGCAGTATGCAAACAAACTTATTATTAAAGAAAACCAGTATATGCAACAATAAGCATTTTCTCAGTATATACTGGTTCACATGCAAAAAATTAAAATATAGATCCTGAAATAACTAAAATTTCCAGTGAAGTACTTCAATGGCTTAGCTACCATAACTACAGAAAATCCCTGCATGCATTACAGTCAAGCTAATTGGTTTGAATATTTTATATTAGGAAAATCCAGGACAAATAGTTAGCACCTTCAAGACCCAGACACAGGATTTTCACATCTCTCGTGGATTATCATTTGAATAAAACTGTGGTTTTACACTGAAAACATTTGTGTAAATGTTGAATAATTCTTACATTTTATGTTTCAGGTTGAGCAGAACAATATGGTTTATCACATGGAAAAAATATCAGCAATACAAAGTTTTCTAATTTTTTTTTTCCCAGCTCAGTCTCCCCTGGTTGAAAACAGTTTACATATATCAAAATATATAAAACTGAAGAAAGTATGTGTAATTTTTATTAACTACATTTATATACATCTGTATGTACACAAACACATATGGAAATTTGTTGACAGAAACTGTTTTTCTGTTTATGAAACTTAGGTTTTGCTTCATTTGGGAAAAAAAAAGCCAATTGATGTGTCCAAAATATTTAATTCAGAGACTGATGCTTCTTAAATGGATTAATTTATTCTATATATATATGTGTAGGACATGAAGGCCATATTGGAATAATTCACAGGAAATTAATATTAGAAGCCTAACATTGGAAAGATAAGAGAGCTTGTCTTAGGCATATGACCAAATATTTAATCTCTTCTTATAAAGTGCATTTTAGTAGGTTGGGATCAATCTGCCATACAAGTGCTTGGACAACAACATTCACAGATCTAAGTTTCAGTTATGAATCCCTATCTGTTGAAGTTTAGTGCAGATGACAAGAAACTTAACACTTCCAGTGGCCAAGTAAGAGCTGTATAGTCATTTGGGTTAGGAGTTTTGAGTTTTCTTTTGGTTCATTGGTTAATTTTCATTTTTATGAGATTTTGGGGGTTTTAATTGTCATCTCTTTTACATATATTTCTAGGTCTTAGTTTTCCTGTACAAGGTGTATATGTGTTTTATGTAATAATATGACAGTCTTAGAATTTTTAATTTTTTTCTTTTTTTTTTCCTCTCTCAGTACTAAAGTACAATGCATGTCACATATGCCAAAACTGGATGAACATAACTAGATCAAAACATGAGTCACTGCATTAATAGCTTGCTTCCAGGCATTACAGCAGTATCTTGGAAATTTAAATGCATGCAATCAACCCTACCAACAGTCAAAATGTGTTTTCAGTCTAAACTGTGTTACTATGATACTGCACAGTAACAAGAGTCTTGAAGACAGATTGAAAAAAGAAATCTGAAAATGGCTTTTCCATATTTTATTAACAATTCTACAGTAGTCTATATGAAAACTTGTAATGCCCTACCTTTTGCGTACAAAAAACAAGCTCTGCAATATTTACCTGTGACATTCCACATTCATGCTGGTGTAACCTGAGAACAATATTTGACTCTTTAAGGAGATAGATTAGGCCAGGTGCTCTTTTTTTAGAATAAGTTAAAGTTGCCCTACTTACAGTTTTATTCATATTTACAAATGATGTTTTTTAAGCTGCTCTTTGTGCTGTGCCTGCCTTAGAGGCATTTTTCCCCACAGTGGTGCTCCCAGTGCTTTGCATGGGTGGCTGGAAAGGTGCTGGTGACACACCTGTGCTCTGGCTACAGCTGGGCAGAGCCAGCTCAGCACCAGCCCTGTCTCTCCAGTGTTCCCCCAGTAGGAGGGGATTGCTCAAAATCCTGAGAGGGGAAATAGCCAGGATAACTGACCCTAACTGACCAAAGGGATACTCCATGCCATGTGGCATCTACTCAGATATAAATGGCAAGAGAAAAGAGGAGGGAAGGTGGGTGCATTCATTATTTACAACATTTACCTTCTGGACTAACCACTTGTGGTAAAGTCCAGCTTCCCAGCAAGCAGCTGGACCACTTGCTGATGGGGAGCATAGAATAAATCTGACTTCTTTCCCTTTGCTTGCACTCACATGACCTTCACTTTTGCTTTTGTAAGCTGCCTTTATCTACAGCTGCAAGGGGTTTTTTCCATATTATTTTCCTCACCCCACCCTGCATCCTGATGAAGGAAGTGATTAAATGGCTTGGTGAATACCTGGCACCCAGCCAAGGTCAACCCACCACTATCCTAAAAATCTGTTGACATTTAATAACGATGAGATCTTCCCAATTGCAAATTCCATCATACAAGCTTTTGAAAATACTACTTTCTGTTAGTGAAAGCAAAGAAACCTGAGAGGTATTCAGCTGAGGGTGTTTCTTACTGTAGTCTGTTGAATGTTTACTTCTGTTTCAATGCAATTTGAATAAAATTCTAAAAGTTCATTGTGGCTGAAGAGACATGAATAATATTTTTATCCTCAAAAAGAAATTTGAAATCTCACTATCCTAGCCAATAGTAAAAAAAAAAAAACAAGTTTATAGAAAAATAAAATTAGAAAAAAAAACAAAGTCTGAAAAATCTTTTTGCAAAGAAAATTCCAAAACCAAGTCTAATAATTTATTTTTGTATCAAACCTGACTCTTGTATGAATATGTTTTATTCAAGTTGGCAAAAACATATCGTGAAATCAAATAAAAGCTGAATTTCAAGGGTAAAACCTGAATGATAATCACAGAAAACTTCAAGATTTTCTGCATAGATATTCAAAGCTTCAAGGACCATGGGACTGAAAAATTAGACCAAAGCAATCTTATGAAAATAAGAAGTTCATGGGGTAAAAAGAGCTCCCATCTCAGTACTTCATTGGAGGATAATGTACCCAGTAGGTAACCATGTGCATCCCTCATTGCTATGGGTATCTAGCAATTTTTCATAAAGACTGAAGTAAAAGAATAATGAAATTTTTAATGCACAAAAGCATTTTATGTGTATAAATGTAATATAATATTTATATTGATACATTAGTATCAATTGTATACATTGTTTGATGTTTACATTGATACATTAGTGTAATAATAATATTAATTATTTATTTAAAATTATTTTTTAAACTACTTTACTGGTTGAGACTACTATTTACTATGAAAAGGTTAATGGTTACAGATGATGCTCTCTTCAGCTTAGTTCTGGATTCTCTCTTCCTCCCTTTTGCAACAAAGTGTTTTGATATATCAAATTGTATCTTACAAGTAGTTTTAATAATCCGATCAAAACATGTTACAAATTTAAACTCAGGATGGCAAAGCACTTTGCATACATGTGTATTCCTCACCATTTAGTCTGTGAGTGTATACAGCTATCATATTTATAAGTATTCACAGTCAATGGTTTTGAATATATTTCAGTTTCCTGAAACACAGAGAAAAAAAAAATGTGAAAACTTGAAATCTGTAGGATAATAGGAGCAGATTTCTGATAGAATGCCTTTTCTATAAATTAGACACTATATGGTACAACCAAAGTTTGGAATGCTTCTCCGTTTCCACATCATATTGGAGAATTTATTGGTATTTACAGTGATGAGGCATTTCCATTTCTTTCTATTATGTGCCTATTTCTTAGTGCTACTCATTTTTCAGTGTAAATTAGACTAAACTACATAGCTCCCTGGGTTATACTACTCATCAGAAATCTAGCCATGAAAAATCCATTTGCAATGCATTGAACTCTGCAGTAGAAATTGTGTGCTGTTGTCACATGCTTTCTCAGCTGTTCTGTTAGCACAAAGATAAATTTATTTTAAAGTTTTCATTTGGGTTTTAGCTGTCTTGCCTTTAAATTCAGAAGAGAATGGACTTTCATCACACTTGAGTGTGGTAGAAACCAAGCATGGCCTAGCTTCAGGAGGTAGTGCCAATAAATATTAGTGAGACACATTGGCTAGCACTGTCTTACAGGAGGGAATGTACTTGTTAATAGTGGGATGGATCAAACTGAGAGCATAGGAAATTCCTACGTGGAATACAGAAAAATAAAAAGAAAATGTGTGTAAAATAATAAAAGAAAATATATGAAGAAGGCCTTTTGTACAGTCTTCAAGTTGGGTTTTTTTTCCTCAACTACTACAGTAAACTCCATTTTTAAAAGTATCATGGTGCTACATATGTGATTATGTGAGTATGTGATTATCCTTTGGAAATATCATTTGAAAGACAACTCCATGTAGGCCAGCCAATATTGAAATTAAGTTGATGCAAATTTTTGTTTGTTCACATTACAGAATCAGGACACAGTTCAGTATATTTGGTGATCTCTGATCCATGAACAACTAAGAAGAGATAGGAGGCAACCATCAAAGGCTGTAAGTTCACACAGACCTGTCACAAGCTTGGATGGTGTCTGTCTCTGCTATCCATGATGCAGATTAGTGCTGTTTCCCCACTGCTTTCAGGAGAGTGCATTCACTCAAGAGTAACTTAAGAACAAAACTCTGTAGCTTTCCTTTAGAAGTCAGTAGTGTTTCTTGTCTTTTGCACATTACCTTTCCTGATTTTTTTTTAATAAATGATCCTATTACTTTAATAGTTTCCATTTACAATCTGAATTTTCATTGTGTCAGTTATCCGATCCCATTTCAATGCTGAAATCTGTGGGCCTCACGGCTATTTTAATGTGATGTCTTTCATGCCATAATTGATGCTTTCAGAGGAATCTCAAACCCTCAACAGACATCAGCTAAAATGTTAAGAGTGCCTCAAAGTCCCTCTGGTACTATATTTTATAACCATGAAAGAAATGTCATTATTGTAAATTCTCAGCCTTTGTCTGAAAATCATGTAGCAGCTCCCCTGAGCATCAGTTCAGTTAATTAATTCAAACAATTTCCCCTCTAATCTCTAAAACATTTTCATATTTAAGACAATAAATGGAACACTTAAGGGGCCTATTCGTTGTTGGTCATTAATATGCCATGGAATTAAAGGAATTATTGCTGGCCTTCGGTGACACGAATAATTTTCATATGTTTTGGACCCATACAAGGTTAAAATTATGACCTCTCTGTGCTCTGAGCAAATGAATATAATGAAATCCTTTGAATAGGGCTTGCTACTCTTTTGCTTTTCTTGAAATCTAATTCGATACTTAACCACATGATTTATGCCAGTTTTGGAATTATATTATTTAATGATAACTTTAAAATTAGTAATTAATTTAGCAATGAATTGATTACATTTCTCTTGAACCAGTTCATAAGGTTAATGCAATAGGAGTCTGATGGGTCTGGTCACATTGACAGTAATTGGTTATTTTGTTACATGTTAAGATAAGGAGTCAGCAGTTGAGAACCCCCGTGGGATTTGCAGGAGACAGAGCTGCATGCCTGCAAACCTCTTTTACTCCCTTCAAACACTTGTTCTAAATTCATAACAGAATTATTTTTGACCTTCAGGGTGATGTTCCATAAGGCTTAGTTCTAACTAATGTACAATAGCAGATTATAGCAATGCAGCAAAATTTTTCTCCCACAGGAAGATCAACAAAGGCACTACAGTCCTCTTAGTGCTTAAATGTGGTATTTCAGTGCAACTGTCAAAATAACATGCTGTCACCATGGAAAGCTATCAGTTTCCTGCCACTATCTGATGTTCAGATTAAAAAGCTTATACTAAAGTCCAAAATATATATTAATATCTTTTGTCATTATTTAATGGAAAAGTCTTCTATAACTTTAAATTTTATTATTCATATTTATAAAATCCTGAATAAATAATTTGTGACCAATAAGTTGCACTGATCAGCTTCTATCAAAGACTAAAATAAAGGACACAGAATGAATGAAGTATTTGTGTGCTTATTATTTTATGAATAGCATACCTATTGATAATTTTATGTTAAGTGACAGCTCATAGTTTAACTTATGTTTTCAAGATTACAAAATATTTAGAGAATAATAGATAAGCATATAATGGTCCAATCAAATATATTAACCAAGACTCTTTTCATTTAGTTTCCCTTTGAAGCCAAATCATTAGAAAGATTTTACAGCTTATGAATTGATTTACCACACTCATTGAGATTTTAAAGAACTCTTTAAAGATATAACAACTTACAAGTATGCATGAAAGCAAACTATGCAGAGTACACATTCATATCTTAATGATTATATGAGCCTAGTTTATCACATCTAAACATTTATAGTTCCAAAGAAAAAATTAAGAATTCCACATCAAAATTTCTGAAATATTCAAGATAAATTGTTCAAGTTATTGCAACATGGAAAAATATTAAAATCCTGGTTCAAAGACTGTGGAAATTAAAAGATATTTCTGAAAAGGAATGACACCAAATACACTGTCATGAGGGACAAGCCCCTAAGAAAAGTCTGCAGTCAGGTCAACAGAAATTAAAGGAAAGTGTATATGAAAATATTGCATGTCATATATCTCAAAGTACGTCTTCTGAAGGTCATGTTTTAATGAATTAGATTAGGCACTGTCAGTTACTTCTGTTTCAGAGGCATAGCATCAGTTACATTCTGTTAACAATGTGCTACAAAACGACTTGACATGATGCACTGGAATACACAGCACTTCAACTGGGAAATTTAGAAACAGTATTTGAGTATTTTCCACTTGTCTGAGTGACCAAACACCTAAAGATGACTGCCAGTCCTTACTTAAAGTTGGTCTCAAGTCTTCCACTGTTGAGAGTACAGGAAATTTGGTCTGATTTTTATTGTCAGAGCCATGTGAGGAAAATTGCATGCTAACTCCTTTGGAACAGTGCTTTCCTGTAAGCCACAGCCAGATCCCATTCTACTAGCATCTAATTGCAAATATACTTAAGATTATACTTAAGATTAGTGACTGAGGTATGCATTTGGATTTTTTCCCTTCTCCTTTTCTGTTAAAGTTCTTCTGTGACTGAATACTGAGTACTGGTGAACACTTCGAAGTGGGTAGGGAAATTTTAATTTCCCTGGAATAGAAATTGCATCATAGTTGAAGGCAAAAGCCACAGTTCAATTCTTTCAGAAATATCCCCAAGAGGATCTGAACTTCACTGTTTGCTTCTATCATGAGCACCTGGCATTAAATGAACAAATGTAATACTACTGTGAAACACCAAGGGAAAAAAAATCATCTATCATGAAAAAATTCAAACTAGAATGGGATCACATGCCAATTTAAAGTACATTTCTCAGGCACGTATATGGAAACATAAGCATACATATAGGATATGATTTGCCTATCCTGAACATTATTTATTATCCAATAAGGAAATGCAAACTAAAAAGTTTCATTATATAACATATATAGTTCTTAAACTATTTTTATACAGACAAATTTTCATACTATTTCTGTCACAAAGACCACTGAGAAAAATATTTAAGTACTTTAAACAAATTTGCCATTTTAAATAAAATTACACTCATATTTTCACACCTATTTATTGAGGCCTGACAGCATGACAAGACACTTCCAGCCTCTTGACTTCATATCTGAAAATCCTAATACCACTGAACAAAAAGAAAGCAGATTAAAAGGGCTATCCCAAGGAAAAAAGAGGCTTCAATAACCTACCTTAAAGTATGCTATTGCTTTTCCTTAGATCAGGATTTTATTCTAAGTGCATAGATCTCACACTATGCTCCAGAATATTAATACACTTGTGAAAGTAAATGTATTCTCATCCTCAGATCTTTTAATCCCTACAGTATTACATTTTATTTTGTGGCTTATGCCCCATGCTTTCCTGTAAAGGCATTAAGTAGAATTTGCAATCTCACATCGTATTTGCTGATCCAGAGAGTTGCAGACAAAATATGGCACCAAGAGGAACTACTGCTTCTTCTCAGCAGTGTTTCCAAGGAATCTGTCATCATTAATTCTCTGAAACTGCAGATAACTGATAATAACAAATATTTTCATTTCTCTTCCTCTGCCTCTCCTCTTATCTACTGGATGTTAATTTTGGGGATTCCTAAAATTGTAGAATTTCTAAGAATGGTGTGAATATTACTGCCCCTGAGGTATCCTAGACTTTCAAATGAAACTGAGTGTAGAAAATCTGGGCTTAATACCATTTAAAAATACCAAAATGCCCAGACTATTAAGCAGAAGACATCCTTTCAAAGGGAAAGACAAAATCCCGATTAAAGGATCATTTATTTTGCACTGGACAACATGCACATGAGTACAGAAACAATTCTGAGTTGAGATGATAGAAAGAGGTACTATTGTAGTGCTTTCAACTTAAGAACCAATACACCAATGATGGACAAAACCTGTCAAATTTTTTTAAAAATAAATTTAATCTTCATAAATACTTCCAGGATGAATTTGAGGTTATACATATTCATGCTGTAAACTAGTGTCAATCATTTGGGACAAAGTCTAAAAACTTTTTTTTTTTTTCCATTAGTGAATGAAGAGAGGGTAAACCATCAGTTTTTATACTCACCAATCGAGTTTCTTTCACTCTCTTTTGTTTGCTGGCTTTACCACTTCCTGTGAAGCTTTCTGCAAAATAAACACTCAGTCATACACAAACTTACTGTATTTCCATGACATTTCAAAATTCACCTTCTGCAAGACACTTGTCTAATTTTAAAGATTGTCAGCTTCTGTGAAAGTTAAATGGAGAAGAGTGAAATTGCATGTTTATTCACCTATGTTGATAACCAACATAATGAACTCCATATGGAGACATAATAAACAGCAAACTAATAGGGATAAAAGAAATAGGAGGAACCTATCCACTGAAGTGCTGCTTTAGCTCATCAGGAGACATGGGTCAGTCTGGCTAAGTGTTTAGCAATGGCCACCAGAAGCAGCTGTCTGTCCTGCAGCTGCTGAAGGGTTGGGTCAGTAATTCTGTTATAGCATCAGCCAGTAAACCACAGAGATGGGAAAAAGAGGAAAACAGTTGTGAAGAGAAGACCAGTGTCATCAAAGGGATTTTGGCTCTGAAATCAAACACAGTCATTCGCTCTCTTGCCTGTATGACCCCACGGCTGCAGAGCTTTGCTTTCTCCGGCTCCTTTTAAACTGTGCTCCAACAAAGAAAGCTCTTCTATAGCCAAGTACTCACACGGGTGAGAGATGAGGTCACCTCAAATCTTTTGGATTGACCCTTTTTGGAGCAGTGGGCTGAAACTGTCTTCTACTTTCCCAGAGAATCAGACAGCTACTGGGATGCCCAAGATATTTCTGGATTAATTTTTTGTTTCTTAACTGTTAATTTTCTGGATTTTATTTAAAATAGAAGAACAAGTTAATTGAAATGGAAGTGAAGCCAGACTCAATGTTTACATAAACCCCCTTGTCCCCATCACTCTGATTTTTTGAATGACCCAAAAAGCTTTATGATGTCTTTCAAGTAGAAATGCAAGCTGTGTTATGAACCCAGCTTGGGATCAAAGGTCAGAACTGTGAATAAAAACCTGAGATATGTAACTTATTACTAGTTCTCTTTGAAGAAATCCTCTTGTGTGCTTTTATTAGTTCCTGTTGCTTTGCAAGAGAACACACATTGCTTTTCAGTGAGAGCCCACACTGTGCCTCCTTATTATTACTTAGTCAACAGAACCAAAGATTTCTTGCATGATCTAAACAAAAGAGGAAGGAATTATTACTTACAATTCAGCAGCTCTGAATGTGCTTTTTCAGGAGAATAGACAATCAGTTTTTGGCCTGAAGTTTTTCTTCCATAAATGTCAACCTCTACTGTCCAACCAATGAGATGGTTTTTTTTTAGTAGCAGTTTAAGCATCTTTTTACAGTGAAACTGTTTACTCAATTTATGTTTAATAAATTGAGTCTTTCCCCTTTAGTAAACATGTGATCTCACTCACAGTCTCCATTTCTGTTTTATCATGTTGGCTATTCTTGAATAATTCTTTTATTTGCCCAGTATTTCTGCTAGCAACTAGCGAATACCCAGGTCTAAATGATAAAGAAGAAAGAACGCTTATTGTCACCCTTGGAACTACAGCAACACTCTCTCTTTCCATTCTGCATCTCACTGATTAATTTCTGGTATTTCTTCAAGTTTCTACTTTTTATTAAATGTCTGCTTCATGCATAGATTTTACTCTCGCAAAAAAATATCTGTATATGTGAGCTTTGCACATGGACTACAGTCATTTTTTCAACATAAGAATAATAATTAATATTATTTATTACCATTGTTACTTTTCTTTACTATACTTCTACTTTCATGTGCTTTAGTGTATAAACTCTCTAAGCTCAATGCTTGTTTACCAAATTATCAATATACTCATTTATATTGTGCATTAGATATTATAGATATTATAGATATTATAAATATTATAAATATTATAGATATTATAGATATTATAAATATTATAAATATTATAGATATTATAGATATAGATTAAATATTGTGCATTAGATTCATGGTTTCTTTTCACTTGCATTGCCTCAAGCACAAAAGGGTCCAGAAATGGTCTTTAATTATATCAGGGATTTTTGTGTGAATCCTACACTCACATTGCAAGTATTTTCTTTCAGACATATAGGGGGTGATATCATTTTGCTGATATGCAGTCTTTGGTGATTACATCTGCCTTTCCAGCATCTGTATCTTTTCTTACAATGTGGAAAGCACTTTACACTAATTCTTCTATTTTCTTCTGCATCCATAAATAGAAAATACACATACAGTTCTTATGAAACTGTCTTGCATTTTTCAATAGCAAACTTAAATATCTCCAGTGTTTTTCTGCATATAAGAAAGTGAGTAGGATAACAGTTAGGCAAGCTAAAACCTCCTGTAGTTTTAATCTACAAGTCACTGTTAGAACATGTCAACATTATTCATGGAGCAAAACTTGAAGGGGACACCTGCTTCCCTGGATGCATATCTTGATGGCGAAATTGTGGGTTGCCATTAAGACAGTCATATCCCACCACACATCTCTGCAAGACATTCAATTCTCTAATCCCTAACTATAACATTAAGTAGCTTAGTCCCAGAAATACATAGAAAAATGAATTTTATACCATCCCACCTACTGTAATATACTATCCTCAGTAAATTCCTCCTTTCACTTCCCATTGACCAACATTTATGGATTTCTCTTCAGGATGCAGTGTTTTCTAAATTCCCCTTTCAGAGAAATACCTCCTTCAAGGCACCCCACAGGTACTTTTTGCACATTTCATTCAAGCATCAGACTTCTGTGAGTTTACCCCACAATCACTTTTCTTGATGCACTGTATGATGGGCCATGCCATAATTTCTATCCAGATACAAACTCTCTGGAAGAAAGCAAAGGCTAAAATTTTCCTTCCTGTATAGAATATTATATATGCACATGTCAAAGGGTCATATATAATAAAATATTCTCATTATCTGTACTACATAAACCCACTGTATCTGCATAACGCTGAAGCATAATAGTGTGAGTTCTTAAGGAGATAAATTTTGTCCAACTTTATGTTTTCCTTGAGAAAATAAATGATATTACATTTTTCTTTGCCTGAAGGAATTCTGGATAAACCAGAGAAATGAAGAGAAGGATTGAAGAACTTAGTGATAAGAGAATGTGAAATCTTTACTACTTCTTTATTTATTAATATTATTATTGTTATTGATTGTTGTTATTATTTATCTACTTATTATTTATTTTAAATTATTTGATTGAATGTGTATATTTCATGATAGCATGGTTCAGTCTTCAAAGAAGCATTTTCACTTACTGGTTCCTCTAAGGCTATTCATTTATTCAAGTTAAAATGAGAACAGTTCAAAATGTTTCTATCATCTACGTAACTGCAAAAGAGGAGATAACATTGCACTTTCACAAGGATTAACTACCAGCTGCCCAGTAATATTTATTTACTTTTCTTCAGGGAGTCTTTAAAATTGAACCTTCTCTCATAAAACAAAATAATAGACATGAGAAATAAGCTTTATGATGGCATCACAACAATGCATTCAACATTCTGGGAACATATTTTTTTTCTTGTAATGTAGTAATTCCATCAATTTACTTATTAACAGGGAATAAGATCCATTAGATTTGGAGGAAAACAGGAAAAGTGGAGAACAAATGATAACTACTGGAGTATGTCTGTACTTGTCAATCGGGCTGCGCAATATACATTTGTAAATATAATTTTAGATGCAGTTATATTACACATAAAAAGCATCTGATATATCTAAGAGTATTGTT
This sequence comes from Muscicapa striata striata, assembly GCA_030060385.1. Classification (NCBI taxonomy): domain Eukaryota; kingdom Metazoa; phylum Chordata; class Aves; order Passeriformes; family Muscicapidae; genus Muscicapa; species Muscicapa striata. Next base: position 559,318 of record JAREIS010000014.1, on the reverse strand, counting down.
CAAGGCTACATGACAAATGTAGCTCTCAACAAAGTATTAAATGAAATGCTAAAAACATGTATAACGTAAGGTAATATAATTAATATGTATTATATGTATAATTAATAAGGTAAGATAATAAAAGAGATAATTCTGGTCTGAAATATGTCCTGCAATTTAATTTACATGATGATTCATCTTTCAAGAACAAGGGCGATGGCCAGATTGAAAACCTCAATGTTTACAGCAGCTATACATCAGTGTGTATACAGAGACACTGACACACTTCCAACTGAAAATAAACATAATATCCTATATAAGGCAAAGCAGAGCACCAGTGAAGATTTTTACCCACAACAGTTGCAAGGAAAGTCTGTCATCAACAATGAACCTGTTGTATTGATAATCAAACACTGAAGACCTCTGGATAAGTGGATCTAAAGAGAACACTGAAGTGATTTGAGAGGACAGCATCATGTTTTCCTGGTTCAACCATTCATTATCTGTGCAATTGTAATACTGTTAAATTTCCTCCACCATCCTCATCAAATTAAATGTCAGAAAACCATGGTCAGTATCTGTTTTTCTGAGGACCAGGAGCAAGTAACCATTCTGCACTCATTCTTTCAACATTAAAGAACTGACACAATCATGATAGATTACTTCAGCCATCAAAATTCTCTAATTTTTTCAGACTTCCTGTCTGAAACAAAGGATTTGGTTGAATTCCTACATCATATCATATAGGAAATAAGATTTAAATTCTATTTGTGAATGTCTAGTGTGGAGACATCAGTTTGTGTGTAACACCAGCACACAGGTATTAAAATGTGCAGAAATTTATTTTTACAAATAACTGTATTTTTGAAACTTTTGAACAGTTGTCCCAGTACCTTGCCCTAGCCATTATGCTTACTACACCAGGTCCTGCTATGTCTTCTCCTTCCTACCCTACCATGATCTGAGATCTGAGCAGAATCCACCAGAAATATTTAGCTTTTATTACGTCATTTTTTGCCAGAGTCAACTCAATTTCAGAAATTTTCTTCTGTAAAGCTCTCACCAAAAATCTCTGGTAAGGGAACACAACTCATTCCCAAGGGCACTTTTCAACTAACTACCATCAGTAAGCTAAAGAAATTCATTCAAAAATGTTTGTTTGTACCACAAGGCATAATATAATGAAAATATGTCTCTGAAGAAAATAGGTACAGCTCTTAGATTATAGAATATATCCTTAGAAGGATCCCTCATCAGAAATAATTGCTTACATTATCAAGCACACATCTAGGCATTTCAGATAATTAATGTCTGGAATAAAACCCACAAACTTTAGGCAGCAGTGTTAGAGGTTTTTTTTCCAATAAAAAGGTAGTTCATTTGAAACTTCAAAGAAGAACCTTAAGTAAAAGTCTTGGAAGATGTTTTAAAAAACAATTTCTGTATTTGGGTCATAAAGATAGAAATTTAAAATATTTTTTACATTTATCAAAAAAGCTTAAAGGAAGCCAAAGTAATGATTTCCACACCATGTTACTATAAACCTATGGAGAAAGATTTTCATGTAAAAGCTGTCAAGGACTTGTGAATTTACCTGTTATTCTGTAATTCTGACTAGAGTTACAATTCATCACTAATACTAATTTTAAGCATTGCTCCAATTATTTAAATTATTCTCCTTCATAAACTTGGTCTTATAATTGCATGTCATAATTGCATGACAAGGATATTTTGTAGTAAAAAAAAAAAAATATATATACTTCTTAAAAGGACCAGTTACAGCAACTACAAAATGGTAAAGGCCAATCATAAAACATCCTCTCTGTAATACTTAGGATCTCAGTTCCAGCTGGCAGAAATGAAACTAAAGGCAATTAACACATCTTAAATGCTGGACCCAAAAACCTTTACCTCTGCAATTATTCACAGAAGTCAATAATGTTAGAAAGTACTCATCAGAGTACATCAGAGTGAGAAAAGGTTCACAGTCTGCCCTGCATTAGAAGGTGATTGTCCTGTCTCAAGGAATATGAATGACCAATTTAATTAATCCTAGTTGTACCATAAGGAAGTGGTGGTGTTATATACTAGCAAAACATTTATGTTCAGGTCAGGGTCAAGACCCAATAGCTTTGCACTTAATAATACATCTCTCTCCGGATTTTGCTGAGCACAAAAATATATAAAGATCTGGATGGCTCTAGCTGAGCAGGTACTTCTACCTGGTAAAAAAGACAGAGGAGTTTTCTGTGCAGAAGTACATCTCCAGCACAAAGTGGCTGTAGTGTATGATTCCAGCACAGACACCATTCGATTCCAGATTCAGGTGGTAAGAATCCTCCCTCTTCACTAAATTATCCAAGAAGAAATATGAGCCTGATTTCATAATCATCCTTTAGTTAATTAATGAAAAAAATGTTTACTCAGTCTTTTTAAAATTAATTTTTATGTTAGTAAGATGAAGGTATTTTATGCCCCTGAGCTTTCTTGTACATTGCTACTGCAACTCATTTTTCTAATGTTTTCGTAAGAATAGATTTTACTTCTTGTTAGTGTTAACTTCCTGTGATAACAAGCAAGAATTAGAATATATAGACAAGAGGTGGAGAACAAGTGGTATCAGCAGACAAGAGTAATATATGCTGGAATGAATCTAACAATTTTCATTCCTCACAATAGTATGAAACACTCAAGGGTATCATGCTGTCTGTGCTTTAGGACATGGTGAATTAAATAGCTTTCAAGCTCACTACTGAAAGACAAGGCTTACTAAGCCAGTCAAGCTGGCACATGAATGTTTCTAGAATGAAAAGCAACTTTTAGTGCAGCAAATATGCTGTGTAGTCTCATGAATCCAGAAAAAAATGTATTACAGAAAGCATTTACCCAAAGATGGTTCTGTAATTATGGTCTAAAAAGCTTTCGAAACTTCACAGAATTCAATATATTAAGTAGGTCACAGCATGAAATTTCTTCCTAAAGCAAAACTGATATAAACAAATTCTTTCCTAAGGAATTCCTTTGTTTAAGCCATTTATATTTCTGTCTCCAAAGAGAAAGAGTTGCAGTGAATCCAAATCAGCAGTGTTTAAAAATATGAATCCCTCTTAGGCACCTGCATTCCCATTGAAATCATTATGTGGTGTCACAAATGACACAAGCAGCTGTAAAGCTTAATAAAATGAACTTGCTCTCTTGCTCAAATAAAATGAATGCTCATTCCTAGCCCTGTTAAATTCTCACTCCTAAATTTACTTCTCACTTTGAAGGACTAGTGAGCAAGAAACAAGTTTAAGCAATTAAAGAAAAATTACTGAACCCCATTACTTTCTTATGCTTACAATTTCCCTTATCACAAAGAGCCATTTCCCAAATACATACGTATCAGAACTTTCATATATGTCCTGGCAAATCTACCACTTCTTGCACTTAAAGAATCATCAAACTACAGAAATGTTGGTTATGAAACCCATGCAAATTCATACAAAGATTGGTGTACATATAAAAAATTTTACACTTTAAACATGCCAAAGAGGAACATTTATCTTAGGACATATACATTCAATAAAAAAAGGAAAAAACCTACCCAAACTAACCAAACAAACAAAATAAACCTCAACAAAACTCCAAAAAAGCCAGCAAAATCCCAGCTGGGATAAAGCCTCTTATCAGCTGGCAACAATTTTCTAGATGACTGATGGTGTGATGTCCTGTGTGCCAAAACTCTGTCCCCTACAAATCTGCTCCCTGTGTTAAATGGCTGCTATTGTCAGTTCCTTTCAGCTACTTTCCCCATAAGTGAATTTCAGCTGGCAACAAGGAAAAATGTCTATTTTTTTTTTTTTTTTTTTTTGAAGCTAAGCTGATGGCATCTTTAGTACAATTGCACACAGCTGCTGGGGACAAGTGATGCTTCGCCAAGTGCATCCCATGATGTCTTGTTTCCCTCTTTTTGTGCATTGTTTCCTTTCCATTCTCTCTGTAATAAAAAGAAAAGATAAATCACGGAAGTTGAATAGAGAAAACTTGTTCTCATTTTTTGCATATGGAGCAAGAGAATGAGCCCACCACTGAAAAGGGATGGCTGCAGACACAGCTTTCATTAGAAGAGCCTTTTTAGGAAAGAGAATGACAATAAGGGAGACAAACTTTTTAATATCAAGCCAGGTAAGGATAGTCAGGAGCTTATGAATTGCAATAGAATTCACAGGAAACTATATGCAATAGCAGACTGCAGCCATGGCCAGTTTGCTGTCACCTTAAGATATACGTTTCATAAAGTCAAAACCTGAAATAATTTGGATGTTAATGTAACCAGAAGAGAGGCTCAGGACTAGTTTTTGAACCTCTGAATAAAGAAAGGGGAGGCTGCAATGATAGTAATGAAGATGGATAGCTGCAACAGCCTTGGTTATGTCAGTGTTCCCTATGAAACCCTTCATAAAACCACCTTTCCCATTGCAAAATCACTACTGGTTTATTTTCTGAGTTTAGGTTTCCCAGTCTAGTTTTCTGCCAGCTCTCCATCTTTGATAACACCATTTTATACTTCCATTCATTTATTAGGGTATAATATATTAGTTTTGTCCCTAATATTGTCCTCTTAGTAAAAGCAAGCAATAAATGATAAATATTAATGAAAAAAATCCAACCCACATCACTTTAAATTTGCTAGAATAGGCCATGTACAGTCATGTTTTTAAAAAGTGAGTTTAGAAGCTTCAGTGAGTATACTACAGAATACCAGTACTACCAAATTTTCTCAAGCCTAAAGATACATTTTCAAGCCATTATGAGCATAAAAGACATTTGAAGTTCCTTCCTAATAGAATGCATGTATGATGTCTCCTTGTTCCAAATCCATGAAGGACCAATAGGACTAGAAGTAGTGGAAAAAATAAAATTTGAAACAAAGAAATTTTTTCAAATTTCTTATTTTTCTAATAAAGTTAATACACAGCCCAAGCTGCAGTACTTGAATTTCCATAATTTTTGAATTTCTATCTGACCCAGATTTAACTTTGCAATTTTGTATAACAAATATTTTAAGAAACATCCCAAAAACATGTGTTTTATGCTTCTCATGGGTTTTGTAGTCTGCTCTGTCCAAGAAACTCAGTGATAAGAAAATGTCTCTCAATCCCCCACATTTTAAAACCTCCAATTTTCTTCTTTTTTTTGAGAAAAATTGAATTAAGCTTCTTCTTTCAGAGGCTTGTGCCATTTACTTCAGCAAGTACTGAAATGATTAACAATTATATAAATAGTTGTAAGGATATGTGAGTCAATGCAGGCAGCCAGAACTACCACAAAGCACAGCTAAAATGCAAAGAATAAATTTATTTCCTTACCTCATTAACCAGAGGATCCTGAGGCAATACCTGTGTGGAGACAAAAAAACCAGAACTGTCAGAATCAGTATTTTCTTCTCAGGAGCTGTTACAGTGCTGTGTTTTGGATCCAGAATAAGAATGGTATTCATAACACACTGATGCTTTGGTTTCTTGCTAAGTTGTGTTTATCCTAAATCAAGGACTTTTTTCTTGTCTCATACACTGCTTGTGAGGAAGTACACAATGGAAATTGGGAGTGGGCACAGCTGGGACAGGTGACCCAAAGAGACCAAAGGAATATTCCACACCATAGAAACTCATGATCTGTCTATAAGCTGGGGAGAGTTACCCACAAAGGGCAGCTGATCTGAATTCAGGAAGGCAGGTCTGGCACTGGGTGGTGGGTGGTGAGCAATTGCATTAGGCATCACTGGATTCTTCCCTTTTCATTACCATTGTTATTATAATTTACCATTATTATTTTATTTTACTTTATTTTCGATCATTAAAATGTTCTTACCTGAGCATACAAGTTAGGGTGAAGGGAGCTGCTGTGTGGGGCTTCATCTCCAGCTAAGCTTAAAAGAATGACACATGTTGTCATATGTGGAAACTAAAATTAATTGGGCTATACCTCCATAGAACAAGCAAGTGGAAGCCTGGCAGGGGGGTTTCCATATCTGTTCTCTTTAGCACCAATATTTGTGTGTAATCACCCAGGTGTGCACAGACACACAGAAAAAAGTCCCAGTGGTAATTCTGATATCATGCAAGTAGATCATTTCACATTTTATTAAACACAGAAGAGGGACATAATAAACAAATCTTGCATTACATGCAGTTTTGGTTTTCTTTTTAGTAAGTCAGAAATACACAGTCATTTTCATATACTGAATATTTAAAATAAATAAGTGACAAAATTATTCCCTTAGGCACACTCAGAAAATAGAAGCATGATTATGTACAAAAGAATTTAGTCTTCTATTGCCCTCCCATGTGCTTCCCAAAAGGAGCGTATTTAATTATTTGAACAAACTATTATGTAATTAAGAAAGCAGTCCTGTGATTGTACTTAAGAGTGGTTTCCCCTTAAAATACTCTACATTTGTTGCTTTGAAGCTGAATTCTGACATTCTTCTTTTGTATAATTTTCAGAAATCTAGTACATTTGTTCCAAAACCTGTTTGTCTTTAACCAAAGACTTCTTTATAATCTGCTAAAGTTTTGGAAAGTTTTCATCTAAAGACTTATCTATTTCAGGGAAATACAGCAAGAATATCTACAACAACAGCTAGCCTAGGAGAAAATTGATTTTTAGTGTCCATAATTCACAGACAGAAACTGTGTTATGCAGTGACTGCAGGAAAGGCTTATATGGATGTTAAGTCATTGTATTAATTGTACATACAAATGTTCCAAGAGATATAAAAAGTGGTGCTTTAAAATACAACTTTTTCCACTTGCAAGTGTCTAGTCTAAACATCTGCCACTTTGACGTCCACATTCCCTCACCTCCATGGGGTTTTAGAATAATCAACAGTCACTACCTCCCAGTGTAAAAATGGTGGCTAACAAAGGCTGACTAGTACCTGCTAGAATATGTTCAGTATTTTCATAGCATGAGAAAAGATTTTCTATAACCCCTGTAAATGGTACATCCTCATACTGCCTGAAAAATAAGCACCATAATGTTGATGCTCCTTCCATCTCTGAATGCCCATCACCTGTGGTACAGCTGCCAGTACCACAGTCCAAAGGCTCCCAGCCTGCTAGGTGACAGACTGGAATGCAACTGGTTGGAAAAAACCCCCTTCCTCTCCCTTCCCTCAAAGCATATTTCAGACACATCATACCATTGCTTTTACCTTTTTCTAGAATTTGAAAAGGAAATTCATATCCTTCTTGATGGTATTCTTCAGGTAGAATCCCACTGTTAAGTATGATGGCAAGTGAAATACAAACCCAAACCACCTCTATTTTGTCTTGATTAATTGTTCTCTTTTCAACTTCTCCATGTGGTAAGGACAGTGCACGTAGACCTTATCTCCTGTGTTTTTTCCAGTTAATATAAATTAAGGATATTTTTATTTGAGCAGGAAAACAATTGTGCAAAATGTCATGGAAATAACCCTTCCATATAATTTTGTTATTAATATTAATTTTTTTTTTTTTTTTTTTTTAAATCATGGCCTTCCAATTCTTTACAGTAGTAGGGAAAAGGAAAATTTATCCACAGTACTGACCAGGCATTGATGACATCCATTAGTCCAGCATAAGTCAGAAACAGTGATAATATCTCCAGGGACATGTACCATCTTTTGAAAGTGGATACAGTCACACACATGGAGTTAAAGGATGGATATTGTCATATTAGCAAAATTGCAGCCATCTGCTCCTGCCTCTTCATGTTGTTGTGCCAGCCTAAGTACAGGAGTTGGAGATCCTGGCTTATACCAGCAGCAGTTTGAGTGGGACTTTCTATCAGGGTTTGCTGGGAGACCTGTGCCAGATGCAGTGCTCTCTACTCCCATAGAAGATCTACTCATCCCTTCATATACACCATGAAGTTCTTCTTCATGCAAGAACAGTTTGCATTTATTTTTTATATTTTTAAATTTTACTTATTTTATTTTAAAGGCTTAAATAACACAATAGCCACATTCTTCAATGTCCCTTTAGACTAGAGATTTATTTTTTTAATTGAAACAAAGCATCTAATTTTTAAATTCTCCCCTAATCCCCGTCTCAGAAAAAAAATCCTTAAATTCCCTAATAAATCACCTGCTGTTGCAAAAGCTCCAGACATTGACTGTGGCTTGATTGCTCTTGTTCTCATTTTGGATTTTTTTTTTTCTTCTCTTGCTTAATGGAGGATGGAAGACTTAATTATTTGAATTAAATTTTATATTCAAGCCTGATACAATTTTATCACTGCCACAGGAGCTCTGGCTAATGTTTAAAGGACTCCTTATAGTCTTTATTATGTACTGAATTGTGAAACATTGATATTTGCACACATCCATCTCCTTTGAAGGAAAGGAATGCTGCAGGCTTTCCTGCTCACAGTTTATTCACTATAACAAAAATTGGTGGTTTGGCATGTCAATTAATATTTTCTTTGTAGAATGGGAAATAAAAAAATCCATGTCTGTGGTCTGAAACTATGTCATAAGACCATCTGCTATTTGATAGCAATTCGTTAATGCTTGGTCTCATACCTCCCCAGCTACTACTTCTCTGGCTCAGAACCCATTCCCAGATACATGACAAGTGACCTCTAGCTCCAGCACATATTCCCCTTTCAAATAGAGTAACATTGCTGGGAGAAACATTATTCTTTCAACTACCAACACTCCTGTTTGATTAAAAAGTAAGAAATGTTAGGCATCATAACAGGCTTCTTGTCATTTTTGAATTTTGTCTCCTCTAGCTTGAAATTCAGAGCTCTACTTTTGACCTCTGCTGCATATCCACTGCCACTACCAACTCTGGATTTTTGGTAGCTCTTATCCACACTTAATCACAGTACAGTGATCACCTCATCTACTGTGATAACTGCTGTATGGAATCCAGGAATGGCTCCTCATCACCGAATTTCTCACTGCATTCCTTTCCTGCATTTACTGCTTTATCTCTCCTGGACTGAATGACAAAATGGTTGTGCAGCACTCAGCTTTAGCTGCTTTATTTAAATGTTTGAGTGTAGCTGCATTATATTAATTTTCCCACCCTACAGAATCAGGAGGGCTTCCAGTATTCTGTCAGTCTATTCCTCTTCATTCCTGCTGTGCCTCTTCTCTATATTCGCTGATCAGTTTATACAGAGTCTATGACTCAATAATTACCTTACATCATTTCCTGATACTTTTTTTTCATATGTATTAGATATATTTTTAAATAAGAAAACAATTGAAGGAAAAAAGTAGGATCAGACAAGCTGACACAGACAACATTTGAGCTTCAACAGATTTCAAAATAAAATGTATTGTTGTGAAATTTCATCACAGTATTATAATTATTTACAAAGCCATGTTAGTCTTTACTAACAAGATGGTTCCAAGAAATAATCTCTATCTGTTCTGTATTCACAAACAGAGTTTGCTGAGGATATTGCTCCTGATGAGCATCCCTCATTGGCATGAGCTGCATCAAGAACACTGAGAGGCATCTACATCTCTAAAGCACCTGATCAGAGCTCCCCTGTGCCAATGGCACTGCCAACATTGATGAGAATTTGTAAGATGAGAAAAAAATCAGATTTTAGGAAATACATTCACTTGCATATTCTAACTTTGTGTCCAAAAATGTTTACAGCAAATATACAGTAGGTCAGTATTTACTAGACTTATGGTCTAATGAACAAATTGATATATTATACATATTGTACTGTTATTTTAAAGAGTTAAGAGGACAGTTGCTATGTATCCACATAGTATTCATTGATGGAATACAGATTCTCATTAATTAATTTGGGAAAAATGCATATAGTTCATCATCTAAATATTCTATAGCTAAAATTAAATGGTAAATTTTAAAAAGTTTTTTTTTATTTTAAACAGCTAGTTGTGGCTATTTTTAAAATAGGAGGTAATATTCATTAAACTAGTTCTATAAATAATATTTTAAAATTCCAAACATCTTAATATTCACATTTCTTTCCCAGTTTTTAATGCCTAATATTATAAGTATCTGAAAAATTACTTTTTGCTTATGTAGATGGTAAGGTCTGTTCCCCGAGGATCTGAAACTGAATTATTCAGTGCTCTCTGACAACACTCAAGACAAATTAAATAAAATCAAAATGAATCCTGATGACTTTCCTCTTATATTCACACTTTAAAATAATAAGTCCTGACAAAAAGGGCATTATCATTTCATATGGCCCAATTAGGGAAACTAAAAGCTTGAGGCCGTATTATTTGCTATGGCAATTTCATATTGAACTACATTGGAATGATCTGCTGGAAGTCTGGCTATATTCCCAGCCTTAAAATTTATGCACAGGGATTTGATAGCCTGAGAAGAAAAAATGGACTTTGGTGGGAGAAAAAAAAAAAAAGAAAAAAAAATTTCAGAAATAGTTCAGTTAATAGTAAAATAATTGTGGGGGAGAGTTGTCACATTTAGCACAGAGAATAATAGGACACACAATGGCTCTATTTTCTCCCAAGTCTAGTGACAGATCTTGTATAAGGAAGTCCAGACTTTTCCAAGGTGACAGCTACCAGTAATCACCTGGGATTAAACTAGAAATATTTTTGGTTTACCCATTTTTGTTCTGATGGTATTTATAATACTTTTTAAAAATCTTTATCTACACTGGAGCTTTATCCAGTTCATCATTTATAAAAAAATTCAAATTTTATATGGGATAAGTACAAAAGAACAGTTTAGTGTTTCCAATTTTATCTATAGAAAGACATCTGTTACTGGCATTAATCAACCAAAACACAGTACTACAAGGTTTTTTCAACAACATACTTGTTTTCATAATGCTTAATCTTTTTTTATCTTTCCAGGACGTATACTAGAAGAAAAAATATTTCCCAATACATATAGAAATTAGGAAAAATTAATTTATAGATTGTTCCTTAGACTATCTGAATCACTGTGAAGACAAAAAATAGAAATCATGTTTAATTTCTCCTTCCCTATTATGCCTTAACAGCATAATTCACCATTGGTTTTCTACAGAGTTTTGTGAATATTAACTGCAGCACTAAGAGTAGCTCTAGTTACAGCACTAGCAGAAATGCAACCTTCCAGTCCTGTCCACATACTACAATTTTAAAGGTTTGCACTTTATATACACAATGTCAGATGACTCTTGTGCCTTAAATCTACATGTATTATACAGCCCTATGGCAGTTGGCCTGTAAGGAACCAGATCTTCTCCAGGTTGATCATGCTTAATATGTAAATAATATTACAAACACATCTTCTGTTCACATTTAAGAATTCGTTTTGTGTTTTAAAATGCACTTCTATTATACTGCTCTAACTTAGCAATGTCCTGAGAGAATAGTTCCTCCAAGACAGTCCCTCCACCCACCATGCAACAGTGCCTTATCACTAATTAATCACCATTTATGTAGTGCAAACCCTACAGTCAAACCTCATGCCTTGAAAAGTAGACACACCTTGCCAAGCCTTGTCTTTTTTAATAAGTGATGTTCATGCAAAAACATAGCAATAAACTCTGAATGCCACTATTACTGAACATCACAAATAATTAAATAAATTGATGGGTGAAAACCTGTCAGAGTTGATACATTTTAAAAAATGCATGGCCAAAGTCTACATAAGACATCTTAAAAACTATAAAGATCCCAAAAACAGAAGACACAGGAAAGTGGAGAAGGCTGCTTGGAATACTAATTTAATGAAAAACGTAGACTAAAATTGCTTTAAAATAATCATTTCACAGATTGCCTGTAGCCATCCTCATCATCTTATGAGATCCATAAAGGGCAACCTTTGTTTAATAGCAACATCTGACATTTATTACTATGCCTCAGATAGACAGTGTCCCTTTCAATTTATGAAGTCATAAGAGAATCTCTTTTTGAGAAAACCATGTATGGTAACTGGTTTGTTTTTCAAATATCAAAACAATGTTTAAGCCACATCCAAGTAGCTTCACAGCAACTGGCACAGGGGACTTTCATGCAATAAAAATACTTTTTGGTATAACACATCTGAATTTGATGAGAATAAAGTAGTCTCTGCAAAATAAATCCAAATGATAAAAGAATGTAATCGATGTTTTCATAAAGGCAAAAACCCAATTGCTGTATTGATTCTACTGGTGCTTTTTAGAGTCAGTTGTATCTAAGCTATGGAACTCTGGATGGCCTCTCATCAGATAGTTCTTTACATGAGTTTCCATCAGAGAAGTTTCTCAAAGCAATATTTCATCTAGTGTTTCAATAAGGTATTGAAAATTCCATGGATTCAAAAGTTATAAGCAGGCTTAAAACTGCCTTAAAAGTCATGATTTTATAAAATAGTAACTTTTCCATTTGTATGATTTCTGCATTCTTAGGGGTTATTGAAATATTATTTTCAATATTTCCAGGGAAGGAATCTTTTTTACCAAATTAATTTATATTTTAAGATTTCTAAATAGTCTCTTTCTTGCATTCAGTTATTAAGAACTAGCAATACTGAATGGATCGTAGCACCTGTTGACCATCCAGCAGGGCACTAAAGCTTGCACAGAAATGTTGGCAGACCTGATCTTGATCCTGCCATGAATGTCACACAGGAGGAATGTTAGGCAGACCCCAATGTAAATGTGATCACAGGAGGCCCCACCCTGCACATCACACTAATTGGTCTTCATCAGCAGCCCTTGTTCTGCACAGCTTCTGCCATCAGACACCCCTGCTGCTACAGGCACAGAAGAGGCTCCTGGTGACCTCACCCTTCTCAGCAAGTTGCTCTACATTATTTAATAAATGTGTTTAATTTTACAAAATAGGGATTGTTTTACACTGTATCTGTTTCACAACCCACACTTCAGTTAATTCCGTAGGTTTAAGTTTACGTATTTGATGCAATTTTACTAGGAATGTGAAGTCAAGCATTCTAGCTTGGAACTCTTTGTCCTCCATTTTGGTTCTCTAATGAGATCTCAAAGATGAAATCACTGTGAATAAACACTTTTCTACTTAGTTTTGTTTCTCCAGAATTCAGAAAGAAACTGAAATTAGAATGAATCATTTTTTAGCAACAATTTCAAATTGTGCAATGTCCCATGCCTAAACAGTTTTGGGGTATTGTTTCTCAGCAAGATCAGCACTGTAATGGGAACATTGCCTTTAGATAACCTTGACTGTTGTGAGTAGAGAGCACCAACCTTTGCCCATGCAAGCCTGATAGACATCATCACTGTTTTGACTTCTTTAAGCAATGCACAGAGGTGAATATAACCTGAAGTGGCTCTGGGAATTGGGAGATGACTGCATGCAGAAACTGCAAAAATTTACATGGGCACCAAAAGCACAATACAGCTTTGGTATTTGGGTTTACGTTTGCATATACTTCACATCAAGTATCTGTATGCATTTTGATTAATTTTTTATTCTAATCTAGATGCTTTAAATCAAACAAAAAACAGATACAGATAGGATGCTATATTTTAAACAGAACTAAATTAGGAATGTAACTTAAGCTTAGTGACTAACTCCCAAATAAAAGTTCTAAACCAGAAAATATCATCTCATTTTACCTGATATTAATAAATTTAGAGAATTTTTTCATGTTTTACACTTCATAGTAGTTGAAGACCTCAGAATATACTTAGTCTACTTATTACTTCTGCAGGTCACATTTATGGGTATAAGCAACATACTTGTCATCTTCTGATTTTTCCAAACTCCCCATAGTTCTTTCTGGCATATATGTGCCAATATTATCACACTGAATAACCAGCTATCTCAAAACTCCTTTAGGTAAATCACTGTGATATCTCTACACCTGTTCATTGTCATACTGGTTACAGTAAAACAACACCTTCCAAGCATGGGACAGACTGCATGAGCATACCTCAGAAATTTCCTTTTCTGTGCTGTTGATCTCATGTTTCATACCTTTCATTTGGTTCCATGCCTCTTCCTACCTCATCACGCCCTTAGCCGACCAATCAGCCAGCTAAAATGTGTTTCTTGCAAATTTCTTTCAAATTTCTTCATACTTTCTGCCCCTTTCTTCGTTTAGCATCTTTCAGCCTCAGGCATATTGCCTTGTAATACAACTTTCTAAAATACCCTGATATCTTTGGTATGTATCCTTAGTATGGCATTCATTATGGATACTGCAAAAGTATCCACTGTTGGTATCAGATGTGAAAATGGATAACAATCTAAAATAAAAGGTACTGCTGTCAAGCTTTGGTAGGATTCACAGTATATTTACACTTTCATAGCCTGAATCACTTAAAAGCATATGAACCAGAGGTTTTGCTTGTTGGTTTTTCTTCTTTTTATTTTTTTATCCAGAGGCTAACCTGAAGACAGAAGAAAAAGGTTAAGATATGAACATATGTTTTAACAGGCAACAGTCTGAAGATGCTAATCTTATACTGTGTGACTGCAAAATCATAAGCAACAAGAAAAGATGGAAAAAAAAAAACACAACCAAACAAAAACTTTTAAAATTACCAAGAAATTATATATTAAATATATGCATTTAATGTATGGATTAGTGTTTAGCGTTTCAGTTAAAATTTTTTAAAAAAGCACCAGCAGAAGCATGGATCCAAAACGTTACCCTCTCTCCTGTCTAACATTCACACTTGCACACACCACAGTCCTGGCCAGTCTGGATGCTGGACTTCAGGCATGTGATATTTTAAGGAAAGAAACAGCTCTGTCATTATAGAGTGTTTCCTTCTCTTCTTCCTTGAAAAGGTCAAAAATGACAGGTCGTCCTCCAACTGCATAGTCTATTTCCCCTTTTGACCTTTTCAGAGGCAGAATCCATGCAAAACTTCTGAAATACCATGTAAGCCTGAAGAAAGGGTTAGAATAGGTTTGGAAGAAAGTGCTGGTTATCAAAGTCTTTCAAGTGAAACATCATCGTGAGACAAAGGCTATTACAAAATCCTTTTCAGGGAATTTACTCTCCATTCATCCACAGTGGGTTTTCTTTTAAATGTTTGAGTCAGATTCTCAGTATGTGTAAATCATCACAGAAACAGTTAGAGAAGCAAGATTTATTTCAACTTTCCTTTTTTCTTTATTTTTAATTATTTTGCATATGTAAGCATTTTAACACTGTTTTAAAATGAATATTAATGATAGGAAAGGAAGCAAGAACACCTCAACCAGAAGGAAATGGCCTATCAGCATATGATTTAACTTTTACATGAGCAGTGTTAATGATAGAGTAGAAAATAAAATAATATAAATTAAATCTAGGAGGGGAGTTTTGAAGTTACTGTTTAGTATTTTAGATTTTTTCCAAAGTCAAATTTTAGAATTTGTTCGAAGGCAAGTAGTCATCCTGAGAATATTTACCAATAAATAAAAGGGACAGAAGTATGGAGAGAGAACTTATTGTTTGCCCTATTTCTTACAATGCATTCCTTAGCAAAGAAGCCAGAAAAGGATAGATTCAGATTAAAAAGAAAGAAATCAAGATGTATGTAATGTAAGGTTGCTAGGTAGACACAGAGAACCCAACCTGTATTATTATGCACATCACATGGCTTGTAAAGGCAAATAGTCCTTTTTTTTCCCTCATGTACACAAGGAAAGAACAAGGAGCCCTGATTTCCTGCTTAACTCCTGCCCTTTTTATTAATTACAGAGCAGATTTTTTTTTTTTTCTGGGTGGCAGGCAGGGTAGAGAGAGAAATATTCCTAATTTGTAAAGGGATAATAAAATTTAAATCAGCTCCAGTGAAGAATATCACCCTTTGCTCAATAATGTCACCTATTTTGCAAAGGCATCTAGCTATTAGCAACCCAGACAAGATTTCATTTGTCTGATGGTCTTATTTTTTTTATAAACTGGAAGGGACATGTTTGGCTAACAATATACAGATGAACTTTATAAAAATATAATTAAAATTAGTGTCATTGAGTCAGAAAAAAAAAAAAGTTAAATTTAACTGGCAGTGAATGCAACAGAACTATCTAAATATCAGCAACTGTTCAGAGCAACATGATCAGCACATCAAAATTGCATATAAAATTATTTCAATATCCATGAAAAACTGATGAGGTTATAGACACTCCTAAAAGCAAGGCAGGGATGAGGAAGGCATTGATAAAAGTAAAGATAAAACAATTTTTTAAAATTTTCTTATTCCCCAAAAATAAAACAAAGGAAGGAAATAATGAGAATATTAAGACAGGCAGATCTAAAGAAAACTTTTGTTTCTTCATCCCCAGTTATGGTGTAATGGAAGCATGAACCATAATTTATCAGTCATTTAGAACAACTTTTACCAATTGCTGCCAAAGGCTTCTTGTTTTCACCACTGGCAACATTAATTTCATTGTCACATAGGTCTGTAACTTGTAAAAATCTTCAACTCTTTTCATGTCTCAGAAGACTTTTTGGACAGGAGTTAGCAGGACACTTTGACAGAGTTATAAACCAGCTCAGAAGGGGGAAAGGTGTGAAACCAGACTTGCCAGTGATGAGCAAGGTGATGCTGTGCTAAAACTTGAGGTAACAAGCACTAACAGGGTCTCTCAATATGATTCAGGAGGAGGTGGCTACAAAGTACCACCCCTGAAATGTTTTTACATTAACACACACAACATGAGGAAGGAACAAGAGGAGCTTGAGGCTTTGGCCAAGTCCCTGAGATTTGACAGAAGTGGTATAAATGAAACCTGGTGGGATGGGTTCTGTGACTGGAGTGCCCTGATGAATGGCTATCTGCTCTCCAGGAGGATAGGCAGGGAAGAAGAGAAGGAGAGGTGACCCTGTGAGTAATAGAAGGGTTAGAATGTATGGAGCTCACAGCTGACAATGGCACAGTTGAGAGCCTCCAGATGAAGAACTAATGGGCAAAAAGTAATGCTGATATAATCATGGGAGTCTGCTATAGACCTCCTGGACAGGATAATGACACTGATGAATGATTCTCTGAGGGATTGAGGGATATTTCCAAGTCAACTACCCTTGTCCTTATGGGGGACTTCAATTAGCCAGAAAAATTAACTGAGAGCATCATAGAGCTGGTACAGCCCAGGACAGAAGACTCCTAAGAAACCTGGATGACAACTTAATGAAACAAGTCCTAAGGGAGCTGACTTGGAAAGATCCCGACATTGATCTACTAGTCAACAGAGAGATCTCATGAGAGAGGTGGGGGTTAGAGGCTGCCTTGACCACAGTGACCACAGAGCAATCAAGTTTAAAATCTCTGTTAAAAAGAAGAAGAGTGCCAGAAAAACCTCATTTCTGGACATGAGGACAGCAGACTTCAGGCTGCTCAGGGAATCAGTGAGTGAAATCCTCCAGGAAAATGTTTTACAGTACATCAGTGCTAGTCACTTCTTAAACACCACTTCCTATGGGCACAGAAGCAGGCAATTCCCAAATGTCAGAATCACACAGGCGAGGCATGAAACCAGCTTGGATGAAAAGTATTCTTGGAATAAGGAATAAAATAAAGGTGTATGGCCAGTGAAAGCAAAGTTAGGTGACATGGGAAGAATACAGAGATGCTGCTTTCCACTGCAGGGAGAAAATTAGTGCAGCCAAGGCTCAGCTGGAGTTGAAGCTGGCCAGAATTGCAAAAAGAGTTTTTTCAAATATATCAATGGCAATAGGCAGTTGGCCTGTTACAGAGGCCACCTGCCTCTCTAGAATGAGAATGGTCACCTCACAAAGAGAATTGCTGTTTTCTGATCTGTTCTCAGCTCCATAATAGCAGAATTGTTTCTCAACAAGGCATCCTTTGGTGAGTCTGAGATGCTTACTTTAACTTGAATCTATTGCTTCATACTGAGAATAAAAGACTAGTCTAAAAGTTTAAACTTATAAGCTTCAGATGTCCACATTCAGGTAAAAACATCCCATTGTAATTAATTTTGCTGGTGTTTGAAGTGAGCCAAGGTACCCAGATCAGATGAGATCCTCTTTCTTATCTCTCTGGAGGGAGATTCACATGAGCAGTGTGCAGTCTGAGCCTGGTACCTCAGAGACTGACCTCAAGGATCAAATCCAAGACTATACACTACTTTTCAGCAGAAAAAAGGTTTGTCAGGTTATTTGAATTCTATATTATATGAATATTAAAAAGTCGTCTACATTACAGTGACCTCACAACTTTTTAAAACAACATGTTTATCCTTCATTTTAGTGCAAAAAAAATACAAGGCAACATCTATTTCTTTTTGGGTGGTTGTTTTTCATTATTTAGCATAGTTTGCATCATGGATCTTGATAGTCTGAATATAAATAAGTAAACTCACCAGATCTCCACAGACACTTATCATAGGAAAGTTTATTGCATACATTTATAATCTTCCAGTTGTCTCTTCTAAGGAAGCAGTGCATGCTGCCTCAGATTATTTGCATTCTAGACATTTCTAAAGGATTTTATCTAATTCTCTTTGCAATACAATACTTTTATATTTTTTTTTTTTTCATGGTTTAGGAATGGTCTTCCCTAATGTAGTGCTCCCACCAAAACTGCACCAGTACTTGCTTCCCCCTCCCACCCCAGCTGGACACAAAAGAGGCAAAGATCATGGGTTGAGACAAGAACAATTTACTGCAAACAGGAAAGATATTAGAAAATGAACAGTAATAGTAACAACAGTAATAACAGAAGTCTACAAAGAGAGGGAGGTTTACGTGTAAAATGCTCACCAATTCAGGTACAATAAAAAACATGAATGGACAGACCCTTTGCCTGCCAAGTATTCCCCTGACCAGAAAAAGATCAACCTTTTATGTCAAAAGCGAGTCCTTTTTCCCCACCCCAGCAATGACATAAAATGGTATTGAATATCACAATGTCTTGGCCATGATGTCCCCTCTAAACTTGGCCAAAACCAGGACATGAATACAATACTAGTTTTTTATATACTTTAATAACTTTACTGCGCTGAGATTTCTTCATTTATTCTACTATTGGTAGCTATATAATAATTCTCTGCATGTCATTTGTTCAGCTTTGTGACAGATCAGGAGGTAAGGGGATGTAGGGATAAATGGCAATACTGAGGGAAAGCAGAAAGTGATAAATTCATCTTACACAGATCTCTTAATCATGGTTAAATATTCAGATCCTCTGCCAGTTTTTCTATATCATTTATCTTATACAGCTCAAAAATTTACCTTATATGCAAGTAGAGAATAGTCTAATAATAAATATTTTTGTTTTTCTTTTCAGCACGGATGATATTTTGTGCTACATGAAAAGGTCTGATGAGAAAGAAACAATCCTGTTTGTATAGCATAATAAAAAGGTTTTGCCTTCAATTAACAACTAGCATTTTTAGTCTGCCTTCTTGGCTTTACAGTCCCTGGTATGTTTAGTTTTATCTGTCAGTGGAAACTGTGCTGTGCTTGTAATCAGATAGATGGCAGCACACTAGGACTCAGAGCACTTGGGTGGTAGAGAAAACATGATACCCTAAAGGCTGTGGCAGTGCTGCCACAGCACAGAGCTCTCCCTTTCTGAAGGGAACAAAGCATGGTACCATAGATGCAGAGAGTACTGCAGTGGGACTCTGCATCTGTCAGTATTCACTCCTCATTTCATGCTAGAATTAGTTTAGAAAGAAAATAACAAGGCATAAGGCAAGACAGCTCATTTTACTAGCCTGTGCTAGGTGTTATTTTCCTTTTGGTTATTTGGTAGATAAAACACTAATACTTAGATTCCACAGTGGATCAGAAAAGACAGAGACTATAAGGAATGGACTATTCCAAAAAGTAGTTTAACAATGAAACATTAGTCCCACCTCATGGAATAGATTTGACATGTTTTCATAGAATTACAAATAAATAGATATCATCAGGAAAATGTCACAGAATACTTGCTTTCTGAGATGACAATTTACCTTCCCCCACACAAAAAGATGTTTTCTGACATATTTTATTAAAATTGGTACCATAGTGGAAGAAAATGTTCTTTAATTAATACAATAAACAGAATACTGGCTTCCCTGTGCAATGCAATCAAAGCATGTGGAAAATGCTCATTTGACACCTCATTTTATTTTGAAAGAAATTATTTGCTATTAGAAGCATTAGGCAAAAGATTAGGACATTTTATAGTGGCTATCAGTCCTTGACAATTTTATATGACAGGGTGAATGAGAGGATAAAACCTTCCAGGCATATCACCATTTTGGAAAACGTGTGCAAAATCGGACCTCCTGTAACAGACAGACAATTAGAGTTTGCCATTGCTCTGTGCACCTTGTCACACAAAGTCATTGCTTTCAGCTCTTTCTTGTTTTCACTGTTTCAAAAATTAATTTATATTTAAGTGACACCCTCTTTCCACTTCCTCTTAGCCACAAAAACACTAAATGAAACCTTCAAGAGCCAGAAAGGCAAACTTACTGAGTGCCACTTCAGCCTGTGAGCTGGATTTGTTTCAAAATCACAGTTCCAAAAGGAAAGCCAAGTTGATAAAGGCTAACCTTCTTCTGCATCCCAGAACTCTTTATTTCTGATGCAAGGAGAAAAAGATACCTTCACAGATTGTCTTAGGCTCCTGCCCAGGAGAGGCAGATTAGTGTCTCAGAGAAGCAGAAAACACTTCATCCTCTCACTCACAGCTAAGTTGACAAGACTTTGGTAAACAGGGCACCAGGCTGTTTTCTCATTTGCACCCTCTGAATCACAATCTGAAGGACAATTCATTCTTTCCTTTGCCAAAGGCAGCCAAAGATTCCAAAGGGGAACCCATACCCTGTGCCAGGCAGTGGGGCTGCCATATGGATGTCCTACAACTTGAGGGGACCTGGGGAGGGAGAAGTTAATTCTGGAGTGACCCAATTTTCCCATGACCCAATACCAACTACCAATGGCCAGATCCCAGAACTGTTCTTCATTCCTTTGGTACCTGCCAAATGCATTCTGTCACTTCCCTCAGCAGCTGGGCAGTATAAAAAAAATATAAGGAAAGGCTGCTTGGTCAAGATAAGGACAGAGAGATTTCTTACCAATTACCATCAAAGGAAAAATAGACTCAGCATGGGGAAGTAATTTTGTTACTAATCAAATCAGAGCAGGATAATTAGAAATAAACCCAAATCTTAAAACACCCTCCCCACACTCCTCTGTTCTTCCTGGGCTCAACTTCACAGAAGTAAATTGCTAAAAAAACATGTAAGCATTACTCAAAACTAACCCTTTTCTCTCTTTTTCTTCCTTTCTTCCTCTCTCATTTTTACTCTTTCTGGCCTCTCTCTCTCTCTCTCTTTTTCTTTTTCTTTTCCTTCTTTTCAGTCTTTCTATCTGTCCTTCTATCTCCACTTTCAAAAAAATGGAGATTGCAGCCAAGGATTCAGGAATCTAGCACTTAGATACAAGGAAAAAAAATCAAGTTATGGTAACTTTCCCTCTTATCAATTATACGTTATAATTTACTTTTTCATCACAGGGTCAGATAATATGTGGTTGTCTTACATATGATTTTAAAAAAGTAATCATAAAAGATAAACATTTACCATACAAATGTCAGCATTTCCATAACCTAGATACTGGTAGATGAAATAAATCAACATAATAGACTTTTATGTGTTCAGCATGGGAGAAAATATCTTCCCAATGGAGATGTTCGTGATTGACAGTGTAAAATATTTTGAGTCATCATTTAATAAAAATATGTATGAAGTTCAAAAGAGGTCTGGCTTCAGAAAATTTAGTTATCTGAGTTTTATTAATTAAAGGTAAATTATAACACTAACTGTCTGGCTCAATCCTAGTAACATATATAGGCAGAACCAGAATTAACATGTAAGGAAAATGTGATTGAACAGTGAAAAAAGTAGATTGAATGAAACTTCAGTTTTCACAGGAGACAGGAAAATGATAACCTGAGGAAAGACTGCAGTTTATTCTGGAAGATGTATAGTATGTCAGTTTATCACTGTAAATCAAGAGAGACTAGAGGGTGGTTTTGTGTAAAAATAACTATTTGCTATTGAAACTTGAGATAGAACTGGAATACTAGTAAAACTATTGATTTATGTTCTGCAGCCTTCACACTACTAAAAAGATTACTTTTTTCCGCTGAGAAAATAATAAACTTCTCTTTTAAAATCATAGAAAGTGAAGGGTAGTGTTCTTTGATTCACCTTTGTAGATAGATATCTATCCTCAAGTTCCCATTCTGCCCAGCCAACTTGGCAGAGTTTCTTCAGCTCAAGATGCACTTAAAGATAGTTAAGGAACTTGGCAAAGCACATGACGGGCATAGAGACCAAGAGCAGCAGAGTGGACAAGACTCCTAACACAAATCCAGTGATTTTATACAGATTCCCTCTTAAAGTAATTATAGAGTGACCTTTGGCAGTCTTTTGCTAAGAATCAGGTACCAAGCCTGTAAAACCATAAGAAAATGATGGAGAAACCTCATGGCAGGGGCACTGCCACAAAATATTAAAACTGCAGAAATCTCTTTTGCTTGACTACTGGCTTCAGTCTTACACTCAGAATATGTGGCATAACCAGAACTGAAGGGATTTCCACAGCAGTAGCTAAGCATTGCATCTCAGAACAAGGTCCCATTTTTAGTTATCCTCTCTTATTTCTGCCCCTGAAGGATGCAGAGAAATACTTGTACATGTGAACTGTATAATTTGTGTTATCTTCTCCTGAGCGTTTAAAACCCACAGACTGAAACACTGCCCAATTCATATTAAGTCCTAAAGTTTTCACAATCCAATGAAGAATGTGTCTACAACATAAGGATTCCACACACCATGCTGACTTAATTTCACTGTGTTAGTTTTGCACAGGGCTAAGAAACATTTTCATCTGGCCCATTTTATATAGTATTTCAAGAGTTAGAAATCTTTAAGAGGATTGCAAGTGTATGAACAATTTAGCAAAATATTCAATTAATATCTACAGAATGGTTTCACTCAGATCAAAAGCCTATTGAAAATTTAGTGCACACTTAAGCACTTTTGCTGAAATTAGACAGAAAGTAAGCTTATACCTTGGAGATAAGCTCTGAGACACTTTGATTCCTTAACTAACACATTGGGAGCAGCAGGATATTTAAGAATTGGCAAGCTCATTTAACCTTCTTTTGGAAACAAGAAAAAACATACAGCTTACTATTTGTATTGTAAAATTTTTAAAACTAATTTTATCTCTGCATTCACTGAAAATTTAAAAGCAGTACTGAGAGACCAGTGATTGCACCAGTAATTATTGCTCTATATGTTCAAATACAAATCAGGTGTACTCTGCAGTTTGAGCAAACATAAGATAGGAAGAAATAATATTTGTTAGATAATCTTTAACAGGCTTACTAAAAGACTGCATATCTTTCCAGTCCTATTGCAAATACACTTATCCTTAACCCAAACTGTTAATACAAGATGTAGGATTTTAATAACACTAGTAGCTGCTTAATCTAGTTGATTATGAAAGAGTGTCAGACCTCAGACAAGAATTTTAAAATAACTTTCATACATAAAGATAAAACAGCCATCAGTGTCTCATTGCTCTTTATTTAGGACTTAGGTTAGTTAATATTTACTCCCTCAATTTATTTTTATGCAAGCTATAAAATAAAATCACAATTTAATGCATTAATGTAATATCACAATGGGTGGCAAGCAGCTTGTGGAGATTAAATAACATGCTTTATGCAGCAAGGCTTAGTTTAATTTGTTTGACAGCTGAGTTTTTGTACTTGTAATTGCAGATATTGCAAGTGGAGTTAACAATGTGCTGCAGCTCATGTATATGAGACTCAAAACCAATGTGCAGTTTCAAGTCCTTAGAATTCTGAAAATCATGTTGGTTTTTTTAAATCTTCATAAATAAGATTACATTTATATACATCCTAATTAGTAATTAAGAGTTAATGTTACAGAAACAATCACATGAACTTCCTTAAAAGGGTACTTGTTTCATTTGGACAATTTGTATTAATATGGATTTGTGCCCAATTTTAAGCCTGCATGATCTAGTCCCAACAAAAACTTTACAACTGATCTCATTAAAATCAGGAAAGAAAAATATATTAATTGAATTTTGCAGAAACTATAGAGGTTATCTTCCTCAGAAGACTCAAAAGGCCAAAAGGCAATTTTTTACTTATTGCAGCATTGTTAGAAACAAATCTTAGGCTATAGGCAAGCAATTGTCAGTGGTTGAGCTTTCAGTTGAATAAATAACAAATACAGTGAGCTAAATGACAATTCTCACATCAGCAAGAACTTAATTTATTCTCACAGGAAGCTACCCAAAAGAATCCCAGACACAAATTTACAGGCATACAGTATGTGTGCTGAAGATCCTGGGAAGAAAAAAAAAAAAAAAAAAAAAAAGGAGATGACAGTGGGGACACACAGTGAGAAACAGATATGAAAGTTCCAGGAAGCAGAAGCTACAAACTGTCTTTTGTAGGTACTGCAGAAGTTTCCATTAAGAAATTGATCACTAAAAACTTGCTCATTTTTTCAGGAGCCTATTATAAAACTTACATTTCTTGAAGATCCCTGCTTGAAAATCACCAGTTAAGGAAGGCAGACAAGGACATAGTTATTACTTTTAAAATTACCACAGTAATGGAACAAACATTGTTTTATTTAATGAAAAAAAAAGCAGCTGCAGGGAATACCAATATGTAGTATTGTATTCAGAGGTTAGATAGCATGTAGCTTTAGCTTTTTATGTTAGTCATAGTGTCTGACATCCCTACCATCTTTTCAGTTCATTAGGTATAAGGAAGATATTAGGAGCATGTCTCTCCACATCAGCATGGCACTAGTGATAGGAACAGTCAGCTCTAAATGTTCTGCTTGTCGCCTGAGCCCAGATATACCCCTGCTGAGAAGAATTTGTGATTTTATTCTTACTATATCAGATGAGTAGACATGGCTCATTCACTGTGAAAACTACAAATATTGTAAGGCACAAAATACAGAAAATGAAGTGGAAAGATTCTTCAGTTGCAAAGTAAAGAAAGGGAAAAGGAATCAGCAATTAGGTCATTGGTATAAGTTAGGAAAATACAGCTGAATTCCTTCCTTTACGTGTTCAAAAGTAGATTTCCAGATATTCAGGATCTCTTAATTTATTCTTAAGAATAAATTCCCCTTTAGGGATAATATTGATTCATTACAAAGGTAGTATAGCTGACTAGTTTAAATCAATCATCATATTTTATGCCTTAGAGGCAGGTGAGATGACTACCTGTAAGGATTTAAAGACTTCTACAATAAGCTGTGTAATTTCTATACAAGTAAGAGTAAACTTGGGACAGTAAGCAATGTATAAATGCCTAACAACAGATACCTACAAATGGATGTGGTTTTTCAATGTAGACTGTCCCAAATATTTTAACTCTTCTCAGGCTGCTGGAAGAACACAAAAAAAAGTAGTTAGTGATCATGGAAAGATCTCTTTAACTATCATATGGAACAAAATATGTAAGAATAATGAAAGAAAATAAGCTTTTGGATTTTTTAGGTATCTCAGTCAGCTCTCAGCAAGCAGTGCCCCACAAAGCAAGTGTCAGAAATATTGAAGAGATTTTGTTCCCTTGAGACTCCCTGAGCATAGATGAAGACTTTTTCTGAGTTATATTTTATTGCAACGTTCAAGAGCCTGTGACTTAATAAATGGACAGCTATAGGGGTCTTTACTTAAAAAAAAATATCTGTGTCCAGAAAAATTGTGGAATTATGCTAGGAAAACAATAGGTCATGTAATTGTCTGTGCTAAATCACAACACATGTATTTTGTTTTAATTAGTCTTTCTCTTCTGCTGCTGGAATTTTACAGATTGTCATGGTGAATGAGCTGCAAAGAACCCTTCTGGGGGCAAAGCTTTCATTTTTGTTTAGAATTTTCTGCTCAAGTTAAGAATAAGCCTCAAGATAGAAGTTTAGTATGAAGAGACAGAGGGGACATAACAGATGAGAAACTTTTTGGGGTTGCTTTATTTTAATTAAACACTTGCAAATTTCCTTTTTTTTTTTTTTTTGGGGGAGTGGTTTTGGTTTTTTATTTGTTTTGCTTGAAGGTTCAATACAAAATCCTGGCTTCTCCCCTGGTTACAAAGATTAACATTTTTAGTTCTTCTTTTCTGTGCCTTTGTCATAACTGTCAGTTACTTCTTTGCCACGTTGAAGACAAAACAGTCCAAGAGTATTCTCCCAAAGTGAAAGCACCCATCTCACTTGTACAAACTTTTTACAAGCAGACTGCAATCCATCTGCCTAGGCAGCTTTTGGGTGTTCCATCAGGCTCCCCCTAGCTCTGGAGCCTGTTGCTAATGTACATGCCCAGCCCCAAGTGGGTACAACCCTTCAGATGCTCAAAGACTGTGCTGTGACTGGAGTTTTCGAGTCTTACAGGGTACTGATACCTTCAGCACACATTGCCCAAGGGCCAGTATAAATGCTAACACATCAGTAAAAGCTAGAGCAAGGTGGCTGCAATGATGGGCAAGGCACATGCATGATAGGCTGCATGCTATATCATGCTGAACATCCTACCTTAATAGTGATCAGAACTGGATAGTTAGCAGAGAAAAATTGATTAACAGTTTCTATACCAAGAAAACATTAGGAAAAATAAGTTATAGAATTCTTATTTCTATATCAGCATGACTGAAAGTCCTTAAACTTGTGTTTTTTACCTTACTGTACTTCCATCTACGGCCTATTATATATCAATCTCATCTAGAGAACAAATTGTTTTTTCTGGAAATCAAATGAAATTATAGTTAAGCTGTGAAACACGGCAACAATACCAATTAGTCATTGTTATAATATTCATGACAAAACATGAAAAATACTTCATGAATGCTTGTCTCCTAAAAATTGCAATTTCTAAAGCAACTTACCTTCTGATTCATTCTTATGAACAGTAGATATCTCAAAGTCAGGTACCAAGTCTAAGTAAGGCATATAAATTATTTTTCTCTAACATACACTACTATGTTATTAATCATCTTATGACAATCCCTTTTTCTTTTATATTCTGTTTGACATTAAAATTCTTCCTATTCTTATTCACCTCACCAGAGTCAACACCTCTGCCTGTATGCTGATTCCATCCTCAGTGTGCTTACTCCTTGTATTACACTAATGTCACATTATTCTGACACAGTGACCTGTTAATGCAATGATTCAACCTTCCTTAGAAAATAAAGTGTTCCTTATTGGTCTTGCAATAAAATCAATTTTACATAGTTAAATGAGGAAATAAAAGTCCACCACAGACACTTGCACAACTTTGATAGGAAGTTGACAATGACAATAAGCTATAAAGGTAGGCGTAAACAGTTTTTGTCATATATTTTTCTTGTGATGCACCACATTTGCAAATAGCAGTTTGGAGGAACCGTAGGCCCTATTCAGGCTTGTGAAAATATTAGTTCTGGAAGGCAAAATAGCCAGGAGCTAGAGAATTTTCAATGGAGAAAAAAAAGACTGAAGTCACTCTGAAAAGTGCAAAACATATATGAACTATTCTTCTAGACAGAAAGTGCTTCCCAAGGACTGCCATGGGACACTGGCAGTCCAAGAGAATGATGAACATATGAAAATGGTCATGCTCCACCTGTTTCCCTTTAGCAGACAGACCTTGCAGTGTGGCTTTGGACTGTGTTTGAGCAGGATGTGATTTGTGACCAATAGTTAACTAGTGAGATATTAGTGACTGTGCCTTGCTGCTTGCTCTCATTTTTTTTCATGCTATGAAATGTTTTAAAAATCCTCAGTATGTACATCCTTTGGCTCCTACTTCACTTTATAAAATAAAGTATTTTTAAAAAGTCTTTTTATAGGAAATAATTTGCTATCACTGAGAGGAGGGGAAAGAACTAAACTTTCAATTAAAGTCTCAATCAAACTTTACTGTTTTTGAAGTCATCTAAATTGATTCCTTTATAGTACAGGGCTTTGATGCCATTTTAAATAACTTCATAGAAGAGTGAATTTGAAAAAAGAATCGTGTTCAGTGTAGCTGAATGCACCTAAGGCATTCGCTGCACTGAGTAAGGATATTCAATGAGTTTCAACAGACCAGAAACCTTACAATGACTTCCAAGTATCTGCACTTTTTAAAAATGCTCTTGTAATTTTAGAAAGCTGTGGTTTCAGGTCAGATCCCACTATATTACACTGGTTTATGTTATATAAGCAAGGCTAATGGATGAAAATTCAACAATTTACCTGTGTGCTTCTCAACACTGAAAAATTCATTAACCAGTTAAACAATGCCACAATCTGCACATTCTAAAACATTCAGAATTCACCATCATTAGGAGCCTGGATGCAAACTATTGAAGTCTGTGGGAGGAATTTCCAGATTTCAGAGGATTGTGAAAGAGAAGCCACAACATTTTGTTGTTTGTCCTGTCAGAATAGGCAAACCATGCAATATGTTTCTCTTTTTGTGAGAAAGCCTTCAAAGTTCAGAAATAAATGTCTTCTTCATCCCCCTGTCTTTGAAGAAGTGGCCACTTTACTGGGGCTTTACTCTCTGTCCTTCAGTTTTCAGTGGCTGCTTGGAGAGCAACAGACTGTAACATGACACTCCTGCAAATGGTAGGGAAATTTCCATCTCTCCAAAATTTCTGAAGCTTATCTTCTCCCCTTTGAGCTCCTTTAATAACTCAAGACCCTTTTCCAGGCCTGTTTACCAACTGTCCTTCTGGCTGTCAAGGAGGAAAAAAAAATCTAGCAATCTTGTGTTAAAGGAGGTGTGGGAGTTGATTTTGAGAAGCTATTTTTCTGCAGGGCCTGGCAAGGCATGCTGCTTAAATGAGACTTGAGGAGGAGGAGTTCAAATGATGTTGGTGTGCAAGAATATGCTCAATTAGAATCACAGTATTTGTAGCTTTTTCTCCCCTTATATTTAAGTACAGCAGAATTCCCTATAATTTGATCATAAAAAAAACCCAATGCAAAAACCCCAAAATTAGAGCACAAGCCTAGATCATTGTTAGTCTTTTATATCTCAAAACACACTCTTATAGTTGTCCACAGGGAGAGAGGTGTTTAACATGTCAAAATTACTATAAAGAACCTATAACTGCACCAAGGAAATCCCTATTAATATTATATCTCATATAGAGCTTTATATCCAGGCAGCTTGGTGCAATTATATTCATCAGAAGCTCTGAAAGTAGTCAAACTTATTTTTTAAAAAAATAGTGAATATCCCAAGTATGTGCTTGTTTTTTTTTTCATTCAGGAAGCCAAAATCATCTTTAAAAGCAAGATTTACTGGAGTGAATGTTTGAAATAGTGTTTGGTTAAAAAAAAATTAGAAAAAAATAATTTCAGTACATCTGAATAAAAAAATCTCTTTCTAAATTGAAATTAATTATAATAAAAAAGAATCACAGATTTATAATACAAAACATTTTCCAAAGAGGTTTCTAAACTTTGTAAATAAATATGACAAAAGAGAGGCTGTTTTGCAAAACACTGAATTACAGCATTTTAATCTTTCTCCAAGAAAACTTGATTAAAAAAAAAAAAAAAAAAAAAGCCTGACCTTTATTCTAGGAGATTTCAAATGAGTTAATACAAAAACTATGATTTGCCCCTCATTCACACACACAGCTGTTACTAGAGAAATACATTGCAGCATGGAACTTTGTATTTATTGGCATTTGAGCCCTCTAGCAATAAAAAATACTGCTGGTACAGAAATAAGAATAACTCAATAAATCATAATTTAAATTATTATATAAATTGATACTACACTAAAAGTATCCACTTCATTGAAAGCCACAGGATATTATTTAATTTGTTAGATGACAATGCTAATGATACCAAGGATGAGGGTACAATCCCCATCCAGGCCATTCACTTAAGACTTGGACTTGATGATCTTTGTGTGTCCATTTCAACTCAGAATATTCTGTCATCATGGTGAGAGTAAGAAGCTGTATAACAGTATTCTATTCCATGGTAGAAAGGGATATTAATTCAGGAGCTGTAGCCAAGCACATTGATCTTTGCTGCCATCCAGAAATGAAATGTCATGTACAGCAACTCCGTCATTTCTATTCCAATAAACTGCCTATTCTGCAGTACTGCCTTTTAGATTTTACAAGGGAAATCCTTGGTGATCTCCATAAGAATTTGGATTGTTATAGATCTCCCAAATACTTCATTGTAATGAATTTCCATTTTTCTATTGCATGACGACAATCGATAGATAACTCCATATAAGGGGCACATGGCAGTAATCTCTCTTTGGATTGAAAATGTTTTCTGTCTATATTATAGAAAGCTCAATCCTGCAAACATACAGAATTTCACTCAGCATCATCAGGACTTCCAGAAACACTAGAACACTGAAAAATATGTCTCAAATTTCATAACATAATCTAGCTTCCAATGATGTAATATAGTTTCATAATATAAAATGTTTCTCACTCATCCAGAATCTACTGATACCTTAATAGTGCCTGCTAAAAACATACTTAAAAATGTATGTCAGTTATGGCTGTGATGACAGTGGTACATCGGGTGGATCTGCCTATACTTATCCAGCTCCCCGCAAAAACCTGCTGCAGGTGAAAAAGGTTAAGGATAATATAGAAAATGATATGAAATATAATAATTCTTAGTGTGTGGGATTCAGCCCACTTAATTTCATATATCTATGCCAAGCTAGTATCTAATACCTTCTGAATTAATGAAACATAAATGTTTAAAACACACTGAATCACTCTCTGAAATTATTTTCTTTATCAAACATGGAAGGATCTTCTATCAATAGTTTTCAATAAATAGCTAACTTCTGAGGACAGGATACTAAATTTTGCATTTCATCTGTTAAAAAAGAATTTTAAAAATCACCTCAGGCATGGGTACATGCCTTCCAGTTACCATGTTCAAAATATTCCATCTTATTTCCTTGCACTGACACAGCTGGACAGACTTCCAAATTTTATCATAAAAACATGGATCATCCTCACTATCCTCTTTTTTTATAGTCTAACACAGAGGAACTTGTACCCACTTGTTGTAGCAATCAGCAACTTAGCAACCAAACCTTGCAAGGATGCAATTTTATGAAACTATATTCTCCTTTTGTATGTGCAGGTATATCTGAGCATCTGCCTCACTCCTACACATGTATGCTCAAAAACTTTTAAATCTGTCAATCCGCTGAAACCAGAATTTCAAAGGTATTAAATTTCATTAAAGTATTTGAAAACGTGTATTTGTTATTAGCATTAGCACTGATTAATAAGTTGCAGTCTGAGCTCACATTTTAAGAAACATACGAATAAACTTAGGAAAGGTTCCATCAGGGCAAATATCCTTTAGAAACAGAGATGCTGCTTCAGACTGGGTGGGACAGGTTCCCAGCTGAAGAGGACATGACTAACATATTTCCAAAATTCTGCTTCACAGGAAATTGGCCAATTGAATTAATGATTTGCCAGTAACATTTTCAACACTGATTACTATATTTCTGTAGCCCTCCATAGCATGTGGTCAGCTAAGGTACTTGAGATAAAATGAATAATGGGTCCTAACAACACAATCAGTGTAATAGTTGGCAACTGCAATGTCATCTTATTCATCAAGGTAGAAGAAATAAAGCACAGGAAAGGATGAAGGAACCAGTCCATTTGGATACTGGAGACAATTTGGGGGATTTTTCAGATTTCTAATCACACACCAAAACTGCTATTTGTGCAATCACAATCCCGAGAGAAAGACAAAGAGAAGCAGTGCAACAGGTAAAGTAACGTTTGTCATTCAGCTATGCCATATAAACAGTCATTTTTCCCTTCCATTATTTCAATATAGGGAAAAAAATAATATGTTTCAATTAAACACACACACACAAACTCAGTAACAAACTCAGTAAATAAATATTAAAAACCAGAGAGATCCCAGTCAGCTCGCAGCCATTCCACAAGCTAAGGAGAACAAATTTGTCCAGTCTACTATTTAATGCAGATTATTCCTCAAGTCCTGATAGGGAGGTAATCATCCACAATGAAGTCCTTACAGTACTTATGGATTGGGTGCTCCTGTAGTTTTATACATGCACTGCTTTATGTGCTCTCAAGAGAAATCACCTATATCATTTTGCAGAATTCAAAGTCAGAAAGATTCTTGCATAATCTTTTAAATAAGATCTAGATTTCAATAGAAAATGAATTCTCTCTCTCTCTTTTTTTTGTTTTTACTAATAAAAGTTAATGATAGTTAATTGTTCTCCTACAGAAACACGTGAAACTTAACTTTTTTTAGTTCTGTAGTAAGATACTATTCTACTAAATTAAACGAGTCCTCTAGATTCTGCATGACTCACTGCACAGTTATTAAGTGTGCCTGACCAGGTGATGTGCCAAGTTAGATGACAGCCAGATCTGTGATGCAGGTGAGGTATAGCTCCTTTTTAAAAAGGACACAAAGATTATTATACAGTACAGGAAAAAACATTTCCAGGCACCAAGCTAGCTAATAAGTATGCAGAGAAAGCAATCATTCTTCAAGAATGTGGCCTTTTAGTAGTGTAGCTGTGCAAAGCAGCTTGAATTAGAATTAGGTGGCCAGGAGGATTGCTTTTGTCTGTTTGCATATGTGAATTTGATGAGCCTGCAAGCCTCTTACAGGGAAGAGAGAAAGTGAGGAGAAAAATGGAATGAACCCCTGTGTCTTGCCTTAGAAGAAAAATGTGAAAGTGAAATACTATTCTCAGTTGGTGTTGAGTCAGCTGAAATATATTAATAGAGAATTATATCCAATCTTTAGTTCTTTATCTTTATGTGTTTTCTGGTTATCTTTTATGCAACTTAACTTTAGTGCTACAAAATTCTTCAGAATAATCCTTGCAGAGTTTGCAAGTACCAGCATAAATCCTTTTTTTTTTACCAAGTTTGTTAGATATACACATCAGCTCTTGTGTAAGTACTCTAATGAACAGTTATCCACTTCCTTGCATGCTCACAGCTGAGCATATCATAAAAGTTTTGGGGTTAAATTCATCACACCTGACTATAGCTTTTTAAATAATGATGTAAAATAGAAAAGCAAATTACATAGGATCCATTTATGTCTTTAGACAAGTTCCTGAGCTAGTCCTAACACCAGTTTAGAGCTGTTCAACTTTCAGCTAATACCACCCTGGGATAAAATTGTAGTGTTCCATTGTATGAATAATTATTATAATTAATAAAATACTTTTGCCTAATTTCATCATAAATGAGGTACACAGAATTGCTAAGATGCAGTTAAATACGCATGGAATTCCTCTGAATGTTTGCTTTTTGATCCTCAAGTGCTTTTTTCCCGCCCCAGGATGCCCAATTAGAAGAATCAATATGTTCCCACCCACATGGAAAGCCATTTGTCTATTCCTCACAGGCAAAACAATGCCAGATGTAATTAGCTGAACTTCTCATGGTGGGAGTCCTTTTTCCATTTTTACCCCATATCCAAAGTTCTCGAACCAGGAAGAGAAAGAACTGTGTACCTATTTCTAAAAAAATCTGTCCTTCCCAAAGCAACCATTCGGTCCTGCCTTGTTCTTGATCAAATAGCAGTTCATAATTGCAGTGATTCCAGATAAACTCTGAAGATCCTGACAAATGGAAGGTAGTTTCTCTTTCATGCTACATGATGAGTAGTAACCAACACTACTTGTAAGGAGGGCATCTGCTTCTTAGACACAAACCTGGAGCATCCCTCTGAATTGTGGCAAAGCTGATTCAGGAGGCAGGTGTCCTGCTGTAGAGGTAAGGATGTGTCTGGCCTGCACAGATGTTTGTGGAACAAAAAGGGGTTTGATTAAATGGAAGTACTATCAGAAAATTGACTAGAGCATTAAAACATTATTTCTTTTCAATCTGAGATTCTAAATTCTACCTCTGTCCATAATAATTTTCAATGAAGGTAACCTGTTCAAAGTCATATATTGGCTGTGGGTCCATAAGACAAAGACAAATTCATATAAAATTATATAAACTAACAAATAATATAGGAGAAATAAATTAGCTTTTTTTGATTTCTCTGGTCTCAAAATACAAGTTACAAGATTTAACAGAACTGAATGATAGCATATGTAGAATCAATAAAATAATAAATAATTCTATACCTAATATTTGAAAGTCTATATATGCAAATTATATTTATGTATGGGTGTAATTTATGAGTACTAAATATTATTTTGGAAAAATATTAAAAGAAAGTAAAAAAAATGAGAGAATTATGGAGGGTAGTTACTATCAAATGCAATATGATAATCTGCAGAAATCTCATGCTTAGAGGAAAGCTGGAGGAAACTTATTAATGTTGGGTAGAAATATCTGTCAGAGAAGGCTTTTGTATCACCCTTAACCCTAGGGAATATAAAGATCTTTGGTTTTTCAGTATCTTATGCCAGTATTTGGTAGACCAGGTTCTGCTAATAGAACACTAACTAAAAAAAATTATTGTGCCCATGTGTTACATTCTCAATATGTGTTGAAATTACATCATCAAAAGCTCACGGGTTTTTACATGTTTTATTTCAAAACAAAGAATATTCTTAGTGAAATATGCAAAAGGGATTTTTTTCCACATCCATAATGGTAGCACTTTATGTTTTGATTGAGTTTTTACTGATTAGCTCTCTTTTCTGCACTATTTTAATGTTGCTTCTCCAATGTTTTTTAGATTAGTGGATCAAGCTGGAAAATAATCTCACTACAGTGTAGGGACTTTTGAATAAATGGCTGCCCATTTTTGTATAATAGCCTTCTCCCTTGCTGATTACAAAAAGGGTTAATTTGAGTTACTTTAGGCACTTCAAACATGCAGAACTCTTCTAACAAAACAAAGTCTGTTCTGTATATTGCTGTCCATGCAGGTATTTTTATATGAAAGGATACATTTTCAAAGCACTGCAAGGGAGGTATGTGCTAAAATCTGTTCATGTATAACAGGATTTGTGCTAATACTGCCTACACACTACTTTGAAACTGTACCCCTCTCTGGTTTCACTAGTTTATTACCATGGAAGGACTGTGACTTGAAAGAAGCTGACATTTGTGGAAAAAAAACTCACTAAGAAAACAAAACTAAAATTAAACTGGTGGATCTGAAATAAAATGGACACTGTAATGATAATTCTCTTTCTTTTTTTTTTTTTTTTTAACTTAGGGAAGTCTCTTTTATATAAAGATCACAGTAGCTTAAAAAGATTTTCCTGTTCTATAACCTATTTTGCACATGTAACAAATCAGGTTGATGAAATTTGTTCTGGAAAATGATACAGACTCTCAGTGTATGAGAAGCAAGGTAATGGTATTGAATTTGATAAAGCTACATGGATTTAAGAGAATTTGAGATTTGGTCCAAAGCCTTAAAAGAATTTACTTTCATAACTCTTCAGAAGAAGAAAAAGGCCTGGATTTAGCACATACTATATAACAAAGCAAACAATTTCCTCCAAAGTCCTTTCTAGTTTCTAGTTTTGCTGTTGTTCTTTATGCCATATGGTTAAAGATTATAAAATTATAATATTATAGAAGAGAAACTATATATGTACATGTACTCGAATGCATATCTTATGTACAAAAACATGGTGTTGCACAGATGACCCTAACTTAATTTTATCAATGATGGGCTCTACATTCTGACTCATCAAGAGTACCAAAAGTCACCAGTGTTTTAGGAAAAGATGGAATGACTCCTTCCATATGGCAGTTTCTAAGCAGAACTAGAATTCTGGTCTGCAGCTCAGCCTGGAAGTTGGGTGGAAAAACCTTGTCACACTCAAAGTAAAAGCTCAATCAGCTTTTTGATTTTTTTGTTCAGAAAAGAGGGACAGATTGTATGTAAATGCCAATTACATGAGCAAGCAGATTATTGAATATTACCCTTATATTCCTTTAAATGTGAGGCACACTTCACAGAAGAGTCTTCCATTTATAACAGTATAAAGGCAAAGTTGAGAATTAAATGGTCAGAGAGTGGTACTGAACAACACATCCACTGTCACCACATGTCTTCATCTTTTGGTATATATGCTACTGAACCTTCAAAGATAAAAAAATATCAGTGCAACAAGAACACAACAAAATCCTATACAGAAATATCACCATAAAAGTCACATCAGATTGCTGGCTGGAACACAGCTCTAAAAATAATGTGTATTTTATAGCATGTAACCCATAAATGCAATAGAAAATGAAAAGTACTTCGAAACAAAAAAGTACTGACACATAAAAAGAAGGTTTTCATCATAAGAAACAGAAACTGATTTATCAAACACATCACCATAACTTTTAGCATCCAACATTCATTACTTATGTTCAACTATGGTTATCAGTTACCTGAAGGAACAATTAAAATGTTTCTTTCTTGTAAAATCTAAGGGAGAAAAAAAAAGTACATTTTTAAAAAACCTTTGTTTTTGTTCAGTTAACAAAGCATTTCTGCTCAGATCAGTTTGGACAAAAGCTCTAAAATTTTTAATCTCTATTTCTGTATGTAGCCTTTTCATGTTTCTCCTCTTATATTCCAGAATGCAGTTGGTTTTTTTTACCCTCATTGCCATGTCTAGGCCTTACTGTGGTCTGCACCATGGGCTGCAGGGGAATCCCTGCTTCAGCATCTGGAGCACTTCCTCCCCACCCCTGCTTTACTGGCTTTGGTGTCTGCAGAGCTGTTCCTCTCACATATTCTCACTCCCCTCTCCAGCTGAAATAGCTCCTGCACTGAAGTTTTTATCCTTCTTAAATACTATATCTCCAATGCTACCACTGCCACTGATGGGATTGGACTTGGGAGCTATACACTAGTCTAAGTTCTGTGCCCAGCCTATAGATTTGGTTTATACCTATTTCACTACCTTGACCATTCCTGTGAACCCCCATGCATGAAGACTTCAGGGCATGTCCCCTGATCATTCAATCCTACCCAGAGCACAGCACTACCTCTCTTGGGCTGTGCAGTTTGCCTACACTCCCAAAAAGTTAAGGGAATGAGCAGAGAAAGCAGGACACATGATGCTCAGCCTATGGAAATGCTCCTGCAACCCACAGATCAGGCAGAGGTATACCCTTACCCTTTTCAGTATTCTGAGAAATAATTCACAGATCCAAAAGATTGTTTCTAAGGAGGAAGAGTGAATCCACCTATACTCAGTTACCTGTTGTAGCTCCCCATGTTGTCCAATTTTATGTCATTACCAGGCTGTGCCATTACATGAAAGGAACATTTAAATAACATAAAATAGAACATTTGTGAATATGAAAAACAGAGCCGTGGGAGAATATTTGAAATCTCAAATATTATTAAGAAATTATGAGTTAAGAAATTATGAGTTTTACACCAAGTTCAGAGTTATTTCACTTAACTGATTTCTAGATTGCTTAGTATCTAGTGTAAATTAGAAACCCCTTTATACTCAGTAAGATATACAGGCACACAATGATAATATTCACCTGTCCTAAATATCTGTTTTAGAATATGATTATAACTTAAGAAATTATAATCTAAATTCTAGAGGTCTAAAATGTGGTTAGTTAAATTAGATCTAAGATCAACAGAGACTTCCCAGGAAACATGGACTTGAACCATATTTAAACCATGCTCATAAATTTATGCTTGCTTCATCCTGAAACCTAAGAAATCATTTGATTCCAAATCAGAATGAAAGCAGCTTGATTTTTACAACTAGTTTTGGAATTCTGTAAATTCTTATGAATATTATACATGACATCTGTAATTAAGACCTCCTTCAAATTCTCCAAGAAAAATCTTACACAATATCTTAGAATCATTTTGAAAGCCTCATTTCTGGACTTGACAGATTAATTTATTTATTTGTTACAAGTCTTTTATTCACTTTTTAATGAAGTAAAACCTTATTTAGATGATGCATTTAAGTATCAAGCTTGTTGACATGAATATCAATATTTCCTTCAATACAATTAGTTAAACTAGATTAAGTTACATTGAAGTAGTGTCAATTTTATCACACCACTATGGATCATGCTATCAGGGTTGTCAGAAGTTTTCAATCTTGCCTATTTTTATTAAATGCTAGAATAAAAAGGAGATTGCACTATTAAAGGCCAGTGATCTTCGTGTCTTCCACCCCTGTTGTTAATACATTGCATTAACCATGCAGGAGGCTCTGCTGCTCTGTTAAATGGGAGGAGAGCAAAGCCACACCCCAGACACACACAGTAACATACTCAACAGCAGCCAAAACAGCATGCTGAGGTTTTCCTTTTGTTTCCCACTGTATGATTAAGCTATTCTTCCTGTTTGCATGCAAGTTAATCCCCCAACATAGAGTCATGAAAACAGATGGGAAGCTTTCAACTCTTCCTGGCTTCTGAGCACAAACTTTCTTGTTTTCTGCTTTAAATCCAAGCACTTCTCATTTTCATTTAATTAATCTTCAGGAATTTTAAAGACAGAAAAGAAAATGCATAGGTGTGGTGGTGCATGCCCTCCCCCAGCCCTTTCTCAGGCCTGCTGTACAATTTCAGAACCTCCTGATAAGCCTTGACTGAACCAGCTGCATGTGACTTGGCCCTTGACCATACCAAATGAGCCATGAGTTGATCATACCAGGAGCTCTTGCATAGTAAAAAATGGGATCAACCAGAAACATCAGCTGGGAAACATCAGAAACATCAACCAAGGAAACTAAATGACAAAAAATTATCCTTTGTAGCCATGGTAAACCATTTACCTGAATCGTAGCTCAAGTGCAGGGGCATCACTGGGAGTTGTACCTTGAGTTGAACTGTGCCATTGTTACTGCACTCTGGGAAAATGGTGCAGTAGTTATTGGCTTGGGTTATGGCCAGGATGGAAACTTACTGGTGACCAAAATTAATCACCCTGTGACCCTACAAACAGCAGTGCTGTGAGGCCCTTTTCATTTTCCTAGACCACAGCAGGTTGCACCAGCACCTTCTTCTCACTAGGATACCTCTCAGAGCTCCCAGATGCCCAAGTTTACAATTTTG
Source organism: Muscicapa striata striata (assembly GCA_030060385.1). Lineage (NCBI taxonomy): Eukaryota > Metazoa > Chordata > Aves > Passeriformes > Muscicapidae > Muscicapa > Muscicapa striata. The sequence continues at coordinate 520,366 of JAREIS010000014.1, read as the reverse complement.
GAAGGACCATCACTGATGATGAGACCTAGGCTGATAGTTCTTCAAGGAGAAATCCTTGGCTGTTGGGAAACACAAAAGGATTTGATGTGTTTCACTGAACATGACTGGAACTTTTGATTGCACCTTTACACTCATAAAAAACCTGTACACATTGCTTTACCTCTGTGTATATGAATTGATTATGGTATGAATGGTAGTATCCCAAATCTATAGCTAAATCATTGTTATAGTGAATCCTATCAAATCACTTTCCAACAATAGAGTATTCAATAATTTAGTGCTGATAAACTGTTTTTCACCCTTATCTTTTTATCCATATCCTTTGCACCCTTACCCCTTTTTGCATTCCTGGCTTCAATGCAAGTCATACCAAGTTGCTTCTAACTGGATCTTTGTATGCTTTCATTTGTGTAGTAAGTAATAGAATGAGCCTTGCCATCTAACTATGTAAAGTTCTACTTTCACAAACTCACAAGAAACCCTACTTCTGCCAATACATTTGACAGTGATTCTTTAAGGGATCAAACCACTCATTTGTGACAGTAGACTGGCAATGTGCAGGGCAGATACTCTGAGGCAAAGTCAACAGATATCTGCATTGAACTCTTGTGTTTTTTTACTTCATCTTGGATGTCTCAGTCTGTGTCCATTATATAATTTGTTGTTTTCTACCAGGACCAGAACTTCTCTCCTAGGAGGACAGGCTGGGAGAGTTGGGCCTGTTCACTCTTGACAAGAGGCTGCAGAGAGTAGACCCCACCAATGTCTGTATCTGAAGGGAGCATTGCAAGGAGATGGAGCCAGGCTCTTTCAGTCATGTCAAGCAACAGGACAAGGGGCAATGGGCAGAAACTGATGCAGAGAAAATTCCACCTGAACATGAGGAAGAACTTCTTTAATGTATGGGTGACTGAGCAGTGGAACAGATTGTCCACAGGGCGTGTGGAGTCTTCCTCACTGGAGATATTCAAGAATTGTCTGAGTGCAGTCCTGTGCTATGTTCCCAAGGATGACTCCACCTGGGCAGGGAGGTTGGACCAATGACCCACTGTGGTCCCATCCAACATTATACTTTCTGCAATTCTGAGCACAGACACAACTTTTTCTTGCACAACAATAGTAAACAAAGTAAACATAAATAATGAGACAGAAAAAAAGGTTAGGGTTTCTACTGCTCTACATCTTAAAACAAAATATTATTTCTATTTAAATTTCAATTTTAAATTCATATCCTTATTAAGATAAATAAGGAATTCTTCTTCAAATTTAGTGCACTCAAATAAACCTTGAGAATGGGAAAAGAAACACTAGGACACAAACAAATGTCCATATATATTTGGTGAAGATGGCAGAAATAATGTTCCCAGACAAGCAGTTCTATATGTATTTGTTCACTTTTACAGGCGTTCAAAATATCTTACTTTCTTTCCAACCAGACATGCATATAATCGCAATGAATTTTTTTGGAAATTAATGGAAATTAATAGCCAGACACTTTCACAGTAGGTATGACATATTCCAAGTTTTCTAATTCACCCAACAGTTTCGAACAACAATACCTCCAGACCAAATATATTTAATCACATATTTTAAGCTTATGTTGCAAAAGCTTCATAAATATATACAATTTTGCGCTTTCTTTCTTCCATAGTACAGAGTAGTTTTCATTTATATATTTAAATGGATGGACTTCGATAGAAGGATTTTACCAATCCTCACTGAAATTAGTAGGACTCAAGATCAATCAAATTTTTGTTATATTTAGACCTGCACAGCTGGATTTTGTAAGGCATTATTGAATTAAAAACAATATTTGACCAACATAGATAATAGGAGAGAAGAAAAATCCCCAGGAACTCAGACAAGTGAGGTGGCAACCAAAAGCCACAATAAGACACTGGAAATGATGAAGAGAAAGGCATCTTGATTTTTATTGCTTTGATTTGTGCATTGCTTACAGCAGCAAAAAGCAAACAGCTAAGCAGTGAAGCAAGCAGTGAAAGCAGTGAATACAAGCATCAGTTTACAGTGGTGTATCTTGCTGACTAATAAAAAGAACAACTAATTTCATTTGGAATTTGCAGTGAAACTGTTGAATGGACTTCTCTTTTTCAGTGTACTGCAATCTTCTTTAAAAAGAATAGTGGGGCTTTTTTAGAGCAAAGTATTTTTTCATTTCGCTGGAGAGAATAAACTGATCTTAAATTCCAGTTGGTCTCATAGAGGAAATCCAGGAGAGTATTTTTCTAATTGGAAGCTATAAATGACAAACAGGTCTGTATACTACATTAGTTCAAGCCATGTCTGTTTTAAACAGGGATTTCATAAATACCATGATTTAGAATTATTGAACAATAAGCTGAAAAGGAAAGAATCTTCTTTTCTAAACTACCTCCCCAGAACCAAAATAAAATAAAAGTTAATGCAGTTATCCTCTGGGCAGCTTTGCTGGCAAGCTTTATGGTTTGTGATCATAAAACATCTTAGTAAACTGAATTTTAAGTAGCTGAATTCTAGTCAAGAATTTTTTATCCCACTTAGGAATTGGTTCATAGTGACAGAATTTATTCCCCTTGTGAGCTCAAACATTGTCAGAGGAAAGTCATTTTACTTTCTGCTGACCTGTGTTTGAATCTAAAAAGAAAAAGGCATTTACTAAAAAATATTATCTGAGTCATTTTAGATATATAGTCTTAAGTGCTTGATTTTTCTATGTTTTTTGCTCTAAATAAAAACAATTGGAGAGATACTCTGGTCCCAGCAAATCCCTAAATATTCCTGGCAAAAATAAGGCTTAGGAAATGGGAGGGGAAAGCATGTTTGTTCTATTTTGAACAGTAAAAAATGAAAATTCAGGCCACAGACTTTAAATATCCTTTTCTTTTCCCGGTGGAAAGAAAAGTCTCAGTCTTTTCTTATACTGTTCTCTCAAATTTTTATTCTATAACTGACAATAATTCATACAAAAACTATTGTGTAATGGTTTCCTTCCATATAAAAGTTCCACCAAAGACACAAATTAATCTCTGTGTATATATATATCTTTAAAATAGGGGGGAAAGTCTTACATGAAATAGAGGGAATATTTATTAATAAACATCTTAGGCCTTATAATTTATCACCTGCTGGTTTTTTGGTCCAAAAACCTCACAAATCTGCTGAAGTTTACTAGATGGGGATTGGTTGATTGGTTGATTGATTGTCCAAGACTGGACATGAACAAAGAGTCAATAAAAATAGCAACTCTAACCATCAAATAAAGATTTCAGATATATTATATATTATATCTGAGGGTGACTAGTCAGAAAAGTGACCTGTGGTAATGTTTTGCACTAGAGGAACCTGCCAGCTACACTGAATATAATGAGCTTCATGGCAGTTCTCACATGGCCCTGACTCTCTGAGTTGGGTTAACCCTGTCTGGATGCCAGGTTCCCACCAAGCCAGTTTATCACTCCCATCCTCAGCAGCACAAGCAATGGGGAGCAGGAAATAAGATGGAAAAAAACCCTTGTGGCCCAAGATAGAAGCAGTTGAATAAAGTAAAAGCAAATGTTGTGCATGAAAGCAAAGGAGAAAATAGTTTTTATTCTGTATTCCCCAGGCAATGCCCAACCCCTTCCTAGGAAGCTGGGCTTCCATACGTGGCTGCTTTGGATAGCTAACATTGTAATAACAAATGTTTCTCTTCCTCCTCCTTTCTCTCAGCTTTTATGGTTGAGCAGATATCATATGGTATGAAATATTCCTTTAGTTACTTTGGGTTGGTTATCTGGGCTGTGTTCCCACCCAGGATCTTACCCACCCCAAGCTACTGGTGGTGTGTGAATAATGGAGAGACAGGGCTGATTCTGGGTCAGGGATGCTCAGCTGTAGACAAAACACTGATATTTATCAAGACCTTTCCTGTCACCAATGCAAAGCTCAGCACTGTGAGGGCTGCTACAGGGAAAAAACCTTCATCTCAGCCAGACTCAATACATTTTCAGGTAAGAAATAACTCCATTGGCAGAAGCCTATGGCAGCTGTCAGGAGAGAAGTGACTACTTTGGAAGAGTAGGAAGACATCAAGGATTCAGGCACTATTGAAGCACAATGTAGAGTGAATCTACACACAACCCAAGAAAAATACAATTAATGGCATTGAACTGAAAGTTATCTTCTCTTTAATGTGTTCACTTTTCTCTCCTTTTTTTTCCTTCACTTTAATTGATTGGGTTGTGCAGTGCTATGAGCAAACTCTAATTTAAAACAGATTTCCTACATTGCAAGGTCAAGCTTTGCTGCACTGATAACCCTGAAGCAAGCTTGGCTGGGAGCCCTCAATCATGGTGGGGTTTTTACTATTGTGTAACAGGATATCAAAAAAAGAAAACTGAGAATCAGAAAAGAAATTTCTGAGAAGCAAAACCATTGGGATTGTTGGGACTGATTTTATTGTCTGCATCTTTTTCATAGGACATGTTCTGTATGTATATAGACTTAGATGGACATATGTATTGTTTTGCTTATATATTTTTCAATGTACAGATGCACACTTTTGCAAATATATTTGAAAACAGAAGAAATATGCTTGTGTCTTTGCATTCTTATGTAAAGATATAATGCAGATATTTTTACGCATAACAGAGAGTGGGAAAACCTAATATTCTGAAATCCTTTCTCACTTTGTTTCCAGGGAAAGTGGCACAATTTTTTAACATTTCAACAAAAATATGTGCCTGAATATGTTCCCACTTTTTTTCATACATATATATATATATATATATATATATATATATGCATACATGTATGTGCATCATGAATTATGAGTATTGAACTCACTTCTTTAATTTCCCCAAACTGCTGTATTAAAATTATCATCCTACATTTCAACACTTGAAAAAGACCAATTATCTACTGTCTGTTTTATATTCTGCCTCATATTCAATTCATCAATTAATTTTGTGGGAAGCAATTATATCATTCTACTGTTCCAGACTCAGTCCAAATCTTTTACATTGAGTATTGCCTTTACTGAAAGATGGAGAAGTTTAATATTACAAAGTAATCATTTTTGCTGAGTGATAGATATAAAAAATTTGAAGCTAAAAGATGGGTAGCTAGAGATTTTACTGAGACAGAATTCTGAGATGGGCAGTAAGTGATTTCTATGCAAAAATTGTGAGAACATTTTTGCCAAATTTGAATTCTATCTTTCACAGTCACAGGCTCCAACACATACTTTCAGGGATATTCACAACATTTTTTGGAAGCAAACAAAAAAAGCCCTCAAAAATAAAACAAAGAAAAACCTCTACACAAATATGTTTGTATCCAAGAAAAATGAGCCACAGAGAAGAGCTAAACTTGTAACAGCATTACTTAGACTTTGGCTAGACAGAGTACAAGTGGATACTCTTCACTGAGAAACCCTTATATGGGGAAAAAAAGTCAATTACTTAAAGCCAAAATGACTGTAAAACATAAATAGCAGTAGCACAGAAAGCGTATACAACAGAAGATCACTGAGACTGCACTTTCAATCAAACGGGGTTCAGATCCAGAAAATTTCTGAGTAGTTGCTCTGATACTGTATCTCGCTGTTCTTAGCTATTCTGTCCAGGAGTTTGAAGTACAGTGGAGAGTTTCTCCTAGCTTTTCCTGCTGGAGGATTATATAAATAATAATCATTGTGACAGGCACATGAACATCAATTTTCCTACTGTAATGTTATATCTTTTATGCTGCTCTTTCTTTAGATGAAAGAAGGTGCATAAAATCACTTAGTACCTTTTTGTCTGATTGTTCTCAATACTTATTTTTCTTTCCATTCAGAATTCATTTTAGCTCATTTTTCTCTCACTTTTCTTTCCATCACATGTACTGTCAGTTAATTAAAGCAAACACCTTTAGTTATTTGGCATAAAATACATTTCTACAAAATCTGGGATAATTTTGCTTAACAGACACTTCAAAGTCTATGTGATGAATAAGTCCAAACTGTGACCTTCTCCTCAGGTGTTTTGAACATTTGTGAAACTTCACAGAAATCTCAAATGAGCGGGTGTCAAAATTTCTTACATTTTAACATCAGATTTTTTCAAAAATTTAGTATTTCAGCCACTTTGACTTCCTGGAGTCTCCAGAGGGTCTTTAGAAACACCCAAATCCCCAAACGAACAAGCCTGAGAAATGGCATGTGCACTTTACACTGGAAAATGTTCTTGAATATTGATATATCAGCTTTTTCCAGATTGATTTCCCATATTTGCTGAAAGAGAATCTTAAGCCTGAAACTTATGTCTTCACTCATTTTGCTCTGTACTCAAAACCACCATTGCAATGTGGCTGAAGTCAAAAACACATAGAAGTTCCCAAATGGTGTGAAGTCTAAAAGGTGTCTCCAGTAAATGAATGGCTGGACACTAATGATAGGATGAAAATACAAGACTTTGAGGTCACACCTTAAAGTTCTCTCCCTTTTGAAAAAGCAAGTGGCAGACAAGATCAGGTAATAAATAAAATTGTCTATCATGGAAATGAGTAAAAGTTCCCTCTACAGGATACTATTTATTTTCTTTGAGGTGGACGTAGAATTACATAATGTCACATAGAGTTACTGAATTATCAACATGCAAGATCTCAGATGCCTTTCTGCCTTCTGTTCCTTTGTAGGAGCTTTCATCTTTATCCACACATTTCATAGAATTCATTTTAATTAGTAATGAACCTCTGTCACATTTCCTTTTGGTACATATAAATGAAAAATTACTGGTCTATAACAGAAATAGCTATTAAAAGTCAGAGTTTGTTCAAAAGTTTAGATATAGTAATATTGGCCACAAATACTGAAATCTATGCTATTTTTGCATTCTCCTACATGTACAGAACTCCTAAGTACCTTTCCTACACCTACAATAAAATATTCAGAGGTACTAACCCTACAGAATCAGCTTTTCTGAGAGTCATTAAAAAAAGGTAGAAAACTTTCCATGTGGCATAATTAATGTCTTGGAATCTGGTGAAAAAGGATCCTTTGTAGACTAAAAGGAAGCATTGGAGCCAGAGGAAAGTGTAGCTGTTGATAAGATGGTGATTCTCTGCTAAATTTGAGTGAAATGAATCCTAGGAAGTGGGGAATAAGTTAAAACAGCTGTGAAAGTGGCTTAATTGATGTCAAGGTCAGTGCAAAATTGCTTAAAAACATTTCAATTCCCACTCCTTTTCTGAGACCAGTACATGATTAGCAAAAAAAATTGTGAGCTCTGTGATTTCAACCCAAACAAACTGAAAAGCAAGCAAGCAAACAAAAAAAAAAAAAAAAAAAAACACACACACACGAAGAAAAAACAAAAACAAAAACAAAACAAAAAAAAAAAAACAAAAAAAAAAAACAGAAACAAAGCACCAAAAACCCAATCTTTTTTTAAAAGATCACAAATAGTTAAATCCTCTTCTCTTCTCTTATACCAGGACATAAATTCATCCCTTAGGCCTTTCTGGGCAGTAGCTTATTGAGTCTGAAATCACAGTGGCTATGGATAAAGATTCAGCAGTGAGCTTATTACAAACAACTTTGCATTCCAGTCCTTCATTTAGATTTCTCAAACCCAATAACTGAACACCCCAGGCTACAGACAGTTACTACCCTGTTTTAACCAACAAGCAAAGGCATATACAAAGAAAAAAAAAAAAAAAAAAGTTTTTTTATCTATCCACATAGAACCAAAAACAGGAAAAGCAAAATATCAGGACATGCACCCCAGTGGGATTTAGTGGACTACTTCACCAAAGCAGACTTAAAATTAAAAAAACAACAAAACAAAAACAACACCAAAGAAAACAACAAAACAAACAAAATAAGACACTACAGATATTTCTTTCCTTTCAAACTGTGTAAATACCAAGTCTTTTTGGATCTCAGTTGAAACTAAGTTCTAAGAGCTACAAAAGCAATGGTAGCAACAGGTGCAGGATATTCAAAGGGATGACTCATTCCCCTGGAAAATACATACTTTAACATGAATAGCAATTGTAATCACACTGATTGGTTTTTTGGTTTTTTTTGTTTTTTTCCTAGGAAATATTTTACCACCCTAAGAGGGCTTGTGTATAGAAAAATACAAAAATAGTTTTTCTTTGACTGTCCATTTTCTGGGACTATTCAAACAAAGAGGAGCACCTCAAAAGAGTGTTTCAAATTATTCAGAGGAAACACACTGTGGATGATTAAGTATTAATATTGCTCCTAGAAATCTAAGGGAGCAGTATTGTTGTACTGGGACTCTAGAAGCAATTACAGCTTTGTTTCTTGTGTCTGCCTGTCCAAGTCTCCCTTATGGTGTAGGGTTAGTGTGCCCTTGTTCCTGAACAGCCCTCGGGAGGGAGATAGAGCGGCAAGGAGTCGAATTCCAGGATGTCTAGTTTATGTGGGATTAGGAATAAATTACAAGTCTCAAGGAAATAGGAAGATACAACTAAGCAGTAGACAGTGCATCCTCAACAAAGATTACCAGCACACAAGGAATCCTTACAGTTTTACTGAAACTGTGGCTTAATTTCACAGCAAAGGAGAAAGGGAAGGAAAAGAGAGGGATCTTTCCTCTGATATTCATTTGCCTTGCCCTCATCACTACTGGCATGAGGATGGTATGATCAGTGTCATATCATGCACACAAAGTACATGCCAAACTGAACAACTCTGATTAATTGCCTGATTCTGAAATTGAATTACCATTGGCTAGAAAATTTTATTACGTACATTTATGCTGCTCTGCACCTTTTCTGCATTTTACAAAAATTCTTAAATGAAATTACAATTTGTTTACAAGTACATAGGTTACATAACTCAATATAGTACTTGGAGCATGTAAGTTAAAATAGCAAACAAATTATAAAGATAATCAAGGAAAAGAAATTTATAGTGATATAAAGTGTATCACAGCAGAAGAACAGTGTATTAAAGCCATTAACTAAATGAAACGTAAAACTTGTAATTTTTCCAAATTCCATTTGTTATTTGAAAAAATTTTCACTGACTTCAGTGTTCTGTCCGAGTGACAAGAGTTGCATCAATGAAAAGTTAAATGTTTAAGTTTACTTTGAAGATCAATCGTGGTATCCATCACTGAAGATTAGAAGTGACAATGACTCTCCTATTAAGAGAATCACATTAGTTCAAGACAGATAACAGGCAAAAGAGTTTTAATTCTATATTTTAGTGTGAATCTTCAAAGTATTGCTAGTAATTTTAATGAGTCACACATTATCAAGCTCAAGCAGTATGTTCATGTTAGCAGTGTTAGTATCTTTACTGAATGAAGCAGTTCCATTCACCTTAATGATTGGTCTTTGAATGCATTAGTGAAAAGAAGGAATAAAATACTTTTTAAGATCTTTCATGTATCAACTTACCTTTGCAATCCTTCAGTTAAATTAGACACACCTCTTGCCTCAGTTTCTTTGAGCACATTCTATTACCATTAATTTCACTCTTAGTATCTTATAGCCATATCTACTCTCAACATACATCCAAGTATTGAATAATGTCATATTTGTATTAGAACTCTGAAGTTCTAGTCATTCTATGAAAAGGATCGAATTCAAATTATGCAGATAAATAATGTCAAAATTTTGGCATAGCTAGACCTGGTCTAGTTGAGCACAGTTTGGCTCTATGTCAGTTTTTTTTTTAAAACAAGGGCTGGCATTCTGTGCCAGCATCAGTCAGACCTGGCCATAAGTGAAAATCATGGCATCAGGCACTGTACAAAATGAGAATTTAAAAAAGTTGGGTACTGAACAAGTTGCTACCTTCCCTTGCTGCTTGGTAGATTCTGCAGTCTTAGAGTCAAATATGTAAATGTGTGATTTTTAAAAAGAGAGCAATTTATTTTTAAAAGCCTCGACATTTAACGAAGCAGGAGTCAGTGATAAACTGCTCACAAGGACTGCCAGCAGGCGACTTCACACGCTGCAAGCACTTTACTACAGAGTGATTAATACTTATCACAAGGGAAAATAATATGCCATCCTTACTTGCTAAGAACATAAAAGAAGCTGCTTAGGTCACCAGGAGCAGAGCTGTGGACATGGCCACAGTAGTCACAGCTACACTGAGAGATGCTCGGGTCAGGAATGGGACATGATTATTCAAAATGCTAGATAGAAAGTAATGCTCAAAGGCCACGTAGTTGTTAGCAAAGGAAATGAATAGTCAGACTTTAAATATGAACTTCATATTAATTGGAATGCAAATGTCAATTAGAATTAGGCTGCATGAGAAATGTTTTATGTCTCTGTTATGCAAATGGTGCCTTGACAAGTCTTTCAAATACTTGCTCAATGTTTGGACAACTCACATGCACTGAATTGAGTTCTGAACCCCTTGTTCCTAGGGTGACTCCCTAAATCTCAGTATGTGAGGTAGCTTTTAGGAGACAACGATAAAAAAACACTGGATACACATTTGCATTGTTTCAATTCAGGCCAAGGACCACATGAAGTGCAGCAATGTTCTTGCTAGCTCACCTTCCAGCTCATGCAACATGCAGAGAAATGAAATCCTTCAGCCAATACTATTTCCTATGATTCTTTATTTCAATTTGTGTTAATTATATATATATATTATATGTAATTATATATATATACATATATATATATCCTCATAATAATATCTAAACTACCTTGCAATCTTTATGTTACTAACCTTGCTAGTGAATGGTCCCCCCTTTTTTACAGGTGAGCAAATTGAAGACTAGGTTATAGCAAATACTTGGCTGCTTTAAATACGAGTAGATATGAGATGTGTGGGTATATATGGCAACTTGAAAGTTAAAAAGAAATATTTGGCAGAGCAGGAACCGAATCAAAGCCCACAAATATTAATTCTAGAACACATTTCCTTTTCTGTTGCATTATAAAAGGAAGGTTCTGCCACATTATCTGTACAAGCAACCTGCTGTACCATTACCAGTTATCTTAAGTTAAGGCTGCTATTTGTGTTGTCACTGCCTGCATAGAATAAAGACAAATCCTATCTCATCAAACTCAATTCCAGCCCTGTATGAATGTAAAACTTGAAGGGTATTTTCTGGGCATATCAATGCTTTTGTCTGACATCTAATAGGTTCATATTATCTTCATTTCTCAGTTGTAATTAAATGTAATGATTGTATATTTATTTTTATTTACAAAGGCAGTTGCTTGCACAATAAAATTTGATTTAATCGATTGAAGACTCATTTAATGGACTTTTGAGGACTAAATGCATGTAAACAATGCTCTAATCAGACATCAAAACATGCATAAATCAAAGCAATTAAATCAATGTAACACTAAAAAAATTGTGAACCAGACAGATATTTTTTAAAATAAGCAATAAAAGATACGATTTAAGATCTCAGTTAAGAGAACAGCTGCAGTACTGATAGCTGTATCCACCGTTACTGTCATTAAATAGCTGTCCCTGATCAGAGCCCTGTGATCAAGGTATCATAATTAGGAACTGAGCACATCTTCCCCATAAAATTTCTTCAGTATAAAATGGAGAAGACCATGCAGGAAACCAGAAATAGCTGTCATGGTGGAAAATTATAATGTAGCTGTATGTTCAGAATACTAAAGCCATAAACATTTCCTACATCTTACACATGACCCAAAGAGAGGTACTTGAAAGTTCAGACTTTCAACTAGGACAGCCAGTGTGAAGTTTGACAATCTTCTTCCATGTGTGCTTAATCATAGTGCTTTATGAAATAAATCTATAAGTATGTAATTAAATAAAATATTCATTTTCTCATTCTTCCTTGACAAGAGTACTGCACCTCTCACACATATCCTCACACAAGACAGAAGGGAAAATATATCCTTTTCTCATAGATACTTGTCTGCTCTTCTTACCAAGGTAGATACTTGCTTCATGACTGCTGGGGTATGATGCAAACTCTGCATTCAGGTGGCTCCAGGCATGGCCTGTGTTTGGAACCAAGGTCAGCTGCATGTGTAAAGAGTTTAAATGCCCATTAATGCATGCACAATGTAAAAAACTTGAGATGCACCTGTCAGAAATAGACCACTATGATGGGTTCTCCCATCTGACACTCATAGCATCTTGTTGTTCACAGCACAGTTTCATTTGTACTGTGACATCTCAGCACATGTGGAGAGCAGGAACAAGAGCTTTCTGCAGGTTATGCAGACAGAAAGACACACAGCTATTTGTCCAGATGCTGAAATCTGATATAAATAAGCAGCCTTGATACAACTAAACATAATCTAACTAAAAATACAACTCAAAATAATCCAACCCCCCAGGCTATGTCCTTTTTCCTCCAGTGGTCCTTTCTCTCAGTTTCTGTCTCAAAAGAGAGGGAAACCCCAGTCTGATTCAGGAGGATTCATCACTTCTAGCTTTAGGTATGTAATAACTGATGCCAATTTAGAAGCCTCCCTAGCTGTAAGGTACCTTCTGCAGTCAGTGGAAACAGCCATCTACTGAGGGCTATTTAGTACACATAAGATTAACTGTTTTTAATACTTCATCAATTAGTGAAAAAGATGGGAAAACACCTGTTACCTTACAAACAATGAGTACAAATGGGTACAAATACAGGTTTTACTTCATATTCCAATTCATTCAAAGAACCCATGTGAGAATAGAAAAACTCCATCCCCAGATGACAGTGCTCTTACCACTGAAAATTATTTTGGCCTTATGCCCATAAATATGTTTCTAACCAGGTTCATCCCTATGCAAATGTGCTTTGAGTCACAGTTTTGTCAATCCTGCCCTGATGTATCCTTCCTCCAGTGTCAGCTCCTATGTTCCACATTATTTGCTGATAATGTCCTCCAGCTTAATGTATTTGTTCCCAACAACTTCTCTCCCACTTTGTCTCTGGAAAAGGAGCTTCCCCAGCACCTCCACTCCTAAACTGAGCATTCCTAGCCTTACTCAGGAACACATGCCACTCATCCTTTTTCAACCTGGATGGCAATGCTCTACAGAAGCTGCTTCTTTACTTGCTCCAAATGTGCCTACCTGCTTTTCCATGAAATTTCTGTCATCTTTTCCCTGTCAGTCAGCATCCAATCTCTTCTCTGTTCTCTACTGTTTTTTCACTCCTTGCTGATTTTTTTCATAAACATAAGTGAGGTTTCAACAAGCTATACAATATAATTATCATTTGACATGAGGCTGGATTTCACAAACAATTAGGCAATCCACCAGTTCACAATAGTAAACTTAAGATAAAATTCTCTTTTCAAATAAACTGACATGGATTGGTTGATATCAAACCTGAGAATTTAGACCTTTATCAGGTTAAAAATGAAGGTTTAACAGATGGCTCGTTGGAAGCAATCTTGTTCAAGACATAATGTCAGTGTATTGTGATGAATCTTTAATATAAACCAGAAGATTCCTGGAAATATTTGCAGCTATTTGCCAAAATAACGTCAGGTGCATTTTCAATTTTTTATACAATGCACACCAAAAAATTATCTGAATGTTTTTCAAAAGTTAAAATAGCAGAAAAACACCTTTTAGCAAGCAACTTCTCTTACTAACAGTAAAACATGAAGGGATTCTGCACCTGAAACCACTTAATGCTTTCATGGAGCAATAAAATAGCTTCAGGTGTTTCTCGAGGAATGAGTTTTAAAACTGGTGGGGAGAAGATCCATCAAAAATAAATCAAAGCTTGTTTTGCTTGTGCCACAAGAAGTGTGTGTAATAGAAAGTTATTAGGACCAAAGCTACTTGCTGCATTGCCTCAGAACACTGTTGAATTGCCAAAGCATTCTCCAATCAATCAACCGTCAGCCTCATTTCTCCTTGCCAGCACTGACAAGTCACCATCTGACTGTAGATTATGAGATAAAAGGGACCTAGTAGCTTTGTTTCCTTCTTTATTAAATTATTTGCAACACTCTGTTCTGTCTTCAAGACAGGTGTGAGGTGATAAGGAAAACCTGCACATTCTGGAAAATTATTTCAAAACATAGATCAAAATATAGTCTGAAGTCTAGGCAAGGTGTTAATTAAAAATGTATTAAAATATAATGGGATTTGAATCCCCAGATACGTAATAGCTGGAATAATAATATTCAGCATCAGAGGAAATCTCATTCTTAAGGTCCCTACAGGTATCTCTGTCCATTTTTAGAAACTATATCTAAAAATTTTTTTTTCTATATACTTCTTTCATAAATTCACTAAAAATTACTTATTTTCCTTCTTGTTTATAAATGAACTACCCTGTTTGACCCTGAGATTAGCTCAGTTGGTTAGAACATGGTGCAAACCAACATCTCCAAGGTTGCTGTGAGTTCAATCCCCATATAGCCCATTCTAATCCTTAAGCACCTGGAATGTAAGAACTGTGAGAATAGCTGGTAATAATTTATATCTTATAATACAAATTTGGATTCATACCACAAAAAAACTAATAGAAAAATAGATGTCCGGATTAAAGTGGAATCTCTGATCTCTACTTGGGAACAGACTGGGTGTCTGTCCCCAGGTGATGAACAACTGTGTTGTGCATTGCTTGTTTCTCTTGAGTTTTGTTCCCCTCTCTCTCTTCTTCATTACAAGTATTATTATCAGTATTACTAGTAATGTATTATATTTTATTAAAAATATTAAACTGTTCTTAACTCATGAACTTTACTTTCTTTTCTGTTTCTCTGTCTCAGTGAGGTGGGGACCAAGGGCAAGGTGGCAAACAGCTGCACAGTGCTTGGCTACTGGCTGAGGTTAAGCCATGACACCCATTCATTTTCATCAGACATAGCTGTGACTGCCAAAGGTGTTGGTCTTCCACTTGTTCATCAAGGAAATGTCTATGAACACAGACTCACACTGCCTTTGTTCTGCTGTACAGTCTAGGCACCAGCAATACCTTTAATTGTTAAGGTGTCATTTAGAGCTTCTCCTAGATCTCTATTTTACATACAAATGTGCTTTCCAGTACTTGTTTGTCAAGAGCAAGAATTGAACAGCATTTCTTGTAACTAAGTTGAAAGTAATTTCTAACTGCAGTCTTTGCTTTTAAAGATTTATTAAACATTTTTTTCTTTTCCAGGCTGTATTTATTTTATTAATTTTGAATGTCATCTGGTCGAATAGCTCACTGGGTGCACAATGAAGCTTTTGAATTTATATAAAATGTCATGCATTCTACAAACACTTTACAGGAAAAAAATACCAGAAAATTAGGAGAAAAAACAATCCTAGTTCATGAGCAAAGTGTTGTGATGAACGTAGATCCACTCATGTATGGCATACACACAGGACTGTTCTGATAAATCAGTAATATCAAGACTCTGTGGGAGTCTTTGAAACACAGAGATGATGCTTGTTAGAGGATTCTCACTGTCTCTGTTTGAAATGCATCAGAAGTTCATTTCAGCTACTCAGCAGATCCATATTTAGCATGGACTTGCCAGCTTAGGCTTAGTATGTCAGGGTGCATCAGTGTGTTCAGAAAAGTGATTTATTGTGGCAGCATGAATGTCTAATTATGTGCATAGTTTACAGTTTTTCAACAGGAAAGAGCCAAAGAAGTGAAAAGCTCAAATGAGATTTATTTCTTGTTACCAGCATTTGCTTACATATGCCTGTTACTTTCTCTTTAAATTAAATTATTTTCCATCCCTCTCTCCTTCTGCCTTATCAAAGCTGTATTACATTGCAAAGTCTTCCTTAGCTGGATATGTTTTAAAAAGAATCAGTATGCCTCCTTCCTACAAAACATCATATTAATCATTTTTCTCATGTATGCTGGCCAACAGTCATTTTGAGTATCTACAATGCTATTAGTTTCCTAGACATTAAACTTGAAGGAGAACTATTATTAAATCAAGCCATTACAGCATATAAACCACCAGGTTTAAATTGCCTTTAACTTTGGGTTATTTCCTGAATTATACACTTTTTAGTTTAACTCCAGCCTTCCTAGATTTTGAGTCACTGCTTCCTACGGGCAGGCGCGTGCTCAGCCATCTCCAGGAGAGCAGGGCCCCATCACATGTAGTGGCTGCTCAGAAAGACAAACACCATCACTCCAAATGCCTCCACCTTCCTCCTCCTTTCCTCCACTTCAGTACCAGCATGATATCACATGATCTGGAGCACACCTTTGGTCAGTTGAAGTCACCTGTCCCAGCTGTGTCTCCTCCTAATCCCCATCTTGTCCCCAGCATGGCAGTATGAAAAGCAGAAAAGACCTTGACTCTGTGCAAGCACCTCTTTGCAATAGCAAAAACATGTCAATATTATGAATCCCATATTCACACAAATTCAAAACTTAACTCCGTACTAGCCACTGTGAAGGAAATTCACTCTACCCCAGGCAAAACCAGCACAGTTCTGAAGACAGAATTATTAATTCCCTTATGGCGTCTTACCAGAGTCCACACTGAAGTAGATCACAAATGTGAATTCATTTATCTCCACAGTACTCATGTAATATCTCCATTTTGTAAGGGCAGGGGGAAAAATTAAGACAAAGGTTTTCACTTAGTATGCCCAGTTTGAGATATTTGTTATTCCTTTTCACTCTGTGCAGAACATTTACAAAGCCCAGCTCTCAGTGGTTTCAGTTGCTGCTGTGAATGCTCAGCAATTATGTAGATCCAGGTAGAGGATGCTAAGTTGAAAACACAGCTAATGCCTAAATATACAATTAGTGCCTGCCTTTGTAGTGTTTGATTCAAGCAACTTACCTGTAGGAACACTCTTACAGCAGCAAGACAGAGAAGAATTCTGCATATGAGCAATCAGTTGCCCTTACTCTCCCATTTCTTCCTACAGTCCCCCTCCTCACTTAATATTTAGTTTTCAATAATAGAAACAGAAGTGCAAGCAATGCAAAACAATGCAAGATTAGATATTCTGTTTGAGTAGGGCCCAACAATAGGACAAGAGGCAATGGGCAGAAACCAATGCACTGGAAGTTCCATCTGAACATAAGGAAGATTTCATTGCTGTCTAGGATTGCCCAGAGATGTTGTGGAGTCTCCCTCACTGGAGATATTCAAGAACTGTCTGGACAAAATCCTGTGTCATGTGCTCTGGAAGAACCCTGCTTGAGCAGGGAGTTTGGACCAGATGTCCCCTGTGGTTCCTTCCAGCCTTGCCCATTCTGTGATTCTGTGACTTTGCTCTGTCAGGAGGTGAAACCTTAACTCAAGGCAACTACCTGAAATGATGCTGTCTGAATGTCTGGTCTATTCACCAGTTCTACTCAAATCCATTGTACCTGTTGCAGCTTCCAGGTTATCCTTGAGTGAAGTCTGCACAGGGAACAATGAGTTATGAATATAAGAAAACAGGCAGAATACATGCTTTCAATGGTAGTTTCATTCAGGATTTAGAGGACAGTCTTCTTAACTTTTATTTTGTTGATGTTAAAGAAAACATCTCACTGAAAACTGATGATGAAGAAAATAATATTTTGTGTGAAAGATCAGAAACATTTATTAAAAGCTAAGATTATAGAAACACCTATCTAAATGTTCACTCAAAATTAATTTAGACACTTAGATCAAAGGGATTTAATTTTCAAGTCTGTAGACCAAGAAGAAAACACCAAGCATATTCCCATATTCATCAGTTCTAATTCATAGACAACTGTTAAAAACATCAATAAATATGAAAGTATGTTCAGATTTTATGTGAGGTTTTGAAAAAAAGGCAACTTACCAGAAGGTCATTAATGTTAATCCCCTAGAACAAGAAATTATCTGTGGTTAGACAGATGTAGGTGGTAAAAGAAAAATCATGAACATATGAGATAAAAGCATTATAATAAAATCAGAAGTAATATAAACACTAGTCTTCTTTACACTTACTTTAGCTTCCTATTCACAATGGGCAGACGACTAATGGAATCTAAGCCAGTGAAAATTATCCAGTGATAACAATGTAAATTTACAACTTCACGCGTATCTTTGTTAGAGATATGAAGAGAACAGACATTCAATTGTAATGCACTTAGAGATTTCATATCCTCTCTTCAGTTCATATATAGCTGAATTAAAAAGAACTCAGGATAGTTATCAAAAGAAATAAAAATACTATTTTTTCCTATCTGTTTTGTGATGATTTAAATGTTCTGCTACTTTCCACACCATAAGAGCAAAACAGAGAACGATGCAGGAAGAAATCTAAGGTATTCTGTTTATCCAAAGAAGTAGTCATCCTGAGATATTGTCAGATTGTATTTGGTTTCACCAAGAAATACTTCTTTCCCCAAGAAATGAATGAGTTAACCATGCCATTACCTGGCAAATTCTGTGGCTCAGAGGGAAAACTTGCCATGGGCTGATCAGTAGACCCTCGCTTCTGTTACAGAGAACTGTCCTCATTACAATAAGTTCAAAATTTTAGTGGGATGCAAACACTACCTTGAGGACACCTCTTTAAAAGTCTCTTGGCACATGGCATATCCTATATGAGAAAAGTGCAGTGCCCATAAGTGCTGCATGCCCTGGACTTGTACTTCCAGCCTCTTCTTTTAAAATAGGTTCAGCTGTACCCAAACAACTTATAGAAGATGTTTGTCAGATCTTTCAGTAAGACTAAAAAATTATAGAGATCTATCTCATTGTTTATTTGGATTATATACTCCAGAGGTATAATTCTTAAAATAGGAAAATTATTTTAGGAAACTTTCCTTCAACACAAGTCTGCTGATTATTATTGTTTCTCCAATGGTGCAGCATATAATTTTTAAAAATGTAAATAAAGCTAATTGCAAAACAAAATTTAAAAACACGCCATTTAAAAGCTTTCAGAAAAAAGATTTTTCAAAGCAAGTAATGTATTTCTAATATTTTCTCATCTTTAAAATATAGCATACAGGCTTAAGCAACTGAAGTGTGTGAAGTACTAAACCTCAATGTACAAACCAGCATGTTTTAATTGATTGTGGCTCCACTTAAAACTCCCCTGCCCCATTTTTCCCCTCAGCATGCATTAAGATCTCTCCACATGGGCAGCTTATGTTCTTTTACCCATGGCAAGCACCAGCTACGAACTGCATGGTCACATGAGGATGGTGCTGTGTTCACTCTAACCTGCTCAGCATCCCAGGTGAATGCTTTAGCCCAGATAATCATTACCTTAACACAGATATATGGTGCTTGGTCATAGCTGATCAGGTCTGGCAGCTCTGAGTGTGGGCAAAGTTATTTGTATCTGCTTGTAGGGCTATTTAAAGGTATCCCAATTTACATCAAGGCTGTCTTTTTCAGACAGCACAGTGTGTTTCTAAGTAAGAGTTCAAGTGAGAATGGGAAGTGTTTTTGAAAAACTGAGATACTATACATTAGCAAAGACATGAATAGTACTTGAGAATTTTTAAGTATAGTAGTGCTTATGTAGAACTAGAGATATCAAGAGGTATAAAGTGATAAGGATGAAAGAAAATGAAGATTCTCTCTAGACCTTATTAATTTATAGATATTAGAATTCTCATAAATATATTCAATAGACTGCTGTAAAGTTCAGTTGGAGGTTAGGATAGCAAGCAGACTTTACAGTGTGAAGGTGAGAGCTAAAATTAGTTTACAGAAGAGCTAATCTTCCACTGATATTTCTGAAATTCTTTGTAACTGCCTTTGTCATTTTCTGATGCCCAGTAATTTCAGCCTTGTCCTTTATATGCTGATTGATTCTTGAACTCATAATCCATTTTCCATCTTTCGCTCTTTATTTTTTCACACAGCCTATCCAGGGCACCTAGGAACTTCTCCATCAGTGTAATGCACACTCCCATCATGCAGCCAGCCATAGCAGGGTGCCATTAATCAAAATTGACTATATCCAGAAATGTGAGCTGAGCAGGAATTCTGAAAATAGCAACAAATTTCTTTCAAATCTCCTGTAACATTGGGTGCTGATTGCTGATTTGGACACAAACGTCCTGACTCATTTAAGCATCTTAAAGAGTGACACCAAGTGGATAAGGATGTTACTTGATACTGCTAGCTGCCTTTGAAGGACTCTTGCTACTGAGGGTCTTTACTGAAGACCTCACAAATCCCTTTATTTCAATGAATTACCTCAGTGTTTGTTAATTGACTCTCAAAAGAAAAAAGAGATATTTTTGAACAAGATTGCCAGTATATTCCCCAAGGAAAGATATCAGTTAAGACTGCAGGGATACCACAGATTAATTTGATTTAAACACTGAACTCTGAGTATCAATTCCATAGTCAGTCTCAAGGTACCTTTTGGACTGGGAAAAGTAAAGGGTTAGACATTCTAGTCCCCATGGAAAAGGCTGAAGATACTCATGTATAAACATTTTCCTTTTGCACTTTTCCCCACTGCTACCAGTTTTCCCTAATGATGAGGCCAGCACAAACAGAAAGGAAGAGTAAATAAATACACAGTTACAGACCATTTTCTATTAACTTCTTATATCCAGGACCACATGACATAAATGGCTTGAAGATGACACTTCTTTGTAATGGGACCTTCAAATATCAGTCCTGATTTTCCTTCTTCTCTGCTTCAATGGGTAGCTGGTGGGTCATTTCTCTTTGGAGTTTGAGAGGATCTGCAATATCTGGCCAGTTTACCATATTACTGGCATATTTATAATTTTTTTTTTATCTATCACAAAATGTGTGACCTCCAAGCCCTCATTGGGAGGTAAGAAAATCTATAGAGATCCTTACCAAACTCCTCTATTCAATGATAAACCATTAACTAACCTGACTTCTGTAAATTTTAGTGTGCAAAGACAACTCACTGTCACTCAAACTGCCATCTTTCCTATTGTTTCAAAGGATTTTGAGCCATTAATGTCTGCAGTTATTTAGTCAACCTGAAAACTATAAATGAGTCTTTATACTGATAGCAAAGTCTGTAGGATACCACCCCCATGCACATACCTATCCAGATACAAAAATCAGTACAATTTTTCAACTGGAGAGCTGAAAGATCTTCCTGTAAAGTATTGAGTTGTTCTCTTTCATGACTTTTACCTGCTGTTTGTAGAAACTGAAATAAGAAATAAGAATATAGAGGCCTACAGAATAGTGCTAAACTGTGGGTTTGTGTCAAGGACTAGGCACTCATCCCCTCTTGCATCCAATACAATCCTCTCTCTTGTTTTATTGCCCAGAATTTCAAGGCTTATCACATTACCTGACTTGAAAGCCTGCATGATAGATGAAGAAATACAAACACTAACAAGTAGTGGAAGCCTCTCCAAGCCAGAGGTAGAGTGGCAGTCTGATAAAGACATTCTTAATTGTGGTAAAAAGGCACACACTTAAGGGTTGCAGGCTCAGGATGAAATGCACATCAGAACATGTACTAGCCCCTGTTGTGGAACTGGCAGGATGTCAGCCTCATGCATTATTGGCTCCTTGTCTATGCTTCCTACCACTTTATGCCATTACTCAGTCTGTGCAGGGTTTAGACACCTCTGCAGCTGCTTTGGCAGTAGACATTCCTAGCAATGGGAGGCAGGCTGGTACCCAGCTTCCATGGACTTCACCCCTCCTATGTAGCAGAGTGCAGTGTAAGCAAGAATCTGCTGCCAAAAGAAAAGTACAGCAGATGGGAATATTAACTCTTATCAGGGGGTGTCATTGCCAAAGAAGGTGTTTGCTAGTTTGTGCTACATTTAATTAGTTCATGTGGAGCATGCTACTGACTCTTAGTGAGCACCAATAAATACTTTACTCCTAAAACTGAGAGTTTTAACATGGAAGATGCTTATGGAACATATAATACCTGTGTACATGCACAAACCCACATGCACTTTTTATTTAACTAATGCATGTCTTGAAAGCAAGACCAGAAAAATCTATAATGAATACAAATTCAAAACTTATATTTTGTTGTTGCTTTTTCAATCCACTGTTCATATGATAAAAAGACTAACACATAACTAAAATAAATAAAAATAGTTTTTAAAAAGAGCATGACAGACATTATGCAGCTCTAAATCAGCAAGTCTGGAATGTTTAGTCACCAGAAGGTTCTTATTTGGTAAGGGCATGGGAATAGGTGGCTGTATTTTTTTTTTTTTTTTTTTTTACCTGAATGCCTGATTAGCCTGGGGGACAAGTTTATCTGGAACAGAAGCCCATGAGAAACCTAGATATATACTCTGCATATAAACATATGTCTTATGTTTTAGAAGTCTCAGAAACGACACAACATACCTGTAACAGAGAACATGACACATGTTTTTTCTATTACCATCTGGAGACAAGCTTCTGCCCCATCCTGTTGTTGGGCACACCACCAATTTTTCTCTTGTTAAGCCTAGGACATCAGGACTAATATTTCAAGACAGTAGAATAAAATAGGAAAAGAAAGGATTAGTAAAAGTGTAAATTTATCCTAAACCGACCCTAATACATTCCTTGGATTCACTGGTCTGTTTGTAACTCCCTTGACTGCATTACATCAGTGGCTGGTTGCTGCACTGAAGTGAAATTAAAAGGAGTTAGCAGAGCATAGTCAGAGATTCACATCATGATGCTGTTCTGCACCATTCCACTGTCAAAGGATTTTACTTATGCTACCAACATAAAAAATCCTTATGAAAACACAAAACATTGTTTCACATTTCTTAAAGACCTGTATTTTATGCTCAAGCTCATTTTATCTTATAAAGTGCAGCCACACATCAGACCACGAGGAAAGGATCAGGAGAACAGTGAGGACAGAAGCATAAGTCAGCTGTAGCAGCCATCTCTTTCTCAGGCTGATGTTGTTTCATAATCTACATTGAATCCTTTCTGTAATGTGGAAGAGCTGTTGGAAAAACAATGGAGAAAGTCTGGCAGCCTAACTAGTTTCAGGGAAAGGGTTCTATAAGCTCTGGCCAGGAACTTTTAGATAAGTAATTCAAAAGATAAATGTCTGGTTTTCAGAAGGAAAAGGCTATAGAAGATATTAAAGACAACTTTACCAGAAAGTCAAAAAAATAGAAATTTCTCCTTAGAAATAGAAGAATGTGTCACCACAGAATAGCTAATAAAAATTTGCATGGGAATGAGAGCCTTCACAATGCAGTACCCGACCACCTCCTTGAATATGAATCTTTATTCTGAGAGCTGAAGATGGGATCATATTTGTGCTTTTAACAATAAATTTCAGCCTGGTTTTGGGACACTTTCACAATTAAAGATTCTGTTTAAATATCAAGAGGATTTTCTAACAGAGAAAGACAAAGAGTCTGATTAGCTTTTAGGATCCAGTAAAGAACATTTATATTTTTCTTCACAAAATGAACAGAGAAAATCTAAGGCCTTGTCATTCCTCATCCAATTAGTCTCATGTTCTGGTCAGCTTTACAAAACAGAACACAGGCATGCAATACAGAGAAATGAACACCTGAGAAGGTTTAATAACTTTCCTTTATCTATGCATATGTTATTTTTTTTTTATCTCCATACACATGGAGAAAGACATAAAACATTCATATACGGTTTTAGTAACTCATGTGACTACATGATGCAGCCAGTTCACAATGACTTCCCTATTTAATATAGGAACTTTAACATAGTAGATTTTATCTGACTGTTAGAAAACTGCTCTGTTTAAAACAAGGTTCAGGGCAATAACTCCTGATTCATACATTTTCCTTCACTTATTTATTCTCTAATGAATTGTGTTTTTCATCTGGAAAGACAGAACAGCTTATACATACCAAGCAATGTATGTGAAATAATGCTAGAGACAGCCTAGATATAATGAATAACACTATATCCAACTATATCCAACTATATCCAACTATATCCAATTCCCAGATGAAAAGTTAATTCAATATTGTACCAGGTTCAGCAGATTGAAATTCTGCCTGTTCTGAATTATTCCACACTCATTTTTATGAGAGACACAGTGATATTTTTGTGTTCAGGTTGATATATATGACATTTCTTGGGAAAAGAATTGCTACTGTCAGTAACATCCCTTGCTGGTTTACACATTGGCTTAACCACTGATCAACACACTTTAAAAAATTCCTAGTTTTAAAAAAAACCCAGATTTCCTGTTTTCCAGACTTACCTATTAAGTTTTTGCTTAATAAATTTTTGAACATATACATATCGTATACATATCTGGAGTGAATTATCAATAGCAATTATATTGCACTATGAAGAGATTATGCATTAACTAGATGATGGCTAAAGCTTCAAATATGAGTTCTATGACAGAAGCAGCTCATCTCAGTCTGTAGACTGCCTTGGAAAACTGACCCACACAACTACTACCTGATACAAGTTCAGAATATCTCAGTGTACCCAAAGATATTTTCCATATTATTTTCAGAGTATACAGATCATAGGTGTCAAACATTCAGTGTCTTACTGGAGAAAATCAATCTGAGGCCTGGTGCTTTCAAATTTATGAAATTGAGATTTTCCAATTACTTACAAATTTTATATGGACATATTTCTTCAAAACTGGTACAGAATGATCCCACTTGCTGCTTCTTAGCTCTCATCTGACAGACTACATTTATCCTGACACAATGGGTGTGCAGCTGCATTCATCCACAAAATAAAGTTCAGACATGTTAGATCAAACTTAGTCACTGCCTCTGTCTTGCCAGGGAAGCTCTTTCTCAGGAGCACTGCAGCAGGCAGACATGCTGTAGTATCATCCAGAGTATGGCCAAAGTAACAATTAATGTGTTATTTTAGGGAAGGAAAAGGAAAGAAAGGGAGAGGAAAAAAAAGAGATAGAGGAAGAGAAAGAAAGAAAAGAAAGAAAAGAAAGAAAAGAAAGAAAAGAAAGAAAAGAAAGAAAAGAAAGAAAAGAAAGAAAAAGAAAGAAAGAAAGAAGAAAAAGAAAGGAAAGAAACAGAAAAGAAAAAAAAGAAAAAGAAAGAAAAAAAAGAAAAGAAAGAAAAGAAAGAAAAGAAAGAAAAGAAAGAGAAAATCATTGCTCGTCTTTACTCAAGAAGTAGCTTTTTTAACTTAGTGCTCCAGCAGAATAAGTGCATTAGTCCAATGGAACAGCCATCTCTAGCTCTCAACTTTACTGAACAGACCTCAATTAAATATCATAACAAAGGAGACCTTTTGTTGTCTTGCTCCTAGGAAGTCAGAATGCCAGTTGTTGTCACTGTCTCTGTAAAGGTTGGAAGTGGTACAGCATCTGTTTAGGTCACCTGAATATCTCTAAAAAACTCAGCTTTGGAAAGGCTGGAAAATAATTTAGCCTTCGTGGAAAATTAATGCAGTGAGAAAACAAAAGATGAACATAAATCACAGTACATTGAATCCACAAGTGAATAGGTTCAGATAAAGTAACAACAAATAAAAGTATTCCTTTATGGAAAGACTGAAGCCAAAAAAATTTAATTAAATTAATTGAAAAGCAAATGATGGAATTAGAATGTACAACACACAGACAGGTTATGCATGCTGACTTCAGATTAAAACACCTTAAGCTATCCCAGCATAATTTAGAATGTATTGGATAAAATGTGCTCTGCTTTCAGCTGCTTAAAATTATCCAAAACCGTGATCTGGTATAATGTTTGCCAGAATTAGAAGTACAAAACTAAAAAAATGTTAAGTCAGTTCTGAGAAGAAAGGAATTAAAATAAACTGCACTGAAATTCCGCAGATATTTGTCTTGCTTCATGCTTTAAGTCACTCAGCACTACTGCCCTTTTATAAAGGAGTACTACACATAGTAGTACATAGTAGTAGTGAAAGTGAACACTTAGAAATAATATTTTCATACAGTGGTTCTTCTGGGAAGTGAAAATCTCTTGCAAAAGGGATAGCAGATGGTTACTAGAAAGTTTGGGATGTCAAGAAAAGTTGCAGGTTTTCCCTGTGTATGACTGTAAATTGTATGCAACTAAAGTATGGATTATATTAGTATTTATGGTTTCATCTCATGTTCCCTTCATAGCACTTGCTACATTTCAGAAACAAGTTTTAAAGATTTTGCTGAGTTTTTATTATTTCTATTAGATCCCCACTGCAGTAAATATTAACTTCAATGATTTTTCCAAATATTCTTTCTCTGTGTATCAGCTGCCTGCTTTACAATATTTGATGTTTGTGGGGCAGCAAGCACCAGCATATCACAGAGCTTGAGGAGAGCTTTACTCCCATCTCACATCTCATTTCTGATAGGGCCACCTACATAGCAAAGTTGATTGGAAAGCATATAGGACAGCATGTTTTGGAAGTGATTGTGGTCAGGAAAAAAGCAGGCACCAAGGTCAAATTGTCAATCAAGACCTAAAAAATATATAAGAAAAGAAAGATCCAGAGAAAGGAAGACTCAAAGAAATACAATTGCTCAACATATATATGAAACATATGGTATCATTATTCTGTAAGGAAACAGTGCAAATCATGTGTGCTGCATAAGTGTATACATTTTGGAAAGATAAAAGGACAGATCATGTAAATGCAAATTATATTCATTTCATCCTGCATCATAAATGATGGCATGGGAGATGTCAAATGAAAGACCATTAGTTTTCTTGACTGGTGGATGAACTGAAACAACTCTCTCGTTTTTCTTTCTCAGTACTGATAGTAACAAATCCTAATAACATTAGGACATTCATGAACCATTAAGATTTCAAATTCCACTGTGCATATTCACATTAAGTGGTATTTTACTCTGTGCAGAGCTGAACAGTTATTGGGAAAATTTGCAGAATAAATGCAGAGATAATATAGATTATTGCACTTATTTTTAATAAGGGGTTTGAATGTATTTAAGGGCTTTTTTAATAAATAATTTGTAAACAAGAAAAAAAGCAAAATCTGGAAATATGACTGGGAAGATTTATAGACTAAGGTTTTATTCAACAAGAAAATTGGAGAGACCAGATCTTGTCTTGAAAACTGCTAAATGCTATACAATAGCTATTATACTGCATTCTATATGTAAGTTTATCATTTAATCATATCTATTGTCTAACTGTATGTTCAACAAGAAAGGAAATGTTTATAAAGGGAAACAATAAATATCATTAGACCATGTATGCTAGTTCAAGAAAAAAATAAAAAACTTTCAGACTGAACCCCTTTGAATAAAACATCTTGTGTAGCACATGAAATATACACATACACACACACACATATACATCTCCAAATGTCATGTCTACTGTTCTCAGCACTTTTCCACATCTTTTGTAACACATAAACTTCCACAAGATGAAATATGATAGGTGCTATACAAATAAAAGGAGCTTTGAATTTGGGTGAAAGAGCATATTTTTATTTCCTAAACTGAGCATAAGGAGGGACTTCCAAAAATTCACAGTGGATGACATCACTGGAGTCCTACTGTGGTAGTTGATTGAAGCTAGAAAAAAATGTGCTTTGACTTCATCTACCAAAAAAAAAAAAAAAAATCAGTCTAACCTTGTTCTATAGGCATTTCTTCTGTCTAGCAGCAGCATCTGTGATTTCCATCAAGAACAGTCCAAAAATAAAAATAATGACAATTTAAAAAAAAAAAAAAGTGCCAAACAACTGTGGGGCCACTTCACAGCATAATATCACATTTTTGGGCACTCATTTCTGTAAAAAATAGAAACTCGGCTTGTTTTGTTCACTTCTACTTCACTGGATGTATCCAGAAGTCTCAGAGAATTGCTTGCTAACAGGGTTAGTGTCTTGAAGTTCTTGCCATATTCCAGGAGGTACAACAAGGACACACTCATCTTTCTGAACTTATTTTTGAAATAGCAATGTGGCTTCTACCTAGGCTACACCAAAAGGAGGAGGCACTTCCAGACAATCAAGTCAACAACTGAAAAAAATGATACAATGAAAGCAAAATTCTGGAACTGTTTTTTTAAAAAAGCATTTTTGGGACATCACTGAAGATCTTTATACAATCAAGTAAAATAATGCATTATCGTTGCCATGATTTAGTGGAGTCACTGAGAAAAAAATATTAGATCAGAAAGCAGTACCTGGAATTCCTGAATGTATTTTTACAGACCTAATCGTACATACAGAAGTGTTGAGGATCCTGAAGTGTAAATACAGAAGTATTGATGAAGGAATTGTTTCTTCATCTCTAGAATTTTTTTCTAGAGTATATTAACCTTTCATTGTCAAGTACCTGTCATTTCTGCAAATCTGAATATTAGAAATTTTTTTATGTGTTTTGTCTTCCTTTGGTTTCAAACAATACACAATCACCAACATGAGAAAAGTGAGAAACATGTAATCTCTTTTACAAATATAGAAGATAAAGCCTTTTAGCAGAGTCAACAATCTGCCACAGGCATCTACTTATCAGTTGATAAAAGGGAACTTCCTTTGTGGAATTCTATTAATCCCTTTACCAACCTGCCAATAATGTCATTCTCTAGAAATTTTGTTTTATTTATTTATAGTCTATAGAGTGTATTTTCTTCTCTGCCAATTAAACAGAATAGCCCTGTCAGGTTAACCATATGTATGAAATTTCAATAAAGAAATTGTCATAAAGAATGTATTTGATCCTCAAAATATGTTTTACAACTTAAAAGCGTACGCATTAAATCAAAAATATATTTTAAATGCCCTTTCATAGTTGTAGATACATAACAATTGACACACACTGAAAATACAGGGCTGATTTTGCACATAAGTGTAGAAAGACTTATGTGCTTAAATTTCTATTTAGTTTTTTTGAATGATCACGTCTTTAAAGTATAGAAACTATGTATACTTAAAGTGAATATTTGCATGTAAAGAGAACTGGACAGAGTAGGGAAGAATTCTTAACTTTGCTGCTGTTGATTCCAGCAGGGCAAAGCACTTCATCATGGACTTAGGTTCAACAAAATTTCAAAGTGTAAATCAATCTCACCTAGCCTTGACCATCTGTACTGGTTTTGACTGAGATAGCTAAACTTATCAGTAGTAGGTGGTATGGGGCTGTGCTCTGGGTTTGTGCTGAGAACAGAGTTGGTAACACAGGGATGCTTTTGCTACTCCTGAGCAGTGCTGACACAGAATCAAGGCCTTTCCTGTCTCTCACCCTGCCCCACTATGAGCGGGCTGAGATGGCACAAGAGGCTGGGAGGCAACACAGCCAGGACTGCTGACCCCAGGTGATCCAAGAGATATTGCTGACCAAATGGTGCCATGCTCAGTATGTGAGGCTGAAGGGAAGAGGGGGAAAGTAGGGAAGTGATGGTGTTTGTCTACCAAGTGGCTGTCATGCTGGATGGAACCCTGCTGTCCTGGGGATTGCTAAACACCTGCCAGCCCATGGGAAGCAGTGAATTAATTCCTTGTTTTGCTTTTGCTGTCTCTCCCTCATCTAATGAATTTTCTCATCCCTATCCCACTAGAGCAAAGTGAGCAAGTGGCAAGTGGCTGTGTGGGGCTTAGTTGTCTAGGGTTAAACCATGACACAATCCAAAGGTCAAAAGTTAAGCCCAAGCTCTTTTATACCCCAGTAATCAATGAGAGAGAGAGAGCACATTCATACGGTATCTATTCCTGTTTTATTAAGGCACGTTACACCTCCTAATAAGATATCCTTTATTTTGTCAGAAGGACCATCTACCTGTTTTGACAGCAAATCAAGAGTAATACCTGGCTGAACATATACTCATCAGATTAGCTTGACTCTCTGTATCTGTCTAGACAATGAGGATATTGAAACTGCTCAGTCGCTTTAGCCCTTTAATAAATAAAGGATGTACACTGCAAAAGAATACTTCATCTCCTTTATTTGAGGAACGGGCACTGTCTATCTATCTGTCTTTGTTAGAAATGGGATTCACATTGTAGTGGGAGTTTCTATTTAACACAGGTAAAGCTAAACTGGAAAAATTTCACCTGAGGCATTTTGCCAATTAAAAATGAAAATGCATTGTTCCATCTAAGTGATGGAATCAATAGAGAAATTATCTGGTGTAACACTAAAAAGAAATTCAATTATTAATGTGCAAATATGATACTCTACAGTAGAATTTCAAAATTAAAAATGCAACAGAATGCAACAGAAATCATGGAACTTTAATTAAAGGCTGGCAATTTTTTTCTTCTTTATAATATAAAAAACTAATAAAATATTGATGATAATTTATTAGAGAAGCCTGCTCTGATTAACTAAAAAAAAATAAATCCTACTCTGCAAATATTTTCTCTGCGCAATTTATTCAGCCTTTAACTTTACCAGGTTTGACAGGAAGAATGTACATTGGGTCAAATTTACTTGAAATTCACAGGAAGAACTGGAAACCCTTCCCAGCAAAGAGCCTAAAGGATGACAGTAGTTTCAAATTCTTTTAGGACTGTTTGGCTTTCCTTTATAAGCCCTTCTAAGACCCTGCTCTGCAAACTAGTCTGGTGAGGTCTGTGAGGACTAAACTTGTGCTGCATGTTTGAAAACAGTTTTTCTATTTAGTATATTAATGCAGTGGTATCACAGAACAGGTAAGTAACAATGTTGTTCAGAGATGTTCTCTGCTTTGCTTGTAACATTCCTCCAAAGATAACTTTCTTATTCAGAAGAAATATGAATTATATAATAGTTGACAGAAGGAAAGGAATAAGTAAAAGAAACTTCAATGAAACCTGAAATGTTATTATCATAGCAATTCTTTACTTATTACATCCCAGGCAGATGTACAAAATGGACACTAAAATGAAAACCTGGATACTTTGAAATCTTGATAGCCAGTGGTTTGGAACGTTTTTTTGTTTCACAACTTTTTAAAAACACCTCAATCATGACATGTTTGTTTATGATTCAGAGGTAACTACAAATCAAGGTAGACTGCCTACACTTATTAAAGCTAATTTCAGGGGATCATGAAAAAAATACCAACTATTAAACTATGGATGGAGTAAGTACAATGTCCACGACACTTTCAATGTCTTTCTGACTAAATGGTTGCTCAAATTTTCTGTGTGAGAAGTGTTGTTAGATATCTTATGTTTTTAAAATAATCTCTTGAAACACTCTTTCATGTTATCCAGGTAAAATGTCAATATATTTGATGTCAATACATATTTGGCTCCAGATCACCCTCTTTTACTCCCTCCTCACACATCCATCCTTGTCCTTGTTTAATTTATTGGAAAACAGTAAGCATCAATATGTGTTTTACCCAAGATTTCAGATACAGTGAATCATACCCTGAAAATGCCAGCCTCTCTGTATTACACTAGAAAACTTCTCAAGAGCTGCTTTAAATCTCTGGCCCTGATTCAGGGCAGTGCATTTCTACCCTCCAACCCTGCTGTTTTTTATCATCCTGTGAGAGGAAGTCGCAGTGCACCTGAATATGCTTAACCTCAGTAGTCTTACTAAACCTTATCACATGCCATGTGAAATGCTAATAAATCTTTGCTGAGTAGTGCACTTCCTGTTATACATATTTACTGTACTACCACAAAAAATATATGACATTTATGCCGTTGACATATTGAGAATACCACATAATGATTTGATAATCATCCAACCATGAATACGCATTCATACACTACTGCCAATGGTCATGCTAAGTTCAAATTTCTGGAAGAAAAAACATATTCATGGCTTTAGCTGACTGCAGCTGATCCTCTTGTATAATATAGCTTTCAGGGTTCTCAACTTGGAAAACCATTCCCATTTCTCAGTGCACCTAAATATATGTTTGTCTTTAAGCACATACACTTACACTGCACAGTGCCTCAAGTGTCTTAACCCTCCTAAAGATAAGGTCTCTACATTTGCAATTCTGCAGTCTGACTACAGCTGATGTGGCAATATTTTCCCACTTTTGGTCCCATGCTGTTTTTCTCATGTTATTCTCCTGGCCTTGCACCTGCCAACTCCAATGTTGTAACAATGGCATATTCTTATCAGAAGCTACTTCCATTGGCATGAGGATCATCTACTACCCCCTGCCCTATTCCTTCTAACTTTTAGTTTATACTGCAGGACTTAGTGAGTAACATTCCATCCAGATAATGGTCATAAATCACTGACAAGCATTACTCAACAACATGCAGGCCCAAAATACAGCAAACCAATTTGTGTGTAACACTTGTACCTAATTAAGCATGCTCCCATCAGTGCTAAAAGCATAATAAATAGGGGGAAAACAGCAAGATTTTCTGTGTCCCAAGGGAAACCATACAGTATCAGGGAAAAAAGCATATCCAGAAAACTCATCATGTTAATCATTTCCTGCTACACCATTGTCCTGGAAAAGATATGCAAGAGAGGATGATGTTCTTCTGGGGACCCTGCCACTTAATTTACCAGCTAGATTTCTCCCTCTCTCTTCCTTATTTAATTTTACTTTCCCCATTTTTTCTCTCATTCATATGGATTCCTTCCTCCATCTTTCACTCCAAGAAACATCATCTGTGGATCTCACAAATAAAATTTTATACACATATCTCATCCTTTCAACAGCACTTAAATATTGATCAGACATTATAATCTAAAGATGTCCTAAACAGGGGTAAATTAAACACCTTTAAATGCTTTCTGAACTTAAACTGAAAATCTGATGCAAATATCATGAGTAACAGGCTTAGGGATCCAAATAATCCCAAAGATGGCACCACAGGGAATATTTTACAAAAATAATCTATAAAGGAGACACATGAAGAGACAGTGGTGGATGAGGTTACAAGCCAAGTGCTACAGAGTCCATCCAAACAACAGAAAAGGCTGACAGATTTTGAATTATTTGAGTGCTTGCATGTCTGTACTGCTTTCAGAAACTGCCAGTGTATGAGTACCTGTAAGTCATTAGGTCATGAATGCTCTGAATAGCTGACAAATATGATTATTATGTGACTCTCTGAACATCAAAGTCCATAAAAAAACTCCAATTACACTGTTTCAGGTAAATGGATTTAAGTGTCCCAGTCTCTATAGGTTCTAAATAATGGGCAACAGTCATCATCTTAAAGAGTGATCTGTAGATGGACATCAGCATAAGAAAGCACTAAAACAAACAGGGAAGGGAAAAGACATAAAATAAGATATTTAAATTTGCATGTCTATAGGTAAGCTAAGTGGTTTCAATTGTCCTGGTAGTTGCTAGATATTTAGTTAGTAGAGACAGCAGAACTTAAAGAATGTGATTAAACTATGTAAAAGTTGATGTCTATTAGCTATCCAGATGAATAAATCCCTAGATTCCACTGCCTGTGTTGACTGTTGACTAGAAAGGAAGTTTATACAACACAGATATCTACAGTTAGCAGTCTTAATCTCAAATTGAATTCTGTCCTTCCTGCCTCCTGGAGTTGTGTATAGCGAGAAACAACGAGTACAAAACATAGTAAGTGGTGTTTCATTAAATATGGTCATTATTGCTTTAGAATTCAAATTTACAACATTGTAGTGATGGGCAAAAAAATAAAAAAAAAAATTAAAAAGTATTCTTGGAAAAAATTATGACCTCAGTCCTCTCAGTCCTAAACCAGATGAAGAATGAGTGCACACATTTCCACATTAAATGCTCCCTGACAATAGGGCCATGAGAAATCCTAGGATGTCTTCTAAGATATTTTCCGAGAGACAAAATACTTTTAAATAAGTATGTAAGTAAGTATGTAAATAACTAGCAATAGCATGGAAAAATCCTTTTGTCCAAGATCATTATGCAAAGATATTTAAAGCCAAATGCTTATAAAACTTCTAAATGGACAAACAATCTATTTGGCATAGCCTCTTGGAGCTTCATACCTCTCTGATAAACAGAATATAATTTATTTTCTCTCAACTCTCTACATCACTACACAGCATTTAGACATGTCCATGTGATGAAGAGGGTAGGATTTGCTTGTGAGCAAGAATTATACATTGCTCCTGAAGCAGTGCAAAACATGATTTGTCCTTCTCTATATTTGTGTTTGAGCTGGTTTTAACATTTATATAGTTTTATCCATTATCGACAGTTCTTGTTGGCAATAAGTAATTTTCACAGCAGATCAGGCTGGAGAACTTAGCCTCCTAACACCTGAGAGATGAACTATAAAGGCATCCAGAGAAAGGCCTTAAAATGCTTGAACTCCAGCAGTATGAGCTTTTCCCAAGCCATATTTCCAGTTTGGTGTGATGGGAATAGAACTAATTTTTTTTTTTTTTTCTTTTTCAAAGGGAAATTATCCTTTTCCTTTCCAATAAATAACAAGTCCTTTGCACAGGTGACAGTTACTTTGGTAAACACATTGCTTTCCTCAGAAATTTTAAAATTTCTTCACCAAGTACACCTAGTAAGAAAAATATATTTATTGTGCCAATTGGAGAAAGTGCTCGGGGGCACAGCTTTCCATTGCATTTTTCTGCATGGAGATCTGTAAACTGCTGATCAAGAACTGCCTAATTGTCACTAGATGGAAGGTCCTCAGAAGACTACAGGATTCAATCTTGTGTCTCTTGTTTGTGTGTCACAGCAGCTACTGAGTTACTGAGGATGTCTCAATTTTGCACAGTTTGCAGCAGTTCCTAAGATTATTATTTTATTAATGTACCAAAAATACTCTATTTGGTTTGAATTCATGGATGAAGGATTTTTTTTTCTAGAAAGAGGGAAAGCATAGGAAAAAAAAAAAAAAGATATTTAAAAATATTTAATATAAAGCTCAAAGAAATGTTGGCTCATCAATAAAACCAGGATAAATCAAAGAAATACATTTAGAAATTTAATTGATGAAAAAAGATGATTGTTGGAAGTTATTTAATGAATTAAATCATTGCTCATTAAAGAGAGGCAGCATACATACTTCAGACTAAGCAAGTTAAAGGGAGAAATAATTTAAGTTTGCATTGAATAAAAATGACCATTTGAAAGGACCTGTTCAAACCCCTTTTGTCTAAATTGCTTTAATGACTGCCAAATCTGACAGCTGAAGTTCCCAAAATTCCCTGTTGGTCTGCCATCAGGGGTTGTAGATACTTGTTGCTATGTGAACAAAAGAAGGGCAATGAGCCTCCCAAAGGCCATCCCGTGCTCTTCTTGTGGTCCTTTTGCTTCTTCTGGGCTTGCACTTGTTATCTCAGCTTAAATACAATTAATGGCCACATCACAGTACCAGCAGGATATCAATACCAGGTAAGCTCTGCTTGGAATAAGAGCAAAGCAGTCCTGAATACCCAGAAAATAAATAAATAAGAGCTTGTGTTTTGTTCAGGCTTTTCCAAACATAATGTGAGCAGCTCCTTCTAATGTTTCTTGAAGCCTTATGCTGAATGAAAACTGGCATGCACAATGCTCTGAGGGCCATCAAGCAGCTACTCCTCAAAGTCATAATAACAGAGACTCCTCAAAGCAAACAAGGCTGGTATTTGCCCATGGTAATGAGCTCACTGCTTGCATGCAAAATTAAGTTTTAATTTATTTTAAACCTCTTCTGTTTCATCTTCGTAATACAAGGAAGCATAAAATAAAAAGGAAAGAGTGAGAAAAGTGTTAGAAAACTTTCAAAATGCCCTTCATGTTTACATGCTCTTACAGGTTTTCTTCTGCTCTCAGAGAGAGCTCACTTCTGTGTAGTATCAACACATTTAAAAGTAAAATTAATTACAACTAAGAGTTTGAGAATAAAGAAGAATAAAATCCATTATAAAGCTGTTTCTCTCAAGTCAGTATTGAGACACTAATGAAGCTCCTTTCTACAGACTATGCTGCATAAGTTCAAAACTTAAAGAAATTACTTTAGCTTGCAGCTCCCAATTAACACTTACTAGAAACAAGTACAGCCATGGAAGACTGAATTATTTCTTGAATATCAGTTTATCATTAAAATGGAGCAATGATAAGCTTCAAGAAAGAATAATCTAGAACCTGTACACTACTTCTTAGACTAAATTTAGAAAACACTACATGAAGACTTAAAACATTAAAAAGAACAACATTCATCTTTTCAGAGATGTTAATAAAGGAGTAACTGTCTAGAGGAAATTCCCTAGGCATTGGAGAATAAATTTAATTTTCTTTTCTTCAAGACAAACTAGTCTGTAGTCATTTCAAAGGAATCTACCTCACTTCCTGTATTTCAAACAGGAAACACACACAACACCATAAGCCACTACTAGCAAAACCCAGCTCTTTCAACCTTTGTGCTTCTTTCCCTTCTTTCATTGGGAAACAGAACCCCAGCTGTTGACATTTAGGAGAGGGAAGACTGCATGAAGTAACATATAAGAAGAGAGGGTTCCACCTCCCACCAGTAAATTATATAAGATTTTTTCTGGAGTGCTTATTGTGGAGACTTATTTGAGAGATGGTAAACAAAACAGACTTTCATTTAAACACCCTCTTCAGCCAAGGTTTTTAAGCTAGGAGAGTATATTTCCTTTGCTGTGATCAGCTAAAATACACATAATCTGAAAAATCTTCAAAAACAATTCAACTAAGTATTTTTGGCCTATAATTTCATTATGGTTTGTTTTTCTGTGTATATTTATTGTGCTAAAAACAGGGCTTTACAAAACCAGTCCTTGCAGATTGTCACATTTGAAACTAAGAAGTGAATATATTCTAAAGATTCATTTTACACTAAATGAAGTGCATCTTTAATTGCTGAAAGGGGTATATACAATGTAATTTCAACATTTATCCAAAATAATGATATTTTAACAATATTATAGCCAAAATAACTTTGTATAAGCACAATTTATGTAAACATTACTAAACCCAAGTTAGCCACATCTTCCTAACATGTTTTATTTCATGTCTTCTCTTTCCCATATTCTAATAATCAAAGGGAAGTTTCACAGCTTCTCTGCCCAACCATTTAATTCTGCTTCACCTAAAACACTTGAATTCAGTAAAATGTGCTCTCTAGAGCCAATTATGATGAATCTTAGCTTTGATGATTAAATAGAAAGCAGCAACAGAAAATAATAGGAATAAAGAGAAAGACTGTTTTATTAGAAGGTGCTGCCAGCAAAGATGACATTAAATAAATGATTACAGAGGTTCAGTTCACCTGGGCCTGGATCAAAACCAAAACCTACTGGTGTATGAATCATCTGTTTGCCAAATGAGAACAGATGCCAGGCTCCAGGAAGTCAGCAGGATCAAATGTTTCAGTGCAAAGAACACAAACCTGGCAGTAACCAAACATAGGCTAAATTCACCTTTGAAAAAATATTTTAATAATTTCTAATCTGATTATTTACTATGCATTGATACTGTGGTTTAATTAAATAATATTAAGTCATTAAACTTATGTTTCATCAATTAATGTTCAAGAATCCTACAGATTCTAACACCACATCTTTTGCATCTTGCCATATCACAAACCTACTAGAAGGTTTTAAGAATAAAACCTGATAGATGGTTGCAATTAATAATATAAAAATTTCTCATAGAAACAAACTCATCACTAACCTCATTATTAGTCCAAAACTCTAGTGTGACTTCATTCACTTTCTGCATGGGTTTTCTTCTGAGGACACAATTAAGGGACAGTCCTCTAGTTGTAATGAGAATCTGATCAACATTAATTAAAAATGCTTGGAAAGTACTTCTCTAAACCATAGGTGGCTCCTATCTCATCTAAGTTTAGCAGATGAAAAATTAGCTCCTTAATTTAAGCCTGTTACCTTTCATCCCCATAGAGTAAATGTAGAGGCACACACGACTGAAGGGAATTGCTCCATTCTAACAGAGCTGTATAAGGATAGGATCTAGCTGTAGATTAGGACATCTAAATTCAGGTGACAAGAGGTAAACTAGATGTCCAAGCACCCATTAAACTGGATAATTATGGTCCTACTATCTACAAACTCAAAGTCATTTTACAAAACCATCATAGGGAAAAAAAAGGTTTTGTTAGATTCTGTTTAAATGCCTCATTTTTTCTCTGTCTTCTAATGAAGAAGGAAAATTCAAAACACTTTCTTTAAAAAGCTTTTTAGCCTAATCTGGATATGGAAGCATTATTACTCATTAATCATAGCTCTGTAGTTATTTCATAGCCTTGTAGATATTCTGTGGTCCTGTTTCAGGGAAAAATGAAAATTAGTTTCTGCCATAAATGTTTTTCAATCTTACTCCAGCTCTGGATTTCCTGTTTTCATAGTGCTTGGTTTGGAGATTATTAGAATAACTCCATAATATTTTTATGCTTTAGTCACTAACACATATTTGACCTTTGAACCCTTTGAACTCTCTTTTGTTTTAAAATAGGAGCTGCACGTGAATAGACATATCATTAAATGAATAATTAAAATATATCTATGAAACTAATTCTCTTGCAGATAGATCCTTTTCTATTTCCACTGCAAGTGGGTATGATTTAGTGTAAGTTCAATTGAAACACTGCTCTGCCTTCATGTCACATGGATTTAGTAAAATAGATAAGATAGAGTTTCAATTCAGCAATTTACAAGAATTTTTTCCACCATTCATTATTCTGGTGAGTTCTTAATTTTAATAATGCTTCTGGCCCCTGAAATCATGTAACAGCATCCCCATTAGCTGGAAGTTTATTCTCCATATAAAATCTCTGATATATCCAACAGAATGGCCATCAGGTCCTTCTGCCATACCACTTTCAACATAAGTAAAAAATACTCTGTAGAAAAATCCTTTGGAATGAATCTTCTTTGACAGTCATTAGCTGTACATCTGGTCAAGACACTTTCCACACGTTCACTGTTGGAAAAGAAGTTTTCATAACTAACAACTATAACACATGACTCAATGAAATACTAATAAAATGCTTTAATTATTCATTGCCATTTAAAAATGTCTGTGTGGGTTTGTCAGTACAGATTTTGAAATGTAATAAATTAATATCCTTTGTCTTAATTTGTGGACAGATGGTGTGAAGAGGGCTGAGTGATCCACAGTGCTCTCCCTCAGCTTGTCAAGATTTATTTACAGTACAGGAGCCATCCTCTGATGGCTGATTATCTGCCTCATTTAGTGAAAGTGAAATTAACCTCTGGTTTCTGTGCTGGTGACTCAGCAGGTAGTGCACCAATAATGCAAAAAGTAATACCAGAAAGACATTGGTCTTCAACCCTAACAAGGCCCATTAAAAAGCCAAATTGCTTTATTAGACCCAAGAGATAGAAGCAATCATTTCAGTCTACTAACTGGAAATAATAAAGTCTGAGGGAGAAAAAAAAAAAAAAAAAAAAAAAAAAAAAAAGGAGAAAATCAGTTTTCTTTCCATTCCTTGCCAAAAAAAAAAATGCCTTTTAGGTGATTTTTTTTTTTTTTTTAAATCTCATAATTCTGTGATTAAGTTCATGGGAAGAAGATCTGTGCACTGACATTGAAAAATCAGGAAACATACAAAAGCTTATATACATTGTTTCAGCTACTGTGGCTTTTGCTTCTTGGTTCGCATTAACTGGTACAGAATATTATGCACAGTGCATCTCTAACAAGAGTAATCTTAGTTAAACAGCTTGATGTTAAGTACACCCGATGCATGATTCTTTTTGCTGGTTAATAACACGACAGCAGTAATAATCCACCCGGAAAAGCAAATTAAATGCTTTCAAAACTGTAACCTCTTTTGAAAGGTTTTTCTAATGATAGCATTTATGAGCTCACAATAGAAAATCAGCACAGAGGAA
Organism: Muscicapa striata striata; assembly: GCA_030060385.1. Classification (NCBI taxonomy): domain Eukaryota; kingdom Metazoa; phylum Chordata; class Aves; order Passeriformes; family Muscicapidae; genus Muscicapa; species Muscicapa striata. The sequence goes on along the minus strand of JAREIS010000014.1, from coordinate 480,858 downwards.
AGCTAATGATGAGCAATATGAACCTTGTTTAATTGAATGTTCTGAGAACTACCTGAATCTCAAGGGCTATCTGTCAACAGGAGGAAAAGACAGGCTATTTGAAGTCAAATTTACATTATATTTCTGCAAGAAAAGCTTCAATGCTATCTTCTTTCAGAATACATTTTTTTCATCACAAGATATTTACTCCATCTGAAAATATCATCTTTAAGTGGTGGGATGTAGCAGAAGTGTTAAAAAGAAAACAATCTTTTTTCTATGCTGAACATACACAAAGTGCTTCAAGTGAAAATATTGATTACCCATGGGTAGTTTTGGTGAGCAAGAATCAAGCAAGAGCAGGTATCAAGCATCATACCCACTCATGTTCAGAAAAGTAAATGCTGAGGTACACACCAGATGGGGAGATAAAACAGAGTTCTAAAGATTTTCCTGAAATACTGAAAAAGTGTATATATGGAGCACACTGAGGAATTCTTGTTATGGAAATATCTCGGTGGTGTTTGTTCAAAAGCATCAGCTCATTCTACAGATGATTTCTAACCACTTGTGGCCTTTGAAAGCGGAAGTATTTTCATTACTTCAGATTATTTTCTAAATGAAACATAAATATTTTTATTGCACATTTGACTGTGTTGGCATATTAAATTCCCTGTAGTTTGTTCTAGGACAATTTGTGATTTATTTAATTCCACCAAACAAAGGCCACAGAGCAAGACTCAGGACAGTTAAACTAGGATAGTGCTCAGTGTTTCTATGCAGTAAAGCATCACTGAAAGCTGGAATCATCTTTCAAAACATAAACAGCTGCAAGGATCATTAAAGGTGAAAAGCACGATTTTTCTTTATGCCAAGATGTTTTCCATTTTTATTCCTTTTCTTCTGAGACTTCTTGTCCAACTTAAAAAAAACCAAAAAAACCCAAAACCTACAGAAGTCTTTTCTTGATTCACTTGATCAAAGCTCCAGGACTGTTCAGGGAAATTTGCTGAGCAGTATGTTTTCAGTGTCTATAAGGGATATGAAAATTTACCATGCCTTCAGAATAAGGTCATATAGAAAGGATCTCTAGCATAGCTTATAAATAATATTCTGTTTCTTTGTATCCCAGACAAAATTATATCAGTTGAAAGAACACCAGAGAGTCTAGAAAGGGATTGTCTCCAAATTAGTATTTACCTTATTCCTCTCCTGCCTTTCTCCTTACTATGTAGGTTATTTTAATCATCCATGTAAACTACTGTCTCATATGACTGAAAGTAAACAATGTTGTTGTTTCATCAGGAGATCATAGACTATAAAAATGTGATTACAGGTCTGAGATCCCAGAGTAATTGTGGGACTCTGCTGGACTCAGGAGAGCTCTACATCTTGAGAAGAGTGTGTTTGGGAAGAACATTTTCACCACCTATATCCTCATGGAGAATATCATTCATGTTTCGTGGAGGAAAGACATGTATCTAAACTTTTCCTGGAAGCTGAAAATTGCCATATTACATTTAACTAAATCTCTAATATTCATCCAACTCCACATTTCTATCACGTCACCTTACCAAGCCATCCTGATTTTTTTTATCTCCTTTGGAACTGTTCCACCTAAAGTTTGTCATAGTCTGAGATTTTGCAAATTAAGAGATGATAATTTGCATGTCTTGTGTGCCATATTATGCCAACCTTTCCCCACTGAGATATCTCCCTCCTCACAGTCCTTTCAGTTACCAGCTCACTGCCTCCAAAAGCTTTTTAGCAGTTTCCTATCTGTCCAACTATCATCTTTTTTATATGAATCAGTCTTTGTTTATGTGCCATATTTCAGTTTTCTTCTCAGTCACCTCTTTTGGAGAATCACACTGTTCCTATTTAAGAACTTCCTTAACCCTGTCTTTATAGGATAGGATTAAGTCCTGGGATCATCTTCCCTGATACTAACTCTTACATTTGATCATATTTATCTGTCATAGCAATGCATAAGGAAGACAATACATTGATGAATGCATTAGACTGTAACAAAAAACATGAGCAGCATCTTCCAGGTTGTGAACAGATTCAAGTCACATTCTGAAAGTTACGTGCAAATCTCCTGCTCTCAGTCAGACTGCAAATTCCTTTCTGGCTTTGAGCTTCCCATTCCCTCCAGCTAAGAGCAGGAAAGAAATTAAGTCTCAATAATGATTACACATCAGCTTCTCATGGGTGCCCCAAGAGTAAAATCTGTCATTTCACTTCAACATTTACTGTAGCAATATTGACAATGTGTCCCTATGCCACTAGCTCAGAGCACTGGATATATGCATATCTTCACCAAGTGTGTGAACAGGAGTATCCTCATTCACTGCCACTTCCTTAAGGACTGTATTCTGTGATTGAGCAATCTAATGTCAGTTTTGTCCAATATTCAGACTGGACTATACTTTTACCCAAGCAAGAGAAAAGTTTGTTCCAAATTTTCTCAGTTTCCTAATGACAAAATGGCTTTCTACAGTGCTGAAAAGGTATTATAAAAAACTAATGAAGAATGCTCAATAAATTCCTGTAACAATACTTATTACTTATACTGATGCAGTTTGTCTAAACATAAACAAACCTGTTTTGTAAAATTCTTTCCCAAACAACTTTCTTCTATAATTCCAGGAGACGGATGATCTTCTCCTGCAATTTTTTTTTTGGTTTTGTTTTTTAGCTATATGTGATATCTGAAATATTATATATGATTCTGTCTCCTGGAATCTCTTGCAGCAAGAAACTTACTTAAAATGTCTAGCCTCCATTGTTTGTCAGAGCAAACTTAATCTAATTGGCTCAGGGTCCTGAAGTGGTCTCTCTGGAAAATTTTATTGTCACAAGAAGCCATTCCTTCCAGGAACTGGTTCTTTTAGTCTCTTTTAATTTTTTTTTCCTACTCTAGGATAAAAACATAGCATTTCATGTCTGCATGTGTCTACAATATACACCTGAATCTCCCCAGAAAAATCCCATCAAATACCCTTGGGGTTTATTTATTTATTAGCATTTCAGCAATAACAGATTGAAAATTTTATTTGCACTATGGCATAAGACAGTTGCTGCAACAATACCTTCCAGACCATCTGAAGCAATAGCTCAGAAATATGTATTATCATATTTTTACCACATTTTTTTGGAACAGAGCCATTTTTCCAATATTTAATATTTAACTGAAATACATTGCTTAGTCCTTATTCTTTCACTTTTCCAATAGTTACTAATTATGTAAGTAGCTGTCTTAGAAGTCATTATGACTCAGGAGCTATGTTTCACTTAAAATCCATAGAACTGAGAAGCCAGAAACAATACCTAATGTCACTTATCAGGACGGAGAAAATGTGCAGCAATGTACTGATTGGGTTGTTCTTTTATGTAAAGTAAATTAAATTCCTGCATTTTAAAATTAATCCAATTCTTCTGCAGGTCTAAAGTGTCTTTTTAGACAAACTGGCGAGCTGAAAATCAGACTCTGGGGAAAACATGGTTTTCAGCTGAAAATCAGAAATAAAACAAATTCACACATTTAAAAAAAAAAAAAAACAGCCAGAAACACGTCAAGTCCAAAGACATAGAGTAGTCCAGATATAAGTGAAGAATATTTTCCACATTTTAGGAGAGTGGAATAGCAAACACTGTTTAATACTAAATGCATTATGACTATGGCTGGAAAAAAGAAAACTAAATCATGTACAAGTTCCCAGCAAGCTCTCTTGTCTATAGGGCTGCAGAGTCACACATGGCTATTTTCTCCTGGAGGCATGGTTTTGTATACCACCATGTCCACCTTAAAAGGATGGTGCATGTTCTAACAATTAAAACTTTAGCTGAATTATCAGAGCTAGGCAACCATTAGCCCCATTAAGAAGACCTGGAAACCTGGAAAGCATCTTCCTAGCAAGCATCTATTTTCCACAGATTGAGCTCCTCATGCTTTTAGGTAGGTTCCAGGAAAAAATTAAAGCCTAATACTTGAGCATCAAATGGCCTAAGGAAGCAAATAGATGTCTAAGGACTGGAAAGAGGGTTTCCAAAATGAAAGCAGAGTTTAATCCACAAGCAGGAGCAGAAATAGGCAAAGAAAGGATGAAATTTTTGGATGAAATCCCAGCAATCCACAATGTCAAGGGCAAGATTATCTGGAGAGTTCCTCAACATTAATCCTTCAATGATGCTTTCACTAGATTTTAGATCATTACATTTTGATTTTTACACTGGTTCCTTTTACCTATACTTTACGCCTCTCCAGTATACATCGTACAAGTTTTGCAATGTTAGCTGTACATTCCTTCTCTTCTGGGGCTTCTCTGTTTCATGTCCAAAGAAGAACAGGAGTAATTTTTTTCATATTCAGCTCCCAAGTAGCACTTACTCTTCACCAGAAGAGTTCTGTTGACCAGTTGTCTTGGTTTGAAAGACAGGCGTTCATTAAGAAAGGCAGGAGCTTCTCTTGAAATGGACAACATATATCCTCTCCCTCCAAATTTTATAATTTTGAAATCGAGGAGCTCTGAGGCAAATATATGGAAATAGGAATAACAGTTCTTTACTAGGAAAAATTAAAATTGAAAGACAGTATTACAAAAAACAAACCCAAAATGCTGACAGAGTCAGAGTACAGCCTGACACCCCGTCAATCAGGGTGTTGGTAGCAGTCCCATTAAATTGGGGCTGCAGTCCTCCTGGAGTGACAGATGTGGTCATGCTGAAGCACTGGTCCTGTAGAAGGGTGCAGTTTTCCTTGAAGGTCCAGTGATGGTGTGGGAAGTGTCTGGTTTTCCTCTGGAATCCAGTGGAAAAAGGCTGCTGTGATGTTTCAAATCTCAGATTTTATCTAGGTAGGAAATGCTTGGCTCCTCCTCCTGGGCGGAGCATCTCCCAATGGGGTGATGTGATTTTATCAGTCATACAGTGGGACTCAGTGGCCCATTAACAGACAATATCTTCCTGGAGGAAAGATGGGTTGTGGAAAAGATAAAGAACACTGCCCCACCTGGTTTTTAACAGATGGCCCATTGGCAGAGGATATATCCCATGGAGATAAGGATCACTGCCCCACCTGGTTTCAACAGATGGTGATAGAATACACACTCCTGGTCATGTCCTGTATTGCAGCCCAAAACACCAGTACTAACTTTTCTGTCCTATTTTCTTGTTATTTTTATGTTTATTAAAGTGCATACAGAAATGCTGCAGTTCATTTCAGACTGACATTCCCAGTCCACAGCTGCTCACACCACTACAAGTGGTGACAAGTGCAAAAGTCATTTACTCTCAATCATTGCTCTCAATACAATGAGAGACTACCATGAATATTAGCCATTTTTATTGAAATTTTTATTCACCAAAGTTCAAATTTAGTGTGAGGTAACAAGGATTTAAATCGGGAATAATTATCACTAGATGTTTTCTTCATAATTTTGCTCATTATCATAATTAAAATGGTGATGATGTGACTTTTTTCAGAATCTTATATCCATGGCAGTTATATTTCTTTTTTTAAACAAGCAACTTCAGATTAAAAAAAAAGATGCTACAAAATGGAGTTGTTTTCTCCTTTCAGGGTTTCAGTAGCAAGGCACACATAGCATAGAATGGTTTTATTTTGTGCATTTTATGCCATACAAGTTCTATCACAAAATATTTTACTGTGAATATTAGAGAAATATTAGCAAGCAGACAGGTTGAGCTCTCAGAGAAACTGTGGGGAAGCCATGTTTGTTCAAAAAGGATCAAAAATTGCCAATTTAGAAGAAAAATAATAAGACAAAGAAAATTATTTTTTATATCATTTGGGGATCTGACATCATTGGGGATTCTTAAGAGATGACCTCGCAGCGAGATCCATGGAGGAGGGAGGGTTATTTTGGTAGTGATCTAGCCAAAGGGGGAAAGCTGATTCCCCAGTAGCAAAAGCCTGCTTGGAATCCTTGTCCTTTTAAAAATGGAGATAAGGAGAGCTGATGAGCTGGCACTGCCACTTTTTATATTCCACTGAAGATGGCAAATAGTGGATACCAGTGTATACCAGTAAGTGTCTGCAATTACTTGATTCATAAATTATGATCTAATCTAATAAGAAATGTGTTTTCTTGACTGCTTTATCAGCAGCAGAAGAGACAGAATATGTTTTATACATGTAAAACAACATGAAGAAAAGCTTCTCCTGAGTTCAGCTGACACTGGTGTATGTGTCATAGCTGCAGCAAAACAGGGAATGCCAATGTGGTTTAGCCCAGTGCATTATTGAGATACAATTATCAGAACAACTAAGAAAAATTAAAGCCAAATCAATGTGTCTCTACCTGTTCACTTACACCTGGCAAATAAGAATAACTACATCAGAATAAAATTCCACGAAATCATAGCTTTTAAAACACCTTAAAATTATGTCTTAATTCTTAGAAAATATGAAAATGTAGCTAGAGTAACTGTAATATGGTGAAAGATGAACTATAATGACTAAGGATGATGGCAACCTTAATCCTTACTGAGAGATGGTATCTTGGGCACTACAAAGCACCCATAAGTCCCATTGAAACCATCAGGAGTTGTGCCTGTTCCTGTGATGAATGAGAATATTTCTACTGTTATCCCTTAATTTCATTTTTTAAAATTCTGATATTCTTAAGTTTTACATGGAAAATAAAAAGTAAAAAATCTCATACTAAACTGATATTCAAAAGACTAAGATTTTACAACTCAAGGCTTCAAAAATATCTTAGTGCATTCTAGAACTGATGGAATTTTGAACCTAGTAAATATTGAAATTTTCATTTTTTAACTTAGTATTATAGTATCAGTGTTAAAATATGCAAACAAAATGGGAACTCAAAGAAGCTGGGTACCAGCAGTCTATATTTCACATTATAATGTGTAGGATGTAATCCTAAAATCATACGAGGAATATTTTTAGGTGCACTATTATTAATTTACTTATATTTTTTTATAAATCTGAAAAGAAAATATAATGAATTGGACAACATATATTCTGTATCTCTAACAGTTCTACAAAAACTGCAAAGCAATATAAGAACAATATTTTTGTGTATAGCTAAACTATGGTGAAACAGTAAACCTTAGTTAATCTTGTTCCCATCCAGCCTTGAATCCTCTGTGTGACATTAATGACTTTTAAAAAATTAAATCACAGACAGGTATGATGATGAAAAAGGTTTAAAATATCTTCAAATAGATTATCATTAAACATCAGAAGCAGCCATCTACTTCTTACTGTGTCAATGGGTGAATAACAGCAAATTGCTCTTCTTTCCTAAACAAGTTAAGAAACTTTCACATTTCATACTAACATAAATTTGCCAGGTATCCTCTGAAACAAGTATATCAAGTCACAAAAATATTGCATATACAGGCTCTGTATTATTAAAAATATAAGCATAAGATAGAAAAGTACTACAGCATGAGCTTGGTAAATTTAAGTGCATATGTAAGTGACATTTTCATCTGGAAAATATTTAAAACTATATCCATAGCATTACCAGCAATGATTGGCTTTTTTAAAACTCCTTACTGTTTCTCAGAAAGTGTAGTAGTTTAGCATCACTGATGGCATCTAACTGCAGTTCTAGAGACATACAACTTCAAAATCTACATTGATAAATAGATTCACATTTTTATATTAGACTAGAATAAATTTATATACTTTGTAGGTTTTTTTCATCCTTAAGCATCTACAGATTCACTAAGTAAAGGTTGAAAAATGATGAAATAAAATGTAACTAAAACCCTGGAGATCACAGGGAGAAATCTTCCTTTTTCTTTTATGTCCACTAGAAACAGACTCAAATCCTGGAGATGATTCCACCATGAAATCTAACTATTCATGCTTATAACACTTCCCATTCTCAAAAATCCATCCCTAACTCCCCAGTATTTGGTAAATTCCTGTTTTCATGTTTACATGTAAAAATTTCAGTTTCATTTAGAAAAAGTGTTCTTCACAGTTTTATGGAACAGGGTGAAAAATAAAGCTAGATAAGAAAGGGCAAGTCAATAGTACAGTTCATTCATGTCTCATACCTGGAAGAACCCAACTTGCTCAGCCTTAGCATTAACAATACTGTTATGCATCACTCTATTGATGTACCAAACCCCACTAATAGGGGGCAGATTTACAGGAACATACTGCAAAGCAAAACTGGAATATTTAACTGGAAATTTTCTGAGTAGTTTACAAATCAGAATGAAATCCTTTTTATCCTCCTTTTGCTTTGTAGATAAGATCAAAACTCTTGAATCATATCTTTTAGTATCAGCAGCCAATGTCTGTTTTAACTAAGGAATTAAACATCCCCAGAAACAGTCACAGTACTGGTGTGGAAGAGTCATTGTCACTGTTGGTAAAATAACCAAAAACAAAAAATAAAAAACAAACAAACAATCAAAACTAAAACAAAAAAAAAAAAAATATATACAACAACAACAACAAAAAAAACCCAACTTGTCTATTGTGAGTGTTCCTGGAATTTCTAAAGTCCCACACCATGCCCAGAATCATTTGGGAGAGTGCCTGACACCAGGAGCCAAAAGCAGGCTAGCAATCATTCTCATAGCTCAGCAGCACAGATGACTGCACTCTACGAGATTTTGCTTAATCTGCTAAAATAGCCCTAAGGAATCAGCCCAGCAGAGTGCTTCATTCATTGCTGCATAACTTTGAGCCTCTGCATAACAAAAAAATCAGCTACAGATTTTTCATTGTCGTATTTACATACAGACAGACCCATTTTTCCCAGTCTTAATTTCAATGTGGAACACAGTTAAAGGATAAACAGCAGAGCTACCTCAGCTCTGCAATTTTACAGATATATAGGTACACAGATATATTATAAATCAGAAAAATGTGCTCTAAGTTCCCTACTGCTGATACCTTAAAAGGGTGATGGTTGTAAAATGTCCTACCCCAGGACTACCATGCAATGGATCTTGCACAGGGGCACAAAAGGTGAGTTCAGGTTTCACTGATTTGTATGCGTCAGACACCGAGATGGTGCAACAGTGAACACACAGTGCTCCTTATAGAGCTGAGATCGCCCACAATGGGAGCATTTGAACACTCCACTTTAATGGATTTTTTTCAAATGTTTTATTTTCTTTCTGGAAAACTGGAAGATATGAAAATGAAGATTGTTTTCAAAGGCTAGCTTGCCTAGGGTGACACCAAAATTTCAACTCAAAGCTCAAAACCTTTATACATTTTTTAACTATTGTTTTCTCCACACAATAATTACTCAGTTCCTGCCTGCCAAGTACATACAGACACCTTTACAAATGCATACAAGTACATACAAAAAAAATTTCCATTGTTGTTATTAACAAAGGAAGAATTCCTTTTATTGTTTTTTTTTCTCCCAGAAAGATTTTCTTCACAAGAGAAGTTGTCAGGCACTACACTGGATGTGTCACTTAGTGCTCTGGTCCAGTTGACAAGGTGGTCACAGGTTGGACTCACAAGTCTTGGAGACCTTTTTCAACATAAATGGTACTGTGATACTCTAGAAAATAGAGATTGAACATTAATGTTTCATATCTAATTCAGACTGTGAATTTGTCAATTAGGTGGTGAAAAAAATTTAGCTTAAAAGTAACACTGTAACACAAATTTTAGAGAACAAGTTTTACTTTGACCAAGATTTACAATTATTTCAAACTGTGTAATTCAAAAGAAAAATATTAATTTTTATGCCTTTTATGGAAAAAATTGTGATTGTTTATTTTTCTATCACAATTAACTTGGATACTACTTTTGATCATGGATATCAAAATTGTTAGCAAGACAACCCAAGAAATGCTATCCTTATTTTACATTGCAAATTGTACTACTTGGCAAACATGGTATATAAATATAAAAAAATTTCACAATGTTCAGATGAGAAAAATTCAGGGCAATGAAACCACATTTGAGAGCTATTAAGACATAATTCTGTCAGCCTAACTCATTCCTTATTCCAATCATTTTATCTGAAGTAACACTTTTATTCTACATACATGAAAGAAAACACTAAGTCAAATTTTATTTTTCCTTTTAAACTATATCAACACAAACTTACTCAATTGCAGTCACTGCCTGGAGCAAGCTGGTATCCAAATATCATAAAGAACAATATTATACAATAGTAGAGAGAGCATAACAATCATTATAAATTATATACCACGCAAAGATCAAAAAAAAAGGAATGCAAGGCCTTGCACTGCTTGCTAGTAGTATTAATATTACTGTGCTTTCTTACCCAAGATATAATCTCTGAAAATACATGTTCTCTCAAGCCCTTACCTTCTTAAGCCCACCTCAAATTAACAGAAATTTGAAAAATAAGATCTAGAAAGGGCAAAGAACCCTTCCCCTCTAGTCAAAAAAATTCTCTCCTCTGCTTAATTTTCTGCAATATTTTGGAAGAAAGTCATGATCTTTACCAGGCAACTGAGAGGGGATGTAGAGATTATGTTAAAATTACAATATTCCTTCTCTTTTGTGAATATGAAACCAAATTTAAAATCACATCCAATAAAAAAAAGTTCTCTCTGCTCCCAATCTTCTCCACTGCCTCTGTATTGCTACTGCAGCCGTGCCAATTGATGGAAGCCAGCAACATTAAACTTAAAATCAAGTGTCATAAGCACATCTTTTTTGTTATTTGCCTGACAGGGAAATTAGTAGGCTGTTCTTGTGAAGGCTTGTATAGGATTTCTTTTGTCTTGAAAATCAGTTAATGGAGTATGGCTGCTCTCAAATGACACCACAGGGAGCAATGAGATACCACAGAGCCCAAAAGACTGAGAAGCAGTTTTTAGGGGCAACATGCAACAAAGCTTGCTTTCTGCATTATGTGGCTCGCTTGCAAAGTCTGAATGAGACATCTTTTCTATTTTCAGCCTTGAAATTAGCTGCTGCATTTCATAGCTATAACAGTCCTTATTGATAGTGATACAGAGTGGATAGTTCACTAAACCCACCAGAATGATGATTCTACCTTTTTAACCCTGGCACTAGGCTGAGCATCCAGTAGTGAAACACAAAGAAACACTAACAGAATTCTGGGTGGTCCTGGACTAGTGGACCTGGTGGGTCCTTGGTTTGTTTTTTTTCCCTCTTCTCTCTTAGATACCACCTAATCCACTTCCCCGAGCTAGGTCATGGTTAAGTTCTTCCATTTAATGAAGCAATTTTTATCTGAATGCCCTCGCTGTGAACCATCATAGCTGCTACCTGCACTGAAAAGATGGATAAGAGAAAGTATAAATGTGAGCTTTGCTCTTGAAACAGACTGAGTGGTTCAGTACAGGAAATTTCAGCAGGTATGAGATGTTAGATATCCTATTTTTGGTATACAAAGCTGCTAAATGATAAACAGTAGAAATGAAAAAAAACAGTAATCATCATTTTGTAGCATTTTCATTGCTCCTCTTATTGATGTTGCTCTTTCCTTTTCTTAGCTAGTAATCAGTTGTCCAGCAGATCTACTGTTACTCAGCTCACCAGAATTTGGATTGCAAGATATTGTAAGGGATTGCAAAGGTTAACCCTGAAAAACATAACTAAATATTTGTAATGCTGTGAAAATACTGAATCTAATGGTATTAATTTACCTGTGCTACAAAACCATAATAAATCAGTTGAAATATGCTGCAAATATGTGAATCATCTATATGTTAATAATTAAACAAGACATATTTACATAGGAATATATATTTCAGATGTGTTTGCAAATGAGACTTCAATGATGAAAGAAACTGTAATTAAATAATTTTAATAAAAATGTGGAAGACAGTTGCATTTTTTTTTCCTTCACTGTGGTTAAAATAACTCAGACCCCATTAAAAAATGAAAGAGAACTGATGTGCAGTGGGAATAAGCCTGGGCATATAACTACAGTTTCTGTGGAACAAAAAAATGCTAACAGAATTGGCATTGAAAGGTAAGAGAAAACTTTGAAACCAAAATGAAAAGATTATTCACATTCTCGATGCTTAGAAAAAAACATATTGACTGAAGGTAAACTTTATTTCTTAAGTAACACATATCAGTAATATCACAAAAACAAAGTTTGGGCTTTTTAAAACAGATATTTAACATTATTTAATCCCATTCCTATATTTTTCTGCCATTTTGGAAATGTGTTTCTGTTTAATTTTACCATCATCTGAATTCTTTTGCTTAAAAAGAAAAGAGTAAAAATAAACATTTGTCTATGTACTGCTTTTTTCTTGAGCTTTAAATAACAGAACAGCATTTTCTAAAACCAAAACAAAAAACCCGAATCAAAAAGACATCAAAAAAAGCCAAGAAAAATCCCCCACCAAATCCAAACAAACAAAAAAAAAAACAAATGCAGATTGTCTCTCCAGCACTCTAGCACCCTATGCAACCTCACATAATACTAGGAAGAAAAGAAAAAATCAATTTCAAATTTGTAGCCCTACCTTTTAGCTCCAGGATGAAAATATTGATTAAGGCTAAATTGTTTAGACAAATTTTTACCACGCATCTAAATCACTTGCAGATAGAGAAATTCCAAAGGACAACGGAAATCAGTTTTATATTCTTTCGGTGTCATAAAAATAGTAAAAATATAGCTTCCAAACATACACATTGATTCACAGCAGTCCTAAAATAAATGCCTTATGATCATGATAGACAGATTTCAAACATAAGGGAAAAGGCATCCCCTAAAATGTATTAAAATATCTGTGTGATTTACTGGCCTCATGGGGTTATCCCCCCAGTTGGTTTAGGCTGCAAGACTGATCTCTGCTGAGTCCTTTATACAGGAAGGGAAAGTGATTTGCAGAGAGTGATTGAAAATTTCTAAAATTAGGCTCCAACTCTGAATTTCTCTGCAAAATCATATTTCTCTCTATTAACTAAAAAAGCACCTGGTGGCTCTGTGTGGTTTTGCAGGCACTGTCCAAGCCCCAATAAGACTGTCTCTTAAGAGTTATTCTCCAAAGTGTTCAAGGGCACTAATCACACAAATCATTCTGACAGAGAGTAGGTACTGTAGAAATTGTCTCTCTTTCACTATGAATATTTAAGCTTTGAGAGAGTTAATTTCAAAGCAACAAAACCCTGAGAATTCCCACATGAAACTGCTAGGATTACTGAATGGTTTAAGAAGTGACCACGCAGATTTTCAATAAAATAACTAATTAAATTAATAAGTATATGAGTACAAACTACGTGAAGATCATCAGGTCGTCAAAAACAAACTCTCTAGCCTGAGGTAAGCTTGTGATGTTTCAGTACAAAAATATACTCATAAAGAAAGAAGTGAGAAAGATGCTTAACATACTTTCCAGACTGTTACTGGTGAGATTTAGACAAACGGTTTTGCTTGCTAGCCCAGGCTCCTGACCTTCAATCTTCTCCCTTGTTTGTCCTAAGATTAAATACTCAAGCTTCAGTTCTTCCAAGAATTAGAGCTTTTTCTGCAAAATCTTCAAACTAAAAATTTCCCTGCTTATTCAGAGACAAATAAAAAGATATTTAATACAAAAAAGAAAAATAATAAAGTAATCAAAGAAGCAACAAAACTGTGTTCTCTGGATTTCTTTTTCTGGTTTACTAAATAAATATTTTTCTGTCATTGAGCTAAAACAAATTTTAAAAAGCTATCATGTCCCAGGATATTACAGAAGCAGAAATGTACCTCTCTGCAGGAAGCTACCTTCATGGGCCACATCAATCACCTAAAGGTATACTCTTTTAATTGCAACAAGCTCTTGGAAAGGTCTGAGAGCTGTCTTGCTGCACAAATAAATTTCACATGAGGAAAACATCAATAGAAACTGCAAGCATCTGTACCTTACAGACATTAGGGATAGCTTTCAAAAATTTCAGTTAAGATGAGCATCAGAAGCAGGATTCTCCTATTAGTATTCCTAGCAGTACTCTCAGCCCAAGAATGCTCACACTTCTCATGCTACAAAACTGGAAGGACTGCAGTTTATCCCACAGCAAAGCATTCTAATACATGGTGCTGGATAAGTCCTCCTAGGGCTACACTAATTTCCATGACTGCAAACAAATTAAAAAAAAAAATTGCTGTGAATGCAGGGCAATCATCTGAGCTGGTTGTGTTTTGAAAATAGTTTTGGTGTAGAAAAGAGAAACTGTGAAGAAGCACCTCTGCTTAAGGGAGGGAGTACTGTTAAGACTACTTCTGAAATTGTAGGTTGCATTAAATGGCCCATTTTGCTACTTTTCAAAAGGAAAAGCTTGGTTGAAATAATAAAGTAACAATAAATTCAAAATAGAAGCATTATAAAGAGGTAAATAGGACTAGAAGCTGAGCTTCGGCTGTAGCCCCACAAGGACAAATCTGCAGTCTGGGAGCTCTTCAAACAAAAGAATCCATTGATCCTAAGAAGTATCACAGAAACATGCAGAGGGGTAAACAAAGCAAAGTTGGGAGAAGAGAGTGACCTACTAACTCCTTAAATTCATAGAAAAAGAAACTTACCTTTTGTAAATAACCCTGTGCTGGTAGCTGCCACATAGATATTTCTAATCATTTGATGCTGGAGTACACAGGGAAAGATGGGAGTTTGGAATGCCCAGAGCATTAGGGGTTCATCATCACCTGCCTCACCTGTGATGGGGTTAGCTCTGCCTTTGGTTTAGGCGCAGATTTTCTCCTTCTTCGACTTGAGTGGAGGATCCAGCCTTCAGAAGGGCATCTCATTTCCTAGAGGCAGTGGAGGAACCTGAAGAGGATCCCATTCACCTGCCTTTCTGTGGCTAAACCTGCCATCCAGGGCTTCCTTACAGGGATAGAGAGTGGGAGAGGCAGCTGCTGGAAGCCCCTGTCCCACACAAAGTGTCTGTATGGTAAGCACAGGATTAATTGCCTCCAAGGGGCTGAATTGTATAACCCTGGGCTGTAGAGAGAGTCTGGGGTTCTACCCTGAGCAGAAATAATAATTCTCAGGGAAAACAGGCTCACAGAGGACTGAGTGATTCCACAAACAGAAAATTCAAGGAAGTAAGTTATTACAACATAGAAGTGGAATAAAAACAGAGGTGTGTAAATCACAGACAAGAGAGCAACACAGTACTCTACACAGCTGGAAAAAAAATAAGCAAACAAAATCAAAAAAAAAAAGGAAAAAACAAAACCAAAAAAAAAAAAAAAGATAAACCCAGAGAAAACAAACTGATCTGAGAGAAAAAAAAAAAAAAAAAAAAGTAAGCACAACTCTGTTTTGCTAAAACTACAGTTCTTTTCAGGCAAAGGGTATTGTCATACAAAAATACTCAGCAGTTTTCATTAACCTAGACATGGCTTGGACATTATCTTGTCCTTCCTGGTTCTTACAGTGTGAAGTAGCTGAACCATAATAAAGCATCTTTGTTAGCGCTTCTCTATAGCAGATAACACTGATCACTGACTTTCTCTCCAATTATTTATTCTGTCCATTCCCAAAGGATGATTGTTGTATTCCTTAAGGCAAAATAACAGCAAGAGGACAATAAATAATTAGAGGCAGCACAGAAAGATAACAGCTACCAGTCAATAAGGAAGGTAGATGTTAATACTTCGCTGTTTGAATTGTCTATGTAAAAAACATAGCTGCTGTAGTTATACAGACATGTAAAATAGGGAAAGATGACAACATTTTGACAATTGTAATCCAACTCCTTGTAAATATTGAGCCTTTTAAATCTTCTTTTATGAAAAGAGCAACAACTGCTCAGCTCTATGTACATTAAAAACTCCAAGGCAAAAGAGAAGTTTTCTATGGTTGTCATCTGGAAGAAAGGACACTGAGGGGTAAACTAAGTCCTTAGTTTCTCATTCTACAGTTTTGCTTCAGCAGATTAATCTTTCCCAAAGGAGTCAAAATCTTCCCTGTCAATATGATGGGGATTATCTTCATTATAAGTATGATGTTGCTCTGTGTTTATCCTTAAAACATATATTCTCTAGATCGCTTTCACTGCACTAAATTTGATCAAATCCAGGAATGTTCTCTATTGTCAGAAGGCAGCTTCTGATAATCTAAAGTAGTAAACTTGAAGTAATTAATTCCTCATTATTTGCTGCATTCTTAGTAAGATAGCCCAATACATGTTGTCAGCCACTTCTGCCATTCTGGCTAAGACACTGCATATGAGAAAGGGTTTTGCATCCTAAAAAACAAGAGAAGAAATTTGGTATGAACTTTTGCAAATGTAAGAAAATAAAAGATTTTTCAAATATCACTTAACCTTATGTAAATGTGCCATTAGTTTGGGTAGTTCTGACATCTTTTCAGTGATCTGTATTGTCACTGATCCATAGGTTAACTCATAGAAGTTTGGTGAGTGAAATATTGTTCTTTGGAAGAAACAAGAGCTTAGGAAGTGGTCCACAATAGACTTCTATGAGTATTACTTTTATCTGGTAGTATTTCAAAATACTACAATGCATTAGGAATCAGGACAACTATTTTCTGGTGTAATGAAGAAACAATACCTGAAGTAATTACAGTTTTTACTTTATGATGAATATATGGGAAATTTAATGTACGTGTAAAACACACTTGCTCATATTTTCTTCTTATTTTGTTAAACTGCTCTGTGTTCACCGAAAATTAATATATACATATTTTCTGTCAACAAAAGAAGCAGGAGAAGTCTTGAACTACATAAGAAAATTCTCTAAGAATTAATCAAGAATGTTTTTTCCTCTATTAGTCTTCTCCTTAGAATAGCATCCTCATCAGAAATCCTCAGCATCATCTGAGGAGGTATAAAAAACATAGAAGTACAATATAGCCCTAGAATACTGTTCTATTACCTTTGATAATAATTTATGTTTATTACCCTCTATCATTCTATAATCTTAAGCCATTTTAGATTAAAAGTTGTCTTTAATTTTAATCAAAATCAATTTTAAGTATATATTTTATCACAGAATAAGGAGAAAAATCCCCTGAAATTAAAAGAATCTTTGTAGAAGTCCCAGCATGAAGATCTTTAAAGTTTGCTGCAAGAGATTTAATCTACATTTTATAACCAAGTCTGCAAAGATGCTTATCAGAATCAGTTTTAACCCAGCTAATTTTAATCTGTGAAATTTATAAGATGTTTAATTTTATCACAAGAAAGAAACCATTAGAGATATCAGGTTCACAAGCTCATTTTCATGAGAGATGCCTCAATCCAGGCAAATAAGAATCTGAAAAATCTGGTTTCCAGGAATTAACATGGGATCCTTCATATGCAGTATTACATCAACTGATTAGAAAATAAAGTCTGTAAAACAGATTAATACTGCATTCTAAAAATCAGAGTCAGACATCCACTAAATCTTTCAAAACATCTTTAAGGAAGTATGAGCTACATTGTAGTTAGTACATAATGGATCAGTATATTGTGGGTTTTAAAAAGTTACTCATCTGCAAAAAAGTGAAAGCATAATAGTTTTCACAATGAATGAGCAGTAATCCATGTAATAGGTCACCAGCAAATATTAAAATAAAAAAGCTGAAACCAAACCAGTCATAGGATTAACTGCTCAATGCCCCAAAGAGCAATAGACTGGAGAGTGGACTCAGTGTGTTCGGTCTCTCTTCTCTCTGCACTGGGAGCTCTGATCAGCACACAGCCACTGCAGTTTATTGGTTATATTCTCTTTTCTTGTGATGCTAGGGAATGAAACCAAAACTGTTTCAAGGCATCCACAACACTTCAATGCTTTAGGGATATTTGCAGCACCATCATTTTATAGGACCAGTAGGATTTTAGGATTTTGTCTTTAACTAGAAGGGTGGGATAGCAGAGAGATAGTAATATGCATTTTGATCACCGAACTTCCGACATTGTCATTTCTACCTTAGAAATAAAAGATGGGGAATAACAAGAAACTACATTAAAAAATAATTATTAAGGATCACTATAGAGAATGAGTCTATTAAAGAGATCATGGGACTCTCTAAAAGTTGGTGTCTCAGATAGACATCACAAAAGAATTAGGAGATAAAAACATTTAATCATTAATGGGAACAGTCTAGCTCAGTTACAAAAAAATTGGGCAGCGATATGCTTGTTTACAGGAGATGGAATCCAGAGGATAGACATAGCCATTATTTCTTCAGAGAGCTGAGATGTCTTGGGATGGGCATAGCAAAGTTGATTTGGGTTTTAATCCCATCTTTGATGCAGTGACTAATTCAGACAATTGGTTTTCAAAGATTGCTATATTACAGCTGCTGGAAGGCACTTGCTTCATGGATATTCTGCAATTCTTCAGAAGCAAATCAAAAGTTGAGGTCAGGCTTGGCACTCCTGGAAGGCCTAAAGCAGCTCCCTTAGGACTGATTAAAGGATTATTTTTTCTGCAGTATTTCCATCCCCCTGAAGGTTCACATCACTCTTCCTTAGTTCCTGAAGCATTTATCTCATTAATTATCTAGAACAGGAATAGAGGGAGGGAAAAATTAAAAGAAATATCTGGGTTTCTTCCCTATTATGAAGATTTGGTCATATGTCTTTACGTTGGGTTGTCATATTTCTGTCATTTCCTGCTATCTTTTTTAAGCACTGTGTTAGTTTCCATCTGTTCTGTTCATATTCACAAACGGTAATTAAAAGGAAGTACCTGGGACAGGTCTTGCAGCACCTACATGCACACACACACCACACACACACATATATACAAAACACACAAACCTGTTTTACATCTATCCATTCACTGTCTTGAGTTGTTTATTTAGTTAGCTCAATAGCTCTCGGGTGTTTCAGATGACTTTTTCCTATGAGCGTGATCTATCAATTTTGGCATAATGAACTCCTGCAAAGGTCAAATTTAAAGGATAAATGCTGCAGGAAATGATGACTCTACAATAATCCTGTTATCCTCCTACAACTCTAATTTCATTTTATTGAGTTGAACAGTGTAAGGGTAAAAGGGTAACTACTTTCTCTCTGCTAACACCCATATACCCAAGACCCCTGAGCATGGTATTATGTTGAATTACTCCTGTAAATGTATTAGTAATAAAGATCTATTACAAAAATAATTTTTATCTGGTTTTTATTTGTTTATGGTAGCTTTTTTTTTTAATTTTAGAAATATCAGCAAAACATGTTGAAGTATTATTTAATTAACTGGGGGGGTGGGGGGGAGGGAGGTGGATGGGGAGGCATGGCCTAAGAGGGAATTTTATCCTGATAAAATATTGTAAATGGAAGGCAAACTCTGTTGCAAACAAAAGCATTTTTGTGGCTGTTACCAACAATTCATACAGCTACTGGGTAAACATTCTGCTAAATATTTGCATATACAGGATAGAACAAAACTTCCAGATAATATTTTAAACAATATTTCTTAACATATGCCTAAACCTGCTCTCTTTACAACTTGCAGAACCTTATTCCTGCAAACAGACTGGGGTTTACTTGGTTTTCTTTTTTTTAATATAATAGTTCTACTAATTCATTAGTACTTCTCATTAACTGTGTCTATTCTCTGGTTGATGCATCCATACTTTCTGTTCCAGTAATGTTAAAAAAAAAATCCAGGATAAAAATATAACACACACAGGGCATCAGAAAGCCTTGGTCTTTTCTAGAATGGTCAAGGAAGAAAAATAAGCTTCACTGTTCTTCTGCTAGGTGAGCCCTTTAGTCTTACCACAATATAATTATGTCAACAAGCACATTCAGTAGCTTACCATATTCAAGCCAACATGCACATTACTTTATCCTAAGGTAGGAGCAACACTTGAGCTGTTTAAGAAGCACTTCCCCTGCTTTGTAGTTCTCTTTCCAACCTATGCTTGTTATCAAAAAACAATTTAGCAGTTATCTATATGATGTGATATCCCCTCTCTCTGTTGCCTGATGATTAAATGTAACCCTGCTTTTCTAAGGGCATGTATCCAGTGGTATGAGGAGCAGACCAGCTATGGCAACACCACACAATCTATTTGCTAGCACACAGGTATCCCATCCTTGGAACAGATTTGGCATCCTGTGGTAAACAAACCACAAATTTTAATTAGTTAAAAGCAACACTGTGTGCAGAAGAAGCTACTTTTAAAAAGTCCGTTTGAATATCTGTATGTAAGAAGCTTTAAGTTTTACTTTTGTACATCTCCAGAGTAGCCAAACAACATTTCAGGAGGTGCTGCAGAAACCAAATACAGAATAGGCAAGAACATAAAGTCAATAATTTGTTAAAATCATTAACATATGCTTATAGACAAGTATACTCATTTTCAAACTTTTAATCATATAAAATGCAGTGATATTTGGGTGTCCTGAGTGCACTGCTATGATAAGTAATTTAGCCCAGTCCAAGTCTGATCAGAAAATCCAGGAATTTTTGAACAATTAATTAGCTAGGAAGACTCAGGCAGTACTGAAGGAGTTTAAAAGGGCTACTGAAGTTATATTCTCCCACAGAATATTTTTTTTCCTGGAGAACTCCTCAGTGACTACAGATAAAATAGACCACAAAGAAGATAAAAGCAATTTCATGTCATTGTCTCAGCTTGTTCTAAAACATGCAAAGCCCCTGTGTAAAGGACCCATTTCAACAGCTGTGGCTATTAACTCTTGCCTTTTATGTTTTTATTAGGTGTGAATCTCAGCTGAAGTTTGTTGCTTTCTTTGTCAGCTCGTGGCAATAGGTTGAAGAGATGAGTTTACTTAGATATTGGAAACAGAGAAACTTGAAAACACATGAAAAATTGCAATGACAAGGTAGGAATTTGCTGCTTCTGATGTAGTGAAACGAAATTCTTGCCCCATGCACCTAATGTGTCTGCATAGGCAATAGATTCTCACACAGAAGCTGGCGTGATATTTGTTTAAAACTAGCTTTCATCCCTCCATAAACAATATAAATGTCAGCTTCCCATAGTCTCCCTTGCACACCTTTGACCTGGCAAAAAGGTTGTACAAGCAAAAAAGGCTTACAAAAATTTTGAACTAAAGTTCACCCCTAAGCCCTCAAAAAGGTCTTTCACTTGCTGAATACTAACCAAGAGCTCCTGAGCCCAGAAACAGCAACATGTGGTTTATTAACAGAGTAATACATATAGAACAATGCACCAGCTAGACAATCATTGCCTAACAAACATTATATCTGCCATCAAAGCAAGCTGCTAACAAAGTCACCCTTAGTTTTTAAAAAATTGATCCATTGCAAGCAACCCAACTCCTTCCCCATTATCAACCTTCTTGTAATCTATGATGTAGACTAATTCAAACTCATGGAAATATGCATCATGGCTAACTGCCCAAGCACAACTGGCTGCACTTTAGGTTATAGGAGCAGTAAAGAAGGTTAGGAACTCTTTTCCATAGTGTTAAGGGTTATAAGAGTTCATATTATTGGGTTATACCAAATTATATAAATTCACACTCATATTAATGTAAGCTTGACTAGACAGAGGAGTCAAGACTGAACATTCTACATAGCACTGAGGACAGATTTTTGTCCTTTTTCTCACACTGTCTTTCCTACTTGGGTAAAGTTCTCCCTAAACTTACATAAGTCATCTCAGTACTATCTTTTAAGTCCTTTCTTAAAAATCTCTTTTGCACACAACCTATCTTGACCAGAGATTTATAGGAATTTGGTTATTTACTTGTGTGAAAATGGACTATTCTCTTGTTCTCTGTCTGAACTGGATGCAATGTAGACTTTAAAGGGCTTCTGGACCGTCTTCTAATATATGCTGATGGCCATAATTCACAAAAGTGTAAGTGGCAGAGAGTAGAAGAGACAATCCAAAGAAAATATTCAGCTATTACTTAAAGATAACAAAGCAATTCTGTGATTCTGTGAATTCTTTAGATGTCCCAACTGTCATTGGCAAAATAAGATTTAAAAAAAAAACAAAACAGAGAAGGTGTAGAACAGACTAGTTTTAATTCACTGTGAGCTGAGGAAATAAGGAAATCCTGAACTACTAGTGTGTGCATAATTTCTCCCTTGCATGAATAGATATCACATTTTGTAAATCACAATTTTCTTACTATCATGTTCAGAAAACATTCCCAATTTACCTTATAAGAAAAAGACTGGTAACTAGAAGTCAAATCTGCATGCCAGCAGTCACAGAAAGAAATTTTCTTTTTACATCCTAGGATAGAGACTAGACTCTACTTAGAGGTAAAGACTTTCTGCAGCATATTCACAAGAAGGGAAAAAAAAGGGAAGAAGAGACTTGTTTCACTTTATTTAAAAGGAAATTGCTGACAGTAAACTTTTTTCTGTAGAAAGAGCTGGAAAGCGTAGTGAAATGTCATTTTTTTAAGAACAGGGTTTCGTTTAATGTTTAGTCTTTTTGCAGTACTGTTGCCAATTGGATAAAATATTTAATGGCATTGTATTTGGAACTATATATTTTTGACAATGTATTTCATGCCTTGTATGTCACTGAAGTTATGAGTCTGGAGTGAATAATGAAAGAGTAACTCAACATTCTTCATGCCAATGCATTTAGGTTTGTTATTTTTCATTGATGTGCCACTAGCTACATGAAGCCTTGATAATCCATAACCATTTCATACTTTGTAGGAATTATATTAAGTATAAGAGCATCTTAACCTGTCTTTTTCTATGTAATATTAAAATCATATTAATATTTGAAGCTTTGGTATCCATTGCAGGAAATAAAATTTTAAAGAGCATGTCCAAATCTGTGCAACAAAAATTTGATTTAAAAGCTTTAGTTTTCGTGCCAATGTTATCTGTTCACAAAACAATTCATCCAGGAAGAAAGAATAGTAAAGTTAAAGAAAGCTTTCAAAATGTTTATTAGTGTTTTTAGGAACACCACAAATATATCGCAGAAATACAAACCTTTTCCATGGTGATTTAAAGAGCTCATAAGGAGTTTGGAGGATTTCAGTACCATTTGATTTAAAAATATAGAAGGAAAAGTTTGAAAGGAAAAGAAGTTACTAAATGGAAAAAATGTAAATTCAAGGGAAAAAATGCTGCCCTGTTTTTGCAAAGCATTCTGATAGCAAAGCAGATTATAGACAAGTTTTGTACTGTTAAGATTAAACTACTTGCAGTTATCTATATCTTCATATTGAGACATTCTCTGCTCCATTGGCATCCCTTCAGAATGTTGTGCAGCATGTCATAATCACAGAGAAAGGCAGGACAGTAGGAACAGTTTGTAGGGGACTTTCCAGAGACATCTCAGAATGAAAAGAAAGCACTGGCTGTATGATTGTCTTGGATCAATGCCTAGGAGCTCCTCCTGAAATTACTAGCTGGGTAAATCCAAGGGTGCACATGGATATGTACTCAGGATATGGGTCTAGGATGCTGATTCTTCTTATTTAAAGGAGTAACACATTTTAATTTTTAAGTGAAAGTCAGACAGGTCACGTGTGGCAATTAAGAGAGGGAATGGTTAAATATTCATTTCAGCCAGCGTGGGTATCATATATCTAGCAGACTTTTACAGAGCTATAGAAACCAGCAAGTTAGTACAAATATTTGAAAACAGGTTGTAAACCAGGAAAATATTTCTAATTTTAAAAGTTCTCATAATTCACCTTTTTTCTACTTCCTGTTACCTCAAATTTGTCTAAGTTTCCACTGAAGCAAGCTGCATTTCTGGTGAGGCACATATTTGTCAAGAATCCAGGGCCCAACACTTCCTCTGAAGCTTTAGGAACAGCTAAACAGGTGCTCTTGGTGGGCAGGCACCAAGTTGAGGTGAGATCACACATGCAATGAGGACCCACAAGAGGGGAAGAGGGGAGCCCTGCAAACAGAGGAAGGCTGCCAGAGCCCATGGGTGCCTCTCCCTGCAGAGGATGGGATGTAGCTTTCTGCAGCACTGCACCACATCTGCCCTGAGTTTGCACTGCCTCCATCCATAGTTTTCCTTCTCCCCCTTGGCAACCTCCCCAACCATCAGTAAACACACATTGCCCCAAAGGCTCACAGAATTATGCTGCTTATTGTAGACCAGAGTGAACTACAAAATGTTCCCCAATCAATATTCCAGTAACTGGAAAAATGCTGAGTTTTGTCACTGAGTTTTAAACATAATATATATGTTGGAAAAAAACAAAAGCAAACCATGACTGAATCCTACATTGTTAAATTAAGAAAGACATATTTAAGAAAAATATGAGAAAATGTTATTAATTAGGTGGTGATAAGAGGAGAGGATCAATGTCATTAATTATTAACACAAATAATGTAATTGCTTTTTAAAGGAGAAATAGTACCTCTCCCAAGTTAACAAACTAAAACTTTAATTTCAAAAATGTCTTTGTCATATTTCTTTTATATACTGGATGCACCAAATTCCATTTATTTTTCCCAGTATTTAACACCCTGATAATGTTTGCTTTGCTGACTTCATCATGGGCAACCATTGAGTGACTGTGGCTAAATGTGAAGAATGAATACAAATACTAAGGGGAAAAGATGGAAAATTTCTGTGATCAGCTGCCCTAGGTACATAATTAATCAAAGGAAAGGTGATATAGATCCAAAGTAGTTGGTCTGCTAAGACAGATATTCTATCTGCCTGTAAACTAGAAAGAGCCTTTAGTATTGCAAAGTATAGTATTTACTTGATCAGTTGTAAAACAATAACAACTTGGATAAACTGGCAGTATGTGAAGCATTCTGATGCTAAAGCCGTGATTGTAATCATGGGTGTGATGGATTCCACAGAGAGACATAAAGAAATACTCACGAGTTCCCATTATATCAAAACTAATGTGAAAAATGCACACATGCTGACTCTTTAAAGGTATATCATAATTTGGGGTTTACAATTTTAAAGTAACAGATTTTCAAAGGATAGATGTTCATTAGATTCCCGGGGGGGGAAAAAGAAAGAAGGAAATAACAGCTTTATGACAGGTATTTCATATAAAATACTCAAAACGTGGAACCAAGAAATCACTTTTAAAAAGTGATTCACTTGCACTTATGCAAGATTGTAAACAAAAAGACATCAGAAAAATAATGTCAAAGTGAAGGAAAAGCCATTGAGAACATTCTTTATTATATTAATCTTTAGTTTTATAATTTTTTTTTAATCCGCTTCACATTTCTTATGGGAGAAATGAAAGTCTTATGGTTGGTGGAAAAATTTTTTTTAAAAGGCATTAAGTGGCTCTAAAATTCTACATTTATCATACCAACATTTGTTTGTCACACTATGGAAGGGCTATTTTATTGAGCAAAATGTCCTTCTCTGACATGCTGGACCACTCTTACGGCTACTTATTTTCACCTGGTGTGAATATATATCCATTTCAATATATATATAACCTGAACAACTTTTGTTGCATGAAGAATTACTTTGAGCTTAATGTAAGACTATGTGATAGTTCGTTCTTAAAAAAATTAAAACGAATTGTTAGGTAATATGAGGACTAAGTGAGTAATATCTTGTGAGGTGCCCTTGGATGCCAGTAGTTAAGGTTAATAATCCCTCCAAATAATGGGCAGTAAGATGATAATTTTGCTAAGAAAATAATAGGTAGTAGATAAATAGAATTTCTACTTCAGCAACCCGCCGAGGACACATGCAGCTTAACTTCTGAGTGGAAAATATGGATTGCAAAAAGTTATGTTCAAAGACACAGTAATGTTATGTTTAAATATGTTATTCCTATCTTGTACCTTCATATTCTTCATAACCACTGCATTATACCTGGACCCCTGTAGGGCTGCAGAAGACAGCGGCTTTCATTGTGACAAGTCATAAATACTCTCCTGCTGAGCAATGCTTTACAGGGTTGAGGGTAATTGTGTGAAGCTTAAAAACACACTGGTAACATGACCTCCAGACCCTATGAGCTCAACACAGACAGAAAAAGAACAAACTAAGTAGGAATGGTCCAAACTTTATTTACATTTTATAAAAGACAGCAAAAATTTAGACATTTAACAGATTTATATCTGCTGTGGGCTTATGAAAAGTGATTTACACCATTAAAAAAAAAATAAAAAAAGCTTCCTGCATTTCTGTTTCTTTCTATCTTTGTTGTGGATCATGGGTTTACTCCTGTTTGGCCTCATCACCTGAATTTTGCCCAACATGAGTGATCACACTTTTCTTCCAAATAGATGTGGAGACTAATAAAAAAAGAACTTTAAAATTTAAATACTAATTAAATACATTTGCTTTAACTGCACTGAATGGGAACTGTGAGGGTTTTTACTTTCCTAGGGCTGTGAATTAAAAGCAGATTACATTTGTTGGACACATTAATTTTTAAGTGTCCCAGCATTAGAGACTGCCCAACACAGAGGTTGACAGGACCCAGGAAGTATTCCTGACTTAGCCATGAAGATGTGAGGCAGTGGCAGTGCCCTATCCCTGGTCCAGGCAGTGTCAAGTCTAAACCCAGCATGTACACATGCAGTTGTATGCACACACACTTTAAAAACACAGCTGGAGACACAGACCAACACAGAGAAAATAAAGCGTATTTTATGGCATCTACTTAAACACAAAGAACACCCACACAAACATGAACAGTGTGAAATGCTCAGCCCTGGCCCTTCTCTAGGGCTGATCAGATCAAAATCTGTTGCTGGGATATACACACACTAGGGGTCTTGCCAGAAGCTGGTCCTGGGCATTCAATCTACCCAGTAGCCATCTCCAAGAGCTAGGTCTTCCTGACTTCCTATAACCTCAGGCTCTCAAACCTCTGAGACTCATGGTCACACCTCATTTGCTAGTTATCAGTCCAGGTTGAATCTCTGTAACCTCCACATATATAAAAAAAAAAAAAAAAAAAAAAAAGAACTGATTAAGTTAGAATATAAGACAGTTTGCAGTTATAAAGCACAGGCCTTAGCCAGACAATTGTACCAGCCAAGCCCTATTTATAGTCAACTCCATTTTACTCATTCTCCTTTCTTTACCCACCCTTATTCCTCCCCAGTACAGTCAAGCTCCACCCTTTCCTTTCCTTTTTCTCCATTCAGTAAACATCTCAATATAAAAGTGTCACATCATCCCAAAATTCCCAAATTTAAATCATCTGATAATAAATATCACAGAATCCCAAAATACCTTTCCCCTTGCATCATAGTCCCTGTACCCTGTATTCTGCAAGGCATTCAGAAGAGGCAGTTCCTTGGGCTGACTCATCTTGGTGGGTTCCCCATTAACCCTGAGGGTTCATCACTCACCATGGAAGGTGCTGGGAATGCCAGGTCAGGATACTCTATTATCAATTCTTAGCTTCTTGAGGTCCCTCTACCTGTCACAGTCCCTCTGATCCCCACAAATCCTTTTGTTTATGGGCATTAGCATTTAGTCATATAATCTGATACTCTGAGCCCTAAATCTCGAGCAGATGAATGTAAAAAAATTTCAGGACCCTGTGTTGCAAGTGGAAGTGAACTATTAACTCAAAAAGATTTTGCCAAAAGTTATAAAATTTGGCAGTGTTTCACTGCCTACAATGACTTCATAAACTAGAGCTACAGAGCTGAGTTAGAAACAAAAGGCCACTGGTAATCTCCAGAGGCTTTCTGAGCCACTCAAGATAGAGGAGAGGAAAAAACATCACTTCTTTGAAAGAAATCCTACTCAGTCTTTGCTAGAGCTGCCTGAATACTCCCACCAATAAACCAGTATGTCTGGGGAAAAGGGTAGGGAGAGGAAAAGTAGACTGTGCTCCAGAGGTGGCATTGCCCCTTTCAGGGCATCTGACAATCCAGGCTGTGGGTATTCCCTTATTTTTTTGACTGTCAGAGGCTGCAAATTCTGAAAGCTGAATTCTTGAGTTCTGCTGTCATTAGTCCAGTCTCTCAGCTCAACATCAAGGATGAGACTTCACCACTTAAATGTAAGTGTAAGAATTTTCACTGTAAATTTATTTATACACATTTCTTTTATTCAAACAGAAACCTAGGGAGGGACAAGGAATTGCAATTCCCCTCAGAGGTAAACTGAATAAGGTCAGCCTGGCAAGGTAGCTTGACTGCTGCTGGTATCATGTAGATATTTCATGATAAAAATACAAGTACTCAATCTCCATCTGAATCTTTCAATGCATTGTCAGGTAGCAGTGTTCTCATTTGTAAAAGGCACTTCTTTTTATAGATAGCAACAAACCAGCCCCCAAGTGCCACCCACAGTATGCAAGTCCAAATGAACAACAGGAACAACAGAAGATTTTAAGCTGACAGTTTTGCACTTTTTTTTTTCCTTTTGCAGAGGCCTGTACTAAATAACTTCTCATACACCACACACTGGGAAAAAAATATCACAGATAACATATGGTAGTCTTCCTGAATAAAAATGTCAAATGAAATACACTAGAGATGAATAAAAAGAAATCCAGAATAGTGCTCAGGGAGCGTGGATGATTCTGACACACGTTAAAATTTGAAGTTACATTGAATACCATAGGGGTGCCTCCTGAGACAGAACAAAGTGAGGATGCAACATGGTAATACACAGGGACTAGATGTGCTAGAGGCTCATGCTCTAACACCTGTATAGAAGTAGACATAACAAAACAAATGTGAAGAAGAAGGTATAAATAAGTCATTTTCCAAACTAAGGAAAATAAAGCTTAGGAAGACACCAGAATTCAATGACAGTAATGAGGAAGGGATTGCACAGAGAATTGACAAGTAAGGTGAATTGCTGGCATGAAAATGAGTCCTTGCAGTTTAAATAAACCCTCAGCTGTAAAGCAGTCCTGAAGGAGCCCCAGTTCTCTATGTCAAGAGTTGAAAGAGACACAGCTAATGTTCACAGCCATGAATATTAACATATCTACAATATCAATATGAAATTCTGTCATGCTTCGATTACTTAATATAGAGCAAATGGCTTTCTAATAATGTAGTATCAAGGAGAAGAGATCACAATGAAATAAATATCATATATAATAAATATATGACAAATATATAATATAGCAAATATATTCAGCATACATATATTCAGTGGCCTCACATTAGGCTGTCAGAAAATATTTATTTATTCCTATAGATAATTCACAGAGTAGAACTTTTTTACTTCCAGAATTCTGTTTCAAGTCAGACAGAATTCTTCTTTCAGTTGTTAAATATATAATACATCAGTAACTTTTATGTTATTATATCTAACTTTTCTGAAAAGGGTGTGATGCTGAACCCACTGTGCTAACTTTGAAGTTTGCTGTTTTTCTAATAATAATTTTGACTGCAACTCAAACAGTTCACTTCAGGATTTCCACTCAACAGGAAGAGCAAATAGGAAATTCTCTGAGGTATTGAAGCAAAAGAAGGAAAGTAGAAAATTGGGTCATATTCTCCCTACATATTACACCAGTCACCAGAAAGTAACTGGAGTCTCTGTGATCTCATTCAAATATTCTGCATCACATCCCTTTTACTGCAGTAAAAAAAATTGAAGATTGAGACAGTTTTAATAAAGGTTCTCTCTAGAACTAGACTTTTTAATAATTAGTGTCTCAGTCCTTCTAATTTGCTCTGAAAATGCTAGGTATTATACGATTTAAAAACTCAAATTTCTTCAATTACCTCTAAGTCCAAATGAATATGAGGAACAAACTTTGTTGAGAAATGGATTGATAATTTTCTTGGAATTAATAATTCCTTCAGTTGCAATTCCAGTCTATATGCACTTGATGTACTTAATGAAAAAGAATGTGACAAAGACAAAACAATGCAAGAAATACAGGGCTATAAAGATATAAAATGCCAAGTTCTATGTACTTTCCTTGAAAGGATTATTTTTCCAGTATTTCCTTTACATAATAGACTGCAGGAGGTAGGCATCCCTGCTACACTTGCTCCAATTTCAAGAAATAATCAGTTTTTCCAGCAGAAAACACTGGGATGCCCAAAATATATTTTCAGTATATTTACTGAGAATCCAAGGGGCTTATTTATATAAGAATAAAACACAAGTAAACACCATAGCTGGGAAGTAGTTTCTGCTTTTTATACATCATGGAAAAAAGGAGCAAATGACATTTAACAATCACATTGGTCTATTAATTAATTTACTCATTGTGAGCCTCATCCCATTCATTTATGAGCCACCTTCACTTGTCTTTTAATGGTGGGGGGTTCTGTGTTAAGATTTCTCTCTGCACTGTTTTTGTCAATAATTCTTGCCATGTAGCTTGTCAACTGGTTTGGTTCTTATAAATCAGTGTCAAAATTTCTAATACAATGGTTTTGATAAAATAAACATTATATTCGGGACTAAGTTTTATATTACTGTTCTCATTTTTCTTCAGTTTTACATCTTTTTTTATGCTATTTACAGAGCTGTTTCTAATTTGATATATGAGCACATGAGTACATGAAAATAGAGCTCAAAGTTTAGCCCTCACAAAGAAGGTTTGACAAATATACTCGTATCTGATTTTCAGTTGTAAGTGAAGACTGCAGCAGGGATGGCAACTGACTGCAACAAACATTCCAGCTTCTCAATAGAAGATAAATGGGAAAGGTGGCCTAGGATCAGATTTCCATAAAGTATAGGAGCATATCACCATCACAGAATACTGCAATATCCTGAGTTGGAAGGGACCCACGATGGTCATTGACTCCAACTCCTGTGTAATTGTAATCTTCAAGTTTTTGTCTACTTTGAAAATTGTTTAAGTATAAATTAAAGGCCACATTCCAAATTCATATTTTCTTTATAAACAGGTACAGATTTTCACACTATACAAGATCCTTTACTAATCCAACACTTTTTTTATTCACTAAATTAGGATCCTAAAGAAGTCCAAATGTCTTAACAACACATGAATTCTTAAATCAAAACAAAAGCGGGTAAAAGCATCAGTTAGCTATCTACTGATCCTAGTATTGCTTTATAAACTATTCAACACAGAGACTTTTGCTCTACACTGCACTTTACAACTTGGTCTTGCTCTTCAAATAAGACTCTCTGATGCTCCAGTCAATGCAGTGAATAATAAAGTAAAATAATAAAGTGAATAATAAAGTTGTTGTCATCAGCAGCGGCTAGAGAAATAATCAGTTAAAAGTGTTGGGTTAAAAATTGGACTTTTCCAACATAAATTATTCCATTATTTTCTAATATGAAACTATTAATAATCTCAGGGAATTTTGACAAGAGTCTTGTCTTGTGTATTTTTGAGAGCCTCATAAAGAATCAGGGATGATAAAGAGAGCTGCTGATAATTAAGAAATATTTGGAAAACATAGTGGGTTTTGCTCACTACTAAACAACCACTTTTGAAAAAATTTAAGTGGGAAGCTATTGCAGTAGTCCATAAACATCTCCTAAGGCCTGAAGGCAGAAGTATCTGCTAGCTGCTGTAAACGAAGTCTACTTAAAAGAAAGCTACCAAATTATCATTACTGCTCTTGCCTAGGGAATGTCTCTGGAGTCTGTAGCAATTACTACAATAGGTTTCACAAATGGAAACAATTTGCTTGTTAGTGCCACTTGGGTTTGTGCTAGATTTAAACTGTCAGTTTTTAAAACACTAAATGCTTACTATAAGCTCTGAGGATACAGGCAGGAGAAATGACTACAAAACAAGGGAGTTTTTTTGCTTCTTTAAATTAGTAGTAGTAGAATGAAGTAGAATCATTAATTACCAGAAAAGATGCTTTTTGAAATAGTGTGACAACATAAACAAGTGTGCTACTTTATTTGTTTAGGGTAAATGTTTCTCTAAAGAGACATTCCAAGGATAAGATAATATTTCTATAGAAACCTCCTTGGAAAAGAATGCACATAATCAGTCTGTACAGTTTAAGGGGTTTTGGATTTGGAATTTTGATTCAGGGTCACCCCTAGGAATAAAAAGACTTTTTTCTTTTGCCTTTCAATTACTTTTCAGAAGCTCAAACTTCTTTTAGAAGGCTGGTTCTGAGTGTGCTGAGTAGACCCACAATAAATATATGTCAATTATTTGGAAATTAATTGTCCGGTGGTTGACTCTCTGTTAACTGACTGACTGAGGTTAAAGGAAGGCACAGACACAAAAGAGCAGATCATTATTTATAACCCTTACATATATACTTTCTGAATAAATTATGTCTTGGATGTAGATACCACTCTCTCACCTATTCCATGGCTATGAAAATAACAAAATCCAGTGGCTCAGTTAAGGATTGTGATAAAGAGCACGATTTTGGTGATTACTATCTGGTCCAGAGGCCACATGACCCAGAATGACTCACATCCTAACTCACACTTAAACTTTTTTGTTCTGTTTAAGAGAATGGCCACACCTGAGCCAGGAAAACCACTGGAAATTACTCCTGATTTGCAGCAACCCAGACCATGGCTGAGTGTTTTCAGGGATGCTGTTAGCTTTCACAGGTAAAACAAATGCTAGAGAATGAGTTTGTAAGGATGCTAGGGGAAGAAGCACATGCACACACTTGTGTTTTGGCCCATCACCTTTATATGCTTTTTAATATATTTTCATTCATTTAATATAAAAAAATGAATTTTATTGTTCAAAATGTCTTTTCATATTACAGTGTCAACTATAGTTCTCAGAAAAATTTTGAAACAATTGCTGAAAAATATAATTCTTTATTAGTCAAGAGGTAATTTTCACTTTTTTAATGGAGGAAAAAATATCCAAGGGAAGGTTTCTTGACATAAAATAGTTAACTGCAGCATGGCTTAAAGACCTATTTGATTGTCTGTTGATTACTTAGTAACTGAACAAAGAATATTAGAGGAATATGGATATTTTCTCATTAATACATTTCATTCTTTATCATTCTATATTATAAGAACACTTGATATTAATGATATCCAGGTCGATGATGGGTTGTGCTGAATAATTGCCACCATTAACATTCTGTGATCAATTACTTAAAGTTATCCATCCATATCTATAAATTATTTCAATGTATAGCACATAAGGCCAGCAGCTGCAGAACCTAATATTAATATTTGGCAGTACAAGCTCTCATTTTTGGTTTGGGGGTATTTTGAAGAATTTTTTTGTATTTTTCAAACTTGCCTTGGTAATATGACTTTATGTTAACACAAACTATAAGAAATAACTCAGCAAGTTTGCTTGACAACACCACCAAGCTTTAGGTGCAGTCAACACACATGCCATCAACAGGGACCTTGACAGATGTGAGACGTGGGCAAGTGTGGACCTCGTTAAGTTCAAGGCCAAGTGTGAGGTTCTACAAATGATCAGGGCAATCTCAAGCACAAATATAGGCTGGGCAGGGAATGGATCAAGAACAGCCCTGAGGAGAAGGACATGAGGGTGTTGGATGACACGAAGAGCAGTATGACCCAACAAAGTGTGTTTGCAGCACAAAAAGGCAACTGTGTCCTGGGCTGCATCTAAAGAATCATAACCAGCAGGTTCAGACAGGGGAGACTGCACCTGGAGAACTGTGTCCAGTTCTGAGGCCCCAGCACTAGGAAGACATGGATCTGTGTGAGGGAGTCCAGAGGAGGGCTGTGAAGATGATCAGAAGGCAGGAGCACCTCTCTTATAAAATAGGCTGAGAGCATTGGGGCTGCCCAGCCTGCAGAAGAGGAGGCTTTGGGAAGACCTCAGAGCCCTCTAGCACCTAGAGGGAACCTACAAGAGAGCTGGAGAGGGACTTGTTACAAGGGCATGTGCACAGTGGGATGGTTTTCAACTGAAAGAGGATTACATTGGACATGAGGAAGAAATTCCTTACCATGAAGGTGGGGAGGCACTGGCATAGGTGGCTCAGAGAAGTTGTGGATGCTCCATTCTTATAAGGGTTTAAGGACAGGTTGGATGAGACTTTGAGCAACCTTAACAAGTGGATGTTTTCTCTGCCTGTGGTGGGGGGATTGGATTGAGACAATCTTTAAGGACCCTTTCAATCCAAAGCATTCTGTGATTCTGTGAATTCAAAGACAGCAATGGTTAAGCAATGCTTTGCTTCTGGAAGATCATTAAACCTGTCCAAATAAATTCACAGGATAATAGAATCATTTAGGCTGGTAAGACGTCTGAGATTATCATGCTGTTAACTCAGCACTGCCATTTTCACCACTAACCAAATGCCACATACACAAGTTCTTAAAAAACTCCAGGGATGATGATTCCCACAGCTGCCTAGGTACCCTGTTCCATTCCTGTCTACTCTTCCAGTGAAGAAATTTTTTTCTAATACTCAACTAAATCTTCTCTGGTACAACTTGAGGCCCTTTCTTCTCATCCTATCATGTTACTTGTAATGTTGCCCTCATCCACTAAGTGGTTCACCTGGTCACAGAAGAAGATCAGATTGGTCATACAGGATCTGCCTTTCATAAACCCTTCATTAAACAAAAATGGCTGAGCCAAATTCCCTGGTTGTCCCATACATACCCCAGGATGTCACTCAGGATGATCTGCTCCATGACCTTTCTGGCACTGAGGTCAGGCTGAGACTTTCCCCAGATCCTCTTTACAACCTTTCTTGTTATGGGTGTTATACTTACTAGCATCCAGTCTACTGCAAATCAACATCATTAGCCAAGGACTGCTGTAAATGAGGGCCACTTAACCAGCCACTTATTTAACAGTATTCACAATATCACTTACAAACTATTGTTAAAATTAATATCAAGTAAGAAATGTACAAAAAACTACAACTGGTAATAAATTTAGAAATACTTGCCATTTAAAAAAAAAAAAAACAACAGTATAATAAGACAGAAATAAAAATCCCAAAACTAGTATAATATTCCTTTTCAGACTGAAGTTCATATTTCTGTCTGAACAATCTCTCCTTGCTAAGATTTCAAGCTACAGGAAAAAGTATTTTTAACACATAACTGATCCTTCAATTATTTTTAATCAGGTCTACATCTAGAATGGTAGCCAGTACAAAATAATACTTTGTAGGCTTCAGCAAAAATGTCAGTGTATAATTGCACTACACCTACACTGCACCTGCTGATGTAGTTAGTCATGTTTTACATTCCTCAAATAGAACAGCTTAACAGAAATACCATACAGAAATGTTTACACTTTTAATTGGCAATTATTCTCTGATTTTTATGTCTAAATTTTCTCTAATATCTACACCTGATCCTGCACGTTTTGTTATTATCAATTATTGTTTTTGTAACATCATATGAGATGAACATCATATGAACAAGAATTATTTGCAAGAATTTTTCCAAAACTGTTTTAGATTTAGAAAGGATACCATAATAGTCTCAATATCAAAGAACCCTTTTGCAGAGATGGACAAAGTCATGCAAAGACAAATCAAACATCTGAATAGCATTTGCAAAGCCTGTCAGTATTACTTCTCATAGCTTCCTTTGTAAGAGTCCTTTCTCCTGAGCTTATATAATACTAATTACATAAAACCTTTTCAAAATCACTCTCACAAGCCATAATGTTTGATCAATAGGGTTTAACCTTAGCTCATCTAAATTTAGCACAAGGCCTCTCTCTGATCTGTTTCAAACACAGTCTCCCTGATATTTGTCTCCTAGCAAGTTTGATTTGAATCACTTGGCTTGTTCTCTAGGAAGGGAAAGTCAGGATGTACAAATTACTTTACAGTTATGATGAGGTAATTAATAAATATGTATTAATAAAAATATGTGA
The DNA here is from genome assembly GCA_030060385.1 of Muscicapa striata striata. Taxonomy (NCBI): domain Eukaryota; kingdom Metazoa; phylum Chordata; class Aves; order Passeriformes; family Muscicapidae; genus Muscicapa; species Muscicapa striata. The sequence continues at coordinate 445,316 of JAREIS010000014.1, read as the reverse complement.
AAATATCATGCTACCTCAAATTATATTTTGACACATTTTCTGATTCTTTTTTCTATTGAAAATGCTAGATGTCTATGCTAAATGTCTTCTAGTGTATTTGCTACCCCAGTTTATATACATTACTTATTTGCAAATTAATTTATGACACCTCTGAACTTAGTCCAGAGTGACACATTCAGTCTCCAACTGCTCAGTGCAGGTCTCATAGATTTTCATAGATTTCATCATGTATTTAAATTTAGGGGCAAGGAAAATACTTTTTTACATTAAATATATACATATACATATACATATACATATACATATACATATACATATACATATACATATACATATACATATACATATACATAGTAGTTCAAGTGCAAGTAGTACCAGTGTAAGTGGTAATAACAGGTAAATAACAGGTAAACTCATCCCAGTCTAAGACAAGAATAAACTGAAACTGAGATGAAGCAGGACTGCACATACCAGAAATCTAGGCAGGAAAATACTCCCCCATATTACAAAATACTGCCATAAAAATACTCATTATACATCTTATGTTAGTTATTATACTTGCTCCACTATCCCTTGATTGTAATCTTACACCTACAGTAAAATGTGTAAATTATGATTGCTTTAGATACATGGGCACCTACATGTGTATTTGTCTTAAAACAGAGATGGATTTGGCCCACAAATCTCAGAAATTTTGTTTCATGATTTAGACTTAATTAATTAGATATTCTTTGGATTTCTGTATATTGGATATGACTGAAGTAAATTGATATAATTGTTTCATAGTGATACAAATAAGCAGTTCAAAAGAAAAGAGAGCTATGTACATTTATGTTGCCAGAAACTGTAGCATGTTTGGCTTGTAGAAAATCTTAGATTAGAATTTCCCATGCTGGTTATGTTCTATTAATCAGAAATAAATAAAGTCAATATGTAAACTTCACCTGACATGGAGGGCTGTTTCTGTTTGCATTTTTTAATTCAGCGGAGCAGAACACAAAGCACATATTCAGGATATTAAATTAATTTTCAGATTATTAAAGTTCTAATTTTCAGATTATTAAAGGCTGTCTTTCCAGAAATTTCTGGTTTAAATTCACAACACTCCTTGTGAAAACAATTACCCAAGAATAACAGAAAGCAGATTGGTTCCTGAGAACTCTGAACACTGTGGTTTACAGTAAGGTTGCTCAGACACTTGAGACTCATGTTGTAGAGTCCCTCAGAGTAGGAAATATCTTCAAATATAAAAGGTTTTAAAATGAAATAATTAGCTAATGAAAGAGTATTATTTTGTTCTCCATTGGACACTACAAGTAGCCTACATGCAGTTAGTGGAGCAACAGTGCAGGGTGCAGCATGTAAAGACCCACTTTTTAGCCTGTGAAATCAACAATGTTCTCAAGCTGAAGTGTGGATGGCTGGGAGTGATGGGGAAAGGCACAGAGCTGGACCAGCTACATCTCTCAGGGAAGGAGAAGTTTGCAGCTGTGGGGACTGCTCCCTGAAGGGGAAAAGGGTCTAGTGACCCATATGGCTGGTCACTTCTGTTAACTGTGAATATATCATGGAGAGTATTAGATTTCTGGGGACCTTTCATTATAGAAGGCATTTGAAACGGGGTTTGTTAACATTTTTTATATGTCCATTATTGTTGTTAATCTGTTATATGGCTCATATTGGACCTGAATTATATCTTGCTCATTCCTTGTTATTCTGTGTCATTAATAAATCAATATACCACTTCTACCCTTATTTGTTTTAAACTACATAAATTGAGCAGGTTTTTTCCCTATGGTAGCCCTCACAAATGATCTCTCAAACTCCTTTGAAAGAAATAATCACTCTGATAGTAAGAGTTGAGAATGCAAGACCTATTACAAACAAAAGCCTGCAAAACATTGGTAGAGGGCCAGGCTTGATTCGGCTCTTTCTAAAAGAATGTTTAGGAAGATTCACATCAGGTACTCATGCAGTGTTTGCAGATTGAGCCAAGGGAGGCACACAGCTCCCAGGGAGAGCTGTGACTTATGTGGATTCACCACCAGAACTCCTCTGCTGGATCTGACACCTGGAGAAACTTTAGAAACCTTAGGCAGAGACAATTTTAGAGGCAGACACTATGCCGAAAAAAAAGGAAACTTAACTCATTATACTGAGTTCATATAGCAAGCCTGAAGAGCAGCAGAATCCCCCATTCCACACCTGCAAACACTCACTCTGCTGAAATCTGCTCTAGCTGCAGGTGATAGATGAACCTTTTTGGCAGCATACAATCAAGCGTACTGCAGCAATTCAACCATGATATCAGAAAGATCCATGTAACAGGTCAGCTTGTGAGAGAGAAATGTAAAGTTCTCTTCAACCTAAAAGGTTTAAAAAACCTTTAAAAGACATTTCAAGCTGTGACTGACAGATGATTTTCTGACCTTCAGGTTTGATCGACCTGTGCAAATAAATTTCAAGGCCAACATAGTATCAGACCTCCAATACTGTATTTTATTCTATATCATTCAAAAGATATATAGCACTGAGAGTAACTAAAAAGCAGGAGACATGTTCTCTACAAATACCCATTTTTCCTCTCTAAAATGGCAGTAGCCTAACAAGATCTGAATTAGGTCATCATGGGTTTAGTTGAAAAATCACTTTTTTTTTCCCCAAAACTTTAAAGATCTCTTGAGCCCCTAAATATTCTGTGGATAAAGCAGAACCTGACACTGTAAATTCCTATAAACCTGTTGGTGTCTTCCCCTACTTCAAGCCATTCTAAGATGAAAGTGGACACTAAGAGTCCTCATCTAGTATAAATGAAAAACAGATTTCTTCCTCAGGGAATTCCTTAGTAAACAGCAAAGTCAGAGAAAAAGCAACTGAAGAGTAAAAGCACATTGAAGACACAATGCAGAATGCAGAACCAATGATGCTCTAGACAGACAAGTTCTTACACTTCCCTCTCTCTTCTGTGTTCTTGTGCATCACTTTAATCCCGAACCATTTCCTCAGATATCTCCTGGAAAACTTGCCTAATTATATGAAAAGCATTTTTATCTGAAGATAATGTTGATATCTGTTGAATTGGGTTTTTTAAGAGCTGTTTAACTTTAATAATAAAATTTTAGGTGAAGACAGGGAAGAGTTGAAAAATTGTAAGGATAATTTTAAATTAATTTACTTAGAAGTTTTCTTCACTTGCTAGGACTTCATCCTCTGGATACCTTCTCCATGTACTCAACCTGCCCTTTATGCCTCTATCTCTTTCACAGCACTGTTGTTTCTAGGTGACATTTAGAATGTCTGTAAGCGAAATTTTCACACATATTTTAATGAGGAAAAAATCGAGCATGACATATGGGTAATGCAGACAGCATTTATTTCACTGTGGGAAACTCTAACTTCACTTGTTACTTTTAACAATTGGGAATATGCCTCCTTCAAACTAACACCATGCTAATATTTCTAATTCCATATGTCTACCTTTAATCCTTGCCTAGGAAAAAGAACCTCTCTTTCTGCTTCCTTGTAATGAGGTTCAAACTGAAATTTTATTAGTATTATATATGATTTCAATAATATTGAGACTATTTTAACAGAATAAATTGACTAGCTAAGTGCAATAATGTAATTATTTACCACACATTAATATGTCATGAGCAGACCGAGACTCATTCTATCTCACTTTAGGGACCCAAACAAAGTGACTAACCACAGTATGCCTATTGCCATCAGACACTTTCATATCAGATCCTAAAGAAGGTGCCTCTTTTTCTGTCAGATGCTTGAGTCCATAGGGCAGCTCTGTTCAGAGTGTTAGCCATTCAGTTCTGTGTCTAATGAGGCACAAGATGAATCTGGACCTAAGTACCTGTAAACTTTTACATGCTTTGGAAGGACATACCCTCTTAGCTCTCAGAACAAATATTTTCTGTGAAATGACAGCAGCTACTGCAAGATCACTGCCAAGAAAACCAAAGTAAAAATAATTTGGGAAAAAAATGGAGGAAAAACCATACCAAAACCTGTTTCTGTAATAGGTAGTAGGAAATTTCTTGAGGTATAGTAGGAATATAATGATGCCTTGAATAGAGAAAGAGCAGTAAATATTATAATCAGACTGATAGAGGGCACTTCATAAAGAGAAAGGCAGAAGAGTGACTTGTAAGGACTAGAAAGTCTCTCTTGGGAGCGACAAATGGAGAAAAAGCTTAAGGAACTGAGGAATTTTCTGATTTTGGCCATAGATAGTAGAAAGAGGGCAGTGAAAAGATAGGTAAAAATTATTATTTTATTTTCATTCTTTTCTTTGTTCCATGATGAGTTTTTCTAACTTCTCTTTTGTGAACTCTTTTTGCCTTGGGCCCTGGCTGTTGGAGATGAAAAAAACCAAGCAACCGAAACGCTGAGAACATTTACAGAAGTTGATCCTGCAGGGAAAGATCTAAATAGCTTTTTCTGACTCACTTAAGGGTAGGCAGAAATGTAGTATACATTTTGTGTATGAACACACTTAAGAAGCTGGCTCATGTACCACAAGCAGCCAAGATCAGCCAGAGCTAATTTACTCTGTGCATGGGACTGGGGAAGAGGGAATTTAAAACACAGCCTTAATTAAAAGGAAATTTCTCTGTCAGGAAAAATGGTCTTATCAGAGATATTTGTCAATGTTGCATTTCTGTAAATAATTTCTAAGCCCAAGGAAATGGCTTTATGTGCTGTTTTGCTTTTGCAGTCAACAAGTATTTTCTTGCATAGTTTATCAATGATAAAGATGACATATTTAGAATATGTCTATATAGGTAAAGAATATTTCTATTAGTAAGGATCTAGTCAGCAACATGGGCTAATTCATCCTGTTGCCTCATTTTCTGGCAGGCAAATAATGCTTAAGTGCTAAGCATTTAAGAGTGAAGTAGACTTTGTGATAGATTTCTGTTCTGAAATGCTACCCTTGGTGTAGGGTCTGGTAATGAAGATTCAATATTAGGAGCCTAGACTTAATTCAGTGCATAAGTAGTAAGGATTCTCACTCCAAGCATTTTATTTCTGTTTCAATTCAGCCTACAGTTAGGAAACTTTGGATCTTAAGTTAATTTCTATAAAGATATTTATATTAAGATATTGAGAAATAGGATTTTATTTTCCAGTTTACTTCCTTTCCAGCTGTCTCCACTTATTCATGTTGCCAGGTCTGTTGGATTGCTAAGTTTGCTATGGCAAATCTCTTACAGCTCAATAACTTGCAAGCAACATGCTCTGATTAGATCTAAACTAACCCTTGGAAAAGAATACAGTTTACATTTTTGTTTAGGTACATGGCATGCTAATGGATTCCAGGTGCCAGATTGAATGAGAAACATTGGTACATTATTTTCAGCATAGCACACTATTAAATAGCCATACTGAATCTTTGATACAGCAGAGCATTTCAACAGTACTCAAAGCACTGGATCCCCATAGGTACACATTTCATAAGGTCACATCACAATAGAAATTTTACTGATAGATAAATTGAAGAGAACAAGCCTTTGGTCATCAAGGTGACAAAGGCAAGCAGCAGGTGATGAAATGGAACTGCCATGTTCATTTCGGCAGGCCAAGAGTTGGAGTCGAAAGAATCACTTGCATTCTGGCCTATGAGTTGTAGACATCCATTCTATACATTTTCTGACCACCCTGTGATTGGTCTTTTTGCATAGCCCTTTCCTGCAGAACTCATATTTTCTCATCTGGCTCATAGTTTTGAAACCAAGCACACTTCACTGAAGTTGTAGCACTGACACCATCATCTAAAGAACATCACTAAAAAGAGTTTGTTCAGATCTGAGCATTCTGACTCAGAGAGAAGAAAGGTAGTTTATTTTTTAAAAAGCAATCAACTAGAATCTTTTAAATGGGCTCCAAATCCTTTCATCGCTCAGCTATAAAGGATAACATCTGAACAGCTTTCTGAATAAAAGAATTCCATAGGAGGTTAACAGAAAATCTTGAATGGAATTGCCAGTTCTATCGATTAGATTCAATTTACGATGCCATCAGAGTAAAACCTAATTTTATTTAACTTATTTTGTCTATTGTTATTCTGCACATCAGTAGAAGACTAACCCATTTTCTCTCCTATATGATCCTATTATCAATCAATCAATAATTTTCAAGTGAAAAAGGCAGAATTTCAAAATAGTTTTAATCTTGAATCTCTCAGAAGTCAATCTGTTCTCCTTGGTTTTGATCAAAAGGCAAATAGTGAGGAATAAAACTTTAGATTCATTTATGTGAGTTAAAAAATTCTATAGTGGAAATCAGCAGTTATTTAACACTGGATGTGACAGACTTCAGACAAATTTTCTAAGAGCTACACAAATGCAGCATTCATATTTTCACAATAAATGACAACAAATCATTTCCCCTCAGGTCTTAAAAGTAAAATGTGCTTGAATCCCAGCTGCTTTACAAAAAAAAAAAAAAAAAAAAAAAAATAGAATGAATTTCCATTATTTAATCAAAATTGTCAGTGCTTTTCAGAGTTTCAGAACTTAAAGGTAGATGAACAAGGAATTACTAATCAAATATGGGGGATGTGGTTTTAACACTGGTTAAAGGTTGAACTAACCACCCACTGTCTGCCACAATATGCTATATTTTTAAATATTACTGAAACAGTACAATTCAGAAGAAAAACAATGTAGTTTGTAGTCGTAACACGACAGGAAACTTTTCATTTTCAAACAATTCTGTCTTTTACAATTTAATATTCCCTGCAGAATTATCAGTAGATTGGGAGACCTGAGACTTGTTGAGGCCTCTGAACTCAAATGAGATTATTCCGATTTCATTTTTTTCCTGCTTTTATCAGCTTCTTTATTTCTCAAATTACAGCACACAATTATTCAACTGCTAACTTTTCAAACCTAAATGTTTTGGGTTTTTTTTTTCCTTATAATGGTAGATCTCTTTTAGAAGACTTTTCTACTACATGATCACCATCTTGGGTTGATAAACAACAAGTTTTCCACTTAGAGAGATGAATTATCCCATCACATTAGCTTTTTAGTACAAATAAAATGGGAACACTCCAGGATTCTATTCTTTTCACAATTTATTCTGTTATTTTATTCCCAGCATCAAAATATTTGTCTGGATTGCAACAGATCTATTAATAGATAAAAGTCCAATATTTTGCTATTTTTTTTTCATCAACAGACATGTATCTGCCTACATGAACAGCTGTCAAAGCTATAAAAATAGGAATGAAGAGCTAAAAATGTACTAAAAAATTCTGTTGTTTCACCGTCCATTTAAAGTTTATTCTTCAGTAATTAATTTTGGTATTTTAGTCTCTAACACTCAAGGCACTCACCCAGGTAAAGATACTGCTTAAAGCCTGAAGTAGTAACAGTTGCATTACCACTAAGTAGAATCCAGCCATATTACCTAAATGTTTGCAGTTCTAGGTAACATTGCAGGTATTTTATTGCACATAAATGTATTTCAATCCTTATAATATATCTTCCATTTTATCCTGCTATGTCTCTATTGCAACCACAGAAAATATTGATGAAAAAAATCATGCCAGCTTTCTAAGGCATGGTGATCCATTGTGATCCAGCTGAGTACTCAAGTGAAATTCTCATCTGATAAAATCTCAGAGAAATTGGATGATCACTTGAGAAATTCTCTTTTTTCTTCCTTCAATTTTTCTTCAGGCTGTTCATTTTTCTGAAGTACATTAACTCCCTCTTTCAAAACACTGTTATCATTTTCCTTATGAAACAGGTGATAGAATTGATACTGCAGAATAACAAGATAATGGTAACATCCTCAATGACCTGAACTTGCATATTCTGGGCTGCTCTTCTGCAGTATTTTTAAATCTATGGAAGTTTTCTATTTCCAAAGATGAGCATAATATAAAAAGAAGAAGTGAGAAACAGGCAGAGCTGAAATGATAAATTGGGACTCATTCAGTCCATTTTGAGGCAGGCTCAACAACTCTGAGTTATAGCCAAATTAGTTTCTGTAAGCATGTTGTTCAAATATTAGTAATCAATTATCATATTAAACATTTTGAGCCCATGGACTGGAAATACAGAGTTTCAGGCAGCAAGAAAGCATGGAACAGAGGAAATGCTGTTGGTGAAGTGACAAGAAGCACTTTAAACCTTTTTAATATAATCTTTTATGTGACATTAGGATGTAGCAACCCTACAGTGTGGTGGCTGCGGCTTTTTGTTACCATCATGGCAAAAAGAGTGCAATTATATCTGTGTATTCATGGCTCCATCTAGATTTCAATCTACACAGATCTGGATTTTTCAAAAACAAATCCAATTGCCAAAATAATTCACTCCAGGAATGAGTAATGTAATCTCCCAGGCAAGAGAAGTCTTGCTGTCTTGTTCCTACAGTAAGAGAAAACTTCTGTGTCTTTTCACCACATCTGCAACTTTCACATGGGCTCAGCCATCCTGTACTCCACTCTGTACAACCATCCTCTACTTTTTTCCTCTACAATATTCCACAAGATTAGCAAAAGAGCCTTGCAACTCAAACCATCATTTCATAGAGCCTCTTTGAATTTCTGGAGCAAAAATTCAATATTTTATCATTTTAGAAAACAGATACTGTTAGAGATTCTGCTTCTAGGGATATATCTCTTCTGTGCTTAAGCATGTTTAATTAAATTGCCCTGGTTTCAAGCCTGAAGTGCTAAATATGACACTGCTTTCAAGTTTTCATGAAAGCTGTTTGAAAAATCTCATCAGTGGATAAGTAGAGGTTGTTCTTAAGCAGCAACCTTTCTTTCCAGGCATATGGCTGAACTATTCCAAGAAAGTAGTTTATTATTTGCTAGGAAAACCAGAGAAGATAACAATATGACAGGACCAGGATGAAATCCATCTGCCATTTAAGTGGAACAGAGGTTGCCCAGGGCTCTGTGCTGCCTCAGTTTGTGCACTGGTGCATTCACAGACATTACCTGTAGAAAGTATATTTCCTTTTCCCAACAGAAATCATAGGCATATACCAAAACAGTGTGGAGAATACATAAAAATGAGTATATGAAAGCTAGATAAGAAAGGCTGGGAACCCATTACAAAAAACCTTCATCTTACCAGCCACACCTCTTATTAATTACTGGTGTAAAAGACAGCAGACACACATTTTGTTGAGCCTTTCTTAGTGATTAGCACCATTTTTTCTTGCAGATCCATTAAGACCATTATCACCAAATTTTTGCAAGTTCCACACATTTTATTTAAACCTCTACATATACATGGATTGGGAGAGCTGATTTTTTTGTTGCACTACTGTAGCAACTAGTGACTTGCAACAAGTAGTGTCAAGTGGACAATAAAAATCATAACCTCTAAGAACCTATAAATAAAACCTCTTGAACTCAGCAAGATAAAACTAATTTATTTATGGACTAGAGACTGCCAACTTCAGAGGAACAGTTTTGCAGTAAACAAAAGTAAGTAAATGGGAACTTTGGTGCCATGAGAGTTCCTGCCCGCCACGCTGCTGGTCCTTATATGCATGGCACATTCTCAATGGAACAGGCAGAAAAACTTGCAGTTAATTAGCCTTATGAAAACGTGAATTAAAGGAGAAAGGGGACTGGATAAAGGAGGTTGCAGTTGGGTTGGCTTTTTCCTGCAATCATAACCTTAACAAACAACAGATTTTGGAATCTGTGGTCAAAAGAGTGAGAATATGTGTTTTGGATTAAATCATCTAAACATAAACATTTTATAAATTAAATTCTGGATATTGACCCCAGACTTTCAACTCACTATCAAGTAATTATACCCATCTTCCTCATAAATTTGTTAAGAAGTGTGTATCTTATTTAGATATAATAGCATTAGTTTACGAAGGTGGCTTTTCCCCTGATACATAAGGTATTCCTGTCCCTCTGTAAGACATTGTTTGAAAGTGGTTTCTAACAAAACTGAGAGGGTATGTGACAGGAGAGTTGGATGAAATTACAGTTTCACATCAAAGGTGTAAAAAGATTTTTGAAATTAATCCTGTGCTCCAGGACATCACATTGCTTACATTATTTACATAGAATGTCAGGATGCTTGTAATACAATCTAATGCTACTGAGCTCAGCATAGCAAGTAACTTTTGCTGATTGCAGCAGGGGAAGATGAACAAAGCTGACATTAAGATAAAGACAGTGAAAACTTCACTACTCAAAAAAAAGAAAAAATGAAGAGGCAGAGAGGCAAACAGTATAGATCAGAACTGTTTTGAAGAGAGCACTCAGAGTTCTAAAAACATAAAAGTGAATTTATCACATAAAAGAGAATAAGCAAGTGAATATATAGATGCACACCTTTAAACAGAATGAGCTTGAATATGCCTATTGGGCAAGCAGGGAAAGGACTAAAAAGGTCAGGACTGGTTCCTGGGAGAGTGGCAGAAAGGACTGAAGCAGGTTAGAGATAGATTAGGACCACACATTTGTCTTAAAGACCTGGTGGGGCAGCAGAAGAGAGGGCAGCAGGGGCTGCAAACCCCCATGAAGAAGGAAGCCAGAAGGCATTCTGCAGCAGTGCAAAGGAGCTTGCCCTGAGCACCCTTTCAGACTGGAGTGGAAGTTGTGAAAGGTAATGACAGCAGAGGTCTTAAACTGCATGTTGGTAAGAGAAGCAGCAGAAGCACTGGGCAGTGGGGATAGAAACTGTTTTCAAAATCTGTTGAAGGGATTAGCAGACACAGCTGAAGCAGTGAGGACCATACTAGGACTTTAGAAAGAGCAGTAGAATTACAATGAACAGCTGAATGTGTGAATGAGAGAACTCAGGTACAGGTAACTAGAAGTATGAGAACATTATACTCTGCCTTTCTCTCCCACTGCTTTCTGGCTTCTATGCATAACTGGACAAAACAGAAAAAAACACAATTTTTAATACCCATTGAAAATTGTAGAGAGGCTACAAATTTCCAATTTACTTCTTTTTGATAATCATAGTTTTATGCCAACATTTATCTTTAGTTTGCTTTACAAAATAATCAATGCTCCAAGAGTCAGAGGATGTACAACCTCTGTACAAATTATAAACCACTATGATCCTTATTAGAAGAAACAATGTATTGGCTTTGATAAAGATAACAGAACAGTTTCCTTAGAAATTAGAAAAATCATTATCTTGATAAAATAGAGAAATAACATAAGATCCACACTGCTATCTGCTATCAGCTGGCAATGAAAAAAAAGAGTAGTGAAATTCCAATTGTATGTCAGCAAGGGGACCCACAGCTGCCTGGTTTCACCAGTAACAATATGAAGGTCCTCAATTTGGCTGATGACAGCGTGGCCATTATTCAAGATATAAAGGAACTCAGCCAATTCAAAGACAAAAACAAGCTGGTGCACAATGAAAGCTGCCAACAAAACATGAAAATATAAATGCATACACATACAGGAAAGAGAAACAAAACTATTTTTCTTGGCAATTTGAGAAGAGAAAAAAAAGTGTCAGTGTTTTCTGAGCTTAATTGTGTTTTATCCAATCCCTTGTCCTCAAATACCTTCAAGGACTCACTTTGGTGAAGTTCTGGAAGATGTGGAAGGTACAGAACTCTGCAGAAATTGTCAAGAATAAACATGAACTTGAAATCTGGTGGCCCTAAAATTTCTCATTTTAGGTGACCAAGCCTTGCTAAAGATTCTCTACATTAAATTCCAGAACAAATCACCTGATATGAATTTCAAATTGATCTGATTTCTTCTAATATTCACAAGGGGAAAAAAGTTCAAAAACACAGAAAGATGGAGATTTGTCACTCAAAAGAATAGAGTTTGCAGTATAAAAAATTAATTGACTTAACTCTCATTTAAAAATTCTGTAATGGACTAAGAAATTAAATCCTACATTTTTGAAAATCATTTATGTATATAAAAGTTAATCTACAGACTTCTGGAAAAGAGATGAGTCAAATTTGAAGGAAATATTGTTATAGTATTACCTTGATGAAAATATAATATTCCCCATCTAGTCTATTAAGTTACACTAGCAGTGAATATTACTAGAAGAGGGTAACTTTTGAGACAATTTTTACTCTTCTCTAAAATTCTGTTTAAAACAACTTTTTAAATCAAAAAGATGATTCTATGTATGGTTCTTACCCTTTCCTTTAAAAAATTGTCAGTTATTTTTTCGTTTTTTTAATAAGATCTTAATACATTCACTAAAGCAGAGGTAAATATTCACCTACACATTTTGTTGAATTCTTTGCATTGAATTCTATTTAGAAGCAAAGAACAAATAGGGAATGTTTTCTATTTTTGACATCTCTCTAGCAGAATCAGTTACGAAATATGTAAAGAAAAAGTGATGTAAACATTCCAGTAAATATTTAGTCCTATAGCACAGTTATTGCAATGTTTTCTTGACACATAGTTCTGGCTTCTGTCTCTGTTTTGGGGAATTCTGTGCACATGAAGAAGAAACACAGCAAAGTTATTTACTAACAACCAAACAAGAAAATTAGGCAATCTATCAAAGCCTTTCTCCTTTAATAGATTTTATCCTTTAAATGGGAGTAGGACAACAGAGAAACATCTTGTTAAGAAAATGTAGCAATTTCTAAAAATGAAAAAAAACCTTCCATTTTCATCACCTAGACCATATATCAAATAGAAAGTGTTGCATTTTTTCTTTCCAGTATTTCCCACTGTAAGAAAAGCTAAGAAATCTTAATTAGGTCTTAAGCTATATAATTTTTAGACTATTTTGAGTCATCCAGGCCTGATTCCTTACTTTCCACATTGAAGTCTCTGCCTCCAATCTCAAAGCTATAGACTCAATTCAAAGTGTCCCAACAAAATTCAGCGCCCTCTCTAGTGGATACTGGATCCAGGGCATTGGTTTGAAAGGGAAGTGAGTGAAAGACATTGTAACCACATCCCTGTTTTAGGAGCCTGACCTTATTCTTTTCTTCAAGACTAAACCCATAGCATATGCACACTTCTGTTATTTCATATTTTATGTGGCAATAGAATAGCTTGTGTGGAATAGTGATCTTTAACCAGTTACTCTGTTTTCTATCCACTAAATGTGTTCTCAGAGGGACAGCTTGGGATTTTCATAGGCATCTATTCCCGTGGATGGAGTACTGCAAACACAGAGACTTGATCTAAGAAGGACAAAATCATCTTTGCCTTCCTCTGAAAGCTGGATAATTAAACTGCAGACACAATAAAGCTTACATCAGGGATATGATATCCCAAAGATCTTTCTCATCTAATATTTCTCAGGTTAGGGAGGCTACAAATTTCAAAGCTCTGTGGGATTGCATTTGGAGTATAAAAAATACATCATCTTAGAAATTACTAGGAAACTATTCCTAAAACACTGAAGAATGAACACAGAATCTTGCCTTGACACCTTTGTCACTTGAGCAACCCCACTTGTAAGCATTGGAAACATTCACCTGAGCAATCTTCGAGACCAATTGATACCAATTTAGAGCAATAAAGAAAATGGATTTAAGGAAGATGTTTACTTCCATGTGGTTCCAGTAACAGGACAATATTGTACTTCTTGCATAAGGTATATGTGAAAAATCAATGTGTTTCATGCATGTTCTTCTTATAACAACAAGTTTTTTGTTTAGAGTGCTTTTGTTTTGTCAGGCATGTAAATCTGACTCCAGTACTCTGGACTGTAAGCAGCTTTTGTCGATTTAAACTGTATTTAACATCTATTCCCTCACCCATGGGTCAGTGTTCAAATGGAATTGACAAAGCTGAAAAAGAGCAAGGCATTTTATCTCCTTATGGTTATCTGTAATGAGATATTCTCAAAAACTATTCTCAGAAGTTGGTCTTTAGGTACTTGTGATTCTTAACATGCAAAATGTGTTCTAAAGGATGACTCTTAGCATAAATAATGCATAATTTAATAGACAAAAATAGTCTCAGGTGGTTTTGATGGGGAGTTTTGTGAATATTACAAGATAGATTTTCTTAAAGCAGACTTAGTAGCAGTAGTTAAGCCGGTTTGTTTTGTTTTTTTTTTTAATTTATTTTTCTAGAGTTCTCTATCCTTTGGGGCAAAAATGTGCACAAAGACTTATTACAGTAGATCCTATCATTTCCAAATCTAACAGAAACAGTTTGCTCAGACACAGGATTCAGAAAAAAATATTTCATTCTCAAAAGCACTGACATTCTGTTGATAGGGATTTCAATAAACAAACAAGAGTAGATTTTGATAACCCTCTTTCTATACAGTAGTATTGCACTGCAGAGGCAGAGCTCTTTGCAGGCTCACTGCTGTGAATGAAAAAAGATGACAGTCAGATTAAAAGCTTCTAAGGAAAACTTCCATTTTATGTCAAGATAAAAGCGGGTGAGTTTTATTTACAGTTCTGTGTCCTTATTCAAGGCATGTGTGCCAATCTAGACATATGATTAAAAATGTTGAACTGAACTACTTGCTGCTTTTCAGACTTCAACATATTTCTAACTTATGTGCATCCTTGAAGATATTCTTCATGTTACAGAACACCATAGGAATAGTCTACTGAAATTCCTTTTCCTTGAAATAATATTCACAGAAATTCTATATCTAACACATAAATTCATACAAAGTTTCATCCATTAAAAAAGCCCTAAAATATTCACTCTGTATACTATCTCCCTCTTTGCTATAATCTATAAATGCTTTCACAAATACAGTTTGTCCACAAGAAACATCAGTTTTAAATAGACTATGTTTAGACAAACAAATTGAATTTTCACCAGAGCATCCCTGGAAGTTTGATGTACTTCTCTCTTCCACAATGTTCTTCATATATTCTGACCCTTTTGTTTAATTTACTCACAGGAAGGATAAGATTTATGCTGCCCTCTATGGCATGACAAAAAATGGGCCTATACTTTGCTGGTAATTCTCTGAGCACAGCAGACATTCACAGTCACCTTTTTCTCCCTAGGAAACAACAGTTAATACGTGACAGAAGGGATCTCCTGACAAGGCTTCTCAATTTGCATTTCAAACGCTGCTTAGGAGCTCTTTTATAAGGTGTGGTACCATAGATGCCAGCAGGATCAAGACCCTGTGATTATAATTGAATATAGATAAGCTACTACTGCAGTATAAGACTAAAAACTCCACTGGTAAACAAACATATAAACAGTTGGATGAGAGACAAGAAAAGTAAACACATAGCATGTTAGCTTGCAGTCACTTGCATCTTATTTCTGTTGCTACTACAGAACAATTCAGAAACATGCAAATATGCTGTATGTGAGAGATTTGGTAATGAGAAAATGCTGTCTCTCAAATACGTAGAAAATAAAATGTTTTTGTAAAAGGTTTAATTGAAATATCTGTTTCAATAAATACTCCTCCTATGTTTTTAATTTCAATTTTTACATGTCTCAGAAGCCAAAAAATACATCTTGTCAATGCTTAGGGAAATGCTAACTACAGTATAACGCTTAAGTTACATGGGAAGCACTGTGAGCTACTAATGTGTATTAATCAAATTTTGTCAACCATTTGTAACATATGGTATTATAATTATGTCAAATATGTTTACAGAAGACGTGAACAGGTGCTAACGCCTGTGTTCCAAATGCTGACAGTCCTGAACAAGATGCTTTCTGGTTACCAAACTGAGCCTCACAGTCAAGGAAAGAAGAGAACTATAAACTAAAGCCTAAAATTTTTCCAAGTTAAATTTCTTACCAGACTTTTATGAAAAGTCCTGTTTTCAATCTAATTTGCTATAGACAGTACTCAAAATTCTACATTATGCATGAAATATAAAAGCAGCTTCTAAAATACATTATTCTTTCCAATTCATAAGGTGAATGTAGTATACATATACTGCTAATACTGTTATCACTAATTATTATTACTAACATTATGCTGAATTCTAGAGGCCCTGCCAGATGTGACAGTCACAAAGCAGCTATCATACATTCCTACACATAAAAAAACAGTCTTTTATGTGTAGAAGACGTCTACAGAGTTCAAAATCTCAGAAAGATGCACAACAATGAAACTCAATGGAAAGGGAACCTAATGAAGTGATGAAACATAATTTGAAGAGAAAGAGCAATTCGGAACAGCTTTATACAAGAACAATGAGGCCTTATTTTTATAATATAGCTCCTTTATCTTTAGTAATGTAGTTGCCTTAAATATCTATTGAACCATAATAGACATAACTTCCCAGTAAGACAGGAAAGATTACTGAAAAAAACAAAAATTATTTTGCTCTTATTTGTGTTCGATCTAGAGCAGTAAGCATCAGATATGGCTCGGTTACAAATACCTTTTAGTAGTAACAGAATGTGTAACTCTTCTTCTTAAGACAGAGTGTACAATGTTATTTCTGGCTGTTGAATATTTTACTTGTAAACCATTTAGATACTGTGCTTATCAGTACAATTACAAAAGCAAAGGAATGGACTGGCTTCTCTCTCTTTGAAAGAATTACTTTAAATAAACTGTCATTGACTTTAAATAACTTCCATTATTTCATTCAGCTGTCATTACCTTGCTTATATCATTACCCCTTAGAAATTATATGTAATTCACCTTCATTAAAAGTTTCCAAGTCAGGTTAGAAAAATAATCAAGTGTTTACTGTAATTAACAGGAAGTTTGAATTCTTAATTTACATCCACATATGTCAGACTAAGGATTTTCTACTATGTTGATTACTTCAACTGGCATTTTTTCATTGCTTTAAAAAAGAATTTAAACCATATCTAAAAGAAATTGCTTGCCAATGCTGCATTCAAACCTGTCCTCTCCTCATTATTCACATGAAGCTGCTGTAAGCCTTTGTGAAACAGGACTGACAGCACATTGTGGATTTCTGGTTTGCATTATTTAGGTGATGAAATCCATTATTTCCACTAGTTTCTAGTTGTGCTTAGGATATGAAATAAATGTGGAGCTCAGTTCAAACATGGCCTGAGCCAAAACAGTGAATACCTGTTGAACATACAAATATTGCCAAGATATCTGACTGAGGAAGTTCATTTGTTATTGCTTCATAGTGTATATAATTTACAGCTGTTTTTAAGCCCTTGCTGAGAAAAGTGATAGAACATTTGTTATATCACTCTATCACATTGTGACATTTCTGTTTAAAATTGAATAGTAGCATATTCCTCTGCAAATTGTTCATCTCAGATTTCAGCTATTACAAAATACTCAGAACATCTTAAAACTGCTTATTAATTGAAGCATGTAAAATTTCCTCAGCTGCTTTTGAAATCACAGCTCCAGGAACAGATGAAACTCTATTCTAAAACAACAAATGCAGGCAGGGTTACCCATCCGAATGGCTGGGTTGATTTAGCACATGTTCTGCTTCTCTTTGTGCTATACTGGTATGATTGAGTAACATGGTTTTATGCAATATCTTTCATTGTAATATAACATTTTTAGTTAATCCACCACTCTCAACAAACATGTCTTCACTGCAGTATTAATCTAAATTTTCCCCTAGGTGTTCCCCAGATGTTCACATCCATGAGATCTGATCCAAATGTCACGGTAATTTAAAGTGCAATCACAAGATAGAACTTTCAAACTTAATTATAACTTAGGTAAACTGGCTGAAAGATGTATGATGTTTGACAGCCTGTAAACCGCTTCTCTTTATTCAAAATGCATTTCTGAACATAGAAGCAATGGCTTTTCTGTCAAGACTGTAAAAGGCACAAAATCTAATGGAATTTCACTTCCTTCACCTATAACTCTATTACATAAAACCAGCAGCAGCAAAGGGGTATCTCTTTGATTAGCCTCTTCCCCAGCCCTTGGTCACTGCTGTCATCCCTCATGTCAAGCAGCCACCCCATCCATCTCCACTGACTGTGCTTGTGAGGACCAAGAAGAGGTCACCATCAGTGGTTTGAGCTAAATTCTGCCTTTGCTTCATTGTCTGTGATGCCTTTGCCACTCCGCCTGAAGCAACAGACAAAAGGAGTATCATCCATAGAGCAACACATTCATCATGCCAATAAGAGCTCAGAAGAAGCTGCTTAAGCTTCCAGACAGTATAAAATTTTTAATTGGAAACTGCTTTTACCCAGCCCTGGGTAGCTAAAAAAAAAAATGGCAGGTTTTAATATTCTGTAACATGAAATACTTTGAATATTTTGCAAATACAAAATGATTTGTCGTGATGACATCCATTCTTAAGGTGACAGGAAATTTTAGTTGCATGCATTCATAGGAGATCATTCAGACATCATCAAAATGCATTTATTTTCATTCAAATTTGAAAAATGTTCTATTTTTTTGGACAGAAAACAAGAAAAAGGAAGAGGCAAGGTACTTTTTACTAGGAATCACAAAGGAAATTTAAAAAATATAGAATGGAGAAAAGTTAACTCATCTATATGTGAGCATTTCTATATTTTCCCCATGGAAACTCTTTCTCTTTTCTCTTAAAGATAAAGTTTTTTGCAGTAAAACTTAAAGTTTATTGTTTAAAATATTGTTCATTAAAATTAATTCATATGATAAAAAATATCATTCCGCTCTTCCTACTTCGATTATTTCTTTGAGAATTGAATAGATTAAAAATGCATACATTGATTAGTTCATAGCAATGACCTAAATATTTCTAAAATACTTTAAGGAATAATCTTTTTTTTTTTTTTTTAATTCCCAAAAGCATTGAAGGGAATTTGTATGAAAAATGCTATCAAAAATCATCCAACACTATACAGCCAAAGTGTACTATTCTTTCTCTCAACAGCATTAAAAGTTTTAACAGATGGAAGAAATGTAAAGGTGAAACTAAGAGTGCAAAAAAAGAAAATCAAGAAGACTGAAGACATGAAATTCCAGGATAGCTGGAGGGGCAGATAATAACTGTTTGGAATAATGGAGTGGCAGTGTGTGTTCAGATAAACAACTAGGCATGAATATTTTGGAGGAAGACCCAAAAAATTGAAGTATTTTTTACTAATATGATTTTGTGTGTTACATTAGCACATGCTATAGATATTGTCTCCACAGCAAATAACAAATGAGGTAATGTAAACCCTAGATGTATTCTCAACTAGCTCCAGCTCAAACCTGAATTTTATCCAAGAAGTGGCATGAGAGTTTCTCTCTGATTTGTTTTTTCTTTTGAAATTGCTTTAAGCTTTTTACACCTCAGCCTTCACACAGACAAGTGCTCTCCCATGCTTTCCCTCTCTGTCTCTCTCTTGCTCTTTCCTGCTATATGCATTACAAAATAATTTTTTCAGGGTGATGTTCTTAGTATATTTTACCTCTGAGACTGGCACGTGAGTAGATGTCAAATGGGCCAAGTCACAAAGCATTTCTCACAGTCCTAATTGGCTGAGTCTAACCTGTATCAGCCCACCTTCATAGAAGCCATTTCAGAGATGATTCCTCAGACAGGCAGCCTGCATTTAAACTGATCCCTCTGGTCAGCTAGCAGAAAAAAAAACAGGGGAAAAATAAACACTGTGATTTCTCTGACAGGCTGATTGCCTACCACATTTATTAGTTTCTGAAATTCCTTTGAGAACTGTCTTATTTTATTTTCCATTTAGCTCAAGATGAGAATTTCCCATTTTTAGAAGGTTATTTTTCCCACTGATATCAAAGCTTCCCTGTGCCAACAGGCTATTTTTACACCATAATATTCCTGTAAAGAAACCTACATATACTCCTCCCATATGTCTCCAATAACAAATGATCATTGCAATTTAATACCTGATATTTTATAAGTGTATCCTCCATTTCCAAGAGAAAAAGAGGTGTTGTTTCACTGCTGTCTGAAGCCTGTTGTTATCACAGACCATAACATGACAAGCTGAGCTTAACAGTCAAACACATAAAACATTAGCAGTCTACTGTTCTTCCCTCCCTACCAGATTTCTAGAAGTTGCTATAATATTAGGAATTAGCACCTTGTAGCAAATAATTGCTTCTTGTTTTCACAGGAGAAATTTCTTTTATTAGATCAATTAATTTCCACCATCAGTCTAAAAGACATGAAATTGAGGAGAAAAGAAGGGCAGAAGACAACCAGGGCTTGGCAGTGAATGCAAGCAGCTTTTCCAGTAACTTTTCCTCATATGTCCCTTCCAGGAATGGCCAAATATCTCGTTTCTTTGGTTTTGTATGGAGATATAATGGGTATTTTCACCTGCTTTCTCTCACACACAAATAATGTTCAGGTCAAATTGGTGAAAGTCAGAGGGTGAAAGTAAATACAGAAACCAGGCTTGTGCAGACACAATACTTTTCATCTGGATTAATATAAAATTTATAAATCTACACCTCACAAGACAAATGAGCACTGGGCAGATGGGGAACTTTTCAAAACTAAGGGTAAGAAAAATTCTGGACTTCACATCAGTAGAATACAGATTTCAACAAAACTTCTGGTTTTTCCTTTCTTCTGGCACTCCCAATTTTGGTAAAATGTCACCAGAAAAAGTTCAGTAACAGTGGTTTGTAACCAACAAAATATCTAGTTTTTCTAAACAACTGAACACACACTGGATTAAAAAAAAATTAAAATCTTTTTTACAGTTAATCAAAAATTTTAAATGATAAATTAATTCCATTTAGAACAACTACAATAATTATATGCTCAAATAAAAATATGCTAAATAAAAACTAAAATATTCAACTTTTTGCGGCATGGCTTCAAAAATTGTAATTATGAAGCTGAAGGAGACAAAACAAAGTTCTATTCAGAAAATTTCAGAGGAAAATATTTTTCTTGCAATTATTTTCTTTTCACAGTTCTAGTCTGCCATCTCACTTTGGATAAGAACCATTCTTTCTAACTTTTCTAAGTCTACTAAATCAATTTTGAGATGGATTGACCAATGCCTCACTCAATATTTTACATTTGAGCGCATCGTTATCTTATAAACCAATTTTCAGAACTGTTCTTTCCGCTTAATTATTTTCCTAATGATTCCTGACACTGTATTAGATTTTTGAGGCACAGCTGAATTTTGACCTCATGTTTTCAAAAAAGAATCTGCAATAATTCTGTTAATGCTGATTTAGACAGCAGGTTGTACATAAAATTAGTAGTTCAGCATTTTCGTAATTGCTTCTCTTTAGCTTGTATGTTATTCACTCTTAGTGCTTTTCTACCAATCATTGTATTGATTTTTTTCTAAAATAAGTTATGTAAGATTAATTTAATATTATTCTTGAGAGCCACTTTCTGTAAAAAATAATGCAGCAGCATCTTAATTTATAGACATAATTTCCCTATCATTTAATATCATTTAAAATTATTTTTACAGTCTTAAAAAAATTTTAGATGCAGGTCAAAATATGTCTTGATTAAAAAAAGCTTTTTTTAACCTGTCAAAATTTGTACTCTTTTAAATTAGACAAGCTTTGCACTTAGAAGCAAAATATTTTGGCTCTGCTGTTAACCAAATAAACACTTTTGTTCCCCAGAGAGTATATTGATCACTTTGTATTTTTACCATGTCAATAAAGTAGAATTTTTGAGCAAATTTTATACTGTCTGTAAATGTTTTACCTTCTCAACTCTATTCAACTTGTTCTCTTATGTTTTTAAGTATTTTATATAAATATTTTACTGTAGTTTTTCATTTTCATATTAAATTTGCTGCTTTCAGTTTATGTACTTTTACATTTCTACTTAAGTGTTAAAACTCTGATTCCCCAAAAGCTGCATGAAGCAATTCTAGACATCGAGACCTAGAATCTAGGTCATGTGCACAACAAAAAAGTAAAACAAGACACATGTCCCCTCTTGCTCATTAACTGACCAGTTTTTTTTTCCAATTAAACATTCCAGGGATCTAAAATGTAGAGTTTGCATCATGCATTTTTTTGTTACAGAGTCAGCATAGGAATAAGCAAAGCCTCCCAGTACAATTAATTTTCTGCCTTAACCACACTCTAAATTTCCCTTAGCATCTCTTAGCTACTGTTTCTGTCAGCTCAATACAGCCTAATTCCGTACTCTTATTCCTTTGGTGGGGCATTTGAACCTACTGGATTGTGTTAAATTTTGAAAAACTCATCTTGCTTGTATTTCATATTCAATGTGATATGATTACTCTAGGTGCTCCAAATTAATCATTGGAACATGTTTCATATTGCTTATGGGCTCCATAAATATATTTGGCCAAATAAACACAACGTCAGCTGCTGCACCAGACTATTCTTCCCTCTCTTTGCTTCAAGTGAACAATTCCTGTTCCTCTTCCCAGCCACTCTGAAAATCATCTCATCTTGGCCATAGAGTTCTGAACCAGGTCTCCTCCAAAATACATTGCCAACCTTGACTACTTTGTTTCTGTGATCTTCAATAAACCAATTGCTGCAACTCATTAAAAGTAAAATAGAACTGGATTTATGGAGCAACAGCAGGCTGGGTGAAATAATATGCCCAGATTTAAATTAACTAACAAGTAAAGAAAAAAAAATCAAAAAGTAAAGTAATAAGAAAAATTCTGATTCTTCATGTGACAAGACAATTTTAACTATACCCTCCATAGTCACAGGTATCTCTTGGGCAGGATCTCTGTGCAGGTAATTCCTACTTTGCTGATTTTCTGGGTACCTCCAGGCATTAGCTATTGACTGGAAATTTGGTTACTCAAGCCATTCTGTGCTGTCAAAGTGTAAGAAGCATCTAAATCAGAATTTTTTAATCACAGTTCTGGACTTGCTGCTTGAAGTATCTTACATCCATTTCTTTCCCACCTAGCTATACAGCTCTGCTCAGGTAAGTTTCTACCTTTTCCTGAAACACTGGCCCTAATCTCTTCAATAAAAGAAGAGAGCTGGGACAATAGTGTTCTAGACTAAATGTTTCAGCCTATATGAAGAAAAAATATTTACATTAGTGAAGGATTCAAATTAGGATGATCTAGTAAGGCCTAAAACAAACACACAAAATACATTTTCTGTCCCATAGTGCAATGAAGAGTCTGATATTTGGTCTTTTGAATAGTAGTTTCTTTTTTATTTTACTTCAAAACTAAAGACCAATTAAAGGATATTGATTTCCCATGTTTCAGAGTATGTCCTACAGTTCAGGAAAAAAAGACACCAGACTTTGCAATTCCAAACTATTAATAGAGATATTTCAGTAGTTATAATTTAATGATAGACTCCATTCCTGAGACAAACTTTTAATTCCCCATGGAAATAACTTTTTTATTTTATTTTATTTTATTTTTTTATAATTAACAAACAATGCAGTAAATTTTAGAGGCATAATTAAATGCAGGGTTTACAAAAAAGGTCAGATTCCAGCAGATGTCTTCCATATGTATGCAGCATTCAAAATAATCAGTATACAAACACCATCATTTCTCTATGTAGGAAATTTAAATTCAGTTTTGATATTATGTAAATTTTTACTCAGTTCTCAGGATTTATAACTGTTTAAAAAACCACTTGTTAAAAATAAGACCAGAGTCTTATTTTATGAGTCCAGAAAAACAGTATCAAAAATTAATGTGAGAAATTACGTCTTGAACGGCCCTTCTTGTATTGGAGTTTCTGGTTGAACTTTAAAATGTTACAAAAAATATATATTTCAAGCTTTGTCTTTCTATTTGACATTAAAAAAGATTATTACCTTTTCAAATTGATTTGCTATTAATCAGAAAAAGACCTTTCCACACAAAGATTCTGATAAGACTCGTATTAGTCAAGCATGCACACATTTCATGCCCATTTCTTCCTCTGCCAAAGACATAAAATGTGCAAAAAAGACCGTCACAAACAACCTTTGACACTCACTCCTTTCATGATTTTTTCCAGACAACAAAAAATAAAAAACCACTTTGAACTAATTATTGAAATTATGGCATGTAAATACAAATAACTATGTATTTTTAATAAAGACAGTCTGCAGGGATGGGTGGTAGACAGGGCCAAGCCAAGTTCTGTGCAAAATTCTGCTCATTAATCAACTACCAACAAATTATGTCTACATCTGCTGTCTGCTTCACTGTTATATGTCAGTCAATGCAAACAGGTGCATCACAAACCCCTCTTCAATAAGGAATGTAGTTTAACAATAGCCAGAAATATGTCTGTGTTAAAGGTTTTTCTTTTTTGAGAATCTTAATTTGGAATGATTTGGAATGCTTTTATGTGCCAAAGATTTGATCACCCACAGCTGAATTACTAATAACTCTCAGAACAGAGTTCATGTTTGGGGTTACCTGCATTCATTCAAAGGACTTTTGCATGTCAAAAAGAAAGATATTTTCCGTTTAATGTGTGATTTAAGTTCAATACAACCATACCAGATTTGATATATCCTAATATACTTTATCATACATAACATATATAGCATATATATCCTAATATGTTATATCCTAACCTGAACCATGGTCAGAAATTCCCATAGCAATTTTATGAACTATAATAAATAAGCTAATTTCTTTATTTCTGCAACTCGTTTTAACTGGATATAAAATTTTCCATTTTGAAATATTGAGTATATTTTATGTTATACTACATCTAGTATCACAATTTGTTTTACTTCTTACTCATTTCTGTTGCTAGTAAGAAAATTTCATGGTTTAAACCCACCAAGCCACTCACTCCCCTTCCAGTTGAACAGGGGAGAGAATCAGAAGAGTAAAAATGAGAAAACTCATGAGTTGGGATAAAGACAATTTAATGGGCAAAGCAAAAGCTGCACATGCAAGGAAAGAAAACCAAGGAACTTTTTCACCACCTTTCATAAGGAGGAGAGTGGCTCTATCACATGCAATGGCACCACCACTCCCACTGGCCCTTCTTTCTTCTTCCCCCAGCACTGATTGCTGAGCATGGCCCCATATGGTCCAGGATGTCCCTGTGGTCAGCTGAGGCCATCTGTCGTGGCTGTGTCTCCTCCCAACCCCTTGTGCATCCTCAGTCTCCTTGCTGGTGAAGTAGAATAAGGAAAAAGGAAAGACCTTGACTCTATGGAAGCACTCAGCAGTAATAAACATCTCTGTGTTATCAACCCAAAACAGAGCCCCATAATAACAACTGTGAAGAAATTTAACTTTATCCTACCTCAAATCAGAACAGAAATAAATTTCTCTGGTGGATAAATTATTCTTTGCAATTTGTTGGCCTAGAAGTAATTTTGGTTTTATTTGTTAAAAGCATAAAAATGTTTATGAATCCATGGAAGATTTATATGTTTGTATTGGCATGATCTGCCCAGTATTTTATAAAGTGCTTGAGGAGTTATTGGGATAAAATTAAGTACATAAGATTTATTTGTTTAAATGCTTAAGAATTTGAAGTGGTTTAACATTTCTTCCAGCTTCATAAGGCTCACTTGATTGAAGAGCGAAAAGTTAAATATCCTGAAAAATTCCAATAGTTTCTCTAATTAGAAAATGCTCCTTACAAGGATGGGAGATGACTGCTGTGCTTTAAGTATTGCTATTAATTATAATGTTAACTGAATATTTGTAATCACTTCAAAATTAACCTTTGTATCCTCAAGAGATTCCTCTTTCTAAGAGTCACTCAGAACCTGAGAGAGAAACTAATTAGTCAATGACTGATAAGTGCAGAAGGAACACAAATTAATTCTTTGTTTACTGCTTTATGGTTGGTACTGCATCACTTGTATTGAAATTAAAATTTGTTTTATATTGTAAAAAGAAAATTGTATAATCCTTGGATAATAATATTATTTTAGTGATGCTGACATTTCATTAGTGTGATCTATTCCTTGTGAAGTTCAGAGGAAGCCTTCTGGTAGGTCTTTCACAAGAAATTTTCTGCATCTATTTATAGAGCCCAGCTTTGAAGCACACATATCATGAAGCATGGAGAAACACATTTATTATGGAATAGCTGAATTTTAGTACAGCTTTAGACAATTCCATTTCCCAAAATCTTGTGTCCTTAATATTCACTGGCTGCATTTTGATGAACAAAGCATTGACTAATGATGTCATCCTCTCAAAAAGATACCCAAGGCCATTCAATTAATCAAATAAAACTAGCATCTAATAGATTCAATTAAAATCTGTGAGATTGTTATCATGTAATACACAATAAACTTACAAAATAGATTTATACTATTTGGATTTTAAGCTCTAGGAAAAAAAAAACCAAGTTTCTAGTAGCTGATATGACCTACAGTCCTGTGCAACATGAATTAACCCTGCAATGAGGGTAGCACGGATGGAAATTGAAGTGCAGGACCATCTTTGCAGATCTTAAAAGACCTCAGCTGAAAGATAGTTTCACACTTTCATTCTCTTACCATGCATGTATCATTCTCATGTGATGCTCATTTTTCATAGCTATTTCAAAATTTCTTAACATATGATAATTTATTCAAAATTATCATCTTAGTGTGATTCTTGGGATATTCTGCACAGGAACTTGATGGTCCTGATGAATCCCTTGCAACTCAGGATATTCTATAGTTCTAAAAAGTAACATTATACCAGGTCTATTAGATCAACTTTTGAAAAGGTCAGACTATCCTAGCAACAGTCCTAAATATTTTTTGTACTGCCTCTTTTCTTCCTTCCTACACTAGCTAACACAAATATTTGTAATCTGATTCTAATTTTCTGATAGAAAAATTACATAAGCAATTAGGTTTATGGTAGGAGGTGTAAGACAGTACATCTGCTGCTTGGACAGATAATGTTTTCACTGTGATCTTTTCTGAACAGATATTAACATATTGAGAAGTCTTCATTGCAATGAAGTCAGTGGCATAGATTTCTGCTAACTTCTCATAGGAAACGCCAGTATTTTTTTGTTGGCTGGTCTCTGATGGACTTATACTGCCTTTTGCTCTCCACTGTGGAGCTCACAAACCTACAGCTGTCCCTCAAGAAATGCATACACAGCCCATAGTTGGCACCCTTGGCACCAGCAGCTGATGGTCTATCACAAGCAAAGCAATACTCAGCTGCTGACCAGCAGAATTTAACTTAACTAATAGAATTTCACCAGGTCTACCAGAAAGGATTTTCTGCAGCCCTGAAGAAGTTAGCCAATTAATGAGCATACTGCTGATCTTTTATTCAAGTACTGAACCTGCTCTGCTCCTTTCAGCCTCTCAGCTCAATCTTTGGCTGCTGCATGTATCATGACTCAAATTCCAACATCTGTGCTTTCCTTTTGCATGTCTACTTTCATATACCATGGTTTTTAAAGTTCCACTTTCTGTCCTGGACAACAGAAGTTTTCCACAGACCAGTTACAAGCAAAAACATGGTGAGGGCCATGTTTTACCCTTGGCTCAGGTAAACCTGGAGCTGAGAGCAGCCTTGATGCCATCCATGCCCTTGCCAATTGTTTCTGTCCCATGGGCAGTGAGCATGGAAGAGAACCAGGGAACACAAACATCCATCAATATCCCAGACAGGCAAGGGATGAACCAGGACTGGGGTCCAGCCAGGAGGAGATCACAAAGCAGAACAGGCTGGAGAGAGCATCCATCCCTCTGAGGGTCCCTCCCAGAGGGGACACCCCAGCCCATTTGCCACCAGACAGGGTTGGTGCCAGGGGTCCCCAGTGGCCTGGTCAGGGCCAGCCTGGCCAGTGGGTGCTTTTGTCTTGATGTACAAAGCTCTTCCTTTCCCCTGTCTTAATTCCCAGATTATATTTTCTCCAAACTAATACCTTTTAATAGCACTATGATGTTTCAGCGTGTGGCGACCACATTTTCTTAAAAGAAACCACCAATTACAAAAAAAAAAACAACAAAAAAAAAAAAACACCCCAAGCCAAAAAACCAACTGAACAAAAAACAACAAAACAAAAATCCTCAGAAAACTACTTCATTTTGTTACATATATTTTTAAAATTTCCTGATTTCATAAAATATTTAATTTCAACAAAATTACATTTCTCAGTTCTTTTGTGACAGAACTCTTCAGATCCAGCATTAACAAAACTTCCAAAATATAAAAATATGATGTGAAATCAGAAATTCATCTCAGAATAGGTCCACTTCCTACTTCTACAGCCCTGCTTTCCTTGGTCTGTAGTTCCTGTCACTTTTCTAGTTATTTACTCTTTACTAGCATGAAGAAATCCAGTCTATAAGTTAATTGTAAAAACTAAAACTTTAAGTCAACCTCCTGGATCCAAATATAGGATCATAATAACAATAAAATTTTCAATAGTTTTGAGTACCCAGTGACTTTAGACAGCTAGTATCCTATTCCAAAACATTTTTTTTTTAACTTAGTTTTATTACTAGTATCTATGACTATTTCACTATAAGGTTGTTAGTCTTGCCTATCATTTCTCAGGTAGATTTTGCATAAGCAGGCTGCTGGAACCATGAGTCCAGTTTTCCAGAGATGTAGCTTATTTTGAAATAAGCATTTAATTCAGAAAGTCTTGCTGAACCTCCATTCACTGAGTTTCAACTGACTGCATACTAAAGGACATTTTTCTGACCACATAAAATAGATTCATAAAAATTTAATTAGCAAAATCTACAATCATTACATCCAAAAGAAAAGAAGTGGGAGAAAGCAAAAATTTTTAAGACGTAATCATATCAGGCTACCTAAAACTCAGGGTTAGAAACCCTCACCTTTCCAGGAGTACATCCAAAATGAATGCACTGGAATTATTTTAGTCTACAGCAGCAAATTGAAGAGAGTTTGACCACAAGGCCAGAGTTCAGAAACATTGTTAGAACTTTTGCTTTGAGACATCAAATTTTAAAAACCTCTGATAACTACAAAACATTGACATCATCTACTCAGCATGGGGACAGGTAACATGCTGATTCATTTACAAATATATTGGACTTTGCTGTTATTCTCTTGTATCTTCCTAAAATAATCTCTTTCCATCAGTCTTTAATGTGCTGGAGAAACTTGTGATATTTTCTTTTATTCAAAGCTACCTTTAGAGTATTTTGATTATTCTTTCTTCTCCCACATATTTGATGTTTCTAATTTGGATTGTTATACCAGGAACAAAACTAATTACCTGGTGGAATCAACAGATATTCAACTTAAAGTAATTAATTGTTTTATTTTAAGGATATCTTCTGATATCTCCTGAACCATAATTGGGCCACTGGAGAGGTTAATTAAAACTTTGTAGACTAATTAAGCAAATTCTGTCTACTTTTCTCTAATTTAGTAATTCTCAGTTAGTTTCATTCTATTAATTGCCCTAATGTGTCTATAATGTTCCAAGTACTCAAAACCTTATGTTGTTATAAGAAAAATGTTCTTTTATTCTCAAAACTAAAAAGACAAAAAAAAAATAAACATTTTCTCTTAGTTTTAATTTTATGATGGTGTTATTGAACTTCATTTTTCCTCTGTATTTTTGTAGGTTTTTTTATGTTAGAACCAAGGAATCAGTTAGATTCACAGAATCCTTTATGCTGGAAATGGCCTTTAAGATCATCAAGTTCACCTGTAATATAATATTTTTCTGTCACTTGACAAAGCAGTGTCACTGCTCCCACACATGACTACATAAACATCTAGTTCTTAGAACATTTCCTGTGGACCAGGGAAGTTTTGATTCTAGGACATGTTTAAATCCCTTTCCCAAATGGGCACTACTTCCTAAATAATTTTGATGTTTACAATGAACATCAAAATTACTTTAATAAGAATGAGGGCATCGTTGCTTTACCCTACCAAGTGAGACAGATAAGTGATTCTGACCACACACAGGGAATGGTAGAAAATAGCTTCTCTGTTCTGTCCCTGGGATGAGAAAGAAGCATGCACAGAGAGATTTTCACTCAATGGTGAAGCACCATCTTAAAAGCTTTTGAAACATGACAATTGTACTGGTCTTGAATGCATTATCAGTGCAAAGCATAAATACATTTTTATTCCTATATTACTTTTTCTACCAGAAATATCATGTAATGATAATACCTAAAAATGCATTTATATTTTTATATCATGTTAGTGGTTCAATACCACATTTACCAATCAATAATATCCAGATTTCTTGCCTGCCATTTTCCAAACCTGTCCGTATCATAGTCAAACTTCCACAAAGATTAGACTCAAGAAAAGCCTGAGGCATCTGAAAACACCCTTCAGGGAGCCACAACTCCTGGTTAAGTTGTTAGATTCCTTAATTAACACTGGGAACTTGATAAAATTATTAAAATGATATCCAAAGTCCCAGACACAAGTAAGAACTGCTGAGGAAAGGAGTGTTTTTTTAAATCTGACAGTCCTCATGCAAGGGTGCTGGGAGGTGTTGCTGTCCAGCTGTAAAATATTGACTTGGAATCTCTTCCTAGGAATGATGCTTATAGTGTTTCTCTAAAGAGCTAATGACATTCAGTCAGCTGAAGCACAGCTTTGTGAGAAGTGTGTGATGGTGCTCACTATTCCAAGAGCCAAGAAAGGAGGAGCCTGGGTGCATTGTGCTGCTCCTGCTGAGCAAACTGATATCCACTGCTCCTCTCCCAGGAGAATGCTTTTGCTAGCAAGGCTATAACGAGGGTTATCCCAGCATCCAGCAGCTCTGCAGAGCTGTGCAGCAAGGTGTTCACAGCACTCCCAGCAGAGGAAAAGCAGGCACACAAGGAAAGAAAGAGCATGATACTTGATACAAGGTGGCATTCCCCAGGAAATTAATACAGACCCTGCTTCCTGTATGGCTTCTATGCTTTATATTTAAAGAAATAAATAAACCAGTTTACTATTTATGTAAATATGCTTTTATCAGTGAGTCATAACACATATGAGGTAGAAGTGTTTCAGTAGAGGAATTACTTCATATTTACCTAATGGTGTTTCTTTCACAAAGCGGGCACAAAGATGCTCAGCACAAGCAGAAAGAAGGCACCTTAGGAAATGATAAGATCCTGCTACAAAATAATGAGGTAGTTAAAGCACTTCTACAGCTAGAATTCCACCCATTGTGAGGTTAGAGTCTTATGTTTGGACATAACCTTTGACTTGACTTCTCTAGTACTACCTTAAAGTTATATCAGGTCCTTGGTAATTTATTTTTTTCATTTGCCTTTTGCTAGCATAATTCTTTTTATTTCTAAATAAAAATTGATTTCTGCTGACAACGAATCAAATTTTTCTAAATCATAAAACTTAATAACACTCAATATTTTAGTAAAATTATCAAAATATTGATCAAAATTGATCCTGAGACCAATCCTTAAAGCAGACTCTGGCAACTTCTCTTAAGCCTGAGATTTCACCTTTTGTTATAGCATGTGCTGCATTTTCTCCTCTGCTATGTATTTTACTGAGTTCCTATTCTGATTTGACTAACATTTTCCAGTGAATACACAGATTGAACATTTTGTGGCAAACAGATTTACTACTTCCTTTTATGTAAAGAATAATTTATTTTAATCAAAGAAGGATAATCTATTATTCAGACATGAGTTGTCTTTGATGAGCTATGCTTAGTTGTACTATGCTTTCTTTTCACGTCCATGTCAGTGTGTGTCGGTCTACTTTCCTGAGAAAGAGTTCCAAAAAAAGGCACTCTCTTTTGAAAATGAACAGCTGAGTCACTCCAGCTTCCTTTTCCAGCAGATGTAGTGTTATTAGAGATTCCTTGTTAACAAAAGTTATTCATAAGCTCATAGGTTTGTTAGAAATTCTGACTGACCTACAATTTTATTCACTGTGTGAGCCAAGTCCTCAATTCTTCTTGTGTCAAGCTCTCAGAGATTTTCTTTTCATGTGTTACTCATTTTTTTCTTCCTTGGATCTCATTAGCTTTGTTTTCACTCTCATGCTCAAAGTCAGAATCTGTACTGAAAACAGAAGCAGTAATTTTACCCTATGCTCTAACTTCCCTACATCTTTAACCTCTGGCCTGTTATCTTTGTACTTACCTTTACTCTCATGTTTTACATGTTCAATAGTATAAGTCTGACTAAGACAAATTTACTTATTAATTTTATTTCTTTATAGAAGTAGAAAGACAACATTTCCTGATATTTTTTAATTATTATTTCATCTCCAAACTCCTAAAAAATAAAAAGGAATTTGTCATTCAGTTTCATTTCCATTTATATAGATTTCTTCCCCAATTTTTTTTTTTAAGATAACCACTTTTGCTAGAAAAACTGGAAGTTTTTCTTTAAGGTAGATAGCTTTCAAACATCTTGCTTCTCAATTTTATATGGAAGAATGCATTTTCTTCATGTGCCTGAATCAGTGGATAGTAAACTTTTCCCTTAAATTGCTAGACTAAATTTCAAGGATTTAATTTATTTTTAGAAATGTTTATTGAGTCTCAAAACCTTGAGGTTTTTCAAGAATTCCTGGCCTATCAAAAGTCTGTATCTCAACTGGGTTAGTATTCCCCTAACAGGTTTAGAAGACAGGAAGAATATCTCAATAAATGCAAAGTCCTCTATTAATTAAGTCTGCTTCCTTAAGTTTCAATACTTGATGGCATAAATCTTCCACTAGCCAGCAAAATTTTTATATGGGTATTCTGTATTAATCTGATGTCATTTTTCCTCTTAAGGAGAGCTATTATTTTGGTACTAGCTCAGTAACTAAAGCATTATAAATTCAGCCTTTCATAGGTCAAGACCTCTGGAGCTGTGCAAAACTATCTTGCTCTGCATAATGTCAAGGGCAATATGCTGGTGACCATGTCTTTTTGTTTTCCATTTTGCAGTTTCAGCATTGACCCTGCATTGAGTCACAACTCTACAAACTAAAGACTGCCCCAGACCAGTCATAACCAAAGGCCCAGGTCAATCTGTACTAGAACTAAGATAAAGTTCCATTAAGCACCAAGTATAGCTCAAAGGCATTATAATTCATAAACATATTTCAGTGCAGTCTTTAAAAAATCATTTTATTTCATTTCTGGATTCTTAAATACTACTACGTCAAACAGACACAAAAAATGTACCAGCAAAAAAAGGAAACCTAATTTTTAGACATCATCATATTTTTGTGTTTGGCAGTATAAGGGCATCAAGAAGATGGCTTCAAGGTTTCTGAGAGAAGAATTACATTTTCTTTCTGTTCTGCAGCATTTTCCACTTAAGTATGTGCCTCTTGATAGTATTATCTTAATTACAAAAAAAAAAAGTACAGTGAATACCTTCATATATTGCAAAGGTCCTTCTTGGTCATGCAACACTGCTCTCTTAGACATCTGTTGTGTTACATATGTGCACACACAACTGTGCTCAAAGTCTTGCTGTTGAGAGTCCTACTGCCTGAAAGGCATCACAGAACCACCCAGAGCAGGGCATAGGGTGCACCACTGGGCAGAGGATGAGAGCTACAGAACTCCTGAGCCTCAGTGGTTTGGGACTCTGCAAACAAGGGATCTGAAGTCAGTCGTGTACATGCAAAAGGAAAAACCTGCACAAATAAAGGGTGAAACCCCAAATCTGCATTCTGGGGACACCTTTTTGAAATATTGTTATTAAACTCAAACTGTCTCTGTGCTACTCTTGGTGCATCCTTCTACTGCAATCAGTGCATATCCTAGGGAAGCTGTTGTATGCCCTGTAGCTTTCTCATCTACAGCAAAAAATCTTTATTCACCCTGGGTTTGGTGTGCTGAGGATTTTGCAGGTGCTGTCAAATGGAAGAGACTAGGGTCTGTTCTCTGGACACAGGGGGAAAATAATAGCTAGAGTGGTTTTTTTAATGTTTAATCCACCCACTGATTTTTTCCAAGGAGCTAATATTCACACTGGAAGTACTGAATGTCTGCCTGTTTAATTTCCTACTACCCCCTCCTCAAACAGCCATTTTTAATGTCTCTCACTTCAAGTAGAATAATAACAAGTAGGTCAGCTGAATGAAACCAAATTTGCATAAAATATAGCACAGTTCTCATTTTTATCTTGAACTATAAAGTGATTTAATTGATAAAAAATCTTGAAAACTTTAATTTCAGCTCTGCTGGCATGCTACATATGGCACTCACATAAATCAACTGCAACTTTGAGCATAAAAAGGAATAAGAGCGATAGTGGTAATTTTGCTTCAAACATGAGTTTGAAGCTGCCATAAAAAGTGAATTAGCATGTGTACCAATAATATTTTAGAAGATATTCTTCATGATCACAGGATCCTATTTTAGTTGATTTATTGGTATTGTTTGCTTGAAAGACCTTTGCTGTTATTTTAAGATATGCACAGGCAGAGGTATATGAAAATTCAGTACAACCTATGACACTGTAAATCGGTGTGCAAGAAAAAAACAGAGGAGTAGTTAATTGCCAGAAACTCAACACAGACTCTCAGAAAAAGATTTTTTCAATAGATATGATTCTGACAGGACTTTTCCTGGTTTTAAAATGCTTCAGTATATTATTTGACTTTTGATATGTGGAGTATCTCTCCTACAAAGATAGGATGAAGAGCTGGACCTGTTCAGCCTCAAGAAGAGATGACTGAGAATGGACCTCATCAACATCTATAATTATCTGAAGGGAGGATGTCTAGAGGATGGATCCAGGCTCTTCTTGGTGGTACCCAGCAATAGGACAAGAAGCAATGGACAGAGACTGATGCACAGAAAGTTCCACCTGAACATGAGGAAGAGCTTCTTTACTGTGCAGGTAACCAAGCACTGGAACAGAGAGGTTGTACCTCCAGAGAGATTGTACAGGAGATATTCAAGAACCTTCAAGAACAATCCTGTGCTCTGGGATGGTCTTCCTAGTGATTTTGTTTGAAAGGATGTGATGGGATAGAAGGAATGGAAAAGTTTAAAAGCTGTTGTTTGCTCATATTTCTTAAGTAAAAGAAACAATTTTAGAAATCTTTCAATTTCTTTGCCTGGTAATTTTCAAAACTGAAGTCTTAAATAAAAAAATGCTGCTTCAAACTGAGAAGTTACAAATCGCTTAAGGTGAAAGAAAAGAAAGCTGATTATATGTCA
Source organism: Muscicapa striata striata (assembly GCA_030060385.1). Classification (NCBI taxonomy): domain Eukaryota; kingdom Metazoa; phylum Chordata; class Aves; order Passeriformes; family Muscicapidae; genus Muscicapa; species Muscicapa striata. The sequence continues at coordinate 410,460 of JAREIS010000014.1, read as the reverse complement.
AAACAACCCTAACAGGGTAAACAAAATGGTTAGATGAAACTTTCAGATGAAGAGCAATGAGAAAGAAAAAGAACAGTAATTACTATATAAGACAGTTTTTATATAATTTGGTTTAATTGTATTCGTTTGGTTGACTCTAAACTGATTTCTCTGCTCATATCATTTTGGTTTTATGCAAAAAACTAATAGAAATGTATTCCTTATCCAAATCGGGAGATTATGTCCACTGCTTAACCATCATAAATTAAATTGTGCCCTCAGTATTGTAGATAGTGTTGTTTATGTCTAGTTCTATTAACCAAATTATCCCACAACAAAAACTAACAAATAGAACGCATGCAGCATTCAACACCTCACAATACTATTAGAGTTCTGATGGATAGCAAGGATCACCTTGCCTTTGTGGGACTGAATTGCAAATTCAGCATATTATTCCCCTCTTACAAGCAAATACATTACATCCATATGTACAAACAGGAATTTCTTTAGTGAACTACACATATAATTTGAGAACTTAAAATAAAAAAATAAAAAGCTATCTTATTATAGAACTTCAAAATTAAGGCTTTTTGATTTCACACAATTTCCATGCCTTTTTTTTAATCTGATAAATTTTTAGTCATTGTTTCTGATGGAAAAAAAAATTTCCCCTTAATGTGAAAAAACACTGAAAGCAATAGTTCACCAGAAACAGTGTGTGTTACTTCTCACATCCTGTTTATGCTAATGAAATCAAATCTGTTCACACTACGTATGACAAATAGCTACAGAAAGAAAATTAAATATTCTTCATGTCTACAAACCATATTTGTATCTTAGGTATGCTAAATACTGTCCCCAAATGAAATGACACATCCAGAGCCTTGGACCTAAAGGAAGAAAGATGTCAAAAAATGCATTTTAAAAAGGAATTTTCTTTAAAAATTTGTACAATATATATAAAACTTAATAAAATGAAGGTGTTTTGGTCAAGAGGAAAACTAAAACTAAAAAGTTTGCCTATGCATGAGAGTCATGATTTCAAGCTGTTCAAGTCTAATGTTTCAAAGTATTGAATACTTGAAAAATTCTAAATATACCTTGGGGCATGGGTGATTAAAAGTTCCATAATGTAGTTCACAAACATATTATAAATTCCATAATTTCAGTTCAAAGTTTTCAGAATTTCTGTCTCTGAACCTAGTATCAATACCAACATCCATAAAATAAATATTTAGATCAGTGATGACCTCACAGTGTAATTATATAATCTATTTTAAAACAGCGATTCTAGCTCAAGGAAATAATTCTCTAATACAATAAGATAAGCTAAATTGCACTCATCTCAGTTTTGGATCTTTCTCAATTTTTCTAATCTTGTACAAGGGGAGCAGTCCATCTGTACTAAATGTCATACACTTGGTGTACATTGGTCAGCTTATGTTAAGCAAAGAAAGTAGAGAAGCTCTTTATAATGCTCAGTTCAGTAATTGCATGAATCACTAACCCCTGGTAAAACACCATTAAGTTTTTTCAAGTTTTGGGTTAGTTCTTACTTGGAGCACCACATATTTTTCTACAGTAGTGAATCAGTTTCAGTACTGTTAACTATTATGAAGCATTGTGCTGCTCAAAGTCTCCTGTAGAACTTACATACAAGGGATAAAATCTAATTGCCTTGAAAGCTCAGATAGCTTTTACTTAATGACTTTTTCAAATAGCAATTATTGAGTCAGTTAACAACACTGGCTCCAGAGGTGCTTTGACCAGCTGTGCAGATATACAGTAAAGGGTTTTTAAGATGCCATAATGGGACTAAAGGAATCATTTTGGTCAATTGTGTAAATGTTTAGCCTACATAACACTGACTTGAGATATGTCACCTCCATGGAGACATAAGGCCCGCATGGCCTTGAATTTGTCAAGCCATTTCAGTGTAAAAAACAACAAAAAGTCACTGAAGATGAATGCCTTTTAAAGAAAAGCATACTTGTAAAATATATAATATGCAGAGGAAACTGGAAACAATAAAATTTAACTATACATAAAAAATTTCTAAGCATTTAACATTGCACACTAGAAAAACAACATGAAATCTTTTAAACATTTTAGGGTTGAAAACTGCCAAGTTATAGCTATGAAATATTCTTCTTGGTTTAGAAAAATAGGAAAAAAACTGTTCTGTAATTAGTTCAGTGCTAATGCTATTCCTCCTCCAGATCCTTCCTCTCTTCTTTTTCCCCTTTAATTTAGTCCTTGTAGATAACGACCTTAGGATCCGAGCTGTACCTGAATCGGCCCTTTAGTGCCACAAGCTTTTCAGTCTAAAGAAACTGGTATGCAGAGCACAGTAGATATCTCACATGAGAACCAAAGTGTTTTTACATTTAAAAATCTTCACAAAATAGCACTGTTTTTAACAGGAAAGGAATGTACTTTGTGTTTTTCCCACTTACTGATCCCCTAACCATATTTTATAAAAACATACACATTCCTCTGAGATCATAAATTAAATTTAGCACATTAAATAAAACCTTGCATTACCCAAAGGAGGAAGAGGGTACCTTGTCTCGGTAAAGTGCTGATTTCAGGGGACCACATGAAAGGCTCTGTTCCCTTGCATAGCTAAGCATGCTCAACTTTGAAATCAGGTAGTTGGACTTTATAAACTGAATTTCCCAATTTCTTGAAGTGATCCAAGGATCCACTGCCCAGCAGTATCACAAATCCCAGTTACCATAATATAGATGCTGAGAATACATTTGCTGTAAGAATGTCACTACAAATATTCAGAAAACCAAGTCTTTTGAGGGAAACAGATGTAATAATACAAGACCTTCACGATCTACAAAAACCTGGATTAAGTTCCTGATTATTTCTTCATGGAGGCATGAGCCTCTGTACAGCCAGGCTCCAGTCAGACTTAGACAATGGAGAGTGCCTCACTCAAAGACAGTGGATTATGTGTAGATCTCTTATGAACCTTCTCGTTTTTGAAAACCTCAGTACTCTCAGTGTCCAAGTGTTCACTGATAATTTGCTATGACAGCCGCCCCATTACAAGAAAGAACAAATCAACTTGAAAAACCAAGATATAATGAAATTCACTGAGTAAAGAATTCAGCTCTCATCCAGGTATCTTTGTATATGACCCTGAATAGAACAAGCTTAATATTAGATCTTATAACTACTGCTCTGATGAAGAATCTGCAATTAAAATTAAATAATGGGTGAGTATTACAGTCTTTTTAATATTTAGATTTCAATGCATTTTTTAAACTGAGAATCATTACTACCAGCATTATAACGCAAACATGAAGTGAAATCATCTGAGAAGCTTTAATCATTCCCAGGTTGCACATTATACATACTTTGCTTACCTAAGAAGCTTTTGAAGTTTTCAGTACAAAGAGCTACAGGTAAACAAGCTGAGAAAAAAAAAAATAGGTGAAATATTAAATATGAGGGCAAAGCATGAGATTGAACTTGATGTAAAAGTAAATTGGAAGCCAAAAAAGAAATTTAAAAAGCAGGAAGAGAGATGTTCAGTAAAACAGCAGAAGAGGTAACTGTGACACCACTATATTTGGTAAACTAGAATAGGGAAGCAAGCTAGACTTCACAGTACATCAGAGTAAAGATAGCTGTGAATCAAAATAACTATTCTAAAATTACTTGTGACAATTTAGGTGTGGACATAGATACAAATCTGGTTTCTCCATCCTGCAAAGAGATAGAAGAGACCAACCAATGTCAACCTGTATTTCTAATGATGAAAAATGTGTACATGCTTGAGATGATTGTTGAGAAATTTGGATCAAATACCTTACCTGAGCCTCAGCATAAACTTTAGTTAAGACAAAGAAATGTAGAAACATTCTCATTAATGTGAGAAATGTAGAATCAGAAGTTTAGTTTGAATATACTCAGACATTTTAGTCTTCAGAATGAAAGATAAAGAAAAGCTCTATATTTCACCATGAGAAGGATTTTGTTGATAATATACACTATTTTAAGATGTTTCTAATAAAGACCTAACCGAGCTGTCATTATAAATGATGCAATACACTATTTAGAAATATTATCCCTGAAAACAAAAACTGCAGAAATTTAGAACTTAGAACTCTCGAAACAGAACATGTCATAGAGTAGGTAAGATTTTTTTCTACTAAATGTAACTAATAATTTGAGCAATTAACACAGTCCATAAGAAATTCCTCATGTTTATTTTGAATGAGTTATATTATTTTCTTTTTATATTAATCAGTCAAACAAAACAAGAGCAATGTATTTAACTGACTTTTATATAGATCTACAGCAACAAAACCAGATGCAGAAATGTTGGGAAGGATAAGGATTTGACAGGAGGGTCTCACAGATATGTATGTATAACAGAAAGATCTTTGAATGTAAAATCTGAAGAAGGTATAGAAATGATAGCAAGTTTTGATGTAGAAGAAATGAATTGCTGAGCCAGTTTTACTGGGTAACTACGAAGGCAAAGAACAAGTGAGTTGGAAGGGGCTTTTATGACTTGGACCAAAGCACAAATCCACCTCAAACAAAAGATGTTTTTACCAAGCAAAAAGATTTTCACAGACAAACAAAAATGCCGTGTTGCAAGTAGAGAAAAGATCTCAGAATTCTCCACTGCAAGAAAACTGAAGAACAACTTCTAGCTTAAACTGTAAGATACTAATTTTCTGTGATTGCATCATGGATATTAAAGGACTGAGGTCCACACTGAGGTATTTCAGGATCTTTTATTTGACAGTTTTTTTAGTGTAGTCCTGTAAATTGAAATGCCCTGAGTGGATTGGGTGCTGCTCTTTTTCTGATATTCTTCTTTTAATGTCTCAATTTTTTTCATGGCTTAAAAGACTAATTTTCCTTAAGAATCAGAATAAAAAAAATTTCAAAGTATAACTTTCCTGCAATGTAAAAATTAAATTTCACCCTCCCACAGCATTTAATTGGTAATTGCAAGCCAAAGGCACAGGTGTCTGTCTCATTCTTCACAGCAGCATTTCTACATGCATTTATCTATACCACACACACACACCTACCAAAGACTAATGAATACTCAAGAAATTATCTGTGATCTTTAAGACATTTTCCACAGACAGTGCAAGGACAGAGCAAGCCTAGCTTGAAAGGAACATGAAGAAACTGGGAAGTTTCACTTCTTTCTCTATCTAAATTAGAAGCTACAGAGCATGAGCAAAGGGAAGCAACAGCTCACAGGGAAATTATGTTCATAGAAGAGATAACATAAAAGCTATTATTTTAAGGCCAACAAAACATGTATGAGAATGTATTAAGTAGGAATTATGGTTTTTCAAACTCATTTCTTGTTGGTAAAAGAGGAAAAAAGTTTGTCAGCAGATCAAGGGTTCCCTAGATGAATTCATTTATTAAAATAATATTTCATACAACTATGTTCTGCCCTGTGGATTGATTACCAACATCACATTTTGAATATCTCATATCTCCATAGAGAAGGCTTAATTGGATATATCAGTCATTTGGTACATTCTTCTTTCCTGTCTAGATTATTTTCGCTTTTCAGCAGACAAGTTACAGTGAATGTGAATAAATTCAGAGAGGAGTTGAAATCAATGTTGAGAATGAATGAGAACAGAAGGTAATATATCTATACTGAGGAAGAGAGAGACATGTACATTGATAATAATAACATTCATGCTCACAGTCCCGAGTCCCTAATATTTCCTTCCTGTTGGCGTAGTCTGCTTGTTTGTATTGCCTTGAAACTCTCCTAGAGAACTCATGGATTTTCTGCAATCAGCTGCACAGTCAGCCCCTTTACCCTAGTACTCAGTAGCCACAAACCACTAGTTTGATTCAGAGCAAATCAGTCTCTCAAATGCACTTATTCAGGCAGGATGGGTGGAAAATTTAACAGTGTGTACCACTGATCAGACTGAATATAGGACCAAGAGGACTGGACTAGGAATGCAACCAGAGAGAAAACAACAATTTGTTATTTCCAACTATTTAATGACTGAAGTAAATGGTGTGTGGAAAAGGATTATCCAGCAAATGTAATAAACTTCCAGTTGAGAAGAAATCTGCATTCCAGACTTAATTATATATTTATCTTACACTAAAGCAAAAGCGGATGTGGTCCACAGTCTTACATGCTTTCATAATGATGGACAGCTAATCATTGCACTTGAAAAACAGTAATCCTTCTGGTCCCCTAGCAGGTGTCTGCCTTCTAACAAAGCCCCTCTCATGGTGTAAGAAGAAATAACACTCATTTCCATCCTTCTTTGTGAGTACTTTTTTAATCATCAGGGTTAGTATTACAGCACTTTGGTGGAAAGGAAATCACCAGTTAATTAAGGTTCTGGAGACTCGTGGCATCTACATCCTCCTAAATATTCTTTTGCCTGGCAGTATGTAAAATGTCAGCATCCCAATTAATATTTAGTTTGTAGCTGGAATTTTAAGGTGCAGTTGCAAGAATGATGTAAAAGAACTATGCCAAATAATCACGTTGTGCAGACCTTAAAAATATGCTTAATGGAATTTGTGACTCTCAGCCTTACATATCTGAACTTTGATCTTCAAGTGTTATGTGCAAGCTTCCTAAGGGACTTGCATCACATCTTGAAAGAACTTGGGCAACGTTTTGTATGAAACGTAAATGAATCACCAGTAATGACAATAATAATGAAATAAATCATAATTATATTAGACACTTCTGAGGTGGTCAGGGACAATTATGAATGACCATGGTTAAACCCACAGGCAGATTGAATCAAATCTTAACAGGTGAGTGTCATCATCAAGGTTGTCACACAGGTCAGTTCTTGGCTTTCCTGGTGGCAGCAAATGTCAGTTTCCCTACAGTCTTTAGATTTTATTAAGATTGGAACTACACTTATTTCTTTACAAGACCTTCATGGAAAGTGAGTAACTTCTTTTTTAGGTCTTCCAATCATAAAATCTTTGTTGATTCATTGATGTTTTCCTGATTTACAAAGCACCACAGAGGTTTGATCCCCTCAAAATCAATACTTCATTCACACCCCAGACAGCAAAAGTCTATTGCCTTCCAGGAAGATAGAAGGACTGCCATGAAAAACCTTAAAATACCTCAGCCTGACCCTGTCTGAGGTATTTACATGGACTGAGAAAAGCATATATGACCACAGAGAAATATCTAACCCTTTGATTAAAATCTTGTTATAATGAAAACAACCAGCTTCTGCACAATTTTTACAGTGTGATCTGCTACAGGATAAACATTAAGATGAAGATAAACTTCGGATTAGAGTGTTTATTTTTTAATCAATTAAGAGAAGTGGAAATATTTATGCTCCCTTTTAGTATCTGACAGATGAACACACCCAACCTCCACAAAATGAAAATGAGAACACATTGATCAAGTTCTTTGCTTGAAAACCTGATTTTCAAGCTCTGTGGTCTAAGTAGAGCCTTAGCAGATTCATTCCAGCATTGTTACTATTGACAGTGAAGTGGATTAAGTTTTTCTGGCAACAGTCAAGGATATTTTGCTTTCCCCACTAATCAGCTACTCCTACATTCACTGCAAAGCTCTCCCAAATCTGCAGGGTGATTTGGCACTCAGCTCACTTCTGCTAAGGGAGTTAAGAATACAGGTCCAATCCCCCACTTAAAAGATGCTGGAGGGCTTACATAGGCTCTGGAGTGATCCTAAGCCCAGTACTGAATTTCATTAAAGGCTGTTGACAACCACTAGGTTCCAATTTGTAGCAGATTGGGAAAAAATTTATTCATTCCTCAAATATGTACTAAACCTTCATACAAGTAAAATCAAACACACATACACCCAATATAGTTATCTTTTACTGGATTTTTTTTTACGTGTATTGATTTATACTATTATACTAAGTTTATATATACATACATCATAATGTAAAAAATACATGGGTTTGTTAGCTTATATAAAAGTATGATTATAGCCTCTTCATTTCAAATCTGCAAAATATTTTTAGGTCTTAACTTTTTTGAAATCTTAGCTAAAGACTTAAGGATTTGAACTGCTTAGATATATACTAGAAAACAAGTCCCTGCAGTTGGAGTTTGGGATTTATTTTTAGGGGAATGTTAAAAATTATGTGTACTAAACTCTTATCAAGGGATAAATAGAAGTTCAAAGATGCTAATCTATCTGCTTTAGCACATTCATAGGATTTTCCTGTTCATGAAAAGAAGAAAGACAGAACCCAGAATGACAGTTAACCAGTATGTCAACAATACAACCTCTTGATTGCTCCACATATACAAGATGTAAGATATTCCACTACAAAAATAAACACAATATTAGATATAATAGAGACTGTAATAGAGGCAGGCTTTAAACAAATTCTTTACCAGAAAACCCATACAGAGTTAACCAGAGCTCCCTTTCCAAAGAAATAAAGAGGATTGCTATGAATGCTATTTGAATATATCATAGACAAATAGAAAGAAATTAAAATCCTCTCAAAACTGAATTAGGATCAGTGTGTTATGTTTATCATACTGGACACATAGAGCTAATGAAGAAGAATTTTGCATCAAAATGCCTGATGTAAAAAAATGTAACTATAATCACATTATTTAGCATTCTGAACCATATTGTGTGCAATCACATACATTGATGCAGAGTAACTAAAAACTTACAGACTGTAAGTTACAGACCATGGTGTCAGGATCACCCCCAAGTATCAATGATCTGCATTAGGTAAGGGAGACAGAAGCCTGAAGCTCAGCATTTGTGCAGCCTATGAGAGCCAGATCAAGATCTTTAGCAGAGGTGCAGTATTGCTTTGGAATCACACTTTCAATATTTACTCCCTGAACAGATGAATATTGTGTCTACAGCTGAGTACCTGGAATGTCCTACTCAAGTGTCTCAAACATTCGGTATGGTTTTGTTGGGTTCACTAGCTCTTTCTCTCTCTACCCAACCCCTCTTCTTCCTTCTCCTCTTTCTTCCCTGTCACTTCTTTCTCATACTACAGTTAAAAGGAACAGGAAAGAAAAAGTTCAGCTTTCAGTTTGGTTTATTGCATTTTCTTCAACCTTTAAGCGAACTCATTGAGGCTCACATCATTATGAATTCAATTTCTGCTACAGTGCTTAATATACACACCCACTCTGCCTCTCCAACATCTTGTTTAAAATTGCATCCTGCTAAAGGGTACCTTTTAGACTACAGATATTCTCTTCATTATGCCCTTTTCCATATTTCACTGATACCTGTTCTCATAAGTGACTGTTTAAAGGAATTTTGATTAACAATTCCTGATTCACCACTGAGCACATCTAATCATATTTGAAGAATGTTATAATTTACGGAAAAACTAAGAATGTAATGAAGGTAAAATATCAAAGATGACAATATACATACAGCTTTTGTCTAGAGTTATTGTTCCATAGTTAGACAGGGGGCTCTAGGGGAAAACAATGTTTATTTGCATTCTAATAGAAGAAGAATTCTTTTCTGAAACCTGTCAGAATTTCACTGTAAAGTAAGATATGCCTGAATATACTCTTTTCAGCATTTCTCAGACACCTTTAAATTACCACATTCATTTAATTTTCTAGTCTGAAATTCCAGTAGGATAGCAACATATAGCATGGGGTTAACACACTGGGATGTTCAGCAAAGGAGACAACAGCAGTGTGGCAATATGGTTCAATTGCACCACTCAGAGAGGTTTTAGCAGGCAAGGTAGATTCTTATTCTTCTAAATGGTCAGACCCTAGTGAGCTGTGATAGGGCTAACTACAGCACATTGCTCCTCTTTGGGAAAGGAGGGGAGGAAGAATGAGACAAGGAATGCTGATTACATCTGCATCTTTCTGACTGGTATATCTGAACTAAAATGAATTTATTTTGCAAAATATTTCACTTTTTGAAAAGGTGGAGTAAAAAATATTCAAATGCAAAAGTATGCAAACTGTGTAGGCAAAGTACTAACTATATAGCAACAGTACCAGTGAGTTTAAAATTATTTTCATTTCTGTGAGAAAGAAACCAGAATACTGAAATTTAGTATTGCTACTGGAAATATCAGATCAGTAAGAGTCTAAAAATGCTTACCCCAGATATTTTTAGTGCTATTTTGTCTTATATGAATAAACAAACAAAAACCCCAAACAAAACAAAAACCAAACCAACAAAAACAAACCCACATAAAAACGCACTCACAATCCCACTCCTCCACACACAATAGAGACCTTTTCTGTCCTGCAATTCTTCATGTGTAGTTGTAACATGCTATTACCAGTTATTGATCTGCTTCCATGTCCCATGCTGCTTCTCCTCATGCCAATAGGTAAAGCAATCTTACAACAAGAAGCTACATCTCAATAGGATAGGTAATAGGAATGATTTAACATCTAATATTTTTTCCCAGTGCAAATCTTGCAGCATACCAGAGCACAATTCCAAGGAAGATTCAGGGAATGATTCAGAGAAAAAAGATTTGTTGTCTGCCCCTTGCCCACAGAGCAGCAAGCTGAGTTCTCACCAGATCTTCATTCACAGGATGTTACTAATCTGAAGGGACAACCCAGTGATGTGTGCAGGAACAAAATATTCTGAGGACATTTCACAATTTAATAACCCTCTGGAGTATGGTTATCAGAAGTTATTTGTGACCTCCCAGCATGATATTACCAATATATAGTTAAGTTCAGGTGCTGACTGAAACTAAAACGATTTTTTCATTAAATTTTTAAATTTAATTCACCACTTTTCACAGGTTTTCCATAGGCTTTATTATAAAACAAGGGACTACCTCACCCCTGAAAATTCTTAATTCTTATTAATTACAATTTATTCAGGGTACTCTTCTTCCTGAACCAGGATCATACTCTGTTACACACTGAAAAAAAAAAAAAAACTAAAAGACAGTCACTGTCCTTGCATCAACTAAATGTAAGAGATAAATATTAATATAAACTGTCAGGGATAAAACAGGAAACAATGAGATATTATTGGTCAGGATATTAGGGGATGGTCTCAGTATCATATCTTAAAATGCCATACTTTCAACAGTATCATTAGGCCTTATTGACAAGAGGGTTAGCATTTTTATGGTTAGTGGTCAATCTGAAAAAACTCAAGAGTGGAAACTGCAGAAACCAATAAATACACAGGGTTACAGAACTTAGCAGATAATGACTGAACATATTACTTGGTTCTCAGTGGAAGTCAGCTGGGCAATTTAGTATTCATACTCTATGACTGGTCACCAAAATCTCATTTTATGGCTTCTTTTTTAATTAGAGCTTTTTAATCAGAAGATATGATGAACTCACCAGGATTTTTGATTTTTTTTAAGTAACGAGTGTAAGACAGTAGAATAGCAGATCTAGTAAATGAAATTAGACACTCAAAGTTTCCTTTTGCTTTTTTTTTAATCAGAAAGATATTTTGGTGAGGTATATAGGTATCAGGTTCTTCCAGCATGAACAAAAAAAAAAAAAAAATAGAAAGTTTAAATGCACTAGAAACTAGTTCTATTGACTACATGTAGCATACAGTATTCTACTTTCTCCTGTCACATTCATGAAAAATAATTGCGTTTTCATATACATGCAAAATTCTTTTCACCACATTTGAGTTCCATTTATCCTGCCTACACCCATGTCTTTCTGAGAAATAGTACATTCACAGAGCACTTTATCAAGTAAGAGTATAGCCCCTTCTGTAGCTGAACAGGCCTTTACACATAGCATTATACAATTCATCCAATGTTATCTCATCCTCACTGATTCAGGTCTTTCATCCATTTTATCTTTTACCTAAAATTATCATTACAGAAGGAAAACAGAATTTACTCATAGTAGTTTTTCAAAGAAAAGACTGCAGATTTGGAGAGAACTGTTCATCATGATCTCCTAGGAACTTTAACTGATGTAAGCACTAATGGAATCAGGAGTCTAAAGAACAGCTTTTGAACTGACCCAGGAAGACTTAATGGACAATCTCTTTTCTGCAATAACACAGAGATAATAAGGCTTCACAAACATCAGAGGAAGCATACATACAGCAAGGAGAGGAAACATTCATTTACATCAAGAATTAGAAAGATTGAGTTTTTTCATGTGACTTTATGTACCTAATATGCACTCAGAAATATTAAAAATTAGGCATTAATGTGTAAAGAGCATATTGAAATAAATGAGGGCATACAAACACTCTCAGATCTGGAATCTTTTATTACCTAGAATCAGAGAATGGTTTGGGCTGGAGGGGACCTTAATCATCATCTAGTTTCAACCTCCCTTTCCATCGGCAGGGACACCTTCCTGTAGCCAGGTTTGTCAAACCCCTATTCAACCTACCTGATTCAGAAAAATTAGAAAACAGTTCTTGGTATGATAGGAACCTGGCTCATCACTGAACTCATCAACCTAAAGTCCATCTTTTCCTCAACTTCCTTACATCTCTCTGTATCCAGGCACTTCTTCCCCAGACAGAGGCAGCACACCCACACTGGGTGTGCTCCTAGCAGGGAATCCTGTGACAAGAAGAGATGCAGTGAGCACTGTGCAGAGGTAATGGGGATACAGACACCATCACAATTTAATTCATGCCTAATTAAGTCTGAAGGACTGTGGAGAACTAGTCTGTGTCAGTTTATAGAAGCTGATTGATACTTTTATTGACTTTTAAGGCTCTGACTCAGCACACAATCAGATCCTGGATTTCTAACTCAAATGATGTACTCAAGAATATGTACTGCTGCAGCAGGGCTTTTTGCCTTAAGCCTGCACATCAGCATAACACTGAAGCTCACCATAAATCTGTGTTTTGTTGGTGTGCATGAAAAGCTGATAATATGGCTAAGCCATTTTGTTGAATGGAAATATTAGCTTAGTGAGAGATCTCCATTACATATTTCCATCATGTAGGTGGACTTAGTTTTTAAATGGTATATGTTCACACTGATTTCAGTGTAGAAACACAGGCTTTAGTGCATCTGAGATACTACAAGATTTGAGCCGATTAATTAAAACCTCCTTTTATATTCTCTTATTTTAAGAACAATTACAGGTATAGCAAGCTACTGTCCCCATGTCCTTGTTATCTACAATACCAGGCATATTTTGAAAGTAGACAATTTGCATTAATATTAGGTTTTGAGAAGCCAAGTATATTTAGGTATTTTCATTATGACTGCAATATAGCAAATATCGAGGAGGGACAAACATAGCAAACACAGAGTGCTTGAAAATTTGTTCCTTTCATATGAATGCACAGTATCAGGTCTCAGGTCTTGTAGCTGAATACATTATCATGTATTACACTGCTCACATGCACACTCCTAGTTTATGGCAAATGCAACATAATTCAGCTCAGCCTTTTTTCATTGCAGACACCTGCATTTATTGTGTTTTAAGACATGCACTCAGTCCTACTAAGATCACTAGACTAGTTATTTTGCCTCTAATGATGAATAAGAAACCCTGGCACAGGAATCTTTGCAGCAGCCAAGGAAGAAATCCCCCTCCCCTACTGTGACCACACTACAGCAAAGGTAATCCATATTCTCCCTTGGGGTCTCAGTAATCTGGATTTTATAGGAGTGTATTTAGAATTAGTCCATACTTGAAATTGCTTACAGAATGCTATACAAATCAATAAAAGGTGGTAACATGACTCATCAACAAGAACATAGATGAGTCAGGAGAGTTCTCTGCAATACTAGATGTTAGATTAAAACTTCAGTTTGAAAACATCAGCTCGTTACTAAAATCCTGGAGTAGAATTCTTCAAGAAGTATTTGTATCATTCTCAGTATTAACCATTAAAAATTTATTAGAGACTATGTGAATAGGAAAGACAGAAAGTGAAAGAAAAAAAAAGAAAAGACAGTGGAAGGGGATGATTTGAATCACATCATACTGAGAATGAGATGCTTATCTGAAAAACAAGAAAATATAATGGAAATATCCAATCATTTATTTGATACTTAAACAGAAAATCCGAACTTTTTCAGATTCTATTGTCATGCAGATTTTAAGAGCCTAAACAACGATTTCAGGTGGAGTTCCAAAGGATTTTGAAATGTCAGTAAAAATTTTCTTGGACTGAAAAAACAAGACTACAAAAATTCCTGACCAACACTTGTAAATTCAATTTTTTTGTTTGTTTGTTTTTAAAACACCAAAGACGCTAAGAGAAACAGAATAGTCTGGCAGCATTTTTCATGCAGCTGCTTTTTTTTAAGCATACTAAAGACGACTCAAGAAAAGAAAACATTATCAGCACTTTAAGGATTAAGTGTTAAGTGTCATTCACTTTGGAAACTGGCTGGAATTTCCCCCTCCCATCCTCCTCAAATTCAAGATTTATTTAACGTGATCAGACTGAGATTGATCAGGGCAGAAGAGAGAACTGCTTGCATGCACATCTGGTCCCAAATTCACTCCCTCACAGTAAAATGCAATTCATTAAATACACTTACATATCTTCTGCCTTAATGACCAGCCTTTATCCCATGGTATTCATGCCTTTTAATATTAAGCAAAAAGTATGCAAGCAGGACACAAAAAAAATCTATTTCTGCAGCTGTTCAGTTACTTTCTATAGCCAGCCACTGAAGAGCTGTCATGGAAACTAATTATGAACAGTAATTTATTATTTATGAACCATAATTCATTTCCCATGAGCCTTTCACAGGAGGCCATAGCTCTCAGTGGAACATAGTAGTGCAGCTCATCTGAATCTCTTCCATCAGCTTTGGGTACAATCCCCAAGTGAGGACAATTGTCTCATATTGTCTCTTCCATCAAATCTCCATTTCAACATAAGTTAAGGTCTTGTTTGTGTTGAGTTCTCTGGCCTCTTCCAGAACCTCATTTTTTATTTTGAGCCTAAACATTCAATTTCATTATGCCTTGGGCAAATCTGGTACACAAGATCAGTACTGGGAGGATGAGCTGTTGAGCTTCTTTGATGTTTCAAGAGAAAGTTATTATATCCCAATCAAGCCTCTCTTCCTATGGTAAGGAATAGAGCAGGGAAGATATTCTCTCTCTTCACAAGACATCTGTCATCTGCTCTGTTATCATCCTATCTTCCTTCTTCCAGATCCCAAATACAGCAGAATGAGTCTTCTGTGAAAGAAGTATAGGTATGATATTCCCAAGTCCCAGCCACTGTACAGCAGATTCAATACTTCTGTACCTCTCAGGGTGAAATCCTTTGCAATACACACTCTAGGATGATATTTGAAGAAATATTTTTAAAGAAGTCATGAGAAAGTTGTAAAGTAAAAATGTAGACCTTAGTCTCTACGAGTTCATAGAGAGATTCAGGATAGTTTCTTTTCTTCTTTCCTCATAATTAAGAACAATATTCAGAATGTCTAGTTATAGACAGTTTGATCACTAATATTTTAGGAAAGCGCCACTACAGAAATCAGTATTGATTCCAGTTCCAGGGTTGAAGAACAAACATCTAGTGTCAGAATTCTTGATCTTTGTGAAATTATGAACTAATAACTTATTTTTTTATTAATAAATATATAGCAGATGTTCAAACTACAACCCAAAGTTCACCACATAAATAAACACACTCAAGTTTAATTGTGATTAAATCTGAAAAATTTTAAAGCAAATGGTGACCCATTCCCTATAATTCCAAGGGGGTTAAACATGCCCTTTTACAAGGGCATGTAGTGATAGGAGAAGAGGGAATGCCTTTAAACTGAAAGAGGGTAGGTTTATACTTACTTTTTACAAGAAATTCTTTATTGTGAGGATGGTGAGACACTGAAATAGGTTATCCAGAGAACCTGGGGATGCTCCATCCCTGGAAGTGCTCAAGGCCAAGTCGGATGGGACTTAACATCCTGATCTAGTGAAAGGTGTCCCTGTCCACAGCAGCAGGACTGAAATCAGGTAATCCTTAAGATCCCTTCCAACCTGAACTCTTTTGTGATACTGTGCTTGCAACAGTGTTTGAAAGTAGAGGCATGTCACACATAGACTTCTATTTTGACACCTAGACTGAACAACAGAAGTAATCATAATGCATTGTCTTTCTGCATTCAAGATTATATATGCTTCAGTGACTGGAAAAAATTCTTTTAATTTCCCATCTCTATACAGCGAGACAGCCTTAACAGTGTTTTCTCTACAAAATTACAGAAACTTTAAATTTGCATTAACTTTTCCAAATAGTATTGTATTCTATAGGCTGGGTCATCCTCATCCCTCAGAGGAACCTACTGAGGTTGTGTTTCAAGTACTGCACATTTACATGACGAAAGTACCACAGGGTACTAACCATTATTTGCTCAATACCAAGCAGATCTCTAACTAGTGTTTCCTTGTGTGTAAGGATAGCACAATTATCTCCTTGCTCTTTAT
The DNA here is from genome assembly GCA_030060385.1 of Muscicapa striata striata. Classification (NCBI taxonomy): domain Eukaryota; kingdom Metazoa; phylum Chordata; class Aves; order Passeriformes; family Muscicapidae; genus Muscicapa; species Muscicapa striata. Next base: position 394,092 of record JAREIS010000014.1, on the reverse strand, counting down.
GCAAATATATATCATTCTTGAATTTCCAATGCTTTGTCATAATTTAAAACTCCTAAAAGACACATGATATATTTTTCTGCAATCTTCTTGAAATTAGTCTTTTCATATTTTAGATTCTGAGAACTAGAAATAAAAATAAAATCCAGTTCATACAGAACTAGATTTTTTTTGCATTTGATTATTTTATTATAGTTGTCATTCATAGAATCATATTTTAGAAAACCCTCCACATTTGTAAGTCCTTGCAGCACTGAAAACCACCTTTACAGCATGCTAGCAAAAATAGTCCAGAAACTCTCTGCCCCCAAACAACTTATACCTAATATACTGTCAACATCAACAAAAAGCGTTCAAGAGCACTGTAGAAGAAAAGAGAGGATATCAAGCTTCTAACAAGGGAAAAAAATGATGTAGGGTAGATTTTAACAGGAACAAGGTCTTAATTAGGGTGGGATTTAGAGAGGGAGAGAAAAAAATTCCTGTAATAAGATAATTAGTGGCAGTAGTTTACATCAGCACAAATTAGGACAGGCAGTTGGCAATTAGAAAATACTGCTTCCTTGGTGGTGTCAGTCAAGTGGCACATAGCAGCAAACAATTCTAAACCAACTGAAGTGCCAGATACCAGCTGGAAACACAATCATCTTCTCTCTTTTTGTCACCATAGTTTTGAAACCCTGTTGTACTCCTTTTCTTTAAGTATTTTGAAAATTAAATGTAATATTTGGAAACAAAATACTAGATACTCCCTAAAAAGGACACGAAAGTATGAATAGACAGAGAGGAAGGTAAAATGAAGCCATCAGATTTTCATTTTGGACATCCATCATATGCATTGAGATAAGAACAATTTTATGCCTGGGACGGGGTTAAGTTAGAAACAAAACAGTTGAAAACAGATTAGATCATACATAAAAGACTTACTATCTTTGATCTTAGAAAAATTTAGGCAGCTCCTGCATTTTGTCTTATTGAGACATATACTAACATATTTGCCAAAGAAATAAAAATATAATTTACAACCAACTAAGCATACCCTGCCATGGCTTTAAAGACATAGAAGCTAGAACAAAGCATCTCCTCTTGTCTAAACTGTCAGAGGCAGCAGAAATATTCACTATGGACTGTACTGTTTGCTCTTTTTTTTTTTTTTTTTTTTTTTTTAAACCTGTGTCTGTGGTTCTCTATAATTTCTCTGACAGTGTGACTATCTTGCATCACAGTGAGTCTATTTTGGATGAGTGGTCTGGGTGCTCTGAAGTGTATGCTGAGTGACATACAGCACTTTGGCAGACCTCTCTAAAAGCTACTGCCCCAAAGCATCTTGTGGTGCATCCTACACCGGCCCTACAAGTTTTGTTATCAGCATTGCATTTAGTTACAAAAGAAACATTTACAATTTCTTGCTCTTGATGAAAACCATGTGTTAGTTCCAGGCTGATGACAGGAATCTCCAAATATTAAACCAAGATCTTCAATTGCTTCAGCCCTCTGTTACCTGATTGCATTTCCCTAACATTTCTCTTTCACCACCATATTGTTTTCCCCTTTCCTCACTCTGCTGAGATCTCCCCACAGACATTCTGCAGTGACCTTTCTCACTACCACTTGTTCATGCCTCCCACCTGCAGCCATGTACTCCCACAGACCATGAGTCTTGTCTAAGCAGGAAGAACTTGAGCAGGGGCCATGCAGAGCTGTGTTGTTGAGCCAAGTCTGCCAATGAGGACCTTCATCTGCACAGTACCAGTTACAGCTCTTGGGTCAAAGGAATAGCTTGGATAAATACTGTCAATTATTGATGCCATACTCCCAGTCAGGCATCTGCACAGAGTATCTGTTACTGAATGGCACTACATATTTTGGGGCTTTTCAAATGCTGGGACATTAGAGCAGTTGGAGATGAATGAGGACAAAAATGGCATAGAAATAATTCCTGTAATTTACAGTAATGGGCTAACATGGAAAAGAAACAATCAGTGGCACAGTTTGTGTTTCTAAGTGGGTAAATGGGATGGTTCAAGGGAAAAGAAACAATCAAGGATTATAAACATCAGGGAATTTCTTGAATATTGTGTTAATTGAGTCCATCACTGATTTTGTGTGCTCAGTTTTCTGGTTTTGCTGTACAGTGATCCTGAGGTAGAAAACATATTCAAAAAATAGGGCAATTAAGACTCCTGCTCCCAGAAGAGCTCAGTTTAAAAGGAATTCCATGTTAATGAAAGCCAGTGTCACACACTGAAGGGAAGAACTTACAGAAATGCATCCTGTTTTGGGTAGCAGCAGCTCCTCCTCCTGAAAGTCAATCATCAAGTTCCTAATCACTTCTGAAATTTTGGCCACTGCCTTTAATGTGCTCTTCTGGGAGCAGTCAAAGATTATGGAAGCAGCGGAAAGAATAACAAAATAAATTAGTTTTAATCTGAAAATGGCACAAGGGTTTTATCTCAACCATTTTCTGTTTGCAGTTTCCATTCACAAGGGGATCTGCTGTAGTGTTTAGCATATTTGATACCAATGGCACTGGTGATTCCAGGAGCTGAGTCAAATGACATAGTGAACTGCCACCACAGCAGTTTTCTGGAATGAAGAAAGCTTCTGAGACTCAAATATCTGATGGGCTTTACTTATGACAACAGTAAGACTTTACTGTGCATTAATGTTTCAAACAGTCTACTAAGCTTTTGAAAGTTAACAGCACACAGAAAATCATTTATTTTGGCCTAGCAAGATAATCTTTCAGACACATAAATCCTCACACACTCTCTTCCATTCTCATCTCCCACCTTTCTCTTGGACTATACCAAGCTTATACAAGAGGGGGAAAAAAAGGGCTAAAATTTATTTAGCAATATTTTTTCTAGCAGGTAGTAAGAAGCAGCACTCACCTGCAAAGCCTGCATAGGCAGATGAAAATAGGTTCCAACAAATGTGATGTTACATGTCTGTTAAAATTTCCTTCCACTGTAATGACTGTTTTCGTCTGTAATAACCAAAAGTTAGATTCTTTCTTAAAATTACTGTCAACTGAGTGTTATAATAGAGAAAATTTGTCTTACTGTGAAAATAGAGGTGCCTGGGAACTTCAAAAGAGAATAATTTTATACAAATATTGTGTCCATCAAGCCCAAAATTTCTTTTTGTAAATGTCTTGGTGACAAGTAATTTTCTTTGCACTGAGGGCAAGGTTTCAAGGCAACACTGTCTCTATTTACCATTCATGTGCTACAAAGCCCTGTAATATGGAAGTGGTGGCTTCCTGACCCTGCCATAAAGAAAGCAATAATATAGAAAAAGCCTCAAAACTTTAGCTTAGTGAATACATGCTCAGCCAAATATGTTCCAAGCAAGAAGGTTCTACTACCTCCTATATGACTTTGTCAAAAAGTGAAAAAATTTCAAAATATGCAAAGTGCACCAGGAGCTCCACAGACCACCAAACTTTCCTGGGAAAACAGCATGACATTTGGCCTTCATACTGAATAATCCCTCCAGTTTCCCAGAAGAGAACTTCAAAGATTTGGAAGAGTTCAAAAATTGTTCTTATTTGCTCTAATTCAGAGGGAATACAAAACAAACAGAACAAAAGAAAATCCCATTGAAAACTAAATATTACTCACTGTCCAATCTATGTAGGGAAAGAGACATGCAGTGTAGTGTAGGAGGTAGTGACAGGGACAGTGACCTCACAGAGCTGTGAGGATGTCTTGGTTACCTAGGGCCATCTATAATGACACTAAGACTCTAGATGTAGGCAGCATGTCTGTATGCTGAAATAACTCCAAATTAAAAGATATATATGTTAATCTCTACAAATTAAACGTCTAAACTCCCACTTTAATGGATACAACAAGTGGAACGCTTGAGCCCATCATAAAGTTCTTATTTAGCATATGGTGGCCTAATTATCTCTCTGGACTCCACTGGTTGGTTTGACTGGGTATTTGTTTCCCATAGCAGAAGTTTGGACCTCACTGACCTGTATACCCATAATTTGATGTGTCTTAATCTCTAATTTTAATCTCACACCAGTGATTAACCCCTTGTCCCTTCAGAGAAGCAATTCCAATTCTTCCAGTTGAAAGCACCTTTTCACATAGAAGCAATTCTCTCCTACTACTTTAAAATTAGGGACCCACAGGATCCTTACCAAAGGTTGACCAGAACCTGATCTATTTCTTAGTCCAGTTAAGAACATGTGGATTTCTATCCTCAGTTTATTAGGATGGAAAAAGTTACATGAAATGAAAATAATGAGTCAGTTAGAAACAGTTTGCATAAAGCAGAAATAAGCAGATTAAGATTCAGGCGACATCTCAGAAATCACAGGGCAGTTTGCAGAATTAACTCAGGAGCAAAGGCATTTCAAGGTGAGCTTGTACATAACAATTTGGTGTTCACAGAAAGGTATGTCTACGTGGTGGTGACAAAGATTCATGTTGAAGGGCACACTAGTTCTCTGTTACAGCTAGAGTATGTTTCATATTAAAGGTCAGCACTTTCAAATGTTCCACTTACTTTGTTACACAAACCTCATTCTGAGAAAGTAGAGAGAGTCTATTTTTAGCACTTTTCATGTACAGATTATACCTGTTAGTCTATTAAAAAAACCCCCCAAAAAAAAAAAACAAAACAAAAAACACCTGATAAATAAAATCTCTCTTGCAACAGAGAGGAAACTAATATGAGAACTCAGCTCACAATGAAGGCCTGAACCTTGAGCAGGCCAGCAAACATTAAGCAGAGTGCCAAGCACAGTTCAAGGTGAGCAAAAAAATTAGAATTTGAGCTACAGGAGTGGGTAAGAGCAGAAGGAGACAGAGGGAAAGAGAGAAACAGAGATCACATATTTGAAAGAATTTTACCTGCTTCTGTATCAGATTCCAATGCACCTGCTCAGGTACTCTGAGTTCCCAAAAAAATAAAATAAATCCTCTCACAAGAAGCACCTAAGAATAATAAATCCACATTTTAATGGGACATATGAGTGACTCTGCAAACGAAAACCAGTGCTAAATCTAAAAATAAAATTTACTTTCTGATATGCACCACTTGCAATGAAAAATCCATCTTTGGAAGTCTAAATGCAAATCTCTAAAAGACTGCAAAGTAAACAAGCAAAGCCTTCATGTAACATGTCTATAAATAACTCTTCAGACCAATCTTTGGACTGGATAAAGTGACACTTGGGCATGTGTTTTACAATTTGACTTTTAAAAAAGTTTCCCACATGAATAATCTATATCTGGTCTATCTTTTCCCCCTTTATACTCCCTTTAACACCAGGTACCTGTTGTGGTAGTTTGACCCTGGCTGGATGCCAGGTACCCACCAAAGCTACTCTATCATTCCCCTCCTCAACTGAGCAGGGGACGGAAAATATCACAAAAGCTTCATGAATTAAGGACAGGGAGAGAACACTCATCAATTAACAACAGGGGCAAAAAAACAGTCTCCACTTATGGAAATTGGTTGAATTTATTGCCAATTAAAATCAGAGCAAGATAGTAAGAAGCAAAACAAATCCTAAAAACACCTTTCCACACCCCTCCTTCCTTTCTGGGCTTAATTTTATTCCCCATTCTTTACCTTCTCCACCCCACTGGGGCAGGGAGATATGGAATGGGCATTGCAGTTAGTTCATCACACATTCTTTCTACTCATGCTTCTTCTTCAGAGAGAGGAGTCCTTCCCCTGTTCCAGCATGGGGCCTCTCCCACAGGAGACAATCCTCCACAAACTTCTCTGATGCAAGTCACTCCCACAGGCTGCAGTTCTTTCAGGGTGGGTCCTTTCCCATTCCTTCAGGAGCAGGCTGCTCCAGTGTGGATCCCCCACAGGGTCACAAGTTCTATCAACAAACCTGCTGCAGTGTGGGCTCCTCTCTCCAAGGGTCCACAGGTCCCTGACAGGAGCCTGATCCAATGCAGGGCTTCCCACAGGGTCACACATGCTTGTCAGGAAATCATCTGCTCCAGAATGGGGCTCCTCCACAGCCAGCAAATATTTTTCTTCTATATCTTTTTATGAGTATTTTTACTATTCTTACGGCACTTATATTCTTTCCTTGCAATTTGAAATGACTGAACAAACTTTGAAAAAGTAATTGCATTCCAGGTTTTAATCTGAACCTGTGTGCAGAGAAGGGTAAATTATAGTTTTCATCTTCATATAATTCCCAAACTTTTCAAAAACTGAGCTATTACTTTGGTTACCCATTGAAAGTAGAGAATGTAAGGTTAGAGAATGTGATGAATAATACCATAGGAAAACCTTAAAAATAAGTTCTAAATATGTTTCACTGTCTTTACCCTTGTACTGCATCACATCTTTAGGACTCTATGAACTACACTGGACTTTGAATGAATTTGCAGTCAGTGAATCTCTGCAAATTTACAGCAGCTGGGGAGCTGGACCATTACTTTCTGTTGCTGAATAGCAGAAGTGTAGGAAGAAGTGTTCAGCAGCAGAAATGAATGTGAAATCACCCCACCTCGTACTATTTATTGTATTTCTTTATCACTTGAAATAGAGAATAAGCTACCACACTGTGTGATCCTTTGTGGAAAAGCTTTGAGACAGATGTTCTCAAGCATGCCACTAAATCTTAGGAAAGCCATTTCAATGAATTGAATTGGGAATATTTTAAAACTGCTGACAAACACTTTTAAGCTGAAATGCTTATTAGCATATCCAAGTCTGTTCAAAGGGCATATCTTGTGAGCTGCTTGAAGAGGAAGCTTTAAAAGAACAGTCAAGCATGTAGATTCTGTAGCACTTGATGGTTCCTCAAAATGACCTAGTTTCTTTCAATTGACTATCAGATTGTGTTTTCAATCCCACTTTAGCATTTGCAAAAATCTGCTCTTAATCCTTACCCACTATTCCAAACAGAAGTGTAATTGACATTTCTCTAATATACAAGTAATCCCTGCTTTTCATATTCTATTAAATGCTTCTATATTTGCAAAAGCTGAAGTTGAGGATGCTTTAGGAAAATAGATGATGCTTCTGTTAAATCATCTAAATAGAAACATACATTTTGAAAACGTAAACTGCCATAACTTTACTCCCTGATCTCTGCACCATTGCAATTGAATTAATGAAAAAGACCTACAATTGGTACAGCATCCTCCTACTATAGAATGGTGGTTTTTGACTTAGGTTTAGAAACAATCTGCAGGACTGTTATCCTCACATATGTCTTAGGTGTCAATGGACCAAGCTTCACTTTGAAAACTTAATGATTCATCAACCTCAGGCAGCAGATACTGTTCTCACTGAGTGGCAATGTTTAACTTCCCACAGTCCATATAAAATTTCACCAGAGCAAATGTACTAATAAGAGTGGAGATGCCCATGAACAATCTGCAAGTAGACACAATGCCCCCTTTTAACACTTGATTTCACTGATTTTCTGTAACTTTTACCCTCATAGATGAAGCTCTGTAAGGCATCTCAATAACAATCTTACTGCCAGCATCAATGCGACATTTGATTAAACCAGTCCTTCTGGGTTTTATCTTTGAAGTTACTGGATTTTTCAGCGTTAAGTACTTAATCACTCTGTTTCTGATGTGAATCTGCTTGTAGATTCAGCTATCATTTTCTGTTCTCTGGATTACTTTAACTGAAAGCCTTCTCACAGTTAGTTAATGCTCGTACTTTTTCATAAGCTGAATGTGCTTATGACACTGAATCTGAGACCTAATTTTATACTGTATTTTTTAAATCTCATTAATCTACTGTGAGTCTAGGTATATTGTAAAATCCAGTGTTTGCCAGAGGTATAGTGCAATGCCCACACCATTTACTATAGCTGCTAGACTTTATGCTCATTATAAAACAAAATGAACTTTTAAAAGATAACATCTTAGATGAGGCCCAGTTTTGAACAGCACTGTGAAAAACCTGCTTTATTTTCTGTCCTAAGACTAAAATTGCCTAGGATAGATGCAAAAACCTGGACAATATACGTAGTGACCTGCATCCCTTCACAATAACAAACACCAGGCATTCAGCTCAGGAACCTTGACTGGTAAGTATCTGCAGGAAATGGACATCATCTCAAACCTCAGCATGGGTCAGATGAATCTGGAAAAGCATGGCTTCAAAGCATTTTTTATCAGCTTCTGTTATCTCTGATACTCAGAAAGACAGCAAACTCTTTGCATTTATCCTTCCTCTCTAGGTTCACTGTGTGCAGCAGGCTGCTTAGGAGCAGAGTCTTCTAATTTCTCATATTCTAGATCCAACAGAGAGTTTCAGCTAGCTGTTTCTCATCTTCTTTGGCACATATAATTTGTATAATAGTTTTCTCATGAAAGAAATTTGCAAGGGGGAGCTTCACTGGAGAAAGGATAAAGATGTAAAGGAAACATCCCAGAGCAGTGGTTTGTTATTACAAGAGAACTCACAGTGCCATGGACTGACATCACCAAAATACTCTAAACGCTCTGTCATGGTGGGAGAATCAAAAGCTAAGCTTTGCAACAGATGAGCTGAAATACCTTCTAAGTATCCTCCTTGAATTACTTATTAGGAAGAAACTGATAACAGCAAAATAAGTATGTTGACAAATAAGGAACAGGACTACAAAATAATAGAAAGGTTGTCAATTAGCAAATCCATGAGTTACCCAGTTAGCAAATGAATACCCTATCCTACTAGCAGGTGCTGGAGAACATGTGTAGAAAAGTGCAGGTGCTGAGTAATCTGAGATACAGCTAAGAGAAAACCAGAGTTCAAAAATATACATGAACCCAACATTTATTGCCTAGAAAACTTCACTGCAGGTCAAAAAAATGAAGTAGATAACCTAAAAAATGCCTGTGTTCCAGATGTTAACTAAACCTAAGAAACTCTTGCTTTATTAAAAGTCTATTTAGTATGTTATAGGAATGCAAACAGATGGGGGATATTTTCAATTTTAGAAAAGTTTTGGGCTGTCTGTAGATATTCAACCAATCTGTCCTGGAAATAAACAGATAATAATCAGAAAACCAAATTAAGAAAACACAAACAAAAAAGTAATTATATAATAACAAATAGTAGTAAAATTAACTAGAGGGGGTTTTTTGCAAGATCGGTAGGGGTTGGATTTGTACTCTTTTAACATACCATTTTTCTCCAGCATTGAAAATGGAAAAAATGTCATACATTCATCTTCATTAGCAATCAGGAAGAGGTTAAACAGCACAATAATTAAATTAGCAGATGATAATAAATTAGGAAGCATAGAAAATGACCTTTCTATAGCAAAGGCACAGAAATTTAGTATAAAATTTCCTTAGGTTTTACTAAATATGTAAAAGATGAAGAAACTGGATGAAGTTGTTTTTCAAAACATGAGAAAAGAAACTGGACCACCAATATTACTTCAGTACAGTAAAATGTGAATTACACAATAGCATATTGCCCAGAAAGGATAGTGTGACTTTGAGCAGCACATAGAGTACTATCTTGAATTATAAGAAAGAAAAAAAATATTTCATTCTACAACGTTAGCAGTATTTAGACTAATGTATTAAATTCTAAGCACAGCCTAACAGACACTGAAAAGCTGAGGGAACCAAAAGCATGAAGGCAATAAAAGTGTGTGGAGAGAACAATTTAACAGAAAATACTTAGAGCATGAAATATCTATAGATTGATTAAGAGAAAAAGCCTAAACAAGTTAAATGAGTTGAGAACTTATTGAGATCAAACCAAGCAAAATAAGTAGGTTGGGTTGCAAGTGTTTAAAGGAAATTTTGGAAGAAATTAGATCTTTCAAGTCGTGCTTTGCTGGAAACCCTTTCTGAAGTTTAGAAAATGAATTGTTGGAGACCATCTTACCTTTGCCAAGATGTTAATTGCTTGTTGCCTCATATCTAAATCCACCCACACTGAGGAATTTCTTCATAGCCTTCAAAAGAAAAAGCCAAGGAAAGGCAGTCTAGCAGAAAACCCTGGGGGAAAGAAGTGGAAGTAACTGAATGTCTAGCAAAAGTGCTAGATTTGCAAGTATCTACTAATGCCCATTGAGTTCCAAGGTCGTAAGCCTACTTGCTCTAAAAAATAATTGAAGTGGCCTGAATCTTTGTCTCCTTACATGTATCTTGAAAATCATTATCCTAAAAAGCTGCATTGGTTTTGTTTTCCTTAAATATGAAACACCACCTCTTTTGTCACTTTTTTGCAACACTATTCTACATCAAAGTGCAGACACCCTGATACAGATTTTAAAAGTTATAGAACATACTTTTGTTACATTGTTTCCAATTTTCCTACTGTCAGAAATGATACTTTAAAAAATAAAATTATTCCATGACTACTGCAATAAGAAGAGTTTCAGATAAGAAGATACTATTTAGGTACATAAAAATTATAAAAATATGCATTTTATTATGTGTTCTAAGAGAATGATTAATATTGTGCAATCATTGCTTTTGTAGCTCAATGTAAGTTGTTTTATATTTAGAAACTAACAAAACCAAATTTTTCTGAAAACCTTCAAGACAAAATTGAGACATTTGCCCAAATGGCTGACATTTACACTGTGTGGTTGAGTCCCTTAAAATTTTCATTGCAGTTTAGGATTCAAACTACATTAGCAGGAGTTCGTTATAGTACTACAACAACTAAACATTCATACTCTAAATAAGTAAATATCCAAGGAAAATACGTGCAGTAAAATGCCAAAGTCAAACAAATTTCTGAAAAGTTAAGCACGTTTCAATCCTTCCTTTCTCCTCTGGTCCTCATCAAGTCCACCAAAAAGATGTCTAAACTTAGCAGGTTTTATTTAGGAGCCCAGCAGGCACCTGTAACAACAGGCTCACCATCAGCTGCATAGGCTCACCTGACCCATTATGCCACACTAAATCAATCACTCTCAAACATGGTCAACTACATTCAAATATAGGGCTCCAAAACAAGCACAACGATTTTCATATCTGTATAAAGAGGCACAAGAGAGCACACTTTGAGAAGGCATATTATACAGTATTTTTAGGGTAATGTAAAGTTCCATAATTTTGAAAAGGGATGTAGTTTAGTTGATTTAAAGTGAAGTGTATGAAGGGGTTTTCCAATGGGGAATCAACTGAAGTTCACGTTCCTTTTTAAAATGTAATTCTATGCTTCCTCTGCTTTGAGTTGCTTAAGTGCCACATTTGAGAAGCACAGCCTCACCCAGCCCACCCTGCTGGCCTGGCTAAGGCACTCTGGCTGGCTTCTGCTGCCCTCAACACACAAAGGACTGACATGTTGGAGTGCTCCTGCCTGTTTCTAACTACCAAAGCCTCATCAGATATGTTCACAATGAGGTTGGCTGGAATGATTTGATCTCCAGTTGGTGTCTCTATTTCCTTCCAACGATTCATCATAGGTAAGGGAATTACCACTGCCCATGGCCACATGCTTTCTGGGTAGGAACCCTATAGTTACACAGATCCTTTACCAATTTGGAGCCACATTCAGCAGCTTATAGCATTCCAAGATGGAGTTAGCTTGCAACAAAACCATAATAGATCAGAGTCACTACAGGCTTAGTTCACTGTTGTACAGCTGATAAGCAATACTCGCATGAAAATCTTTTCCCACCCAAAAAAAAGGATGAATTTTTAAGGCATCAGACTTAACAATACCAGGGTAAGAATTCCTCCCCCTCCTAGAACAAGGACCTTTTGCTATACAATGAAAGTTTTCATATTTGAGAAGAAAAGTTTCTGACCTTCATGCTTGCTAAGAAAACAGCAAACACACGGATGATCTGCCCCATTTTTTCCAGCTCTGAAATCTGAAGATGACAATTTAAAATGACAGCATTGTTAGCTACTGTAGTGCACAAAGTTCTATAGATTCAAATGTATTAAAGCCAACAGGCATTAATAGGCTAACATAATCTGCCCTGCATTATATATGTCACTGAATTCCACCCCTGCTTTCCTGCATCAAATCAGAAACCCCAGGCAAGCCAGCGCCTGTACCTCTAGAGATGGTACTTTTACCTTTAGAAAGATACTGAATTTTGATCCTAAAATTTTCCATGTTAAACAAGCCATCATATTCCAGAAAAAAATATCCTTACCACTAAATAAAAATAAATTTAAATATCAAATTTATTTACTAATAAAACTTGTGGTTTTATTAATTTTCCTGCCTCTATCCTCTAATTAGTAGCTTGTTTTCTGACAGATTTAAATTACTTCCTCTATAAAGATTTTTTCAACACCCAGGAAGCTACAGGATGTGTGTGCACCACACAGAAGAGCTCAGTGCAAATATTCCCAAGTTAATGGATGGTCAGCAAATCCACATAGTTCACATTCTCAGTAGGGGTTTTAAAATGCAGATCAAGAGCTGTATGACCACAGCATAAAGGCCAGAAACATCCTCTACCCTTACACATATTTCATGAGTCTTTGCATCTGTCAAGTCATCCTGCAGCTACAGAATCCCAGTGAAAAAAAACATTGTCTCCGTTATTATATCCATTTCCTCTACTCTTTATGAAGTTGCTGCAATACTGGAAGAATAAAATTAAAGAGAGTTTATATCCCATAATCTTGGCAATAGCATTCCTCCTTGTTGCTTTCATGAAAAACTGCAGTAATAATATTATCACAGTCTTTTCCCATTCTGAATCCAAGGTTTATTTCAAGAGACCCAGTGATCTCCACTCCTGGCTATCATTACCCTAATCCTTTTACTGGAGTCAGTTCCCCAGGTTAAGCTCTACACTGTTTTGGAGTTTTCCACAACTGAGCCTCTTTCTAATTAGTGAATTACAGAGTAAAAGGTTTAAGAGCAGTTAGATGTGCCAGGCTGCTTTGTTCTCTAATGCATTCATTCATTATTCTACTTCCAGATTTCAGATTATAATAAATTAAAATCAAAGTAACCTCCCTTTCTCTCCAGTCTCATTCCAACACATAAAAACTGCTATCAGCCTTTCCCACAGCAGCAGCATTGTCCCTACCACAATAACTTGCTTTTTCCCTCTCATCTTCTTTATTTTCAATGGTCAGTTCTGAAAATTGATGGAATTTTTGCTTCCATTGTTTTAAAAATGTATATGGGACTGTCTGTCCAGAAAACTGTCTTTTCCAGAGTATCATTCCTCCATGGATGTGGGTTTGTTCTGTTTGTAGCTGCTGTTTTCTCTCACACCTCTCTCTCCCGTGCTGTGAGTCTCCTTTGGCTGGCTGCTGCTACATTGCATATACATACAGAATAATCAAAGAAATAATCTAAAATGACTCCCTAGTATGAGAATGATTTGCTGCAATTGCAGACAGTATTCAACCTATGCATGAACATATTAGCTTCATCTTCCTTTCCCAAAATCTACTTTCTAGAGATATTTTTCCTACTTAAGTCACTACTGAGTACAAAAGAGATACATTTCTAGTCCCACTCTTGCTAGAAATTAAGACTACAAAGGCAAAAACAAGTTGGATTTTGTCTCCAAAGAAATGTTATGTTAGAATTGACCTACAAAGCTGAGCAAAATGATATTATGCCACCACCAAGAGCCTGTCATTCATAGTTTAACAGTAATGCATCTTGAACAGTCATTTACTATAAAAAGATAGTGCTGTGAATGAAGCTTAAGCCAGTGGAAAGGAAAATTAGATTAGACAACAGCAGTTTTAATAAATCTCATATTCACTATGGTGTAGGTTTGCTTCTTTCAGCAAGTCTTTTTTATAACATCCAAATGACAGTGGACCATGTGACAGGACTCTGATGGAGCCAAAGCTTTGAGATGAATTTCCTACATGTTATAGCAAACACATTTAGGTCCCACGAATCTCAATCTTAAAAGATGCATTTTACTTGAACTCAAATTAGAGAAATCTAGCATTTAAACTAGAAAAACTGATCTGCTAAGTGAGGAAATATAATACAAAGAACACCACTAAATCCCTTTAGTCTTGCATACTTCCTAGATCAGTTTTGTTCTCAGTCCAGCAATTTGCAAAAGCTTTCTACAACACATTTCTCCATCCCCGGTAGAATTCAAGGCCAGGCTGGAGAGGGCTGTGAGCAGCCTGTTTTAGCTGAAGATGTCCCTGTTCATTGCAGAGGTTTGGACTAGATGACCCTTAGAGGTCCCTTCCAACCCAAAATATTCTATGATTCTAGGACCTTCCTCTGGTCCATGGGAGAAAAAAAAAAAAAAAAAGCTTTCCATCACAGTTTTGGCTGTGCTTCAGTCTACCTTGCTTTTTAGTAACCTTCCAGTCTGGCTGTCACTGCAGCATCCTGCAGATGATGTCTTTCTCTCTGCCAGCTCCCTCTGCTCTCCTCCATAGCCATCTGCCCAGATAAAGGTTCTCATTTTCTGCCTTGAAAGGACTCCACCTGACAAAGCAAAAAGGCAGCCTTCCTCTCTTCTCCTAAATCACTGTCTTTAAAGCAATGTATTCAACAGGACATACAGCACATAGTGAAGGAAGATGTTTAAACACAGGATGTCACAAGCCAGGTAAACATTATCCCCTCACAGAAGACCTGGAGGGCACAGCTGTTTTCAGTGCTGGAGGACTGTATTTGAAGATTTTATAGCAGTACTCAGGGCAAGTCAAGATTAATGCTCAGATCTTAGTAACATAAGGGCATAAAAATTGACAAACTAGGTCAGTCCTGCTTCCAATAGTAGTTTGCTTATAGATGCTTTGGGAAAGATTGTATCAGGAAGAGCAGGAATGGTATCCAAGCATAGCCTCACAGTTTCTAGCAATGTGTGTTTAGGGATTTCATGAGCTGGACATTGCATCTGTCCATCACATTTAATAGCTACCAGGGGAGCTGCCTTCCATGAGCTTGTCTAAACTGTCTTTGAATCCATTTTTACTCTGGCCTCCACAGATTCTTGTGATAACAAATTCAACAATTTCATCATGAATTATATGAAAGAAGTGAAGACAGATACCTGTCTTCACCAAGCTCCTTGTTCCTTACATGATAAAGTTATCAGTCTCCCATTCACCTTCTCTAAATTATGCCTGGGTTTATAATCCTCCACAATATACCTTTTCCAAACTGGAATTTTTCTATATTTTCCTGTTATTTGGAAGCTTTCTTTGTGATTCTTATAGGAATAGGAATGGGAGTAGTTGCTCCTATTTTCATCTCTCAGCTTTGTGTCTCTTTTGTGGCTTCTTCCTTTTCTTATTATCCCCTTTGTTTCGAAAAAGTCCTTGACCACACACCCTCAAGGGAGTATCCACTCTCTTATAAAAGAAAAGAAAATTAAATTATTTATGTATTATTTTTAAGTTTTGAATGGCATTGTTTGGGAGACACATATATGACTCCTAAAATTAGGCAACATAATTGCATTTCCAGTGACAACATTTCTACAAATATATGTTTGTTCTAATTTGATTCTTGTGGGTAGAGGTCTTGACTATCCTTTTTGTGTCTCAAGAAGAGCCATATGTTGGTGAATGAGATACTGAGGAATTTCAGTAACATGAGCTTTTCATATAGCTAAAATTTTGGGAGTCTGGCAAGGGAGACACTAATGCAGTACTAAAATTTAGCTATTTTTCCATATTTTCAATGGTAGAATTTCAAGATAATTATTTAAGCAGCATGATGACATTCAACTAGACTAAGAAAGAGGTCAGTAATTAATGGTGGTTTTGGTCATGCATGACAGAATTACGAAACAAAGGCATTATGAGATAAATTCAGGGCAGTCAGAAACATTCATGCTATTTCTACATTCATATTAATTTTATTAATTATTATCATTGGAGAACAATGATATTAGGTCAAATATTTTTAGAAACAAAGATCAAGTGAAGTCCTCCCTAAAAGATCTTCCAGTTCATGCAAAACACACTGGTTCAGAGAGTGGAAGGTGTGGGAAACCATGTAAGCCCAGAGGCCAAAGTATTGATTTGCAAACACCACAGATATTTTCTGCACTGGTTTCTGGAGCATGTTACAGTCCTATCAAGTCTCACACTTCCTGTGATAAGTGCAGTTGGTCACACTTAGATTCTCCTACCACACGCTGATATTCCATGTTTGGTACCAAGGCACAACGTTTCACTCAGTATCTGATTCTTGTAGAACTGTAGAGATTTGGTGCTGCATTGCACTTGGGAAACTTTCCTAGCAAGGCTAGCAATCAAAGCAAAGCTCTGCTAGAAGTCTCATTACCCATCTGCAGCTTTTTTATTTCTGAGAAATGATGAGTATAGGCTGGTGCCTGTGCAGTCAGACAAGCAGTATTTCCTACACTGGGGATCAGAGATCTAGAAGCTAAAAAAGAAAGAAAGGGGGAAGGAAGCATCCTAGAGGGGGATGTTTTGTGGATAGAGAGGGAAATACCTCTTTCTCAAGCAGAAGCAGGACAAAGTTACAACTTGTAGAGAAGACTATCCAAGGAAATTCTAGTTTAATGTAATCCAGAAAAACACTTCAGCAGTCTCTTAATATGTAATCAATATAAACATCCACATTTTTTGGAAGCCATGTAAAACATTATCTATTTTTAAAAACAGAATTTGAAAGCATAAATAATTTGGCCAGTTTGCACAGAATGTTTTTATAGATCTGCTTTAGCATAAAAAATAAAGTAAAAATAGTAAATTATTCTAAAGACAAAATTACTAAAAGGCACAACAAACTTACATGCATAATAACAAAGTGCTTTCTAATCAAAGTTGTCATATTTTCATTAGATATTATGTCAATATTATCATTCATAGAATCACAGAATCCCAGGTAGCAACATGTTATATAGTCTGCTCTCTTACACAAACTGACAAAGTTTAAGCTTCATTCAAGCAAGAATGTTTTTTCAACACAAAAGCAGCAAAAAACTTTAAAGTGTCTGATGTGGATTGATGTAGAGTTTGTAACCATTTAAGTGATATAAAATGTTGACATTAGCAGAGGAATATACTCAAATGATAGGTGTACACCAAACAATCATTTCATTACTGTCCTTTGGAGAACTTTAAATAGTTTATTAATATGTCAGTCACTGGAAAAACAACAGACTGCTGTAGACAGGCAGCAGAGGGAGTTCAGGTTTAGGCTGCTTCTCAAAAGAAACACAGTACTTGGAGTTTCACAAGGGAGGGGGAAAATAAAAAGGCAATTTCTAAATCGGTTGCACTTTTAAAAAATGTTACAGCAGATTTTCAGGATTGACACTTACAGTCTTCCAGATTCTTAGTCCCTTGTGCAGGAAGATTTCCTACACGATGGTAATGTTGAAGCTGTAATGCCACTTATCTTGCTCTCCTGAGGGAGCAGGTGGTAGGCATGCAACCAGCCAGTCTCCATAGAAGTCCTCCTGCCCTGGCCCACCTCACCTTCCTTGTGTTACACCCCTTCCCGTGATGGGAACTGTTTCACTGCCCCAGTTCAATATCTTCCAGGTTGGACCACAAATCTTGATAAATGATAAATAACATCTTTCACAGTGTGACTTTGAGGGGGAAAAAATGCTCACAGTCTTTAATACGTTTAAATCTTTGATCCTGGTTTACTACAAAACATGCTGAGACATTTTTAAAAGCACAATATGAACAGGAAGGTCAGAGTACACCTTCACTCTGTTAAACATGTTTTTTCACCAAATATATCCATATTATATCCATTTGTTAAACACAGAGGCTTTCCCACACCCTTTTTGAGTTTGATGACTTTTCTGGAGACGCTGCTGTGAGGCAACTGGAAAAGCTCTCTGTTGATTTGTTACCATTTCAGCTTTTTGACTATCTGTGTGGCTTTGTTTCCACCAGATAGAGTAGTTAATTTAAGTTCCACATCATCCTATTCATTATCTCCTTGAGGAAGCTTGGATTCAGTTTTGACCAGCTCAGGGTAGGCACTTTGAGCCATACTCCAGGACACACTTCAATTAAGGCAATTAATTTGTCTGATTATATGTTGGTCCTTATTTCAATATCATGTGGTTACATCTTCAGTCAAAAAAACAGGGAGAGCAAGTTATAGGCATAATTCCTCCAGCATTTCTGAACAGTGCAAGGTTTCCCCTTGTCCTGTCTTCTTCTTGTAGGAAGCAACAGCATGTGACACCTGCATAAACTAAATTTCCCTTCTCCATTTTTCTTCTTCAGTTTTAAAAACTTGAGGGGAAAACCAGAGTGAAACACAATTTCTTTCAAACTCAAAAGAGGGAATATGGACCTTCTTTGCACTGTTTCTGAAACCAATCTAGGGAGCCACAGAGTAAATTATCTTTATAAACTACAGTCTTCTAAAAGGTGGAAAAGTAAAGAAAATGTGGGGGAAAGGCTATTTCTGGAAAGTTAATTCAAGAGAAGAAACCAGCAGAAACTACTTTATCTGGAGTGTAATTTGGGTACAATTACAGTACTCAAATACAGTACAATAAATCAGGTACAGTTGCTAGTGACAACAGTGAAACATGAAAGAAAGTAGTTAATATGTGCACAACTTACCAAGAAGCATAATAAGATGGCTTCTTTTACAGGTGGCTATCCAGTGATTTCAAGTTTTTGAAAACATGAGTCTCAATTCTTCAAGGACTGAGGCTCTTTCTTGGAGCTCTGATGGAGAAGGAAGAAATTTTCTTACCTCCTTTCTCACTGAGATCAGGCCTCTGCACTGGGAAGTGACAAGACATGAATGTTGCTGAATGATGAAATAAGAAGTACTCAGTCATTCAGCCCAGGGAGGAACACTACAGGCTGGTGGTTCACATTCCCTTCCAAAGATCTAGGCAGTGGCACTATTGTTCTGAGGCCAGTGGAGGTATATTTTTCAGAGAAGATACTGTCAGTGACTGACTCAGATTGACTTTGTCAAGATCAGTTCAAGTGCTGCATTTATTGACTCCCAGTGCCTTTGCACACCATCAGGCATTTACTGAGCACACAATAGAGTTCAACGGAGACCACACACTGCAAGAGACACATTCATAACCAGTGAATTTCTCTTTCATGAATTAATAATATTCCAGCAGAACTCCCATGCAAGGGTGAACATCCAACCCAGCAAAGCCCAAACACAAGGTAGAGCACAAGGGGGAACATCATCATCTTCAAGTTTGAAAATTCTGAGGCTATGTAAAAGAAGGAAAGAAAAATAACTTCCCCCCCACTTTTTTCCTTCCATTTGTATTTCAACTCTATTTAGTCAGTTTGTCCAAAAAAAAAGAAAAAAATCCTCTTCACGATCTCACCCTTAATAACAATTTAATTTCCTTTTAGAATAGGACTTCTTGCTATTTCAAAACACATCCTACCATTTTTGCTCATTCTTTCCTAGAATATCAGTCTTGGTGATTTTGAAATCATGTAGCAAAGGTATGTTTTATTTTTTTATTGATTTGTCAATTCTTGAAAGCATACACTGAGATACTTCTACATCTAAGGAGGCAACTTTTAGAGAAAATTGTTTTAAAAGGATCAGAAATCACTAAACACAGGTCTTGACATTTCATTACAAAGAAAATATATCTCCCAGGATGGTTTTTTGATTCTGAAGTAAGTATAATGGCCAACAAGTTTCTCAGTGTACAACTTATCATCCAAGAATTTTTCAAATTGTTTTTGCACCTATTTGTCAGAAAAATCTTCTTTACAGACATTCAATTTAAAATAATGGAGGATAGTAATATACTTTCTTGGTTTAAATTACTCAGAGTTGACATTGCCACTGCAGTTCTATGTTTTACAATTCACCTTTTCAGATGGGAAGATAGTATTAGACTAATTGCATATGAAGAGGCATGCCTCTTCCCTCTTTACTGTTTCTCCCTAAACAAATGAAGAAGTCTTGGCTGCTTCTTATGTTATGAGACTCTTTTCACTAAGAGGTCCCTGTCTAGATTTTGTCATAACTCTCTCCCAGTTAGTCAGGACTAAGAGAGAATCTCCTCTATTCTATTCTGTTCTGGGTATAAAGGCAGAATTCACAGAGGACATGAGGAAAGTGTATGAAGTGTAGGAATAAAGGATGAATGTTATATTTTATGTTATGAAACCTGATCCAAAATGTGTTCTAATAGCTGGGAGTATGAATTCCAAGTGAAGAAACACATAAAAGTAAATTAACGTACGACATCATAAATAATAACTAAATAATAACACAGCATAAACTTTTTGGTTTATTTTATATATATATATATATAAATTTGTGTCTGTCTGTCTGTCTGTGTGTATCTGTATCAACTATATCTATATATATTACAGAAAGAAAGCTACATCTGACTCTGCTGTTAAATTCTCTCAAGTAGAGGCTCAATGTTCATAAGAGCGAGCACTTTCCTGGGCCAAACCCTATTATGCCTATAACACAGTTGTCCAGCTCCCCTTTTCTTCATTTTAACAGTCAAAACCAGACAACATTTTGAATCTAAATTTCCTCATATCAAGAGTTAAATCCTCAGCTATGTCAATGGTGCAATAAAGCTACAGAAAATATTACCAAGAGACACTCTAGTTTAGGTCAGAAAAAGTCAAATGCTTTTATTTCACAGTGTGGGTGTGATGTGACAGAAAGCACAGTTTTGATTTAAGCCATCAAGCCATAAATTAACACCATTCCAAAACATGAGGTTCCTCTTTTTCCTCTCTGCCATTTCCAAGTTTTAATCTATATGATGTTATTCAAAAAGAAAGATTTCCCTTCTTTTTATCCCAGAAGACAATATATTTAAAAATAAAAATCTTTATTAATGAGGTAGATACATCAGTTTTGTAAATATTTAAACAGATACAGCAACTTAGAGTATCAGGAACTGAGGGCCATTGAGTACTTAAGCTGACACCGTTTTGAGATATCACAGAGCATATTCTTGGAGCTTCCTGAAGAAAAGGTCTTTAAGATCTGTTTCTCAGGCTGTATTGTCTAAATTTTGGAGTACTCAAAATTATTACCTTGTAGAAGATTAGATCTATTGAGCCAGTTAAACTTTAATTAGGGAAACTAAATTAAAATAGAAATCTGGGTTCTCAGTGTAATTGTAATCAGCTGTCTTTAAGAAAAATATACTCTAACTAGAACTGCTGCAGAGCATGATACTGTGATGATGAGGGGAAAGGAGCCTTTTGGGCTGTTTAGCCCAAAAGAGTTTATGATTATATGCATTAGCAGAAGGACAACAAATTAGTACAAAGTGACTGTGATGAAATTCAGGGTGGAAAAAAAAATAAAAGGCTGTCAAAAAGTAGAGGGCTATGGCAGAAAACTGTAGAGTTAATTAAATCTATTACATGATAGATTGCAATAGCAGTAACTTCTGAATTAATTTGCCTGCATCCAGATACAATTCCTCCTTTTCTTTTCCCTAAAGGAAAATTCACCAAGCACTCAAAAGGAACCCTTAAACTTCCAAACCTTCATCAACTGGATTACATGGATGGAAAAGGTCTTTTTGGCCATACATATTCAGAGTTCTTCTGTATTCACAGGACTAAGAAATACATTCAACGTAATTGTTTGTGATGCAATTTGGTATAATTCCTGAACAGGCTTTGGAAGATTTTGATTATGTAGGTGAATTCATATAATCCTGAGACTGAGATGCATTTCTCGGACAAAAGAGTCAGTAGTGGGAAGTCATGTAAAAATCATGAGAGGAAATAATTTAATTAAGCCTAATTTAGTTTCTGCTTCAAAACTCTTAACACTGAGCTTTCTTTATGACTCTTTTTCTATTTAAATATATTGCTTGTTACTATAAATATCACAACATTTCAAAAAGCATTCATTTACAGCTGATTGCTTTAGTGGCTTAGTGCAAAACAAGTGGATTATTTTTGCAATATGTTACCCACAATTAAGCCTTCTGACCCAACCTGACAAGAACCAAGCATGTCCCAGAAGAACTCTAAACTTTAGTTTGAGGAAACCAGTAATGGTGCTGGGCTTGTTTTTATAAATCATCTTTATTAGATTGCAGCATTTGCACAGAACTAGTTTTTCGTTCTTGGCTGTAATTGTGACAATTGTTTCCAATACAGGGCATTAATTTTTGACCTGCTAAACCAGAAGGATTCCCCTGATGGCAAAAGGGCAAATTCAGCTGCCATTTCTGAAGCTTCATTTAGTTCTGTCCTAAATGTTGTCCAGAAAGGAGCTGGAAAGGTCAACAGAAACACAGATAACAGAGAAGTGTGTCCTTTCCTCAATTAAAATGTATATGGTGAGTTCAAAAAGCAGCAGCAACCCTCCGTCTGCACTCTGTCAGTGATCCTGGTTTCAATGTAGTCCAGGGTGTAACTGGTATCTGTGAAGGAGTGAATGTATCATCTGTGGCCATCTGCTTTAGTCTGCAGGCTATTATGGATCAAGATGATGGTAACACTGACTTTTGCTAGGCATCATCCTGGCACTCATAGATACCACAGAGCTCTCTAAAGTATCACAGCCACACAAGAGTTAATTCCCTGTACACTGAGTTAGTGCTTCGTATTAACTCTGTGCCAATTGATGGGAGCTTTTGCATGACCTGACATGGGACACAATTCATTTGTAAAAGAATTATAGCAGAAATATATAAAATAGGAAACAGCAAAGTAGCCATCTTGTTCTTGGATGATTTTCATGGCCAAAGGCAAAATGAGAAGTCATGAGAAACTCCTCAGTAAATTAGAATTCAGGATTTCTCATCATATTCTCTTTAGTGAATATTTCATTAATGTATTTTTCTGCCATCAAAACCTGAATCATGAGCTAAAATTTCCATCTCTATTGCTGTAGCAAGTAGAGAATAAAATAGAAAATATCCTTAAAAATTGCCCATGACATGATACAATATTTACCTCTCACTCCCAGTCAGAATGTGTAGGTCAGTGGCAAGCAGTCAGATTTTTTGGGGGGGTTTCCATATCTATGCAAATAGCTGCTAATAACATTCTAACCTCTGACTTCTTAATTATTACCTTCTACTTACATCATTCAGCAACTTGGTGTTAAGATCCTGTTAGCATGTTATAAGACATTAATAGTTTTTTTATTACCAATTATATTTCAGGATTGCTTTTCATATAAATGCCCTCCTGCTAAGTGCATGTCATCTTCTTGATTCTACTCTGATGTACCAACGCCGTGTTAAAAATGGCAAATAACTCACTCATGTGACATTAAGGTACATTTGGTACCTTTCTCTCCTCTGATTATAGACATACCAGCTCATTAAACACTCATATAAGAACACTAGCTGAGCCCTTCTTTTTAACAACTACCATTGTGAAACTAAAATCTAAGCCCTTCTCTTTTAATAAGTAGCACTGCCTTCATAATCAGGGGGTCTAGGAAGTGAAGCAAGGAGACCACACCATGTTTCAGCCAGCATTTATTGCTACAGAGGTGGTATTTTTTTCATGTCTGATTTCAAGCATGTTTTTAAATGTCTTCATATGCCCTTTTCAGGTTGCTTCTTTTATTAAATGTTGATGTTCACTCTCAGAAAGGTTACTGTATTTGTGTATGTGCCACATTGAAGAGGATTACTCCACACAATCATTTAGAAGCTTTATAGTACTACAGATGAAAACTAGTGTAGCTCATAAAGATGTGTATACTAAATAATATATGTACAATAATATACACTGTAACCCTGAGCCAGACTTTAATTTGGAATCTTTGAGGTCCCCAAAAAAACTCATTTGTTTCTACAGGGAATATGAAAGCATTTTGTATGATTGCTTTAATAAATAGAATCAGTCATTTTTTGCTCCCAGTCCAATTGCATACTAACTTTAAATTGTATCATGGCTCTCATGGGTTTCCTCTCCTGAAGATTTAAAAGTATAAAAAGCCTTTAACTTCACCCAGAATTGAGCCTGAAGCTTCTGGAAGGTTATCTGCCCATACCATTGAAAACAGCCTTCTAGCTATTGACATGGTCCTTCCCTTCTGGGTTAGTCAGTGATCAGGAGGAAAAAAAGATGCAGAAATAAACACAAAGTGAAACACTCTTCCCTTAGAAATTCTTGTCCCTGCAGTGATAAGACAAGGAGGGATAGCTTAAAATAAAAGGAGTGCAGGTTAGATTAGATGTTAGAAGAAGATAAGGGTGGTGAGGCATTGGAACAGGTTGACTAGAGAGGCTGTGGACACAGCATCCCTGGAAGTGTCCAAGGCCAGTCTGGATGGGGCTTTGAACAAACTGGTCTAGTGGAAGTTTCCCCTGCCCATGGCAGAGGGGTTAGAACCAGATGATATTTAAGGTGCCTTCAAACCCAAATTATTCTATAATTCTGTGATATTCTCTGGTGACACTTTCTACCCAAGACATGGATCAGGTCACAGGACCTCCCTTCTATCTGCAGAAGCTCACAGGAGAAGAGACACCACAGAGACAGCTGTACACAGTCCTCCCTAGGCACAGCAGACTGTCCATGAATCTATACCCTCCCATTTTACATTTGCTCATGATTTCTGTTTTCCTTTTTCTTCCTTTAAGTTGGATTTTTGTGCTTTCTACCTCCATGTCAAGATAGAATTCCTTGATCTCATCACAGCTCATCAACCCTTTGTTTGGTAGTAGCATACCTGCATAACTGTTCTCATGGCACCATTGAAAGATAAAAAACATTTCATCAGAAATATGTGTTGCAGCAATATAACAGTGCCCATCAGACTCTTAGCTGATTTTCATGGCCAAAGGCAAGATGAGAAGTAATAACTAATTCTACAGTAGATGAGGATTTAAGGTTTCTCATCTTTTATTTGCTGAATATTTAGATAAAACATACTTTATAGCTGCCAAAAAATTAGAGCACGTACCACAATCTGCAGTTCCATTACCCAAGATAAATTAATACAGTATTGAAGTGATTCAACAGACTTGTTCTGTTATTATTACCTGTTTCAGAAGTCCCAAATAAAATCAGTCAGCTGCAATGTATGCTGTGCTTCCCAGAGCTCCATTAGTTCTTTGGTACCTTAAACATGAGTAACTGCTGGAAAGAGAAAGGTTATATTAATGTCTCTAAATACTGTACCAAATAATTAAGTTGTCAAAAACAGAAGTAACAAACTTTTTAGACCTTCCCTATACTAACAATTTGAAAATATTAGTAGTTAATGAGATGCACATCCTCAAAGGTTATTAAATTACTTTACAAATGACAGTCCAGGAAATAACATTATTTGCATTTTAAACTGAGGAAATTGAGGAACAGAAATGCTATTAGATGAAACATAAACGGTGAATCACATTGAAGCCATAAAAAACAGAAATGTTGACACAGATTAATTTAGCTGCATTTAACTGGGTCAAGCTAGGAGTATAGCCACACCACACTCCCTTTGTTGAGATACAGGGTAGCCCAGGAAATACATTTTTGCTGTTATTAACAAAAGGATTCATATTGCACTTACAGTGCGAGGGTCTGAGAACTTACCAAGGATTGTCTTGGTTTGGTTTAGCCATGATATCAATGGTCTAGAAGTGAGACAACCATTGTCATAAGTATCTTCATCTTATTTTTAGTTTATAAGAAGAAGTAGGTTAAATAATCTAGAGCTCTAGAGCAAAATTGAAAGGTTTATCTGAGATACCAGATTGCAAATGCCAATGACAATCAACAAGCATCCAACAAGTGGTCACTATACAAGTTCAGCCTCATGACTAATGTGGCACTAGTAGTAAAGGAAAAAAGCAAACAGAAAAGCTGAATAATCTGAAAACTAGTAAAATAAGCAGCATATAAGAAATCTGTGAGAAGAAAGCATACAAAAGTAAATCCAAGCAGATGCAAGACTGAAGAAATCCATGTCATGAACATCATGTTCCATCAGACAGAGACATCAGGAATCTGATAACTTTTTATAGTTCCCTTTTCCATTCTGCTTGAGAAGTATTGAAGGGACAATCTTGTACTCAGAGGGACACTGAAATAGTGAGGACAACACCACTGAATAAAGGACCAATATTAAGAAGGTTTAGTATAAAAATGGTAATACTATTGATGAAGATGCTCCATGTTATTTTGAGTTATTAGTCTGTTAAAACATTAACTGGGCTAGCAACAAATTCTTATCTCCATATATATGATATTACTTGCTCATAACTGAATTTCAAGCATAGTGAGGCACAAAGCCTTGTCAGATCCTAAAGCACACAGACTGCCATAAGGTACATGAGCCTTTCACAGGTACCAGAGTGAAGCACTGTAAGTCCTCCAGGAGCTCATACATTCCCATCCAGCAACAGATCCCTATTTTTAGATTCAGAGATGAATGCTTCCACTATATTTAGAGGAAGTGACACTACTTTCAACATGTAATAATTATGGAACGTAAGAATGCAAAACTAATTTTCTAATAGGAATTATAAATAATATCCATTTTCACAAAGAGCAACTGAACTCCTGGTCAGTTTCAAAGATAATATTCTGTGAATTTCAAATAATGCTTTTTCACAAAAGGGATTTCATCCTTCCTCATAATGGCTCTACTGCTCCCAGTCTTATAATACACACTATTGCTGTATTCTGCCTGCACTGGAATGGCTGCATTTCAATAGGAGTTGAAATAACATTCTTCCTAATACATACGCCAAAAAAACCCTAGCATATAAATAAAATGCCATTTTTATTATTAACTCCTTTATAGTCCATTCTTTATAATGCAAAATTAGTACTTTTCAGCAGACTATCACATTGTGAAATATTCTCTTTCCCTCTTATATTTGGTATCACAAAATACCATGGTAGATTAGTCCTGTCCAGCAGCATGATGCCCCAGCAGGAACATAGAAGAAAAGATATCCCAGCTTTTTCAAAACCGTAGTTCTTGCAACAAGAACTTTAGCTTTCATTTCTTTAGAGTTCATGATTTCTCAGTAGACAAGAATAAGAGTAGGAAATGATTGTTGATGAGCCTAAAACAAAAACAGACAAAATCAGTATTTGGTAAAATCCTGGGCAAGGGAATAATGAGGAAAATTATTTTGGTACTGTAACCAGTGCAAGAACCAACAATATTGATGTTAAACAATTCAGCACAGGAAATGTGGTAAGACTAATTTGGGCTTGCATGGAGCTTTCTGAGTATTTCAGAACCAAATAACCATTGTCCAAAAGTATAAACGGGGGGAAATTGCTAAGGATGATTGAAAAAACAGTACAGAAATACAAACAGACAAAACAGTGACAAATGTAAATGTGTAAAATTCAGCAATGAGTAATAAGCTTGCAAAATGATAGCAAAAAATAAAATAAAAAAGAATATAAGATAGACATACAATAGACAATGCATAAAAGCTTTAGAGGGCATGGCAAAATGAAGTAAAATGTCTTGAGCCTCATGGAGAAATGTCGTATTAACAGATAACACACCAGAGGCAGAAATGTCGTCCCAGAGTTCTCACTTTGTTTTCATGAAAAGGTTAATAGTGATCAGATGATTCATAAAATTGCTGTTAACAACAAAGGGATCTGAACATAGGCCAGACTAGAATAAAAAGAAATCAGAGAATATTTAGGTATTCAGGAAAGTTTTATATATTCAAGACACAAGGCTTGAGAAAATTTATTGTAGAGCAAATCAATCTTTGAATAGTTAGTGATTATCTTCCA
This sequence comes from Muscicapa striata striata, assembly GCA_030060385.1. Lineage (NCBI taxonomy): Eukaryota > Metazoa > Chordata > Aves > Passeriformes > Muscicapidae > Muscicapa > Muscicapa striata. The sequence goes on along the minus strand of JAREIS010000014.1, from coordinate 366,550 downwards.
GGCTTCATGGAGAATAGATGAAACCTGAAAGGGATGGAGAAGGATAAATATTGATCTTAACTTTAAGAAAAGGAAAAATAAACACCTGGGGAATTAGAGATCAGTAAGCATAACTTTATCTTTGCAGAATGATACTGAAGTAAATGATTAAATAATCAATTTTAAAGCTCCTAAAAGTAATGAAGTGGCTTTAAGCATCCACTATCCATTTCTTGAAACAAAACCTTTTCAATGACCAACCTTTATGTCTTTACTGCTGTCTCTCCCTCAGTAAACAGAGCAGCAGCACAGGCTGAACTGGGATGAAACTGGGAAATGTTTTTGGCACTGTCACTCTCAGGAGAAAAAGCAGTGTCTGGTATTTTAGTTCTGGTTGAATACAGCTGCCTTACAGGTAAAAGATGCCAGTTTTAATGTAATTATCATTAGGCTACATCACACTGTAAGATCAATATTGTGGGAACGAGGTAAGGCTGCACTGCACATAATTCTAGTCAGTGTTTTCATGAACAATATTAATAGTGGAAAAGCTCCTTATCATATTTGTAGATAATTGAGCTGAGCGGGGCTGCAAGCACTTTGGAGTGTAGGTTTAGAATTCAAAATAATTTTGATAAATTGGTGAAATGGGCTCAGATCAGTACAAAATTCAATAACACCTATGAAGTACTGCAGGAAATTCAAGTACATAGGTATAACAAGGCAAACAAGTAACTAGATAGCTACATTGTAAAAAAGGATCTGAAGTGTATAAAGGCTGTAAAACTGGATACAAGTCAATAGTGTGCTGCCCTTGCAAAGAAAGGTTGTATTATTAAGAGTTTGGCATATAAGAAATAGGATGCAACCATCCTGCTATCCAAGGCACTAGAATGGCAGGCACTGGTGTCCAGTTTTCAGCAGCAAAAATTCAGAAAGATATAAGTAAATAAAAAGAACAGAGTACTTATAAATTGAAAAAATCAAAAGAGAAGTCAAGATCTAATCTGTCATTGCTATTCCTGTCTGTAACAATCTTCACGCCTCAGCTGACTTGTCCTGAGCATGTCTTTTCCTCGACCGTTGGTTTAAAATAAAAAAAAAAAAATTAAAATTTAAAAAAAAAAAAAAAAAAAAAAAATTAAAAAATAAAAAATAAACAACAACAAAAAAAAAATCCCTAGACTAGAATTCTTTCATATTACCAGAAAACTAATAGCTGGGGAAATTGAAACTGAAACAGCCTACTTCTCCACCTAAATCCTGAATTCTTACAGCTTTTCTTAACAATTCTGTGACTGTAGTATGTAAATTAATCTGCCTTTGAAAAAGTGCAACTAGACATTATTGACGAGATTTGAGTGCATGATTTATTCACTGATACATTTATGAGTATAAATAGATCTGTCACTTTTAGGGCCAGATACTTGATAATATGCATAATCCTTAAAATATGCAAGATACAGATAAAAATAGGCTGTTATCAGGAAGCTATTCTAAATCAGCTCCAAATCCATATCAGTCGAAATCATACTTCTCAGCTGATTTCTGCTTTTTTAGTGTTACCTTAGTCCCTGAGTACCATAAACAAGTGATGCATTCTCGCAAAGGAAACTTAGCTCATTTGTGGCACTTGAGTACAGTGAAGTTTCTTAGAAGACTTCAGGTAGATGGTAATAACTCTTAGATTTAATCAGCTGGCTCAGTAAGTAGAGAATTTCAGCTGAAAGTTCATACACCCTCGTTTACATTGGAAGATGGAGCTGGAGGGATGGTATCCATCACCTCACTCTGTATGCCATGCACTACATGAAGCATTGAACCTTTATTTGAGTGCAGAGAATGTCAAAAGAATGTCAATTTCTTTTTCAGGTAAGAATCAAATTGGTGCTGGAAAAGTTTCAGACCAAACCTCACCATATACAGGCAACCTGAAAAGCTGGCTGTCCAGTCAGATAGAAGTGTTTGTGTTCAGAGACCTTAGGGTCAGCTTGTATTTCCTCTTCCATTTTGGTTTTCCGTTGTTGGAGACAACATTTCCACATTTCACACCATATTTCCATTGTGGACAGGTATTATTTCTGCTTTTAAATTTTTTTAAAATATTCTCTCTAACATCTGACTAGGACAGAGTAATGACCCACTAAAACTTGTCAATAAGAACTAGAATATTTCTTAGGAGTTTTAGCAGTGAATTTATCTTTTCTACTCTTTTTTTCTACTTTGGGTTGCAATCTGACATGACAGTACAAGGTCCTAATTACTTGCTAAGGATTCACAGACAGATGGATAGATAAATAGAGAGAGAAAAGCAGTAAGATAATTGCTTTTAGTGGAGGGGGTGGGAGTGGGGGCAGAGAAGGCAGAGATTATAAATGCTCCTAAATCAGACATTCTTTTCTTATATCAGGGCTTGTTCTATTTATAGTTACCAATGGAGAAAGACACACATTTTAAAGAGTTTCAAACACATCACCATGAAAAAAAGAAAAAGTTCTCAGAGAAATGCAGTTATCAGCTCCCAAGTTAAGCCTAGAGTAAAAGGCAAAATTTTTCAGGAGAAAACAGGCCAGATTCAGCAGATAAAAAGCTGTGAGGATGCTGCATGAGCAAAACACAGGTTCAGCCAATAATGAGGCTGAGCATGGGTTCTTAGCAGGTAGATACAGAGCACATGTGTGCATTGTATGTATTATGAAATGTATGTAACCAGCCATTCAGAAAACACACACCACACTCACACAAGCACTTGCAGCACAACAGCCTAGTCCTGCTGCCCCCTCTGAGTGAGCAGAATGGAATACCAACAGTGAAAAGGTACATATATCTCTCTATCTCAGACAGAAAGAGAGAGACAGACAGATTCATGCCTTCCAAGGTCCCTGCAGCCAACCCTGCTGTGCTTTGATCCTCTTGGCTCCTTTGATCCTCCTTGTGATCCTTTTGGCTGTGTTGACCATCTTTAACCACATAGCTTAGCAAGGACAAGGCAGTCAGTGACTGGAAATTACATTCAGAGATAGGAAGGAGGTAGTTAATTAGGCAGGAGAGAAGCCCATTAAGGATTGTAAGGAGGGAAATCTACAGAAAATTGAGGCAAATTCTGAAATTGTGAGAGAGGGTTCTTCAATAACACAGTAAGAAAACTAATATTTAGGGACATAATGTTTTGTGTTGAAAAGGACCTAAAAGGTCACCTAATTCCAACTCAATTGTTACAGGCAGAGATATTTTCCAGTAGACCAGGTGGTTCTAAGCCCATTCCAACAAGGCCTTGAACATTTCCAGGGATGGAACATCCACAAACTCTCCAGGAAATCTGTTCCCATGTCTCACCACCTGTTGGAGTCAGTGAGTTAAGGGTCTCTCTGAATTCTTCAGAGAGAAATTAGAGTGCAGGGATTGAATAAATCTTAGAGTGAGTTCTGATGTTTTTAGTAAGTGAAAGGTCTCAAATACCACAGTAGCAGTGAGTGTTCTAATGAAGTTTGCAAACAAACTGATGTCTTCAGTAGAGGGTCCAGGCCTGTAGCTGTAGATAGGACTTAGACTAATAGAGTTATAGTAAGAATATTGCTTACATTTCTTAGATAGAAAAGTTAGGTTCTATGTGTAGTGTTACATGTAACCTGGTGTGCTAAGAAACTAGAATTCCAATAGGTTAAAGAGTAGTGGTCTGAGTTTGCATCTTAACTTGTCGGAGAAATCCTATATAACAGTATGTATTAGGAGAATTGTTGCTTTTAGCTATTCAGCTTCTAGCCACTTGCTTTTAGCCATTCTGGCTTCTTGCCATTTGCTTATTGCTGCTGCTTTTGCTATTGCTTGCCATTCCTTTTGCTATTGCCTGTTGAGACTGATGTGCTTTGTAAAAAGACGTGCTTTGTAATAAATAACCTTTTTAACTACTAGCTGCTTTGCTTATTAAGATTATTCCACAAGAGCCTAAGAGCTCCGGGAGTTAGGTGTCTGGGAATTAGAGAGCACCTGGGGGTCAGAAAGAACCCTGCACCAGATTCCTCATTTGGTGCCCTGTGGCTGTAGCCACAACCACCCTCATAGTAAAGATTTTCTTCCTCAAATATAAAAAAATACCTAATAAAACATTGCCAAAACACGTAGTGGGCAGAAACCCAAACTAGTGTTTGGGAGTGTCACTTATTCATCACATATTTGATTTGGATTGGCAAAATAACTTTAGATAAAATAAAATTTTTCAACCATTACTTCCAAAGAAACCAAAAGGCTGTGATAACTGTACAACAGCAGAGATATCCTATAGTTCACAACAAAGGAAGCCTGCCAGATGTTTGCCAATTTATGCATACCTCATGCCATGGCCCTTCACAGAATTTTGTATGCAATGGAAGAGAAGTCTGCACAAGAGGAAGATAAACAAAAGGAAGGAGTAATAGAAATGGACGTTTTGAGCAACAGAATAGGGAAAAGATGTCAAGTCCATTTTGTCAGACACTTTCCCAATACTAATCTTCCCTGCACTAAGATACCCCTTTTTTACTAGTTAGATTCCTTATGAAAACACCACTGAAATCTTTATTTAAACAATTGTGAGGTCTCCATCCTTGGAGATTTTTAAATTAATCTGGATGAAGCCCTGAATAACCTGGTCTGATCTAAGAGACAGCCTTGCTTTGTGTCAGAGGTTGCACTAGAGACCTGCTGAAGTTTCAGCCTGAATTGTTCTGTGGTTCTGTAATCCTAAGAAACTTTGTACATCAAAAAGTTCATTTGCATATCTTTAAGCAGTCAAGGTGGTGGGCATGTTCTGAGGATTTTGTAAACATGTCATATCTGCAGATGTCTCTTTCTGCAGGCTATCAGTTTTAACTGAAGATAAATGCATGGCATAGAAGTTTGAGGTGGTTTTACTTCAAAAACTTTTGAGTTCAAACCAAACCATCAAGCCTGAACCCAAATCATCTTAGAATGTCATTTTGTGACATCTGTCAGTATAAATATCATCAAACTATGACACAAGAAGAGGGTGAGTTTCAGGGAGGAGTCATCCACTCAGAGGAGCTGTCAGCCTCTTTAGCCTGCAGGGATGAGACATCAGATCTTGGACTTGTGCCAATAGCTCCTTTCTTGACAATTGTTTCTAAGCAGACTCTTGATTTTGATTTTCTAGGTTGCCATAACAAATTTGTTATAAGATGATGTTCACATTATTTTTTTTTTTTAATTCATTGTGACTTTCTGAGATGGATTTTTCTAGCAGCATGAAGGGTATAACTGATAACTGATGAGAATTACTCCTCTGCCAAGGAGCTTTACATCAGCAGAAAGATGTGAAGGTGGAGCCCTCACCCCTCATGGTGCCCTGTTTCATATAAAGAATAGAAAGGAAGGTTCACAATAATGGTTCTGAAACAGCGCCTAAAGTCAACTGATAAATACCAACTGGAGATGTGCTCGGAAGCACAGAACCAATCCAGCAATAGAACACAAAATTTAAAAGTTGTAAACATCTCATTGCACTTGAATAAAGCTTAAATGTAGTTTAAACTCTCATCCCACTCTCCCTGTTTAATTTGGTTAACTGTCTGTGAGTGGTTCATACTTTCATTCCAAGTTCCTTCACCCCTCTCCACCTTAAAATTTTCTGTAGATATGGAAGAGAATGAAAAAGATACAAAATAATGCAAGAATTGGGAGGAATTACTAATTACTGGAAAAAAAAGAATGTCTCTTCCATAAATTGAGTGTTAAAAGTGTTGACATGAACAACAAGAAAGCTTAACTGCAGACAAGATTTTGATTTCCATTCAGGCGAGTAACTGGTGCCCTTTAGAAGAGGTCATTCATAACACTGGGGGAAATTCTCACTATGCTGAACATGCAGCAACTGGTGGGATGTTCAAATGTCATGCTTGCTCTGTGAGGACAGGAAACTATTGAAGAGTAAACATGTTCAAAGGGAAATAGTGTTAAGCATGGTTTTATAGGCATAGGAGATTTGTCCTGAGAACAAGGTTGTTCTTTCCGTTTAAGTTATGCCCATGGTGATTAAGAGCTATAAAACATTTTTTACTGTATGGAGGACATGCATGAACCAAGAAAACCTAAATATACTACTTTACTTGAAAAGTCATAAGAAAATTTGTATAAATTCCTCCTTGTAATCTTAGTTGTCATCTCAGCAGGACAGTTATAGTGGTAAAAAATTTTCTTGTAATTATATGGAATGTTATCATGGTACAAACAGTCATGTTTTTATACCCGTGATTCTTATTTCCCTTCCTCTGAGCATATTACATATTTCTACACATCGTATATTACTACAATTTCATTTTCAAAAACAAATACAGGATAGAGATCTAAATGAGTCTATTTTCTGCACTGTTTTCTGGACTTTGTATGCTAATGTCCAATCATAATGTGCTGCATGTGTAACAAATACTGTGAAATTAAACAACTTCTCATATTTCTGGAAGCTAATCTTCAGCTAATGTAAAACTTGTATTTAATAAAAGTAGATCAAATAATGGCACATATTTTGCTTTTTGCTCAGATGTGCTAATTGTTAATACCTTTCACTAGTATTTTCCATTTCTAGGATATATTAGATTACATAGGTTAATTTCATCTTGCAGACTGAGGAGACTAAACATTGTAGGGTCAAATGAACCCACCTTGAGCCTCATTTCTTATGGTTCCATGAAGGATAGATGAACCATTACCATGTGGTTTTGTAACCATAAAAAATATCCATTTGTTTACTGAACATTTTAAGCAATTCTGCCCTCATGCCTTTAGTTATACAGCTGATTATCAACAGCTCCGGAATCTAAAAAGGTCTCCCAATTCACTAAGGAGCTTGAATTTAGTGCTTGAAAAATAGTATCCACAGATTATGCTACATACTTCTGTCCTACAATGAAAGGTCATCTTGAAAGTGAGGATCAAACACCTTGTGATCATTCTACCCTTATCCTTTTTGATAAAGCTGCCTACACAACGTTTAATGACGATTTTGAAATACGAACATTCATTCAATAGAAATGAGTGAAAAACTGAACAGATTTGTAAGATCCACTGGGAGAAAAATCCCCCTGAAATGGAAAACACTTCCTCTTTCAGTGCCAAACTGCAAGGAATTAGTCTAATTTGTATTGGTTATTAGCTCTATGTTTGGATTTTCTCTGGCCTAGGAGAGGCTTAAGGGAACTGCATCCAGCACACAGACAGTGAACAAAATACTTCTACCTCCTCCTCATAGATTTGTCTAAAAAGAACTGTAGTGCAGAACAGCTTCATCCAAGTATCCCTCCTGATTCTCACAAGAATCTTGTGCAGGCATGCCTTCAGAACCATCTCAGATTTGCCAACGATGTATGGAACTGCACGAAGCATAGTTACACAATGCACAGTGGGGAAGTACTCCTGTTAGTGTCATGGGGATTTTTGTTTGGCTAGCCAAACTCATCGGTTCTGTGTCTCTGCTGTCAAAAGCAGGATCCAAAGCAGGAAGAGTTTTCTGTAAGCTCCAGTGTTAATCATATCCTAACACCTTTCAGAGGATCTGCCTCTGTTCTTAGGCACCAAAAAAGCACCTGCATCACCAAGGATAGCAATTTTTCCTTGTGGAGTGGGTTTCACATAATTCAGTGTACTCCACAGCACTTTCACAGCCCCTACAACAAATCCTAGATGCAGTACAGTCCCAGCATGAATGCAGGCAAGAAAACTCTGGCACTCATCCAGACGCTGATACCTACAGCACACATGGATTCAATCACTGATTGCAAATCCATATATTTTAACAGACATAACTTAAAAACTGCAGTATTGATATCAGGTTTTTAAAGAATTGTGGGTTTAATTTTTTTTATTTCTGTGGTAAAAAGACTGCTAATCTGTACTTAGTGTATTGCAGACAATAAACTTTATGGGTTTGACTCTAAAAGGGTTGATTTCTTTGTCAAAGAAAATATCAATTGAAGTACAAGCCTCTATGCATTCTACTTTAGGGACTTAGAGTGCTATTTAATTGGCTTGTGTATATTGCTTGCTAGTTTTTGATACTTTAATAAAACCCTTTGGCATTGCTGTGGTTTCTCATTTCCTTACAATTAAGCAGAAAACAAGTCCTTAATAAAAATGCAGAACTTTATTAGACTTAGATTTATATGCAATAAAAATATTACAGAGCAGTGCTGTCCAACTTGTGATTGCTAAGAAGATATGAAAGTCCTTTTTTAAATTTTCAAACAATTTTTAATGAAAAGAAAAGAGAAAAGAAAAGAAAAGAAAAGAAAAGAAAAGAAAAGAAAAGAAAAGAAAAGAAAAGAAAAGAAAAGAAAAGAAAAGAAAAGAAAAGAAAAGAAAAGAAAATAAAAGGGTTAGTTAAAACTAAAAAACTAAAACACCAAACCACAGCTTGTAAATAGCATTGTAAAACATTCTACAGGCAAACTGAATGGCACTAATCTCTATTTTCTTTCCTACACCTACCTTTTCTGTTATGCATGGTGTAGAGCCATAGTGCAGTTGAACAAGCAGGGAGTATTTGTTCTGCTCCTTCTACAATTACCCCAGCTGTGCATCCCCTGAAATCTGTGAATGTAGCTAGAAAATCACACATTTGGGTACTTGCTTGTTCCCTATCTGATGGATTGCCAATATTATGTTCCCTTCTTCTCTCAGCTCATATTTTGAAACTGTGAGGAACCCAGACCTGAGGAAAATCCAATGCATCTGCATTTCATGACGTCATGCTGAGGAAAAAGACCATAGCAGAATCTCAGTGTGAAGCAGAAATTAGCTGCATTTTGTTGCACATTTCAGCTGCAGCAAACTGTGTGGGTGCACAGGTTTTAATCCTGAGCAGCTGGAGGAGAAGATGTGATTGGACAGTCCGTGCTGCTCATGGCCCCATGCAAGCTTTTTGTGCTTACCTGGGTTCAGGTAACAGTGCATTCTCTAGCCTGTGTTGGTGTGGTTTGCACTGTGTGTACATTTATATCTTTAAAGTACATGCCCAGCCTTGCTACAGCCTGAGATTGAGACCATCAGTGGCCATGTCCAGCAGAGTAAGAACCGAAACATTTTATTTGTTAAAGCCTTCAGGATCTAGCTTCCCATATTCTTCCTAGAGGCTTGGCTTCAACATACAAGTTCTTCAGGAGGGCAGTTTTTTACATATATACCAATGTGACATTGTGGTAAGGAGAAACCTGGTGCAGCTGGGAATACTTCAGCATGAACTATATGAACTGTAAGAGAAGTTCCCAATCCATTGGAAAGCTATTCTGTACTGGTTTGTTCTGTGTGTGGTGAGAAATGTTCTTCACTGGCAACAAGGCTGGTCACCTGTCCCTGTAGGGACTGGCTGACAATAAGGAACATGCATGCTGCTTTGATTCAACCCCAGCCAGCAGCTAAGTACCATGCAGCTGGTAACTTACCTCCCCAGTGAATTGGGATGAGAATCTAAAAAAAAAAAAGGTGGGTTAAGATAAGAACAGTTTAATAGTTGAAACAAATTTAGATTATGATAATTATGATAATGATAACAATAGTAATTTTAAAGAGCGAGAGAGAGAGGAAAATAATACCCACAAGAAATTAGTGGCCCAAAATATAATTGCTCACCACCTACTTGACAGTGCTCATGGCAGTGATCACCCCTCCCAACCAATTTCCCCCAGTTTATATACTGAGCTTGAAGTTTTGTGGTGTGGAATAAACCACAAAACAATAAACCACAAAACCCCTTGTCCAGTTAGGGTCAGCTGTCCTGGCCATGGTCCATCCCAGCTCCTCACTGGCAGAGCATGGGACACTGAAAAGTTGTTGACTTACAAGCCCCTTATACTCAAGCAAAATACCAGTGAATTTCCAACATTATTCTCATACTAAATACGAAACACAGTACTGTACCAGCTACTAAGAAAATTAACTCTATCCCAGAACAGATGTGAACAGATGTTCTTTAAATTCTGCTAGTAACCTCAGGTCTCCTTCCCTTCCTCACAGAAGAAAAAGCAGCAGAGTCTAGATTTGTTAAAAGTGCAAAGCATTCATAAATCAGTGAAAAGTTTACTGCAATGAAAATATGATTCCTCTGTTAAAAAAAAAATAAATAAATAAATTTAAAAACCCCAAACAAAACACAACAAAAACAATCAAAAGCAGAGGAGAATTCAGCAGAGAGACAGATCTCAGCCTGGATATCAGAAAAAGTGGGATTGTACATTACTGTATTGTTGATGGAAGTACAGCATCTCATGGCACTGCAACTCCCTCATCCTGTAGTCTGGACCACAAACCCCACTACACCTACTCCAGTCCAACTCTCTGAAAAGTGAGACAGCTCATGCTGCTGGGCAGATTATTGCTCCTGCTCCACCAGCTCATTGCGAGCTAGCTCAGGCATCTCTTGAGTCTGCCATGTGGATGCCCCACGGTGCCACAGATCAGCACACTCTGCACCATAAAACTCCTCAGATCAGACACTTAGGCATTCACACAGCGTTTTTTTGTTGTAACTGTGAGTGAAGCATGTTGAAATTCTAAGCAAGCACCATTCTACAAGCACCATATTTCAACCAAACCCATTTGTGCACTTACTGCTTGATCCACAGCCCACTAGAGACAATGGGAAGACTGCCATTAACTTCACATCAGGCTCATAAAAAATGAGGCAGATAACTTCCATTAATGTTAATGAGAGTCATGTATATAAATCATCTCACCGCTGACGGAAAAAGAAACCCTCTCCTGTTCTGCTTTTTACACAGCTCCCACAGTCTGTGATGTTCATTCTCCTCCATCAGCATTGTGAAGACAAAAGCCACATCTTTCTGATGATTTTGCTTTCTGTCAACACGAGTCAAGCTTCATGTAGACAGAATACATCTAATCATAAAGTCATGAAACAATTACATTTTAACATTATAAGGGACAGAGTTTTACTATCATTACTATTTTTTTCTAGCTACTTCTATTCATATAAATAGATATGTAAAAATTTTAAAACAAACAGAAATTGTCTCCTTTTAAAATAGAAGCTAATGATATAAAATGACAATTATCTCATTAATATTTAAATTTGAGAGGAGTTTTAATAGAAGCTATGTACATTTCAACAATGGATGGTTGAGACACAGTGCAGGAAAAACGACTTATCATTAATTATTTGACACCAACAGCAGCTATTAGGATTCTAGAAAGCATTGCAAATGGATTTTTAGTTTTGAAGACTAGACTGCAGCTGTTTTGCTCCACCAGGTTTAGTCTTTCTTTGGCTGCTTCTCTTTAACTCCTTAATGTGGCACATTAATTATAGACTCTCCATGGTCCCATTTCTTCAAGTCCCCATGTCTAGAAATGTTGTCACTCAAATAGCAAAGTGCAAGCTTTCCATCACTTTAATAGTTAAATAATGGCAAGGGTACGCAATTGAAACAGCATGAAAGGTCACCTTGACAATATTCTGACTGGCAAAAAGTAGCTTAAGGCATCACAGTTCTTTATTGTGAATGAGTTGACTGATTTTATTACTGTTCGTGATATTTGAATCATTTTCGAGTTTGAAATAAAGTAAGAAATACCATTTTGGAATTCCTGCAAATTATCAGATACATCAAATTTAAAGATTATTTATAAAGCATATTTTTTACTATATAGATCAACAAAAAAGTGAGGAGGCACAGGAGTTTGAACCAATGACACAGTTTTTGGAACAGCTGGCACAGGTAGTCAGTATAAAATGTAAACCTCAGCAGAAGTCTGTCAGAAGCTTTAGCCATCAGCAAAGTTCCCAGAAAGCTCTATTTTCAGGATTTAAGGTGCATAGGCATGGAACAGAGACGTCACACTAGGGTTTTGAGAAGAAAAGTTTATTGCCAAATGACCAGGACTGAATTTCACATATTTCTGTCAGAGGTGGGACCAGAACCATAATTCCCACAATTATATAACAATGTGGTACCTGGTGAAAGAGTAAAAGAAACCTTAATTTTCTGTCATCTTCATTTTATTCTTACCCAATCCCTTGAAGTTTCACGTGCCCTTTAATGTAGGTCTTCAAATTAACTGCACCTTAATTTTCTGAACTGTTTATCTAGAATGCTGACTAGATTTACCAGAATAACTTCACTAAAGACAATGGAGTTAACCCAAGCATGAACAGCCTTGAACTTGCTTTTGTGCTTCCTTTCAGAACTGCTAATTGCAGAAATCGATCCGTTTAAGGCGCTTATGTTACATGCTTTAACAAAAGGTGAGGTAAGATCCAAGCTATGTGGACTTGAGCAATAAACACATCATTAACTGAAGTACAGTGAGCACTTCAGCTGCCAGTCTTCTGGTATGTCTGTATTTCCTTCCAAGGACATAAAAACGTGGAAAATACTTTCTACTTTCCTTATCCATTAGGAACATTAGGTAAAGCCCAGGATTTGAAATGTGCTGGGTACTTGATCACATACATCAATACTTAAGGAACCATTTTTCAAGCTGCTATTAATCTTTTATATCAATATTACTACTGCCCAAATTTCTTATAATCAAATTTAAATCAAAGGAGATGGCTGGATATTCTGAATGATGGAACACAATCTTACACAGAAGAGCTATAACTTCCTTCACTAATCAAGGTCTATTTGCCTGAGATTAAATCAGTACATCTTCAAGGCTCTTTTACTACTTCATCTAGTTTCTCATGCATGTACTGAGAGAATGGAAAAACCACAACTTGCTGATGAAAGACCACCCAATGACCATTTTCCTGCAGTGATTAAAAAAATCACTAATGGATGGCACTATTTTAAAAGGTGCCACCAGCAGCTGACAGAGAGACTAATACATATATAGTACAAATGAATAAATTAGTAATAGAAGGAACATACAAGAAACTGCAAAATATATCTTTTAAGTGCGATGTTCAGACTGGTGCAAAATAAAAAAAAATTACATTTCCACCTAATAATAAACATTTTTTCCTGTAGCTGTTAGGAAAAAAAAATCCAAACATAGAGAACACTCAAGATTTTCAGTATTAAGAGAAAGTATGTGTGGTAATGCACATTTTGCTTCCTGCTGAGGCTTGTGAGAGCAACTATTGTGCCCTGAAAGGTGCAGGGCAAGTGGTGCAGCTTGCCAGCAGTATACTGTGGGACTCTGGCTTAGAAGAACAGTAAAATAACACAATCTGTTTCCAGCAGCAAAGGAGGAGGGCTGGATCTGAACTTCTAGAAGCTCTTTCTCACAAAATGACACCAAATCTTGGCTTTAGGAAGGCATATTGGCCAGCAAATACACACACAGCTGCAGATAATACTTAAACAGCTATATTCTGTCTTCTTTTAAAAAGGCAGTGACCTAGATGGGCATCCTGTGGACGTATCAGACATTTTTAAGGGTTAAAGAGCCACACTGTAATAGATGTCCTCCAGTGTCTCTCTGTCCTTCTCTATTGATTTAGGTATTACATTTGATTTGGTTCCATGTAGAGACATCCTTTCAGAATTGTTCCTTTAGGAGCTGGGCAGATGTGTTTTCCTAGAAACACTTTCTACTCTTTCTCTAGGTGATCAGCCATATTTTACCAGCCACTGCAGTAGGGTCACAGACATCAGTCTATCCACCTCCCACCTATCTAATGTGTAGCTCCTGTTAGTGCCCACCTCTCCTACAGAGACACTTTATAGTACCCCAAATGCTCCCTATTGAAACTAGTTTCATGGTCAGTCTTGAGTAAAAAAAAAATAGAAAATTTATTACTCTGAAAAAGGAAAGAGTCCTAAGTGTAACCAAAGAAAGCATCACAGATGTCCACCTATAATACTTTGAATTAATGTATGTTTAGCTTATTTTTTTGCTGTATTTAACTGCTACACATGATAAATAATTAATTAATAGTAGTTAGTAGTCAAAACATCTCTGCACTGCATATGATCCTCATCCATTAGTCAGCTGGGCTGGATAAAAGAAATATTTGCAATTTTTTGTGAAACAGAAACATGGTATTCATCAAAGACACTATCTTGACACTGAAACCACAAACCCATAGCCAAAAGCCTTATCCTGCCCACTGACTTTTATGGGTGGAACTTCTGGTCATTCCTATTAGTGAAAAGATCTTAATTATAGTTTAAGTAAATATTTTGAAGAGTTGACCTCAAATTAGCAGCAATATTCCCACTACTATCCCTAAAAACAGGTTTTAACCCACTATCTAGAATTGGGTTTGAATGCACTGAGATAACAGCTCCATAAATGTCAATTTCCTTATGAAGTGGAAAGAAAGAGTTTGAACTTTCTCTGCTAAGTTTGCCTGTGCACAGAGGTCTTTTATAATATAAATTTAAATACACAATCTGTCTTATAATGTTTTCCATCAACTCTCTCCTCCATATGTTCTCCCACTAGGAATCTAATGAGTTCTACATATGAGGGATGACAAGGGAATATGCCTGAGAAATAATTCCAGCAATTATAGCATATGGAGGCATTGTTTTTGAGTCACTTTTGCCATGAACATTAGGCAGAGCATCTGGGACCAAATTATGTCTACCTGCCCATGGACATTAGCAAAATCATCATCTTCCATTTGTAAATTCTGCTGAGGTAATCTGACATACAGAGAGGACCATTTTATCAGCTTTATGAACACAGAGCATATTGAAACACAGTCCATTTATAGTTATAAAAAAATGCTTCTCTTTAGAAAGAATAGTTTAAACTGGAAATTAAGATAAAATTATAGAAACACATAATCTCTCTCTCTTCCCTCCTGTGTTCAGTTCTGGCCCATTATTTATTAAAAAAAACTTTTCTCATAATTATTGGAATTTTGAAAGAACTGACAGGATTGCAGGACACGAGAAAATTACCAAAACAAAATAAAAAGAAGAACACAAAGATACACAAACTCTAAATCAGTAATAGTAAAGACTATATTATCTATGCCCAAATATGAAAAGGCATCAGTAATTAATCATGAGGAGGAAATAGAATTAAAAAAACTCTATTTGATATGGAGACATAGTGATTTAAGTATTGTGCATTTTGTAAGTTCTGATTTAAATACTAAGACATAAGGCTGGAGATTCAAATACAGTTTCTGTCATATTTGTGATGACAGTAAGGAGAAAAGAGTTCAAGAGATTCAAGCAGTATGCTCATATGGAGTAAACTTGCAACTCTACACATTCCTCATACTCAAGAAAAATGTCTCAGCAATGTGAGTAACATAAGTATTTTTACATATTGTTCTCCCAGCTGTGCAGTTGAAGCAGTGAAAGCCATAAATCCCAAACTACAGTGTCCCTAGGTTACCTCAGTGTTTTAGCAGAAAAAAAGAATGTCCCTGCTGTTACACAGGATCTAAACCAAATTTTACATTTTACAGTTACAAACATAAATATAATTTGAAGAGCTAATATAGAAGTTTTACTGTTAGGGTTACATACAGGTAATGATATTTCCATTATACAAACTATTTATTTAATTTAGTTGGACAATAAACTGGTTTTCAGAACTGAAAGTTCAAGTCTTTCAGTCATGGCTGATATTGATGTGATTAGTGATGTTTAATCAAGAGAATCTATTATCATGGGATAACTGGATTTCACTTCCAATTGCTACACAAGTTGGCCTGTATACTTGCAAGGAAAGAGTGAAAATAGAGAGTAGTTCTTTAACCACTAACTGAATAGGGATATGTGAACTTTAATGAGTTTGCTTAATCAGAATTTTCTAAACAAAATGCTAAACATTCATTGGCATTTGATGGGCTTTTACAAACCACACTGAAATCATCTTGGCTTTGGGGAAAATCCCAGAGATACGAGATGGACATTTTCTACAACCCAGAGAACAGGTCTAAGGTCCTACTGTCACCTCTAGAGCCACAGATTCAGGGTGCTGACTGTGCTCACAGGCTGGATTCACTTCTCCAGACCCTACATCTCTGATGCTGAAACCATAGTACAATTGTTTGACTCTCCCAGCACCCTATTCACAGCAGCCTGATAAGAACTGTCACTCCCTTACACTAGACTTTCCTGTGTCACCATCAGTGGCCCTCCTGCCAGATGGTCTTAATTTAGTTTTGGATAAAGAGAACATTGACAACACTTGTAATCTCACCTGTTAAAAACAAAGTTGTGGGAAATTCAACCTTTTCATATACTACTTCTTCTGTAGCACAGAAGAATACAGAACACACAAACAAATCCAGCCACAGTTTTCTAAAATATTTGCAATGACTGTCTGTAAAGTAGTGTAGAAATGTTACATAAGCTCTTACGGAAACAAGACTAAAGATGTAATCTGAAAATATTCACTCATTCTGTGAAAAAATAAACAGAAAAGTTTTTCAGTATACAAACTGTGTTAAAAGACAAAGTGATTCTTAAAAGACAAAGGAAATTCTTATTTTTCAATTTAAGACCACTGAAACTATGAGAAATCATTTAATTGCATCCGATTGTTCAGGTGTGATAGGTGTGATGGAGAGCTAACTTTTGCCAAAAAGTAACTGGAAATTAAGGCAATACTCTTGCAATTCAAAACTGTGCTCCTTTTCCTTGCCAATAGATTGGCTAACAACAGATGTGTAAAATTTGAGGCATGAAGGAGCAGGCAGTAAATAAACAGAAAAGGATGCCAATCACATATTTCTGTTTTGTTGCTACAGACTTTCATGCATTACCTAGAAATTATAAAAGCCAGCTGTACAATTATAATGAGAAAAAATCCATGCATATCTTTTTTACGAAAGCTAACAAATTAAAGTACTTTATATTAGATTCTTTACTTTCAGAATAAAAGCATCTGATGCACTTTTAAAGCATATAGATTCTACACAAAACAGAGCTGCATTGGTTTGGTGAAGTACTGAAATGCTACACAAGTAAAATTTTTAGGCAGAGCTGAAGGAGTCAAGATTTAAAAAATACAGGATAAATACAAAAGTTGAAACTATATAGCACAATAGGTGTATTTATATTAGTAGTAACCGTGCTAGCTGCAGTAGTGCTGTTGTAAAGGTTAACATTCATTATGACCAATAAACCACATACAACCAAGATCTAGACTTGAATGTTTTTTAAGACTTATTTTAGATTTATTTGATCTGATATGAATTTTTTTTCATTAAGATTCATATCAGGACTTCCTTTTGTGCCTTGTTGAACTGATCCAACACATTTAAGAGGTATGAACAAAGCAGTGATTTTTCTTTCTCTCTCAATTTACTGCCACTTGGAACTTCAGAACTTCATCTTCTGCAGTTCAGAGTTCTTGATAATTACTTAATTCAAAGAGTAACTGATCAGATCATAATGCCTGATCATTTTTGCAATCAGATGAAACGATCTAGACAGTAGCATATAAGGAATAAAGGATTAATTGAAGCAATTCACATGCCTACATGAATGCACATAGCTGATCCAGTCACCTGTACTCCATTTTCAAAGCAGCATTAAACCTTCACTATTGATACCTGATCTGTGGTTCCCAGCTTGCTTCAAGGTGCACAAGCAGATCTGACAAACTGGCTTTCTTTTTTCTTCTCTTTTAAACAGTTCCACAAATTACCCTGAAACGTTACTTTTCCAGGATTGTCTACCATGTCTTTGTTGCTACTTAAAACATCTAAATGATAATTTTTCAGGATCCAGGTTTTGTGAAGGAAAAAAAAATATTATTCAATCTGACCTGAAAACAACAGTACACACCAGAATTTCCCATAGGTATCAGTTCCTTTAAAAAGGACATTTCAAAGTGGTAGGAAATATTCTCTGCTCTACTGAAGAAATATAAAGTTAATATAACCTTTGAGATTCTTATTTGCTAAAAACTTATTTTGTTCCATAAGGAAACATATCTCCAATGTGCACATCCATACAGGCAAGTCTATTTTATACTTACAATTTTATTCACTTGCTATGAATAGTCACAACATTAATCTACTGCAGAGAATCTATTTGGAATATTTGAAAATCCATTTATTTTCATTTATTGGTATGCATGTGTTACACTTGTATATAATACAGTATTTTCAGCGCTGTTTAAGAACAAGGAAACAAAGAAAACAAGTATTGAGAAGCATGATATATATTTTCAACCAAATAGAGGTCATATTCAGATTTTACAAAACAGCACATTTACACTTTGCACTGTCCCAAACAACCTCTTTAAGATGCTACCTTCCATCTGAACCTCTTAGTACAAACCCATATAATACTAATCCATCCTAAAATACCAAGAGACCTAGTTTCCGCTACAAATGGTTTATTCTAATTAAATTTTAATCAGAAAATAAGATCTTTTCCTGTCAACATATTTTTTATTATTTCCCATGAAATAATGATAGAATATACTTCTCAGTTTTATTCCCAAAAGCAATTTATTTTATTTAAGCTCTCCTGTGCAATAATACAGCAGAGGTAATGAAATGGTTTTGGAACAGCAGGGGCTACAGTGACAAGCAGAGCACACCAGGGTGCTCATCCATCATGGAACTTAATATATAACTAAACTAGCCATGTCAATGGCTTGTAATGATTAAACCATTTCTTCCTATTCCTCTTTCTTTTCTTTTTTGTTTTTTCTTTTTCTTTTTTTTTGTTTTTTCAGCTTTTTGGTTTGCTGTGTTTGATAACCTACTTCTATGTATTTCTGACTACCATTAAGTGTGAGTGGCTTTCATTTCAATTCACCAAAGCATACAGTCAGAACTCCCTCTAATCAGTATGTTTATGCAGTGTCACTAAAAGGAATTGCCAAATTTCTTTTGTATCAACATTACAGATGGTACAATATACAGTAAATGGAGTATAAAATTATACATTCTGTAATGACTTAGAAAAAAGCTCAAAGATGCTTAAGGCCTTTAAATATTGAGGATTTTTTTTCATGTAACAACACATCGCAAAGTTAGAAACAAAACAAAACAGATCTGAATAGGATGACTGTAAGCAAGCAAAATACCCATAAAGTGTAAAACTGGGAGAGCACTAGGACTTTTATCCTTTATGGCAAACAGACTGAGCAGACATCTACATAAGCATCCATCGGTACTTAGGTTCAAGCAAGAGATTTTAATTTTTTAATAAAAAGAAAAAAATCTGAATTTTACTCTCCAATATCATATTTGCAAAACTCATTTATATCCCTGCCTACTTTTATAAAAAAGGGGATGAAATAGTGTAACTGACTGCTTACCATCAATTTAAATGAATTAAAGGTTAGTAAAGTAAAGTACATATTGGAATCACCCATTTCTTTCAAACTAAATGCAAATGTACATATTAAAGATATAAAATGCCTTATTATGAAAGTGGTAATTGAGTTTTGACCACTAGTTTCTTTAACTGTTAAGCTGCAGTAGTTGGTTAGCCTTAGGGAAACATGTCAACCTGACTAGGCATTCTAATATGACTGATGTATTCAGATAACTATTACTTGTCAACAATAATTATTAACAATGGATATATAATTCCATTCCTATAACAAAGCAACTTCAAGATGTTGAAATATGTACCTTTGAGAGCTGCAAGATCGGAACACAAATAAAAATGTCTAAAACTGCACCATGCCAGAGGACAATTTCTGCAACAGAAATTTAATTAAAGCAGCATGCAGTCCCACCAGCAATCTGAACAGTGGACCAAGGATCATTTTAGAGTGAAGGATCCAATACATTTCAAAGGTTGATCTGATCTGCAACAGAGAGCCCAAAAGTTTGCTGCTTTTCTGCACCTTTAGAATATTAGCTTGTGATTACAGCTGCAAATTCCTCAGCAAGTGCAATTTTACAAGTGTACACAGTTCAATCAGTCGAAATATTTGTCACACAGAAGTTCAAAATAACTTTCCAGTAGTTTTGATCTCAAGGCTGTTGCTGATTACAAGCCAGGTTCTCATTGAAACAATTGATTCTGAAGGATACAGCAGTACAAAATTTCACTTCAAGGATTGCCTGGAGGAATGAAATTCCTGTGTTGTATTTAATGTTATCAGCCTTGAGACTGGCTTGATTTGTCTTTAGCTATCGGGTTACCTGCAAAGAAAAAGAAAATCAGAAAATCAAAACTGGACATAGTGAATCTACTTCTGAAGTACTGGAAACTGAGACTGAAGTGTAAGATCTCTGTCCAGTAAAGGTCTTTCTATTGTTTTTAAGTAAGGGAATAAACCCTGATGGTGTTAGATGGCATTGCTCCCCAGCTTAAACTGTGTTTAATTGATTTGTGAGAATAGGATTTGACAAGGAGAAATTGAAATGTGACAATGCCTAAAAAATATAATAAAAGCATGAATTGCCAACCCACAAATTTCTGTTTTCTGTTATTCTTTTTTTGTTGCTGTTAAAAATTCTGTATGGTAACAACCATGCTTTCTAAATGTTAGCCATTGAGTATACAGTGACTCATACTGGAGCTGTATTCTTCCACTTTTTGTATGCATCTTTACAAAACAATCATAAATAACATCATAGAATCATTCAAAGGCAAATTCAAAGGAAAAGGCAATAATCACTCAGTGCAGAAACAGGACAAAACTCATGCACAAGTTAACAAGAGATAGAGATCTTGCTATTTACAAATTTAAAAACTACCAAGCATTTAATTAATTTAGAGTGGTTTCACCCAGCCTAACATGAAACAAGAAGGAAACAGAAGGACCACTGACAAAGAGTGGAGGACAAAGCATTTCACAATAATTGGTCTTTCCCTCTAACTGATTTGGATTTTAACTTTAAAAGAAAAAATGTGTCATATCAAAGAAACATAACTTAGAGGAATATTTCTGCTGTGTCAGTGGATACAATTAATCATCACATAACCTTTTAATATCAAACTGTGTCAGGGGGAAGTGTCCCAAGGCTTGAGGAACAACTCATTGGAATGGTCACAACACTTTATGGCATCAAGGGGCAAATGCTTTT
This sequence comes from Muscicapa striata striata, assembly GCA_030060385.1. Lineage (NCBI taxonomy): Eukaryota > Metazoa > Chordata > Aves > Passeriformes > Muscicapidae > Muscicapa > Muscicapa striata. The sequence goes on along the minus strand of JAREIS010000014.1, from coordinate 345,645 downwards.
CATTTTGATCACAGAGAGAAGGGTCATGCTCCTTAATGATGAAACATTCTTTTGCCCTCAGCAAAACTGTTTGCATACAGTTCTTGTCAGCTCCTCAGAGCATAAACGTAGAACAAACAGAATATTAAACAGACTGTTCAAGGAGTTCATTACTTCGGTTTGCCTTCTCCACAGAGTTGTTTCTAGGAACTGCACTTGAGGCAATAATAAAATTGTACTTCGTGATTTTTATGATACACAGGCTTATTTATTACACTGCTTTTATTTTGCTTTGGTCTTTCTGTTGGAAACACCCTCATGTGGCCCCTTCTAAAGTGGAAGATTGCCTGAAAAAATAATAAAGAATTAATTTGAAAGTCAGGCAACATATTTCTGTGCCCTGCACCAAAGCTCAAAAGGCTGATGCACCATCTTATTGTTATTTATTTTTTTGCTTTATTGTAGCAAGCTGGAATTCTACTCATGGAACCAGGTGCCACTGAGCTACACAATGTAAAATACACATCATCTGATATTATCTGCAAGTGGAATTTTATTAGCTACATTTGCAATACATGTATCTGTATCTATCTATATCTTTATCTATATCATCTATATATATATCTATGTCTATCTATCTATGTGGTATAGAGCCACTAAGGCAAATAAGACACAGGAGCATCTCATATGAGGAAAGACTGAGAGCACTGGCACTGTTCAGCCTGGAGAAGAGAAGGCTCAGGGGGGATCTCATCAATGCATAAAAATACGTGAAGAAGGAGTGCCAAGGAAATGGAGCCAGACACTTTCCAAGTGGTGCCCAGCACCAGGACAAGAAACTGAGAACAAGCATACACAAACAGTTCCCTCTCAGGAAAAAGTTTTTACTGTGAGGGTGACTGAGGGCAAACACATATTCCCCAGGGAGATTGTGGGCTCCATTCTTGAAGATATTCAAAAGCTAACTGGCTTTAGATTGCTCTGCTTGAGCGAGGGGGTGGCATTTGCAGAGTTGCCTTCCAACCTCAACTGTCCTGTGAGGTATTATTCTATTACACCCAGATCTACCGTGCATGGGCTAAGGTGATAAATTTCAGATAACAAAAAAGGTATTTTTGCACGTACATGACTGCTCAGTTGCATGGCTGTTAAGAGTACAAATGTATTTTCAGTCACAAGAAAACTCATTAAAATCATCATCTGCAGGCCTATCTGTTCCCCCCACCTAACGCTACAACCCTGTGGTGAAAATATCCCAATGAAAGCAACATACACTGTCACATAAATTAAACAGGTGAATATCTTAGGTTGCAATACAGGATGTGACCAAAAGACTATATTCTATCACCATCTGTTGAAAACAGGTGGGGCAGTGATCCTTATCTGCGTGGGAGATATCCTCTGCTAATGGGCCATCTGTTAAAAACTAGGTGGGGCAATATTCTTTATCTTTTCCACAACCCATCTTTCATCCAGGAAGATATTGTCTGTTAATGGGCCACTGAGTCCCACTGTATGACTGATAAAATCACATCACCCCATTGAGAGATGCTCCACCCAGGGGGAGGAGCCAAACATTTCCTACCTAGATAAAATCTGAGATTTGAAACATCAGAGCAGCCTTTTTCCACTGGATTCCAGAGGAAAACTGGACCTTTCCACATCATCACAGGACCTTTGGAGCAAAACTGCACCCTTCTGCAGGACCACTGGTTCAACTTAACCACATCTGCCACTGCAGGAGGACTGTAGCCACCATTTAATGGGACTGCTACCAACATCCTGACTGGGTGTCAGGCTGTACTCTGACTCTGTCTGTGTTTTGGGTTTGTTCTTTCTATTACTGTATTTCTATTTTAATTTTTCCTAGTAAAGAACTGTTATTCCTCTTCATGTACCTTTGCCTGAGAGCCTCTTAATTTCAAAATTATAATAATTTGGAGGGAGTGGGTTTACATTTTCCATTTCAAGAAAGGCTCCTGCCTTTCTTGGCAGACACCTGTCTTTCAAACCAAGACAGTGAAAAAAAAAAAGAAAAACAAAAGCAGATAGCCATTCAAATTTCTCTTTATCAGGTCACTCACCTACAGAGATACATATATAGAGGTCCACATGACGCTAATACTTTTATGTTAAAGCATAGATTGCACATCAATATTAATGGAAGTTATATATCCATACACCATACAGGGAGTGAATAAACCTCTTGGTTATTAAAGGCATTTTCATAAAGAAGCTGTGAAATTTTAGCTAATACTTAGAGATAATATTCCCAGAAATGCCTAATTTTGTATATAGTAAATGCTATTTTATTTAAGTGTCTGGGAAGTAAGGTATTAAGGTATTGTGCCAAAGGCCTTAATAGAAAAAGAGGGACCAATAACAATATGTGTCTGGTCTTTAAACTCCTTGGAGAACAGTAACACCCTGAATAGGTGCAAATCAAATTTTCAGTTAATAATTAATACGTATGGAAAATTAACAATAAAATTTAAATAGTACATTAAACCTTTAGCATCTTAGGTATTTATTTGAATTAATTTGTTCATTCTTGGAACACAATTACTCTCTTTATGCTAATAAATTTTTTCACTTCGTTGTTATGTCATAAATACACTGCATTAGATTCTCTTCATTTTCTTGTCCTAAATATGCAATTAAAGCATAATTACTCTGCAGTTGCAGACTTTTTAATTTAAATTAGTGAGCGGCTGCTGTAAATTGGCTGTAATTGTATGTGGACTCACTTGTTTTACTTTAACACAACAATATATAATAAAATGCACCTGAAAATTTCCATATTATTCTGCTCACTATATGTTCAGAAAAAAACTCAGTCTTTGGGTAAAGCATTTTTTGCTAGGGTAATGCAGAATAGATCAGAGATTAAAAGATCTCATTAGATCATCACATTAGATAAGCTACCAGCCTCAAGAGATTTTTCTGGACAAGCTGTGTGAGGAGATTTGGAGGGAAGATGGGACTTTGTATCAATGCAAATGCCTGAATGGTAAAATTGTTAAGCCAATGTTTTTTGTCTTGACAGATCATTCCACATGGATGGACCCTCTCTTCTAGGTTTTCTCCAATGAAACAAAATGTACTTAATAGAGGATTTTTTCTTTTTAATTAGAACTGCTCCATCAACCATATAGGATTGTGTGTGGTCATAGGTTATGTCATCTAAGCATACTCAGGCTTTTTCTTTTCTTTTTTTCTTGAGATACATAAAACACAAGAACGAATTTTTTTTTTTTGTGAAAGCAATTAGTAGCTCGTCCTGAGCTAAGTGAAATTTCATGAGACAAAGTCATGTTGGCACCCCTTCCATTTTTCTCTAAAATATTAAAAGCCTGTGGGAAACAAAAATGGTACAGAGATTTCAAGCAAAAGAGGGTCTCACAAATTTATTTAAGGACCAACATGAGATAAGCTAAATACAGAGAATGACAAAAGCCATAAGGAATGGCTTCAGAAATGCCTACAATAGATTGACCTCCCAGTCATGGAGAAAAGACAGAGATCCCATACCAAAACAACTCTCGTTTTTATGCAGTATATTTCTATCCATTTTTTTGTCCTTATTGTGGTATTCTTTCTTATACTGTATGTAAAACACCACAAATAATCAATTAAATTATGAACAAAATGATTCTTAAGCAAACCTTCCCTAAAAAGGAATTAAATTGGGAGGGCTATGTATGTATGTTTTTTCTCCTATAAGATAAATAATTTTGTTGTGGTAGTGAGAACTTAATATAAATATTATAGTGTAGAAACAGAAGGTCTCATATAACCAGAAACAAACATCTGCCAGTGCATTTTTTCCACTTATGACCTCTGAGAATGAGGTTGAGGTTGGAAATGAATCTTTTGAACAGATGGAAGAACACTATTTCCTGGAACTTTAAAATCCATACAGTGTGTTTGCCATACACTATCATTCATACATGGCTTGTGAAAGCAAATGACAGTTTGCATTGCCACTTGTGCATGCTCAATCTCTGAAACAGCTGAACTTGTAAGCTTGGAAAATGCTTCCGTTCTCATACTACTATCTTGTACCACCGATAATCCAAAGTTCTTTCCAAATGTTAACAAAAGACAAGTCCACAATTTCCTCACAGATGGTTAATCCTGTAATTAATGTTCCAATGAACTGGGGAAAGGGGACAAAGATATGTTAAAGATCTTTCCGGAACAGGGCTCCTATATGCATTGGCCCTTTACAGTAGGTAGGTAAGGACTTGGGTCTTTATTGCTAAATAACTAAGTTTCTGGAGGCAGGAGGAACCATTTCAAAAACCTGAGGAATCAAGGTGACTCAAGCATATTTCAAGGGAACTGCAAGAGAGAACCATTAATGAGGACACAGGCCATTATTTTAGTATTACAGACAGCTGTTTGATTTGGGCTTATTACAAAAGGCAAAATTTGAGTCACTTGCGAGCAGTCTGGAAAACAGATATTTTATGATAACTACACAGATTCAATTACTTTCAGAGAAGATTATGTATTGGAAGATACTTTTTCAAATAATCAAATGTTTCATTCCTATTTATACAATTTTGACTCTACCTAACTTTTTATTTAAGGACTCAAGAGTTTCAAATTGTTCCCTTAGCTTTATTTTAGGCACTGCAGTATGAAAATTATTAACCTAAACATGTTCCCAAGCCTGTTAAGTGGTTTAGAATTCTAGATCCTCACGCTTGTCCTTCAGGAGCTATGACTAACTCATTTTATTAATTCGAAAGACTATTTCCCAGGACATGACTCAAAAGGTTCCCAGGTCTTTGATAACCATGAGACTCTAAAACCTTATAACTTTTTCATATTTTATTGCATAATGACTAATTGGAACTGCACTTGCAACAGTTCCTGTACTTAGGGCTTCCATTATCGGGAGACAAACATTTTGAAAACTCATTTCATGCAATGCCATTTGAAATTTAACTCTGTACTCCTTTATTTCCCACTGCTCTTAAGGACTTCAGCAGGAAATTTTTGGTGGTAAAGAGGATTATCTAGACAATCAGTGTTTAAAATTGTAATTGAAACTAAAAGGCTTTGGAAATCTTTCACATGTAAAGTGAGCTTTCCAATTATTTCAAATAGTCTGAAAGGTAGGACTAAAAATTAGGTAAAAGAAAAATACCTCAGAGCATAGCATATGTTCCTGTAAATGATAAAGGTCTTCATCTTTAACACAGCTTTAAGATAGATGGGCAACCTCTAGCCTATCTCAGTAATACAATGGAAATATCCATTTTTTCTGAAATTTAAGTAATTCATCATTAGATACTAAGCTTTCAGCTACAGATGTCACACCAGACTGAATGTATTAAGATGGACTTCAATTCCTAGCCCTGCTCTCCAGAGCATCTTTTGTTTTCCCATGAGAGTGAGTAACTTAAGCTTACCAACTGGGTCTATCTTTGAAAGTCAGGTGTGTGAAGACATTTTAAGGCTCCCAGAAACATCTAAGTAACACTCTGAGGCTGCTTAGGAGCACAGTAAGTTTCTCCAACCACCTTCTAGAAGTTCTGCCCAAATGAGCCACAAGTCTTTAATGTCTGCAACAAACTAAGCAACTACAATGAGGAGTAAGGTACAACAATTCCTGTTAATACTATGAAAACCTGTATTTGTACACACCTGCTGCTCTGTGAGTAATAAACCAGGGCTGGAACACATTTTCTGGAGTGGTTTGACTCTTTATTCCTCAACGAACGTTCTGGCCCTTCCTTAGAATCCGACCAAGACTAGTATTCATCACAACTAGAGCTCCAACGTGGAGCCAGAATATTTTTTGTGTGTGGGAAAAACAAAAATTGTCATCAGGCACAGCAGAAACCTCCTTTCTCTACTTCTCCATTCGGACTTGAAGAGTTTTACACGTTTGCCTAAGAAACAAACACATGTCAAGTACTACACTGTTATGAAATTAGTTACAGAAAACAAAACTGATATAGTTGGAATATTTTTAAAACTTACATGGAAAAATACAAAGTGACAGGAAAAACAAATTTTAGAATCAGAGAACATTCTCTTAGGAATAGTGCATCATCTTCAAGACATCAAAATATACTCAAATTAAAACCAATAAGCAATAGAAACTGATAGATTACACTCATTTTTGAAGGTATATCAGCAGCATTTCAGTATGATAAAACAGTAATTTAAAAGTTCTTTGAGAATAAGTCCATGCATAGACCTGCGGTACAGAAAGGAGTCATGAAGTCAGGAGACAATTCCTTCAAAATGAAAGATTTGAGTATTCTCCTAATATATGTTTAAAGTAAAAAAAAAAAAAAAAAAAAAAAAATTAGAAGATTACAGGAAACACCATAAAATAAGAGATGATACATTACGCATTTCAAAAGGCAATATTCAATTCAGACAGGTAGTTCTTTATCTAGATATTTCAGATGGATTTTGGACCTGCCAATAATGATTGCTTCTGAAAAGTGATTCACAACATCTCAGAAGATCACCAAAATTTAAGTCTTCTTCTTTTATTTTTTAACCCTTTTAACTTAAATATCATGCTGCAGATCATTGAAAATAGATGATTAAACTCAAAACAACAATAATTTATTGGTAAATAAAATCTCTACATATTTGAATACTATGAAACCAATTAATATGGTCCTGTGTTCATATTTGGTTGAACTGGATAGTTTACAAAATAAAATTGGTACAACTCACTGGGACAATTATGATAGTGAGTAGCTGATGAAGACATATGAGTTACATCAAGGCTAAATCAAATTCATTCGTCCTTCCTGTGTACTCATTATTACTGTCTTCCAAAAGGTTATGCCACTGTATTGAACATACCCTGGTTTTCTCATTGCTTCTGTAAATCGCTAGAGAACTGAGTTTATGGTAGAATTATTTTAATTTAACACAATATTTCATTTACAGACAACAATTTCATATTAAAAGAAGACTTAAACATAAACCTTGTTTTACTTTCTTTAACAGATAATAACTGCAGCAATTCAGGCAAGGATATATCCTCTTGAGGTTTTTATGGTGATCACAACTCCATAGTGGGACTGCAGAATGGCGGCATAAAAGACTGCAAGACAATTAATTACATAAATGTAATTTTTTTCTCTTCTACACCACTTATCCCACCTAATCATCTGAAGTGGGAGATAAAATCAACCTCTTTCCTTTCAATATGTGAGGAAACTGAAGCATAATAAAGAGTCATGTTACCCTTTTAACTGTCAGTAAGTAAGCGGAAATGGAGAGATGGGAACAGAATCCTTCTGTCTTTGGCTTTACCTGACTTCACTTACCTATAGAAAAGGCTACACTTGTGGAAACTGATGTTTTAAGTTGTCTAATAGACATAAAGGATTTTCATCTTTTAATATATTTTTCCAGAAATGGGGTCAGACTGAAATTCCAATTATCCCCACTAAAAAAATCAGTAGTCTAAGTTAATAAAACTTGAGATATTTTTCTTCTTCAAATGTTATGCTGCAGGGTTTTTCCTGGTATTTTGAATGGAGAGTAACAAGCCATTTGGACAAGTTCAAAATAGAAATGTAAATTATTTCCTTACCTGTAATTTTATCTTCTCTATAAGAGTACCTGCTGTTCTGTTAGTGCAGTACTGATGTGTTTTCTGCCTTTGTCCCAAGCTTCAGAGATTCCTCTGGTGATTTTTCCCCACTTGCTTACCAGCTTCCATTGCTGGCATTTTGAGGAAGTGCACTCACATTTGACTCCAGGAATACTGCCATAGCTGAGGGAATATAAGACAACTAAAAAACAAGTTAGAAAACAGCAGAACCAATATCCAGGAAGGAATAAAAATATTTAAAAACAATGAATCAGTCATCATCTGGAATCCCTTTGATCATTTTCCTTTCTCTTTTCATCTACTTCGAATTTCCACATGAAGAAAAGACTTTTCTGTGCTTGGAGAAATTTTGGCTTAAAAATGGGTAATGTCAGAGTAGTGGGTACCCATTCAGAGAATATAAAATTATTTCCAGGAAATCTAATTTTAACCTTCTCCTGTATGAATACCCATTATGCCATCACTCCAATACAGATAAGAAAGAGAAGAAAGGTGGTGGATTTGGAGGATTTCAGAAAATCCCTGAGATCTTTTCTCAAGTCCTAATAGAACTGTGAAAAGGAAGACTTGGGGGCTTTTCACCCAGAAGCTGTCATAGATGAGCAATAAGAAGGATTTCTCATTGCCCAGGAAAACAAAACAAAGTCTTTTTCTCTAAGACATAGTCAACATCCTGGTTTCTGATTCCCAATAGTTGTAGTCATCTTGGTCAAAGATGAAAAGAACAACAAGTACTGTCAGTTTAATAAGTAAATGTTTTCTTACTTGAGCATTATGGAGATATCCAGGTGAAAGTTGCAACACCTTGTAACATCTCTGTACTCAGGAACATCTGGATACTATTATTGAACACAGATACTATCACAGTACACAGAAAAGAAGTATTCTGTCAAAGATAAAAATGAATGCTAGGAGTTTTAACTAAGAACCTACGATGGTATTCAATTTAATTTCTCTTTCTTATAGAACCTGTCCAGTTATCTTCATGTATGCATCTTCTAAATAGAATGTGAACTAAGACAAACCAAGTATGAACGAATCAAAATATCTAATTGCAATTAGACTCTGGAATTCTAAAATTTCAATAAATGAAGGAAAGACCAAAAGGCTCAGAAGAGGTTGTTGCCTTCAAGTTTCAGGAATGTAAGTATCAATGATGTTCTTTAAGGTTGTGAGAAAGAAAAAGGACTCTGGCAATTTCCTGAACTACCTTCGAAAAATTGGCTTTCCAAGTAATAAGCTTCAAATTTGTCAAATTGAGTTCTAGAAGGAAGTCTCCTGTTCCTTTTTTGCACTTAGTGGATGATGAACAATAGTTATTAGCAAGTAGAATTGGAATGATGCCTTGAAGATGAGAAATTTGCATTTTCCAAGGTCACTCTGAAGAGGTGACAAGGAATCAGGATAGAGAGATCTCCAAGTTCTAGAAAAACCAATCGGATTTGGAGTGCATTTGCCTGAATTAGAGAGAGCATGAGCAGAGACAAAGTCCTTTGGTCTTCCTTTGGCCAGAACATGTACCTAAGCCACAAAGTTTGAATTCAGGATGAAGCAACAAGTTTTTCTGGCTGGTGTCAGTAATTTATCTTCTGACATTCTTCAACTTGAAGAGACAAAACTGCAACTCTATTAAAATTCTTGGATCTATTACTACTGAGTTTGTTGTTATATGTTGATTAGACACAAACCATTGTTTCCTTGAGAATCCATTGATCTTCATAAACTGGAAAAACTTTTGTTCGATCTTGCCAACATAATTTTACAAGTTTCATCATACAAATAAGTCCAGGTGGACTGGATATTTTGTAGCTTCACCCAGAATCTGCACTTCAGAGTTCTATGGCATTTATCACTGCAGATATAGAAGGTGATGGATGATAATCAGGACTGTAAGATCTAAGAAGGGATCATCTATGTATTCTAATAATACAGTAGAAGAAAGCTCAGATTCCATTTTATGGAATGTGAAAAGTCCTTTGGAGTCTTTTCTCTATACACAGAAGTAGTGTCTTGCCTGAAATTTACTTGGTGTTCATCAGGGTGGTAGAAGGACTAAAACTAAAAGCCATGAAAAAAAGCACAATCTTAAAATTCTCATGGAATTTAACTCTTTGTTGGTTATCTTCTTTATTAATTTAGTCATAGGCAGCAATTTTCCACTTATTCATCCTGAATTTTTTTTTCCATTTAGAAGAGTTTTCACAAAAGATGGGACTATCTTCATCATTCTTAGGGAGAAATAGTTAAGATTTACAATCATGCTCGCTTTACTATGCAAGGGAATAATATCTGAGTGATCTGATTTCAAGTGGTTCAAGACTTGTTGACTCCTCCAACAGTCACTATGTAGGCTCAGAATGCTCTGTATGTCTGACTATCCACTTCATAGTGATTATCATTCATTTCCTTTCCCTGTAAGAAGGCAGAAAAGCAAAGCTGCTCCTAGGAGGTGTTTCTGATGTTTTCTATAATCAGTCCTAATGAGTAAGGAAATACCTCAGGAAAACAAAGTTATTTTGAAGATTTGAAAGCATTACCTTTTGAACAATTGAGGGCTCCCTCATACATTCCTGCAACTGAGCACCTATGCAGAGTTTGTGAAGCCTCTGCCAAATACTCAGTGAAAGAGGAAAAAATTCTGCCTGCATCTATTTAGGCAGCAGATAATGTGAGGTTTCAGAACACCCTGGTCTCTCTGACCAGAAATGCATCATTTCTAACTTGCAGAAATCATCCAAAGAAGCCCCTACAGACAAAAAAGAAGTGTGAGACAAGGAAGAAGCACTAGTTTTAGAGCCTGCCAGCATGACTCACATGATACTGGCATATCTTGTACAGTAATTTCTGAGATATTAGAAGCCGAAAAAAATTTCCAAGAAAATTTAAAAGGACTGCTAGATATTCAAAGAACCCTTCTTGCACAGCTGTGAATAGAAAAGAGACTAGCAGAATGAAGCTGCAAATGGAAGTAGAAACACCTTTGATTTTGGTGTCAGGATGTTAGAAAAGTGGAAATTCACGGGGAAGTGAAGACAACCAGTCATTAACAAACAGCCTTAAGGACTTGTTCTTATTTTCCATCACAGAGGCAGAAAATTAAAATCATTCTTCAAACATGAGGTCAATATCTCAAACATGCCAGCAAAGGACAAGGCAGAAGAATAAAAAAAGTAAATCACAAGTTGAATAGTTTGGGACAAAGGCAGAAAACATCTTGGCTGGATAGATGTATTGGAGGTTTTGCACATGGAAGAAAGTAATGGTTGCAAAAATCACTGATTAGTAATTAATGACATGAAACTGAAATCTATTTGCATTTTTCTTTAAATTGCAGAAATAGTTTTCTTTGATTGCAGTGTAATTCTGTCAATGTTCAGGTTCTGAAGAAGCCAAAATGGTGCTTTACAATATATCCTAGCAACACTCTTACCTTCAGAAAAACTATTCCCTGATAAAAATGTGTAAACTACAGCATATATTACAATGCCGTGAGTGTGATGAAGGAATTACAAAAGATTTCATTTCTCATGATTTTTACAATGTGCCTATTCACAAAAAAATTTATATTGCCCCTTCTGAACAGCTTGGTCCTACATTCAGAGTATTCACAGGGAGCTATAGGAAAGTGACGTATAGACAGGCTCCCTCTTTTCAGAAGATCTGTACTTGTGAATATTGCCTTTAATCCATTCTCTGTTTTGATGTTACTCACTTTCATTCCTCATTTCAGTATCCATAGGACTCAAAGTCAGAACAGAACTAAACAAAATTTGAAACTGAAAATGTCTTGGGATTCAAATGCTTGGATTATCCTTACCTGCCCAACAAGTTTGATCTTTCAGTCTATGACTTTGCTTATAGCTTTTCACACTACAACACTTCTTTCTTTAATGCTTTGTTCCATAACTAGTCTTTTGTAGACATTCAGAGTACATTTGCTTTTGGGGAAAGGACTATAACATGTCTAGATTTCTGCGACCACAAAGGAATGTCATCAAGCTGTAGTTCTAGACTCCTGCCAAATGGAGACTCACAACTTTACATAGGGTAGAACCAGGCACACCAGCTCCACATTAAAGAAGCAAATTCGGTATATAAAGGCTGTCTTTAGGAAAATCAGTAAATTGCATGGCCCTGAATATTTAGGATTCCTTTTAACTTGTGTTGGCTGGCATGCAAACTATTTCCATCAAAATGTCCAAGTGTCCCAAAAGATTAGTGTTAAGGTGTCCTACAAAAAATACAAAGCTTCAAAATGAAAGAACTGTGATGCTAGATGAGAACAATAATTACTGATTAATGCAAAAGTCCAGCTTGACCCTAGAAAATGCCATCATATTTCCAATACCAGCTTATCTGCCCCCTAAAACTTGTATGCATTCTTAGAAAATATGTGCATACCACTTACTGTTATTTTAATGACAGATTAGATACAGTGGTCTCTGAGTTAGCAATGAGAAACACGCTGAGACAGCTGCAAATTTCTCTTAGTGACAGATTAGCCAAAGGCATGGAAAGAGATACCATAGCAACAAAGAGGCTGTCACAAGTGCAATCACTTTTCCATGGGTAATATTTTGTACAGTCTGTGCACTCACTTATATTGTAATCACATCATTTTTATGAACCACCAGGCATTGCTGGTCACTGTATACATGTACATTATTCCTATAAATCTTCATCTGAAATTAAAGTAGGAGCTGAAGAGTCTATACAAAGGCTATGAAGTGAGGCGGGAGAACAAAGTAGTTTTACAGTGAGATGGTTTCTTCAATTAGATAATATCTTACATATTATTAGGAAAAGAACTTCCTGTACCTGACACATGGCAGATCATCTATCCATCCTACAATTATTTCACATTTCTCAATGGTCAAAAAGGAAATTTTTTAATGTCACATAACTTAGTAGCAGTTTTACACCGCAAAATGTCATGTACATGTCATGTGAGAAATATACTGCTTTCTTAGCACTCACTGACCACAAGTACCATACATCCTGCCTATCAGAAACATCCTAGAATAACCTATATATTATATTTAGATGATGAATTTCTGCTTTTCCCAATTCTATTTCATTATTACTGCTGTTTCTGAAAAGCTTGGAGGAAGAAGAGGAACTAAGACATGAGGGAAGAAACTACCTTATATTTAACTTTGGCAGAAAAAAAACAACACTTAAAGAGCCTATGGATCTGTTGCTTGTTTGGAGAAGTACAGACCAACAATATTTCTGCATTGCTAACACTAGGTAAGGCTCAGTTACAAGAAAAATAGAATTCTCCTTTCATATCTAGGGACACATTTTAGCTCTCTTGTATCATGCTGTCTTACTCAAGCAGCAGTTATGACAGCACTGGTAGTATTTGAGCCAGCATTTTATGTTACCTCTTTATAGTGGGAATCTGAGTAGCCCACCAAAATGTAAAGGGACTAAGCAGAGGTACCTTATGCTGAAAGGGTTACGAACAATGTATTTTATTAATCGAAACATGAATAAAATTGCTGTCTCTCCTTTCACCAGCTGTAATTAATTTAGAAACAAACCAGCATCTGCAAGTGAGAAAGAGGAGATAGAGTAAAAATGTAAGCAGTATTTATAGATAGCAAAAACAACTGCATTGATTGAGAGCAGTGGAATGCACACACTGAACACAGTTTGCTTCACATGAAGCCAGTTGGTGAGTTTGGACAGTACACTTTCTTTTTTTCCAAGGATGTTATTCAATTTGAGTTTCCTTTAAATTCTGGAAGCCGTAACATAAAATTAGATAAATTGGAATATTAAAAATAACTGAGTTCAAGCTCTCTCCTATATTGTTCTGGAAGGTATAGACACTCTCAGTATGGATTTCTCACCAACCTGACAATTTTTCTGTTCTTTTCACTCTAGTCTATCTCTGGTATTGATTTGGAATGCAGATTTGAATTTGGAACGTAGATAAATATATTCACTATGGATTTGGGTTTGACCCTGTAATATTTCTCTTTTATTTCTCCCAGCCCTTGTAATATTTATTTTATTTTATTGCAGTACTCTATTTCTGATATTGGTTTGGCATATTGTTACATAGTAATATACGAGGTATTGATTTCTTTCTGTTCTGCAGTGTGCTTTCCTACACACATTAAAAAATCTTAGCCAATTTTCAGAGAAACAATTGCAGTTCCTTCAGCCCATCTTAAAAGTGTAGGTGGTCAGCTATTCCAGAAGCTGAATGCTCATTTCCAAATGAAGGCCCTTTATAACCTGGCTGAGAATGATTCTTTCCCTTGTTTATAGGAAAGCATTACTCACGTTCATTTCTAGAGATTTTTAGGGGTTAATAATCACTATCTGCTATCCAACTTTTATTGTTATTGTTAATTTATATTATTAGTATTAGTATTACACCAACAGTTCTAAAAGAACAAGAACTGTTGCCAATTTTTAGTGAGTAGTAGATACTGGCCATGTTGCTCATCATAGTATGAGTCACTGATTTAGGTCGTAGCTGTGAACCTTCAGAATATGAGCATTTCTTAAACTCATTATATTATATTGCATTTGATAGTGGTCAAAGTCCAAAGCTTCCCAAACTGAGAAATAATGAATGTTCTTTCATGGTCATTTTCTTGATGAAGACCACATCAAAGTGACTGAATTATCTAAGCCAGCTGCTTCCTACTCAATATTAAGTTTCTAAACATTGGGGGCTAAGTTAGTCATGGTAGTTTTCCACTAGATTACTTGAGAAACATCACCTCCAGAAGATAATTCATCTGACTTATCTTAGAACAAAATCAATTGTCCCCTGGAACTAAACTATTCTATCTAAAACTAAAAAGTCTCAAGCTTGGGCTAGTTATCTCACTCTAGAAAGTCCTAACACAAGCAAAGCCCAATAAATTCTATCCCACATAATTTAACCACAATTTAGTGTTAAACTATGCCTCATTCCACAGTTCTACCAAATAAAACTAAAAGCCTGAGGACAAGGTGCATTTAATTACTGTGCAATGTCAAAGCTGCACCAGGGAAGGCTTAGACTGAACATTAGAAATCTTTTCTTTACCAAGATGATAGTCAAACATTGGAACAGACTTCCTAGAAGAGGTGTCCAAGCCTATCAGTGCTTAGGAGACATTTAGGCAATGTTGTTATTTTACATGTTTTAATTTGGTCAGGTCGCCAGGTGAGATGATCACTGTAGGTCCCTTTCAAGTGAAGTATCATTTTATTCTATACTTTTTCTCATGAAAAATACCAATGCATATTGCTCTTCATGTTCTTAAAATATCAGCCCAGGAACACTCTGCCACTGCCTGGAGCAAGTACACACTTCTTCAGTCATGTTCCACCTCTAGAATCTCAAGATGAGACTCAGGATACACCACTTTCCCTTGTTCTTGTTCTGTAATTTCTGCAGGAAAGGCACACAGGTTTATGAGCTGCCCAGGAGCCATGACATGTTCCAAGCTGGTTGCAGGGTGGATGCCTGGAGAGCTGGGAGCCCAGGAGGCACTGCAACGTGCACTTCCACACAGACTACATGCACCTACCCATGCTCTTATGTAAAGCTTGCCTGTTTCATAAGGATAGCAGGCAATGTACTGTTCTTAAAAACACCAGTAAAGCCTGGCATCTAGATCTGCCAGTGAAAAGTCAGAGAGAGACCTCTGATGTGGAATATACTCCATAACTAAGAGAAATATTTAGTTCTTTCTCTTCAGCTGTTATCTGACTGGCAAAACATTAGTTTTCAGTTTTTGTGAAGAGCTCTTTTGTTTGATATCAACTCAGAGAACTTTTAAATTGCCATTCTCAGTTCTATACATAATAACAATATATTTTTCAACTGATGGGAAAATGACTTTTTTTTTTATACAAGGTTTTTGGGTTTTTATATAAATCTTTTCCTGTATTGCAAGAAGAAAAAGGAAACACAAAAAAAAAAAAAAAAAGAAAATGAGAAGGAGAACTTCTGGAACTAGAAAAATTATATTAGAAAGAGGCTGTAGAAGAAAGAGTATTTTAAATGTAAAGAAAAAAAATTGGATTTTCTACTTCCTTGAAACACTTTTCTCATCATTTAAAGAGGGCAATGTGACAAAATTTTTGTGTTTATGTATCAAAAACTGAGACTAGCCATGTGCAAAAAAAAAATGCAATTGTTTCCTTTTCACAAAAGTTTCTCAGCCTGGAGAAGAATGCCCAAGCATGCCTGCTAAAATCTCAGCAATGCTCATAATCATCTCATAATTCTCCTAATGTATTCATGAGCATCCTCTTTTGTTGCAGCATTATGCCTTGGAACACAAGCCCATATTTCTTTATATGAAGTCAAAAAACTTACTGATTTACCTAAGTTGTCATTGGCTTTTTCCCCCCTTCCTCTCCTGCAGGCTACATAGACCCAAAATAATCAATTCTAAATCAGCACAATCAGTACTCTTCTTACTCATACACATTTTTTCCCTACATTCAGTTTTTTTCTATTATTAATTATTAATATCATCCTTTTCCAATTACTGTGCAAACAAATTAGGAAAACAATACCTGGTTTTATATTCTAAAGGTAAATAATTTCCAAATTAGATTTCTTAACATTTGAATTCTGAGTTCTTCCAATTCATTATTCACATATTATCTTATTAGACCTGTATAACTGAACAAAATACAACACAGTAAGTAGACCACATTTTTAAAAATCAATTAGTTTTCTGCCATTTTTCATGTGGCCTTTTTTGCTTATACCATAACTATTAGGAAGTCAATACCATAATTTTTTACAATAGTGAGGTATGCAAATTGAGGTGGACAAGTAAAATACCTCCCTTCTCCACTGTTTTTATTTCTAACATAAAGATTAACTATTAACAGCTCAAGATGTGGAAATGTAGGTGCTAATTTTGAACTTGGTATCCTGTAGAAGATATTCGGTGGGTAACTGGGTTAGGATTTTGGCAAAGGAAGAAGGCAAACTTACAGAAAATGTTTGGAGGTGAAGATAAACAATTTTTGGCCTTTCAGGAAAATCCTTGGAAGGTTTTTCTGTTATCTACATAAATCACTCAAGATGTTTAGTTTCCTTTGTTTCTTTATGCTTTTACATAATACATGATAATCACATATGGGTTATTTTGTTAAACAATCAGAAACTTAGTGTTCATGACTTCTTAATACTGGCTTTCTGTACAGTCTTTTTTATTTTTCTCAAAAATGGGAGGGGGGATTTTGAAAAAAAAAATGAGCAATTTAGAATTTTTCCTTTTATTTATATAGACTTTGGGGGGCAGAAAGAGGAGCTACAAAAATATGGTAGTGACAACATATTAGGGAAAAGTACTTGCCCTTTGATAATAAGCTACTCTGTTAACACAAAGAACCACAATAGCTATTTCCAATAGCAGTATATATTTTACTGGCCATCAGAATGATGCCTCTTAAAATCACTGATGGCTGTATCTGGAAGACAGAGACCTTCATTCACCTGTCACTGACCTCATTTCAATGACTTAGTTCAACCTGCAGTCAGAAATTTGAATTGAAATTTGCTACTCTCTCAGAATAGCCTTGCAGCTCTGTAGGAAATGAAGGAAAAAGGAGGAAAGCATACAATATCTGGAAAAACCAGAAGGCAGAATAAATATTGAGGATTTAAGGTCACTAGTATGTTCCTTTCAGTGATGCTAGGTCTGTAAGCAGGTTATGATAGCCATTGTACTGAATCAGTGTTTATGACAGCAAATTTAGAAAAGGACTAGCTTTTCCAAAGCACCATTACTGAAGAGGTATGATATGAGTCCTGAGGATTGCCTCCACCATGGAGAGCAAGAAAATTCCAGCTGCTGCAAAGAGACAGACCTAAAAGTCTAATAACAACAAAGGCATAAGCTCCTGAGGACAGGAGCCTTAGGCTTCTTTAGATCCCTAAGAGTGGAAAAAAATTCATAACCTCAATCAATGCAGAGAAACCTACACTTTCACAAACTTTTATGAAGAAATCTCATCAAAGCAATCATAATTGATTTACTCCTTTTGTGACCTCTTTTTTCCTGCAGAAGTATAATCCAGGTCTGCATTTTTACTTACCACTTGTTAAACCCTCTCAATACATATAAAACGACAAGTATCCTGTAACACTAATAGTGTCATGTAGTGATAACCAGGAAAAACTTCAAAACACATAAAATTCTATTTCTATTTCTATTTCTATTTCTAATTATTAGTAAATATCTATCTGGTTCCTTTTGATTATATTATATACACACATACATTTTACATGCATATGATCAGATTTGCATTGGCAGGTACAAAGTTAAGTGTGGGAAGCATTCCAGCAAGGTTGTCTTCAGAAGAAACACATCTGAAAGTGGATTCAGGAAAGGAAATGTAAAGCAAACATTTAGGAAGGAACCTTCCTTTAAAGAATGTCAAAATATTTTGGAGACTTATAAATACACAAACTGAGACATAGAGCTCTCTGTGGAACAGAAGGAATATAATTCAGTCAGTGCATGCTACATTTCACCACGACCAATGTGTACCAGAAATTTAGTGCCAATGTAAAGAATATTTCAATAAAATTACATAGGTACTCAAACACCTGTATAAATACCAATCTAGCACATTGTGGCCTGACACTACAAACTATTAAATATGTAAAAGAAAAATCAGTCATGAGTACTTGTGCTGGGGTGCAGGGGAGAAGGTGTTTATACTTAAATACATGCATATGTGTATTCAGAATACAGTTTCATCTTTTGTCTGTCAATGAAGAGTTGTGTTGACCCTGACAAGATACAAGGCCATAGTTTTAGGAAATTTGTGTGTTTAATGCTTATCTGAAGCATTTGTTTTTCTTCTGTTTCTCTTAGCCACTAAAATGCAAAGATGACAGCATGTTTACTTTGTTGTCAGGCATTGTATATGATGACCTTTAAATATATTTCTGTTAATATAAATTTGAACCAATAATATGAAAAGTGTCAAATGGAGGAAAGGAACTCCCTGAAACTCCAACAGAATTTTTTAGTAAATCACAGTTATACAAGATGGAAAGAACCAGATCATACTGTAATGACACATCAAATGCATGCTCAGCAGTTTCTGTGTAGAAACATGGTAATTCCATTTAACTGATAAAACTGTTTGTTTGCTATTCTTTGAATGAAGAGCTTAGCAAAGTGTACAGACTTTATGCAACTGATTTCAGAGAGAAATACATATTAGATGATTATGCATTTGATCATTACTGTTAGTTGAAGGGATCAGCTCTGCTATCCCCAGTGCTTACCTGAGAAGGTCTGGCACACAGGTTACTATGTTCAAACAATTGAAAAGTGTGCTGAGAGAAGTGTGAGGGACCAGGACGTCCAATCCCAGTACAACTCTCTTCCCATGCTTCTTTAGTCTTCTCAACTTAGGTCTTCTTTGTGCATCCAATTTCCTGTGCACTTTTTTTTTTTTTTTTTAATTGTTGGTAACATGTCAGGTTGGTATCATACCTACCCTAGTTGTTTTCACTTTATTCCCAGAGGAACAGCTCCATCCCTTACGATCTGGAAGAACTTTACATTCCTCCCCTTCAAGACATGGTTGCATGTGGCACCACCATTTCTGCTCCACTATTGAAGCTACAAGAGAAGCAAACAAATGTATTTGTATTTTGCTGAAATGGCCACTCTAGGATGTCATTACATTGCAACACTTCTTTTCTTTTCCAGAAAAATATGAGAAATATGTTGACTGACAGCTAGTCTGTGATTTTCAGCCACCTCAGAACCTTCATAAGAAATTAGGTTTCCAATTTGCAAAAGGTGCTATGTGCTTCGAAATCAATCTCTTCACAGCATTTCCTTCCAACCTCATTTTTATCTTGCTCAGCCAGATTTCAAAATTTTAAGTAGGATCTGTTCTTTTGATTGGTCTATAATATAGCCTAGCATAGCATGATGATATTTATTCCCCATGATGACATATCTACCACTTCTCTGACAGCCAACAACATATCAGCATTAAAGAGATCATGTAAAGGGTGAATCCTGCCACTTTTTCAGAGAAAGAGATGTGAAAAATCAGCTAGTATTTTCCCAAATAAATATATGAGTCTACATCAAAATTGTTAAGTAAGACACTAATATTGCACTGCCAATAGAAATAATAGCATAAGCCTAAAAAGATTTAAAAAACAGACAGAACTGCGTTCTGTTTGTTTGCTTGTTTCCTTCCAGGGAGATAAATATATAAATTAGATGTAAGACTGTAGCACATGAAAATTATATGCTTATGTAGGTTTTGCATAAATACTTTTAATTAAGTGAATATCATACAACTCCAAGAGTCCTCTTTTAGTTAGATCAAATTTAGCCTCTCAAGAGGCCTCTTTCACTGGCATCTAATAATTTTGTTTAGCATTTTCACAGAGCAATAGCAAATAATTAACTTTTCCACCTTCCTCACATTCATCTTTGACACCCCCTTCAAAATACAGAAGCTTTCTTACTCCTATTTTAAATAATTAACTGTAATGGAGTTAATTAGTGATGGAGTAATGGAGTCTCATTAATGACCTTAAGCCAGCAAAAACTCCTAGGAACACAAAGAAAGGAAGCAATAGAAGGAGTCGCACCATCAACACAAGAAGGAGCTGCCCGGGTGGTACCTGCTACCTGCCCAGGGAAGCAGGAACACTTCACTGTCTGTGATCTTTCTTCTATCTTATTCTTATTGCAGCATCTGTGAAGCGCCACCACTTCACAGGTCCCAGTTTTAACATGGTGAGCTGTGAAAATAAGAAGATGAACAATTTGATAACTTTGAGAAGTAACACCAGATTGTTCCATTTGGATTCTTTCTAATTAGAAATGCATTAAACTTGGCTGTGTAAGGCAATCTGCCACACATGAAATGAGAATTGCAATGGTATTAACACTTGAATGGAGAGTTGACCTCTTTTCCAAATGTAGTATAACTATCTTAGGCAGAAAACACTGGCTGAAGAACAGTTGGACAAGGATTTATATCAGCCTGTTCCAGTGAAGAGGGAAGCAGAAACATAAAACCACATTCATTTCTGGACTCCCATAAACAGCTGTGTACCTCTAACAATATTTCTTTTTTTTTTCCCCTATGGGACAAACTTTGAATTAAGGTATATCAATGCTAAAATAACCATACACTGATATGTTTTCACAATCCATGTCTCCAGACTTTATGCCCAGAAGAGACTTTTACATAGTATTCCAAAACCTTCCTACAGGTGGACAGAGAACAATTGGCAGGATACAGGGAAAACCCTCAAACAAAATGCAGAAACAAAATCTACTAAGGAATCACACTTTAAATTTTTCTGCGTGGCACTGCAAAGTAGGTTTGGGAACATGGGAAACTAAATCTTTCAAACAAAGGAGACAACAGGACAATCCTCATTATTCCATATCTGCACCTACTATTCCCATTCATGCTGTCCTAACTGATTATCAGAATCAAACTGCTGGAGTTCAATGAGAGAACCAATTTGGTAAGAGGGGAGCTATCAAAATATACTTTCTGGTTCAGCAGCCAGTTACCAAAGGATCTAGAGTTCGGAAAACGCTTTAACTGAAATTTCAGTGGTTGCGTATACAAGACCAGATATTCCTGAGGGTAGCTCATTGCCATCAGAAGAAAGAAAAAAAAAACAAATTTTAGCTGATATTGACCTACCTGATATGGGCAGGAATATTAATTATGTGAAGCAATATGTGCCCCTTAGCTCTGCTGCTATTTAAGTTTTTGTGTCCTTTATGCAAAGCATGTGTGCTGAATGTTCAGCTACCTTTAATATCCCTGATGCCAAACAATAAACAAGAGCTTCTACAAGGAGAAAGCCCTAAGAACAGGAGCCCAACACTGATGTCTGGATTCACTACGTTGTTATTTCACAGTGTCAGCTCCTAAAAGGTCTGAGGAAGGAGCACAACTTGATGTGGGCTATGGACCCCATAAATTTCCTAGAGGCAAAAGCCACAGCAATTAGACTCTGGGTCTTCATCAACAAAACATAAACTGTTAAACATTTCATTGGGGAATTTTGCATTTTTCAGTATAACAAATTCCAGTGAACAGTCTGTGGTCTTTGTCATCACTCAATGTATTGTACTATGTCAGGTTTGATTATATTCCACCACATCATGCTGTGCTACAGCTGAAATTATATAACACAACACAAGCAATTAACCCATGATCTGTCATATTTTGATACACTGAAACACTACATTTAAATCAAAAACCTAGGAGGAAAAAAATCTCTTGATGGACAAACACTGACTTTCTTCTTTCTAACTGTAATTTTTTATTCTATGGAGGATGAGGAAAGCAGTTCATACTATCTGCCTGAACTTTGAAATCTCTGTTATTTAATACCTTTGATGACATTGAGCAAATATTTTTACAACTACTAGCACAGGCTGCCCCAAAAATTTATTTTTAATTCTTTTCTAAACAATTCCACTGGTATATATTCCAGTAAAGCAATTTAAATAAATACATTCTTTTTTTCTTAATAAAACACTTGTAAACTTCTTTATTTGTGAATAGGGAAAAAAAAATTATTCTAGGATATATTTGGTACATATAAAATATAGTAGAATAAACACATCCTACTTTTGCAGGTTCACATTAGCTTTAATTTTGATAGGCAATTACATACCTTATACTCACTCCTCCTTACACAAATTCACTAAATTGTATTTTATGAAAGGTACATAAAAACCCCTAGACACTAAATCTACAAAAGAAAGTAAATTTATTGGTAGGATGAGAACTTCAAACCACTTACTCTTTCACTATATTAGTTTTAATTTGTATTCTGTATATCACTGATCCTGAAATTTTGTGTCCTCACTCTCTTATCATGTAAGTTTATGCTGCTTTACTGTGTCTACAGAAATGCTGTAATACAACTGCTGAGCACTAAGGGAAAATATAAGTACAATATACACCAGTAGCCATCATAAATAGAAGCCAGTTAAAAGAGCTATTGTAAAATTCTGTGAGGGAAATTTATAAAAATCTTGAAAGCCTCCTTTGTAGTAATTAGGATGAGAAAATCAGGCATTGTAATAATTTTATGGAAAAAGAGTGCAATTAAATGGTCATATTCATCTATAACACAGAAAAGCATTTCAAGGGTGAAAAATGGAAGGGAACAAAAATAACTGCATACTATCAATAGTATTTGGGGAATCTTTAATAAAGATGCTTTGAAATTTTCTGGGTATAAAACAAAACCATCCTAGAAAAATATACAGAGATATTTCAAACATTGAGAAATCTAGGCTAACCTCTAGTCCTCTATTTGCCATCTATAAAATGCCATGAAAATTCCTTGAGAGGAAATGTAGGGATTTCAGGTACTTATGCTATCAAATAATTAAGTTCCATTGCAGTAAGTACAGTATCTGTCACATTCATGTGAAATTAAAGCCTCAATGCAGTAGATAAAGGATCTCCCACAACCTAAAACAAATCAACCTCATTAAGCCACTGGATCATCACACAAAAGGAGGATAATACTTTGGGAGATTCACATTTTGGTTTTGTTTCTTTTCCTCCTAGCACAGCCTTCAAAGTATGCTGCTAACTTTGCAGAAATTGTTTGAGGAACTGAATGCCATTTCTGTAATCCTACAGAAATTAGTTATTCAAAACCACTGCAAACAGTCTTTCATTTGCTGCTAATGCAAGTAGTCCTTCTTGCCATCAGTATGGAGAGGGCCTGAAGAAAGATACTCAGAGATCTCTATATGTACAGATTGCAAAGTTTTCCTGATGATTTTACATAACATAATATACGTATGAATTATGTTGCAGAAGATCTAGCACTGTATCATGAGA
Organism: Muscicapa striata striata; assembly: GCA_030060385.1. Taxonomy (NCBI): domain Eukaryota; kingdom Metazoa; phylum Chordata; class Aves; order Passeriformes; family Muscicapidae; genus Muscicapa; species Muscicapa striata. The sequence continues at coordinate 322,202 of JAREIS010000014.1, read as the reverse complement.
GTGGAAAACAGGCATAAACATATCTCACCCCTTAATGGCACATTCTGCAATTAACCTGCCACTTTTACAGCTTTTTTTCATGTAGCAAAATCATCAATACCTATCTCATAAACCAGAATCAGAAACTTCAGTGTTCAGCATCATGTTCTTGGAAAATATAAAACTAGAAAATTACTAGTCTTCATTTTAGATAAAACTTTTCTTCTTCCTTCATGGCAGCTTTATATTTCTTTCCTTCAGGTGAGTAAAATTTCAGTCACATTTGCACAGTGCATCTGGCACTAAGTTATGACCCTTACTCCTCTACTTTTGTGGGAAGACTGCTCCAGGGAAGAATGGAAGTTACTATTCAAGATTATTATTTTGCAATTCAACTCACAAATATGAATATAAGGTATTTAGTGTAGGAATGCAAATCTTGCATTAAATCAAGAAAATCTTCTGAATACCATTCTTCCTCATGATCACCTTTTCCTAGCCCCAACACTTAAATATTGATGTTCAATTCTGTCACGCACCTGCTCAGTCACTTGAATCTTTTCTTCCTGAAAATTGCACAGATCATGCAACAACACATACACTGGCCATTAACAAATGGAGGAAGAAATCATATTTCCAAGAGCTAAACAAAATAAATCCACAGTCTGTTCTGTCTTGAGGACCCCCATTACTGCAGAAGCCACACATAAATAAGAGGGACAAAATATCAAAAAGGCTCTGTTATTTGCTCTCTGCAAAGACACTGGCACATCTGAGTGATATATAGTTAAATCCATCTCATGACTAAGAGATACTGGAAGCAAAAGAAGATCCCTTGTCTCTTGTCCAGCACTCTTTCATCCATTGCTTGCATGAACACTGTCATTTGACAGTGAAGATAGTAAGCCAGGGATTTGAACCAAAAAAATTTCCCCATTTTTTTAGGGTTAGCTCTCTACCAGTTTAGCTCCTACAACTGGATGCAGAGACCAGTGAGAAGCATTTTCAGCCAAAGGGAAGAGGAAGGAGCTGGAAGCCACAGATACCTGATTAACTCCTGCAGAAACCAGTTCCTATATCAGCTTGCAAGAACTGTAGCTTGGTACTCTTACACTAAATAAATTTATCTTAATTTATTCTATTTCAGGTAATTTTTCTGAGGTCACAGAGACTACTTAAAATTTGCAAAGCTTTGTTTGTTTGAGTCTATGTTATAGTTGAAAAAAGCATCAACAATAAATAGAAGATTGGAAATTACACTTAGCCATGAGTCTCAATTCCACATTGCATCTAATATTTTATAGACTTTTGACTTTTTGACATCTTGGGTATGATCAGGAAAATGTCTCATATGAAATACTACAGTAACCAGTCTTTTAAAGTAGTTACATATGCATTTTTTATTCATGTAAAGCATATCCACATTAATGATTATAATGGAATGACTCTTTTAAATAATCATCTGTAAGGAAAAATAGAAAGTATTTCAGAACATTGTCAACTTGCTTCATCCATTTCCCTAAGTGATTAGTCACTATTGTATACCACAATATTCAAACAAATGTGTGATTGGGTGTTATTGATAAAATAAATAAAATTAGTGGTTGTAATATACATTTTTCCAGAATGGGCTTTAGATCACTGTTCTACCCTTAAATGACCAGGGAAAAAAAAAAGAGGGTTTTCTTGTTCACATGGTTTTTTTGCTTTGTTCATACTAATTGACAAGGAAAACAAATGTAGGTTATTTTTCTGCTACACTTCAGCAATTTCAGTATGTCATATCAGTCTCAGTGTGTCACTGTAGAGAGGAAAGATACAAACAAACTTGCAAAATCTCCCTCATACACACACTCCCATGCAAATTATTGCATTTTTTCAATATTTTAAAAAGTGTTAGTAGCTGCCATTTCTAAGCAATCAAAATCTTATATAACCATAGCCAAGTCAGGATTTCTATCTAAACTTTCTCTTTAAATATTAAACTAAGATATATGAAAACAAATACACTATCCAATTTATTGATTCAATTAATTTTAACATTCTTCCATATTTTCTATAATATCCATGTAACAGCTGTTAGGGAAAAACTTGAACATAGTTTATTTCTACTCTGCCAGCAATGGTTCTGGTATTACTGCAGTTCTGTGATGTAAGCACACAAGAAATGTGAAGCTTTTTGTTAAGGATTAAATCTTTGATTTGACCAGTCATTAGTGCAGTTGGGGAAAAAAAAGTAGCCAAGATTTTGGGAACACAAGATTTGGTTTGCTTTTGTGAACACAAAACAAAGCCCAACTCCATTTCAGCTCCATGGGCCAAAGGGAGAGCTGGCAGCACAGACATCAGGAAAAGATGCCTAACTCCCAAAGCAGCACTGGTGGATACACATCAACAGCAACCTTAGGGAACATTACCTTTAAACATCAAATTAAAAACCCTTTGAACTCAATGTTTTTTGTTTGATAGGTGGTTTTTGGATCAGAATGTCAATGACAGAGTAATTTTTTTTTTTTTCAGTAAAGGTGACATCTAGATATGCAACTGAGATATTTATTCTGGTGACTGAATGTGCAGCAGCTCTTACAGCAATTGAGCAAATGATGATATATAGTATAGACATGTGAAAACTAGAGTGAATTAGGATTATTAAATAAAATAAAAACAAATAGAATTGTATCCACAAGAGTTTTCTAAATTTCATTTTGTACATATTTTAATTAGTTTAAAAACTTTTTTTTTTAACTGGAAAAATATAGAAAACAAAGCTTTTTTATTTTTTAAAAACTTACTTGATGTTCTTCTTTTTGTTTGTTGGGGTTTTTTTTCTTTGTTTGGCCAGTGAACTGAAAAATCAATTACAGACACAGCAGTAATTCCTGTGTCCTCAGTGGTGACAATGAGGCATGACACAGTTGTGGTGCATCTCAGGAAAGGTACTCATGTTGCTTTATTTTCAGATGACACATGGGGTTGTACTATAGTAACAGCAGGACAAAAATGCTAATTTTGTGCTATCCTATTCTACACTATGACAGAATCATAGAATGGGTAAGGTTGGAAGGGACCACAGTGGGGCTCTGTCCTTTTGACAGCCTCCCTTCAGATACTTATATATATTGCATATATATACAAGCTGTCAGGAGCCAGCAGTGTTTCCCTGTGGCCAGGAAAGCCAGTGGTATCCTGGGGTGCATTGCCAGGTGAAGGGAGGTGATCCTGCCCCTCTACTCTGCCCCAGTGAGGCACATCTGGAGGGCTGTGTCCAGTTCTGGGCTCCCCACTGCAAGAGCTCCTGCAGTGGGTCATACAAGGGACTGGATTAAGGGACTGGAGCATCTCTCTTACAAGGAAAAGCTGAAGGAGCTGGGCCTGCTCAGCATTGAGAAGAGGCAACTGAGAGGCAGCTCTCATCAGTGCATATATTATACATTCCCACACAATTATTTCTGAAAACTCTGCAAACATATCTTATTGACAGGTCCTACTTACTGCGTTCACGTTCCCATGCTTTATAGTTCAGCTACACTTGTTCACTTTGGGCATTGAAAATTCCAGATAGAGTATGCTCTACTTATACCAGTGGAAAAGCAATTTAGGTTAAAAGTACAGATTTTTCATTTCTCTTTTACTCTGATGTCTCTTGCATCTTGGGATAGGTTCTCAGGTAAATTTCAAAAAAAAACCATAACTGATTGCTTGGAATATTTTCCAGTGCCACTTGTAAGCAACACACACAGAGAAAATACTGCTAACTGTAGCTCCTCCCAGGCTTCTTGGATTCAATAATGTTTTCTCTCCTAAGAGGATCATTTTAAAATAACAAGAGTCATTCTTGACAAGTGTTTATTTTGCAGATGCTGGACCAGCTCCTCTACCCCTCAATTAACCCAATTAGTCCACTTGGGTGAAGGATGATGAGCAGAGTTCATATGACAATGCTATGCACACAGCACCTCCAGTAGCCTTTAAAACCTGAACTAATGAATGGTTTGCCACAGTCACATTGCCAAGCATAATCTTCTGCACAGTGCCAAAGAAAAATCTCATCCATCAGTCTGTCTGCCAGCTGTCATTTACAGCCATCTGCATGGGCAGACATTTTCCCTTTTGGAAAAAAAACAGGGAAAACTACAATAGAAGCATCCCCCAAGAAGAGCTCACTAATGGATCTGTGAGATCTAGCCTCAGATATTCCCATAGCAAAATGTATGCACTGAAATGGACTGCTGAGTTATCTCCACTACGAGAGGAAAAGACTTACTGGAATCAAGTAGCAAGCTGGCATAGTCCCAGCAGTTCTCACAGACAAAAACTACAGATGGAGCACTTCATGTAGGATCTCTTGGACCTGGAGAGCCTGCAGTCATCTCCCAGCCTGACTGAGGCTAATCGTATTCGTTCAGTCCTCTGGCAGCAGTGAGCCAGTCTAACTCAAATAAGCTTATTTCCTCTCTCAGAAAGGTCTGTGCCTTTTTATGGCAATGGCTACAAATTATTACTTCATACCAAACTTATAGCCAAAGAAACAGGAACTCAAAACATAAATTATTTTCAGATAGCCTGAAGGATAATTTCTTCTCCATATGACCCCACTCAGCCTAGAGTGTTGCCCCCCTAGGTCCAACTTTTTAATTTTGAAATCGAGTAATCTCTAGGTTCACAAAACCACAAAGCATTCAGAGACAAGATCACAAGCAGCAATCATTTTGGGGGTTTCCAGCTCTTTATATGTCCACTCACTGGAAGAGGAGCAGAAGAAGCTTCTGCACATTATCTCAGTCCCCACCTCAAGTTGGGCTCCCTGACTGCAGCCTGCCTGCCCACTGCAGGAGCCCAGAGAGGAGCTGCTCCACCACAGCCACCCCATTTGCCAGGTAGTGAAGTGGGTGAGAGGATGATGACAGCAGCAAAGGCTGCTGTTTCCTCATGGGACCAAAATGGAACCACTTTGCTTTTTTGTCGATGAGATGTTTCCCACATTTCTTCTCCAACAGCTGTGAGCTGACACAATCCTTGAGAAAGTTTGTGTAGAACCAGTAGAAAAATCAGGGTGAGGTGCAGTTTACAAATACTACAAGTCAAAAGCCCCAGTATCTCTGAGGTTGTTATCAAACATGTTAAGCAAACGATATATTAAAGTGTGCAGACATTTTGCAAATTACCAGGCTGATGCTTGAGATTACTAATTATACGATTTCACAGAGAAAAAAGACTAATCCAGCTTTCAGGCACTCAAAAGAACATTTGGCACAAAGACTTTTTATTCTCTCATACTCTCTCTTTGGGCCTTCTGCCAAATATCTCGACTCAGCAAGAAGCAGTAGCACATGTTTCAGTGCAGCCTTCAGCCTTTGGCAGAATACAAAAAACCCCACATTTTCTCCTCAGTCCCAGAGTGTCAGAAGCCTGTAGTTTACACAATTATGAGGAATATATTTCCTATTCCCCTAGATTACTCTCATTATTGATTTTCTTTTCTTTCTAGCTAACCCAAATGACTGCTTTTTTTTTTTTTTTTTTTTTTTTAATTATTTTATACCCCTGCATTCTAGGACTTCCCCATCATCCTTCAGACTCCTCCATATGAGTTAAGAGAAACTCCCTAGGATGTCCCAGCACACAGTTCACCATCTGAAAGAAAGATCTTAATTTTAAGTTTCAGCTTGCTTCTTTAAAGCCTCAGGCAACTCTTTGAAGTGCAGAGTCAGGAGGGAAACTTAACTCAGGCCTTTAGAAAAAAACTGCTAACAAGGCACATGTCTACATTTCTACTGTGAAATGCCTTCTTTTGGAGTGCTCTCCCCTGCTACAGCCTTCCCTCTACATTGTTGATTCCATATAAATAGCAAGTCTCTGAGCCATGGGTATGATGAATCAATAAGGATCTAGACAGAGTCTATGAATTGAAACTGGATGGCCTGAGAGGAGGCTGGCTATTCTTCAAGACAGAGGAAAAGAAAGCACATTCCAACAAGCCAAGTAAAAGAGGAGAAACTGCCAGGAGAGCCATTCAGAGTAGTGCAGTGAATAATATTTTTGCCCAAGGATTCCCAGTAGGTAATACTTTCAGATGTGTCTTCTTTCTGAAAAAGTACATTTTAAGATTCTCCTAGCAGACTCGCTGGCATTTGTTTCTGAAGGAACTCTGGTTAACAGAGGCTATTGATAGGAAACACACAGACCACCCTCACAGCTACCCAAAGTCAGAAGCTGCAAAAATATCACAGAACCCAGAACTCTTTTTTAACAACTACACTATGACAAAAGCAGTTGAAGTAATTTACACCTTAAAAAAAAACCTATTCAAAACAACAATAGGGACCCAAAAAAAAAAAAATCATAATTATTCAGGGACATTTTCAGACAATGAAGATTTGGCTTCATGTTTGGCATCTTAATCCTGTATCTATATGGAAGCTCATACATTGCACAAAGGGATGTAGGAGGCCACACCAGGCCAGCTCAGGATCCTTTTTTCCTGCCTTTTCACAAAATAAGCCAGGCACCCTGTGGAGCTAGACTGCTGCTGGGACACAAGTACAGAGTACAGCAGAACTTACTGGACAGCTCTTGGACAGAGTTTTCTGAGACTGCATGCCTGGAGCAAAATAAAATCAAATTATCAGTGAATTAATTTTCTATTACTCTAAAGAAGTCAAGGCTTCTGCATTGAATATGAGACACACAGACCAGCCAAGCAGCTCTTCCTCCTGCCATGGAGCAGAGAGTTACTGTGCATACAGCCTGTGGTGCTGTGCTGCTCCTGCTGAAAGGGCTGGTGAGGGGTCCACTGCACAAGGCAAGCTTCCAAACAGCTCCAGCTCCCACAGCTCCTCCTCTGCCATGTTACCCAACACCCAGATCCATCATTCCTCCACAAGAGCCAGAGCAATGCTTCTGCAGGTGCCAGGAATGAGGCACTGCCCAAGATGTTATGTCAGTGCCAGAGACTGGTCATGCCAAAGGGAGAGTCCAAAGACACATCCACAGCGTTCACATCATTCTCACCATTGTGAAAGTGCAAAGGGGGAAAGGAGGGTGGTTGGCGGGGAGATATGAAATCTAAAAGAAAAAAACATTTTACACTTGAATTTTAATGCAACTCTTGCCAATAGGATCTTGCAAGGAAGACAAATAGACAAAATCCCAACTGCACATAAAATTATAGCATCCTCTACTGGCTGCATACATTTTTTATGACTGCATATTCTTTGATATTTTTGCTACTTTAATGTAGGATTTTCCTCACAGAGGTCAACATTAGAACCTCAAAATCTTAGACCTCACATTGCACTGATGTGTGGTTTTTAGTTAAATAACTAAGAGATTCAGTAGCAGTTGTTATCTGTGGGCTATTTTGACTCTTTCAAAGTCCCAAGTGCAAAGCTGAATGCCACATACCATACATCGTAGTGCAGTGCATTTTCCTGTCAGGGTCTAAAAATGTGTCAAAAATGACAGCAGACTATTTATAAATGTCCACAGGACTGTGCCTCTTTCCAAGGTTAGATGAAATTGTAATGGGGAAATAACTGACTACCCACAATTCCTTACAAATATCTTCACCGCCTCACAACAAAATATTTTTACTGCTTTAGTTCTGAAATGCACACCAGAAAAAATACATGACTTTTAAATAACTTTCCAGGCCCACAGCACTGACATGCTGTGAAGGGAGCCAAGTGTAATCTTCAGCCTGTGGAAGACTGTCACAAAACCCAAAAAAAAAAAAAAAATTGCCTTCCCCTTCAATTCCCCACCTTAAAAGCTGAACAGCAAGGGGATACGCCAGAGGATTTGACAAAATGCCATTCATGAGACACCTTGTCTGATCATATACACAAATCTAGCAGGAGTTTTATCTTTACAGGGCTCACAAGTCAGGGAAATCTTCAGAATAATCCTAGCACATATCCTTCAGGTGCAGCTATAGTTAGCAGATCATTTTAAAACTAAAAAGATGAGGAAATCAGAAACTGAAGATGCAGCAGAATGAGCCAGCATTTCCCAACTTCAGTGGGACAGCCTTGTTTTAACACCCAATTCTTTATCTGGAAGTGCTGCCTTGTCTAGGAATTTTATGTTGACTGGGCACCTATAATTTCTAAGGAACTACACCCACAATAAAAAAGTAAACATGAGTACTGTGAATCTCCTTTTTATTTCACACACAACCACTCTGATGTTTGCTTTGTTCTTCACTTGGATTTTTTTACTTTAATGAACATGCTGCATAACATAGATGTAATCTGATTTTTCTGATCCTCTGCCTCATCTCTCCAAGGGAGTCACATGTTCATCCACCTTTCCTTTCTCTAGTTGTTTCTAGAGTCTAGCAACACATGTATTACTATTACATCAATATACTGTCATCTCATAGAACAGAAACCAAATTTCAGCAGTTCATGCATGGTTCAGAGCCCCATAAGCAGTGCACAGCAGTGTCCAAACGTGCAAACTGGAAAGATTTGCTCGAATTTTGTCCCTGATTTTTTTTTCTCAAGTACTATGCATATGCATACCAAGATAAACACAGATACAGTCAAGGACATACAAGTGTCTCCAGGCAGAAGAATCCAATGTTTTAACATAGCAATGCATCTTGACATTTTTATTCACTTTCTGAATCTTATAGCATCATTTACTATATTATTATTACAATAATGAGAGTGGGGTTTTAACTGTTCTCTACAAAGCCAAAGACACATCCCCATATACTGGATGTCTACAGTTGCTAATCTAAGCTCCACATCCCTGTATACTCAATACAGCTAGAGAAAGAAGCACCTCCAGAAGTGGAGGTGTGCAAGATTAGATCCCTTCTTAAGGGAAACAGCTACATCAGGAAAGATATCACTTTATCTCTGGTTAGTCATTTCATTTGTGAGACTGCCCTCATTGGAATCTGACACTGCCACAATACTGAAACAGGCCTAACAGAGATCAGTGCTCTGCAATGACCATGTCTGCTCTAAGAATCATAATATATACGTACAGCTAAACCAAGCTAAAATACATCCACTGATTTACTGTCATTTGCAAAGTTGGATTTCAAGATCTATGACATTTGCCAGGACCCAGCAGAGGAGTCACATGCAGGTCCAAATAGAACACTTGAGTCAAAGGAAGAAACACACTCCCCTAGTTTTTATTTCAGGAGTTTTTAAAACTTTACTAGTTATGGTAGTAACATATCAAGACTGATTTTCAAAGTTCTCTTTAAACAGCAAATTTTCTCCTTAAAAAAAAAAAAAAAAGGAAAAACATCCTGGATTTAAAATACATCACCAATTTATTTCTTCATTGTATTAATAAAGAAACACAAAAATGTACAAAATCTGGAGCTTTTAAATACCACTCTATAGTGGTAAAGTAACACTACTGCATTTTTCTCCAGGTTGTCTGCAAGAAAGAAATATCATTTTCCCATCTATCTTCTCTTTAATTGTTCATAATTGCTATGCATAAACCTTGGAGACTTTTCCATAAAATAAAGTAAAAAATAAATACCAAAGAAACATAAAAATTTCATTAAAAACTATTGAAATTGTTACCCCCTAATGATTATTGTTATGAAAACATTGAGTGATATTTTACAGTTTAACACCCCTCTCTTACAATGAGTCTATTAGGATAAGGCATAATTTGGAATTTTCCTACATTTTTCATGTGGGTCATAATAGTGCTTAAGTGTAGACTGTTGCATTCCTAGAACCAGCAGAAAAGCAAATTAGTTTATAATCACTCCTACAGATCTGTTCTAAAGATAGATTTTTAGGAGAGCTTTTCTGGCAGCCAAAAATATCTGATTAGTGGGACCTTTTAATTTTTTTTCCCCCATACACCATTATTTAGTATGACAGTTTTAAATGGGAGCTCTTCACAGGATTTATTGCATATCTAGGTTAAAAATGTTCATTAGGCTAATTTGTATTTGAAAATAAAAACAAGAACTAGAGTTGAAAAATACATTTCCTTCAGCAAAATCATTATTTTAAAAAATACTTTTAGTAATTATTGTTAATAGTGTTCTATTGTCTGAACAGACTAGCATTGTTTATTTCAGAAAGATGAAAAAATAATGAGGCTAAAATATTGCCTGTGATGAAATAAACCACATGTACTGCAAAAATAAGAGCATTATTTCCATATGCCATTCAAAGTATTTTAATTTACTCACTTTCTCACCTTCAGAAAAACGTACCAGAAACTTAAGTTCTAAAGGCTTTTAACACAAAAACTGTGTATATCCTATCAGTGGAGGTCTTAGTCCAAACTAATTAAAATATTTTTGTGCTTTGCTATTTCCAAAAATTGCTGACTGATTTTTTGATACTTTTTCTACTAAGAACAGCTCTGTTCTAGAGTATGACATTTTTATAGGTAACAATACATAGTGCTCCTTTTAGTTTGGTGGGCTTTTTTTTTTTTTTTTTTTAGTTTTTTTGAAAGAAAACTTAAAATTACATCAGTTTTAAACTCTTTCTTTTTCTCTAGCACTTGGAGAAAAATACTGAACAATTTACTTTATTGCACACTTGTGAAGTGTCACCCCCACTCTGGTGACTATGCTCTTTTCTTCAGTCACGTTCCTTTTTTGCAAGCTGTTTTTCAGAGTAAACCCAGGAAAACCTAATGACAGTGATGTTGTGACAGAAGAAGGGTGGAAAATGTGTTCTGTCCTTAAATCTCTTTGCAGAAAATTCATCTTGCAATTGGCAGGGCAAAAACTGAAAAGTCATGAAAGTCATGAAAGTCATGAGATAAGACCACTGAGCCCTGTGTAATGGGGTTCCTCCTAATTCTCCACTTTTTAACTACTTGTATCCAATCCCATCTTCTTTCCTAATATTAGGCAGAGGGCATAAGTGCACTTCATTCCTGCAATCCTCCAGAAGACACTGCCAGTGATGATCATCTAAACTGTGCTATGAACAGGAGTGGCCTAAGGAGGATGAAAGGTTAATTCTTTTCTCAGATGTTTCCAGGGGACAAGCTCTGCAGGATGTCCTTTGTTTTCTGCAACACACCTCTCTAGAGTACAATGTTTTGTTACAATGAATGAGAAAATATGGACCATTTACTTTTCATAATTGAGATTTTCTGGATTTTCACAGTTTTTTAAAACATAAACATAGACATGTAAAACAGTATTTTAACTCTCCTAAGACAATTTTTAACCAAAAGTAGCAGGAAAAAAAGATTTACACAGCTTTCATATGCACAGTGTGCATCAGTGTAACAAAATGGCACAAAATTACTGTTTCTCTCCTTCCTTATTTAAACTTCTATCTTCTCTCAGATATAGTCATTTTTGCTCCTAATATCTCTGGCAGATGTTCTGGGGTGAATGAGGCAATTAAGAATCTAAAATTCCCATTTCTTCCAGATGCTTCTTTTCTCAATATTCGCTCACTGGATACATATTTACTTTCCACTCTGCAGTGTGTAGCATTTAGCACACCTTCTGGGTTCCATTTCACAAAATTTCCACAGTTAATCTGACACATGCCAATGCATCTTAGATGAAAAATTAGCATCAGTAACATTTTTTTCTATCAGTAGCATATTTGCATAATAGAACAAAACTGAACTGAGTTTTAAATAAGTATTTTACTCTAGAAATATCCTCATTTTGTTTTTCACAGGTACAATACTTTCTGCTATCTTTCTGATTTTTAAAACTAAACTTTGGTTTTCCTCAGTCTTTCAGCTCACTGAAGGAATCTAATGATGATTTTGGTCTTTTCTGTGATCAGTTCTGTTCACTGAGATTGAACTACAGGCTGAAGTGGTTCGTCCTTGCTCCCCACTCATCAGACACATACATAGCCTTGGGTTCAAAACCTGGATCCAGAACAATTCTGACCGTCTCAATAATTCAGACATCTTCCTCTCATACACATCTCTGGAGCATAAACTCAGCGGAAGCAATTCTAATAACTTGCACCTAAAAATACAATGGTACAATGCACCCAAGATTTGTGTTGGTCTTATCAGAACACTTTTATTGTGTATATCCTCTCTGCAGCTCTGCATTCACCTAAAATAACCCACACATTCAGGTTTATGCTTCAGTCATTCAAGAGCTTCAAGGGCACTTGATACTGAAGCCAGAAGTTTTTTTGCAGAAAGAATTCTAAGTCTACTGCATTTATTTGAGAACAATCTGAGTACAAGAGTTATACAAATCTATGGGGAAAAAAGAACAAGACAGACTTGGCAGCTTCTGCCACAGCCTCCTCATCATTACAGACAGAATTCTTGCTCAGCCTGGTAAAAGAGAGCTGCACAAGGCGAACTGCTCTTTTATGGTTTTCCTGCTTTTCCTGTCATCTGAACCCCCAAGCCAGCCCCCTTCCATGTATGCCATGGCTTTGCTTCCATCTAAGTAGAGAAGTGGGTTTTCCCTGGCCACAGTTAAATGGTACTTGCACACTCCCAAAGGGAAGGTCAGAATTTCACTTCTATTTCTTTGCAAATTTAACAGTTCCTCCAGACTTCCCTGCATACACACAAATATCTTAAGGGCTGGTGCCAAGAGGATGGGGCCATACTGTTCAGTGGCACCCAGTGACAAGGGGCAACAAACAGAAACTGAAACAGGAAATTCAATCTGAATGTGATGAAAACTGCTTTCCCGTGAGAGTCTGTGAAAGACTGAAATGTTACAGTTAATGGCCTAAATATTGTTATGAAGGATTTTTTGCCCAATATGGCAAAACTGTACAAAGAACCTCCGACCACTGAAGCCCACCCCTCCCTGAATATGCCCCTTGACTGGAACTTTGGGATGGGAGTTAAGCCACCTAAGGGAACTTGAGATAAGATAAAGGTGACACTATATTCAATTATCTCAGGTCTAGGGAGAAGTAAACAAGGCTGGGAGAGAAGAATGTATGCACAAGGAAAGCAAACCCAGCAGCTGTCCTCATCTGAAACTCATCTCTGCCTGGTTTTAGGGTGGGGAAGCTCAGAGACCCATCCACTGAGTCTAGGTTTGCACACACTTCTCCTCAGTCAGGGGGAGGAGGAGAGTTTGGGGTGTGTGGAGTAACCTCTGGTCAGAGGGAGTGAACATCCTTCCTCCCTCACACAAACTGGCTCAACTGTAAAACCTCCCCACCCTGGAAATGCCACATCCACAGGACATGCATGTGAGGGACAGCTGAGGGGGTGTCATCATCCATCAGAGACTCCCAAAGTTCCCCCAGGCTCATTGCACCAGGGGACTACACATGATCCAAGTGGCACAACAGATCCAGAGTCTGTTGCAAGAGACAATGTCAAACCTATCTCCCCCAGGGGAGGCACCTGGGGGTTCCCACCTTGTCTGAACATGTATTAATCCATTGAACTCTGTTTTATGGGATGCTCACCACCAAGAAGACAAGAATAGATTCAATGAGACACCATCAGGTACAATGGAGTGGTGACATTTTCTACTTAATCTGTCCATCTCCCACTATTTTTTTCTCCCACCACCCCCCTCCCACACATACCTTTTTCTATTTCTTTCTGTCTGTCTCTATCTTATATTTACTGTTAAATCAAATCCATACTGTTGTCTTCAATGTATGGTCTCATTTGCACCTTAATTCAGGCAGAAGCATCTCTCTAAAAATTTTAATTTAATCCAATCATAACAGGGTAACACACCACTGGAACAGGCTGTGAAGAGAGGTTGTGGAGCCTCCTTCTCTGGAGATATTCAAGACCTGCCTGGACACAATCCTGTGTAACCTGCTCCAGGTGAACCTAGATGATCTCCAGAAGTCCCTTCCCACACCAAGAATTCTCTGATTCTGAGTATTTTAGCTCAACAAGGAGAAATGGAACAAATATAAAATCCAGGTTTAACAGTTAAACCTTTTTTAACACAATAGAATGACATTTGCAGAATGATATAAAGATATAAATAAATCTGTCACAGATCAGATTTCACTGACTTCTGAACTGCAAAATGAGAATCTATTTGAAAATTAGAAATAAGAACTTGAGAATTTTATTCAGACATTATGACCCTGATACAGGAGAAGAGCTTTTAAGCAGATAAAAGAACAACATCCAAACTAAGTTCTTCTGCTAAGAGGCTTTCCAAAAGTTCCAGAAGCTGTCCAATAGGTTGCAAATTATTTTATATAGAAATTCAGGGAAGTGTTCACACACTTACAGCTTGAGTTCTCACTTTTGAAAGGAATGAGCTCTGAAGGGTGTTTCAGAGAACCTAGAAGAGATGCCTAAAACTAGATGTTGTGGAAAATTCCCTGAGTTTTCAGTTAGTTTTGAAAATCACCACTATTCTGTGAAACTCGCATAAATAAATTATATGCACTTAAAAAAACACTAGAATGGTCCACGTAAGCTATTTCAACAGTGATGACCTTGCCTTTTCCTCTTTCATCCAAGTCCTCTAACACACATATGCATACACATATAGATTGTCTTCTAAAATGATTACAAATTTTACAAATTTGCATTGAGTCTTTTACGGCTGAACGCAGGACCTCAAAGCTCTTTTCCCACCTTAATAATTCTATCATTCTATAAATCTAACACTCTATGGCCGAGGAAGACTGCCCCAGTGAGCCTTAAAACAGTAAATTCCCTCAGCCCCCCAGTGAATAGAACTCTTTTTTTGTTCAGGAAAAGACTTTATAAACCACAAACCAAAACAAAGAAAATATTTTTCTATAGATACTTCCCAGCTATCTGCTTCTGAATGTCTCCTTGGCACCTCTATGACTAAAGAACAGCTGTTCTAAAATATGACATTGTACAAGCAATTACTAACACTGTAGAGTAAATTCAGTGAAGAGTGTCAAGAGAGAAGGGCACAGTCTTTATACATCATCAGCAGAAAATTAATACAGATGAAAATTAGATTAACATATGCCCTGAATGTTATAGAAATAATCTCTACATGGAATGTGCTTTTTCAGGCACAAACCAAACAATCTGAGTATGTGAAATCCTTTCAATCAGTGTGCAGTAGATATCAGCACATAAATGGGATAGTCATTGTTGATTGTATGGAATGTGTGTTGGAAAGTCTAAGGGACAGTGCAAAAAAACTTAATACTGGCACTACAAAGTGTGTCCTCCATACAGGAAAGCAGATGCTGACTTTGAATATAGAATTGTTTCTAATCCTGCCATTATAGTAATTTTACACTTCTGGATAGAATGGTTTGTGGTGTAAGGGACCTTAAAGATCACCTAGTTCCCCATACTTATTGTTAAAGATCAGACTGTAATTATAACATGATATTGATTCATTGTATTTGACTTACAAAAATTATATGATTTTAAAATGTAAAGTTTTGAGAAAATATAATGTTAAGGAAACTGTAAACTATTCATATTTTCTTTTCAATTATATTCCTGTTTGATAGTCCCAGATGTGTTTCTCCAAGGAAAAAAGACAGGAAAAAATGAAATTGTCATGGTGGCAAAAAATCTGCTTGGTTTCTCTACCACAGAAAGCTGATTTCAGGGTCTTAAATATAAACTTGTCATGACCATCCAATGTATCTCAAGATAATCCAACCATTGGCTCCAAATCCATCAGAAGACCCAAACACAGCCTTTTCTACATTTCATGCCAAATTCCAAGGCTGGAAACTTCAAAAATAAGGTATATGCAGAGCTTTTCTGCACATAAGGATTCACATTCTCAGAGTAACTCAGTAGACTCTTGTTACCACCATTAAGTATTTATTTAGAGAAAGAAAAGGACATTTCCTCAAAAGGCTTACTAGTGTAAACTCATCTGATATTTACCTTTAAAATTTTGTAACAATTTTCCTGTTTACAGCTCCCATATTACGTGTCTGTACTGGAAGGATCCTCTTTAAAGACAGTGTAGCCAGTAAATGAGTAAAAATGTTTTCAAAAAGGGGAAAGGTTCTGAGGAGTGGGCACAGGCAACTGCAGCAATGCCATTGGCTTGCTGTGGCACAGCATTCTGCTCCATGATGTATGATAGGAGTCTCCAGGTCACTAAACAGTCCTTTGCTTCCTTCCTGATCACAGCTGCCTCTAACATCTATTGTTTTCCTGTTTGGCTCCAAGGAAATGTTTATTTAAGACATTCACTATGTCATGATATACATTTAGACAGATGAAAAAAATCAGAATAAAACTGCAAGCCAAGAAAATTATATTTTACATATGGAAATGCTAACAAAAATATATATTACTATGTACTACATTAATTAAGTACTTAAAAAGTTAACAAAAAAAGAAAAAATTCTGATCAACAGAATCCAAGAGAGTATACTGCATAACAATTTATTTCATACTATTTTCATAATTTTAATAAAAACTGTGGCATGCAAATGTAATAATTCTGTTTTCCTAGGCATAAGAATAAAGAAATGTACCTGTGATGTACTAATGCAATGTAGTAATGTACTCCATTACTCGGTACACATAACAACTCTACTGCAGGAACTGGAAACCAAGAATATAAAACTGGAAAAGTAGGTCTGATTCCAGTATTAGGGAAAGGTTAACATTCACTCATGATAGGAACAAGTAGCAGGATAAGCACATGATCATTGTTTTGTTCAGTCCTAACATCTTACAGTATTTTCCTAACAAAGAAATATAGAAAAGCTTATTCTTATGAAAAAGAAATTAGCCAAAGAGATAGTTGATTGGTGGGACAGTTATCTAAAGGAACATAACATTACTATAACTGCAAATATTAAAAAGTTTGTAATTTGAAACTGTAAAATCAACTATATAACTTTTACAAGAATATAATGTTTTTCGCAATCATCTTCTCTCCTCCACAACATAAAATCTGAATGTATTTAAGAAAATTACCCTGAGTACTTACTTGTGGAAAGTTTATAAAAACTTGGCACAAAGAATCCAAGACACAAAAAAAGACTCCCACCCTTTTCATTTTCTTAGGAAAACCTCAAGAAGCCATACTACTTGCCAAATACAAACACAAATGTTTTTAAGTGATCACTGTATGGGAAAACTCATGACATATCATGGCAACTCTGGAACTTATCCCTTCATGGCTGCTTCAAGGCTAGAGAAGATTCACAGCCAAGGGCATGGTGGGAATGGGGTAAAAACTGAACATCCATCATTTGCTGTGATGGAGCTGGCGACATAGGGAAGAAATAGGCACAACTTTGCTATTGCCATGATATCTGCACCCATTTCCTAGTGAACCATCAGAACTACTGGCACCTTGGCACTAAGAGATTCTTTTTCCCTTTAGACTCTGGCAAAAGGCCAAGGAATGTTATCTCCTGAATTCTAACAGATATGGTATTAACATTTTAGATTGCAGTGACAGATACTGATACAAAAATACTTGACTGACTGTTCTATTTTATCTTCAAGCAAATGGCAAATTTTGGATTAGGTTCTGATCCTGATGACTGAAACTTTCAAATAATGCTCAAGCTAGATAAGAACATCTAATATCTTTCTTCCTCATGCCTGCTACAATAACTATCATCTTCCTTTGTTTCTATATTTAAACATTAATTACACATAGAATTAAGTTAGTGAAAGCTGCACACAAAGTATTCTCATTTAAAAGAATCTATCTCTGGGCCAAACCACAAGAGATAAGATGGTCCATGTTTGAGCCAGCGAATATGACAAAAGAGTTTTTGAATGAAGCAGGAGTTACAGAAGAATAATACATGAGTGGATGCATCCATATAATATTTTGACAGACCCTACTCACAGTTTCCAGCCTCACCTGGCAGCTCCTAAGGCATCCACACACATTCCTCTGCATGCCTGAAAATTCCCTCATTTAAATATTTGACTTTTGCTTCCTAATTCCAGTAAAGAACCTAGGAATATGGAGAACAACTCTTCTGTCCTTTGACAGGTCCACACAACCAGAAAGTGGATTTATGCACGGGTTCAGATCCCTCAACAAATGTTACAGTACAGGTACTTCAAAAAAGTGCCAACTGAGGAAAAAGCAGTACTGCATCTGCTTACTCCTTATATTAGAGCCCCCACAGGGGGACTGGGAGACCTGAATTTGGGGACCTCTTTAGCTCACAATTCAAACTACATATCTTATGTCCCCAGTGAATGGCACTACCTCCAGTTGGGCTCACTCAGAGGAAAACAAGGAGCATGTAGATCTCTAGTGATTACTTAGGTGAAGCAAGAGATGTCTTATATCTGATTTCTGTCCTCCGCACTGAAGTTACTTTCTGTTTTTAAAATGTGTTATGAATGCTGTCTTCTACACAGTGCAAAATCCTCAACAGAAAGAACAAATATAAATCCATACTAAACCACTATAACCTCATGATGAAGGTATTTCTACAAAAAGTTTGAATAGTTCAGAGATCTCCTATGTAACCCTTAGGACTTGCAACCATTAGGAATAGATTCTTGTCTAGAGAGAGCCTCTAAATATGAGAAATATAGTTTCTTTCTTCCCATAGTTATACCCATTCCCAAACTCTGGGCACGTGTGGTGCAGGCAATGTCACAACACTGGTGCCAGCAGTGCTCCTGCCTCAGCAAGGCAGCTGAAGAAGGCAGACTCATCCAATAAGGGTGACCTAACCATCAGCTTTAGGGACTCAGTGGCTCCTTCATTCAACTGGATTTCTGAACAGCTCCTCCTCTGCATGGAGAAACCAAAATTCATCATCTCCTTGTGAATAAAAAGACATTCCTTCAGACTTCTAATTTAGTACAAATTCACAGACTAGTAGAAGCAGCAATTCTGCAAAACATATGATAGTTTAGTTTATCTATATGATGGGCATTATCAGTGTAAACAAAAAATACTGATTAAAAAATTCACAGATTTATTTATTTTGAAAGAGTTTTTCATTTTAGTATAGAAGTTTTGTGTAAAAGTAGCCTCTTCTCTAGAAAGGAGTGCTTGTGAGAGGGTATCAGTACATTTTTTTCTCAAAAAGACCAGTTCAACACTTGACACCTTATCATGGGCTGTGATACAATGGTCATCAAATCAATTCATGCTCCCTATGACAGAAATAGCAGAAAGGCAGTGATGCTGAACTGATGCCTGCCTGCCATATCTGCCAGCCAACACTATATGTTTGTACAGGTTTGTTTGTTTTCTAAGGGCTAGCAATGTGTAGGAGGATCAGGATTAGTCTTTATCAGTTTTTCAACTCATGCATTTGACAACATCCTTTTGGAGATTGATATGCCTCTCTCCTCATATGTAACTACTGCAGCACAAATGCTTCTGGTATTACAACCTGATTCACAGGTGCAAATGCTTGTTTCAGACGCCTGTCACCATGGTATCAGGGTCCACAGCAAAATAAAATT
Source organism: Muscicapa striata striata (assembly GCA_030060385.1). Classification (NCBI taxonomy): domain Eukaryota; kingdom Metazoa; phylum Chordata; class Aves; order Passeriformes; family Muscicapidae; genus Muscicapa; species Muscicapa striata. The sequence continues at coordinate 302,906 of JAREIS010000014.1, read as the reverse complement.
TAAAAAAAAGCAGATTTACTGTTTGGTTTTTTTTTCCAGAAGACAGGATAAATGGGATATAAATATGTGCACAGCCAGGAATCACGCTGAAGAACTTGTAATCCTGTGTGCACAGGGGAAAAAGAGCAAGATTTGTATTGTTTTAAACACTGTTTTGCATTCTTAGCTCTTGGACTTACTGTCCAGAATGATGAAATGTCAACCATCAGTCAAGATAATGGGAGCAGAAGTGTCTTCAAACCAGACTTCTCAAGAGAAAGAAGGGTGGATTTGGCACCCTCACACATCACCCTGAAAAGATGTAATCTGAAATCCCAGCTTGTAACCCTGTTGCTCAATTGGTCCTCAGCACCTTGTTTTCCATGCCCTGTCTTGGCCTCTATTTTTCTTGCTGCTGACTTGGGAGTTTTCATTTGTGCCATATCCCTGAAATAAGAGCAACAAGCCTAGAGATAGCCTGTCAGAGTCATCTGCTTATATTCTTCCTGAAGTCTGCCTGGAGAGCAGAATGCTCATTAAACAATTTTTCACACACTGATGATCTTTTTCTTCTTGTACTTTTTCTTTTCTTTAACAATAACTTTCTGAAAAAGAGATGGGTTTGAAAGTTAGTGCAACTAGTGAATAATATGAGTAAGTCAACAGGGAAGTAAAGATTTTTTTTAAATGCAGATTATTGATTTTTGGAATTGTAGGGGCTCCTTCAAAGTCATTAGGGTTTGTCATGTCAATATGTTAGTAAGGACGTCTATAAATGAAGATTAATGATGCTAGGGATAATTAGTGCTGAAAAAACTCAGGTTTCTCAGTATTTGGAAGCTCCATGCAAAGGTGAACAGCATCAAACAGGGTGAACATTCTCCTTCAATGTGCCTTAGCTCCATTTTTGCCATGAGAGCAGGGGAAGATTTTCTATGACACAATGGGAATTTAAATTCCCAGTATCTTTGGAAATCAATGGTAATTGAGCTGTATAACTCTGATTTTTGCTTTTTTAAATAACCCAAATATAGTGAGTGTAGCTGATTTACTAAATCCACAAGCCAAAATCTTTCTGAATAGCTTTTCTTTCCAAAAGAAATTGAACAGGTAAAGTAGCTGCTTTTCCAAATTATATGCTACTCATTATTATTTTTTACTGCAAGACTTCTTCATATATTTTGTTAAAAGAATGAAAATACACAAATTAAAGAAAAATGAGCTTTTCTTTAGGAATTTTTGCAGGAATTTAAAGAAGTCCCTACAGCTAATAATCTGATTTTTAAGGGTGGCCCATGCACATTTTTTATCTAAAAAAATTAAATTAAATACTCATTAAGTTATCTCTGCTCTAAGGCTGAGGCTAAAACAACAAACACTGTCCAGATTATCAATGGTGTAGTTCTGCTGGGGTTTCCCTTCCACAGAAAAGCCACAGTTGATGGTGGATGTTTTTATTCCCAGTTATGAAGTATCAAATCCCAAAATAGTCCCTATGGTTATAATTTGTTTCTATGAAATATGTGGTGATAGGTTTACTCATCAGTTTTCCAAAAAGTACAGCAAGCATACTTTGGCAAAGTTTAAATTCCATAGAAGCAAACACAGCTTGACCAGCCCTTGCATACAGAATCAAAATGGTCTGGATATCAGCTTTTTGGGTGTTGAAAGAGAAATAATCAAAGCAAAAGAATTCTGAATGCAGGCTAGGCTATCTTGGCTCTTTTCCAAAAGACAATTAAACTGGGAAGCCACAGAAGAAATCCTTATTCTGGTTTGGAGAGGGAATATGGCTGACCAAAGGGTATCAGCATGGTTCTTGTCTGGCATGATGCCCACCTGGTGACCTGCAGGACCACATCAGAGTCTGTTCTGTCTGCAGTCAAATTGCAACTTCTATAAGACTTTGCAGAAATTATCTCTGCATCCTGAAGTCCTTAATCAGTGGGGCATTTTGAAGAAAGGTATCTTCACACAACAGAAAAGTATCTAGCAGCTTGATATAAAAAAATACCTGCTCATAAAATCCTATCATCAGAGTGAGCATTATAAAATGTATATGGAACCAGAGAAATTAACTAACTGGATTTTTGGAATCCTTCCTCTGGGTTTAACTCCTTAGTTTGTGGTAATGTTCATGTCCCACCCTTGCTTTATGCAGGTTGTTAGAGTTTATTCTATCTCATTTAAGCAGATAAACAGACAACAGACACTACATGACAATGAGAAATGGAGTTCAAAATCCTGTTATACTGCAGATCACATTTCAAGTTATATTGGCCTATAAGAAGGCATTAGTTTGTGAATCTGGAGAGCCTGTTTCTTGTGTTAGGGTTAACAGAAACACACATGCAAAAAGAAATACAATACAATTTTACAATATTAAATAATCTATCACAGCTTGTGCTGGTATGTATACAAACATATTAAGGGCTGGAATGACCAAGAGGAAACAAATACCACATTGTCACAAAAAGTTCCTGGTCAGGTGTTAGGAGCAAAGCATAGAAATCAGACTACTGCAAAGCAGCGGTCTTTTTTTGATGATGAAACAATCTCATTCAAAATACATTATCCATGAAGTTTATCTTAGTATATAACTGCACACAGAAATATCATATAAGTTACTAAAAATTGTTTCTTTCCAGGGTTCATTCCAGGAACTCATTTCCATCATATATATCTGCTGATATAACTATTTTTATGAGACCAAAAGTTTTCACTATATTTCTTATTTAACCACACCTTTTTTAGCATTTTTTCAACTATACCATCACTACAAAATTATTTAAACTTCCAATAAATTAGTAAAAGTCTCTCCATTGAAAACTCTCTCTCTTTGATACTGATTAGTGAATGAGTATCAGGAGACACAAATACACATGAGGAGAAAAGGTGGCATAGACTAGACCCCTCTGAATTTGTTGATGGAAACCACAGATAAAACAGTATGATAGAACAGAATAGAATTTCTTACCTTTATGATGATTTGCCCCAGATGCTAATTTCCCCCACAGAGTTACAACAAATATTATTATTAACAGTTTTCCTTTTGTTGCTTTCTGTAAGTATCTCTTATTCATCCTGAAAAGAAAAATACACAAAATTAAATATTTATCTTAAGATTTCTTTAAAAGACATCTTTCTCTTAACTTAAGGAGAATTTACTAAGGTTTTATAAGTGTCCAGCTCACAATCCTAAAGTCTTAAATTCTGCTTAGCTCTAAATGAGGTACATAGAGCAGCAACATAATCTCCCTCTCTGGTCTGATAGCATTCCTTCACCCTAGTCAGTACCAGGAGAATTCAACATCATCATCCTTTCTCTCAGGGCACAAACAGTGTCCATAACCACAGCAGACTCCAAAGCTGGTGAGAAGGATGAACCCATGCATCTCTGAGCAGGTTTTGAAAAACTGAGCAGCTCCACCACTGAGTCTGCATGGTGGTGCAGTTGTCTCTGATCACACAGTGGTGTTTTTAACTTCTGGGATGGCAGTTCTCTTAGGATTGTGCCCACGAGTCCTAAGGCAATAAAAGATTTGAATAGACCTTCAGCTCATGTACCAATCCTCCTGCAGAGAAATCCTGTTAGGAAGACCTGAGGGGTTTGGAAACATGAAGTAGGGCAGGGCAGATTCACTACCCTCTCTTCTGTCTCCCCTTGGGTAATGAAAAGATTTGATTTACTGCACCAAGGGAAATTGCACAGAGCTCCCCTCATCTCACTCAGTGATGTTTTCACTTTGACAGCAAGCCACCAGAGTGGTTCAAGCACAAGATAACACGACTTATTTCTCAGTAACCTCCTCCAAAGACAAAATACCCCTCCACCTGCCAAAAAGACAAGCTCAGGCATGTAGGCTCTATTGCTTAAGGATTACAGTTGTGCAAGGAGTGGCAAGAGGTACAATAATGAGTCCTTCTCTCACTTGTTCCCTGTGGAAGAACTCTAGGGAGCTGGCAATGAAACAGCTCTACATAATGGTCATGTTTCTGCTGACAGGTCAATAGAACAATGATAACTATTTCAAACTGTTTATACTAGAAAAGCTGAAAATTTGATCACTTGAACAAAATTGTTGTTGTATTGTAATGCCTGGAACTTTTTTAAGGTTGTTTTTCTGAGCAGGAAAAGAATGCATTGCTTCATTATGGTTGCACATTTGTCTCCTATTATGATCTTAAGAAACCCAAAGGGATTCAAGTGCATCTCTCTTCCTCTGCTTGTGTACGGTGTTACCTTGGACAACCACGACTCTGAAATGCAGACTGCTCTAGTACAGATTTAACTAGTTGTATGTTCAAAGCCCCAAATAATTTTCCACTTCTTCAAAACAATTCCTCACTTTTCAGCAAATATCTTTCAAATATAACACCACACACACCCCACAACTCTACTTATGACTTCCAGACTTGAAACCAGTCCAATTCCCTCAGAACTGCCAATCTTGCTCTCCAGGAGATTGATGAGCAGGCTGTGGGTAAGAAAACATGACTGAAACTAACAACCCACTGAAGAATGCACCAAACCCTTTTAAACATGAATTCAGAGCAGACAGCTCTGAAAAAGCATTCTTTTACAGAAGTCACACATTTATTATGTGTTTCCCAGAGGTTTAGCTATCACGTTTATCAAGGAAAAGGAAAGAGGATAAGCGAGTGCTGTAACCAGGATGGTGCATGTGCCCCTGAAAGCCTGACTGATTAATAATCACAGCAGAGATCACAGTGTGCTGTGAACCACTCTAAGGTCTGCCCTCTTGCACTGATTCCAGTGCCTTTGGAGTGTAAACTGCGTATTCATCATCAACTCCAGGTTTATGAACCACTCAAAGCTAAAGGGAAATACATTATTTGTCACTGTAAATAAGAACAAAAAAATGAGACTGGAATGCACATTCAGCATATGCTCTTTCACAGCTATCTCTGTGAAAAGAATATGAATTAACTCTTTCACTCTAGATTCTCATACTGCACCTGTTATTCTGCTGGTGCCAAGTCATCTCTCATTAAAATCAAATCTTTCTTCCTCACCTACATAACACTGCTCAAAACCCAGTGGGACTTGCACCATTAAAGCAAGGTTGAATCTTATACAGTTTCTTCCTGTATTTTGCTGATGCCAGATTCCCTCACTGTGCTGTGAGACTGGCAGTAAATGCACATCAGAAAATGCAAATTCATCAGGAAAAGCAGTAGTGGCAGGGGAAAGAGAGAAAACCAACCTCTCTGCCTGAGAAAGCTGCCCTCAGGATGCATGGCAGAGTGAAGCCCCTGCACACAGCTGAGCATACCAAAAAAGAGTAAGCTGGCACTGAGTGAGATTGTTTTTTGCAAAGTCAGGGAAGGGTTTCAGCTTTGACACAGAAAATCTGGGCTCATTGCCATTGCCAGGTTTCCCAATCATGAGAAAAACTAAACACCATTTTCTGCACCACAAGTCTATTACATAATTCTGCACTAGTTATTTGTGGGATTTGCCTTTAGAAGGACAAAAATCTGAACTGTGTCTAATATTAGTCCCCTAATAGACATAATTAACAGAAAAATCAGTGCAAGGGGCAGTTTTAGTTTGGGAGTAATAGTTCAGAGGCCACCAGAAGAGCTGTGGAAAAAACCTGATGAAGTTAAAGCATTCATTACATACAGCTGCTCAAATAGAAATAAAAATGGAAGATTATGTTAGCTGCAAAGTAATTATGCTATATAACCTTAGACCCAGACCTGTGGTTGTCACTCACAGTGGTCAGTCCAAGGACAGACAAGAGGCTGCATAAGCACAAACAAGACATGAAGCTCTCTGCTACACACAAGGACCACTGCAGCAATACAGCCCTAGAAACAAAAAATGAAGGGTTTGGAGTCCAAGAAGCTGAGAGGTTGGGATGGATGCACATCACTGACAAAGTGAGTCGAGCTAGCAAAGAAGGAGAGGACAGAGAGGCCATGAGATACGCTCAGTATCCCACTGCATGCATTATCACCTGGGCTCTGAAACCCTGATGCTGGTTACTTTGTTATGGATTTGCAGAACAGAATAGAGCACTCAGAAGACACTAGGACTAGAGCATTTGACCTCAGCCCTGAAACAACTATTAGCCTCTTGCAATCCTGATCTATGTTGAGTAAGCATATCCAGCAAATAAAATTGAGTCCATTTCAGTATTGGTATTACACTAACATAACTGACTGTGTTAAGTAGGACAAATAAGCTCCGAAATTATATCTGCTTTTACTAGAGGTGATGCAGGGCTCCATAGACAAACTACAGATACTAACTTGGATAGTTTTCTTTTTGAGACATTTATTCTTTTATTTACTTTCTTTTCTGCAGAACCTCTCTCTCACTGTGATCCATCCAGCCTTCCATAATGCCACATAAGCCAAAGCTGATCAAAACAGAGAACAGCCATGCTATAGAAAACACCTACATCTGAAAATCAATTTTACACATGAGCATTATGTGTAACAAAAAATTTCCTTCAGTTTCTAACCCAACATATTGGAAATAAACCCAAGGAATTCTCTGCACTTTCCCACACAAAAGAGGACATGAAAGTCTGCTGTGTTTGAGTTCATTTTTCAATGTGCTTTGAGGCAAAAAAAAAAAGAAAGCTCCTTTTGTGGTCCAGGAACACATTCAAAATATAACAAAAAGATGTCACCCACATAATTCAAACAGGCAGTGGCTGAGTGTGAGACAGCTTTGTTGTGCCCAGCTCTTCACTGACACCATAACACAAGGAATACATTCACAGGATTTTTTTACTTTTGCTCCCAAAGATTTCTTTTGAAGCACACTCCATGAGACCAACACCAGTCGGGTATCATGAACTCAAGAATAGACTGTTTTGGTGATTGGTGACAAAAAACTGCAGGACTTTTTATCTCAGGGAGAAATCATATATGATGCTGCAGAGGAGTTTCACAAGCTGCCACATCAGCAGAAATCCCTCTGCCTGCCCTCTGTGGCTCAGCAGCAAACTATGAATACACTCCAGTGTTGCACAGGCTCTCATTCTGCTCCACCTCACTGGCAGCCCACTTTCAACAGCAGATGTGGTCCAACCATTCAGCTGTACTGAAAATGCCACACACAGATGTGTATTTTCAATGTAGCACCCATAAGTTTATGCATTTTTACTTTCCTCCTTCTTTGTTTCTGGACTTGAGATCAGCCACCTTGCCAACAGTTCAGAATTAAAGGAGACTCACATGGGAATGACCTTATATTATGTGCTATACTGACCAGTGCTAAACTGCCTTGCTTTCTGATTTTAGGTGGAGTACAAACTCACGTCATGCTTGCTGTTGAAGAGAAAAAAAAATTTATTCTTCCTTTAAAAGCTTATACACAAATAAAATTCTCATCTGTTTCCTAGGAGTAACAGCATTTTTCTCTGTTGCTCCTTGTTTTTCTTTTCTTTACAAACAACAGATTCTCTGAAGTTGTTCAAAATTCATTCGTTTCTGCTGTTCATATGTGGGAAGTTTCACTGTCAGTAAGGTCCATTTGCCTTTTGCAAATACACAGACCCTGTGAATGCAAGTGTTCACAGATAGATAAGACTGTTCTCTACCGAATCATGAAAAAATGCTTGAGACAAAAATCTAATAGAAAATCAGTCCCACATCCTCTTAGTTTTCTTTTCTGACAAATAATTTTTGGCTACTTCAGAGAAAGCCTAAATGAGTAGTAGAAAACACTTGAGACCAAGTCTCTTGTACAGAAATAACGCAGCCATTTAAATTATCTTCTCTACTGTGTTGAATGGTACATTATTAATTTGGTATGTTAGTTGCTACATCCCACACAATGCAGGTATGTACTGTTTTATTCAGCCTTTCCAGTGTAGATTAATGCAGATTTAAAAATGTGCCCCTGGTGAACAAGGTCACTTTGTAAAAATAACACCAATGTGACCCCTGTGCATCTGCATATATATAAATTCCCTCTATGACATTCTTGTCATGTTTGCTCAGGGAACAAGTAATTTGCCACTCTCATTACTTTGGGTACAAGGTAGCTTGTGAAAATCAATCTTCCTTCTGCTTCATACATCACAGCCTGTAGCAGACACAAAGTGCACTCTGATTCCAAAAAGAAGTGCGGGACAAACACGGACACATTCTCACAAGCTACTTTCTTTGATCTAGGTGGGCAATGAAAGAAAGAGAATAGGCATTTAGCCTAGCAGTGCACATTAGTCTCACATAGGAGATGCGGGAAATCCCTGCATGCAAAGCACATGGGTGGTGTTTGTTGTATTAAAAAAATAAATAAATAAATAAATAAATAAATGTTTGTGGATATTTCCATAGCCACAATAAGTAGTCATAGAGAGCTTAGTCCCACTACTAAGAAATACTCAGAAATAGTTAAAGCACTCTAGGCAGACTTGATATATTAGTGCTGTCACTGTTACTTTGTTAAGCGTGGCAGCGGAAGCAAACTGAAGATTTTTGAGGCTTTAATGCCATAAAGAAGGCTTTTGAAAGGCTACTGTGCTAAAACTTAGGACTCTGAGGAAAATTAAATCCTGCCAAAAGTCCTTTAGCATATGATTGATATGTATGCCCATATTTGTCTTTTATTTAAATCAGTGTAACTTAAGAACATACTTAAATTTAAGCACGTACGGAAATGTATGTACACAACATGAGTTCTTGGAAAAAGATTAGTGAGTGAGCTTTTATAAGAAGAGACAGTTTCAAGACAATAAAATGTCTCAAATATCTGAAAAATAAAAATTTATGGAATATATGAAAACATGCAATAAACAAAAAGAAAACATTCTTCTTTGCATACTTCAATTAGTTTCCCAGCAGAGGGAAACTGTAGACAGATGCACATACAGGTAATTACATTTGCCAGCAGTCTCATAGCACTTAGATGTGAAATTTACATATATATTATTGTTTCCAAAATCTGATAAGCACGAATGCTCAAATTGCCAGAGGTGTAAAATGCTTTAGCCACCTAGCTGCATTCTATCTCCCAGCTAGAAACACTGAGAGATGATGGAAAGAACTTATTTTTTTCCAAAAGTGTATGCATAGTCGTAATCAATGGTCTTCCCTCTAAACTGCTATCAAGGTTAATGTCCCCTGTTTCCAGACTAACCCCAGTTCTCTGCACACACAGTTCATAGTAATTTTCATCATCATTAATTTTCTGATACAACACCTAATTGAAAGCAATAAAGAAAGCAAAGAAATTACAAACAAGAAATGCACCCTTCTAGCCATTTTTAACTCAAACAAAACAGATGTGTTTAACTGACTAAATTTCTTTCTTGGTCATTTCATGAGGACCAGTAAAAGAATGTTCACCTGATGAATGCTAATGCTGACATGTTACTCAGTATGGAAACATAAAATTCCATGAATTTTTGGGAGGGTAGGTTCTGTACTTCCACTTATTTACAAAAACATAAAACTAAAAGTAATAATCTAACATTAAACCTACACTTTCCATTCACTGAGTTTTAAGTGCTAGCATAAAACATTATGGAATATTTAAACATCCAAGGTATTAAAATATCTTTAAGCTGCCCAATGATGTCCAACACCTTTTCAAAATAATCTCTGACCATGAAGTGTTCAGTATTAGAGGGTACTTAGGCTGCAATTCTCATCATTTTCTCTGATATTATCATGCCACTTTAAACTATTTCCCCTCACAGTTTCTATGATTAAGGGAGCTTTAAGTTGCAGGGGGTACTAGCTATTCACTTAATCATCAAGGCAGCAATATTTGCTTATATCTTACATGTGATCCTCCTGCAGATGGTTATTGAAATTTTCTTTATTCATATCTCACTAACCAATCAAAAGCTTAACTGTAAAAAAAAAAAAAAAAAAAAAAGATAACTGTGCAATGAGCTCTACAAAAAATGTCTCACTAAGATCTGAATCACTAGGTGTACTGTGATTTCATAAAGGCCATTGCAGTGGCAGAGATAAGCCTTCAAATCTATGAAGGCAGAGGAAACATCAAATATTGGTGGAGAATGGGAACTGAAGTGCCCATATTTAGAAGCAAGGACAAAAATTATCTGGGCAAGTGTAAGCTTATTAGTCTGACCTCTTCAGTTTGCAAGAGCTTTGAAAGCTTTGAAGAGAAAGATAAATTAAAGACAGGGAAGTACATAGAACATAGGATAAAATTAAGCAGTTACCAAAGGTAGCTCATACCAGACTAACGTGACAGTTCTTTTTGATAACTCATTTTCCAGACAAAGAAATGAAGTAGATATGATTTGTCTGGTTTTAGATAAAGCATTTTCTACAGTGTCACTACAGAACTTCTACATTAAGCTGAATACACTGCAGATTACAAGAATTGAAAGGTGAATCCAGCTGGAGTAACAGCACGTAGTTCTGAAAGGGAATATCAGGGATTAATAGAATTTCTGCTACAAGTTGGGAACTCATCATCTTAAACAACATATGTAAAAACAATTCATTTATTTAAGTTGATCACCAAGAGCACATCAGTATCAATAAGACACAAGATGGCTGTGAAAAAGGCAAATCCTATAAATTATTAAATTATATATTTCTAATAAAGACACAGAAGGACAAGTATGAAGTTTCTTAAACTATAGTTCAGAATAATCTATACAATTCTGGCCAGTCATCTTTGTGAAAGTGAAATTGAGCCCACAGAACCTGTGGGGACATTCTTCTAGTCAAAGGAATAAAGTCCTTCACAGGAGGAGTTTTAAAGAGCTTGGCTTGTGAAGCAAAGGAAAGGCTGAAGGGAGACAGAGAAATCAAAAGGAAATAAACATAGCGCAGGCAAAAAAATCGTATCTATAAGAAATGCATTAGATGATATCTTGCAGCAGACAGGATTGGGACACTTAGTTCAATGATTCCAGAGTCTTGTCTATATATCAATACCATAGTTCCTTTCTTTTACTCTAGTACAGGAACACAAGAACTGGGCTTTTTCATGTAGAAAATTATAAGCAAGTTCATTAGTGAAGTGATTTCTTCCATGTAATTTCATTCTCCTCAGAAAAATTCCTAAATCAACATCATTTCACAGAAAAAAAAAAAAAAAAAAAAAAAGTGTTTGCATCAATTACCTGAACCTACATTGTGCTCCATCCAAAAACTACCCATAATGATGAACATTTGATTAAGATGAACATTCCTTCTTATTGTTTTAACATCTTCAAGGCATAATTGGCATCTTTGTGTCATAAAATTTACAGTGACTCAAAAAGTCACAGTACTATACTGGTGAACTATTCAGTACCCAAAATGCTTTTTTCACTAACTTCAGTGAGTTAAACTGTTGAGCATGTGTGACTATTGTATAATTAAGACTCCCTCACTTTATTTAGAACTCACTCTCTTTTCTATCACTTATGTTTTAAATTTAAAATCTTCATACTGTCATCCAGTTTTTAACAATGATAAAATGGAGATGAAAGACTGGCAAGTATAACAATTGTCAAAATATAAAGAAGTCTTGTTTGCTGCAAGAGCAGAAACAAAGAAAATGTAGAAAATGTGTAGAACATGTAGAGATATGGAACCTAAAAATATGTACTTTCAAGTGTGAGTATTTTCAGATGACAAAAGAAACTCTAACATTAGAAGTATTTTGAAAGTATGGATAGAGGAATTTCAAAGTGTTGTTATTAGATCTATTTAAAGTGACTACTATCAAACATAATGCCTTTCAATCAGTAGTGGAGGACTAATTCTGGGATTCTTACTTGGATATAAGTATGGATGAAGGCCATCATTATATTACACAATCCTGCCAGACCTGAAATGTGCATTTTCAGATTCGATTTCAAGAATGTCCAAGTGAAAGTTAAATTCTGTTTTTCTGAAGAATTCTTCTCACAAATAACACTATGACAGGTTTCTGCAGATGAACAGGGAAGTAGGACTCAGACTAAGCTCTCCCCTGCTATTTCCATGACAATTATATCTGTCAATAGGCATAGGAGCACTTCTGACAAATAATAGTAGGTCTGAACCTAATCTATGTTTTATGCCTGACTCCTACACATTTTGGGCCACACTTGAAAGTAAGGGTTCAAGTGTAAATAAAAATGACAGGCTGCTCAAATCACAGAAAAATATGGAGCTTGCTTTTGCAATGACCAAAATATCTTTAACAGCTGACATAACACACTAAGAAGGCAGGAGAGTTGTCAACTGGGAGTAAACCTAGTTGAAACGCAGTTGGAACACGTTCCTCCACCCTTTTAATGTCAAGTCCTTGCACATGCTCATTTGTCACAGCCACCACAGGCACCACTTTCAGAGGAAAAAAGTGAGATCAAAGTATTTTTTCAAACTCTTCCAAAATATGGATCTACCCAATGCAAACCTCTATTCCTGAACATATACATAGAAAAATACTTTTTTCACTCTGAGAGATGCTGAAGAAAGGCATCCAGACTGCACAAACAACCTTCAGCTACAAGCTGGGAAGTAGAACATAAAGTCCAGCAGGTAGCCCAGGTACAGTGCCTTGTACTCAGCAGACGTATGCCCACATTGAAGAAAATATGAACTTTATACTCATAGAAATGAAAAATCACTTTTGTTTCTCTCTACACAGGGCTTTATCAAATATTAGTGGGGTTTTGGCCCTGGCACTTTATCTAATCTGTTGCATAGACCATAATAACTAATCCTATCTTTAGAATCATCCAATATGCTAGAAAATTTTGACTCTCACTCTCTACTTCCTTGTCAGTATTCTAAAACAATAAGATATTTTTATTACCAGCTCATACCGAAAACAGAAAATTCAGAGTGTTCTTGTCATGGCTTGCTAGGAATTAATTCAAGCCAGATCATTTCTTAATGATAGCTGAAGTATCTAAATGGCACCCAGTTTTCCTTGAAAAATCAAATCCATTTCTCACTCCCTTTTCAAATATCCCTTTTTCAAGGGTAACAGCAGCTACGTGAGAGTCATATGGAGATTCAACCCTGATTTTCATCCAAGTGATTCTACCTCAATAAATAATGGCATGTACTCTTTGGCATGTACTGTGCCTGCCTTGCAATGACATTTTAATATGGCCAGGAGCTCATTAAATAACCAGGCATAACCAGCAATTCTTAAAAGTTCTATACCCAGCTTCCTGCTGCATGTCATGCAGTTTCAGATTTGTAGGTAGAGTACAACAGAAGAATGAGTGACAAAAAAGTCAATAAATAGTGTTTTGTCCCTCTAACTCCTTGGACTCTTATAAGGTACACTTACGTCAATGTTTCAATTTGGAGCTGGACTTCAATTTTCCAACAAATTTTCAAACTTTCTCTTTTACTATGGTCTTGATCACATTATGGAATGATTCTGGAATGATTAATAGCAAATTAATCCCTCTTAGATGAAAATTAAGGAAAAGATGAGCCCAAGAGTGAACCTAATGCCTTCCTACAGTTTAGAAGTGTTCTGTTCAGGACACAAGGGCTAGTCAAAAACAACCTCCTCCACTAAATTAATATAATGTGGACATCATGCCCTCAGCAACAACAGTTTGGGCCTACAAAATCACTTCTGTAGGGATAAACTGTTTGCTAATGTAGATGCAACCCTATAATCTCATGAGGAAGGAGATAATTATTATAATTATTTTACACTTGGATGAGATGCCCTTTTGGTTGTGATTAATCTGAAAAGCCTTTTCAGATCCTCAGAAAACCTCAATGACATTTTGAAAGGGACCTGTCACTCAGGAGGCCCTCAAACAAGTTCTGATCTGCATTTTAGGGCCATTATTCCTACTGTGACACCATAGCAAAGTGAAAAGACAGCTTGTGTACCAAAGTCAGGGAACAGTTACCTGCAGTACATCCCCCTAATTTAGAGCATAGAATACAGAATAAATTACTTCAAATTACCCAGTGAATTGTTCCCTTTTGTGAAACAGCAAAACCCTTATCTTTCCATGCAATTAACGACAAGAGCCTTTCTGTATTTATTTTCACAGGGAATATTACCTAACTTACAAGCAACTCTACTGTTAAGAAAAGCACAACTCATTGTAGAACTGCCAAACTGGATGCTTTACTGGCTCCATACCTGCCATTTTCAGCCATCAGATTATTGACAGTTTTTCCCTGAGTCTGTTAGTCAAGCTACCTGTAGCAACACTGCTGAGTAGGTTGACCCGTTTAGGTGAAAAATATACAGAAAATGACATGCTAAAATGGGAAGCCTAAGAAATTACTGACTGGCAGTGGGACAGACACTGGTCATAAAGGATCTGCTCTGCTCACCACCTACATCCTCCAGCCCAGAGGGAAGGCACTGGCTTCATGCTGCCCTGGCAGACAGGACTTGAGTAAAGGACTGAGCCTAAATAAACTTCAGTTGAGTTTATCAATAAAACATTAAGGTCATTATTCATAATTAGATCAAAATCCTCTTATTTCAGCCTGGCAATGTGAAATGCCCTTGAATCAGAAGTTTATAAGAGTGAACTAAATTTGAATATAGATTATTTTTCTTTTTAATACAGACTTGGCCCAGAAAATATTCAGATATTACCATATTTACAACAGGTTTAAATGTTTCTAACAAATTCTGCATTTGCATTCTTATGCATGCTTAGTGGAACAACAAAAAACTATTTACTTTTATTTGCATATTATTATTAAAGAGAGCTCTGTCATTATGCTTCCATAATAATTACATTAGCAGCACGAGTATTAGAGACAAGGATATGCAGAATTTCATGCAACGTGTTTCTAAACAAGAGGTTACAGTCAGTGTTTGTAGAATTCATGATTAAAGAGAGGGCTGGTTTTTTTCTTTTTCATTCTTCATTTTATAATAATTAATTGGAACTGTATAGGAACTCAACCAAGTAATGTCTAATTTGCTGCCAGTAATAATCTAAATTTGGTAACATACAAGAGCAGTACAGTCAATTCGGATTCTTTTAGTGCTGCCTTAGAAAGGCATTTTATGGGAGTGCATTAATAAGGGAGCATTACTCTAAGTGCACAAGACCTGAAAAGGGTCTTTAGGTAAGAAATAGAATTAGCTAGAATGACATAGGAATGGCCATCAATGGAAGACATCAGAAAATTACCAAAACTTCTAAAGATAAACGGTGAGATAGAAAGGTTTAGAATGCTGTTTCAGTGAAATGATGACTGAATTTTAATAAGAGAATGTTATATTTTGCAAGAGCACAGATATAATACCATTCATATATTACTTACTAAGAAAGAAATAGTATAATGATATTTCCATATCATTTCAGTCACAAATATAGCTATTGCAGTGCCATCACCATTAAAGGAAATGATTATGAGTTTGCCAGACTTGCAGGAGACTATATGTATGATATTGAGATCAGCAGTTCATAATATATTCTTTTAATTTAGGAAAATCATCACAGCTTTCAAAATTTAAAGAGAAACAAAATGCAATCTAAGACAAAGTGTATTTCCTTCTGCATCAGTTATTTTTATTTCATTTTAACAGCTATCTGCCTCGCACTTCCAAAAATCCTTGCCAGTTAAAGGTGAAAGCTCTTCTTACAACACTGATTGAAGAAAGGTTTTATGTTTCTCCTTGCATAATTTGCAGTTGTAGCTGCTAACAATGGGGCCACCATTTCAGTTGCACAGTGAAGGAAACACAGTTTCCCCAGTGTTTCTCTTGAGTCTTTGATATTTAATGTTCTCTAAATGCTCCCAAGTCCAATAATTAGACAAGAACTTCAATTGTAATTATCCTTTGCAGTTCCACAGAAAATGGGATTTCTAAATGCAACAGAACAAAAGGATCCGGTTTCATGTATTAAAGCCTTAAGGACTTGAAAAAGATGAACCTAAATTTCCAGACAATCAGATTTGGCAAGTATTGACAAATTTTTGGCTTGGAAATGATCAATGGAGTCACATATTTATTTTATGCTTCTTTTTCCAAATTATCTAGAGATGCTCTGTGGAAATTTATTCTGGATAGATATATTAAGTATAATAAATTCACTTATATTGCTATTGTTCATGTTTAGTTAATATAAATGCTGAACCAGGAATATAAACAATTTGCATAAATAAGTCACAAATTCTGGAAAGCGGAATTTTCCTGTAATTTCTTTACGTAAGCTTTGAAATTTCAGAGGAAAATAGAACTGAAATTTCAAGTTCAAGATGTGTTTGTGGTTTAAAAAATGCTGTCTAAATAATGAAAATTACTTACTACAGAAATGCATATATTTAACAAAAGGCTACTAAGATAAATGGAAGCAAAAGTCTACTAGTTTAGACTGATCCTTCTGGATTTGCTTTTTCTTTCTTTCAATAGTTAATAGTTTGTGCACCTTCCTCTTTTACTGGTATCACAGCAATGCACGTTTGGTTTTCACTGTCTAACCCAAATGCTGCTAAATATCCTGTGAATGGCAGAAATTAGGATAAATTCACATCTCAGAAATAAATGTAAACAAGAAGAGCCATGAATCTGTAAAAATGTTGTCTTCAGGTATTTCCAGTGGCTGGCTTGCTCCTGTACGTCCAGAATAATATATTTTATTTGATGGTGGCAATTCATGTTTCTTCTACATAAAAAGGAGTACTAAAATCTAGTTGAAAGTGTCTAGAGGACACTTCTCTGCACACTGAGAGCAGTGTCCTTTTCTAATCCTACGTTTCCATTGTATTTCACCTAAAATAGCATAGGGCTGATGAACCTAAACTATATGCTATGACCTCAAAGTTTAGCAGTCATCTCAAACTATTTGTCATCTCATTAACTGCAAGATGTGCAAAGTATTTACCTGAGCAAACAATGGAATGAAGTAGGAAAGCAATTCACCCAATATGTATTGTTCCCATAAATATAAACCACTATATATTTCCAGTGCACTGTAAACCAGATTAAGCTCATCAAATACCAATTCTTTGCTCAGCTATAATGAAAATCTTTTACGTGAGGTAAAAGATAAATGGGACATTTCTCATGATGGCTGCAATTCTGAAATACTCATCTACAGGCAGTATACAAATAAAAAAGTCTTTGAGCCTCACCATAAGTTTATTTTCTATTGTGGCCTGTTCCTTAAAGTATGCTATTTGTCAAATACTAATTAAAAATGAAAATGCTGTTTTATTATTGCTTGGGGGATACCAATAGGTATATATGAATTAATAATCTGAAAAGCAGGGATGGATGAGATGAAGCCCACTCAATGGAGTCCTTTACTTATCCAGCAAGAGTATATTAAACAGCTGCAATTTTCTCTTTTCACACAGTTATGACAACTATTTTTCCTGGTAGGAGCAGCACCAATTGCACACAGGCTAGATACTGAAGTGTGTTTGTTTGAGAGCATTTTGTTCATTCTAATCTTCTGCCATCCAGAGTTTTCCACTCAAATTATTGTTCATAGAATACTCCAGAGCACTCACTCTGGAAATTGAACACTCAAACAAGTCTATTCTTTGACATGATTTTCCAGAATATCTGAAGTCCTGACATACCCTTAAGAGGTATTTTGTGTTTGTTAGCTTTCTTTATTACTGGAAAGAGCAGAAATGACATTTCACCCAGAAAAAGCTGTGATTTCATTATTTCAAAAGCTGGAACAGTAGTCTACTATGTTCTTGAGCTGGCCTTAATCTCTCTAACATTAGAGAACTGCTGAAATTTCTGCATTTTTTGCTGTCCTCAAAAATAATTTTTACAAATCTGAAAACAAAAACCAGAAAAATAATCTGAATATAAGACCCCATGATATACAGAGTTATATGCTTTACAGCTTTTTAAACCCTTGAAATAAGAACTTTGCTTTTCTAATCAGAATTTAACTCCTTCTGCTTTAAAATTCATCACTAAAAAGTATATTCCAAATGAGAGTGTTTGATGAGTATCAAGAGTTTTGATTAACCTGGTAGCCAGATGGTGACTCTTGGTCTGAGATTTGGTGTTACTTAGCTGGATTTTAGCTTTTGTTCTTAATAGGTATGGCAAATATTGTGTTCTGCCCCTATTATATTTTAGCATATTTAATTGCCAAGTTCACAAGAAACCAACCCACTGCTTTTCCCAAACAGATGGTGGAAGTTGGTTTTAAAACTGTAGTGAGAGTTGTTTTCCAAAATGCTTGCATAGCTTTATGAAGTCTAATTGCTGTTAGGTGTGCACATGGAATATCAGCTTATGAGTGTATACACAGTTAGAGGCCAAGTATGCAAGGTGTTGAGCTCTCTAGCCTGGAACTCTGCACTGGGAAAACTTTTTGTATTTACAACTCAGCACATGTTCCAGTTTCTGTGAAACTGGGGCTACACCTTCAGTTCCTGGGAGACACAAGATCTTAATAAACACTAGTGTTCATTCTGGACATTACTTGCCTTTTCATTATGTGCCTAGTCTTTTATTAGTTTTAAATGTGGGATATTTACAGCTGTACAAGTCAAAACGGCATATAATAAAACTAATTTTTAAATTAATTCTACTTTAACTTACAAGCTAAATCAAAAATTATCTAGAACAATGGTATAAAAATGAAGAGTTTACATGAACTCTTCTTGGCAAATAAATACTATGAAAAACAGCAGTAGGTAATAAGTCAGAAGTGTCCTAATATCTCCCAGTGGCCTTTGAAGTTCAAATCTGGATCTGAACCCAAAGCCCATGCCACCAATCATTAATAACTGTAATATTTGAGAATAACTTGTGTGCAAATAAGAAAACAAAACTAAAAAACAGTAAAACCACCTCTTGACAACCCACACAGAGCACAGGAATGCAACAGGGACATGAATGAGTTGGAGCAGCCTGTGTGCCCCAATGTGACCTCAGGGCTCCGTGCTCAGCAAGGGGAGCTCCTGCCCCCGACTCAGCCGTGGCCACCCTCAGCCACAGCTGCAGCAGCAGCCACAGCCCATAAACTGTGCTCTGCTGAAAAACAACTGCCCCAAGCAAAGTGCACTGCCAACAGCCTCCTAAACCTCCCCTTACCTCAAAGGACCTGGCCCATATATTTTATAAGAGAAAGCATTAACTCCAATTGTTTCATGTAAGTACAATCCTAGTCACGCTGAAGCCACACATAAACGCCCGCAGCTTTCATACCGTGCTCACTAACTGCAGCAGCAGATGTCCAGAAAAATAAACAAGAGCTACAACAAATAGTGTCCAACTAACATGAAATCCTATCAACAAATGAGCCATCAAATTAGCAGGTCACTGATACTAGTTGGGATTTTTGAATACTGAAAAATATTATTCATTTGTACAGTGAAAGTCTGATTCCTTACATTGTTACACAAAGACTAGGATAGAATAAATATAATGCATTAATGAATAATATGAGAGAATGAATAGCATGCATTATGCTTGGGAAGATAATGATGTGCCATTAAATAGATCAGCTATTATGCCTCCTAGATTTCAATAATGTAGTTAAGGAAGAGCAAATAGGGCAAAAAGAAGGAGTGAAAGAAATGTAATGTTGTTATTAAAAATGTCTCTCAAACATATTAATCTTTAAATCAAGTAAGTAATTTTCAGTTAATATTTCTATATGGTAAAACAAGTTTATTTAATTTACTTTTTATAAATATCTCAGTTCAAGTGAAATTGTATTAAAGTCATAATTTTAAAAAAGTAAGTATATACATGTCTCATCTAACTGGGAAGAAAATTGTATTCAGTCACTGTTTGACTGACTGAACCAAACCATATGGATACTAATCATTCTTTTCAAATGCTAAGAAGAAAATGTCTCATTTGATTTCTGTAGCAACAATTTATTTAACTTCCCCTTTATGTAAATATCCTTGGAATTTAAAGTATATTTAAAATGAATTTTTTGTAATATAATAGTGCTCTGCATAATAGCAAATTAAGTGAATTACACTTTATGGCCTTGCAAACTTAATCTTGCACATGCTACGTAGAATGACCTCAGTCTCAGGACTGATTATGACTCTACAGGAGTGTTAAATATTATATGTGTTTCAAAAAAGCCACAACCTCTAGGTCCAGAGAACAAGTCCATCATAGCTAGGGCACGCCTTTACATATCAACATCCAGAGGGAATAGGATATCAAAATAATTTGCCTGAAAAAGACTTGCAGTTTTCAAGACTGACAGGTATGGATTTCCAGTGAAGTGGTATGTACTTTCACCCATCTATTAACCACAGAATAATATGAGCTCATTATCTACAAAGTCAAACTTCATCAACATCTATTATTTATTAAACTTGCACACAAGTGGTACCTGCTCCATTTGGCCAGAAGAGGTTGGCAACATCTGTGACATGATCTATCCGCATGTCAGTGGAACAAGACCAAAGTTGGTTTCTTCTACATTTAAGGGAACTGTCATAAAACTTTCAACCTATGAGATAGATTAAAATAACCTATTCCTAGCAGGTTCAGTAAAGGCATTCACTGGGCACAAAGTTTAGCCTAAAGTTTGGACATTAAAAAAAAAAGGCAGAACAGATCAGCAAAATTAATGTTTTGGCTCCTTTCTGTGTGCCTAGAATGGTACTTTGGATTTGTGGCTCAAAAATTGTAACCAACAAGAAATTAAAAAAAGTGAAAGGCTTCACAGAAAAACACTTTTCATAGTTACTTTTAAAAAAAAAGCAAATATCCTTGATAGTAATACATAATTTAATTCGCTGTTTCTGCTTTAGGAATTAAAAATCAAAAGTAAGAACTAGTATCAAGAAGGAAAGAATCAAGCTCAGTGACATCTGGGTGAAATATCAGCATTAAAATTAGAGGAAAAAATAATCAGAGACTACCTAAATAATTAAGTGCAAAGAAATGCATACAGATTGATACTGGGCCAAAACGCACCGTATCCAGTTCAAAATGTGAAATGTTTACCTTTGAAGCGTGAAAGGTCAACAAAAATATAACTTCTGCCTAGACTTCAGTTACAAAGAAATCAAAGCTGTCCTTAAAGAGACACAACATGGAAATTCATCCATTATGTCAGGTTTCCGTTTACAGTTTTGAAAACTCATAGGACAATATTTTGTTCTTGCAGGACAAATTGCATTCTCATTTTAGTCTGGTTCTTTAGGTAACCCTGCAAAGGAACTTCGGTGGATGTGGAGCAATCCTATGTCTGGCCAGTAAATCCAAACATTTCAGTTAGTCTTGACCATTCTGTTTTGGAAGGCCAAAACCACAACATACAAAAAAAACTTGGGAACACAATCCAGTATCCCAGAAATGCAGTTATATCTAGTCAGCCTCCTCTCCTGCCATCCTAAGGACACTCAGAGAATATGCAGACCAGCCAGGACTCTTGTCTTTTTCTCATGGTTATCATTGGAGGCAACCTGGGACATAATACTTTATTTCCCACAGTAATGATCCCAATACAAATGCTTACAGCTCAAAGAGATCTGTCTACAGGAGCTGAAAATATCATTTGGGACATAAATCAGACACTTCTAGAAGAAGACTTTGCTGACTTACACATTGCTGTTCTTAAATGCTGATTTTTTAATTTTTGCAAATATATTCAGGATAATGAAGAAGGATGTATTTTTCTCTATAAGAACATAGTTGATCTTAACTCCTAAAGTAGTAAATATTACTGATTCTTCTGTGATAAAATCCATGAGGAGAAAATTGCTACCACCAGCAAATTCTATACAACACCCAGGAGTATACACCTGAACCTAACCCAAGAGGAAAAATGCACTCCAATACCCTTCCCAGTTTTTAGTCCAGATAACACTATAATTTAAAAATACATCAGGTTTCATTATCTAGAAGAGGGTTTATTTGTTACTATGAAAAATTCTGTCTTTTTCAAAAACAGTATTCAATTAATTCATCTTTCTTCTCACTCCACGACAGAAGCAAAGCAAAATAGCACCCACATGGAAATCAGTCCTGGTTCCTAGTTATTTTATGACAATTTGTAGCACTGAAAGATGCAGATGCAATTTTTATTTCAGTTAGGTTTCAGATGTTAAGCATCTTTTTTCCCCAATGTGTATGAATTGAAAAATTGATTCTGAAATTATTATTATTAGGAAAAAACAATTCACAGAATCATAGAATGGTTTGGGTTGGAAGGGACCTTCAAGATCATCTAGTTTCAACCTCCTGCCCTGGGCAGGGATACCTTCCATACATCAGTTTGCTCCAAGCCCCATCCAACCTTGAACACTTACAGGGACACTAAAAGCACTTCTCTGGATAATCTATTCCATAGTCTTACCACCTTCAATGTAAAGAATGTCTTCCTAATACCCAATCTAAACTTATTCTCTGTCAGTTTAAAGCCATGCCCCCTTGTTCTAGCACTATATGCCCTCGAAAAAAAAAAGTGCATGCAGTGACAGGACAAAAGGGGTAATCCTAAATAATATTCAGGGAAGCCTTTTTCACATAATCTTCCTTACAAATTTTCTATTCAAATTATTCTAACTATCTGCACATAGATAAAGACAGCATATTTGCTTCTAATGGACAGAACACCACATAGTGGTGATAACCTGAAGCATTTCTCCTGCAAGTTTAGATATCCTTCCAGGAGAGCTCCAGAATGCCAATGCTTTGGACATATGTAAGGATAAAAGAAATAAATCCTTTTCTTTAGCTACAATTTGTTTTAAACATAATCTTTCCCTTTTAACTGCCATTTATTTCAAATATTTATTTCAAATATTTATTTCAGTCTTCATTCCTCTAATTAAAAAGTAATATATGAAAGCCTAGCTGAAGAAGAACTTAGGAATTACCTTTCCTATTGTCTTATTCATACATCTGAAACTAAAAATCTCAGTACTTGTGATAGACCTGTACATTGTAGGTAATGAAACAGCCAGCCTAAATACAGCTCCATCATACTGCAGCTGGATTGTTTCTGTTACTCCAGTTAGTTCATTTACCAGGAGATTAAGTACTCAGCATTGCACAAAGAAGACTGAAGGCCAAGTCCCTTGATAACTTTAAAGGATGTCCAAGCACAAAGGAAATTCCTTGCAGATAAAGTACAGCCTATAAACTTCCTAATTCTTCTATTCCATTCCTTTTCTCAAAGGGAGAAGAGAGCTGAGCCTGGATAATAACATTGTCCTTTCAGCATAATTACCTAGCTTTGTCACTGCTTCACACATAATTAAGTATTAATATTACCCTATAAGTAAACAATACGTACATGATATCTCTGCAATAGCAAGAAAGCATTGCCTTGTACATGTGCTGTTCACTGGAGTAAAATTCCAAATTGCATGCTGAATCAGGAACCATACTATACTGTCAGATATTTTTTATTAAAATGAATTTGTTTGCTCTTCAGTACAATCAACCATTAAAAAATAATTTGCACAATGTGAGAAGTGTTCATTATTGCAGGGATTCCTATACAGCAAACAGCATGTTGTCACAAAGCAGAAGATGCTGGACACAAGGCTGCTGCCTGGAAACATCATTACATTTGTGTCCAAACCACAAATCTTGGGATGGCTTAACCCCAGCCAGAAGCCCAGAACTACCCAGGTCATTCTCTCCCTCCAGAAGGATGGATAAGAGAATCAGATGGCTAATAGGGAGAAAACTCATGGGCTGAGATAAAAGTTAACAGGTAAAGGAAAACCCAGAAATTCAAGCAAATCAAAACAAGGAACTAATTCAGTACTTCCCTTGGTCAGGCAGGTGTTCAGCCATCTTCAGGCAAGCAGAATTCCATCACGTAATGATGACTTGGGAAGACAAAAGCCACCACTCCGAATATCCCCCTCTGTTCTTTCTTTCCCCCAACATTTATTGTTGAACACAACACTGATCTGCATTCTCCCTTGGGTCAGCTGCAGTCAGCTGTCTGTGTCACTTCTCAGCTTCTTGTGCACCCCCAACCAATTCACTGACAGAGCAGCAGGAGAGGCCCAAAGCCTTGATTCTGTGACAGTGCTGTTCAGCACCCCTAAAACATCCCCATTTTCAGCCCAAAAAAAAAAAAATATTTCCAAGGAATAGGAGCACTATATTAGATGTTCTCTGCCTAAGTGCTGATGACTGCATGGGGAAAGATGCAAAAGGCTGTTTAGAATGAGGTCTTCCATGTTCATTTGTGAACTTTGAGACAAGTCAACTTTAGAACTATTTGGTCTGACCTCTGTCCTATATCTAAAAATCACCAACCCAGGACAGAGTTCAAACAGCATGACTCATACACCAGCCAGCAGTGCATGGACTCATGGGGCTCATGCTGTACAGAGACAATTGAAATAATATCTATGAATGCCTTATTTTCCATAATTTGGTTTCACCACTTTCAGAAACTTGCTCTGTGTTTGCTTTTCAAAATATCTTATAGTGATAAATTTTAGAATTTACTTTTCAGTTGTAGGAAAAAGCACTTCCATTTATTTGTCTTAAAATGTTTAAGATGCTTAAGATCCTTAGTTATAGTGTAATAAGAAAGCATTATCATTATGATTTTGTACATATTTTCACATTTCATTGCAGCTGGCTGTTTTTCAAAGGAAAGAGTCCTAGTTTACATTGTCTTTCCTCATAGCACAGGTGCTCCATGCCTCTGGTTCATACCTGGTTATTCCCTGTATTCCCTGTACCCTTCCTAGTTCTTCTGCACCTTTCTGTGAAAGAATCAGTTTATCTTGCATGTAGTATTCAAAAAAAGTGTGCAGCATGTAATTTTACTAGTTTAATGAAGTTCCAGTGTTAGTTCTCAAAGCCTTACCTTTACAACACCCACTTCTCTTTTCAGTCCTTACTATTGAGGTGACATTCTGTATGAAATATCTGCTGTGATTCTATTATTGCTAAATGATAACAACATTGGAAATTTTGAGGTCATTATTCTGTATGTGTAGTTATAACAGTTTACATGCATCACTTGGTATTTATTGACATTGAGTTTCATTTGCCATTTTATTACCCAGTAACTCAGTATTGTACCACTAGAATCTCATCACAGACTGTTTTAAATACTAGGCATTACTTTGTTTTGTCTGCAAACTTTGTTGCTATAATGCTCAGTTTCTAAATAATTTATGAGTCTGTGTTATTCAAATTCAGGAACATGTTGAACAGTCCAGACTCAGCACAGACTTCTGCAGGACTTTATTTGTAATTGCACTCCATTATAAGAACAAACCATTGATTTCTATCTAGCTATCATTTAATATGGTGGCAAAATGAGTCTTTTTTACAGGTATTTGTTACAATCTCTTTCACAGTTCTAACTAGATTACATCATCTCCATCATCTTTAGCCAATGTTTACTGACACATTCAGAGAACTCTGTATTTTTGATTCATGACACCCCTCTAGTTTCCAAGCCATATTAGTGCTTACTGCATCTATCTATCTATCTATCTATCTATCTATCTATCTATCTATCTATCTATCTATCTATCTATCCATCCATCCATCCATCCATCTAATCTATGCATACACCAATTTTACTCTTTATAATAATGTCTATTTAATTTTTTAATGCAAACTTCAAATTTACTGGTATGTAATTCTCAACCTGAGAATCCCCATTTTAAACACTAGTATCATATTTTCCACCTACTACTCATTCAAAATTGTAGGTTGCTTATCACTATTAGCAGGCCACCAGCTTTATATTTAGGTTTCTTAAAACATTTGGGTGAAAACTATCAGATCATGGTGAACTGATACAATTAATTTTATTGACCTATTAGAAAATGTTTTTTATTGACACTTTAATTTGAGAAACTTCCTCAGATATGGCAACCATAAACAATGACTCTGAAGAAGGTATTTTCCTAGCCTTCTCTGCATAATACATAAATGCATGTAACTAATCAGATTTTCTGCAAAATGGCCTTATTACACTCAGTGGCTTTGATTATCTCCCCTGTTTTCAGCATTTGCTTAAAAATTTCCCATTCAAGCTGGGGGGGGTGAGGGGAAGTGTCTGTTAATTGTAGGTTTCCCTTAGCAAGTTGTCATTCAAAATGTTTTTGTATCATTTCATTGCAATTTTACATTTGAGCTGCCAAAGTTTACATTTATTCCTCATTTGAATGCTATGTTGTGAGTTCTGACAGTTCCTCTCTGATTCTTATTTAACATGCTTTCAGTATTTTGAATATATTTCATAATTAGCCCTTAAGTTTATAGTTTATTTAAATGTATCAAATTTACCTGCAAGCATTTTTTTTTCATGTTGCTGCTTCCTTCAATTTCTTTAGGCTTCATCTTTCTCACAATCCACTTTTTTAGTGGTAAAATGTCTGCTGGAGCTTTTTAGGTTTCTTTAGTACAACATATCTGGAGGCAATGGAAATACCTAAACACTACTGTGTTTTCTGCTCTAGGCTCTGGTTATTCATCTGGGGAATCTTCATTTACTATCTCTTTCAGTAAAGGAATTACAGGTATCTACGTTAAATTGTAAAATAGAAACTTGACAACAAGCAATGGAAAGGACACTTTTCATCCAGTATATCTTCAGATTATCCAATTCATTGTCAGATTTAGACTAGGTGATAAATAAAACAGTATAATAAACATTTCCCTACTTAGGCATGCCATGGCAACCTCCATAAAAATCTGTGATTTATTTTAACAGATACCACATATGACTTACTACTCCCACCAATCTCCATTGTGTCTTAGCGTGTCATTTGTATTTACTTTCCACTCTACCAATGCATGTCTCCCTCATTATCTTCTCTCCATCTTACTCCAGAGATGCCTTTTATACCAATAAAATTAAAAGCTAGCCAGTTTCATTTCTAAATCTGGGATTTACACCTGAAATGCTGAGATGGAGCTGGACATGGAAGACATACACAGGGAGTTACATGGAATATCACTGTACTGATGGTAAACAAGTGCAGGATTACTTAACTGTTACTCCAAAAGCTAGAAACAAACATTACCTAAGAAAATGTGTTTATTCACAAGATACTGACTATGTCATATTAACTCCATGTGTGGATCTTTTCATTCTAAAACAAGAAAGACTTATTACAAAACAGTTTATTTCCAAAAGTGTGCACATATATATAACATTAATCAGAACACTCTACTGAAAACTTTTCAGAAATCTCTCATCAACTACATGGTTCATCTTCTTAAGTCATATTCAGTGACAGTTGGTCTTACTTTTCTCTAAAAATTTATACAAAATAAACATCATGTTGTTCATTTCATATGACTCTCTACCAACACTAAAATGGACTGCTGTGTACTTTCAGAAAATTAAGTCTGACTTCTCTTCCCAAGTTAAATTCTGCAATAAGAATTTATTTTAATCTTCCAATTGAATGTAAATCTCAAATGCTACTTGGAAAGGTAAGTGTGAAGTGGTCAAACTCAAACTAATCATATACAGCAGTGAAATGGAAGGCAAATAAAATGGAAGGGCAGATGTGGGGCTTAGGGATGTGGTTTAGAGGAGGACTTGGTAGTGCTGGGTTAATGTTGGGCTTGGTGATCTTAGAGGTCTTTTCCAACCTAAATAATCTATCATTTCAAACCATCTTCCAGAAGTTGAGTAAAATATAAAATTATATATGCACTTCATTTGCTTTCAGTTCCTAGTATGTGATATTATCATGTCATACTTGTGCAAACATATAAGACAGACAGAAAGGCCTACACCTCTTCAGTCCCAAAATTCTAGTCTACTATTAGTTGACAAGTGAACATGAAATCACAAAAAATATTTCACCTTGTTTCTCTGCAAGGCAGAACAAAAGGAGAAGCAGGATGTCAGACCAAACATTCATATAACTCACTATAAAATAAAGTACATAGTGGCAATGGCATTATAAACTCTGCTTTGGCCATAGAATACTCCAGCACAGAGCTGATCAAATGATTCTTTTTCAGGTTGAAGTACACTGGCATAGAAAGTCACTCTTCATTTAAGGAAGCCATTGCACACCTTTCAGGAATCACATCCTCTTTATCTTTTCTAATTCTACTATATATACTGTATGATTTTCAGGACTAGAACCCTAGAAGTGTACCAGTTCTCAAGGATGGAGACAGGCCAGAGGTTTGTACAATGCCATAATGATACTGCCTGCTTTGTTCTCTATACTTTTTCAGCACTTCTTTCCATTTTTTTTGCCGCTTTTGTGCACTGTTGAATCAGTGACTATTTCTAAGCACTGAGCTGACTTTATCATAGAATGATCTATTATAATTCCAAGACTTCTACCTTGAGTGGAAATAATCATCCAGAGTCCATAATTAGGAATAATTAGGAAAGTTAGTTTTTCTTCCCAATGTGAATCACCATCAACACTGAATTTCATCTGGCACTTTCTCACACCATCCCCATCTCACACCATTTTGAAATCTTTTGCAAATCTTGTCAGCTACTTTCTGTTTTTACTCCACTGAATAGATTAGCATCAGCTCACTTTGTCACCTCCCTGTTCACCTCTTTCTCTAGATCATTTATGAACATCTCAAACAGATAGGAACAAACAGAGTTTCTTCTGGACTCCAATTTTTTCCTACTAAAAATAAAGAATTATGATATTTTTCCTAACATTTAACTATTTATTAGTCTAAGAGAACTTCCCTCATGTCTCACTGCAGCTTATTTTGTCACTAGTTTTAATGAACAATCCTCTAGAAACCTCTCTTCAGAATGCAAATGAAAAATAATTTGCAAATATTTTCTGTTACTTTGATGAAAACAGATTAATTTATTTCTAATTTTCTGATTTTTGATCAAATTAATTTTCCATTAAAATACGTAGATAGTTGACTAAATATGTTTTTAATAACTTTTGTTTCTGCTTTCTTTTTGTTTGCCACCTCAGAATGATTTTCTGTTACAGTTCTGTGCATTGTGCATTCTCATTTGGCAAGGACCTTAGCTGTTAACTTTGTGTAAGTGGTTCTATCCAACTAAGAGTTTCAAAAAGTAATTGCCAAGCAGATACCAAACATGGATGATGTGTGAATGGTATACTTCTCTGTGCTTTTACTTTTCAGATAAACAGCTGAAGAAGGCTAGAAACATTTCATTAACAAGATATCAATATGAATTGTAAAATGAGATGCAGAGATTTCTCTGTTGCAGTCACTGAAGCACTGCAAAAGAAAGATAAATTGGAAGTTTTCCAATTAGAATATCCAGTTATCTCTGCTTGGTCACAGCCTTTCTAATCCTAATCAATAAACAAATTGAGCTCAGTTAGCTTGCTCTCTTGCACTCTTCATGATGAGACAAATATCTAACTTCAGCAATTCCTACAAGACAGTTCCTATACAGTAAATTCAGGAGTTTTAGCAATAGAAATTATTCTGTAGTGCTTGAACAACTACAGGGCAAACTAACCTTGTCACACAGATAGTCTTTCAAACTAAAAAGGGAATCTAGAAGAGCTGCACTGTTTAACAACATCAATGTCCAGCTTTGTTTTGCTTTCCTAGCACTGTGCCTTCTTTGCTGCTCTCAGATCACAGAGGCTATGCATTGTCCAAAATATAAATCAAACCCTTCAAACCAGCAATTACCTTAACTGTTCCATTTTCTCAATATAAAAACGAAACATGCCCTCAGGGTACTTTTGTTCAGAAAGAAAACATGAGCAACATCCAGAACTATGTAGACAGCAGGGACTGAGGGTGTCCACTCAAAATAAAATGAAGGGGGAAATATTTTTGGTGTCATGGAACAGAACTGAAAGAAGACTTGTTTCCTTTCTGTTTCTTTTGTTTTCCACAGGAACCGCAGCAAAGTAAGCCAGAACTACCAGTATGTGGCCCGTTTTAGGAAAGAAAGAGAAAAATAAGGAATGAAAATAGGAGACCTGAAATACCCAGGTTAGACTACACTGAAGCACAGAGAGGCAAGCAGGGGGGGACAGGATCTCAGGGATGAGGAAGCAAAATGAGGTAATGCAGCAAGGAAAATTCAGAAAGTTTTGTCATGGATTGAAGGAAACTGTATGACTATATTTCAGTGTTCTGCTTTGTGCCAGTACTGCTTTCAGGTCCTGTGCTA
This sequence comes from Muscicapa striata striata, assembly GCA_030060385.1. Classification (NCBI taxonomy): domain Eukaryota; kingdom Metazoa; phylum Chordata; class Aves; order Passeriformes; family Muscicapidae; genus Muscicapa; species Muscicapa striata. Next base: position 272,955 of record JAREIS010000014.1, on the reverse strand, counting down.
CTGAACACAGGGAACCTTCCAAAATGCAGTCAGTAAGAAGAAACATCATAAGAAACATCTCAACTTAAATGCATTTTGGCCATTCAGTTTTTCCAGGGACAGTCAAGCATGGAAGATACAACAGCACCTTGCTGTTAGCTGGAAGTCTTCAGCCCTGTATGTTCAATTCTGCCTCTGAGTGACTGACTGCCAATTTCAAACTTTTTAGTAGATATTTGTTGTTTAAGCTGTTACTCTCTTGTCACATTTTTTTCCTTCCTATCCTAAGGCAGTACATTTTCATAGGTTTCTAAGGTGATAAAGAATTTTCATTTTTACTTTTGGTTTTAATTTTAATTTTAAAATAAAAATCTAGCAAAACTTTCATAAAATCTGATAATAGTGCCATAAAAGATCCCCAGGAAGGAAAATAAAACTCCACATAAAATAATTTTCATTTAAAATTATTTAAAAGTATGTGAAATCTTCCTTGATTATTTAATATTTACAAGTAAAATAAGAAAATTATACAAATAATTCTAAAAATAAGCAGAGTTTCAAATAGGAAGATGATCTCTTATCCCAAACTGGGCAGCATGGCATGATCATCTTTGGTTTTTTCTCAACTACTGTAAAGGGTAAAGAGAATTGTATGAATACAGCCAAGTGTCAACTATGCCATCTCCCATTCTATCATTGTGCTGTAGCTTAAATATTTCACTGAAAATTGAACATTTTCAAAAAATCATAGCATCCTGTATGTTGGAAAAGATATTTAAGATCACAGAGTCCAGGCACAGAATGGACAAATCCCAATACACACAATGAGGAATGAATTATTGTATTTGGTTTAAAAACTAAGTAGGTATAATTAATTTTTTTAAAAAAGAAAGGTTATGTGATGATTCTCATCTACTTGCAAATAAGTATAGTGGAATGGTGAAAAGAACACTTGCTTTCCTGTAGAAGTATTTAAAAGTTCAAATTAAGAGCAAGATTAAAAAATTTATATTTAAATATGTTTCCATCATACAAATTTGAATAGGTAATTAAGGGAGAAAATTCTTCAGGCTTTAAATCATCACATTGTGCATAACAGCAGAAGAAACTTTGAACTCCCCTTTATGAAGAAAAAAGTTATTTTCAGCTTTCCTTAAGAATTTTGTGGGTTTATTTTGCCCTAAAGCACACACAGATACTTAACACAGCTTTATATCTATCAAATTATGAAATATTTTATTCAGTTGATTTCCTGATGTAATATTAAAAATAGCAATGATTTTCACTGTTAATGTTGCAATCCTGTCCTTCAGACTCTATTTTATTTATGACTTAGTCTTCACTGTACTAATATTAGGTATAAAAGTGATAGTCAATTAAAGGAAAGAAAATCAAGATTTGGCTTTGTAGCACTTAGCAATCATATTTGGGTGACATCAAGGAATGGCATCTCATGATTACATAAGAAAACTGCATCTATTCATGTGTATTATAAGTTTATTATACAGTCCAGGAAGCAGTCATGAACTCATTCATTATTTTTTCAATAATCAGAAATTTAAATAAAATAAATTTTACTTTATTTTTTTAATAATTTTTTTTTTTTTTTTCCAAAAAGAATACAAAATACGTCTGATGAGATGTCCCTGGAGAGTATAATTTTGGATCAGTATCTCATTGGCCACTTGTAAATCTTGGAAAGTCTCCAGATACATTTTTTCAAACAGCAGTAAGGCTTTGTCTGCAAACTGTTTGCTTTCAGCAAACATCAGACAGCCATAATTCCAAGAAATATTGTTCAGTAAATGCTTTCTTTGTCAAGAGACAGCACCATTTCCCTTAGAGCCTCCAAAGTGTACAATTGCCCCAAATGCAGGTAATAGCTAAAAGACTCTTCCTCAATCAACTGCGTTGCAATAAAGCCACTCATTAAGATAGTAAAAGATCAGCTGAGTCTCCCAGGACAGCATCAATAATCACACAGCTTCAATATCCACAAAGCAAAGAACTGAATTCCTTAAAAAACAACAACAACAACAAGGAAAAAAATTCAGACCATTCAGTCTTCTGCTGTGATCACCTGGACTTTGTAGTTCAATGGAAAATTACTTCTTTGTGCTAACAAACTCAGATGTCTAGGGCAGAAGCACCCTGGCCTGTATCAGGAGTAGTGTGGCCAGCAGGAGCAGGGAGGTCATTCTTCCCCTGCACTGGTGAGGCTGCACCTTGAGTGCTGTGTCCAGTTCTGGAATGGTATGCCCAGGGAGGTGATGGAGTCACCATCCCTAGATATGTTTAAAAAAGACTGGGTGTGGCACTCAGTGCCATGGCTTTGTTGAAGTGTTAGGGCATGGGCTGGACTTGATGCCATCTTGAAAGTCTCTTCCAACCTAGAGATTCTGTGTGAAGTCAAAACATTATTTCTTCGTTAATGGTATCAAAGCCAGTCTTGATTTAATAGCCACAGTTTTAAGGATTCAATGTCATCCACTTGGAGTCTGACAAATTATAAATATTAATTTTTTCAGCACCTACTGTAATTCTGCACTCCCACATTCTCAGAGCTCCAAATTCCTAAGCCAGTGGCTGATTACTAGGTTCTATATCAGTATACATATATCCATTCCAGGAGCTTTAAGTCTATCCACCTGTACTTTAGCTGCTACCTAGAGATGGTAGCAATTCCAGACAGTGTTTGCACATACTAAGTAGAAACTAAGTACTTTAAGGATACTCATAGTGTCCTCAGTGGTATCTCACTTCATGATGAGATCCATAAATCTCAGAGTAGACTTTGTAGACTGCTAATCATTCCAAATCTAGACCATTATTGCCAATCAGTCTGGGCTTGCCTCCATACATTTTTGTCTTGAATAAAAGACAGTATTTCAGATATTGTTCTGTGTGCTCCTCTTCCTCATGCTGTCCATGTTCTCCAACACTCTCCTGTTGCTTCACCCCCTACAAGCAGCTGCCAAAACTACTGGAAAATCTGTTCAATACTGGCAGTAAACATTGCATTTGAAGCATCTGCAGATGATGCCACACAGAGTTTCAGAGTTGCAATAGCCATTTTTCTATGCTGAATAGATACAAGCTATGCTTGCTAGCCAAAATACATGCCTGGAATAGCAAGAAGTCAATGAAAAATGTGTCATTTATCCCCAAATTGCAGAGTTCCTACAGATCCTTGCAGTTTTCCAGTTTTGCTAATCATCTACCATAGCTGGGTATCTGTGGCAGGGCAAAGAGACTGAGATCTGTTATCTTGTTTTCAGTACACAAATTTATGTAACTATGGAAATTGCATAAGCAATTATGAATAATCTATAGAATGGAAACTGTTCACCTAAAAGGCCTGTACAACATCCAATTATTTCATTTAGGGAAATAAATTATTCTAAGTCATAAGTCATTTGCCAGATAAATTATTCACTGTGAATTGTTCACCCCCTGGTAATCAAGGGCTAATCTGCTGTTCCTCCAAAGACCAAGTCAGCGGAAGAATGCAAATAAATCTGGAAATTGTAATAACCATTGATCCATCTCTCTGTATATATAACAATGCAACTTGATGCTTTCTATTTCTTTATAAAGTCTGTAACAATTTGTTTGACAAAGATCAAATCTAGAAAGTGGAAATACCCAAAAGAAAATAAAAAGCAGAAAGAAGAAAAAGTTCTTTTCTCACAACAAACAGTAATATTCTGCCCAAGCAGAAGGAATTCTAAACAGTTTAGGTGCTTACACTTACATTGTGGTATTATAATCCTCTTTGCTCTCTCAGTTATTCACTCAGATCAGTTACACAGCTTAAATTCTCTAGGTACGATATTGAACAAGTCTTTTTTTCTCAAGATTTACAGTGAAGAAATTTGATATCTGTTTGATTTAATTTCACTTTCACTTGGAGAGATAATTTAGGAGGCTGCTGCAAGACAAGAAAAAGCCAGTGTCTGAAGGTAGTTATTTCATGCTTCTCCAAGGAGAAAGATCCCTGAGGCAACAGCATACTTGTTAAAATGATGCTGAATGATTCTTATAAAAACCTAGCAGAAATAAAGTAGTGTAAATGATTTAAGTAAGCATGGTTAAGTAGTGACCTTTCACTGGAGCTAGGCTTTGGATTATGAGGCTTCTTTTGCTTCTTATTTTCAGTTATTCTGTATTTAAGTAGAGACTTCTACCCTACCTGCAACGTAGGTAGACTGCACTTCTCATTTCTCGTCTCTTTTCATTGCTACAGTGTCCTCACCTTCTTTATGTTCCTTAATTTTATATGCAGTACGTTTGTCTCCTGGCGTATCCTCTAGCTTACTCCACTTGGTAATTCCTAACTTCCTGCATTCCTGTCCCTTCCTATCTCCCTAACTACATTTATTCATCACAAGTTCATATTTTGTTTTCCTCTCTACTATCAGAGTACTTGTTATTTCCTAGAAGGACTAGCCTGTGGTCAAACCATTTCCCACAGCAGGTCATCATCTGGCAAATCTTCTGAAGGCAGTGGGCAGAGACAAGTTACTCATGATTCATCGATTCCTGATTCATATGCCTTCACCAGTGAATAAAACGTGTACCCCAAGAGCTCCAGGTCACCTTTCCCTTTACAGGTCCTCCAGATTCCCTTGCTGATACTCTGGATTCATAGGTTTCCTCACCTCTTCCACTTGTACTCTCTCTGAGGCCCTTCAATCTCATAGCACCACCTTGTCCTCCTGGCTCTGGCTTGCTGGGCATCAACACCAGCAGAAGAAAGAAAATAATGGTAAGGATCCTCCATCGGCTCACCTCTCTGAGCAAATCACCACCAGATGTTTCTAAAAGCAATGGGCTCTCTCAGATATGCTCTGGTCCATGCCTTTTTCCTGAACTCAATCCATTTTTGAGCCCTTGACCCTCTAAACCTTTCTTTTTCTTTCCCCTGGTTGTTACCCATCATCAGTTGACTATTCACTTTATGCTTGCTCAAGAGATAAATTAGGAACATTAACACAGGAATTTAAAATTCCCATTTCAAAGCAAATATTACTATAGAGTAAATACATGTTTCAAACTAATTGTTTCAATTAAGAAAAACTAAAATCTTCATTGGGAAAATGGCAAAGTGTTTTGTTTCCACAACTTTAAAACTTTTTCCAAACTATTTTAAGCCAGGAAACTAATCAAAAAGGATATTCCACAGGCAGTTTAAGTTCAGTTCTGTGAATCTTTTCCAACTAAAAATAGTTTAATAAAAATTACTTTGACCTACTCGATTTAATACATTATTGATGTTGTATTGATAAGTAGTTTTTCCTAAGTAATTGTCTCAGTTTGGTTGTTCTAAAAACCTTATATTAAAACTTTATATGAAAAATGCATTACCACACAACACGGATCTTATATTACATTTTTCATTGCATAATTCCACCAAGATCAGGTGATGTTCAAACAGTTCCAATATTTTCAAACCTTATCTCTTACATAAAAAATGTGAGCTCTATGCTTAACAAACTTCTGAGAAACAGTAAAATATTCATTCTTTATTATAGTTCATATCCCAGGTTTGGTGAAAGCTTGACAGGTTAACACTGGTACTTTGAAGAATTGAGACCTAAATTAAAATGTAGCTTTATAACCTCTGTTCATCTGAAAATCAAATCCTACGAAGGGATCAACTTCAAATATAGACAATTCAGAAAGACAGGATCATTCTATATCACATCTTCAGATTGTAAAATCTTTCTAAGAGAGTCTGGGCAGAATATATAAACTGTGTATGTGTGAACATGTGCCTACAAAAGCACAGTAAATAACAGTGAAAATCTTTCTGAGTAAGCAAAGAGCAATTCCAATAAACCCTTTCATTGCTGAAATTTCATTTAATTGAAAATAGCATTTTTGCTGAGATAAGGGAATATGGTTGTTGGTTTATATAATGAATCCTAGGTTTTCTCACATTTAGAACAGACTAGTTTATCTTTAATTGAAGGGAGAGATTAAAAATCCACCAACATAGATATCTACAAAATTATGCAACTTTTCCTATAAATCAAATTTACTAAAATTCATTTAAAAATGGGAAGTATGCAGATCCACTTGCACTTAACTTGACATGTACTGACAAAACGTTTTTCAAATTAATTTAATTTCAAACAGTATGAAAGCAATCTGAAGGAAATAGAGCTAGATATTGCTGGTTGCTTATGAGTTAATCTGGACAATTGATCACTAAAAAATTGCATCAGTCTCTACACTAGTGTTCAATGAACACTGAGATACCATTTTAACTAGTTTTCTCCTCTGCTCTGTATGTTGAGTGTTAAAATTAGAGAATGCTGTCCACAGGCTAGACATCTGGAATATGAGCAAATAAACTCTGCATCCTCTAGTGCAAATCCATGTGACAGCATAACCTGTTTCCCAGGACTGCTGAAAAACCTTACTAAATTAAAAGCCCCCCCAAACAAATTTAACCTATTACTTTGTTTTCTGAATTTCAGAACTGTATGTGATGAGCTTTTCTTTTATTAGAACCAAAAGGCTCCTGAGCAGACAAATTCTATGTAATAAAAAATAAAGCAAACTCCTTTCCCAGCCTCTTGGTTTTTATCCCAGCCTTCAGCAACAACAGCTGAGGTTTCATAAGGATACAGGTGCCAAAGCCTTTTACTCACATTTCCCTGCAGAAAGAGCTGGAGTTGGTCATAGTCCATAACACCTGACACAGCTGCAAGGATCTCCTCATGTGCCCTACTGATTTCTTTAAGCAGCAAAAACCAGTGCCCACTGTCCTATATTGTTTTCCTTCTTTTATGACAGTGATAAGTGAGGCCTTGCAGTAGGAGGACCATTCATTCTGCACTATTAGATACAGCCCTTATTTGGTGCCTAATGTTCCATGACCCATAAGCATTAAAGGAATTTCTAAGAAGTATTTGATCAGGTAACAGCAGGCACACAAAAGAACATATTGGAGAACAAAAATGTTTCTTATAATGAATAAAATACAGCACATCCAGGTAATAACAAAACAAAAGCATAGCCTGAGTTGGAGGCAAATTCTTGCACAGGAAACCTGACACATTTTTTGTGGTTTCAAAGCTGCAGAGATTGTCAGTCCCAGGCATGAGAACAACCAGCCTCTGCCAGACCTGCTGTTTGACCTGAGTGTTGCAACACTGATAAAGGGCACAAGAAAAAAAATCACATCATGTTTTATATTAGTCCATTAGTGCCTGGTTTCCTCTGGATTGTCAATAATCCTCTGAGAAATGGACTTTCACAAAACCAGTCACAGGGTTAATCCCTCAGGAATGGATTGGTCTGGCAGACTACAGAATAGGACAAGCCAGAAGCAAAAGTAATACTATGTCAAAGCCATACTTGGTGGTCTACACAAAAAAAATGGGATATACAAGGATAATTTCTCTCTTCATCTTCCTTTATTCACTTCTTTTCCATCAGCAAAGAAAAGGTTATTTTAGTCAGGCAAGGCTGGAAGCGACATCAGGAGGCAGGAGGTCTCTACTGCAGCCACCTGCTCAAGCAGGGTCACCTTTGAGCTCTGCTCGGGGCTTTATCCTGTTGAGTCTTATAAACCCCCCAAGGACAGAGAGCACAACTGTCCTGGACAGTATTAGGGCAAAAAAATGTTTTCCTTCTGTTCAGTCTGTACCTCTCCTTTTTCAGCTTACACTCATTATTTCTTAGTCTCCCAAAGAGTATGCCTCCACCTCCTCATTAACCACAACATAAGCATCAATAAACTGTAGTTAGGACTCCAGGAGGCAGTAAGTCCCTCAGACTCCCCTTGCAGGGCAAGTGCTCAAATGCACATGCTCTAGTTTGTGTCTTTCTTTTGGGGGAGTGACACAAGGTCTAATGAGTGCTGAGTAAGGAAGGATGATCCCTTCTTTCAATCTACCACTTGTGCCTCTATTTGTGCAGCCCAGAAGCTCACTGGCCATCCTTAGGGCCAGGGCACAGGGTTGCCCATGCCCAGCTGGTCACCAGAGCCCCAGAGAGCTGCTCCCCAGCCAGAACAGCCCCACAGCCTGAGCTGCTACAGAGGGGCTTCCCTCCTTGGGCCAGGGATGGCACTTGTCCTCCTTGAATTAATACAGGTCCAAACACTTTACTGAAATGGATAACTGAGACTACCAGCAAGAGAAGGAACTTAAGATCTTACAGGAGCTGTCTGCCCAACAAAACCACTAATTTTCAGCCTGAGCAGGGCCAGAGCAGCAGGAGCACCAGCTGTGCCTGTCAGAGTATCACTGGCTCTGCTGCAGTCATAGCAGCTCCTGCCCCAGAGTGAGGTCCAATCACCATCCCTGTGCCTGCTGGCCCAGGACACCAGAGATGGGTACAGACAGCAACTCAAAGGCTTGCTTAAGGATATCAAATGAAGTGGCAGTCGCAGGTTCAATGAGCAAAGTCCAATGAGCTGCTCAGGGAAGAAGCAATCATCTTGTTAGCCCTTAATCTGACAAAAACAGCACAGAGCCCATCCTGAGAGCTGAACATGATTAACAGTTATTCTAAGGTACCCCTGTGTAATCAGGAAATGCTCTGACAACAGCTCCAGACGGAGATTAAGGTCTTTTCTCTGCCTGAAAAATAGGTAAATCTGCCTTCAATAAGCTCAGTAAAGAAAACACCTGTTTTGCAGAGAGGCAAGAGCTGGCCCTGCTCATGCTCTGTACTGGCTCTTCAGCCAGAAGCTGTGGTTGGAGTTGTTCCAGTGATAAATCTCTTAACTTGCCCAATGAAGAAATGATTTGTTGATTCAGATCTAGAGTTACACCCTCCACATACACACACAGAGCAGCTTGTGTCTGCTCAGCTGGCAGCACAAAGGCAGCAGAGCCCTCCTGCTTTTATTTAGCCACAGGACTGCAGCCCTGAGCCTTCCCTTGCTCTGCTGCTCCCTCCCAGCACATTCCAGGGCAGCCCTGGGTGGCAGTAAGGACACAGTTCCATAAGGAGCCAACTGCACAAGAGCAGCAGCAGCACTGAGCCCAAGCAGCTGCCTTCCACGTCTGCAAACCAGGACCCTGGGGAACTCACCCAGCCCAGCTGCCTCTGAAAAACAATTTACAGCAACTCCAGATGCCTGGCCAAATTTATTTTGTTGCTGCAGCAACCATTTTTTCTGGCCCCACTTGGCCTTGCCACCTCCTCCATTGCTTCTAAAAAGAGATTTCTTGGTAGGGGAGAATGGGAAGAAAAAAGCTCCAATAGAAAAGGAAATCTGATCTGTGGGGGGAAAATCCATTTAGATCTATACAAACTGTACAGATAAAAAAGATCTTAAAGACATTTTTCAATGAACAACCATTTGAGCATTCCACATTGAACCTGGAAGAAACCTGAAAGGAAAAGAAAACCAAGGACAACACAAACCACAGCTCATTTCTATTTGAGCTTTTTTTTTTCCCAAAAGATAATGCCAATATGCTTTATCACTGCACTATTCCAAAGAATTAGCTTCTTTTCTTTCTACATATTGCTGTGCCAGCTGACAAAGCTAGCAACAGATTAAAGTAGAAAAATTTTGCATATGTGTAAGTTTTACTCACTGAAGGTTGAAACTACACCTCATAATGCCCTACAACTGCAGCAGTCATTTAATGTCTTTTATTTAATGATACCGACAAACCAGCCTACACTAAAAGCTGGCTTTCATAAAAATGAGGCAATTTGTTGACTTGGAAAAGCAAAAAGATAAAGAAAAAGTGCACAAATGAGATAATAAAAAATTGCTTTCAAAGAACCAATTGTCAGCTTACATAATAAAAAGAGATGGTGACACAAATATAGCATAGCTCCATCTAGAAGATTTGATTTAATTGGTAGAATGAATCAACTATAATGACTGTAAAAAATTTAGGATTTTGGAGGTTTAGGGATAAGGTCTCCTTACTGGTTTAAGGCAAAATATTGTTACTCTTCTGCTTCCATTCTACTGACAAAATGTCATCAGTGTGTACTGAAAGTCTGTAAAGTCCCAAATATGTAGTCAATCCACCTTGCAGAGTGCTAAGTTTTTTGACCCAGACATGTACTTAGTAAATGCCCACAATTCTTCTTCATAGTGTAAGAATTCCTCTCCACATACAACAGACTCATATAAAATTTCAAGTTAGACCTATCAAAACTCTGCATTTTCCAATCTTTTCCTCTATTTCGCCTTCTTGCCTGACAAAATCGATGTGCCCTGAACTGAAATAATATATTGAAGATCCCTTCTAACACAAAACATTCCGTGATTCTATCAATTAAATTGTTGTTGGGAATAAACCCGTCTTTTTCTTCCATGGGATCTCACACTGAGTCTTACTAATTTTCCACCAGTAGTAAAGTTGACTGTGCAGTTACATGGCTGAAGGCTGTCATGTAGTTTACCAGCAAGTATTAGGTAAGGACTAGAATAGTCATGATCTTAAAACATAAAATAAAATAAAATAAAATAAAATAAAATAAAATAAAATAAAATAAAATAAAATAAAATAAATAAAATAAAATAAAATAAAATAAAATAAAATTAAATTAAATTAAAATAAAATAAAATAAAATAAAATAAAATAAAATAAAATAAAATAAAATAAAATAAAATAAAATAAAATAAAATAAAATAAAAATCAATTAGCCTTTAATTATCTAGAGTATTCTGAGTTTATTAGATGATGCCTTAGGAATCCAAAGTCAAGGAGTCTCCTCTCTGACTTAATGTATTTCAAAGGATCTTCCTGATTAATTCTTGTCCCTGGAAGATATGTTAGTCATTCCTAAGATCTGAACTGTGTTCTCCCATGGAGACATTATCTTTTGGATATCCTCAGGCTGCACATCCAGGGACCTGAGTGCTTCCTACTCTTGTAGCAGCTGGTCTTTAAGGATCATTATTCTTTTGTTCGGGAACGTCCCGAACATTTGAAATCACCTGTTCCTCTGGTATCTGTTGCACTGTTTGACCACACTTCTGGGGGAAAAAATACAACAAAATAAAATCTCCTATCTAACATCAAATTTCTCCCAAACTTTGTTCATCCACAGCAAATCCAGAATACAGTTTCAATATTCCTTCCACTAAGTTATGAACTAGCTAGTATAGGACTCACATACTTCTTCAGCAGGCAGGTACTATTCTTGCATTTAATATCATGCTTGGCCAACTAGGAGTAGAACTTTCCCCATATTTCAGCATGAATTGCTCCTATTCAGTGAACATTCTATTCTGTATCTGTCTGTAGTGCAGCAGGTATAAAAATAGAAATGTGATTTGTGCATGCAGCTTTTCACTGTTTCTTCACTGAAATCAGACACATGATAATCAGCTATTTCAGATGACTGTGAGTTTGAGATTGCTAGACCCCAAGGCTTTGAGGAATAATAGTTTCCTAAACAGTAGAAATTCTCATCCTGAACCTTTTCTATGGCTTTTTAAGCCATAGCTCCATAGTGTTGGAGCTTTTCTGTTCTTGAAGGTTTTTCATTACTGATTAAATGGGTATTTGGCATGGTGACAGCAGCACCTGACTGTCAAGGAGAACCTGACAAAGTGCCTTAATAAAGATTACTCACCAGGGATATGAGGGAAGTTTTAATGTCTACTTAATCCTTGTCTCTTTATTGGAACATGAAAGGCCATAATTAGTAGAAAACAAGAGGGTAATTTTGTCATTTGAATCTGTCCACTATGAATTTAAACTTTTCATTTCACAGAGGCCAAACAAAAGCTCTCAGGTGATAACTACACTCAGACAGTGCCAAACTAGCCTGGGACATAAATCAGTGTCCTAGAGATGAAACACTTCAAATCCTGTTAGTGTGTTACTAAACAATCTATTCTCCCACCTTAAGGACCCTGGGGAGTTGTATAAACCAAGGCAATAACACAACCTAGACTGAAGAATACATTTTCACACATCCTTTACTATCTTGTACTGGTCAGCTTATTAAGATTGTCTGCACGTGTCAATACAGAAATAAATATTTGGCCATTCAACTGCAAAAAAGAGTTCACAAAAATTAATGGCAGCTATAAAAACCTCATCACTTTATTTAGACTGAGACTATCCTTAGCATGAGCTTTGGAATGTGACAGCTATATGTGCTGTACACAGAACAAAAATGTGTTGTAGCAGAACTGCAGCTCTGCGAAACTTCACAGGAATGTTGTTTGGGGTTTTTTTTTGGAGAGAGCTCCATAAGCAAAAACCCAACCAACTCAAAAATTCACCTTGAATAAATCAAAATATTTTAAACAAATATCTGGTTCAATTTGTAATTTTTAAAGATTATTTCAATCCAAAAAAGCTTAGGTTTAAAATATTCAAAATCAAAGTATTTCCTTTTAATTCAAAACATAATAGTTTCTAATTTTTAACTAAAAACCACATTTTCCAACATATTTTATATTTTCAGTAGCCCTGGACAATCAGAACACACCTCATGCAAGCATTCCCCATTCTCTGCATAGTCTAAATTAGGCACCACCTCTTTACTTATTTGTTAAAAACCTTCTGCTTTGATCAGGTCAAGGAACCACAGCCATCCAACCAAAGGCAGGAAACACTGAATAAACTGTATGCCATGTAAAAAAAGATTCAAGTTACTCTTTAGTATGAAGAGTATATATATATAGTCATAACATCAACCCAGAACACTCTTTATAGTCTGTGTATAATATTTTAAAATATTATTTCTAGTTAATTTCTTTAAAAAGAAATGTTAAAATAGTGCAAAATAATTCCAGAACTAGAATGTCATATCAAATTGAACGTGTCACAGCTATGCAGTAAGGCACTTTTACTTATCAATATAAACAATAATTACAAACAGATTGCACTTCAGATAATTTGCATTTTCAAACCTCAGCTGTGGCAATAGACTCTTGTGTGCTGCGAGCAGCAGTGGTCATATAAGAGCTCAGAATTATCTAACAGCCTTTCCAGCCTCCAGTTTGCTCCTCTCAGGTTCTTTAGGTCGTGTCAAAAGCCAATTGCTCTGCAGGGTCATGGAAACAGCAGCAGGGCAGTTTTCCTCCCTCTCAGCCCAGAGCCCCCAGCAGGCTCCGCTGTGGAGCACACGCGATGGTGCCGCTGTGTTTGCAGAAGATGCACTCTTCAATTTTCCTCCACAACTTTTAATACTGCTGGGAGAGATATCAGCATTCTCAAACCAGTTAAGCAAAATTTACATATAAATAAATGGCTTTTATTTATAAATAACTCCCTTGAATATTTAGGAGATATTTATTAGGATGATGTCCTGGAAGACATTAAGATAGATAGGATAGGATACACATTAGCATAAACTGATGCCATTTTAAAAGGGAGGATGAAGAAGCCCTAGAGAAAACAAGTGAATTTCAGTGGTATCTATGTGTACTTGAGAAAGTGATACTACTGTTATCACATTACCCTTATATTGGGAATACAGAAACATATTTTTAACAAGTGACTTTTCCTTGATCAGTTTGAAGTGTGATATAAATATTTTTAACAACAGAATATAGACACAAAAAAAGAAAACTAAAAAATTCCTGGTATTGGATATGAAGCTCAGATCCTAAAATCTCTTACTTCACTTAGAATTAATTTTATCACAAACCAGGCAATTGCCATACTTTTTTTTTCCAGATTAATATCACCCAAATATTTTCAAACAACAGAAAATAAAATTAAAAGTTGTACTATCCTGGATTTTTTTTTTTCTAAATGCTTCATTTTGACAGCCATCCATTTAAAATCCATATTAAGCAGCACAGAAGACATGGATTTGGGAAGTTTCATGAAAATAATATTATTAGGTATCTATGTTTCTGAAATAATCACCCACAATGTTATCTTTTCTAAGTTTTACATGCTCATTTTATAAACTGTTTCCAGTAGAATGCTATTTCAAGTACTAAAAGTAAGTATATTACAAAAATTCTAATTGTGTTCTTCCTAGTCCTCATAATTTTTCACTTTGGCTTTGTACATTGCTGTCACTTGACTTGTCCCAGCTGGGGAGTTTTTTCTCGTCACTGTTTCCATTAAACAAATGGAAATCCAAATTAAACAAAAATATTGGAGGACTGAAAGATCATGAGATCTTTGGAGAGAATCTTTGCAATTCATTTTTGGCACTATGCTCCTTTGCATCAGAGCATCTTCATGTTCCATTAGCATGACAGAGGTAATGTTCCAGAGATGGATCAACCAACAATCTCTAGTGCATTCTTGTGCATGGCATTATGAAACTGACTGACAATAGAAATTGTCCTTTATTTTTCAAGTGTGGAAAAGCTCAGTCAGCATTAACATTTATTCATGTACATGGAAGAAAAGAGAAAAAGCAGCAAAAGGGCAACTAAATCTAGCCCTCATTATTTTGGGATCACATTTTGGGACCAATCTCTGGCACTGAGTGCCTGAACTCTGCTGAATGAATTAATTTAAAAGTACTTTTTGTTAGAAATGTATGAAAAAATTTTTTGCTGCATCAAAATAGAATCATAGAAAAAAGTGTGGTTTATAAACCTAAATAAGAACTGAGATGCTAACATTAATCTATATTCACAGATTTTCAATCATCTATGTACACATATACCTATGTACCTATATACCTATGTACACATGCCTATATATGTCTATACATATATATTCTCTCTATTTTATGCCTTCAGAATCTCAAGAATCAGTTAAAATTAGGTCAGTTCATATGTTGTTTCCAGCTTTATAGGTATGGGGAAAAAAACCTACATGTAAAGCAATATCCTCTAAATTATGCTTTACCCTTTAAACTGCTTGCCTGTGTAGTCCCATTAAGATGACTCATTTGGATAGCTCTCAAACCAGTGACTACAGCTTTCTCTACACCAACATCAATGACAGCCTTGTTTGTATTTTTCCTTTCAAAAACAGTACTGAAATATTCTTGTCTAAACACCAAAGTCAAAACCATAAGCATTACAAACACAAATCTTGACCCAGATCCCACTGGGAAATGTTCAATTTTTCACAGAAAACACCAGAATAGAAAGTCACTAGATGTTCTGCCTGCCCAAAGAGGGAACCAGCTGAATTTATGTCATCCTTCAATGGCTCTACATCAGCCCCTCCTTTTACAGCCTCCCTTCGATAGAATGTCTTACCAAAGACCATGAGAGATTCCCCAAATAGTGAAAAATAAACAAACACCCTGAGTTCTGTTTTAGAAAGATATTTTAAAACGTCCTGGAGAGTCTGAAAAAAATCCTTCAAATCTGTTCTCAAAGAGAGGACTGCACCTTCACTGCAGAACAGATTTGCAAGTAAACTGCTGCAGACAGACACTGCAGTAAAAATTTCCCAGTTAACAAAAGAGCTGCATAGCCTTGACACACACACACACAGAGGCTTTTTTTCTGTTACTATGTTGCAAATTATTCCTTTGCCCAAGAGGCCTTCAGAGCCCTACCATTAAAGTTATGCATATTGTGAAAGGAAATTTATAGATTATCTGAAGATGCTGCCAAATAAATTAAGGCTATTGTTGAATGTTTACATGTCAATGTCAGGCACCAATTGGCTTCACTTGGACTATCTGCTACAAATAGCAACCAAAATGCAGGACAGTAAATTATCCAAAATTACAATTTATGAGAAAATACTGAATTAATTTAAATGTTTAAAACTTGAGAAAGACACATTGATGTCTGAATGTACTGGAAGAAATCAAGATCCATACTCCCACACATCTTTTATAATTTCCTCGCAGTTTGGCTTAATAGTGGAATAAGAAAGTTTCATGGTAAAATATTTCTTAAGATATAACTTAGTTAAAAAATGTAAAGAGTTAAAATTAAATTTAAAAAATAATAAAGACATACCACACCACTCTAATGTACAGGGATAGCAAAGTTAATGAAGAAAAAGTCAAGTGTCTTAATTTTCCACGCAAGGAACTACCTTGTCAAATAAGTTTGACACTTATTTGAGTGTGGTCTTATCCCAAGAAGATCACAGTCTCTGATCTACATGTTATGGTTTTTAAAAAAATTATAACCCTTAATTTTACCTCATTTCAGATAAGATCATCTCCTTTCACACCATCAATTTGAAAGTAGAACAGTGCAAAGGAATCAGTGGGGAGTCTACTTAATAGGTAATATTAACCAAAATTCAAGCATGAGCCATTGTACAGATGTCCTAAGACATGCAATAAATGGTGACTAATATCAACCATAGTAATTAGATTTCTGCAGCATAACCATATATTGAGTTGTATAAAAAACTTTATTTGGTGTGTATTGCGACTTGTTTTAGATAATTTTCATGGCATATCCATTCCAAGCACAACAGAAGACAACAATAGCTTCTGCTATTTATTTTAATTAGCACTACAAGATAACATACAATTTATTTCAGTCTTTAGTGAAAAATAACTACATGCATTACTAAAAGTATGATGATTATAGATATTTCATCATTCTTAAATAGCTAAAAGTTGGTATCTCTGCTAATTCAACATGGAATAGATTTTAAAGAACAAAATTGAGAGCTTTATTCATATGTTCACTATGGAAAAGTTGCTCATGAGAAGATAGGTGACACAGAGGGTTAAGTGCAAAAGCTCTTTGGCACTGAGTTTAAGTCAGGACTGAAAATGAGATTTACTGTTCTCATACACCTAATCCAAAGGAAGTCAGTGAGCTTCAGAAGAAAACATCAATTTGTCACAACTGATAGCCTGTTCTACTGATATATCTTAGTGAAATAAAAGAAGGTTATTCCAGGGAAAAACTGATGAAACTCCTTTACAAAAAAACACCTCTCAAATACAGACCCAATAGGGTCTGTCTAATGAGCTACAAAAGGAAGCAGAAAAGATTGTAAGGCACCTAGGATCAAGTGAACAGGTCTAACATTTCTCACATATTCTTTTTTAAATGTGACAAGATTTAAAATGTTTCTACCCCTTCTATATTTAGACCCTGTCATTGTAAAAAAGCAAAGCTTATTAACATGGATATTGATTTTTTTTATTTCAAGATATAACTCTTAATCATTCTTCAAAAGCAAAATATTTGATAAGAAAAAGTAAGAATTTCAAGGACTTTTTTTTTTTTACATTGGACTACATTTTTTTAATTAGCACAACTGCTTCCTAATTAAATTAAGAGAATAATTTGATCAAATAATGGGAAAATGCAGTTTAACAATGCTAGTGCATACTATAGGGAGAGAGGGAGTAGCACATATGCTTTTCTGCAACTTATTATCATACCACGAATCTGTAAGATTAAACAGAAAACTACTAAAATGTTTTGAATAATTTGGATATTTATTGAGCTAGTTTAAGTTCAGGTATGTATCTGGAACTTTTTAAATCTGCTGTTAGCTTCAACAAGTGGAACACAATGTTTATTCTCTGCCAGTGCCAACTGGCAGGGTGTTATCCAGAATTTTTTTTTCCTCTGCTAAACCAGTAGTTGACATAATTCTGGAAATTTTTTAGCATTTTCATATTTCATTTCATAAGCTACAACATAGAGTTTACAGAAAGAAAGGAATGATCTGTTGTGCAATTGTCTTGCTGCTCAATAACTGCGTTGAGCTGACTGATATTTTACACATACCTTCATGCATAAACACAAACATCAAGCTGAAATAAAATCTCAAGACAGTAAACATCTATCAAAGTTATAAGAAAGTGAAAATGGGGCCCTATGACAGGACTTATTAGAGATTTTGACAATAGGCAGGAATAGTAATCCCTTTAATAAAATATACACATATACACATTGTGTGACACATTAATCATTTATGATGACTGAAACCAGTTCATGGCAGCAGAGAATCAAGCTTTGCAACTTTAAGTCCTTTTCTGTAGTCTTTCTTCAGCCTTCATAGAAATATACAACTCTGCATGAGATATGATGTGAAATTGCACAGGTAATGGCTTGTTTTGGGGATAAGTGGTTGATGGGAGCTGTAGATCAGGCTTGTAATGGAAGTAAACTTCAACCTTAACTGTACAATAGCTATAACTGTTCCATAATAAGAAAAAATATTAAGTCTAGGTATATGGTTTTGTCACTCTGGCACCCTGGAGCTAGTAAGAACCATTTGCACAATCCAGTCAGGGCAAGGCATGCTAAGAAAATTGAATGAATATAGGTTTCTAACCTTTCTAGGGGAAAGATTTGTCATTTACCTCTTTTTCCAGTTTTGTTCTGGAAAAGGTATTGCAAACAATTGGGGTGCAAAAGCATACACAGTGCTGCAAAAGTGTCTAACAAAATCCACAGACAAAAGACAGCCATTTATTTACACAGAGGTCATGGTGCAGAGTTAAATAGAAGAGAGACTGAATATTGGATTACACGGCATATACACCAAATGGATTATAATATATCTGTATCTCAGTCATGCTTCAGCAACAATTTAAAACTGTTTTGTTAGACATTTGATATTTTGAAGGAATTCTAACTTGAATTTGTTTCTGTGTAATAAAAATAATGTCAACAGAAATAAAAACTCAAGACACAATGTTTAAAATATAATTATACACGGTATAATTATGCACTCTGCATAATTACTGCTTCTGAGCAATTATTTTTCAGTAGACCAAAGGAGTAATCCCACTCTACTACCAAGCACATTTTTTTTAAAGTTCACTTCAGTGGGATGACAAGATACCAAGCTGCCAACTATCACTACTACACCTCCAAAAGAATGAGAGAAACAATTAACTGATCTGAGAACTGCTCTCAAATCACAGAATATGCTGAGCTGGAAAGAACCCACAAGGATCATCAAGTCCAAATCCTGGCCCTGCACAGGTCTTGTTACACGTTTCTTGGACTCTGTCAGGTTTGGTGCTGTGCTCACTTCCCTGGGGAGCCTGTTCCAGTGCCCAGCCACCCTCTGGGTGAAGAATCATCTCCTAATATCCAACCTGAAGCACTCCTGACACAGCTTCAAAATGTGTAGGAAGGCATTATTATCATGCAAGAATTACCATTTTGCTGATAAAAACTACTCTTACTAAGGGTCTTCAAAGTATTCTGGTCATATAAATTTCACATTTGCACAGCACAAGTCATCATCCTTTAAATCTCTTCCTCATAAGTCAGCCTAATGTCCTTTTCAAATTTCAAGATGCTGAAAAAAGTCCTACATAGTCTTACAACAGCAGGAAAAATATTTTTAGGAACAGCTTCTGCTATAATTATTTTTATGTGGCATAGAATGAATAAGTAACTCAGAAATATGAGAGATGGTTTATATTCATTAGTAAAAGCTAAGCTACTATCAGCTCACAGAGTTTACAAAACATTTGAATTTTGTAGCACTTCAAACAAAGTGTGAGAAATGTGGCCATTTTCTTTTGGTGGCAGAAAGAAATCTGAATAAAAACTACTGGATTTCTCATGTCTCCAACTGTTAAATTACATCCTTTCAATTTCTGACTAGTTTTCTTGTGCCATGAGATTTGGAGGCCAGATAGTTCATTATCTCCTATAACATATTTTGCATGTCATAAACACACTTAAAAATCAGTCAGAAGTAAAGCTGCTCTCAGATTTAGCAAAACTGTTTCTGACTAAATAAATGAGTCTACACAAAACTCATTATTTACTTCATTTTTACAAAATATTAATGTTCCCAGAAATTCTTTCAAAACATTTTACTCAGCTGCAATTTTGAAAATTAATCTTATTTACAGTGCTTTATAAACAATGACCCCAAAAAATTTCATAAGGACCTTATTTTTGTAAGTCACATGGGTTCAATAAAAATGAACAATTAAAAGATGGAGTAACAGAATTCAATTGTGAGTGAAGATAAACATAATTTGCTTTGATGTTAGGAGTTACTATACTGACCTCAACAAGTATAAATGTGCCCTGGGTACTTTGAAAGATGACCAGAACATTTTTGTAGGCACCATAATAATTTATTTCCAGAAATGTGGGCTAGCTGACCTTGAGATGTCATGTCTGGACACACAACCCTCCTGTTGTAAGACCAAGTCAATGAGTAGAGGGTGGAGTTGCAACTTTTATTGCATCCATCAGAAGGTGGTTTTAGAAAAATAGGTATATGTAGCTTAATCTTGTTTTAGAAAATGCCTTTTGAATATACATCCACGACTGGATCAGAAAAAGCTGTATTGCATACTAAATTCCTTATGAATTGTAACGTAGGCACATAAGATTTTAAGAAGATTAATCACCTAAAAATGCAGACAGCTGGCAGGAAAATGCCTGTTTGAATCTCCCAGCAAGGTTGGTAGCCATGTCAACAATAGGATTTAGGCAGCATTTAATCAATTTAGAAAAACGGGCCACTTACAAAATCTCTGCATCCAAACTCCTGCCTATCCCTTGGTGAGCAAGTAATCAGCTAGTATAAATTGTCTGTTCCAGTCTCAGCTTCCAGTGGACATTATTCAGCAACAATTGCATGTGTAAACTTTATTAGTGGACAGGATCTGACAGTGCCTTGCCTCTGCTCAGGTGGGTTGCATTGCTGGGCTACTTTGCTGAATTCTGGTCCCTGGAAAAGAAGACTTAGATCATGTAAAATACCCAAAAGTCTGGAGAAAGAAAAAGGTCAGTAATGGACAGCAGATATAATCAAGATACAACCAACTAATCCAGTTAACAGAGAAAAATAGCCAAGTCAGAAGAAAAAAATGCTTTTAAAAAGTGGCCAGATGACTAATCATTCTCTGGAGATCTCTTTTTTCACCACTGACAAAAGGTAGGCTGGGTTACTATTTTAGACTAGCTTTAAAAACCAAAAGCTGGATTCTCCCAAGCCCAGGGCTGCAGAGCAGGAAGATACTTGCTCAGCAAGGCAGCAGCACTCCACTACAGAGCAGGGTAGTGCAGAACTTTTGCATATTCCTCAGTGGAGGATTCACTATATCTTTTGGAGGTTCACAACACAATATGACTTAATTTCCTTTATCCCTCTAGGGAATAAAACTCTAGTTGTACAAGCCTGTTTAATTTGGTAAGAGGGGAAGTATTTGGCACTTAACAGAGTTTTCCTTGGTCTCAGCACAGAGGGATGCAGTGTCTTGCACCACAGAGAGGAAGGCAGTGCAAAGCTTTAACAATCCTTTGAATGTGACCTTTGCTATGGCATATCAGAATCTGGCAGAGCCATCATATAAATAAATGCAATAACAGACTTAAGTTTTTCAATTATGTTGCACATTTCATTTTGCATAGTTTCTTACAACTTCTGGGATTATCAAAGAACAGCAAACCATAACAGAATAGTGGCATAAATTGGTCAAACACTACTTAGCCCATAGTTTTCTTCAGGGAACATGGATGGTGCAATACTTCTAGCTATGGCATGTCTACCATATCAGTAGTGAGGTTTATTTATAAGAGACCAAAATTTTCTGCCATAAACAGCAAAAAACTGAGCTCTGTCCCATTAGTCTCCAAATTATCTCTAGTATTATAGAAAGAAGGAATTTTTTAAGGATTTGCCACTAAAACTACTTTGTTGCATCAAAGTCCCTGCAGACAAGAGAACTTAAATGATACGATGCCAGTAACTATTACAATTTGAGGTTCAGAAACATCACAAAGATCAACAAAATAAGAAAGAATATCTTAAAATGTTGTGGCTTTGGTGGCAAAAATATTTCCACATTTTGCTTTTTTTTTAAAGAAAGCAGAATGCACTGGAGTAATCTATCTACCTATTGCTCCTTGGGAAATCAAATAGAAATAAAATTATTTCTAAAATTCTTTATGCAATCTGTTGAACAGAATATTATAGAAACTTCAAATGTTTCAGTAAGAAAACAGCACTACCCTAGGGACACCATAAATTCAGGCAGAAGAATGAATTTCCTTTGCTAAAAGTGTTGATTTGAGTTCAGACTTAAAAACAGGTAACCTGCCTTTTAACACATTTTACTTTTTTTTACATATAATTATATATGGTGATCTTATTAAAATACTTTATTCTTTGCTGTGATTTCCACATTTTATCATTTTATCTCCAATATATTTTTTAATCTTGTTTCCTGAGAGATCCAGCATATTGATATCCTTGTATAATCCCTTTCAAATTCACCATCCACTGTTTGCACTCTACTAACTCTACCCTCATAAAATCCCTAATGATTTACTCAAAGCCTATGCTTAAAACCCATTGAATCCTCATTCTCCTTGATTTATCTAACAACTTCAAAGCATATTCTTCTTTATAAAACACTTAATTAAAAAATTTGACTGAGGAAAAGGTTGGCACTTGCATCAGAGAGATGAGGACCAAAAGTTGGCCCTTTTATTTTTAATCTTTTTCTCTTGGCTTGACAGAAGTTTGACACTGCATAGCTCAAGTGGATCCACTTATTTGGGATGCACTTACTTCTTTGTCAGAAAGGAAAAATCAAAGAACGACTAAAATAGCGAAAGTTTTGAACTATTCAGACTAAATAATAAAAACAGTTTTGACTGAAGAAGATACACACTATTTCCTTGACATCCCTTTTAAAAACATGGAGGGAAAATCTAACAACCTACAGAGAAGTCCCCTCCCAAAAGACTTGTTGCTCATGGGGGACATGAACAAAGTCACAACCACTCCAGTCACAGCACTTCAAAACTGTTTGCAAAAAGCCTCAAAACCAAGAGCACTGCTGTGCCCTCCAGTGAAGGTCTCTCACAGCCCCAGGTCTGAACAGAATGGAGTTAGAAACTGCTCCTTAGGCTGAAAGGACAAAGACATGTCAACATCAAGGCTTCTCACATGCCCTGTTTACTGTTAGTTCATTCAATCTGGGTAGTCAGGGACTTTTCTTTGGATGTTTAAAGAAATTAATAAGAATTATGTTTTTTTAAATTTAGTTTCTCTACACTAATAGAACTTGAGGGCACATCAAACCTGTGTTGAAAGCAAAGATTATTTTCTTTTTGTGGATTGAGAGTGCAAGGAAAAAGCAGGACTTTAGAAATTAAACTAGGATATATAGTACCACTGAGAGGACATGGTCAAAGAATGTATCTCTGTATTTCACACATATCTGTTTTTCTTCTGTCAGTCTTCCATTATTACTAAAGACTGTGAAAAATATAAAAGGATATCTAAAATCTGAAGTGAAAAGCCAGAAATAGGATAGAAAGTGCTTGGTATTATTCTCCTCTTCATAACAAAGAAATAAAATTCATAAATAACCACACAAGTCAGGGAGGCTGTGTGGTTTACAGAAAGAACCACTGACCATTGCTGGTTGACCAATATTCCTACAGAACAAGGCATTACTGTGTTCATAGCAGGCAGGACAGGAACAGCTGTGTCCATCCATGCCATCCAATATGAGGTTCCTGTGCTCCTTTACAGAGTTTTGTGGGTCTTTGTAGTCCTTGGCACCAGGGATGAAGCCTGATGGCTGCCAGCATCAGTGCTTTACACTCACCTCATAAACTGCTCTACTCTGCTCACCTGCTACACATGGAGCCTGACATGTCAAAAGCACAGCAACATAAATGCATCCATTTGCTACCTTATTCAGCCCAATCTCCTTCATACAGTCAGGTACAAAGGCTATATCTGCAGGATATAGCAGAAGGCTATGGAGACTAGTTACTCTATAAAGCTGCTGCTCCAGTCATTATCAAAGTGTGAATAGTCAGTCACTATCTCATAGTCAGAAATTTCGTTGTATTCCCTTAGGACCCAATGACTGAAATTGATAAATGATAATTGATAAATGGTGATATATTACCCTTTGACAGTAATGAGAATATGTCAATCAACTTCTGCTAAAGAATGCTATTTGTGAGTCTCTGTTCTCTAAAAGCCAGACTGATGTAGTTTTATGCTGTGGCACCTCCATACATACTTTGCAAGGAGTGATGTTTTACACAAAACCACTTCTCCTTTGAGTTATCAGAATCCCCATACTACAATCCAGCATCTGTTTTCTTTTGAAATGCAACCAAAACCACTGAAAATACAGTGAGTCCAGCCTGGACTATTACTGGAAGGAAATTTTCCACAGACACACTTAGAGAGAGTAGGAGGCAGTGGGGTTTAATGCTGAACAGGTTTAGCTCCAGACAGCTCCAGTGTCTCTTTGCATCCAAGGAAGCCATCTTTACTAACCAAACATACATCTGTGCAGATGTGAGCAGTTCCACACAGAGATGCTCAGATTCATGTGGACAAAACTAGCCTAGTTACTAGATGGGACACAACTCCTTTGGCATGAACACTTCATCAGTAGTTATACCCAATTTCTCCAAAAGATGACTGGATGAGCAGTGAAATGCACTCACTGTATGCTTGCTGGCACTTCAGTGATCACATGGTGATCACAGCTTTATAGACATGTCTTTAAAACTTGCTAGCTTGGAGAATTAATATTCTTTCTCTGAACAGCACCAGCACTTTATTCTCATTTTCAGACTTCTGCTAGAGTTTCAGAAGGCTCTTCACACAGGGTTGAAAACACTGCTATTTATCTTATGTCCAGAAAATGAATCAACAGATCCTCCATAAAAATGCTTGGATCTTCCCCTATTAAATCCTTCAAGATGACCTTGCAAGGTCCTCTCCAGTTGTTTTCAATCATAGATGCTTATCTGAAAGATACAATCCCACGCTGTGATTCCTCCAAAAAGAAACCTCTCTGTTCCTGTCAGCATCAATGTTTCCTCCAAAAACAAGACAAACCTTCACTTTCTTTATTGTCTGACAAGAAGTAGAAGCTCCATGAAAAAAATTCTCCAGAGACCAGAAAAAGAAAGAAAGGCTCCTTTTCAAAAGTGTTAAAAATTGATTTTTTTTTTTTTTTTAAATCAAAGATCAATGAGGACACCGATGTTACCAAAAGACTAAACCCACAAAAATGGTTACGATTTCAATATTGGGAAAAAAACAACCAAGATTGTTTAAAAAATTAAAAAAAGAAACAGAAGAATGACAAGCTAGAAGAGTAAATCTCAATGTACTTCTGGAAGAAACAGCCCAGTACATGGGAAGAGAGAAAAAAGAAGTGTATTTTTTTCCTGAGTATTTAATCCGACAAACAGAACAAAAAGCATTAATAACTTCCCAATATTTTCCTCTTACTAATGATGAAAGACTCTCAACTCCTATAGAAGAACTCCACAGAAACACTGTCATGAGGATGGCTTATATTAAATACAGCATTACCACATTGTGATGCAGAATTATTCATTTGGGGTTTTTACAATTCTTATATATCTTTTTTTACAAAATTAGTTATACACAGCAAATAACCTTGAAAATTCTCAGGGTTAGGCTGGGTTTTTTAATAAGTTAGAATATAAATATATGGAAACATACAACTTTGAGTGAAAAAAATCGTCAGGTCTAAAAAAATTTGAATTCAAATGCTCAGCCTTACTGTCTTCACTTATGAGACAATATCTAGCAGCAGGAGATAAATCAGAGCACAGCAGTAAATTGTAGTCTTAATTCATCTGATTATATAATTTTATTCTTCTCTTTCTCTCTCTTTTTAAATAAGTGCTTGAAGGAATGAATTTATTGCTGAGGCTTCTTTTCCTGTTCTGAATGATGGATTTTGCATTATGCTTGGAATTACATATATATGCAATTTAGTACTTCAAAAATAATTTTCTGTGTTTTATAACTTCACTAAAAATATCCGCCTCATACTTATTACTGAAATATTAGAAAATTGGGGAACTGAGAGAATAATATAAAATATGTAAATGTTCTGAAAAAATGAGTTTTCATAATATTTTACATTTTTTCTTATCAGCTCTTATTTGTTGAATGAAACTTTTCCAAAAAACTCTGATGTGAAAATCTGAAAGTATAGAGTAGCCCAATTACTTTATTATGATGAAAGACTCAATCGAGCTAAAACTGAAAAGTTTAGAGTAAACAGATCGGCAGATAAAAAAAAATTATTCAGAAGCTGAAGTCTACAACACACTGGCATTAGATCAAATTCCTGCAGACTCAACCTAATCATGGCATTGGTGGGAAGCGGGTAAATGCAAAAGGTGTGACAAGTGGACACAGCTCAGGGAAAGAAGCAGGTGGGTGAAACCTTGCTGGGAGTATTATTCCCTTTACTCTTTCCAGAAAACAGTAGCAAGGCTTTCTCTGTGCCCTGCCTTTCTGAAGAGGATGTACAACAAAAGTGCTTTGGAAGGACTTGGAAACAAGACCTGCAGACTGGTGAGCTTGGCAGGTTGTCCTTCTTGCCAAACTAGCTTTTTAATACCTCTCTTTGGATTAACAAACCCCAGGGTTAAAATCTCCAGCCATTTTGCTCTACTCATTTTCTCTAGTTTTGTCTTGCTGTTTAGATGGATCATTGCCTCTTTCCTTCACTAACTCCCAATACAACATCAACATCATTCAATGAAAAAAAAAAATCTTCTATTTTAACTAGGTTTGGGAGGTGCTTCCTGTATAAAGAATAATGAGGAAGCAGCCAATTCCTGTAAAACATTTTCTGTTTGTCCTCACAGTTTATACATTAGAAGAGGCTGAAATAATTTGTGTAATAACCAGCTGGATTTCAATATTTTTCTCTCAAGCTGTTAATTCGTTCAGTACTCTCCCTCTTTTCAATACAGCAGTTTCCCCACTGAACTTGCTGTTCCTTAAATTCCATCTGCACTTTCAAACTATTACCCATCTGTGCAGCATGAACTGCAAATAAACCTCCAACCATGTGCTGAGCGAGCTTATTCTGGTTTTGTTATACCCTGTAGCCTCTTTCATGAGCTAGTGAATAATCATTAAACAAGACCAACTTTAGTTCAAATCATACAACACGACTATTTCTCTGTTGTAAGAAAACAAGAAATTAAATTTTTTTTATTTAAAAATACTGGTATTTTTTCATGTAAAAATAAGATTTCATCCTAAACACACTAAAGCCCTTGTTACTGTGCCCTCTGTGTAGTTGGCTGTCGTTTTCAGCAGCAGGCAGTTGTCACCATTGTTGCTGGGTTTGCCTGCAGTGGAGTTGATTTTCCTCATAGTAGCCAGTATGGGGCTATGAGCTGTACCAGTGCCCAGGAGTAGCAGCCAAAGGGACTCTCAGAACTTTCTCTCCTTGGCACCAAGCTCAGCTCTGCAGTACCTCTCACCCCACTTTTCCAGCCCCGTTGCACATCGTGAAGCCACAGCAAACATTTGCCCTGAAATGCATGACCTGGTGCATTGCAGCCTCTAGTTTGTCATTAGCAAACAAGATCAACAGCTGCACTTCTCAGCAATGCAATGCAAGGTTTGAAGAAAGCTTTTAAAGCAATGCAGCAGTATCTCCAGTCTACAGACAGCTTCCTTCTGATAACACAGTTTCCCTTCTTAATAGAAATGGGAAAAAAAAAAGAAAAAAAAAAAAAAAAAAAAAAGAAGATATGACATATCTGGCCTACATGTATCAAGAACTTCTGCATTTAACATGTTTAGCTAAAATCACAGTGAATGATAACACCACCCTTAAAGATACAATCTTGCAGTCAGGTCATGTGTCAGCCCAGGTTTTCCCAGAACGATATAAAAGAAAGCCACAACAAAGAACAGTCACTTGGATCACAGAACATGACAAACATGTTTTGCAGGATTTGATTTCTACTGCTTCCTTAACAGGCCTACTCTAAACTAGCTGCAGTGATGATTCCTCAGCAAAAATGGGATATGATATTTGCAAATGCAAAGCTATTAACAAAGTAAATGGGTTATAATACTAATTAAGAAACCACTAAGCAACCATGCATGACCTATTCCTGATTTGTGCCATGAGACTCTACACACTGAAAGCAAATTATAAAATTCAGCAAAGAGGATGACCATGCTGAGTTAAATGAATTCTTCATTCTTTATTAAATTAGCATTCATGTTCTAAAGTGCTGTTAATAACGTTTGGTTCAGTTAATACTGACTCTGAATTACAGCTAATTATGTCAATAAAGTAGAGCTCTGCAAATCCATAGTGTGAATTCTGTGAAAGTTTACATTAAAAATTGCAATTTTATATTCTCCTAATCTCTACAACTACAGTATTCAGAATTCTATTTTAAACTATTTATCAGTGTTTGAATTAAAAATACATCTTTACACAAATATAGACTAACTCCTTTTAAATTTTTGATTTAAAAAAACATGTTTATGTCTAAAATCATATACTATGTAATTTTTCTTTTCTTGTATTTATCCTTCTGATTTTTGAAAGCAAAGATTTTGTAGTATTTCTAATATTTCAAAATAGACAAAAAATTGCTAAGGTTTAGGAATGTATCCTTTGGGAGCAGACTGGACACTTTTTTTCAGTTATGTTTTAAGACACAGGATTTTTTGTTTAATACTAAGAAATACTATTTTAGTATTTTCTGACTGCACAAATGCCACCTCCACTGTGTCCACCAGATTTGTGTCCCTTCACAGAAGCCCCTAACTCCCCAACAGTAACAGCTGCAACACTAGAAATGGTAGTTGGTATCTGGAAGGGCCAAACATTTGGTGTATTTTTCATCCACCTTGCATACGTACCCGAAAATTACACTATCCAGAGCACATCCTTTCCAGAGGTTTGAAAGAGATGAAAGATACTTATTTTGAACTGGGGAGGTGTATTAACCAGGGTCCAAGATAGGTTTTCCCTTGCAGTTCTCAGAATTTTAGAATTCACTCTGAAATCAAATCTTTAATTTCTATGATTTACATATACAAGTCCTTGATTATACTAATGCTGCTAAGCTGAACCATCATTCAAAGAGCAGACAGTTTTATACAAATACATAACTTTTTGGGGGACTTGCAATCTAAATTAAACCTATCTAGGAAACATTTTACCATTCAATACTCATGGATGTTGTGTTTAGCCTCTGGCTATTTGAATTCATATAATTCTATGTACAGTTCTAATCCAGTTCATACATATACACTGGGATTCGATCTGCTTGTTTTCCCCACAGAATTTTTTATGTCAATAATAGTTATGGAAAGTGTGAAACAGGGGAGAGGTTGACAAGCCCTCAAATAACTGGGAGCAGTTAAGATAAAGGCAGCAGTAGCACACATGTGGCCTACTAACAGTACCTTTATTACCAGGCACAAAAAATAGCTGGCTATACTGTAAAATGTCTATTATAAAGTAGTGCAAAGCAAGCTCTACATTACATATCTCTTTCAAGAACCCAAAGAAGTACACAGAGATATTGTCTAAGGAGAAATCTTTTGGTATATGTGAAAAATTATTTCATTAAACAACAATGAAAACTTTGGTTTAAAAAGTCAGTGTTTGAAAAATAAATGTGCATCTTCCACTGAAAGCAAAAAGGCTCTTTGGGAATTTTCATGATGTCACAGCTTGGTGGTGAGGGAGGTTGATTAACAACAAAACAGTTTGGATGTCACTGGAACTCTAGGAGGCAGCTCTACTGAGAATTGTAAAAGTTCCTTTGAAATCTATAAATAAAAAGAGGGAAAAAAGGCTACTGACATTACTGCAGAACTTACATTAACTGAAACCATGACACATCAATGCAAATGTATGTAACCTTTCAACTAAAAAGAAACTAATATTTCAGAACATAGAGCATATATATTCTATGAACTTGATACAGTTTGCTGGCATAACCAGGAATTCTAGTATGGGCCAGTGGAATTCATATTTATTGTACATTAAATTCATTTGCAGTAAGGAAAGAGAAACTCTGATAGTGATAATTTCCCCTCACACTGAAGGTGAAAGAGATTAGTAGCCATTCTGGATTTTTATGCAGTGTCTACCTCCAATGTAAAAGATCTACATGTATGAGGTCAAATCAAAGTACTACACACTGAATGAACTGATGTTCCAATAGTGCTTTGGAACTGCAACAAGTGGTCTGGGAAATACATATAAACAGCAAGTTTTCTTCCTGATCAAAAATAACCCACCTTAATAGAAAAGTTCTCTGTTTTTACCTCTGATCCAAATCCTAAACACTTGCAATCACTGTAGACACACATTGGACAAACTTTTTATCCTGGAAGCCTTATCTGCTAGAGATTATGGCTACCAATCAAGTCACAAGTTTTCATAACATTTTTTAATACATCTGTACTGCAATATTTCTCAAATACTTTTAACTATTTAGACCAAATCAATAGCTTTTATGTCTAGCTTTAGGTTTCAACTACTGTGTTTAAGGTCTCTGTTGTCACGGTAAAACATGCTAAACACTTTAAAAGTCACAGTGAAAGCACACAGCTTTATCAAAAATAAAACCGTCATGGGAAGTTTAAACGAAGTAGAATAAACACAAATGAAAGACTAACAGGGAACTGGTAGCTAGTAGTAACATGGTCCATCCAGGATTTATTACTATAGTGATAAAAATGATATTAATATTATAAAAACATTGTCATAAACTATTTTGGAAAATATTAAGAAAAAGGAGAAACGAGAAGTTGATCACTTTCATCAGAGTAATGCTACTACAATCATTTTGTTAATCCACCATCCTAACAGTATAAAATCTAATGAGTGGCATGTTAACTGATATGCAAAGTATTATGCAAATTATATTCAAATCACAATGACTGATAGCAGGTCAAAGCAGCATGCATTAATATTCTACTAGTTGTACTACAATTACTGTAAAATACTGCCTGCACACCACCAAGACAATTAATGACATTCTCTGCACATACATTAAACTACATCACGTTTTTTCTTAATATTCTTTATTTCAGTCACAATGAATAGAAACTTACTCAGTACTTCAGCATTTTCACTTTCAGCAGGACATACAGAATATTTCCAGCCAATAAGCACTAACCCTTCTAGCATACGAGTTTCCAAATGCCACCATCACACATTACTCAGAGGTTATACATTTTAATCCCACTCTTAAAATGTCTCCATCCTAGTGGGCCAGAATTTTACAGCAGGCAAACTAAGAAGGAACGTAACTTTTTGTTTCATTTTCCCTTTCAAACAACACTACCTGTGACAAAATGAAGATATCATTACATGTAACAATGCACAGTCATCTGTGAAGAGCAACACAAGAATCAAGTATTTAGCAAAGTGCAGCAAAGACCATGTTCTCCAAGCACAACTACTGCTCTTTAACAACCACCTCACACCACTTTAGGGGAGCCTTTATACATAGCAAAACTGACACTTTGAATGGAAAACTCATCGTAAGCTGGGAAATCAGCATCATGTGACAAAAACAGCACAGGGAAAATTAAAAATTATGGCCAATAATAGAGGACTGGACTGCACACCACTTTGAGGAAACCCCAAATATTTTCCCTAGGTAGCATGAAGTGATGATGACACTAAGGTAGCACTGCTGTTCACTAAGCAGAGATCTCCAAGTTCCACTGCTATAAACAGACCCCTTTCAACAAGTCACTTTTCTCTTCTTATTTTGTTCCAATTCTTGTAATCATCATCCATTTTCATTCCTCAAATAAAAGGGTAAAAAGCAAAGTAATTCCTTACTTCTTTCAGTCACAACCTAGGTCATCATATGAATCATCAGCCACAATCCCTTCCTTCAGATTCCCTTTTGTGTTATTTTTAAGAGTCTGCATAGTTTAAATATCATATCATTTGGAATGAGATTAACGTATTTTGAATAGGTCCTGTTTTAGAAGGATTTAATATTTTGAGAAGAGTTCACTTTTTCTGGTAAGAAAATTCTTGGTATGGAACAAATGCCATCTTTGAAATCCCAACATACTGTGGCACAGACAATGCTACACAACTTATTTAAAATAAATCCACGTTCTAGTTACAATTTTTGTATGCTATTTTATAGCAATGCAATAATCCAGGAAAAATATTATTTTACTTGGTTTTAACATAATAACTTTTTTAAAAGTTGGGGTTACTCTTGCACATTATCACCTCAAGCATATGGCAGGAGAATTGACTTGATATCAGTTGCTACTAGAAGATCACACCAGCTATAGACAAACTAATCAATTCCTCAGCTGCAGGTTATGTCTATTTTATGATGATCCCTGTACTCTTGTAGCAAATCAGTCTCCTAAATGTGAGTTCTGTTTATTGTACCACATCTTTAATGGATGTACAATCTGATTCACAACTTTAAAAGGTTGCAATGCTACTACTGGGTCTTCTGCACATACATGCACTAAACATATTTTTTGGCCATGCCTAACATCAATATTGGCTTCAAAAGGCTAACAAGACTGAGTAGAATGAGTTCATATTTTCATAACCCTTAAGATTATATTATTTAAGTCTGCACAGCAATTAAGCACGTATGGAAGTGCTGTGTGCTGTTACCCCCACATGGTTTCCCCAGCTGAACTGAAGCAGCCAGACACAGAACTCTCTGGCCTGTTAGCAAAAGGAGCTGCCCTTTTCTATGTTCTCTCTGCTTCTGGCCTCTCTCTGTCCAGCTGTGCATTCTAACTCCATCAGTTTTTTTTTTCAATTAAAATTCCATTGAGCCTGAACAAAACACGACTAAAGAAAAGTATCTGTTGGGAGAGCAGCAGATGTCATTTACTTCAATTTTAGGAAGGCCTGCAACACTGTTTACCAGTGTTCCTTTATAAATATTAGGACATTATGCTCTAGAGGGGTGGAGAGCCAGAGGTGTAAAAGATTTTGAGATGACAGGCCTTAGAGAGTAATGGTGAATGGGTCATACTTCATCTGCAGGCCAGTAAAATTTGAGATTGCAGGAGGGTCCTTGGACCTGTCCTGCTGAACACCTTTATTAGAAGGTACTGGCATGCACTCTCTTCAAATCTGCAGATGACACCAAGGTGCAGGGCCAGCTGATGTGCTGAGGGTAGCCCTGCCATTCAGTGAGACCCAGGGTGGGCTGGAGAAATTGGCTGACAGGAGTTCCAAGGATCTTCTCCACATTCAGTGAGGAGAAATGCAAAGCACTCTTCCTGGGAAAGAGGAGCCTTTGCACCCAGGCTGGGGAGGCTGACCACCTAAGGACTACTCCAACCTGAATTGCCTGTGACTCTATGATCCTAAGAGCCATAAACTTTCTTCAAAATAGGTATTATATAATTTAGTCATATCTGACAGAATAGCTGTGATGCTTTATTTAAGTGGACTGCTGCATCTACCATCTGTCTCTGTCACATATTACTGCACACACACTTTTCCCAGACTCTTCATCTTTGCAGTGAAAGCACTATATGAAGGGCACTACGCCCTTCTAATCACTAGTTTTCACAGAAATATAGATCTTTCAAAGAATTTCCATTTCCTCCATCCAAGGCTTGCTCAGAACCCCCTTCAGCAAGAGATTCCAGTCACCTGGATTCTCAGCTTCTGAAATTTCCTTCTCCTTCAGATAATTTACTATTTAAGTATTTTCAGAAGTACTGGATACCTGATGTTTGTTTGCATGCTTGAAAAGAAACAGTTCTGTACTTGTGTCTCTGAAGTTTTTTATCAAAAGCAAAAATACTTGCATCTTTGTGAATAAGAGATAAGAAATCATTTGCATCACATATTATGAATCTTCCCTGTAAGTTAATTTCAGTACAGCAGAGTAGTCTGGAACAGCAATGTTTCCTTTGTCTTGAGCATCAAGGATATCAGGCAGTAAGAAATGAGAGTCCAGTGATTGGGCCAACAGCTCCAAATTTAGAAGAGTCTGCCCCCATTCTCTAAACTTCTACAGGTTTCCTACAGGACCTTAAGGGACCCAGTCAGTCTCATACAGAGACCACATCCATAAATCTGGAAGGCATAGTAAGACAAGTAATCACTCTACAATACAAGGTAAAAATTTTAAACACTCAAATATGTTAACCAAGGTGGATCATGTACCTATCATCAATACATAATCTTCCAATTGTGTTATGATACAAATGTGATGCACTGTAAATTTATTGAGAAACCAAGAAAAGAAAATGAAACTGATTTATAGGGGGAAATTAAGTCTGCTACAAAGTAGATTTCCATGCCATAAAAATGGTATATATGCTTGTATTTAATATTAGAAATATCAGAACCTGGGTTCCCTGCGTACTTGTGGTTGTCCTGAGATGTTTGCTGAAGGGCTAGTGCTGTCTAAAGAACTCAAACAAACAAGGACAGCATACCAGGCAGTACCTTGCTTAGAGCTTGTCTATGCTTGATGTGTACAAAAATTTCTCACCATTTTCATCAGCCATATCCTAGAGACGTTAAGTAATATTTAGGGGCAAAAACCAAGTAGGTGCCAACAAAATAATGAGCATGTAAAGGCATCTTAGAGATTTTTAGTGAATTTTGGGGGACCAAGTCCTTCTACTATTTAAAAAATACTAAGACTCAAATATCCCACTTAAGCTTGTATTACCATTCTTACACACTCCTGGTGGGCACCTACCTGTAAGCAAAATGAAACCTGTGCTATTTTTTCAAGAGCACTTTCTTAACACTCGTGATTGTTTCCCAGGCAGTTATTTCCTGTTTGGAATTGGAAGTGGTGGGGCATGATTTCATTGGCTGCTATACTGTGATGTCTTGTGTGTGACCATATTTCAAGGAGGCTTCTCATAAGTTCC
The DNA here is from genome assembly GCA_030060385.1 of Muscicapa striata striata. Lineage (NCBI taxonomy): Eukaryota > Metazoa > Chordata > Aves > Passeriformes > Muscicapidae > Muscicapa > Muscicapa striata. The sequence goes on along the minus strand of JAREIS010000014.1, from coordinate 238,468 downwards.
ATACAGAATATCAGATAGTTTACATAGATCTGTCCCACCCCCACATCTTACTTTTGTTTTTACAGAGGTGTTCACAGATGATTAGAAAGTCATTCAACATCGTTCTCCATCTAGAGAATAAATATAAATATAATCTCAAATCAAAGACTGCAATCATCTCCCAGCTATTTTAATAACAAGCATTTCTTTTTCTGAAAGAAAGAATCTGGCCTATTTATCTTAGTAAAGAAGAGCTCATTATTTGAGCACTTCACTATCTGTGAAAGGAAACACAAATGTCCATCAACTCTTAAGTGCCAGAAACAATCTGATTGGGATAAGGATTTACTTGATTCCTTCTTTACCATGACCCTCAGCCAAATGGAGAGAGGATTTTTAAGATTATTTACAGAAAACAGTTGCTCATCATGATAGAACATGTCTTCTCAGCATGAATATCTGGGAAGACAGAAAGCCACTTAACTGTCCGTTCAAAGCCTTATAGGAAGGTTCTACACAGGCCATGATCTCCACAGTGAGCAAGAGCTCATCCAGGGCCTCAGTGAGCAGCAGGCAGATTTCAGTGCCTCTGTTCCTCTCTCATGAATTGCAGAATACTTAGCCTCAACTTTTTCAAGGCAGAGTATTTTCCTTGTGTTCTTAAAGCACACAGAACAATTGAACCTGAGCAGAACTGTGTCTATAAGGTGGAATCAAACTGAACACTTTCATTCCTTCTTTGTGCCTCAGGTGTGTGTAACAAATAAGAAGTCCATTGCTTGCACTATACAGGTCACCATTCTTTAGTGGGGCACAGAAAAAGGTTGTAATACTCTCTTTGACAAACATTACACAACCATGTCATGTAAATATCAATTTTGACAGTTCTGTTTCCTGAATTCTACTCCCTTCTGAAAAAAAAAAAAAAAAAAAAACTTCCATTCTATTTTAATTTCCTACAAAGAGTGAATAAATGAACAGAAAAACACAGTTCTGATTACCAGCATCAATATAGCCTCTGCCATGGTCCTTTGCACTACAAGATGTCCTTTAAAAATCATCAGTTGTTCTTTCAGCTGAGGAGCAATGCTAAAACCAAAAGGACTCTTATTTTTTTCATGAGGGCTTATAACTGGAGTTTTTAACAGCCATCTTTGCAGCCCCAAAAAGTCATTTTATTTTATAAAGGAATCCACATCAAAGATTTCATGCACTGTCAACACATTTTCATCATTGTTTGCCTACACTCTTTGAACTATCTCCTTTCAGCTACTGAAATATTGAAATTGCGTTTTCCTCTGTTCTGTCAAAAAGTTGTGCAGCTTACCAGGACAGTATTCTATAGCTGCTGAACATTTTGTTCTCTCCAGAGAAACAGAAAGTGGGAATTAAATTCATTATTTTATGAAAAATAACTATCAGAATACAAGAATGATGGGCTTGCAGTAGCATGGAAAAGTGAAGAGGAAATTATTTTCCATTGGTTTGTCATAATCAATAATGGATGCTACTTAAGAAGTATAAGATGAAATCAAACAAAGTTAAAAACGAATAGAAATGTTTGGACAGATAACATAGCAATCACTGTCACATCGGTATCCAAAGTTCAATTAGAAGAGCTCCTGTAAGAAAACCATCACTGTCTATCCAGCACAAAGATGCAACCTCTGATTCTAAAGGTTCCCAGATGCAGAGAGCTGAAGGGGTGTTACCAAGCAGGTAGGACCTCTGAAAATCTGTCCTTTTTTCTGCAGTTCCACAGGTTTCCATTCACCAAGGAAGACCAGGCTGAACTGACCAGTGCAGCTGATCTCATATAAAGCAGTACCCATGGATGAATTTTAAATGACCACCCAAATCCAATAGCTCAGTACAGGGCACAGAGAGCAGAGCCGTGACCGTCACACATAGGATTATGGGTTTGAAATGTTTGAACTTAGCTTTAGTGAACAGGTCTTACTAATTTGCTGATTAATCTGATTTCATCACTTTTTTGTTAAGCATTATGCTGTAATTAATAATGGTGTCCTCTCACATCCCTTCTTCTGGTAAGGAAGGAAAATGTTCCTGTTTTACAGCTGACTAGTCAAAGAACAGCGAAATCAGGCACTCCCCTTAAGATGACCCAATTTCAAAGATCTATTTGGCCAAAGACTTAAGGGTGCCAAGAAAGTGCTAAGAGCTCTAAGTTACTAAAGGTCAGTCAGAACTGTATTTGGAATACAATTATTATTCTATACAAGAAAGCTAAATATAAGCTAACCACCTAGTAAATACCACCAGTGTACTGTGACCACTCCTATACCCTCTGCTCAGATGACAACTTTGCTAATAAATTAGAAATTCTTCCTCATGAGCCTCACACTGGCACAGAAAGACAAGAAAAATTAAGGATTTCAGAGGTTACAAAGATATGACTACAAACACAGGGTTCCGATTTCCAAATGAGTAGTATGAGTTCCTTAAAAATAAAATCACAAACAAATAATGCAATCCTGAAATTTTCTCATACTGTGCACATTCCATGCATATTTTAGTACATGCTTGGAAAATTTATCTGTTTGATTACAATTATTTGCTTTGCAAAGTGCAGTAAGTACTTAGAAGATAATTTTCATGGACTCTTCCCAACACATATTTTGAAGAGGTTATTTTTAATAGCAGAACTTTTCTAATCATTAGATCCCTAGGCTTCTATGGGGTATCAGATATTTAATGACATAAGATTTAAGAATTATACACAAGTTATAGCTGCAATCCCCTAAATATTTCAAACAAAATAAAGTCCCTGGATGCTGCCAGTCCCAGGAGAGTCAATGAAAAGTCAGGAGTGATTTCACGTTCTCAATATGTTTTAGTGTGATTTCTACTGAAAGAACTTCAGAACTTTCATTGAATTTGATTCAAAGTCTTGTTAAGTTAGTGATAAAGGCTTATCTGTCTTCCTTATCTTGGATTTTTCCTTCTGTTCAAGCAGCAGTATGCTATATTGCTCTGTTTAAAATCTGTTTCTTCCAATTCCCTACGTTCACTTTTAAGGTATTTACAGACACATCATCATGAATGTACAACTAGAACAACTGCTAATAATGGACAAAAATCAGAAACTCTTTGACCTCCCAATCTTTTCCACATTGCAGCTTTGACAGCTGTCATATGACTAATCAATGAATTACTGGACAGTTAGAGTTGATGTACAACTTTTTGATAAGTGCTTATTTTAAAAAGCAGAGTACTAGTGAATCCAAGAAAACCGATAGAAGAATTAACCCTCCAAAATGCGTTCCAAAATGCTTTCTTGTGGATAAACAAACTGAGACACAAGTATTCATCAAAGTCTTTTCTAGAAAAAGAAAACCTAACAGGAGGTTCTGACTTATGTCTGATCAACACCCCAAAATGCTAGCTTGTAATTATTTCTCATAACTAGTTTATTAGCTTATAATTTTCTCCAAGAGCACTCTCAGAGATATTCTTGTCTACATCTTCTAAAATAAACTTTTAAAATAGACAAATAAAGACAGATCTGATAGTACTAGGAGCATCTTAGAAAAAGCATGTGAGAAATTTCTGAAGCTCTGGTCCTAGAAAAAAGAGCCATGATATGGCCATGTCCCTGTAGCACTGGAACTTTAGCAGTAGGAATATTTTATGTTAATTTTCCATTATAAGTTCTTCATCACAATCCTATTCTTACATATCAGCCTGCCTACCTCCATTGCCTCATGTATAGTGCCCAACAACACTCACAGCCCTCAGGCTGCCATGGTTCAACTGCAGATCCTAGTTTATAACAAATGGATGCAAAAATGCATTGCTTCAAGGATACTGATGTAAAAATGATAGTTTGGCATATTAGAAAACACTACAAAGTTTTTAAACACTTTAGTAGCTTTTATTTCATGCTTCAATAGCAATGAAATGTTATGTTTAACTCTGAAGATATTACAAAGCTGTATTACTTTGATACAACAATATTTGGAGAGCATTAGAGAAACAGTAATTTTATTTACTAAAAAAAGGTGCATTATATCAATTAAAACAGAATATTCCAATAAACAGAACAGTGCTATTAGCCCAAATACAAACCAAAATAAATAAAATAAATCATGCTGTCACAGAATCATGGAGCGTTCCTGTCATGTTATAATATACCTGCAAAAGCAGCTATATTACCCTGCATACTCCAAAACTCATCAGCTTAAAATAGAAACATGTCAGACCCTTCCTTGAAGAATGGTGTTCCAACACTGGAACGAGGACAGATCCAGTGTCTGCTTTTGCCAGTCCATAAGAGGTGACCTACTTTTTCACAAGCATTAAAAAACAATTATCTTAGAATAAAATGCTGTCTCACACAGAGAACTAACAGTTGAATATCATCAAACAGTCTCATAGAACATATGCTGGCAATGCCTCTGTTTAAGTAGCCGCATGCTACATCTTTCTAGATGTCTGAATATGTTCTAAATTAATCTCAACACTGAGTGAAACACAACAGACTCCTATCAGATCTACAAAGGCACCAATGACTACACAAAAATTATTGTGTGTCAAGAGGATGAAAGAACAATCTCTTAGTGAGACAGAGGAATATGGAAAAGAAAACAGGCTACATTTGCTCCCTCAGCTTAGAGAACCAGCCCTCATCAATGGGGATCTCCACAACAGTTGCACATTATCTACTATACTAACTCTTTTTCCCACTTGGAAACATCATCTTTATCAGTACAAAACTGATTTGTCCTGATTTTTATACAGCACCACTGATTCTGTATAAACTGAAGAGCAATTTTACTGAAGTTATGCGGCTTCAAGCATACATCTTTTGTCACTGTAATTCCCAACATATTTTTTCCAATATTTAGAGCAGTGAGATTCAGCATATCAAAGCAAAGTCTCACCTCCAGAGCTCTACCAGGACTAAACAGTATCAAGGCAGATATGCTAAAGAATGGGTGATGGCCACAGTCCTCCACAAGCAGCAACAAAGGCTCATCCTGGTACTGCCACTGTCAGCAGGAGCCAAGCCTGCAGCTTTTGTCACTGCAAACACACTGCTGCCTAATGAACTGCAGCACAGCTTAAGAAGCTTAGCAAGTCAGCCAGCAGAGCAAAGTACGACTTGAAAATTTATTTAAACAGACCTTCAAGTTGTCTGTTTAAGGAGACAAGTTTCAACCAGTTCTAGGATTTTTATCTTGTATATATCAATACAGTAATTCATTATTCTAAAGTGTCTAAATTTTTCACGTGGGGAAAATTCCCCAAACCTTCTCAAAAGAATTACCAGAGTACTTCAGCTAAAAAGTTTGCTTTCTTACATTTATAAAATAAAGGGAGAAAATTAAGAAATATTTAGTAATAAATAAAAATTATGTCAGATATTTAGAATAATATCAATTTTTCCAGAATTTTTATAGAGCATTAACAAATTTCAGCAATACAAATGCTTTAAAATCTGATAGGTTTACTGAGGACTTGAGGCTGTTGCTGTCCAAGCTTATAATGTAAAGCAAAATAACCTTATAGTGCAGAAACTCCTTTCATTTCAAATCTGCCCTTTTTAACAGTTGTTTAAATGGAAAAAAGGGGCAGGGTTCCCAAGATGTTGGCATGTAGGAACTTGTTTATTTCAACTCTCATGATTTCTAATGCTCTTAAATTAGAAAATATAAACCAGGCACATTAAAAGGCACTAAACTCCCAAAAGAGGTAATGACAAAGGTGGATCTGAAATCAATAATGCATATTATAAATCCATTATAATAAATCTTGACATTCACCAATATATTATGTCTTCAGCTTAAATCCCACCGCTCTTATATAGGCCAAACTCCACATTAACTTGGCAGAAAAATAGATTGTTTCTCTAGTGAAGAGATGATTTCTTGCAAATATGATTAAACTCCAGGAAAAGCACACAGCACTCAACTAAATGAAAGTCATATGATCTCCAGCCTAAAGAATTTACAGCCCAAAAACATAAATGCAGGCTATCACTGAGTACCAACCAACTAGGCAAAGGGCCCCCTCAAGGAGCCTTTTTGCTTTCTGCACTAAGGTTTAAATAAATCTTACAGAAAAAGAAGAAAATCCTTCTATTGTGTTGGGAGGATTATCTGGTTTGAAGTAAGTTATTTTGACTTTCTCAGTGTGGTGTTGCAGGGTTTGTCCCTGCTGCCAGCTTCTCGCAGGACAAACAGCAACAGACCCGGCTCTGCCCTGCAGCCAGGCTCAGCCTCCCCAGCCTCACAGCCCTGTGGGGCTCAGCAAGGGGATGCTTCCCAGCTCCAAACTCCCTCCAGCACATATCCAGATGAAAAAGCCTATATATTCTGCTTACTTATAGTAATTACTCCTGGAGAGAGAATATGTCCTGTCCCACCAGACTAACGCAGACTCTCACAGTGCTTTGCAAAATAGAACTGTGTTTATTTTAGTAAGGCAATTCATTACAAGGTTAGAAATCAGACTGCTAAAAGGAAATATTCTAGAGTCCTTCCTGGCTACTTTGGCATCTCATGTAGAAAATCCTTTAGCTTGTCTCAGAGCTCTAACTCAGAGAGAAAGCTGTACAGCACACTGACCTGACATGCTCCTACATTATTCCTTCTCTCCTCAGCAGGCAACAGACTTGATAAACAGCTAATATTTTCTGTTGGTTCCTCATTTTATGCAGTCTGGGGCTGGTGAATAAAAGACTAGATAATAGTTATTCAACACAAACCAAGTCTCAGCTCCTATGTTCTGGAGACCATCTGCCTATGCATTCTTCTCTTTGTTCAAGAATATCACATGTTTCAAATAGCAAAAGAATGCATTGGAAAGATGCTTTCTGTAGGCATAGTAGACTGAAATGAAATACTATAACCCAAGCTAAAGTCTGAACCATCATAAATAGGTTTGATGCCTTGGATTCATTGGAGTGAATTTTTTTTAGCCTTTCAAAAGTCTGTGTGCTGCTATAGACCAAAAAATAGGTACCCAAGAGTCTATTAGAATGGAAAGCTTTCATTTAGGATTTGTAATATAAGGCATAAGCTGCTTTTCTTTTGAAACCAACCTTCCAAAATTACTTTTTGGAGGTTCAGGCTTCCTCTTAGAAATAAAAGGACTTTACTAACATAAGGTTGCTAATGAGACAGAACTGACTGGCATGCATAAACAGATTTGCACTATTATCCATATTGATAAAATCACTCTGATTATGCAGCTTAGGAAATTTAAAAAACATTTTTTTTCTCACCTATATAGTTATGAAAAAGAGATCTGCTTAATAGAAATAAAAGTATTTCTCTTTTTTCTGTCAAATTTTAAAATAGCTGAAAAAATTGTTAAAACAACACTTTTTACATCTTCTATGTGCTAATATTCAAAACTATCATGAAATCTGGACTGTCATTTGGTCAATTTCTATATCTGTGATTAATTAGCTTTCAAGAAGACTCATCCAAGCCCATGTTATACACTTGCCAATTAAAAACACAAGTAGAAAAAACTGCAATTCAGATATTCAAGTAAATACAAAGCATTTCCATGTTGATTGAAAAACAACACTAATGCAGCCTGGAGAATATCCATGAATAATTTACTGTCTTGATGATGTATAAATCTTAATAGACTTCCTCAAGACAGCTCAGTAAATTGGATGATATAGAGAAACTATAAAATGATTACTCACATGACAGGCTTATAATAGTAATGGTCTAAGATCCCCCAAATACATAGAATCATAGACTCATTTATATTGGAAAAGACCTTTAAGATCATTATGTCCAACCATTAACCCAATATTGCCAACTCTGCCACTAAACTACATCCCTAAGTGCCACATCTACATATTTTAAATGCCTCCAGGAAAGGTGACTCACACTTCCCTGGGCACCCTGTTCCAATATAATATAATAATTAGTATGAATTTTTCTACAAACAGTATTTTTTAAATTTAATAATACATTTATATAATCTCATTTTGAAGAGAATCCTCATGGCAGCATAATGAGTCAGCTGCAATTTCCTAACAGTATGGGCTGAAAGTCCCTAAAAAAGTGAATTACAGTAATCAGCCCTTGAGATGACAAAAGCATTAATTGGCATTTCTGTAGCTTTATGCTGATCAAGGTCTCAGCTTGGCAATGATATAGACTGTAAAAAGGAGCCTTTGTAACAGATGCAAATAGTTACCAAATGGTAAAACTAAGAGAAATGTGACACTTTATGACCAGATGTATCTAACAATGCTAAAAGCATTACAGAATGTAATAGCAAAAGGGAAAAATTAGAGGAAAAAAATTATTTTTAAATATTCTTCACCATAATTTGTGCTCTGTGTAGCATTAGCACTGGTATTTTTCCAAATAGAGTACGCTTCTATAAATGAAAACATAATTAAGAGTAAATGGAATAACTTCTAAATGACTTAAACACTTAGTCACCAAAAAATGGATTATTGTTGACAGACTTCTCCATTCTTCTAATTAAAGTCAACCATTTAAAACACTTTCTTCCTATTAATCTGACACATATGATGAAGGAAGTATAAAATTTAACACCCTTTAATGAAACCATTTCCACCTTGCACTTCTCTTTAAATGGTGACATTCTGTTCCCCAAGCAAAATAAACAGCCCTACAGATTTCTCAGGGAGTGAAGACACAGGCACTGTTTAGCAGGTGAAAAAACAAACCACAGACTGCCTTTCAGTGACTTCACAGAGAGTAAAGAAAGATGGAGACTGCACAGCCAGTCCAGGCAACCTGCTTCACCACCTGATAGTTCTCACAGCTACAGCTTTTCCTTAAATCCAGTCTCAACACTTCATGCTGTAGCTTATGCCAAGTATTTCCTTTCTCTCCCACCATGCACCACTTCAAAATGCCTGTTGTCATGTCAAATCCAATTGTCATGGTCCTAGGTGTGTGGAGGAGAGGACTTCTGTGAAGTCCCCTTGAAGTCATCTTTTTTCCAGGCTGACCATCCCCAGCTGCCCCATCTTCTCACAGGACAAATGCCCCAGGCCCTGATTACCTTCCTGGAGCTCCACTGAACTCACTGCAGTTCCTCAGTGTCTTCTCCCACTGGATGGCCCAAAACTGGATGCAGGATCGAGATGCAGAGCTAAAAAGAGCCAGACAACCCCTTCTCTCCACCTGCTGGGTGTACCCCTTCTTCCACAGTCCAGGAGGCTCCTGGCTGTCCCTGCTGCCAGGGCACATGGCTGGTCCATGCCTACCTCCCCACCAGAGTCCCAGGTTGTACCAGCCTGTGTGACTCATCACACAAACAGCAACCAGGAGCACTCCTCTCTCATGTTGGTAGATGAAACAGTAGAACCTGGGGCCATCTTTCCTGCAACAGCTTTGTCAGTATGACTGATGGGTTAGTTGTAGAATCATGCTTTAAGAGGGAAAGACAAAGAAAATCCCAGGTTCTTCCTAAAAACAAAACATTTTCCTAAGTAATTTTTTAGCATGCTAGGAAACACCATTTGTTTAGGGAACATAAAAATCACTGAGGTGCACGACTTATTCACCTGGAACTGGACAATGGTAAGGCCTCTGTAAATTTGGAATTAACTGTCCTTAAAGCTTCTGCACCTTAGGTCAGACTTCTAAATGCATCAGAATAATTCTTCATGGACACTTTTAATATAGCATCAGCTGAGATGAGAGAAAACAAAGATTCACTACTGGGAAATCCCACAAACAGCTCTAGATAAAAATCCTCTGCTAAAATTGATTAACCACCCAAGTCTCTGTTTCTCCTACTGTAAATTATGCACTAATTAATGTTTGCTTCCTACTAGAGAGTGGCATTAATATGACAAGAAACAAGATCACAAACACTAAAAAACACACACAAAACACCTGATTAGCTCCCATCACTGAAAAAGGAACTGAACAGATAATTAATTAGTCTTACTAATTATAGCTATTCCTAGATCTTATAAGAGGCCTTACTTCAGTGTAACTTTGTAACTCCTATTCCTATACCAGAATATCATCCAAGGGCCTGAACAAACACTTGCCTTTAATTTTTAATCATCCCAGCTGTCATTTCTAAGTACAGCAGAGGAAGAAGTTGCCACCTCATTGGCACTGGAGAGGCCACACCTGGAGTGCTTCATCCAGTCCTGGACTCCTCACTTCAAGAAAGACATTGAGGTGCTGGGGCATGTTCAAAGAAGGGCAGCAAGGCTTGTGAAGGGTCTAGAGAGTGAGTCCTATAAAAAACCTATAAAGGGAGGTTCAGGGGAGACTTTATTGCTCTTGACAACTACCTGAAAGGAGGCTGTAGTGAGGTGGGGCTTGGCCTCTTCTCCCAGGCAAGTAGCAATGGGACAGGAGGAAATGGCCTTAGGGGAGGTTCAGATTGGGCATCAGGAAAAATTTATTCATAGAAAGGGTTGTTGAGCACTGGAATGGACTGCCCCAGTAGGTGCTGGACTCACCATCCCTGGTAGTGCTTGAGACATGACTGGACATGGCACTTAGTGCTATGATCCATTTGACAAGGTGCTGATTGGTCAAAAGCTGGACTCAGTCCTAGGAATTTTTTTCCAAACCTAATGATTCTGTTCTATGGTTCTGTGATTTGCTGTCAACATGTAAACTTTCTTTTGCTAACTTGACAAACAGAAATAAATCCTAGATTCTGAATACAATTAGAATTTATTCATTTTTATTAAGAAAACAGAATTGTACAGAGGCTTGCATCTGGCCATAGAACTGCCTGTTTTAATTTTAAATATGCTCCCCAGTACATGCTTTACAAGAAATCATTCTCAAGAAATCATTATATTTCATTTTTTAGGATCTTAATGGATAAAATAGGACCAATGTCTTTTGATATATTATTTTGTCTCCAAGTATCCTGGTTCTGGCCAAGAATAAGTTAACTTTAGCAGTAGCCAGGAGGGGGTATGGCTAGGACCCAGAGTTATTCTAGACCACTTTCCATTGCCAGTGGTAGGGGGAAGGGAGTCTCTTCCATGGAGAAGGGCCCTTTCAGGTCCACATGACCATAGCAGAAGGCACAGTCAGGAACTGTCTGTTCCTGCAGGGATTTCTGTGTGAATTTTTCAGCTTTCTTGCACCCTTTGCCCTACAGTATTGTTGCCATTGATGTTTGGTTTTCTACCTCATTGCTGTTTCCAGTAAATTGTTCTTACCCCAACACTAAGTCTTAAACTTCAATGTCTCCAACTATCCTCTCCAGCCCAAGAGGAGAAGGGGAGCAAGCAGAAGGCATGTGTTTTGGAGAAACTCAGTGGGAACACCAAACTGGGGAATACCATTGCTAAACTATGATACCATGCAAAAGAAAAACTGAAAACTGAACCAAGAATTATGTTAAATGGCATGCAATATATGGAATTATATGTAGGCAGTAGTGTCCCATCTCATCAGGCCAAGAAATTAGGGTAGATGGGACTCTTTCCTTCAAAATATTCTTCTAGGTCAATTTTTGAAAATACATTTCTACAAGCTGAATTTAGTACATATAGCTTCACAAACACCAGTAAAATATGCAAATAAGTTATAAGCAAACTGAAGTGCTGACCTTACCAACAAGTTTTCTCCTTTCATTAACAAAGATGTAGACCTGGAACAACTTTATGAAGAATTGATACGAGTAATTTCTTGTTGCAGCAGACCTCTCATTAGGGGTAGAAATGAGCCAAGACACAGACTCTCATTCAACACCACGAAAAGGGTGTTGGTTTATTCTTCTTCACAGCTCAGCCATCCTGACTCTGACTGCAGCAAGCTCCTGCTGCAGGGTCCAGCTGCAGGCTCTGACTGTGGCTATTTCCTGCTGGACTGTGACTGCAAGTGTTGGTTTGCAGAGTCTGAGCAGAGCTGTCACCCAGCTCAGCTGTGACTGCAGCTCCAACAGCAGCTCTGACTCCATCAGACCCAGACTGACCTCACAGCAGATCTTTTACTGCAGCAGCTCTCTTCCTTGTTTTGTTCTTCTTTGCCTCTCTGGATCATCCCTTCTTCCTCAGGCTCCTCTACCTCCTCCAGGTCCTCTTTCCCCAAGATCCCCTGACCAGCCAACCCACCCCTTTTATCACACTTATCTTTGTTAGTCACATTAGACCCATTAAGGGCAAGGCTGTTCCTCTCCTTTGGTAATTAGTACAACTGTGACTCATCAGGGGCAAGGCTGCCTGCAATCCCTTCTTCTACACCTACAATTTCTCAAATGAAATTGTGCTGCTAGGTAATTCTGACAGCTTTCAAGCACAGATAGCTCACACTAATGAAGATGGATGCTATATTAGCAGAAAGATGGTGGTAAGTTAAAACCCTGCACATGAAGGAAGCTGGGTCCTTCTCTTGTGTGACTAAGGCTTAGGACTCATTTTAACAGACAGCTTAATTTATGTTGTTTTTTTTTCTCTGAAGCATTGGAATTTACCCCCACTGGAAAAGCAAGAAAGAGAGGATCCAGTACCATGGGTGCTACTGTCTCACTGGAACTTCAAATTACTCTCAACTTTTCCTTCAGATGGAGATCAGTGGACTTTTCATTGCCTCATGAGATTACTCAGGAGCTGTAGCTGGACAAATCCTTGGCATCTCAGAGATATAGGACATGCACCTGTCTTTCAATCTCTCTTATTTGCTTTACTGTGACATTGTAGTTGTCTCTTTTTGGCCTTTCACTACTTTTGTCTTGTCTTAGCATTTGTCACAGAGCAGTAGGAATCACTTTGTAATGGATAATATAAGACTATCTGTGCAGCAGATGTTTTCTAAACATCAGATTCTATGAGGCAGCTCTTGTGTGAACCCCTGAACAAGACATTTCTTGTAATAATTGTAATAATTCACAGTGATTATGGGGGTTTAGACTTAATGACAGAGTTAGTTTATACCTGCCCTATCTCACATCTGTGTAAAAAAATTTCTTCTTTGCAACTGATAAATATTTTTTCCCCATTCTTAAAAACTGTTTATAGCCAATTCATTAATTAGAAAATATTCTGAAATTCTCAGGTCTGAGAAGGAAACAAAGAAGTCAGTTGGCCTAAACTCTAGACAGTGCACACAAAAACTGTGAATAACAAGTTACCGCTCTAGAATCTCCCCCTTGCTACCCCTATGCCAAACACAGCCCCCAGCACCTGGTGATGGAGGACCAGATGACCTCTCTAAAGCAAAGAACAACATCCAGAGGCTCTAAGTTTTCTCCTATTTCTCCCAAGCCCCAACACATCTTTTCAGGACAGGGGATCTGCAGCTTGCCTTACCACACACAGCTAATGCAGATATCTGAAAGATCACAGAAGCAAACACAGGCATTTCAAAGCCTCAGAACTGTTTTCCCAAAGTAGTCAGCACTAGCTATAGCTAAGTACATAGGAAGTACATTACTATTTTCTGCCAGGATGAAGGTTTGCTGAGTTAGTGGCTTTTTGAGGGGGGAGGTTCTTTACAAGATATTTTTGCCTGTTAAAAAGAAGCTGCATGAAAAACACTTCAGAAAAAAACATCACTTTCAAAGCAAAAAAGATATTTTGGGGTTTGGTCCCATTCTCTGTGCTGGCACCATGATGGAAAAGAGTATCCTTTCCACAAATGAACACAGAGCAGCAAGTTCTGGTCACAACAGCACAGTCCAAGCTTCTCTTGACTACTCTTCTGGTGCAGGTGGCAAAAAATCTAGATAGAATGTAAGAGGCAGCGATAAGACTGCTCAATGAAATGCTCTTACCATTACCAAAAGAAGTATTTACACTAAAAAAGTCTGTTCACCTCCAGTGTCACTGCAACTACTATGAAAGAGCCAGTGCTAGCAGCAGCCTCTTCTGTCATCAGAAAAGGTTTGGACCTCTTTCAAAGAGCAGCATCAATTCCCAAGATCTACCACTATTCTCATTGATATTATATTTTGCTCAAACTTCTTTGCAAGGGTCTCACTAGCAGGAAACAGGCCTCAAGCAAACTAGGATTGTTTTTCCTAGGTTTTAAAAAGAAGGATAAAGAGGTTAAGGTATTGTTACCAGTACTGTGGTAAATAAGAAATAATATTATTTAATTGTCAGAAAAGTAACACTATCTCCACGTTGTTCAATGACCTAATTCTATATTGTACTGCTGAATGACTTCAACTGAGAGGGCTCAGTGCTACCAATCAGAAAAGACATCAAAGGGAAAGCAGAAAGTTCAGAATATCGATATTGATGTTTTAGAACTTGAGAGGCAAAGTGATTGATAGATGGCTCAAGACTGTCAAAATCAAAATTCTTTAAACAAAAAAGGGATTTGTTTTCTTAAAAAGATGAATTGCCATGGGAGTACCAGCCTCAGTAAGAAACAAATGAGAATGCACTCTTGCTCTGCCCACTGCTAAGCTATAGTTATTTTCACCTCTTTGTTGTCAAAACTATTTTTAGACTGAATGACCCGAGTAATTTCTTCTCTATTTCCATTGTGCAGCCAAGACAGGGACAGGATAGGTATGACAATGGAATGGCTACACACAGTGAGGTTCTAGTCATCAGCAATACTTCTGAGAGAAAAAAATAATTCAAAAAGAGGATAGCTGTTTTCACCAAGAACCCTTTTCTCAATAATTACTTTGCTGTATTCAGAAGTCGGAAAAATAGATGCTTATTTTAGATAGCACCTCATTTCTTTGGGATTGATCCTGACAAAACCTTTTGAAACTGACCAGCTGTCTAACAAGAACATCACCACACTACCATACTTATTATCTGACTACAAGACAATACCATTTACTCCTGATTAGACATTTAAAGGCAACATATTCTCCTCCTCTGCTCTTAGGAATTTTATTTAATGCTATTCCTGAAGAAACACACTGGCACTTTAGGTCTCACATATTCAGCACTTGATCGATAAAGTGATGTTTCACTTCATGTGCTTCCACCATGAAAGAAACTCATGCACTTACACAGACCAGTAAGATCATCTCCCCTTCAGCAGCCTGCAGGTGCACATAGAGCTTCTCCCCAGATACTACTTACCAGTTACATTTTCCAAGACATATCAAAAAGCTGTAAGTAATGATACCGAGTTGCACTTTCCAGTAGTTCTGTCGCTTTGTAGAACATCTTGCTCAAAGAAATTTAGCACCATTACATTACACCAACATTACATGTTGGGTCCTTTTCATGATCCAACAGAGTACTGGCTCATGTAAAGAGGGAAGAGCTTTGAAGGTCAGAGCATGCAGACACCAGTAGGACCAGCCCTTATTCATCAAGGTGTTACACAAATCTGAAGCAAATAACAGATACCATCCCTTGTAAGAAAAAAGCCATACATGATCATGACATGCATAGGTGAACATGGAAAATCATCTTTATCTTAGTAGCTTGATAAATCTGCAACTTCAGATCTGTAGACCAGCCCTGAGAAAACTGGCAATCAACAGAGTGATTCAGGTTTATTTCCTTAAGAGTTTATGTGATCATGAATTCTTTGGACATGGGACACTTTTATACAAATGCACTTAGCAAAATTGCCTAACCAGTATTCAAAAGGTTAAAAAGAAACAAGACAATAAGGACTAGAAAGCCATAGTACCTCAGTAAACATTATATTGTTACCAACAAATTGATAAACAGATGACCATAAATTTGGTATGTCTTACTTTGATATGCAGTCACTGTCAATAATTTTTGTTACCATGTAGTCTCCAGGGAAAAAAATCTTTCAAATTCCTTATCATAGGACCACAAGCTGTGTCACAGACAATTAGGGTTTTTTCCTTCCTTTACTCTTTAACACATTACCACTTTGTGCTTGAGATGTTATAATCATGTGTTGCAAGACCCCTTTCCTTCACTGGGTGGCATGCAGAAGTCCATATTTCCAATGAAGCCCATAAATTTAATAGGTATTTTGCCTTTAAAGGATAATTAATGCATAACATTTACCTTAATTCCCTTTTGGCTATATTTCTATTTTCCTAAGGTGTCATCCTTCTCCTGTGTACTGACAAGCAACGAGAAAAAAAATGCTTCAAAGAAGAAAAAACAAGCTGACTGGAATTAGTAGGAGTAAATAGTGTTCTTGCTGGGAAGTAATTAAAAGCCATAAAGCAGGAAGAAGGCTGGAGGTGCCTAAAAGGCATTATAATTAAAACCTAATGTATGTTAACTGTGAGTGAAGCATTGAAGCCATTGACACGAATGACAAAACTCCCACTGAATTCAATTGAGGCAGGATTTTATTTTATAAGAGCTCAACAAGAAAGCCAATTCAGCTTCAGAGAGATTGATTGGAGGCTGGTGGATAAAAAGAAACCTTGCTGAAAATGGGAACTGGTGATTTATATACAATGATTTGCACAGTTGTGAAATAGTCACAAGAGAAATGAACAGAGAGAACTAAAATCAAATTAGTTAATCATTAAGAAAGGGGAAGAAGAATTTTTAAAAAAAAAATATGATTGGGGAAAAAAACAAAGACCATTACAAAGGAGACAGAATCAAGAAAAATCCTGAACATGGAATAACTTTATCCAAACTAATAGCCAGGAAGAAAGTGATGAAGCAGTTAAAAAGAAGTGATAACTTTATAGAACATAGCTATTGACAAAAAGCATATTGGGAATACTTAGAAAATCTGAATTCATTCAATAGCACATAGTCTATTCAGCTATGAAACAGAAATGAATTAAGAAAGAAAATGCCATTCAGTATATCTAATCTCCAGAGCCCAGTTAAGTAATAGAACCACTCTTCAGAATCAGTCAATCCAGCTCCAGTGGTTTTAGCACCATGCTGTCAAAAAGTGACAATGTAAGTTTGCCTAAATGTAGTTAATGGATTTACAAAAAAAACACACCAAAAATTTAAAAACATCTCACCACTATTCTATAACAAATATTCCACCAAAAGTACTGCTTGTACAGGGAGTCTAGCAGTCATATTAAACAAACTAGTGTTTAATATGACAAAATGAAAGAAATGTCATACTAGGTACACTGCATGTGAATAGTGAAAAACATGCAGAAAACTCGGTACAGAAAATTAGATAAGAACTTGAAGTACAACTGTGGCAAGAAGGGAAATGTGTTAATTTGGCTACAAAAATTTGACATCAAAGTCTACAAGCAGTGGAAATACTATTAGCCTCTGAGCCCATGAAGTAATGATACTCTCTGTGTCTGGAGAACACTTACAAATTCACTCCTCACCAGACCAGCAAATGTTCTCAGCAATATAATCTTGAGTATTAATTAATGAAAAATTATGAGGTGGAATTGGGAGCGTACAACTTCTAAGTGGATGTGAGAAGCCCTGAAAAACTGGAGGAAAACAAGTATTTTTAACAATACCAGCAAGCAGACAATCTCCTAAAACAGCATGCAGCCTTTCATGATCTGATCCTGCAAGTCAACAACTAAAAATATGCACTTAATTACTTGTTTAATTTGTCTATGTGACTTTTTTTTTTTTTAAAGACACAGAGCCAACTGAGGGAGCTCAAGAGCTGTGTGTTCTTAAGCAATGTCTCCAGAGAGTCCTAGTTGGAGCTTTCAGCTCTGGTGAGATTTCAAAGCCACCAGAGAAAGGGCAGAGGATGGTGCTTCTGGGGTATCATCAGCTCTGTCTCCACATCTTTTACTCAGCTGGGGTGCCTAAGAGCTAGTGGATCTTCTGCAGATTTTCAGAGACCTCGCTATAGTTCCCATGCAGCTGTACCTTCTCTCAAGGGGCTGCAGGTGGCTGCCCTAGCGCAGTGAGCACAGGCACTTCCAACTGCTCTCATCTGCAGTATCCTCATGAGACACTCCTGCAATCCCTGTGCTGCACTGGAAAGGCTGGGTAAGGAAATGTTCCCTCAGCCACGAGTCACAGTCCCTCGGCAGAACGCGCAGTTTGTTCCTACAGCCATACAAGCACTCCCTGGAGACCTGACGCACATCCTCATGCTCATTCTGTAGGAAACTCGACTTTTCTCTCTTCCCAACATCCACACACAGTATAAAAAGTGCAAATAGGGCAGTCTAAAACTTCCAAAAAGCACACACTACTTGTTTATTCTTTCTTACTGTAGTTCCACAAGGATGTAAGAAAAAGACAACCCAACCAGCAATTGTCCCATTTTCTCTGTCCTACATCGTGTACCTATGGCTTTATATTTATATTTCCAGTCATTTTTAGAACAGAACATTTATTTTTATGCACCAGGTCAGGTCATTCTAGACATACAGCTGGTACTCTTATCTGCAAATTTTGGAAGGAAAAGGTCTCTTCAAGCACTATGAAGAGTTGAGAAAATGTTGACAAGCCTTAGATTATCAACAAGAAAATCACCTTAATAGCTTCACACTTCCCTTACTAGTGAAGAAATAATGAGCTTCTTTTTAAGTAAGAAGTTACTTGTTTCTGTTCCTTTACTGAAGTGATATTCAGAGCCAAGACTAGAATATAATAACAGTTTTGCTCGTGAGTTGCATCATATACACTGTGTAAAATTATGCACTATTTTTAGAGCTGTAAAAATCAGACATAAATCATTCCTGCTTCACAAGTCACCTATAAGGAAGTATTTAATGTTTTTTTTTACTCTACTGTGACTACATAATTGAAAAGTATGTACTAAAAATGTTTAAACATAAGATTCAATGGCTTAAAATGAATACTGACACAGTAAAAATAGATTTCTTGAGAGAATTAACTAATCATTAATAACTTGAATGGAAAAAGGTAAGACTAATCAAATTCTGGCTTCGTAGTAGTTTTTATAAAAATGGGTGTAAGGGCAGAGCAAGCTAATGAAGTGAGAATAGCTTCTGTAAAAATAGTAATGAATCTACAGCACATTAACTCATTGTAAAATTATATTTTTATTTCAGTATTTCCTTTCCAGGTCAAGAAAATCATAGGTCACTTAGGGCAGGCTAAGAAGGGAAAAGATAATTCTTTTTATTACCATAAAACAAGGGTAAGTTTTATGTTAGGAAGGGAGATTAAGTGTCTGAAAGGTACTGACCAGAAAGAAGATTCAGTTACAGACACAAAGGTATAAGCTATGTTGAATACAATTTATTTGAAAACTCCATTGTTAACCAGAGTGCCCTGCTAGCAGGATTGCTAAACCCCACTAAATTAAAGACAAAGCTGAATAAAATCACGTTTTTATTCCTGAAAAGTAATTGAAATTTAAACAAATATTGTTTAAAACAATACTTGAATATGACCCTCAACCTTGACAATGAAGTCTGAGGTCTCCATGGGAACCAAATCAACCTCCATGCACAGAATTTACCAGGCTGAAATGTGTGTGCACTGCAAAGCACGTGCTTTTGACTTCACAGAGTGATCAGAACCCTTGTACACGCTTAAACAGCATGGATAGTAGAGATGTGGAAAACCTTTCAGAAGTGTCAAACTTATAATGCATGGCTCTACAACACAGCACACATGTTCAGGGGCTTCAAGTTAGATCATTCCTATGTCCAGAGTCCCAGATGGGACTACTATGAAATGCTGATGTGCAGCAGCTGGAGCAGGGGCATCTGGACTATGGTTATCAGCTATCCCTAAATCCCAGGCACATTAATAAAGTATTCAAAATGCGCCAACACTTCTAGAGAATACAGCTGAGAAAATCCAGACATACATGTGTGCTGGGATAGAGTTACTTTTCTCCACAGTAGCTAGAGTAGGTCTCTGTTTTGGATTTGTGCTGCAAACAGTGTTGTAACATGGGGATGTTTTAGGTGCTGCTGAACAGCACTGACACAGCATCAAAGCTTTGGGGCTCTCCTGCTGCCCTGTCAGCGAGGTGGCTGGGGTGCACAAGCTGTTGTTAGGGGACACAGCTGGGACAGCTGACCCAAAATTACTCAAGGGATACCGCATAGCATATGGTGTTCTGTTCAGCAATAAAGGAGGAAGTTGGAGGACATTTGGAGTCATGGCATTTGTCATTCCAAGTAACTATAATGCTTGATAAAGCCCTTCACTCCTGGAGATGGCTGAACACCTACCTGCCCATGGGAAATGGCAGATGAATTCCTTGTTTTGCTTTGCTTGCCTGTGTGGCTTTTTCTTAACCTATTAAATTGTCTTTACCTCAACCCACAAGTTTTCTACATTTCAGATGCTCTCCTCTATCCCATAGTGGGATGGAGCAAGCAGCTGGGTAGTGCTGAGCTGCCAGCTGGGGTTACACCAAATCAGTCCTTTTCAGCACCCAAAATGGGGCTCAGAAGGTTCAAGAAAACAACAGATTTGATTGGAATGTGCCAGATTGGATTTACGGCTGTTATTGATGTTAATCTATTAACTGGCAGATTCCTGTGCTTGCAGTGGGGCTTGCTTGCTTCACTGTAAATTAGAGTCTAGTGCTTGTTAGTGGCTGGTTTTTTTGTAGTGCTGCACTTCTTATGGCCTTACTGTACAGTGCCTGAGAACATTTTCACCCCAGCAGTGCCCATGCACTGACAGACCATGAAGGCATCACCACTGTTTCTGTACTGCTGTACTGGACAGGCTGAAACTCCAGTGAGAGCTCAAGCTGGAGGGACTGTGACCTATGGCTAAGTCCCTGTGGGAGCAGGATGTCTCAAAGAGTCTGGCTGTGGACACGAGCATGTGCCCATGGCTGTGTCTGTGCCAGAGCAGGTGTACCTCCAAAAGGACTACAGTCCAAAGGGAAGTCCTTGGAGTCCCCTTGGAGGGGAAGTGTTGGAGAATGTACACATTGAAGCATCTGTGCATGAGGACATGCTGGAGCACATCAAAGTGTGTGGCTATAGATAAGCCCATGACAGAGTAGGCACAGCCCTGGAGGGACTCCAGTTGTGGGTCAGTCATGTTGGAGCATGTTTATTATTCCTGAAGGGATTGTAGCCCATGTACAAGGTCACACTGGAACAAGATGCATCTCAAAGTGGTTGTGGCTGTGGATAAGTCTGTGTCACAACAGGTATACCCCTGTATCGACCCTGGCTCATAGACAGACTCTGGCCAATAATGGGGAAAATACTATTACCTCTGTTCTACACATGCACACACTGAGAGTTCAAATTACTTCATGAACCTCCTAGCCAGCTTCAATTTAAAGTGTTCACCTAAAAACTTCATTTAGCCTCCGTAGCTACTTCAATCACTGAGAGTCTTTCACTGGCTTGGAGCTGGCCAAGCGAGAAAGCAAGCACAAGGAGTTTGCAAAAGCTTCTTTCCTTTTTTTTTAAGCCTTTACTTTTGTGTGAGTAAAGGCAGTTGCATTTATATTCTTTGAAATAAATCTTATTTGACACAGTTATTCTGTCTGACTCTGCAAGGCAGACTGTTTTTTGCCAGGGATAAAAGCTGTGATCATCATAAAACTGTGAGAAAAATCAATGTTATATAAAAGGGATGGTTATTTTATATATGCACACAAATACTGCACACACACACAAGACCTTATTCTCTGGTCACACAAACAAGGAAACAAATTGGTTACATTTGCTGAGGATATCTTCTAGCACTACTACTAGATTATTTTCTGGAAGTGGGGCTGAGAGAAAGCACCAACACAGTTTAATCAGAGGTTGCCATTTTTTATTATTAACATCATGTCTGATAATTTGGTTTATGGAAGCCTATGGATAATTTAAAAGATCACTGTAATGCCAGTTATGCTAATGACTTTCCCTTTAGATTTCAACAGATCAAGGTATTTCCCCTCAGTTTTTTGTTTGTAATTCTGTCTTGCACAATACTGATTTTAACCTAAATAAAATGAATAAAAGAGTTAAATAAATAATTAAAGAGTTATTTTCTCTTTTGCATTTAAAAAAAAAAATCTTTTAAATTCTTTAAATTCGTTTTAAACAAAATTCTTCTTCTAGGGAAAACATACCTGCCTCTGGTAGTATTGTACTTAGATTTTTCTCACTAAAATACCAAGCCCTCCTACTTTCAATATTTTTTATCTTTCTTACTAAATTCCACTTTGACTATGTATTACCTTCTGTCACAGCAGTTCTCTGCAGAGAATCTGAAATAAACATAAAGAAATGCTATAAATTTCAAGTTTCTCAAGAAACAAAGTATGTCTACTCTATGCAGTCCTGCTTTACACTGAAAATATTTCAAAATCTCAGATTTTTTACTTAGTACATTACAACACATTTCAAAATCTCTGGTTGCATTTGACACTGCAGATTGACTTCATTATGTACAAACATCCCTCCTTGTTTGAAGATTCTACAGTTGGACAGTCCTGGCTGTTTTTTGACTTTTGTCTGTATTATCTCAAGTGCTAAGGAAAGCTCTGTGCTGCACTGTGGCTTGCTGTAATTCTTGAGCATCTTGTTTTTACTCAGCCTGTCTTTGTACACCAGCAGAAGGGCTGCACACTGTAAGAAATCATTTCTACAGTTGCCAGTTTGCAGAATCTCCCTGCACAACCTCATGTTTTTGGTGAGAAGGAGCCACACAGTGCTGTTTGGTGGCCCGGGGATGTCACATTAACATTTTGTTCTGCCTGCCTCCTCAGCAGTGCCTGATGCTGCCTCCAGTCCAGGCTGTTGGATGGAGCAGGAGGGTACCACCACCCATGCCAAAGAGCATGTCGAGCACCCTAATGGCTGGGGAAAAAAATATATATAAATCTGCTAGCAAAGCCCATACCTTAAAAAAAAAAAAAAAAAAAAAAAAAAAAAAAACCCTAGCAAGGGACCAGTAGTTTAAATGTTTCTCCCTCTTAACTGACACATTGGTTTTATACATTGCCAAACAAAGGGAGTTCTGACTAAATATTTGTCTCCCACTCTCTCCCTCTATGAAAAATTATTGTGCACAGGATTTCTCTGATGAAGAACAGCATGAAAGGGGCTAACAAGGAAAGAGTAGTATGAAGTGACAAAACATTCATTAAGGATTAAAAAAAGAAGGGTGGCTTTAAACACTGCCAAAAGTTTTATTTAAACAGGCTATTCCATCTTGCCCCCACTATACAGAACCACACAAGGCTGACACTAGAATAAATTGCAACTCTATAAAAAATTTACTGACAACACAGACTACAAGAGAAGAGCTTGTTTACCATCATCCTCCAGCTCCTGCCTTCCTGAAAAATTCAGCAGTTTAGTGCTGCATAAATCTGTGTAACACTTCCTGGGACTTCTCCATCTAGCTAACAACTTTGGAAACACAGACACCACTGTCGGCACACACACAACACACCACTGTGCCATCCTCACCAAGGTGAGCAATCCCTCACTTGCTGTGCTCACCAGAGCACCCCCTCCCCCCCCAAGACACCTAGAAAAGCAGAGCAGATAGAGGGGCAAGAGGAAGGTGGTAAAACACAGCTATACCATTTTAATTTTCTAAAATTGGGGCTGGTGGGAAAGGAGGCAGTTCCACAGAGAAAGAGCAAGCTCCACACCACCTCCTGAGGGACTGGAGTGGTAGCAGTGCCATGTCAGGGACCACACTGTGGTGCTTCATTCCCAGTCTGCCTTGAAGGACCTTGGAAGGCATGCAGGCTCCAGGGGAATCCCACCCTTTTTCCAACCACCACAACCTAGATACTCTCATGCTGATTTATCTACAGCCACACCCAGGGTTCCTCTGGGCTTCTATCCATAACAGGATAATTTTTCAATCAAGCAACTCAGTACTAATCTCATGCCTGAAAGTTTCAAATTCCAGTCTAAACTACCCAAAACCATCCTGCTGTTTGCCTTCTCCTTTTTGTTGGCATGAGGAACATTTTGTATAATAAAGGCTAGTGAAACCCTGAGAAAGATGCCCAACCCAAATACTGCAAGTTTTTGTGAACAAAGAGTCTGTACAAACACGGTCCAGGACTCTTTAGGTTCAGTTAATCCTATCTTGGGCCAGTATAGATAACATGACTCAAGAGACCTTGAGAAAACCTCTCTATTTGATTCTCTTGTCTGTTAAAATGTTATCAATTGCCTTCTCCCCGTTAAGTGCCACTTAACACTGTATCTTCAAATCTAGTTTAAAAATAAAGTTTTTGCTCTGGAAGTGCAAGAGAGAGTTGAAGCAGGCATCTTTTTATAACACAGTAAAATCATCCAGTGGAAAACATGCCAATGCTGAACTAATGTTGACATGAGCCAAAAAAAAACGGAATTCATCACAGATTTATTGGCATGTCCACCTCCACAGTCCCTGGAGTCCTATCCATGTGGTCCTGTGACACCAGAAAGTGACACACAGGAGATTAAACTGGGCAGTGGAACAATAAACAGAATGGACAATGTCTATCTGATGCCCAGCACAAACTGGCAACATTAAATTACAGTAATGTGGCATTGGGTACTGCCCACGCCCTGTCCAACACTCCCACTGAGGACTGATGAAAGCAGCTGTCCCCAAGAGGTGATCTGGCAGATGATGTAAAGTGAACAATGAAGTCCATGGTGGGAGAAGATGAATGTGGTGAAGGGGCCCAGCCTGTGACAGGCCTTCCACACTGACTCAATGGCCATGCTGGAAACATGAGATCCAATTTGCAGGCAGCTCCCTTCAATGTCCTTGCCATCTCCCTGGGAAGGGAAGTGAAGGATTCTCTACCTTTGTATCAGGTTTTCATGGTCAGGTTTTGATAGTGGGTGAGCTACAGGGGTGGATTCTGTGAGAAGCTGCCAGAAGTTTCTTCCATGTCCAGCAGAGGCAATCATGGACAGCTCCAAGATGAATGTGCTGCTGGCCAAGGCTGGGCCATTTAGAAATAGTGGTAATGCCTCTGTGATAACAGATCTAAGAAATCTGAAAAAATGTTACACTTGCAGCAAGAAAAGAGTGGGGTGAGAATGCATGAGATGAACAACTCTGCAGACACCAAGGTCAGTGGAGAAGGAGAGGTGCTCCAGGTAGAGCTGAGATTCCCCAGGAGCCCGTGGTACAGACCATGGTGAAGCAGCTGTGCCCCTGCAGCCCATGGAAGACCCTGGGGATGCAAAGATCCTGCAGCCTATAGAGGAGCCCCACACCAGAGCAGGTGGATGCCCAAGAGGAGGCTGGGACCCCATGGGAGGGCTGTGCTGGAACAGGAACTTGCAGATCCATGGAGAGAAGAGCCCACCTTGGAGCAGATTTCCTGGTAGGACCTGTGACCCCGTGGGGGACCCATGCTGGAGCAGGCTGTGCTTCAAGGACTGCACCCTATGAAAAAGTGACCCTTATTGGAGCAGTCTGTGAAGAACTGTAGCCCACTGGATAGACTCAGATCAAAGCAGCTCATGGAGAACTGTCTCCAGTGGGAGGGACCCCGCAGTGGAGCAGGAGAATGACCCCTCTCCCTGAGCAATAGGAGAAACAACTGACATAAACCCCATAAACCCCCATTCCCTGTCTCCCTATGCTGCTGGAGCTCAGAAGGAAGGAAGGATGGGGAGAAGGAGTTTCTAAGGTCTTATTTCACTTCTCACTATCCTGCTCTGATATTGTTAGTAATAAATTCAATTAATATCTCCAATTTGAGCCTGTTTTGCCTGTGACTGTATTTGGTGAGTGATCTGTGTCCTTATTTCAACTCATAAACCCTTCATTATATTTTCTCTCCCTAGTCCAGCTGCAGAGGGGAGTAAAGAGAGGCATCTTTAGTCTAGCATCCAGCCAGGGTCAACTCACTACACCCTTCCACGTGTCTGCCTAGAAAAGGATGTTCTAGGCCATGCCAAAAATACCAGCATGGCGTGTTTCCACACCACTGGCTCGATGGTTTGATCACTGCTCTGACTGTTCTGACAGGGTGAAAAAAGAAGCTGAGGAAAAAAAATGTCAGTTATATTTTATCTGGAGAATCATTTGACAAAAGTTTGATGGAACAGTGTGAAGCTTTCCCTGGTACTCGACTAGGAGATGCACTGAACTGGAAGGAGGCCAAAGGGCAGAAATCAGAAGGGCTGTAAAAGATTCAAGTGGAAATATCTTTTAGCAAGGGACCTTTCATAGCTTCTGCCCATTCTTGTCCTTGAGTGTTTAAAATACCTTCCCAGGAACTAGGGTTAGTTATTGTCTCACCCTTAACACTGGACATTCCATTCCATAAACTTTTTTAGCCTTATATTAAGAAAGACAACACTTCCAAACAGTGAGAAATTAACCTGCATCTTTTGCATTTCTGTTTAGCCTGGCTCTGACAGTAAGAGCTGCATCCACAAAGCAAGTTTTCAGAACCCTAGCAAGCACTGATATCTCCCCAGACAATCAGAGGTGTTCAGCTCTCTGATCTATCAGCTTCTGCCTCCCACTCTGCTATAATACCCCCAAAATCTCACTGTTTGGCAGAAGAGGAATGGTGCCAAGGCTGATGGGGCCAAAGACCTCTGCCCTAGTGCGGGCCAGGTGTCCCCACAAGTGGGAGAGATCCAGGGCACAGCACAGGGACATCAACGCTGTCCTTGTGAGGATTTTGCAAGGACCAGAGAATCCAGTGCCTCACAGCTGGAGCAGTCACAGCATCTCTCTGCCAGGAAACTGAACACACTTCAAATGATGCATCAAAAGGCACTCCCTGACAAATGTTCAGGTTTTTTCTTACCAAGTCCATCAATTTCTTAGAATTGAAGAAATGTTAAACATTTTTTCAGAATTTTAGTCCTTTAGGAAGGGACTTACATCTTATGTTGAATTAGAACCAAAGACACCTGAGATGTGGTTTTCTCAAGACAAGACTTGGATAATCTGCTGGACAAAGTGCACATTTTCATCCAGAAGGTTCTATTAGTTTTAAGGGTTTTGGTCAAATTTGGGGCATAAACAGGTAAACAAGAATATAGCAAAAAGATGCTGCAAAAGTCAGAGATGTGTCCTTGAATGCCTTATTCTCTCCTGCCTTTAATTTCTTTGTCTTTTTCTCCTGCTAAAAGACCCAAACAACAGTGTTAAAGGGGAAGATTTCAAAGCCTGTAAGTGTTATTAGATGAGGAGCCACAACATATCATATGGAAACTGCAATTGAAGAGGAAAAGATTTCTATCATTAAAGACCCCGGTCTTGCCAAAAGCAAATGTAGATGAATGCACACTGACAAGCCCTAAAACAAAGAACAAAAGTAGCAGACTACAAGCTTAAAGATTCTACAGCATAAAAAGTGATTGGAAGTTATTACAGAAAAATCCTTTAAAGCCTTTAGCCAAGTATCCAGTTGTAGTAAAGCAAGTAAACAAGAAGATAGGTAGTATTGCTAAAGGAATATAAATCAAGGCTGTTGATATCACTATAATGACACAGTAGCTATACTTGCAGAGGCAATAGTACACTTTCAGTGTACATGCACTAGAGGAAAATGCAACCTCCTTTATGGCAGGTTGAGCAAAAGAGCTATGGAATACTAGCAGAAAATGCAAGGTTTGAATGGAGGTAGTAGTCAGGGGAAGTACCAGTGGTCCTTCCATCAGTCAATCTGATTTTTTAGGTGAAGGATTATTTCAATCCTTATAATAGTTTAAATATAGGAGATGCACACCTTACCACCACCATTAGAGAGTGACAAAGCAGAAATCTGATAGTGAGAATACCCAGAACTCTCTGGGTATATACTCTATGAGAGTATAACTGCCTCTGTAGGACAGACTGGCTACAAGTGAGTTTTCCCTTCCCACTTACTCTATTACTGTAATCTGATTAAAATTTACCTGCTTATGTTTCTTGTCAGAGACGCATTAAATATTTTTTAAAAATTCAATCCAAAAGTCATTGATTTAAAGGAACTTCAACAAATGCATATTCATGAAGAACTATAGGCTTTGATCAAGCATTCCTCCCCAAATACAATTGACCTCTGATACCATCAGTAGAAGAAAATATCTAATAGTGGAATTCCTTCACTGAAAAGAAATTCTACACCAGTTTCCAAAGGCTCATACAAGGAAACTAACAGAACACATATAGCAGCTAATTTCAGAAGTTGACAAAACACAGAAGAAATAAAAAAGAATGTAGATTTCATTTTTCCTCTCAAATATTTTTAAACAGCATCATGAAGATAACTGAAATGAGAAGGGAAATTAAATCCAGGGAAAAAGAAACAGCAACATACATGCAATGGAAGACTGCACAAAGAAGAAATGCAAGAAGAAATTAATAAAGGAAATTAGTATGATGACAGTTTAAAAGCCCAGTAGCTTTCACGTTCTTTTAAAATATTGATGACTTTTAATATAAAATACATTTCTCTGTTAAAGGTTGGTTGGCAACATTGCATGATGCAATATTTCTATTTTGGACTTTGCTGTCTGCAGGCCCTCTTAGCCTACTTTCATATCTTTGATAACTTCACTCTGAGTTTGATACCAAATTTCTTCTGCCAGGCCTTCCATTGGGATAAGAGCTGGAGTGGTGTACACCTGCTGGGAACCCAGTCATTTAAATCAGTGCTTACTTTGCTTGTAACACAGGAGGTGATCTTTGTCTCTCTGAGCATCCTGGAGGCCCTTCTCAAGACCAGACCTGGCTGTGGTCAGAGGAAGCCTGCAGTGTCCCATCAGCAGAGCTGTGACACAGACAAGTGCCAGGGGCCTGCCTGCCTGACCTGGTGGCAGATGCTCACTGCAGAGAGCATCTTCAAGGCAGCACCATATGCCAGAAAGGGAAAAAGACCAACTGCATGCTGCGGATGGCTGCTCCCAAGCCTGCTGCCATCCACCCAGGGAGGCACTCAGAAAAGCCAGGCTTTAGTTTTGCATACACTGTAAATGTGCTACACCTTCAAGTCTAATAGGAACAGAGAGCATCAGCGAGAAACAAGCATCAGGAGCTCCACCTTACCACACAGCACTGAATTCTGTGCTTGTGTCTCCCCAAGGACTAGTGTGAACTGCTGGTCACTGGGGAGGACTCTGTGAAAGCTCAGCAGGACTGAAAAATATGCAGTTGAACTCTGGGGCAGGTACCTTATTTTGTTGTGGATTCATACAATTCCCAAGAAAATAGGGGTTGGTCTAAGACTGCAGCAGCGTAGCACTGCCACAGCAACAACATGAGAATAGTGTAAATGTCAGTCACAGCACTGAGATCCTGCAACACATCTGCCTGTGATTCAAACAGGAAATCAGCAGATTCTCAAACAAAGCCTGCCATGAAAAAGCAATTTAAACTCCAAATCAGCCAAAGTATAAAATTTTTTTTTGGAAAAACTTTAAGAAAACAAAGCTTCAAGGAAATGTCAAAGTCATTATTAAAAAAATGCAAAATGTTTCTCCATTTTTATTTTATGTATAGAGTTTTTCAAATGAAAGCAGCAGCCTGCTTTGCTGCATTCAGAGCTGTTTCCCTATCCTGAGTTAAGTGAATAATGCTTTTCACACAACAGCAAAATAAAACAGTTCATGCAGATTTTCTTGGTACTTCAAAGAACAAAGCATCCTAAGAACACAAACAATTAGCAGCTGCTAATTCTTGTTATCTTTTTCTTTAAGAAATAGGATCATAATAATTTGGCTAAATGATTGAATACATCTCACATTACTTCCTCTCTGGGTTTTTAAGTAGATGAGTAAGCACATGAGTATCACTGCCTCACCCAGGCTAAAATTTGTGTCTTCTTATGTTCCTGATCATACAGGTATCTTCCCCTTCCTTTTCAGTATTTCCTGAAAAAATACTCTTTGTCAAGCAGATATATGTTTAATGAAAATCAAAATCTTAGTGGAAACAAGATGTAAAATTTCATGGAAAACTATGACAGCAACT
The DNA here is from genome assembly GCA_030060385.1 of Muscicapa striata striata. Lineage (NCBI taxonomy): Eukaryota > Metazoa > Chordata > Aves > Passeriformes > Muscicapidae > Muscicapa > Muscicapa striata. The sequence goes on along the minus strand of JAREIS010000014.1, from coordinate 208,824 downwards.
GAAGACATTCCCCAATTTCCAGTGTTCTATCAGAATACACGTTGAGCTTACTCACTTACAAAGACTTGCATTATTCAAACAAGCCTACAAGCTACAGGGTGGGAAAAAAATCCTAAATTACAGTTTAATTAACTGCTAAGCCATATTCCTGGGGCTATCTGCCCTTCACTCAGAAGCCACCACTGGCACCTTCCCACATGACTAACAGCCATTAAAAGTCCTCTTGCCTTCAGCATCCCCTGGCACAAAGCAAATACTTAATCTCATATAACAATACCATCTAGTGGTAAAACATATTCATTACACTGGGAATCTCATCTTTTCCTACAGCACCTCCAGACAGACACATGAGCAGAAAACATCTCTGTACACAAATAACTCAGCACCAAAATAAATTCATAACTATTCATTTAATCTAAACATATTCTAAGCTTTAAGCACATTGCTCTATGTAGAGCAGAGAAGCTGGTACTCCTCCAGAGGATATTAGTTTATCAATGCCATAAACCATCACCCAAGGAGCAAAGACACCAAACCAGGCCAGGAGTCATTGCAAGGCACAGCATTGCAAATGTGCTGGCCACATGTGTGGAACAACATGTGTGTGTCCACAGCTCCTCTATGACATCTAACAATATAAGAAATGGAAATTTATCCTATTCTGAGCAGAGTAAATAGAGAAAAAATAGTGCTTGCTCTTTTCCACACAAAGATAGAAATTGTATTCAGCTGGCATCCTGAACCAGCTTCCTCTGTACGACTCCACTTATCCATGATAGCTAAAAAAGAGTAAAAACTGAACATAAAGGCAAATTGTTACACTTAGTTGCAAAATCTTTAGGAGAATGTGAATGGTTTGAGAGAGTAGAAAAAAGCTGGAGTGAGTCAGCAAGGCAGAAAGATGACTAATGGGAAGCAGCTACAACTTGCTTTACAAAACAATAAATACTAGTTATATTGATTCGGTAGAGCTAAAAAGCTATTTGACATGAAATAAAATTATTCAAAGACAGAATCCTGTACTAATGCAATGGGACGATTTTCTCTACTTCAGTGGGCTTTGTGGGAACATTAGCACATTGTAAACAGCATATTAACAAAGAGTGCATATTTGTGAAGGGCAAATTTAGTCAATATTCAACCTATAGGAACAATTTAGCACATAAAGCAGTGTCATGCACAAGTCTGGCTGGTAATCAGCTTGACCTCTTGAATGTTTCTCTCTCAAAAAAGAGCAAAAGCCAAAAAGCTGACACATCCTCATACCCAGCAAAAAACTAAACGTTAAACTTGCACCCTATCAACTTACATAGAGATTAATTTGTGGCAAGCTACAAAGTTCTGCTTATATTGAAACAGAAGATATTACAAAAACCACTTTATTGTTTGAAATATGTTCTTACAAAATCAAGTCAATTGCTTTCACAAAATGTGACGGTCTAGAAATTTTCTACAGCCTTAGAAATTCTCTACAGCCTTGAACTGCAGCTGTTGCTTTTCTGCAATATACACTTTCACCCAAGAATCTTGAAAACTAGTTAAATGCTTGTCCCCTTAATTATCTAATTCAGGAACACTAATAATGTAACTATCATCCCATGAAAAACTGACGCTCTTCAGAACCTCCTTTAAGCAGCCTTTCACTTAATGAAAAGATCAGCAGAAAAAACAGATTTCCAAACATGAAACATTTATTAGCCAGCAATAACAACTCCTATTAAAATTAGCAACAGCAGTGAACCCAACAGTTATTCAGAAGGTTATTAAGAGTTAAGATGTTAACAAGGGAATATAGTGACAACCTCTTAGAAATAACAAATGATGGCTAATACTATGTTTTAAGAGATTCTGAGCAGAAATGTCATTGGGATCACACCATTTCTCTCCAAAAAAGCTCTTTTTAAGGACAACTAAAATTAATTTGAAATTCATTCTTTACAGAATCAATATTTAGTTGGTGTCTGTAATTTATCAAGACTGTTTACATAGGGTAAACATTAGTTTCACTGCTAAATTTGAGGCAATTGATGTATTCTATTCCTCAAGGTTTCAAAAATAGAGTGAATTGGGATCTCAAGCTACAGTACTTGCTGGAGCAAGATTCCTGAAACTGCATACCTGCTTAGTCCACCTGCAGTCTGCTTGTCATACCAAAAATCCATACTCAGGTCTCTACAGAATTCAAACCTGTCAGTAATGATATGAACTAACAAAATTTCTTTCCATTAAATAAAATTCTAAAAGCAACCCTTCAGAACTAAACCATACCACTGAATGAAATTCCTTTTCATTTTTCATTTTCATAGAAAAGTTATGTTTATATATTATTTGCTATTCCTTGCTGTTACTTGTATTTAAATGAATACCTCATGAAATAAATTTCTTTACACAAAGCATCAGACTGTCATAATTGTTATAATCATATCATAAAAATCTTCTAGAAGCACCAGTAATAGCAATCAATCATGGAAAGTAGTTTTCCATCATTCCCACCTTCATGATTCTTAACACAAAAAATTCAAGGGGTTGATCATCACACAGCATACAAAAGCAAATATTGAACAGGAAAATATTAATATCTGCAGAGATTTATTACAGAATTATAAATGAATTTTCATTTAATTCCTTAATATCTTCCTGTCTTAAAAACTGACAAATGAACTTTCAAGACTCCTGAAGGTGTCAGGGAGAACTTTGTGCTAGAGGTCCTGGTGGGCCAGGCAGGGCAATGCTCACCAGCATCTGCAGCTCAGACAGGGGGGAGCTGCCTGGGATGGGAGAGGGGCTGGCAGCCATGGCTGCACTGCCCATTACAATAGAGGAGTGCAAGATTCTGGCAAGTAAGAAATAGAGTACTGCAGAGTTCTAGCCTGGGACCTGTCCTGCTTAATGCTCTTGTCACCAGCTTGGAGGAGATGGTGGAGTGCAAGATCTTCTAGTTTGCACACTAACACCTAACAGAGAGGGCCCAGCTGATATGCTAGAAGGCAGAGCTGTCTTTCAGAGGTGAAGGCAGCCTAGAGAAATGTGCTGAAAAGAAATGTGAGAAATTCAGTGAGGAGAAAGCCAAGTGCTGCCCTACAAAAGGAAGCCCCCCTGTTGCAGCCCAGGATGGGATGGGACAGGCTGGGAAGAAGATTCTGCAGAACCTGCCCTGGCAGGCAGCTGAGAATGGGCCAGATCTGTGCCCTAGCCAGAGGGACAGCCAGCAGCCTCTTGGGCTCTACTAGTAGGGGCACAGCCAGCAGATCAAGAGAAGAAATCATTCTCCCTTAATCCCCACTCAGCACTCACTAGACTTCATCTGTATCCAGTACTAGAAAGACATGAACAAACTGGAGGGAGCTCACCACAGAGTCCCCACAATGCCTAAGGCTAAAGCATTTTCCCTACAAGGAGAGACTGAAAGAACCAGGGCTTGCTTAACCTAAAGCAACTTTGGGGGGTATTTAACAGCAGCCTGCCAATGCCTACAGCATGGTTAACAAGAAGATGGAGCCAAGATCTTAATGGGATGAAGACAAGAGACAATGGGTGTAACCTGAAACAAAAGGTTCAGAATAGATTTAAGGATAAAAATCTCACCCTCAAGGGCAGTCAGGCAGGAGGCAGGGGAGCAGGTTGCTCAGAGAGGCTGTACAGCCCTTTCTCGTGTGGATGTTTTCAAGACAAGACTAGATAAAGTTCTGTACAATTCAGTCTGACTTCAGATCTGACCATGTTTTGAGCAGAAGTGGACTTTGAGGTCCCTTCTCCTGAATTATCCTGTGATCTCATGGTCCTAAGACTAAGTGACAACCTATTTCTTTTTAATCTTTCTATAGGATGCAGCATATATACTGGCAAATTAACTAGAAGCAAAGAGTTTCCATTAGTTTGAAAAGAGATTGATGTCTATCCATGTTAAAATCAGCATTAATAAATACAAATAAGGTTTTACTGTCAATGTTCAAATACTTCCATTTTGGCATTTTATGCATTGCCAAATATTCCTTATGAAGTTTTGCTGCTGTTTTGAAAACAATCTTGCAGGTAATGGATTGTTCTTTTCAGCTACACAGTAATAATAACCCTCAAAACCATCTGGATATTTCAGAGTTTGAGGATACATTGATCACAAAGAAACTGATGCCCTTTTCTGCTGACATTAGTTATTTTCTCAGCTAAGAGAAGAGGGAGAATACACATGCAGATTCGTGCTACCGAGATGCACATCTGTTCTGCTCCAAGATCAGACCAAAACTATTCTTTAATTATTTACATAAAGATTAGTCACCACGGATTTTACTTCATTAATCATCTTGGGCTTTTTCTTACTATGACATTTATTAGCAACCAAAAATTTCAATAATTCTTGGAACACATGTTAGCATTATATGCCCCACTACACATCTTATATATGGGCAATTAAGAAACTAGTTCTACATAAACTGAAGTAAGCTTTATGGCAATCTTCACTAATTCCTGGAGAAAAAAAAATGCACTCATCCTGGAAACCTCAAATCTTTTTCTCATTTTCTGGAACTTTCTGACTTTTTAACACAGGCCATGCTCAACTGAACATTACAGCACACTGTTACCTTTGCAACCTGTGTCTAAGCCAATAGACTGAAGATACTTTTCTCTGTGTAACATTTATCCCCATGACAAATGCAAAGAATACAATGATATTTGGACACAAAATATATAAGTACACACATAATCCAATTTGAAGCACTTTTATGTGGACCATATGTATTCTGGGAATAGAGTTCAACCTCATCTTTTTCCATTTCTCTCATCATGGTACAGTGCTTAAATCTGAGATCCTCTCACATTCCTGAACGGGTGATATGTGCAAGTCAATGCCTAAAATCAAGTACATAGGACTGATCTGATGCTGCCATGAAGAGGTGCCATATGAAAAAGTGATTATTTATAATATTTCTCTTAGTCCTTCTCAAGTTGCTAGCAAGGTCCATTAACCTAATAATAGGATCTGAGAGATCTTCTACTTCAATTCTCTTTTTGCTGAAACTCTCATCTAATCCTTGTCCTTAGTGGAAAAGTATCCAATCTCTCTCCCTTGTTCTGCCCTGTGTCCTTGAAGCATCCCTGTAACATTCATTTCAGCAGTTCAGAGCACAAGGAAGACACTGCCGTGAAGATGAACAGGGAATGAGGTCAGCTTCTTTTTATGGGCTGCAGAAATCAAATGGAAATACCAGTGGCTCTGTTAAGGCCACTAAATATGAATTTCCATGTCACATCAGAAGAAGATGGCCTGCTGTATTCCGTTCTGCACAAAACGTCTACAGAATACTTGAAATAAAGCTTACAAATTACTACACGTGACAAACCTTCGCTTTTTACAGAATTAAATAAGTATTTCCAAAATTTTTATCTTTGCATTTTCTGATCTAGGTAGCAAGTGTAAAAAAAATAGACAAAACCAAAACCAAAGCAAAACAAATCAAACTAAAACAAAAGTAAGCCCCAGAGGCCTGGTGTAATACCAAGCTCTAACAAGAAAGATATGAAATATAAAGCTGCCACCATAACCTCTATTTTCTGCTTGCAACTTGGTACATCTTACAAAGATACAAAGAGAGATGTTTCAATTGGATGTATTTTTAAAACCTTAACCACAAAGCTCAAAAAAATGCAAAGTTCATTTTACTATTTAACCCAAAGATAAGTTGATTCTAAAATAGAATTACAGAAAAACACTAAATCCACAGTTATATTGTTTAGAGTTGTCCTGCAGAAGTTTGACTATCTGGTTCAGCTTTTCTCTTACTTGTGCAAAAGAAAAATGAAACATGGAGCATACCCGTAGAGGGACAGAAGTGATCTTTATGGTAGAATGGCACAAAGCTGACACAAAAAATCCTCTTCAAAACCTAAGACATTTTCAACAGAACCCTTTAATGGAAAGATTTGCTTTTGAAGACTAACAAGGCTAAGGTACAGATCATCTGCAGGATGTCTCAAAGCACCTAAGGTGGATGCTCTGAACTGCACATCCTCTGGTTGTGTTTGCTGGTCCTTATTGACATAGGAAAAGTCATGGGAGGACTATGATAGGTGTCCAGAGCAAAGGAATAGTATTAAAATTTTTAAAGAAAATAATGATTATTGGATTTCTGAAGTAGTCAGTAACAATTTGTCATCTGCTGCACAGACATACTTTCTCAATGTGGTTCTGAGTAACTTTGATACACCATTGAATTTTTGTTCCTCTCAAGGAGCATTTTAGAAGCACAACATATACAGAGGTATTTCAGTACACAGGAGTTTAAATCTGCCATGCCCTCCTCTGTGGAAAGCTCACTCAGACCTAGCTTTGTCATTACACTGTGCCTAAGAAAAATGAGCAGCTTTCCTGGGAAACAGGCCCGGAACCAAATCACAAAACCACTAAAGTAGCTATATGTTATCAAGATTATATTTCAGAATAAAGATTTGTTTTCCTCATCTTCTTAGCTACCCTCTATCTCTCCTTTTCCTGGTTTAGCTGAAATTAAAATGAGGTTTCTTGCCCAAGATGAGTGCTGCTTATGGAGGAGGAAAGGAACCAAGGAAGAACCAAGACTCTCCTCTGCAGCCATGCAAGCCTCAGCATTGCTTAATTCTTTTGCACTTGGACACAATACTATGTCTGAGGATTATTTAGTGAGAATTTGTCATCAGGAGAAATACTAAATGCCCAAACTGCCTATTTCATTCATAGCTATTCTTTTGCTATGAGTACCACACAAAGACTGATCACAATATTATTAGAAGCCATAAAATTCGGAATGAGATAGTTCAACACAGCAGTGCATCTTTTCTGCCTGCTTTTGGTGCTTCAGGGTGCACTGAGGGACATGTCACCTAGGTTCCTGTTCTTCTGAACCTATAATAAACAAAGACCAGCAGAAGTATGTACATCTTGTCAGCTTGGGCTTCCTGAGTCTGCACACAAGCTGAAACCATGACTCAGTGACTCATCTCCCTGCTCCCTCTGAAGTGTCACACAGGCACAGCCTGTAATACTTTCACAAGCTAGTCCAGAAAAAGGGTGTAGAAACAACACCAAAGGTGTGTAAAATGGGAGTCTTAGCACAGAGCAAGCAGAAGGCAGGAAGACTAGCAAGATGCAGAGAGTCCAAGTGACAATACCCACAAATAAATGTAGGGACAAATTCTTTATTCTCCCCATGACCTCCACATGAGTCCCCCTGACATTACAGAGAACTGTGGAGGTGGGCCCCAGCCTGTACTCCATCTGACAGATTATCAAATAAATGCAGAATCTCACCTTTTCCTCTTCATGAATTTGCCATGCCAGATCAAAGAAGTGGGAATTTGGGACCAGTGCAGTACTGATGCAGCTGGCAGAGTTGTTTATTTGAGAGGCTAAATTCAACCTTCGCTTGGTCGAATAACTTAATTGTGCTTACTGGGAGTCTGCTTTTTAAAAGGTTCAATTCTTTCTGCTGCCAAGAATCAGAGTTTGCTTTCAGCATGAAATTATCTCAGGGGAAGGCTTTTCTGAGCCAAACCAGTTCAAAAGTATTCTTAATTGCTTTCCATACTCTTGTGAAACATGAGATTATGCAGCAAATCCACACTCTAAACCATAAAAATTAAGGAGAGAGAAAGGTGAAAAAACAACCTGACAGAGAAAAATAATAATCTTAACCACATACCCTAAATAACAAACTTCAACTTTAGATGTCAGGAGTTTTTAACAATCACTGTGTCCCCCATGGAAAACTACAATCAGGTTACATTAACAATGGAACACAGACTATGCAGATCTATTTTAAATAAGAACGCTGTTTGAAAACTCTTTGACTAGTCTATACAGATGTGCATTGTGTTTTATTTGCAAATTGTCTCATAAATTTAACTGAACTTATAAGATAGAGAGAGCCTTTTGAAGGGTAAATAAATTTTCCTTTGTCTTGATTTGCTTTTATTAATACATGAGAAGTTTCAGGAAAGATGAGATTATCTTTCATGCTAGAATAGCAATGCTGACACAACAATGTCATAACTATCATAGAAAAACATTAGTCTATGGATAGTTTTCATCTATTTTACTGAACTACAAATATATTTCTGCAGGGTTTGGCAGCAAGGCCTCAATATAAAGGTAGACAAAAGGAGCAGTGGAATACAGCTTCTCTAATGAACAGCTTTATACTCTTCCAAATGTCTAGGATTATGTCAGGATAATTCAGAGAATTTCTCAAGTTTAGATAACAAGGAACTAGAAAGCTTTGAAGACAGATTAGTTAGAAACAGAATGCCTATAAGTATTATGAATCATTTTATACAGATGTGGGTGCAGATGGGTCAAATAGATATCAGTCTAAATCATATAGGATGTGACAAGTTTTGTCTCTTCAGTGATCCTTCTGTCAGCTTGAATAATTTGCAGAGGAATTTATCTGGTTTCCCCTCTCATCTACTGAGCCATCTCATTCTGTCATTCAGTAAATACAAGTATCCAAGCGGAAGCCTTTTCTAAATCTATTCACAAATGCACTCATGAGTCTGTCTGAAAATAATTGTAGAGGAAGCTCTAAGCACTGAGGTGACTTAAATACTTACTTTAAAAAAGGTATAATTTATAAGTGTTCCCTGATCATCTTCTCTGTAAACAGAATGCAAGAGCAATCCATAATTAGTGGCAGCTCAGCTTAAAGCCAGGGGATGTCAATATACTAAGAAAATTAGGAGTCTGACATAAAATTTTCCAGGCTCAAAGCAATCTTAGGTGAGACACTTGCTAAAGCAGGCAGATGACAGGAACATGCAACACAGGTTGGCTATGCACACCATATGAAATACTCCCGCCTACAGCCGTGTTTAAAATTAGCATGCCACTCACCAAAAATAATAACAGTTTTTCAGTACATGATGCCATTTCATATTAAGCTGGAATGAGTTGGGCTGAAGTACTGCTCATAGAAAAGTGAAAGATCTGTAGTCTCTCCACTAAATACATGATATCTACAGGACTCATAAGCTTCCATGGTAAGATGTGTCTGCTTGGAAGTAAAACAGAGATATTTGACCAAGTCTTCAGTTGGTAACTAGATTTTATGAGCTTCAATCTTGTTAAATAACTTAATATTAAATTTCTTCTAGATTTGATATATATTCTCAGAAGCTGAATATTTTCAAATTCAGATGATGCAGCACCCTGAAAGTAAGTTACACATTCAATATCTATCAGCACTGAGCTTATATGAGTTCAGTAAGTGTTTCCACAATGCTCTCAGACACATGATGTGATTCTTGGGGTGTCCTTCACAAAGCCAGGAGTTGGACTTGATCATCCTGATGGGTCCCTTCCAACTCAACATGATCTGTGAGGCCTTAGATGAAGAACTGTCTGAACTATTGAAAATACGTTACACAAAATCAGTTTAGCACTTCTTAAATTATTTTAAAAGTAATTCTTCTCCAATGGTGCTGTTTCTAATGGAATCACAGATACTACTGATCACATAAAAAAATATTACTAGATAAAATTATTTTTCATAAAATTTTCAGAACACGCTTTAATCCAAAACAATGTTAAGAAAAAATCTAGATTCTACAAAGTGACTTGATTTGGTAAATCTGGTTTATTTGAATTAGGAGTACTTTTAATAGAACTCTGTGTATCAGGGTTGAACTATTCACATTACTCTTACTGTATGATAAACTTTAAAGAATTTAGAAAGCAAGATGATTGATTGATTGATTGATTGAACGATCATAGGTGTGCAGCATGGTACAGTGTCATGACATATATTTACTCTTAATAACTGTTGAATGGGACATGGATGGAAATGCTGTGCTGTGCACTGTAAGGTACTACATATTACACACCCATCTGCAGAATGAATGAAAAGAAACAAGGAGAGATGTTCCCCAAACCTCTTTTTTCACCCCTCAGTTCTTTGGGAAGATAGTTCATATAGAAAGTAACACCAGGGTATACAAGCCAGACTCCAAGCAATTGCCCCACTACCAACAAGTACAAAAAAAGAATTTATTCATTATTTTCACATATGTGGAAAAAGAATCCTATTATATTTGATTATATTAATATAAAAAGTCCAGGTCCCACATAACTTCAGCAGATCTGTACAAACATTGGAGTTTGTAGCTGAGGCAATAAAGAGGGAAAAAATAGAATAAAACAAATAAAGGATTTCTGTTCAGCAAACAAGAATTACAATTCTATTTAAACTTTTAAGTTTTGTCTGACTCAAAAGGGTATTTTTTATGGTTTTGGTGTCATGCTTTTCAATCACTTTAGAATTCAGGTGACTTCAAAAGAAAAATGTCATTTCAAAGCAAAATTCAAGTAATTTCATTTCCATGAAAACATTAGAACATTGTGTAGGCTTGAATACATGGATGTTTCCCCTAAAACTTAAGAACATTTTTATGTTTTCAAAAATCCCTTTTTATCCCCAACCAAATCTGTTTCCCAGACTGCAACCCATTTCACATTTCAGCCTCTCCCTACCACATCACTGAGCCTGTAAATCAAGTAAAAATACATTCAGAATATGTAAAATAAAAAGGTTATCCTGTGTCAATTGCAAACTCCAAATGTCGATGCTACATTCTTTCACACTGTTGCTCAGTGATCTTTTCTACCATTCCCTTTCCAAAGGACTGTGAGTAAAGACTGTGGAAGAAGTGGCATAAAAATTATGCTCAACAGTATTTTTCTCTTTTGCAATAATTATACAGGGAGAAAGTCAAAACAAGTGTAATGATTAATAAAAGATTATCAAAATGCTCACATGTAAGTAGAACTCTCATTATGACATCTATAGAGGAACCTCACTGGTAATCTTATTAAAAGACATTAGAGAACTGGACAGAACTCTCAGCCTAATGCAGCTCTGAAGGGAACTCACAGTTGGCAGATTGAGATGGGAAAAAGTTGTTCCACCCCAGTAAGACTGTCATAGTATGCATAAATAAAAAATGCATATAGGCACACCTTCATGCTCTGGTCACTCTTGAGGTATTGATTTCCAAAGTCCCTTGGAAGATTTCCATAAGAGTTGTATGGTTAAATCCCAGACACAGCAATAAAAATCTCACACATCCATTCAAAGTATTTAAAGACTGCATACTTTTGAGTCTTATTAGGTATAATGAAATCTTAGATCTGTACTCAGACAAACTCTACACAGTGCAAAAGTAAGAGCTTTTCACACAATGAAGGAAAAAAAAACTCACAAAAAATCCACTTAATCCAAAGTTTAAAATCCTACTCACTAAGACTAAGCATTTTGAAAAGTTTGTGCCATCCATGTTTGACTGAGCAGAACAGAAGCTTAAGTGCAAGCTTGTGAGGCCTTTTTTGAGACTAATAACCTTCTATTAGCTAAACACTCTGATAAAAATTGGTTTTCCTCTTGTATTTTCAAGTGGGACTGCTGTCTAGAGTGTGAGATTTTCCCACCATTGTCACTGATGCTTTTTCATTTCAGTTGGTTTTCATCCCAGTTACAGAACCATGAAAAATAGATCAATGCACACTTGAAAAATTTGTAAATAACATTAATCACATTTACAGTTAAGAAATAGCAAGGTTTTGACAGTCTAACTGAACATCTTGAACTGTGATTAAAATTCAGCATTTTGTAGAAACATTTGTTATGATCATTTTAAAATAATTCAAGATTAACTTCTAGTAGAAGAGAAGATCATCAACTGGAAAACCAGTACAGCAAGCCTACACTCCTTTAAGAAGAGCTCATACAGAATTCAAATCTTTTCTGAGGACTTTTACTTTACTTCATGATCCATAGAAAGCAGACACAAGAGAGTCCTTTTCCCTACCAGAGGGCAGTTTACTCTTCACAGGTGTCTCACTCTCGAAATCCAGTCTGCCTGCTCATGAGAACAGTTGTACAGGACGAGACTGAGAGTACATCTCCTCCTATAAATAGTTTCAAAAGCAGGAGCCTTGTAAGAAGTTTATACAGAGCTTGTAAGACGTTAAACATGCAGTGATCATTTCCCCATGTCCACAACTTCTAGCAATTTGCATCTCAGTTAATTCTTGAGGCAGAGATGGCTTTTTTTTTTATTATTTTTCATAAGAGCTTTGTGGAATTTTCTTCATGGAAGTGACCATTTCTGGAAGCAAGTACCCTTTTAGAGCCCACAACAATCTGCAGCAAGCAGTCCTGCAAACCATGCTAAGAATGCCCTCTGCCTCTCTACCAGACCCATCATTGTTCTCTTTCTCCTCCACCATACATAGTCTGGGATTTGTTTCATACTCCTCCATCACTCTGTCTAACTTAGGGCACTTCAAAATTTCCTGATCCCTAACTGATCACTCCTGCATGGAAGACAGCTGATCTAGTACAAAGCTTGAACCCTCCAAACATTATGAATTACATATGCCATTTGCCTGTAATACTCATCTAGAGATCAAGAAAATTTCAGGGCTCTTCCCAAGAGAGACCTCCATGTTTGTAATTTATATTCCCGTTCTCTAGTTTAGTTGTGTGAGGAAACATTAGGTCACAGTACCACCTGATTTGGGTTGTATATTTATTGCCTGGTGCACCTGTCATCTTACTGGTTTCCTAGATAGTTAAGATGCAAGCTCAGATAAACAGAGATCAACAGCACCATCTTGAATAAAAATCTGTTATCAATTACACTCAAAAAAATCTAAAGAATCCTGGAAGCATGTTGTAATATGTTCCCTTCAACCCACATTGCTAAGTGTATGAGACAAACACCTAAGAGTCATGACATTATTTTCAATTATCAGAGTTTGAGTGAGATCCCCAGCTAAGAGAACATGCTCTGCCAAGTGCCTGAAGAAAACCATAACCTCCATAGGGCATCACCTTGGAAGGTACAGGATCTGTTGAGAGCCTGAAGGAATAATTAACTAGAGATGGTCACAACACTGCAGACAGATGGCAAGGAGCTAGCCAGGGAATGCAGAAGTTCTCCTGCAATGCCTTTTTGACAATATTATGCAGCCTCCCATTCCAGAGTAACTGCACACACTGAACTCAAAATTAAGTACTTTCCATAACCAAAAACCATACCTTGTTCTCTCAAAAACCTCAGGTTTCTGAAAAATAGATTTCTGACTTTGGACGAAAACTTAAACGGAATAATAACATTTTCCAAAAGCATGAAAATGAAGTAGAGTTGATACTCTCTGGTAGCAGTTAATTTCTTTTTTCCACTTTCAACTTTCATTGGGAATTCTTGTCAATTTATATCCCAGAGGAATGTCTCATACCTACAATGGACAATTTGTCTTTTTCTGTTTTGAAAAATACTCTCAAGAATGTGTCCCTACACAGGGGAAACAAGATTGCATTAGAAGCCTGAGTACAGGTAATTCCTTCACCTAGATATCTTCTGGTATACACTGAATGAGACACACAAAATGACCATCAAAATCTCAAGATCTTTGCTAACTCTAAAAATATTAAGCAAAATTTCTATCTGAAAATAAAAACAGGTATAAAAAACATTGGCCCAGCTTTGTATTTGGACAAAGATCTCAGAGTTTTGTCAATTCTGCAAGCAGCACATTTAGAAATACTTTTATGGAGGCTTTGAACCCTGAGTAATCAAGCATAGGTCTTAATGAACTTTAGAATGTCTCAAGTTTCCAGAAAGCAGTTTTAAAATCTGAGCTGTAAAAAATATAAATCTCTGCAGAGATTACTGTTTTCCCTGAGACATCACTGGATGTTTTCCAGCCTTTTTCAGAGGCTGAACAGCTGTGTGTATTTCTGCTCCCTCACTGACACAAGCCACTGTCCTAAAAGAGGTCTCAGCACCTGGTTTGGTGCAAATTGAGCCCACCTCCAGCTAAAGCAGCAAGAATTTTCATGCAATAACAAGCGTAACAAATATATATTCTCAAACATTTTTTACCAAAGCTGGTAGAGATAAAGACATTGTTTGCTGCATCCCTTTGACAATGCTATTCTTTGACTTCTCAGCATGTCTTGTGGGTGATACCATCTCCCAAACCTTACTTCAGTCTCCCTTACACATTGAACAAACATTGCCCTTCTCACAGTTATAATCTTGTTATAAACTGTGTGAAAACTTCTATAAAGTTGGAAAAGCAGCCTAACTTATCTAGTTTCCAGGATAAAACCTTCTTGTATAATGCACCAGGACAGATCCTGGTTCAAAAATAAAAGGCTACAATGTCTTTCGTAAATCTGGGGGTTGAGTGAAGAAAGGGCAGCGATCTGGAGGTCATAAATATTCTGGCTATGCTCACTCCATATGCTCTGAAGTTCAACTATAAATAGCCCTCAAATTGCTACACACTTCAAGAAAGTTGAGTAACCCAGCTTTCACTTTGTAATGTGAGGGTAAAAGCCTAATAAAGCCACAGAAGGGCAGAGGAGAAGAGCTGCAGAAGCCATGTAGACATCTGCTGAAAGGGTCCTGGCTGTGAATTTCCATAGAGAGAACCAGCTGGCTTTAACACAGACAAAGAAATGAGAAAGTACAAGGCCAGCCAGAACAAGGTCAGCTCTGTGTGGGGAGCAAGCAAAGCAGGTAACATTGACGTGAGTGGTCTATGGGAGGGAGAAAGGAACAGACACATACACCTCTGCCTCCACACATCTAATTCCCACCAAATTCTACAGCCAGTTATTACTTCAGACTATTTTCTTTTTACAGATCAGTAAAAGCTTTGCATATTTACATGTTTGGGATCAAAAGTACTGAAAACAGAAGCTGGGTCATCTGCCACCCCTTTCTGGCCAATTTATTAGTAAATTTTATTGTCTTTGAAACACATTTCCATGCAAAAACTACTGATGTGCTGGACCCTACCTGTAGCCTTCTGGTTCCCTCTTTTGAAAATGTTTGTGTTCCTTCCAGCTGCTGGCACTGCCTACACAAACCATTAGTCCTGGGCATCCCAGGTAGCAGCAGCTGAATTTGGACACAATCAGCAGCCCTTACTGTGCCAGAGCTGCTTCTGTCATACTGCCCTTGCAACAGCTCTCACTGAGTTCTCAATGTGGCAATGAAAATGAAATGAAAAGGACTTTGTCATCTGTTTGGCTTCATGTACAAATGCCATCCATCACTTCAGAAATCACTTTTCCCACACCCTAAAATTACAATTTTGGATAGAGACTGAATTATAAATAAATATCCCAAGAACACTCAAAAGAGAAGCTGAGTTTTTTCCCCTTCCATAACATCAAAGCAGGTGTGCCACAGTAACAAGCAAGAAAAAAGTCTAATCAACATTAGCTTCTTCTTATTGGTCATTCATATTAGCATGGTACTTTTCTTTTGACATTTACATTTAAAAGTCCTCAAAATAGCAAAAAAAAAAACCAAATTAAAAAAACCCAACAACAACAACCAAAAAAAACCACCCCACTATATCTTACTTTCTCTTAAAGCACATTACCAAAAACATCTCAGTTTCAATAATCTCCCTAGTAATCACAGCCCATTTATTTGGAAAATGAAACCTTTTTTTAAATGCACAATCTTCTATTCCAGACAATCAAAGCAAAGCAGATTATGAAATCTAGTATTTGATACATTTTGCACAGGCATGGTTCAGAAAACATCTATGCTTAGGCCACAGATCCATACATATACCACTTCCTCTCAGAAGTCTAGATGAGGTAAGCTCATTGATCTAAGATTTTGTGGATTTAAAGTTTTTGAAGGGCAGCCAACACTTTCACATCATTTTTCTGATCTTTCCAGAAGTTGAGGTCTTGCTTCTTTTTCCTAAATACTTAAACATATTTACATTGTGAACAACATTATGCTGAAAAGTGGGAAAGGTCAAAAAATGAAACATTTTTTTAACATCTTTAACATTTTCACAGAATCACAGAATCACAAGGTTGGAAGAGACCTTCAAGATCATCGGGTCCAACCCATGCCCTAACACCTCAAAAAAACCATGGCACCAAGAGCCACATTCAGTCTTTTTTCAAACACATCCAGGAATGCTGACTCCACCACCTCCCCAGGCAGACAATTCCAGTACTTTATCACCCTTTCCATAAAAAACTTTTTCCTGATGTCCAACCTATATTTCCCTTGGCTCAGCTTGAGACTGTGCCCTCTCATTCTCTCTGTTGCCGCCTGGTGAAAGGGACCAACCTCCACCTGACCACAGCCACCTTTCAGGGACTTGTAGAGAGTGATGAGGTCACCCCTGGATCTCCTTTTCTCCAGGCTGAGCACCCTCAGCTCCCTCAGCTGTTCCTCACAGGGTTTGTGTTCCAGCCCCTCACCAGCCCTGTTGCCTCCTCTGGACACTCTCAAGCATCTCAAGTCCTTCCTCAACTGAGGGGACAGAACTGGACACAGCACTCAAGGTGTGACCTCACCAGTGCCAGGTACAGGGGAAGAATGAGCTCCCTGCTCCTGCTGGCCACACCATTCCTGATCCAGGCCAGGGGCCATTGGCCTTCTTGGCCACCTGGGCACACTGCTGGCTCATGCTCAGTCAGCTGTACCAGCACCCCCAGGTCCCTTTCCCCTGGGCACTGTCCAGGAACACCATTCCCAGCCTATAACATTGCAGGAGTTATTGTGGCCAAAATGCAGGACTCGGCACCTGGACTTATGAAACTTCATCCTGTTGGACTCTGCCCATCCATCCAACCTTTCCAGGTCTCTCTGCAGAGCCCTCCTACCTTCCAACAGATCAACACATGCTCCCAGCTTAGTGTCATCTGCAAATTTACTGATGAAAGACTCAATACCCTCATCCATGCAATCAGTAAAAATATTGAACAGGACTGGTCCCAGCACAGACCCCTGGGGGACAGCACTGGTGACTGTGTCCCAGCTGGATGCAGCTCCATCCACCACCACTCTCTGGCCCAGCCATCCAGCCAGTTCCTAACCCAGCACAGAGTGCTCCTGTCCAAGCCACGGGCTGCAGCTTTCCCAGGAGTGTGCTGTGGGAGACAGTGCCAAAGGCCTTGCTGAAATCCAAATAGACAACATCCACAGCCTTTGCAGCATCCACCAGGTGGGTCACCTGGTCATAAAAGGAGACCAGGTTGGTCAAACATGACCTACCCCTCCTAAACACATGCTGGCTGGATCTCATAGCCTGGCCATCCTGAAAGTGCTGTGTGATGGCACTCAATATAAACTGTTCCATTACCTTACCAGGTGCTGAGCTCAGGCTAAGTGGCCTATAATTACCAGGATTTTGTTTTGTATTTCAAGTTAACCATTGAGGGCTGTTCTAAAAGTAAATCTTGAGCTCTGTACTGAAAAACAATGTGGGTTCATTATGTTTGTTTGTTTGTGGTTTTTTAAACGTTGCAACATTCCTCTATCTGGCACTCTTTGAAAATGCACAAGTTCAGTTGCTTGGCCCCTATACTTACTACAAAACACTTTCTGATAATATGGGAATGACCTTTCTCCACAGAACTGCCATCTCATGAACACCATCCTTTCCTAAGCCCTTTGAATGACATAACTGAAGTGCGTAATCTAATTGACTCCATCAAGATTCTGAAAGCACTTACTCAGCTTCAAGCAGAGCACAAGAGTAGCACACTTGCTGGAACTACTCATCACTGTTAGGTGTTTACTAAGACTTGAAAGCCATTTTCCGAGAGTTGGCTACCCCCAAGCATCCCCATCCAAATGAGGGATGTTGTCTCCCATGGAGTATGTTTATATTCAACCTTAATTAGTACCATATCAAAGAACACACTTCATACCCAACTTCTCTGTTTCTGGAGACATTTCAGTCCTCCAAACTGAAGGGTGAAAATCAGTACCTTAATTCCAGACCTAAAAGAAATACAAAGCCTGATTTGTAAGTCATCTGCCTACAAGATGAGGGGTTCCAATTTGCATAAGTCATCACTGGCACTCAATAATGCTCTAGTGCACCTGCTCTGAGAAACACAGTATATATCCCCAAAAGAGGGATACTGTAAATTTCCAATATCCAGAGGCATCAACAATACAGCAGTGTCATGAGATCAAACAGAATGTGTAAAAGCTAGAGATTCAGGTACAGAAAAGATTTATAAAAGGAGATACTTTTTCCTTTAAAAATAAAATAAGTCAATACAAATTGTCCAGGTCACCATAGGTAACTGTGTGGGTATGCAAGTTCTCATTTTCCATAACTTTCAAAATTGCACTCTAAACTATGATGTCAAAATACAGGATTTCAATAATTACAAGCAAAGTCACAAAAGCATTCCTCCGCAGAATTTTTAAAAATTCAACACGTATGAAGGATCAAAATCCATCAGTCCTGAACGACAGAAAAATCCCAACGTTTGATGACCTGGTTCCAGGACTGGGCAAATTTTTGCTGTAGCCAGGAAGGGGCATGGCTGGAACCCAGAGATTATTCCATACCACCTCACCTCATTCTTGGGAGGGAGCGGGAGGAAGGGGCAGGGAAGTGCTACCTTCAGGGGTTGGCACAGCTTGGCAAAGGGAGTAGCCAGGTATTGCTAATTGTCAGGGGGTTTCTCTGTTCATTACTTGTACCACCCCATCCCCGCCCTTCTATTAGCATTGTTGCTGTTGCTGCTTGTTTTCTTATCTCACTGCTTTTTTCAGCAAATGTTCTTATCTCAACCCATAATCTTCACCTTTTGTGGCTTCAGTTCTCCTCTCCATCCCACCACTGGAGCAGGAGAGAGAAGCAAATGAGCAGCACATGGTTTGGAGAGTCCCAGAGAGAGCACTAAACTGGGGAGTACCACTTCTAAACAAAGACATTTGATCAGCTGATTGTTTTTCCTGTTTGCAGCCCAAGCTCAGATACATTTATGACCAATAAAAAACACCTGCAGAAAAGTCAGATTTGGTCCTCAGGGTAACATGCAGCTATCCTGATAGCCTTGTCTCCCATGACCAGAAAAAGTTATTCAGACTCTGTTTGGATTAGAAAAGGTGAATATTGCTTCAAGGTTGTTTCACTACGGATTGAAAGAGTGAATGTCACAACTCAAAATGCATTGAATTTCAGTCCTTGTATTTAAGAGCCACATCTTTTTATCTCAAGGCTGTAACAGCTCTTTCAAGCATCAGAAGACCACAGTGATTCTAACCTTGTAGCTGACACAACAGCATCCCCTGGTTAACTAAGCTTTCTAATGCACAAAGGCAAAGGACCTTCTTGTCACCTGTACTGCATAACAGCTACAGTCAGTGAACTAAATAAGCTAAACTAAAAATGCCAACCCATCCTCTGTGCAATGAGAATGCAGTTCTTACAACAGTTTTTTTAGTGGTCGAGACCTAAAAATGTTTTAAATCACATTTGGCTAGAAGCCAAAAATTTCAATTGAATTAAATGGGGAAAAAAGGAAATTCAACGCACTACTTGCAAACAGCAAATTTCTCTCTTGGGAATGTTTTGCACAATTCTTTGGAAAAAAACCCCACTGCAGCTATCATTATAGCAAAGGTGTGCAAAAATATTATTTAGGCAAAGACTGTTTGAAGATGGGAATTAGCTTCTCTGAGTAGACTACGTGATTACAAAACTTACTAATGTTCATCTCCTTTTTCCAGGATTTCATTAAAGACTTTTAAGGAAGCTGCATGTCCAGAAAATTTTCAACTTTGACCTGCTCAGCGTAGAGAAGAATTTCATAGAGATCTGAAACAGGACTCTACTGGGCAGATAGATCACCAAGTAGTTTACATTTGATTTAACTAAGGAACTTGATTAAAATACAGTATTGTTTTTCCAGCATATGGGCTGAATTGTATGCATATAATATTTTTACATAGTAAGTTATGCAGGCTGTCTCACAATTTGCACGTGTGGTCTTAATTTGTGCTCACGGAAAGCTCCAACATAGAGCTGCAGAACTGCAAATTATAACCGAGGTCAAGAGAACCTCTAAGAACTTCACATCCCTAACAAAAGGTACTATGGACAGGCATAAGCTTAAAATGCTGGACCTGCTGTCCAGAAAGTGCCTTGATTGGGGATGATTTGGCTTATTGGCTCTGAGAAAGACATCTGCATCACTAAAGGTAAAATCTGCTGTCTCCTCATGTTGAAGTTTTATCACCATGAACTCTAAACAGTGCTGCTGAGGTAGCCCAGCAGATCAGTTGAACACTACAAAAAAAAAAAAAAAAAAAAAAAAAAAAAAAGGCGAGTTCCCCAGAAAGCAGACTTCATGGTCTACATTTAGAGTAAAAGTAAGATGAAAGTCAAGATTTTAGTGAGTTTTTCTGATGCTCTCTTCTGCCCTGCTGTGAAAAGGAAATAAAATTGTATGTAGAATTAAGTAAGAGTAGCAGAATTTCTTCTGGGACATGATGCTGATGTACTCATTTGAGGAGACTTGTGGGGAAATGAAAGTGAAAGTAGTCAGAAGAACTCGCAAAGTTCTGTTATCTCTCTCCCATTTTATTATAGGAATAGAGACTGATTATAAATACACCTATATAACAATCAAAATAAAATCTGCCCAAAGCAAACAACAGCATAGATTATAATTTAATTTAAACATTGACCCCAATTTAATAATGCAATCTGCGCATTATGGAGAAAGAACTTACTGACTCTTGACAGATATTCACTACAAACACAATATATGTGTATCCTGATTAATATGGGTCCTACAAAAGCCACCATGTAAATAGCCTAAAAATAGGCTAACCATCACATATCTTGTTTCAAAGCTGTTCTCACACAGCTCATGGGAATTCTAGCCATATGCAGCTCATGGCTCAGTCAGAACCTGGTCCAATATGTAACAGTGCTTTGAACCAAGGCTGAAGTAAGTTCATCCCTTGTTCATTTTACCTAAATAGCACTCACCATCAGTTCAGCTGTACAAAATGCTGATGCTAATTCTTTCTATTATAGACAGGCCCTAGGGTTTTAAACTGCATCTATCAATATATGTATATCTATCCACGCTAACATTTTAAGACAGATTAGGTCATTGGTTTTGTAGCTTGGAATTACAATTGTCATACGATACCACAAATAATGTACCACCATTTTTTAATTTGTATAAGCTTTTTTTTTTTTTTTTGAAGGGGACATTTATAAAGGAGGGCAGAAAGGTAATGTTTATTCACTGAGAGAATTCTAACCCTCAAATTCCCACAGGAGCATATAATTTTAACTACCACAAAACATTTTATGTCTGAATTACAAGTAGCATGAGAAACCTTTTTTTTCCCCAAATGTTATATATTTAGTTATTTGCATAATTTCTTGCAATTAAATGGCAAAAAATGGTAAAATGGTATTTAGGATCTTTCCAACCATAATTAACATTTTCTCCTGTTTTGCAGTTAATTAGGAAGTTAGAAAACTGCATTAATAAATACTGCTTGGACATTTAATCTCTAATTAATCAGATATTGATTGATTGTTCTGCTAATGGAAATGTCCTGCAAAAAAAAACTTCACCAATACAACTATGGGAGGAATCAAGGCAGGTTCTTCATAAGAGCCTTGAAGAACCTCAGCAAATAAAAATACAAACAAAAATTACTTTGCATTTACTAAGAAAAGAGTAGTTCTGGGGAAGACAAACAAAAGGGCAATATGGGGAGGAGTATGTTGCATAATCATGTCAGAATTTGGGCACAAGCATTTTATTTACTAAGTGAATTCAACTGTCTACACTGTTGCTGTCTACACTAAGAATCACTTCACCACACAAATGATAAACAAAAGCACTTCTTCTGTATAAAATTGTCTGCAATTCCGCAGTAAAGAGTTTAAGAATCTAAGAAGTAGCAAAGCAGGTGTATTTCTTATATTACTCACTCATGTTAGACAAAGGAAGGAGAGTTGCTTTGTTTTACATTGGTTGCTTTTTCCAGTTCCATAGATTCCATGCTATCCAGTGCCAATGAGCACAGTGGGAGTTTGGGGACTGATGCCAGTAGACCTATATTCTACAAAGAGCCAAAACTAGAGGAACTTAATGAATCACAGTCAAGTTG
Source organism: Muscicapa striata striata (assembly GCA_030060385.1). NCBI lineage: Eukaryota > Metazoa > Chordata > Aves > Passeriformes > Muscicapidae > Muscicapa > Muscicapa striata. Next base: position 186,858 of record JAREIS010000014.1, on the reverse strand, counting down.
CTCATTAGAAAATCAAAACTCCAGAAGAAAAGCTTATAACATTCTCAGTAGCTTGATAAAACATTAGTAGATGTCAGAAATTATATCCTTCCCACTCCTCACAGGCCAAGACACATGGACCACTGCCACAGCTACAACAATGTTATGGCTTAGAGCTGTACACATAATGACAGGCAGATGCAGTGAGGACTAAGGATTGAAAGGTTTTCTTGCAGGCATCAGTCTTGCAAGTGAACCAAAGTAAAAGAGAGAAAAATGTTTTATCATTGTTTAGCACCTCAGTCCTAAAAGGTCATGCTAAGTGGCAGTGTCACAAAAATGCTTAATACACAATATGCCTTTTTCAGGACTTTGCATCTGGTTTATTGCTCTGAAGCTCTGTAAGTAGATTTCTACACACATTCAGTATATGGTTATTCATTCTTGTGGAAATTTCTCTCATTTCCCCATTACATCACAGTCCAATAAATGCTTGTTCTGAAATTAACTATCCTTCTGGATAATGGTCTCAGCAACAAAACCTGATCTGAGAAATAAAATTTAGTTGATGTCATGCTCCTTTTAAACTAGAAGGAAAGCTGGAATCACCCTTTCCATACCTATTTTTAAAAGCTGGTTATTTCTTTCTTATTAATAGATCTTTTATATGTATAATTTGTGTAACATATTATATATTATTTTATTATTAAAAATCTCTAATTATTTATTTCTCTTAGAATTATCAGAAACATTAAATCTAGCTTAAAGATTTTGATTAACAGGCTTATAACTTGTAAGATATTTCACACCTCAGCTTAATATCCAGGCTTTCAAAGGGTAGTAGAGGGTTTTTCACACATTAGGATTTTGTATTAGACTACATCATCAAATAGACAAAAATGAAATGAAAATCAAAGTTTTAGCAGGAATTGCCTCCAATGTTAATTAGTTTCATTATTGTTGTATATGATGCTACTATTCTTTCCGTTCTCTATCAGTAACATAGGTACCAACGTGTTCAGGATTATAGCACCTACATTTAGGCATTGAAATACAAGGACTCTGTTCAGTTAACTAAATCATAGGTTTGAAAAGACCTCCAAGATCAAGTCCAACCTTTGCCCTATCGCCACCTTGTCCAGTAAACCACAGCGCTGTCATGTCCAGTCATTTCCTGAACACCTCCAGAGATGGTGATTCCACCCCTTTACTGGGCAGCCCAGCCAAATGCTTGACCACCCTTCCCATGAACAAATTTTCCCTGATGTCCAAGCTGAACCTCCCCTGGAACAGCTTGAGGCTCTGTCTTCTCATCCTGTCACAAGTTCCCTGTGAGAAGAAGCTGACCCCCACCAAGGTACTGGCTCCTGTCAGGCAATTGTAAAGAGTCTCCCCTGAATCTCCTCATCTCCAGGTTAAACATCTCCAGCTCCCTCAGCTACTCCTTATAGGATCTGTGCTCCAGACTTCACCAGTTTCACTGCCCATCACACCAATATGCTTCTTGTTGTGAAGGGCCCAGAACTGAACACAGTCCTCAAGGGGCAGCTTCACCAGTGGTGAGTACAGAGGGAAACATGATGTTTGACCTGTTATTGATCTGGTGCATTGCTATAAAGTCCATCCAAATATCTTAAATACTTTGCCACATTTAAAATGTTAACTACAAATAGTTAAAATGCTACCTCTTTAAGGAAAGTTTTTCAACTTAACCAACTTGCTGTGATTTGAAGTACAATTTAGGTGATCCAAAGTATTTTAAAGCAAACAGAATCACTTTCTAGGTCTATTGATAAGCAACAGGATTCAAGTGCCCAAACACAGCCATCCAGAGTCATCTGAAATGCCCAAGAGAAGAGATCAGCAAGATGAGATGCAAGCCATTTTGCATCTGATTCAGACAGGGTTCTGCAACCATCTGAAGTAGCACTTGGAGGCCAGACAAGATGCTTTAGAGAGTTTTAAATGATGTTATACACCTGATCCTACCCTGGATCTCACTTGATTGTGAAGCTAAAGCATCTACCTCCAATTTCAATTGGACACCTATTTTAGGTGTCAATCTCAAACTAAATCCTGCCTTTAATGCCCTTTTTGGTAGATTATGATCAAATTTCCAACACCTAAAGGCAAGCAGGACTGGACTCTTCTTTAAACTTCACAAAACAGTAACAAGGTGACATACAAAGTGTTTTATTTTTTGCAGAACACGGAAGTCTCTAAAGAAGGAGTTTCTTTTACCATTAAACTAAAAATAAAGGTTTTATTTTCAGGTCCTGTATGCTGGCTCAGGAATTTTATTTGATGATGCACCATTATTACTCTTCTCCAAATATCAGGAGGTTTAATGCATTTTTGAGCAGAGGCTTCAAGATTAAAAAGAATAACTTCAAAAAATAAAATTACTACCATATGTTTGAACAGGCAAGGAAGCATAATACTATGAGACCTGAGAGACTGCTACATCTAGCTGTATCATTCCAAGTCACAAAATTTAATTGCTGGAAAATGATATTCAGGCCAATCAAGTAGCACAAGGGGGTGGTAAAACACAATTGTAGCTGTTATCCAGTTTCTAGATACAATAATATCAGTGAAAAGGTAAATTCCAACCACGAGTTTCATTAGTGCTGAAAATGCTGAGAGGTGGCTCCACCTTCACCTTTTCAGTCAAAATCAGCCACCCAAAGAGCTTTTATTATGTGAGATTCTCAGAGTGAATTTCAGAGTACCTGCAATAGTTATGTGAAGGGCTCGACTCTCTTCTCTCTGACAGATCTAGGCCATCTGAGCAGGTTTTAAACCTCCTTCGTCACCTCTGAGACTGAAATTAAAAAGGAGGTATGCAGTACTCAGACTGAAAGCTTTATAGTATTGTAGGCTAGCAGAGAAACTGAACACATGAAGCTAACCATGAAGAGATCCGATGCTATTTTAAAAACCAGTTTTAATGATAGTAGTGTCTGTTGCTGAAGTCTGTTAGCTTTTTCTGAAAAAGCTACCATGTAACACAGATCTTTGAGCAACTGCAGGAATCAAACCAACTCAGGGTACTAAATGGAAGAGGTAAGCTGAACTGTAAGATGGAGAGAGCAGACTATATTTTAAAATCCATTTTATGTTTGCTCTATTAGATTCTTAATATTAAAAATAACTTTGGATTTAAAATGTTTCCATCTGTTTTATTCAACTGTGACCACTAATCAGTTAGACTCACCAAGGAAGCCTGGTGTTGAAAGGCAGTGGAATGGCCAAATGTTAGCTATGCTCAAAGACAGATAAAGGACTAGAGACTCAAAACCACTCACAGGTACTGGGAAGTGCCCTCAAATGGCAAAGAAAGGGGAAAAAAATTAGACCTAGTTCAGGAACCATTACAAGTTTGCTGGATATTATACTGGAAAATTAAAACTCTCACAGAAAATTACTGCTATAACTTATTATGCTGATAAGAAAACGAAGGAGTTGTGCTCCTTTATTACAGCACTACTTAATATAATTGGCATTCATTCATAGGAGTGAGGAGTATTTAATTTAGAGATCAAATTTTTGTAGAAGAATGTATTTATAGCTATATTGAAGTTCCTAATTGCTAGTATGTTGCTACTAATCAAAGACATTATTTGATTCAATAACAATTCCTAAAAAAAAAAAAAAAGAAAGAAAAAACTACCAAAAAAATCCAGTAGAAGGTTTCATTTTTCAAAGGAAGTATTTCTTGGGTAGAAGCCTAAGTTAAAGATTGTTTAAATTTAAAAAAAAGGAAGGACATGGACATTCTCCTGTTCCCCAATCATGGCTTTGTTTTTTCAATGCTAGAAAACATTTATAATAGTTAAAAATACCTTACAAACCAGGCTTCCTTAGAAAGTCCTAGGCAGACAGGTTTTTCTACAATGCATGGTTAGACATTTCTGGGAAACACTAATGGAATGTCTTCCAAAAATATGAAAAGAGCATAAAATAAAAATAGAAGAGAAGGCAGAGGCCAGGTACAGTTTCTTTCCTCCAAAGTGGAAACAACTACTCAGAGCCTGAACAAATTTGCATTTGTCCTGTAGCAGCGCTATGTGAAACAGTGTCTGTCACTAACCAGAAGAAAGAATATGACAAAGCATTCATCAAAGTACTAAGAAGTACTTTGTACATTCTCAGTTCCTTTTTTTTATTAGACTGTAGTCCCACTTGTTTTCCAACTCTGGCCATTACTGAAGTACCTTAACAGAGAAACTTCTCCTCTCCTTCACAAAAGAGATCTAAGGATAAAAACTGAAAGTCTTTGCCAAGATCAGACTCATTGGAGAGCCTCAGCAACAGTTGATAAAAACAAAACAGAGAAATTGGTTGTCCACTATACTATTTCCCTTTCCAGTGGGCTGCAATCACTTCTTTCATGATAATGAATTAAATTCAAGAATTATCCTGATCTGAGGGGAAAGGAGAAACTAAAGCAAACAATGATTTTCAAACAGTAACTACTATCTTCTGGTAAAACTTCTACCAGAAACAATCATATTGTGGGAACCAACTTATCATTATATAGAGAGTTCCATCATCTATTTCCCTCTACCTCCAAAACTATCTTTAGTCCAATACCTAAAAAATTACAGTAGGTCTGATTCACTCTTTGGCAAAGTACAATTTTAAAAATGTTAATTAGCCAAGAAATAACAGCCCCAAAAGTGGAAGAATAGAGAAAGATGTACTTTGAAATCTTTCCAATGTCTCATTGCTATTATGATCATCACTGTGGGTCTAAACTCCACAGCCCACTGCTGATCTAGGAATATTGCATATACAGCAAAGCAATGTATGTTTATCTCATGGTTTCAGTTGTTAATGTTGACTGTCACATAGCTATTCATATACAGTCAGTACATAATGTTTAAATGATTGTTACACTTACAGAGATGTAAATGTATTTTACATGCAAAGGCAAGTACCAGCTGTAAATAAAAAGAAAAAGAATTTTATCTATGGAGGGACGGTAAATTTAAGTCATAATGGCTTGGTCAGTAAATGGAAAAATGTTTTTTTCAGGTGTTAGATAAAAGTTATATAGATCTTCTGGTCAAGACCAAAATACATACAGAAATTAGAAGAACCAGACAACTGCAAATTATCTCTCCAGGAAGGAGGCCATGAATTACCAACGATTGATGAGGACACTAAAAAGACAGAGACTGAAATGTGCAGCTCGTAGAATAGCATGGACAAAGCATGAAATCATAGCTTCTTACTTTTCCCAGTAAAACAGTAAATCTTAGGAAGGATTTGGTATATGCAGACTATTTTATCTCTTTGTTCAATGGGTAGGAAGTTTGGGAGACTTAAAAATATTTTGCTTTAAAAATCTGGCTTCGAATCACCTGAAATCCTTCACTAGTGAGAAATATTTTATTATTTCAGCTGACAGAACTAGGCCTGTCATGATACTATGATAAGAAACCAGAAAAGATTGCAACTGAACTGAAGCAGTGCTGAACCAAAAAGTTCCAGAGAAAAGAGGGGAGAAGTAAAGCTATCTGCTTGACTCACCTGTATATATAGCTATTTTCTCAAGCAGGGTTGCAAAGGTGTATAAGGCACAGGTAAATTGTGATCATACAGTATCCAAAGCAGAAAAGAATACACAACATACCCCTCAGCTACAAAAGCGACAAGGATTCTACATAACACCAAAACTTCTCAGCATATTTTTCAATCATATGTATCTTGTATTCATTTTGGATCTGCATTTAACATCTGTGGATTCAGAGAAAGGAAATTTTCTTGCAGGAGCATTTTCAATATTGTTCCCACAGAGTAACTGTGAGAATGAGGTATGAGCTCTGATATGCAACCAACAAAGGAAGTCTATCAGGGACTTAGTTTTACAGCAGTTGGGACATTTCTACCAACTTCCATGGCAGAGTCATGGATAAGTTTTCCATCTGTTAATCATTTCCATATTTCGCTCAAGTGGAACTCTAAGTAGCAAAAAACAAAAACATTAGAATTCATGGAAAGATTATTAGGATTTACCACAAAGTGATCCTTCGGCAGGTTGCATATACATTTAGTTTGTATCTATTAACTAGATACATCAACCACAACGACAAAAACAGGATTATATAGCCTGCATTAGTACATATTATTAGATTTAATAAATACACGGATATAAGGGAACCTGTGAGCCACAAATGTTGAACTCACCCCTTCATTGTAACTGAGTCAGTTGCAATTTTTGCTAGCTTGTTATTAGACAACCACTTAATTTGAAGAATTAAGAAATTCAAACAGAATATTATCATTACCAAAAGAATACATAAGAATAGCATGCCAATTCAAAAATGTCCAAATCTTTGCAATACATATGGAATATTATTTGTGTTTGTGTTCAGGTTCATTCAAAGCATTCTCCTGGGTGAAGAAAGTATATAAATTAATTTTTTTTCATTTAGACAAAGCAAAAACTAACTACTCAGCCAGCCATGTATCTACTTTCATTTTGTGTTTTATTAAAATAGCATATACAGTAGCCTTGCCTGTGTTATTGATGACACCATGGTGGATATTGGACTGATATAGTGATCTCCAGGAGTTTCCAAATATAAATTAATCCTAATGAGATAATCCCTAGTGCATGGAGATGGAGGAATGCTATCTAAATAATGCCACTTCTGTTGCAGAATTGGTTTCAAATTAATTGTTTCTTTCTAAAGCTATAATTATCAGGAGGAATTCAGTTAGTCTGAAAAAATGAAGTTAAAAAGTGCATAATGTCTAATAGCTCATTAAATAGAAAATACATTGTAAATTTGGGAATCAGAATGACTTGCAGCTAACTGTGAGATGTTGGGTCATGCACATGAAAAGAGACTTTTCTGGCAGGAAAGCAATTTGGTAATGCTGACTGCAGTCTGCATTTACTTGACATTCGGAAAGATCATATGACACCAATGCAGATGAGGTGAACAGTGAAGAGAAAAGGAAGGGCAAGGAGACCCAGAGGAGAAAAAGTTAGGTTATGAGCAGCTGAGGCATGATGAGGAAGAAGAGAACATGAGTGTCATTACTGGGTGTTCAATTTTTAAAGTGGAAATGGGAACAAGGTGTCATATTAAAGAGACCTGGAGTATTCAAGCAGCTATAGCAATAGCTAGGTCAACATTTTTCTCACTGAGCAGTTTTATGAAGGGTTCATTTTATGAATAATTAGCAATTTTTAAATTTCTCTTCCAATGAAAAAACATAGTAAGCATGTATTTACTCAGTGTCAAATATATCTTTATAATAATGCAACAAAACAAAGGAAGTCCAAAGACTATTTGAAATACTTAAGAATAATTAAGCTGTCAAAAAAATCCTCAACCCTAAAACATCATACCACTGCCTCAAAGGGAAAGAAGCTCAGAACAGCTGATTTAGGCTTAAATTTTCTTGTAGTACATTTTCCATAAGCAGTGACCCAACAATTACCCAAGCGGACGCAGACATGATCAGAATGGGAGAAAGCAGCTATGTATTGCATGTACACAAACAGGTGCATGCCACACCAGCCTGCACAAACAGGAGGGCTCAAGCTGCCTTAAACCTCACAGAGTCATCTAAAGGCCCAAGGTGATGCAAAGAACTGCAAGCTGCAGGCTCAGAACCACATCTGATGCAAAAGCAGTATACAAGGGGAAGAAATTTACCCAGAGTTACATTATCTTATGTTGTTAGGCTTTGGTCACAAGCTGATCCGTGTGGTAAAACAAAATCTGGAATACAAGCACCAAAAATACTTCTATCAGTGTACTGGCTTTAGCTGGGATAGAGTTACCTTTCTTAATAGTAGCTCATTGTGTTTCAGATTTGTTACCCTGAAAAGACAGCAGCCATGGATAATGCCACAGCAGGTACACCCCTGAAGGGGATGTGGTCCAAGGATAAGGCCACACTAGAGCAGTGGAGCACACTTCAGAGTGAGCACAGCTGTGGATTAATCCACACTGCAGCAGATATACCCCTAAAGAGGCTATGGATAGACCCATGCTGGAGCAGTGGCAAGCAGAGAAGTTCACTGCAATGTAAAACCCTATGGCCTGGTCCAAAGGGACCAGGAATGGAGACTGCAATAGATTTCACTGCCATAACCCATGATTTGAGTTACATGTTACAGTAAGTACTACAAGAACCCCCCAAACCAAGCCTTACAACAACCAATGCAAATGCAGCAGTGACCCAACCTGAGCTGGTTTTTGGGCCCAGTGACTTCACACAACAACCACCTCTCCTTTCCTGACTAAACACCATAACAAACAGAATCCAAGTCAAGGACTAGATGAACTCAGTTGGCATTTTATGGACATTATACACTGGTGGGCCATAGTCTAAAGGAATAATACTTGCATATACTAGAGAGTGAGAAGGGAAAAGGGGTGGTTAATGAAAGGATATTGGACAATATGAGACCTAAGTGTGATGCAAATTGTAAGAATAAGTGGCAGAGGTTGTACTGGGTTTGGCTGAAATAGAGTTAATATTCTTCATAATAGCTTCTAAATTGCTGTGTTTTACATTTGTGACCAAAAAAGTGTTGATAACAGAGATGTGTTTAGCTACTGCTGAACAGTGCTTAAACAGCATCAAGGCCTTTTTTCTGTTCCTCACATTGCTCCACCAGTGAAAAGATTGGAGGTGCAGGACTGCTGACCCCAAATAGCCAAAGAGATATTTCATATCATATGAGGTCATGCTCAGCATATAAATCTACAGGGAAGAAGCAGGACTTGGCATACATTTCACAAGTCACCATTGCATGTGAAGAAGCCCCACTTTTCTGGAGATGGCTGCACTCCTGCTGCCAATAAGAACTGCTGAATGAATTCCTTGTTTTGCTTTGCTTGTGTGTGCAGCTTTTGCCTTACCTATTAAACTGTCTTAATCCTCAAGTTCTCTCACTGTTACTGTTCCAATTCTCTTCCCCATCTCACTGTGAGGGAGTGAGCAAGTGGTTGAGTGGGCTGAGCTGCCTACTGGGGTTAAACCAGAACAATCACAATGATAATGGTTATAAACAGAATAATAAAATCTCATTGCCATAAAGGAAAAATTAATCTGCATTAGGGAAAAAAACTCCGACATTTCCTAAATCAGAAGCTCATGCAGGATTCTTGGACACTTCTTTATTTGAACATCCACTGCACAAATACCAACATAATGCCCTCCTTATGAAGGTTTGGACACTTTGGCAGTAATGCATTTTAAATATTACCTTAATTCCAACACAAGATTTATCCCTCGTGAATCTAGATTGAACAGAAAAAAAACCAGGATCATAATAATGAGAAATGTCAGCGTACTGGCTGATAATACCATATCTAAATTTATGGCATGTTATGTTAGCATATAAATACAATATTTCTTGTGTCTTGATTCCAGTAAGCCCATAGAACTGAACTTATCTCTCTGTATTTGCTGCTGTTACCAAATCGTAAGATAAAACTTACCATCTTGTTTAATAATAGCCTATTTGTTGCAATGCATAGATTGAATTTTTTTTACTCTCAATTCGCACAGGTAACAGAGTCTCAAGAGAGGATATACCTCAGAGAGGGTATTCTGCTCTTTCAGTGGTGCTGAAACAGATCCTTTTTTCTGCAATTAGGCTCTCAACATGGCCTAATTTCCTGCACAAATACCAAAGCCTGATATACTTAGTCAGAAAGTGATATTTTACTTTGGTGCCACACCAACACCACCATATTTGAAAATTTACATTATTGTAATGGTAGCCCCTAACTCTATAATACAGAGTAACCATATACCTGTAGAATCTTTCTGAAATTAACTTGCCATTATAGTCTCTCTTCTGAATATAATAGAATTGAAGCTTCATAAAAGGTGAAGAAGTGGTAAACCACTGAAATAAAGCTCAAGTCTTAAATTCATACCCAGAATACAGACACAAACATACTTGTCAAAACAGCACCCCACCTACATGCCTTCAGCACAGATCACTCTAAGCAGTTAGCAAAATTTATTCAGGCTCACTTCAGAAAATCCTTAAATCACATAATAAATTTGATTGGTCCCATTGAAGCCACACCAGCTGAAATGTCACATGTGATCAGATCCCAAGTTTTGCCTTTCTGCACACAGCAGGTACACATCCTAATTTTTCCCAGTGATGACTTTTGGGACTTGGACACTTCTACAGTTCAAACTGAACTACGACTACTAATTCATCTTAGATAAACCATGAGACAAGCTTCAGATGGTACCCACTTTCATCTCTTACTGGAAAAGATCCATATTTCAAACCGTTTACAACATACAAATAGCACAGAAACACATTAACTTTCCTCAGAGCCATCCAGCCATTCTGTATGATTTCATAGAGTCATTAAATGCAATAATACAATAGCCAGTGACAAATCATGGTTGAGCCTAGAACCTGAAAGGCCAAACAGATATCTTAAGTGGGAACAAACACTGAAAGTGTCAACTGAAAGGGGATCTAGAGAACATAGCTTGGATGCAGTGCTCACAGCTCTCCCAAATGCACAGTCACGAGGCCAAAGGCAGCACCTATCCTAAGACTGCATGACTGCACATCAAAGGCTTTGGTACAGGCTCTCTCATATGCAGTTTCACACAGGGAGGGGGAAGGCAAGGACAACCTCTAACCAGGAAGACAGTTCTGTATAAAGATGCTCAGATGAGCATGAAAATCCACTGGGTGACCCAAGGGCGGAGCCACACCCTCCTCTCTGTCCATGACACAACCTGTCAGACAGATAGGAGGGAGAACACCCTACATAACTGACTGCTTTGTGGCAAGAGAGGCCACAGCTCTGCATTACCAATATGTGATGCAGAAAATGCAGTGAAGGAGTAGAAGAAATCCAATATGAGAGTATCACTGCAAATGTGAGAGACTAGTCAGGTCTGTGCTCCTGTCTCTAAAAGAGCTGGTGTGAGACTGCATGTTACTGACAGACTTATTTTAGAAATGTTTTATATCCTGCTTTTAAATGTGAAAAATAAAGCAAAAGCAGTACACTAAGGAATTGCAGTTTGGTTCTTGCAGTTTGGTTCTTGTAAGTAAAATAAATATGCAGTACTGCAATACTGCCTCCTTGCACTTCAAGAAAGAAATTTCTTTATTGGATCAAGACAGTGGTCTGTCTGGTCCAATACCTCATCTTCAAATACTGGACCTTAATATAGCAACAAAGGAGGCAAGAAATATTCCACAGAGAGAGAGGCCAGCATAAAACCAAGACTTAAAATTTATCTGTTTTAAAAGTGTTTGATATTTACTGACTAATTTATTAATATTTTGCTATTTATACAACCAGCTAGGTTTGTTGAACTGTGATTGTTTATTAATTTACTTGTGAAATTTGCCAGTGTAAAGCACCTTCTGCAGTATTAGCTTTGATTTGTGATACAGGCATAGAAGATTACCAAACACTCAGGAGTCAAAAAAGCTATGTGTGCTTTCACCTGAGTGCTACCCTGTACTGTGGCTCTCCCCTTGGCATTGTTAAAGGGATGCTCATAGCTGAGGCAGCTGGCTGTATACAACACTGTGCTGGTGCCAAGAGACCTGTGTTCAAGTTTCCTATTACAAGATCAGCAAGATGTGAAGTGAGGCAACCAGAAGATGCAAGCTATGAACATAGTACAGATTAGGAGGTTTGATAAGCTTCAAAGATGAGGAAAAAACCCCAAACACTTCCTAACTTTTTCACATGTGCAGTTATAGAAACAATTCTTCCATATCACAAAACATATAGGAGCTTCTCCTATAAGTGTTTGGTTAAGGACTAAGAATCAAATCCATACAAAGCATTTTCCAGTGCTACTTCAAGCAACAGCTACAGCTGTAGTGCATTCTACAAATCACTGTACTGATGTATTCAGACAGAACAAAAAGCTAAGAAAGCTTTTTTTCACTGACTTCATTCCATTTTATCTAACTATGTAGTGTCATGCCATACCTGGTAGTTATGCTAACTACTATAACTAGTAAAGCATAAGGTCTTTACTTTCTCTTTTCTATCTCCAAAGTGTTTTTCAAAACATACAACATGAAAGAAGCTATATGAGCATGCCTTGAATTGTTTATCTTAAAAATGTGATTGATCTGCACCAGTAGTATGAAAACACATGTTAGGTGGCCATTATTATTTTGTTATCTCTTTTGATAAAAAAAATCACTACATATGGCAAACAAGAGTGGCTGGCTTGGCTATATAAAGAAAGAAAGCATAAACTCCACTATCTTCCCAAGTTCTACCAAGAGCAAAAGGAGATAGCTCTGTAACTGTCACCAGGAAAAATGACCAACATTACTGTTGATGTTTCCACATTCATTCCTGTCTGGTGAATGTTATATGTCTGAACTTAGTCATGAGGAGAAGTGTTTCAAAGTAAGTATTAACAGTTTATAAAACCAAATCACTGAGCCAAATTTCCTGTTTAAATAGCCCCAAGAGTGAACTTGTGTTTTTAAAAAATATTTCAAATATGAAAGTGTGTGCTTGGACTCTGTGAAGCTGAGTATACTACGCAAATGTTTTCTCATGCTTTAAAAAAATTTTCAAAATTAAAAAAGCACAAGCAAAATCCTCCTAAGTACACTCCCTAATTTAGTGATCTAAGGATAATGGAGCAAATACTCCAGCGGGTTTAAAATGTCAGAGCTGCAACTACTCCAAGGGAGCAATGAAAGTCTACATCAGCTGGGGATATCCCTCAACACAAAAATGGTCGTGAACAGGGACAGTCAATTCTGCTGGCATAGGACCCTTCTGTTATATTCATCCTTACACAACTTTTGCCTCAATGCCTCCAAAATGTAGCATTTCAAAAGGTAAATGAAGAATGTATTTTCCAATAAAAAGCGATTGCTACCTGAATTACTTGGACACGCAATAGAAAAATGATGAAAGACATTTAAATGAGATGTTTAAATACAGACTAGAAATATGAAACTGAACAGTAATTAATTAGATTGTAGGGTCTTCTGTTGCTTTAGCCTCTCTATTACCATGCAGTCTTTGTTTACTGCCATTTGTCTTCTTTGTTTGATGACATTTGACTAATAAATACATTGATGAATTGCATCTGTAAATGCCATCCATACATCACAAAAATAGGATGTACTCAGTGCTTCTGGCACACTGATGTTAAAGGATTTTGTTTTATTTCAACTTTCAATACTTAACAAAGGAAATATTACTGCTTTGCTGGATAAATTTCCTGATTTTTATTTTAATTTTCAGTGAGCAAACAGCTGCAGAATAATGTGACTTAATGAAGCATTTCTAATAAAATCCTACAGAAGATAAAACAGAGGCATAGAACCACTTGCTCACTGATAGTTGTATCATTCAGAATAATTTTTCAAGATGGTGATCACATTTCTGTGTAGATGAGTATTAGGTATTGTGTTTTTCTGTCTTCCAAGTCAGTGATTTCCTTCAGTGAGATAACTAGTTAGCACTGTTGCATTATTTATTTATAGTAAGCAAAACACACAACATAATAAATGCAACATCTTCCTAGTACATTATTTAGGCTTTACACTGGTTGGTAAGTAGCAACACAGGCAGCAATAAATTTGGGTGTGAAGATGCTCAGATCTGAAAAACTTCATGCTTATATTTTGCTTACCAAAAACATACTGTCTATATTTGTAAAGATGTCCTTTATCAAGTCTGTCATCATCTGTGATGAAATTATGAAACTTCTTGGCTGCTATGTTTTCTCTGCCACAACAATTCAGTGTAAAGTATTATTTGCTTTATGTAAATCTAGATAGGGCTCAATGAATCATCACTTTGCAACCTGCCAGTAAAACAATCTCCAATATCCATCTGTACACACATCTATTTGCTTTCATTCAGAACAAGTTCTTCATGTATTCCCCACCAGAATAATCAAGTGCACTAGAGGCATCTACACATAAAGCTGAGATCCCTCAGATCATAAGAGACAGGTAAAAAAGTTACCCCATGTGTCCAGTATGATTAAGGATACTGGCAGCTTAGTCATCATTCTCTGATTAAAACAGCAAGACAGAGTCAAGATTTTATCTCAGTTACCCACTACCACCAGTGTATCTAAAATTGATGCCACATTTTTTAAGGACCTTCTATGTACAAAAAAAAATATGCAGAACCAGTGAGTAGTAAATTGATTTGCAGTATCAACTGAGCAAAGCTTTCCACTGAAATTATGGTACTTAGGTAGTTTACATTTCTAAGAATAAATACTGGAAATTTGGACGATGTGAAACAAAACCCACATGGTTTTCAATACTGCTTCAGCAGCATCAGCTCTATGAAATAAAATATTAGTAGTGAAATTTAGAGTAATTGCTTTACTACTGTTAATTATACACTCACAAAACAATTTAGGCATCAGTATGAGATGACAGCACAACTGCTGTGAAAAAGTATAATGAAACTTGTAACCTTTGTCACTCTGATAAAAATATCTTAGTATGCTCTTTCCTAACTTCAGCTAAGCTATCCTCCTAGTATCACTGAACTACTATGTTTCGAGTGTGTACCCAACACTACAGGAAAGAATCTTAATTTATCAATTTGACTTAAATTAGCCCATAAAGTAGCCTTAAAGTGTTAAACATACAGTAGGCTGAGTGCTCAAGTCTGAAACTAGTTGGTAAGACAGAGAAACCAGATAACAATTATCATTTAGTCAATAGTAATTTAAATGTATCCACTGTGGTGCAAAGATCCTACAACCTGGAATCCTTTATGGGGTTTTCAGAGATACGAGTTGAGTAGGTTTATTATTTAAATTGACAGTTCTGCAGGAGTCAAAGTACCATTCTTCAAATCCTGAGCCAGTGTCTGCTGGGGGGAGGGCAGTAGAACAGAGGTACTGATAAGCTCCAAGCAAAAGCTGGAAAGAGAGAACTGTAACTACACATATAATTTAAAATGCTTTAAGCAATGGTTTTAACTCCTGTAGGAATGAAACATACAGGGCAACCATGTGTGGCAACTCCTAACAGGGCAGCGCAAGCTCTTGCTATTTATTGTTTGCATTGATAACCTGGTGTCTGATCCAACAGTTCCACAGGAATAAAGCAGGTTATTTTAAAACTTTCTCTTGCTAAACTAGACATGGGATGGAATAAGGGAAAAGCCCTCTCACTGGCATACAGAACCTGCAATACATTTAGTACATAAATAAGCTCACTGAGTTGCCAAGTAAGCAACGTGGATAGACAAAGTATGTTTCATACTATATATCCACAACTTGGAGAGCACTACACATAGAAAGAAACCGAGCCAAGAATCTTCCCTTTATCGCTTTTTTTTGTGTTGCTTTGTTTTTAGAGGACGCATAAAGTGACTCCCCGCTCTTTCAGCGGTCCTCTTTAAGGCGGCCGATAAAGCGTCTGGGCAGAGGAACCCCCAAGTGCCCGAAGGTCCTGCGAGTTAGCGGCCACCCTTTCCATAAAAGTTGAAAACCGGGTGGGTTCCCCTGCTCCCTATGCCTCCCTCTCAGCTTTGTTAAACTGTTCTTTTAAGTAAAACCAAAGAAAATTAAAAGGGAAAACAAAAGCCTTGAGGATCGCCCGGCGAAAGGCTGGAGCCGGCTGCTCCAGGTGCCCAGCAGAAGGACGGCAAAGCAGCTCTCTTTCACATCCAGCTTCGTCCAACTTTAGGGCAGCGGGAGGGCGCAGCCCGCGGCAGCCGCTCCGCACACCACACCTGGCCCCGCCGCGGCCGCTTGCGCCCGCCGCCCGCGGGTCTCCGCCAGCCGCGAAGGGCATCTCCCGCCGGCCCAGCAGCTCCCGGACAGACACACGGACAGACACACGACCCTAGAGCGCTCCGCTCACCTACCTGCAGTCCCGATTCTTGCTAGAAATGCCTAGCGATCGGCCGCCTCCCGTCCGGGGGGAGCTCCAGCCTTACCGCCCGGGCATCGCCGGCACACGCCCCGCGCCCCGCCAGCGCTCGGGGGCATGGAGCGGCGCCGTGCCGCGCTCCGCTCCCCTCGGCTCGGCCGGGCTGGGGCAGCCGTCCGCGGGGCCCGGCTCTCTCCCCCGCCTCTCTGGGAACACACCAGGAATCCGGCTAAGAGATGCTACAGGAAGGGTGAAGTAACTGCGAATGAAGGGAAGACTTGGAGTGTATCTTGTGCACGATTTCGGAGTATTAAAAAAAATAATAATAATAAAGAGGACGAAGTACGCTTGAGCTATTAGAAAAGCGGAGATGGGGAAGTCCTGCAGCCTAGTACAGCTCCGGCCCCTACGCCAGCTGCGCGTGGTCCCGATTCAGCCCCGCCGGCAGAGGAAGGAGGAGAATCCGGCGCGTCCTGCAGCAGTCCCTCCGTTAGAGCATCTCTGATTGGTGTGCCTTCCACACACAGCACGACTTCCCCCTCCTGCTGCCTTCTTGTCTCTTGGGAAAAGTAATTGGAGAGCGAGAGCTTCACCTTCAGCAGCAGCAGCAGCAGCCTCCCGCGCCCAGCCTGCGCGCACCGCACCGCGGAAGGGCGCGGAGCCGCCCCGGGCGCCCGGACAGACAGAGGCAGCTCCAAGCGCGCCCTCCGCGGCCGGGGGGAGGGAGGAGGTGGTGGGAGGTGGGGAGAGGGAGAGACGCCCTTCTCCTCCCCCGTATTTATCCGGCCACTCGCGGCTCTCCTCCCCAGCCCTTATGAGAGAGCAGGTCCCAGCGGCCGCCGTTGTGTCTGACGGCGGAGCGGGGCTCGGCCAGCAGCGCGTACTGGGGCTTGGGCCGCCTCCCTCCGCCGCCTGCCTCGCAGCGCAGCTCTCCCTTCCCTTCTCTCCCCTCCGAGCAGCGGGGCGGGGGTGCGAAGTTTACGCACAGGCGCCTGTGGCCGGGGAGATCCCTGTGGCACTCCCCGGAGTCCTGCGCCGCTGGGGCGGGACCGGCCGGGCCGGGAGGGAGCAGCCGGGCCGGGCCGGGCAGGGCCGGGCAGGGCAGGGCAGGTGCCCCGGGGAACGGGGGCCGCGGCTGCCGGAGCAGGGGCAGGGGCAGGAGGGACGCGGCGGCGCCGGCGGCAGCCAAACACTGGACTGTGTCTCCCTCCAGAGGGAGAAGGGAGTCACGCACGGCAGCTCCGGCGGCGGCAAAGCCGGGGACACGGCCGGGCCCCTCCTCCCTGCGCGGCCGGGTGGCGAGCTTGGGCCGTGTACCTGCGCTCGAGAGGCGGAGGGACAGTAGCACGGGTCAGGTGCTGAAGGACTCTTGTTTGTCGTAAGGCAGCTTTACAGACGGGTGGCGGGTTGTGGCCGTCTGCTACCACTACTGATTAATAAGTGGGAATGTTGCTGAGTGAGGATAATTAAAAGCAGAGTTTTGTAATTTATTTTGCTGTGTTCTGTGCCGTTCTAAAGGTGGTGCAGAGAAGTGAAGGGGAGAGAGCTAAAAAAGGTGAAAAAGAAACCTTGTTTGTTACAGTGATATCAGAGCCAAGTTCTCAGTTTGGTCCTGTAATTCTGGTCCGCTCCTGGATTAAATGAAGATGAATGTATGCAGCACTGAAAAGTACTGATATACCTGATCATCTGTTGGGGTTTTATGCAATTCTACAAGCTAGTATAATGGCCAGCTTTAACAAAAGAACCTTTTGCCCAGTCCTCAACTGTTACTACATCTTACGTGATGTTCATAATCAACTCTGTCAGAAACAGAAGAGGAAGGGAAACAGTTCACTTCTTGTTATTGTTCATGCTACGGCTCTTGCATGCAAGCAAGCATCTGTAGAATGTTTGAATTTTTTTTTTTTTTTTTTTCAAAACAGACCTAGCGATCCATGCAGTCAAAAAAAAAGGTGAAATGGAGGCTTAATGTTGACTACTCTGCATGCAGTGATGCTGCTGTAGGATAAAATACAAAGAGGCTAGCATTGAAAGGGCAAATTAAAAGTAGTCTGGTATGTGACTGTCACAAGCACTGTTGCAGAAAGCACTGCAGTACACATACATGCCGGATGCTGACTGCAGCCAAATTAAAAGGCAGCTGGTTATAAAGACAAATATGGTCTTGTCTCATTCATTGGAAGCTGATATAATAACTTCAGAATTTCCCTATTTGGTAACCATGTTTCTAGATTTGCAGACAGCTAAAAAAAATTTAGAGGGAACTGGAAAAAGCCAAGATTGTGTTGCTATCGGCACCACAATTTCAAGAAGAGATAGATCTAGACTAAAGTCAATCCACAGGGGTTGGATGCTCCTGCCCCACCAATTCCAAATAACATGGGGTCCTGAATACATAATGGAAAGGGTAATCTTTCCAGCTCCCTGCCTCAGTGTAGGACCACAGGTATTGCTACTCTATTAAAAGTAGTGAAAGCACACCAAAATACAACTAGAGCAGCTAAAATGCAACTACAGAGGCTGTTGCACTTTAGATGTGGCAAACACCTTGTTACTATGGGAGCACATATGTCTATTTTACCTGCATGTACCAGGTTGACTAAAGTTTAAGTTGACTAAATGTTTTAAGAGCAGAGGATACTTGGTAGTTTCATGTTGGTGTCCTGCTGTGGCAGAAATCTGGTAAACACATCTGAAGAGACAGAACTCTTATTACCATGTTGAAACAAACAAGTCCTATGCAAACAACCAAAGAAAAAGAAGCCGACAAAGCAGTAAGCAAGCTGACCTGTTTTAAAACCAAATTATTTTGTCAATGAAAATATTGAAAAATGTAGTTTTTGTTTATGTCATGATGCTGCTGTGCATGAGCAGTTCCAAATCTCTTTGTACAACATCTGAAAATCTGAACAAATCTGCAGTACTCACACACAGCTTGTGTGACACCATGCATATGAAAGCATGTCCTGAAAGACATGCTTTCAGAAAGCTTCTCTGCTCACTTTCACAGTATGGTCAACACTCCTGGGAAGAACTGAAACCATCTGTTGCAACTATAGAGTGCAGCTGGTTTTACAGATGCTTACTTGGTAAGTCTGACTCATCTCCAAAGGTGCCTTTGTACATGCTGCGCATGTGCAATATGATAAACTTACCATTTTCTGGAAACACCAGATTGGCAGTCTTTGTCTCATGAAGCCTGTATTTATATCTTTCTGGCTGGAAAATCCCCAGCTGAATACTGTGGCCTTAGAACACAGTGCAGTTATGAACCACAATTATTACATGAATGTTCTCTCTTTATTCCTTCAGCTAGTTTCATTTTTGAGTTAGTGTCACTATTTCTTACTTTTCATCAATTTGTTGGTCTCTTCCACATGCTAAAAGACAAGCATAAAACATGAAAATGAACATTGGCATTTGCAACAGGTGTAGTATTTGGAACAACAGCACAGCATAAAAATCAGGAAAGTAAAAACTTGTTTCTGATTAGTTATATCTGGATCTGGTGTGTTTATCTTTTAAGCACTAATTTTACTCAGAAGCATGCATGTTCTGAGCTGCTAAATAGAGAAAAAAAGGAAAATTTATAATTTAATAATAGCCACATGTAAATTTAGTCTCTGAGAATTGATACCAATGTCAGTACTGCTCATTAATACCTACCAACAGTTTTGCTCCTTTATCTATCTGAAGAGACTCCTCCCCTCCCACCATTCACCATGCTACTAATCTAAACTAGCTAAAAGTGCCAGTTTTGGCACAGCTTTTCATTTTAGCAGTTAGGTTCTTGGTTTCTCAGTTTTTACCTAAAGATTAGGATTTTAGTTGGGTTTTCAAACTATATTAATATTGAGCTTTACATACTAAAATAAGCAGCAGCTCAGACCATAGTGCTCACCAGGAATACCTCAGTGTAAGGACATGTATAGTGACATAGAGCCTGATGTACAGCAGCATCCTACATTCCTTTATTGCCATCCCATAAAACTGGGGAAGAAGGAGCAAGGATCTCAAATGTCAGCTGCTGTAAACTATTTGTGGTTATCATCCCGACACTGTGTGAGCTGAGGCAGTCCAACATTGCCTACAAGTGCCCTTTACAATGTGTGTACAGATACAGACAAACAATCGTGTTTTTATCACAGGTGAGAATCTGGTCCACCAAATTTAAGATCTTTGAAAGCTCTGCTACATATCAGATGTTCACATAACAAAATAAAAGTAATTTACTCCTGAAAAGCTGATGGAAATAAAAAGGCGATGGAGCAAAATTATTCTGGGGTTCCTTAATAAGTCTCCCACAGGCATTTACTAACATCATGCTGGTTATTGCATTTTGAAGGAAAAAAGGTTTTTAACTAGCATGCTGGAATCATCATTGATCTTTCAAAGCTTCCACATAAAATAGAAAAACTGACTGCAAAACAATAACAGAAGTATCCAGTCTTTCTTTTCTACAACATGTAAGTTATATAGATAAACACTATGGTTTGGGGTTTTTTACCATTTAAAACCATTCTCCCAAGATATAAATCATGTAAGCTTATGTATGCTAACACAAATGTTGCTTACAGGGTAATGACATCTTCCAAGATTAAAATAACAAAAACAATAACAACAAAAACAAAGGGGAAAAAAACCAACAACGCACAGATATGTGTATATTCAAGGTAATTTGGGAAGCAAGATTTTATTGCATTCATTCAAGAGGAGAGAAGGATGGAAATCAGAAAAATACGTTGAAAGGGATTTCTGGAAGTCTGATTAGGCTGAAGATCCCAATCTCATGCAAGGGCTGACTTCAAAGTTAAATCAGTTTGCTTAGATCTATGTCCAGTGATTTCAGACACCTCCAAGGACAAAGATTGTGCTGCTACTCTCTTTGTCCTTTTTCCAGCCTTTCCCTCACTGGAAAGGTTTTGCTTCCTTACATCCAAACAAATTTTTCTGAATTTCTCTTTTTGCCTTTTGTGTCAGTTGTCCCAACCCTTTGCTATGTACTTCCAAGAAGCCTCTAGCTCCATTTTCTCTGTAAACATCCAGTTGCAGTTGAGTACAGCAGTAATTTCTCCCCTTTCCCTTCTTTAAAGGGCCTGAGAAAACACAGCTATCAGTTTTGTTTTATGCCTTCACCACTGCTAGGACACATGGCTGACTCCTGTTCGACATGTTCACCAATATCTCCAGGCATTTTTCTGCAAAAATGTTTGCTAGATAGTGCCAAGCTTGGGGTTAGTGCCATGCATGGGGTTATTCTGTTCCAGGTGCTACACCTGCTTTTGTCTTTGAATGTCATGAGATTTCTGTGAGCTCAATTCTCCAACCTGTTTTCAGCCTTCTGAGCAGCAGCCTGACCCTCCAGTGTATTGACAGCTCCCAGCATTTTGGTATCACCTACTGGGAGAGTTTGCTGCTGTCATCCAGGTTGTTGGTGAGGACTGTCAGTAGTTTAGCTCCAGTACTGAACATGGGGAAATGCCACTAAGTGACCAGCCATTGCTCTTCCAGCCTTGCAGTTCAATTAATCTTCATCCATTTTTTAAACTACCCATCCAGCCTAGGTCTGCCCAGTTTGTCTATAAGGATGTTGTGGTACACCATGTCAAAAGTCTAACTAGTCAAGATAAACACCCACTGCTCTTCCCCAGACAGACAGACATTTCATTGTAGAAGGCAATTATGTTGGTCAGGTAGAATTTGCCTCTACTAAATCTATATTGGCTATTCCAAATCACCTCCTTGCCCTTCATGAGTGTGGATATTACTTCCAGAACTTTCTCCATAATCTTCTTGCAAAATGACCTGCAGTTCCCCACATCCTCCTCCTTGACTTATTGAAATTATTTACCATTTTCCAATTAATTGGGACCTTCTCCTGTCACCGTGATTGTTTGCAGATGTTGGAGAGTGGTCTCATAATGACATTATTAGCCCATTCCCTCAGGGCATTTGGACACACCTGGTCGCACAGACTAGTTTCCATCCACTTTGCTTAGATGGTCCCTATTGATCATCTCCTAGCAGGGGTGATACTTTACTCCCCCAGCCTCACAAAGAAACCCTCAGATGAATGCTGTTTGTCTGACTTACCCATGGAATATCATATGATCAGGTCTTATGCTATTTAATAAAAAGAGTAAAATCCCTCAGCCTGTGAGAACTGTAGCTGTTTTAAAATACAAAGATGCTTCTTCCTTATACTTTGTAAAGCACCTAAGCTCCCTAAAGGGGAAAGATTTAAAAACCTGCACTCCTCATTTCTCATTTGCCACCTCCTGACAAGTAACTAATGAACTTTTTAGATCTTTTATGTATTATCATAAGGCACCTGACTTTCGCTATGCTTTTGAGACCATATCCTGCCAGGCATAGCTTCTGAATCTTGCTCTGGATGAAGCACATACAAAAATGTTAGGAGTTGCAATATTTTATGCCATGGCTTCTACATTTCTTTTCGAATCTGGACTGTAATCCCTGTGAAAAGCATTAAAAAAAAAAAAAAAACACTAGAAGAATTCAGATCAAAACTAGAACAATATCTGGCCTCTTCACCTTTTGCACTTAGTCTTAAATTTTCTTTTTAACCAGTTATTGACTTGCCTATACTACATATTTCATAAGTAGCAGGTCTGAACTTGTTTATACCAAGAGGAAGAGTCCATGGGCCAAATACTTGGGGGTGCCTACAGAGCTTTATTGCACAGCAAAGTTGTAAATGACAAGAATATTAAGTGTAGCGCCATCTTCTTATTTGAAATAGATTAAGTATTATTCACATGTTTGGGAAAACTATTCCAGAGGAAAATATCAGCCATTTTCCCTTATTTTTTCTTTAAAAAAACCAACAAGCTTTCTTCTAAAACATCCCTCCACCCAATCTGTGGGACTTGAAACAGGAAATAGAAACTACTACTAAAGCAGGCATCCAGAGAAAGGAAAACAAGCAAACAAATAAAATCAAAAGTGTTTACATACATCTGACCTAAATTTGGGTTACTATACTCCAGAGGTCATTAGTGCATGCATTTTCTTAATCTGATACTATATGATAGTTCCTATTTTCCTGTGTATCAAAAAAGCACCAACTCTTGCAGTTATGCTACGAAGAAATCCAAAATGAATCAATGCTTTATCTTTAGTCATAAGTACATTTTGTTACAATTCTACATTAAAGATTGCATTATAGACAAAATAAGAAACAAAGCAGACCTTCTTACCTAATGAAATTTTAAATTCAATTTTAAAATAAATATAATTATTTTCAAAAATATGTGTTTAATTATTTTCATGAGTTATGTTTACATAATTAAATTATATTAAATGAGATCTTGTGAAAACAGGAGGTTAGGCAGACCAATAGTAGCAAACAAAACAAATCATACTTATTTTTGTTTGAAATCTCTTTACCAAGGGCAACATGTTTTGGCAGACTTGTGATCTCATCTACATAAAGGATGAGACTTCACTGTAGACATTCATGGTGCTATTTATTATCTCATGATGCAGCATTTTCTAATCTGTGCAGTGTTGTTTCAAAAACAAGCATCACAATTTCTGGTAAAAAAGGTGTCAAAACTTACTAGCCCAGTAACTCAGTTCCCTCCAGGCTGGAGATAAACTAAGGCATTGTCAGATATGTTGTTTGCTGACAAACAAAGGGTCACACAGGTTATTTTTTCCCCATTTAATAGTTACAAATCACCTTTTAAAAAGTATAACCCAAATTTCAGAAAGGAAGTTTAGCAAAAGGTAAAGTGCATTAAATAATTAAATAGGACTAAGTTGTTCTGTTCCCCAGTATTTCTTTCTGAATTTAAATCTTTCTTCCTCTAAGTTTTAACCATCTATGTTTTAATAAAGGAAGGAAAAAAATTGCGCTCAGGGTTGTGTATGTGCATTTAAAAACATTACAAGATGGCCTGAAGGTTGTTGAAGTCTTTGCATTATATAATATTTTAATAGTAAGGCAGAAAGATGTATTTTTATATCATCATTCTGCATACTGAGTGCAGGCAAAGTAGAGCTTTTCAAGAGTCAAGAGCAAAATAAGTAGTATTATTTGGAATATTACCACAGTTATTCCAAAACAGCCTTAATCTGAAGAGGGGAAGTAAACAGTGGAGAACAGGATGGGACAAAAACATGAATAGAATGTGATAATTTTTAAATGTTGTGAATTGCAGATTTCAAGATATTTCCAAAAGCATGACCAAAAGGAAACTCTTCTCTTTTTTTTTTTTTTTTAGAGAAGAGAACTAAAGAGCATTTCAGCTCAGCTGAAGAAAATCAGCTATCGATTCAGAAAAAAATGCCTCTGATTAATACAGAGTCCAGAAAAACCCAGTCCATATATATAAAAGATTACATCATCTATTTATAGTTGCTATGCCTTTCAATGAGATTACAAATGTGGAGCTAATTGATTACATAGTTAGTAGTCTGAATATAAGTAATTTCTCTTGTGTAAATATGGCAGAAAATTATATATACCTAGAGAGAATTACAGCCCTTTAGATCTTAGGATGTGCAAGGCTAGGAAGTCTGACTGACTGAGCTTTGCTTTCCATCTCAAGCCTTTGCTCCTTCATCACACACATGGCAGGAAAAGCTAAAGGATGTGTGCCTTTGAATTTTTCTGCTTTTATGGAACTCATTGACAGATTCCTTTGAAAGTAGCAGTAGATGGCCTTTTCAGAGCTTGCACTGCATGAGGGCAGAGCACTGTGATCCTGTGGTGGTGCTCAGAAGTCTTCATGTGTTCCTCTCTCCAGTGTTAGAATTAAGTCCACCCTCACCTGACCAAAGTGAAATTAGTTTCTCGTTACCCATGCTAAACAGCCACTTGTGGATGGACATAAATGACACCCCTTGACTCCTGCACATGCCTGCCCTGCCTGGCATTCATCATCCTGCCAAAATATTTACCCTGAGGGACTGAGTGCCTCACTTCTGGCCAAGTTGTGGAACTTCACCACCTGCCAGATTGCCTCACATAGCAAGTCAGTTCAAATTTCCATTTCTTTCTCACCCACAGAGCACAGTAAATATAGCATAAGCATCTTGGATTGATCTTGGATGTGTGTAATTCTAATTTTCCAAAACGCAGCCCAAATACAATGTAAGGATGATAAGCAGGGAGAGAGTTCTAGATCCTTGGGCAAACATCTTGTGTGGTCATGAGCATAATTTTGACATTTTCATTCTGACCAATGATTAATCATGTATAATTTTCTTCTAAAAATATATTTTCAGACCAGTCGTTTCTGTGTGCACTGTGGTCCTAAAATTCAGAATTCACAAGGAGCAAAATTAGCATTTTTACTTGTGATTGGGGGACACATTTCCATAGTTAGCTGCAGTGTCAGGCAGGTGTGCTGGCATTTGGTAACTGGAAGCAAGTTCAGCGCTTAGAGCTTGGTGTGGAAACATTTGCTTTTCCAAGCAGTTCAGAGGTATCTCAGATGTCTGTGCTCTACACGGAAGGCATAGCCCGAGGTACAGAGAGATGCTGCTGCTAACGTGATAAACCCACAATATCAATCTTCTTTGCTTTCCTCCCACTTTAAACTTCATGGCATATCTGTTGCTCCTGACAGCCACCAGAATTACCTCCTTATCCACAAATGCCCTGGTTTTCAGTGCCGTCAAACACCCACAAATGTCAGAGAATCCCATAGAGTTCTGGGGGAGGGATTTCCGAAAAATTCAGAGCAAGCATTGCAATGGAGAGGTTTTGCCAGCAGATGTCAGAAGGCAGAGCGCAGATAACACACCGCCTCACCAAATCCTGAAAATGACATTTCGGTCCTTTGATGCTTCCCCTGCCACTCCTTCTCTCCTTGCATGTATTTGCATAATCACACAGAAAGAAAATCATTAAGGGAACACTGGGGGTTTTTGTTTTCATTGGAGCCTTACACAGATACAGAAGATCCAATACCCTGTTAAACTTCACGTCACATATGCAAGAAAAAAAGTTGTCTAAAATTTGAAGTTGCTAAACAAGCTGAATGATAACAAGTTCTGTGAGCTCTGGAACTAATGAAGTCTCGTTTTTTATGGATTTTATCTCATGGTTTATTGAAGCTTTTTTCCTATGCTGTGAAACTTCAAATCTTTGCTTTTTTGTGTAATGGTGATCCCAAGGGACAGATTTTCAGAGAGATGCTGAAACATCTTTCTGTGGCTTTTTTCTTTTCTTCTCAGGCATCCATCCTTAATGGAATTGCATAAACTTAAGACTACGACCCATCTCTAAAATTTTGTTGAAATCACATGGGGCTCCAAAATGCACAAGGCTTTCATCTATAGGAAACCTAGCAAAAGAAAATGCAAGGACAGCTTAATCTACTACAGACTCAGATTAATGAGGCCATTTATTTCACAGTATAACTCTGCTAGAATTACTTAAACACCTGAAATTTCACTGGCAATTTAAATGTTCCATTAAGTATTCTGATGATTCCTCATTTTCCTACCAGATTATGAATTTATGGAATATATATAAATGTGTCTGATTGACCATCAATCTTTGCTTTAAAACCTTGTTCCTGTGACCATGTTAGTAGGTTACCTCTTCTCCCTTGTTTTACCCTTTCCAGAACAGAGAGTAGGTAGCATGAAATACTATCCTGTACATCATTTCCACATCCTTCCAGCACATCCAAGCAGGCATCATAAATAACAGTGAGAGAAAGCAGATTTGCCTTGTACTGGTGTCCTGTGACTTCCAGCTGAAGTTACTCTGAATTTCTACAATGATCTCAGCGAGAATAAGATTAAATGCCTGGCACTTTTCTCTTAATGCAAGCTTGTGCTTATTCCAGCTCTTTTGATTAAATATGTTTTTCCTATGCCAAATTAATGAGCTTTGTTTTATTAATCTATTGTATTTTTAAGCTTTGATTAATCTAGCTTTTAATATCTACATAAAATTAGTTTGATTTTATTAGCTATTGTTTAAATTAAGACCCTTAAATTAATACCTTTATATTGTGAAGTTGTTTCTTGTTGCATTATAATGATTACTTATCCTTCCTGCCTTGAGATTATATTGCATCATAAACATATAACAACAGATTTTAAAAATCAAATAGAATTTTTATGAAGCATGAATAATAGTCATGTGGACTCATCAATGTTCATCTACAGTAACGATCCCTTTTGAGCTATTTTTACAGAGATGGGTCAGTTCTGTGAAAATTTAGGATGTAGCTAAATAAGAAACTAAACTTTGGCAAGACTGAAACGTTAAATTTTATCACTTTCACATTTAAAATATCATCCTCAGCAGATTGATTAAGAGCAATTTCAGTGTCTGGTAACAAAACTTACAATTACTAGTGCAGTTGTGGTAGTCATAGTAAGCAAATTTTCTTAATGGTACACCTGGAAATTGCACATATAGGTAAGTGCAAGCCAATTTACTCTTAGTGTAAACAAGTTCAAGAATGATGATGACAATTGCTCAAAACCAAAGTCCCTACACCTTATTAATTTTCTGGAGTTAGTTTTGGGTGTGTTGGTTACAGGTTATGGGTTTTGGTGACTTTTTAAAAACAATGTGATATCAACACAAGCCAATAATAGCCTTCTCTTCACCCCTCTGCATGCTGTCACAACTTATGCTTACCCAGCTCACCTCCACTCTGACATCTCTGTCCCAGTGCAAGTTCTATCTGTGATGGTAAGCTTGTTCTTCATTTTTACTCCTCTCCTGTATTATCAAGGGCAACACAAACTCTCATTACACCTTTTTAGGCCAATGAGTCCATTTATGGACACATCTGAATCAACAGAACGGCTGACAGAATATATGAAATTTTAATGTCATGGTTTTATCATGAGATAATATTTTTAAAGTACTTATATAGTCTTCAAATGCATATCCTGCTTATTCTAAAGAAAAGTCAAACCAGCCTACTTGAATTGTTTCTGGAGTGTAAAAGCAGCTTTCCCACTTGCCCTCAAAGAGGTCCTCAAAGAGACAAACTGGTAGACAAGAAATGATGGAAAGAGGCTTTCCAGCACAAACTGAAACTAAAGACTCTGGGGCTGTCACAGATCAGGAGGGAAGAACAAACAGTCAAGAAAAATGGTTTTGTTCCTAGGAGTGTAAAAAGTTAAGCTATCTCATCCAGTCTAAACTGAAAACGCACAAGTTACAGTGGTTTTCTAGTGTGTGGGAAACTAGATCTTCAGATATTTTCTTGAATATAAACAACACTGAGTTATGCCAAGTAAATGACTGTAATTCTGTAGGCTGTTGGATCCAGCTAAATCTAATTGAAGTTTGTGTGTGTGTCCCGGGCAGATCATGGAGGATCACATTCCAGTATTCCTGCTTGAATCAATAATAGGAGGAAATAGCTGGGGAGATGGAAATTTACCATTTTCTCAGAAAAAAAATAATGTCATACAGGATCCTACCAAAAGGACCAGGATGCAGAAGTGTGGATGACAAAAGGCTGAACACACATTTAGTTTAAAGAAACCACAGCCTCATCCTCAGTTTAATTGCTTCTAACATCAAGCACCTTTTCACATCAGATATTTTCCCATATATTCACACAAATCACCCCAAATAGAAAGGGTAAGGAGAGTTTCTGTGAGGCCTACAAGGTTAATGCGCTGAAAATGACATCTCAAGAGATAAAAATGTATCCAGTGAAACTTCACCGTAGTTGTCTCATATCATCCTGGTGGTCCTGTGGTCTGTGAGAACAGCACACCTTCCTGTGCACAGCCAACCCCTTCAGCCAAAGCACTCTCTTGCACTGCAATACAAACAAGGGAAGTTCTCTAAAATGTGGAAAAACTGTGTCCCTTCATATGCAAATATTAACTGTAAAATAAAAAATGTAAATATGAGCACAAAAGCTGCAGGGCAGTGATAACAGTGTGTTGTGACTCTCACCCACTTCAAAAACCAGGTCCCACTGCTGCTGCAAAGACCAGACCTCTCCAGCAACTGTCCCGCTCCAGCACGCTTGTATTTAGATGCAGAGAAATGGAATGAGAAAGACAGGGATGTGTGGGGTAGAGAGGCAACACCAGGGCCTGGGGATGTGGCAGCTCTGACCTAGAGGTCTTTGAAACCACTCTGCTGCATCAAAACCTCAGGAAAGAAGAGAAAATGAAAAAAAAAAAAATTACAAGATGTTTTATTTATTTGTTTCGAGATCTTTGCAAATTCAAAAGGAAATAAATTTTACAGGGTTGACTGTCAATCAGTGATTTTTTTTTTAAATTACATTATAGGTTCATTCCAAATGTCAACAGTGGATTTTGTCCATATCTGAACAAGGTATGAGTCTGACCTATACTGACTGACCATCCTCTGAAGTACTTCAATGGAAATCACATTCCCATGTACAATTACAAGAGGCAGTTTGATCCCATTGCAGAAGGTGAAAGAAGCTTTTTGTGCACCAGGTTCCAGGATGACTGGACGGTATGTAGGCACCACAATTTGCCATTGTTTCTCCTCACTATTCTCCGGAATGCACACAGCAAGGGACAACACTGACATTCATAAAAACAAATGTACTTTTTCACTTACTCTGTGAAAAATTCTCCAGTCACCAAAAGCTCCTGCAGTTTCTTCTGGAATGCCAGAGCAGCAACTCGAGAATTTTTCAACTTCTAAAACTTCTCTGTGTCTGAGATACTTTGTTCAAAGTATTTATTTCTCAGTCAAAATGTTTTATTTTTCCCTTTTATAACTGCACTGACACTCTACTTTGAAAGTTGTTTGCTTTACAAGATTGTGTTCATATAATTTCAGGTTAAAATAAGTCTAGCCAAATTCCACAGTAACAGAAATGTTTTATTATAAAAGAGGTTTAGAAAACAAAAGCAGAAACCACATATCTAAAATGTACAATATTAAAATATATCTTTATGTAATTTTATTGGCCATGCATAAAAAACATGCCTTCAATGAGATATTTCCTTAATGGTTGTCATTCATACACATACATGTTTGTGCATGTAAAATGTGAAGTTGTTCTTATGCATTTGGTATATTGCTGCATTTTTTGCTGGATTTCAGTGATACTTAGTTAATGAATTGAATTCATACTTAGCTAGCCAAACAGTAAAAATATACTGAAGCAATTTTACTTATGACAACAACATTTAGTTCTGCAACTTCTCTGTTGGCTGTATTAGGTCCTGCTATAAATCTCATTATCTCCTTCCACTTAAGCACCAATTATTTTTCCTGAATAGCAGTCTATTTTTAGCATACACTGTGCAATTCTGACAAAACCTAACTTCTACATTGTATTTAGATTTCATGTATCTCCAACACCTAGTGGTTAAAGCCTACATTATGAGTCATCTTTTTAAAAACATGGCTCTTGAATTATATTGTTGACAAGCTTTGGGCACAATTAAGGCACTTAATTTTCTCTCTTGCCTTCAAAACCAACAGTTCATTTAGCAACCATATAGGAAAAAATTTGGATTCATTCTGATGTGCAAATCAAATACAGGAATTGATAACAGTTTTGACATATATACAACCATGGCTAAAACCATCATACCTTTGAAATTCATTTCTGTGCTTAAAATTCCTAAAGGAAAAACATTTTTGAAGACACATACAAATGCTAACTAATTCATAGCAATCTAAAATAAGACGGGGTTTTGTGTAAAAAAAAAGCATTGAATTAAGGAAATGGAAAGTAATTTTATCTTGTGGAAAATGGGTAATTATTGCTAACATTATTATCTGATCAGATCAGTAAAAGCTTATTTTTCAGACATTCTTATTTCAAGTCCTAGGCCACTAGAATTCAACATATATTTAAGTGTATGTTAAATACATGGTTAATCAATAGGAATACAATTTATTAACTACACTTGTTAATGTAAAATACAATTTTAATATTTCTACATATCATATTTAGAATATATTTCTTTTAATTCTCTTCATAGTGTTAATAGAAGTCATTCCTCAGAAAATTAAAAAGAAATGCTTTCTAATATTTAAAAAATTCAGAACTGGATAAAATGGAAGACACTGGCTTTTCTTCCATTGTCATTAAATTAGGGATATTCTTGGAACACCCTTTGTTAATCTCACTGAACTTTTTCTATCATCATTCCTCTGTATTTACATCTATAATCTTTCTGACTTAATCAGACCAGGATGTCTGGTCCTAGACTTAGTATATGAAGGCAAGAAGGTAAAAGAAAACTATGCATGTAGCTTTATACACATTTAAAAATTATCCATTCCTTTTTCAAGAGTCTTTTTCTCTCATATGGAAGATAATTTTGGTAATACTAATTACTAAAAATATAAAAAAAATGTGACAGACTGATTAAATCAACTGAATATAAAACTAACACATTTTTAAATTTCTTTTTCTTATTCCAACAAAAGTGTGTTATTGCAATAATAGCTAGTTATTTCAATTCCATCTAGCTGAAACAAGAGTTTGGCTATGTTCAGCCTCAGTGAATGATGTAGGTGATGCACAGACTGGATTAGGAATAGGATTCAAACCTACAGTGCAGTCATAGTTTTATGTCTGGGACAGAAATTAGTATCTTAATTATATGCTATTTCTCCATCTCTCAGCCTGTCAAATTTATCCTGCATTTTCTTTCTCTCTTTAAAAAAAAAAATGTGTATTCTTATCTGTTTCTGTCCAACATTCAACTCCTGCTTTCTTGGCTTCCCCCAATTTTGTTACATACTGAATTTCTGTTCCTGTATCTTCCCTTCATGTTTACCTTTGAGAAGTCCTGCTTTGTCTTGTTTAACTTTTGTCCACAGTTATTTCTGCTTTCTTAGGTTTTTTTACTGAACTGTTTAAAAGAGGCTTGCAATTCCATCACTATTTAAAAATTACCAACTTCCATACAGTAAAAAAAATTATAGGGAACAAAACCAGCAGTGGTGGCATTAGTAATTGACTTTTTGCTCCAATTTGAAAAACATACTCAGCTAATAAAATTAGTTCTACAAGGGTTTCCATCAGATTCCTCAAACAAAAGTGAAATTATCTCTTTTCCTAACTGTATGTGTGAACACTACATAGAAAATACACTCATCGTATCCATTCTAATATGTCAAACTCTGTGTCTGATGCAGCTTCAAACTGAAAAGGAAATTCACGCAGTCACCAGTGGCTGTAAGCTCACCATAGACCACGGGGGAGGGGAATCTGAAGCCTTCTTTTCCCCCTCCACAAATTCCCAAATGTGGTGTAGGTGGTTGTCCTGGCTCCAACCAGGACTGGGTTCATCTTAACAGTCGCTGGGAGGAGGCATGGCCAAGACCCAGCACTTACCCTGTGTCACCTCACGTCCCCCAGTGGTGGGGGAAAGAGAGCCTCTTCCTGGGACAAGGAATACCTTCTGGCCAGCTAAGGGAGGCAGAGAGAGCAGTGGTGCTTCTGGGATGGAGGGAGTAGTTAGGGTGGTGTGGCTGTGGCCAGGTCCAGCTTTGGTGAGCAGTTTTGCATGTGAACCACTCTTTCTCTTTTGAACACTTTTGTTATCAACATTGTTGCTGTTACTGTCCATTTTTCTTAGCTCGTTGCTGTTTCCAATAAATTGTTCTTATATCAAGCATGATGTTCACCTTTTGGGCTTCCAATTCTTCTCTCCAGCCATGCTGCAGGAGAGTTGGGGGAGTGGAAGGGAGAGCAAGTGGGCAGCATGTGGTTTGGGGTCTCAGAGAGAGCACTAAATTTAGAAGTACCATTCTTAAAGCATGGCAGTGGTCTTGAAAGAAAACAAAAGGCAGTGAAGTTAATCATTCTGTATTACCTATGAGTGAGACTTGCACTGTTATTTTTACAGAATTTACTGTGTACAGAAGTTTCTAATACTGAGATGCAGAGTTTCTCACATCCCCAAAAAGCAAGTAATATTTTAAGCTTTGTTAGCCAAGTCCACTAATTGACTTGAAAACAAGAACTGAGCTTAAACTTTATGTTGTATTGGGAATCAATAGAATCATCAGTTTACAGAGTTTGTTATCTGCAGCCCACTTGCTGAATGTCTGTGCTGCCATACACTGTATTAATTGCATCCTTTTTCAAGATGAAGGTTTAGAACCACAAAAACATGTTTACAAAAATTCATCCATTAGCAATGAAGTCAGGAAAGGATGAAGGTCCACTGATAGCTGGAAGGCCTGCCACCTCAGCTAGCATTACAATATCCTGCATTAGCTTATATCACAAGAAATACAATTGCCGGGGTTTTTTTAGATAAGGTAGGTCATTCATCTCTATCTCCAGTGCTGTTTCTGTTTACCAGGTGATTTAAAATTTAAAGATCCTCAGGCACTGTCTAGGACAGAGGTACTTGGAAATAATTCCTTGCCCACTGATAAAGCCTAAAAAACTCCCCCATATTTAACACTAATATGCATTTTCCACGAATGTGAGTTAAGTTTAGGACACTGTTCCATTATGAAGAACAATTGTTTCATGTGACACACTGGTAGCCCCAGAAGGAGTCTTACTCTTGTCTCTCCTTGGCAATTCTTGAAGCTCTGCTTCAAATGGCAGATTGTATGCTTTGCTGTCTCTATTTGTAGCACCTAATATCTGTCTAGTATCCGTTTCTGTACCATAAATAGACTGAACTCAGGAATAGCAGATCTTTCACTGAGTAACTGCAGTTATGCAATACAAAGCACAGAGGCATGGGTGGCTCCAGGTGATCCTTCTGGTAAAGTAAGCTATTGATAGTCCTGCTACAGCCTGAAGAACAATAAAGATGTTTTCCAGCACTGTGGATTGAGAAATATTTTCCCCAAAATTTCCATGAAATTATAATTACTCTATAAATTCAATTTTGGCAGAGAGCTAACTTTCAGAGTGTAAAACACTGTTCTTATCCATCAAGCCCTGGTGTGTGGGGTGGGAACCTGTCAAAGGTCTTTCTAAACTTGGAGATTCTAACCCAGAAAGTTATTACTGAAGTGAATGGGAACCTTCTTCTTGTTGCCCAGTTAAGTTTTCTCTCATTAAATGTAGCCATTAGATCCACAGCTCTCCCTAATATTTATCTTTTACTTCCTTGCCCCTCCTCCTGGAATTTCACATTCCAGCTCTTGGAGAAGCCATGAATGTCGTCACCAGTCGCTCTGAGCTCCTGGGAGTTCTTACATGATTTTCCTATTATAATTTTGCCTTTACTTCAATATCTTCATCCTCACTGATAATCCTAACAAAATACTTACTTAGCTTTGTACTACCATGACAGCCTTGCTTCCATTTATTTTGCAGTGCACATATCTAGATAGCACATTTTAGTGCTGTTTGTAATAGCTACATGCTACCAGATTCTACGGGCTAATTAGCTAATAATGCCTAATAGCTTCAAATGCTTATCTGGCAGCCAAAGATACATTGCTGCTGTTAGTCACACAGTGTGGCTGAAGTGTAATGACAAGCAGAGGAAGGGGCTAGGTATTGTGCCAATGGCAGGCATTACACAAATGCCAGCCAGATCTACCAGAACAAACTCGTTTTCAAATGTTTGTAACCAGCACCCCAGCCCTAAATTCCCACACCAACTGGATTCTTTGAAATGTCTATACAAAGGTGAAGACAGAGAGGATCTGGTTATGTAGTGTTGTATGTGGCCTTCTTTTTTTTTTTTTTCCTCTGTGTGTGTGAAATGTCAAGCAACAGCTTGCACTGTTTATTCAAGGTTCAGGCAAGAGCGACTGAAAAAAACCCAACAAATTATCCGCTGGTTTCTGCAAGGGTCTGGAAAAGCTAATGATCACAGAACATGTGAACCCGCCTGAACAGTATTTGCACAAGACATGAGGTATGGCAACCCGAACCACTCATCTGGCAGCGAGGCACAGGGATGTAACTACGCACGCGCTCCAATCAAGGCCTGAGGGAAACGTCACTGCCCGAAAGACCTCCCGGCCGCGAGGGGGCGCTGCACCGCCCGGGCCCGCTCCGGCCCCCGCCCCGCTGCCTCTGGGAAGGGCGGGGCCGCGGCCCCCCAGGCGTCACTCCCAGCATGCAGCGCGGCGCGCTCCTGCCCCTGGTGCCGCTGCCGCTGCCGGGCGGAGAAGATGGCGGAGGGAGGAGCGGCGGATCTG
This sequence comes from Muscicapa striata striata, assembly GCA_030060385.1. Classification (NCBI taxonomy): domain Eukaryota; kingdom Metazoa; phylum Chordata; class Aves; order Passeriformes; family Muscicapidae; genus Muscicapa; species Muscicapa striata. The sequence goes on along the minus strand of JAREIS010000014.1, from coordinate 151,909 downwards.
GAGACCCAGCGCACGGACGTCGCGGCGCTGCTCAAAACCGCCCTCCGCAAGGGCGACACCTGGTGAGGGAGGAGCGGGGGGGCTCAGGCAGACCGGCGCGGGCGGCGCCCCCGCCCCGGGCCGCTGGCTGCCGGAGGGACCGACCTCCTTCCCCTCGCTCCCCCACGCGCTCCCGGGGCGGCTCGACGTCCCCTCCCGCTGCCGGGAAAGTGGAGGCGGGTGACAAGGGCAGGGAGGCAGTGCTGTTCCCCGCGCTTCCCGCCGCTCGGTTCCCGCAGCTCCTGCCAGGCGGGGAGAGGCCGCCTGGGCGCGGCGGGGCCTCGGCCTGGCCCGGGCTGCGGGCGGGCGGCGGGGAGGCACCGAGGTCAGCGCCCTTCGGGGCAGGGCAGGGAGGGAGCGGCGCGGCTGCCGGGGCGCGCTGCCGGGTGGCAGCCCCGGATGGCGGGCCTGGAGCCCGCAGGGGGCATGTTTATGCTGCGCGAGGAGTGTTGAAGTGGGGGGAAAGGGCCCTGCTGCCAAGCGTTTCCATGATCCGGGCGGAAATGGCCCCGGCTTCACCTTCACATTATCAGAAATGGTATCTATACCCTGGCCTAGCTTGCCCTGATACCCGTCCGTGGCTGTGGCAAGCCGTGAGTTTAAATTTTATTGCGACTATAAACGCGTTAGCTTCCTAAGAAAGAGTCCCTGAAGGTGCGAACGGCCCCTTATAGCTTTTCCACAACGAACGTTTGAAAAATATGTTTTTCTGGTCAATCGTGAAATATTTCTTAGTATGTCAACAGAATAATCCACGGCTGAAAAGAATTAGGTTAAATAAGCACCTCTTTTTGGCATGTATTTGGTAATTGAGCTTCTGGAGTTGTAGTTGTGTGAGGCTAGAAAATGAGACTTTTTTAGGAGGGGAAAAAATAAGGAACTGACACTTCTTCCACGACTCAACCTCTTCATCTCTTCCTGTGTGAAACTCACCCAAAGACAAAGGCTGAAGCATTAACTTACAGAAAATTAACTGTGAATACATAGAAGTATAACTAGCCCACCTCATTTCAGCTGTCATCACTCACTGCTCCAGTTCTATAAAAGACTATATTTAACAGTGTTGATACTGCAGCATGTGTCAGAAGCATACATTCTGATGCATTATTCAAATACTGCTGAGTACATGTTCAGTTTTGTCATACGAACAGACTGCTATTGAAACTGGAAAAGTGTAAGAAACTAGAAAAAGGAAATGAATTCACATGATAGTGTTGAAAATGGCCAGCAGTAGTAAATGTGTCCTCAGGCCTGATGTCTTTCAGGACTATTTTTTATGGTTCTGTTGGGTAGTTCCCAGTTACTAAAATGATGTTTCAAGCAGTTAATATTGTTCAGAGTGATTGTACTTTTATGACTAGTTGACAGCATGACCGAAACAGTAAGTTTACTGTGCTTTTTAGTGCATTCGATATTTTAATAAGAAAGAATTAATTATGTGAGAAAAGCTTCTAAATGTCCTGTGAAAATATAACTAGCTGTGATTGACACTGATCTAAGTCATGTGTTTTAAAATTGAATAAGCTACAGCAAAGTGCCATTAAGTTTTACTTGTGAACTGTTAAATCGAGCTACATAAAGGTGTATGCTTGTGCATTCATAGGATTTATACTTCGACTGTGCAGCTGTCTTCACAAATTAAAAGGTACATTTAGTCCAAGTGGTTTTTTAAAGGTATTTTGTCAATGGCTTTTTGATCTTTTGGGACATCAGTGAGGAAGCAACAGTTAAAGTGCTGTAAGCCATGATTCAGAATTGCTTTGATTCAGTCATAAATACTGCTGAAAAATATTCAGCAGAGCCATACCAGGTTGTTCTGTTTGTGCTTTAAAACACTTAAATGCAGTCCTTTTAAAAATGCTGGCTTATACATGGAAAGTCTTTTCCATACTCTTCAAAATTTAGAGTGGAGAGAACAATAAACTATATATGGAAAGTATAAAGCTTTGGGAGTTTTCTCTAAGAAAAAAGCAACTAAAGAATAAGTCAAAGAGAGGCAAATCTTAGAAGCATCTATGAAGTGGATGATTAATTTCTTCATTAGTTCTTCATGTACACTGCAAAGAGAAAGAAATAAAATTGACTTGAAATGCAACATTTTTAGAATTAGGTATTGGAAGAAGAATTGCTAGAATTAGAAACCGGTTGAATAGGTGGTTTAGTAAGCTGTAGAGTTTGTTCCATTAGATGTTTTTAAGGGTATCTTGGGAATAGTATGCATTATGCTGTATTGCTCCAATGGACAGGCAAGGTTAGTGTCTTTTAGCTGCTTCAGCTGTAGGGACAAGGTTTTGGGCTAGTTTGTCCCAGTGGTCTTTTTTGCATTCTTTATGACCAGTTAATAAATGATTAAACTGAGAGATTGAGGATTCTTCCGTCTCTCCATTTATCTTATTTCTCCAACCATACATTAAATAAACATCAGATTTTTCCAAGAACTTCCTTTGTTTATCAGTATTTTTGAATAATGTTGTCTACTTTCATTAGTAAAGCCAGTACAAAAACTACACTTTCGTTCTGCAGAACCTGAATTAATATAAGTTTTACTTCTTGTGGTATTGTCCAAAGGATCTTCAGTTTCTGTGGTTGAAAGACCTAGACTTCTGCTTAGGAAAAGATGCTGCATTTCATTTTGCAGTTTTAGCATCCGGTGTGATTACGTCAGTATTTTGATATTCTTTCTACTGGTTCTAGACAAGTGAATAGAATTTATTGTCTGAGGAGATTTTACCCTCTCATGCAGAATGACAGAAATTATTGGTTGTTACAGCTGCAGGCAAATCTGAACTCACTCAATGTCTTCTACTCTCAGAAATTGAAGAACTGTTGATGTTCATCAAATTTTTAAGCACAGTATAACTTGTTTGACCAATTGGTCTTGATGATGTCATTTAATGCCTTTGTAGCTGCAGTGATACTTTTGAGGACCTTGCCAAGTTTTTCTGTTTTTACAGTATCGCAGAAGTACCATTTTCAATATTGGCAGTTATTGATCTTGTAACAGATTTGTTATAGAGAGGAAGACCTTCAGATTTTCTTTGGGGTGACGTCTTGGGGGATTTCTCTGTAATTTCTTCCCTATACTAAATTGTGACTTCTTGATTTTACCTTTAAAACCGTCTTCTTCCCTGACTTCCCTGTAGTTCCTTCTTTTGTGGCTGTCTTAGTCTGAGATGTTGTCTCAGTAGCTCAGATATGACATTACAAATGCTTGCATACTCTTGGCTACCTCTTGCACATATTATCACTCCTTGGTCTAGGATATGTGTAACCACATTTCTCACCTTTAGGTATCACCTGCCAATAAATGTTTTACTTAAAGTGCATGACAGTGACTTAAAAATAGCTAACAACTCAGCACTCAGTTTTACCACTTCTTTCATCTCTTTCTCCTAGAGTTTCTCCACTGTGCTTCTTTCATCTATTGCTTGCCCTAACAATTTGTGAGCTGGTGAGAATATAGAAGTTACTTGGATAAGAATTAAACAGTTACAGTGGACAAAAACTATCACACAGAGTTTATTTAGTGGCTAAGGGAACCAATACAGTCATTAGATATTTGAATAGGGAATACCAAGTAGCAGTACAAATATGTACTGTATACAAAGTACATTAGTGAAAACATTCTACTGTCCAGTTCTGGTGTCCACATGTGACAGAAGGTGTTCATTTAAAATTAGTTCAGACATTTCAAAATCTAATAGGGAAAACAGAAGCCTTGTCTTCCAAGGAAGAGCTTGGGGAACCTTAGTCTGTTTTGCTAGAATTTTGAGTCATGTGCTGAAATAGTTACATAAGAGGAAGATGTCTTCTAAGATAAGGATTTTAGACGAGCAGATAAAGATTTAAGACACTACATAAACTGAAGCTAGTCAGGTTTAGGCCAGAAGGAAGATGTTGATTTTTAGCCCTGTTAGCTGATGAGTTTCAGTGCCAGTCATCACTTCAAAAGAGTGATGAGAGAGATTCTTAATCTCTTCTTGGTTTTTAAGACCTGCAAATTAGTAAAACCACAGGAGTATAGTATTTTTAGTTTTCAGAAATGTCTGATATCACATCTGAAATTCTGCTGAGTCTAGGTAGAGTACTATTATTATCCATACAGTGCATTACTTGGACAGTGAAAAAAAATATTATTCTCTTAACCTGTGGGAATTTCATTGCCTTTTCAGTTGTAATACTTGGTCACTGAAGAGAGTAAGTAAAAATGAAGTGGGGTGAAAATCCTTCCAAGTGAGTGATCAGTAGATCTGATAAGTTCAACCTTAAAGAATTTTTCTCCAGAAGTGAATTTCCCCACTGAACATAAAAGCATTTTAATTCTGGCTGCAGTGAAAACTCATGAATCTTGATGAACAGACATCTGTAGCCTTACTTAAAAACCCTGCAGTGTCTATCATTGATGACAGCCTTGATGCTGAAGTGCTTAGCTTTTATAGTATTTTACACTGTGGTCTTCAAAGAACATGCTGAGTTGGAAGCGGCCTACAAAGATCATCAAGTCCAACTCAGCCCTGCACAGGATATCCCCAAGAGTCAGGCCATGTACCTTTTTCTCAGTACTGTCCTCTCAGTGTTTTCCACATTGCATCATCCATCATTGTGTTGTACATGAACAGAACCTAGATTGAATGTTAATGGAAGATTTTACTTGATTTCACTGAGGGCATGAAATGTTATGGACCTGCACTTCAATAATATTTGGTATGGTATTCTAAATTATTTTGATGACTTCATGAAATGAGAAACAAGGAAAACTGTGTCAGTGTTCCAGGGATAGATTAAGAGTTGGATGGGGTTTTTGGTTGTTTTGTTTTGTTTTGTTTTGTTTTTTAAATGAGGTTTAAGTTGCTGATTTTGGTTTATAAATCTTGTGGTTGAAGTTTGGTATTAGGTTTCTCTCACTGCATAAAGAATGGTGCTGCATGTGACCAGTGGTTTACAAAGATTTAAATTCTTCTGGTCAATACTTAGAGTGGAAACGAGTAGATGCATTTTTCTTCTGTTAATTGATTTGGTGGAGTGAGAGTCATATTTGTTCCAAGCTTTTGCTGGAAAATTGAGTTGTTAGATTATTTTTTAATAAAAAGTCTTTACTTAAATGGAAAATTTCTAAGGTTATACAAAACACTTAGATGGTTGTTAATATAATGTTCACACTGAAATTTTAACACAAAGTTGCCCGCCACTAATTTTGGCTGAATCATACTTTTTGGTCGGCCTCTCGGTAGTGTGGATGAAGAATGTGCTGCTTAGGTTACTGCAGCACATTAGGGAGTGGAGCATATTGCAAGCTCTAGTGAGAATTTGATTAGTTGATTTGAAATCTTAGTGCATTTTATTGAACTAAATACTTATTTCTGAAGAGGAATCTGGAATACTTAGATGAATTTCTTAAAAATGAGAGGTAAACTACTTTTTTTTTTTTTTTTTTTTGTCTTTGACACCTGCATTTTTTCTTGTGGATTTACCTACATTTTGAATAAAAAGATGGTGTGGTTTTTGTGATAGAGTAGAATAAGCATCACCATTTTGAACTTGAAGAACTTGTTAATTCTGAAAGAAAATGGAATTTGAAGGCATCTATTAATTATGAGTGTGTTTGGTCAAGCAGTTTTCATCACCTCAATCAAAGCAGAAATACAGATACAAACCCATTCTTACATTTTTATTTTTATAGTTGCAGTTGTGCAAGAACAAAAATCAGATGCTGTGCCTTTAAGCAGGAGTCCTAATTTGCTTTCTGCAAAACAGTTGTTCCACTTTGTCCTCTGTATTGCTTAATCTGTTCTCATGCACAGTAAGGAGAGTAAAAAAAAATCCTCACCTATCTCTCTGGACAATTTGCACAGTTTTACTGTTACAAGTGAAACAGCTTCTGTTTAGAAGATACGATATCCCAGCAGTACACAGTGCAGAATGAGTGTCTCTCTGTGAAGTGACTTTATTGCATATTAAAGTTTGGAATTCAAAGAGTTAATATATCAGTCAAAATAAATAAATCTAGGTTACATGTTGTTTAATTTTGTCTATATATAGTGGCCACAAGAATTCAGAATGCTTTTGACAGCAGTGGGAAATACCAAGATGTTAGTCATACTGTTCAGATATTTTTCTATCAACTTGAATGTTGAGGTAAGGAATAAATGCACTTGTACTTTTGTAATGTTTCTGTTATGTTAATAAGGTTTATTGAGTCAAAATAAGCAGTAAATCACAGGTGAACTTGAATTACATTAAAAAGTCACAAGCCGTGGGAGAATTTTAGAAATCAGTTGGTAAGTTTCCTGGTAGTACTTTCTTTGTCCAGTGAACAATGTCCATGTAGTCATGCAGCTGTGAAATTTTAAAACTTCTTTAAATTGATTTTTATTGTTTGTTGTGTTTTTATTTAGGAAATGGAGGTGTATTTACAAGTGTTGTAATAGCTTCAATATTTTGTACTTGTGAGTTAATGTGCAAAGGCTGTAACTAAGCCTGTTTTGGGCTGCCTTGAGTCTCTACAGTTGATCATTTGGTCATACATGAGGATATGGTCTTTTCTGGTAAATTTAACTGGGTGACCCAGTTTTATTTGGTCTGCATGGCAAGGTGTGGGTAGTGGGGTTGCTGCAGGGGTGGCTTTTAGGAGAAGCTGCCAGAAGCTTCTTCTGTGTCTTACAGAGCCAATGCCAGCTGGCCTCAGATGGACTGACCATTGGCCAAGGCCAAATATCCCAAATTTAAAAATGACCCATAAGGGACATTGAATCAAACTTCCTGCTCTTTGCAGGACTGCCTAAAGCTAAACCATATGGCTTAAGAGTGTCTCCCAGATGATCCTTGAACTGACTGCCTTGGTGCTGTGACCACATCCCTAGGGAGCCTGTTCCAGTGACCAGCCACCCTCTCAGGCTTCTGATGATGTCCCCTGTTGCAGCTTCATTCTATTTCCTCATGTTTATTCCATTATCTGGCATTTCAGAGGACTCTCCTTGTATATGATAATCCACTTCAGACAGGCATCATTTTACAGAAGAGGGCAGATATATCTTATGAAGCAATCTGAAGCTCTACTCAGAAGTAAATCCTGGGTTATGACGTAGGCCAGACTTGGACTGCGAACATATTGACATATTCTGTAGTTTTTGATTCTACTTGCACAAAGAAAATTTTAAGTATACATAATATAACCAAGAAAAAACTCCTAAAGCTACTTAAACTGTACAAATACTTCCAGTGTTGTTAATACTGAAAATTCCCTATTGGAGTGTAATTTTCAGCAAATGGTATAATCATGTTTTTGCTTACTTTTAGGTAAAGGTTTGTGACTATTTCAGTGTTCTGTGTTGTCGACCAGTTGGCTCTAAGTGACTTGGTTGTACTATTTTCTTCTAACAATTTGAGGTTACTGATTTATATGAAGTATCTATAAATGTCAGGTATTTGCTGTTTTAGAGTTAACCGGTTCATTTGGCTGTGCAATTGTCTTTGTTTTTAAGGTTTGCCCCTGAAAGCAGACTATCTAGAAATTTAAGTCTGCTCTTGACTTTAATCTTTATTCAAATCCTACAGATTTGTTTTGCTCAGAAGATGGGTTGGTTATATTGCTCACTAGCTAAACTGATGACATGCCAGAGAGCAAAATTTGTGTTTCCTGATTGAGTGATGTCTTGATTCCATCAGATAACAAACATTTCTTAATCATAATTCTAAAAAACAGATAGGCCATACATTTTAACTTTGATGGGAGTTCTGCAGTAGCCTTCTTGGTCAGGTCCACAGTTCAAAAAACTACTATAGCATTAGTCTCATTTAGAACTCCTTTCTGCATTAGGTAGTAGTAACAAAAATAAAAGCAAAACATTGTACCAAGATTAATATACATATATTTTGGTCTCTGTTTTACTAATGCATGGTATGCTATTTTTGTATCTGGGACAACACACATTACAGGGAAGTGTATCTGGTCCAAGTGCATACCCCAAGTTTTTAATGTTTTTTCCTTAAAAAGGGATCAAATATAATTTAAGAAATGACAGTTTAGCAGATGTAGGTCTGTTTACTTGAGCTTCCTCTTAAATTACTGGATGTCCCTCATAGGTAATACTTAGTTTTCAGGGGGTTGATTGTATCATAGATATTATAACATTGATGAAAAGATAAAGTAAGTTGTCTTCCGTTGGTTTGCCTTCTCTTGTGCAGATGAGTAGTCTTGTTGATCGTGGTGAGAATGCTATATTGAATGTGTTTTTAGAGTCAAAAGCTTTAAGTTATAAATCTGATTATTACTTTTCCCATTAATGCTAAAAAGTCTGGATTTTGGCTGCAGTAGTGCTTTAGCAGGTTGATTGATTCACCTTAAACCAAGCATGGTGTAACAGTGCTTTTTTTTTTTTCCTTTCCCTGGCATAATCTTTAATGTGGCATATCCTTCTTGCATAGAATGAGGGTAGTGTATGGCATTTAAATGCAAATTTCTGATTTCCCTAATTCTACTGGAAAAGTAGTATTTCATGTCTTGATTAAGAGCAAGTTCTTGTAATGGGGTGTTTTGGTTTTGGCGAGGATAATTTTTTTCCACGTTGAGGGAATGGAGCCTAGAGCCCTGGGCATGTCTAGGTTATTATGCTCTACCACCCCAAGTGTTGGGAGTCAAGGGCTTCTGCTTGGGAAAAGAGAGATGTGGCTTCAGGATGAGCAAAGGCATGGTGGGAGTTCAGTGTCCCCCAGAATGAGCATTTTGTATGTAAATCACCCTCTTTTTTACACTTCTGTTGTTAATACTGTTGCTGTTACTGTTCCTTTTTTTTTATCACATTTCTGTTTCCAGTAAATTGTTATTATCTCAGGCTGTAATCTTTGATTTTTGTGGGGTGGGGGAATGGGAGCAGTTTATGGGGTTTTTTTTATTCAGAGTACTAAATTGGGGAATACCATTCTTAAACCAGGATAAGAGAGATTACAGATTCTGTGACTGTGTTCAATAATAACTCAAAATAGCTTTTCTCACCTGCACCAGATTGCTATTGAAGCAAAAGTAGTAGAATGTTCATTAAAAGGCCCAGTGTGTATAAAATGTAGATTTACATGCACATACATGCCTATAGCCAGTAATTTGCTCTGAGAATTCACATCTGTAGTGTCTGCTAGCATTTTTTTAAATCTCCACATGCATATTTATTTTCTTGGCTTAATAAATTCAGTAGACCTTTCTTTTACATATAATGCATGTTACCTCTACTTTGTGGTAAAGGAATTTGACTGTGCTGTTTAGTTCTTACCATACTTCCATACTTGCATGATTTATAAGTGGCCTTTCAGCTTTCTTTATACAAGAAATATTAAGCTCTTATTTGAGCCTGAAAAGATTTCTAAAATCAAAATTCCTAAATGTGAAGGGAAGTGATGAAAGATTTTTTTCACTTCATGTTAGGAAACGGCAAGTTACAACATTTCTGTTAGGGAGGACCCTGAAGAGACACTGCACAGCAAATTTTGGTTGATGGCAAAATTAATCAGATGTGGAAGAAGAAAGCTGATGAGGTATTGAAATAGATGGTGTTGAATATTTAAAATTAGAACAGTGGACCCCAAGCTTTCTCACACTGTTAAATTTTATTATCAAAAATTTGTATTGATCACTCTGTTACTGGGGTGTGATAAGACATTTAACACAAAGCATTTGAAAAGTAAAGTGATTCTTCAGGAGTAGTAATTTCTTAAGTGTTAATTAAAATAAAGGTAGTTTCTGTTCTATGTAAAATTATATCTTCTTAAATTCATAATCCATTCAAATTTAGGTCAAGCAAGTAGAGGCCAATGGAACAAGGCTACAAGGTTTGGTGGTGACTGCATTCATGACCACGCACAATTATAGCTCTGGTGGAATAGAGGTGGATGGCCACAGCAGAAGAGAAAGGGGAAAATGCTGTTGGCCTTAAGTATGTTCATGAGAATGAAAACTTAATGTATAAAGCAAAAGGCAAGGGCATGTCAGATTAATCAAATTCAGTTTCATCCTAATGTAGGTGCAAAAGATTTGGGACAGACCAGGCAGAAGAAGATGAATACTTTTAGAAAGGAGAAATAATGCATGTAGTATCTTTAAAAATTAATAAAAATGTGAGCATCACTGAACAAATTTGGCATCTTGATCTTAAAGAAATTCTGGACAAAAGGGTATAATATGTTGGTATCGCTGGACTTTGTAAAACACTGTGACAACAGTTTAATCTGGATAAAAATACTGTAGAGCTGAGATTAGAGATATAATCGCTTTATATGGAAGTGTGATGTTGATAATTATTTGTAGGAGGAACATCTAGTCTTCTATCAAAAGCAGAGTGTTTACTGTTTGTGTTGATGTTGACTCAGAGGAAGAAAACATGCTCTCTTGACAAGGCATCAGAGTTCTGAAGTTTTTTAAGTTGCACGTGTTACAAATAAAACTCCAGCAGTAGGCAATTCTTTACTGAAAGTTCTCTCTCACTTTATAAAATGGCTGTCTAATAATAGAGATTTAACTTGAGTCTCCTGAATTGAAAAATCAAGAACAAGAATCAAAGGTGACAATTGTTTGTGCCAAAAAGGGAAATGTTTTGGTTTTTTTTCAACTTGCCATTTTTCAGCCTCTGCAACGTTGTGTTGGCAGTCTTGCAAAACTGTACCTGGTGCTGTTAGTGAGATCTTTAGCTGACCACAGTTAAAATCCTTGCTGGTAGGAGAATGCTGCTAATGGTTAGCATAACAGAGAGAAAAGCATTGTCGTTTCACAAGGTTGATGAATGCTGGTGCATTATCATGAATAAGGTAGGAAGTAGTAGCATGCCAATAATTAATATGTATGCCTTTTCCCTTTTAAGGTATCTAGTGGATAGTCGCTGGTTCAAACAGTGGAAAAAATATGTTGGTTTTGACAGCTGGGACAAATACCAAATGGGAGATCAGAATGTGTATCCTGGTCCTATTGATAACTCTGGACTTCTCAAAGGTAACTGCCTCTCACTGTTAAAATAAACCAATGGTACCTTAAATGCAAAATTGTCACAGGTAGTTAATGAACTTCAGCATATATAAAGGTAAAAATTTTGGCTTCTTTTTGGACCATGACAAGGGAACTGGAATAGATTTCCCTAATAAATCGCAGTTTTATAAATGCAATTATTGGAACTTCTTTGTAATGGTAACAAAATATGTAATAATGTACAAATTCGTGGTTTATAATGAAATTTTGGGTTGAGAGCTGAAAATGAATCAAGTGGACAAAAAGGTAGCTTGAGTTCACTGTTATTTCCCTGGTTTTTTTGTAGTTTAACCAAACTGGTTGATTTAAAATACAATTTTTAAGTTGAACTCTAAAACTGACTTCTATGAATGAGCCCCAAGCCCACCCTTTAGCTCTGGAACAATTGAAGAAGTGGTATTATTCAGTTCAGTGACTTAAGCTGTATGATAGAGGGTGATTTTCTATTTTCTTTATGGTCTTATATGGATGTTACACACTGTCACTGCTATAATTACTCAGGTCCAACTGACTTTTGCTGAACTGTAGCAACAGTGAACAGTAAACACAGGTCTCAGCTCTCAGAATACTTTCCCACATATTTTCATCTTCACATCAAATTCTGTATTTAATGTCAAGTATCAAAATACCATTAAAGCTGTTAATATTTAATCTGCAAAATCCAGCAAATACAAAATTGAGCAGATAATTGGTTTTCTTCTCTGCAGTTACAGGTAATGTAATAATGCTGCTTGTTCTATTGCCACGTAGTAATACCAGTTTTTCCAACTTCATGGGGTTTATGATGAATTCTTGACTTTCTTAATTCAAAACTTCTGTAATTAGTATCTCATTATTTTACAAATTAAATGTTAAAGATGATTGTGTCTTTCATAAAACTTCTTGTACTATGTTCTGTTAATTGTCAGTGTGTATGTCTGACACTGACCAGTACCTTTGTCGAAGGTGCTGTATTGTCATATACATCTATATGTTCTCATCCACCCAGAAACTTTAAGGTCTTTTTGCTCCAGGTGAATGTTGTGTTTTGTTTTCTGAAATGTGAGGATTTAGATCTTTTGTGCATTTTTGTAGTAAATCCTGCAGTGAGGCGGGGGTGTTCGGTGATACATGTCAGCTGCTGTCAGATGTAGCAACATCTTTTTATCCTCAGTGAGGTAGTATCAGTTTGTTCTCTCTTTTGTGTCTTTCCTTTCAAAAATAGGTGATTTCTAGTTGTACCAAACACTGTTAGTTCGTCTGTACCATTTATAACTTAATCTACATACATGTTCAGATTATATTTAAAGTTACTGTTATGAAGCCTGCTTTAGGGTTAGTTGTCCAAATCTGAAGTCATGTTAGCCATTTTCCTAAAAGCTTTTGGAAAACCTGTGTTCTGTTTTGACACTACCAGTGCCCCTTTCAAAATAAACAGCATCAGGGATTGTGAATTTTGTTTTTTGCTCATGCATGGTTCTAAACTATGGCTCCACATTGGCAGTGATTCCATGCATTCAGTTACCCTCCAACGTCAATTGTTACTGTAAAGGCAGTTTTAAAGTTAAGGGCATTAGTGCCCAGCAAATAATAGCTTTCTCATTCACCTACTGCAAAGCAGCAATCCTCTGTACTAGGTTTTCTATGTAGCATAAACTGACCCTGAAAATGGTTGGATATTAATCTTGTCTTTGGCACATAGTATGATTTAGTTGCTCTCATACTGCTTTCCTTAAAAGTGTACATCTGATATCAAGAATAAAATAATATAAAATGGGCATGCTTTTGCAGATATTCTGCAGTGTAATGCAGCGATAAGGAAACCTGTAATTGAATTCATGGAAGATTGATTCCAGAAAACTGAAGCAGTATGTTGTGCTTATATTACTTAAATGCTTCTCCCTTGTTTCCAGAACATTTGGATGAAGTGAGAGCAATGAAAAGTAACAGGTAGAGATTTCAGTTAATCTCAACATGTGCAAAAAATGTCGAATGTGATATAATGCACGTGTCATGTTCAAAAGAAGAGATACATCATCAAAGCAGGCACAAGAAGTAGGTATTTAGAGTAGCTGATTGTTCATCATAGAAAACAGTGTTGTATATTAGGGACTGAATTGTCAGAACCAGGGTATCAGTTTGATAGTTCTGAAAAAAATTATACTAGGAGAAATGTTGGTATTTTTAGAAGGAGATAATAGAATCCAAATTACACCTTCTCGCAATATAAGATCAGTGCAGAAATCCCGTATGAATCTTGTGAAGAGTTCCATAGACCTGAGGAAGTGCTTGTGGGTTTCTCCCCACACTGTTCTCCCAGTTACAGTGTGATGCTTCCAGATGGAAAGACAGCTGCCCTAAATGTTTGAAGCTCACAGTGGCTCACATCTGGAATCACCTGTTAGACCTAAAAGATAGCTGCTAGTAATAAGGATTGAAGGAAAGCTAAAAGCATGCTGCTTACCTTAAGAGATCTCAAGTTTTGTTTCATTCAAATGCAGCATCTCCCCTTCTCTGCATAGAATTTTGTAGTGACTGTTTCCAGAACATATTAGGATCCTTTAAATAGACGGTAGTACCATGCTACTTTCCTAGTCTGACCCAGGGTGAATGACTTCAAACTTTGTCTTGAATCTGCAGTTACGTAGTCATTCTTATTTTCAGCTGTGGAAGTATCCATAATGATGTGGGAATATGTGTGAAGTGAGTGGGAGAAATGAATTGATTTCTCTGAAAGCTAGGATGGTGTATGATAACAAACTAGGTGCTTATAATTGCATGGGGATATAAAGTTGTCACTCATAACAGTAAAGGAATACCCTGTGTAATAGGTGTGCTAAGCATGAATTGGTAGTTTACCTACATTGTTTCAGAAGACCTGCTTTGAACGCCATAATACTGGTTACATTATTGTGACCTCTGCTGTTTATGTGGAAAATGTTACATTAAAAACTCCAGTAGAGAATTACAGTATTCAAGTGAAAATAATCTTTCTCTTATAGATGGTGATTCTCAGTCTCTCAAGGAACATCTCATTGATGAGCTGGACTACATCCTTTTGCCAACTGAAGGCTGGAATAGGCTAGTGAGCTGGTACACACTGATGGAAGGTCAAGAGCCAATTGCACGCAAGGTACTCTTTAGCTACCTGCAGGGATGAGTATGATTCAGATGTAGTCTGCAAATATGCACAGGAATTTATTAGCAGACTTTTAAGTTCTGGCCTATGATAATCATATAGAAAACTCCTGCTTTAGTTGCTTACTGATATCTAATTTTATTCAAATTTTTGAAGCTTAAATGTGTAATAATGAGGCAGGGGGATGCAAAGGATATAATACTTTCTTTTTCTGGAAGTAAATTCTCTTAATAAATATCTCAAGAGGAATTTGCGTTAGAAGTTTATATGGCTATTAGTGCAAAGGATTTTGTAATTAGGTAAATAACTCTAAGACTGTATTGACTATGTTAGTGAAAAGCCTAGCCCTAATAATGTTAACAGTGGAGTAATTGGTAGTTTCTTTCTGATAAACACACTGCTCAACTGCTTGCTAAGGGAGTTACTTTTTTAAGCAAAAAGCTTACAAGTAGTAGTCCATAGTATGGTGGATAGTGTGGCCCTCCATCAATATGAGATACTGAAAAATTAACATCTTTAAATTTGTTTTTGTTTGGTCCAGCACATAACACCCTTATTATTAAGGTGATAGGACATTTCACCAGTTCATTGATCTTACTATCTTTTTTTGTTTGTGTTATTTTTTAAGATTTTCACGTGATTGCCGTTGCATCCTCACTAGACTGAATTACTTAAGTTTTTAAAATACATTTTGGTGTATTTATCCTTTCTGTATTGACCAGTAGGGTGTATTTTTCCAGTTACATGGATCTTTATTTTAATTCTTTTAAAATCACTGAAAAAATACTAGGCTTAGAATTTAGTTTTTTCATTTCTTATGTAATACAACTTTTGTTTCCTTCTTATGACATAAGTGTGGTCTAACTGCACGAATGCTGGCTGCTTATTTGAAGTCCACTCTTCAAATAAATGATAGATATGGCTGTAGAAGAAATTTCAGGTCTTCAAAATTAATTTGGCCAGCAAGAGTTCGTTTAAGGGTTTTATAATATTTTCTCTAATGTGATAAAATAGTTGTTTGGTTTTTGGTTTTATTTTAGAGAGACTTCTCTGAAATGTCTTTTTGTCCAGTTCTTTTAGAGATGAAATTTGTTAAAATAACTCTCCTTCTTTAAAGATATGTTATCAACCTGTTACTGTTTTGTCTGAAATGGATTTCAGTAAACCGCATACTTTTCCATCGTCATGGTAGAGTAAAAAGTCTGTAATTTTTTTTCAGTCTGGGAGGAAGATGGAAGGAGAGAGCAGGAAATTAGAGTAACTTCCATTCCACTTGGAATTAGCTAACTGGAAAAATACATGGAGTATAATGTGGCCAGGTAAACTGGCATAGCTTTTTTATTTTCTGTGAAACATATTCCATTTCAGCACTTTTGTTTCTAATGCTTTTGTCATTCATTATTTTTTTTCTGTCTGACTTTATGGGTTGCTTTTTTTTTTTTCATAAACATATTATACTTTTCTTTCATCACCTTTGTTACATCAGCTATTTTTGAAATGTGGATCCAACTTTTAAATTGATAAAATTCTGTATTTAATCTACATCAGATAATGCTAAGGCTTCTTGTATAGTAGGTTGTACTACCACTAGAGTATTAGTTTTTATTCCTAGAAATGTCTTAGTCGTACTGAATAGTTTTGTTTACTACCACTATTTTGTTGTGAGTGTAGTAGCTGAAAACTACTAAGCTGCTCAAATTAAGATGCATTCTTGTTTAAATGCTGTGATTGACAGTCATTAAAGCTAAGGCAAGCAATGAAATAATTCACTAATTTCTTCATTTTTTTCCAATGGCACATACATATAAGTTATATTTGTATAGCAGATAGCAGATCTCTCCTAGCAATTAGCTGGTGGCTTTATTTTAACCGTATTTGTCAGATGTATCACATATCAGGCTGATGGCTATTTTTGGAGCAGTCTACATGACTAAGAGTACTGCAGTTACACTTTGGAAGATGAAAGGGAAAAACATTTGAGAGGTGACCCTGAGTATTTTTTCTATGTTTTACTTTTATTAAAAAACAAAAAAATCCTGTATATTTAACTATTCCGTAATCTGTTTTAAAAATGAACATAAACAACTGTAATGAGTAGATAAATTTCAAATAAATGTATTCATTATTGATACGTAAGTGGAGGATTTGTAGGTTTTGTATAAAAATGTGATATCCAGGTTTTATTAGTGTGTATTATATTTTTGATGAGTACTCTTCAACTGAAAACTAGTTCTTGATTTTCTCAGGAAGTAGCATACAATGAATGTATTTGGAAATAAAGGTAGCTTTGGTTGTTTTTAAGTTTTGATCAAGTATCTTTGGATTAAGATTGCATATTTCTCATTTCTGCTGTACTTAATACTTTGAAAGTCATCTTGCTATACACAGGTAAGACATCATAATGGAAAAAAATGCTTTCTAATTTACTGTATTTCTAAAAAGTTATAGGCGATTTTTAAGTTCTAATTTTTTGCATTTATTAGATGTCTTATGTGAGCTTCAGTTTCTTGAGAAGTTCTCAAAAATGTTTTGAAGTGTGTATAGATGAAAACGTATTCAGACTAATACATGATCCCATTCTGTTTTTCAGGTCGTTGAACAGGGTATGTTTGTTAAGCACTGCAAAGTAGAAGTATATCTAACAGAATTAAAACTGTGTGAAAATGGAAACATGAATAATGTTGTCACGCGAAGATTCAGTAAAGCTGATACAATAGGTATGCACGACTATTTTCTAAAGATATGTCATTGTTACTTGTATGTGGTAGCAAGTTCTAAGGAATAAACATCTAGATAAAATGATAGATGGGTATTTTGACCATTAAAAACAATTAGAGTAGTTTTGTTTGCATCAAAGTTAAAAGTTAACATGGGAATATTGAGGGGTTTAATACAATTTTAACAATATAATTATGTGTTTTATTATTTAAGCATCTGTATTAACTTTAGAAGTTTGAGCTTTTAAGGAAGTAAATAGTGTCATGTTGTTTATTGGGTTTCATAGTACTTTTTCTTGGCTTTTTATGTGTAAGAAATATTTTTATATATTATTATATGTTAATAATTTATACATAATACATATAAATATTGTAATGTTTATATAGTATACATTAATGTATGATATTGAACATATTTTCTACATATAAATATATAATATTATAAATATATATAATTATATTAATTATATATTAACGAACACATTCTACTCATATATATGAAGAGAAGGATATATTACAAAACACAAGAAAGAATAATTAATGGCGAAAGATGAAAGTATTCTTCACATTGTGAAGTGGCAGGCCAGGCACAATCTTTTACAGTAATTGAATCCTCTATTAAACCTTTAACATACCTTTATTTGTATTTATTTTGACTGCTCGTTGAGCTTTCTGTCATTGTTTGAAACAGTGTTTTAAGATTTGACTTTGAAAATAACAATCAGAACTTTTTCAAAGATATTGCTTCTCATTTTTGGTGTATTTGTGCGTGTGTATCTGAGATAGAAGTCTTTCAGTTGTCTTTATTTCTGCGGTTTTGTACTTTATGGAGAATTGTAGTTTATGCCCTTGGCACTGTATGCCCAGCTATCACTTTGTTTACATTTGTTGACAGCAGTGTATGTTTTTTGGCTTTTGCTTCTCTTCACATTATGAATAGTGACTTATACTTACCAGCCTTTAATTCTTTGCAGATTGCTTGCTTTAGAAGCAGTAATTTTCTTTAATATCAATTTTAAGTAAGAAAAATAATCACCTCTTGTATTAGAATAAAAACTTGAAAATTTTGAAAATTCTTCTCAAAACAGGATTTGTTGTATGTTAATTTGCCTTTTTGAGATCTGGCTTAATTTGGGAAGTTATACTTCATTATTTTCCAAGGAAACCAGAAATTTGGAAAAAGCAATTTAACATTGTCCTTCCCTTAGGACCAATTGCAAGCTGTTTTGCACCTATACTGAATTTAATTTTATCGCTGAAATTATAGGTAATGGATGAATTTTGTTTCTCTAATCGGAAGTAGGGCATTTTGGAATGACTGTTACTTGAAGATATATTCATTTTTTCTTAGCAAAGAGAGAATTACAATTATGAATAAATTGTTGTAAAAGGTAATGAGAAGCAGTTAGAGTTCACTGGCAATCCCTTTCCAGACACTGGCCTTGTTTGCTTTCCTGAAGTGTGGATGATATGTTCCTGGAAGCCTTTAAAAACACATCCTTCCTGAAACTGAAGCTTCTTGTGCAGAGTACAAAGCAAAGTCATCCTAGCCAAGGCATCCAAAAGAGTTTGTATCTTAGAAGAAGAGCTAGAAAAATTCAACCCACTTTAAGAGTGAATAATAACTGAATCCTCCTATCCATTACTAAGATTGTGATTTATTTTCCCTGCCGCTGCTTCTTACCTTGATATATTGAAGGTAGTTCTGGAATTCATCAAATACACAGAAGAAATGCTTATTATATCAATAAATAATGTGCAAGAGAGATCTTACAGAATCTTGGTTATTTTTCACTCTTCCTTATATATTGCAATAAAGGATGCATTTTTGTTATAGTTGCAGAAGGCTTGTAGTACAAAAGAGTCAGAAACAGCCCCAAAGAAGTAAGTGAACACAGGGTACTATGGTCTTTTCAATAAATTTTAATTTTTCTATCCACCATCACTGATTATAGTATTTACTGCTCTCGAAAAAGTCAGTACATGACCTTTCTTAATTCACAAAACCAGAGAAATATTCTAAGTATGATATAATACTGACCTATCAGTCTTCAGATATGTATTATTCCTGGAATACCTTTGCTTTTCCATTCAAATAGAAGCTAAGCTTCTATTAAGTGTTGATAAATTAGTACAAAGTCAAAGACACCTAATAATGCCAGTCATTCTCTTGCAATGGTACTAGTCACATCTGTCATGTTCTTTGGACCTTCTTGGGAACCTCCTATGACTGAGGACCCTTGCCTTGGAGACAGTGCATAGTGACTTTGAGACCGGTGATGATGAACTTTCTTGGGAGAGAGGGGATTAATTCTAAAAGGAAAATTATTTAGATAATAGATGTAATTGAGGCAGCTTTCCAGCAATCCCAGAGAGCATCAGGGCTTCAGAGTGAAAATGAGTTAATGATCCATTCAGGAATTTTAATCGTGTGAAAGTATGATGGAACTATGTCATCAGCCTAATATGTAAGAGTTTTACAAAACACAGAATGTCAGAAAGACTGTCTGTGGCCTCAGTTATGGACAAATAGGAGTCAGATTGTGTCTACAATGCCATAAAACAATTCCAAAACTGAGCTGATAGACTTCACAGAAAATTCTACTAGAAGTTCTGCATCTAATGGACTTCTGCTAGTAAATTGTCTTAGTAAATGGCAATGATTTATCTCTCCCTTTAATCTGCTGCAGAGTACAAGAATGTAATGCTTGCCACTCTTAAGGACTATTTTTACTAGAGTCGGTGACTAGCCTTTTCCTTCTTTATGAAGGAAAGATTACTGTTTCCTAGCTCAGACTGACATTTAAACGTTAACATCTGAGTTTCCTTTAGCCAGCATTTATGATATTACTGGCTTTTAGTGGCCAGGATGTGTTTGTATTACTGGTATTTCAAAATGGTACTTAAAGCATGCAATTGCTTTTATGAATAAACTGTATGATTTTTAACAATATAGGGTATGATGTGTATGGGAGCTGCAACTTCTACTTCTCAAATTGGACCATCTCAAATTGTGGGTATACAGCTGATGGAGTGAGAGGCATCTTCAAATAGCAGTTCTTCCTGTCTGTTTTAGACATCATGCTAGTACTAATCGTGTCATACATTGGATGTATATAATTAAAATTCACCGAGGATGCGATGAAGTCACCATCCCTGGAAGTATTTGAGAACTGACAGTGTGTGACAGTGCTGTAGTTTAGTTGATACACTGGTGTTTGGGGAAAGGTTGGACTCAATGATCTTGGACGTCCTTTCCAACTTTAATGAATCTATGATTCTACTAGAGGACAACCCCATACACAGTGTGACTCAAACAATACCTATTTGATCCATTTTCATTTGTGCCGGAGCAGGCACTTCACTTTAGTTCGTAAGTTAGCACTTCAGTAATACTTGGGATGGCAGGAAGAGTTAAAAAGTGTGCATTGGTTATATGTTCATGGAAGTACATAAAAGAATCTTATGTTCACACACTTAAAATTGGCATGATAGTCAAGTTGAACATGCTCTTCCCAGAGCCTTGGACATAATATGTAGTCATCCAATAGAATTGAGTCTTCCTGTCTTATAACAGTTCTGTTGCGAAGCTGGCATATGTTAAAAATTAACATAATAAATGTTAGCTTAATACTTGTGAAGAAAACTACCTGCAGTGGTCAGATAATTAATTGCCATGGTATTAATATGATAAAAAATTATATTTTGTAAATTCTTTTAGTGAAAGCCATTGATAAATCTAGATTTTTCTACTTTATTGTACAGCATTGTCGCTGACTAGATTTGTTCTTATATTCACATATAATTATTTGAATTCATTGGTTGAGAATTGGTTCAGACAGTACCTGATTTTTTTGAAGCCAGCAAATCAGATAAATCTGTTGCCTTGTTGATATCACCTGCCTTGCCTATATATCACCTCTGTTACAAAAATAGATGATCCAGTCTAACACTTGCTTTCAGACTAAAATGTATGATAACTAGTATAGAAACAAATTGTATTCAGTAGCTACAAATATTATATTGGCCCATTGTCATACATTTCACATGCCAATGTGTGGACTTCTGCAAGGTACTTTTAAGCTTTGGGTCTCAATTTGGCTTTTCCTGTTTAACCTAGTGGAAGAGAAAACAGTCTTGAGTAAAAGGGAGCAAGAGAAGTTGACACGCAAGTGTTTTGTCCTTAGACTTTGGAGGAATGTCTTTCAAAGAGCTTACAGGGCCTATTTTTATAACTGTGCTTTCAGTGATTGTCAGGGATAAAGTATATGTTTCTTGACTCCTGCTTTGTATTCTGTGTTAGCTGTTGTGAGATATAGCTTCCACAGGCCCTTGCGAGTCTACCAGTTAAAAAAAGCAGCTAAGTGGGATTGCTATGAAACAGCACTGTAAATGGTAGTTAAAAAAACCCAGCTCTTCAATAAATTCTATTTTGTGTAAGGAGAATAGTATTAATTAAATACTTCTTAAATTCAGTTGTAGATAAGTTATGCTACCTTAAAATTATGTAACAATGGTTATATTTCTGTCAGGTAGAGTAAGAGCTGGTAGATCTTTTTTCTTTGAATCTTTCAGGGATGTAGAATCTTTCATGTTCCTTTTAGAATAATTTTGTGCACTTCAGTTTTACAGAGTAGTTGCTGTTTTTCTGTGGACACATGAATTAAACTTCACACATATACAGTGTGGTTAGTGCTAATTGCACTCAGATATGGGTAGAAGCTTAAAAATCAAAAAGGGTTTATTTAGGGAACAGAATTACTTCCTGCACCTGATTTTGCTACCGGTCTCACTTCTGATAATTTGCTACCTCCCCACACCTCTCTTAGCACACTCAGAAATCAGTAGATGGCTTCTGTCCGGTTATTTATTAACTATTCTTTATTTGGTCTGTCTTGCTAAGGGATTCCGTCTTCTGACTGTTTCCATTTTAAATGCAAGCTAACTGGCAACCTACAAAATGATGCAGTTGCATGGCAATTTCTACAGTTTCATTCATATTTTGAATATGAAGAGATGAATTCTTAGCTTTATTTGACCTTACACTGTTTGTGTATTGAAATGCTAAACTTGTGTTTTTTCCTTCACAAAACAGACACAATTGAAAAGGAGATAAGAAAAATCTTCAATATTCCAAGTGAAAAAGAGACCAGATTGTGGAACAAATACATGAGTAATACTTTTGAACCTTTGAATAAACCAGACAGTACCATACAGGATGCTGGTTTATATCAGGGACAGGTACAGTATTTCTTTTCTTAAATACATTTTTTTTGTTGTTCATGAAAATTATTTTTGCTTCTTCTTAAATGAAAATCACTTTCTGATAGATGATGTTAGAGATAGAGGATTTTGTGAACAAATTTGTTGAAATTAAAGTAGTCTTTGTGTGTATTTATAGGATTCAAGACTGAATAGAGAGATTAAAGAGAAATGTAACTCTCTTGGTGAATGAAAATTAAAATTTTTAATATACTTCTAAATTTTAGATTTTATGTTTACTGAATTTTATTAAATTGCTGACATGAATTTGGTAAAGTCTGAAATAAATAATTATCCCTAGGTTCTTGGATATGTTCCTGTCATGAAACCCAAAATTTGAAGAATAGGTATTCTGAAAGAATAATGTCTTCTACTCAGATTGCAATGTCTAGATTTCACAAACAAAACAAAAAAAATGAAAACACTTTGATAAGAACAGCAGAGACAGAGGTTTGTAAACCTGCTTTTACATGAGACAGTGTCATCACTTTAAAATCACTTTATAGGGGAATTCCTCACAAGATAATTTTTTTACCTCTTCAGATGAATATGAAGAACAAACATTGAATGTTAAGCTGCAAAATATAAATATAAACATAAACAGATTGAGCAATTGCGTTGATCAAATGGCTTTTTAGATTATTACACTGAATAGAGTTGGATGTTTTTTCAACAGCTGTAGTTCATACAGTCAGACTGCAAATGCGAATGGGTGAAATTTGATGGCAGTAATTTTAGTCAAGAGTATATTAAAATACTTCGTTTTGCCTTGAAATATTTGACTCTAACCTACTTATTGACAGTATTTATGCTGTGTTTCAGTTTTCTTTTATGGCATGGAAGGTAGGTAATCAGTGCACCAAAATTGCTGCTTGAACTAATGTGTCCCTCAGCTTCATGCTGCATGTACTTAAGCCCTCACAGAGGTGATTTTAACAATGCAGAAGTCCTACTGGAAGGGCCCACATTTCCCATAAAAGATTCACATCAAAGATGTAACTTTCAAATTGCCTCTATCCCAGTGAAACATTAACTATGAAGTGAGCGTGGTCTAATAAAGCCATGACAAGATCTCTAGGTGACATCTGCACCTTGAGCAAAATAAGTACTGTTTAAAACTGTTTAACCATTGTTTCTGAAAATGCTAAATGTTGTGGCAGGCCATATATGTTTGGTCAGTTGCACTTGCTGGCACACACATGGTTATTTTTCTTGCTGGTCTTCCTAATCTAATAATAGTTATTCTGACTATTACAGTCTGTCTAACCTAATAGTTATAATAGTGTATATGATTGAGTAAATTAATGCTTTGAATTTATCAGTTGATTTCTGAAGCAGGCCTTTAGGGATTCCCTTGAACTCTTCAGTCTAAATCTACTTTTTATTTAGTTACCTCTGAGAGCCAGTCAAGGATGTATAAGAATCAGCCTTTCAGCATCAAGGACAAAGGATAGTAGACTACTCTTCCTAGAGAAAGTTGGTCATGATGGAAGGCTTGTTTTCAATCTCATGCTCAAGTGTGTTCAGACTGAAGATGTGATTACATCTTCAAGTGGTTTTGAGCGTTAGTACTTACCTGAATTTATGTCAGGGTGTGGACACATACAGGCTTGGCATGGCAGTTAATTAGTGTCCTGAAACATCAGTCTGCAGTTGTGCAGAATTAGTTGCATTGGAAGTGGGGAGTTGGATTCAGTTTAAGTATTGGGAGTCTAGTTGCCATTTCAAAGGATTCAGTGCTCTTCAGCTGTCAGTCCAGAAAAAGGCATGAGCTGTTTGTAGGTCCTGTGTCATATCTGCCAGCATAGGGCAGATATCTTAAATATCCGAAGGAGTTTCAAATGACACTTGATGCCTGTGTTTGGGACTGAGTGTTCTGTACTCCTTCCCGTCCCAATAACAAATTGAATGGAATTAATTTCATTAGCCAACTGTCCTGTTGAAGAAATAATATTAGATAAATGCTTTGGTGAAATATACAGGAGTAACCATACAGGTATGATTTTAAGGCTGCCAAGGCAGAAAATAGTTTTGTTGAGGTGTTTTGGGCTTTTGTTTTTTTAATCCATCTGTGTGAGGCAAAATTCTTTCAGGAACTATCCCTTCCTTAACAGGGCTGTTGTACAGACATGTAATTTCTGTAGATTGACAGGTGCTGTTTAAACACTGCAGGTCATCTTCTGACCTCTTTGAGAGATAAGTTGCTTGCCATCCATGGATTGTAGAGGAATAGAAATATTAAGTGACTTGCCCAAATTAAGATGAGAGGTGAATAAATTAGAGAGGAAGGTGCTGTGTAATGGAATATGGAGTGTCATAGAATATCCTTGAATCTCAGTGAATAGGAATTTAAATATCAGTCTTTTCTCGATCATGTGTCAACAAATCCATTAATAAGATGGAACAGAAAGCAATCTACTGATATTTTTATTTCAGTTTTCTTATTACACTTTTTGTGGTAGGTCCTGGTGATAGAACAGAAGAATGAGGATGGAACGTGGCCAAGAGGTCCTTCAACTCCTAAGTAAGTTATGAATTCCTGTTACATGATTAGTTTGCATATTATTTTGCTTTATGAAAAAGTTTTTAAAAATGGCATTTTATTTTGAAAATCACCTTTCAAATATTTTAGTTAAAAATACACTTGAACATATTTGTTGTAAGTGCTTTGCATTGTAGAACATTGAATAATAATGGTGAATTCCTGCATATACGTTGCTTAACTTTGTTGATTTCAGCTAGTGATGTACATTATCGTGCTTAAAAATGGGAAAAAATTCCACTGTAGAAAACTATAAAACTTAGCATATTTTATTTAGAGATCTGTTTCAAAGCACAGTGTATCTGTTAGGTTAACACACATTTTATCGGTATTTTTTCTTATATGTAAATATTTTCATGTTTCAGATTTTCATATTGTTCCTATATTAGAGCATAATATTTACCCATAAAGGTTATTTAAATTGTAGGCTACATTACCATCATGTGTCTTTTATTCTTTGTTGGGTTGTCATCAGTTAATGCAGGATGATGTTGGTTTTCTGTTTTTCATGTTGTCAACAGCACCTTGATAATGGCAAGTGAATATAAAGAAAGCCTTGTGTGTTTTTCTTTAATTATGTAATTTAATGTTATTTCCAGTGTCTCTTGGATGTTCTCTGGGTTTTGAAGAACACTTGGAACCATTTAATTAATATGATGTCAGCCTTACAAATAGTTACCTGTGTTTTTTGCCTTCAGTGGCTGGTTCTTGATCATACCTCTCATAAAAAAGTTTGAGTTCTTTTAAGTTCTCTTTATTCCTTTTGAGGTTATGTATGCATGTATGTTCTAAAGTATTTTTATAATATCATTGCTTATTTGAAGGACTATATCTTTGGTGTTTTATCTCAAACACTTATATTTGGAGGTCTGAGTTCAGTTTAAGATTAGTATGAGCAGCACAGTCTTGCTTAGCAAGATGATGTAACACAAGGAATTGAGAATGTGGGGCAGTAGAAATAATGGGATGCGAAGTACTTCAGAGTTTAATCTCTGACCTCTAAAAGCATCTAGTAGTAATTTAAATTCTTAGTCAACTTTTAGATTCATCTTTCAAAGGTTAAAAGAACTTGCATAACTCACTGTCATAGATTCTTTTTCAAGTTTTGATTGGAAGGTATTCTGATGATGGTATCTACTTCTACTCTGCCAAAATTCTTTTCCATTTTATGAAAAGCATTCAAGAGCAGTATATGAATTAAATAATATCTCCTGAAAAATGTTTTATCTGGGTACAAGAGAAATGCTAATTCAGAATGCTGGTGTGTGCTGCAGACACATAGAAAGGGAGGGGTGGTGGCCATCCCCCATGGAAGCCACATGGAACGCACATGCTCTTAAGACAAAGGAAGCAATGGCTTCTCTGGGAGCCTCCCCTGAGGTTGCAGGGACCAATCAGTGACCTGGGTTGGTGGTTGACAGCCCAGGAAACCAATTAGAACGCTGTTTCGCTTTTAAGAATCACAGGAAAGAAGTTAGGTTTGGGTCTTCTGCTTTCCGGTAGGGCAGGGGAGAGGAGCTGGCAGGAGCTCCGGGTCCCAGCATGGGCCCGGCCCAGGCTGAGCCCCGGGAGGAGGAAGGGCCCGGCCCCAGGATGACTCCCGGCCCGGGAAGGCCCCGGGGTGGACTCGGCTCTGGCCCCTGCGGGCCCAGCCCTGGCATGGGGCGAGGAGGGCCCGGCCCCGGGAAGGCCCCGGGGCGGCCTCGGACCCGGGGGGAGCCCGGCTCGGCCCGGCTTGGCTTGCCTCGGCTTGGCTCGGCCCGGCTCAGCTCCAGGCTCTGCATGATGGCAGAAAGAAGTCCAGCCAGCTTATCTCCATGTGATAGCCACATTTTTTCCAGCATGACTCCTTGCCGTTTTGGATACAAGTTTAACTTTTAGTGCCTGAATGAGACTTCGGATTTCCTGAGCTCCCCAGAACGAAGGGCATAAAGCAAGAAGAATTACAGAGGTCAGCAAAATGAAGACAAGTTCTTATAGAAGGAGGGATCTGGAAAAGTCGCCACTGATAAGTAGCTTAAAACCTTTTTTTTGTGGGCTTTAGAGGATTGTGACTTTACTTAAAATTCCTTTAAACTGTAGAATATACTTGGGGAGGTTAAAGTGCCTGAGAAGAAGACTTTTTTTGCCTCGAGAAATGGAGCTCTCTGTCTTTGGGACTGGAATTGGACAGAGACATTTGAGTGAAAAGTGAGATGAAGGGACTTTTTGTGTTCTCAGCAGCCTGCCTTTAAAATGACACCCCATGTGTTTTCAGCAACCCATATACAGCTCTGGAAAGACTGTGAGAATGGGAGGAAAAAATCATCATTTGTAGGTTCCAGGCGGATGCAAGTTATGAGGGTGAGACACCCTCTAGGCCTAAACAAAAAGAAGGGACTTTTCTCTCTTGAGTGAACTGAAATGATTCTTTAAGTGAATAACTGACCAAAGTGGGTTTTTTTCTGTATGTTGCTGGTATGAAGAAAGGGGGAGGAGGGAATAATCTGGAAATCTCATTCTGAATTGTTTTGTGTTGTTAATAAATTTTCTTGTACCCTTTTAAGCTTTAAACCTGCTTTGTCTTTACTCCTAAACTCGATCCCCAAAAGAAATTAAATATCTTAAAATTGGCAAACCCCAGTCACACCATGACATGTGTCAGGGGATTCTGTAAGTAAACCAGCAAATGAGGATGAATAGTATTACTATGAGGTTGGGGTATGGTTTTGAGATCTAGCAGATATGAGAAAATTGGAATTCAATATTCAAGTGCACTGTAATAATGGAAAGTTTGCAAAATGTAGTGAATTCAAATAGCAGATATCAACACGCTACATCTGTTTAAAGCTTCATGAACAACCCAATAAATGTTTAAAGGGATAGAAATATTAAACACTTGCTTTGGAGTTTTCTGTGTGAGGTCCATTAGTAGTATTAGTTTGTCAACACAAATAGCATATATCCACTTGCCTTCCTACAATCGTGTCATTGGTCACACACTAGCTCACTGCTGAAATTAGTAGTGGTCTTTGTAGTGCTTCTTTTTAAGAGTACAAATTGTAAACAGATTCTGATGTCAAAGTATGAAAGGCCATATTTGGAAATGTCAAAATAGAGGATAATGAAAGATGATGAAGCTTGAAAAGGCAGGATCATTTCAGAACATGAGCTAAGCTTTTCTGGAGATTCACAGAGTAGTTGAAGTTGGAAGCCATCTCTGCAGATTCTTTAATCCAACCCACTTGCTCAAAGACTGGTCACCTAGAGCAGGTTGCTTATGACTGTGTCCAGATAGGTTTTGACTATGTCCAAGGATGGAGGCTCTACAGCCTTCCTGGAAAGCCTGTTCCACTATTTTATAACTCCTGTTTTGAAACAAATTCCTTATATTTACAAAGAATTGTCACTGCTTCAGTTTCATACCTATTGCCTCTTTCAGTGGACATGACTGAGAAGGATTTTCCTCCATCTTCTTCATTCCTTCCCACTGGTTATTTATACATCTTGATAAAATTGCTCTGGAGCCTTCTCTTCTCCAGGCTGAACAGTCCCAGCTGTCAGCCTTTCCACAGAGGTCAGATGCTACAGTCCTTGATCACCTTTGTGGTGTCTCACTGGACTTGGTCCAGGATATCTCTCCATCTCTTTGGTATTGGGAAGCCCAGCACTCCAGGTGTCTGTGGCCAGTTCTGAGCGGAAGAGAAGGATCACCTCCCTTGACCTGCTGGCAGTGTAGCACGCTGGCCCAAGGTGGTTGCTGCAAGGACATACGACTGGCTCATGTCCAGCTTTTTGTCCAGCAGGACCCCAGGTGGTTCCCTGCCAAACTGCTTTCCATTTGGTCACCTGCCTGCATACCCACCTCCTTCCCATGTATTGGTTCCTGGCATTGCTCTTCCCCGTGCCTTTGCATTTCCCTTGACTGGACTTCATGAAGTTCCTGTTTGCTCATTTTTCCAGCCTTTTGAGGTCTGACAGAATGACAGCAGAATCTATATTATGGCAACTTAAAATAAGAAACATGAAGATGGAAAGATGTTCTGCACATTTTTCTTGCCTCTTTTTTGCAGAAGCATAACAGCAATTTTTGTGTTGCTTCTTTTGGCAGTTCTTCTGTATTCCTACTACAGATGATGCATGCTGTCAGTTTTTCATGAGAAATATGTTAAAGGTGTGAGCATCTTTTCTTTTACAAGAAACAAACATACTTTGAAAGTGGCCAGATTGGCATCAGTTCAGTACGGAAGGAACACTTTTGAAAATTATAATTCTATTTTTCTTAAGAGTATAATTATCTTGTACAAGAAAAAAAGATTGATTATCATCATAATTGTCTCTCCTTCTGAAATTAGAAAGGAGTGATTTTAAGTTGGGGATCCTTTTCATGTAGGAGCAGAGACCATGCTGTGCTTAATTCTTTAATTAATTAGTTAATTTCTGCTCTGTGTTCAAGCTTGTCAGTGTTTGCATTTATTTTATGTTTACTGTTCTTCTAACTTCTGAATTTACTTAATTTTGGAACATCCACTGTAACACCCTGTATGATTTAATTATATCTGCTATCATGTCATATTTTAACACTGTTCAAAATGTTTATGGGTCTTTTTTGTCTGAAAGTGTCTGGATTCTTAAACTGTTCACAGGGTCAGTCAGGTTTAGGAATAGCTGGATTTTTTTCTTTCTGAAAGGTTGTTTATATCATCTACTGGGATGTTTTTTTGCTCTGGGAGGTTGACTTATATGAAACTTTCTTTTTCTTCTGGAATGTCTTAAATGTCACCTACTCCCAAAAGAGCTATTACTTACTAATGATCATTTTTGCAGAAAATCTTGTTATACTAACATGTCTGTGAGTAGCTGTCTCCTCAGTTTGATACACATGACAAACTTATACAAACATACAGATCCCAGTTGTTTTTGTAGCTTAGTTGCTGCTGATCCCAGTATTTAATGAAGACTTGAGTTCTCTGTGCAGACTTTTTTATTTTCATCTGTGTCCTTATATGGGAAATTATTCCACAGGCAGAAAAAACAGCTAATCCTGTTTGAATGGTTTATTATTGTCAACATGGTGTTTTAAACTAAAAAATATAAATTTTAACAATCCAGTATTGTGTTTCAAGTGACTTAAGGAACTGTACTACAAAATCAAGTTAGTTAAAACCTTTTAGCCAATCTGTGATTATAAAACTTAAGGAGAAGCAAGGAACTCAAGTTTTGACATTCCATGGGTTAACAATTGAATAGCCAGGGTTTCTGTTAGTTTTCTGTTAAGAAGTTGTTACCTGTTTGTATGAAAATATAAAAGCTAGTTAGGGAAACATACAAAGGAGCTATAAACTAGTGGATTATTTCCTTCTAAAAATAGTGTCCTTTTAAAATAGTGTTGTAGCTGGGATTTTTTAGAAAACTGAAAAACAAACGTTAAATCTACTGAGCCATCCTATTCTTTAAAAATGCTTTCTATATGGTAAAAAACTTAGGATTTTTAATTACCTGTCAGTCTGTATTTCTTTGTCTGTATTAAAAGTAATGGATTTCATTCTGATACTTTTTACATTTGGATATCACTGTGGAATAAGTACTCCTAATCAAATAGCTGGCTACTTAGCATAATTTACAGATGGCCCGCTGTTAACTTTAAACAATTTTCATGTGTAAAAGGGAGTTTATTCTTGATTGGTTGGGGTGGTTTTTACCATCCAAAAAGGTGAGACTGTATACATTTGTAGTTTAGTTCTTTTTTTCCATGTAATAATGAACATTTTCTTAGAATTTTTTTCAGATTTTTTTTTTTTTCTGATTCAAACTGTACACCTTTTTTTGGAAAAGCATTAAAAGCCCTTTCTTGATACTTTTCCTGGGCTGGACGCCATAATGTTGGTTAAGAGAAGGGAACAAATAGATGAAAGATGTTTAGCAGGCCTTTTAAAAATTATATAATGCCCATTTATCCAAGGTTTTTAGGTAAATTTATCCATGAATCTTCAAAGGAAAAAGTGTGTTTGGTTTTTTCCCCTGAGCAGTTGTTAAGCAGACAGATATGCCTTTCTTCTGACTTTTCTGTAAGAAATAATTGTGATGTATAGAGCTAACTCGGGACTAACTCTGAAGTCTTAAATGGTATAAGCTGGAGCTGTCAACTTGTTTGTCAGCCAGGAGCTGGACTGCCATTTGCTGATAAATAATAATTGAGATAACCATGTGTGTGAACTCCTGTGGGTAAACACCGCACATTGGTGATGTTCAGCAGACATTTTCCAGCTAGTTTAACAAACACATTCATTAATATGAATTAATGGAAGGTTGAAAAACGCTTAACAAATGCATGTCCCAAACATTAATTTTTTTGACTGATGAATGTTAAAATATCAACCTTTTTAACTGTAAATTCCCCAAAGAAGTGTGATTAGCTGAATTAGTTACAGTTTGTAAGAAGAGAATAGTCTAACTAAAGCTTGCTTTAAAATTGTATGCTAGCCCAATCATATCTACAGCTTCAAGGAAAAGAGTCCTTGATAATGGAAGGACTTCTTGAGATAGTCTCACCTAGTTCCCCTACTCAAAGCATGAGGAAGCTGTAGCAGATTGCCTAGGACTATATCTAGGCATATTCCCTGTTCAGATGGAGTGTTTTTTTGTTTGTTTTGGTTTTTTTTATACCCATAGCCTTTTGTATTTTCAGTGGGCACCACTGAGAAGGTTCTTGCTCCATCTTCTTTATTCCCTTCCATTGGGTGCTTTACGTAGGTGATACATTCATTCTGAAGCCTTCTCTTTTCCATGCTAAATGGTCTGAGCTCTCTCAGCTTTTTCACACCGGTCAAATGCGGCACCTTTGTGATGTCTCACAAGTCTTGCTCCGGAATGTCCCTTTCTGGTACTGGAGAGCCCATATGTGAACCCAGCACTCCAGGTATCTGTAGCCAGTTCTGAGTGCAGAAGGATCATCTCCCTTGACTTGCTGGCAATGCTTTTCCTAGTGTAGCATGCTGGGCCAAGGACACACTACTGGCTCATATCCAGCTTTTTGTCCAGCAGGACCCCAGGTGGTTCCCTGCCAAGCTGCTTTTCATTTGTCACCTGCCCTTCCAGGGGTATAATTGAATGGTTTTCAGTCCATCTCACTGTACACTTATGTTACTCATGTTTCATCTGCTTGTCCATGAGGGTGTTGCAGGAGACACTGTCAAACGCCTTCAGGAAGTTGAGATAAACCACACCCATTGCGTCCCACTCATCTGCAAAGGTAGCCTTCTATGAAGAGATAGATTACTCTCAGGCTGGTTAAGCAAGAGATCTACCACTGCTTTCACTCAGACTTTCACTTTCTCTTCACATCTGACTCTGGTCAGAAGCTTCTTGTCCATCTATTCAGGGCTTTCTGCTGCCTTTGCTTGTTTTTTTACTTCTCTGGATGGACCATTATTGAGCATAGAGTGAACTTAATGATCTTAGAGGTTTTTTCCAACTTAAATGATTCTGTGAATATCAGTGAGCTCTCTTGGGGCCCCCTCTTCTTTCTAGGGCTGTATCCCATGGCACTTTTCCAAGTAGATCCCTATAAAGGCTAAAGTCTGCTCTGCAGTAATCCAGTGTTCCTGTTTTCTGCCATGCTCTCCCTCAGGATCTCAGATTTCGCCATCTTAAAGTCATTTTGGCCAAGGCCCCAGCCTTTGCATTCCCAACTAGTTCTTCCTCCTTGGTTTTAAGTATCACATGCCGCCAAGAAGCTCTACTTGTTTACTCCTCAGTTGCCTGCATCAGATAATTGTCATTGTTGCATCCCAGAACCTTCCTGCATTCTTTGTGCCTTGGCATGTTGTCCCATCAGCAGGTGTCCTATAAAACTAGGACCTGTGAATGTTCTCTTCCAGTTGTCCAAAAAAGTTATCTGCCTTTCTTTATCCTGATCCAGTCAGTCTGGATGCCTCCAGAGGTAAAAAAACTGTTCTAGCTGCAGTTGTTTTTGCTGATGTCCGTGTTTATTTCCTTGCTGTTGGTCACTAGGGGAATTCTAGTGCAGTTTAACGTAGTGTTAATGAAGTGCGTGGGCAAGTGACTATCTCATGTGAGTTACCGTTTATTTTGGCATACTACAGTAAAGTGGGTTTTATTAATCTTTTGCTGTTAAAAGGCTAAATTATAATAAATAAATTTGTGGGAGTTGTTTTTTACGTTATTAAAAAGTTACTTTTCAAAATTACATGTTAATTTTTTCTACTGTTGTAGCAATGTTGAGTAATTGTTTTACTATTCTCCTGCATTTGAGAAGCAAGCCGTTTACTGATTCAGTAGACTTTAACTGGCTTTCTCTGGTTTCTTTTAGCTTTTATATGCAGCAATAATACATTGAGTTTTAAAATTTAAAACTGTATTGTATTTGCATTTGATTTAAATTATATGAAAGCTTTAAATTTTTTTTGAGAAGTTCAATTTGTTTCAAAATTTTTCAAATCAAATAGCTGCTTCTATAAATACATATATGAATGTCATAATTTAACTATTGTTCTGAATTTAAATGGGGTTAAATTGACTTCAATTAGGTATCTTTTGTGGACAGTTGATCTTTTACTTCTTTGAAGACAGTATTAAAAGAGAAGGATTTAGACTGATAAAGGAAATTATCAAGGAATGTTGATCAGAATATTTGAAAAATTAACTAACATGTTCATGTCATGATACATAGAACGGTTTAGGTTGGAAGGGACCTTGAAAGCTGATGTAATTCCTTCCACCTACCATGGGCAGGGCCACCTTCAGGTGGACAGATGCTCAGAGCCCTATGCAACCTGACCTCAAACACTTGTAGGGGTAGGCCATCCAGTTTCTCTGCGTAGCCTGTTCCGGCCTACCACCCTCACAGAGAAGAATTTCTTTCCCATATCTAATCTAAACCTACTCTCTTTCAGTTTCAAGTCATTCCCCCTTAGTCCAATGACAACATGCCCTTGAAAAACTCCCTCTCCAGTTTTCATAGCCCCCTTTAAGAACTAAAAGGCTGCTCTAAAGTTTCCTCAGAGCCTTCTCTTACCCAGGCTGAACAGCCCCAACTCTCTCAATCTGTGCGCATTAGAAGTGCTCCAGACCTCTGATCATCTTGTGGCTGTCCCTAGACTCACTTCAACAAGTTCATGTTCTTATGCTGGTGGCCCTGGAGATGAACACTGCACTCCAGGGGGACATCACAAGACCAAAGGAGAATCTCTTCCCTCGCCCTGCAGGCCCTGCTGCTTTTGATGCAGCCCAGGATATATCTGGCTTGCTGTGCTGTGAGCCCACATTGCTGGGTTATGTTGGCCTTGTCATCCACCAGCACCTCCAGTTATTCAGGGCTGCTCTCAATCCAGTCTTTGCACAGCCTGTACTTGTGGTTGGGATTGCCTTGATCCAAGTGCAGGACCTTGCATTTGTCATTCTTGAACTCATGAAGTTTGCATCAGCACACCTCTCAAGCTGAGTCCCTCTGGATGGCGTCTGTTCCCTCCAGCATGTCAACCACGCAACACAGTTTGGTGTCAACAGCAAACTTGGTGGACATGCACTAATCCCTCTGTCCATGTCACTGCTAAGTAGGACTGGTCCCAGTACTGATCCCTGAGGAGCACCCCTAGTTTCCACTTGGACACTGAGTCGACCACAACTCCTTGAGTGCAACCATCCAGACAGTTCCTTATCCATCACTGGTCCATCTGTCAAATCCATGTCTCTCCAGCTTAGATACAGTGTCTAATGCTTTGCAGAAGTCCAGACTGATGATGTCAGTCTTCCCTCATGCACTTAACTAACCCTGTTTTAGAAGGCCACCTAATTTGTCTGACAAGATTTGCCCTTAGTTAGCAGCGTGTTGGCTGTCAGCAGTCACCTCGGTCTTCCTGATTGGATGGCCCATAGCAGACCCCCAGTCTAACACTTGCCTGTCCCTGCCTGCCCCTTAATTCTTACATATAAGGGATCATGGATC
Organism: Muscicapa striata striata; assembly: GCA_030060385.1. Lineage (NCBI taxonomy): Eukaryota > Metazoa > Chordata > Aves > Passeriformes > Muscicapidae > Muscicapa > Muscicapa striata. The sequence goes on along the minus strand of JAREIS010000014.1, from coordinate 117,280 downwards.
CCAAAGAGGAGTTCCTGGGAGGTTCCCCTGCCTGTCCTTCCTAAAGAGCCTATATCCTTTCATTCCAGCACTCCAGGCTTAGTAGCCATCGCACCATTTATTTGCCAGTGATGGCAATAGGATAGACATATGCACATCTTCAGGTCCTCTTGTTTTCCCCATGCTTGTGCATTTCCATGGAGGCATTTTAAGTGGGGCCCTCAACAAAACTTCGAGTGCTGGCTGCAGTGGCTGGAATTCTTCTGTGCTATACTTGAGGTTCATTACTCCTGACCTCCAAACCCTTTCCAGGCTCTGGGCAGCAACTCTTACTAGCTCTGGCACTGAATTGGTGTGAGTGGTGTGGGTTGAGGTTCCCCTTCCCCAGCAATTTTTCTTTTGGAAAACATTTATTAATAGAAAATTAAAAGTAAATGTGAAAATATACTTGGGAAAATTCCCAGTGTAAAAGTGTTTATTTCCTTACGGAGTTTAGTTCTTGAAAGCTGCTTAAAAAGTCCTGAGCATGCAGAAGAAGTTCTTCTCTTAATACAGAGATGTGTTTTCAAAGCTTTTCAATGACAGCCAGAACTCCAATGCAATTGGAGTTGCACAGGGCCCACAAAACCCGGAATTTATGCTGTCTTTTCTTTGCGCACCTGTAAGATTTGCTCAAGAAAAATGCACTGCAAGATAGTTGTAAATATTGTATTTATTTGTTACATTCAGAGGTCTTTGTGATGAAAATAATCATTATTCTTGTATGTTAGTCTTAAACCATGGGGATAAATCATAATGTTTCTACTTTTGGCAAAAAAAAAGGTTTTTAAAAATTTAGTGTTGTGCATAATATCCTGAAATTTTCTAACAATATTACTGAGACAATTTTAACTAAATGGTTCCATGCGGCTGTTAAATTAACCTTGAAGTATTTGTCTTAATCACTTCAGCATCTCATCTCAACATCCATTTAATTTGAAATGAAAAACTAATAAAATTCTCACATGAGAAACTTTACATTTTAAGTTTCAGAATGGCAAGAATACCTGCAGTCATACTATTAAGCTGAAAACAATTTTTTTAGCACAATGGCCTGTGCTTGCTTTCAGTTTTTAATAGCTCTGTTTCTTTAACAAGTTATGGAAGTTTAAGTACTGTGAAGTATTTCAAGTTTTAAAGGACATATTCTGGGGGCTGCATGTCCTGGGTATTTTTAGTGCTTTGCCCACTTTTATAAAAGTATTTCTTTTCCATGCTTGTTTATCTGCTTTGTTCATTTATTATCTTTCTTTCATAGTTTTTAATACCTCAGCATTTTTGTCTAATTTATCATTTTCATATTTTTAAAGGTCCCCAGGTGCATCCAATTTTTCAACTTTACCAAAGATCTCTCCATCTCTATCAAATAATTATAACAACATGAACAACAGAAAGTAAGCAACATACCTTAAAACATTATTTAATTTATCATCCCCGTGTGATATAAATGAAGTTCAATGTTTTATAACTCGTAGGTTAAGGATTTGTAATTGCTTTGCAGTATTTGGCTTGTAAATTGTTGCTGGTTACTATTTCACAGTGTAGGTAGTGCTGACATCAAGAAATGAAACAACATTAAAGATGTTTGTAATGCTTCAGCAGGGAAGACACTAAAAAGAATTCTGGGTGTTGTAAGGAAAGTCATAGACTTCATTTAGAGTTTATCATTCTAGAAATACATTGTTGCTATTATTATCCTGCCTGAATTTAAATGGAGAGCAAGAAAAGTATAAAGTAGTTGTCCTTATGGTTCATTTCTCCTAAGATATTAGAGCAACCTATGTGGCATCGCATTTTGGTTTCGAATCATGACAGCTGAACTGTGTTGGCTGTAATGTAGCCAGCATCTTAACTTCTGTTTATTAGTGCTAGAAGAGTTAAGAGAGATCAGGCTGTGTGCTTGACTATTATAGTGAACAAAGGCTTAGTTAAGAGACTTATCAATTTTACATGCTTTCTCCTTTATGTTCTGAATTAGATGGCTTTTTCTTAAATAATGTGATAAAACTCTAAAAGAATAGCTTTCATATTGCATCAGCCACCTTTGTGTTTTTGTTGTTATTGTACACAACTGCAAAAAAAGTTGGTGAATATAGAAAAACATGGAATTATTTCACTTTAACAGATAATGGAGCATCTTTCAAATGCTTAAAACCAGAGAGGCACTTGTCTGTAATGCAAGCTGAGGGAAGTTGAAGAGCCTTATTCTTACAATTAATTAAAATTTTTAGTATTTTTCTAAACATGCATTTTGTGATCACACTTGAAGATGTTAAATATTAAAAAGGTGGCATAAATATTAAATATACAGTATCTTCCAGTTAAATACTGCACTTATCAGAAGTGATTTTTCCTAAGGGGTGAAGTGTCACTTCTGCTTCTACCAATTGTGAGTAGCCCCAACTCTCACTGTTGAACAGTTGAAATGTAATTGCAGTCTATTGTACTGTGTGTGTGAATGTGTAGTAAATGAGAAGATTATTGTATATATGTTTGTGCAAGAAGTTACATGATCAGAGCTGAACCTCCCGATGAGAACTAATTTCTTCTCCTCTTGTTTAAGCAGAAGGCAGTGGTATTGCCTAACCCAACACTTAACAGTGACTTTTTTTTGGGAGCTGTGATTTTAAATCAAGCCATCAAGGCTCTCTTATTTTCTTTCTTTTTTTTTCTTTTTTTTTTTTTTTTTTTTTTAATTAGTTTCTTGCTAGTGATGTAGTTATTTTTAGGAAACACTTAATAAACCTGTTGCCAGCTCTTGCAGCTTTTAAAGTTAGTTTGTTCATGTGATTTACCTGATTTTAATTTTATTCCTTGGTTCATTTTGGAGCCAAAATGCAAGCTTTTAGAACTTAAGAAAAAAATTCTGGGTTTTGGAGGTGTGTGTGTGGTTTTTGTTATTTTATAGTTTATGATTGTCAACAGAAATAGATGTTTAAAAGGAAGTCATAAAAATTTCAGATTTGATAAGGAATTGATCCTTTTAAGTGATTTAACTATAAATTAAATATTTGTAAAGCAGTTAATAGGTACATGTACTCTGTAGTTATGAAATACCAGTCATTTTTCTCTTGTATATCAAAACACAGTACATCTGGATGTTATGTAAGACATTCATTGCAGAAGTATATGGTTTTCCTTACAATGCAGTAATCCAATTATGATGACTTTAAAATATTTTATAAATCACAAATTAATAATTTAATGCAAGATGTAATGCAGATGAATCTTTAGCAGCACTTATCTCAGAGTCTGTGTTCAGTGATGAGGTCATATCGATTAATACACTTTGTACTTTAAAGTGCATGCTTTTGCATTAAGAATTTTGGGCTTCAAGTAGTAAATGAAAAGATACATCTCTGTATTCAAGTCTGTTATATAATTGTGCATTAAGAATGTTCACTCCTCTTGCAAATATTTCCTTGTCTAAGAAAGAACTTCTTTTTCATTAATTAATACTATCTTTGTTATTTTCTTAATTGACTACTTAATGTCAGCTTTGTCTGGAATTTATTTCCATGCTTATGCATCTGCCTTATTGCCTCTTATATCCATGTGTCCTTAGTACATTAGTGAAAGTATACATTTGTGGCTTTCTAGGATCTGTTGGCATCTCCATATGGGCATGAGATGTTGTGACTCTAAAGGAAATACCAGCATTTGTTTTGAAGATAATTTTATCTGACAAATACGATGTATAAGACTGAAAAAAATCAAGCAACAGCTTGTGGGCATTAATGGTCATAAATACTAGTCATTGCAAGCCTGCTTTTGCAATTACTAGAGCTCATCTATAGAGTACAAATTATGTTAAAAATCTGAAAGAATCAGGTTTCTTTGTATGGTACACATTTCTGTAATGTTTTTCTAACCCAGGAGGTGTTCTGTGTAAGAGTAAGCCTCAAACTGATAGATATTTAATTTTGTGTGGAGGTAGTCATACACTAGATACCAGAAATAACTTCTGCAAATTTTATCCAGTCTGAAGCCTTAATTTCTGTAAATGTGAGTTTGCGTTTGATGAAATGGAGGATTCCAAAGAATTGATCATTGATGTTCTTTTGCCTTTACAGATGATCTTGTAGAAAAAAATAACATAAGATTAGCATAATATGTGTTAGTGGGTTCAGAAGAGCAGGGAGAGTCAAGAATCTTTTAGGTCTTGCTGGAATTTCTGTTTATTGCTTTTAGTAAAGCAATACATTTTATATTCATACAGTGTTTTTTTAATTATGTGGGATGGGATTAAAAACACCTGAACAGGGATTTTGCTTGGGGAATTTAGTGAAAAGTTGTTTTATTTCCTTCATTTGTAACCATTGCTTTAGGCCCCTAACATGACTTGTTTGCATCATTTAGTAGCGTCATCCTGTCAAGACAAATAGCTGGCAGCTTTGTTCATATGCTTGGTATATTTCAGTGTGCTTATTCTAAGAAGTACAAGTGTTAATTGCATTACATTACCTCTAGAAACTGTTTCTTCGTGTTGTACTTGACACATAAGCAAATATTATGACAAAGGCAATATAAATAGATTGTTGTGTTATCTTTTGCTCTCCAGACAATGATAATGAACAAAAATAAAGATAATGATGTTTATATAGCAGCATGGCCCTCTCCTGCTGCTTCAGGTGTCTCTAAAATCTGATGAAACCTGATAATAGCTTTCTTAAAGGATCTGGTCACAAAAATACGTGGGCAGTGCATGAGCTCAGCAAGTCTTCCAAGCTTTTTATTTTCTGAGCTCATTCTTGCAACTCAAATTCCTTTATATATATATATATATATATATATATATATATATATATATATATATATATATATATATATATATATATATATATATGTACACACATAGCTGTTGGTACATGGCATTCCACTGTCAAATTATGTCTTTTCCAGAACTAGTGATGCTTTTCCCGTCTTCTCTGTTCAAAATCCATGCTTTGCAAAACTCTCACAATGTAAAACTTTTGTAAAACTCTAGCTCTAGCAGTGAGTGCTCTGGGTTTATCATCACCGTTTGAAAGCTGCTTTGGTGGTTAAACACACATACAGACAATACAAACAAGTCATTTCAGATCTAGCACATGCAATTCAAAATTTATATTTACAGATAATAAAATCTCATTTGGAAACCTCCTTTTACCATTTTTGCCATTTCAAGAGCTCCGTTCAAGGGTCTGAAGATCGTTTCGTGTTTTCAAATTTTGCCTCACTTTTGTGAAGCAATTTTTTCTAAGAACTACTAGTGTTTTCTTTCTGTTACCACTTTTACTTGACTAGCTTATCCTAATACTACCATTTTGCTTCATTAAAGGTAGGAAAGGTTTGCAGGAAAAGCAACTGGAGGCTTGGGGACATGCAATTATCACAAGTTACTTTTTCTAGTATATTTCTGTTTGAATTAAATTAATACAGACTTACCTTGCATCTTTACTTGCTTAACTAGCTTGTTAGCCACTTACTGTTGACTATTGTTAATAATAATTTCTTTTTCATCAACTAAAAAGCATAAAAAGCAAAGCAACAATGTAATTTATATAAAAATAATTTTTCCACAACAAAACAATTTGCAGATCGATAGAGCTGTAGAGACATCTCATAGTATCCTGCAAACAGTAGGGAGTTTTGTAGGATATGTTTTGATATAATATTATAGAACCATGAAAGAGAGATGTATTAATAGACCTGACTCACAAGATGACAGGTAACCTTAATCTCTAAACCCCTCAAATATATTTCTGTTGGCCAGTACAGAAGCTGAAAGAGCTCAGAATTGTCTTTCTCTTTTGAGAAGTAAATTGACAATTTGTCTCTTAGAGCAAATACACACTGAATCTATCTGCACTAGAATTATCTTGAACTTAATAATCGTTACGGTACTCAGCTAATTTGAGGAAGCCTTTCACATGAATAAGTAACAGCCACAAAATACTAGTTGCATTTCCTTATCTTCCTAGTGTCCCTGAAAAGTTGGCAATTTATGAAGAGGGGAAAGTTGCAGAGAGGGAAATAAAAATGAAGTTCCCCAGAAGAATTAATTTCAATTTGTTCATTACCCCTCCATCTCCTAAATTACAAAGAGATTTCTTTTTTGTTAAGCATGTGAAAAGTTTTCTCTGTAAGTCAGGTAAGGACAGCAGTAGGAAGGAAGGCTGAAAGTAGAAGCTTCTTGTGTACCCTATGCGTGTGCATTTCTGTTACTGCTGTGCACTGTTGGGTTGTTTATATTCTGGGGGTTGCATTAGCATCAGTGGCAAGCTTGTGGTTTTGATTCCTGAGGGAACTAAGGCTTGCCAGCTTAAGGGAATTGGAGTTCGCCGCAGTAACTGGGCTGCAATTGCAAAGGGAGATTGAAGGTAATTTTTTCCTGGGGATCTCTCATACATGGTGAACACTAACTTTGTAAGGTTTTTTCATTGAGAATGACCAGTGAACACAATACCTCTTAGCTAGCTTGGGGGAAAGCCAGAGAGCAGGGAAAATGCATATGTGTAGAAAAGGGAAGGACTAATGGGAAAATCAGCTATTAAAAAGAAATGAGCAGATGTAAAGGTTTGATAACAGGAGCTTTATGAACAGTGAAGCTATAAACTACGCAAATTTCTAAGACCATTGAAAGGGAGAAATTTTCATCCCCCTTCTGTTGTTGTTTTTGATAAATGGATTAAAAAAAAAGCAGTTATTTATGAAAAGTGAGTAATTGTGCACCAAGGAGACCGCTGGAATTCAATAGAGAGCATGATAGTGTTCAGGAATAATGGCTGGAGTGTAACCATTGAGCATTTCAATCCTCAGACTTTTGCAATGTCAAATCTCAGTTATTTATCAGGATTGAGTCTTTGCACTGCTTATTTTTCCTTATCATTCTTAGCATTTGACTTTTAAATTTTTGTTCATATTGCTTTTAATGGGAGTGATGCTTAGTAGCTGCAGAAATACTCCTGAACTTTAGCCAAAGCTGCTGTCACACAGATTTCGTTATGATCAGTGCCTGAAATGGTTAAAGTGGTTGTGGTTGCTTGGTTTTTTCTAACTTATTACAAAAGATCCTCTTAGAAGATTTCTTTGCCTTCTTAGTATTCTCAGATATGCTCACTTTACTGTTTTGAGGGTTAGTTTATATTAAATATTTTTGTATTTCATCTTTAAACAAATTATTTTAAATATCATCATTTTACCTATTTCAGTCTTCTACAGTTTCTTCAAGCAGATAGATTTATATTGAAGTTGTTGCAAGGCATTTTGCGCATTCCTTTACCTCTCAAGGCTTTTCTGCATTTGCATGCTGGATTGTGCTGTCCTAGCAGGAAAGCTATAAATAGACTGTCTGATGCAGTGAGGCAGCTATGCCACAGTGGCCTTGGAAATCTCAGCTTTCACCTGTAACTCCGCATTCCCATTCCCACCGACCTCACTCTTGCAGTAGCAGGATGCAAAAGGAACGTAAATGATTGATTGCTGCTGGTGGTGTCTAAAGTCTGAGTGTTTTAAATATGATGGAGCAATGAAGAATAGAGTAAGCTGTGAAGCTGCTCCTATAAAAAAGGGGTAGGGATGTAATAATTGCAGTTACTGCAGTATGTTTGATTTTGGCTGTTTGCACAGGTGACTTTCAAATTGACATTAATGTTATTACAAAAGTTAAGTGTTTTAAATCTTTACTTGTTTGCAGAAGTTAGTTTAACATTTTTAGTCATTTAAGTTTATAAGGTACTTGTATGCTTTAAAGTACTATAGAGTACATGTTTACATTGTGAAAGATGTCTTGTTTTCTTACAGTGTGAAAAATTCAAACTATTGTCTCCCATCATATACTGCTTATAAGAATTATGATTATTCAGAGCCAGGAAGACACAATGAGCAGCCAGGCCTCTGTGGCCTGAGTAACTTGGGGAATACATGTTTCATGAATTCAGCAATTCAGGTATGTACTTTAAAATAAAATCAGCTAGTGTTATTACTTGGAAATAGTATCTGCTTGTTTTATTTTATCATGTTTCAAATCTAACTTAGCAGGATAGGATTAAAAGTGAGGAAATAATATTTACTGTTGTGCTTTATAAGTTGATTTACATAGCTGCATTCAGAATGGTCAGTGTCAGAAGGAGGTTTGACCAGTCTTCTACATGAGTGAACTCCTGAAGTGGGATTCTTTGCTTTTTGTAATAATTGCCATGCCCATATGTCATGAAAACTGCCTTTTCCTTTTGAAATGCACTTGAGTACCAATTGTAGTAGAAAAAAGTGTCAAAAAGTAGATGACTGATAGATCACTGTGGCTTTATTTCTGACTCATTATGTACTTTTAGTGCACAGGTTAATGTGCAGGAACCTTGGAAAATATTTTCCTTTGACATTTCCTCTCCAGATAGCTATTTCATGGATGAGGTATTTTACAGGAATATGTTGCCTTGTTTCTTTGCTATGAATGCAGAGAAAATACTAGTATATCTACTACTACTCTACCAAGATGAAGAAACTTTTAGTAGTTTAATTTTAAATGGAAGCTGCAGTTGTAGAATAAATAACAAGCAGAACTAGGAGTTTTTTAGTTTTGTTTAGTTCTTGAACTCACCTTTTGTCATTGGAGCAGTCTTTTGTCAAAAAACTGTTTTATGTATTTAAGTTCTTGTTCACATAGTTTCCTGCTGAGTATGAAAGTACTAGATCTTAACCAAGCATGCTGCAGAGTTGTTATCCTCCTTTCCTCCTTGGTCATTACAAGGGTTCCTGGCTTATGTTTGTGATTTCTTTGGGTAAAAAAAAAAAAAAAAAAAAAAAAAAAACAAAAACACAACCCAAATGTTGCATTCCTTCTTTAGCCTCTTGGAGTAAAAAAGGAATTTCAGTTACGTTTGTAAGCTAAGTTTATGAAGTTGTTGACATTTGTTCAAAAGAAAAAAATATTCCAGAGTGTCATAGTGTGTGTAGACACTTCTTTCCCTTCTTCTTGTTGACAGCCAGTGAATAATTTGGCCTTTTGTGTAACCTCCTGTTAGGTAGCTGCAGAGAGGCACAAGCTCTCCCATTAGTTTTCAGGTCGAACTAATGCATTCAGTTCTGCCTTTCCAGCCCCTTGACCATGTTGGTGTCCTTTGCTCTTTCTTACACTGGGGAGCCCTAAACAGGACAGTGCTCCTGCAGCAGTCTCACAAGTTCCAAATGGAGGGGAAGATTTGCTCCCTTTTGTCTCTGACTGCAGTTGCTAATGCAGCCCAGTTTGCAGCTGGATACCTTTCCCATGGGGATGAACAGCAGGATCACATTTCCACAGAAAAGGACCACTGGGTCTTAAAATGCAAAACTGCTTTCTAGCCAGTCAGCCCTCACCTGCTAGTGGTATATAGAGTTATTCCATGCTTATTCTGTACTTATTGATATAAGGCATCCATAAAATAAAATTTGTTTCTAAAGATTTGTTTCTTAAAAAAAAAATTAAATTTGTTTCATGTTTCCATGAGGATACTTGAAGTGAAATTTAGCAGTGCGGAAAGTAATTAATATTTTTTTCGCATGCTACATGAAAGATGGCTAAACTGAAAGGAGGAAGGACACACATTTTGCATTGTCCATTATAACTAAAAATGCTACACATAACCTCTCTTGATTACTGAATTGTGTCATTATGCTCTTGGAAAGAAAAGCATGTGTTTTTGTCTAGTGCGTCAACCAGAATTATGTTTTATAAGTTGAATTCAAAGAATTCTTGCTACATAATGAAAGGCTTTTTATGATTCTACCTTGTTCATCAAGCTGTGCTGATGAAATAAGGATAATTTTAATTGCTTATTCAAACCTTTATTGAACTGGTATACATAATTTGCATATATGTAATTCAAAAGTAACCTTCTAGGTTAGAATTCTAAGCATGGGTTGTTGCCTTTAGGAGTCTTACACAGCATAACAAACTTGTTACGTGTCACATCATTATCCACTTGTGTTAAACGGATTTAATTCTGAGGTCTGCATTAGAAATTATATCAACTTCATTGCTTTTCAGTTATATCTAGAGAATTAAGTTTTCAAATAAGTTCTGAGAAACTGTAGTGTAAATTAATAAATACGGGCTTGCTGATTACCAAGACAGTGCTCTAGTTAAGAAAATGAGGAGTTTATTGAGCTGTGTGGCTTTTAGTTTGGCATGGTACCTTTAATATGTCCTTGAAGGTATGTTTTTTCAAATGCATTATTTAGTGGCTTTCTGAGCAAGGAAATGTAAAGTATCTTTCAGTTTCACCTACTGTATGTGTCAAAGAAATTACTGTTCAGAGTTTGTTATCTAAGAAATCCTTGGAAGTGCTTTTTAGTGAAAGTATTATGTGTTCTTAACACACTAAGATCTCACAGGCTGCAGTCTTCCTCTTGCCACCGCTTGCATCTTTTTTCAGTTACACAGAAAGCATGTGTTTCACTGTGCTAATTTGCTATTAATTTCATGTCCTACTTTCATCTAAGTAACATTGGATTATTCTGGCTGTAGTGCCTATGGGCAGAGCCTTCTGAACATGTTTTAATCTGTCTTAGTCTTGGAAGCAATGAAAAGATGGACTCAAATAGTCTGTGAATGACAAAATACGGAATTCTGCTTGGGAATATTGGTTGCTCTAGGCATTTACCTGGATGATGGAGCAGAGTACACCCTCAGCAAGGCTAGAGATCACACAAATCTGCAGTGAGGAGCTGCAGTATGAGATGGCTTTGCTGCCATTCAGAGGGACCTCAGTGGGCTGGAACCTCATGAAGGTTCAGAGAAAATGCAAAGCCCTGTGCCTGGGGGGAACAACCCCAAGAACCAGTACACACTGCAGCAGGGCGTCAGCGACTGGATGGGAAAGCAGCTTGGCAGCTTTCCATGTGTGTTCCTGTGGCCAAGACAGACAACAGCATCCTGGGCTGCACTAAGAGGAGTATTGCCAGTAGGCTAGAAGAGGTGATCCTTTCCTTCCACTCAGCACTGGAGAGACACCCCCAGAGTTCTGAGCTCACTTCTGGGCTTCCCATAGAGTTTAGGGGTATCCTGGAGCACATCTGGTTAGAGACCACAAAGGTGATGAAGGATTGCATCCTCCTCCTGTGTGGAGAGGTAGAGAGCTGGGGGCTGTTCAGCCTGGAGAAGCCTCCAGAGTGATTTTACCATTTTTTGGAAGTACCTGGTGGAGAAAAGAAGACTAAGCCAAACTCTCCCAGCCCACTGAAAGAAGAAGAGGCAGTGGACACAAGCTGGACCACATGCAATTCTTAAATATAGGGAACTTTGTTCTAAAATGGGGTTTATCAAACAGTGGAATAATATTTTCAGGAAAGCTGTGAAGCCTCCATCCTTGAAGATGCTCAAAACATAACTGAACAAAGTCCTAAGCAACCTGCTCTAGGTAACCTCTTAGAGCAAGTGGGCTGGACCAGAGAATCTGCAGAGATGCTTTCTAATCTCAGCTATTCTGTGATTCTCTGATCTACTCTGATCACCTACTTTATCTTACTTATCCTCCTAAAGTGTGTTCCTTCACAGTCGTGCTAACTAATTTTTTATCAGCATAAATCTGTTTTCTTTCAACAAAATAGTTTACTTTGGAGTATTGGACTCTGAAATAGTTTCAGTTCCATTAATGTACTGAAAGCTCTGCTTTGTGATCCCTTCCATTCAGTTTGTGCTGAGTGTGATCAGTGTAGTTTCCTTCAATGGAAGCAGAGTTTAGTTTATCAATTTTCCAGCTGATTGCTATTTTTCTTAGCTCTCTGTGCTTTCCAGGGAGCATTGAGGCCCCCTGAGTATTCTCATAGGAGCCATTTCTGCTTCAGAAACCACTGTATTTCTCACACAGCTCTTTGGTCTTGTCTCATGTACAGTGAAGATGATTTGCATCAGAGCTATTATCAATGTTCCTTGACAAAAAAACCCAATTCCTTCACACAGCTTCGTCTCCTGAGTCTGACAAGCTTGTGTGAAGGTTCTTGCCCTGTAAACATACTAGATAGATATTTGAAAATCCTGGCAATGTCTTAAATTTGGTTGCAAGTTCTTTAGTAGTTCTTCAGTCTATAGATAAGGTTAGGCTTGCTCCTTTATCCTAAGTGATTATTGTGAAGAGACCTTTGCCCTTCTAAGCAGGAGCTTTCAGTGTTAATAAGCTCAGGACAGCTGGAGGATAGATGATAAAGAGATAGGTAAGATCCTGTGTGGGATTGCAGGCAGCTGCAAGCTGAGTGAGGGTAAGGCCAAGAGGTTTAAAATACCATTGTGTATCTCCCAAGTGCTCTTACCACTGTTCCTTAATGGAAAAAAAAAAAAAAAAAAAAGGCAATAATTCAGTATTCTTATTTTGATTGTATTGGAACTTTCGTGTAGTTTTTTTCAGATTCTTTTGAAGGGAGTATTCCATGTATTTAATTTATTTCAGTGTTAACATCTAAGGCTTGATTTTTTTCTAATTAGGCCTAAATGTCTGCTTTTGCAGATCCAGTCATAGGATAAAACAGGAAAGACAAAAGAAAGTGTATAGATTTTATGAAATAGATATTATTATGAATAATTGAACCCATATTAAAAAAAAGTATTTGGCAAGCAGATGTTTCATTCACATTGACTTAGGTACAGCTATATTCTAAGATGAGAATAAATTAGAAAAAACGAGTCTCATTAAGCATTGCTGTGCTGCCACCTGTGGATGTTTCCCAAGTATTACTTTCCTATTTCAGTGAGATATTACATATTAGAGGTCTGTGGAATTTTTTTTTTGTTGTTGGTTTTTTTTTTTTTTTTAAGTGAAGACCTGAGAGTTCCAAAATTTTCATATTGATTAAATGATAGGAGGGGGAAAAAAAAAAAAAAAAGTGAATGTTTTCATTAAAAACATTCATTTTTTCCAAGATTTTTATTTTTGTGGGTTTTTTCCGTCAGTGTGATTATATATACCTGACTTCTGTACAAGCTTTGCGGTGGATATTTCAGAAGTTTTCTTTCTTCAGAAAGCTGAATAATATTCCCTCTAATGTGACTTACGACTGTCAGTTTATCTAGACAAAATATGGCATATTTCACCAATACCTGAAATTATTACAATTTTATTGCTCTGTTTCAGTTGCCATAGGCATGTGGAGTTTGGATTAAGGAGCTTATTAACTAAGTGCTTTTTGCCGTGTCTGATAGTGAACAAACAAAAGCGGGATAGACGTGTAAAGCAAATCACTTTTTCTCCTATGACTTGGATCATCTTTTCAGTCTACTAGCTCTTGGTCTTTTATTAGAAAGCTGAAATATGAAATTCCAATGTCCCTTGCATAAAATTCTTAGTAAGTAACAGCTGAAGCTGAAGAAGCTGGACACTTAGAGGAATATTCAATTTTCAGTATCTCAGTTCATGATCCTACTGTATCCTCATTTATCCAGTTCACTGGCATGATACATATACAGTATTCCAGTGAGACTACAGCACTGAGATGTATATATATATGTGCATATTTACATAACACTAAAACCAATTTTTTTTCGTTTTCCTGTGCATCTTAGCTTTTTTCCAGGTTTTTAATGCATAATATGGAAGTATGATTTCAGTGCTAATCTTTTGTCATGCTGAAGATTAAGCAAACCTTCTCTCCTGTGGTTTGTCTCTTGGAGTTTCTGCCTTCTATTCCATACTTCCCATGATCTTTTCACTAAATGAGCAGTTCAGGTTCAGAAAACATTACAGAAATTTTGTTGGTTAAAGAAAACCTGTAGAGACAGCAGTACCTGAAATTAAGTGCCATTCTGTTGCCTCTTAGTTCACAAACAGTTTTCTAGAGTTTTACTGTATTTGTTTGGCTTATTATTCTTCACCTGTTGGTATACTTTTAGTTTACTTACTGTCTGTGTTCCAAACAAACAGAAAACCCCGAATCACGAGGTTGAACAGGACACATAAATGGTAACTTTACTGTCCAGTAGATTGTCTTGGTTCTAATAGACACTTCCCATAAGGCTTCCTTGATAACCTACAACATATCACATGAGAAAATAAGAATGTAGGATTCCCTTCAAACTGGCTTCTGGATGTTTTTTTTCCCCCTCTGACTTTAATAATGATATCAAATAATTCTCCATTATCAGCCTTTTCAAAAAGTAAATATGTTTGTAATCATTTAGCTTTGTCAGTTACATTGAAAAGATCTGCATATGTAGCCAACTTTATTAGCTGGCTTGAGTAGCTACTCTTTTAAAAATTTTGGTATCTGACATTTTAGAAAAATACTTCAACTCTGAACCTCAAAACTTGCTGTGTTGAGATAGGCATTTATGCATTCCAGTACTACCATCAGTGTCATCTCATGCTGTAATGTGGACATTGTTAAAGGAAAAGGAGAAATTAACTGTAGTAATCTTCCTGATTTATACTACAAATATTAATTAATATTCTGAGAAAGTGACAAAACCAGTTTATCAGGTGAAAAACTATAAATTGATGTTGGTTTTTTTTGGGTTTTTTTTTTTGGTTGAACCCACATTGTCAGGACATCGTATAATGCTTGACTAACAGAAAGACCTGTAGAAAAATATACTATTTTTGTATTATTTAGTTCCTTGTGTTGGACACTCCTGACACTAAACTGAACAGTTGAACTGATTTCATCTCCTAAACCAGCCCAAAAATAATCCAGAAGACAACACAGATCTGTGAGGTAGGGGGAGTTGGGATCACCACTACTGGAAGTAAAAGCTCTTTGCCATATAGCAAGAGAAAAATGAGATTTCTTCAACGCTGAGTGTCCAAAAGGGTCTGTAATACCAGGAATTTTTTTTTGCAGTGTTGACAGATCCTGAAAGCTTTAGGTGAGGAGGAAGAGAAAGGAAGGAGTTTGATATAGGCATGAAACTCAGCTCTCTACAGCATGTGACTGGTTTTGCTTTTAATATTGCACAGGTATGATAGGCAGACATAGGAATAACTTTTTTTTGCCCTGCTCAATAAAGTTGCAATTCTTCCAGTCTAATTCTTGTATCTTACGCATTAGCGTAAGTGGAGCTCTTCCCCTTGTTTACAGAGAGGCAGACGAGACTGGTGAAATACTTGACCTTTCTTCAAATCTTTTAATAAAGGAAAGAATGCAGAAAAGCTTACAATATTTAATGAACAAACTCTTAAGAATATATGCTAAGGCATGGCATGGGGATTATTCCTGAGTGATGGAAATGTTTATGTTTAAAGGAGTATGAAGAGTAGCGCACAAAAATTCATAGTGAAATTGTAAATCATACTTCAGTGATTACATCCTGCTGTCTCCAAATGCTGAGAGAAGAGACAAACTGGTACAGAGGATAAGTGGTTATTTTAATCTAAAACAAGGTCCTTGCTTTCCTTGGACTAATTTCAGCTCTAAATGGCATCACAATATTTAAAAGAACATAGGAAGGGCTGCAGCACTGTGATTCAAAGTCTAGTCCCTCTGGCATTGCTATCTCCAACAGCATCCATCAGCTGGTATTAACAAAGAGAAGGAAAAGGCCAAGCGTCCTCACCTTCCCTCGCCTGCCAAAGTAAATCTTTTTTCAAATGTCGCTCTGAATATGATATAATTTGAACGAATAAGCCCTGTTGGTTCTCTCTTCCAAGCACATATGTACTCTCCACTTGACGCATCTATTACAACTTCCAGAAACAAGTTTTGCAAAGCCATTCATGTCAAAATAAACACTTTGTTTTGTTTGTTTTAAATCTTGCTACAGATTATGTTTTCATGCTGTGGTTGGTTGGACTACTTTGTTTTATAAATTTTGAGGTAAAGCTTTTGACAGATATTATCTGTGCATAACTTGCAATGACAGCTATGGCCAGTCTTGGTTTAAAGCCATTATTTGTTTCTGGAAAAGACTGTTTAGGGTTTTTTCTCTCTTCCTTCCAGGTGCTAGACATTACAGTTCATGGCTGCTTTAACAAAATTAAAACATTCTTTGTTTAGAACTGATTCAAATCACTGTTCTAAAAAGTTTGTATTATTTTTTTGCAGTGTCTGAGCAACACACCTCCTCTTACAGAGTACTTCCTCAATGATAAATACCAAGAAGAGCTGAATTTTGACAATCCTTTAGGAATGCGAGGTGAAATAGCAAAATCTTATGCCGAGCTTATCAAGCAAATGTGGTCAGGAAAATACAGCTATGTTACCCCAAGAGCATTTAAGGTCAGTAGGGAAATTACATTGAATGTACATTGTCAGTTTCTGTTTTGTACTTTTAAGTATAAAACTTAGAGAAATATGCAAAAAAAATTATTTGGATTACTATTTATCAGTATGCAGTCCATTCATTGAATTAGTAAAATACTTCGGTGTATATTTCAGTAGGTGTCATTCATTCTTGTGCTTTGGTCTTCAAGAATTAGTTTTGACTTCCTGTCTTCATAAAAAAGCTTACCTTTTATAACTACACGTTTTACCTTTTCAGTGTGCTGCTATAGCATCTCAGAAGTATCTACTCTTTCTAGCAATTAAGGTACCAGAAGTGTTAAGATTTTTTTTTTTTTAGACACAAGTGGGACGATTTGCACCACAGTTTTCTGGTTATCAGCAACAAGATTGTCAAGAGCTACTGGCTTTTCTCTTGGATGGCTTACATGAGGATTTGAATAGAATTAGGAAAAAGCCTTATATTCAGTTAAAGGATGCGGATGGGAGACCAGACAAGGTAGGGGTTTTGGAGCTGACCATTTTAGTCAAAGTTGTATGCTGTAAGATACTTCTACATGATTATGCACTGGAATGTTGGGAAACTGATTATGTGGGGCTTTTTCTGAGAGACATTTCAGAAAACAGGAAAAAACTTTAAAATTGAGATCTTGAGAAACTGTGTAAATTTCTGTTTATTTTTAAGATAATGGGAGTGTGAGAGGATGGTAAGGCCATTTTTAAGACTTCATTAAGACCATCTTGCTCAATTCAGTGCTGAGTTCAGTTGGAAAAACAATTCCCATTCTGTTCTTTTATTGTTATATCTACAATATGCAGCATTCTGTCTCTCTCCAGTACTCTTACTTTAGCAAAACCCTTGTTATGAGTATGAATTAATTCATATGGAATTTTTAGGTTTATCTGCTTTTGTCTTTGCCCAAGCTGCTTGAAAGTCACTCTGAGACTATGTAATATCACCGATAGGATCTCTATCCTAGGAAAAGCATACATCTTTTAACCTGCAAATCTTACAGTAGTAACATTCCTTAGAGATCCTTTGGAGTGACATGTCTGTGTTTATGTGGTTACTGAAAATGTTCTGTCAAGGACTTCTGCTAACAATTCTCACTATTCATTTCCTACTACTTTGTCATAACCCAGATCATGTTTTGTTTACAGGTGGTTGCTGAAGAAGCCTGGGAAAACCATTTAAAGAGAAATGACTCCATCATTGTAGATATATTTCATGGCCTTTTTAAATCTACCCTAGTTTGTCCTGAATGTGCTAAGATATCTGTAACCTTTGATCCCTTTTGTTACTTGACACTTCCATTACCCATGAAAAAGGAACGCACTTTGGAAGTTTATTTAGTTAGAATGGATCCACTTGCAAAGCCTATGCAGGTAAGCGGCTTAATTTATCTACATGCACTTTGATTTATGAGGCATTAACGGTGAACCCAAGTTCCTTTACACAGTGCAAATTTATAAGCAAATCCAACAAGCTTTATTTTTCTGGTATGTGTTCTGAAATCTCACTTAGGAAGGTGGGGAAGACTTATACATACCTGAGGAAGACTGTACATACCTTGTACAGTTTCAAGAAAAAATCAGTAGTTTCTTTATAGTTGTGTTAATAAGCCTTCTTAATCTTTAAAATGCATGCTGACAAAAATTTTTAAGAGCTCCTGTGATTAATTTTTGTTTATAAAAGTATTTATGCACTTAATCCCTAAGACTTAATTTCTTGGTTTCTTAATCACAGAAGGCAAATACTTGTAACAAGTGGTGCAAAAAAACAAAAGTCAAAAGAAAAAATTCAGATGAGATTTCTTTGTGAAGAGTGTCCCTTTTGTCATTTTTAAGGAAGGGCATGGTATTGCACACCTTAGAATGTAATGAAAAAATGTACATAAGGTTATCATATCTAAGTCGTGATTGAGTGGTTCTAGTTGTACTTTATACATACAGTGAGGATAGGTGAAATAAGTACAACACAGTTATGCTGGCATTCAAAAAGGCTCTAACACCTGAAATCAGTACCATAAGAAGGAAAGTAGGAGAAAAGAGTGTTCTCAAAGGCAGTATGAGTTGGGGAATTCGAAGGTGAAGGGAGGTGTATTAACTAATGGGAGATAAGCCTGCTAGAAATTTAATTGTGAAAATAGGGGACACTCAGTATTTGCACTGGAGACACAAAGTAGTTGAAAACTACTGAAGTAGTTGAACATGACTCATGATATGAGATGGTTGTGCTAGAATAAATAGCTTGAGAAGAATACCAGTTCAGTAGAGTTTTTGTAAGTCTAAACGATTATAAAACTTCAGGACATAGCATGCAATACTTGGCAATTAATTATAGAGTTAATAATAGCTTATTTGTAACGAATCCTGTCTTTATTATGCAAATAACAGCTAAGAGGTTTGTGTGGAGTTTTACTACAAACTGCATAAGGGAAGCCACAGAGGGGTTTTCTTTGACTTTAATAATCAAATTCTCTCTCTGCATGCAAAATGAGAATCTGTTGCCTGCCATTGCTTTTTTTCTAGTAATAGTTTATAAACAACATGCGCTGTATTCCTGATTTAGTAATCTTTTTGATAGCATGTATACTATTTAAATGCTTAAATAAGAAGTTACAGTTGAAATGAAAATTTTAAGAAATTTGTACTGTTAGTCTTCTTACAGAAAAAGTAAAACAACATTAAAACAAGCATTGTATAAACTAATAAATGGAGTATTCAATGTGTGAATTTATAAAGTTGTGCAGATTACTACATTTTAAGCAGCTTTTGGAATTTGTGTTAGTTGATCTACATTTTTTACACCTTAAGTTTCAAAAATATGAAATAAATACTTGAAATATGCTGAACATCTGTTGTTTGTTTTTTTCCTAATTTATATTTGTTCTCTTAAAAAATCAAAATTATATTTTCCTTTTCAGTACAAAGTAGTTGTTCCCAAAATTGGGAATATATTGGATCTTTGCACAGCATTGTCGGCTTTGTCTGGTGTTGCTGCAGATAAGGTAAGAGTGATCTCTTATATAAAGCACAACAAATAGCACATTTTAATACACATTTTATTGTGTAATAATCTGATTTAACGATGTATACTCCATTTTCTTTTCAGATGATTGTTACTGATATATACAATCACAGGTTCCACAGGATATTTGGCATGGATGAAAATCTAAGTAGTATTATGGAACGTGATGACATTTATGTGTAAGTATAGATAACATGCTTCATGTCTCTTTGCAGTTTGTTTATTTATTTGTAAAAGATTTAAACCTAGACACCAGATTAGGTGATTAAACTGGGAGGGGATATTTTTTTATTTTTTCTCTTCGTACCTTTTTCCATGACCATTGTTCTTTGTATTTCTGATTGTTTTTCTTCTAGATTTGAAATTCCTATCAATAGAACAGAGGATACGGAACAAGTCATAATTCCTGTTTGTTTAAGGGAAAAGTGCAGGCACACTAGCTACAGCCATAGTGGTTCTTTACTATTTGGTCAACCTTTTCTCATAGCAGTGCCTAGAAACAATACTGAAGATAAACTGTATAATCTACTGCTGCTGAGAATGTGGTGAGTTTATTGTTAAAAGAAAAGTTAGTTTGTTAAGAATAATGCTAATTCTTGGAGTCAGTAGGCATGTACTTTCATGTGCTTTTTAACATACTGAGTAGATTTCAGTACTTTTATTTGCTTTCTGTTGAATATTAAATATAAAATTTTAGCCACTAATTTGGATTTTAATTTGATTTTTTGTTAGCATGACCTCATCCAAAAATTATTGATGAGACAGTAAAGAGTCAATCTGTAATGTTAAATTATTCTCTTGTATGCTTAGGTGTTTGTTAGGTCTTGGTTAAGTAGAAATGTTGTCTGGTTATTCTGCTATGATTATACTTCCTGTGGCTTCTTTCAAATTTTATATACTAATTTATGTTGGAAAAGTACATGGTAGCCAATTTCTGAAACTAGGCTAGAATTAGTGTCATTATATAGAAGAAATTAAAATCTTATCACCTCGAATTTAAATTTATGCTTCTTTTTCTTTTGCTGTAACTTTCTCTGTAATATGATTAATGAGCAGTTAAAAAAAATGAATTCTGGACAAAAAGAGTGAGACCGAGAATCAAGTTGTCTCAGCCCAAGTAGCTGCCAAAAATACACAGGCATATACAAGCAGGTTTTCCTGTGTGCTTGTAACACTAGACACGTTTGGCAATAAAGCTGATAATCTGAGTAAATTAGAAAGGAGTGCAGGAATACAGTACACCAGCAAGGACTCCATTGCTTCTAACTGTTGCTTTCACTTCTTGCATTTAGCCGATATGTAAAAACAGGTACTGAAAGTGAAGACACTGAAGATTCCCTGCATTGCTGTAAGGACCATGGTATCAATGGTAATGGCCCAAATGGAATACATGAAGAAGGATCTCCAAGTAAGACTGGAATGTCTAAACTTGTTTAGTATTTGGTGTTGAATTTGAAATAGAAGTTAACTCTGTAGTGTTTTGAATTACTGACATTGTCTCATTTATTCCTCTTTGTTCTTCCAATTGCTTTAGGTGAAATGGAGACAGATGAGCAAGATGATGAATCCAGCCAGGATCAGGAACTTCCCTCAGAGAATGAAAATAGCCAGTCAGAAGACTCAGTTGGGGGTGACAATGACTCTGAAAATGGATTGTGTGAGGATACTTGCAAAGGTCAACCACTCACGGGACACAAAAAGCGATTGTTTACATTCCAGTTCAATAATTTAGGCAATACTGACATAAACTACATCAAAGATGATACCAGGCATATTAGATTTGATGATAGGCAACCTAGGCTTGATGGTAAGTCACAAGGAGCAGTGGGCAATATTTGATTCTGAGACTGTTTTCTTACTCTCACGTTTCATTTTCTTCTTGTGCTGTTTGATATATTTTTCTTTTAAATAGTAAATTCTGTATAAATAATTTTTTTATTGCAGTTGACTTTTTGAATGGCAGAATTTTATATGCTTCAGTTTTTTGTAATAAATTCATTATAGCATTGTTTAATTTACTTTGAAGAGTGTTTGCCCAAAGTTAATACAATTTCATGTAAAGCAAGAAATAAGAGAAAACTTTTTTTAATCTTAGAAAGATCTTTCCTTGCTTTGGATTGGGATCCCGAATTGAAGAAGAGATATTTTGATGATAGTGCAGCAGAGGTAAGCTGTTTATATTGCTCCCTTTTCCAGCACAAATGAAAATTAAACATAAAAAATGCAACTTAATGTGACATACAGGATTGTAAATCTTCACAAGAAGAAGCAACTATATTTTTTTTTCATGTTATTCTTAGTAAATATGTTGTCATAAATAAGCTTCATATATACATCAAGTAATTAGCAAATCAGAAGCTTATGAACTGGGAAGTAAATCTGAAGCTGTGGAAACTTTTTCTTGAAGAGTTTCTGATCAGTTTTTCCATATATAGGAGCTTTGTAGTTACTGTTTATAGTAAGACGACATCACTAAAATGAGTTTTGTTTCATTTGTTTTCTTAACTCAAGAAATACTTCTCTTTAGGATTTTGAAAAACACGAAAGTGTGGAATATAAGCCTCCCAAAAAGCCTTTTGTGAAATTAAAAGATTGCATTGAGCTGTTCACAACAAAGGAAAAACTAGGTGCTGAAGACCCATGGTAAGCACAAAAATTTAAAATTATGTTCTGTGGCATATTTCTCAAAATTAATCAAACACACAGTTGAACATAGATATAATTAGTTAATTAGTTGATATGTTAATATTATTTCGAATCCTGATATTTCAAACATAGTTAAAAATTCTCAAAATGCTTTCTGTTTTGATCCATTACTTAACCAAAATTTTTACCATGTACAGAAGGTTATATTTGTAAGAAAGACATTTAATGCATGCGCAGCTAAGAGGAGAGGTCAGTACATAAAGTGCTGTAGTCTGTGAACTGTGATGGACAGTGAATAATATTGTGAAAAATTCAAAGCAGTGGCTTAAACAAATACTCCTTTCTGAGATGAGAGAGGTTGTAGTTTCTTTATGCAAATATAAAACTTGCCTTGCATGGATATATGAAATAGGGATGTGTGTAAACAGCAAGCTTGTGGGATGGGGGATGTCTGTAGTCAACAGAATCCCTCAAATTCATGTTCTAGCCATTAAGTTTTTGGCAGAGACTTTTATTCTTTTCATACTTCCTTCAAATTATAATTTGGAATCATATCTGAATATTCATAATTACAGTATATTCCCATAAAATCCTTTTTTTCTAAGAGTTTTCTCACAGATAACAATCTTTCATCAACATCTTTAAGCTCAGAATTAAGTTTGAAAAGAGCCAATTTTTCTTCTATGGATACTTAAAAGTTTGAGAGAACTTCAAACATTGTCACCAGAGTTTCTCCTATATTTGTGCAGGGTAGAGAGCTAACTTAAAAAACCTCTTTTTTTTTCCTGGATTTGGTAGACATTCAATAGACTGGTTGAGATACCATATAACTCGGGTATGGTGAAGCGCTTCCATTTTGGCAACACAGCAGAGTATTTTGACTACTAAATACAACTGCAGAAGTCAAGCAGCTGCTACTAGATGCATGTCACTGGAGGTCATTGATCACATTTTTGCTCATTTGTTAGATCGTCACAAGTCTAATCTACAAGCGTTCATTATCCCTAGTTCAGCACTGTTTGTATTCTGCATATCCTAAGCCAACTGGGAAAACAGATTTTGAATTCCAGCCTGCCCTTACAGTTCTCCTAATTTTTTGTCCTTATCTGTTGTTGCTATTTTAAGACACTTGTGCACTCTTTTAATTAGGGTTCATCTTCTTTTTTTTTTCCCCCCATAGATTTTTACTTGTTAGATGCCAAAGTGTAGAATATGCATAGACTACTTCGCTCAAGAGTTGTTTATATTCATTCTTATTTCTCTTCCTCCCTGGGCATTAATTGCTGAATGATTCAAGTATGCATTGCAGGGAACAGAAATTTATAAGTCGCAGCCTGTTTGATACTTGCCTACTAAGAAGGGAAGTTTCTAGTAATTAGTTTTTCCAGGTTCCAGTAGTCACTGTTATCTGGTTTTAGATGGGATAGGGTGGTTAATTGATGAATTTGAAATTGAAACTTGGAAGAACCACAGTTGTCTCTTATTTTTGGCTTTTTTGTTGTTGTTGTTGTTAGTTTCTTAACACTTTTTTATTTTTTTAAATAAAATATAAGAGTGCTGTGTTTTAACTAAGGGTACAGGGATCTGATCAGGGATGTAGGAGATGAGAATCCAATATTGAGAGAGCTGCTTCTGTGTTTAAAATGATGTTGAGCTCCACTAGGATTACATTTGCCATTTTAAACTGGAAGGGATATCTATGGCATTCATAGCAGAAGATGAAAAGTGTGTGGTTTTTGCTCATTTAGTTCCTCCCATCAGTGTGACTTGCTCTTTTTTAGCATACATACAGACTACAGTTATATAATATTGATGATTTTTTCCTTTTAGGTATTGTCCAAACTGTAAAGAACATCAGCAAGCTACTAAGAAGTTAGATTTGTGGTCACTGCCCCCCGTACTGGTAGTTCATCTGAAGCGCTTTTCCTACAGCAGATACATGAGGGACAAGTTGGATACATTGGTTGACTTTCCAATAAAGTAAGAAATTCAAATATTTTGATTCTAGAAGTGTAAAAGCATGACTAGGGCATATGTTTAATTCAGCAATTACATGAAATGGGTTTGTTCTCAGCTTCCATGAGAGGATCCAGTAAACTAATGACAGAATGCTTCTGGGTTAAAAATATAAACTGGGTAAAATAATTATAATGTAAAAATATAGAAGATTGCTGATTCCTGTTCCATTTCTCACAGAGTGAAGGAAATGCACTGGCAGAGTAGTCTGGTGTATTTTTCTAGGGCATATAAAGTAAAGAGCTCTGAGACCACCAAACCGTGGTTAAAAAAGCGATTAACATGACTGTGTTTTGGTTGGGTTTTGTTTTATTTTGTTTTTGTTTTGTTTTTCAACAGTGACTTGGACATGTCAGAGTTCCTTATTAATCCCAATGCAGGGCCTTGCCGCTACAACTTGATTGCTGTCTCCAACCACTATGGAGGAATGGGAGGAGGGCACTGTAAGTTGATTTCAAGTGTCATCATTCTAGATGTCAGCTTTCTTTCCATGTTGATTTTGATTGAAATACTGATCAATGGTGCTTTTTAACAGTTGAGGGGCCATTTCTTTTTCACTACCTTGAAATGTTTTCACAAGTATTTTAACACAAAAATCTGTATGCAATGAGCTTTCAAGGATAATTGTAGGTTCTTTTATACTTCTAGATGTGTATATTGTGAAAAGAGAAAACATAACAGCTGCGATTCCCATACAACTGATTTTGTCTTACTTGTCTGCATTTTTGTTCATTATGCTTCTCCTTGAAAGCAGAGAGAAAAAATGACTGAGGGATTGTATTTTGACTGTCCTTTTCAGTATACATATCTTCAGAAGGGAAATGTTAGTGACTAAACTCTTTGCTAAAAATAAAGTGTTAAAGATGTTTAATAGTGATAATGAGGTTTAGTTAGTTGAATATGAAGCGTGTGACAGTAACACACTTTGGTAACGGATTGTATTACATCTGTGAAGATACAGACTCCTAAGACATTGTACTTTTTTGTCCTAGATACTGCTTTTGCAAAAAATAAGGATGATGGAAAATGGTACTACTTTGATGACAGTAGTGTGTCCACTGCAAGTGAGGACCAGATAGTGGCAAGTATCTTTTACATTTCCATATTTGGGACTGTTGATGTTTTCTTTTCAGGGCAGGAAAAATTAAGAGTAAACCGTGAAACTTGTGTTAAATTTGTAGGCAGTAATTTGTGTTCTTTCAAAGGACAGTACAAACCAAAAATGTTTCGTTACAACATGCAAAAATAAGTTAGATAAACATTCTGATTTCTTTGTAATTTTACCGTGTATACTTGGCAGCAAAGAAAAAGAGTTAGTAACCTGGATTGTAAATGTTTTGTTTGAAGCCTCATGAACATACTGTACTATCCTCTTTTACAGTCCAAAGCAGCATATGTGCTCTTCTACAAGAGACAGGACCCAATCAGTGGAACTGGCTTTTTCCCACTTGACCGGGAAACTAAACAAGGTGCTTCAGCTGCCACAGGCATCCCACTAGAAAGCGATGAAGACAGCAATGAAAATGATAATGATATAGAAAATGAAAATTGTATGCACACTAACTGATGGGAAGAACTAGAAGCCATAAAAGAGACTCTCTTACTGGGGATACAGAGTGAAAGAGTGAAAATGCCCACCAAATTAAGAATAAAAATCTGAGATGGGGAGTTTCAGATAATAGAATGTAAATCTTTATTACATTTTAACATGTGCAGTACTTGAAGAGAAACAATAAAAACTTAAACAGAAATTCTCTAATGCATTTACAGTCTCATATTCACAAGGTATATATAGGAAATCACAAATATACCCCTTTTAAGTTTTCTGCTGCTGTTCTGATGAGTTATGTTTTCTTTTGTTTTGGATGTGAATTAATAATTAAAGTATTAAATCTGTGGACTTCTGACATTTACTTTCCTAGTACTGCAAGAATACTACTGCCAGGTCTAGTTTCTTGATGAATATATACATGTTCCTTAGGCTGCCAACAGACTACAAGTAAAAATGTCATAAATACATAAAGTAGTTTTCTTGAAACAGCAAATTTTTGTTTCTCCCTATTTTTCTTTTCTTTTTTTTCTTTTTTTCTTTTTTTTTTTTTTTTTTTTTAATTTGGTCACAATAGGAGAAGTAGCTTGAAAAAGGTGTTTTAACCTTTTGTGACATAGTGGAACTTCCAGAATATTACATTCATCTTAATTCTGCTGTGGAACAGGTTCTGGATTTCATGCTGCATTAACAAAAAAGGTTTTCAATTAAATGTAAGTATCCATTGTTGCTTGTTAGGATCTACTCTGCAGACATAATTCCTGTTATCTTGCTTCTAAGACATGCATAATTTTTTATCTGATAACAGTCCAAATTTTAAATTGTGCTATAAGTTCTCTCTCCCCAGTTTTTGTAGTTTGACAGCTTGCAAACTACTCTGTGTTAAGGTCAGAATTAATAGTATTCTGTATCCATAGTAATGACTGTATATCAGGCTTAGTTGAGAATTTTTTCAATATGACCTGCCTTTAAATTGTTAATTAACAAAATCACTTTAAAGGTAGGCCTGTTAATTTTCTTTGTGTGTTCCAGATGGAATTCACCGTAGCCTTACAGTGTATCTGAAAAGGTAACTCATAAGAGAATTGGCATTTGCATGTTCAAGTCAGAACCTGTACAGTATATAAGGCATACAAACTCCAAGTTGGATTTCAGTTAACTATGTTCAGGGGTCCAGGATGCCAAAATAAGTATGACAGTTTGAAACATTTTTTGATTTGCTGCTTTCCCATTGATCTAGTTGGAAGAATGTATTGTTGATTGCATACAATACTGCCTTTGAGAGGGGCTCTTAAATGTGGGGCACATGTCACATATCTACTACCTGGAGAATTGCTTGGTGTCCCACTGTTAAAAATTTAAAAAAGAAAAGAAGCAAAAAGTATGATGTTCTTCACTTGAACTAATCAAATACAATAGGTTATAAATTGTGTATTGTAAATAAAAGTTCACTCTGTGAGTGCACATTTTGGTAAATTATTTATTTATGTTAGCATTAAAAAGTTTAAAAATTGCATTTGACCAGGATATAAATGAGATATGTTGGACATGGCTTTGCTTTATACCTTGATATTAAAACTGGTGTTTCATCCTGGTATTTTAAAGCTGCTTTGAGGTTTTTTTTTTAAATGTAAACTAACCTCCTGCATGACAGAGGTTAAAATTTTGTCTGCACTTGAGTTCACTTGGGTTTACATTTGAAATGCGCATGTTTATTTATACAGATTTCAATAAAGCTATTCAAGGCCTTATTTAGTGTTCCATTTTGTTGCAAATTCTTTTCCCACGATGTTTGTGTCATGGGTAGTCTTCGTCTGAGACTTACATTCTCAGTTACAAACCGGTTATGTAATGACCAACATGGAGCAAGATCAATAGTATTGCAAGTAGATAGTATATATAGAAAGGTTTCTCTCTTGTCTTTGACCCTAAAGCCTTCATAAAACTGCAAAAACAATAAAGTCATAATTTTGTTTGTAAAAGTAATACTGTAACAATAACCAAATGCAAATATACTAATTGTGAGATTGCTGGGAAATGAGGGAATATATTTAAGATTAGATAAACCTGTGGGGTTTGTGGGGGGGAAATGGTACAAGCTTGTGGAAGTAATCCTAGAGAAGTGATCAACTCTTTGAATAACAGAGAGCACCCCTATATTCATGCTCCCATTTTTTCCATATCTTGTTAGCTTATAACTTGTTTTGAAAAACCACACGGAGCAAAGGATCTTATTTGACTTACAAAAGTACTTTAGGATTTTGTAGATTAGAGCTTTAATATCTGGTAACTCAAGAGTCCTAATGCACTTCATTCTCCCTTTGAAAATGCAAATGAACACACACATATGGAATGTTATATTTGAAGAAATGTACCTATGTACTAATAATTGGATCATCCAACTAGAATTTAAAAGGGTATTGATCAAAGTAGCATTTAATTAGAAAAAAAAAAAATACATAGACCAATTCTAACTTTTTTGTTGTTATTGTTAATTTGGCTCCCAAAATTAAAAACACACAGCTTGTATAATCAGCTTCCTAATCAGAGATAAAAATTAGTAATACCGCTATTCAAGTGTCTCAGAAGTTTCTGGGAATTCAGTCAAGTTGTGAATTTTATAGAACATATATTCTTCCAGTGGGAACATACTTTACAGAAAATACATTATTATTTACAGTGTTTATCAAAAGTTATTCTCAACACATCATTATATGGAGAAGAGGATCCTAACACCTGTTACAAGTCACCTCAGATAAAAATCTAGTGTGTTTTTCTCATTAAAAAGTTTGCTGTCAATAAGTATCAGCATAAACTCTTAAAATTACAGTATTCATTTATCAAAACAGTAGGAAGCAGAAGACATATTGCAATTCCCACTTACTCAGTAGATTTTGTGACAGCAATATGTAATTTAAAGCCAGGCTGGGAAGGAAGGAGAGATAAAGAAATGCTGCCCAGGACTTCTTGTTTTAGTTGGCTTCAGAAAATGGTTTGGATGTTTTGGTGCAGGTAGCTCCCTGATCTGTCCAGCTAAATTAAAGTCCCACCTGCTTTCCTGGCATTTGGTGAAATTTGCAGCTTACTTCAGAGCTGATGAGATGAGAAAAACTGTCAGATGTTCCACAGTTAGATGATGTGGAAGCATCTGCAGCTACTTGCTAATGGGAAGGCCACAACCCCTTCCATATTTCCCAGGAAGTTAGCCCTGTGTTATGGAGTGCAGTGTATTTTTTCAAGAGTTTTCTTAAAAATTTATGCTGCTTTCTTTGATGTCAGAGTTCTAGTTGCAGGATATGGTTTTTCATTGTTTCTAAGTACTAGTTACTTTGATAAAGAAAATCACCATAAAAGTGAAACAATAGTGAAAATATATCTGATAGAATAAGCATATTCTTAGTCTGCAGGCAAATTGTTCTCTTCAGATTTTTTTAGTTCTCTTTCCCTGGGGGGTAAACATTGTGAAAACAGTTCCAGTTCTCTAGTTCTAAGATTGCATGCTTTACTGGCATTATGTGTTCCTGAGGCAAGCAGAGAGACCTGTCTTACTGAAAAGAAATTACATCTTGGAGTAACATGGAAAGCTGGAATAGTCCAAATGTGACAAATTTATTTAGGGAATGAACTGAGTTGCTATATGCCAGGTAGTGTTAACAGTCATCCTGGGCCAAATTATGCAACAGTTAATACAGGACTCTCTAGATATCGTTTAATGAAAAGTAAATTTTGTTATTTGTCAGAGCAGTAACCAAAAAAGACAATTGATAAAGATGATAATATAGGTGCACCTAAATTATTTCAGTACTTGGCACTTAATTGTCGCTTTAAGTATCACAATGCTCTCATCAAAATGTGAAGTTTATGCAGTATCATGGAAGACAAAGTTTGGGAAATGATCAACAACTTCAAAATAATTTCCATTAGGAAGTCATTGTGGAATAGAGATGTTACTGAAGAAGTTGGTGACACTTGGTCTTAAATTAATGTTTTTATTCAGTGTGCAAAATATTCAGATCATATTTACAGAATGTGGAAAGAAGCAAATACTCCTATATCCTCTGTAGCCCCGGTGGACAAGCAGTTCAGCACTGAAACAGACACAAGAACTAGTCCTTTGATACATAAACAGAAATGAGAAGTTGGCTTCATCTTTCTAGGTCTTCGCTAAGGAGCCTGTAAAAATGCACTTTTTGAGTTCCTACCTTTTAAAAGTTTGGATTGTAACCTGGGACATGTTACAGAAAAAAAGTTACAACCCTAGAGTAAATACATTTGCACTAACAGATGGGGAGAAGAAGAATTGCTTTCTCAGAAAGACTACTCGGAAGTGCCCCAATTTACATGCAAAGCCTTACAAGGGGGGACTTCATGCAGGGAGTCTTGGAGTATAGGGAAACATTCAAAGAACTAGTGGTTCAAAACTGGAACAGGACAACCTGAAAACAGAGGTAAGTGTGGGAGTCTTCTATGCAATTGCTTTTTTAAAAAGGAGAAGGAAGATACTAGCAGAACAACCAGCAGAGGCAAGTGGAGGGTTGTTCTATTAACTCTGGGCTAGATGCCTTCCCTGGGCTATGGAGGGAGGCAGCTGAGAGGTGCAAGGTCTCTTCCCCTTCTGGGATGGAAAATTAGTCTGAGTCATCTAAACCACCTGCCCCAGCTTTGAGATCTTTGAATCCATAAACATCCTGTTCTCAGAGGAATTTCCTCCCTTTTTAGACCTAATAGTACTCATTAAAAATCATTTAGAAGTCTTGAATGGAGGCCTGTGTATATGGAGGAATGTGTATATATTTTCTCCAGACTCACCATGGTTTGAGGGAAGGCCTTGCTAGCATAAGAATTCATTAACGGGATTAAAACCCATGTTTTTGTTCAGCATGGTGACTGCTATGACTTTGCTTCCTGTCTTTCACCATGGCTCCAAACTTAAACTCATGGAGCCACTCCAAACCCTCTCTATCAGGCTCTGCTGGTTCTGGCCAAGGACATGAGGGAGAGAGCCTGGAGCAATGTGTGAGTGGCCAAGTAATTGTGCTATTCCATTTTATCCTATACCATGGCCAGGGGCAGGGAAAGGGCTCTCCCTTCCCAGGACAGGGCGGGTGTTCCTTTTTCCAGGGAGCAGTGGGGTAACAACTGTCCTGACCAGAGGGTTTCTCTGCCTTTGTTTTTCATTGGTTTGGGCTTGGGGGGAAACAGGGCACGAGAAGGGGTGGAGGGATATTCTTTCTTTGCCTTGGAGGTGCACAGTACCAGGTTGGGTCACTTGCTCATACATTTCTTGTATGTAAATCATCTTTTTTTTTGTATACTTCTATTGCTAATAGTGTTGCTGATATTGTTCATTTTCTCATCTCACTGCTGTTTCCAGTAAGTTGTTCTTTGCTCAGGATCTCTACCTTTTTTCTCTCTCGGTGGAGTGGGGAGGGGGAGCTCCCGTGTGGGGCTTAATTTCCGACTGGGCTTAAACCATGAAAAAGGCCTTTTATTTATTGTCATTTCCTCCAAGTAACACTTTCCCCCAGTTATAAGTTACAGCCTACACCAAAACATACATCTCCCTTTTCCTTATTTCTTTTCCATTCTGGAAGAGCATCCTTGCCTATCCATGACAATTTCTGTTAAAACACAATGACCCATTCAGACATGCCCCCGTTGAAAAATGAGTAGTTCCTTAAAATTAAAACCTACATGTCTTGCAATTGGTAAGAGGTCTGCAACCAGCTCTGGGGACACAAAGGCACTTTCCAGAACACAATGAATGCTGTCTGGAAAGACTTCAGATGAGCTATGCTTGTTTTCAACATCTGTCAATGTTCTAAAATACATATTACGCTCTGAGTATTGTATAAATGTGTCTTTTGCCTGAGGAGAAAGTCTGCAAACACAAGGGACAGTAATTACTGACTCTGTATCATCTATACCTATTAAAAGCAAATACAAATAACATACTGATTTTTGGTATAGGAAATAATGCCATAGCAGATGTCTTCAGAAAATTTAACCTTAGCTATTTATATAATATTTTTGAGATATGGTAGTGCAGATTAAAAGATAAATCAAAGAAGGTTGTAGTACTACTTAATATGGGAAGTATTGGGTTATCCTCTTGATGTAATCTTTGAAATTCTGTTTGGTTAATGTCATTTTCAGTTGGAAATTGTGATTTAGGAAGCTTTTTTAATGATGCACATTGTTTCTGTAATAGCAGAGAGGAAGAAATAATGCAGAACTGTCAATGTATGTTAAAACAGTGAATCACACTAAGACAAACCAAGAGTATGGAGAAGCCTATACTGCATGAATAGAAAAGATGGATGTAATAAGAAAGTAGCTGTAGGATATGACTAAGGAGGTGGTAGAGGGTTTCAAAAAGGAGCAGTGTCCTATGGTTAAAAAAGCAACTACTGCAAAAGTCATTAACAGGCAACCAAAAATTAAAATCTTTGATACAGTTTGTTTGTTACAGAGATACAACAAAAAAATAATTTGGGTTCTAGCAATGGATTTAACTTCTTAGTTAAAGATAATGATAAACCAGTAGAAAAGAAACAATTATGAGCACATTATGAGGATTGGAAGCTGCATTTATAAACTAGTTTATAAAGGAAGGTTTGAAATGTCCTGAAGGGGGGAAAAATGAGTAACAGAATCCATTAGATTGGAAAAGACCTCTAATTAAACAGTGCCATATCAACTAGATCATGGCACTAAATGCCATGTCCAGTCTTTCCCTAAACACCTCCAGGAATAGTGACTGCATCACCTCTCTGAGCAGCTCATTCCAATGTCTAATCACCCTTTCTGTGAAGAAATTTCTCCTTATGTCCAACCTAAACCTTCCCTGACACAGCTTAAAACTATATCCTTTCATCCTGTCACAAGCTGCCTGGGAGAAGAGGCTGACCCCTATGTGCCTACAAGCTCCTTTCAGGTAGTTGTAAAGAATGAGTGACCCCTGAGCCTCCTCCAGGCTAAAGAACCCCAGCTCCCTCAGCTGTTCATCACAGGAAAATAATGCGTCAATTTCTTTGAAATTCTACCGTTGGTAAGGCTGGTTCTGGCTTTCTGTGATCTTGCCTCCAACAAACTAAGACATTCAAGCCCACCAGACATTTGTATCACCCATAATGAAGTGTGGCTGAGTGGGTCAGGAGTAGAGCCATTTGGTAAAGAGCTGTCAATACTTAGTACATGTTAACTTCTAATTTTGTAATTCCATTGTTTATCACATGCTCTTAGGCCACGGCATGGTTTAGTTATGACTGAAGCAGAGAAGCAAGGCCCTTAGAAATAAACAGCCATAAGAATCTACTGATGACCATGCTGTCAAAAGGAAATAAGGTTTCAGAGTGGCTGAACAAGTTTTACATCCCATTTAATCATCTGTTCAGTAGCTCCAGGGCTTGGCTCTCAGGTGGAAGAGTGAGTATTCAGACCTGGAACTTCCTATGCTCTAGCCAGCAGGTAACCAAGAGCACATCCATGCACTGGTGTGAGGAGACAGACAAGCTCATCCACTGTGCCCTGTGAGCAGGTTCCAGCAACTGTCTGCTGTTTGTGAAATACTGAATACAACTTGTAGAAATACTGCCAAATACCAGTATTAACAAATGAAATTAACTATGTAATTGCCACACATATGCATCCTTAGTTACAGATGTCTCTGCTAGCACATGACCCAGGATGTAGATACATACAGTGATATTGCCCTGCTTTATTGGGAATCCATATTCACACGTGGAGGTGATTTGGCTAGCCATTTTACTACAAAGGAAACCATTGGATCTTTATGATTGGATATCTTTGGCTATCTTCCAAATTTCCTGAGAAGTAAGTGCATTCTGTTTAGCTGTTTGGATCCAACCTGAGTAACAAAATTTCTTTCAGATTGCTGCTTATAAAGACAGACACACGTGAACCTCTACAAATATTTAACCCAAGGGAAAAGTTCTCTGCATTAGATAAGAAGTCTATAATCTTCATAAAGCAACAAAGATTACATAAGGCAAACCAAAGCCTCTACAAGCTGCAGTTCTTCATTCAGATCTCTTCCATAAGAAATTTGTAATCCTCATGGGGTTTATAGAAAGAACTGCCTGTAAAGGAATGGAACAGTCTCACTTCAGTTATCTTTGCAAACAGCTGTGCTGGAGGCTCACAGAAGTACATGACTATACTGAGTCTTTTCTAAGCTGGGCTGAGTTAGCTACAAATTACCTTGGTCATGCCAGTAGCGTAGCTGTGGCAGTGTGAGAAAAGAAGAATACCTACATGGTGTGCTAGCCTCCATGCTACTTATATGAGTATAGTGAGTGTAGCTATTTCTATAATTATTTTTATGTGTTTTACAGATAGGACTGCAGTCCCTGCTACATAGAGGCCACCTCTAACACAAAGGAACTAACACCCATTCAGCTGGTGAAAACTCTTCTATAGTAATGGTATCACTTAGCAGCCTCAGGGCTGCAATCTGGAATGATTATCTTAGAGGATTCACGAGAGCCTGCAGAAAGCATTCAGTGACTTCTCCTCTCTGCTGCAGCAGCCAAAAAAATTTATTTTTACACAGGGGAACACCCTTCTCATCTCTGGTGTTGCTCTGTGATTAGTAGATTGGCTGGAGGTTACTAAATGTCTTCCATAATTTTCATACGAGCTGAAGAAGATATAGAAAGGGAATTATTAAGATGTAGGGAGGTTTTTGGCAAACAGATGAGAGAAGAACAAATAAAGAGATTGCAGCACAATGAAAATTACTGACATTCTTGATGGGCATTTTTAAGCTACACAACCTGCAGTCAGCATGAGATAACCAGGAAAAAACTTCTGCTGAGGGTGCAGATGAATGCACTGTCCACTGGAAGAGCTCTGGATCAAGTAACAGTGCCTAGAATCACAACTGCTTTGCTTCAGCACAACTATGCCTTTATCTCTAAACGAAAATTCCTAATAAAATACTTGAAGAGTGTAGTAAATTCTGATCATAAGTGCAACATCACTGAAGCTTCTTAATCTGCTGACTGTGACTTGACGCTGTGTTAATTGTTAAGGTGGTAAGGATGGTCAGTGTTGGATTCTTATATATAAGAAGTCAAGTAGCATCTCCACCTCTATTTCTCTATTTTGTATCCTTGACAAATAAATGTATCATGAATGGGGTACATTACACATCATGTAGGAAAAAATCACAGATGAAGAGATATTAATTCTGTTATTTGTGTAAGGGAATGAAAGATAAATTCAGTTTAAAGCACAGAGTAATGTTTGTTTTCCAGGCCAGCCACATACTTCCTGTGTGAGCTGGAAAGTATGAAGAGCATGGGAGGTGCTGATAAAATTTTGTGATTATCATGTCTCTGTTGGTCTGTTGTTATATTGCCAGCTCTAACACAGCAATAAATTAATTCAAGCATTGGACAGCAGTTCTTTCTCACAAAAGGTGTTACCAGGTTCAGCTAATTAAATTACCAGCACTCAAAAGCCAATAAAAACAAACAAACAAACAAAAACAAAACAAAACAAGAAAACATCACCACCAAAAGCCCCTGCTTGGGGAATCTGTTTGGATAAGATTCCAGCTGGAAAAATTGGAAAAAAAACAGCTTTGCTGTCTGGTTACATGAGAGTCTTGGAAGCATCTAAACCTCTGGTTGAGAGATTTATGTGCAGATCCTGGAGTTCTGCACTCAATAGGGAACCACTGCTGAATCCCTAATATACATCACAGGTCTGACATTTTGGGCATTGCTGCTTAACACTGTTGTGAGTGACCTTAAACAAAATGGGACATAATTACCAATAGTTTGCTAATGGCAAAGAGATGGTCTACCAATAGAGAGCAGCTGGGATTGCTTTTTTACTTGACCAAATGAAACAAAATGTGTATTAACTGTAAGCATACAAACAAAATGGGCACTAACATGAAAACATATGCTCATACCTATGCAGAAAGGAACACTAAATTAATGAGTTCACACTGGAAAACATACTTTTCAATCTGCTGGTAGATCTAACTTCCTTGCACAGCCACATCCTGAAGGAACAAGGACTTCACTTCTATTCCATAAAAAAAACCCCCAAAGAATACCATATACTAGGGGAGAAAGTTTATTACTTCTTTTAACACATTTGTTGTGTCACAACAAATACTCTCTTACTTCACTTCTTTGCTCTGTAATTTAAGGAGTGTTCACATAGTAAAGGGCTTCTTTGTGTTTATACAGACCAATACAATGCATAGTTTTTATAAAAGATTTGGTATTAATGGTATATTTGGTATTAATCCATCTCTCACTGTCTTTTAATTTAAAATTTAACTTTGTCTTTTGGTATCTGTGTTCGATCTGAGACAAAATTTTCTCCATCGTGGCTCTTAACTCTGCAGTATAAAAAATCACCAGAGATGTCTGCAAACACCTTTACTTTTCCACACAATTGATTTTTCATATCCTGTAGTTTTTTACTGTCACTACTTACAGATTCATATCACTTACAGAAGTATACAAGAGTGTAGGTAAAGTGAACTCAGAGAAAAACCACAACTCTTCCCATTACGATGAAACCAATTCATTGCCACAGTGAATGAAATCTGATACTTTTGCCTCTGTATGGCATGATGACAGAACACTGTTCTCATACACAAAGCCTGCATCTGCATACATCTACTAGGATGGGCTATAACTAGGACTAAACACCTGAAATTAATACAGCCGAATGCTATCCCATGTTTAATCCAATTTAAAGGACTGATGTGCATCATTTGGAATGAACATGAGGTAACTTAATGAGTCACAATAGGTCTCATGAGCATTTCTGTTGGTAATTAGGGCT
Organism: Muscicapa striata striata; assembly: GCA_030060385.1. Lineage (NCBI taxonomy): Eukaryota > Metazoa > Chordata > Aves > Passeriformes > Muscicapidae > Muscicapa > Muscicapa striata. Next base: position 81,020 of record JAREIS010000014.1, on the reverse strand, counting down.
ATAAAGCTACAGGGAATTATTTCAATCATCCATTGCCCATCACAAAATAACATATAATTTAATAACAAAGCAAACCACAACGTAGTAATGGCAGAGATGCACCTGAGCTGCAGGCTCATGTACTATTCCCAATTAAGTCAGCTAACAGCTAACTGGCATTCTTAGCTTGCTGGTCAAAAATGTGCCCTCAGAGATGTCCACATATGCCATGCCACCTTCTGAATCAAAAGTGACTTGAATTGTAACTGGGGTATTTAAGTGTACAAAAGACTGGCAAGCACTTCTGCTAAGGGTTAGGACTACATGCAATAGAATCTATTGCAATGAAATGCTACTGCAGAAGTCACATTCACAATCAAATCAGTGTCACTTAAAAGGATCCTGGCTAGTTTAAACAGTTTAATTGCACTGATTTAGATTAACTGATAAATCTCTGCATTTACAAAAGGCATACATCAAAACAGTGAGAAAGATGACCTTGTTCTTTAAGAGACACATCCAAGATTCAGGCACATGTTCTCAGTTCTTGTATTCAGCAGATCCAGAAGAGTTTTCAATTCTACAACTGTAAGAATTCCACAAACTGTAAGATTCACTTCCAAACTCATGAACAATCTTTGAGCATTTGGCTAGCAATGCTGAGCAGACTGAGTGGCTAAGCTGATAGTTGAAAAGATAAGTACGATCAATGTAAATGATACCTGTATGCAAACAGGCAGACAAGGAGATTCAGGGAATATCAATGTGTCTATGCTTACTGTGTACAGTAAATCTGTGGAAAATCCAAACAACAAGAAGGAAGTAAATCATTAAAGCTTACCTAAGAATGTGCAGAGTCAATAATTAATTAATACATTATTCTCCTAGCTAGTCATCCATGTTTCTTATTAAGATATTTGGACTGGTCTGTGAATTGCATCAGGCCTAAAGCCCAGAACAGATGCACTACGACAGGAAAATCCTTAGGAAAATGCTTATTGGTTAAGCATGTAAATCGTTCTACTGAAGACAACACTCTTGCTCTTTTGTTGTTGTTTTTTTTTTAATAAGCATAGAAAAAAATCAAAGCTTTTGCGAATACACAGACCAATGCACTTTGAAAGTATAGCAATGTTTTAGAAGCATGTTTGCTTTTACTGGACACGGGGGTGAAATCCTAATTCCTTGTCTGAAGGCACATAAAGCTTGACCACCTAATTGAATTGCAGCAGCATTACACACAGTTTTAAAAACTCACTTCCATTGATCGAATTCTGTCAAGCTAACAACCAGTACACTGAAAACAATATAAAAATAATGATTTTAAAAATAACAAATTACTTAGAAAACAATCCTACACTCTTTTCTTCACAAAGCACCCCTAAAGATTTATGTATACAGGAACAGTCAATGCTGTGCCAGTGGGAGCCTGTTTACTATATCATTTGCAATAGTTTTCACAGTAAATGAACTCAACATACAAGTAGGGATGCTCAAATTCATGAAAAATTTTTACTTTTTCATTACAAACCAAAAACCCCAAAATATTAGAATATAGTGTCTGAGTAAGAGTGAAGACTTTCAGGAAAGTCTGAAGAAAAGTTGTTACTTAATTTTTTAAAATTGTATGGCAGTAAAAATTTGTCCTTCATTTGTCTTCTTCATAATTTTTTTCCCAAGACTCCCAGATATAAAAACTACAGCATGTCAAAACTCACGGATGTTTTCCAACTCCCTGGGTTTACAGAGGAGGAACAGAACCATGCTGCATTACAGTAGGCAGCCAGCACAGTACAGTATTTGCAGTACCAAGAATATGGAAAAATTATTATTTCAGAGACCAAAATCTTTGTGAAATATTGTTATGGTGAATATATATGAATGGTATTCCTCACAAGGAAGCTCCCAGGCAACCATCAGGCCTAAGCTCCCTGCATTACTACAAGTAACAGATACTGAAGAACTCGTGCTGCTTGTTCAAAAGCCAGGTTTAGAAATGGGTTAAAAATTGCTGCTATGGAATTCTGAAGGATACTGCTGGTGACATGGAAGGTACCCAGGACCCAACCATTCCACACGTCCTTGTTTTCCCTTGTTTATCCTAAAGCTTCTCAAGGAAGGATTCCACCCGCTTCGCTTAGAGACCACGGAGCGCTGCGCACACACACGGGCGAGAAGGGCACAAAGCTTCACCCCTGCTGGGATCGCGGAATGGGCAAGGCTGGAAGGGACACTCTGGGTCATCTCACCCAACCTCCCTGCTTAAGCAGGGTCACCCCAAAGCACACTGCAGCCTCCAGAGAGGGAGACTCCGCAAACTCTCTGGGCAATCTGTCTCAGTGCACAATCACTCGCATTGGAAAGAAAGCAATTCAGGATTAAAAAAACCAGTATACCTCGCTTTTTGCTTTTTTAAAATCAAACGCTCCAGAGAGCCGGACTCGGCCAGAGGGGACCGACCCCAACACCCCTGTAGCCGCTCGGCGAGACTGGCAGCTGCTGAGCCCAAAGGGCTTCGCCACCTCCTTCCTCAGTGACCCTTGGCGAACGCCGCCCGTTTGTCCCCTCCCCACGGCAGCGCCCCAGCGCCGGCGGCCCCGCCTCGGCCCAGGTCCCAGCACCTCTCCTGCCCCTTCAGGCCGACCCTGTGACATCGCGGGGAAGGACCCCGGGGAAAGAGCCCCGCTCCCCGGGCCGCGCCCGGCCCGACAGGACAGGTCCGGGCGCCGCCTCCGTCCGTCCCTCCCTGCCGGCCGCCACTCTCCCCGCCCCCGGCCGTGTGTGCGGAAGCTGCCGGCGCCCGGGATTGTGGGAGCGGGGGGGACGCGGCGCGGGGAGGGGACGCGGCCGGGGCCGGAGGGTTCCGGTGCGGGGCGCAGACGTGTCGGCCGGGGCCGCGGCGCGACAGGCGCTGCCCTGCCCGCTCGGAACAGCGCCCGGCCCGGGGCCGGCCCGGCGGCGCCATGGCCGGGACCAGCAGCCCCGAAGCCGTGAAGAAGCTGCTGGAAAACATGCAGGGGGACCTGCGGGGCCTGAGCCTGGAGTGCCGGAAAAAATTCCCCCCTGTCAAGGAGGTGAGTGGCGCCGACTCTAGCCGGGCCGTGCTGGGCTGAGCCGGGCGGCGGCCGCCGTGCCGGAGAGGCCTCCCTGGCCCCGGGGCCCGCCGGAGCGGAGCTGTCGGCGTGTCCGTGCTCCGGTACCGAGCCCGGTGCCGTTCCCGGTGAGCTCTGACCTCCACGGCCGCGGGCTGTGCCCAGACGTGGCTGTGCCCAGACGTGGCTGTGCCTACCGAGTGTTCTGTGGCTGTTGTTTTCAGTGCGCTGCCGAGGCAGGGGCCGTGGGCCGGCTGTGCCCCTCGGGACACCCCTCGGCGTGCGGGGCTGGCGGACAGACCACACCGTCTGTTGGCGGGCGAAGCTGGGCCGGCCCCGCTGCGCCCTCGGCGCTCTACGGGGAAAACACAAAGTTCGGCTTGGCTGTCTCGGCACCACCGAGCGAGCGAAACTGGCCGGAGGCGAGCTGGGCGCTGGGGCTTGGCCGGCCCGGCGTGCGGGCACCGAGCGAGCGGCGAGCCCGGCGGGCTGGCTGCGGCCGAGCAGGGCCGTGCCCAGCCCCGGCCGGCCCGGCGGCTGCCCTGGGAGCCTGGGGCCCCACAGGTCTCCCCTCGGGTCTGTGCCTCGCCCCTCTCTCGAAGGCTGTGCTGCCTGGGCCGGCGTCCTTATTCTGCACACCCGTGGCTGCTGCTGTGTGCTGTGCGGGTCGCTCGTCATCACTCCCGCGTCGTTTTGCGGTTGTGTGGCTTTCCAATGGTGTGGCACAACCGAGGAAGCTTGGGAGACGCAGAAGTTTGGGTTACTTTTTTTTTTCTCCCTTCTTAAACAAACCTTTGATAAACTCATTCCGGTAGGATTGTATGTTTTATTTTTGAAAACTGAGTTTATGCTGTGCAGCCCGAGACCTCAGTAATCTCGGTGAGCAGGATTACTTTAATTGAAGAACAATCGGAATTTTTCATACTAATTTAAAATATACTTTTAAACCATATGGTTTTCTCGTTGTTTTTTTTTTTTTTTTGCAGTCAGTTTAACTTTTCCCCTATCAGCGGTTTAAAAAAGTTTTCTATGAAAAAAAAATGTTGCCGTTTAAAAAGTTTTCTATGAAATAGTGGGAGGAAAAATACTAAAAGATTAGGTCAGATTAAGATGCAGTCCCAGAAGCACATAAGAAAGGCATTGCATATGTTATGTGACTTAAGTTCCAATTAAGTGATAGCACATTTAATATTGTACAAAGTATTATGCACTTTAACAGCTGAATTGAAGCTAATGACTGTGCTTGTTTTGAAAGACATGAAGCAACACACCGTAGCAGAGCATGTTATGTACTATTTTAGTTTGCAGAGGAATGCTGGTGTGTTTGAGAAATTTTGTGTGGTCACAGGAAAACAAGAGAAAGTTGTGATCAGTCCTGAGGAATTGTGTGTGGTCGCATGTAAATAAGAACAAGCTGCAGTCAGTAGAACAGAAATCTCTGTGTGTTTGGAGGGAGATGGGAGTGCTGCTTGCACTCTCTTCAGTGTATTTCTGTGTGACTCTTGTTTAGTCTCTGAACAAGTTTCCCCACTGTGTTAATGTTTATTTTCTTTGAGATCTACAAAGGAGTAGGGCAGTGTCATTCATAAGCTGTATTTTTAGTAATGCTTCATTATGTTTGCCATGGCTGAATATTATAGTAACTACTGCATGTACTTCATACTTGTTCAGCACGTTTATTATATTCTTGTGCAAGATCGACTTTTGTGTTGTTCGCTTTAAATTTACAGCAATTTGTATAGCTTCCTTTGTTAAAAGCACTTAAACTTTTCTGCAGTTGTCTGGGATTTGGATGGGTTTTGGAATAGTAGTGGAAGATGTTTATAAAGAGGTAGAACTTTCTGCTGGGAGTTGTATGCTCCTACAAAGAGTCTGAGTGAGAGCAGTCCTACAGTAGGATGTATGACACAGTTGCAGGAAACGATCTTACTTCCTCACTTTTGGAAGCCCTTTTTTGTTCTAGTTCTAAAGAAGATGAGTGCAATTTTCTTTGGTCAAATCTCAACAGCTAAAGAGATATTTTAGTTGTGTGCTTTTGGTCTGATAATGATTAGATTTGGCTAGAGTGATCAGAGGAATGTCATATTCTTCTTATTGACTTGAAACAGCACTAGTTTTTTAAACCATGTTTAAATAGTGGCTTTTAAAAACAAATTCACCCTACTTACAATCTCATTTTTTTACTTGAAATGTAATTAAATTCTCCCACATGCATTGTAATTTATGAGTTTATACTGCAGTTAATCTGTATAATTTCATGTCACTTAACAAGCTTACCGTACTGGGATAAAACTATTGAAAAAAACTCCTAGTCCCAAATTAATAGTTATGAGATGTATATCATAGTTGTTGTATTTGATAGGTACTTTATAAAGGTAAACTGCTTCTCATAATCTTTCTTGTGTCTGACAGAGACAAAGATTTTGCTCGTAGTTTTTATCTTCAGCCACTTGTAAAATAAATTATCTGGTTTTATTTTGTTTGGTTTGTTTTTATATTAATAGTATTAAAATTCTACAAAGTGAATTTAGCTGGTACATTTGCTGTGATAAAAGTAGTAATGTACTTCTCAGTTCTGCTTGTTGTTCAGATGATTAACTTGAGTAAATTCTTTAACCAATACTATAAGGATTTAGACCAGTTGTATGATCAGAAAAATAGTGCCTTTTTATTAAAAGCGTTTTAAAGAGTTTTCACTCTTTAAACAGCTTTCTAATACATATGTTATTACAAAATTATGCAATATCTCTCAGATTCGGAGAGACCAAAGCAATATTAAATAATTTTTGAACAGGCAGATACATGTCTCAGCTGAAGAAGTTTACTGAAGTTCCATTGGGGGAGGAGGGTGAGGGTGGGGTTTGGATGCAGAAGAGAAGGGGACAGCCAACCATGGGATCTAGATCTTATCCTCAGTTAGGAAGTAGGAGTAAGTTCTTAATGAACCTTCATTAAAAATGCAGCTTGAACTCCTCAATGTTTTGAGGACTTTCATTTCCATTTTTCTGTTGCTCTGAGTCTGTAAAGTTTTCTTAGTAGGTCATGTTTTTGTGAAAATCATGTAATTGTAAGTCCAGTAACGGTTTTTGCTAACTTCAGTAATCTGTTAAGAAATGTTGAAATTACTGAGTTACTTCCAGTGTTAAACTTGGGACACAAATATGTGGCCAACTTCCTTCCCTTTAGAGCTTTTAACTGAGAAATAACAGGATGTTTTGTTGGCTCCAGAGTATCCATATGTTGTCTGTGCTCTGTGTCACGAATAATACCAGTGCAGGATTTTCTGAGGTTATGCCCTATAAAAATGAGAGCTGCAGAAAGAATCTGTAGGTCTGAAATTACATTGCCGACAATGTTTAGGGTTTAAATAATGTAACAGACCTATTTTTCATAAGGGTGTGGAGAATACCAGTTACTATTACACTTGAAATCCATTTTTCTTTGTTGCTAGATTTTTTTCTGTCTGATACTTCCTCAGATCAGCACTGACTACAGAAGTACTAGGCATGAATGCTATACACTATGACCAAGAAGTGATTTGGTGATTATGTCTCTGATATGCCAAACCTGTTTATACTGGCAGACATACAAGTAATGACATTGCTGCAAAATGTGTTTGTATTTTTGTAATGTATTTCTGTTGCCCAACTAGAAAAGTAGGTGCCAGCCATGGATGGGATAGAAGCTCTCAGGGAAGTGTAAATAAAACACTGTCTTTTGGAGCTTGAAATTACAGAGGATGAAACAGTCTTTGGTGCAGATATCAGTCATGTTAATGTTATCTAAAGTAATCTGGTGTTTCTCATAGAAAACAATACAATGTGATCATTAATACGTAATTTTTAATACAGTGGGCTCTGAGATTTGCTCTGTACTAAAGAGTATTATAGTGCTGCTACCACTGCACTGAATTGCATGCTGCACACATAGAGCTTTATAAACTATTTTAATCTGCTAGTGACTGGAGATTTGGTATTGTGTGCTGCATTTGTGGAAAGCTGGTGATGCTCTCCTTAGTCAACTGGAGTAAGAATTTTCTCTTACCACAGAATTGAAAATCATTTAGTGTCCTAAATAGGTTACCTGTTGTTTCTTATTACAGAATGAAAATACTGTTCAGTAAAATGCATCTGATTTGGTTAGATAATTCCACTGCATTAAAAAACTTAGAAATACAAGGACAAAATGTTTATAATTGGCAGAAATAATGGAGTTAAAATGAAAAATAAGTATACCCAAAAGTTTCTTGCAGCCTGAATTCCAGTTGTATGTAAATCCTTGTTGTTTACACAGATCCAATCAAGCAGTTGCAGGTCTCTAGTAGGCGTGTAGTCTCTGTGTTGTCTCAGGTTTTTTCTTGGCTTTTAAATAGCAGTAAAAGCAAAGTGAGTTTAAAAAAATACCACAAAAATTAACTCTTACACAGCTCCCTGCACTGTTTCAGGCACATCTGTGCTGGGAGGAGAGGGGAAGAGAGAGAGGACAGGCGGTGGTGGGGCAGACAGGGACTCTACTGCATCATCCCATGACAGAATCAACTTGGCCTGGGCCAGGGTGTGCCCTTTCCTTGGCAGTTGCATAATGGATTGCAGGTGCCTATATGTTTTAGGGTGTTTGTTGCTACAATAGGGTTGGAAAAGAAGTGGTGTTCACTCGAAGAGCAGCATAGAATTAGCTTTGAATACTTTGGGCAGTAGAAATGCTCTCCAGTCCCTTGGAAGAAAGCTTTTGGTAGCCTCACTGTGCTGTTTCTTTACCAGATCCTTGTTTGAAAGAGCAGCATTACTTTTACATAGCTACTTTTTGAGTTGTGTGCACCTTTGGCACATAGACATATTTTTGAAACTGTATTGTAATTTGGTGTGTCTCGGAAAAAGAATAGAATCCAATTTTGCAATCTTATTTTTTCTTCTTTTATAAACAAGTCTTCTTGCAGGCAAGTAGCTTTACAAAGCTCATAAGGTAAAAGTTTGAAAGGTAGGATTTGAGTGACTTCTGGACAAAGCAAACTTTAAATTATTTAATTACAGTAGATGTGGTGTGGACAAGCCAGAGGCAAGAGATAGGATTCTTTCTGAGAGGTTATGTGTTGTGTGAAGACAAGCATTATTCTACATTTCTTCCTTTGGAGTCTATTCTTGTTTGCATTGAGTGACATACATGACAGTTCGGTCCCCTGGGTTAAATCATTCTTGTTTAGAAGTGATACGCTGAATACATTTCAATGCCAAAAACTTAATTGGGAAGCTTATCCTTTTTAGAAACCTCTGATGTCATTAGATAACTGTGTGAAACTAAACATGAGGATGTATTGCAAAAGTTAAATGCACATTAAAAAGATACAGATCAGTTACTTGAGTATATAATGTCAAAGTGATTATTAGGACTCCTAATGCAACTGGAAGGAACAGTTAAAACACGTGAATATTTGTTAGCTGTTTGTTCTGTAATGGTAATAATATTTCATAAGTTTTGTTAAGCATAGTGCAGTAGACATATTGGAGAAGGCTAAGAAAGGAAATTGCATGCTGAACTGTCTTGTGATTTGAGCATCTGAGTCACTTTATATACTCCTAGCATTGAATAGTTTCTGAGTACTCTGCGTTCATGCTACTTTAGTGGTAAAAGGATGAGCCAAATGAACCTAAGAAAGAAGAAAACTTTGTACGTGGACCATTTTCAGTAAGAGTAACCAAGTTTTTTGAGTTTCCTCTTTATTTTTTGAATAAAATTATTTAAGTAATTCTGACACTACTGCACACAGCGAATTCGACCTACACTGAACTTTCCAGGTTGGTTTATTTTCAGGTCTTCACAATATTAAAAGGATGAAAACTAGAGGTTTTGTGTTTTGTTTTGTTTTTTTTTTTGTAATGGGTATTCACTTAACTAATATTTTAAAGGTTATGTTGAAATAGAGAAACAATGCTCTGTAGAATGTATGTTGTCATTCTTAGGCAGCTCATACTAAAACTTGTGTTTTGTGCATGTGACTGGAGATTACTCTGTAGCATTCTTGAGTTACCAGCTCATAGCTGAGCTGGTAACTTGTAACCAGAAATTCCTAATATCTCTTTTAGTTTCTTCTATAATTTCTGATCTTTACCACTTGCTGTGTCTGCTAGCTTTATGTTTGGAGTCCATTAATTTTGCGGTGATTCTTATTCAATATTGACCTTTTTACAGCTGTATTTTTTCATTATTATATTTTTAAAAGTGAATTCTAGGGGAAAACATCTATTCAGATGTGTTCTAAACTTAATGGTTCATTGTAAGTCATAAGTTTCATGTGATCATTTTAGTCTTTTAGAAGAAATGTCACTTTCTGAAGTGATTCATGTAAGGCACACAGGTCAAATTTCTTCATTATGTAATACCTTGCAATTTAATGAATGAAGAAAATTATTAAAAGTTTCAGTGTATCAGTCTGTCTTTATGCTTTCCAAGTTACACTTTTCAGTGCAGGATTAAGGTGCCTGATGTTGGGTGTCTAAGCTTTGTTGATTGTGCAGGCTTGGCTTGTCATGGAAATACAGTCAGTAGAGCCAAAGAACTACTCAGAGTATCTTGTAGCCAGGGAATTGATTCCCTCTGTCACCTACACACTAGGTGTTCTGCATTGCCACTTGAGATACAATAACGTTTCTCCCTTGGCTTCCCAGCCTCTGGTCCAGAACAGTATGGGTCTTCTGGTGTCTGCGTGTTGTTGTCTTGGATACAGCGGCCTAAGCTTAGACCTCTGCATTGAGCCCCTGCTAGTGGGTCAGCTGAATTAGCTTAAGGAGAGGCTTTAAGAATTAAGGAGCATTCAGGAAAGACAATCTGCATTGTAATGGGAGTCTAAATATTTAAATTTGTGCATCTTAATCTCTGATTTAATTCCCATCTGCCTCCCATGGCCTCTTGAAGATTATACAGGAAACTTGTAGCACAAGTTGGAAGTCCTTGGTGACTCCAGTTCTCAATGAGTGCCTAAATTGTCAACTGTTGTTTCTCTTTACCAGGTGTCTGGCAAATGGACATTGCTGATTGAATATAGTACTTGTGGCAAGTCCTCAAAAGCTGTCTGGTCCAATCTGTTGTGATCAACAAGCTGAAGGCAACGTTAGTTTGAACTTCAAGTGTATGTCTCCTGAAGCTCTGAAACAGGAGGTTGTTTTATTTTTAACATAGAATGATAATTTTTGGGTTAGAAGTATGTAACTAAAATTTGACTGCAAGTGCTCAGTTTCAGTGGTTTAAAATCAGTTGTGTGGTACTTGAACAGATCACTCAGAAATCTTTTAATCGTAGACATAGGCTCTCAGGATATCCATTAGGTATCTAATGTATTATATAGCATATATTATATGTAATATTTAGGTATCCATATAGTTTATATAGAATACAACATAAAATATGAGATGCATCCTTGTTCTGTCTGTTGAGAAGAAGAATTTAAAAATTTGTTGCAAAGTGGCTTCTGTTTCTTCTCTTTTAGGTGTTAGCTTTTTTGCCTTTTCTGTCTGCATTAGTACTGTTCAGTAATGAGTTGTTTTATGTTATAAATTGTGATTTGATCTGATGATTTGTATGTGATGTTTTTTCCAGTTGAAGTGTAGTATTTTGACTATCAAATGAAAACTTGTGGTATTAAGTATTTGTATTTGAATATCTTACGTTCACGTCAAGTGATGCAGCTCCAGAGGCAGCAGCTCTGAAGCACTTTAGATAACTCTGGCAATTCTTCTGGCATTAGTGATGGTAAACCTTCAGGATTCTGAATTGGCTGCTGGTACTGCAAACTGACAATTTCAGAAGATTAATGGAAATGAACAAAGTTGTGTGTTTTTGAAAAACAAAAAACATAAACTGCAATATCTTTAATCTTCAGCTGGAGAAGAAAGTATATGATAGAATCTGCTAATGCTTTTTTTTCCTAATTTATGATAATTTTCGAACAAAATTATAATTATTTTCAGTGTAGTAAACCCAGCACAGCAATGTCAGATCATTTGCCAGTTTAAATTACATGTAAAGTGAGTATATATAAAAGAGAAGGGTCAGAGCAGGGATGGTACTTGGGGGGGAAAAGATAGAAATACAAAAGGCAAGTACAATGCTTTTTCACACAAACATGATACACTTGAGTGCTTTCATGAAACTGATTTAGTTAGGAGCTTTTTGTGTGTTCTTTTTCAAATAATAGTTTAGCAGTACAGTGATGGTCCAGAATGTGCTTTTGCACAGCAAGCCTGAATAACAATGGAGTGAAACTGTACTTTAGACAGAAGGACCTCTTACCTAAACTGTTGGATGACAATTCCAGTTGGAAAGAGACAATTGTAGAAAAAATTGGTGGTTTTATTTCATGTAATAGATATGGAAGTGACTATAGATAACATATTACTCTCATCCAGTCTTAATAAAATGTTGGCAAACAATGTAATTTAAATACTAATAACACCATCATTCCTGAATGCTTTTCTTTTTAGAATACAGAAATCAATAACTTATGTGGTAAGGACTGAAAATGTTACAACAATTTTAGTGCTTTTGGAGATAGCAGTTTGCTGTAATGTACAATGAAAACACAAGTGGTCATTCAAAAGCACTAGCAGTGAAAATTCTTGGTTTTATTAACTTTTGGTAACAATACTATCACATTTAGAAATTCATACAAAAACATACAAAAATATCAGATCAATCCTTAGTAGAAATTAGCACATACTTGGTTGTTTACATTAAACATCCTAACGGGAATGTATATATCCTGGTTAATAAAGTCAAAAAGGTGCTGACTTCTGTTCCTAATTGTTAGATACAAATTCCTTTGAAGATCAGAATATTTATCCTTTTTAAAGCTTTTTTAAAAATCCAGATTTGAAACTTTAAAAAACCCAATTGCTATGGCAGAGACAACAATGGCTTTTTCTCACTTTAGATTCAAATTTTGTGTCATCTTTTCCATAGGAGAAGTTTTTAACTATGGAATTATTTTTCAGTAAAAGAAGGGTAACTCTTTCATGTTTACCCCAGAGTAAAGACAAATCCATAGAGATTACTGCAGAGCACCTGATGTACAGTGAGATCACATTCCAGCTCACTGCTCTGGTCCCTTACTTGCCTGTCTGTATGCATTGCAATAGAGGTCCAAGATGTCTTGGCCTCTGAGAGTTAAATGTTCAAGCATATACCATGCCATTATTCTTTGTACTGTTTTTGGGCTGCTGGGTAACATTATGATGATCATGGAGTTAGCTCTAGTGGTGTCTTTAGGTAATGTAGATTACCTGCTGCAGCTGGATTTAAGGGCTTCCACAGAAAACAGATTTGAAGGACTGGTGCTTTCTAGATGCGGTCACTACTCATGGTGCACATGGCTTGCCTTTACATCATGCTAAATTCATGTAGAATTGAATATCCCAGTTATCCCAATAACTTCATATGCTATTTATTTATTTATTTTATTTAAATATATGTACATAGACTACAAAGTGGCTTGTGAATGTTACCTGGATGTTGGTAAATGTTGGTTCTGCCTGAGGATATGTTAAATCTTTCCTTCCTGATTGCCTGAGCAGATATTACCTCCCTCTGTTACCTGACAAGTGCTTTCGACCCTAAACAAAGTAAAAATTTCCAAAATTTGGAAAGATGCTCACAGCACTTGTAATGACAGGAAGGCTGAAATTCTTCCCTGTTTCAACTGAAGACTGAGAAGTCTATTAGGAGGGCAAGAGTTTTGGATTTGAGAAACTCCTGAGTCTGGATTTGGAAGTGTCTATGCATTTCCACATTGAGGTCTCTCATGTGCAGAGAACAAGGCAGCTGTGAATGTTGTTGTCAGGTTGTACATTCAGAGAGGAATTTTGAGGCCAGGAGGTAGATACTACGAACAGACTTCTTTTCGGTCTACTTAAAACTGCACTGTTGTGATTTTTTAATTTTTTTTTTTTTTTTTGGTACATAAATTCTCTATTTGCCTTACTTTGATTTCTCTGAAGGGTGATTTCCACAAAGGTAGCAAATACATAGTAATTTCCAAGGAAGCAGAAAGATGATGGGGCAAGTGTTTGAGCCCAGGGGGTCCTGTTGAATTTTGCTGTGGGATTATTGATTGTTTGATTAAAACTAGATCAAAGCACTGGAAGAGATTGACTTGAATATGTGCTGTCACTGAGTGTCGACTTCTTCTCTTCTTTGTTAATATTTCACCTTCCCAGACTGGATGCTGCAGTTGCTTCAGGAGAAATATGAACCAAAACTCAATAATGGAAGTGTGTGTTTGAGACATTTTATATCAGTTTCATTTCACAGTTATTAAAGTACAGTACATTTCACAGTATTAAAGTACATTTAAGCTTTGTTATGTTTCAGGAATTACCTGTATTTGCTTTTTTTTCAAAATAAAGAGAGAATTGACTTGCTCATTAGACTACTGTGAGTTGCAGTGCTAAGGGAAGCTGGTAATGTTATGTCTAAAATTGGTGATTGCTTTAAAAACATGATGCCTTGTATTTATGTGAAAATAAAGTATGTTTGTACCCATAAATACACACACACTATAATGGTGTCTTTCTCCTTGATTAGTGTTTTATAATGTCCTTTTCTCATGTGGCAGTGTCCTGCAAACTGCTATAGTAATTGATGCAAATTTGTAAACTTAAAAGCTGTGAATATATCTTTTAATCTGCCACTGAAATTGATGCAATCCAAGGACACTTTTACATACTGTTTGTAGTTATGACGTTTTCTGTTGGCTATTTGTAATCAACTGAGATTTTTTTTATAATGTTAATGTGTTGTTTCTTTTACATATATAATAGAGTACTTTATTTTTCTTTTGTAGGATATGTGTGGTATGATTAGTTTTTAACTGTAAACATTTTTAACTGAGATTCTGAATAGAAGCTATAGCATAATGCAGATGGTCATACAAATTTCTATATCTCAGCATTGTTTTGTTTATTTTTTAAAAGAAAATATATACTATTTTATATAAAGCCAGCATGAAAACAACTAAGAACCATTATGTTGGAAAATCTTTGTTTAAAGTGCATGATGTTTATGAATTCCACTAATATGAACAGGCTTAATATTTCTTTGAATCAGAATGAGTTTCTCACTCCTGGCAAGACAGAAATCAATTGCCAGAAGATGTGATTAGTTTTAGTTTAAGGATAATTGAAGTTGGGCTGTGACAAATTTTTCATATTAATTAATAAGAGCAATGTGTTGTGACAAGAACCCCTCCAATTAGTTGACAATTTATAACTGAGGAACAGGATTTGACTTAGATCTCAAGAACTTCAGCACATTAAGTTAATATAATTAAAATAAATGAGAGCTGCATTTGGCACGCCTTATTTTAGTTATGCAGAATATATATGTTTATGTTGCTTTGTGCTCATTTGAGCATGTTATATTGTTAATCAGGCTGTGGATATAATTGACTTTATTTTTAAAGTAGAAAACTATGTTCAGAAAAACTTAAATAAATCTCCAGGGTTTTAAGGCAGTGTTTAGTCTCCCTATATTGTTTTGGGAAATATTTTTTTTTTAAAACCAACCAACCAAACCTCTGCTTTGCATTTCTCATTTAGCCGTTTTGAGAAATATGTATATCAACTCTTAATTAAAATATTTAATTGTGAATTTGTACAGTCACCTTAGTCTGACTTTCTGTGAAATCTTGTTGGAATAATGTTCTGATAGAGAGGGAATATTAATACTTGATAAAATTTCGTGCACTATGATTTTTGTATTTCTGCTGTCCCTGCTTCTCTAATCTGTTTTATGTGGTGACAGCACACATCTTTAAATATTACTATTAGAGGAAAAATAGAAATGTTTAGTGTGTAAAGCACGCAGAAATACAAAGCTGAAATAAAAGAGGAAGTGTGTTTTCAAATTTGCAGAACAGTATTTTCCAGCAATAGGAATCCAGTCATTTGGGAAAACCTGTTGCATTTATTTTGATTTATTTAATTCTTTCTGGAGGCTTATACTGTATCAATGAAATTTAAAAATGGAAAGGCACAATGTACAATATATCTTTTGTGGTTTGTGCACAAAGCTTTCAGAAGTCAGTCTTGAAATACAAAGCTTCAATATTACCTTTCCAGTTTGGCTTGATTTCCATTAGAGAACACGACTTGAGTGATTTCTGCAGGGAAGTGTTTGTAGGCATTGAAGAGAGAGTTGCTGTTCCCTGATGTCCTGGCTGGGCTGGGCAGCCCTGGTTGTGCTGTGCCCACGCGCCCCCGGCGCGCAGCCCTGGCCCTGCTGAAGGAGTGTGCGAGGGAGAGGACAATGCTGCTGCTCTGCCAAGTCAGACTTGTGGGGAAAGGGGAGGAACTGGTGCTGTGCACTGATGGCTTGCTGGAAAGAACAGAGAGTATTGTTAGAAAGTCACCTTCGTGGCATTGCTCTGGGATAATTTGTATAGGACGTTTGGGATTCAGAATCCGGGGTAGATGGGTTTCACTGTTATTCTTGTAGTTTGAAACTGTGTATAGAAACTGTATATAGTACTGTTTATGCTTGCTAGTGATTTTTTTTGCATTCATAAGACTGGAAAGTAATACAAAGAGAATAATGATTTCTAAAAATTCTGAATAAAACCATTCCTGTGGAATTCTAGAAAGGATTTCCAGCAGCTACAAAAATTTCACTTCTGCACTAGCTCTGCTAGCAGAAACCACATTTCTTGCTCTGAGACTATACTTTTTTATTTATCTACAATAATTTTTATTTCTTTGCAGATATTGATGTATGATATAGCACCTAAACTACTTGCTTTCTTTTCTTCCAGGCTGCTGAATCAGGAATAATAAAAGTGAAAACAATAGCTGCACGAAACACAGATATTTTGGCAGGTAATTATTTGCTGTGCAATAGGAAAAATAAAGCTGAGTTACAGATCAAAATGTTAAGATGGTGTCTTGGATATGGCTAATAATACTACATGTCTTCTAGTGTGTGCTGTTTTGTTGATGCTTTACACTTGGGCACGTAGCAAAAAATCGAGTAGCATGGAAGTTTTTTAACACTACTTGTCTCTTGTTAGTGCTGTTAGAACACTGAGGGAGGGCTCCATTTTCAGTTGATACTCTACAAAAGTAATCATCCACTTAGAAATATAACATGAAATACTTAGACCCTATGTTCTCAGTGTTTTAGTTGCTGTGGTTGAATGCTCTGTGTGGAGTTCTGCAGAGTGATCCACATCTATGTATTAGTACAGCCTTTGGGGACTTGTAACTGGCAGGCAAAAATCCATCTTTATCTGAGACAAGGTCATTCAATTTAAGATGTTCCAATGTCTTGAGGGATGGGACATACCTTGTGAGCTGCAGGTTTGTAAGTGCTTAAAACAGTATCTCATGGCTGTCTTCAGCTTTATAAAGTTGGCTTCTTGCCAGTTGCTGGTAAAGCCCTTGGCAGGGTTTGAATGTCCCTGCATTAATATTTGAGTGTCTACCCCAGATTTAGTCAAAATCCTTGAAATGCTAGATTGTTTGGAAGGTCCGGTGGAATAGCTGCAAAACGATATCTTGTTTTGACATATGTATATCAGATATTGTTAAGGAGGCATTTTCTAGGATTATTTGAAATAACAGACCCACTCCTCAGTATTTCACTTTAATGCCTCTTTTTTATTTTGTTTGTTTTCTTTGTTTTTACTGCTGTCATGAATGCTGACATAAGTGGGAAAAGTATGCCAGGTAATGTCAGCTATGTCAAAATGCGCAAATGAAGAAGGGAAAGCAGTAGTTAGCTATTTGGGAGGCTGTCAACATATTACTGCATAAAGAAGTTAGTATTTTAGAAAGCTAGTTTCTAATCCTGCAAAATTCTCTGTTTTTTGGTTTTCAAAGGGAAGAGATAGGAAAGATAATTAAATTTAGTCGTGGATGGGCAGTCTTTGCTTTCATCTTTTTGAAGGAACACTTTCTCGTAGTTGGTAAATTTTTAGAAGTTGGAAAGTTTAACCTAGAATGTACTTAGTATTTATTTCATTCAAAAAATGTGCACAGATTTGTTGTTAAGAGGTTCTCAGAGTTATTTTGGTTAGTTAATCTTTGCTAATAGGATAATAACTTTTTCCTCCTCTGTTCCAGAGTTTTGTACTGGGCAAATGTGCTTTGCCTGCACATTATCCTAACATTCCACTGTTAAAGCATAATGTCATTAAACAGACTCAATTCTTTATGAACTCCTGTATTTTTTGAGGTGTTAATTATGAACTAATCTTATACATAAATTAGTGTCAAGAGAATATCTATCTAATATTTAAAATCTTCTGAAGAAAAACAGTATATATACTTTAGTAATAATAAATCTGCAAAATGCTACATTTTGCAATGTAGCATTTTGTAATTGTGAAATCTAGTGGATGCTTTTTGACTGCTAGATGATTTAGGAACATTTATGAGACATTCTAGTAATACAAATAAATATTTTGATCAGGATATGTTTTTAAAAATATTTTGATGTAAACTCATTTTACTAATATAGATAAATACAACTGTATCAGATTGTTTTGAATAAGCTGATCTGATGCTTTCTTGAACCATTTCATTGTGTAGGATTATAATTTTTGGGAAAATAGATGCAGACTTATAATCTTTATTAAAATCTTACAAATCTGTTATTTTTGGTGGGATATGCTTAACATGCCAGAATTTAGAGGTCATTGATCTAACCTCTTTCTTTCTCTTGGAAAAGTTAAGTCTAGCTGTTTCAAAGTCTTCATTCTTGCCAGTGTGTACATGCTTTATTATTTATTTATAAGAATTTGAGAAATCCCAGAGGAGGAGAAAGCCTTAAATCACAGGAGATAAATATGAGAAATTATTTCCATGTGGCTTTGAGATGTGCAAAAACTTATGGTTTAGGAGTTCTTCTAAAAAATCAGAATAACAGTCTTGCTGATGAAATGAACGGGTAAGTTACACTTTCCAAAAACTTCTCAATTGTTATGGTTCAGTAAGATAGATCTCTTTTTTAATATATTCTGCCATAAATTGGCAGCAATATGGAGGCAGACCTGGCAATAATACATTTATTGTGCATTTTAAAACTGAAGCTTATACAGTCACAGAATCATCAGATTATAGAATATTCTGAATAAAAAGGGATCATCAAGGTTTAGCTCCAGTCCCTCTGAACAGGAAAGCCCCAAGAATCACCCCATGTGCCTGGTTACTATAAAACTAGATGGGTACCAAAGCAGATCTACAAAACATTAATTTTTCAGATTTATGAATTAAAAATACTTGCATAGATTGTGTTGTAAGATTGTTGCTTTCAATGGATTATAGAATAAAGTATTGTAAAAGGTTAAATTTATTCTTTGTCTTGTTATTTATTAACTCATGCCATTTTTGCCATTTTAGAACTATCTTGAATCTCATGTTAAGGATAAATGTTTTGTGGTATCTTTTGCTTGCTTTTTCTGCTTGATGGTTAGAATTTAGTAGCAGTTCAGAAACTGGCCATAGAGCCTGCATTGGCTCTGAAGAGGCTGATGAAACTGGACTATGTGTTGATATCACCCTGTAAGAACTATTATCTTACAGAAAGTTGGCATCCGTAATTTATAATAGCCTATCCTTTTTTGTAGAAACTTCTGAGTCACTTAGTGTTTCTGTTGGAAGACATCACTAAAGTATATTTTTGTAGTTTTAACTTGTTTCATTTTTTTCCAAATTAATTGGAGTGATGCTTAATAGGATAGATAATGTTTGCATCTTTATATGAGAATGTATTTTTTTGTTAACTACTGTCCTCTGAAAAGCATATGAAACTTTTCATGAAAAGATTTCTTCCACTACATGTAAAACACACTGTATGACATTCAGAGTAAGAATACACATTGAACTTTCAACTGTGAGGAAATGTTTGTTATCTGAAATGGTGATGAGCGGCTAAAATCTTACAAGTTTGCATGAATCAACACACATACCTGCAAATGGAAAACCACTCATCAGTCAGAGCTATACTTTCCTTTAGTATTTTTAGTATTTTAATATTTTTGAGTTATCTCAGATTTATTGAATTTCTTTTATGGGAAAAACTGTTTTAAATGCCAGTGTAGAATGTTGCATTCATTATGAAGCTTTTTCTCCTTAGCAAAAAGAAAAAAAAAAAACACAAACAAAACCACGAACAAAAAAACAAAAAAACCACCCCCCCAAAAAAGAATGAAAGGGAGAGAGAGAAGTATATCGAAACTGGTTTTCTCCTTGCGAAAGTCCATTTTAAGAAGATGCTCTTTGTCACTAAAACCATTTGGCAAATTAACAGCCAGGTGAACATACCCAGGATACAGACAGTCTAGACTCTCTCTTCCTGTTTTGTCAATCCAGTCTCTTTCTCCTCCTGTTTTGCCAGTGGCAGTTTGCTCTTCCCCTTCCTGCCCTGTGGTTTGGAGTGTTGCTCTGTGCCACACTGTGTTGCTCCTGCATTAGGTGCTGAGGTGAAGCTGAGCAGAAGGACAGAACCAGCCTGAGACTGGTTCCTGTGGCAAGGCCAGGGAAAGCTCTGGGGTTGGCAGAACCTTACACCACCTTGCTAACCACATGGGCTCTTAAGTGGGTGTTTTAGATTTGGAAAGTTAATTGTATAAGGGAGAAAATGCTTGGAATTTGAGCCTTAGCCAGGGTGATTGTGAAAGTGAACTATATCAGCCCAGTGTCTGTCTTCACTTGGCTTTTCTGTGTAGTCTACATGTAAATCCCAAATTTCCAAGACTGGAGATTGCTTTTTGTTAATAGGTGTGATTAACAATTTTTGCAGTGTATTTTTCAAAGTATTAAACATTGACTGCTTCTATATTTCTCTTTGAAAGCATTGAAAGAGAACAGCTCAGAGGTGGTTCAACCTTTTCTGATGGGTTGTGGAACAAAAGAACCAAAGATCACTCAGCTGTGTCTAGCAGCCATACAGAGGCTCATGTCTCATGAAGTTGTTTCAGAGGTAAGATTGATCTTTATACAAAAACATAAATATTCCAGAGTGAGAAGTACAGACCTGAAATGGAAGGTGAATGAGTTGTTTTAGGAGACTCTTTGTATTATAATGAACATAGTCACAAAATATTTTACTCATAGTTCTTTTTCAGTAATTTAAAAGAAAACCTTTTACACCATAAAAAATAGGTGAGGCAGTACTAGTAACTTCTAGAAGGAAATTCATGGAAATTGAAACCAGCTCATTTAGTTTATATTCTTACACTGCAGGAACTGAACATGTAATGAACCTTGTGCATCCAAAAAATATATTCTGTGCAATAACATTATTGTGCTTTTGTTATATTTTATTTTTAAAAATAAGGTAAAATGGGTGTACATTTTCTGCAGCAATGGATGTCATGATACATTATGAACTGCCTATGTAGTGTGTTAGGAAACTGATGCAGATAATGCTGTTAAAATACACCTTCAGTTGTGCTTGTATAATGCAAAATTACACTGTTTTCTCTGAGAGTAAAATATATTTTTACTGTGTCTTCTATATTTCCAAGTAGAAAGTTAACTACAGAATTAAATTTGCACTGCATATTAAGACATTTCTGTTGTCTGTTCTTTAAAAATACTTCAGGAAGCTTGTGACAATGAAATTTGCTTTATATTCTCAATGTAGTCCTGTGGTATAGTCAAACAAGCACATTTACTTATAATATGCCTTTATGACAGTGATACTCTTACATATGTACACAATGTATCAGTACATAAATATTGTAATAGGTGAAAAAAATTTTTTCTTTGTAGGCTGCAGCAGGAAACATTATTAATATGCTTTGGCAATTAATGGAGAACAGTCTTGAAGAACTTAAATTGCTCCAGACAGTTCTTGTACTTTTAACAACCAATACAGTTGTGCATGATGAAGCACTGTCCAAGGTAAGAATTTGTTGGTGTCAACTATAGAATTTAAAATATCCAAGAGGAAAAATGGGGAAATTTTACATATGAAGCATGTGAAAACAATGAATGAGGAAGGGTTTTCTGGATTCTATTGTGCCCCTATTGTCTTTATGACTAGACTCTGGGAATAGGATTTCTTTTAGCTTCCTTTTCCATGTGTTGTGTAATTCCTGCACAATAATAAATTTTTGACTTCTTAGGAGCTTCAAATAAAAACACTTAGCTAATGCCTATCCTCATCTGTTAAATTTGTTGTGTGTGTGTGTTTTGGGTTTTTTTTTGTGGAATCAAAACACATAGGACAGTGTAAACTCTCACTAATGGAGAAAATGTTAAAAGAAGTTGCCTTCCGTCCTGACTTAACTCTCCTTTGAAAACAGTGCAGTTTTTTCTCTTTCTGTAGTAACCTTGGGTCCTAGTTTTAAATGTGAAACATTTTGGGTTTTATGTTTCAAGTAAAACAAACAATAAGGAGACAGTCCATTTTAATTTAAACTATGAGATACTTTTTTTTGAAGAAGCAACATTATTTACCCATCTTGAATTGTGAAACTGCTTAGTAAGTTTCTCTTCTAGATTACATTGTAGAAATTAGTTTCAGCCAGACATGGCTGTATTGCATGTTTGTGTTTCAGTCAAGCTGTCATAGGATTTTAAACTGATGTGGCAATATCATCTGAATAGGGTCCACAAATCATAGACATGAAAAAGAGGCAAAGGAAAATTCTGAATCTTTTATGGCTCACAGCATGTAGCACTATGGCTGGGTGTGGTTGAGGTTCATGAAAGTGTAAGAACACAGTATATGGGCAGAAGAACAAGAAATACAGGTTTCACTACACATACAGATGTTAATTATCAAAATTCATAATAAAACAGATAAGTATTAAACTAAGTGTTAGAGGACATAACAAAATCCAATGGGAAAAAGTATTCAGGTCATTGCCAGCACAATGCCGCTTTGAAATGCACGTCTTAGGAATAATAGCAGTCTAGTCAATATGATTGTGTAAGTATTATGATTCAGTGTAGGAGAGGAATGACATTTTAGCTTTCTGTGATTAATCTTACATCCTAATGTCCTTTCGACATTAATATTCATACAAGTTGTTCTGTGTAATGATTACTGTGTATTCTCTGTATGATGACTGCAATTTTATTGGCACATTGTAATGTGTTCAGTTAATACCACTTTTTGATTGCCTTTGGGAAAGATTACTGAAGAGTTTTTAGGCTAGAGTAATCCATAAAATGTATTCTGGTTATTCAAATTTTAATTTTTTTTTTTTTTTGGACAGTCTTTTGGCAAACTGCTGAATAAAGCATTCTTCAATCTATCAACCTTCTTGACTCTTAGCTAAAAGATGAAATATATTGTTGATGTTGTAATATTTTTTTCTGGTTTTTTCCCTTTCAGGCAATTGTACTTTGCTTTCGATTGCACTTCACAAAAGATAATATCACAAATAACACTGCAGCAGCTACAGTGCGGCAGGTAGTTACTGTTGTGTTTGAGAGAGTGGTTGCTGAAGATGAACGATACAAAGGTGGGCATACTGCTTACTCAGCTTGCTTTTATTTATCTGCTTTTTGGACACATATCAGACTTCTCTTTCAGATAAAGAAGTAGTAAAATGTCTATAGATGTTATAAAGAAGTCACAAACATCATTAATTTTAACTGCCTTTTATACACTTACTTGTATTTAAGGGAGATGAAGTCCTTTGCCATTGTGTCAGTCCAATTCGGTGCAGCAGTGTATAAAACCTAGTTTGTTTTTTTTTTTCAAGCTGTGAGAACTGGTCTTCGGGTTAGTACTGTAAAGGGATTTGAGGTGAGGGTGTCATTCGTGGCAGGTACCATAGGGAAAGGTACCAATGGGAAAGACATGGCAGTAGTAGTTTTGAAGAGATTTTGGAAAGTAGTGCTTGGTATTGATGATTTTTGGTAGTCAATCTAATGTTTGTTTCTATAGATGTGAAAAGTTGCAGAAGAATTACGTGGCCATTCTCATAGAATATTCTTGTAAGAACACTTTAATGCTACTTGATTTGTAACAGTTCCTTTGTTCATAAAACTTGTTTTGTTTCTTTGCGCAGATGCTGTTGACCAGCCAGCTGCAGTTCAAGGGAATAGTAATAGGAGATCTGTCAGTACACTGAAGCCATGTGCTAAGGATGCATATATGCTTTTTCAGGTAGTTGGGGAACATATAAATATGTATTTACATTTAAGATTGGATGCTTCTACATCTTTTTAAGAAATTGCAATGTCCTTAACCAGAGCCTTGGACTTTCTTATGCTATTTATTCTAATTGGTGATGATATGCTGTATCACAGGGGAATGGTGGGAAAATAAAGACAGAGTGGCCTTGGAAAATGTTTTACTATAAATCTTAAACAATACCTAAGCATACGTGTCTGCACTAAATTCAAGATTCTTATTTCTGCGAGCCTGTGGTGGGTTTACCCTAGCTGGACTCTCAAGTACCCACCCAGCTGCTCTACCACTCCCCATCTCAGCTGAATGAGGAGAGAAAATAAGATGGAAAGCAATTCCTAGGTTGAGATAAGGCAGTTTACTAAAGCAAGAATATAAGTTTGCATGTGCATGAGCAAGCAATGTTCAGCAACTTCCTGGAAAGCAGAGCTTCAGAGTGCACGGTGGTTGCTCCCAAATGCAAATATTGTAAATAACGAATGCATGGCTCCCTTTCTCTTCCATTTCTTAGGTTCTATAACTGAGGTATGGAATATCTCTTTAGTTAATTTGGGATGACATTTTTTGATGTTTTCTGTGTCCCCCCCCAGGATCCTTGGTGGCAGTGGGGGGCAAATCTTGAGAGACAGCACTGAGACTGTGCCATTGCTATTCAGATGTAGCCAAAACACAGATGTGTTATCAGCACCTTTCTAGCTACCAATGCAAATCTGTAAGGGCTGCTGTTGGGAAAATAAGCTCCATCTCAGCCAGACCCAATACAGAGCAAAATGCTGTAACTGTAGTTCAGTCCTGTTTCTTGTGGTTGGTATTGGACATTAAAGACAAGTATGTAATGAAAAGGAGTAGTTGCATTCATCACACCAATAAAAATCTTCTTTACTTAGCAAATTCACTGGTCATGAGATATTTTTGAAGGTACGAATGAACACACATACTACAAGGATACCAGCAAAGTTTAAAGATTTTCTAAACATTTTCTTTTTAATTTATGTTTAGAAAGTATTTAAAGAAAATTACTCACAAAAGAGGAGAGCGAGTAGATTTCGTTATGTACTTGGGAAACTTTCTGGGTACTGGACTGTTCAGAGAATGTCAATGTTACTATGTTTCTTTCTAAGGATCTTTGTCAGTTAGTTAATGCTGATGCTCCCTACTGGCTCGTGGGTATGACAGAAATGACACGGACATTTGGCCTTGAACTTCTTGAGTCGGTCCTCAATGACTTTCCACAAGTGTTTCTGCAAGTGAGTAGTTCTTGGACAGAAAACAGGAAGACTTTTAATCATATAGGTGGTAAAATCTACACTTTGTTAAATCCTCTGTAATTTAACATGAATATTTTTTTCCTGAAGGACTTGTAGCTTTTATGTATGGGAGGAGTTTAACAGCGAAGTTCCCTGGGCTTTTTGAATGTTTTTCTATTCCCAAACACTTTATTAATGTTCATGTTTTATTTATGTTTATACATTTTGTAGAACTGTTTATTTTACTCTGTTTGACTCTTGGTTTTACTGTTTGTATCTCCCCAGAGATGCATTTTCTTATCTTGCCCGATTTGACAGCTCTGTAACTAAATTTGTGGAATTGTTAATTCTACAAAAACATTAGCCTCACCCCACTTGTAAAATAAGAATCAAGATTGAGTTGCATGTATCTACTGCATATAAATACACCATGATCCTGTAGTAATGTGCTTTAGTAGCGGACAGTAGGTAAATTAAGGAATTTATAACTATATAAGTGATATATTAGCAGCCTATTTCATCCTGAAAAATACAAGAGTGCATGGCATGAACCTGGCCATGTAATTTCCTGCTTTTTGGTAGCTTTACAATGGTGTCTGCAGTTCTGCCTTTTCATTTCCTGATTGCAATTTATACCAAGATTTACATTATTTCAGACTGCTTGATCATAACTACAAGTGTAAATAAGATGCATAATCAGAGCTACTGGTAGCAATTAAGGAATATCTGCATATAATTTTTTCTGTTTTCTTTTTCAGCATCAGGAATTCAGTTTTCTTCTTAAAGAAAGAGTATGCCCTCTTGTTATAAAGCTCTTCTCCCCAAATATCAAATTCAGGCAAGGTTCCACCACCTCATCTTCCCCAGCACCAGTGGAAAAACCATACTTTCCCATCTGTATGCGTTTGCTGCGAGTAGTTTCTGTTTTGATTAAACAGTTTTACAGTTTGCTGGTAAGAATATGCTCAAATTTTCTTTATGCAGTTTTGGTTTTTTATGCGTATGCCAGTGTATGATCAGTAGTAGTATTGATTAATTCTTGGGACTCATTGATGTCCACTGAAGGAAGAGAAGGCTAAATACTACTTTCCTCTTATGTTTTTTTGTGTTTACATGTATTCTAAATTTTGTTAAACATGGGCTTGTATGAATTTCATAGTAGATTAGCTGTTGTCTTTTCTCTATTTAACTGGCTTTCAGGTTTTGGCAACCTTTTGATCTTCTGTTATTTGCCTCACTTTAGATAATGATGATTACTCTGCCTTGTTTATACTTTCTAAGTGGCTTTTGACTTGAGTTGCTGGAGCTGTTAACAGAGTGTGGGTAAAAAACACATGTTCAGCTGTTCTTATGTCCTGAGTTTTGGATATTTGCTAAAAAATACATTTTTCTTTTGTCCACTATAGCAAATATATGACCTTTATTGCAATGTCTGTGAGGAGTTTTAACTCCTTCAGTACAATCACATGTGTGATTTTAGCTTGTCAGAAATCTTGTGTTTTTTCATAATTCTGAGTAAATACTCATTCCAGGGATTTTTTTTAGATTCTGTACAAAATATGCTGTGATAGAACTCCTGAGATGAAAGGTTTTTTGAGAAACTGTTTTGTAGGAGACTTTTCTTTTTATTAATTATTATAAATATATAAAATTATTTCTTATTTCTTATAAATATATAAATTATTATATATTTTAGGTGACAGAATGTGAAATCTTTCTGTCGTTGCTGGTTAAGTTTCTGGATGCAGACAAACCACAGTGGCTACGAGCTGTTGCAGTAGAATCTATTCACAGGCTTTGTGTGCAGCCTCAGCTATTAAGGTATTTAATATATTGGCTTTTGCTTTTACATAAAGTTTAAGATTTATGTTTATTATTTTTCCCTAATGGAAAATGCTTCTTAAAGCATTGCAAATGTGTAGAAACTTAAATGCAATAATCTCTTAATGATAATTTTGTGTAATGCATTAGGCAATGCTTATTATTCAGGAAGGGCTTAATTATAGTTATTTGAGTATGTCTGTGTCCTAGCAGTGTCAAAGGAACATTTACCTAAAATTAAATATTATTGTTTACTTAAATATTTGCTGTTAAAATGAGCATTTAGTCTACAGTTTAGAGTGTGTGGGGGAGTGAAGTTGCTGTTAAACTATTCTTTTAGTCCCCAGTTTGTCAAATGCTTTCTGTTTTATAAAATACCTTCCAGGTCTTTTTGTCAATCATATGATATGAAGCAACATTCCACTAAAGTTTTCCGTGATATTGTGAATGCGCTGGGGTCCTTTATCCAGTCTCTATTTCTTGTACCGAGCACAGGGAACACATCAGCAACACCAAACCAAACTGGTAAATCCCTGTCCTTATTATAATTTTATTTTTCCATTATTTTCTTGTAGTAATTAATTCTGTTTTGATTCAGCTCTTGTACAGCTCTCTACTTCTGTGTTTATTTTGGTTAAAAGCTAGCTTGAGACTAACTAGTGTTCTCAGCTCTGGGATTTTATCTACCTGTAATGTGGGGAAGACATAGACCCCAGTCAGCAGAGCAGTTCTCCTGCCTTGATTCCTGTTTCAGCAGTAACCGAGCTCCTTGTTTCACAACTTTTCAGGGGGAAATACTGATGGAGTTATTTCTAATTTCTGACAATAAAAAAATATGTCTCCTTATGCGGGGATGTATGGCAGTGCGCAATTTAAGTGGTAAGACGTTGTGAGTTTGTGGGGGGCAATCATTAATTCTTCTGGGTGTTCAAGGCCAAAACTGGAGTGAGAGAGCCAAGAGGCAGAATGAAAGATGTGTGTTTTACAACACTGTCCTTTCTGTGAGCTGAAGTCAGACACATGTTGAAACTAAACTTGATCGTCTTTTCTTGCAGCCAGGGTTTTGGCATTTTACTAGGTAATTTGCATATTGATAAGAAGGAATGATTGTCTTGTTAATGCCTTTGCAGGTGTTTATGTCCCAAGTTAAGGCTCTCTGCTTCTTCCTGTAGTTCTGGAAGCAGAGTCCTTAGCAACAAACAGCATAAAAGTAATTTGTTAGGAAAGCCAGATAATAAATATAATTATTGTCTATCATGCCTACTACTAAATTAAGAAACATTGAAATGTTTGAGTTTAGACTCACACCTTTCAGTGTTCTCTCATGGAATTGGAATCCCATGCTGGAGTTAGCAGTGACAGCATGAGGAAATTTGTGTCAGTGTCATTTTGTAGCTATCTGTACAGCAATTGATGGAAATTTCTATTAGTAGTATTTCTAGGTTAGCTTAATTATCTTAAAGTAAATCAGGAAAACACTTTTCACCACGTAACATGCACATGTGAGAAGCCATTCTGTACTACTCACTCTGAAAACCTAAATTTTGCCTCAGGTGAAACAGGACTGCAGTAGGGTCATACCTCTGGTGCTGTTGCTATTTCTCTGGATAATTATTTCAGTTTGTTTCCTCTTTTTCTTTCCACTACTTCTTTCTGTCTGAGTGTTTCTCACGTCACTTTCTCATCCATTTTTTTTTCTACCTTTTTTCCTCCTATGGCCATGTTTGACATGCAAAGAGCAGATCAATGCAATGTAATTCTTGAACTGAGTCTTCTAACAGCAGTCCTCTCAGGATAGCAGGCTGTCTTTTGGAATCATGGAATGACTTGTGTTGGAAGAGACCTTCAAGGTGATTTAATTCCAGCACCTTGGCCATGGGCAGGGACACCTTCCAACAGACTAGGTTGCTTGAAGCCTTATTCAGCCTAGCTTTGGGCACTCACACTCCTTGTACACCTAGATTTGGAGCCTCAGACTTGCAACAGGCTGCCTGTTTCATAGAAGTTGGAAGCTGCATTTACTGAAGTTCTGTGTCACCTTTATTATACTGGGCAATGTTTACCAACCACTTTAATGATTAGATTAATACAGAAATAGTTGCATATGTGTGACTGCACAGTGGGATTATAGAAAATGACACCAGCCTAACTGTGTAAGTGGCAGTGTTTGGTTAACCATTTCTTTCGCAGCATGATTATTTTGTTTCACTCTGTTAAGTGTTACTGTGTTAAAGTGTATGCATAAGCTTCTGTGTATTCATATTGCCTAAGTTAGTATTTATTGCTTAAATTAGTAGCTTATTCGCCACATATTAAAAGCAAGCACACCAAAATGGCAATTACTCTGTGAGTTGCCATCCTGGGGACTCTGCTCTCTCTGTTCACTGTCTCTTCAGAGAGAATCTGAACTTGTGAGACCTGTTCTTAGTAAGTGTTTTTTTTGGCTTCCCCAGTTGAAGCCAAAATTTGTCCCTTCCTAGCTGTTGGTTGGCACATTGTCACCTCTTCGGGATGGGGTTTGTTATTCTACCTTGGCATGGAACAGATTAAAATGTTACCATTCTCTGATTCTTGTGATTTTTTCATTTCTAAAATCTTGGAAGTTTGTTATTGAAATAATTAAACTTTCTAACTACTGAGATCTTGATACAACTATGTAAGTAATCCTTAACTTTCAAGTGTCTGTCTAACTCTACTAAAACATACATTGTTTCATCAAGACTGTGTAAGTTTGTTTCATTCACAGAATAGTATCAATGTTGCTGTACCTTTCACAGAAACATTATATTCTGACTGGAAATTAGGCAGCTGACATCCATGAACTGCACATAAAGTTATATTTTAGACAGCAGAGGGAGCTCAGAAATAGTTTGTTATTCTTGATTTTTCTTCTTGAACTGAGTGTCTTCAGATTAATCCTGGTGTCTCAAAAATTAAATGTAGAAAAAGGGTGTTTGCTGATCACAAATACGAGATTGGTTGATTTTATCACTTCGTTTTTGTAAACAGGAAGCAATGCATCAGGGAATACTGGCTCAGCACAGACTAACCCAGGAGTGCTTGGAATGGGTGGAGGTGCAACTGTATTACCTGCCTTTGAGTACAGAGGCACTTGGATACCCATCCTGAATGTAACAGTACAAGGCAGTGCTAAAGCTACATAGTAAGTACCTCTATCTTTTTGAAAATGTATGTAACAAGTATTGTATGTAAATAACAATTTTTATTTCGAATGTGATGATGTAAAGATTATTATTTTTTTTTACTAGTGAATATTAAGGTTTTTGTTTCACTGGCGTTTAAGTCTAATAGGAATTTTCTCTTTGTTGGTGCCATGAGGTGTTGTGATCTTTTTGCTGTTTTTTCTGCATGACCTGGATTCTGACTGGAATGTCCCCTATGGTTTTAACATCAGTTGGATTTTGTTTTCTTTCCGTATTATCTGTATTAACTCTTCACCTTTAGGCCTCCCTGTAGTATAGAACAATTTTGGAATGCCTGTTGCTGCATTTTGTAATGGCAAACATGAAGGACATTAAGCAAACAGGACATCAGTGGGAATGAAAAATAGCTTTCTCACACCAGCTTTTCTGTATTTGCAGTTTTTATTGAGCAAGATGTTGTGGTAGATACTGGCCTGGTTGTCATTTTGAACAATACATAGACCTATATACCAAGGCTAGGTTCTGAATGCTCCTTAGAATGGCAAATAATTTTGTCATGTACATTATTTTGTACAATGAAGATGGTGTTCTCAGTTTAAAGCTGCAAGTACTATGTTACTTTTTAAATAGTGCAGTTTTTTTCATGTCAGTCAGGACCATTGAAGGACAAACGCTTCCAAACCTGATGTACCACCATAACATTTTGGCTTACTAAAATTAAGTGAAATCTGCAAATAGCCTGGATCTCAGTATTTTTAGGGTAGGAGCACCTTTACCTGCTTTTTAGATACAGAAGAAAAATCATCTTCAACTTTCAATAGTTTCAGTGTATATGTTGACCTTTTATTCCAGCAGTGGACATGGCTGTTGCTTTAGTTTCCCTGCCTGTTCTCAGGGAATGCAAATTTTTAATTTGGTCAGCGACTACAACCTCTACTTTTCTTCCTTTTCTTTTTTCTTACTATCTGTTCTTAACTGGCTCGAGAACCTTGCAGCCACTATCACAATCTCCTGTCCTGCTCTAAACTTGCTTGTGTTTTACCTCAAGTTGGCTCTGATTTTCTCTGCATAATTTTTACATTTTTTCTTTTGTATAAGATTACAGAGTTGTCGCTAGCATTTCACAGCAGTTTTTTTCTCCTATCTTGTACTTCTGTCTGTAGGTCCCTGTATGTAAGGAGATGACTGGCTGTAATGTGTCACATCCTAGCACCAATTCTCTTCTGCTGCCTATAGATTTTCAAACATGGCCGCATCTCATACCTTTATACAAATTTCTTCACAGACCACTATGCTTTGTCTTCTCCTTTACTTAAGGAACTAAATGTTTTTAAGAGGAAAAGACAAACTCTTCAAGACTTCTCATGGCCATTGCCATGTAACAGTAACAACTCATATAATTTATTCAGTAGTTAGCGTTTTCTGTCTTCAAAAGTAAAAGGATGTGGTCTCTACCTCCCAAATATTGTAATTATAAAACCCACTATTAATCCGTATATATATTTACACTTTCTTATATATGGAGGATGAAATGCTGACCACTTGATTTAGCTGTATTTCATGCTCCCCTAGATATCTGAGGCAGCTACCTTCAGGAAATTAGAGGTAATGATTGAAGTGTGGCATGTTTGGAAGACGGAAAAATCCTTTGTGCAGACAAGAGTGGTGACACTGGAGCATAAAAGTATATTAGATGTATTTTAGCTGGAATATGTAGCTTTTTTAAGAGTAGTTTGTAGAGGAAAAAATGATGAAATAATAATTGTTGTGGTAACAGGTGGTTTTTATAACAGTCTGTCTCTACTTGTATAGATGCTGCTGCTGTGTCAGCTGCAATTCCTGTTGGATTTGTAACTCAGCAGTTCCTTATGTGCTTTTAAAGTAAAAGATGGAGAAAAGTGGCAATGAGGCTGCTGTTCCAGCATAGTGATGTTTTAATTGCATGCTTTTCGGCAGTGGATCATGTGGACATATCCCTTTTTGCAAATAACTTCCATTGTTTATGTATGCATAGGTGATGAATATTTGGCCATGTAATATCTAGCTATGGACAGGCTTTTCTAGTCATGTGGACTCAATGATAATGATAATAGAATGTCTGACTTGTTCTCAGTTTGTTACAACTATGTTCACATTGTTATGACTTACTGATGTATTTCCTCTGTTGGTTCCTAGATACTTGTGTTCTTCTGTATAGTTCTGTTGCAGTGGTTCTAACTAAAATAATAATACAGGTAGAATTATTCATGATGCTTGCTTATATGTGTTAGTTTTTAGAAATATTTTTTGCAGATCTATACTCAGGGTTTTTACCCTTTTGGTTGCTGTCGTATTCAGCGATTCTTTTACTTAATGACTTAGAGAATTTTTTCTTGAGTTGCAATAAATCTTGAAGGATTGTATTTGGGACCTGTTTGTACTTACCATTCATTTGGAACCTTGTTTTTTATTATTGTTTTTAAAAACAGTGATATTGCTACACACTTGCCATGTTTTCAATTTTTTAGTTTGGAGATGCTGGACAAAGTCGAGCCACCTACAATTCCTGAAGGCTATGCAATGTCAGTGGCATTTCACTGTTTGCTGGATCTTGTCCGTGGTATCACTACTATGATCGAAGGAGAGTTGGGAGAGGCAGAAACTGTCATTCAGACCTCAACAGAGGCAACTTCATTACCAGCACAGTCTTCAGACCAAGATTTGCAGTCTGTTTCTGACCAGTCAGAGAAAGAACTAGGTATTTGAAAATGCAAACACTATATGAAATACGACAGTTTTACGGAAAGCAGATTTTAAAATTTCATGCTTTTTTGGCTTATATTTATTGTTTCTTATTTATATAAAAAACTTTCAATGAAGCATGTTTGATTTTTTTTTTTAATGGAACAGCAGTTCCATTAAAAGAAATACTTGACTTGATGTTCTGCTTTTGGCTTAACACTGAGATCTAAGGTCACAAGATACTGAATGGCAGAAATGGAGTTATGACTGTGTTAAAGGAAAAATATATTTCTAGTAACAAGATAAAAATAATGTTTTAAGGGAGAAATTCTTAGCAAGATTGCAGTATAAAGAGCAGGACCTCTTTAAAAACAGAACTGCTGTGAAGTGAGGATTGTCTATGTGAAACATATGATGAGTCTGGGGTCTACATACATAGAGGTCTGTATGTACAGAAAGAGTTGTGTTTGAGCAGTGAGTTTGTCCTGTGCCCCAGGAAGCCAAGGCAGTGCAGCTGAGTTTGAGCAGGGGCTGCTGAAAGGACAGTGGGGGAGCAGGGGGCTTTGTCCCGGGCGCTGCCTCGGGAGCGGGGAGCTCTCCGTGGTGCTGTGGAGCGCCGGCTCCGCCCAGGGCCTCGGCGTGGCCTCGGGGAGAGGGAGGTGTGCAAATGGGCTGGGCAGATACCTGTTTGATAGACCAATGTCTTTTTCTTCCCTATTAAATGAAAGAAACAAATTATAGATAACACAGGAAAGCATTTTTACTTCACTGCAAAATTTCAGTGAGTTTCTTGTCCCATATTTGTGCACTTCTGAATGTTTATTTTTATAGACAAAGATCAAAAATGGTTATATATACTGCAGTAAGTTGGATTTTGGTGGGGTTTTTTTGATGCTATTTAGCAAAAGCATTGCCTGGTGACTTTTTTTACCTCAGAGATGTTACTTTAAATGCAAGTTGTTTAAATAGTACTGGTATGAATGTGTTTCTGTATGCACATATATATATCTGGGTAAACATACATACAAAACATTTCAGAAGATGCAGAGCAAGCATTTTTTTATGATACAATTGAAAGTTATTAAGGGAACTACTGTATTTCTGCTATAAAAAAGTTTATGTATTTATTTTAAGTTAACAGAGCTGTCTGGGAAGAAATGGTGAATGCTTGTTGGTGTGGTCTTCTGGCTGCTCTATCCCTCCTACTTGATGCAAGGTATCTGGTCTTTCATTTCCCCTTATTTTTCTAAGTTGATATTCAAAGCTATATTTTGAACTGACTTTTGATAGCAGTCGAATTGGCAATTTTTAACATAAGTGCTGTTCATGGCACCTGAGCAGTCAGGTTTGTGGCTTAGACTGAATGAGTTAATGGCACAGAAGTCTCCAGAAGTACATCATCAACTTTTGATGTATTTCAATACAGAACAAGTAATTGCATTTTCAAAGGTTGTGTTTACACTATTTAAATTATCTTTATTTCTTTTTATTTTGCTTGCATGTTTCAACATATTGAAGTGATTCCATGTCCTGATTACTGCAAGTAAGGGACTAAGTAATGTCTTGGTACTTGTTAGTACTATGTAATCTTTAAAGTGAAAAAGCTTTTTATAGGAAATGTCAATGGTAAATTAATTGGCTCCTTCAAAGTGCTTTCTGTAATCAAACACCATTTTCTGAAATTAGTTTTAAATATCTTCTCATAGTCTCATTTACCAAGTCACTGAGAAGTAAAGTCCAATTTTGTAGGGAGTAGTTCTGTAGAATTTTGTTGATTAGTTATGCTTGTTCTTCAATATTTATAGTCTTAATGGGTTTAAAGTAAGTTCTTATGGCTTTCAGTTTTGGTTAGCTTCTTGCTTCTGTGCTCTGTATTAATTCTTGCTGAATGATGTGTACTCTTTCAGCACTGATGAAGCTGCTACTGAAAATATTCTAAAAGCAGAATTGACCATGGCTGCACTTTGTGGAAGACTGGGTCTTATAACATCAAGAGATGCCTTTATCACTGCCATTTGCAAAGGATCCTTGCCTCCTCACTATGCCCTTACTGTATTAAACAGCACAACTGCAGCTCTGTCCAGCAAATGTAAATATATACATTTTTCTTAATTGTGTTTCTTCATATTCTTCTAAACCCAAAGTTTTCCAGGGTGTGATTCCAAAGACACACAGCTGTAGTGTTTGGCTATGTTAAAGTAAATTAGAATCCTCCGACAGCACCTAGGTCACCTGCTTTCCAGAGCTTGTTAGTCTTCCAGCATTTGCTGACTGTCATTCTGATCAACCTAAAATTTCCTGCATGAGTCACATACGTCAAAAGTGCAAATTCTAAGGTGATCTGTCTACTATTGTAAAGATCTGTAAGGATATGTAATTAAGGCATTCAAAATCTAAGAAGGTCTCTGGGCAACTTGGATTCTAAAGCTTTGGCTAGAACATCCTGCTTGTGCGTAAGTGGAAGATCTATGTTCTGGGCTCTCTTCAGCCAACAAAAAGCTGAATTGATGTGTCTGACATCTTATGTAATTCATAATATATTCTGGTTTAGGATGTACTCTGTTTCTAACTTTAAAAGTGAATTGCTACTTACTAAGAAAAGCAACTACCTGAAGAATGTGAATCTAGCTTTAGAGCTCTTAAAATAAAACAAAAATATCTTACTGTGTGAACAAGGGCCAGCACCCTTACTTCAGTTCAGTGTACCAGCTAAGTGTATTGTTAGATTCTAAGTCTGTGAAGAAGTACACATGACTGAACTACACAGATGTCTATAGAAATGAAGTAGGGAACCGCAGTTATTTTGTATAGGTTGCCCTTCTTTTTACAAGTGAGTTATAAAATGGGTGTCTTGAAGTGCCATATTGGAAAAATATCATAATATGGCATCGATGACACCATTATTTTCTGAGTGCACTGGTACAATGGTAGCACACAGTGATACTATTTATACGCAATTACTACCAAAAGCTGAGTTGACAGTCTAATACTCCTATTTTAATCGTAAATATTTCAGTCCTGACATAAAATATATAAATGTATTGCAAACATTGTCTAATAGTTAGAGGGAATAATTGTTGAATCTTTAACTCTGTAGGGCAATGACACTGTAATCTAAATATAACTAAAAGTCTCAAAGTGAGGTGTGTTAAAGCTAAACAACTGTAAAAAATTTTTCTGGAATCTGTTTGCCACAAGGTGGTTCTTACTAAAAGTAAGTACTGGATTTTAAATTTAGAAATTTTTTTTTCCTTCTCTTCTCAATTTTCCTCCAGCATATTCCATTCAGGGACAGAATGTTCAAATGATTAGTCCTTCAAGTGAGTCTCACCAGCAAGTTGTAGCAGTTGGGCAACCCTTAGCTCTTCAGCCACAGGGAACAGTTATGGTAAGTACAATTTGTAAGTGATCTTACTTTGCTTAACTACTTCTTCCTGCATCTCAATATGTCTTAAAATCTGGCTACAGATACACAGCATTCTTACAAATAATGGTCAGCCAAACTCTTGTCCTAAGGCTTTAATTTGGAACAGCCCTGGACAGTAAAGTTATTTAATTGCAAAGAAGTCTTATTCTTGCTTTTTCTGACTTTTAGCTCAGAAGTTCTTATCCATTCCATTTGGAAGACTCTAGATCTCAGCTGTATTATGTGCCTATGTGTGAAGGCTGATTTTGTGGGGATGATGCAATCAAGCTGGAGTACTTGAACTTCTGTCTGATAATAATGAGAAACTTGGAGGAGAAGGAAGTGGTCAAATCATAGAATTACAGAATGGTTTGGGCTGGAAAGGACCTTAAAGATAATCTCATTCCAGCCCACTAGCCCTGTGCTAGCTTCTGCTAGACCAGCCTTGCTCAGAGCCCCATCCAACCTGGCCTTGAACAGTACTGGGGATGAGACATCCTCTACTTCCCTGGGCAGCCTGTTCCACTGCCTCACCAGCCTCACTGTAAAGATTTATTTCCTAATAATGAAACCTGTCCTCTTTCAATTTCAACCCATTCCCTCTTGTCCTGTAACTACGTGCTCTTGTAAATAGTATTGCCCTGTTTTTCCTAAAGTTCCCTTCAGGTACTGGAAGGCTGCAATTAGGTCATCCCTAAGCCTTCACTTTTTCAGGCCGAACAATTCTCTTAGCCTTTCCTCATAGGAGAGGGTGTTCCCTACCTCTAAACATCTTGATGGCCCTCTAGCAGATTGAAGTCCTCCCAGTGTTGGGGACCTCAGAGCTGGATGCAGCATGCAAGTACTCATATTCAGCCTCACCTAGATAAGCCTGAGAGAAGAACGAGAGGTACTGAAATACTTTGAAAAAATATATTTCACTAGTGCAAACAAAATGTAATTTTTAGGCACTTCAGTAAAAATTGCTAGAAACACTATTGTTGTGGAATGATAAAAAATGAGTGGCTGTTTGGTTGTTGTTGTTTTTTTTTCTGTAGCTGACATCAAAAAATATCCAGTGTATGAGGACATTACTCAACTTAGCTCACTTCCATGGAGCTGTTCTTGGTACATCATGGCAACTTGTCCTGGCTACCCTTCAGGTAATATTTCCTTCACAGAAAATATTTATGCCTTGCTGTTATGCCTTGGTGTTTTGCTATAATTTGGTTTCCAGTTGCTCAGTGAGCAATAGAAGAACCTTTTGAGTTTTCTCATGGAGTACTGTGAATTGCCTTGAATAAGTACTGTAGCATTTCTTTTGAGTTCTGTTTGGCTGGAAGGTTGGTGGCTCACTTGACTACAGTGCCAATTTCTTCTCTGCCTGAAAAATGATCCTTTTGCATTTTTCAGCATCTTGTGTGGATTCTGGGACTGAAGCCTAGTGTTGGAGGTGCATTAAAACCTGGAAGAGCTGTGGAAGGACCAAGCACAGTAAGCATGGTTGTTTGCTTTTCAGTTAATGGTTATATAGTAATTTCTGTTACAATCTGTATGACATATTTCTATCTTTTTTTCAAGGTTCTGACTACAGCAGTTATGACTGATCTGCCATCTATATCCAGCATGATTTCAAAGCTTTTTGAAAACTCACAGTAAGAAACCTTTTCTTGTAATTAAAATGGTATGTTTATATCAAACTCAACAGTGTTTTGATAGCAGTTATTTTTCAGGTACCTTGACGATGTGTCTTTACATCACTTAATAAACGCCCTTTGCTCCTTGTCTCTGGAAGCCATGGATATGGCCTATGGAAACAATAAGGTATAAAAAGAGTTGTTTATTTTTTTTTTAGATGCTTTTATGAAACAAGCAGAAAATCTGTACATTTATCCTTTAAGCTAACTATTTCTAATACTAAAACCAGTAATACCTTTGACGCTCTAGATTAAAAAATAAAATATGAACCAGAGAATATCTTGTTTTTAATGGTTCATACAGTTACTAGATTCTCTGAACATCCTCACTGTGCTCTTGTGCTTTTTAGTTAAGGAATGTTATGTGTTTCCATTAATAATATTGTGGGTGGATGAAACTTTTAAAAGCCCTTGTAATTTCAGAGGTTAGGGATGCTGAGTAGCACAGTATGTTCTGTGAGGTGCTAATTTTCAATTCAATTTTCTCTTACAATGTTCTTCAGAGAAAGCCTGACAATAGTTATTTAAAAACCTGGTAAGTCATATTTACTTGGGAAAACCATAGTTACTATTCATGTCGGCTTCAGTAAACAACCTTTAGCCCAAAAAGGTTGAAAACCCTGTCATTTGGTTTTTTTGGTTGTCATTTGGTAAGATTGAACATGTATTCTCCTAGTCATAACCTTATTGCAGAGGATAGTTTCTGAAAGTTTGTCCTTAATCTGTTACACTAGAGATAATGAAGGCAGAGAGCCCATTTTATAGTATTTTGCTATTACAGAGAATGAATTTAATAAGCAGAGTTTGTATTTAAAATCAGTTGAAAATTAGAGTAAGAAGTCGGCAGAAGTGGGAAGAGATAATGATTTCAGTGCAGCAGTCGTTTTGACTAGATGTTGATTTTTGAAAAAGCAAAACTGAAGCTCGTCACCAATATTTGCAGATAGATTTGAAGATAAAGAATTAGGGTATTGCGAAATGAAATATTCCAGATTGTTTCACATATAATTTTAAGTTGAAAAGTTGCAGTGGAGAAAAGGCTGTTTTTCTAGCTAAACGTGTTGCAAAGCTGCTTGGGCGGAGGGCAGAGCAGAGGCGCGTTTTTACAGCGCCGCGGTGCTGGTTTCAGTCAGACTGCTGCCCCCGTGTGGCCGCCTGCGGCACTGCGCTTGCCGCGGCCGGTGGAACCAACCAGCTGCACCTCAGCTCAGGAATCATCCATCCCCTAGCAAAATGCTCTCGCCTCGTCGCAGTAACCTCACAGCATGTGTTCAAATTCCACTTTTTTAAGGAACCATCACTTTTTGCTGTTGCTAAATTACTGGAAACGGGACTAGTTAACATGCGCAGGATTGAGATTCTTTGGAGACCTCTGACCGGTCATCTTCTGGAGGTAACTAATGGCTTTTATCACTTCTACTAAAATTTAGTTTGTATTAATGAAGATCTTGTGGAAACATGCTTTTAAAGTGTAATTTTAAAAAAAATTCTAAATTGTAATTATATACTTTGGTTTAGGCACTTTATTGTTGCAACTCAAATGCATTATGGTTTGAATTTAAAAGTTAATTTATATATTTGAATTTCAGTATTTTAGTATCTCTTGATAACTTTGTCTTTATGGTGCCATCAGTCTTTATATATTTTTGACACAGCAGTGTTTAGAAAGATCAAGTAATTAAACTTCATGTATTTGTTCTAATTAAGGTAGTGCAAACATCTTTTACTGCTTCACATAGTACAAATATAAAGGAAGATTTAGGAATAGAATCTTCCAAGAATTGAAGCCAGGAGAATTTACTAAGAAAGGGTTGTTTGTTTAATATTTAAGCTAACTTTAGAATGCTTTCTTTAATAGGAATACTCCTCAAGCATAAAAATATCGTAATCCTATTGCAATTTCTTTTCAACACAAAAGATATACTTTATCAAGGAAAAAAAACATTTTGAATTGAAAACTAAAAACAGGTGATTGAATGTAACTGTAGTTTTAATTCTCCACACAAGCATGAAGGAGAATAAAATGTAAGAGCAGGGTTTGTTTTGTTCCTCATAATTCAGAATGTATCAGACAGTTCCTTAACACCTGTGCATTGTTTCAACCAATATTAAGGATTGGCCATTGGTCTATTTATAGAAGCCACATATTGCTTTATCTAGGAGAAAAAGATTGGATACTTGTAAGTTTAAAAACTTAAAACATAGGCATGTTAGGCATGTCTTTCCCTTCTTTATTTCTTGCCCTACAAGACAATAAAGTTCACTGTCCACATCTTGACACTGTTTTCATCTAGGGAGCAGTCTGTTACCGATGCATCTGGCACTGTTTTGTAGGAAATACAGAGTCTTTAATTTCCTTGCAAAATACTGCCTTAGTTCGTTTTAAACCTAAGTTGTTTAGGTACAATAAGGAAGGAGGAAACCTCAGCTATAATTCAGTTAAACACAACCTGAGGGAGTAGCTTGTTCCCTGATTCTGGAACTGGTTATCTGGACAGAATCAGAGCATGATGTACTTAAAATTCTCTCTTTTTATTTTATATAAATTTTTAAAAACATAAGTAAATCAGGAGGGTGGCTATTTCTTGTCTGCTTTTTTAAACATAAAGCTAGCTTTTCTGTCTTGTTCTCATTTTCTGTTTGGCTAATGGTTGATAAGAATATGGTCCACCAATAAAAGGCATCACCCTTCTTTATGATACTGCCTTGGACTTGACTCTGGGTTCTCACACCATCAGAGCTAGGGCTGGAAGGTGGGTGGGAATAATTATGTAGCAGTCAATGAAACTGTATGCTTCCCATATTAGTTTGAGAGTAATGTATTAGATGTAGCACAGTTCATATTAGCTATCTAAGAAATGAATATGCACAATGTTTTTAATTTTTATATTCTAAAAAAAAAGCAATTAGCAAAGTTGTTAGGTTTAGAGAATTTAGAGAGGAAGAGAAATTAAGCTATGCATTTGAAACTCAAGTTTAAAGATGCTTGCTATTTCTTTGTGAAGTTTTTAAAATGGAGTGTGAGATTTATCTTCAATATGTAGTTACTTTTTGTATTTGAGAGTGCAGAAGGCACTTTCTTTGTTGTCTACTATCCTGTTCGTCACTTGAATATGTTAAGCAGTGTGTGAAACTTCCAATTTTGTAGCTTTAGGTTAAGTTAAACTTGAGTCTTAGGCATTTATTGAAGGATTGTTTGGTGCTTTTTAATCAATCATTATCAGAATTAGCAGTTAGTTTAGTAATTTTCGAAAATTTATTTACTTGAGTTATGTATATGTAATTTTCATTGTTTGCTTCTGTCTTTCACTGCTTCCTATTGCTTCCTTGTTCAGAAGGTATGTCTATCCAAATGAAAAATTTCTTGTTTTACTATGAAGCCAAATTTTATCATTTAGAGATATATTGTATTATTCTTATACTTTATATGTACGTTCTAGTATAATTAAAATACCAGCTCTTAATGTATTATATATGTTGGTTAAATAGAAATTACTTTAAACAAAACATTGCTGTGTTTTCAGGTCTGTCAGCATCCCAACTCCAGAATGAGAGAATGGGGAGCAGAAGCTTTAACTTCTCTCATTAGAGCAGGACTGACATTCAGACATGATCCTCCATTATCTCAAAATCAGGTAAAGTAAATTTAAGAGCAGATGCTTTCCTCCTTCATTCATAAAGCAACTTTATTAATGAGTATATAAAGTCTGTAGCTGTAAAAGTCAGATGTAACTATTGTGAACCACCACATGCATTCTAATAAACTATCCTCCTTCATTTTTCTAACTAAGAGTGATGCTAACTAAGAGTGATGCTTGCATATTACTTCAATTTCTTAGAACAAATTATCAGTCACTCTCATGAGTGCAAACCAGTTCCAGAATATTTAGAAGTATATATGTGATGCTGTGGCAGGTAAAAAAGGTGTTGCCTAACCTCCTGAATTACAGCTGTTCAATCCATTATTAATAAAACAATATAATACTTCTACTGAGACTCACTGGATATTTTTCCAAGGTCTCTTGAGTAGGAAGCTGAGTGTAGCCCTGCTGAGTAAGCATAAAGTTGCATGACACTTTTTATGCAACTGTAGCAGCATCTGTAGCCGCTTCCTGAGGAACCTGGAGAGCAGGGGTCAGGAAGGCAGATTTTCTGCAAAGAGCCTTTGTGGTCTGAATTTGAGCATTTAATGAGTGAGCTACTGGATTAATTCAATGAATATTTAATTTGTACTGTATGTTTTCAGTTTCACATAAAACTAGCTAAGAATCAGTTAAATATTAGCATTATTAATATGTTTTACTGTTTACTTTTAGAGACTGCAGTTGCTTTTACTGAATCCACTAAAGGAGCTGTCAAACATTAGTCATCCTGATATCAGGATCAAGCAGTTGGAGTGTGTGCTACAGATTTTACAGAGTCAGGGTGACAGCTTAGGACCTGGTTGGCCATTGGTGCTTGGAGTCATGGGGGCAATCCAAAGTGATCAGGGGTAAGTGGTGGAAATAAAATTTTAAACTCATGTAAGATAAGTAAAAAAAATTATATTTTCGTACTTTATTAGTCACTTCAATAATCTTAGTTTCATTGCAATTTTTTGGCTTGTGAAAGATTTTATTCAACAAAAATACACTTTTTAATTCTTCCTGAAATACACTTTATTTTACTGGATTAATATTCCAAAAGACCAGAATATTATTGCATTCAAGTTCTCCTGTAGTCAGCATGCAGTATACACTGAGCACTACTCAGTGTGCCATTTCATTTGATCTTGACCATCTGGTGGACACATCTCTGGTGTTTGCCAACACTTCTGTGTGAATCAGCTGCTGCTCAGCGTATCTGTTGTTTTTTTTCTTCTTTAATCTTCCAGTAGTCTCCAGTGTGTGTTTTCTTCTGATCACTCTCTCTTTTTCTTGAGGCCATCTTACCTAAATGGTTGTTGGTAGCAGAAGAATGGAAGATTTATTTACTGGCTGTGGGAGAATCCCTTGACTTACACAATTGACTCTGTTGCCAGCAGAGATGGACTTGTTCTCTGCCCACAAGGGAAAGTGAGAGCTGTATTTATGAAATGAGCAGTGAATTGAACATCTGCCTTTGCAACTGTAAGCACCAAGAATTATACCCACACACTCAAACCATATTTATTGTTTTTTTAGATGCTAGTCAAGACTAGCAACAGGATAGGTCATCTTATAACTCCAGCATTAGTAGAATTTTCCTTGGCATATCTCTCCTTTTGTCCCACCTTAACATAAGTGTTCTGGTCATATAAAAATCTAAAGCCCCTTCAAATGCTTGAAGGGTTTTGCCCTTGGACTAGTATTGTTTGCACTGGCAGTAGTACCTCCCAAAATGCCCAAGAAATTTGACATTCTTGTTTGTGAGCATCCTCTTTTTTTAATTAAGCTTCCTTTGGTAGTTGTTGTTTCCACACTTGGTGCAATGTGTTCCTGCATGCCTTTTGATTTTTACTGTTGCTAGTGATGGATGAGAACCACCACAAATTCCTTCTCAAGACACTCTTCAGATCCCATTATCTCACTGGCTGATATCTCAAGACGTTACTAACATCTTGTGTTATATCTTAGTCTCCTCCTTCAAAGCATATGGAATAATCTGCTTCAACTACATAGCACTATTTGTCCACATCGTATTAAGTACAATAGGAAAAAACTAAAGCATACCTTCTTTTCCTTGTGAAAGAACTTAATTTCTTACCTAAGTTACAGCTGTGAGCACAAGATGCAGATACTACTATTATATTTTAAATATTTAACTTACTGACCATAAGACTTTCTTTACAAGTGTCTTCCCTATGATCAGTGAGCATCCTGGATTGCAGGACAGAAATCCATTTACCTTCCCAGAGAACTTCTTTACAGGCTTTTATAAATACAGAAAATGCTGTTTTGATAGTCAAAAACCATACTTTGGTCACTTCTGAATTGTACAGTACTAGCCTGCCAAACAAAAGGAAACCTGGCTTTGAAGACTTTTTCAGTGGAAAGCCTCTGTTTATTTTAAGCATAGATAAAGCCCTATACAATCTTAAGATTTCTGACTAAGCTTAAGTTTCTTCTATTCATAGTTACCTTTTTATGATCACCTATAACACCAAGTACAGTTCCACAATTTGAGGAGTTGTATACGTGTTGCAACTTGCATGAAGGACTTTAAAACCTTTCTTCAGACACAGAAGTAGTGTGAGTAGTGTGAGACCTTCATTGGCAAAAACTGATCTGAATTTGTTCTTGTAGCCTTGCATTTGAAGTTTAGAAAGATGGGCTACTTTCCCATTAACTCAGCACTTCCAAGTGAGTAGTGGAATGATACTTTGGTTTCCTGCCTCCTCCTCTTTTGTCTTAGAATCCTTGAAGGTCACATATCTCTGAAACTTTGTACTGGAGGGAGGAACTGCAGCAGTTTTGGGTCTGTTTCACTTTACAGACTTCTATATAAGTAATGATGATGGGGGAGAGTATTGTGTGATTCTATCCTCCATCAGTATAGCATTGATAAATACTTTGATCTTACATAGTAGGATGGATGTTTCTCTGCAATATTCATCATATTAGAGAATTATTAGTTATACCATTACTGTCCATGTGAAGTTTCTTGTGTATTCCTCTGGTATCTATATTGTGTTTGCTGTTACAATACAGTGGAAGTGACCCACCTCTGATTTTGATGTTGGATTAATTAAAGAAAAAATTCATTTTTAATTCTGGTATAGGCAACTGGCATATCTATAGTCTGAAATTTTTTCTCAGTGTATGTATCCTGAAGGACACCAAGCTTCTGTATTATAAAGCTTTGAAATTATTTCTGTTGTACATTAAACATTGAAAAACCCTGCAGTAAAATTTAAATGCAGCTTCCCTATTTTGTGTTACGTACTCTCCACCACCCCTTTTGATTCCTTCATTTTGTCTCTCACTAAACAAGATTTTAGTTGTAAATGC
Organism: Muscicapa striata striata; assembly: GCA_030060385.1. Taxonomy (NCBI): domain Eukaryota; kingdom Metazoa; phylum Chordata; class Aves; order Passeriformes; family Muscicapidae; genus Muscicapa; species Muscicapa striata. The sequence goes on along the minus strand of JAREIS010000014.1, from coordinate 36,810 downwards.
TTGCTGCTTCTGAGAACTCCTTCTTGCATACCTTTTCTGTACTATGTTTTTTATGTTTTTATTCAGAATCTAATTCTGAAGGCCAAATAATTATTAAATTATATTTTTAAAAGTTTTTGTTTGAGATAATGTAGTGTTGAAGGAAGTAAGACTACCATTATTTTAGCATGCATCTTTCCTAATAAATAAAAACAAATTCTGCCCACCTGTTTGGCATACTTGAAGTAATTAAGTAATTTGTAACTGCAGATACAAGAAACAAGAAATTCTTCAGAACAGCTTACTCTTTGGAAGATTATCATGCTTAAATTAAGCTGCTTTTTTTTTTTTTTTTTTTTTTTTTGGTCTATTGTGGCTTTTTTCTAATGTTCTGGCTAACACATTTGAACTAACAAGTCTTGGAACTCTAAAACAGAGAAGTGAACCTCACGATATAGAATTAGCTAAGAACCACTGGAAAGTCTAAACTTCAACTACACAGGTAGTTAACATGGACTAAACAACTTCATCAGAATTTTAAGCTTCAACTTAAAGTTGTATCTCAAAAAACTCATTTTAAAATGGTGCAAATTCTCAAAAAGATAAATCTGACATTTTTCTTTTTGTATTTAATATCTGAGGTATTCAAAATATTTCCATGCTCTTGAAGAAATGCGAAATGAGCGTGTGTGTGTGCTTTGTTTTTCTTTTGTTTTTTTTTTAAGAGAGTCCTTAATACGGACTGCATTCCAGTGTCTTCAGCTGGTTGTGACTGACTTCCTTCCTACAATGCCATGTACTTGTCTGCAGATAGTTGTTGAAGTTGCAGGAAGTTTTGGACTTCACAATCAAGAGCTAAATATTAGCTTAACTTCAATTGGCTTGCTGGTGAGTTTTTTATTAATCTACAGTGATGCTGCTTCTGGGTTTCATTTTTGCCTTTTTTTTTTAAATGAAAACTTATCTGTAGTCAGTTATACAAATGAAAGCCACAACCTAGCTTTTTGGGTTCTTACTGAACACTCATGCCATTATTTGGAATCATAGGTAAATTGAGTAAGCCTCAATTTTACATTTAATCTCCATGATTTGTGGCTTACTAAAATAAATAGTATTGTGTTGCAACCATGCAACACAATACTGATTACAGTATCTTATTTTTAATACATTTTTTTTGTGCCCCCTATAATGGGAACCGAAAAGCTGAGAAAGAAGAGTAATTTTTGGATCTTGCAATATTTATTGATCTTATTTCACCAATGTAGGGAAATTAATATCTTGATGTACTTTGCAAAATACTTTGTGAAAATAAGAGACAATTTATTTCATGATCATTAAGAGCATTACCCTATTTTTATTTAACAACAGCATATGTCTTACTTATTTTGTAGTGGAATATTTCAGATTATTTTTTCCAAAGAGGTGAAATAATTGAAAAGGAGCTAAACAAAGAAGAAGCAGTGTTGCAGAAACAGGCAGAAGAAAAGGGAGTGATGCTGAACAGACCTTTTCATCCTGCATCACCATTTGACTGTCTTTGGTTATGCCTGTATGCCAAACTTGGAGAACTGTGTGTGGATCCCCGACCTGCAGTTAGAAAGAGTGCTGGGCAGACTTTGTTTTCTACTATTGGTGCTCATGGAACTTTACTGCAACATTCAACATGGCACACAGTAATATGGAAGGTATGATGTGTAAGCTTCCTCTGAAGGTTTTGTAGGGAGCATTTACATCTTAATAAGCATTACCCATTTACCATTTAGTAACCACTATTGCTTAGATAATTTATTAGACTTTTTAAAGATAACATAAGGTGACAGAAATCTGATCTCTTGGTTTTGGGAATGTTTTTTACACTTTGTCTTCTCTGGCCTTTAAAGCCTCTTCTAAAACAATGTTAATATCCTAATTATTTATTTTTTACTCAGGAGTTTGATAAAAAGATGGTTTCCTTCCTAGAAGAATGAATGACCTATCTTTTGTGTAAAAATGGAGATGTTTGAGGGTCATGTGATTGGGCTGATCTGGTATTAGATGGAGACTTTCTTTGCATTCCATTTTGAATCTTTTGAGAGGATCTATCAAATGCTGCATTCTAAGCACGGTCATGTTTGTTGTGCTTTATGGAAACTTAAGCCTATATTTGAGCCTGTTGTACTTGTGAAGTGTCTGAGATCCACTAGATTTGCTGTTTTGTTGGTGCTGACACTGTTCTTGGTGGGTTTGAGTGTGCTATTTCCAGCCCTTCTCAAGTGGCCACTTGAGAAGTGACAATCAGTTGACTGATTGTTAATCTTTGCTGCTGTGGAGACTGTTTAGAGCAAGGGAATTTTCAGGGTGACATAGTGACAGAAAGGATAATGAAAGAATTACTGCTTTTTGTTGGTTTACTGTGAATACATCTGTTATTTGAATAGTTGTATTTTTCCTTTTTTTTTTTTCTGGCTATTACAGGTCTTATTTCACCTGTTGGATAGGGTTCGAGAATCTTCTACAACAGCTGACAAAGAAAAGATTGAATCAGGAGGAGGCAACATTCTCATTCATCATTCAAGGGATACAGCTGAGAAACAGTGGGCTGAGACGTGGGTATTAACACTGGCTGGAGTTGCAAGAATATTTAACACCAGGAGATACTTACTGCAGCCTCTAGGTAAAATTTATAGTTATTAAAAGACATAATGATAAATTTTCTGCTTTTGTATGTTCTTTTTAGTTAAAGTACTGGGCAAGAATCTTAATCTTAGCTCAGAAATGTTTTTTGTTGTTACCTCAAATGCTATGAAATCTATGGAGTTAATTCATGCTCTGTAGAGCCAAAAATTGTAACTACAGATTTCCTCTCCTGTATCACAGTACTTGAGATTACATCTCAGTAGTCACAATTCAATCCCAATTCTGGGGCTAAATAGCTTTAAATTATAGTAGACCAATAAAAATAGTTATTTGTTCTTGTCAGAACATGCTTTTCCTTTTGTCTGTCTAAGGGAATGCAACACTTGGCTGGAACTCTTCTGTGGCATCAGTGTATCAAATTTAATAGTACTCTTAGAATGTAAAGAGACCTTACCTGTAAAGTCAGTGGAGTATTAAACACTAACGTTGTTCAGCTGTATGTAGTAATATTTTACAATAGCTTGGTAATTTCTACAAGGAAAAAATGCAAAAGGAATTGAGAATGTATAGCTTACAAAGAAAAGTTAGATTAATCTACCTTCAGCATCCTGTAGTACACAATTAATGTATCTTAATTGGTTATAAATTGTATTTAATTTTGGTAATTTTTGATACAGGTATCAACATATTAAGTGCTAGTAAGTGTATTAGTCATTTGCAGAAATGTGGTAGAATTTAGGCAATATTAAACTTGAATTAAAACTGAGTAAAAAAATTAAAACTACTTTAATTATTCAAACCCTGTAATTAGTAATTTAGAAAATTGAAGGTTAAGGCTAAATTTAATGAAAAATGTCTTAAATGAAATCTTTCCACAGTACAATTATCAGAGCATTTTAATATAAATTCTTTATAAAGGCATTGCATGAGTGTAAATTTGACCCTTAATTCCTTTGTGTGTGCTTAACCCTTCTTGAAATCAACAGGCATCTGGAACATATTAGAACAAATCTGTTTCACTGTACTGAATGAAGAAAATGTATTTTACTGGTATGGGATGTGGTATTTGATTTTTTTGCTAGCAAATTTAGCATGAACTAGGTATATTGTTTCATTCTTCATATTTATGTGTTTCTCTGTCACATACTTTCAGGTTATGGTTGAACTGATATAAAAGTCATTTGAGTGGCCACCTAATCTCTTGAAATTTCTGCGTATTAAAGTAACAAGTTCCAAATTGATTTTTTTTTTCCCCCCCTCTCTCTTTTTTTTTTTTTTTTTTAAATAGGAGACTTTTCCCAAGCCTGGGATGTTCTTCTCGATCACATCCAGTCGGCAGCACTTAGCAAAAATAATGAAGTTTCCTTGGCTGCTCTGAAAAGCTTCCAGGAGATCCTACAAATTGTTTCTCCTGTTCGAGACTCTGAGAAGCCTGAGACACCACCTGCCATCAATGTTTCTGTACCTTTGGTGGTAGGGACAACTGCCACTAGTCTTGGCAGATCATTCATGAGAACTGACTCCATAGGAGAAAGAATAGGAAGATACAATGGATCTGAACCTCCTGTAGTAACAGATGAGATTGAAGATTTGAATCTTTGGTGGGCAGCCTGGAACAGCTGGTATAGGATTGGATCAGAAAGTACAAGGCCTCCAATTACTTGTGATAAATTGACTTTCATTCCCAGCCAGCCTTTTCTTACAGCTTTAATTCAAATATTCCCAGCTCTTTACCAACACATCAAAACTGGTTTCAGCATGGATGATCTCCAAAAGCTGGGCATCATTTTGCACGGTGCTGTTTCAGTTCCAATCAGTTCAGATGCTTCCCCTTTCATCCTTCCATCTTACACTGAAGCAGTTTTGACAAGTTTACAGGAAGCGGTGCTTACAGCTTTAGATGTTTTACAAAAGGTAATTATGCAACTTCTAGTGTGTGAAAGGTTAACTGCAGTGTGTCCTTCTTCTCTATAGAACTATAGTCTGGTGATTTAAATATTATTTTTAAAATTATTTATGATTGTACAGTGTGCTGTATTATAACAATCAGATCTCCATTCCTGCTGCAAAATAGATGCTCAGTATTGAGAGGTGTAATCTTTATGAAATGTGCTTTTGCTTGATTGCAGAAGTATCTTGAGTGTTGTGCTGTGTTTGTAGCCATTTACTTGTCTATCTAATACTGAAGTAGTGTTGATATTGATACTGAAGATCTGTATGTGGAGATGGAAGAACAGACCCACAGTGCTCCCTGTGATGTCCAGGTGCTGCCATGAACAGTCTAGAAAGAACAGTGATCATGAGAACTTACTGTTTGCACAAAGCATAAAATATAGAAGGCTCTCTGGGAGATTATCTACATTCTTGCCTCTTATTAATCAGTTATTTAAGGAAAATGCTGCATCTCTGCTTAAGAAATTTTTACTATAGAAGTCATCCTCAAAGAGCGCCCTTCATGCAAATGAATCTGTAAACAACAAATGAGGGTGCTCTTTCTCTGAAAGCCAAAAAAAAAAGGAAATAGTACTGCTTGCTTCTTTCTTTTTGCAGTTGTGAATATCTCCTTGCAAAATTAAGTGCTCATTCACAAAACTTATTTATTCAAAAAAAGCAGAGTTGATAATGAAAGAAATAATGCATTTATATTAAGCACCACTTTAAAAAAAACACCCCTCCTGAAAAAACCCCCACAGCCTTACTTGGGAAATGCCAGAATTAAAATATGCACATGGTCTGACTTCGTTCCCTTTAGGTTTTCGTGTTATGACTACTTTGCTTAACTATGTGGCCATATATCCCCCCTGCTGCTGTCAGGATCCTGCCCCATTTAAAACACATAGTGGCTGCCAGATGAGCATCAATTCAGTATCTCCTTTTCTCTCTTGCTTAATGTGAGCTGATTAATCTCAAACATAAGCCAGATATCATTATCTTGTAGCCTTTCCTTTAGTTGATGGTTTTAACAAATATTCATTCATGTATTTTGAAAGATATAAGGTATCTTATAAAGGTAAGGTAAAGTATATATCATCATAAAAAGGCTTGGGTTGGAAGAAACCCTAAAGGTCATCTAGTTCCAACCATCCCTGCCATGGAAATTCTATGGTGTGAATTATTTTGTTTAAATTTCAATTCAGTTTGCTTGGATAGAAGTTGGTATTAAATCTCAGTTTTGTATGTGGGTGTGTAAATAACATGAAGTTTTAAAACCTGTCATGTCTACTAAATTTTCATTCTTTTCCAGTCAGGAAAGTTAAAGTCAGTTTGACCCTTTTTTATCCTCTCTTTTCCCTACGGTCAGTCTAGGCCAAATCCTGTTTTTCCCATTTGATCAGTCTATTTATTCATCTCAGATTTTTCTGTTTTTAGTCTCCTTATCCAGATGATCTTAGTTTGCAAAGGCTGCAGGCATTGGTGCTTTTCAAAGAAGGCGTTAACAGAGTTTTTAAAATGAGGAAAAACTGCACATTATTATACTCTTCTTCTTGCCAGGATGTTTTAGCTGAAGGTTTCTAAACAATAACAAAAGCTCTACATGAGAAAGTGAGACATCTCCCCTTTCCCACTCCCAGCATCAATGTGTTACCATGGCTGTTACAAACTTTTGCAAATGTAGTCTTCATAAGATAGTACCTCAAACCTCTCATCCCACCTATACTTATGTTATTAACACAACAGCACTGAAGTTCCTAAAAACATTAGTTAAAGTATTTTTGGACATCAGTAAGTTCCATGAAGTTGCGTGACTGCTTCTCTCGGCTGTATAAACACAGTACAGTTCACATGGCAAGGCAACCGGCCAGTCCTGATGTGAAGCAAAGGCCATGCATCAGATGGTTTTGCTTTAGGCCAGAGCAGAGTACCTTCTTCCTCTCTTGAAGTCAGTTGATACTCTCAGGAATATACACAGAAGCTAGTGGAAGCATTAAAGAAGAGTATGTAAATATTTGCAGTCTCTGAAATAAAATTCTGTTTGCGTGTAGGATCAGGTTCTTTGCTGATACAGGAAGACTTGGGTCAGTTCTGATTTTCTCAGTTGTGGAACAACTTTGTAGTTCAAATAGCATGAAAAAAACCTAACATTTGTTAGATTGAACCTTGACTAGTTTAATAAATATATTTTATAATGTGATTCCACTAACAAAGGACATTGCAACTCAAGAACATGGAAATGGAAGGGAGCTTTGGATTTCTTTCCAGGCTTCCATATGTTGAGCTCATTTTACACCCTTTGTTTTGTTCTTTGTCTTTTTATTTCTCATTAGAACTTGTCTTCTAGTTTTTTACTGCTGTAGTATAGGGGGTTGGGGATTTTTTTGTAGTATAAGTACACTGTTCCTGAAGTGTTTTCCTTTTTAAAGGATGATTATGAGTTTCAACTATACCAAACCATATAATTCTCATTTTATTTATACTCCTTTCTATAAAAAGTTCTTTTAACTACTTTTTGAAGCCTTCTGTGATTTACTTCTGAGATTTAAATGTTTATTGAAGTAGAACTTAACAAAGATGTGGCTGATATACAAGACTATACAAAGATACACAAGACTTACATAAGATGATTTTACTGACAAGTCAAAGCAGGGTTTGTGGAAAAAAGTTATCTTTTATTGGATGAGATAGCTGTATATACTGAACTATATATGCACAGGTATCTTGCTACTTAATTTACTTCAATGAAGTTGTAAAATTTAATATCCTTAAGCTATTGGAACTATACACTGTCTTTCATACAGCACAACACTTGCATAGTCTTATATGGGGATTTTTCTGTAGGAGTTCCTTGTACTGATGCAGGTGTTAAAGCAAAAGCTCAAGAAATACATATTAAACTTGACATTTTCTTTTGATAAAGGCTATATGTGTGGGCTCAGAAGGTATGCAGATAATGTATCCTGCAATCTTTGACCAACTGCTGGCCTTTGTAGAATTTTCCTGCAAGCCTCCACAGTATGGACAGCTGGAAACCAAGCACATTGCAAATGCAAAGTATAATCAGGTAATTAATTAGAAATCTCACTTGTTTCACTTGTCTGGTTAAACCAATTCAGCTTCAGATATAGGTTGTTCAGTAACAAGCATTTCTTCAATCTGTAAAAACTTAACTGCATGTTGTGTAGTAAGTTTTTTTTTACATGCTTTTGTCTTCTTTTACTCCCTTTGCATTCTTCTTTGCTTTTATGCTTTGTATTCCTTCATGTAGGAAAGGTCTGGCTTCGACACCAGACAAATGTGTCTGAATTTGCACATGAATTAATTTAAAATAGTTTGTCCTACAAGAGATAGTAAATTTAACACAGAGACATGATAATTTTGAATGGAGAAAATTCCCGCAAGCTGCAGATTTTTGAATTGCACATGCTGTAAAAAATGGAACTTATTCAAATAGTTCTTTTTATCTGTGTACTCTGCTGTTCACTAAGCATGAGCATCTGATTCAGTGTAATCAAAGAGGTAACTATTATGTATGTATTAATTTTTCTTATTCTGTTTATCCTGCAACACAATGGAATCACACTAGATACAACTATTTGCACCGGTGAGTTAAATTTCCTTAAAGATTGTCCTAATGTAGTTGTCTTGCTTAGACTGCAACATTTCTTCAACTTAAATGTACTTTACTTCAACGTAGAGTACATTTTCATAGCCAGACTACGTGGTATTTGCAATTTTGTTGCTTGGACCATATTCTTAGCAAACCTTGCATGCATTAAACTGGGAGTTCAGTGCAAAACATACACTTTCTGTTCCTTAATTAATCTGTTTTCGCATATAATTTAGTAATTTACTCATTCCTTCTCCTAGGCGGAATGGGTGGCATTGAATTACGTACCATTTGCAGAGAGATCATTGGAAGTTGTGGTGGACTTATACCAAAAGACAGCTTGCCATAAAGCTGTGGTAACAGAGAAGGTTCTTCAGAACATTATTAAGGTAAAAATTTAACCTGCATGTGCTCTGGATTTAATTAGCTTATATAGAAAATAATGAATTTTATTTTCAGCCAGTGTTGCCAAACACTTCCTGGGAAGTTTCAAGCTGTAGTAAATAAGATTGATACTTTATGAAGATGAGCAGCAAGGACTAATTTCTTTTGAAGGTGGAATGCTATTTATTAGTCTATATATATTGTTCTTAACTGTTCTTAGCTGGGTAATGTCAGCATCAGTATGTGTTAGGCCACAAAATTTACATTTTTGGAAGTGTTATGCACCTGAGTGTGGTAGGTAGGCCTCTTAATAAATACAGCATTGAAGGCCAAAGCCCAGTTTCTGTAGGCTGACATATATGCTTCGGAGGCATCTGCTCTGTTACTTTTGGTTTGCTTTTAATGACTTCATGTGTCAGTGCAGCTATGAAGTGTTACAGATGAGCAAATATACCTTTAAAGTGAAATTATCAAATGCTTCATTTTTTTTGACCATTCAATTTCAGCAAAAAATTTTAGTAAATAATAGAAGTAATATTTTCCAGAAGTCTGGAATATAAAAATATATCTGACCTAGCCTAGCTTTGCAATGACTTGGCTGACATCAGGACTTTCCTGTATAGAAATTTAGAAGCCTGAATGCATTTAAAACAGGGGATATAGGTGATATTATTTGAAATATATTATGAAGTAAATATTTGTATTTCAAAGTTAATGCAGTTGTTTTCCACTTTGTTTTAATGGGATTGGTGAAACTGATACAAATACCACTTTTTTGTAACGTTTGCAGTTGATAATAATATGTTCTACTGCAATATATGAAAATGTTTTTATATTTATTTTTCATGTCTCTAAAGCCCATGTTGATTTTGGAATTAGATTCGATCTATATGACCAGTAACAGCAGAAAAAAAATGTTCTGTTTATCTCTAGAGTTAGATTCTAGCTGTCATAATTTTTTGCCATAAAGAGTTAATTATAATTGACTCACTCGTGAGAGTCAGACTCGCACCTTTTTCTTTCCTCAAATCAGAGACTGCACTATAGGCATGGGAGGCATACATATAGTACCTGAATGTAGTCACTCTGTATTTGAAATGTCAAGTAAATAATTGGTTTTCCAAGATAACTTACTATCAGGTTCTAAGGTTTGACTAACAATACTAAAAGGAATGCATATAAGTATAAATAGTTCATATGCCTAATGTTTTAAAAGGTATTAATGACTGAATTCTCCAGAACACGCTCATGGCAACAGACTGCCTGCAGTCTTTTAGATGTTAGGAAAGCCCATTTGTCACACTTACCAGCAATGGTGGATAGCAATACAGGAAAAGAAAATTAGTGCATGACTTCGTAGTGGAAATGATAATGGATCAATTCTGACTTCTAACCTTGTACTTGGCTACAGACCTGTGCTTTAGCCAGCTGGAATATGATAAATTGTCTTCAGAATTGCATTTGTAAAAGGTCATCTCATATACTAGCATAAAAGGTAGGGATGTGTACTGCCATCTATGACAGTGTCCTGAGATCTTGTGCAGAAACTTGCTGTAATCTTAGATTTGTCTGAGCAACTATAAATTTTGTTTTGACTTTCATTTTGCAGACACTTAGAATACCTCTTAGTCTGAAGTACTCATGTCCTTCTGAAAGCACATGGAAGCTAGCTGTGTCATCTCTTCTCAAAGTTCTCTCCATTGGACTACCTGTTGCAAGGCAGCATGCATCTTCTGGAAAATTTGACAGTATGTGGCCAGAGCTAGCGAATACTTTTGAAGACTTTTTATTCACAAAAAGGTAAACAAAATTTCCTTTTTTTTATTTTTTAAAGGAAAATACTCATAAATTTGTTCACTTTGTGTCAGTAGAGCTATTTGATAAATGAAAATTGTTTTAATGAATAATGGAGAAGAGGTAACCAATCTGTCTACTGCGAAAAGCTATACTTTCTAAAAGTCGTACAAAAAGCTTCAATCAAGAGATGAACTGTAAGAGCAAGAAAGAACTCTCAATATAAAGCATAGTCATTCTTAACAGGACAGGGAGTTCTGTATGGACTCCAAGGAAGTTTACTCTAGATTTGATAAAGAGTTGCTGATATTTGTTCCTTTCTTCACTTTGAACAGAGTTGCAACAGTATTTTTTTGTAATTAAGGTGAACAGCGTTAACTAGATGTATTTCTCCTGAGTTCCATCTTAAAATACTCCGCTCACTGTGAATTTTTGAAAATTTTTTTTGTACACCGCTGTTCACTTAGAAGCCCATAGTTATGTTGTATTTGTTTCAACCCAAGATAAATTGACTGCACCTTAATAATTAACCACACTTTGACACTTTATGAGAAGTGTAGCTAAATAGTCATATTTATGGCTATAAAGATGGACAGATTTCTCTCAAGAATGGAAACATTCTCAATCTACAACAGGCAGGCTGAGAAGGTCCAGAAGTGAAAAATAGTAATGATCAGAGACAGACAATTTAATCATAGAATCATAGAATGGTTTGAGTTGGAAAGGAACTCAAAGATGATCTGGTTCCAAGCACACTGCCATGGGCAGGATACCCTCCATTGGACCAGGTTGCTCAGAGCCCCATCCAGCCTGGCCTTGGATCTATTAATTTGTTCAACCAAAAGACTAAAACATTAGCAAAACATTGTAAGTTTTCAGAATATAATAAAAGCTTGTTTCAGAGAAAAATTTTTTTGTCCCGTAGGCAAAAATCTATTTCAGTACAGCAGAGATTTCGTAGGTTAGACACTAAGGGAACCTTTTACTCTATAGAAGGTTACGTATTTTAGATAATTGGTTAGGAGTGGTATGGAATTTCCATTTTCTGTAAACATCTATGAGCAAGCATCTTTTAGGAGTAATTTAAGTACATCTAGTAGTGTTTTAGAATAAAGAACAAAGTGGAACATGAAAAATTTAATTCCCTGATTTTCAGTAACAAATGAATCTTTCTTTTTAACAGAAAACAGTAAGATTCTTCAGTGCGTTATGCTAATATGGTGTGTGTTTAGTTTTGAAACACACAAAAGTCAGCAACCAAACACAGCTGTATTTACTAATAATGGATAAATAGCAGCTTGCCTGAAACAAACAAAAAATAAATACCAATGAAAATTTATTTTAGAGACATATCCGTTAGTTAAAATGTTTTTAATAATGAATGGGTTTGGAATATCATTAATAGGGTTACATGGCTGTCAGGTGAAAAACCTTCCTGTTGTTTTTGCGTTTACTTGAAAGAAAATCCTATTAAGTAGGAGGATCTTAAATTAGAAAAGTTCATCATGATGGCTTAAAAGACACTTCAATCATCCAAGTTCTTATTTTATGCTTCACTGTTTCTTTAATATAAAATGATCTTTGCAGTATCTTGCTTGGTTTTCTTTTCACCTGCAGTTAGTATTCTTGCCCCCCATTCTGAGACAGGCAGTCCACATCAGTTAATGCTCTATAATCTATATCATTGTAGGATTTAAAGAATCCAAAGTAAGGTTTTTCAGGTTATTGTAGAAGAATGTATGTTCATTTAAAAGTTGCTTTGGGAATACATATTACTATTTTTTGTAATTTTATTAGTCCTACATATTTGCAAAGCAAATTGAACATTTCCATTTTGCATGTTCTTAGCTGAACAAGACTAGTACAGCTACGGTATTTTTGTATTAATTGTTCATAAATCCAGGGAAGTAAAATTATCACAGCTCTTCAGTATAATTCAGGATAATCCACTATCATCTGCATGACCTTTTTGGCCAAATATGTTGTCTGTTTTTTTTAATTTACAGTGAATGATTTATACTTTACTTGAATATTATTTCAAACATAGACATTTCATCTTAATGTGTTGCTTGCTATAAGCTATTATTCTTTTTGCTAATTCTAATACCTTTTGTCATTTGTCATACATGGGCAAATATTCTCTGCAGGTAGAAGAAAAATAGTACTTGTATGAATATTTATGATGCCTTATGATGTCTGTCTTAAGTCTGGTTTTGCTTCTTTAGCAACCAGAGTGTATAGTATAATTTAACATACAAAACGTGTTGTAGAGAAATTTTTTCATCCTTATTAAAGATGTCCTTAGAAAACTGTAGGAAACTTTTTTTTCACTTAGAAACTTTAACGTTCAAATTAATTTAAGGCCCCAAAAATAGGCCAGTATTATAGAAACACATGGCTGCAGTAAGATAAATTGACCTGTTAATATATTTAATCGCCCCTATCGTTACGCTTCCTGACTTGTTTTAAGTAGATGAATTTCGCTTATGTGGTTGTATTTTGTGTGGCTACAGAATGACTGGGGTTGTTTTTTTTTACCTCTCTAATATTTATCTTTTTCTAAATAGCAGTTTGCCTTCCAAGTGTATGGTTCTCCGACATGCAGTTAGAGCCCTATCCCCTGGTATCTTTAGGATAGATAGATAGATAGATAGATAGATAGATAGATAGATAGATAGATAGATAGATAGATAGATAACCTTTCTGTTCTCTCTATTCGCCTGAGCCTTGTGCTCATAAAAAACATTATAGCTGGAAAGGGAGTACATCTTCCTCATGCCAGTAGTCAGGACAATTAGTAATAGCAGCCATTTCTCCTTTTCTTCATCCTTTTGATTCTCCTTCTCCTCCCCATATCGCTGCTGAAGTGTGTGTCTCTTGCTGTGATGCAAGGAGGGCCCACATTGAGGTAATTCTCTTCTGATTTCCTTTGCTAAAGTCTTTCTGCACTCCGTGCAAGATGCTATGAGACTACCCTTGGCAAGTAGGGCAACCTGTCCTTTTTGGTTTGAAATTTGCTAAATTGTGTCTCCTAGTGGTATATAATTACAGTTTACTTAGTCTCTTAATTTTAATTTGTTCCACTTGTAAGGAAATTGAATTCAGAATTTTCAAATTTAGTGTGTTCTTTCAAGTTTTTTTGTAATTCTAATAGAAAACATATGTTAGTCATAGTGGTGCCTTATTCCAGAGTAATTTGAGAGAGTCTACTCACTGTTTTGAAAGTAACAGCTAAAATTTATTGCTGAGTGGATGTGCATGTCAGCCTTCAGGTTGCAGGGGAACTATATGTGTTATTAACTATCCACGTTAATCCTTTCTTTAAGGTCAGCCAGGTGGTATAGAACTAGTTTTGGTGTGTTTCCTGATTAGTTTATACTAGCAATGCATTGTTTTTTTTAAACTTCTGGTACTACTTGGATTTTTGTCCATATCACCAAAATCAATTAACCAAGCCACAGCTGAGGAGAGGGCGCCTTTGGTTAGATTTGTGACTTGTAAACTTGAATTGGTTTTAGTAACTCTGCTGAGCCTGACCAAGTGACTTTACTGCAGCTGTGAGTCAGGTCATCTCTGGTGTCTTTCCAACTTGCAAATGTGGCATGCAGGACAGTAAGGTTCTTAAGTTAGGTGCAGGAGTATACAAATCCTACTAAGGCCAGCATGGATTGAAAAGGTTCTGAAGCACAAAGAATTTGGGAAATGCAGTTCAGTTGACTTCCCAAGAGGCTGACAGTGAGACAAAGTAACCTCATTACTGCATTATCTGGATTTTTAGTATTCTCTAACATGTCACCCCTTGTGACTGTAATACTTAGATATATACAGTTAGACCTGAATATGGTTAGAACTCAAAATTCACTTTCTTATGCTGGCATTCTGTAATTTTTTCCTAAGCTCTTTGTTTCAATGAAACTGGAATGTTATGTCACAAAACCCCCTTCCTTTTCTTCCTTCAGTCTTAGACATTTTCATACTCCACACTTTCCACTATTAAGTGTTCAAGATGTTCTGGTCTGTTGTCTGTCCAGGCTTTATGCAAACCTAGGTAAATGGCTTCCTTTTGTACCTCCTCTTAAAATCTTTATTCTCCAAGCCTGACTTAGCAGTGCTGGGATGGTTCTAAATATGGAACATCTGCATCTCTGTAAGACTCACAAAAGCTTTAGTGCAGTCAGTCCTCCTAGCAACACTGCATAACAGATTTGATTAGGTTTTTTCCTTTAGCTTTCATTAAAATATGCGAGTGCACATTGTCTTATTTTTGTAAGCATGTTCTTCAAGTTTCTACCTGGCTGAGAATTGGGTAGAAAAATGAAGTTATTTCACTGATGTTCTAAATTTATAACCAATATTTCAAGCATTTTTCTAGTATAACTCATAACTCTTCTAGTCACCATGGTCCCAGAAATCATATGTGTATAGACTAATATTGCTTCGAGTTGGCACTGATTAGACAAGAGGTCTCTGTAGTTTGGACCCTTAAATTAAAGCTCTGTGAATAGCTGTATTTAAGATAGTGAACCTCCTTGGCATGGTCCCACCTCTGTCTTTTGGATAGGAACAGTTTCAAGCTAGCTATGGCTAAATGAGAGAGGATACTCACTGATGTTTAGAAAATACAAAGCACAGCAGAAATCATCTCTGCAGCTTTGTACAACATGAAATTTCAAATATAGCCAAGAGAGCCCAGGTAAATGAAAAAGGAAAATGTTACTGTCATAGAGAATTAACAACTTCTAAGACAGAAGTTTCAACTTAAAAAAAAAAAAAAAATAAAGCAAACTCAGCTGAGGAGACTCAATAATCTTGATTTTTTTCATAAATCAAGATGACATTTAAAATTAATGCATTTGATATAACTTACTTTACACAAAACTGTTTTCTAGTAAGAAGCGGGTCTATTTATTATTTCATATTATTCTTCTTTCCCAGAGGCTTTCATAGAAGCATGTCAAGCCATTATCTACAATAAAATTCACCAAATATATGTTTGTATGTGTATATATATATATATATATATAATATATAAAATTCATTAGAGAAAAAGTTTATACTCACATGAGGAAATTAAATCAATACTTTCCCAAAAGATGTTTCTAAACAGAGTGCTGTGCACAGCAGGACTCCAAGTGGTGTTTAGGTCTTTGCCCTTGGCTCTGAAGCCCTCCCTGTTCAGTGGGCAGGGGCTGGGAGCTCTGTACTGAGGAAGGTTGCTGCATCACAGTCTTTCCTGGTTCTTGACTCTCCAGTATGGTTTGGATATGTTCTGCCAGAACAGCAAAGCATTTGGCCCCTAGATAGATGTATCCATTTACTTGGAATAATTTGCTACATGAACAAATATGTAAGATAATCTGTAATAAATAAGGTAGATCAGATATGGATGATTGGACGGAAAAGCTTTAACACCTCTTTAAGTAAACCTCAGCTCAGAAAGTGAGTAAAAGATTAGGAAGTGTCAGACTGAAATCTTCCCATGTAATTCAACATGACTTGCATTTCTATATATCATAATAGATAATATATCATCACTGTTTAAAGGTTTTGCATACTTAACAACTCTTTGTTAGAAAAGGTATTGACTAAACAGCTACTTAATATTTAATTTTATTCTATGTTTTCATAATAAAATTCCAGACTTCCTGATAGTCTAATACACACCCCAGTAATGAATACAATAATTTCATATTTTATTCTTTGTGTTTTTTCTAGTCATACGTGTAACACATGTCCATTTCACAGACAGTGATCTAGACATTATCTGCATAAAGTCTCTTTGAGGAGCAGAGATATATTTATTTTTCAAGAAGAAACATTGGTACATACATAATACATTCCTAATTGTCAAAACTGAAAATTAGCTGAAGGTGTGAAGATCTTCTGGTGTGTTATGCTACGTATTCAGAAGATTGGGAAAAAAATGCCTATCAGAAAAATCTTTCTCGTCTTTGTCAGCAACGTACAGGAGCACTGGAAGAAAAAAAAGAAAAAAAACAAAACCTTTGTGAGCTAAACTAATCAGATTTGAATGAGATTTCAAAACCTTCAAAGTTATTAAACTTTCATTAAAATTGGCAATGAGATGGAGGAGACAGGCCCAGATGAGTACCCTTATGAGGACAAGACTGGCATAGGTCCACAGTCCTATCCTGGGCAGCTGCCTTGCCTGTGAGCATGTGCTTAGCTCTGAACTACCCACCACAGGGTCTGTTGAGTCACTTCTGGACACTTCATCTGAAAATAAATTAATGTATATATATATATATATAAAAATGGAAGAACTCCACAAGTTCTAAATTTCTTCAAAACTATTGTTAATAAAATGGGATTTTCTTTTAATAAAATTCATTTAGATGAGAACAAATACATCATTTCAGTTAGCAGGGGAAAAGGACATGGTAATATCCCATTAATGAAAAATGTTTCATTAATGTAGAAGAAAATGTAAAATTAAAAAAAAAATTTAAGATGTACCATTGAAACTAAAAATTGTTTTTCTTGCATAGTGAGTGAAAAGACTAGGTTGCTCAAAGCCCCCATCCAACCTGACCTTGTGCTTATTAATCATTACTATATAATAGTACCAACTTGCTGCATGTAATATCTGTAAATGTAATGCACTTTCCCATACTTATCTTCTTACACATTGTAAATTTAAAGTATAACATAGTATGTTTTTTTTTAGTACACCTCCTGATAATCTCTCAATTCAAGAATTTCAGAAGAATGAGAGTATTGATGTTGAGGTAAGGAGCCTATAACAAATATAGCGTTGAAATTAACAAGTTAGTGACATTCACAAGTTGCATTTTGTTCTTAAATAATTTCTTGAAAAGTTACCCTTTCATTACTTTTTCTGTGATATTGTTCTCATTTTTGAAAACAAGACAGAAAATTCATAGCTCCGGAATCCAGCTGCTTCAGGGTGATGCAAAAAGTAGGAAGGAAGTGGGATGCCAAAATCTATTCCTTGTCATCTTAACTTCAAAACAGTATAGACTGACTAAACCAGAATGTTTCTGCCTCTAACTCATTATGTGATCCTTATTTATTATGTTATTTCTGAGCATTTACACTGGTAATTGTAGACCACAGAGAAAGCTGACAATTAAACCTGAAATGAGTGTGCTCTGTGTTGAGGGAGCAGTCAGCAAAAATGCATTTTTTCTTAGACATTGTTGCCCTTAAGACGTGTTCTCTATACTGAGAAGCTTTGGCATAAATGAAGAAATTATGCATAGTTTGTGCAGCACAGAGATTGCTGTAATTGTAAAGATATTGTTTGGTTGCATAAGGCCAAAGAAAATTAGCAGGTGATACCTGAAGCGAGGAGGGACTTCTTTTACTCCAGGACAAAAAAATGTGGCAGAACAGAGATTAGGGGTACAAAGCAAAATGAGTTGAAGAAAAGACATGGCATTCATTACCTGTCATCTTTCCAGAGGGGTGGCTAGGACAGAAAAATGCCTGGATGAAAAGTGAGAGCAGTTCTGCCTGTAGTGAGCAGAACTCTCAAATCTGATGCATTAATTTATGGAGATCTAAACCCATTATGTTCCTGAACCGGAGCATCAAAACAAGGATAGAGAGCATTTCTATTGATGTGTATTGCCATAAGCTTGTTTAGATAATTAACACACTTGTTTTGCTTTGCAGATGTCGCGTATTTAGGAATGGATATGTCTGTTAGTGTCATAGAGAGGACATTGAATTGGGGTGGAGGGCGAGAGAGAATTCTAATGTTAGGTCTTCTCTTTTCAAAACCATAAATTTGACTTGAAGAATATACTTCAAATGTCATTTGAAATCTGATCAGAAGCTCTGGCAAAAGTGTCAGGGAGAAAGGTTTTTATTTCAAGTTTAATGTCCCATGCAAGACCACACTCTTGGACATACCTGCAAATTTTAAATGCTAGCAATAGAAGATTTTGCAAAGTCTAATTAGGCCTTTCTCTCTTGGTAAATGTTTCTTCATACTAGATTTACAGTTTTGTAACTGTATAAACTGTATAACTTTATAAAACCAATATAAATATATGTAATTTATTTTAGGTGGTGCAGCTTATCAGCACAGAGATACTGCCATATGCTAATTTTATTCCTAAGGAATTTGTTGGTCAGATAATGACTATGCTCAATAAAGGCTCAATACATTCTCAGTCATCCTCCTTTACAGGTATGGTATATGAATGACAAAAATTACAGTGTTTAAATCTACTAGAAAATAATTAAAATGTTGAGTGTACGTGTTGTGATAAAGACTTGAAGTTCCCTGACCCATATTCAGTATAGACTGTTTGATATCCAACTTTTTAAATAAATTATATTTTGTGGAAGTTACCAAGCTTTCCTTGCAATTTTTAAAAATTACTTCCTTACTGCTTGGACAGTATCGTATATAATATTGTACTTGTAATATGTAATATGTATTACCTTCTACATAGTTTGTTTTCCTTTGTGCCAGTTCTAATAATCATTTCAGGCACTTTTAAGACAGACATCCTGTTCTTAAAACCTAAATAACCTTAATGTAACTAACTATACGGTGTACATAGCCAGATACCTCCTCTGCCTTTAAGAAAAAGACTTTTGTAGGGGTTTTTGGAAAGATGAAAAAAATGGAAATAAGTAATTACATAGAAAAATACTTACTGTACAGTACCAAGTATGAGCATTTATGACATAGGATTGACTTTGTTGTTTTTAGGTGATTTCATGTGTTTTATAATTAAAGCAATGTCAGGTATGTGACATGTGGCATAATTCATCTCTTATGTTCGTAACTTGTGATTTTTGCACAGTCATTTTTTTCTTGGAACATATTCTTAATATTTGTTCTTATCACTGTTAATACTTTTAGTACTAGAGGAGTAATAACCTTTTCTCAGTGTATAATAAGTGGATTGAAATGCAGCATCATGCACACTGCACAACTGAAATGAATCATTTTACTTTGACAGAAGCTGAAATAGATATTCGAATGAGAGAGGAGTTTTCTAAGGTGTGTTTTGAAACACTGCTCCAGTTTTCATTCAGTAATAAAGTTACAACTCCTCAAGAAGGCTACATCTCTAGAATGGCACTTTCTGTGCTCTTGAAAAGGTCACAGGATGTATTACATCGCTACATAGAAGATGAGAGGTTGAGTGGCAAATGTCCTCTTCCACGGTATGTGCATTGTATTTAGAAAATAAAGGTATTAGCAGGACTTTGAGAAGAAGTTTGCATTCAAAATATCACTTAGTCATGAAAAAATGAGGGGGATGGGAGAGAATGAAATTTTAAAGGCAGAGAAATGTTTATGGGGAAGATATTTCAAAGAAAATGCTGGTACCTAATATTTTTTTAAGAATCTTTAAGTAACAATGGTCATATTCTGTGCTGTTACAACAGTTTTCAGTTACTGAAACAATGTTCCTGATATCTCTAGCGTTATATTTCTGAAATCTGATTTCCTTTTATTCCCAGTAGAGCTATGTGTAGTTTCTAAATTGAGAGGTGAGTAGAATGTCCTAAAAAATAAAACATCCAAACAGCAATATTGTGAATCATTACTCAAAAAATTGTTCTTGGAATGGAAAAATTGGACCAAAAAACTAAGAAATTCTTTAAAATGGGAACTTACTTGAAATTCAGTTCACTTTTGAAGGTTTTGATCATGAGTGTGGAAATTGATTTATCTTTATGTTAGCCTTATCACGTACTTTGATGAGAGTGTTTTCAGATTGAGATTTGTACAGTGTTACTGTTTCCAGTATCAAAGTTAAAGCTGTCCTAGCTGAGACAACAGCAATGATGGTGGGAAACTCTTTCTATAAAACTTACATTCCTGAAACAAAAATGAGTAGTCAAAAATGACTCTTTCATTTTTTCATTTGTAGGCAGCAAGTAACAGAAATCATTTTTGTTTTAAAAGCTGTCAGTACTCTCATAGATTCACTTAAAAAGACTCAACCTGAAAATGGTAAGTTATTGTTAAATAATATGGTTCTAAACAAGGTAACATTATATCTGCCCCAAAGATGTATTTATTATTTCCTTTAGTAGTCTTCCCAGAAATTTGAAAGAAAAGTGTACTCTTGTAAGAGTCAGTATTCTGTAATTCTTTGTATATGTAGGAGACAGAAAGAAACCCCACAAAGTTTTTCCAGTACAACTAAAAGTATGAGGACCCAAGATATGTTTAATAAAAGAGAAAACTTCATTTTATGGTGTCCTTTATTAGAAAAAGCTTAGCATCTTCTAAAAAACAAAGAAAAAAACCCATTCCATAAAATATTAATGGAATTCTTAAATATATGAAGCCTGGCTAGATCCTTTTTTCCTTCTCATGATATCTTTTTTGCACTAAGTACCTATGTTTAGGCACACTGTGAATCTTCCATTACTTAAAAACATTGGGAAAAAATCTGTTGTCACTATTTGGACAGTGGTAAGTGACTAGGTCTGTTCTTTTCTTCCCTGCAGTTGATTCTAGCACATGGGCACAAGTTATTGCCTTGTACCCGACTTTAGTAGAATGTATCACCTGCTCATCCTCAGAAGTATGCTCTGCTTTGAAGGAGGCACTGGTTCCCTTTAAGGACTTCATGCATCCACCAGCAGCCAAGGTACAGAATGGAGAGTCTTGACCCCATAAAACTTCTTTTTTATTCTTGAAGGGAATATCCAAAAATGTTTGCTCCTGGGTGAAGTTCCTCTGAGGAAATCTCTTGTGACTAGTCCTTTGGCAACCAGTGCTGCCTGCCTCTTAACTGTACTAACAAGAGCTCAGTAAGTCGTGAACACAGGCTTTATCTCAAAGGTTCCAGAGTGAGTAGCAGTGCAAACCTTTAATAAATTTAACTGACTAGTTGGAATCATTTATAATCTAATGTACTTGCTACAGTATCTTGAAGTGGTGATTGAAAAGTGGGCTTATGTACAGCTTGTTGTGTATGTGTTAATGATGTAATTAAAAATATTTCAATTCAGTCAGATTTATTAGGCTGGTGTTTTGCACCCTTTTTTGAAGTACAAATTGTACTAAAATTTTATGCAAGATGGTACTGTAACATTCCATATATCTGTAACCAGCCTTTGTAAACAAAGGGAACTGATATACTTGTGTGTATAATAAATGGTACAGTTATGTATAAAATAGTTGCATTTATTATTTAAATTCTTTAAAAAATATTGATAATGTCAAATGCTTGAAAATGTATTTATTATGAATAAGTTGTATGCTTGCATTTTTACTTACAGTTTGCCTTCTAAATTGCCAGATATGCTCATTCATATCTGATCATGTTAGTTTTTGCTTAATTGAATGTATCTTCTTTGTGGCCATTGGACATCTGAAAGGGTCATATAACAAAAGATTGAATCAAGCAGTCACAGTCTGCCAATCTCAAATTTCAGAGTAGTTGACCTGAAATAAGTTTCAATATGCAGAAATCCACTGTAGCACTTCAACACTACCATACCTCACTTCATAATAAATTTGTTTCAAGATGTTTGTTCTACTTAACTCTATCCATTTTTGAAGTTGCAGCCTTGCTTTAAAAAGAAAACAGACATATTTGAGGGTTATTAGCCTTTTTTGACCTTCTTGGCAAATATCACAGTCTTTGAATCATGACCCAGGAAAGCAAGTTCAAATATCTAAAATACTTGGCTGTAATATTTTGTTCAATAATTTTAAGTGTTTTGTTTTGTAATGTCTTTTCAACCCAAACAAATTGTTCTAATCTTTTAATTATAAACTGTTTCTGATAAAAACCATGAGAAGTGTATTTTTGAAGATAGTTACTCAATTAGAAATGGAGTAAAATTTGTCATTAAGTAAATGTGAATTTGTTTCACTTTAACATAATACACAGTTGAAGCAAACCACTTTTAATAGTATTGTTTTTAAAGTTTGTTATCTAGCATTTAAACTCTTATTTAATGAATTTTGATTTCAATAATGTTTCACCTGTATTCACATTTTTAATCTGTGATGTGAAAGCACAAAGGCCAAATGTTTAAAAAAAAAAAAAAAAAAAAAAAAGATAGGTGCCTTTCTATGGATTTTAGAATTTCAGAGCTTACTTTTAGGGTTTTGTTTCTTCAAGTCTTTTGTAGATATTAAAAGATTGTCATGCATAAGAAATGGTATTACATCTGTTTGCTTTGCACTTCCCTTGCTAAAGGAACACTGATTGGTACATGTGAATAGGTGTAAAAGTTGTAGAAGCTTCAAGCTGAAGATGTGATGAACTGGTCAGGGTTACCCTGCAGGAATAATGTTCTCCAGGCAGTTCTTCGGACAGCTTATTCCCACAAGTCTCCAGTTTATGGTCCTTTTTAAAAGCTTCCCATTTCAAAGTATGGTAAATATTAAGAGGCTTCAAGACCTTGCACATTTCTGTGACCAAACTTGCATGGGACTCAAGTGTCAAACCTGAATAGTTTTAAGTTTATAGTTTACATTAAGGAAACAAATGTTTCTTGTTAATAGAATTTATGTCAAAATACCTTCTCTGGAGGAGCAGCTCCAGTATACTGTAGAACTGGATCTTACATACAAGTAACAACATGATCCATACTCTGAAAGTGAAAACCTGACAACCGGTCTCCTAATTAGTGGAAGTTGAGGTCATCAAAGAAACAAACTGTATGAAAGAAGTGAAAGGAAAGAAGGGAATTATTTTGTTTTAGAATATATAGGTGTGCAGTCCAAGCTATGGGTGAATTTGTTTCTGATTAGTTTCAAATAGATTTTCCAATGATAATACAGATACATTTGTCCACTGAGGCAATCTCCATCTTTATCTGGTATTCAAAAAGGGATGCATGAGTCTTTCTTCACACTAGAGCTTAGACTACTTTACACCTATGAATATTAATCTTCAAAATGTTTTGAAATAAACTACCAATGAGTTAACTTACCATCCTTTCCTCTTAATTACAAAATTAATAATATCTGTGCTATTTGAGGCATGTTTTGGACATGCAGTCTGAGGTTGACCGTATTAAAACTGCTTTTTTGTATTTTGTATGAATAGTTGGAAAACTAAAAACAAAGCTACTTAGCTTAGAAAATGTTTTCATTGACTAATTTTGTCTGTGAACAAGAATTATTCCCTTTACTGCACCTTCTTCTCCAACACTTAAGTATTTCTTCCAACTTGAAATATCAATTTCTTTTTTCTATTTGTATTTTCTGCTAAGCATACTTAGGCCTTCTTTGAGGCAAGCAGCATTTTTGAATATTTAAATTTCACATTTTTCATGTTTCTAGCAAGGTAAATCTTTTCTGGATGAAATTGAATTAATTTAACATTACCTGATGAGTCGATCCATGTCCAAGTTCATTTCAAGTCTGTAGGTTGCTTAATCATGAGAATTAAAACCTGTGGACATTTTCAGGATGGGGTCTGCAGTGTGTTGCTGAAGTCAGCTAGAAAAGTGGTGCAGCTGATTGTATAGAAATGTGTCAGCTGGAAGTTACAAGATAAGCATTAATTACTTATTAAATGTAACCACAATCTCCACCTTTTTCCTTCTTGTTCACAACTTTAAAACAAGACATGGATGGGAATCCAAAGAGAAAATTATTAGATTACTAGCATGTTCAGATCAAGACTATGGATTACTTGGGAAAACTTGAATGTCTCAGTGCCATGACCATTGCCTTAATGTACATGAGGATTTAAGATTGCACAGTAACTGGTTATAAAAAAAGAACAGATGTCTCAAGATATGGGAGGTTCTTACAGAAAGTCTTATTCCCAGAAGTAACCTACAGTTATTTGCTTATCATCAGAGATACTTATCTAACTGGACATCAGTTTTGTTCCTTCGTTCATGAGCCTGCTTCTCCACCTGCTTTATTGATGAATTGTGGAATGTTACTGGATGTTAAACCACATGAAACACATGGTCACTGTTAGGAGTAAATAAGAGTATTTCTGTGAAACTTGAGTAGTTTATCATTGTACTCTGCAGATGGGGTTCTTTTTTTGCCCAGGCTGAGTTGTTTCTTCATGCCAAAAAGCAGATCTTCTCATAGCTAGTCTTGAACTCTTCAGGCAAGATACCTTTAGTGAGGCTAATGCCTTTCTTTTCCTCACAATGGCAAACACAAATATTAGTCATCAGTGTATTTCATAGAAACTCATTTAGCAGTGGCAAGATATGAGTGTTCTTGGGGGGAGGGAGGAGGAAAGCACATTTTTCTACTGGTCTATTTCTGTATAGCTTAGTTCTGTGTCTCTTGACTAGTTGTTCACCTCACATTTGCAGCTAGCTACTAATTTTCTGTATGGGTAGGCAACCTTCAGCTTCAGTCCTCCTGAATAAGGTGAGGCTCTACAAGAGTGAGAAGAAACTGCTATGCACAGCTGCCTTGTTAGCAGTGCACATTCTGACTGTGCTACTGCTACAGGTCCAGTAAAATAGCTTAGAATGGGGTGTGTCAGAAAGTTCCAAATAAGGCAGCTCTAGTGTGTAGGTTTGTTTGAATTGGAATCCAAAATAGTGCAGACATTGTCTGTATCTGTAGGTGAAAACCATTTAACCATCAGCAGAATATTGATACGATATTTTTATTCCCCAAGGAAAGCTTATTTTCTCCCTGGATTTTTCACCCCTATCTTCTGACAGTGCTTTCTGTATGTGCTTCTCTGTGTGTACTTCAGTTGTAACTTTTGGAGGCGGAGACTCTTTGTCTATACAAAATTTGTCTATACAATAAAAATAACTGTCAGTGTAGAACACAGATTTCATTTGGAGAATAGATGCTCTTTATAGTTCATAGCTAAGCTGTTGTGTTCAGATTGTGTTGCAGTCTAATTTAGGACAGACAACATTACACCCTCTAGGAACCAATAGCTGGGATCAAGAAAGGCTACAGCAGCAACAAGTGAGCAAAGTATTGGATGGGTGGTTTAAGATAACTTACGGAAGAAAAAGTGAAATTAAATATTCACAATTCTTGGGGGAGAGGGAGAACCTCTAAATAAAAATGACTGGACTTGAAGAAGGCAGACCACAGAAAATTGATAAGAAAAATCCCACAGAAGACAACTCTGAAGTGAGAGGAACTGAGGAGATAAGACAGTTTCTCGGAGATGTGATGGTCATGATTGAAAGTATGTGCCAGACAAGCTGTAATAAGAGATCAGCTCAATTAAACAAGGAATTTCATTGACTTCAAACAGTGAGGGGAGGCCTATGAAAGATGGAAACTCAGATACCACCAAAGATGAGTGTTAACAGATAGGGATGAAAGTAGATAGGCCTGTCAGCTAACAGAGAATAAATGCATAAGTAGTAAAAGGTTTATACTAACAAAAGTGCTGACTACCTAAAAGGGTATGGCTGTTTATAGAGGGTAGTGGTGTTTGGTTCAGAGCTGTAATTTGTGTGTTGAATTTCTTGTTTTGTTATGGTGATGGCTAATCAAAAACATCAGAAATCTACGGCCAGTCTATTGCTTATGCTATATGAGTGACAAAGATTGAAGAACGTTGCCTAGAAAAAGTGAAACAGGAGAGAAAATGGTTACGTGTCGTCAAATTGACTGTGCCTGAAGAATTTCTTCCTGGTATTTAAAGAACTAATCTGAGTAATCTCAGCATTTTTGACATCATCTTTGTGATTTCTTTATGTCCTATCAGAGAGTAACATGCTAAAAACTGATCCTTCTTTTTCTAAGCTCCTTATTTAAGAAGGTATGTCTTGTTTATGAAACAATTGATAAGAAGGGTAAGATTTACCTGTGTGTTTACTGTGCTAACTACAGGATTTCACTAGCAAGAGATGAGACTAGTCATTGCTTGAATTTACTTTATTTTCTATGTTTAGAGGAACTCTCAAATAAGCATATTTTTATGATCAGTTTGATATCCTTTTCTTTTTCCATGTTAACACATTTATTTCCACTGGTGATCCAGATGCCTGCCTTAAGAACTTACTTTATAAATAATCTCATTTATCAGCAGCGTAAGTTCTCTTTTCACCTAAGATGTATTCCTTATTTCTTATGGAAAGAATGAGTTAAGCTACCGTATTTTTCTTCCATCAAAAATATTGTGATATTGAAACAGACTCAAAGGCATCAATGCCTTGGTCTGTTTTGTTTTCAGAAGAGATTGCCAATAATTAAATAAGAAAGGAAAGCCCTTGGATGTCAGGTATCTGGCATCTTCACAGTTGTGTTACTGAAGACCCTGATCTTCAAACTGGAGTAATTTCTGTTACTCTCTGTGCACAAAATATCTGCCTTAGACTTGACACGAGTCTCCAGTGGTATCTCCAAAGCTGAAGCTGCTTCAAGACTGCAGAAGTTCATGAGACTGTGGTGGCTGGAAACTTGAAGCCTGATATCACTTAGTTTGATGTTTTTAATGTTAACTATTTCTTACTTAGAACAATTAAAATTGCCAAGAAATTGTTTATGTTTCTGACTTCCGTGCCAGAAGACTCACACTTCTGTCCCCCATCACATCACAGACCAATGTCTGGTCATGAAGGGCAGGGCTGAGATGCTGCATAGAAAAATGGCAGCCAAAATTGGATTGCCACCAGGTCAGAGAGAGCACAGAGAGCAGTCTGGTTTTGATCAACCTCTGTCATGGGAAAACATGAAGAGGACAGGAATACTAAGTGTACAGTACTGCTGTACTGTGTACATGTACTTTGTACATGTACAAAGAGCTGGTTTCTGGAGTACATCACGACTGTTACTTGCAGCTCTGCATACTGAATATCAGCTTTATACAGTACCACCTTACCACTAAAATGAGCTCCAGAGTCTACACAAAGTACTGCCCTAGAACAAATGAGGAAAGATAAACATTTATCTTAAAACAGAGTTATTTCAATTAAATATTTTCTCTCAAAAAATTAATAATGTCTGTTACAGCTGTATGCACTATACTGTCTTAAAATTTTAAGCAGTTTTATTGCCAGTCTCAAAGAGAATGAACTGAACTGATGAATGGAGTAGCATGAGCCCCTCCGTCTTTATACAGTGGGAAACAAGTTTTTGAAGTGCTAAACTTTAGTCTGATAACAGTAGCTCTCTCTTGCAGTTTAATATCTTCATTAAATGAACTTTAACCAGCTCAATTGAAGCAACTAGGTCAAACTTGGAAATAGGTTAGAATTGAAAAAGTTCTGCCTTCTTTTTTCCTCTTCCATACACAGGATAGACCTGTGAAAGTAAAATCTGCTCTCTCCAAAAGCTGAAGGCAGTGGCAACCAGAAACAATCTGTTCTGTGCTCTTTGTTAACAGAATGTATTTCATGGATGTATCCAATACATTTAAAAGAGATCAGTCTAAGAATTATTTTGAATGCCATTTTTTATATTACTGCACTTTGAATTCAAACAGAGCTCCTGTCAAACTAATGAAGTGTTAAATAAAAAATGTACTCAGATGTTTTCAAATGAAATGTAACTATTTAGCATCTAACAAGCAATATCATCTGAGCTATGTAAAATGTATTCCCTAGTTTTAAAAAGTTACCAGACTTAGTGGGACTATATTTAATTGCAAGAAAACATTTAAATAATTGCTAATGAAACAATAATAATCTTTTAGAGGAGATGAATGCAGATGCAAAATCAGGCTTAAAATATAGTTTCTTGTTTATTTAAGTTATTATTAAATAGAAGTCACTTTTGACAGAAATCATTCCTGTAATTAAACTTAGGAGAGGTAGTATGGAGCACCTGCTTTGAAATGCACAAGTTAGATTTCTCTTCTGAGATTTAGGTAACTAAAATTTGGAGGTCTACCACAAGATTAACTAGCCTGGCTTTCATTTGCAGTCAGGGAAGACAAAATACGCAGGCCTGGCAGTAGAGTAATTCCATCCTAAAAGGTCATCTAAGTTGCTGTAGTGGAAGTGACAGTTCTTGCCACCAGAGCATAGGACAACTTCCTTAGGCTTAGGCATCTGGTGTTTCATGGTGTTTTTTTAGTTTACTTTAGATATCTCAAAATGGAGAAAATGAGAGTGCCACAGTAAAAGCAGTTAATTTTGCTACTGCAATGTGTTGATGGTGCTACAGTATTTTTGAGTTCCCCTAAGAGTATCTTCTTTGTGGCTTTTGTTTGTTTGTTTGCCTTTTGCATTTTTACATATCCTTTGTAAGAGCTTGTTCTAAGGCTTGCCTGTTTTTTTCCTGGGTGGAGATAATGTTCAAATATTTATCTGTCTGCAAGGGACAACATGATGTGACTTCCTTGTAGTCATGGCATTAGTCTAAATAATTATATGAAGAGTTAAGAGACCTACAGTTACTGTTAGTGTACAAGGCTGAGTTTTCTTTGAGCCTTAAATTCTCCCTGCTACTGATGTGTCTTCATTTTCCATTGGTTTCCCAATTTGGATGAGTACCTGATGTTACTGTCTTCATAAACGCAGTAAATAGAACTAAACATTTCCATTACACTTTTGTACACTCACCAGATAATTTTTCGGATTGTTTTATATATTACATTTAACTGCCGCTTTTTTCACAAGTGTTTCAGGTCAGCAAGGTTACAGTTACTTCTGATACCATCCATTTGGGTGCCTGAATTCTTGTTTTTGGCATTTGAATTTCTCATCTCTTAGGAAAATGAGAAAATACTTGCCAGTAAATATGAGTTCTTTGAAAGTCCCTGCACATTTACACTCCTGGTAAACAAAACTTGAATTACTGAAAGTAACATCCTCAAAATCTTTCAGAGCTTTGCATTACAGCATGAATTAGCAAGGTGGGTGGCTCCAACAAACATTAGGGATTGAAAGCTGTATCCAGCTGCAGCCTTGCATATTTCCTAACCTTTTAGGTAATTTTTCATTGCTTTCCAGGGTCTACTGTAATAGGTCTTGGCCTTTTACTTTCTAGATAAAAAAGAGTGTAGGTCTTCTAATTTGCCATATAATAAACTGTGATGTATGCTGAGTAGCCGCCAGTAGTAGTACATATCCAGTTACAGTTTGAAAAACAATTTCTGTTTAGACATGATAAATGACAAATATTTCAATTATTTAACTTACCAAACTCCAAAAGAAACAGTATTCTACAGTTATCTCCCCTTCTTGTAATAAATTTATCCAAACATTTCACTTTCACCCAGAAGTGCTGATTTTCATCAAACAGAAATTGCTAACTCCTTGTATAACAAACTTTCTAAATATTCTCATGATATGAAGATGAATTTCAGTCTGTTAATTAAGAATATAAGAGACCTTAATTCAGGAAAAAATAAATCTCTGAGATGTGAAATACTGGTAGTCTTGTGTAAAAGTTGCTTTATATTATAGTTGAGGTGGCCTTAGAACAGAAGGGAGCACATTTAAAAAATAAAAAAAAAGGTAAAAATTAACCCAGCATTAAATAAAAACTTTTTAATATTTCAAGTTTGGAGGATTGTTTCCACTGTTTCCATATTTTGTAATATACTTAAAATAAATCTGATTATTTAATAGAAAAAAGTATGAACATATCTAGCTTCTGCTTTTTCTTTTTAATAAACACTTAAACATCCAAATTTTAAATTGTGTTTCTTTTTCAGAATTGGGTTTTTATGTGTACACCAGCTTAATTGAGTAGGAACAAAGCATACATTTCCTTGGTGCATCCATATTTGTAACACTTGGCTTCTCCTTAGTTAACCTCAAAAAATACAACAATTAACAATTAAGTCTCACTGTCCCTGTGAGAAATAAGGATTTACAAAAGAAAACAGGAATAGAGAGAATGTGGTCTGGAGGAGATGAAACAGTCCCTTCTAGAACCAGAAGTAAAGGACTGAGTTACTGAATGCTTCCATTTTCTCAGCTGTAGAATGTTCTTTAATGTGCCATGTGCCATCCAAAACACATCAGCTTCAGGATTACCTCATCATACACAATCTCTTTGCATGTTTTCTCCAACAGAATGTCAGTGGTTTAAATCTGTTTTAAATGAGTGATCAGTGATGGTGCCTGATGCTTCATGCAGGTTGCTACTTCAAAAAGGGGGAACTACCTAATTGTAATGTTTTTTAACTTTGTCTCTAAGGTGACAATAGTTTGTCTCCTTTTCAGTGTGACTTTCTCAACTGCAAATTTGTTGCAAGTTGTCATAAAAGGCATTGCGTTTCCTTCTTAACTCATGTTGTAGATAGATTTTTGCAGCATTAGAAACTTCAAGACTATTGTCTGTATTCCTATTTCCATATTCTGCAGCATTGCAATACAGTTTTTGTAAACACAACACATTTTTTTAAACTCCTGCAGTCTAATCCCTCTGGTGTGCCAGTAGCTGTTTCTTCAATGATTTTGTTCATAGATGTGTTGGTGGTGAAGGACAGATAGAACAATAAGAACGTTAGTGTTTTTAACTTTCGTGAACCTGTAATGAGGTTCACAGTGGGTTTCTTTGAGGTCAGTTTCTGTGAAATAATCGTCATGGAGTCTGTTTACATTTAGAAAGAAGAGCTTCCAAATTAAAAGTCCAGAGCCAAGGAAAGTACTTGAGAGCCAGTACCCGCTGTGCCTCTCGGACTGAGGAGCTAAACATCGCCGCCCCACAGCGGCCCGTGGTGACAGCCCGGTGGCACATCTCCTGCCCCGCCGGCCGGTGCCGCGCCGCTCCCGGGCCTGGCCCAGTCCGCTGCTCCCGCCCGCCCCGCCTGCGCCTTCCGTGGGCCCCGCTCCGGCCGCGGCGTTTCGAGAGCGGGAGATGTGGCCCTGCGCGGCCCCGCCCGGCGCCCCCGGGCGAGCGCAGCGCCCCGTCTGTCAGGAGCGCCGCCCGCGCCATCTTGGGCACTCGTCAGGGGCAGCGCTCCCCTCCCTCCGCAAGATGGCGGCGGCCGGGTGAGTGACATGCCCGGTCACGTGGCGCGGATCGCCCCGCGCTCCCCCCGCGCCGCGCGGTCTCTATGGCTCAGCCGGACACACGGGCGGCGGCGGCGAGGGACGGCCGGGCGGACGGAGCCGCAGCGCCCGCACGGCGCCTCCTTTGTCTGCGGCCTCGGCAAGGCGAGCGCTTTCCCCTCACCGGCCCTCCGGCGTCCTCGCCAGAGAGCTCGGCTTCCTCCTTCCCGCCGGCAGAGGCGGCGGGGACTCCCCGCTGGGGCGGCCGGGGCGGGGGTCCCTCCGCGGCCCTTTCGCTCCGGCCGGCGATGCGGCGCGTCCTCGGTCGAGCGGGGCTGGGTCCGGAGCGCCCCGGCCCATCGCGCCTCTCCGGGGAGCGGGCGGGCCGGCCCGGCGCGGGTGGCGGAAGGTCAGGGCGGGCTGGCGGCCGCCTCTCCGCCCCGCACCCCGCTCCTCGGCGGGCTGCCCGGGCCGGGAGGGGCGGCGTGCAGGTCCCGTGCCGCCGCCGTTCCTGCGGGGGGGGGGGGGGCGAGGAGCGCGGCCGGAGGGTCGGGGTCGGGGGGCGGGAGTGTCTTTCGGCTGTGTTTCTCTCCCCCTTCTGCCCCCCCCCGGCTCCTCGCCTTTCTTCCTTTCCTCCCTGCTTTCCCTCCCCGCCCCATCTGTTACAGGCTTGCGGAACTGTGGCTGTTTGAAATTAAACGTGATCTTTACTGTACCAGCTGGGGTCTGTAATGTATCTGATAAATGAAGCTCTTCCCGTCGGTTTCAGGTCATGCAAGGAAAAGGGCAAATCTGGGGAGGGAGCTGGGCGGGGTTTCCCTTTGCTTTCCACAGTCAGGCGAGAGGAGTCTGGTTGATGTCTGCAGCAGATAAAGGAGACGAGGATCATCAAAAGACCTCAGAGCCCTTTTATCTTTCTTCTGTTTTCCCTCTAATTCCATTTGTCGCTGCTGTGTTGTCTGCCTGCTTGTTTCCCCGTTCAGAAGGGGTCGGGAGCACCAGGGCCCTGGCTGAGGTAGTAGTTTGTGCTGTTGGTCGGGTTGTGACATTGCCCGCTGTGGAGATAACTGCGCAAGCTACTGCCTTGCTAGTGCTGGTGATGATCAGCTGCAGATGAAGACAATGACAATGGGAATCCCCTTTGTATTCCTGGGATTGCATGCTGCTGAGGTGGCAACAATTCCTTCTACTTCTGCAGGAGGGATCTTGCCTTGGCCACCGAGACAAGTAGTGGGGTTCGACCCTATCAGTAGGATGCTCCTTCTTTCGCAGAGCTGGATGGAAAATCGCTAGTTTCATGCAGTTTGGAGGGTACCTGGACTTGGGCTGAAGACCAGGTGCCTGCATTTCTTCCCGTGCTTAGACCTTATTGTTTACCTGGCGTCCTTGAAAGAGGTGGATTTTCTGTTTTGTGAAGATGAATCAGTGGCAGACTTGTATTTTGTGTGTTTTGAATATGCAAAACTTGTATGTGTGATATTAAGTGCTTTTGTCTGAATGGTAAAAAATCTCGAGTATTTCTCTTACAAAAGCAAAAATATGTAATTACCACTTTATATTGATAAGAGTCTTTTTACAGTATAGTTGACCAATTGTACAGCTTGGTGCTCACAATTTTAGGTGAACTCCTGAGATATCTTTCCTGTATATTTTAATTTACTGTGAAAAGCGAAGTCATGAATTTGATGTTGTGAATTAATTAATATTGCTGGTATATTTATAGTGATGGATAAGAGTATCTTTTTGATACAAGTATTAGTGTGTTGATCGCTTATTACAATGGCTTAAACTTGTAATATATTAAAACTTACAATAAATGTGCATAACTGTCTCATGTTTTTAAAATCTAATTAATTTTTCAGTCAGAATTTTTGTAAGACCTAACTGTCTTTTAACTGTTAACTTTATAGTGAAAATTAAAGCTGTAGCAAAACACTTGAAATTAAGTTGATGCCTTAGTAGTGCTTCTGATTTACAGTTCTAATGTATTTATAGTATTGAGAAGCAGATGTTTAACTTGGCCTTTTTTAATTATTTGAACTCATTATGTGTTTAGAAGACATGCAAAGGTTTCTCTTACAGCTCTGCTGAATGTAAAGTGTCTTGCAGAACATAAGAGAAAAAGTTTAATTTGATCATACTTCATTTTTACCCTGTGCACTACATTATTCTGGTAATTGAACTTTTGTAATGAACTAAACTTCTCAAAACCCAGGTATTCTCAGGCTCACTAATAAACCAGTACATTAAGTGTTCTTACTAGTAGCTTTTCTCTGAAGTAAAATAGCAGTCCTAGCTGTTGACTGTTCCCAAATTTAAAACACCCTTAAGGTTTTTTTCCTAACTTAATTGAAGGGTCAAAAAGGGTGCTGTAGCTGCCTGTTTTTCACATCTTAACAAACAGCACATACCAAGCAGAACTTGTTTGATCTGGAAGTTAGGATGATATTTTCACCATTTACCTTTAGGCATCTTATTTTAACTGGCTAATGCACCAGTCCCTTTCTCTTAGTAGAAATGGCAGAGGAATATCCCTGATACAAACTATGCTGGCAAGTGCTTTAGCATTATTTGATCTAAATTAGCCTTTCATGGAGCTTGTCTCTGTGTTAATTGTAAAAGGGGTGAAGGTGCTTCAGCTAATCTAAGTGCCTGTAGGTGGGTTGTGTGAAATTGTCCTCCCTGTTGCTTTGCCTTATGCTCAGGCAACTTGGGTAGGATGGATCTTGGCTCCTGTTGTAGCTATTTGGGTTTGTGGGAAAGAATCAATGAGAGAAAATATGCTTGACTGTGCTGCCATTAAGCACTTAGCTGTTTATCTCTGTGTAAAGTGTCTCCCTCAAACTTCACTTGCCACCTGAACAGTAGTGTTTTGTACTGTGAATGACTTAAGGACAATGTTAAGAACCTGCATTAAAATGAGACAGTGCTACTGAAATCATGCAGTGGACTACTGAGATGCTGTGTAATGCATGAGGGTTTGTCCACATGGGTCTTGGTTGAGTGTGACTCAGTAGGTTTTAGGTGAGTATATGTGAATTGTTTCTTTGAGGAGTTGCATACAAGATGCTTAGCTTTGCTTTAGGGCTATTCATACATTTCTTGGTTCAGAGCACTACTTGATCTAGCATTTAAAATACAGAGGTTAATCCAGTCAAATTTCATCCTTAGTTTTGTCCTAGTCTCAGCCACTGTTTAACTGTCCACCTTCCCTAGTGTAATTATATTATGAAGGTTGCAACATCAAGCTTTGAGGCAAAAGATTAATTCTTCAGTGGAATGGAGAGCCTTACCTTAGCGTGTTGTGAAATCAAGTCTCTGAAAATACTGTGAAAAAACCCTCAAGTCGCAAGAGTAGCTCCTGTCTAGTAAATTTAGTCATTCTTCATTGTGATTTGATGAATTAGTTTGGAAAGAAAATTTCATCATGCCAATTAAAAAGCAGTACTGGTGGCACATTATTGTCTATGGCATCATCTCATTCTGAGATTTTTTCCCTTTATTCTTCAGAGATTTCACTCAGTCAAACTTTTTGTGTGAATTTTTTATGGAAACATTAAAATAGGCACATGGCTGAGTTGATGGAATTTCTCTGCAAAGTTATTTAGTTTATAGTGTCCCTATTGTGTATTGTTTGCTGAACTGGGTGAGAAAGTGCTGCAAGAAATGTTCGTCTGTAGCTTTCTGAGCACTTCTTTTTGACTCATGGAATAAAAAAATGCATTGAGATTCATGGCATAGTCGATTAAGCTTTGGATGCTCTTATTCCCTGGTTTGATGTCTTTTTTGCGCTGTGTCTTACCTATTTTGTGAAGAGCAGTCACCAGCTGCTCACCCCTCCAGCT
Source organism: Muscicapa striata striata (assembly GCA_030060385.1). Lineage (NCBI taxonomy): Eukaryota > Metazoa > Chordata > Aves > Passeriformes > Muscicapidae > Muscicapa > Muscicapa striata. The sequence goes on along the minus strand of JAREIS010000014.1, from coordinate 1,818 downwards.
ACTGTCTGTCAATGCTGCTTCTAAAGATACTGGCATGCATCAACCTAAAATCTTAGATCAAGATAGTTGCTTCCCTGCAGGGTGCAGTTGCCCTCTCTGTCACCAAGGAGAGTGCTCTGTTCCCATGCTAGTAAAATTGATATTTGAGAACTTGTCTTCACTGGGGGCTGGCTCAGGCCTTTTATTTTATTAGGTCCTGGACCATCGCATAATGTGACTGAGACCTCCTGCTTTACACTGGGCAGCAGCTTGAGACAGTAAGAGGAAATGCCAGTTTCTAGAGAATTACATCTCTAAATACATAAGCACTTAGAATGCTTCAGTGCATTAGATAAATTTTATGTGGCTTTTCATTTGATACTTTTTCCCCATAAGAATGAGTACTAAATTAACATGAAATATTTACTCTAGTAACTACAAATGAAAGTGGTCCACATTCTTTATGTTTAAATAGTTTATGTGCATCTTCCACCATCCTGTGCCTGAGTGTTACTCAGTGAAATCAGAAATTAGTTCTAGAACATTGCTCCTGGAGGAAGTTTTATATTTTATATCTGTTATATATACAAACATATATACATGTGTGTATATATATATATATATATATATATATATGTATATAATACACACACACACATGGTATATGCCTTAGAGATTCTGTAGCAGAAATGGAAGTGTCACTCAAAACAAGTGTGAATGTTTGGAAACTGGTCTTATATAAGCATTACATTTCTCTAGAATGTCTTGAATATTAGTTTTCTGATATATTTTTGGGTCATAATTCTTAGAGATGTATACATTTATTTTTTTAATGAAGTAGTCAATCTTTTCGTCTGAGCAAGTTGAGTTTTTTGGCTGCGAGTCTTTTGGCCTCTCAGCTACATTAATGTAGTCTTTGTGAGCTTCTGCCACTGAAGGTGTTAGACACGAGGAGAAATATTACAGCAGAAGTTACCTGCACTGGGGATCTACTGGAATCCCTGAAGTGAAAGGCTTGCTTTTAATGGGAAGGGGGCAGGAGTGTTTCTGGGACATGCAAAGTGCTACATCACAGTGAAAGCTGCCATGTTTTGCTCTGGGAAGCAAGTCAGAAGACTGAAAGTGAGCTTCTATTTCTTTTCCTTGTCCAAGACGTCACCAGCAGAAAAGGCTCTCTTACCTGGTCTTACAGTTTCTCTTCGAGTTTGGTTATTTCTTCTGTTACTCTGTTTCCTTTGAAGTTCTCGCTCTTGCCTTATTAGGTTGTCTAGCCTGCTTGCCTCTGCAACCCAGGCAAACTGCCTGTATTTTCTAGGGTGATAGCATTTGAAGTTCGCCTGCCTGTTTCAGGCTTCTGGTGAAACTTTGCAGTGGCTGCAACAAAGAACTGTGTGTTGGTGCATGAGATTAACTACATCCAGAACTTAGTGATGCCAGTGTGTGTCAGTACACACGTGGAAAGAAATGCAGTCTTGCACATTCTTTCATAAGTGCTGGAAGTCTCTTATTCTAGGCCAGCTAAGAGAATAGCATCCATGACACCTAGTTATCAGATCCCTTCCTGGTGCCTTACCACTTTATCCCTATTTTCTACCCTTTCCACAGCAACTTCAGCTGTTTCCAGCCACTTGAAAGAAGGTTGATGTTTTAAAAGAAAATTATGTACTTCTGACTTCCCTGAAAATAGGTTTAAACACCTCATTAAATTAGTGTGATACAGCCAAATTCCTCCTTTGACATGAGGAGAACTTGGGTATGCCTCATCCCATTCTGAAGGATACTTTGCCATCTATTTCACCCTTTGCAAGAAGAGAGAGGATTTTGTCTTAAAATTAACCA